>OY856411.1:543237180-545904680 GCA_963693085.1 Alisma plantago-aquatica
TTAATGTTTACAATGTTTAGTTCAAGATTCTCAAAAGTATAATGTATTTTCATATCATATAATGTTACTCAGTTCCACTTAATCAAACATTTTTCCATTTTTCTTTGCATGGCTAGGGATGCGATGTCCACAGGAGAAGTATAACAAAGCATAAGAAAGGATATTATACCTCAAGAAGAAATCTAGGTGACTAAACCTAGTGGGTTTCCAACTATCGTATGGCGTTTGGTTTAGTTTTTCAATTACTATCAAGACTATGTACTAGTTTAGTTAGTTCAAAGTTTAAGTTTTCGATTGTGGAACTTGAGTATGAGAAATGTTATTTTTCCTGTGTTGGTTGAGAAAACTCTATTTTTATGCAATGATCATCATTTTGTGACATCCCAATGCAATTTATGCTTTCACTTAGTCTTGTGCATGTTTTAGAAAATCGGGGTGTTACAATATGGTATCAGAGCAAAAAATATAGTTGGCCACCATGATTTTCTCAAAATCTCATACAGTTCTTGTTCCCTTTTGTAGATGGCTCCCAAGTGGAAATTTGATACACGTTGATGGAGAGGGAAGCTTTTCTAGTGGGGGAAGTGATCATAGTGCTTCTGGAGGGGATAAACCTAATGCACCTCTGGAAGTGCTCATCAAGTCTCTTATTGATGCCATGATTAGTCAACATGAAAGACCACATCAACTGAGGAACCATGAGTTAATTTAGTAGACTTCCTAAAGATTAAGTCGGAGACCTATTTCGGTGAAGCTGAGACCGATACAGTTGGCCAGGATGAAGAGTGGATACTCAATGTTGAGTACTGCTTCCATGATTTGGGATGTCCAGAGCATTCTAACTTTCACTTTAGGACACACATGTTGAAGACTGCAACCCACACTTGGTGGGAGAACTTCACCAATGGTTGAGGACCCAATGTTGAGCTGATGACCTGGGAGGAGTTCACCACTGCCTTCTAGAATCACTACATCTCATAAGCTATGATTGATAAGAAGGAGATGGAGTTCAAGCACCTAAAGCAGTATGTCACAACTGTCAGCCAGTATGCAATGAAGTTTTGTATGCTGCAAAAGTATGGGTACAACTTAGACAAGGCACATCTTACAAAGAAGTTCATGTGTGGTCTAAAGCCTGATCTGGGCTATGCTCTAACTGGATGTGGAATCAAGACAATACAAGAGGCACTCAAGGATTCCCTGGAGCTAGAAGATCACCCAAGAAGGACGTGGAAGAATGATAAGCACAACCAGTATTGGAGCAACTCCAACAACCATAATGATAAGAAGAGGAAAGCTTTAGAAGAACCACCTGACAAGAAGCTTTTCCCTACCTGCAACAGGCTCCATGGTGGAGTATGTCGGTTTGGCACCAAAGTTTTCTACCATTGTGGAGATCCAAGTCACAAGAAGTTTGAATGCCCCAAGCTCAAATCAAGGAGATATGCAAGACAACACCCTAAACCAGACCAACCAGAAAAGAGAAAAAAATAGAATCTTTGTAATGGATGATGATGAGGAAGAAGGTATGATCTAGTTTAACCCTATTTTTTTATCAGATAGAAATACATTTTAAGTAGTACATATTAAGAATATGTGAAACCCTAAGGTGGGTAGTATATGAAATTTTGAGCACAAAATTAAATTAAGGTGGGTTGAATTATAACATCCCAGAATTGGTATATTATAAAGAAACCCTATTTTTTCGAGATTTCTTACTTTCTTTAAATCATCATGTGATTAGGAAATGCAATTATAATGTTTAAAGCATGGACCCATAATGTTAATATATAAGTGTACATTATCAACCCAATAATAATTTAGTTTCATAAAAGGATAGCCTTTTTTCATCTTATTATGGAACAACCCTAAGATCAATCAAAGTTAGCCTGATTTAAACCTTTATTGATCATATTGAAGGATAATGACAGTAACTATAGTCTAATTGGCAAATAGTTGTCACATTAGGATCGTGGGTAATTTAGACCTAACATATGCCCATTTTTTGATCCAATTAAAAATTACATAAGTTTATAATGATAATAAGTGACTTTTGTGAAATTGTGGTCTCTAATCTTTACTAGATAATCTAGGATATTTAAGTATGGGATTATCCTAAAATGTGAGCATAGGTGGATATGACTCTAAAAAAGGAAAATAGTTAAATTATGTTGCATGCAAATTTTGGTCTTAATTTGATAGTTGTGGGACCCCCAATGAAATTAGGAAAGAACCTATTTAAATATAACTAGACAATCCTGAGATTGGTGGAATTTGGTCCACACGATTTAATGAAATAATCGAGTGTCACACTCCTCTTCTCGTCCCCTACCTCCCGATGTCTCTTGCATGAAACAGGAACTGAAATCCCTCTTTTCTTCACCAGCTAAACCCATAAAACTTCCGTGTAATCAGTCATTTTCAAAGCCCTCAGATTGTTTGCATTGTTCTGCATCCAAAGATGCCAATCAAATAGTTTTCATGCCTCAGATGCCTCAAAGGATCTAGAGTCCTAGTTCCATTAAAACTCAGACATCCCCTGATCTTCGGAAATGCTGGATCCCATCCCTATATAACTAACACCCTCAAATCGATTGTGGGATCACCCGTATCATTTCTGAGTGTGCGATAGTGCCTGTGTTCCCCAGGGGGGTTTGCTCTGCAAGACACCTTTATTTCTTTTCAACTAGGTCTTGTCGACACGGCGTCTCAAACCCCCACAACTGTATTTGAGGTCGTCGATCATTCACTTGCCCACTAGAGAAGCTTTTTCGACCCTCGGTTCTTTATGATACAATAAGAACCTAGGGTTTCATTAACTTCAAGACAATCAATAGGTGTTTCTCAAAGATTAGGTAAGTGGATTCATGCACTCTAAGTTAACAAGTATGATTCAAGGGTTTTTATTAGATTATGATTATGGGAATCAATTATAATGATATGAAATATACAGTTCTAATGAATGTTTATAAGAAAATTGATCATGAATCAAATTATAGTTTCAGTAAATGTTCTCATATATGATGATGATAATGACATGTACATTCTTCTTAAGTAAGAGTTAATGTTTCAAGTTCCTATGCTCAAGAATAATGTTAAGAATAAGATAGTTGATTAATGTTATCCATCAAGCTCCTGAGAGTAATGTTATAGATTCAAGCTCTTGAGAGCAGTGCTATTTATCAAGCTCATGAGAGTAAGTGTTATAGATCAAGCTCATGAGAGCAATGTAGTTTATCAAGCTCATGAGAGCAACGACTACAAATTCAAGCTCTTGAGAGCAATGTTATGTATCAAGCTCCAGAGAACAATAAGCACTTTGGTGCATGTATATTCAAGCTCCTAAGAGCAAGGCTATGAAGAAAGACAATATAGTCAACTTGAGATAGTAATGTCAAGGATAAAGAAAAATATAGATAAAGATAGATGGCTAGAAACTATTTAATGTTTACAATGTTTCGTTCAAGTTTCTCAAAAGTATATGTATTTTCAATTTATTTAATGTTACTCAGTTCTATTTACTCTAATGTTTTTTTCATTTTACTTTGCATGGCTGGGGATGCAATATCCACAGGAGAAGGATAATAAAGCATAAGTGAGGATCTTATACGTCAAGAAGAACGCTACATGACTAAACCTGGTGGGGTGACTACTATTGTATGGCGTTCGGTTTAGATTTTCAATTAGTATCAAGACTATGTACTAGTTTAGTTAGTTCAAAATTTAAGTTTTAGGTTGTGGAACTTGAGTATGAGAATTGTTATTTTTCCTGTGTTGGTTGAGCAAACCTCTATTTTTATGTAATGATAATCATTTTTGGACATCCCAATGAGATTTATGCTTCCGCTTAGTCTTGTGCATGTTTTAGAACATTGTGGTGTTACAACACCCACTCAAATTGGGCATGTCACCCACATTTTTCCCAATTAGGGTCAAAAACATAGATTTAATTAATTAACATATAATGTGATCAATATTTGAAGGGCCATAACATGGGCTAGGATAGTCCGCTTGAGGTGATTCTTGGGTTGTTGAATTTAAAACTGAAAGCACTACAATTTTATATACATAGGATATTGAGAAGATCATATTGAAGATGTTCAATTCAAAATACATGAGGGTGTTACCTTAATATGTAGAACTTAGATCAATTATGCAAATTAATATCACACATTGTAAAATTGATTGTTGATGTGATCAAAAATATCACCATGCTCAAACTATGAAATTGACATACAATTGAGTAAGATGAGTAAAAAACGAGAGAGAAAGAGCACATAAGAGGAGTGAGAAAGTCAGATTGTCACAACTTTCCCACAGATGATGACTTCGCATGTAATTGGCAGATGAAGGATCGTGAGCAGGGCGTGCCGGCACGACTCTGTGGCGGTGGTGGAACCGTCAAGGAATGGTGGCCTACTTTCTTTTTGTAGACAAGTGGTATATTACATAAACCGTGATGAGATCCATTACCACGGGGTTTTGATACCAGAGACATAGAAAAGCCACCGGAATACAGTATTTTAGCCGAAACGATGTGCTTGAGAAGTCTATTGGCAATTCTGTACTCATGAATTGGTGTATCGTGTCAGGATTAGGTAATGTCAGGCTAATTTAAAGGACGGAGTCTACGGGAAGAGAGCATCGAAATGTAATATATATGCACGACACAGCCATTTGTCCCATAAACTCTAGCTATCTCACATTTATTTCGTTCTTCCCAAAACTCACCTCCGTAATCATTGAAGCAATTCGGTAGCCGAGATAGAGGACCACAATGGAGGTTGCGGTGGCTCAGGCTGTTATCTCTGCTGTGATCAATCCTTTGCTAGAGAAAGCCTATAGAGCAATCGAGGCAAGGCTACAAAGCCAGCATGGAATCAATCTGGAGAGCGAGATTGGAGCTTTGGCTGATCAACTCTCAGGCGTAAAGGGATTTCTCCAAGATGCAGAAGAGAAGCAAAGTAAGAATGTTTTCATCCGTCACTGGCTCAGTGAGCTCCAAGACGTCATGTACGACGCTGAAGACTTACTTGACGACTATGCTGCTGAGACGCCAGAAAAGAAACCGACAACCAAGGTGACTCATTTGCTTTGTTGCTTTCCTGTCTTAAACAATAGAACCGAGGAGTATAGAAAAAGGTTGGGCATTATCACGGCGAGACTTGATAAAGTTATCAAGGAACGTAAGGATCTAGGGCTTCATTTTCTTGCCGAATCTAACCTTTTTCATACTGCTTCCTCCTCTCAAAAGCCACAAACCATTTCATCTATTGAATATGGAGATTCTATTGTTGGGAGATCTGAAACCAAAAATGACATCGTCAATAAATTGTTAGGCCTTTATGGTGCTACTGAATCTATCTACAAGGATAAGTACTCCTTAACTGTTCTTCCTATTATTGGGATGGGCGGCATCGGAAAGACTACGCTTGCTAAATTAGTTTACAATGATAAAGCAATAACCAAGTATTTTCATTTTCGGATATGGGTTTGTGTCTCAAATGAGTTTAATGTGGACAATCTTCGAAAAGAGATAATGCAAGTTGTGTTGCAATGTGATCCAAACAAGGAAATGTGTGCGATATCTAATATGAATGCACTTCAAATGAAATTTAGAGAACATTTGGAAGGGAAAAGATATCTCCTTGTGTTGGATGATGTTTGGAATGAAGACAAGACCTTATGGAGTATCTTACTTGAGTCCTTGAATGTGGGCACTGGAAATAGAGTTATGGTAACTACACGTAGCCTGAAGGTAGCCAATGCAATTACTAACCCTATGAACCATGTTAGTTTGAAGAGGCTTTCCGATGATGATACATGGGAGGTTTTAAGATATTATGCATTTCAAGGATTAGATTTATCTGAATTTACAGATTATTCCCAGTTCGAACTAATTGGAAAGCAGCTGTCTAAAAAGTTAAAAGGATCACCTTTGGCAGCTAGATCGATAGGCAGCCTTTTAAATACTCGTCTCGGTGTCAAACAATGGAGCGACATGTTAACACATGACGTGTGGGGAAATGTGAAAGATGATATCCTTCCCATTCTTATGATAAGCTACCAAAATTTGAATCCCATTTTGAAGCGATGCTTTAGTTATCTCTCATTGTTTCCTGCGGATTTCATTTTTGATGAACAAGTATTGGTTAATTTGTGGATTTCTGAGGGCTTTTTACAGGCTGAAAGTGGCATGACTTTAGAAGATGTTGCAAGAAAGCACTATAACGATTTAAAACAAAGATCATTTTTACAACCTTTCTATTCCGATAAGCCCATGTGGTGGTATAAACATAGCGAGGGTGCGAGTATAATACTTAGCGTGAGACATGAAGATGAAGGAAGAAAAGACTTTGATTTTAACAAGACAAGATCATTACGTCAGTATTATCTTTCTCAATGTGTGATGCATGATCTTCATCATGAATTGGCTCGATTGGTTTCAGGTGAAGTATTTAGTTGGGTACACGACACTACATTTAGGAACCAATCTAAAATGGTTCGGCACATTTCATTTTATGGTGATAATGTGTTGACAGCATTGAATGGTGCATGTAAATTTGAGAAATTAAGGACATTGATTATTCCAAAAATGGCCTCTCGACAAGCATTTGATATGCTTGTCTTGGGTGAAGATATATTTGAGGGTTGGTTTAGAAGATTGAAGTACTTGCGTGTGTTGAAATTTTCACATTTTCGAATAAAAAACTTGCCAGAATGTATTGGAAACTTAAAACATCTACTCCACCTTGACATCTCTTATAACTTAATCGAGAAAGTGCCCACATCTATTGGTTTGTGCAAGAAGATGCAAGTATTGAATCTAGAAGGTTGTCATAGACTAAAGGAGTTACCGGATAGTATATTAGGGCTTGTCTACATGAAGCATCTCAAAGCTGATCCCTCTTGCATCTCCTCACTTGATGGGATTGGAAAGCTAGCTTTGCTAGAAGAATTAGAACTCTATAATGTGGGAACAAAGAAAGGAAGGACAATAGAGGAGTTGAAACCTCTAAACCAACTTCATGGACGTCTTGAAATTGATAATTTAGAGAATGTTGAAACAAAAGAAGAAGCAATGAATGCACATCTCTACCAGAAAGAGCACTTGGTAGAATTGTTATTAAAATGGAGTAGTGGTGAAGATACTCCAGAGTATGAGAAGGAAGAAATTGTGCTTGAAAGCCTTAGACCTCATGTTTATGTAAAACATTTGGCTATTTATGGAAACCATGGAACCGTCCACCCGTCATGGATGAATAAAGAAGACATGCCCTGTTTAGTTGGCATTGATTTATGGCAATGTAGCAAGTGGGAAGTTCTCCCACCGTTGGGTACATTCTCTACACTTAGTGAGATAGCTATTTGTGGATGTAAGAACTTTAAGAGACTTGATCATCGATTCTACGGAATTGGTGTTGATTTTCCTTTTCCAAGTTTGAAGAAGTTATCATTATTTGATAATGCTAACTTTGAGGAGTGGGAGGAGTTTGGTGGGGAAGGATGTTGTTTCCCTAAGCTACATCTACTAGAGGTTCATAATTGTCCCAACTTAATAAAAATGCCTTGGTTGCCATCAAAACTTCAATATCTTTCCATACAAAATGTTGGGTTGGCATCTATAAATATAATGAGATCGTCTAAAGATGAAGGAAAAAACCAGGTCTTCAAGAATATGGAATCACCAAATCTCAAGTCATTGAGAATAATGGACTGTCCAAATATGAAGTCTCTTGGGGGAGAAGTACTGCTCGGTAACATATCGGAAAAACTGGTAATTGCCGGATGCCCAGAGATAATACAATGTCCAATTGAGTTGGACACAGGATGTACGGAGCTGGTCTCATCGATGAAAATCCTGAAGATAATAAAATGCCCGAAACTGAAACCCTCGTCATTATTGCTTAAAGGAATCGACTCTTCGCTAGAGGAGCTGTACATAAAAGGCTTTCACGGTGATGATGAGTCATTGACGGTGTCGTTACTTGGAAGTCTTACTAAACTTGTTCGGTTGTCATTTGATGATTGTCCAAACATCCCGTCTTCTTCAGAAGTGAAAGAGGAATTTGGTTTTCAGCTGAAGGCACTGGCCTCCTTTGAAGAGTTGTACATAAAGAACAGCTCAAAGTTGTTGGCGTGCTTATTTCCGCATATTAAATCGACAACATGTCATGATACTTCCAACAAGCCACAAGCGGCACCACTATCACCGACTTTGTCACTTACAATTGGTGACGAAGATATTGATGACGCGATTCTCCATACTTTGCTATTGCAAGAAAACCTTCCTTCTCTTGTAACGATACTATGCATTTGTGACTGCAACAACATCACATCTCTACCGGAAGACGTTCTTGGACGATTCACTGGATTGTCCCAATTGCACATTAATGATTGCAGAGAATTGGAATCTGTATGCGTAGGCGGATTTCATGCCCTCGATTGTCTTGCAATCATAAAATGCCCAAAACTCATTGTCGTCCCCCAACCAACATTACGTACAGTAAATGTTCAAGCCCTCGTTGTCTATAATTGCAATGTGCAGCTGCTCACACAATTGCTTTTGCAATGTACTGTCATGCGGCATATCGAATTTGGCTGTTTTACGGGGCTTGAACGCTTTGACAACGAGCTAGAGGAGGCATTTCTTCTACAAAAAAATGTTTTCAGTGTTAATATATATCATTGTCCCGATCTGTTGTGTTTACCTACCGGTATTAGCAGACTCTATTCCATTGAGAGGTTAAGCATAGACAAATGCCCCAAACTGCAACGTCTGCCTGAGGACATGCACCGGCTCACCTCTCTTTTTGAGTTCAAAATATCCGAGTGCACAGAATTATGGAAGCGGTACTCCCAGGAGCAGGGAGGCCCAGACTGGAAATACCTCTCTCACATTCCCGTTGTCGATATTCGTGAAGATCATCCAAAAAGGCTATGCGCATTCAAGTGCTGCATTGAATAAGGTACTTATATTTTTTAAAACATCCATTTTCTTTCACATCTCTCTTTGTTTAGCAAGGCATTAAACTTTTTTGTTACTTGTACCTGCCTAATTCCGCTGCAGTATTCCAACCATTCCCAAAGTTTCAATTTTATGGCAACGATTCTGTATGGTACGGACCTCCTTACGGAGCCGTTATTACGGCACCTCAAATTAGATACCATCAAAAGAAATTACACATATATAATATTTGAGCAAGGAAACATCATCTAATTTCAACTGTTATATTAAGCGTCAGTTTTCCAACCAATGGAATTATGGTGCACCATCAGATTTCCTCAGAAAATCTTTTCTCTAAAAGTTCAAGACTGTTAGGTAATGTAAGTAATTTGTTGAGCTTTATCCAAGTCTAATGTCATGTATAAAATGTATTTTGTCACAGTAGCAACAACATTTCAGTATGTACATCCTTTTTGCTTTCTTATTCAAATCAAACTTTTTGATATCAGTTTTTGGTTCACCTCTAATTTGATACACTTCAATCCACGTTGATAATCATGAATGTCGTCATGTCGTATATAATCCCAGTAGAAAGGATATTCTCTGTCTTTTGCATGAGTGATACAAGTCGTCAAATGCACTTAAGTGCTCTATTGTCCTGGAAACAACGTTCAAAAGCTGCTTCTAGGTTAGAAATGTTGCTTTACATACATTATTTATTTTCATTGGACTTAGCAAACACTTTTTCTTTTTAAGTTCATCGTTGTAACTTTTTTTATGTTATCACTGTTTTATGAAGAAGATTGACATAATAAAAATGATGTGCTTTGATGTTCAAACTCTTCTTTTCTATCATACTTGGGCATAAAAGCGCCTGTTAAGTCTCATTCATATGCATAAATGCCTCTCAAGAATAACCCATTTTTTGTGCCAAGATTATACTTTAGTTAGGAAGGGAATACAATAATTTATCCAATTTCCTGATTTCCAAAAATCCTTAAAAAATCCCTTTGATTTGGAAAAATTTTCATCATCGAAGTTGGGCGGGATTTCACTAAACCTTCGAACTTTGACCATGGGTGATGTCAATTCCTCAATATTTTGGCCTCGTCTCGAGGCGAAGTTTCACTATTTTTGACAAAATTGACTATTTGTGTGTATTTCGCCCCAACATCTTTGAAGTTGTCGATGTTTCCTTGAAGTTGGCGAAGCTGGGGTGAGGTTGATGTGGCCCATAACATTAATCCTAACTACTAACCTAAAGGTCATATAAGTCATAAGTGTTGTCTTCAACCCTCTTCACAACTTTCAATATCAAATCTTGTGCTTGTTGGTTGCCACTCTTTCTTAGAGAGGGTGTTGTAACTACTACTTGACTGTATATTGTGTAAAATGCATATGGAGAATTGTATTGTAGATGTGTACTGCACCTTTGGACCTTGCAAGAAACACTATGTATTATCAACCTACCTAGCTCTAGAGAGTCATGGTTCATGTTTTTGTGTTAAGATAGAGGTACACCATAATTGTAAGTTTCCAATCAACGTTTACATCAAATTGACTTCATTTTATTCAAAAAAGGACATCAGAGCTTATCGAAGTTTGTTCCTAAACTTCTTTAAAACTTCTGTGAAATTTCCAAAAACTTCCACTTACAAACATGGAAAAATCAACGTGAAGTCAAAATCTTGCACCATGGTTTTGAGTTTGCATGTGAAGATTGAGAAACTCGTAGATCTAGATGTTTTTGTTCCGAATTGTTATAATTTGCATTATAAATCTCCTCAAAATTTCCTTTTCATTTTATGTTTTTCATAGGTAACAAAGCATTTTGTATGGTCACCAAAGAAGTGACAGCTAGTTGGTAAAATTGATGTTGTACGGACAAGAGGCCGTACATTTGATCTGCGTAGATGACATATCTATGATATGTCGATTTACATAAAAAAAGACTTTTCCTCTACTCCATTCGACAAGTTTCTTGTGTTTGAAACAACTATCCTACCTGATGCAGCCCTATTTTAGGGTTTCATCTTATGTCTTTTTACATCTTAATCACATCTGAACACTTTAGATTGCAAGTTAATTTCCTCAATATGTATATTTCTATCTAATGTACTTACAGACGTTCTTTGTATATTTTTTAGGTTTGTTGACCATGCTTTGGATGGACGACAGAGAAGGAAGGTGTTTTAGGATTCCGCCACACATGGAGGGGTCCAAAGAAGTCCCAAAGCTCCCTCAACCTATCCCTAGTGGCAAAGAGTCAACCCAAGAAATAAAGTCCATGGATATCAAAGAATCAAGTACAAAGAACAGTTGAAGACCCCAACAAGACCATGGTGCCAAGGAATGCCCGTACTGGCAAATGCCAAAATGACACTATGATCCTAAGTTTTGACAATCTACAACAACCTCACTAGAATGGTCACCCTAGCCAGCACGATCGTGCTAAGGAGCCTCAAAAATGGCCGTGCCAACCAACATGGTCGTGCTATAAAAGATCAGAATGAGTGAGTTGAAGAGAACGACCTCCAACCAAGTCACCCAACACGGTCGTGCTATCCAACAAGGACGTTCTACCTAACCCCCACCATGGCAATGCTTCCATCCTCTATTTTCCCCCATTTCAACTACTAGTCTGAGAGACATTCTTGAAAAATTCATAACCAAAATGATTTCATATTTTGATCAATCTGAGAGGGAGAGACAAGATTAATGGTCTAAAAGTAGAAGTTTTGTGATCAAAATCTCACAGATGGCCATAGATCTATCAGACATGAAGGAGACCAAGAATATTTCTATCTACATCAAGCAACTTTTCCTCCACCCAACATGGTTGTTCCCTGCCACCACAACCGTTATACACCTCACCCACCACAGTCGTTCTGCCTAGAACGATTGTGTTGTTACCCAAAACCCTACTCAGTTTGCACTATTCTACCCAAAATACCCCCACTTACCCTAGTGCTTCCCCACCACCTATATATACTAGAGTGGTAGCCATAGCACGAAGGTTAGCCTCTATTGCAGCACCCCCTTAGCATTCAAGAGCTCTACTTACCTTCCTCCATCATCCACTCAATTTCCACCTTATCCTACCTCAATACCCTAGTTTTCTAGGGTTTCCAACACAAAAGCTCACCTTTCCATGCCATCCATCCACCTTGGAGGGAGGAGATCGCGCTATAAAAACTAAGAGGTGAAGCAAGGAGGATCTTCCACAAGATCCCATGGCCTTCTTAATCTTTCTTCTTTTGCTTTTTCTCTTTTACTTGATTATGTGTAGCTAAGCCCCATACATGGGTTGTTTAGGGGCAAAATGATACTTTGATACTATGTTGGGAGAATTTATCTTGTAAAACTCTTTATTTTTGTTCAATGATGATTGCCTTCTACCTTTATCTTATTCCCATGTTTCTACTTGTGGTTTGTGCCTAAAAATAATATGATTTGCTTGTGGTTTTATGCTTAAAACCACCTAAGTCTACTAGAAGATAGCATAAGTGAGGCTATTTTGAGATTTACTCCTAGGTCCAACTAGTGGTTCTCCAACTAGCACTCCATCTTCCTACACATATCGCCCTTCTCTTACTCCTAGGTGTGAAACCTAAGTAGCTAGTATAGGTTTCTTAGTGTAGTTTCTTAAGGAGTTTACTAAAAGGTATATGGAGAGTAATGTGAGGTGAAACACCCTTATCTCTACTATTTATTTCTACCACTGGCGCCCAATTAAACTAAACACTCCTATCCTAGAAACTTATATTAGCCAAATCTAATTAAAATCCCACCTAACCTTGGTCCAATTGAGCTTCGTAAGGGTAGATAGGGTTTGTCAGGGTGTAGTTCCCCTTCCCACACACTATTTTATCCATGGACATCCAATAGTTTAGGGAGATTCTGTTGTCCGTAATTGCAATGTGCAACTTCTCACACAATTGCTTTTGTAATGTACTGTCATGTCGTAAATCGAATTTGGCCATTTTACAAGTCTTGAACATTTTGACAACGAGCTAGATGAGGCACTTCTTCTACACAAAAATGTTTTCAGTGTTCATATATATCATTGTCCCGATCTATTGTATTTACTTACCGGTATTAGCAGAATCTATTCCATTGAGAGTTTAAGCATACGAAAATGCCCCTAACTGCAACGTCTGCCTGAGGGCATGCACCGGCTCACCTCTCTTTTGAGTTCGAAATATTCAGGTGCCCAGAATTATGGAAGCGGTACTACAAGGAGCAGGGAGCCCCATACTAGAAATGCCTCTCTCACATTCCCGTTGTCAATATTCGTGAATGACCATCCAAAAAGGCTATGCATATTCACATGCTGCATTGAATAGGGTACTTATTTTTTTTAAAACATCCATTTTCTTTCACATCTCACTTTGTTTAGGAAGGCATTAAATTTTTTTATTACTTGCACCTGCCTAATTCCGCTGCAGTATTCCAACCATTCCCAAAGTTTCAATTTTATGGCAATGATTGTGTATGGTACGGACCTCCTTACGGAGCCGTTATTATGACACCTCTAATTAGATACCATCAAAAGAAATTACACTTATATAATAATTGAGCAAGGAAACATCATCTAATTTCAACTGTTATATTAAGCGTCAGATTTCCATCCAATGAAATTATAGTGCACCATCATATTTCCTCAGAAAATCTTTTCTTTAAAAGTTCTAGACTGTTAGGTAATGTAAGTAATTTGTTGAGCTTTATCCAAGTCTAATGTCATGTATACAATGTATTTCGTCATAGTAGCAACAACATTTCAGCATGGACATCCTTTTTGCTTTCTTATTCAAATCAAACTTTTTGATATCAGTTTTTGGTTCACCTCTAATTTGATAAACTTCAATCCACGTTGATAATAATGAATGTCGTCATGTCCTATATAATTCCAGTAGAAATGATATTCTCTGTCTTTTGCATGAGTGACACAATTCGTCAAATGCACTTAAGTGCTCTGTTGTCCTGGAAACAACTTTCAAAAGTTGCTTTTAGGTTAGAAATGTTGCTTTACATACATTATTTATTTTCATTAGACTTAGCAAACACTTTTTTTTAAGTTCATCGTTGTAACTTTTTTATGTTATCACTATTTTATGAAGAAGATTGACATAATCAAAATGATGTGCTTGATGTTCAAACTCTTCTTTTCTATCATACATGGGCATAAAAGCATCGGTTAAGTCTCATTCATATGCATAAATTCCTCTCAAGAATAACCCATTTTTTGTGCCAAGATTATGCTTTAGTTAGGAATGGAACACAATAATTTATTCAATTTCCTGGTTTCCAAAAATCTTTACAAAATCCCTTTGGTTTGGACAAATTTTCATCATCGAAGTTGGGCGGGATTTTACTAAACCTTCAAACTTTGACCATGGGCGATGTCAAGTCCTCAATATTTTGGCCTCGTCTTGAGGCGAAGTTTCACTATTTTTGACAAAATTGACTATTTGTGTGTATTTTGCCCCAACATCTCTGAAGTTGTCAATGTTTCCTTGAAGTTGGCAAAGATCAGGTGAAGTTGATGTGGCCCGTAACATTAATCCTAACTATGAACCTAAAGGTCATATAAGTCATAAGTGTTGTCTTCAACCCTCTTCACAACTTTCAATATCAACTCTTGTGCTTGTTGGTTGCCACTCTTTCTTAGAGAGGGTGTTGTAACTACTACTTGACTGTATATTGTGTAAAATACATATGGAGAATTGTATTGTAGATGTGTATTGCACCTTTGGACCTTGCAAGAAACACTATGTATTATCAACGTACCTAGGTCTAGAGAGTCATGGTTCATGTTTTTGTGTTAAGATAGAGGTACACCATAATTGTAAGTTTTCAATCAACGTTTACATCAAATTGACTTCATTTTATTCAAAAAAGGATATCGAAGATTATCAAAGTTTGTTCCTAAACTTCTTTAAAACTTCTGCAAAATTTCTACAAACTTCCACTTACAAACATGGCAAAATCAACGTAAAGTCAAAATCTTGCGCCATGGTTTTGAGTTTGCATGTGAAGATTGAGAAACTCGTAGATCTAGATGTTTTTGTTCCGAATTGTTATAATTTGCATTATAAATCTCCTCAAAATTTCCTTTTCATTTTATGTTTTTCATAGGTAACAAAGCATTTTGTATGGTCACCAAAGAAGTGACAGCTAGTTGGTAAAATTGATGTTGTACGGATAAGAGATCGTACGTTTTATCTGCCTAGATGACATATCTATGATATGTCAATTTACATAAAAAATGACTTTTCCTCTGCTCCATTCGGAAAGTTTCTTTTGTTTGAAACAACTATACTACAACCCTATTTTAGGGTTTCATCTTATGTCTTTTTGCATCTTAATCACATCTAAACACTTTAGATTGCAAGTTAATATCATCAATATGTATATTTCTATATAATGCACTTAAAGACGTTCTTTGTATATTTTTCAGGTATGTTGACCATGCCTTGGATGGACAACATAGAAGGAAGTTGTTTTGGGATTCCTCCACCCATGGAGGGGTCCAAAGAAGGCCCTAAAGCTCCCTCAACCTATCCCTAGTGGCCCGACCCAAGAAATGAAGTCCATGGATATCGAAGAATCAAGTACAATGAACAGTTGAAGACCCCAACACGACCATGGTGCCAAGGAATGCCCGTATTGGCAAATGCCAAAATGACACTATGATCCCAAGTTTTGACAATATACAACAACCTCAGTCGAATGGTCGCCCTAGCCATCACGACCATGCTAAGGAGCCTAAAAAGTTTTCGTGCCAACCAACATGGTCGTGCTGTAAAAGATTATAATGGGTGAGTTAAAGAGAACGACCTCCAACCAAGTCACCCAACATACTCGTGCTACCCAATAGGGACATTCTACCTAACCCCCACCATGGCAATTCTTCCATCCTCTATTTCCCCCCATTTCAACTACAACTTTTCCTCCGCCCAACATGGTTGTTCCCTACCACCACAACTTCTACACCTCACCCACCACGGTCGTTCTGCCTAGAACAGTTGTGTTGTTACCCAAAACCATACTCATTTTGCACTATTCTACCCAAAATACCCCCACTTACCCTAGTGCTTGCCCACCACCTATATATACTAGAGTGGTAGCCATAGCACGAAGGTTAGCCTTTATTGAAGCACCCTCTTAGCAGTTAAGAGATCTACTTACCTTCCTCCATCATCCACTCCATTTCCACCTTATCCTACCTCAATACCCTAGTTTTCTAGGGTTTCCAACACAAAACCTCACCTTTCCATGCCATCCATCCACCTTGGAGGGAGGAGCTTGAGATACAAAATCTAGGAGGTGAAGCAAGGAGGATCCTCCACAAGATCCCATGGCCTTCTTACTCTTTCTTCTTTCGCTTTTGCTCCTTTACTTGATTATGTGTAGCTAAGCCCCATAGGTGGGCTGTTTAGGGGCAAAATTATACTTTGATACTATGATGGGAGAATTTATCTTGTAAAACTCTTTATTTTTGTTTGATGATGATTGCCTTCTACCTTTATCTTATTCTCATGTTTCTACTCGTGGTTTGTGCCTAAAAATAATATGATTTGGTTGTGGTTTTATGCTTGAAACCACCTAAGTCTACTAGAAGATAGCATAAGTGAGGCTATTTTGAGATTTGCTCCTAGGTCCAACTAGTGGATCTCCAAATAGCACTCCATCTTCCTACACATATCGCCCTTCTCTTACTCCTAGGTGTGAAACCTAAGTAGCTAGTATAGGTTTCTTAGTGTAGTTTCTTAAGGAGTTTACTAAAAGGTATATGGAGAGTAATGTCAGGTGAAACACCCTTATCTCTACTATTTATTTCTACCACTGGTGCCCAATTAAACTAAACACTCCTATCCTAGAAACTTATATTAGCCAAATCTAATTGAAATCCCACATAACCTTGGTCCAATTGAGCTTCGTAAGGGTAGATAGGGTTTGCAAGGGTGTAGTCCCCCTTCCCACACACTATTCTATCCATGGCCATCCAATATTCTAGGGAGATTCCATTAGACTTGCTTGATAAGTCCCCCCCCAACTAATATCCTAGTATCATTCCCCAAACGGTCCACTCTTCCCATAACTTGCTTAAAACCCACCTTGCTTTCTTTCTAGTTCATACTTTCCTAGCTTCTTAATTTTTTTTTGAAGTTTTCCTAGCTTCTTAATTAGTTCAATTGTTTCTTAGATTAATTGCTTAGTCTTGGTAGTTAACCCTTGCTAGTGTAGTTAGTGCACCTTTGTGCTTGTTAAATCTAGTAAGTTGCAATTTTGATCTGTAATTGCTTTAGTGCTTTACTTGCTAGTATAGTGTAATTTCTTGACTTTTATTAGTTATATCCTCTTTCTACTTAGAATTTCTTATTTAGGGATAAAATATGGTTTTTCTTGTCTTCTCTTCCCTTCTTGTTTCAATTACTTGCATCATTATTGTAATCAAAACAAAACCAACTTTAAACCCTAAAAACCCTACTCTCCTCTTTAGGAACGTAGCCTGTGATAACCTATCTCTAGTGCCTCCTCTCCCTACAGACCGACCCTTATCTTTCCAATTTCCTATACTACAACACAATCCCGTACACTTGTAGGTGAAGTGTGACTGGTTTAAGTGAGTGTGTTATATTAGGTCTATTATAAATTTGAAATATCCCAATGTGTTTGTACTTCTTAAGGGTTTCATCTAGTCACCATTCAGTTGATTAGTGTGTGACCCTAGGAGGAACGCACCATACCTCATTCTTTGTTCATATGAACTTAATCATTGTGTCAGTCACATATATTTCTCATTTATTTTAACTCCATAAAGAATTTATTCTTTTGATCCATAAAAACTTGTTGTAATGCACCTCTAGCTTCCAACTAAAACGAGAAAAATGAGTTGCTAAACATATATGACATGGTTTTTAGAATAATGCAAGTTCGCACAACGAGGGTCTCCACAACTATGACAATGTCTCCCAGTCTTAGAATCAAAATGTGAGGTTTATCTAGTATACACTTGCCATGGTAGAATGTAACTTGTGAACATTTGCAAGCATCCATCTAAATCACTGATGGTGGTCGAAGTTACCCACTTGTGAGTAGGTTTATCATCTCAATTAGATTTCAATTTGACTAAGTTGACTTGACAGATTGATCTTACTCTTATTTACCCTTGAATTTATTCCTAGTTTTTTGCATGTTTCAGAAGAGTTTCTGATATGTGTTTTTGTTATGGATAAACTAGATTTTCCTTTAGGTGCTCTTTTGCTCCATCATAATTTGGTTGCATTTCCTTAAATAAATATTAATTTACTAGTAATATAGCATAACTCTATAGTGTCTTACTTGTATATTCAATGTGTCAAGCCAATCAACTTCATGTAATTGAAGACTGATAATATCTAAATTTTTTTTTCTCAAACTATGTCGAGTTGTAATAGAAGTAATATTGAGAGTAGGGGGTATGGGATGTACATATATTTCATCAGTCTGGAAATGATGGAGAAATACTTTATGCATCTCCCTATTCTAATTGTATTGTGTTGCATATGTGTGTTCATCAATGTTGTTCCTTTGTGCATCTTAATCAATAAAATACTGATATTAATTGAATTTTGTAACATACTAACAACAATTTCATTTCATGTTTAGTAAGAATTACTATCACACTATGGAGTTTGTGTGGAGAACATATCATGTTTTCTTTCAAGACTTAGTTATCTCTCTTAGTGATTCATTATTCTATGTTCCACATGTTTAATGAATAACATGTATCTATGATTCTCTAGAGGAGGGATGCATATATATGAATTGTATCTTCTACATACTAAATGTAATATTTCTAAACAAGAACAAATTTAGAATTGTCATGATGCAACAACATGCTTACAATAATGAAGAATCACTCTCCCTATTCAAAAATAAAAAGTTCAAATGAATAAATATATTTTACAAGAAGAACAATTTAAATAAATATTATTATAGATGTGACTATTGCAAATAAAATCCATATAAATGATGTTTGCCCTTTTGTATAGATTATTAATTCTTGCTCCACATCATTAAAAACATATAGTTCTTAAAATAGAGCTTCATTAGGCATGGACCTCAAGTGTGTTTTTCTACTTAACATAGTTAATGCTCTTAATAGTGTGGTATGTAAAGGATACATGGAGGTAGAAAGAATCATGCCAAGATACTAATGAATGAAATGTGATAAAATCAACATCTTCAGATTTTATCTTTTGGTCTTTGGGGTTTTCCATCCAAAAAGGATGAGCGGCCCAATTTGTAGCTCATGCCTTTGTGAAGGCATTTCTTTAGAAAGTTGTATGGGTATGTAATACTCATTTAATTTTCATGTTACTTATTTTCATCATGAAACATCACAACATGAAGATGATGTGAATTTTGAGAATAATATGCAATGCATGTTCATTCTAGCCAATGTTTATTACATGCCCAATGTTATTGTTGGGGAGTCAGTACCAATTTTATGGATAGTAGATGAATAAGTCATACAACATGACTGTAAATATAAAATCTCAAATTCAGCATTTTATTTAAAAAAAATTTCTTTCTTTGTTGACTTTTAATATGTTTGATAGATAGATAGATCAATATATTTATTTTGGCTTTTGAAAAAACCTAGTGACTAACGAAAGCTACCAATTGAGTATTGCAACACAATACAATATCATTGAGTATTCCATGTAATGTCTTTTATCAAAATAGAAACAACATTTTAGTACAAACATATTTTGACCTTGGTATTAGCAACTAAAACTAATCAACAAACAATATTTCTAGGTTAACTATCATGAAACTTGGTATATGTTATTTATTATATCAATATAAATAACCTTTTATATATTTTGCATCAGTGGAACAAATGGTTAAATGAAATTAAGTACTTTTATGGGTGTATTTATATTTTAACTGTAATGCATGTTTTTCAAAGAACAATGGCATAATCATATGAGGTATTGTGATGTTCACAATATTCTTGTAAATATACACATAAAAGTATCTCTTAAGGTTCTTACTCATGTGCATAATTGTATCCCTTAAGAGTTTTCCATTTGTTTGGAACAATATTATCCATTAATAAATTACAAATGAAGGGAATGATAATAATTTATACAACATTATGGTTTCTAGATTCCATATAAGATTCTTTAATTTGATATAAAATTTCCTAAATCTGTCTCAAGCTTCCTTAAGATGAAGTAGATATTGTATATATGGTTATGGATTCCCTAAGTTATTACAGTTAACATTATAAATCTCCCCTACATTTCTCATTCATTATATATTTTTTCATAGGTAGCAAAGAGTTTTTGTTTTGTCTCTTAAACAAATTCTTTGTGTTGTCATGCTATTGGTGCTCATAATTATTTTGGTTAACTTATCAAGTTTGTTATTTCATAGTATTTTTTATTATGTTTATAGGGATATACAAAGTATTTACTCTTTTGATCAATTATGATTTGTAGCAAGGATATATTACATTCAACTAAATAGAGCATAAGTAATTTCTAAACTTACATAAAAAGGTTCTTAGAAAAAAATCAGTTCATATATGGAGAGTGGCCACAACTACAATAACATCTTTAGCATTCTAAATCTCAGGTATCTTTATATATATTCACTACGGTAGAGAAAATCAAACCTAACATTTCATACCAGTGTATGTGCTCATTCATATCAATGATGGTGGCTGAAACCACATATTTGAGAGTTGGTTTCTATTCTCATTTGTGTTTAAGATGTCTCAATATTAAAAAATTGAAGCTACAACTAATTTTTATATGCCTCTCAAAGACAAATATTTTTATGTTTTCATGGTAAACTAGTATTTTCCATGTTTTTGTGTTTTCTTGCCTTATATACATGTTTTATTATTTAGTTTAGTCACTCAATTACAAAGTGACTTCCTAACAAGTTTATATTGTCAAGCCTTAGAAATTTCTTGTAATGAAAGAGCCTTAAGAGATATAAGGAAACGAACCTCCAAAATGAAGTACAAGTCCTATTTTATGTATTGTGAGAGTAATGAGTATGGGATTTACCTACATTACTTCAATCAAGAATGATGTCAAAAACTTTCTCCATAGTCCTCTTTTAATATCTTGGATAACACATCTATGTTTATTGATGTGTTCCTATATGTTTCTCAATAAATAAAGTCTTGTAATTATCTATGACTGTGTACATTAATGATAGAGCCATAGTTTGGGTCTTCATCTTGTGCCATTTTACCCCTTATTCACATCTATACATATTATAATGCATAGTTTTCCTTCAAAATTTGATATTAATATTGAATGTAATTATAGATGTTCATTATGTGTTTTTTAGGTACATTGGAGACTACTTTATGGATGGGGTACGGAGATATGTCCACTAGGACTCTTAAATTATTGGAGGATCCCAACGTGCCGTTTAAGCCAAGTCTAACCTATCCCAACTTTCTAAGGAGTCATTGAAGCAAGGAACTCAATGATTTGATCAAGAAACCATTCAAATGCAATCAGCGCCTGCAAGACTGATTGAGATATATCAAGAATAAAAAGGAAAAGGAAAAATAAAGCACACACATTCCTAAATTCCCCTCCAATTCCTATGTGCACCATACCTAGGCTATGGAAAATGCGGTTCTACCCCTAGAATGGTCGTGCCATAATGAACATTTCTCATATTTCACTTTCATTTCATCTTTAAACCCATGGAATCCACTAAAAAGCCAAAGTCCCCTGCATAGGCTCTATAATGACTATTATAGTAGTGAACATCCATGCTAGGTTTTCCATTTTCACCAATTATTGTCCACTCAACCCAATTCCAAAATAAATTTCACCCTCATGTTGATTGACATTTTTACCAAAACCATTGTGCTACTTCATAGCCAGAATAAACATTCTTATTAGAAAAACTATTCCATATCCATTTATATTTTTGTTCCATTTAGAAATGATGAGTCCACTTTGGGGAAATTATTCTACCTAGACTACCCATGCACCCACCTAGGTATAGAACAATAATTCCACCCTAGAACCCTTATGATTTCACACTTTTTTGTAACCCCCACTTTATTCTAGCCACCCTAACCCTTATATATACATTGATGGAATCCAAACAAATATGTTACCTCTTCCTAGAACAGAAGGACTCCACCTACTACAACCTACCTCACTTTTTCAATTTTTCTTCCATCTTCCACCCAAAAAACCTAATTTTTGGATTTTGACCATTCTACTCCCAATTTTCACACCATTATACCTTAGAGGGAGGAGGATGTCCTTGATTCTACTAGAGAAGAAGCATCCAATGACTACTTCAGTCTTCATGGCTTTCTCTACTTTTATAATTCTCATTTTTTGTATTTTTCTTTGTCAGTAGCTAAGCCCTTGTTGTTGGTTGTTTGGGAGATAAAATGTGATTTTGATACCATAATGATTTTTTTGTAAATTCATTTGAAAATGGTATGTTCTTAATTATATATAATTTTGCATCTATTTTTGTGGTGTTTGATGTTAGAAACCACCTAAGTATATAATAATGATGTATAGTGGTTATTTGGGAAAAAACTCATAACTCCAACTGGTGGATCCTTTGCTAGCTATCTCTATTCCCTCATATCCCTCTACACTTCATCACTAGGTGTGAGACCTAAGTGTCTAGTAGTGCCTCACTTGATGTACTTAGCAAAGAGCAACTGTAGAGGTCAGATGATGGGTACTAGAAGGTGAAACATTCTTCTCCTACTCTCCATGCCACCCTTGCTACTAAGGGCACATTTGTTTTGCTAGTTTTAACTGGATAACGAGCAATACAGGAGTTAATAAATGCAGAACCAACAAGTCCGGGGGATTTGGATATCCAGCGGATAAAATTTTGAACTTTGGTGAGCTGGATCACGTTGGCATTCTGATCGGCGAAAAGGTAGTAGAAAAGCACGCTACCGAAGCTGGACACCAGCGTCCGACCATTTTAAAATGGAAATACAAATACAGCAATTGCTGAACAACCGAGAACCCAGGATATCTCGCGCTTATCCAATACCACTATCCAAACCTAATCTTTCTGTTGCTGGATGACGATTTACAGACCAATACGGCTAGATGCGGTTAAACAAACGTGCCCTAAGAGTAGTAGCAAAATCACTCTTAGAAACATAGGCTAGTGTTTTCTAATAAAATTATATATACATCCTAGTTAGTTGAACCTATAAGGTTGGTTAGGGGATAAAAAGGACTAGTTATCATATATACACCTTATACCGCCCATGTTCAACTACTAGTATATGATAACTCGTCATCACACCACTTTGTTATTTGGTTTGATAACATGTTATAATTTAATATGTTGCATGATATAATACTAAATAGGTTCAGAACAAAATTTACCCCAAAATGGCCCATTTCTCTCAAAAATTGCTTAAAGTCCTATGTGTTATACTACTCAATAGTTACTATTACTTGGTTAGACAATTTCCTTGATCTTGTTAGTTAACCTTTGCTAGAGTAGTTAATTATTGCCTTTAGTTACTTATGCTAGATTTTTTTAGTCAATAGCTAGTTTAGTCTTTCAATCGAATTCTTAGCATAATTACTCAGTCTATTGTAACTAGTCATTCCCTCTCTTGCCTTGTTAAGCTAGCTTTTATTTTGATTACTGATTGTGATTTATCTTGTTTATGTAGTGTCAATTTCTAGCATAGCATACTATAATTTTTCTTGTTGATTAGTTAGGTAGCCTTAATATTATAGGGTTAAATTAGGTTTGATTCTTGCCTTTTATTCTTGCATGATCATCTCAGTTTTACTCAAACCCTAAACAAAAGCATTGGAATTGTAAACTCCATATTCAGATAATAGTATGAAAAGCCTAGAACTATTGCCCCCATTTCTTCATATGGATTGAGACTGACTTAAAAGATTCTATATACTGCATCCAAAGATGTGCACTTTCAAATCTATTATCAAGAGTTTGTCTAAATCAGACAATTATAAATCTTTGTTAGCCATGTGTGCCCCACACATGTGAAGAATTCCGGTGTTGTTGCTGGAGAGAGTGATGCTCGACCTAGCTAGTTTGTTTTACTTTGACTTTTCTTAATGTCCTAACTATTTCTATAATTTATTCTCTGAGTTGTTCTTACATTTGATATTACTGAACTCTTCTTGATTGTAAGGCGTGCAAGTGTAGTGTACAGTAGAGAGAGAAGAAATAGCTAATCTTATTAAGAAAATAACCACCACCTTACAATGAGAGACCTCAAGACCCCTCCAAAATTACTTTCCTCCAAGAAAATATACTTATCCTATTACAACTAGAATTTAGGCAATCTTGGTCAAGACTTCTCCATCCCTCCATTTCTTGAGCATATGCGTCCGGTCTTCAATGGTTTATATCATGAAAATCCTTTCAAGGATGTAGATGCTTTTCTAGAATGCTCAACATTCCACACTCTAGACATAAACTATAATACCATTCATTCAATGATGTTCCTATCTTTATAAAGGACAAACCAATGACTAGTATTCTTTAAAAAATGAGATCATGAATTGGAGGATATAAAAAAAGTTACTTTGAAAAGTTCTATTCCATTGCAAGGTTAGCATAAATAAGGTGTGCCATAGTTAGTAGTAACCAAATGAAGAATGATAAGTTCAATGATACATGGATAAGTTCCAAAACATGCTGAGAAAGTGTCCTCACCGTAAATATCATTTGTGGCAAATTGTCTAATTAATTTTATTCTGATCTATCTCAAATGAGTTAAAATGCATTGTACTCTTCATGTGGAGGTACTTTCATGGACAAACCCCTGAGGAATTGTGGCCTTTTTTTAGCACATTATGGACAATTCAAGTCATGTAGATTCTAGCATGATGATTGTGACCATATTGTTGGTGTGACACCTTTATCTCCCACAAATTCAAGCCCAAATAATGAATATTCTTTTTGATATGATGAACCTTATGAAGAATCAAGTACAAATGTAACGACCCCGCCTCCCGGTAACCCCCAATTAAGGGAGACCGAAAGGTCGGTGCCGTTATCCATTATACAGGATCAAAGGTTCGTCAAATAATCAATAATAATTAATAAACTTTACCAACTAACTAAAAACTGGTATAAAATAAAACTTTGTTTACCTTTTGAAATCTGGGATTTCTAATCTTCTATCCATGAAAATGCTAAACTAACTAATCCTCCTGTGCATGTTATTTCTCATTTAATTCCACATCTGCCACTTTACTGTTTGTTCTTTTCATTTGTACCTAAAACACCGACAAACAAAACGTCGGTCAGCCGAAGCTGGTATGTGGGGGAAACAATAATCATGCAACTACAATAACAAAGTAATCAGCCAATTATCATTTAACAACCAAGATTACATTTTAAACTGTACCACTCAATCCTTTCCTATCCCCTACCTCTGTGTTGTCCCTGCAGAGGACTGAGATCTCACCTCTCTCTAGGTAGATCCTTATTAAACCCTGCATGATCCTACCTACCAGGTAGATCTGTATCTAGGGTTGAGTCGCATGGCACTACCCATAGGTAGTCCAATCTCTAACTCCATGTGACTTGATGGACCTACCCCATTGGTAGCCATTTACTAAGTCATTTAGTGACCTGATGGGCCTACCCCATTGGTAGCCATTTACTAGGTCAATCCATTAAGCTACAGAGGGGACTAGGATCTGAGCTAGTAGGCACATATCTTATGTGATAATCATATTCACATTATACCTTGCATGAATTAAATACATCCAACAGTTTAATTCAAGTCACGATGGAAACATCGACAAAATCCCAGAAAACTAATGTGGGTAGTCATAAGCGTAACCACATACCTGTTAAGCAGACTTGAAACAGAATAGTCCAATCAATAAGGCAAGCAAGCATTCAATAAGATCCTGAAACAAACATCCAATATCTTCTATCATGGATCATGGTATCCAAGTCTAATAGACCTATTCGAGCCCTAGGGTTACTATTTCATTTTTAGGGTTTCTTCTGCAATTAGGGTTTCCTTTCACCTTTCACTATTTTAAACCCTAATTATTCACAAAAGATATTAAGGTTATACCTTAACAACATTTAACCTTATTTTTGAAATAAAGGCATCATTGTCCATCAATTAAACCCATTAAACTTATCTTACATTAAAATTGTCATTTTTATCCATTTAATCTATGACAAGATCATTATACGCATTTATCATCAATTCAAAGTTCATTATTGTCCAAATCACACATGAACTCGATTTGTTATTAATTATATCTTTTATTCATCAGAAAACCCTAATTACTACATTTAGGGCATTTATCTGAAAATTAGGAACTTTAATACTCTAATAGCTTAGATTCAACATATTTCAACTCCAATCATCAAATTGATCACTTAAAGTCATTAATAAACTCGTTTACTAAAATTAGGGTTTCAAGGCCCATTAATGCTTATTTATATGCATGAACTTCTAATCAAACCAATTACGTGAACAATACATCTTTTCCAAGCTTAATGTATCTCTTTGATCATTAACAGGTTAATGTCCACTTTATTCAGCTATTAAACCTTATTAATCACTTTAATCATATCAAAGTAGGGTTCTTTAAATATTATTACATCTAAAGCTCATAACCTCCATTACTTTTCAAATTTAAATCAGAATTAGACTTGAATTTTATTTTTATTAGATTCTCCTCATTTTTCTGAGCAACTTTCATATTTTATGCGAACCTATCCGAGCTATGGATATTTAGCTATGAATTAAACAAATTTTACTTACCCCGACCAATAGGAGGTTGCCACGTAGGCCCTTGCATGCAACGTTGGCTGGTTTGCTTTAAAACATTTCGAAATGACTGAAACACCCCCGGTTTAAGTTGTGTTGTCTTCAGCCCGCGGAGGGGTAGATCCGTCCAACCCGCCTTTGGTCATCTTCCACCTCTGGACAGCGCGACGCGGCTGCCCTAGGTCCGTTTTGGGCGCGATTCTCCTCCTCTCCCGGACCCCGACGACGTCCGAATCCTGTTCCATCGTCTTGCTCTCCCTCCTTCACAACTAAAGATGCCCTAAAGTGTGACCATGGTGGCGGTACGTGGCCTGGGCAGACCTGTAACACGGCCGCCCAAAGAAGCTGTGCTGCTTCTGCCACGGCCAGCAGGGGTGAAAGAATACCCTCCAAGCTTTTCGGCCGTCGTGGACGCAACAAGGCCCCCTTCAAGACCCTATCACGTAGCCTCGTGGCCCTGGATACACCCAGCTCTATGTTGGTTAGGGTTTTTGGATAAAACCATAGAAGAAGAAGAAGAGACGTGTGGGGAATCTTCAGAACTCGGCCCCCAAGTCTTCTCCCTTATATAGGGGAGAGTAGAACTGCCCTGGGTTGCTTGCCCACGAATCAACCAACCCTCTACCAAAAGGAAAGTGATTCCTTCATTAAGAAGTTAACTCTCTCTCTCTCTCTCACTTTCCTTTATTATTCCTTCTTCTTTGGATATTGGGATTTCGTAAATCATCCCTCTTATTCCCTCTGTTCTTTCTTTTTAAACCATTAGCATGAAATCCTATTTCCTTTAATAACAATTACTTTCTTTTAGCAATATCATGTAATACATTAATGGTATACTCACATTATCTTCTTATTTTGCTATTTTGGTGTTTTCTCTTTCTTTTTTCTTTATTGGGGTTCCTTGGTCCCCAAGAGACTCTAAAATTTCGAAATTCCTCATTAAGGATACTCATTATTCTTCTAGATGCATCTAAATGCCTTATTCTCATTATCTTGTTTTATTTCTTATTAAAATATTTCCTTTTGTGGATTTCTCTTTATTTCTCTCTTATTTTCCTCATTAGTGTTCCTTTTATTGTTAGGAATTATTGGGATACGAAATTCCACTAAGGATTTCCCATTTATACCTCTTTTCACATATTTTCCACATTTCATCAATGTTTTCAATTCTTTATTAATAAGGAAATAGTTAATTGATATTTTCTTTTCTTATTGCCTTTTCTTTGCAACTTTGGACTCCTTGGAACCCAAGGAATCTAAGAGGCACGAAATCCTCTTTGGATTTGCCTTCTAGAGGTTTCCACACCTTTCTTGTCTCAAATTCTCATTTATTCATTAACAAATCGAATATCCTTGTTATTGGGCCCAATAGCCAATAAAGCCCACAAATCAAACAACAAGGCTATTGTAAATGAAATCCATGCATTCATCCATTATTCGTTCATTTATCTTTATTATGAGAAATTAAATTTCTCAACAAATGAACCCAAAATTTGGGGTTGTAACATCCTTCCCCTCTTATAAGAATTTTGTCCTCAAAATTCCATCAAGCAAGCAAACAAACAGGATAATCCATTCCTATGTCCATCAGGGCTACCATGTGGCTTCACCCTATCCATGGTGCTTTCCAAGAACCTTCATCATCTCATAATCTTCCATCTGAGTTTCTTTCTTACCTTGGTATAGTGTACCCTCATAGGTAACTCATGATATTTCAGCCTCTCAAAAGATGAATAGGTTCAGGGCTCAGCACCTGGCTTGGGTACCTCACATAGTGCTCGAGATCAGACTCATGGCTCTCATTACACATCACGTTATCCTGAGAGGCAAGGCTAGACACAAACATCTCCACCAATTCATCTCAAATGGACCCATTTATCGGGGACTCAGCTTTATTAGCTGTAGCTTAGAGGGGTCGGATTTTTCACATCACATATTCTTCCACAGTGAATTGCATGTCAGTCTGTTTTGTATTAGCTCATGACACATGTCACCCTTGGCTCTCTCCCAGCCATTACACGATCAAGCGACTTCATCTTCACACACTGTGGTTCTTTTATGACCTTCGCGAGGCCTCCATTACCAACATCATTATAATGAAGTGGTGACCGACACACCCTCCTTATAAAGCTTCTTACATCCCGATAAAGGCTATGGTGGTTAACATCACATCTTAAGAACTGTCTCTCTGTATCACCCTGAACAAGCACACTTGCTCTCATCAGACCCGCTAGTCTGGATCATACTACTCATTAGTTAGGGGTGATAAACGGTACTAAAACGAGTTCTTCATGTACCTACTTCTTCCGCATGGAAGTAAACCTTCTAAGCATGTTCAAGAACTCTTTGAACTCACATCATGGTGTTGTTGAACCATTTCTCTCTCTATTATAAGTGGTTCAACCCGATCTGTCCCTTGACAGTACTCTTCTTTTCCTGTCATCTAGGTAAGGTGATCTACCATAACCCTCATTGATCTTCCTTGGTTAAGGGGAGAGTTTCCACATCATCCATAGTGATGAACTCTCATTCCTTTTCAGGGACTCTTTTATCATCTATATTGGTACACTGGGTCACTGGTATTCGTCCTTTACCTTTATCATGCATGGCCACAAGCCACATGCATCTTCACCTTAAGCATTCAAAGTGCTACCATCTCAGTAATACCATGGTATATGGTGATCTTAAAATCATGATCTCCAGTGTGTCATGATCCCTCAAGCTTGATACCTCGGAAACCCTAAACCATTCTAATCAAGGTTTCATCACATTCCCTTCCAGAGAAGTGCATCTGAGGCCCTAATCCATCCTTTCACTATGTCAAGGACTAGACTGGCTAACCAAACAATCATTAACTTGTTCAACCTATCTCATTACATCTGAGTGTTAGCCAAAACACATCTTCTTTCCAAACGTAGGGTAAGCCTAACAACTCCCTTCTAGCCAAACTAGGCAGCTCTATATCCACCAGAACATCCATTACCACTTCACATCCTTCGATATTAAGTAACTTTGAAGACATACTCTTCCATGTATTCTACTTATCATCTCATCTCAAACTCTAAGTTTGTCTTCATCAAGAAACTCTAAACTCATACTCACTGTGATCGAACTCGACCTTGGTTAATCTGCAAATTCCAGATAGTTCCTGATAAAACATCCTCATAAGTTGGCTACACTACCTCTCATAGTGTTTGCGAACCATCCATGTATCATTCTTTCCACATCTCTATCATTATTCCTTATAGCAACGTTCCAACTCACAACATCCTTGTCCTTGGTGTATGGCATGCATACTGCCCTATCTCTCACTCTCATAACAAGAAGAAATAAGCATTTGGCGGCCGTCCAAATACAGAGTTCTTCCTATTCCAAGAGTAGGGATGGTACATCCCACCTCGCCAGTACACCTTCAAGTCTCCGTTGAAATGTGCAACTTATGTCTCTGTATCGCAATCATCATTATATCAAATTTACTTTCATGGAAAACTGGCCTCGAAACTACTTGGGTTTACACACAATCCTTGGTCATATCCTTTAGGTCTATAGGATACCGGCACTTTTGGGGTCATCCCTCTTCCCATATGCACCAGAGAGTGCCCTACTCACTTGCCCTTTGGGTCACATGAGTTAATGAAGGTGATCAATCTCCTAACTCATGGCCCTCATACAATGGTAGCTGTTACCTCCCGACCCTATGGTCACGTGCAACTAGGGAATTAGACAACTCCGTCTTTCATCGGTCTTATCCCTACCTGACCCTAGGATAGACTTGGGATTCTCTTATAGTACAGGTCTGACTTAGAACCTTACCCAAGCCTTCATCATCTCTTTCTGCATTCATGACTGACTTTCATCCCTTCACAGGGGTCATGGCAACCTGCCCACCTTGGTCAGGCTCCATACCGGTTACTCCCATGGTAACACGTCCACACACTTAGAGATGGTTATCTATGGGCCTATAGGTTCATTTTCATACTATGTACTTTTCTCTCAGCTTCTCAAGATCCTATGAGACCTCTTTAGGTTACCTTGAACCAACAAAACTGATATACACCCTTCCAAAGGGGTCCCTCTCCCAGGATGGGAGGAAACTACAACCCGTGACAGCAAGGTCACAACCACCCTTAGGGTTTACACCCGTATGAGCACGCTAAAACCAACAACTACTAAGGCACAAGCGTACCTACAAAACCATGCTAGGTCACAATCATTCTCTTTCCTCATCATCAGATCAACTTATTCATGAGGGGTTCATCAAACATACCCTTACCTGAAGGGGTTTTCCTTTACCTCTACTCATTAAGAAACTATAGAGACTCAAATCTCAACATGAGCATTGGGTACACCGCTTCCCCTCTTAGGCCTAGGAACCCTAGGTTCGCCTCCGGGTGTCCAACCGCATGCTCATTCTCTTAACCAGGAATCCAGCATATCCAAGATATGTCATGTACTCCCATGATCTTTCTACTCAAGCAACACTTCAAAGTTGATTCCTCTTCCTGGACAACTACTAGGTATAAAACCTCACAACTGGTGCCTTAATCTCCTCAGGGTCTAAAGCACTCTCTATCTCATCTAGTAGGTAATCACTTATACCATAGGTACCAGAAGCATCATCCTCCCTCTAGGGTTTGGTTACTTTCAAGCTAACCAAGACATCATCAACCCCCAGGGATCATGCATGAGGCAACCATTATCATCCACTTAGGTCGCATCCTTCTCGACTCCCACTGTTTCTCAAGTTTCGGGGTTTTAGGCTTCCAACTTTCTTGGCTGAGGTCTGCTCCCTCACTCTAGAGCTAATCCTACAACCAACCTCTCTATAAGAGGTCCTGTCTTTATGAAGGATCAAACTCCTAAGCATGCTCTTACTTGAATGTAGCCTATAGTCAAACTTATGTTTACTCAAGGTTATCCATAACCCCTTATGCTTATCTTATAAGCCATCCATCATGATCCCTTAACTAGGGTTTCGTTTAATGTCACCACTATTGACGCACTCTGGGTACAAGCTATATCCTACTGGTAACAGCCCTATAGGTTCTTCTCTAACCTCATCCATGAAGGAGTTACCCTTCGCTCAAACATGCACGACCCTCTCCAGGGTTGGGTCGCCAAAGGTACTAGGTTATCCAACCTCTCATGGCTCATATGACGATCCCAAGGCATGTCCAACCAAACACTCGGTCTAACTCATCATGTCATCTCTATCTCTACCCTTCACTTAGGGTTAAGGTTAACATCATCCTCAAAGGATATGCCATGCATCTACTTTTAATGGAGGTCTCTATCTCCAAGCTTTACTCTCTCTCTACACCTCCTCCTGCCAAGGAGGTCTATCCTCAGATCTCTCCTGAGGGCAATGACAACTCATGTCATACGACCTAAGCATGTATCTATTCCTTTTACGCTTACTCTATTAAGCTTATGTCCATGACATCTTATTTACATGCTTTTTATTAATTTGATGGAGGATTCCTTAATCCTTATCAGCCTTACCCATACCTCAAGAGGGTGAGGAAAAGAGAGAAAACCCTAATCCTTAAGGTCCTTAACATAGTTTAAGTTGAGAAAGGATGAACGAGATGAGAGAGTCCTAAAAGGTATCTTATTTCGATTCATACCCTAAGACTTTGGCCAGGCAGTCACACGGATCCAGGAGTCCTCGTATTCCGACTAGCGGTGCGGAGGAAAATATTGCCAGCCCCCAGTCGCGATCCTTTTCTAGACACCTCTGTCTTTTGGATAATCCTCTAATAACTCCCTTGGGTTCTACAGAATTTGTAAAATTTAATAATTATTAAGGATTAAATGAGGAACCTATGCTCTAATACCAATTGTAACGACCCCGCCTCCCGGTAACCCCCAATTAAGGGAGACCGAAAGGTCGGTGCCGTTATCCATTATACAGGATCAAAGGTTCGTCAAATAATCAATAATAATTAATAAACTTTACCAACTAACTAAAAATTGGTATAAAATAAAACTTTGTTTACCTTTTGAAATCTGGGATTTCTAATCTTCTATCCATGAAAATGCTAAACTAACTAATCCTCCTGTGCATGCTATTTCTCATTTAATTCCACATCTGCCACTTTACTGTTTGTTCTTTTCATTTGTACCTAAAACACCGACAAACAAAACGTCGGTCAGCCGAAGCTGGTATGTGGGGGGAAACAATAATCATGCAACTACAATGACAAAGTAATCAGCCAATTATCATTTAACAACCAAGATTACGTTTTAAACCGTACCACTCAATCCTTTCCTATCCCCTACCTCTGTGCTGTCCCTGCAGAGGACTGAGATCTCACCTCTCTCTAGGTAGATCCTTATTAAACCCTGCATGATCCTACCTACCAGGTAGATCTGTATCTAGGGTTGAGTCGCATGGCACTACCCATAGGTAGTCCAATCTCTAACTCCATGTGACTTGATGGACCTACCCCATTGGTAGCCATTTACTAAGTCATTTAGTGACTTGATGGGCCTACCCCATTGGTAGCCATTTACTAGGTCAATCCATTAAGCTACAGAGGGGACTAGGATCTGAGCTAGTAGGTACATATCTTATGTGATAATCATATTCACATTATACCTTGCATGAATTAAATACATCCAACAGTTTAATTCAAGTCACGATGGAAACATCGACAAAATCCCGGAAAACTAATGCGGGTAGTCATAAGCATAACCACATACCTGTTAAGCAGACTTGAAACAGAATAATCCAATCAATAAGGCAAGCAAGCATTCAATAAGATCCTGAAACAAACATCCAATATCTTCTATCATGGATCATGGTATCCAAGTCTAATAGACCTATTTGAGCCCTAGGGTTACTATTTCATTTTTAGGGTTTCTTCTGCAATTAGGGTTTCCTTTCACCTTTCACTATTTTAAACCCTAATTATTCACAAAAGATATTAAGGTTATACCTTAACAACATTTAACCTTATTTTCAAAATAAAGGCATCATTGTCCATCAATTAAACCCATTAAACTTATCTTACATTAAAATTATCATTTTTATCCATTTAATCTATGACAAGATCATTATACGCATTTATCATCAATTCAAAGTTCATTATTGTCCAAATCACACATGAACTTGATTTGTTATTAATTATATCTTTTATTCATCAGAAAACCCTAATTACTACATTTAGGGCATTTATCTGAAAATTAGGAACTTTAATACTCTAATAGCTTAGATTCAACATATTTCAACTCCAATCATCAAATTGATCACTTAAAGTAATTAATAAACTCGTTTACTAAAATTAGGGTTTCAAGGCCCATTAATGCTTATTTATATGCATGAACTTCTAATCAAACCAATTACGTGAACAATACATCTTTTCCAAGCTTAATGTATCTCTTTGATCATTAACAGGTTAATGTCCACTTTATTCAGCTATTAAACCTTATTAATCACTTTAATCATATCAAAGTAGGGTTCTTTAAATATTATTACATCTAAAGCTCATAACCTCCATTACTTTTCAAATTTCAATCAGAATTAGACTTAAAATTTATTTTTATTAGATTCTCCTCAATTTTCTGAGCAACTTTCATATTTTATGCGAACCTATCCGAGCTATGGATATTTAGCTATGAATTAAACAAATTTTACTTACCCCGACCAATAGGAGGTTGCCACGTAGGCCCTTGCATGCAACGTTGGCTGGTTTGCTTTAAAACATTTCGAAATGACTGAAACACCCCCGGTTTAAGTTGTGTTGTCTTCAGCCCGCGGAGGGGTAGATCCGTCCAACCCGCCTTTGGTCATCTTCCACCTCTGGACAGCGCGACGCGGCTGCCCTAGGTCCGTTTTGGGCACGATTCTCCTCCTCTCCCGGACCCCGACGGCGTCCGGATCCTGTTCCATCGTCTTGCTCTCCCTCCTTCGTAGCTAGAGATGCCCTAAAGTGTGACCATGGTGGCGGTACGTGGCCTGGGCAGACCTGCAACACGACCGCCCAAAGCAGCCGTGCTGCCGCAGCCACGGCCAGCAGGGGTGAAAGAATACCCTCCAAGCTTTTCGGCCGTCGTGGACGCAACAAGGCCCCCCTTCAAGACCCTATCACGTAGCCTCGTGGCCCTGGAAACACCCAGCTCTATGTTGGTTAGGGTTTTTGGATAAAACCATGGAAGAAGAAGAAGAGACGTGTGGGGAATCTTCAGAACTCGGCCCCCAAGTCTTCTCCCTTATATAGGGGAGAGTAGAACTGCCCTGGGGTGCTTGCCCACGAATCAACCAACCCTCTACCAAAAGGAAAGTGATTCCTTCATTAAGAAGTTAACTCTCTCTCTCTCACTTTCCTTTATTATTCCTTCTTCTTTGGATATTGGGATTTTGAAAATCATCCCTCTTATTCCCTTTGTTCTTTCTTTTTAAACCATTAGCATGAAATCCTATTTCCTTTAATAACAATTACTTTCTTTTAGCAATATCATGTAATACATTAATGGTATACTCACATTATCTTCTTATTTTTCTATTTTGGTGTTTTCTCTTTCTTTTTTCTTTATTGGGGTTCCTTGGTCCCCAAGAGACTCTAAAATTTCGAAATTCTTCATTAAGGATACTCATTATCCTTCTAGATGCATCTAAATGCCTTATTCTCATTATCTTGTTTTATTTCTTATTAAAATATTTCCTTTTGTGGATTTCTCTTTATTTCTCTCTTATTTTCCTCATTAGTGTTCCTTTTATTGTTAGGAATTATTGGGATACGAAATTCCACTAAGGATTTCCCATTTATACCTCTTTTCACATATTTTCCACATTTCATCAATGTTTTCAATTCTTTATTAACAAGGAAATAGTTAATTGATATTTTCTTTTCTTATTGCCTTTTCTTTGCAACTTTGGACTCCTTGGAACCCAAGGAATCTAAGAGGCACGAAATCCTCTTTGGATTTGCCTTCTAGAGGTTTCCACACCTTTCTTGTCTCAAATTCTCATTTATTCATTAATAAATCGAATATCCTTGTTATTGGGCCCAATAGCCAATAAAGCCCACAAATCAAACAACAAGGCTATTGTAAATGAAATCCATGCATTCATCCATTATTCGTTCATTTATCTTTATTATGAGAAATTAAATTTCTCAACAAATGAACCCAAAATTTGGGGTTGTAACAACAAAGTTCCCCTAGTAATTCTTCAATTCTATTGAGTCCTATGGTGAATAGGTGAAGGCCTTTCACTCTTATAGAAACTGAAACAACAAGGTCAATGGTAGATCTCAAAGTTTCAAGATGAGGTCCTTTCTAAGTTGCACAGATTTGATGAGGTCAAGAACAAGATGGATACATTGGATAAAACCATTAGTAGACTTGAGCAAGAAATAGAGCATCTTTCCTTGAAATTTCTCTTGATGTGGAATGAAAATTTCCTTATTATCCCATGGTGAATTCCAACAATGTAAATGGACCAATGAGTGTTCTTTAAGGCTCCTATCATCCAAACCCAATGTAAGTGGAGCCCATATATCATTAACAATCCTCTTCTAAACCTCATACACCACCACCACAACAAACCGACCAATACTTATATAACTATTAATACTCCCATCCACCTCATTTCATATACCAAAGACAACCTCCACATCCTCCACAACAACATCCCTTTTTTCACCATGAAAAAGTTATAGTTGTGACACTTTTAAGGAGTGGAAGAGTGATTGAGAAGCCTAGGAGTCAAGGGGATGTTGAAACTATAATTTTGAGTGCTATTGATGTTGATAAGCTTGTTTATGCAGTGATACTTGAAATTTTTGTTGCTTCACCTCCCAAGATCATGTGGTATTGAGTGGTTCACTGTGTATTTCATGCAAGTGTACTACTATTCTTTATGTTCAATTTGCAATTCTAACTGCTCCATTGTTTCCTAGTAAAAGATCTCATGTTATTCCTCAATGTGACCCAATTCATTTTGTGATATACCAACTTTACCATGTTGGTATAAGCAAAGGTAGTGCAATTGAGCATCCATTCCCTGATGCACTAGATAAGTCCTCATCATAAAAAAGGAGGCATAAACATAATGTTAGCATCTTGGAGATCAATTAAAATAAAAATCCCATTCCTTGATGCAATTAAAAAATTTGGGCATATGACAAGTCTTGAAGGATACATGCGCTATTATATGTAGGACAATGGAAAGGATGACAAGAAAATCAAATTGACTAAGTGAGTTATGTAGGGAAATATGGTGACAAAGATGTAAGTGGAAAATAAATTCTTATCATATTCCCTATAAACCAACTGATCACATCAATAACTATGAATGTGAAGGAAGGTTTTCAAGGCATATACCTGGTCTTGGATCAAGTCCAACAACAATCCTTGTAGTAACATGCTTCTTTCTCAAGCAGCACCCGGATGATTATCAGTGGCGGCCTCTTGGTGTAGCTCCATGAATGACAATTGACGACATCCTCCTACCATGGTGGAAACAACCTCCATGCCTCTACAAAATCCATGTGGACCATCAAGAACTCATGTCATTCTTTTAGAATTAATGGGAAGGAGTTGTTCCTCATGTTTTCAACATGCTAGCACCAACTTTCTCCCTTTTGTCTATTTATCCCTTTTACGGATAAGATGCCTCTGGCTCTCACGTTACCACAACGTTGAGATTAAGTGACTTAGGTAGAGATACATGGCCACCCCCACTTTATATAGGAGTGGATGGGTCATGGTTTACACAAACATAGGGACATGAGGAAGTTGAATTTCATGAATTTTTGTCTACTGCAAATCACGAATCAATCGAATGGATTCCCAGTTGGTCGACCAGAACATCTAGTCGGTCGATTGGAATGTTTTCATATTCACAAGCATTATGTCTTTCAATGCGATGAACAATGTGCAACATGACGCCGGCATCAATACTTGATCTAGTATTACTAATCATCCATTTGATCGATTGGATTTCTCAATTGGTCAACTGGACACTCCACTCGATTGACTCACATTCTTAGTTAGTCAAATGGACACTCCAGTCAGCCAACTATTAGCCAATTTTGTTTAAGTTGATTACCCAAACACTTTGGTAATAAATTCAAACCTATTCATGAGTAAACTCCTATTCCAAGTGCATCATGTTTGTGTAACCCTACCAGTCCCAAACTACATTGGTAGTGAATGTCCATAACTAGATTATGACATAATATACAATTAGTGGAATTTAGAAACACTTCATTACTACCCAAGTATTTTGAAATTTGAAGAACAACTTCAACCTACAACCCTTCATCAGTGTTATAGTGATCGTATAATTCCCTTGTCACTAATATCCAGATTGAACTCAAGGCATGGAATCATCATCCTTCTAATATTCAATCCATATTTCTTGAACTAGAGTAGAATATTTTAGAGGCATGTCATCTCACATTCCATATATTGATTCACATGACTATGGACATTCGTTTCTCAATCTCGCTTATCAATTATCTAGGATATCAACTCCGACAGAAGGGAAAAATTCCATCTACATTACTCATAGTCAATCCTCATGTGTTACAACATACTTGAACATCACTTGTATGGTAACCCTTATTCAAGGTCATGTTGGATGGTGTCAAAGTACATAGAACAATATGTGATGAGTGTAGTGACTTTTAAGTCTAAGAACCACAATCACCACTATCACAATGAGAGTTGATTTTGACTACCATTCAACAGTTTCCATGTATCACCCCCAAGGTGGGTATGTCTGATACACTGTTCTCTAACAAGTACCTATGTGTTTTTCTTGATATCACATATCAATCTAAATGAGCACTGTAATCAGTCAACAAACATTCGAGTCCTATGTATTATTGTTGTCTATATTATTTCCATAATAATATCTGACTACAGACATAATAAAAATGTATATACTCTTATCATACATATGATCTCCTTGTTCAGTCCTTGAACTAAAGACATATGTCACCGAGTAATATCATCCTTTTAGAAACCTATAATGTTTTACAACCATCTCAAAATTGAACAAACATATAGTCAAAAGATTGCATTTATTATTAATTAAATATATTACATGATGCCTCATTAAAATCATCATATGACTGTTTCTCTAGGCATACATACCAACAGACTCCCACTTGCACTTAGAGACAATCACCCAAGAATTAAATCCCTAGTTATATAACATAAACTTCATGCTTCAGCTGTGAAAGTGCTTTTGTCAAGGGATTAAAAACATTTCTTTAGTAGGTACTCTACAAATCTCTACATCTCCTCACTGTATGATCTCTTGTATGAGATGGAACCTCCATTGCATGTGCTTGGAACGGTAATGCGATCTAGGTTCCTTAGCTTGTACAATAATTCCATTGTCTTTACAATACAAATCCACTACATCACTAGTGGTTGGAACCACCCTAAGTTCAATGACAAACTTCTTAATCCAAACAAGTTCCTTTGATTCCTTAGAGGCAACAATTACTCAATCTGTATTGTAAAAGCAACAAAATTTTCTTGCTTGGAGCTCTTCCATCTCGCAACTCCACTGTTGAGTCAAAACACAAATCCAGATTGTGAACTGAAATTCATCTTGTCAGTTTGGAAGCTTGCATCAATGTAACCCTTTACCACCAACTCTTCCTCACCACTGTTGACAAGAAATTGGTCCTTCATTATTCTTAAGTACATGAGTATGTTCTCTATGGCGGTCCACTAACTTTCAATGAGATCTGACTGATATCTGCTTGTCATTTATAAGGCATAAGACTCATCACGATGAGTACATAACATTGCGTACATGAGAGATCCAATTGCAGATGCATATAGAATCTTACTCATGCACTCCCATTCTTCACAAGAACTAGAACATTGAGCTCTAGAGATACTAACACCATGAGTGTGTAAGTTTCCACTCTTCAAGTTCTCCATGATGAACCTTTTCATCACTTTGTCAATGTATGTGCTCTGACTAAGGCCAAGAAGCCTTCTAGATATATCCCTATAGATCTTGATTCATGGGATATATGATAATGCGCATAAGTCCTTGATGGTGAATGCATTTCCCAACTAGGTTTTTTCCATTTGTAAGGTAGGGATGTCATTCCTCATCAATAATATGTCATCTACATAAAATATAAGGCCAAAAATCATGCTCCCACTAACCTTCTTGTAAACACATGCTACTCCTTCAATTTGACTAAAGCGAAACTCTTTTACAATTTTGTCAAATCAAAGATTCCACCTTTGAGATGCTTGCTTCAATGCATAGATTGACCATTGTATCTTACATATGTTATTCAAATCCTTTAGATTTATAAAGCCCTTAGGTTGTGTCATATACACATCCTCAAGAAGGTTCCCACTAAGGAATACAATTTTAACATCCATATGTCGAATCTCATAGTCTTAATAAGATACAATGGCAATCATAATCCTAGTGGACTTAATAGTGGCAACTGGACAAAATGTTTCATTATAGTGAACACCTTGAACTTGTTTGAAACTCTTCACAACCAATCAACTGTTATAAGTTTGTACATTACCATCCATCTTAGTCATCTTCTTGAAGACCCACTTGCACCCTATGGGTTTTACCCCTTTAGGTGGATCAACCAAGGTCTATACCTTGTCATTGTACATGGATTCCATCTTAGATCTTATGGCCTCAAGGTACTTCTTAGAATTTGGTCCCTTAATAGACTCTAGGTAGGTTTTTGACTCATCATCAATGACCAACAAATTGCCTTCTTGAGTCACAAGATTATTAAATCTTTTAGGCTCAAGGAGTATTCTACTAGATCTATGAGGTGCATGTGTTACATGAGGAATTTGAGATACCTCAATGTTTGTGACTCTTCTTGTTCTTTTTGTACCTATACAAATTCAATGTTTCTTGTTGGTCTCAAACCTCTTTGAATTATACTTTCCTTCCATGTATTCCTTTGGAAATAAATTCTTCTTTCTAGGAATACCACATCCCTAGAAACATACAATTTTTAGTCAGACATTGTTTCATATGGTTTCCCTAGGATAGTCAACAAAATAACATTTATTTGATTTGGATCTAAGAATTTTGGCAAATTGCTTTCTCAAATAAGCTTCACATCTTCAAATCTTCATAAAAGACTCATTGAGACGCTTCCCATACCATATCTCATATGGTGTTTTTTGAACCGATTAAGATGGTACATGGTTAAGTGTAAAAACTATGATTTCTAGAGCATATCCACAGAAGGAAGTTTGAAGACTAGAAAAACTCATCATTGGCCACACCATATCTAGCAATGCATGGTTCCTTCTTTCCGATACACCATTATGTAGTGGTGTTCTAGGTGGAGTCCATTGTGATATGATACCACAATCTCGCAGAAGGTCCTTAAACTCTTCTATGAATGACTCTCAACCTAAATTAGAACAAAGTGCATTAATACTTTTACCAAGTTGGTTCTGTACTTAACTCATGAAATCCTTAAACTTACAAGGGTTTCTGACTTATGTTTCATCAAGCATACATATCCATACCTATGAAGTCATCAATTAATTTAGCAAAGTAGTGGTAACCATCTTAGGTATTTGTTCTAAAAGGGCCACATATATCAGTAGGTATGGGGCCTAATAGATCACTCACTCTTTCACTATTACCAGAAAAATAAGCTTTTGTCATCTTGGTCAACAAACAAGACTCACATGTCTCTATTGATTCAAGATCAAAAGAGTTTTAGATAACCATCTTTATGGAGTCTAGAAATGTGTTTCTCATTGATGTGCTCTAGAGGAAAATGCCAAAGGTATGTTTTGTTTGAGTTATTTTTTTTTGACCTTTTGATATTTATGTTATAAACATATGTCACTAGATCTACTAAGTAAAGACCATAGAACATTGGGGCACTACCATAAAAAATCTCATCTTTACAAATAGAGTATCAACCATTCTTTATATGAAATTCGAATCCATTCGTGCTCACTAAAAATATAGAAATGATGCTTCTTTTAATGGAAGTTACAAAATAGCAGTTCTCTAGCTCTATTATAAGCCCACTAGACAGATGTAAATGATAGGTTCCAACTGTAGTGGCAACAACACTTGCTCAATTTGCAATTTGCGGTCCAACCTTGCCCTTTCTTAAAAGCTTACTTCTTTTCAAATCCTGCATATTTGAACATATATGAGATCCACATCCAATATTTAGTACCCACGATGAAGAAGTAGACATATTTATCTCAATATTTTATATATCTAAAGTGGATATCTTTATCCCCTGCTTCTTCTTCCTTAGTTCCTTCAGGTGAAGACGGTAATTCTTTTTCCAATGTCTAGCCCAGTGATAGTAGTGGAAATTGCCTTCCTTATGCACCCCTCCCTTTGCTTTGATCTCAGAAGACTTGGATTTCTAGCCAATTTTAGAACTCTTAATAGCTTTGCCTTTTTTGTTGGACTTCACTTTTACTATGTTGATCATCATCATAGACTTGGGCTTGTGCTTCTTCACAACAACACAATGGCTTATCAAAATTGTTCATGTTGTAGTTCATGACAAATTGGCTGTGTGATTTTGGAAGTGATTGAATAATCACATCTATGACCAACTCTTGGATGAAGGGAAGTCTCGGTCATGCTACGTTCTCCCCTTACCCAAAAAATTTGAGCATATGGGCCCCGAACAGATCTCCTTCAACCATATTGCACTTGAACAATGCCTTTGAGACATCATATATTCTTTTCTTACCTGATCTTTGTACATATTTATAATATGTGTAACCATCTGAAGAACATCCATATTCACATGTTGTCTCTACAACACATAGTTCATTGATCATAGAATCAAGCTTTTGAAATCTATGACATCTTCAGAGTGCTTGTTTCAAGCATCCCTATCAGCCTTAGGCATGGTGGGAGCGGGTTTATCTAGCTCTGGTGTCTCTAGGGCATAGAGCTTGCTCTCTTGTGTGAGAATGAATCTCAATATCCTAAACCAGTCATGGAATTTATTGCTATTCAAGTTATCCTGCTCAATGACCGATCACAAAGAAAACATGTTGTTGTTTGCCATTTATTTCTACAATTTTTTTTTTGCATTTCGTATAACATTTTGATCTTGATTTGATTAAATTTTTTTTTGACAATAATAATTGGGCCTTTAGTAAATTATGTATCCCACTATTTTTCCAAATTGATATCCCTAACTTATCAATTCGGAACATTGCAAGGTACAACGTTCTAGTGAGCCAAGATCTAAAATAACTAAGTAATTACCCAGCCAATGTCATTGTCCATAACCAATTATTAAGTTAGGAAACATTTGACAATTACATCTTATGCAATTGTTGGATAGATGATATGCACAACTCCTTGTCATATTACAACTGTATGCTTCTAGGAACTTAATCTCATTAAGGTCACCTAGTTAAGCCCGATCCAAAAGCCAACATGACAGTAATGCAACCTTCTTGGTAGGCCTACATAACTACCATCACAATTCCATGAGATAGACGGCGCTCCACACTATGGCATGCCCACACTTAGTTCATCAAGCTTCCATTGTGTTTCTTATGGAAAGCATCTATGACTTAATATTTAATGGATGATATATATATACATACATATATATATATATATATATATATATATATATATATACATAACTACTTGACATGATTATGTGTGTAAGATATTAAGAGAACAGAACGACCAAAAAGTGCATGCTTCTAAAAGTAAACAAAATAAAATATACTCCATAACAAGGGTGAATGACCTCACATATTGAGAGTGGGTTAGGACAATGGCCACTTAACCCTAAGGGAAAGGGAAAAGGTCACCACTTAGCCCCTAATACAATAAGGGAAAGGCTCGAGAAAGGAAATGAGGGGAGTATACTAAAATTCCAGTGATCGAATATAAGAAAGATTAATATATATATATGAATTCAAAACTCTAGTCATAGGGAATGAGGTAGCTCAACCATGTATATAGCCAAGTATTTTTATCCATACATACATAATCATATCCTATCACAACATCCAATGTCAAGTAATTAGAGTACATGTACCTTTAATTGAAGATTAGAGTAAGATCTCCAGAGTCAAATGACAGGTCAAGGTCAAGCCTTGGTACAATAGTGGGTATTCATGTATTAGTATTCCAATTAATAATAAAGGGGTCACAAGAACCAAAATTAGGGTTCCTTAGGCCTCATTATTGTTCTTAGATGTGGTATCTTATTATTGACCAATATTTCAATATATCAAGTTTTTACAAGTTCAACCGTCATGTTCTAACATCCTGTCATCAATATTAATGGATATCCACACTTAATCTATAATGATCACTTAATTCCCAAATCGTACTCTAGTGTTCAAGATAGGGGTTTTCTCATGGTTAAAAAACCTTTATATATAAAAGACCACATTTCTAGGGTTAGAACCGTTCATCACAATTAATCATCACATTAGGGTATAGAAATCATACCAAAGAATCAACAAGTCAATAAATTTAGATCTGCATGATTCATTAATCAAGTCATGATTTTTAGAGTCTTAAGATAATCATCAGAGTCAAATATTAGGGATTCTAGAAATTAATAATGATTATTGAGTCATTTGACAAATTTTATAGAAAGAGATCAAAGTCTTGGGATATTAGTGAGAAGCATGTAGAATTAGGTCTCAAAAATATTTTTCGTTTGCTTGGGTTCTTCTAATAAAAATGGAGTATTGTTCGGATCATTTGGAATTATGAATCAAAAGTTGTGATTTTTGCAAGATTTCATCAAATAATTACATTTGGTGCTAGAAAGGAGAAGGATTTTACCGAAAAGGGAAAAGGGAAGAAAATTAGAGGCCATTGGATTTCTTGTCAAAATTTAACCGATGCCAAGATCTTGCGTCTGAATAATCATGGCCTCTCGGGCATGTGCTTGAGATGAGAGCAGAGAGGGAGGGGCACGTTGAGTCCTACATTTTTTAATCTTGGGTCTCGGTTAATGATTGACTATGATCTAGTGATGATGGTTCCTCGTCCTAGCTGAAGGATTTGCCATCCCATGCAGTGTGTTGCAGCAACGCGTGGTGCAAAAGAGTCGAAAGACAGAGAGGGAAGGAGGGTGAGATCTATGGTGTCGTTGGTGTATGTTGGTGCATCATGAAGTCAGTTTGGGTTTTTATAGGGTGGGTTAGGGTTCAATTTGGGGTCACAACACCCACGGTAGAAATTAAGAGAGAGGGCTCTCGATGGTTCTCAGAACAAGTCCATTATAAATAGATTAAGGGTCTATTTGCATTGGAAATGAATTCTAATTCGATTTATATGGAAATCAGAGAAACACAAAGTGAGAAAGGATTCCAAGTTGTGCTCATGGTCTTGAAGCTACCACCAAACTTTCCTTCTTGGGCACAAGTTGGAAGACGAGCCTGGCACAATTGGATCAAGATTGAACAATTATTGGGTGGTCAGCTGAGCTGCAAGTCATTTGTGCCTCACCGTGAGTGAAAGCCCAGTTCATAAAAAAATACCAAGGGACTTATCCTTGGTTCACTTGGTGTCATGGCTGGGTCTAGCCTATAAGTACTTCAAGGGGCAAGGAATATTACGGAGAAAAAGGGTTGTTTTTTGTTTATAGATTGTAAAATTCATAACAAATTGTAGGAAAGTGTAAATGACCTCAGATTTGGACATAATCTTAATAATAGATGGCATACAAATGTGTGAAAAAATTCAAGTACATACGAGTGAGGATGATCAAGAAATCAATCAAAGGATTCAAGGGTATAACAAAACTAGGGTTTTATGCATATATGTGTATTAAATTGACTCAATTAGTGTATTTTCAATATTGGGAGTTATTGTAGAGTTATGGTACCAAGGGAAACACTTGGAGTAAGAAAAATAAAGTTAAATGAGTGTAATTGAGTAATAAAACCATATTTGTGCCATATTTCACTTTGTCACCATTCCCTCCCCCCTAAAAGGAATTTTTCCCCCAAAATCCAAAAAATCCTCAAAAAGTTGACTATCTAATCAAAGGCATATTCACATTGAAAGTCTCTTATAAACTTGTATTGATAAATAAAGAGGTCAAACAATCATAGTTCACTGATTGAGTTCAATTTCCAGTCATGTCTCTAGATCATGTGAAAATAGGGATCGAGTGTTAGGACTTATACATCATGGATCAAATTGGGTCATGTACTAAAAAAATTGTGATTCACGAGTCAAGATTCAAATATCAAGATTTTGGGTTCCAATCATGAAAGTCTAGGGTTTTAGTTCCTATTTAGACCACAAGTTTAGTCATTCACCCATAAAAACACAATCTAGCAATATTTCAAGGTTTCAAAATCAATTTCTTCATAAAGTCTAGTCAAGGTGGGTTAATGATCTATGCTTAGGTCATATTTAGAAAATCAACCCTACACATAAATTCCTCATTACCATCTTCAAGATATCGATGAGTCAAGATCAATATCGAGAGTTGAAGATTGGATATCAAGATCATATGCAAAAGTATTATAAAACTAGGGTTTATATTCCCATTTAGACCTTAGGGGAGATCATTTATCTATATTCAATATTCGAGACACAATCGAACAACATATGTGATATCAATCACCTATTTCATTACCACAGTATCAATGTTGCATGAATGATCTAGACCTAGGTCTTTCTAGGAGTTTAGACACAATCTATAGTCAACAATACCATCCTCAATATCATCGTTATGTACAAAATTGTCAAGTCACTTGGTTGAGAAATTCAACTCCAACATGGAAATGATCAAACTGGTCCAACAAGGATATTAATTTTTTTTCAATTCCAACTACATGATAGGTAGTCATAGATAAAGGTAGAAGGCCCAACACAACATGGCATCCTATTGCAAATTTTCTAAGATATGGTGACTCTGAGGTTTGTTGGAAAAATGGAAGGGGTTACATAATCAAAAGATCACATCTAGGTTTAGTGTTAATTTGCTTTGTTCTTTAGTTTCTAATTGACATTGGGGGCCCATGGAGGTGAAAGGTGTAACTCAGTTTGAGATGACCTTCTGACTAATCACTAGATTTTTGTTTTGAACATGTCCTCCTTTTGCAATTTCAACTTCTTTTTTTCTCTATCTCCATGACTATGATCACAAATGAATGGTTAAAGGTACTCATGGTAATTTGGACTCCTCCAAGAATTAAAGATGTTGTGTATTTTCCCCATTTGGTCATAGAATCCATTAGTATTCTATTCATCTTATTCATTTAGCCTAGGTCTTTTGCCCTTGTCCACATCATATTCAACTTCCTCTTCAGCTTCCTTCTTCCCTTCTTTATATCTTTTCTTCTCAACCTTCATTTTATCAACCTTCTCCATTTGATCCTTTTTGGTTCTAGAGGATCATCCTCCTTAACTAATGACTTGTGGGGACATCTGCAACGTACATCCTATTATGAGTCATTTTAATCACATAGATAGAGTTAAGGGTACATCAAATCACAAATATTTCAAAATTTATTAATATTTAATCAATTTCCATACTACTACAAAATAGGGAGGCTGAATATCAATTCATCATACTTAACAAGACAAGAGACAAAGACTCACAATAATTTGAACTAATGGCTGGTCTCTGGGTAATCCTTAGTGAAAAGATAAGATAATTAGAAGACTCACTAGGGTTTCAATGGAGAACCTCTAGGTCCAGTTCTGGATCAATTGAGGCCAAGCAGAGCGGGGAACCTCTACCACCATTATAAGAGGAATAGGAGGTGATTACTAAGTAGAAATCTGATCCTAGAAACCTCACTAGTGTAGACTAAAAAGTTTTCTCAATTCAAGGGATTTGAGAAATTATTTACTTAATGCATGTGAGAGTGTGTGTGCTCTGGTACCAACTGTCACATAACTATTCTTACCACAATCCCAGTCCCACTTCTTACACAACAATAAAGGAATCAAAGCGCCCATCCCTGGTTGATCCAAATGTTGGTAAGATATGCCCAGAGAACTAATCATGTGATGATTGACATGGCACATACCATAGAAGATTTGATTAATACTCATTGGGTCAAGCTTCAAATTCATTTTGTTTCACTTAGTTATGAGATAATGATGAAATAAATGAATGCCTAAAGAATGACAATACTTGATGACGTATGTATTCAAGTACAAGACTTGAATAATGAGATCATATGAATGCTAAGAGTATGTACATTCTTATTATGTCCCTAGTCGGTTGTTTCTACTAGAAGGCAAATACACACCGATAATACATAATACTGGAGTGTGGGTTGGTTGATGAAAAAATCTCATTAGTCATGATATGACATATTAAACCAAGCACACATATACATGTTATGGCGCAGTGTATCTGACAGAACCACCTTGAGAGTGACACATGGAAACCATCATTGGTGGTCATAGTCATCTCTCATAGTGAAGGTGGTGGTTGTGATTCTTAGACCTAAAATCACTACACTCATCACATGTCATTGGATGTACTTTGACATCATCAAATGTAACCCTAAGATATGGGTTGCCATGAAGTTGATTATTGAGTAGATTTGTGACACGCTTTTTACGTGCGTAGAAACGCAAGTGTATGCGTCAATGTAATATAGGCCTTTGTGAGGCCCGAGTCGAACTCAGGGACACGTGAATTATCAGAGACTACTACTAACTACTCGCAATCAGCTAGACCGATTAAAGAGTTGGAAGTTGTTGTTAAAATTAAAAGAAAATAAAAATAAAACAAAACAAAGCAATCGATTAAATGTTTAGTTTAATCAATTCAAGATGAGATCTTTAGGATTGCGGTTTCACCATGGGTTTTCATTGTATTAAATTCTATTTGGCCATTCAAATGTATCTCTCTATCCGGGTAGTGGCCTGAAATTAGAATTGCCTACTGTCGTGGTACAATTCACTACCTATGTCTAGGTCGGTTCCACCGTCGTAGTAACCTATACCCTAAACTAGGTGCATTAAAATCGATCTCTCGGTATCCACCATTAACCTTACACCACCTTGTTCAAGGAATTTGTCAATTAATGTAAATTTCGTCTCTTTTCAACCATTAGTTCTTCTTTCAAAGTAATTAAGGGCATTAGATTATTATTATGGTGATCAAGCATAACAATATAATTGAGAAAACGAAATTATACCACGGATTTAAGAGATAAAATATGAATTACTATGATAAAATTGTCATACAATGAATTCCCAGGCTACTCCCGGTCCTAAAGATAAAGGGGATTAGCCCCGCATGTTCATCTCAGAGCAAAACGTGGAGTAGAAAAAGGGAAACATGGAGAAAAACGTGATTGAGTGGTGAAACCCCTGAACAGAGAAGATCCAAGCGCTCCTTGGCGTAGAATACACGTTCTCCCGCCTTTCGGTGGTGGAAATCGTCTTCTTTGGCGTCCGGATCGGCTGGGGCGTGCTTCTGGGCTCCGTTCTTCTCTCCACACCTTCTCGGGATGTGTGCAGCGGCTAATGACGTGATGGATTGCTCTTGGCCGCTGTCATTAGGTATAATTACCGAGTTAGGTCGTCAAATAATCACCGCCGTCGGATTTAGATCGATCTGAAGCAAACTTGTATCTGACGGTGTCGATACCATCGACGCGGGTCGATGGTATCGACCTTGCGTGATATCAGCTGATCTCCTTTTCTTTTGTTGTTGCGCCTAATGCTATCTCGATACCATCGACGAGGGTCGATGGTATCGACAAACCTGTAGCGAAGATTTTGTCTTTTTGTGTCGCTGCAGCTCCACTTGTCGATAGTATCGACTGATGTGTCGATAGTATCGACTCACTTCTCGCCAGCAACCTGATGGTAAATCGATACCATCGACTCTCTTGTCGCAAGTATCGAATTTCTTCTACTCCTTGCAGCTGGCAACCTGTGGTCTGGTCGATGGTATCGACAGAAGCAGATACTTGTTTTTCCTGAAATTACAACACAAAACCACATAAGCCTACAAAAAAACGTATTCTTGTAATAATGTATGCTCAAAATACTGAAATAAGGGAGATTTGACATAGAGAAGTAGCATAGACCAAAGTAGATGAATTATGCAACATTAACCACAGAAATGACTAATAAATGCATAAAACACATATAAAACAAGTCTATAAATGCAACTCAAAATTATCGCATCACTTTGACACATGGGGACTGACTCTGAGTGCTATAGATGGGATTTTTCCATCCTACTAGAATTTGATATCCTAACCACTTGATAAGAAACACTGAGAAACACATGCGCTTGCACATGTGAATCAATATATGATATAGAGGTCACATATATCTCATACAATCTATTGTTTGATCAAGGAACATGGATTGAGTGTTAAGAGGATGATGTTTACATGCCTCAAGTTCAATCCGGATATCGAAGACAAAGGAATTATACAATCACTATAACACGTTATCACATATTCTAGGTTGAAGTTGTTCTCCAAATTTCCATCCACTTGGGTAGCACTAATGTGTGACTAGGCACCTCTCCTTATTTGTGATGTCATAAGTCAGTTATAGAAATTCACTACAAACATGATATGGGACCTATAGGGTCACACACAAGGGAACTCATCTGGAAAATGAGTTTAATCTTGAATGATGATTGAAGAGATTACTAAAAGTGTTTAGGTATTCAATTTAAGAAACGAATCATCTGACTTGACTGCTAGAGGATCAACTCAAGTTTTGAGATGCGTGTTAGGAGTGTCAGGCTGATTGGAACCAAATTGGGTGGAGTTTTATGTGAATAAGGCACCAACCAATCAGATCATAGGGTGAACCGATTGGTTTGGATGAGCGAGATGACATGTTCACTTAGTGAACCGGTCAGCTCGGTTGGGCCAAACAAAGGTTCTAGTCACTTTCTAAGTTTTTACGAAATATTGCTTGTTTTGCTGGTTCAATTTGAGTTGGTAGAACAAATTAATGTTTGCACGTAAAAAGTGTGTCAAGTTTTTGGTGCCGTTGCCGGAGACACGGCAGTTGTCGGCACTACGAGTGCTGCAAGCGGCCACTCTAGGCCACATTTCTATTTTTTTATTATCATTTTAAAAATTCATAGTCTATTTTCTAAAATTTGTAATCGTCAAGCACTGTACTGAACTTAAATTTTCACTTTGCAGGTACTGTGCATGGTGCAGATGCGTAGCACCGATTACACGCGGCACGCACCAGAGGTTCCATTGCCGGGACCGGAAGACGAGGAGGATTTCAATCAAGACCATCTGGAAGATATAGACTCAGAATCAGAACAAGAAGAGATGGCGGAGGAACAGACGATATGGGAGAAGATCAATGCTTCTTCTTCATCTGCGTCGAAGGGGCCAATCAAGAAGCAGGCGGTCAATATTCCGACATACAAGATTGATCCTGCATTGATTAATTTGGTCAAGTCAAACACATTCCATGGGCTCAAGAACGAAGACCCAGTCACGCATATAAGCCAATTTGTGGAAAACTTCGACATGGTCAAAATTGACAAGTTTCCGCAGGATGTGCTCCACCTAAAGTTGTTCCCGAGTTCTCTGACAGGAACTGCACGAGAGTGGTTGCACAATCTCGACGACGAATATGTGGAATCCTGGGACCACATGGTGGAGGTATTCTTTGAGAGGTTCTTCCCGCCTGAGAAGACCAATGATTTGATCAGAAAAATTCACAATTTCACCCAGAAAGCAGGCGAGACCTACTCGGAGACGTGGGAACACTTTCAGATTATGCTAAGGAGGTGCCCAAACCATGGTTTGGATAAGGAAAAATAGGTTAAAACCTTTTATTTTGCTCTCTCCGAGCATGATAGAAGTAACCTTGATTCAACAGGTTCAGGGTTTTTCTTAAACAACACAAACACAAGGTGCTGGGAGATTCTGAAGAACATGGCCAAGAAATAGTCTTGGGGCGACAGGGATGCACCAGAACAAGTCAAAGTCACAGGTGAGTCCAGGGCCATCAAGGAGCTGAATGACAAACTAGATCTTCTAGCCAAGAAGTTGCTTGCCAAGGAAGAGGCATCGTCTGATGAGGAAGCCCAGGTCAAATTTATGCAACAATAGGGCTATAGAAATAATGATTATGCTTGGAGGAGGGACAAGAAGTTCTCATGGAAGGATCCAAACAACTTCTACAAGATCCGGATGCAAAGCCACAACCAAGAGCTGAAGATAAAAGCACCGAGTTGCTTAGTCAAATGGTGCAGCAAAATCAGGAAATGATGAGCATGTTCAGTAAGCAACTGCAGTCCCAGGGTGATATTTTGACCAAGTTTGGATAAACACTTCAAAGTCATGGAGCACAAATGAGGGCTCTAGAGACGACCGTGACTCAAATTTCAAATGAAGTGGTGGCCATAAAACATGCAAATCAGCAGAGACAGGCTGGAAATGCAGATGTGGTTCAAGCAAATCATCAAGTAAAATATATGTCTGTGATTAATGAGGTAGAATCCCCATTGGTAGAGGCCCAGGATAAATGTAAGATGATGTTTGATACGGAGGCCACATCGGAAATACCGTATCCTCGCAGTCATTATGGACTACCAGGTGGATACATTCCTTTCAGAAAAGCCCACCAAGAGCCCATGATGGTCACGCCCACACCTAGGCAAGAAGAGCAGGTGAAGGACATTTCTCAAGGTAAAGATACATCCACTGCGAGAGAGGTGCTACCGCAAGGTACACTTGTTGAAGATGATCCACCAAAGTCTATGCCAGAGGGAGTCATTGAAACAAGCTTAGGGGAGCTTGCCCCGGAAAGCTCATATGTGGCACCTCATAAGCGTTTAAATGAGGCAGTTGTGTCTCGTCCGGACAGCCCTAGGCCAAAGAAAGAGCATCGGCACTACATGAAATTCTTGGAGATGTTCAGAAAACTCTATGTAAATATTCCATTAGTGGAGATGATAGAGAAGATTCCCGCCTACGGGAGGCTTATCAAAGAAATCATCAATAAGAAGAGGCGGATTAAAGACACAAATATTTGCTGGGTAAATGAGATGGTGAGCTCAATCATCCTGGGAGTTTGCCACAGAAGAGGAATGACCCAGGAAGCTTCTATATTCCATGCTCTATAGGTGATCAGCATTTTCCACGAGCACATTGTGATTCGGGCGCTAGCATTAGTCTTATGCCACTGTCCACATTTCAAAAACTTGGGTTGAAGGAGATGAAGAAGTCGGCAACAACGATTGAGTTAGCGGATGGGTCCATTGTAAAACCATACAGAGTGTGCGAGGATGTACTCATCAAGGTGGACAAGTTCATCTTTCTGGTGGATTTTGTCATCATGGACATGCCACAGCTTCAAAGTTGCGAGATGCTATTGGGTAGGCCGTTTCAAGCAACGACCGATGTTGTCACTGCCATTGGGAGAGGTACATTGACCTTGGGGATTAGTCAAGATCGAGTGGAGTTCAAACTTCCGCACGATCCCTTGGGCACACTCTCCAAGGTTCCAAGTTGAAGAGGAGCTTCAAGTCGTCTAGCCTAAGACGTTAAATAAGGGTGCTTGTTGAAAGGCAATCCAGCCATCCGTACTTTAGTTTAGTTTCTTTTACATTTGTAGTTTGATTTGTTTTGACTTTGTTTTTAGTGTAAAAAAGATACCGTGATCGTTTGCTCATTGTGCAGGACTGAGGCAGAGTCGATACCATCGACCCTTGTGTCGATGGTATCGACCATGGTACATGTTGGCGACTGCAGAAATCACACTGCGTCGATACTATCGACGACCTCGTCGATGGTATCGACATACCAACAGGCAGATCGCAAGTAGAGGTCGATAGTATCGAAATGGGTGTCGATACTCGTGAGATCTCTGGAGATATTTAGAAGAAATCGTCTTAGTAAAGTCGATACTATTGACGGGACCGTCGATGGTATCGACACATTCACATACAGAAGGCGGCGGCCGGCCTCGCGAGGGAGTTGCCCTAATCAGAGAGTCGATACTATCGACTTGCGTCGATAGTATCGACGCGCCAGGTCACCGATCCGCGAGAGGAGATCAACGGTGATCGCTGCATCCAGAAAGTCGATCCGTGGGACGAGTCAATACCATCGACACCTGTCGATAGTATCGACACATCAGCGATCCGGGCCCCGCAGATCCAGCCATCGACGACCGTCGATACCAGCGGCATACGGATTGTGCTACGCGTGTCGATACCATCGACCCGCGTTGATGGTATCGACGGGCACACATCAGGGCCGACATCAGCTATATATGAGAAGGATTGTCGTCATATGACGTCACAACCCCAGAGCAATTCTTCTCCACCTACGCCGAGCGTCCTCCAGAGCAATCCGAGCCCAACGACGAGCATCTAGGAGAACGTTCTTCATCGAGCGGAGATTTCCTTCTCCGATCTTCACCGAGCTCTTTCTCTACTCCTCCTTCTTCCGCAACCATGGTGCATGTTGTTGGTGCATCTTCTTCGCGCACCAACCCGATGGACATCCCGGAGTTCGTGCCGCCATCGACTGTGTCGATTCCACGCCCGCAGACTGTTCATCCGTCCACGGAGTTCAAGAAGATCTATGAGGAGATTCTGAAGAGGAAAATCGAGTCGACCCGCTATGTTGAGAGGGAAACGATCCGCAACTTGGGATTTGAGGAAAACTTGGCCTATGTTCTGAAGGGGCAGGCGCATCACACGGGCAGAATGTCTGATGAGCTGGAGTACCATGCCGATGGCCAGCCGTTCTTCAATGAATGGCCTACTTACAAGGAGCTGGTGGCAGAATTCATGGCGTCGTTGGACGTCTGTGTCGTGCCAAACGACATCATAGCCACTGACCGCGAGTGGATCAAGGGTCGGGTGTCTTTTCGACTGTACAACAATGACTACAATCTTACACTCCGTCAGTTCAATGAGATTTACAACTGGAATCATTCGCGAAGTGACTACCGGTGGCCGGACAACCATACCGACTACGACGCGATCTTTGTCGAGCTTGTGACGGTGCCGCCGGGCAAATCGGTGAGCTACCACAATGCAGCGGTAGCCGACTTCGAGCATCCATTCATACAGATTCTCCACCGGATGCTGAGTTCCACTCTATTTGCTAGGGGGGATATGTCCCTTAGCAAATTCCAGGAGTCGGACTTATTCTTCTTGTACAAGCTACTCAAGTGTCAAGAGTGCAACTGGGGAGCTTTCTTTCTGCAGTGAGTTTTGGCGGTAAAGCGGAGTACGCGGAAGGCTCCAATTCATTTTGGAGGACTCATCACACCACTGGCCTCCTATCTTGGGCTGAACTTCTCAACCTTGACTCCTCTCTCCAGCCGAAGCAAGGTTAATATGCATCATCTTCACCGATCCAACTTGATCCTTCTCCGAGATGGTTTACCATATGCTCATTGTCACGTAAACCATGTATACCAAGAATGTTCGCTTCCCGATCCTGTCTTCCATATCGAAGGGGCTCAACATTTCCGATGGCCAATCATAGCCATTGCTGACTCCGCTGAAGACGACGACAACGATGACGACAACAATGACGAGGAGGCTGAAGAGGAAGAGGAGACCTACACTCGTCTCCGGGCACGTGTGGCACCTAGGAAGCATCCTCGCATTCATCCGGGTGCATCTTCATCTTCGCATCCTCCGCCACCACCACCGCCCTCGTAGCCAAGCGAGGATGTCTATTCTATGCAAGGCATGTATGCTATGCTGCAGGACATACAGCAGACGCAACAACATCACACTACGGTGTATACCGGTATTCAGGAGACTACAAACCGGTTACTTGACAATCAGCGGGCGATCTTCGAGAATGAGCGCCTCCTCTTTAGCAACCGACAATAGATTCATGACAGGTTGCATAGGATGGAGATGCAACAACAGCCTTTCTATGATCACTACTGGAGCCAGAACTACTTTGGGGGGTATCCACAACCTCTACCTATGCCCCAGTTTGATCCGAACTTTCAGGGGGAGTACCCATCTTGGGACCCCACGGCTCCACAGTACCCGCCTCCGCCAGAAGAGTAAATCGGTATCTCTGTTCCAACCTTTAAGATTGTTTTTGACTATGAGGCCATATTCGAATTCAAGCTTAGGGGGGGTAGTTGGAACAGTTCTATATTTTATTTTCTTAGTTTTTAGTTTTATTTTGTTTGTTTGTAGGATCCACGTTCTATCTAGTGTAATTGTGGATGTCTTAAGTCATGTGTCATCTCACTTGCCTGTACATGGGAATTAAGGGAAAACTAAAAAAAAATGAGTGTTCACAAGCTTGTGTTGTTCAACTTTGAGCACATAACTTAAGAGAATGATTGGTTTTGTCAACTTTAAAACAGAAAATCACAACTGTACATTCCTAATGATTCATGAAAAGTGGACGGATTTGGTTGTTTGAGCCTAAACTGACCAAATGATAATGAGACTCTAATTTGAAGTAAGGGAGAGAAACCTCTTAACTACTACACAGGTCAGTAAGGAGGGACACATGATAATTATCAAAGGTTCAGTCAATTAGTCTTGTGATCTTTCCACCTCATTGTTTTTCACAATCCACAATAAGAATTGGAAGTGCTTTACGGTTTTAACCTTTTTGATTGCATCTCATGTAGATAGGTCTTGCATTGCAACCACTTTCATATGTTTTGCATAAAAAAATGAAAATAAAAAATTAGAATAGTTATACATGCACATTATCCTTAGGTGCGTGTCATTTAGCTGCATCCATACTTTTATGCATAGAGTATATCATGTACCTCATTTCTTCTTTAATGGTGAATTAAATTGTTCCATACCTTCTAAATAGTTCAAATATTTGAGTTATGCAGAAAAAGTAAGCCCAATAAATTATTCATTGTCATTTGTGGATATAAGGGCCTGAAAAAAAAAAGAAAAAAAATTTAAAAAAAATGAAAAGAAAAAGAAAGTTATTAAGAAGCAAGTAGAATAAGAGGGAGAAAGGAACATAATCTCACCTGCATCTTAAGATGAGTAAGTACATGATGTAGCTCAGTTAGATATTCCATCTCATTTTGAGATGGGATGTTAGTGCATGCATCATTCCACCCAATCTTAGGCATTAGGGCATGTTCATGTACAAATGCATCATTTAGGGCATTTTTGTTTTATGCATGTTGAAACCGTATAATGCTTCCATTTCTTCCATGAGCCACCCATTTCATCCACCCGTTGCTCGAATTGCTAGGCCACTGTGATTTTCTCCTCACTTGTGAATATCAGGAGAGCTGCTTCCATGTAGATGGTAGTTAGAGCGAGCAACGTAGTATAGGAGATCACAAGATGCATCGAGTCTGGACTGGCGAATTTTATTATGTTAACTGCCTTATATGATAATGTTCATCAATTTTGAGGTAGATATCTTTTATGGATGATGATTGTCGCCTTTAGGGTAATTATCACTCTGGGGTTAGTGAGGGTCGGAATGTGAATGTCCAGTGGGGATCATATGGGATGTTGGTTGTGATGATTTGTTCTTTAGTTGACTCTGACAATCCTATTCTAAGGTTTAGTTGCTCGAGGGCGAGCATTGTTCAAGCTTAGGGGAGTTTGATGCGATAATTTTGAGTCACATTTATAGACTTGTTTTATATGTGTTTTATGCATTTATTAGTCATTTATGTGGTTAATGTTGCATAATTCATCTACTTTGGTCTATGCTACTTCTCTATGTCAAATCTCCCTTATTTTGGTATTTTGAGCATAAATTATTACAAGAATACATTTTTTTTGTAGGCTTATGTGGTTTCATGTTGTATTTCAGGAAAAACAAGTATCTGCTTCTGTCGATACCATCAACAGTGGTCGATACCATCGACCGCACCACAGGTTGCCAGCTGCAAGGAGCAGAAGAAAGTCGATACTAGCGACAAGAGAGTCGATGGTATCGATTTACCATCAGGTTGCTGGCGAGAAGTGAGTCGATACTATCGACACATCAGTCGATACTATCGACAGGTGGAGCTGCAACGACACAAAAAGAAAAACCGTCGCTACAGGTTTGTCGATATCATCGACCCTCATCGATGGTATCGAGATAGCATCAGGCGCAGCAACAAAAGAAAAGGAGATCAACCGATATCGCGCAAGGTCGATACCATCGACCCGCATCGATGGTATCGACACCGTTAGATACAAGTTTGCTTCAGATCGATCTAAATCCGACGGCTGTGATTATTTGACGACCTAACTTGGTAATTATACCTAATGACGGAGGCCAAGAGCAATCCATCATGTCATTAGCCGCTGCACACATCCCGAGAAGGTGTGGAGAGAAGAACGGAGTCCAGAAGCACGCTCCAGCCGATCCGGACGCCGAAGAAGACAATTTCCACCACCGAAAGGTGGGAGAACGCATATTCTACACCAAGGAGCGCTTGGATCTTCTCCGTTCAGGGGTTTCACCACTCAATCACATTTTTCTCCATGTTTTCCTTTTTCTACTCCACGTTTTGCTCTGAGATGAACAACGGGGCTAATCCCCTTTATCTTTATGACTGGAAGTAGCCCGGGAATTCATTGTATGACAATTTTATCATAGTAATTCATATTTTATCTCTTAAATCCGTGGTATAATTTTGTTTTCTCAATTATATTGTTATGCTTGATCACCATAATAATAATCTAATGCCCTTAATTACTTTGAATGAAGAATTAATGGTTGAAAAGAGACGAAATTTACATTAATTGACAAATTCCTTGAACAAGGTGGTGTAAGGTTAATGGTGGATACCGAGAGATCGCTTTTAATGCACCTAGTTTAGGGTATAGGTTACTACGACGATGGAACTGACATAGACATAGGTAGTGAATTGTTCCACGACAGTGGGCAATTTTGATTTCAGGCCACTACCCGGATAGATAGACAAATTTGAATGACCGAATAGAATTTAATACAATGAAAACCCGCGGTGAAATGGCAATCCTAAAGATCTCTTGAATTGATTAAACTAAACATTTAATTGATTGCATTGTTTTGTTTTATTTTCATTTTCTTTTAATTTTAACAACAACTTCCAACTCTTTAATAGGTCTAGCTGATTGCAAGTAGTTAGTAGTAGTCTCCGATAATTCACGTGTCCCTGAGTTCGACTCGGGCCTCACAAAGGCCTATATTACATTGACGTGCTTTTTACGTGCGTAGAAACGCAAGTGTACGCGTCAATGTAATATAGGCCTTTGTGAGGCCCGAGTCGAAATCAGGGACACGTGAATTATCAGAGACTACTACTAACTACTCGCAATCAGCTAGACCGATTAAAGAGTTGGAAGTTGTTGTTAAAATTAAAAGAAAATGAAATTAAAACAAAACAAAGCAATCGATTAAATGTTTAGTTTAATCAATTCAAGAAGAGATCTTTAGGATTGTGGTTTCATCGTGGGTTTTCATTGTATTAAATTCTATTCGGCCATTCAAATTTATCTCTCTATCTAGGTAGTGGCCTGAAATCAGAATTGTCCACTGTCGTGGTACAATTCACTACCTATGTCTAGGTCGGTTCCACCGTCGTAGTAACCTATACCCTAAACTAGGTGCATTAAAATCGATCTCTCGGTATCCACCATTAACCTTACACCACCTTGTTCAAGGAATTTGTCAATTAATGTAAATTTCGTCTCTTTTTAACCATTAGTTCTTCTTTCAAAGTAATTAAGGGCATTAGATTATTATTATGGTGATCAAGCATAATAATATAATTGAGAAAACGAAATTATACCACGGATTTAGGAGATAAAATATGAATTACTATGATAAAATTGTCATACAATGAATTCCCGGGCTACTCCTGGTCCTAAAGATAAAGGAGATTAGCCCCGCATGTTCATCTCAGAGCAAAATGTGGAGTAGAAAAAGGGAAACATGGAGAAAAATGTGATTGAGTGGTGAAACCCCTGAACGGAGAAGATCCAAGCGCTCCTTGGCGTAGAATACACATTCTCCCACCTTTCGGTGGTGGAAATCATCTTCTTCGGCGTCCGGATCGGCTTGGGCGTGCTTCTGGGCTATGTTCTTCTCTCCACACCTTCTCGGGATGTGTGCAACGGCTATTGACGTGATGGATTGCTCTTGGCCACCGTCATTAGGTATAATTACCGAGTTAGGTTGTCAAATAATCACAACCGTCAGATTTAGATCGATCTGAAGCAAACTTATATCTGACGGTGTCGATACCATCGACGCGGGTCGATGGTATCGACCTTGCGCAATATCGGCTGATCTCCTTTTCTTTTGTTGCTGCGCCTGATGCTATCTCGATACCATCGACGAGGGTCGATGGTATCGACAAACCTGTAGCGACGGTTTTGTCTTTTTGTGTCGCTGCAGCTCCACCTGTCGATAGTATCGACTGATGTGTCGATAGTATTGACTCACTTCTCACCAACCTGATGGTAAATCGATACCATCGGCTCTCTTGTCGCTAGTATCGACTTTCTTCTGCTCCTTGCGGCTGGCAACCTGTGGTCCGGTCGATGGTATCGACCACTGTCGATGGTATTGACAGAAGCAGATACTTGTTTTTCCTGAAATTACAACACAAAACCATATAAGCCTACAAAAAAAATGTATTCTTGTAATAATTTATGCTCAAAATACCGAAATAAGGGAGATTTGACATAGAGAAGTAGCATAGACCAAAGTAGATGAATTATGCAACATTAACCACATAAATGACTAATAAATGCATAAAACACATATAAAACAAGTCTATAAATTCGACTCAAAATTATCGCATCACTTTGACACATGGGGACTGACTCTGAGTGATATAGATGGGATTTTCCCATCCTACTGGAATTTGATATCCTAACCACTTGATAAGCAACACTGAGAAACACATGCGCTTGCACATGTGAATCAATATATGATATAGAGGTCACATATATCTCATACAGTCTATTGTTTGATCAAGGAACATGGATTGAGTGTTAAGAGGATGATGTTTACATGCCTCAAGTTCAATTCGGATATCGGAGACAAAGGAATTATACAATCACTATAACACCTTATCACATATTCTAGGTTGAAGTTGTTCTCCAAATTTCCATCCACTTGGGTAGCACTAATGTGTGACTAGGCACCTCTCCTTGTTTGTGATGTCATAAGCCAGTTATAGAAATTCACTACAAACATGATATAGGACCTATAGGGTCACACACAAGGGAACTCATCTAGAAAATGAGTTTAATCTTGAATGATGATTGAAGAGATTACTAAAAGTGTTTAGGTATTCAATTTAAGAAACGAATCATCTGACTTGACTGCTAGAGGATCAACTCAAGTTTTGAGATGCGTGTTAGGAGTGTCAAGCTGATTGGAACCAAATTGGGTGGAGTTTTATGTGAATAAGGCACCAGCCAATCAGCTCATAGGGTGAACCGATTGGTTTGGGTGAGCGAGATGACATGTTCAATTAGTGAACCGATCAGCTCGGTTGGGCCAAACGAAGGTTCTAGTCACTTTCTAAGTTTTTACGAAATATTGCTTGTTTCGCTGGTTCAATTTGAGTTGGTAGAACAAATTAATGTTTGCATTAATTAGAAATTATTTTTTCAAATTGATGTGCGATTAAGAAATAGTAGAAATGTCTGGTTCACACCTTGAAACAATCGTCTTGTATCTGAACCTATCAATTCGATTGCCAACCTATAGTTTTAGGAGTCGCATGTTGTGAAAATTTAAGATATGTCGGTCCCTTCCACAACCACACAGATCGGGAACCCAGACCCTAACCCCTCCTATAAATAGAGGGGTACTAGGGGCTTCCCAGAACATAACTTAATTTCCTCTAACAGTTGTTGTCCTCTCTTGTTGTGGTAACCAATAGAGAGCCCATGCAAGTCCTACCCTCTAGGGAGAGCAAGTTGGTGACTAGTAAACCAATGCCAGGGACAACTCTTTCCTATCCATTCTACTAGAAAAATAGGAGTTCTAGTTGGTCCGTGTGGACTACTCTAGAGGCAGGAGTCCTTTGCCTGCTTCTGGAGGGCAATGTCAGTTTGCAGTTCGTGGTGAAACTATAGGACACTGGATAAGATGTCGAGTCTTTTGTGTGTGGTGAAGATCAGGAGCTGCATAGACACCATCTAAGAGAAACTAGAAGATAGTTGCACTATAATGAGTTGTATTCGTTAGACTTTCTCCAGGACTAGGTATAAACTCGTTAAACCATCTTTCCTGTTTTGTAGTAGTTGACGCGATCTTGCTACTATGGGGAATACAAATAGATAAATTTTTTTGTTTCTACTAATTTTTTTTGTGCCCATATTTCTTAACAGTGGTATCAATCCAAATCAATTTACTTTTTTTTATGATCTATATGATCAGACTTTTGGTTTTATCATTTATTTATTACATACAATACACATATTTAAACTATTTCATATGCGTATGTGATTAAACACCACATAATACCAAACTAATATATATGTATATGTGAGTATATAAATATATATATATGTGTGTGTGTGTATATATATATATACATATGAAATTTAGTTGTATCACCCTAAAAGCAGTTTTGATGATGGATGTGTAGTATAGCTATGGACAATAACCCAATATATGTGTGTGGTTGGATGGTTTGGTGTTATTCCTATTATCTCGATCTGCATACCAAGCCTCTACCTCCTTCTTCCCAATGTAAAGTTAATTCTTTTCTACATTTTCTCCCCTCGAATGTAATTTGAGGTTTCTCTTTACAATGTAATAATATAAGCAATAGGATAGTTTCCTTTCTTGCAACGATGAAGATGACGATCAATGTCAAGAGAGACAACCATCTTATAGGAACGCACCTGCCAACTTGGAGAATCTAGGAGGAAAGATTGTGGAAGAAAGCGAATGCTTAGCGGACCCAACCAACCGTTTGGAGGTGTCCAGACATCATTTGGATAGGAGGCCATACGAACCTTTTAGGTGACCAACCGACTGGCCAAGAGATGTAATGATTGGAAAGCACATATCTACATCAACATTAGGTTCATGCATGAGATGTAATGATTTACCTATGTGGTAGTAATTCCTTGTGGTTGCAAGGAATTACACTATACATGGCCATGACCATTACCTTTTGTTTTATAGTGCATGTTTACATTGTGGGATATAATATGTATATGATATGTACTATATATGTGGTGATTGGATACAATATATATATATATTAAACATATTAAGTCTAAGATGATTTCCATCATTGACACACATAAAAATCTTGATCAACCAAGTGTAGGTTATGCCTTAGCATGGTGTGTCATCTATCTCGTGGAAGTGTGATGGTAATGATGTAGGTTCTATCCTATCCAAGTGCATTATTATCGTGTCGGATTTTGGGTCAGGCTTAACTAGTGATTATTAAAGCGTCTAGGCCCAAACGCATATATATAATTATGGCAAGGAGATGAGCATATTATCTATAAATAATTTCATGTGATGCAATTGGAAAATTTCCTACCTTAATGGTTGATTATTTATTGAGGCGTTGGTCGGGTGATAATCAAATGATTTTGGATCTTGACCATTAAACAATTGATTCATTGCAATTTTTGGAGTTGACACTTGAGGGTAGTCAATTTGATCAAGATAATGAGACATGTAGTTAATTAAAGACCTAATCAATATCGTGAATTTTTATCAAACCAAGTCAAAAATGAGTTTTGACAAAATAGCAAAATTCTTTTATTGAACCAAATGGCAACAAGCAACAATCACTTTTTCTCTGCAATCAATCTTTGAGAAGGACAGGCTAAATGGGAACAACTTCCATGACTGGTTCAGGATGCTGAGAATCATTCTCATACAGGAGAGAAAGCTCTATGTCCTACAGATGCTAGAACTAGATGAACCCCTTAAAACTACTCTAGGGCTGACAGGGATGCTTACAAGAGGCATATTGAAGAAGTTGTGGATATCAAGTGTCTGATGCTATGCTCCATGAACTATGAGTTGAATAGAAAGCATGAGAACATGGATGTAATTGAGATGGTCACACATCTCAAGAACATGTTCCAAGATAAGTCAAGACAAGAGAGATACGATGTCGCCAAGGCGTTGTTAAAATGCAACATGGCAGAAGGTGACCCAGTAGGTCCTCATGTTCTCAAGCTCTTGGGTATGTGGAGAATCTAGGTAGACTAGGATTCCCTTTGGGTCACGAGTTGGCCACTGATGTGATCCTACATTCCCTTCCAGAGTCATACAGTCATTTTTTCATGAACTACAACATGAATGACTTTGACAAGCCGTTGATAGAGTTGTTGGGCATGTTGAGAAGAACTGAGGCACAAATGAAGAAAGACAAGCCCAAGTTTTTGAGAGTGATCAGTAAGACAAAGGGAAGTCTAAAGGAAAAGGCAAAGCTAAGAAGAGTTCTAAAGCTAGCCAGAAGCCCAAGTCTTCAGATCTCAAAGAAAAGGGAGGAGTCTAGAAAAGAGGTGATCGTCACCATTGTCACCAGCCTGGACATTAGAAATGAAATTTCCCACTCTAGATGGAGGAACTAATGAAGAAGAAGGACGACGATGAGGCCTCCACCTCATGTATAAATATTATAAGAAAAATTGGATTACTTCTTCATCTTGGTATGTGATACCAAACTGAGATATGACATAAATAATGTGCATGAATTGACAAGAAGTAAAAACCCTCATGGAAGGACAAAGATGGATAAGGTAGAGCAAGAGTTTTCAAAGCTTTAGTCTATACTTAAATTTATCCTAGCACATTGGGCATGTAATAGAGTTCATTGAATGGCTATTTCATTATTCCAATAAATATAAACATTTACTTTATGCATCTTCTATGACAAGGGTGATAAATCAATAAAGTAAGTTGTTAATGTTTCTATTTCAAAAGATACAATCTTGTATGGTAATTCCCAAACATCTAATGCTATATGAATGAAAGAATCTCAAGATGAATGTTTATAATGTTAACACCAAATGATTATAATTGATAACTCAAAACTATCATTAGGAATAGTTTTTTAAATCAATTCAAATTTCTTATACTTCATTTCATTTTAGTCTGAATACATAAGGAATTTTAGTCTGAATTTGATAACCAAATGTGTATATATAAGAAATGCATATCTAGAATACATATCAATTTTAGTCTGAATTTGATTGGTTATTGAACCTAAGGAAATGTGCAAGTATTACTTATGCAAAAAGTGACATAGAATACTTCACTAAATGTAGTGGGAGAATAAGTTTTCCATGAGACCTCATACATATGATGCATGAAGATCTTATGGACCGAATACTATAGATAGTTTTTTATATTTCATTTAATTTACTGGTAATGTGATAATATGTACTTGGTAAAATAGCAACATAAAGATCTTGAAGTGTTCAAGGAAATTATAAATGAAGTATATCTTTGATAAAAGTATTAAGAAATTTTGATGAGATCAAATGTTGTAATACTTTATATCAATACCTTGAGAACCTTCTGGAAAAAACTGTGATAATGTATCATGGGATACCTGAATATGATAATGTGTTAGAATGAAGGAATCATACCATGATGTGTCATTATATGATTATCCATTAATCTAATCTTCGTATATCCTCATAAATATATACCTATCACTAAAATGTATACCATCTAAATAGTTTTAAGACATGATATATGATATGATAAGGGAATGTCCCTATATGTCTAAAGGATTGAAACCTTAATTGAGAAGGTAGTTTTTTGAAAAGGTTTATCCACAAACAATAAATGTTAAATATTACTATTAATCCCAATCCAATAATAAAATTGTTTAATTGATAGGATAACTGAGTTCCTAAAAAATCAATGGGAGTAAGAGTAGAACTCAAAATGTTCAAGGTTAATAAAGAGGTACAATGACAACTAAATAAAATCACAAGTTGTTGTGGAATCTCAAGTTCATCATATGATATAGAACAAAGTAGTTCTAGTAGAACAAGTCTAAGATTGGAGGATTGTGAATCCAACAACTAAGACAGGTTGGTCATGACAAGATGAGTCAACTAATTAACTAGAAGCTATTGGGAACCATAATTTGAGTAATGGCTCAAAACCATTTTGAAGTCCATGTAAGCTAGACAAGTAGGACCTTGGTAGTGCCACCTAAAAAGGGTGCAGTAGGGTCTTGTGGTAAAGACCTACATGGATTGCATCAAAGAACAAAAAAACCTTGAGAAGTTTTTTAAATCAATTCAAATTTCTTATACTTCATTTCATTTACTAGTATATGATGATATGTACTTGGTAAATAGAAAAATAAATATCTTGAAGTGTTCAAGGAGATTATAAATGAAGTATAACTATGATAAAATATTAAATAATTTGATGAGATCAAATGTTGTAATACTTTATATCAATACCTTGAGAGCCTTTAGGAAGGAACTGTGATAGTGTATCACTGGATAACTCAATATGATAATGTATTAGAATGAAAGAATCACACCATGATGTGTCATTGTATGATTATCATTTAATCTAATCTTCTTATATCCTCATAAATATATACCTATCACTAAAATATATATCGTCTGAATGGTTTGAAGACATCATATATGATATGATAAGGGAATGTCCCAACATGTGTAAAGAATTGAAATTACATTGAGAAAATAGTTTGTTGAAATGGTTTATCCACAAATCATAGTCGTTGAATATTACTATTAATACCAATCCAATAATAAAATTGTTTTATTGATAGGATAACAAAGTTCCTAAAGAATCAGTGGGAGTAAGAGTAGAACTCAAAATGTTTGAGGTCAACAAAAAGGCACAATGAGAACTAAAGAAAATCACAAGTTGTTGTGGAATATCAAGTTCATCATATGACACAAAACAAAGTAGTTCTATTAGAACATGTATAAGATTGGAGGATTGTGAATCCAACAACTAAGACATGTTGGTCATGACAAGATGAGCCAACTAATTAACTAGAAGCTATTGAGAACCATGATTTGAGCAACGACTCAAAGACATTTTGATGTCCATGTAAGCTAGCCAGGTAGGACCTTGGTGGTGCCACCTAAAGGGTTCTATAGGGTGTTGTGGTAAAGACCTACATGGATAACATCAAAGGACAAAAATTGGTTGAAAAGTTTTTTAAATCAGTTCAAGTTGTTGAATATGATAGAAATTCCTTTACCAATTGTCATGCTTGATGTTGTAGCTTGTATAGACCGTAAGATTCAACATTTGAAGGTTAAAACTGGATTCCTTAAAGGAATATATGAGAGGATGTTTATGTGACACAACCTAAAGGTTTTATGACTTCATGAATGAAAATAAAGTCTATAAACTACAAAGTTCAAATTTGGGATTGAAACAAGCATCTCAAAGATGGGATCTTTTGTCTTGACAAGATAGTCAAAGAGTTTGACTTAAATCAAGATAAAAGACGAAATCTATGATTACAAAAGTTTTAGTGGGAGCATATATGAATATTCCACATATGATGAGGAATAAAGTCTCAATATTGTGAATATTGAGTGATGGCATGAGGACACCTTTAATGTAGGATTAGGTGAAACATCCTATGAGATAGGGATAAAGACCTATAGAGATAGTTTTTGAAAGTTTTACAACATAAGTTTGAGCACACACTTCAGCAAAATGTTGTAAGAGTTCAACATGAAAGGATTCAATGAGAGAGAATCTAGATTAGACTTTCATGAACCATAGCTTCAATTCTTGTGAAGAATGAAAATATCATGAACAAGATGTCATATGGAATAAACAATGGATCTATCATGAATGATATAAATGTGCTTATTCCATATAATCTTGTATGTATTGGACATGACAAGATGATATTAAATTCCAATATGGGTTATTGGGGTTTTATAAAAGACATCCATTAGTTCTAGTGAAGAACTTAATGATAGATTGCTAGTAAGTAGAAATAGCAATGAATGAAGAGTTGGGTGTAAAGGGTTACACTGATGCAAGCTTATGAACTGACAAAAGTTATTTCAATAAAAGATGTTTGATATAAAGGAGAAATGTTGTAGTTAGAAGGGTGCCAAACTAATAGGCACTAATTCTATTCTACAATAGAAGCTGAGTATACTTGTGTTATGAACACATAGTGATGCTGTATGGATCTAGAAATTCATATGATGAACTAATAGATGTTCCAACCATTGATGACTCAGTGTGATACTGTGACAACAATGGAGCTATTTTTTAGGCAAGAAATAATAGATGCCATATTACCGTTGTTTCATCTCATATCAAAGAGATAATAAACATCTAATGTACTAACTAATAGCAAAATGTTTCTAACCAACTGGATTAGCACTTGTGCAGTAAAAACATGGTGGTCATGTTTAGATCATTGAGAATGAGATTCTTGGGTGATGGGCTCTAAGTACAAGTGGTAGTCTGTTGGTAAGGTATGCCCAGAGAGCTAATCATGTGATGATTCACATGGCACATAACATAAAAGATTTGATTAATACTCATAAAAGAAAGCTTCCAATTCATTCTATTTCAATCAGTTATGAGATAATGAGGAAATATTATGAGTGTTTAAAGAACGACAATACTCAATGACATATGTCTCCGTAGTACAAGACTTGAACAATGAGATCATATGAATGCTAAGAGTATGTACATTCTTTTTATGTCCCTAGTCGGTTGTTACTATGGAAGGTAGATTGACACCAATAATACATAAGATTGGAGTGTAGGTTGGTTGATGACAGAAAATCATTAGTCATGATATGGCATATCAAACCAAGCACACAAATACATGTTATGGAACAGTGTATTGGACAAACCCTTCTTGAGAGTGACACATGGAAACCATCATTAGTGGTCATATTCATCTCTCATAGTGAACGTGGTGATTGTGATTCTTAGACCTGAAATCACTATACTCATCACAAGTCATTGGGTATACTTTCACATCATCAAACATAATTTTGAAATACAGGTTTCCATAAAGGTGATGATTGGGTAGCTCTGATACATGATGACTGAATGTGAGTGATATAGATGGAATTTTCCCCATTATTGGAGTCTTATATCCTGGCCACTTGGTAAGCGAGACTGAGAAACTCATGCACATGTACATGTGAATCAATATATGATTTTGAGGTTAGATATATCTTAGATAGTCTTCTCTTAGATAAAGGAACATGGATTGAACATTAAAAGGATGACATTTCCATGCCTCAGGTTCAACCCGAATATCAGAAACAAAGGGATTATACAATCACTGTAACACCTTATCGCATATTGTAGGTTGAAGTTGTTCTCCTACTTTCCATTCACTTAGGTAGTACTAATGTGTGACTCTGCTTCTTGCTTTTTATGTCATAAGTTAGTTATAGACATTCACTGCCAACGTGATATAGGACCTATAGGGTCACACACAAATGAACTCATCTAGAAGAGGAGTTTAATCATGAATGATGACTGAAGTGATTACTAAAAGTGTTTAGGTATTGAATTCAAACAACTAATGAGATGATTAGACTGCCAGACGATCAACTAAAGTGTTGAGATAGGCATTTGGAGTGTCAGGATGATTGGAACTAAATTGGCTGGAGTAAGAATAAGGCACCTACCCATCGACTCATAGGGTGAACCAATCAGCTCGAGTGAGAGAGACAACCCGTTCAATTAGTGAACTAAATGGCTCGGTTGGGCCGAACAATGATTCTAGTAGCTACCCAAATTTGTGAGAAAGATTGCTCGCTTTGCTTATTCAATTTGATTGGTATGAGGAATTAATGTTTTCATTAATTATAAATGATTTTTACAAATTTGTTTGCATTTAGGAAATAGAAAAAATGACCATTTCTCTACGTGGACCACCGTCTTAAGTCTGAAACGATCGATTTGGTTGCCAATAGACCATTTCGGGAGTCGCCTATTGTGAAAATTCAAGATCTTCCTACCCCTACTACTCCCACACAAATTAGGAACCCATACCCTAACCCCTGCTGTAAATATAGGGGTACTGGGGGCTTCCTAGAACGCAACTCAATTGCCTCTGACAATGGTTATCCTCTATGGTTGTAGTAACCAATAGAGAGCCCAAGCAAGTACTACTCGCTGAAGAGAGATATAAAAAGGGAGAAATAGTTGTGGGAGAGCAAGTTGGTGACTAGTACACCAACGAGATGGACAACTCCTTCATGTCCATTCTACTAAAACAATAGGAGTTCTAGTTGGTCTGTTTGTACTAATCTAGAGGCAAGAGTCCTTTGGCTGTTTCTAGGACGGTAACGTTAGTTTGCAGTTCCTAGAGATATCTTAGGAACCACTGTAGAAGTTTTCGAGTCTGTTGTCCATAGTGAAGATTAGGAGCTGCATAGACACCGTCCAAGAGAAATTAGAATATAGTTGCACTATAATGAGTGGTAGTCGTTGAACTTGCTCCAGGACCAGGTATAAACTCGTTAAACCATCTTTCCTATTTCATAGTAGTTGACGCGATCTTGCTATTATGGGGGATAAAGATAGATAACATTTTTTTTTCCACTGCCTTTCTCTGTTTCCATATTTCCTAACACCAAATGGATCTCACACACTGGCATATACAATAAGAAATAATAAATAAAAACATAAAGAATTTTAAAAAAACTAACCAACTGGTTATATGAGTTTGGAGATTTGTCCTTGTCATCAAAATTGGTCGAGTTTGGAAGCGGTCTAATCAGTTCTTGATAATGATCCATCATGTTTCCTAGATCTAAAATCATGACCCAAAGTCAATGCAAAATCATCTATTGTAGTTATGGAAAAATGAGTAATTATATATATACATACATATATATATATATATATATATGTATATATATATGTATATATATGAGAAAGTAACCACTTAGCATGATTATGCAATTAAGATATTAATAATGATGAAAAAGTGCATATTTCTAAAAGTAAACAAAACAAAATATACTCCATAACAAGGGTCAATCACCTCACATAATTAGATTGGGTGAAAAGACTAATGAAGTGCCACTTAATCCTAGGGGTAAGGCCAAGGGCCACTTAACCCTAAGAGAAATGCAAGAGGTCATCAGTTAACCCCTAAAACAATAAGGGAAATGCTCAGACAAGGAAATGAGGGGAGTGTGTTGAATTTGCCATGATTGAATATAAGAATGATATGTATACATATATCAATTCGAACTTCTAGTCATAGGAAATGAGGTAGCTCAATTATGCATGTAGCCAAGTGTTTTTATCCATAGATACATAATGATATCCTACTTCACAACATCCAATGTCAAGTAATTAGAGTACACATACCTTTCACCGAAGATTAGAGTAAGATCTCGAGAGTCAAATGATAGGTCAAGGTCAAGCCTTCATACAATAATGGGTATTCATTCATTAGTATTCCAGTCAGTATTAGAGGTGTCACAAGGACCAAAATAAGGGTTCCTTAAGCCTCATTATTGTTCTTAAATTTGGTATCTCGTTATTGATCAATATTTCAATCTATCAAGTTTTATGAGTCCAATCGTCATGTTCTAACATCATATCATTAACCTTAATGGATATCCACACCTACTCTATAAATATTAATTAATTCCCAAATCATTCTATAGAGGTCAATATTGGGGTATTCTCAAGGTTAGAAAACCTTTATATAGGAAACAACATTTCTAGGGTTAGAACCCTCATCAAGATTAATCATCACTTTTTTGCATATAGAAATCAAGATTAATCATCACTTTTTTGCATATAGAAATCATATTAAAGAGTGAAAAACTCAACAAAGTTAGATCTAGATTATTCATTAGTTAAGTCATGATTATTATTCTCAAAATAATCATTAGAGTAAAAAAATTAGGGTTTCCAGACTCTAATCATGATTATTGAGTTATTTCAAAAAATGCATAAGCAAGAGATAAAATCTAGGGATATTAGTGTGATGCATGTAAAATCAGGTCCCAAAAATATTTTGAAACAATTCCTTGGGTTTTCCTGATCAAAATGGACTACTTGTTCATAATATTTTGAATTAGGCAAGATTTTATCAAATAATTACATTTAGTGCTGAAAAGGAGAAGAATTTTACATAAAAGGAAAAAAGAGGAAAATTGGAGGGTGTTGGATCGTTGGTCAACCTTTGACTAGTGTGGAGATCTTATAGCTGAACAACCCTAGTCTCCCAGGAATGCGTGTGAGATGAGAGAAGAGAGGGAGGGGTGTGCTGAGTCATGTAGTTGATGATCCTAGGTCTCGATCAAAGATTGACAATGATCTAGTGATCATAGTTTGTCGTCCTAGCTGAAGAAGCTGCCTTCGCAGGCTGTGGTTCTGCAGTGGCACGAAAGAGTCAAAAGACGAAGAGGGATGGGGGTGAGATCTAGGGTGTCATTGGTGTTTTTGGTTGCACCACGAAGTCGCAGGTGAGGCTTTTATAGGGTATTAAACTAGGGTTAGAGTTCAATTTGGGGTCACAACACCCACGACAGTGGTTAAGATAGAGGGATCTTAATGGTTCTTAAAACAAGCCAATTGCAAATATATTAAGGGTCTATTTGGATCAAAAATGAGTTCCAAGTTGATTGAGATGGAAATCAAAGAAAGACGAGGTGAGAAAGAATCCCAAATCAGACTCATGGTCTTAGATCTATGGTTAGACTTTCCTTCTTGGGCGCATGTTGGAAGATGAGCCCAACTCCATTGATCCAACGACTGCAAGGTGGTCTTTTGAGTTGTGGGTCATTTGTGCCTAACAGTGAGTTAAAGGTTAGTGAAGAACAAAAACCTGGGTTTGATCACTGTTTTACTTGGAGTCGTGGTCAGGTCTTCTTGTAAATACTTCAAGGGTGAATGGGACAATCCCAACAAGGAATATTAACTAGAAAAAAGGGCCACTAGTATAGAAACTATCTCTAGCGTTGGTTAAAACAACCCTATAAAATTGGTTAAGGACCAACACTTAACTGGGCGACACTACAGTTACAGGTCTAAGATGTCAGTTTTTTGGGGACGACAAAACCAAGGATGGAGATCCAGCCTCGATTGTGAAGATAAAAGAAAGTGATACAGATAGGAGTCTGAGTCATCAGTTATTAGAAAAAATGATGTCACAAAAGATATGCCATGTCACATTGGTAACCGGTAAAGGACCCAACATCGTTGGTTTTGAAATAACCAACACCTATTTAGCATTTAAGTGGTTGGTTTCAACTCATAAAACTGACGATTAAGATGTATAGTGACATTTAAATCAAGTAAATCAATGACTATGATGTGCTACCCAGCCCGATCATGCTATCCAGGATGACCATTTTAGTTTTTTCCTTTAATGTCATTTATAGTACTATAACCGACGACTCAGTCATATAGTGTCAGTTTTATTTAACAACTGACAACTATGGTTAGTTCTTTTTTTCAAATAGTAGGCCCGCAAACCTACTGCCTGACTAGTCAATAGGATGCAAAACATGTAGTTCAAAACTAGAGTTCTGAACTACATGTTAACAACATCATGTGAGTACATCCTAACAACAGGCCACCAAACCCGCAATAACAAACATAATATGCACATAATTTCATTCATTATCCAATTCCATTTCATCACGTGCACACATAGTTCTATTCATCTTCACATTCATTCACATAGATGATACTTCATTTACATATACACCGACTCCATTCTCATTACATGTAGAAACACAATTCAATCATTCATCTTCACATTCACAGACATGTACATAGATCATCATTACATATGAACCAATAATCTACTTGCATCAAATTTATAGTTACAAGAAGTCATAAGCACAATCGAAATAATGACATCAAACTTTAGAAAAGTCATTCCTTATCCCAATTAAAATTAAAGTTGACATCCTTTTCAAAGGCTTGTTCCCATTATTTTCATATCTATTCTATTTGCTATGTCATATAGGGCATTTGTATGTCTTCTAGGTTTTTAACATATTCAAATATTTCGTTTAAAATACCTGCAAAGAGAATGATGTATATAATTAATAGGTTTGATATTTTCATATTATCTAATGAGCTATATGGTTATGATGATCAAGACTATATATATATATGTATATATATATATATATATATATTACATTTTGTATCTCATCGATGTCTAGTGCCCCATATCTAAAAATCATGTCCATGTACCACATCATGTAGTATCTACATGCCCAACTATTGTCTTGTACATAACACTAAAAATTTCAACATGCAAAATATTAATAAATAGAAGTAAGCATAGTTGGCATAAATATGTATTGGAGTCAGAAAACTACCTCAACATTCTGCCAAGCTATCACTCTCTTTTTCTTGTCTACCTTTCCTCCAACTTATTTGAATTCTTTTATAGCTCTATATGATAATGTAACACATTGAATTGCATTAGTAAATAGTCATGTAATATATATGTTAACAAATATAAATATAAAAATTTACTCATGTGAATAAATTTTCAAATCTTCTCCCCCACTATCTATTTTGTCACTGTTAGGATCTAGATAATATATAGTTAGAGTTCTTGGGACAATAACAAATAACACCCAATGTTTATTCCTAAGTGATAGGATGGAAAACAAAATATAACTCAAAATCCACTATGAAATGTAATTTCTTAACTCAAACTTATAAGATAAGTCAGTAAACTTACTCAACATTGTATGGAGCTAACATCACACTCTTTTTTGCTTTATTGAAATATTAAAACATAGTAGAGAAGTATTGGGTAACAAACGAAGGGTCTTTAATTACATGTCTAATCAAGGATGGAACTAGAAATGCCACATGGGGCAGTGAAAAAACTACAAAAACCCTATGTAAGTGGCTGCAAAACATATGCCATGTATGCATTACAATATAAGAAAAACATATCAATGTATATAAAATGAGGTATATAGTTATATAAGATCTCACCATATCCAAAGTTCTATCATAAATTTATTCAACCAAGCATAACCATACAAATCCAAAAATTTTGCAAAAATATACTAGTATCCAGAGGTTGACCTACAACATCCTCCTTAATAGAAACCATCATAGGCAACCCTTCTTCATGTTCACTTATACATAGTGACATACACCTACATTGAGGACCTATCGAGTCGAGTAGATCCTTTATAAGACAACCATGCAATTGAGGAGGAGGTGGAGGACGATCTATAAGGGGTTTCTTAGGCACTATGTCCTAATATATGTAATCTCATATCACTTGTCATGTATATACAAATACAAACACAATGTAAATTTACCAATCGTCAGTGTAGAAAACTCTTTCTTTGGGCCATGCGACCACGCTTCCTTCTGCTTCACCTATTGTCTCATGCTCATGGTGGTCATATGGCAGTGGAGTCTGCTTCCAAGTGGGGTAGACAAGCCTTGGAGTCACATGAACCACATCGACAGGTATTGGAGGACCATGATTCGTGTCACTTTTAAGGCATGGGTAAGTTGCATCCACAACATTGACATATTCTTGTAATTTAAGACAACATAACCTCAACCCCTACACATTTGCATAGAGTGTTAAATATATTACAAAATTCATTCTGAAAGACTACTATATCATAAAAATACTTACATCAAATGTGCTAGGTGGTGCGTCCATAGGATTACTCTAAACCATCTCTGTCATAGGGGAGTCCACCTTGTATAAAGAGTAGGGCAACATAGGCACTACCTGAGTAACTGATTCAGAAGCGTGATACTGGCTCATTGCTTCTTGAATTCCCTTTGCAGTTAACTCTTATATCTCCTCTTTTGAGAATCTACCTTTCTGGAAAGATTTTTGCTTACGCTCTGATGGCCCAAAGAATGCTCTTATACCGACACCAGTGCCTACAACACTAACACACCCAGGATGCTTTGGGTTACCTGGAGAAACTTCCAATTCATCCCTTATTCCCTCAGGGATGAACTTGCCTTGTTTCATTTATTCGTTGAGATCCTGCTAATCATCATCTATAGTAATCGGTAAGTAAAACATAACAATCATCAATACTGCTTGCTCTGAGAGTTGAATTTTACCATTTTTGCAGCCACCTCAGTAGTTTTAGGGTTGGATATATCTGTAGATTTGTTTGCCTCCCAGATATCCACACATCATGGCAAGGTAGAGGTCCAGGAGTAGTAGAGGACTCAGTAGTCTCAGGAGTAGGATGTTAAGAAGGAGATAGCTGCAGTAGCTTCTGGTGAAGATTTGCATAGCCACCTAGACCCATCGTGAGGTTGTTCACATTCTCTATAAGCCTTTCTCTTTTAGCATCACTTGCAGTCTGGTTACTAACAATCATCGATAGTAATTGATAAGTAAAACATAACAATCAAGGTGAAGGTAAAACAATGAATTCACAAGAATGTATTGAAAATGGGGAGTGAGGCTTAATACCTTGAATTTGTCAATTTTTTTTCATAGCAACAAACACTTCTCACATCTATAGGTCAAGATTGATCCATTGCTCAGTGGTTAACTTATTCTTCTTCTTAGCGTCCCGTATGTATAGTCTTGTCATATTTGTCCTATAATTCCTTAGTACCCTCCCATAGTGTTGCATCACCTTTTTACCATGCACTTTTCATCTAGGTCAATATGCTCTGCAAAAGTTCATATACTTAATGGAATGTTCTTAAAAATAGAATTGTACATAGCTTTAAAAAACAATTGCAAATGATACACATAGTTCTTTCCATAGGAAGTTTTTCTTGTTCTTATCAACTTTATGCCAAGATTCTATTGCTACACTACAACTGCTACGAGTAAGAACCCCTAGATATGCCACAAAAGAGTTGTGGTTCTTTCCAAAAGGATCTCCTACATCATCAAACTCAATGAATATCTTTGGTTTGTTACTCCTTTGTTTTAATAACTTGTTCATAACGGTGATGCCCCTTATTTTTGCACTTTGACAATGATGCTCATCAAGCTGAACAAGATCCTCATGATGTACATCCTCAACCTAAAATTGACAAAAAAAACAGACATAGGTCATGAAAAGATATATCTTATAAATGCGATTAAAGAATACAACAAGACATACATATTGTAAAATTCACATCTCTATGATAAAACAATACAACTTACACTAGTATCAAGGTGCACATTGTGATGTTGCTTATCCTCACAGTAATCAACATCATGGTCATCATACTCATGGTCAGATACCATCTGAAAAAATGTCATATAAAAAATAGTGAAACAATGAAATATAAGATTGTGAAATGCACATCTATCATTGAAAAAATAAAAGCATGCCTCTAATATTGAGAATTTTTTATCAATTAACATTCCCTGAGTGTGATTTCCACACACATATAAGTCAACATCATCTTCAATATTTGTTGTTGGCAAGACAACTGAGAATGGACTGGAGTCATGATACTTGTCATAGCACTATACCTTTTACCCTGAAGAACAACCAACCATTTTTAGGATCATCGATATGAAATACTTGCTTCACCTCTGATTCCATTATTAATGCTTCACTCTTCTTTCCAATCTTTTCAAAATCCACTAATATGAAACTCAATTCATCCATTACAACTCCTTTGGTTTTATTAACCCAGTTACACTTAAAGATTGGAATTGTGAAATCTACACAGTCAAACTCCCATATGTCTTCAATGACACTGTAATATGATATTTTAAATTTACCTTGACTCTTATCCTTTACACCAGAAAAAAAAACAATGAAGATGCTTCAAAGGGTGACCCTGCTATTTTGAATGATGCTCTTATCATCTTGACGCTTTGTGTAATATGAAAACCCAATTATGTCAAACCCTTCATATGACGTAACATTCATTTTTGGTTTAAAGGCAAGGAATTTTATATTTTCAGAAACATTATTTGGTGTTTGAGATAGTTGACATAAGACTTTATATTCAAACCACCTAATAAATGACTTTTTGTTATATCTAGCAAGCCACATTGAATTGACTCGAGGATATTTTGTCTTGATGAAATTGGGTATATTCAGTGATATACACACTCACTTAGTCGATGTTGTGTAAAATATAAAAGGAGCTTGTTCCCACAACTCATGACTAATTACATTCACTCGTTCTCCTAAAGTCCCTTTGTTGCAATAGTCCTCAATATTCTTGTCATTTACATGAGCTTCATTACAACTTAGAAAGTCATTACCAAATTCCATAACCTCCCTCATCACATAACCCTCAATAATACTCCCTTCAGACTGATAATGGTGTCAAACATCACCTTCAAAAACACTCATGTACCATCCAAAAGGATACATCCAATGCAAAGAAACTTGTCCCAACATTTTCACTTCCCTAGTCAAATGGACAACAAGATGTACTATGATATCAAAGAATAAAGGAGGAAAATACATCTCAAGATGGCATAGGGTAACAACCACTTCTCTTTGCAACTTATCCTGATTCTCAGGATCAAGAACTTTGCTGTATAGAGTGTTGAAAAATAAACAAAGTCTGGTGATTCTAATCCTTACATGCTTTAGTAGTATAGACTACATTTCCACAGACAATATTTGTTGCATTAGAGTGTGAAAATTATGAGATTTAAGACCTGTCAACTTTAGATCTTTCATGATACCAATCTACGAATATTGGAAGAGTATCCCTGTGGCACCTAAACATTACCAAGCACTTGGAAAAAAAATCTTCTCCTTTCTAGACAACATGTATCAAGCATGAGGTAAATATGTTTTTGATCACTCCTAATTACTTCTATTAATTTTTCCTTATTCCTATTTCACATAGGTCCATTCAAGCTTTGATGCCATCTTTAGTCTTACTTGGTATATTCAACATAGTACCAATGACGCTATCACAAATATTTTTTTCTCAACATGCATGACATTGATACAATGGCTTACTGCCAAAGAACTCCAATAAGGAAGATCCCAGAATATTGACCTCTTCTTGAATAAATATTTGTCACTCTATGTGGGAATGGTACATTGTGATCTCTTACCAAATTCATTGACAAATCCTTTTACTCTTTCATAAACAACCTCCCCTGATATAACTTTAGGGTCACTTCATTCCTCATTTGATCCATTAAACGCTTTGTGCAACCTTTGATAAGGATGAACTTTTGGAAGAAATCTTCAATGAACAAGATATACAGTCTTGCCACCATGTTTTAATCGTATTGAATTAGTGTTCTCTTTACATATAGGGATGTTGTGAATCCTTTTTCACTGTATCAGGGTATTCCCATCTGTTGGAAATTCACTAATAGCGCAAAACAACATATCATGAAAATGAAATGTCTCTCTACATCAAGCATCATAGGTCATCACACATTCTCCCCAAAGTTTCTTTAATTCATCAATCAGATGTTTAAGATAAACATCAATATCGTTTCCAGGTTGTTTAGGGGATGATATCAACAACGACAACATAACATACATATTTTTCATACACAACCAGGGAGGAAGATCATATATAACAACCATAATAGACCAAGTCCTATGTATGATGCTCAATGTGTTGTATGGATTTATCCCATCGACACAAATCTCAAGTCTTAGATTCCTGACTTCTTCACCAAATTCAGGGTATAATAAATCAATCTTCTTCCACTTTGGGGAATTAGACGCATGTTGTAGGATCCCATAATTATTTTTCTTAACCTCTCCATGCCACCTGAAATTCTTCACATCCATAAGATTGACTAACAATTGTTGAAACCCTGGTATTATAGGTAGATACCATATCACCTTGGTAGGAGAGCTAGTTTTAAACTTCCCTATAGTCGTCATTTTATACCTTAACTCACCACATTTCTGATAGTCTTTCAAATCGACATAGTGCTTTTTTAAATAAAACACACTCATTCAGGCATGCATGAATCTTCTTAGCCTTCATTTTAATTGGGCATAACATTTTCTTTAATTCATATATTGAGATTGGAAGCTCATTTCCTTTAGGAAGAATTTATTTCAATAAACATAACAATGACATTAAGCTTTTTCCACTCCATCTATTGTAAGCCTTCAGATTATACAATATCAACACAACATTCAACTTCTAAACTTAGTACAACCTATGTATAATAGTCTTTCAACATCATGCACAATGTTCCCAAATAAGGAAAGTGGATCGGAGTGCTCTGTCCCACAACTATCTAGCATCACATCAACCATGTCTATCAGAATCAGTTTGTTAACATCTAAATCATCAGCGGTAATTTTTTCTTCAACACAAGTACTGCTATTGACATCTACTGATCTCATGGTTGGAATCTCTCCATGCCAGTACCATTCTATATAGCCCTATACAATCCCGTTGCACATGACATGGCTTTTGATTTTGTCACCAGTGTTGACTTTCAGGTTGTTACTAAAATACCTACATGGACAATAAAATCTATCTCCAGGTTGTTGCCTATGTTCCTTTATAAATCTTATAAACTGATCAAGACTAGAAATAAACTCTGGGCTGTAGCGATTTGGAATGGACATCCATGATCTACCCTATAACATACCAAAATCTAGGTATTTAGTCCAATATTTCTCTATGATTGTACCTTTTCAATTATGTTGAAATCACTATCTCTCTAAATGTAATTAGGTCTAATTAAAAAAAAATTCAACAAACCCATTTGCAAAATATTAATTCAAAATTTACAAATTATGTCATCAAATAGGAATTAATTTTACAAGTTCACTCACAATCAATTTCAACCCTAAAATTGTCAAAATAAACACTCTAAGTCAAGTTCATGAGACATATTTGATAAATATCCAACAAGTATCAAACTGATAAAGGAATACATTAAATGAATGAATGAAGTACTTTTCCTCTAAGTAAAGAAATAAAATAGAAAATGGGTTCAAAAGAAACTATTTTTAAAATCAGGATCCACACATGTTGTTAACAAACATGTCAAATTGAAGTCAATCAAGAATTATATACCCCTCATATAATTAAATGAATTCACCAACATCAATATATATAGATTTAGATTATATTTCAATTATGACCTTATTCAACATTAATTTTCCCTATAACATTGTAACCCTACCCCCGTATCTTCACTTGCGTACGATTGTGGCAAAGATGGTAACCAGTGTCATACTACCCCACCTCATCCTAGCTTAAAGTTTTACCCTTCCTCTCCCAACTCTTTCTTACTTATCCCTCTACCTTCCTTCCTCCTTCCTTCCCTAACTAGCAACTGAACCCTAGCCACTGATCTCCCTTCTCCCCTTGTGCCTACTGCTGCAATGGACCCTGATGGATCTGCTCTCTATCCAAACGACCTCAACGTCTCCTCCGCAAGAATCCATGGTGTAACCCACCCAATCACCGCCACCTAGCTTAGTGCCTCTGAACCTTGAAGTTGTAGACTAGTTTTGCCATTATTTGGTCTAGTTCGATGATGGGACTCCATTATGGGTCTCAAAATAAATATTACTCCTTGCCAAGATCTCAGGAGGTATGAGAATGGAGTGACTGGCCTAGCTCCACTGTCATTAACTACTCAAGCTTGCCCCGATGCCCTTACAACTCCACCAACGCCTCAACTCCAACAATTACTAGGCCGCAAATTGGATTATCCTTTCCCACTACAATCACAAATCATTTCCTCCCTCCCTCTGTGATCTTCAGTCATAAAACACATATAATTTCTAGGGACACCAGACCTGAAATGGAAAGACATGTGACCCAGTGATGATCAAACTCACTACCCCCTTGACCATCTCTGGTCTCATCCTCCTCCTTTGTATATGCCATCAATGTGAAATTAACACTCATCCAACCTCCTCTCCTTTGGTCCTGCTCGTCCCTCAAGCCAATACTAGGTCTTTCTAGTGACCTTCACAAAATTCTGACGGTGGCGCCCCTCTATGTTGCTTTCCCTACTCATGATGAACTAGGTTCCACCTCCACCATCACGGTGTTGAAGGTACGCGATCTATAGTTTATGTGATTCCATTGTTGCATCTTACACAATGTACCCAAGAGGGAACAACGACGAAGACAAAACCACCATCTACACCTAGATTGATTCCCATCATAATAGACTCACATCCTAAGTAGATACATACTATCACATCTGAAGATTTCAAAGATCTAATCTGCTGCTAAAACCTAAACATCTATACCCACTTGCCTCATAGATCACAACCACCCTCATGTAACTTGTCATTGCCTCTTTGCAGTCGGACTAGCTGATGTGCTTAGAAATAATGATTAACTTGTAAACCTTTGGCATCACTTAGTCACCTCCACACTAAAGTCGGATCTCAAAGAGATGAGGATCGTTTCCCATGGCCGTCATGAGGTACCATCTGGGGATATGGAGGATTACCTTGGGATGAATTTAATGTCTACCCACAAATTCATCATCACAGATCAATCTAATTCTAGTTTCCCAAGGTTTGCATTCTTTTCCACATACCAATCTTTCAAAGCTTAACTTATGACGAACAAATGAACCCAACCAAGATAATAAGAATATAGATCTAATTCACGTTGGTAACCAAGGGCATCATAGCTAAACCTTAACATAAGATCCGTACATTAGATATATAACTATTACTTTTAGAAAACTACTTAATGAGACTAAACTGTTATAACAGTTGCACATCAAGGTGATTATAATTTGTTAACTAAGGAGTTAGTTTCTAAAATATGTTCACATGATTATATCATATTGGCTTACTTGTTTACATTCTATTAGGTTATACATGTATCTGTGTAGTAGTACAAGTCAAACTATGGATGTAAGATGAACATGCTTCCTTATTGTAATCGTGAATGTTATGTCTCGATTAATAATGGAAGATTATATATAAGATGAGTTACATTTTAATACTACACGTAGATTATCAAGATTTATGCTAACCATGTTTCAACAAATTCCTAGATATTTTTGGTGAGAATCTATAGATAAGTAATAGTTAAACCTGTCCCAAACACTATATATGAGTACTTATAAAAATTAGAAACCCTAACTCTGTATTGGGTAACCAATACTAGGATTAGATATACTTCCAATTATGAATGGATAATTGTGGATTAATGCATTTATAAAATAATTTTAGGTTGGGAAGGATGAACTATGAATTTCACCACTAGAAATAGGGCTATCCATGAAGATAAGGTATGTACTCCTCTCTAGTTAATTTTGGACATAATTTGACTTGAATATTTTTATAATGAGGATTCATTGAATATTGTCCCTTTTATTCATCCATGTTGAAAATTCTTTATTTCATGATATTAAATCATCTAATTTCACTTTGCTTGATGAATACTTTCTTGCCTCGGGTCTACAACCCCACCTGCTTGGTTGTTGTACTTGGAATTGTGAATGGTGAATGTAAACTATATTGCTACTCTATTGTGCATGTTAGATAATTTGACTAGATAACTGTTATAACCCCAATTTTTGGGTTCAAGTGGTGAGAAATATAATTTCTCATATTAAAGATGTTTGAACAAATAATCATATAATGGGTTGAGAATATTGGTTTTCGTATAAAATAGCCTTGTTGTTTGATTTGTGGGCTTTATTGGCTATTGGGCCCAATAACATGGCAATAATAAAGAAAATTCAATTAGTGAATGAATAATTGAATTTTAAGAAAAGAAATATGTGGAAACCTCTAGAAGGCAAATCCAAAGAGGATTTCGTGCCTCTTGGATTCCTTGGGTACCAAGGAGTCCAAAGTTTCAAATAAAAGGCAAGAAGAAAAGAAAAGATTAATTAAATATTCCTTTATTAAGAAAGAACTTGAAAATAATGATAAAATGTGGAAAATGAATGGAAAGAAGTATAAATGAGATTGCTTGGTGAAATTTCGTATCCATGAGTTTGCTAATACTAAAAGGAATGCCAATGACGAAAATAGAAGAGAAATAAAAAGGAAAGAAAGAGAAAATGCCTAAATTGCAAAATAAAAGGATAATGTGAAACATGGTTAATGAATTTTAAGATATTGGTAAAAAGAAAGATATTATTTAAGAAAGTGGTTTTCATGGCCAATGATCTAAAAGGCAAGGATAATGAAAATAAAAGAGGGTTTTTCGTTTTCCTATATATTCAAGTACTAAAGGAAGGGAGTAGGAGAGAGAGAACCTTGTTTCCTCATGAAGGGAATTAGATTTCTAATAGGAAAAGAACCTTATTTCTTTTCCTTCTTGGGCAGGCACGTTAGGGCGTGGATGTCCACCCTATATAAGGGGTCGAATCCTTGCCCACGTCCAGAGGGACCTGACACGGCTGCCTCTCTCTTCTATCTTCTTCTTCTTGTTTCTTTTGCTTTCCAACCCTAAGGAAGATGTGTAGCACGGAACCAGGGGGCAGAAGGGACCCCTGGAATCATTACGATCGAGGAAGGAGGTCAAGATGCCAAGGTGATGCTCTTTCATACTCCCTGTGCCTGGGTTCGCGCCGGATGTTTGCAGCATGGCTGCAAAGTCTGCTGCTGATCGCAGACATACCCCACACCAACCAGAGGTCGTAGCTGCGGGCCAAGGGCACCAGGAAGTGCGAGGAGGAGCGACGAAGCTAGGGAGCCAGCCCCGGTGGCCCGACGAAGCCTAGGGAGGGCGGCGCAGCCGCACCTACTTCGGTGGGCTCTGGACCGTTTTGCCCCTCGCGGGCGTGAAGGAATAAGAACTTACGCGGGGGCATTAGAGTAATTTGGTTATATTCCAACCAAGCCGCATTGTATGGCAAGGAGTGACGTGGCGTCTCCTGATTGACTGTGGTAAGCATTTTATTGCAAAAAGCATAACTCATGATTCATAACTCGGATTAACACAAGTTATATATGAAAGTTGATCCTCAGAATGAGAGGAATCCAAATAAATTATGTTTGAAGTATGATTCTTGTTGCAATCCGAAAAATAATGGAAGTAATCATCTTTAGTACTTTAAAGATTAAGGAACCCTAATCTGATATGATTAATGTGATTAATAGGGTTTAATGGATCTTTAGAGTTGATATTAATCTGTTAAATGTAAAAAGGGACATTGAGTTCAAAAAGGAAGAACTTTGCACGTGATTAGTTTAATTTAGGGTTTATGTGCTTAAATATGCATGAAATTTGAAAAGTACATGAAACTATCATCTTTAATGATTTATTTAATGAAAAATCTTTAGATTTGATGATAGATGAATGTAATGTTGATCAATGGATAATTTAAGCCTATTGTTCATAAAAGTGAAAATAAGATCTAAAAAGATAGTCTTTTTATATAATTAGCTTAATTTAGGGTTTTGTGCATGAAAATGCATTAACGAGCTTGAAAACCCTAATTTAGGTGAATATGAGTTTTAATCTGTAAATAAATAGGGGTATGATGATCCTAAGTCAATTTTGGGTATAATAGACTATTAAATGAATAGTTTGAGCAATTAGGGTTTATATAAATGGAAAAGAGTGCTATTAGGGTTTGTTAACCTAAAAAGAGGTAAAGTTTGAGAAATTGATCTAAGAAACCCTAATGAGTATTAATGAATACTTAATGTGGATTAGAAACCCTAGAAAGTGAATCCAAGTCAATAAAGTAGATTCTTGATAAAGTGTGTAATAAATAGAGTACATATTTATTTCAGGAACTATGTGATGATTGAATTACTTGCTTGGATCTGTTGATTGACTTGATTGTATACACATGAAGTATATGTTGAATAATCTGCATGACTCTTCAAATCAGGTATGTGGTTACGCTTATGACTACCCGAGTTAGTTTTTCGATGGATTCTCGGATGTTTAATCGCATTGAATGCAACTAAACTGTTGGATGTCTATTTATTTCATGCAATTATAAAGTGACTATGATTATCACTATAAATGAGTATATATAACTGGCTAGATCTGGGTCCACCTCTGTAACTTTGAAAAGGCTAAAAATGGGGTGATCCTAGAGCAAGGTCTAGGTTACCGAGAGTTAGAAATTGGGCTACCTACGTGTAGTGCCATGAGACTCATTAGCCTGCCATGAGTTAAGGAGTGGGCTACTTACGAGTAGTGCCATGTGACTCAACCCTAGAAACTGGTTCACCTATAGGTGGGACCATGAGGGGTTTAATGGGGATCTACCATAGGGAAGGTAGGATCCAGGTCCACTGCAGGGATAGTACAGAGGATAGGGTACTCGTAGATCGCAGATGTTTTATTTAAAATGTAATCTTGATTGATTAATGATTAATTGAATGATTACATGGTTATCATAGTTACAAGATTATTGTTTCCTCCACATACCAGCTTTGGCTGACCGACGTTTTGTTTGTCGGCGTTTTAGGTACAATGAAAAGAACAAATAGTAAAGTGGCACATGTGATACTAATTGAGAATTAAAGTGCAACGGAGGATTAGATAGATTAGTATCGATATGGATAGAAGAATAGAGATCCAAGTTTTCAAAAGGTATGTAAAGAAAAATTTTATTACCATTTTCAGTATAGTCTGTTAGAATTTAATAATTGTTTATGGTTATATGTCGAACCTTTGATCCGGGATTAATGGGTGCGGCTCAACCTCTCGGTCTCCCTTAATTGGGGGTTATCAGAAGGTGGGGTCGTAACATTTGGTATCAGAGCCTAGGTTCCTCATTTAACCATTAATAATTATTATATTTTACAAACTCCATAGAACCCAAGGGAGTTATTAGAGGATTATCCGAAAGACGGAGGTGTCTAGAAAGGGATCACGACCGGGGGCTGGCAAGATTTTCCTCCACACCGCTAGTCGGAATACGAGGACTCCCGGACCCGTGTGACCGCCTGGCCAAAGTCTTAGGGTATGAATCGAAATAAGATACCTTTAGGACTTCTCATCTTATTCATCCCTTCTCATCACAAAATGCTGATAAGGACCTAAAGGATTAGGGTTTTCTTCCTTCTCCTCACCCTCTTGAGGTATGAGTAAGGTTAATAAGGTTTAAGGGATCCTCCACCACATTAAAAGAAATGCATGTAAATAAGATGTCATGGACATAAGCTTAATAGAGTAAGCACAAATTAAAGGATAGATACATGCTTAGGTCGTATGCCATAAGATGTCATGTCCTCAGAAGAGACCTGAGGTTAGACCTTCTTGTCAGGAGGATAAGTTAGTCTTGGAGATAGAGATCTCCATTACAAGTAGAGACCTGGAACATCCTCTGAGGATGATGCAAATCCTAACCCTAAGTGAAGGTTAGAGAAAGATGAGTTGGACCAGGTGTTTGAAAGGACATGCCTTTGGGATGCATATGATCCATGGGTGACCTAACACCCTTAGCAACCCAACCCTGGGAAGGGTCGTGCATGTTAGGGTAAAGGATATCTCCTTAGATGATGATGCTAGTGAAGGACCTTAGAAACCCTATGGGCTTGTGCAAGTGGGGCATAACTGGCACCTAGGGCACGTCAGAGTGTTGACAGTAGGGTGAAACCCTGGATAAGGATTTATGATGGGGCATAAAGGGGTTATGGATGTTCTTGAGCAACCATAAGTTCGAACCTAGGCTTCACCCATGTAGAGCATGCTTTTGAGGTTTATCCTTCATGAAGAAAAGACCTCTAATGGTGAGGTTGGATGAGGGGTTAGCTCTAGAGAGAAAGCAGGAAACCCAGCAAGAAGGTTGGAAGCCTAAAAACCCTGAATAATGGATGATAGTAGTTGCTTCATGATCAACCCATGAAGGTTGATGATGCCTTGGTTGCCTTTATAGGGACCAAACTCTAGAGATAGAAGATGAAGCATCTGGTGCCTATATACCTACGGTATATGTGTTTACCTTCTGAAGTAGGAAGAAGAGTTACTTAGACCTAGGAGAGTTTAGTAGCAGGTTATGAGGCCTTGTACCTTGTTAGTTGTCCTTAAGGAGGACCCAACCCTAAGTGTTGATCAAGAAGAAGGATGACAGGAAGTGCACGAGATGCCTTTTGCAAGCTTGATTCATGGTTCAGAGATAGAGCGTGCAGTTGGACACCTAAAAGTGAACCTAGGGTTCCTAGGCCTAAGAGGGGAAGTGGTATACCTAATGCTCATGATGAGAATTAAGTTTCTATAGTTTCAAGCATGGTACGCCTCATGAATAAAGGAAAAGGGAAGTCCCTTAAGTTTAAGGTATGTGTAATGAACCCCTCATAGCTAGGTTGATGATAAAGGAAGGTATGATCTCGATCCAGCATTGAGGAAAGAGGACAAGTATGACCAAGCATGGTTCAGTAGGAGATCTGTTTTTGCCTTAATAGCTTGCTAGGGTTAAGTAGGCTCATGTGGATGTAAACCCTAGACCTAAGAGCTTTTGTGACCTTGTGGTCAAGAGATAGTTTTCCTCCCATCCTGAGAGAGAGACACCTTTAGTAGGGTGTATATCAGTTTTGGTTAGTTTAAGGTAACCTAAAGATGTCTCTTAGGATCTTGAGAAGCTAAGTGAAAAGTACATGGTATGAGTATGAACCCGTAGGCCCATAGATATCCATCTCTAAGTGCATGCAGATGTGTTACCATGGAGGTAACCGGTATAGGGCTTGACCAAGGTAGGCAGGTTGCCATGATCCTGATGAAAGGATGGAAGTCATCCCATGAATGCGGAAAGAGAGATGGTGAAGACTTGGGTAAGGTTCTAAGTGAACATATACTATGATGGAGAATCCTAAGTCTATCCTAGGGTCAGGTAGGGGTAAGACCGATGAAAGTAGGAGTTGCCTAATTCCCCAGTTGCACATGACCATAGGGTCGGGAGGTAACAGCTATCACTGTCTGAGGGCCATGGGTTAGGAGATTGATCACCTTCATGAACTCATGGGTCCCAAAGGGCAGATGAGTAGGGCACTCTCTTGATGCATGAGGGAAGAGGGATGACCCCAAAAGAGCCGATACCCTATAGACCTAGAGGAGATGACCAAGGATATAAACCTCAGTAGGTTCAAGAATTAGCTTTGATATAATGATGATTGTGAGGTAGAGACATGAGTTGCACATTTCAATTTAGATTTAAAGGTGTACTGGCAAGGTGGATTGTACCATCTCTACTCTTGGAATGGGAAGAACTCTGTATTTGGACGGCCGCCAAATGCTTATTTCTTCTTGTTATGGGAGTGAGAGATAGGACAGTACGCATGCCATACACCAAGGATAAAACATGATGTGAGTTGGAACGTTGCTACGAGGTATGATGAAAGAGATGATAACCTACCTAGGTGAAGTGAATGATACATGGAAGGTTTGTAAACACTAAGAGGAATGAGGTAGTCACCTTTTGAGGATGTTTTTTTTATCATGCGCTATGTGGAACTTACAAGTTATACCGGTTGAGTTTGATCACCATGATGATGGGATCAGAGAGTGTTCTTATGAAGAAAAACATATAGTTTGAGGTGATATGATAAGTGAAATACATGGAAGTGTATGTCTTCAATGTTACTTAATACATAAGAAGGTGAAGCAGTAATGGATGCTCTGAATGAAATATATCTGCCTAGTTTGGCTAGAAAAGGTTGTTTGGCTAACCCTAAGTTTGGAAAGGAGAGGTGTTTGGATAACACTCAGATGTAACAGGATACGTTGAAAGGTTAAGAGTTGTTTGGTTAACCAGTCTAGTCCTTAATACGATGAAAGGATGGTGGTAGAACCTCAGATGCGCTCTTTTGATAGGAAGCTGATGAAACCCTGATAAGAGTGGTTTAGGGTTTCCAAGGAATCGATCTTCAGGAATCATGACATACAGGAAATCATGATTGAAGATCAACATACACCATGGTACTACCAAAATAGTAAGTGACAATAGCACTTTTGATGCTTAAGATGAGGCTGCATGTGGTATGTTGCCATACACGACAGAAGGTGAAGGGTGAACACCGGTTACACAGTGCATCAATATGAGGGACACAGAGTCCTCGAGAAAGAGAGAGAGTTCAGCACTATGGATGTTGTAGTCTCCCCTGGACCAAGGACGGTCAAGATGCAATATGGGTTATGGTAGTTCGCCTTACCTAGATGACATGAGAAAGAAAGAGTTCTGTCAAAGGATAGATCTGGATGAACTACCCATGAGAGAGAGATGGTTCAACTACACCATGATGTGAGTTTAAAGGTTCTTGAGTTTGACCTAAAGGTTCCCTTCCATAAAGTGGAAGTAGGTACATGAAGAACTCAATGTTAGTATTGATGTCACCCCTAACTATGGTTAGTATGATCCAGACTAAAGGGTCTGATGAGGGCAGGTGTGCTCGTTCAGGGTGATATCTAGAGACAGTTCTTGTCCTATGAAAAATGTGACAATGACCACCATAACCAGTATCGGGTTTTATATTAAGCTCTGTAAGGGTGGTTGTGTCGGTCGCCACTTCAGTAAGGTGATGTTGGTGCAAGGACCACATGATGGTTAGAAAAGTACCACATGATGGTTAGAAAAGGACCCCAGTGCGTGTAGATGAAGTCACTTTGATTGTGCAAGGGCTGAAAGGAGCCTAGAGACGATGAGAGTCGTGAGCAGATGCAAAGTAGACTGGCATACAGTTCACTGTGGAAGATTATGTGACATGAAAATCTGACCCCTTTACGTTATAACTAAGAGAGTTGAGTCCCCGATACATGGGTCCATTAGAGATGGATGGGTGGAGAAGGTTAGGTTTGACCCTACCCCTCAGGATAGAGTAATGGGAGATGTTTTCCATGTATCCAATTTAGAGCACTGTGTGAGGTACCCGATCATGTGCTGAGCAATGAACCTAGTGAGCCCCAAGGGAGGCTGAAATGACCTGAGTCACCTGTGTAGTTTATAGACGCCAGAGTGAAAGAACTCAGGGAAAAGAATAAGTGATGATAAAGGTTCTTTGAAAATGCCATGAGTACGGAAAAGCCACATAGAGGCCAAGGATGGACATGGAAAAGTCTTATCCTGAATTGTTTGTTTGCTTGTTGAATTTTGAGGACAAAATTCCTATAAGAGGGGAAGGATGTTATAACCCCAATTTTTGGGTTCAAGTGGTGAGAAATATAATTTCTCATATTAAAGATGTTTGAACAAATAATCATATAATGGGTTGAGAATATTGGTTTTCGTATAAAATAGCCTTGTTGTTTGATTTGTGGGCTTTATTGGCTATTGGGCCCAATAACATGGCAATAATAAAGAAAATTCAATTAGTGAATGAATAATTGAATTTTAAGAAAAGAAATATGTGGAAACCTCTAGAAGGCAAATCCAAAGAGGATTTCGTGCCTCTTGGATTCCTTGGGTACCAAGGAGTCCAAAGTTTCAAATAAAAGGCAAGAAGAAAAGAAAAGATTAATTAAATATTCCTTTATTAAGAAAGAACTTGAAAATAATGATAAAATGTGGAAAATGAATGGAAAGAAGTATAAATGAGATTGCTTGGTGAAATTTCGTATCCATGAGTTTGCTAATACTAAAAGGAATGCCAATGATGAAAATAGAAGAGAAATAAAAAGGAAAGAAAGAGAAAATGCCTAAATTGCAAAATAAAAGGATAATGTGAAACATGGTTAATGAATTTTAAGATATTGGTAAAAATAAAGATATTATTTAAGAAAGTGGTTTTCATGGCCAATGATCTAAAAGGCAAGGATAATGAAAATAAAAGAGGGTTTTTCGTTTTCCTATATATTCAAGTACTAAAGGAAGGGAGTAGGAGAGAGAGAACCTTGTTTCCTCATGAAGGGAATTAGATTTCTAATAGGAAAAGAACCTTATTTCTTTTCCTTCTTGGGCAGGCACGTTAGGGCGTGGATGTCCACCCTATATAAGGGGTCGAATCCTTGCCCACGTCCAGAGGGACCTGACACAGATGCCTCTCTCTTCTATCTTCTTCTTCTTGTTTCTTTTGCTTTCCAACCCTAAGGAAGATGTGTAGCACGGAACCAGGGGGCAGAAGGGACCCCTGGAATCATTACGATCGAGGAAGGAGGTCACGATGCCAAGGTGATGCTCTGTCATCCTCCCTGTGCCTGGGTTCGCGCCGGAAGTTTGCAGCATGGCTGCAAAGTCTGCTGCTGATCGCAGACATACCCCACACCAACCAGAGGTCGTAGCTGTGGGACAAGGGCACAGGAGGTGCGAGGAGGAGCGGCGAAGCTAGGGAGCCAGCCCCGGTGGCCCGACGAAGCCTAGGGAGGGCGGCGCAGCCGCACCTGCTTCCTACCTACCGCAGCCGCGCTAGGGCGCGCGAGAGGTAGAAGAAGGTGGGCTCTAGACCGTTTTGCCCCTCCTAGGCGTGAAGGAATAAAAACTTACGCGGGGGCATTAGAGTAATTTGGTTATATTCCAACCAAGCCGCATTGTATGGCAAGGAGTGACGTGGCGTCTCCCGATTGGCTGTGGTAAGCATTTTATTGCAAAAATCATAACTCATGATTCATAACTCGGATTAACACAAGTTATATATGAAAGTTGATCCTCGGAATGAGAGGAATCCAAATAAATTATGTTTGAAGTCTGATTCTTGTTGCAATCCGAAAAATAATGGAAGTAATCATCTTTAGTACTTTAAAGATTAAGGAACTCTAATCTGATATGATTAATGTGTTTAATAGGGTTTAATGGATCTTTAGAGTTGATATTAATCTGTTAAATGTAAAAAGGGACATTGAGTTCAAAAAGGAAGAACTTTGCACGTGATTAGTTTAATTTAGGGTTTATGTGCTTAAATATGCATGAAATTTGAAAAGTACATGAAACTATCATCTTTAATGATTTATTTAATGAAAAATCTTTAGATTTGATGATAGATGAATGTAATGTTGATCAATGGATAATTTAAGCCTATTGTTCATAAAAGTGAAAATAAGATCTAAAAAGATAGTCTTTTTATATAATTAGCTTAATTTAGGGTTTTGTGCATGAAAATGCATTAACGAGCTTGAAAACCCTAATTTAGGTGAATATGAGTTTTAATCTGTAAATAAATAGGGGTATGATGATCCTAAGTCAATTTTGGGTATAAAAGACTATTAAATGAATAGTTTGAGCAATTAGGGTTTATATAAATGGAAAAGAGTGCTATTAGGGTTTGTTAACCTAAAAAGAGGTAAAGTTCGAGAAATTGATCTAAGAAACCCTAATGAGTATTACTTAATGTGGATTAGAAACCCTAGAAAGTGAATCCAAGTCAATAAAGTAGATTCTTGATAAAGTGTGTAATAAATAGAGTACATATTTATTTCAGGAACTATGTGATGATTGAATTACTTGCTTGGATCTGTTGATTGACTTGATTGTATACACATGAAGTATATGTTGAATTATCTGCATGACTCTTCAAATCAGGTATGTGGTTACGCTTATGACTACCCGAGTTAGTTTTTCGATGGATTCCCGGATGTTTAATCGCATTGAATGCAACTAAACTGTTGGATGTCTATTTATTTCATGCAATTATAAAGTGACTATGATTATCACTATAAATGAGTATATATAACTGGCTAGATCCGGGTCCACCTCTGTAACTTTGAAAAGGCTGAAAATGGGGTGATCCTAGAGCAAGGTCTAGGTTACCGAGAGTTAGAAATTGGGCTACCTACGTGTAGTGCCATGAGACTCATTAGCCTGCCATGAGTTAAGGAGTGGGCTACTTACGAGTAGTGCCATGTGACTCAACCCTAGAAACTGGTTCACCTATAGGTGGGACCATGAGGGGTTTAATGGGGATCTACAATAAGGAAGGTAGGATCCAGGTCCACTGCAGGGATAGTACAGAGGATAGGGTACTCGTAGATCGCGGATGTTATATTTAAAATGTAATCTTGATTGATTAATGATTAATTGAATGATTACATGGTTATCATAGTTACAAGATTATTGTTTCCCCCACATACCAGCTTTGGCTGACCGACATTTTGTTTGTCGGCGTTTTAGGTACAATGAAAAGAACAAACAATAAAGTGGAACATGTGATACTAATTGAGAATTAAAGTGCAACGGAGGATTAGATAGATAAGTATCGATATGGATAGAAGAATAGAGATCCAAGTTTTCAAAAGGTATGTAAAGAAAATTTTTATTACCATTTTCAGTATAGTCTGTTAGAATTTAATAATTGTTTATGGTTATATGTCGAACCTTTGATCCGGGATTAATGGGTGCGGCTCAACCTCTCGGTCTCCCTTAATTGGGGGTTATCGGAAGGTGGGGTCGTAACAATAACTATCGTAGACACTTATGTGTAACCATTAGAGTATGCTTTTATACCCTTATATATATACAAAGGCATGCTTTTCCACATAGGGTGTGCTTTTCCACCCATTTTACTTAGGGTAATGATTCATTGGTGACATGGCCCTACTATAGTTACTTTTATCTAATATTTTTTCATGTGAATGATTATGATTATTGTGATATCGTGAATGGTACATGGAAAGATGTGTTATCTCACTTGTTTATTTATACGCCTCATTCTTTTTGAATTCATTTTCTTGATATATCTCTTGTTGGAAGTTACCTATCTTTTGATGTACCTCCTTTTAGGGGAACATACATACTACGCTTTTGCTGGCACATACTCTTTTGTTTGCTATTTTTTTAGGTGTCCCCTCCACCTAGGTGTAGGTAAGCACATCATGAGATAGCCTTGTTACCCTCTGCATACGGTCTTATGTGCATATAGATTTAATCTTTTCATTTAATGTACCACCTTTAGGGTGAGAATGTTATGTACATAAAAATATTTTTTAACTTTGTAAATAGTTATGTTTTCCTCCACTTAAATATTTCATGGCTCGTGTTTGGACATTGAGCGGGCACACTATCTGGTCCCACTCCTTACATGTCAATATTATAATAAAAGAGAATACAAGTTTTAGGGTTTAGGATTTATGTATTAGCTTTATGATTTGCATATAGATTAGGGTTTATTATTTTGGATTTAGGGATAAGGATTTATAGATTAGGATTTATAGTTTACATATTTGGGGTTTATTATTTACAGATTAGGGTTTAGGGTTCAGTAATGAATGTGTGTACCACCTGTCCCATTCTTGAACGCATAATGTCATTAGTAAGTGAAAAAACTATATTCGGTTTTCAAGAAAATTTTGGCAGATTTTCCCCACAGTTCTTTGAAGTACACATATGTAGATGGGCAAATGTCCACCAACATATGAACTTAAAGTAAAAATGGGGATGTGCTGACGAAACATCTTGAAGACCGAATATACATTATACACCTACATCATGAGTGAGATTAATTGTTCAAGAATAGTCCCAAACCAGGGACTGTCTAATATTTACTCCTAATGAGTAAATCTTGAACGTGTTTCTAGGCCAACAAAATACATGTATGTTTCCATTACTATGCCTAGGATCATAGTTGCGACATTCATATCCTAGGTTTTATGTAACGTCATTTAAATCAATCCATTCTTCCATTTGTCTTAGTTCATTCATGCATCATTAACCCTAATTAATCAATACTAATAAACTACATAATCTTGAAGAGAAATTATTGAACTAAGTTAAATCAATCACTAACAAGAGAGAAAGGAATAAATATTAAATAATTAAGTTCATTCATGCATAATTAACCCTACTAAATTAAAATATACTTCTAACTAAACACTCACCATAATGGTGGAGCACACTACAGAGGCAACGACCGGAGGTGGAGGTGGAGAAGGTTTTGGGTAGAGAAGGCCAGAGGTGGGACTGCGATGGAGGCTGGACCAAGCTGGAGCGGTGGCGGTTGGAGCAGGATGGAGAGGCGGCGGCTGGAGTAGAAGTAGTAGTAGCTAGGTGTATAGCTGGATCAGTAGAAGTAGTAGCTATTGGAGTACTAGAAGTAGAGGCGGCGACTAGAGCAGCAGGGAAGCAACAACAATAGCTAGGCAAAGAGTAGCAGAAGAGAATATCGCCAGAGCTAGGTGGAAGAAAAATCACTTGTGATGAAATAGAAGATTGAGGGAAAGAAACATTTCACACGTGCTATTAAGTAAACTTAGTCGTCGATTGTTATAGGAAACCATGACTAAGTACTTAGTCATCAGTTAAACAAATGAAATCAACACATAAATTGGTTCTTAAAAACACGATGGTGCAGACCAAAACAGACATGCTTGATACTTCTTTGTCGATTTTCGTTGCTAAAATCGATGACAAAGACCCTAATCCCCCAAAAAAGTTGTCTTTTGTTAGGAGACTTGGTTGTAAGTTTCCATTGCTAAAATCGACGATTAAGTAAGCACTTTGACATTAGTTGCTTTATGAAAACCAACAACAGAGACCCATATCCAAGCCAAAAAAGTCAGCCTCAACAAGGTAACTTAGTCATTGGTTTGGCAAAGAAACTGACGATACAGAAGAAAGTAGGGGGGATATTTTCACAGGAACAAGGCTTGAAAGCACTTAGAATTCAGTTCCATATCTAAAAATAATGATAGAGACCCTTCTATAAATAGAAAAAGTGGGCCTCTGCGAGGGGACTGTGTCTTCGGTTCATCCTCGCAACCATGATTCAAGCAATTTGGGGGGTAATTTTTTCTATGGGGATATGGTGCACACTTAGTGTCATTGGTTCTAAGATGAACTAATGCTAACCATAAAGTTTTTGGAGGCAAACATTTTTCCCTAAAAAAGTGTTTTTTGCAGGTTATCTAAGACGTCAGTTTCACTTAAACAAAATCGTCGTTATAATAAAAGTAGTATTGTGTATTTTCTAAATCGAAGGGACTTGATCAATGGTGATGGTTTTACTTAAGAACTGACATTATTTCTAGTATGGTCTCAGTTTTTCTTTGGAACCAATGTTAGCAAAAGTGACATTAGATGTCAAAAATGTACTAGTGAGCTATTTTATGTGTACAAATTGAAAAATTGATAACAAATTGTAGGAAAGCTTCAATTTCCTCAAATTTAAAATGGAGCTTAATAATAGATGGTAGAGAATGTTTGCAAAAAATCAAATTTATATGAGTAAGTATGGTCAATAAATCAATCAAATATTTTAAGGGTATAACAAAACTAGGGTTTCATGCATATATGTGTGTTAAATTGACTCAAGGAGTGTATTTTCAACATTGTAGGTTATTGTAGAGTTATGGAACCAAGGAAAAGATTTGGAGTAAGAAAAATCAAGTCAAAATGAGTGTAATGGAGTAATAAAACCATAGTTGTGCCAGATTGCACTTTGTCACACATATACAATCACCACATACTAATAATATGTATCATATATATACTATATCTACAAACAAAACATGCAATTACAAATACTAGTGATGGTTATGGACAAACTAATTCAATTGTTTGGAGCCACAAATAATTGGTATCCACCTAAGGTCAAACATTACATGTTGCAAACTGCATAGAATTTGTGTTGGAAACAAGTCGGTCAAATGATTGGACCCTTCCAGTCAATCGGTTCATCCACTTGTTGGTCGATTTTCCTTCGTCGGTCTGTCAACTGGATCATGTATGAAGAGGCTGTCTTGACTCCTCTAGTCAGTCAATTGGGCCTCAAATTTCTCCTTCAATTTGTAGCCTCTTTGCTCCTCCAACCCATCGAATTGACTTCCAGTCAATCAAATCTCTTAATGCATACCATCTTCTTTTCATTGTTGTAGAAATTAAAACTATCCTATAAAAGTATTACATTGTACAAGTGAAACCTCGAGTTACATTCAAGAGGAGTATGGGGAGGGCAACATTAACTTACATATGGAGAAAGAGAGAAAGGCCCGATATGAAAACCAAATTTAAAAGAGCAAAAAACAAACCATTCAACCAATAACATATATAAGGAGTATTGGCCATAATAAAGCTCAAGTCCACCATCAAAACCAATTTTATGTTGATGCTTATAAAGTTCATTTATATCATATTGTATATAAAGGACCTACATGACATTCTATAGCATATGTTCTATGCAATCGTATATGCACATTAATCATTTAAATATTTGCAATGCATGTAATAAATAAATGATAAAACCAAAAATTGATCATATCGATTAAATCTTAAAACATAGTAAATTGATGTGGCTCTAATATTACTATAGGGACATATGGCAACAAAGATGGTAGTGGAAACAAAAATTCTTGCCATATTACCTGTAAACCAAGAACTATGAACGGAAAGGAAGGTTTGAAAGGCATATATATGGTCCTCGAGTAAGTCTAGCGACAATCTTTGCAACGACGTGCTTCTTTCACAAGAAACACCCAGATGATTGTCGATGGCGGCCTTCTGCTGTAGAACCGTGGACATAAGTTGATGATGTCATCCTGACATGATGGAAACATCCTCCAAACCTCTACGTAGTCCACGCGGACCTCTTAGAACTCCTCTTGTTATTCTATAAGTGACACAAAGAAGTTGTACCTTTTGTTGTCAACATGCTAGCGTAAACTTTCTCCCCTTTGGCTATCTCTCCCATTTATGGGTAAGATGTCTCTGACTCTAATGTTACCAGAATGTTAAAATTAGAAGAATTGTGTAGAGAGCCTTGGCCACCCCTTTATATAGGAGTGGAAATGGGTGAGAATTTCCACAAACTTGAGGACATGAGGAGACAAATTTCATGAATTTTTTACTAATGTGAATCACAAGTCGGTCCAATGTTACACCAGTCTATCATATGGAACATATAGTTGGTCGATTGGAGTATTTATAAATTCTTAAACATATTGGCTTTAAATACGACAATCAATGTAGAACATTAAATTAGTATTAATCATTCATGTAGTCTTACTGATAGTCCAGTCGGTCAACTGGACTTCTTAGTCATTTGACTAGACACTCCAATCGGTCGACTCACATTCACAATTGGTTAACTAGACACTCCAATCAGTCAATTGTTAGCCAGTGTTATTTATGTTGATTACCCAAACACTTCAATAATCAATTCAAACCTTATTCATGGGTAAACTCATTTTCTAGTTGCATCATATGTGTGACCATATAGGCCTCAAATTACATTGGTAGTGAATGTACATAATTAGATTATGACATCACATATAATGAGTGGTATCTAGCAAAACTTCATTGTTACCAAAGTAATTAGAAAGTTGGAGAACAATTTCAACCTACAATTTATGATCAGTGTTATAGTGATTGTATAGTATATTTGATTTGATATTCGGATTGAACTTGAGGAATGGAATTGGCATCCTCTTAATGTTTAATCCATGTTCTTTGAACTAGAATAGACTATTTGAAGTTCTTATGAGATCACATATCATATATTAATTCACATGAGTATGGCCATACGTTTCTCAGTATCACTAATCAAGTGGACAGGATATCATCTCCAATAGGAGGGACAAATTCCATCTACAATAGTCACAGTCAATCCCCATGTGTCACGACATACACAAACATCATTTTTATGGTAACTCTTATTTAAGGTCACATTTGATGGTGCCAAAGCACACCAAACAACATGTGACAATGTAGTGACTTTAGGTCTAAGAACCACAATCACCACTCTCACTCTCATAGCTAATCTTGATTGCCACTCAATGGTTTCCATGTATCACTCCCATGGTGGGTCTATCTGATCCACTATTCTTTAACAAGTACCTACGTGTTTGGCTTGATATCACATACCATGACAAATGAGATTCTGTCATCAGTCAACACACATTCTAGTATTATATATTAGTGCTATCTATCTTGTTTCCTCACTAATATCAGACTATGGACATCATAATAATGTATATACTCTTATCATACATATGATCTCATAGTTCATGTCCTCAACTTGAAGACATATGTCATCGAGCAATATTATTCTATCAAATTATACAATCATCTCATAATTGAATAAACATATAGAAGAAAGATTGCCTTTATTATTAGTGAAATGTATACATGATGCCACATTACAATCATTATATGACTGACTCTTTGGGAATACATACCAAAAAAATTTCTCTATTATACAATATGCACTTCTCGTGAAGAAGAAAGACACAGGAGACTCACTCATATCGTGCTACATAGGGGGAACTTGCATAGACCAATCCCTACTTTATTTGGGATCTAGTCCAACTTTTTTGCCATATAGTGTCGATGTTTAGATGGGGCTATGCAAGAAAAAACCAACCAATTGTACTTTCCAATTAGGAAATCATCCTAGAAAAATGCATAGAGGAAGGGAGGATCATGTCATGATATATAATGAAACAACAATAGTGTTCCCGACGGACTTTATTGTTCTTGATATGGGGTCAGGGGACCTAGGATTCCTATTATCTCACTGATGTCATTCTTTCCAACATAAATACATATGTGTAGTGGAACAATGATAGTATCTTTCATGAACATGAAGCTAAAAATTAATATGTTCAAGACCCCCTCCCAAAAAGAATAAGATGAGGATGTTTTGGATTATAGAAATGAATTAAAATTTGATTATAGAAAGATGGAAATGATGAAGGTGAATATCTTATGAAATTTTATGATAAATAAGATGAAGAAAAATAATCAAATGAAAGATAAATCATGTATGTTGCTTGATAATAGGCCATAAAGAAAGAATCTAAAAAATGAAGGCATCAAAGACAATAGTGTGAGAAAGGTGAGAAGTTTCATATGTTCTAACACGAGGGGAAAACAAGGTGTCAAGGAGAGGTGGATGGGACATATAAATGAAAGAATAAAATAGTATGCACAAAAAAAGCAAACAGTCAGAGAAAAGAAAAGCGGAATTCATAAATTAGATGGGATTCAACAACGCATGGTGCAAAAGGATTAAAAATTCTATCAATATGGCTTCCTTTTCTTTTGTTATCAAATCTTGTAAAAAGGAACTTGTTGTCCCACAAAGGGGCATGCATTAGGGGGGTGCATTTCTCTTTACTTGTTCTTATTTTATGTAGATCCCTTCTCATCTCTTCTCAACAAGGAGGCCACCAAGGGAATCCTTACTAGGGCCAGGGCTTTCAAAAATGGTATGAGAATTACAAACCTCTTTTTTTTCTGATGATAACATATTGTTTACCAAGGCAAATCTCTAAGAAGCCAAGTATGTAGCTGAGATTCTGTGCTAATATGAGAGGGATTCAGGGTAGACAATCAAAGTCAAACAGATAGAGATTTCCTTCATCCAAAATGTGTGTGAGGCAAACGAAGAAGTCATCATTGAGGAGTTAGATGTTCAACAGGGGGTCACACAAGAAATACATTGTGTCCCAACTATCATTGGAAGATCAAAAAATCGTGCCCCAACTATCATTGGAAGATAAAAAAGACTCAAGTATGTTGGACAATTGAAGGACATGATTGGGAAAAATCTAAGTGGATGGAACGAAAAGTTTCAAATTCAAATAGGGAAAGACATCCTTAAAAAATATGTGATGCACTCTATCCCAACATACATGATGAGCATTTTTTGCATACTGAAATCTATCATAAAGGACATAAAAAAGATGATTACAAGGTTCTGGCAGGGCAAGAAAGATGGAAAGAAGAAACTACATTGGTCATCCTGGACTAAGATATATCAACGAAAGTGCAAAGGGGGTTATCAGATATTTAAGTGTATATAACCAAGCTTTGTTGTCAAAGAAAACATGGAGAATCCTAAACAATCTCAATTTTCTACTTGTAAAGGTGTTGGAGACCAGGTACTTCAGAGGATAGTGTTGTCTGGACTTCATTAGAGGGTTCGACCCAAGCTATACATGGAGATCAATATGGGGTGCGAAGTCATTTCTCATTGAGGGACTAAGGAGGAACATCACTAGAAGCACTATAGTTAAAATAAGGAAGGAGAGGTCGATACCCAATAGGATGTGTTATGGTTGTATGAATGGCAATGACTTGGGTTATATCCCATAGTATGTAGACAAATTGGTGGAAAACAAAGGAAATTCTTGGAGGATTTATACTATTAAATTCCCATTCAATGATAAGGATAGTTAAACTATCATGTCTATTCCTATTGCAGAAGGTGAAGGCAAGAAATGGTATTGGTACCCTTAAATGGATGACAACTACATGGTTAGAAAAACTAACTGGATCATAATGCAGGTGAAAATAGAGGTATGGGAACTCAATAATGATCAATGCCAGGGGATGGTGTGGCGGGCATCAAAAATTAAATTCTTCATATGGAAGTATTTCTTCAATTTCATTCTCACAAACAACAACATGTTGGCTAGACATGCACCCAAGATTGATCTCTATGAGCTTTGCCATGATGAGATCCAAACTCCTATCCATACTCTCATGGATTGTCTAAGTAGTGAACCTTTCTAGGATTCTCCATCAGAAAAAGAACTAAGAAGTGGTGCTCCCAGTGGACCTATGCACAATAAATTCAGATGTCGGCTACACAAATGCATGGAGGAGGATATTTTTACTTTCACTTATAGTTGCCTTGCATCATGTCTCAATAGAAACCAATTGATTTTATAAAATGTTCGTACACCTCCTTCTATCATATGTGATGAAGTCTGGTAATGAACACATGATTTCACGGTGATTAAAAAAGGAAATGTAAATATATGTGACAAACTAGTTTTCTATCTAATCTATTATGCTCATTCTCTCTCTTAAAGACACCCATCTCACTAAACTTAATTTCAATCACAGTACTCAACTATGTTAATGACCCAATTTGATCACCTCGATGACTAATTTCATATTATGTAGCTTTAATTTGAGAAATTGAACTAAGTATCATGCTAGATAACAACACCAACTTTAAAGGTAAATTGAACCTCATATATGCAATTATATGGACTTATACTAAATATATCTCTATTTATCTCTCAATTATGATGCCAATGATGCAAAAATTGCCTGAATTGGACTATGATATCCCAAGTTATGCACTTTTGATATTGGCTCAAATTAATTGGGATTTTATTTATTATAGCTCGATTTTGAAACTTTTTGGGCCCAAAAGTTGGGGTGAGGCCCAGAAGCCTCCACTCACAAGGAATATAACCTTAGCACACTCCTTTCTCAGCCATTAGATCATATTGATCCATGATCCAATTGTTGTAGACTCTTCACCCACCTTTGTCCCTACTATAGGTGACCTATAGCTGAGCAACTTCGCACCAGCCCATCCATGTCGATCTTAACCACTTCAGGCTAATTGAAACCTCCAACCTATGTTTCTTGACCTCTTCTCTCATTTCCCTCACTTCTTTCTATCTTGCACACCCTAGAACGCCCCAAAACCATCTTGTCCTTCTTCTTAAGACTTGTGATGTCGCCGCGGCCATGGGTTGGGTGTTCATCCCCTCATGGTCTCTACATGTAACCATCAGCACCATTTGACTCACGAGCGAGAGACCGAGGTGGGAGGCCTACTACTGGGCAGTCAAAGGCCCTCTTTCCCCTTCCTTTTCTGCACTCTAGTGATCCCTACACAGGGACATTGTGGTTGCTCATGCAAGCCTATGCAAGTCAAAGGTGTAGAAGAGAAGGACTAGCAACCCAACTCCCCGAGAATGAGTACCCATGATCTTGTGGCCAGTCAAGCCTGTGGTCAAAGAAGACCCCCTTCCTCTAGTGCTCAACACCAACGCACACTACTAGATCGTGATCGGGTGGTCTGGTCAAGCCACGTCCAACCCAACTCATCTTTTTCTCGGCAGTGGACTACGATGGGATGTCACGGAGAATCATGACAGAACCCCTTAGAGCAACATTTAGCGTCTCGGGACCGCGATCACCTAAGGCATGCATCCAACTGAGGGAGTGTGCATGAGCCGTAGGATCGAGATCAAACAACCAGTACAAACACATAAATTATGCTAAAAATCCCTCCCTTTTCGATATAGTTCTCATGCAAGTTTTGTAAAATTCATATATTCCATCTCCCTCATCCAAAGTATTCGAAATTATATACCAAATTGATCACCTCAAAAAGATCTAAAAATTGGGCATAGTTTCAGACCCTAAGACATCTTCCTTTGACCCAACTTTGGTAAATGTGTAATCTTTGACTATATTGACCATACTAAATGCACTATTATGGAAAATTTCAGACCCTAAGACATCTTCCTTTGACCCAACTTTGGTAAATGTGTAATCTTTGACTATATTGACCATACTTAATGCACTATTATGGAAAATATTGGATCTTTGATACCCAATCTACATCCTAAACCCCAAATCAGTAACTTCTATGAAAATGAAACACTATGCAGGATGTCGTTACCATTCTTGATCATTATTTGACTTTGATGCACTAATGTGACATTTATGTGAACTTTAACCCTAACCTTTGATCATTGGATGATCTTAATCCATTTATATATGAAACTAATTATATTGTTGGAATTCAGTAACCTTTTGATGCTATATAACATGCATGTCCAAGATCACACTACGTCTTTCTTGTTCACCCCATATGACACCTAATGCATGAAAGTGACCCCTTTGTGGTGATGCATGAGTACACTATAATCGATGTTGTAATCTTGGTCTTCCTATGCATACAACTATTTATATCTCTAAAATGTGTAATCTCGCGATGTTTAGTTACTTTAATGTCTATGATCCCCTCTTTTCCCATGTTGATTAGTGAAATCCTAAGTCTAGTAGTGATGACCAAGTGTGACAATCATGTCTTGTTTGTCTAGTTTGTGCCCCAATAGTGACATGAATCCTACACATTGTCTTTCCCTTCTAAACAAGAAATTTTTTCTCCCTTCTCACCACCTTGATGGGGATGCCCCACTTGATGCATATGTTGACCCCTAATGATGTTGAACAATGTAGATAATAGCATGTATGTTGGAGATGATGCTACCAATGTTTGTTATTGATACCTAGACTCTTGGGACATCCACCTATCCTTGGATAAGGTTCTTATGTCACTAGTTTTCTATCATAACCATCCTTCATGATTGTTCCTCATGTATTGATGAACTTGACCATTTTTTCCCTATGATGAGTCTTTTCACTCCAAAATGCATGTAAGTTAGTTGAACCATAAAATGACTTGAAACTTGAACCAAACATCCATGATAGACCTTAAATCAATAAGAGATTGAAAAATGCACAAAAAGAAACCTTGAAACCTAACTTGGCCAAAACCCTAAAATTGAACCAGTTAGGTTTAATGATGAGAATCTCATACATGTATGTAATGTTGCTCTTAACCAGGTGGCTGCTTGTGATCTAGATTGTCAAGGTTAAGTTAAGAATCTCTATTCAAGTATGGGATTTAACAATTATATGAATATGACTTTCTTGCTTGAAATGTGATACATATGTATGCTTGTTTACTTGGCAAAATCTTGCCATGTAGTACTCTAGTATTGTACTTTATGTTTGTCTCATGCTATTGTTTTATAACTTGCAAATATAATATAAAACTCCATTATACAATCCTTGTGCACCTGCCTGTATTCTCAGGGTAAGGACATGAAGCTGGGAGTCCTACTTGAGTTTTCATAATAAGGTGGACTACCATGTCGATAAAAGGGTTAGCTCTTGGTGATGGCCTCGAGGTACCTTACGTAGAAAATGATTATCTAATCTTGAGCATTCTTACGGAATCTTCCAATGGGAAGTTAGTCAAAAAGGCCTTATGATATATGATTTTGTTGGTATAATTGGAGTAAAATGATATAAAACTCGACCTCTCACTTTGCTATATACTTAACTTGTTTATTCTTGTTCCTTATTTATGAAAATCTTCTCAAATTATGAAAAGCTTGTATATATGTATCTGTTAGCCATGTGAGAAACACCTTGTGTGTTGACCCAGATTGTTTCACATTGTTTATAGGTTCTTAGATAGATAGAAGTTGATGGGTTTGGTGAGCTATGTTAGGTGTACTTGTTGTAAGATCCCTAGTGTACATGAGCAGACTTGTACAATTTGACACTTCAATTTGTAATTTAATCTTGTAATAAAAAATGTTGCTTACTATATCTCGTTGAATGTTGAGACTATGATTGGTGATTTTATCTTGTTATTTTTTCTTGTATGTTGATCATTAAGCTTCCACATTCACTTTTTGTTAATACCATGCTAGGGATGGACACTTAGGTCCTATCACCATTGACTTTGTAGTTGTTTGGAGTTAGGATGTGGGTAATGAATAGTTCCATGAAAAATAGATAGGAAAGGGGATAACCAAATAGGGGGACGACAAGGTCCCTAGGAGAACACTATTCTGATCAACAGAGATGTAGGTCGGTTGGGAAGTGGAAAAACCGGCATGGGGCAGTCTTTAGAAACCCTAAAGGGAATGTATTATCAATGGCAACACAAACTCTGAACGGATATTGAGATGCCTCCACAGATGAGGCTATGGGCATTTGGCATTGCTTGCATGTGGCTACATATATTAAGATGGAGCGTATTGACAACAATATGGAAGCCAAACAAGTAGTCCTATTATGAAGCTTTTATCTAAAATTGGTCGCTTTTGAAATACTTTTGTCTCATGCTTTTTCTCTTTCATAGTATGAAACAAAACAACCTTGCCCATAAATTGGAAAAAAGGGCCTGGGAGGGGTGAAAGGTCTTGTATGGGTAGGAACTTATCTTTTTGAACCTAGTAATGTACTTACTAAGGAAAAAGGGGCTTGGGAGGGGTGGAAAATCTTATAATATCATGCTTTGAATAACAAAAACAGAGAACCCAACATTTTTTATAATAGTTGGTTGGTTTATGGTACTCCACACTCAGCTGAAGGAAATTTAACGAGTGGTTGTATGAATGGCAATGAATTGGGTTATATCCCATAGTATGTAGACGATCTAGTGGAAAACAAAGGAAATTCTATGTGGATTTGTACTATTAAATGCCCATTCATTGAAAAGGATAGTTAAACTATCATGTCTATTCCTATTGCGGAAGGTGAAGGCAAGAAATGGTATTCATACCCTTAAATGGATGACAACTTCATGGTTCGAGAAACTTACTGGATCAGAATGCAGGTGAAAATAGAGGTATGGGAACTAAATAATGATCAATTCCAGGGGATGGTGTGGGGGGGCATAAAAAATTAAATTCTTCATATGGAAGTGTTTCTTCAATTTCATTCTCACAAACAACAACATGTTCGCTAGACATGCACACAAGACTGATCTTTGTGAGCTTTTCCAGGATGAGATCCAAACTCCTATCCATACTCTCATGGATTTTCTAAGTAGTGAACCTTTCTAGGATTCTCCATCAGAAAAAGAACTAAGAAGTGGTGCTCCCAGTGGACCTATGCACGATAAATTTAGATGTCGGCTACACAAACACATGGAGGAGGATATTGTTACTTTCACTTATAGATGCCTTGCCTCATGGCTCAATAGAAACCAATTGATTTTCAACAATGTTCCTACACCTCATTCTATCATATGCGATGAAGTCTGGTAATGAACACATGATTTCACGGTGATTAACAAAGGAAATGTAAATAGATGTGACAGACTAGTTTTCTATCTAATCTATTATGCTCATTCTCGCTCTTAAAGAGACCCATCTCACTAAACTTAATTTCAATCACAGTACTCGACATGTTGATGACACAATTTGATCACTTCGATGACTAATTTCATATTATGTAGCTTTAATTTGAGAAATTGAACTAAGTATCATGCTAGATAACAACACCAACTTTAAAGGTAAATTGAACCTCATATATGTGATTATATGGACTTATTCTAAATATATCTCTATTTATCTCTCAATTATGATGCCAACGATGCAAAAATTGCCTCAATTAGACTATCATATCCCAAGTTATGCACTTTTGAAATTGCCTCAATTTAATTGGGATTTTATTTATTATAGCTCGATTTTGAACCTTTTTGGGCCCAAAAGTTGGGGTGAGGCCCAGAAACCTCCACTCACAGGAAGGATCACCTTAGCACACTCCATTCTCAGCCATTAGATCATATTGATCCATGATCCAATTGTTGCAGACTCTTCACCCACCTTTGTCCCTACTATAGGTGACCTATAGCTGAGCAACTTCGCACTAGCCCATCCATGTCAATCTTAACCACTTCAGGCAAATTGAAACCTCCAACCTATGTTTCTTGACCTCTTCTCTCATTTCCCTCACTTCTTTCTATCTTTCACAATCTAGCACGCCCCAAAACCATCTTATCCTTCTTCTCCAGACCTGTGATGCTGTCGCGGCCATGGGTTGGACGTTCATCCCCTCATGGTCTCTACATGTAACCATGCACAAGACGGAGGTGGGAGGCCTACTTATGGGCAGTCAAAGGCCCTCTTTCCCCTTCCTTTTCTGCACTCCAGTGATCCCTAGATAGGGACATTGTGGTTGCTCATGCAAGCCTACGCAAGTTGAAGGTGTAGAAGAGAAGGACTGACAACTCATAGATCTACGACTCCCTGGGAATGAGTACCCATGATCTTGTGGCCATTCAAGCCCGTAGTCAAACAAGACCCCCCTCCCTCTAGTGCTCAACACTGACGTACACTACTAGATCGTGATCGGGTGGTCTGGTCAAGCCACGTCCTACCCACCTCATCTTTTTCTCGATAGTAGACTATGGTGGGATGTCACGGAGAATCACGATAGACCCCCTTAGAGCAACATTTAGTGTCTCAGGACCGTGATCACCTAAGGCATGCATCCAGCCGAGGGAGTGTGCATGAGCCATAGGATCGAGATCAAACAACCACTAGAAACACATAAATAATGCTAAAAATCCCTCCCTTTTCGATATAGTTCTCATGCAAATTTTGTAAAATTCATATATTCCATCTCCCTCATCCAAAGTATTTGAAATTATATACCAAATTGATCATCTCAAAAAGATCTACAAATTGGGAATAGTTTCAGACCCTAAGACATCTTCCTTTGTCCCAACTTTGGTAAATGTGTAATCTTTGACTATGTTGACCATATTAAATGCATTATAATGGGAAATATTAGATCTTTGATACCCAATGTACATCCTACACCTCAAATCAGTAACCTCTATGAAAATGAAACACTATGTAGGATGTCATGACCATTCTTGATCATTGTTTGATTTTGATGCACTAATGTGACATTTATGTGAACTTTAACCCTAAACTTTGATCATTGGCTGATCTTGATCCATTGATATATGAAACTCATTATAATGTTGGAATTCAGTAACCTTTTGATGCAATATAACATGCATGTCCAAGATCACACTACGTCTTTCTTGTTCACCCCATATGACACCTAATGCATGAAAGTGACCCCTTTGTGGTGATGCATGAGTACACTATAATCAATGTTGTAATCTTGGTCTTCCTATGCATACAACTATTTATATCTCGAAAATGTGTAATCTCGTGATGTTTAGTTACTTTAATGTCTACGATCCCCCCTTTTCCCATGTTGATTAGTGAAATCCTAAGTCTAGTTGTGATGACCAAGTGTGGAACTCATGTCTTGTTTGTCTAGTTTGTGCCCTAATAGTGATATGAATCATATACATTGTCTTTCCCTTCTAAACAAGAAATGTTTTCTCCCTTATTACCACGTTACTGTGGAAGCCCCAATTGATGCATATGTTGACCCCTAATGATGATGAACAATGTAGATAATTGCATGTATGTTGAAGATGTTGATACCAATGTTGGTTATTGATACCTAAACTCTTGGGACATCCACCTATCCTTGGATAATGTTCTTATGTCACTAGTTTTCTATCTTAACCATCCTTCATAATTGTTCCTCATGTATTGATGAACTTGACCATGTTTTCCCTATGATGAGTCTTTTCACTCCAAAATGCATGTGAGTTAGTTGAACCGTAAAATGACTTGAAACTTGAACCAGACATCCATGACAGACCTTAAATCAATAAGAGATAGAAAAATGCACTAATAAGAAACCTTGAAACCTAACTTGGCCAAAACCCTAAAATTGAGCAAGTTAGGTTTAATGATGAGAATATAATACATGTATGTAATGTTGCTCTTAACCAGGTGGCTGCTTGTGATCTACACTATCAAGGTTAAGTTAAGAATCTCTAATCAAGTATGGGCTTTAACAATTATATGAATATGACTTTCTTGCTTGAAATGTAATACATATGTATGCTTGTTTACTTGCCAAAATATTTCCATGTAGTACTCTAGTATTGTACTTGATGTTTATCTCGTGCTATTGTTTTATAGCTTATAAACATAGTATAGAAACTCCATTATACAAACCTTGTGCACCTGTATATATTCCCAGGGTAAGGACATGAGGCTGGGAGTCCTACTTGAGTTGTCATGATAAGGTGGACTACCATGTCCATAAAAGGGTTAGCTCTTGGTGATGGCCTCGAGATCCCTTACGTAGAAAAGGGTTATCTAATCTTGAGCACTCTTACAGAATCTTCCAATGGGAAGTTAGTCAAAAAGTCCTTATGATATATGATGTTGTTGATATAATTGGAGTAAAATGATATAAAACTCGGTCTCTCTCTTTGTTATATACTTAACTTGTTTATTCTTGTTCCTTCTTTATGAAAAACTTCTCAAATTATGAAAATCTTGTATATATGTATCTGTTAGCCCTGTGATCAACACCTTGTGTGTTGACCCAGATTGATTCACGTAGTTTATAGGTTGTTAGATGGATAGAAGTTGATGGGTTTGGTGAGCTATGTTATGTGTACTTGTTGTAAGATCCCTAGTGTACATGATAAGACTTGTACAATTTGACACTTCAATTTGTAATTTATTCTTGTAATAAAAAATGTTGCTTACTTTATCTTATTGAATGTTGAGACTATGATTGGTGCTTTTATCTTGTTATTTTTTCGTGTATGTTGAGCATTAAGATTCCACATTCACTTTTTGTTAATACCATGCTAGGGATGGACACTTAGGTCCTATCACCATTGACTTTGTAGTTTTTTGGAGTTAGGATGTGGGTAACAAATAGTTCCATGACAACAAGCTAGATAGGGAAGGGGATAACAAAATAGGGGGATGACAAGGTGCCTAGGAGAATATTGTTCTGATCAACACAGATGTAGGTGGGTTGGGAAGTGGAAAAATCGGCATGGGGGCAGTCTTTAGAAACCCTGAAGGGAATGTATTTTCAATGGCAACACAAACTCTGAACGGATATTGAGATGCCTCCACAGATGAGGCTATGGGCATTTGACATTGCTTGCATGTGGCTACATCTATTAAGATGGAGCGTATTGACATCGATATGGATGCCAAAAAAGTAGTCCTATTATGAAGCTTTTATCTAAAATTGGTCACTTTTGAAATAAGTTTATCTCATGTTCTTTCTCATTCATAGTATGAAATAGAAAAACCTTGCCCATAACATGGAAAAAAGGGAATGGGAGGGGTGAAAGGTCTTGTATGGGTAGGAAATTATCCTTTTGAACCTAGTAATGTACTTTCCAAGGGAAAAGGGGCTTGGGAGGGGTGTAAAATCTTATATTATAATGCTTTGAATAACATAAACAAAGGACCCAACACGTTTTATAATAGTTGGTTCATTTATGGTACTCCACACTCGGCTGAAGAAAATTTAACGTAGTGGTTGTATGTATGGCAATGACTTGGGTTATATCCCATAGTATGTAGACGAACTGGTGGAAAACAAAGGAAATTCTTGGAGGATTTATACTATTAAATGCCCATTAAATGAAAAGGATAGTTAAACTATCATGTCTATTCCTATTCCGGAAGGTGAAGGCAAGAAATGGTATTGGTACCCTTAAATGGATGACAACTTCATGGTTAGAGAAACTTACTGGTTTGGAATGCAGGTGAAAATAGAGGTATGGGAACACAATAATGATCAATGTCAGGGGATGGTATGGGGGGACATCAAAAATTAAATTATTTATATGGAAGTGTTTCTTCAATTTCATTCTCACAAACAACAACATGTTGGCTAGACATGCGCACAAGACTGATCTTTGTGAGCTTTGCCAGGATGAGATCCAAACTGCTATCCATACTCTCATGGATTGTCTAAGTAGTGAACCTTTCCAGGATTCTCCATCAGAAAAAGAACTAAGAAGTGGTGCTCCCAGTATACCTATGCACAATAAATTCAGATGTCGGCTACACAAATGCATGGAGGAGGATATTGTTACTTTCACTTATAGATGCCTTTCCTCATGGATCAATAGAAACCAATTGATTTTCAACAATGTTCGTACACCTCCTTCTGTCATATGCGATGAAGTCTGGTATTGAACACATGATTTCACGGTGATTAACAAAGGAAATGTAAATAGATGTGACAAACAAGTTTTCTATCTAATCTATTATGTTCATTCTCACTCTTAAAGAGACCCCACTGAACTTAATTTCAATCACAATACTCGACTATGTTGATGACCCAATTTGATCACCTCGATGACTAATTTCATATTATGTAGCTTTAATTTGAGAAATTGAACTAAGTATCATGCTAGATAACAACACCAACTTTAAAGGAAAATTGAACCTCATATATGCAATTATATGGACTTATACTAAATATATCTTTATTTATCTCTCAATTATGATGCCAACGATGCAAAAATTGCATCAATTGGACTATCATATCCCAAGTTATGCACATTTGAAATTGGTTCAAATTAATTGGGATTTTATTTATTAGCTCAATTTTGAACCTTTTTGGGCCCAAAAGTTGGCGTGAGGCCCAGAAGCCTCCACTCACAAGGAGGATAACCTTAGCGTACTCCTTTCTCAGCCATTAGATCATATTGATCGATGATCCAATTGTTGCAGACTCTTCACCCACCTTTGTCCCTACTATAGGTGACCTATAGCTAAGCAACTTCGCACCAGCCCATCCATGTCAATCTTAACCACTTTGGGAAAATTGAAACCTCCAACCTATGTTTCTTGACCTCTTCTCTCATTTCCCTCACTTCCTTCTATCTTGCACACCCTAGCATGCCCAAAACCATCTTGTCCTTCTTCTCCAGACTTGTGATGTCGCCGCGGCCATGGGTTGGGCGTTCATTCCCTCATGGTCTCTACATGTAACCATGGGCACCATTTGACTCACGGGTGCAAGACAGAGGTGGGAGGCCTACTTCTAGGCAGTCAAAGGCCCTCATTCCCCTTCCTTTTCTGCACTCCAGTGATCCCTAGACAGGGGCATTGTGGTTTCTCATGCAAGCCTACGCAAGTCAAAGGTGTAGAAGAGAAGGACTGACAACCCATAGATCTAGGGCTCCCCGGGAATGAGTACCCATGATCTTGTGGCCAGTCAAGCCCGTGGTCAAACAAGACCCCCCTCCCTCTAGTGCTCAACACCGACACATACTACTAGATCGTGATCGGGTGGTCTGGTTAAGCCACGTCCAACCCACCTCATCTTTTTCTCGACAGTGGACTATGGTGGAATGTCACGGAGAATCACGACAGACCCCCTTGGAGCAACATTTAGCGTCTCAGGACCTTGATCACCTAAGGCATGCATCCAGCTGAGGGAGTGTGCATGAGCCATAGGATCGAGATCAAACAACCACTAGAAACACATAGATAATGCTAAAAATCCCTCCCTTTTCGATATAATTCTCATGCAAGTTTTGTAAAGTTCATATATTCCATCTCTCTCATCCAAAGTATTTTAAATTATATACCAAATTGATCATCTCAAAAAGATCTAAAAATTGGTCATAGTTTTAGACCCTAAGACATCTTCCTTTGTCCCAACTTTGGTAAATGTGTAATCTTTGACTATGTTGACCATATTAAATGCACTATCATGGCAAATATTGGATCTTTGATACCCAATTTACATCCTACACCTCAAATCAGTAACCTCTATGAAAATGAAACACTATGCAGGATGTCATGACCATTCTTGATCATTGTTTTACTTTGATGCATTAATTTGACATTTATGTGAATTTAACCCTAAACTTTGATCATTGGCTGAATCTTGATCCATTGATATATGAAACTCATTATAATGTTGGAATTCAGTAACCTTTTGATGCTATATAACATGCATGTCCAAGATCACACTACGTATTTCTTCTTCACCCCATATGACACCTAATGCATGAAAGTGACCCCTTTGTGGTGATGAATGAGTACACTATTATCAATGTTGTAATCTTGGTCTTCCTATGCATACAACTATTTATATCTCAAAAATGTGTAATCTCATGATGTTTAGTTACTTTAATGTCTATGATCCTCCCTTTTCCCATGTCGATTAGTAAAATCCTAAGTCTACTAGTGATGACCAAGTGTAACACTCATGTCTTGTTTGTCTAGTTTGTGCCCCAATAGTGATATGATCCTATACATTGTCTTTCCCTTCTAAACAAGAAAATTTTTCTCCCTTATTACCACATTGATGTGGATGCCCCACTTGATGCTTATGTTGACACCTAATGATGATGAACAATGTAGATAATAGCATGTATGTTGAAGATGATGCTACCAATGTTGGTTATTGATACCTAGACTCTTGGGACATCCACCTATCCTTGGATAAGGTTCTTATGTCACTAGTTTTCTATCTTAACCATCCTTCATGATTGTTCCTCATGTATTGATGAACTTGACCATGTTTTCCCTATGATGAGTCTTTTCACTCCAAAATGCATGTAAGTTAGTTGAACCGTAAAATGACTTGAAACTTGAAACAGACATCCATGACAGACCTTAAATCAATAAGAGATTGAAAAATGCAGTAATAAGAAACCTTGAAACCTAACTTGGCCAAAACCCTAAAATTGAACCAGTTAGGTTTAATGATGAGAATCTAATACATGTATGTAATGTTGCTCTTAACCAGGTGGTTGCTTGTGATGTAGACTGTCAATGTTAAGTTAAGAATCTCTAATCAAGTATGGGCTTTAACAATTATATGAATATGAATTTCTTGCTTGAAATGTGATACATATGTATGCTTGTTTACTTGCCAAAATATTGCCATGTATTACTCTAGTATTGTACTTAATGTTTGTCTCATGCTATTGTTTTATAACTTGCAAACATAATATAGAAACTCCATTATACAAACGTTGTGCACCTGTATGTATTCCCAGGGTAAGGACATGAGGCTGGGAGTCCTACTTGAGTTGTCATGATAAGGTGGACTACCATGTCGATAAAAGGGTTAGCCCTTGGTGATGGCCTCGAGGTCCCTTACGTAGAAAAGGGTTATCTAATCTTGAGCACTCTTACAGAATCTTCCACTGGGATGTTAGTCAAAAAGGCCTTATGATATATGATGTTGTTGGTATAATTGGAGTAAAATGATATAAAACTCGGCCTCTCTCTTTGCTATATGCTTAACTTATTTATTCTTGTTCCTTATTTATGAAATTTTATCAAATTATGAAAATCTTGTGTATATGTATCTTTTAGCCCTGTGATCAGCACCTTGTGTGTTGACCCAGATTGTTTCATGTAGTTTATAAGTTCTTAGATGGATAGAAGTTGATGGGTTTGGTGAGCTATGTTATGTGTACTTGTTGTAAGATCCCAGGTGTACATGAGTATACTTGTACAATTTGACACTTCAATTTGTAATTTAATCTTGTAATAAAAAATGTTGCTTACTATGTCTTGTTGAATGTTGAGACTATGATTGGTGATTTTATCTTGTTATTTTTTCTTGTGTGTTGAGCATTAAGCTTCCACATTCACTTTTTGTTAATACCATTCTAGGGATCGACACTTAGGTCCTATCACCATTGACTTTGTAGTTGTTTGGAGTTAGGATGTGGGTAATATCCATGACAACAAGCTAGATAGGGAAGGGGATAACCAAATAGGGGGATGACTAGGTCCCTAGGAGAATGTTGTTCTGATCAACACAGATGAAGGTGGGTTGGGAAGTGGAAATATCGGCATGGGGGCAATCTTTAGAAACCCTGAAGGGAATGTATTTTCAATGGCAACACAAACTCTGAGCGGATATTGAGATGCCTCCACAGATGAGGCTATGGCCATTTGACATTGCTTGCATGTGGCTACATCTATTAAGATGGAGCATATTGACATCGATATGGATGCCAAAAAAGTTGTCCTATTATGAAGCTTTTATCTAGAATTGGTCTCTTTTGAAATACTTTTATCTCATGTTCTTTCTCGTTCATAGTATGAAATAGAACAACCTTGCCCATAGTTTGGAAGAAAGGGCCTGGGAGGAGTGAAAGGTCTTGTATGGGTAGGAAATTATCCTTCTCAACCAAGTAATGTACTTACCAAGGAAAAAGGGGCTTGGGAGGGGTGGAAAATCTTATATTATCATGCTTTGAATAACAAAAACAATGGACCCAACACATTTTATAATAGTTGGTTCATTTATGGTACTCCACACTTGGCTGAAGGAAATTTAACGTAGTGCTTGTCCGAGGCAACCCGTATTGGTTTGAGATCATTTTCACTTAAAACTCGTTTTTACTATAATTTTTGTCTTTACACTTTTACAATAAACACACACATGTACTTTGATAGTTGTTTTTTAATTTTGATTATACATGAGAATAGAGAGATGAGTGAGAGAAAAATACTATAGAATGTGATAAAGAATCAAAGTTTGATGTTTGAAAATGATTTCAAAAGAGATTGATCAAATGTGTTGAGAGAATGCTCTAGAATTACTATTCTAAATGTGGCATGACTGTGACATATGTGGAAAATTTGAAGAATCGTTAAGATTTATTGTGTTTGAGCATGATTAATGTAGAATGGTTGTTCCAAGCAGAACAGATGTGCTAATATCCCAAAAGAACTACTTCTTACCAATTTATTTGAGAAGAAAGGAGAAATTGGACAATGGAAGTTAAAAAATAGGCTGAATAGAATGACCATTATACTCTCTGAATAGCCTTTATGTCCGTGAGGTAGAGCAATCATTCCATGTAGAATGGTCATGCCATGCCTCTTTAGCAGCAAGGAAAGGAAGCCCAGTCCGAGCTCGGGCCCACTATGACTTATAGGGGTTAAGTCAAGGTTCATTTCACAAAACCCTAACTTAACCCCCCAACTTTCATAATAGTCATGTGATTGGGAGAATGCCATCATCGACCCCTTACATCCTCATGCTCCTATAAATCCCTTAAAGGAAAGATTGAAGTTTTATGCCCTTCCTCAACCTTCCTTAAGGCTACATTGAGTTGTAGGAACCCTTTATCCATCTCCTCCATCTCCATACTTGTAACATCCCACTCTTTGTATGCACATTTTCAAAATATTTTATTCTTTACATAATATTTTTCTATAGCATAATTGTTGAGGATCTTCATACAAATTTTCCCATGTTAGCTTTACAATTTCATTTCATATGAATAAAATGATGTTCATTTAATTTCTTATCCATGGTTTACTTTTAGAAAGTATTTCCTTGTATATTTATGCACTCTTGTTTAGAAAATAGAAATGAATGTTTTTATGTCAATTTTCCTCTCTCTTATTATCATTAGTGGGTTTTATGCATAAAAGCTTGCTTAATATTCCTCAAGATGTTTATTTTTGATATTTGGACTGATCACATGAATTATCTTCATTTGGTTATTAATGAATAGCTCTATATGTTTTAATTTATTCATTTAAGTGTATTGAATGCATTTTACCTAATTTGGAGTGATGGTGGGCTAAAAGATGAATTAACTATGCCATTGTGTTTTAATGCACTTAATTATCCTATGGGTGAAGTTTGAGGTCATTTGGACTTCAAATTACCCTTCTAATGTTAATTATATGTTTTATATGGTTTAATGAATACCAATCAATGTATTAGGTGTCACATTTATGTGATACACTTTGTCACACAGGTTACTTCGTCCACGTCTACAATCATTGGATTAGGATCTAATAGTGGATGTGTTGTCATCTACCTCCTCCTCTTCTACGAACAGGAGCCATTTCACAATCTGATTTTCATCGGTCTCGATCTCCCTCACCTCTTGACCGTTTTGCGATGTTTCTTCTCCCTCGAATCCATTTTGTCACCCTGAGTTCAATGAGCCCTCACTCGCATTCCCCCTCTCACTATAAAAGAAATGCCCAAACTAGGGCATCACCTTCTCTCTGCCATTGATGCAAAGACACCACTCTCACTTTCCTCATCTTCGTCTAAAGAGCCCGAAGGCATCATTGGACCCCAAGCGTCTCCCCTCCTAGCTCAATTCTTTCTCCGACTCCCTTAGGAGGTCCGACCTACTCAGCCTCCTTCTCCGGCAACCCAGGCCTCTCCCCGACTTCTCTGACCACCATGGTCCAATCACGATCTCAGTGAGCATCCTCAACCCTCTCTCTTTGATTTCACGACCTTGGATTGCCCCATTTTAGCCATAGACGTTGTACCCTATAGAGCCGAGTAGAGGTCAACGTCGGTGCTAGTCGATGCGACGCCTCAAGGCTCATCCTACCTAGGGGACAATGCCCCAACCTTAGTTTGATCGCGGTGAATGTTTCCCGACCCTGAGCAGACAGTTTCCATCACGATTTTTATGGTTTCTAGTACCCAACCTCCTCCCCTGTTTCTCACCGTCGTGCTCTGCTCTTTGGCCACGATGGTCCTTTCACAACTGCATTTGTTATCTATGGTCCAATGACCTCTCGTGAGTCTTTATCAATGCGTTCTCATGGCCCATCCATGGTTCCGGCTCCCGCTTTTGCTGTGCCGCCATGGCCAAGGAGCTTCTCGAGCTCCAGTTCACACCTGAGCCCATGCAAAGTCTCTATGCTTTCGTTAGGAGTTGGAAAACTCACTGGCAGCCTCGACTCCTTAAGAGGAACTCAGATCATTAACCTTAATTGCAGGTGTTTCTCGGCTTCTTGCTCTTGGAGCGATGGTCGAGCCATGGCTCGTAGGGGAAGGAACTAGGGTGTTCAATGACCCCTGAGCCCCCCACACTTTTAATTGATGTATTTAAACTACAAGGGCAGTTAGGGGATTATCCACCCTACTTTCGTTGACCACTGAGGCAAGTCTCGCTGCTGAGTTTTCCAAGCTCGATTAGACCAACTCAGAAGTCATCCCACTGGTTTGGATTGAGATTTATCTACGTGGCTTTTTCTTGTTTTGTTATTGGTCTATTCTTTGTAAATTTGTAGTAAATCACTCGATGCTCAAAAAAATGAGATAAAATACATTTTGGAAAGGGTTTTTGATAAGGAATCTAATTTTATGATTTTTATCAACTGATTTCTCTATTTTCATATCTCAATTTGTATATGAATGAATTAGGGTTTAATAATGTATGATGAAGGATATGCATGCTAATTTTAGGTGTTTAAGGGAATCCAATCAGTCAAACAAGGCTTGACTTAGGTGCTTTAACTCAAGGTAAGCGGGCCATGCCCTTGGCATAACTAAAGTTGGTTTATTGAGTGTTTATGACTATTGTTAAGCACTTTATGCTAAAGTCATGATAAGTACATGTTTTGCTCAAAGAATATGTTTATTGAAAGGTTGATTGCTATAAGTTAAGTCTAAGTATAAAAAATCTCATTAATGCTATGGATTATGATTAATATTCATGAAATCAAGATTAAGAGGGAGAAATCCCATTCATTCTTAAGAAGGAGAAATCCCAATATGTTTCATGAGGAGAAATCCCAACCATGTTAAGAGGGGGTAATCCCATTAAGGTCAAGATTAAGTTATCAAGATTTTCAGATCAAGTTAAATGGTAATTTGATTAAATTCTATATGCACCTCGTTTATGGACTCTTTGAGTCATTATGGGCTTTTCGAGCATTATGGGCTCCTTATGGGGCATTAAGAGAGGCTTGCCTACATTTCTTATCAAATTCATTATGTTAAAAGATGCCAAGAATGTTTAATGTCAAATTTATGTTCATGTTTATGACAAGTCAATGTATATGTTATTTCAATGTCTTATAACATGCCAATGCCACTTACTTACCATGAATGTCTTATTTTACATGGCTGGGGACGAGATGTTCCTTGGTTTTGAAGCTAAAGGGGAGAAACCAGCTTGAGGAGTTCCAAGGACTTAAGGATCTAAGGAGTTGTTTCCTGGTGGGACTTCCATCTATGGAGATCCTATGTTTCCACATGTTGTCTAGTTTATGCTAAGCATATCTTAAACTTATGATGTAGTTTCCATTCCCAAGAACTTTATGTATGAATCTATGTTTTCAATAAAAAACTGGGTGTGGCAACACATCCCATTATCACACAGATAACGAGGTGTTACGCGAAAACGTGCGGAAATCACCATTACCACAGTTTATCAAAAACACGGGTTAATTAAAACTGATTGCGAAAAACTGATAAACAGATAAATATATATTACATTCCTGTCCACATCCTGCAAGAAAACATGTTATATATATATACATCCATACAAGCCTGGATACATGTCCACAGCTTAGAGCAATAGCTGTCATGTCATAACCATGAGTTCACCACCTGTTGATGGAGCTGGGACTTACACCAAAAGATTTTCACTCTTTCAATGGGAGTCCCAAATTTGCACCAAAAACCCTAGAGAGTTGATGTCTTCTCTAGGTTTACCTAGAACTGGTGCTTAGATAAATGCTCCAACCCCATAAGAGTATGGAAGCCTTATCGCAGTACAGATTTAGGATCGAACCCAAAAGACCGGTCTTGTTGCAAACAACAAGATAGAAAACGTACGGAATTTCACTTAGTTACTTACTAGCAGGCACTTATATCGAAAGTTGTATTTTGATGGTTTTTAAACTAAGAACATAAAAAGTAAAGAAAGCAAGTAAATCTAATGAGTTAAACTATGATAAAAGATCACTAGGGTGTGATCGGTTTTTCACCGCCACTACACATCGATCAACACATGCAAAGCAAAACTTAACCTACAAAAAGAGTTCGGTTAGTTAGTATCCTTGTAGACCTAGCCTCCTTTCGGATAATCTAGCTACGAGAAGTGCGGGAATGTTGCAACGCTAGCCATTCCCGATCAAATGGTCACATTACTTTACATCATTCCCCTCACAAAGTGTGTTCCTTGACTTACCAAGGTTGCACTTCCATACGTCAACTGATTCCATTTCATAGTATGAAAGTGCAACGGATGATAGTGAGTTTACTCCACTTCTTGAGATACACTTCTGGATACCGAAACAGATGCATGGTGGATACATGCACCAAGAACCAACATACAAATGAGTTTCGAATCTAATAGTACAAACGTAGACAATTCATACTAAAAGATAAAAGATAACACAAGTTGGAGATCAAGCAACAAGTATTCATTAATCGTTTGATGTCGAACTAACAAAGATAGGAACTCTATATTACAACCTAAGGATTACATTTACATGATATGAAATCATGGGTAGCGGGGCTACTCCCCGCACCCTAGTGAAGAAGACTACTCCCTCATGACTAAGACCAAGAAGGAGGCGAGAAGAGAGAGAGAGAGCATCATCCCCATAAAGGAGGGAGGAAAGTCAACCCCTTGGAGAGAGAGAGCAACGATCCACCAGTCTTCATAGGTTGCACGATGAGGAGGTCTCCCCTTCCCACCTTCTTGGCGAAGAAGGAGAAAGCAGCTTCAGGATGGAGTATGGATCTCAAACCGACAGCCCCAGGGCGGATGATGGAAGTGGCAGGAGCTCTGGAACGATTGGGGCAGCCTTTGGACGTCTGAGACTTTATTCTGAATGGAGGACCCTTGGGGTCTTATTTATAGGCCTTGAGTGAAGTCCAAACGGTTTGGACCTCAAGACCGTTTGGGACCTCAAGACCGTTTGGACCGTGAGACCGTTTGGTTTCATGCGGTCTTGGGACCGTTTGAACTCCATGCGGTCTCGGGACCGTTTGGCTTCATGCGGTCTTGGGACCGTTTGAACTCCATGCGGTCTCGTGACCGTTTGTCTTCATGCGGTCTTGGGACCGTTTGAACTCCATGCGGTCTCGGGACCGTTTGACTTCATGCGGTCTTGGGACCGTTTGAACTCCATGCGGTCTCGGGACCGTTTGGCTTCATGCGGTCTTGGGACCGTTTGAAATCCATGCGGTCTCGGGACCGTTTGGCTTCATGCGGTCTTGGGACCGTTTGAACTCCATGCGGTCTCGGGACCGTTTGGCTTCATGCGGTCTTGGGATCGTTTGAATCCATGCGGTCTTGAGGCTGAGTTATTATTTTATGATTGTTTTGGTGTTTTTCTGCATATATAAAAGGAAAAGGTTAGTCTGATGGTGTAATTACAAAAAGGGGTAATTTCGTGATTCTGTATAAATTTAACTAAGAAAGAGTATGGAAAACTAAAGAAAAAGACTAAGATAATTGACTAAAATAGGAGGTTATCACATGTTCATACATACAAAGGCCCACATCCAGCCAGTAGCAGGATATACAAACAGCATCGGTCGTACATCGTGAAACAACATCAAAACACCGCCAAGGACCTGAGAGTACAAGGATGACTCTAGACTATACGACAAAACATCCAAAACAGCAGCATCTCCAAAGCTTTCATTCTATTGATCTTCTTGCTGCTCGGCCACAACTCCGCGACTACCAACACGGCAAGCTCGACCACCTAAAAAGGGTATGAACCAGCGGAGTGAGACAATTGAACATTGTCCCAGCGGGAGGCATAACTCCCCGCCAAAACTACAAAACCTCAGATATAAAATAGATCTTATAACAGTAGATTACTGATAAGGAATATAACAGAAGCAGTTTATGAAAAGCAAAGCCATCCTTACCGTTAAACTTACCAATTGTACAAAAAGGCATATAACCAGTATATTTCTCGATGGAACACGATTGACACGATAAAATATATGAAACTCACCACAAATGAGTAATGCATAAGCAACTGCAAGATAATTAAAGTTAACTACACAAACAAGGCCTCAACCAATGTTTCATGTTTGTCTTAAGCAATGTATACTAAACGGATAGATTACGTTTTATTACGCCCTGAGGAAATGAACCGTACCGTTCAAATCCAACCTTCGGCTGCGAAGCCCGTAGCCGGTGCCATACAAGGTCAATGGAAGAGCCAGAATCCAAGACCTCACCCCTCGTGGTCTGTACACGAGAACACAAAGCAGGACCGCAGTCTCATGCTCAAGTGGTCTAAAGCCACAGGGTCAGCTCCTCAGGCTACCCTCTGCCTAGCTCTCCTCGGTACATGTCACAGCGCTAGTAAAACCGAGCCACGTGTCTCAACACCATGCTCTGATCCATGAACACATTCATGCTCATCATATCACATATCTGGAGCCATGGGCCATGTTCACCATGCTCATCACATATCCGAGTCTGCAACCGCAGCTGCACTCATTTCACCTCTCTATTTTAGGCTAGGAGAAACCTCGCATATTCAAAAATATGCACTCCGGGTAGACCCGCAGGAGAACCCGTTTCATCATCACCCTATCCTGACTGGTGATGAATCTATGGCCAGGGCAAGCTACATGATAGATTCTACTGTAATTAATTAGTATCTTTTAGATGGATTGCAAGATTCAACCAAGTTGTATAACATGCATACTAAAGAAGGAAATAAACAACATAAACTTCACATTATGTTATTATTTTCATTACATCAATATGATCCCTCTCAAGGATCTCACATCACATGTTATCACTTGGCCTCTTGCCAACCATCGAGATCCATCTCAAGGATCATCACATATCATGGGATCTCAATCCCTCATCACATAGTGCCATAACCTCTCAAGGCTTTCAACATCATCATGGAACATCATTCATAATATACCTGTCATTACAGTATTCACATTAATCATTTCTCAATGCCTTTCGTCTGGCTATGCATTTCCTGCATGGTTAGTATCATTCAATAATCGATGAGAATAACCAAGGAACTTACTATTCACAGGATTACATCTAGGGTTTGTTACCAAAGATCAATTAGGGTTAAGCATATCATTGATATAAGGGCTATGCCTACCATTATGAGATATCATTGCTATAAATGTCACTATACATCACCTGATAATCGTGTACTCAAGACACACTATTATGCAACTATTCATGTACCTTACCATGCCTTGACATCATGTTAAAAAGAGACATATAACACAAGCATTATCATAGTCATTATCATAATTAATAGGTGAGCAAGGTGTTACTAATGGTATTAAGGGAAATTGCTAGCCAAGCCACTTCCATGACACCAAGCTTCCTCACAAAAGGTACCAAAACCCTAACAAAAGGACCTTCTCGGGAAGGATTCATCCTCACTCAAACCAAGGCGTGCAACCCAAATTAGGCATGCAGCTCACTGCTGAGCGTGCAAGGCATATCGGGCGTGCAGCTCGGGCGTGAAGGTGCTGTCGGATGAGCAACTCAAGCATGCAGGTGTCGGGTGAGCAGGGGAAAGTCGGGCAACACGGATACTGGGTGAGCAACAATGTATCGGGCGACACGGGTGCAGGGTCAGCACTGATACCGAGCGAGAAAAGGGGGTGCCGAGCAAGCAAAGCGCGTCAAGTGAGCAGGGTATCGGGCGAGCAGGAGTTGCTAGGTGAGCAGAACGTGTCGGGTGAGCACTGAGCTACTGGGCGAGCAGCCCACCGGGCAAGCAGAGTCAGAATGCTCACCCACCCAAGGAACAAAAGGGAGAGCATAGCTCACTCAAGCCGTGCAGGGGAAAACTAGGGTAAAGGCTATCGAACAGCACCTCCCCAAGCACATCTCAACCAAGGTACATCTTATTAAAACCATCTAAACGAGCTCACCATCTTGCCCAAGGTGAGAAGAGAGTCTTGCTCGAGCCACTAGGTCATAAGCTCACCTCAATCGATTAGGAAGGAGGGGTGTTGCTCATGGCACTAGGACCCAAGCTCACTCATCTAGACCAAGGGGAGAAAGGAGTGTTGCTCCCTAAACCCTAGATCACAAGGATCGGCCAACATGCAAGATAACTAAAGACCAACTACTAACGTGCATAGGCAAGATTAAAGCAACATATATGAAAAGAGAGTAGAGTAGTTAGGGTTAGAAACTATGCAACCCGCCTTAAGCTTCAAGCTCCAAGGAAGAAGATGCACTTCGAGCTCCAAGGGTTGTCGACCACCAAAGCTCCTCCAAAGGGGTGTATCGGCCTCCACTCTTCTTCTCCAAGGGTGTGTCGACCTCCAAGCAACTCCTTCAAGGGTGTGTCGGCCACCAAGCAAGGGAAAGAGGTAATGTGTCGTGCACAAGAGGGACAGGAACTAAAGGGACCTCAAGCTAAGGAAGGAACCATCTTTATAGAAGGGAAGGGAGGAGAAAACAAGGTTGGTCCATGCTAGGTGTCGTCCACCCAAGGGACACTTGTCCTAGGGTTCAAGCCAACACACTAGCACACCAAAAGACACTTGTCAAAGATGCATACCAAGTGTCCACCAAACAAGGTCAAGGTTGGACCAAGCACTAAGGGCGACACAAGCACAACTCTGCTGGGCGACACACACTACTCCAGGTCGACACACCACCTCTAGGTCGATACACACACTTCCTTGGCCGACACAAGTTGGTCTTGGCCGACACAAGGCTCAAACAAGCCCAAACAAGGAACTCCAAGGCCCAAACAAGCTCAACAAAGGCCCAAAGAACTCAAGAAACAAGCCCAAGCCTTCCTCTCAACCCTAGAGGAAGCAAAGAGAGAGAAGAACACCTCTCAAGGTGGTAAACTTGCTCAGAAAACCCTAGACTTGGTTTATTTGCAAGTAGCACCTCCAACTCTCAACAAAGCACAACCAAACCCTAATCACCACTAAAGGTGATTAGCAAGCATCAAACCATCGAGGTTAAGAAAAACAAACAGGGTAAGCCCTAAACACAGGTCAGGGTCCTTACAATCTAACCCCCTTTAAGGGATATCGTCCCTAAAATCCGAAGAGAAAAGCGAGGGATACTTCCTCCTCATCTCTTCCTCAAGCTCCCATGTGGCTTCCTCGACGCCACGACGCTGCCAAAGAACCTTCATAAGAACCAGGTCCTTCCTCTTCAGCTTCTTGATCCTTCTGTCAAGAATTGCCACAGGACCTTCCTCGTAGGTCACACCTGCATCAAGCTCAACCTCAACTGGCTGTATCACTGTACCTGAATCTGGATGACTTTTGTTTAGCATACTCACATGGAACACTGGATGTAACCTGTGCAACTCGGGAGGCAACTCTATCTCATAAGCTACCTTTCCAACACGTGCTATAATTGGGTAAGGCCCTATATACCTGGGTGCCAACTTACCCTTCCGACCAAACCTTAGCACACCCTTCCAAGGAGAGACCTTAAGATACACTTTGTCTCCTACCTGGAACTCCAACGGTCGTCGGCGATTGTCTGCATAAGACTTCTGCTTGTCCTGTGCCACTTTCAACTGTTGTTGTATCGCCTTAATCTTATCTGTGGTTTCTGAACTAACTCAGGACCCAAAAGCTGATATTCACCGGACTCATACCAACACAAAGGATATCTGCATTTCCTTCCATACAGAGCTTCGTAAGGAGCCATGTCGATGCTTTGCTGATAACTGTTGTTGTAGGCAAACTCGATCAAACTCATATGCACATCCCAGCTGCCTAGGAACTGCAAAACACAAGCTCGAAGGAGATCCTCCACAATCTGAATAGTCCTTTCAGACTGTCCATCTGTCTGTGGGTGAAAGGTTGTACTGAACCTCAACTACATTCCCAACGCTCTGTGCAACTGTTCCCAAAAACGACTCGTGAACTGAGGACCTCTGTCAGATACTATCATTGCTGGCATACCATGCAAACGAACTATCTCACCCACATACACTTTAGCGAGCTTCTCAGCTGTATACGTCGTCTTCACAGGCAGGAAATGGGCAGACTTCGTCAATCTGTCCACTATCACCCAAACGTAATCATGATTCCTAGTTGTCTTGGGTAGACCAACTATGAAATCCATGGTTATATGATCCCATTTCCACTACGGTATCGGTAAAGGTTGCAACGTACCTGCCGGCTTCTGATGCTCAGCCTTCACTTGCTGACATACCGCACATCTTGCCACGAACTCAGCGACATCTCTCTTCAAACCGGGCCACCAATACAAGTCCTTCAGACTATGATACATCTTGGTGACACCTGGATGCATCACATACATCGATGTGTGTGCTTCCTCAAGCACCAACTTCCTCAGATCATCAGCATCGGGAACCACCATCCTATCACGATAGAAAACTAGTCCATCCTTGGACTCATGAAACCCATCACGCTTGTCACTTCCGAACTCTGATTTGATCAACTGTACTGCCTCATCTATCTGCTGTGCATCCTTGATCTGCTTCCTCAACGTGGGCTTGACTTGCATCTATGTGAAAAGACCAGACAACAAAGAAACTTCCATCTGCACATTCATCTGTCGTAGAGAGACAAACATATCTCGCCTGTGGCAAACCAGGGGACTCAACTGTGCCTTCTTTGAAGAAAGAGAAGACTTCCGACTAAGCGCATCTGCTACCACATTTGCCTTACCAGGATGATACTCGATAGTGCAGTCGTAGTCGTTGATCAACTCCATCCATCGCCGCTATCGCATGTTCAACTCATGCTACGTGAAGATATACTTCAGATTCTTATGATCCGTAAATATCTGACACACTTCCCCATACAGATAGTGTCTCCAAATCTTTAACGCATGAACCACTACCGCCAGCTCCAAATCATGAGTCAGATAGTTCTCCTCATGCTTCTTGAGATGTCGCGAGGCAAAAGAAACCACGTGATCTTCCTGCATCAACACACAACCTAAACCCTTCTTGGAAGCATCACAGAAGACAACGTAGCCTTTCCTAGGCTCTGGCAAGATCAACACTGGAGCACTGGTCAGCTTCTCCTTCAACTTCTGGAAAGCTTGCTGACATCGATCATCCCAAACAAAAGGTACATCCTTCCTGGTCAGCTTCGTCATCGGCAACGTGATCACACTGAAGTCCTTGATAAACCTCTGGTAGTATCCTGCTAGACCAAGGAAACTATGAACTTCTGTCGGCGTCTTCGGTTGTTCCCAATCCGCAACAGATTCCACCTTCTTCGGATATACTTTGACTCCTTCTGCAGATATCACGTGACCCAAGAAAGTCACTTCATCCAGCCAGAACTCACACTTACTAAACTTGGCATACAACTGATGTTGGTGAAGAAGAGTCAACGCTCGACGGATATGTTGCTCATGCTCTAGCCTGTGTCCCGACTATAGATCAAGATGTCATCTATAAAGACTACAACAAACTGATCTAAGAACGGACGGAACACTCTGTTCATCAGATCCATGAAAGCTGCAGGTGCATTGGTTAACCCGAACGGCATAACCACAAACTCATAATGACCATACCTAGTCCTGAAGGCTGACTTTGGTATGCCATCGGCCTTGATCCTCAACTGATGATATCCGGACCGTAGATCGATCTTTGAAAACATTGTAGCACCACACAACTGATCGAACAGATCATATATCCTCGGCAACGGGTACTTATTCTTGATCGTGACTTTGTTCAACTGTCGGTAGTCTATACACAACTGCATCGAACCATCCTTCTTCTTGACAAACAGCACAGGAGCTCCCCAAGGCGACGTACTCGGTCTGATAAAACCTTTATCCAGCAACTCTTGCAACTGTTTCTTCAACTCTGCCATCTCTATTGGAGCCATTCTGTATGGTGTCTATACAACTGGCTGCGTTCCTGGAACCAGATTGATCTCAAAATCAATCTCTCGGGGTGGGGGAACACCAGGAAACTCCTTAGGAAACACGTCTGCAAACTCACGAACAACTGACACCTCCTCAAGGCTAAGACCTTTTGCCTTGGCATCCACTACGGTATCTATCACGTGAGCTAATAATGCCTCACATCCTTGTCTTAACAACTTATCTGCCACCAAAGCTGACACCAGGCATGTCGGAAGAATCTTCCTATCTCCCTGGAAGATCCACTTCTCTCCAGCATCATCAAACACTTCCTGCTTGGAACTGCAGTCCAAAACAACCTTATACCTCTCTAAGGTATCCATCCCAAGGATAACATTGAAACCATGCATATGAAGTGGTATGAGGTCCACTTGAATGCGATGTCCCGAGAAAGACAAGACACAAGATGGACACTCTTCTCGAAGCAAAGAGGAACCATCAAGAGGGGTTTCTAACAACAAACTATCCTTCTTACAGCTAACAGGTAAACGACAGTTCTCAAGCATACTATAGGCGATAAAAGAGTGTGTAGCACCCGAGTCAACCAGAATAGATATAAAGCAAGAAGAAGACATATCAGAATGAAATAACTCCATCTGACCTATCACTACTCGCGGGTTGACTACCGCCTCCAGTTGATTCATAGCATAGAATCGAGCTGTTGCTTACTGTCCACGACCTCTGCTTCCCTGAGCAGACGATCCAGCATGAGACGCTTGACCGCATCCTCATCCTCTGCTACCACTGGGCGGTGGTCTCTCAGACCCTGAAGGTTCTGTCTCGGCTGCTGCGTCACTTCATCATCTCTGTAGGGACAACTTGACCTGATATGCCCTGTCTGACCATAGGCATAGCACGTCCTAACATCATCTCGAGGCCTGGATGGCCCTGTCACCGCCAAAGAAGCCGAACTTTGTGCCTTAGATGGTGAAGAAACATAACCTCTTCCTCTACTCATAGACCACTGAGATGGCCTACCAGAACCTCTTGTCGCTGCCGGTGCCGAAAACCTAGGCTTCTTGAAGCCACCAAACCTCTGACCCTGGAACTGAGAAGGTCTTTTCTTAGCCATGGACTCTCTCTTCTCCCTTACAGAACGTTCAATCCTTCGAACAGATTCCACAAACATAACAAACCATTCCCGGTTCTCCAACGCAGAAACTGGTGTCGTCAGCTCAGCACTCAGACCCTTCTTAAAACGTCTGATCCGTTCCTTGTCTGTCGTCTCCATGTGAGGACAAAACCTCAACAGATCCATAAACTTGGCTTCATACTCGGTGATGTTCATCATTCCCTGTCGCAAAATCTCGAACTGACGGATCTTCTCATCCAAATATGTCTTGGGAAAGTATCTGGCGACGAACTCGCGTCGAAACACTTCCCAATAGATCACCTCACCAGGCCGCTTTTCTTCCTCGATGGTCCACTAGTGACCAGCACTACCTTTCAGAAGGTAGACAATGTGCTTTACTTTGTCTGCTTCGGGGATGTCGAGGATCCGGAAAGCCTTCTTAAGACTTGTCAGCCACAGATCTGCATCCGCTGGCTCAGCCATTCCAGCATACTCCGAAGCTCCGACTCGGCGAAGCCGCTCGAAGGTCTTCCCAATACCCGATGCTTCTCCATGGGGAACCTGTACTCGCGGAGGAGGCACTCGTAATCGCTCAACCATAAGATTCATCGTAGCCATCATCTGCCCCAAAAGCTGTTGCTAGGCAGGATGTTCAAGAATGGCTGGGTCAGGTTGGGGGACCTCAGGCACCCGATCTTCATGTGCCTGACCTACTGCTCCATCAACAGATGCAGCATCACTGTGCTCAGCAACGTGTTCTTCATGGTTTCCAGACATCTTGGCTTTTCTTCCGCTGATGGTAGAAGATTACTATGAGAAAATCTAGAAAACTCATAAGAACAAACACAACCTAGTCCTAGATCCCTGTAGACTCAGCGAACCTAAAGCTCTGATACCAAACTTGTGGAACACATCCCATTATCAAACAGATAACGAGGTGTTACGCGAAAACGTGCGGAAATCACCATAACCACAGTTTATCAAACACATGGGTTTATTAAAACTGATTGTGGAAAACTGATAAACAGATAAATATATTACATTCCAGTCCACATCCTGCAAGAAAACATGTTATATATATACATCCATACAAGCTTGGATACATGTCCACAGCTTAGAGCAATAGCTGTCATGTCATAACCATGAGTTCACCACATGTTCATACATATAAAGGCCCACATCCGACCAGTAGCAGGATATACAAACAACATCGGTCGTACATCGTAAAACAACGTCAAAACACCGCCAAGGACCTGAGAGTACAGGGATGACTCTAGACTATACGACAAAACATCCAAAATAGTAGCATCTCCAAAGCTTGCCTTCTACTGATCTTCTTGCTGCTCGGCCGCAACTCCGCGACCACCAACACGGCAAGCTCGACCACCTAAAAAGGGTATGAACCAGCGGAGTGAGACAATTGAACAGTGTCCCAGCGGGAGGCATAACTCCCCGCCAAAACTACAAAACCTCAGATATAAAATAGAGCTTATAACAACATATTACTGATAAGGAATATAACAGAAGCAGTTTATGAAAAGCAAAGCCATCCTTACCGTTAAACTTACCAATTGTACAAAAAGGCATATAACCAGTATATTTCTCGATGGAACACGATTGACATGATAAAATATATGAAACTCACCACAAATGAGTAATGCATAAGCAACTGCAAGATAATTAAAGTTAACTACACAAACAAGGCCTCAACCAATGTTTCATGTTTGTCTTAAGCAATGTATACTAAACGGATAGATTACGTTTTATTACGCCCTGAGGAAATGAACCGTACCGTTCAAATCCAACCTTCGGCTGCGAAGCCCGTAGCCGGTGCCATACAAGGTCAATGGAAGAGCCAGAATCCAAGACCTCACCCCTCATGGTCAGTACACGAGAACACAAAGCAGGACCGTAGTCTCATGCTCAAGTGGTCTAAAGCCACATGGTCAGCTCCTCAGGCTACCCTCTGCCTAGCCCGCCTCAGTACAGGTCACGGTGCTAGTAAAACTGAGCCACAGGTCTCAACACTGTGCTCTGAGCCATGAACGCATTCATTCTCATCATATCACATATCTGGAGCCATGGGCCATGTTCACCATGCTCATCACATATCCAAGTCTGCAACCGCAGCTGCACTCGTTTCACCTCTCTATTTTAGGCTAGGAGAAACCTCGCATATTCAAAAATATGTGCTCCGGGTTGACCCGCAGGAGAACCCATTTCATCATCACCCTATCCTGATTGGTGATGAATCTATGGCCAGGGCAAGCTACATGATAGATTCTACTGTAATTAATTAGTATCTTTTAGATGGATTGCAAGATTCAACCAAGTTGTATAACATGCATACTAAAGAAGGAAATAAACAACATAAACTTCACATTATGTTATTATTGTCATTACATCAATCTGATCCCTCTCAAGGATCTCACATCACATGTTATCACTTGGCCTCTTGCCAACCATCGAGATCCATCTCAAGGATCATCACATATCATGGGATCTCAATCCCTCATCACATAGTGCCATAGCCTCTCAAGGCTTTCAACATCATTATGGAACATCATTCATAATATATTTGTCATTACTGTATTCACATTAATCATTTCTCATAGCCTTTCATCTGGCTATGCATTTCCTGCATGTTAGTATCATTCAATAATCGATGAGAATAACCAAGGAACTTACCATTCACAGGATTACATCTAGGGTTTGTTACCAAAGATCAATTAGGGTTAAGCATATCATTGATATAAGGGCTATGCCTACCATTATGAGATATCATTGCTATAAATGTCATTATACATCACCTGATAATCGTGTACTCAAGACACACTATTATGCAACTATTCATGTACCTTACCATGCCTTGACATCATGTTAAAAAGAGACATATAACACAAGCATTATCATAGTCATTATCGTAATTGATAGGTGAGCAAGGTGTTACTAACGGTATTAAGGGTAATTGCTAGCCAAGCCACTTCCATGACACCAAGCTTCCTCACAAAAGGTACCAAAACCCTAACAAAAGGACCTTCTCGGGTAGGCTTCATCCTCACTCAAACCAAGGCGTGCAACCCAAATCAGGCATGCAGCTCACTGTTGAGCGTGCAAGGCATATAGGGTGTGCATCTCGGGCGTGCATGTGCTGTCGGGCGAGCAACTCAAGCATGTAGGTGTCGGGCGAGCAGGGGAAAGCTGGGCGACACAGATACCGTGTGAGCAACAATGTGTCGGGCGACACGGGTGTAGGGCGAGCACTGATACCGAGCGAGCAAAGGGGGTGCCGAGCAAGCAAATCGCGTCAAGTGAGCAGGGTATCAGGCGAGCAGGAGTTGCTAGGTGAGCAGAATGTGTCGGGTGAGCACTGAGCTACTGGGCGAGCAGCCCACCGGGCGAGCAGAGTCAGAATGCTCACCCGCCCAAGGAACAAAAGGGAGAGCATAGCTCACTCAAGCCGTGTAGGGGAAAACTAGGGTAAGGGCTGTCGGGCAACACCTCCCCAAGCACATCTCGACCAAGGTACATCTTATTAAAACCATCTAAACAAGCTCACCATCTTGCCCAAGGTGAGAAGAGAGTCTTGCTCGAGCCACTAGGTCATAAGCTCACCTCAATCGATTAGGAAGGAGGGGTGTTGCTCATGGCACTAGGACCCAATCTCACTCATCTAGACCAAGGGGAGAAAGGAGTGTTGCTCCCTAAACCCTAGATAACAAGGATCAGCCAACATGCAAGATAACTAAAGACCAACTACTAACGTGCATAGGCAAGATTAAAGCAACATATATGAAAAGAGAGTAGAGTAGTTAGGTTTAGAAGCTATGCAACCCGCCTTAAGCTTCAAGCTCCAAGGAAGAAGATGCACTTCGAGCTCCAAGGGTTGTCGACCACCAAAGCTCCTCCTAAGGGGTGTATCAGCCTCTACTCGTCTTCTCCGAGGGTGTGTCGACCTCCAAGCAACTCCTTCAAGGGTGTGTCGGCCACCAAGCAAGGGAAAGAGGGAGTGTGTCGTGCACAAGAGGGAGAGGAACTAAAGGGACCTCAAGCTAAGGAAGGAACCATCTTTATAGAAGGGAAGGGAGGAGAAAACAAGGTTGGTCCATGCTAGGTGTCGTCCACCCAAGGGACACTTGTCCTAGGGTTCAAGCCAACACACTAGCACACCAAAAGACACTTGTCAAAGATGCATACCAAGTGTCCACCAAACAAGGTCAAGGTTGGACCAAGCACCAAGGGCGACACAAGCACAACTCTGCTAGGCGACACACACTACTCCAGGTCGACACACCACCTCTAGGTCGATACACACACTTCCTTGGCTGACACAAGCTGGTCTTGGCCGACACAAGGCTCAAGCAAGCCCAAACAAGGAACTCCAAGGCCCAAACAATCTCAACAAAGGCCCAAAGAACTCAAACAACAAGCCCAAGTCTTCCTCTCAACCCTAGAGGAAGCAAAGAGAGAGAAGAACACCTCTCAAGGTGGTAAACTTGCTCACAAAACCCTAGACTTGGTTTATTTGCAAGTAGCACCTCCAACTCTCAACAAAGCACAACCAAACCCTAATCACCACTAAAGGTGATTAGCAAGCATAAAACCATCGAGGTTAAGCAAAACAAATAGGGTAAGCCCTAAACGCAGGTCAGGGTCCTTACACTAGGTGTCATTTATTACTTGATATGAGATCATAAATGTGACAACTCTCCCTAGAAATTCAAGCACCCCACTTTATGGAAAATGTTGGGGAGAATGTATGCTTTCGCTGACCATGTATAAAACCCTAGGAAGGGGTGTTACATTAATGGTATCAGAGAAAGAAATAGATGGCTTACATTAATGGTATCAGGGAAAGAAATAGATGGCCACTAAGGCAACAATAGAGATTCATATTATGTTCTAATATCATGTTATCTTTACCCTTTCAGATGGCCCCTATGAAGAAGGAGAAGGTTGGTGAGTCAAGGCCCTCACAAGGATCTTCTAGTGGAGATAGTACTCAAGACATGGATCAAGTTCCCCCACAAATCACCATAGAAGCCCTAGTTGCATCCATGACCAATGCCTTCCAACCTAGAGCTCCACCTAAAGTACATGAGATCTCCCTCATAGATTTCTTGAAGATTAGGCATGATGCTTTCCATGGTGAAGGAGAGGTTGATGTGGTAACCAAAGATGAGGAGTGGATTAGCAATATGGAGAATTGATTTAGAGACTTAGTGTGTCCCCCACGTAGTAGGGTTAGGTTTGCCACCCATATGCTCAAGGTTGCAGCTTGTACTTGGTGGGAGAACCTCTTAGCCTCTAGGGAAGAAGATGACCCTCCTTTCACTTGGGTTGAGTTTGTGGAAGTTATTAATGATCATTATGTATCCAAGGCTATGTTAGAGAGGAAGGAGGATGAGTTTGTCAACCTTAAGCAAGTGGGTGACATGACCGTCACTGAGTATGTTATGAAGTTTCGTAAGATCCAAAAGTATGGTCTTGAGTACACTAAGCAAAAGAGGGCCAAGAAGTCCATTAGAGGGCTTAAATTCAATATAAGTTATGCCTTATTAGGGGGTCATAGGACCATGCAATCAGCCTTGGATGCAGCCCTAGAATTGGAGGATTACCCTGGGAGGAACCATAAGAAGGAGGTACCCCAAAACACCCATCACCATCAACCCCTCCACCCTCCAACCACAAAAGAAAATCCCTTGAGCCTTCTTCTGAAAGTGGGAGAACCCCATGACCTACATGTAAGAGAAAACATGGTGTTCCTTGTAGGTTTGGAACTTCTGTTTGCTACTATTGTTGTGAGGAAGGGCATATCAAGCCAAATTGCCCCAAGCTTGCAAAGAAGGATCCCAACCATAACCAAGCTAAGAACCCTAATCCTCCACACAAGGTTAAACCAAGGCTCTTCACCATGCAAATGTCGGATGGAGAAGAGGAAAATGATCAAGGTGAGGGTAGTTAAGTAATTTTTGTTGAATAATAATGCTTTTTTATGTATGCCTCTTTTATAATGAAAATTGTATGGAAAATTTGCAAGTTTATGTGAAACCCTTAAGGTGGGTAGAAACTCTAGGAAATTTCGAGGATGAAATTTATTTAAGGTGGGTAGTATTGTAACATCCCTCTCTTTGTATGCAAATTTTCAAAATATTTTATTCTGTACATAATATTTTTCTATAGCATAATTGTTCATGCAAATTTTCCCATGTTAGCTTTACAATTTCATTTCATTTGAAGAAAATTATGTTCATTTACTTTCTTATCCATGGTTTACTTTTAGAAAGTATTTCCTTGTATATTTATGCACTCTTATTTAGAAAATAGAAATGAATCTCTTTATGTCAACTTTCCTCTCTCTTATTATCATTAGTGGTTTTTATGCATAAAAGCTTTCTCAATATTCCTCAAGATGTTTCTTGTTGATATTTGGACTGATCACACAAAATATCTTCATTTGGTGATTAATGAATAGCTCTATATGCTTTAATTTATTCACTTAAGTGTATTGAATGCATTTTGCCTCACTTGGAGTGAATATGGTCTAAAAGATGAAATTAACTATGCCATTGTGTTTTAATGAACTTAATTATCCTATGGGTGAAGTTTGAGGTCATTTGGACTTCAAATGACCCTTCTAATGTTAATTACACATTTTATATGGTTTAATGAATACCAATCAATGTATTATGTGTCACATTTATGTGATACACTGTCATGCAGGTTACTTCGTCCATTTTTATTTCTAGGCACGTCCGCGACCGTTGGATCAAGATCCAACGGTGGCTGTGTTGTCATCTACCTCCACCTCTTTCGCGAACAGGAGACGTCTCACAGTCTGGTTTTCATCGGTCTCGATCTCCCTCACCTCTTGACCGTTTTGTGATGTTTCTTCGCATTCGAATCCATTTTGTCACCCCGAGTTCAATGAGCCCTCACTCACGTTCCCCCTCTCACTATAGAAGAAATGCCCAATCTAGGGCATCACCTTCTCTCTGCCATTGATGCGCAGACACCACTCTCGCTTTCCCCATCTCCATCTAAAGAACCCGAAGGCATCACCCGACCCCAAGAGCCTCCCCTCCTCGCTCAATTCTTCCTCCTACACCCTCAGGAGCCCCGACCTACTCAGCCTCCTTCTCTAGCGACCCAGGCCTCTCCCCAACTTCTTCGACCACAGTGGTCCAATCACGATCTCAGTGAGCATCCTCAACCCTCTCTCTTTGATTTCGTGACCTTGGATTGCCCCATGTTAGCCCCGGACGTTGTACCCTATAGAGACAAGTAGAGGTCACCACCGGTGCTAGTCGTTGCGGTGCCTCAAGGCTCCTCCTACCTAGGGGACAATGCCCCAACCTTTGTTTGATCATGGCGAATGTTTCCCGACCCTGAGCAGACATTTTTCATCACAATTTTTATGGTTTCCAGTAACCGACCTCCTCCCCTGTTTCTCGTTGTCGTGCTCTGCTCTTTGGCCACGATGGTCCTTTCACAATTGCGTTTGTTACCTGTGGTTCAATGACCTCTGGAGAGTCATTATCAATGTGTTCTCATGGCCCATCCATGGTTCCAGCTCCCACTTTTGTTGTGCCGCCATGGCCAAGGAGCTTCTCGAGCTCTAGTTCACACTGGAGCCCATGAAAAGGCTCTGTGCTTTCGTTAGGAGTTGGAAAACTCGCTGGCAACCTGGACTCCTTGAGAGGAACTCAGATCTTCAACCTTAATTGCAGGTGTTTCTCGGCTTCTTGCTCCTGGAGCGAAGGTCGAGCCATGGCTCGTAGGGGAAGGAACCAGGGTGTTCAATGACCCCTGAGTCCCCCGCACTTTTAATTGATGTATTTAAACCGCCGGGGCAGTTAGGGGATTGTCCACCCCACTTTCGTTGACCACTGAGGTAAGTCTCACTACTGAGTTGGCCAAGCTCGATTGGAACAACTCAGAAGCCGGCCCACTGGTTTGGATTGAGATTTATCTATGTGGTTTTTTCTTGTTTTGTCATTGGTATGTTCTTTGTAAATATGTAGTAAATCGCTCGATGCTCAGAAAAATGAGAAAAAATATGTTTGGGAAAGGGTTTTCGATGAGGAATATGATTTTATGATTTTTATCAATTGATTTCTCTATTTTCACATCTCAATTTTTATATGAACGAATTAGGGTTTAATGATGTATGATGAAGGATATGCATGCTAATTTTAGGTGTTTAAGGGAATCCAATCAGTCAAATGAGGTTTGATTTAGGTGATTTAGCTCAAGGTAAGAGGGCCATTACCTTGGCATAACTAAAGTTGGTTTATTGAGTGTTTATGACTATTGTTAAGAACTTTATGCTAAAGTTGTGATAAGTACATGTTTTGCTCAAAGTATACGTTTATTGAATGGTTGATTGCTATAAGTTAAGTCTAAGTATAGAAAATCTCATTAATGCTATGGATTATGATTAAGATTCATGAAATAAAGACTAAGAGGGAGAAATCCCATTCATGCTTAAGAGGGAGAAATCCCAACCATGTTAAGAGGGAGTAATCCCATTAAGGTCAAGATTAAGTTATCAAGATTTTTAGATCAAGTTAAATAGGAACTTGATTAAGTTCTATATGCACCTTGTTTATGGACTCTTTGAGTCATTATGGGCTTTCCGAGCATTATGGGCTTTCCGAGCATTATGGGCTCCTTATGGGGCATTAAGAGAGGCTTGCATACATTTCTTATCAAATTCATTATGTTAAAAGATTCTCGGAATGTTTAATGTCAAATTTATGTTCATGTTTATGACAAGTCAATGTATATGTTATTTCAATGTCTTATAATATACCAATGCCACTTACTTACCATGAATGTCTTGTTTTGCATGGATGGGGACGAGATATCCCTAGGTTTTGAAACTAAAGGGGAGAAACCATCTTGAGGAGTTCCAAGTACTTAAGGATCTAAGGAGTTGTTGCCTGGTGGGACTTCCATCTATGGAGATCCTATGTTTCCACATGTTGTCTAGTTTATGCTAAGCATATCTTAAACTTATAATGTAGTTTCCATTCTCAAAAACTTTAAGTATGAATTTATGTTTTCAATGAAATGTTGACTGTCATTTATTACTTGATATGAGATCATAAATGTGACAACTCTCCCTAGAAATTCAAGCACCCCAAATTATGGAAAATGTTGGGGAGAATGTATGATTCCGCTGACCATGTATAAAACCCAGGGAGGGGTGTTACGATCCCCCTTCATTAACCCTAAACCTAGATACTAGATTATATTTCACCCACACCTAATTATGCAAATGGAGGGTCTAAAAAGGTTTTGGAATGAGGATTTATCCACCACAAAGAAAGCTTTCACTCCAAAATATTTCTCCAAAAATGCCTCCACCATAACTCCACCTTCATGCTCCCCTTCCATATACACCAACTCTCACACTCAAACATCATCATGTAATGATGTTGATTCAGCTGATCCGAGCTATGAAGGAGGTGAAGAAGAGTCCTCTAGTGTAGATTTTGATGATTTGACTAATTTTATAGAAATAAAGAGGCAACCATGTGGAAGAGGAGGTCAAATACATCTGACTCACAAGCTTTGATCTCCCCCTATATTCCTAAGCATTTTCACAAGAAAAAATCCTACTTGCAAGGAAGTCAACATCCTCACCTAGAGCACAACCCATAGCAACTCCTCAACCAAGAAGAAGATAGATGAGTCTAGATGGAGAAGAAGAAGAAGAGCAAAAAAATTAGAAGAGGATGAGGAGATAATCTACATCAATTTGTCTACGAGCTCATGTTCACATAACTATGTGGGAGATTCTGAAAAAAAGGATGACGTAGACATGGATCTTGAGACAGGTTAGGACATCAAAACTACTTTGATTCATGAATGGAAGGACGATAATTCATTTGGAATGAGAGGCGCATCATCCCTGAGGAGGAGCAAAAGGTCGGATATTGATCTACAATTCCTCAAACTTTACAAATAAATTCTTCCCATAAGATATGCTTGTGAGAACACCAACAATGATCTTGGGCGAAGTTGTCTTTAAAGTGTCTTGGTAAGAAATTTTGCATGGAGAAGATCATGTTCCATGACCAACACACATACATTGAGTTGACTAGAGAAATTTTTAGTATGGTTGAGAATTTATTCTATAAAGAGAGTACACAATTATAATTAGAATATTCAATCACTTGCATTATCTTATGTCTTCATTATCTTCATACTAGTTATAAGTGGGAAGGTTACATGGATGATAGGGGTAGGAGAGATCTTTTTGTAAACTTCTACTCTAACCAATTCTGGAAGGAGATGATCGGAGAGATATTTTTAAAGTCAGAAAAAACTCCAAGACTAGAAAGATCACAAACAAATCCTTTTTCTACAACCATAAAGTTTCAATAAACACCGTTTGTGCCAAATATGACAAGAAAAATGGTTTCCTGACCCATGAGTTGTTCATCTTGTATAAAATGCAATATAGATATGCAATAAATCAGGGAGAGATATAGATTGATCACTTATAATAAATCCCCCTCACTGACCCATTTCATATGGGTGGGATTGTGAATTTTATAGCACTCTCATTGGACTACAAATTGGACCAAGTTTAGTTGGAAATATGAATTGTTTGATTAAAGAAAAAATGATCCACAAAGAAAGAGTTCATTCATATTTCATGTTTAGCATGATTTATAGTTTCCTTGTTGATCTTCCATACCATGACAAGGTATTACTTAATATGAGTGAAGTTCACTCTAATATCAAGGAAACCATAACTACTATGAGGAACAACACCCAAGGGAGACATATGTGCAATCAACAACCCTTAAGGTTGGGAAGTCCAATACACCACCAAAACAACAACAACACAACAACAGAGCAGTAGTACATATATAGAGTTAGAAGGTATGAAGAGAATGGGGAGACTCTTCATCCTCCAATGAATTTCTATGATATTTTAATTATTCAAACACAACAAGAAGTCGTTCAAAAGACTCAGAATGACATGTCAATGCACCTACATCTTATCTTCAAAGAAACCACATACTTCACTACCAAAATAATAAGTGTAGAGGAACTCCCAATGGGGAGGGACTAATGCAGTGCATTATAGAGATACCCTAATAAGTACCCACCTCTAAAGGCAAAATATTCAAGTCACTACTATCAATGCCCCTACTTTAGGGAGGAGAACCCAATCCACCACCACCACAATGATGTCACCCTATCATCCTAAGATCTTATTTCATCCTGAGGACAACATGATTCAAAAACATAGGGTTGTAGGTCTGTAGACACTTCCTACACTTGATATGTAGTCTTGTTTTTCTAGTGTTTCTCAGATTGATTAACTGACCCCATACATATCTCAATGATTTTTAATTTTGATTTACATATCTTTATACCACATAGTTTTAATTTGTGAATTATTAATATAAATTTTCAAAAATATTGTTATTCTTAAGTGGTATCCACTTGTAAAAAAGTGCATATATATTTTGTAATTTATTGTGTGATTTAAATAATTTTCATTCATACCATTTCTTGCTTTCTAGAATAGATCTTAATGTCAATTTGTGATTTGGTACCATTTTGGTCAAATACACTCAAACATGAAAATTATTTCCTAGAAGTATCTTTTGACTTAATATCTACTTCCATGAGATTATTTGCATGATTTTTAAAAAATATACCAAAATTTTAGATTATTTTTCACTAAGTATACCAAGAACAGAAACTGATGTACTCCACTGCTCCCATGAAAAGTTGAATGTTTGGTTGAAATTTAATTGTTGCGGCCCTTAGATGCTTGGTGGCGTTCATTTTGATGCTTGGTGTGTTCATTTCTTGTGAAAATTGTAGTGTAATTGAAATTCTCATTTCATCATGGTTTGCCATTTATTATGGTTTGTATGGAAATCCACACTATTTGACCCCCCTGGCTTTTGTTTATGTTTCTTCCACTAATTCTGACATGTCTGACTCATGAAAGGATGTCAATATTGCACATATTTAGACTTGACGACCCTCGAAAAGTGTGGGGTGGATGATACCTCACCTCTTTACTTTTTCCTACCATTACATGAGCTAGATACACATGGGGAAAGTGTAAAAAGAATGCCAAAAGAAATAAAAGATACTCTATGTAATCGAGTCTAATGTAAAAGAAAAAAAGGAGGGTGCTCTATGTAATAAGATCCCAACTTCCCACCATAATCTTTTCTTCTAATTGTATTCATATGGTGTTAGGGAAAATACCCCTATCCCACCATAACCCTTATCACCTTAAATCACACACATAAAAAGGAGTGGATCTAGAGTACTCAAACATTGTAATAATAACCCAATGCTTAGATGTCTACAACAATAACAATGGGGCATTTTGTAGTAAATATGATCAATCTATAGGGAAACCAGGGAAGAAATAAGGTAGAGGAAATAAACATTATAAGCCCTGATTCCCGAACCAGTAGATGGAGTAAAAACAATATATTTAGGAAGAGGGTTGCAAGGGATATACATGGTCCTGGAGCAAGTCCAATGACTTATCCTTGTAGAAGTATGCTTCTTCTCCAAGAATCAGTCGAACAGCCATCAACAACAACCTCCTAGTACAACACCATAGATGGTGGTTGACGATGTCATCTTAGAAGGTCAAACGGCTCCTTACCTCTGGAGTAGTCCAAGAAGACCACTGGGAACTCCACGTTGCACTACCAGAGCCATCAGGAAGGAGTTGTCCCTTTGAATGTTAACCTTCTAGAGTTGATTTGCTCTCCCCATTGTCTCTCCCTTACTATCCCTCCCTTTTATGGGTATGAGTTATCGGGATCTCTTGGTTGCCACAACTAGAGGACAACAATTGTCATAGCTTATTGTTGTATTTGGGAAGCCCCTAGTACCCTTCTATTTATAGGAGGGTCAGGGTCAGGGTTTCCAGTTGACCTGGGAGTCAAAGAGATGGAATTTTATGAATTTTCTAGAAGCAACAAATGGTGAACTGGTTTGGTTCACTATTGAACCAGTTGGTTTGGAGGTTAACTGGGCAGTTCAAGCATTGAACCAGTTGGTTCATGTGCTTTCATGTTCTGAATCATATTGACATTAAATATTCAATTAATGCAAAACATGGTTTCAGTAGCAATCCTTGCCCCAATCAAATTGATCATTGAATTGGGTGGTTCAACACTTGAACTGATCATTTTAGACCATGATCTAATCAATTTACTAAATGAACTAGTCAGTTCATTCCCTGGTTCAACTAATACTCAGCCAATGCAGTTTCCTTTTGATCTAACACTTGAATCGATCGGTTCAACACTTGAACTGATCGGTTCACAGTCCAGTCAGGCGATTTACTACCATTGTTGTTTGAATTGAATACGTAAACACTTTAGTAATACTATTAAACATCATTTAGGAATAAAATCCTATTCCAAGTGAATCCTATTTGTGTGACCCTATAGGTCCCAATTTACGTTGATAGTGAATGTCCATAACCAATTTATGACATCACAAGCAATAAGTGGTATCTAGAAACATGTCATTGCTACCTAAGTAAATTTGAAAGTTGGAGAAAAAATTCAACCTACAATCCACGATCAATGTTACCATGATTGTATAGTTCCTTTGTCTCTGATATCCATATTGAACTCAAGGCATGGAATAGTCATCCTCTTTGACATTCAATCCATGTTATTAGAACTAAAGCAGACTGTCTGAGATGCATGTCAACTCACATATCACATATTGAGACACATGAGTTTGTCCATACATTCCTTAGTTTCTCTTGTCAAGTGGCATGGCTATCAATCTCATGTAGGAGGGACAAATCCCATCTACATTACTCACACTCAATCCCCATGTGCCGAAGTGTACCCAAGAATCACCTTTATGGAAACCCTTATTTAAGGTCATGTTGGATGGTTTCTAAGTACATCAAACAACATGTGGTGATTTTAGTGGTTCCAGGTCTAAGAACCACAATCACCACTATCACTATGAGAGCTAATTATAACTACCATACCATGGTAACCATGTATCACTCTCAAGGTGGGTCTGTCTAATACACTATTCTATAACATGTATCTGTGTGTTTGACTTGGTATCACATATCATGACTAATGTGACTTTGTCATCAGTCAAGACACACTCTAGTCTTATGTATTATTGTCATCTATTTTTCTTCTATAGTAATATCTGATTAGGGACATAACAAGGATGTATGTACTATTATCATACATATGATCTCATTGTTCGAGTCCTAAATCTGAAGACATATGTCATCGAGTAACATCATTCATAGACATCTATTATATACGTATCATCATCTCATGATTGAGACAAATGTAATACACATAATTACCTTTATCATTATCAAATCAAGTATATGAATCCCCATCACAATCATCATATGATTGACTCTATGGGTATACGTACCAACAGACTCCCACTTGAACTTAGAGACAAACACCCATGAACTTATTCCAAGTGATCTTATCATGTCCATCATGTTTCTACTATGATGGTGCCTTTTATAGCAGGTTAGAAACATTTACTTCTATTTGGTATTTTGCAAGTTCACATCTCCTCGTTGTATGACTGCTAATATGAGATTGAGCTTCCATTGTATGCTATCTAAGATTCCATGCCTATCGAGTAGCTCCACTATTGTCACAATATCTCTATTGTGTCATCAACAGTTGGAACCTCCCACAAGTTCATCTATATGAACTTCTAGATCCATACAATATCCTCTGTTGCTCTTGAAACAACAAGGTACTCTACTTATATTGTATAATTAACAACTATCTCTTATTCAAAAATTTTCTAGGTGACAACTCTATTTTAAGATCAAACATAATTTCGATTGCAATCTTTTTTGGAAGATTGGAAGCTTGAATTGGTGTAAAAAAACCATTACACAGAACTTTTCCTTATTACCATAACTAAGAAACAGATCAATTTAGTTCTTCTCAAGTACTTAAGGATGTTCTTTGTGGTAGTCCAATGACTTTCACAGGGATCTGATAGATACACATGTCCAATACATACGAGATAACTGGATGAGTACATATCCTCTCGTCATGTCCAATACATATGAGACAACGGGAACAGTGCATAATAATGCATACTTGATAGATCCAATTGCAAATGCATATGGTATCTCACTCATGTTCTTCCCATTCTTCATAAGAATTGGGACAGTGGACTTTAAAGAGACTAATTTCACAAAATTTATCCCATTGAGTCCTGCATGTTGAACACTTTCAGCATATTGCCAATGTATGTGCTCTTTCTTAGATCAACAAGTTTTCTAGATCTATCTATATAGATTCCAATTTCTATCACATAGGAAGCTTCGCCCAAACCATTCATAGGGAAGTTGCTTCCCAGCCAGGTTATAATATTTGTAGTATTGGATGTTATTCCCCATCATCATGTGGAATATTAATATGCTCCCACTAAATTCATGTAATAAAAATATTTATCTTCATTCTAACTAAAGTTAAAACTCTTTGATTATTTTTTCAAATAGAAGATTCCAACTCTTAGCTGCTTACTTCAATCTAGGGATTGATCATTGTAGCTTATAGACTTTATTTGCATTAATGGATTTATAAAACCTTTAGGCTATGTCACACACACATCCTCATAATTATTCCTGTTAATGAATGCAATTTTAACATCCATATGCCAAATATCATAGTTATAATAAGCTACAATAGAAAGCATCATCCTTATGGATTTAACCTTGACAACTGGTGAAGATTTCATTATGTTCAACATGTTGAACTTGTTTGAAATCCTTGCAACCAATATTCTCTCATAGGTTTGTACACTAGCATGCATGTAGGTCTTTTCTCAAAAACCCAAATGCACTATATAGGTCTTACCCCTTTAGGTGGAGCCACCAAGGTCACACCTTATTGGTGTACATGGAATCCATTTTGTATATTATGGCCTCAAGCCATTTCTTAGATCTTGGTCCCTTAGTAGTTTCTAGGTGTGTTGCTGGATCATCATCTATGACCAACTCACCACCTTCTTGAGTTATAGTGTGACCATCTGATGCCACACGAATGAGATTACTCAAAATAAAGAACAAAATTACCAATTAACAACCATATTACCACGAAAATGGTAAATTAAAACCAAACTCATATAACCATCTCAAGTAGAAACATATACATCAGAGTTCACAAATTGTGCCACATGTATCGTATAACATACCATAAAGGTATATACACCACTTTGTAGTGGTCATCTTACCACAAACCTATTACAAAAGACAACAAGTTCAAATATACAATCCATACATGTACAACATTGGCATATTGCCTAAAACCTCATATCAATGTACGCCATCTACAAAATACCCCCAAGGACCTGAGAGTACAAGGACGACACATAGGACTCTACTAAAAGCACTATAACATATTCAACATTCAACAAATATTGATCTCCTTGATGCTCTTCCTCAACCGCATGATCTCTACTCATGCATGACCACCTAAAAAGATGTCGAAACCCACAGGATGAGACCAATGTCCCATCAAGAGATATAACTCTCTTCCAACAACTATTGTAAACATATATTAAACTTAGCATGAAGAGAACATTATTAAAAGGAAGAGTAGATTCAACTAAATGAGTACTTTAGGATAACTACACAGGCTCAACAAGTTAAGAAGCTAAAATAGATAAGTACAACATGTTATGTATTTATAAGGAATATGAAGAACATGTATAACAACTAGTTCGTCTTTCCACATTATAAAGAAACTAGGCAGTATACGCACACAAGGCCTAGGTAAACAACCAATGTGAATCATGTTTAACTGTAAACAAATATACTACTCAGTTGTGTTACGTCTTTTATTATGCCCTAGGGTGAGTGAGGTATACCACTCAAACTCCAACTGACCACTACTAAGTCAAAACCAGATCCATACAAGATTTAGGGGTATCGATGTCCTAAGATCTCATCTGCCCTTGGTTAACATGAGTCATCTGTAGTGACATCTAAGGTCAAGCTAAACCAGCCTAGTCCACCCTTGGTATATAGGTCATGGAACTAGTAAAAATGAGGTACGACCACAACTGTTCTCCTGACAGGGTATGACATTAATAATTCTTGTGAAAAGCATATACTCAGTAGTATATGACTCTGAACTTCCATGAGAGGAATGCTCTTTTCACTGTCCAACAAACCTTGACACTATGATGGATCTACAATACAAAGCACTACATGATTAGTGTTTCACTTGATTAATTATTGCCCATCGGGTATCTTTCAATGCATCAATCAAGTTACAACGTACAAATCCTAAACATACACTACAAGATAAGGGTGGAGTGCAACTCTAGAAGAAATAAAATGCATAAAGAATAAATTTGATCACATCACCACATGATATAATATTACTTCCATACACAAGGCTATCATCACCATACAATAAAAAGCCCCTCATCACATTACTAGAGGATATCACCTGAAGTATAGGCATTAAGCCTCTACCAAGATCACCAGACGTAAACACATAGTTCTGCATAACATCAATATCTTATCATGGCTCATCAAAGATCATAATAACCATCATGTTCTATATAAGAAATACCATTGCAATTACAAGCTATGATGTTCATTCAACCTACAACATTAGGGTTACACAAGTGGGAGAGAGAAATACTTCATTACATGCTAACTATTCATGCAAACTAAGCATTACATCATGTACTCAAGATTAGGGTTAGGGATTCTCATATTTAATTGATTAGGGTTTCATTACAACACATAACATGATTTCCTATTGATTACCACTTCCCACATTCTTGAAGGACATCAGGTTAGGCACCACTATCATAACTAAGAGATCATGGAAACCAACAAAGTGTAGTGACCATGCTAGGTATAACACTTCTAGAGATCAACACAATCATCAAGGTGTAGTGACCAACAAGAAGGTATTCCATGGGTAGAGACCATCAAGGTCAAGCCCTTCCTAGTGATCGCAAGGATCCCAAGGCATAGCAATCAATAATGGAGACATAGAGACCAAATAGATTATGGTTAGGGTTTGTAGTGACCAATATTAACCATCAACCATTGAGACCAACATCAGCCATGCATAGTGGTCGCAACAAAACTTCAAAGCATAGCGACCGCAAGAGAGCACCCACTTCGACAAACATATGACAGTCATCACATAAAAGCCAACCAAAATAGGATCACCATGACCATGAAAGGTCAAAGAACTCTTAGTGACCATTATATCAACATAGAGACCATGGTATCTAGGGTTAGGGTTATGGAGACCAAACCAAAATCCAATCTCACCACCAACATGGTCATCACGACCAATGATGCATGTCAACCGAAACAGATGTATAACATCAGGAATTTAAAGCATCACCAAGGTGAGAACTACATGAAGATAATGAACATAAAACACCTAAAATGAACATCACAATAATCTACATAGAAAACATACTAGGGGAGAGAACACCAAGCGTGAAATGTAGGTAAACAAGGACCAAAACCTCCATCTCAACTAGATAGTCGAACTGTAAACATGGTGGAAAAAAACGTTCAAGATGCATGTAGGAACCATCAACTCCTTAATCCACTAGGTTTTGGGTACATGAATTAGGGTTCAAGATAAAGAACTAATATATGGTACGTTTCTATAGTATCATAAACCCTAAAACAAGGTATCATCATCAAGCATCTAATATTCATGTTTTAGAGTTAAGATTTCATGATGCAAGATTATGTGAAACAATAGAAGAGGAGAGAGTTATATAACCCTCCTTGAGGTGAAGATCAACTCCAAAAGCCAAGAATCTCTAAGGGAGAGAAGAAACACCAATCTTGGATCAACTCCAATGCCAAGAAAGATCACCTCAACAGAATAAGAACAAACAAAGATCAAAAAAATCTCAAAGGATAAAGAGCACAAACCCTAGGTAGAAAAGAAAGAGAAAGAGGAGATCTCCATTTCACTTAGGTGCTACCATGAGAGAACCATTTATTTGACCTCTATTGGAGAGAATTCCCTCAAGAAGGCCACCATGAAGAGCCATAGTCTTGGCCAAGAGAAGAAATAAAAAGTAGGGTTCAAGAAAAACAAGATCAAGAAGGATAAGTTACTCACCGAGAATAAGGATCACCAATGGATCAACAAAGAGGATGGCCCAACCATAGACCATCACATCCAAGGGTTCAACCTCCTTCTACAAGCTCATGCACCTCGACTTACATCACCAAGATCAAGGGATGACTCCAAACAAGATGGGAGAGAGAAGAGATATCTAAAAGGTTACTTTGATGTGAAAATAGGGGTATAAATGCTGAAGGATAGGAGAGAGGCAAGGGGATATGATGTGTCAAGATAATAGAGCCACTAGTGACACTTGTCCCTCTAAAACCTCGGCCATGCAAGCACTCAAGATGAGCATGCAAGAAATATCATGAAGAATAAATCTCTGTATCAACCACTTAGTCCATTACACCTAAATGTTCTAAGAAAACCAAGGCAATCACAAACCAATACTTTCTACAACATCAGCACAAGCCAAAACCTAGTGACCAAGATTAATTACTAAGCATATAGGTCGCCACAAACTAAACTAGAAGAACACCTTGGTGATGGCACTCACAAAACACATCAGGTGATACACAAAAAAGGATCAACAACATGGTCAACACCACCATCAACTCAAGCATCCATGCAAACCCTAACATCAAAACGTGATGCCCTCTCACCAACTAATGTCCAACAAGGTTCCCCTATGCATAATTCTCTCTCTAATGATGCCAAAGCATAAGAGGCACATCCAACATGTGACAAGTTGCAATATATACCCTCAACATGGGTAAATTGCAGCTTGGTCCAAAACAAGAACACATACAACATCACTATCTCAAACATCAAATAAATTGGGCCAAACTAAAAACATGAGCATGTCACATGTTATTAAGGCACCTTGTACAATTGGATTAAGGTTTTAGGAATCTTATATGCAAAGAAAACAAGGTCAAAAAAGATTATCCAAAAATCTACGTCATGGGTCTTACATGTAAGATATTATAATCTTTCAAACTCAAAGTGTATTCTACTAGATCTATGGGGTTTTGTGCAACATAAGGAATTTGAGATTCCACAACAATTTGTGATTGTCCTTGTTCCTACTGTACCTCTTTAGTTTCAATGTTTTCTTGTTTGTCTTAAACTTTTTGAGTTCTACTGTATTCCCACTGATTCCTTTGAAATTAAATTCCTCTTTAGGAATTCAGCCATCCTGGAAACAAACAAATTTTGTCATTGGATTGGAATATAGAAGTAGTTTTTAACAAAACAACTGTGATAAAGTGAATTTTTACATTATAATGAAATAATTACACTTTTTCCCCCATTATATTCACTCATTGTCACAAATTAATTTTCTTGGCTCCTAGAGACTCAAATTTGAAATATGGTGATCAAAGTGGATTTTATACACCTTATAACACCACAATTTGGATTCAATCATCACTTTGTCCAAAGAATCAAATTGATACATCAAACTTCACATTTTGATCCTAAGACTTTTTCCAAAGGTTCTCCATATTTTTGTGGAGCTGTGATCTAAATTTGAGAACAATTGGACGTTCCTACGATTTTCTATGGATTATTGAAGTTTATGAGTTGAAAACCCTTCATTTGCCATTTTAATTGGTTTTTCCACATCAGCTATCCAGGGCAAGGCTTCAGGGGTGCGTTTTGGCCCTTGGATCGGCCTCTCGTGGATCCAGGCCAGATCTGATGGTCGTTGTATCATCTTCAACCTCCCGCTGATTGCGGGGAGGTATCAATGCGACCAAAACAAACAATTTAGCGATCTTGACCACGATTTGAAAATTTGGGCGGACAAAAAGACCCTCCTCACGATTTAAAACTCATCCAGCCATACTTTGACTACCATTAAGGCACTAGTTTTCCAGAAAAATCCGTCCCTTGCCTCCCATTCTCATTTCGGAAAACAAGGGCTGCTACCTAGCTCCCTTTAACCCAAAATATAGCCCTCCTCGATGCTATATAAACACCCCGAGGATCGAAATCACTACACCTACCTACGATCCCCTTTATAGTTCTCTCGTTTGGCCTCTATGCCCCCATTTTCACCTCGTCCCCTCCTGCTCTGTTGCGGTGCCGCCGCCTTGCTCACGTTGGGCATCATTACCCCTCGCCTCCTACCTTCTTTCTCTGCCCCGCATCAACTTCGTGAGGCCGAGGCAAGCTCGGACGGTCGCATCGCTGCCACCAATGGAGCTCCCTACTCTCAGAGCTCCTCTACACTGGTGACCCTGCTCTGCCTGCCTTTGTGGCTCGCGCAAGGCCTGCGTAGATGGGGGACAGACCCTGTGAACCACCGGGTCTAGAGAAGGAAATCAAATCGGCCCAAAGGACCAGTAAACCCGATTGAAGCCAGAAATAAAGCCTTAAACCAGATCTTAAACCAAGCAAGCCACCCCGCCTATGTGGCTCCATCTCGGCCATTCTTGGTGCATCCGATGGCCGTCCTTTTTTCCAATATAAGGTATTTATATCCCTCTTTACTTGAAATTGCAATTAATAGTCAGATCTTGCAAAAATCATATCTAATGCATCTGAACTCCAAAAATGATGAATAAGTAGTCCATTTTGATTAGAAAAATCCAACGAATCGTTTAAAAATACTTTTGAAACCTGATTCTAAACGATGCTCACTGATAACCCTAGATCATACACTCTTGGTCATTTAATTTGTCATATGGCTCAATAATGATGTTTAGTATTTGAAAACCCTATATATGGACTCTGATGATATTTTTTAACCTCGATCTGCTCCATTTGAATCATCTACTCTTGAGAATGAATCATTAGTCATCTAGATATATTTTTTTGATTCAATCTTAATTATAATGGATAATGAGTAAATCTTGATATTGATCTTAATCTTGCAAAACCCTTGATATGGTTTTGACCCATCAATCTAATCTTGAATACAAATGATGTTAGAACAATATGATGATCTAAAGATTTGATGATGACTTGGATAATGACCATAAATTAGGGTTAACACATATAATTCTAGAAAACCTAGGTAAGTCATTCACACTCAAATATATTGTATACCTGAAATAATGTTGGACACATTGGAATATTGATTATAAGTGAATGACCCAACCTTAAGGTTGACATAGGAAAAGCGTAACCCTAATCTCAAATATTAAAACATGATTTTTTGAACATCGTGATCTTGAACATTGATCCAATCTTGATGATTTAGGATCTGACTCGAAGGGTTGACATATTCATTCAAATACTGATCATACTCGAAATCTTTTGTGAAAGGTACGCTATTATATGACTCCTCCTAGATTGTATTGAAGATACTTTTATGTATCTCTTGATTGTATAGTTGGCTATTTATTTGGATGAGCTACTGTTCCCTATGAGTAGTCTTCTATTTTTCTATACTATATTTTGAAAAACATGAAAACATAAATTGAATGCCCATTATGACTTCCCGTATATTGATAATGATGATGATATTGATAATGTTGATATTGAGTACAACAACCCCCTCATTGGAGGTGGGACTTGTACATTGGCCTCCTATGTTCCTATGGTGAGAAGGAGCCCATTGACTTACCCCATCGCGTTCGGGTGATAAAGTCACACAAAAACATATAAGCATGCTTCTCGAATTACAGCATAATGGGAACTCGTAATAAAATTTGAATCGTTGAATAACAAACTTTTTGTCGAATGATATTGAATGTTTGGAAATCATTTGTTATACTTTGAAATATAAGTCCTGCCAAGTATATTATTTTGTTATAAATCGCTTTGCTTGATTTTGATAGCGTACCGTGCAATTGCATGATTGTGTCTTGATTTTCTTGATTTTAGGCAATACAAATGGAATATTGAATAAGATCGCTTCCGCACTCATACACTCTGATGAAAAAGATAAATCGGATATATCTCCATATTGGGTTAGTTTGTTTTTCAATTATCCAGTTTTTGAGTTATTTATTTCTTATTGTATATGCCAGTGTGATTGATCTTATGGGGCTACTCAAGGACGGGCGCTTCAATCCTTTTTCTACTGTCTAGGTAGTAGGATTGGGATTGGGGTAAGAACAGTTATGTGACAGTTGGTATCAGAGTTTTCACACTCCCATATACTTTAAGTAAATAATTTCTCAAGTCTTTTACACCCAAGAAACCTTAAAGTCCATAATGGTGAAAATTGAGGTGTCTAGGCTCGGGGTCCTGGCATAATTTCTCCTATCCATTTTCACGGTGGTTGAGATCCCCCGCTCTACCTGGCCTCAATTGATCCTGAACTGGACCTAAAGGTTCTCTTGTGAAACCCTAGAGAGTTTTCTAGCATCTCATCTCTTCTTTAAGGACTATCCTAAGCCACCCATGTAGATGAAGATTAGGTAGTCTTCTCATCTCATCATGTGGTCCTTTCTTGTGACTTTTTACCACATGATGTCTCGATTATGGGTAGCTTATAAATGGGAATAATGAATATTGTTAAATCTTGAAAGTTGATACCATGATATGACATTAGTTTGAAAACTCAATTTTGATCCATGAATCTTGAAATAAAGTACTCATATATGACTCCTAATATCATGAACACCCAATTCAGATAAAATTTGACTAGATGTTTTCTATGTTTGTGGTAAATGATACAAATTATGATATGAAGAAATAAGGACGACTTGTACCTTATACCTCATTGTTGATGAGGTCTCTATTTGATTAATATCCATGTTGCCCTATTTTTGACTAAACCTCAAACATAGTTAAGAAAACGTGTATCCTATTTTATACACACCTTAACCATGCTATCAAATGAGTAAGTCTAAGACTCACAAAATCATGATATAAGACTTTGATGCAAAAGTAGTTTTTCTATTGACCATTGATGCCTTTTGTAATCTTGATTTTGATATGATGAGCATAGACCTAAATCTTGCACCACATTTCAAATTATATCACTACCTTGATTGTGAAAGGAAGGAATGCAAATCTTGACATTATTGCCCTATTATCTTGAATGTTGATCTTATGACTTTGATATATATGATTTAATCATTGATACTCTCTTTATTTGAATAAACTCAATTGGTAATGACTGAAGTTAGTAATGTGCCAGATTAGGGTGGTAGTTGACTCATGACTCCCTAACCTAGGTCACATCCCTATTTTGACTACCTCTAAATTTGCGTATTGTTGATTATTTAGAGTTTGGAAAGGTTTTCCCTTCCACCCTATTGGATTGGTTGACCTAAACATGATAGGTTAAACTCATGGTTGATACTCGATCTTGAATATTGATTTGATAATGACCTTGACATATGACAATATTGACTATAGCTTGAGGTTGACTTCCTAGATAGACCTAGGTATAGATCATTCATCAACCCTGGATACAATGATAATGAAATTTGATATGTTTCTCAAATATTTCTTGAATATTGTTATTGAATATAGATGAGTGATCTCCCCTAAAAGTCTAAATAGGAATCTAAACCCTAGCTTCAAACTTGTGGACCTATAACTTTTGATGTCTAAAATCTTGACGCTTGATATTGATTATAAAATTCTGACTAACGATTATCAAATCTCAATAATGATATAAATCTTATGATCACACTTTTTGGACATTGAGATATATGACTAATGACTTCAAAATCCCAAAATTTGAAAATTTTGAAATGATGACTGTTTTGACCCTCTCGATTTATGACTTAGGGTTTAGCTCTCATTAGGACTAGGGTGGGCACTCCCATTGATTTAGAGCTTGAAAATCATGATATTGAAAGTATGGTGTTGTCTTGATATATGGAATCTCAAATCATGGATATATAACCCCACCTAGGCCAATGTAGAGGCTAGAACCCTAAGATATTGGGATTGCAATTCACCTTGTACTCTTGATTCAAGATCTCTATTTTTCTTGACCTAAAATATGATCTCACAAAATTTGTGATCAATAGGATCATTTCCATATTTGTGACTCATATGATGACTTTGAATAATATATGCAATAACCCTGATACTCAATTGCTCGATGATGAAGTAGTGTTATATATATGCATTGATACTCAGTTTCTTGATGATGAAACGATGTTGATACCAAGTTGGTTATGATATGGAACATGGACTCCCAATTATGATTATTGGACTACTTGATCTTTGAGGTAATGATTTTAATCATGTAGTTGAGGATACACCAATATTTGAGGATATGATCTAGTTTTTGAATAAGTACTAATTTTAAGGATGTTTTTGAATTTTGAGGACAAAATTCCTGTTAAGGAGGGAAGGATGTGATAAAGTGGATTTTTACATTATAATGAAATAATTACACTTTTTCCCCCATTATATTCACTCATTGTCGCAAATTAATTTTCTTGGCTCCTAGAGACTCAAATTTGAAATATGGTGATCAAAGTGGATTTTATACACCTTATAACACCACAATTTGGATTCAATCATCACTTTGTCCAAAGAATCAAATTGATACATCAAACTTCACATTTTGATCCTAAGACTTTTTCCAAAGGTTCTCCATATTTTTTTGGAGTTGTGATCTAAATTTGAGAACAATTGGACATTCCTACGATTTTCTATGGATTATTGAAGTTTATGTGTTGAAAACCCTTCATTTTCCATTTTAATTGGTTTTTCCACATCAGCTATCCAGTGCAAGGCATCAGAGGTGCATTTTGTCCCTTGGATCAGCCTCTCGTTGATCCAGGCCAGATCTGATGGTCATTGTATCATCTTCAACCTCTCGCTGATTGCGGGGAGGTATCAATGCGACCGAAACAAACAATTTAGTGATCTTTTCCTCAATTTGAAAATCTAAGCGGACAAAAAGACCCGCCTCACGATTTAAAACTCATCCAGTCGTACTTTGACTACCATTAAGGCACTAGTTTGTCAGAAAAATTCGTCCCTTGCCTCCCATTCTCATTCCGGCAAACAAAGGCTGCTACCTAGCTCCCTTTAACCCAAAATCTAACCCTCCTCGATGCTATATAAACACCCTGAGGATCGAAATCACTACACCTACCTACGAGCCCCTTTCGGGTTCTCTCGTTTGGCCTCTATGCCACCATTTTCACCTCGTCCCCTCCTGCTCTGTTGCGGCGTCGCCGCCTTACTCACATTGGGCATCCTTACCCCTCGCCTCCTACCCCCTTTCTCTGCCCCACATCAACTTTGTGAGGCCGAGGCAAGCTCATACGATCGCATCGCTGCCGCCAATGGAGCTCCCTGCTCCCAAAGCTCCTCTATGCTTATGACCCTGCTCCGCCTGCCTTTGTGGCTCGCGCAAGGCCTGCGTAGATGGGGGACAGACCCTGTGAACCATCGGGTCTAGAGAAGGAAATCAAATCGGCCCAAAGGACCAGTAAACCCGATTGAACCCAAAAATCAAGCCTTAAACCAGATCTTAAACCAAGCAAGCCACCCCGCCTATGTGGATCCATCTCTTCCATTCTTGGTGCATCCGATGGCCGTCCTTTTTTCCAATATAAGGTATTTATATCCCTCTTTACTTGAAATTGCAATTAATAGTCAGATCTTGCAAAAATCATATCTAATGCATCTGAACTCCAAAAATGATGAATAAGTAGTCCATTTTGATCAGAAAAATCCAACGGATTGTTTAAAAATACTTTTGAAACCTGATTCTAAACGATGCTCACTGATAACCCTAGATCATACACTCTTGGTCATTTAATTTATCATATGGCTCAATAATGATGTTTAGTATTTGAAAACCCTATATATGGACTCTGATGATATTTTGTAACCTAGATCTGGTCCATTTGAATCATCTACTCTTGAGAATGAATCATTAGTCATCTAGATATATTTTTTTGATTCAATCTTAATTATAATGGATAATGAGTAAATCTTGATATTGATCTTAATCTTACAAAACCCTTGATATAGTTTTGACCCATCAATCTAATCTTGAATACAAATGATGTTAGAACAATATGATGATCTAAAGGTTTGATGATGACTTGGATAATGACCATAAATTAGGGTTAACACATATAATCCTATAAAACCTAGGTAAGTCATTCACACTCGAATATATTGTATACCTGAAATAATGTTGGACATATTGGAATATTGATTATAAGTGAATGATCCAACCCTAAGGTTGACATAGGAAAAGTATAACCCTAATCTCAAATATTATAACATGATTTTCTGAACATCATGATCTTGAACATTGATCCAATCTTGATGATTTAGGATCTGACTCGAAGGGTTGACATATTGATTCAAATACTGATCATACTCGAAATCTTTTGTGAAAGGTACGCTATTATATACTTTTATGTATCTCTTGATTGTATAGTTGGCTATTTATTTGGATGAGCTACTGTTCCCTATGAGTAGTCTTCTATTTTTCTATACTATATTTTGAAAAACATGAAAACATAAATTGAATGCCCATTATGACTGCACGTATATTGATAATGATGATGATATTGATAATGTTGATAATGTTGATATTGAGTAAAACAACCCCCTCATTGGAGGTGGGACTTGTTCATTGGCCTCCTATGTTCCTATGGTGAGAAGGAGCCCAGTGACTTACCCCATCGCGTTGGGGTGATAAAGTCACACAAAAATATATAAGAATGCTTCTCGAATTACATCATAATGGGAACTCGTAATAAAATTTGAATCGTTGAATAACAACCTTTTTGTCGAATGATATTGAATGTTTGGAAATCATTTGTTATACTTTGAAATATAAGTCCTGCCAAGTATACTATTTTGTTATAAATCACTTTGCTTGATTTTGATAGCGTACTGTGAAATTACATGATTGTGTCTTGATTTTCTTGATTTTAGGCAATACAAATGGAATATTGAATAAGATCGCTTCCGCACTCATACACTCTGATGAAAAAGATAAATCGGATATATCTCCATATTGGGTTAGTTTGTTTTTCAATTATCCAGTTTTTGAGTTATTTATTTCTTATTGTATATGCCAGTGTGATTGATCTTATGGGGCCACTCAGGGACGGGCGCTTCAATCCTTTTTCTACTGTCTAGGCAATAGGATTGGGATTGGGGTAAGAATAGTTCTGTGACAACAACATTTATGTTATTTGTAGACAGAGCTTTTCAAGAAACTATTTTCTTATATAAGATTTTAATTCTATTCATTATAAAAGACATATCAGAACACTTCCCATGCCATATCTCATATGTTGTCTTTTGAACCATTTTAGATGATACATTTTTAGTGTAAAGCATGTGCCCAAAAAGGAAATTGTAAGATTGGCCAGATTTTTAGATAATCACAACACGGATCAACATGGTGTGATTCCTTCTTTTTGATACATTGTTATGCTTCAAGTGGAGTTCATTGTGATACACTATTGATCCCTCTAGAAGGTCCTCAAGCTCTTGGTTTAGAAGATTTCAACATGGATCATATCGAAGTGTCTTAAAATTGTTACCAAGTCAGATACGCACTTCATTCATGCTCTCCTTTAACACTTCAAGAGATCTAGACATGTATTTCATTAAATACAATCTACCTATCTACTGAGGTCATTAATAAATATAATGAGGTACTATTAACTACCTCTACCATTTATCTTATGAGATCTATATACATCAATATGTATGGGACATAATGGAATATTCAGTCTCCCACTACATCTAGTGAAGATGATTTTGTCATATTGCCCAATAAATAATACTTTCATGTCTTTATTGGTTCAACAACCAAAACAGTCTAGATAACCATCATTATGGATTCTAAAAGTGCGTTTCCCATTTATGCGATCTAGATGACAATGCTATATGTATTAACTATTTGAGTCATCAAGTCATTCAATATATGTCTTGTACGTATTTTTCTTTAGAACTATCAAGTATAGTTTATGACACAATGTCGAACTTCCATATAAGATCTTATCTTTTGAAAGCAAAACATCAAATATATATATATATATATAATATTCTTGTCCATACAAGATACATGATGTTTTTCATTAATGGCAGGTACATAATAGCAATTCACTAATTCTATTACATGCCCATTGCATGAATGACAAAATGTGATTGTGGTGGTAGAAATTCTTGTGCCACACAGTTGTAGCTTACTTCTGCTTAGGTTTTGATGTGGAGATCTCTATCTCCTTCTTCTTCCTAAGTTCCTCTATGTAAAAAGGGCAGTTCCTTTTCTAGTGTCTATACTGGTGACAGTGGTGGCACTTTCCTTACTTATTCACTCCTCCCTTACCTTTCAGTGCAGAATACTTTGGTTTCTAGCTATCTTTAGAAATCTTCTTAGCTTTGCCTTTTCCCTTGGACTTTTTCTGCTGATCATCATGATAGATTTGGGTTTGTCCTTCTTCATTTGTGATACCGTTGTTCTCAACATGCCAAGTAATTCTGACAACAACTTGTCAAAATCATTCATGTTGTAGTTCATGACAAATTGGTTGTATGATTCTAGCAGTCACAATAGAATAAGGTTTTTGGCCAACTCTTGACCCAATGGAAATCCCATTCTAAGAAGGTTCTCCACATACCCAACAAACTTGAATGTATGGGGACCTACTGGATCTGCTTCAACCATATTGTACTTGAACAACACCTTTGAGATATCATAAGTCTCTTATCTTGCTTGGAATTGGCATATGCTCTTAAGATGTGTTACCATCTCAATAACATCCAAGTTCTCATGTTGTCTCTACAACTCATAGTTCATTGAGCACAACATCAAGCACTTGACATTCATGACATATTCAAATTTCTTCTAGTAAGCATATATGTCATCCTTAGGTGTGGTGGGAGTGGGTTCATCTAGCTCTAGTGTCTCCAGGATATAGATCTTATGCTCTCAAATGAGAATGATTCTCAACGCCCTAAAGCAGAAATGGAATTGTTCATATTGTCCTTCTCAAGGACCGACCACAAAGAAAATGTGATTGTATTTGCCATTAGATTCTACAAAAGAAACATTGCAATTTGTGTCAAAACATTTTGATTTAATTCGATGATATTGCTGATATTAATTAGGAATTTAATTAATTATCACTCCAACTATTTTGTTCAAATTTATATCTCTTACATATCAATTTGGATTATACAATGTACAATCTTCTAGTGAGCCAAGACCCAAAACAATTGAATTATTACCCAGCTAATGCCAACGTCCATACCAATTATTAAGGTTGACAACTTTTTCCAATTGCATCTCATGCACTTCTTGGATAGATGGTATGTGCAACTCTTTGGCATAGTCATCTTCATGTTTGTAGGCACTTAATCTTATGAAGGACGTCTAGTTAAGTCTGACCCAAAAGACAACATGATAGCAATACACCCCGCTTGGCAAGCCCACATGACTACCATCATGCTTGAATGAGATAGACAGAGAACCACAGTTGGCGTGCCCACACATGGTCGATCAAGTTTTTCATATGTGTTTCTTATGGAAATCATCTTAGACTCAATATTTATTGAGGGATTTTATATATGTACATATATAGCCAATCACCACATATTATAGTATTTCACAAATGAATACATGCAATTATAAACACAAGCAGTGATTATGGCCATATCTTTTGTAATTCCTTGGAGCCATAAGGAATTACTAGAACCTAAGGTCAAAATCATATTTAGCCACCTATTATTGATGAAAATATCTGTTCGAACCAATCCATGTTGATTGACTTAACATTTGAACTGATTGGCTCACCTCCTGGTCATTTGGTTGGTCTGTCAGATGAATCGTCTGGTCTATTGTGCATGCAATGTTTGGACTATCTAGTCGATTGGTTCTGCTCTTATCGTCTGGCCTCCTTAGTCCTCCAACCATGGGTTCACTTTTGAAATGGGTGGTTCGTCTAGTGATGAGTGTCTCCTTTTCCATAACAACAATTAAAATTATACTAATCCTATTTAACATATTACATGGTAATAGGGAAACGTCAATGGGAGCATAGGAAGGAAAGAGTTAATACTTTTACATATGAATAGGAGAGAGAGTCTTCATACGCAAACTGAGACTAAACAAGAAATAAATCAAACAAGAAGGCACAAAGTCCACAGGGTTATTGGGCCACAACCATGCTTACATCCACCATTAAAATACATTTCTAGAGATGCATATTGATTGCATATATATGTATATATATATGTATATATACATATATATACATATATATATATATATATATTTGTGGGATCATGTGTGGTATTTAATCAGATATGCACATTAATCATTCTAGTATTCTCATATATTCAATAAAATAAATCCGATCATATCAATTTAAATCCCTAATATACCGTACATTGACGTGGATCTGATACCAATGTTGGGAAATTGGGGCGAAAGATTAGGCAAAAAAAGAATATTTTTTTAATCCTCGAGTCCCAAACCAAGAGATCGCATCAACAATAATGTATCTAAGAAGTGGTTTGCAAGGGATATACTTGGTCATGGAGCTAGTCTATCCCTCTATCCTTACAGCTGAGTGCTTCTTAACGAGCATCAACCTTCTAGAGTTGTCCCTTTGAACATCAACCTTCTAGAGTTTATTTTCTCTCTCTATTATATCTCCCTTGCTATCCCTCCCTTTTATAGGTAGGACTAGCTCAGGATCTCTTGGTTACCACAACCAGAGAGGACAATGATTTTCAAAGCTTATTGTTGTATCTGGGAAGCCTGCAATACCCCTCTAGTTATATGTGGGCCAAGGTCAGGATTTCCAGTCAAAGAGACAAAATTTTGTGAATTTTCTGGAAACGAATGGTGAATCGGTCATTTCATTGTTGAACCAGTAAACTCAAAAGTGAACCAATTGGTTCAAGCCTTGAACAGGTCGGTTCATGTGCTTTTCGTGTTTTGAATCATTTTGGAATTCAATATTCAATTAATGCAAAACATGATGTCAGCATCAATCCTTGATACAATCAAATTGATCATTGAACTGGATGGTTCGACACTAGAATCTGCCTTTTCAGACCATGAGTCGATTGATTCATTACATGAACCAGTCGGCTCATGCCATGGTTCAACCATATTCAACCAATGCAGTTTCCTATTGACTTGACACTTGAATTGATCGATTCTACACTTGAATCGATCAGTTCAACACTTGAACCGATCAGGTTCATAGTGTAGTCAGTCAATTTTCAACCATTATTATTTAAATTGAATATATAAACACTTTAGTAACCAAGTTAAACATCATTCATGAATAAAATCCTATTTTAAGTGTGTCATGTGCATGTGAATCTATAGTTCCCAGTTTATGTTGGTAGTTAATGTCCATAACTAGTTTATGACATCAAAAGAAATCAATGATATCTAGCAACACATCATTTCTACACAAGTAATTTGGAAAGTTGGAGAACAACTTCAACCTAAAATTTGTGATCAGTGTCACCGTGATCATATAGTCCCCATGTCTCTAAAATCTGATTTGAACTTGAGTCATGGAATCCTCATCCTCTTCAATGTTCAGTCCATGTTCCCTGAACTGGAGTAGTCTATTTGAGATGCATGTGAACTCACATGTCACATTTTGAGTCACATGAGTGTGGTCATACATTTATCAGTTTCACTTATCAGGTGGTCTGGATATCAATACCCTGTAGGAGGGACAAATCACATGTAACACTCACACTCAATCCTCATGTGTCATAGTGTACCTGAGCATCACCTTTATGGGAATGCTTATTCAATTTCATGTTGGATGGTGTCTAATTACATCAAACAACATGTGATGAGTTTAGTGATTTAGGTCTAGGAACCACAATGACCAATATCACTATGAGAGCTAATTCTGACTACCATTCCATGGTATCCATGTATCACTCTCAAGGTGGGTCTGTCTGATACACTATACTATAACATGTATCTGTGTGCTTGACTTAATATCACATATCATGACTAATGAGACTATATCAATATTCAACACACACTCTAGTATTATGTATTATTGTCATCGATTTTCTTCCACAATAGTATCTAACTAGGGACATAGCAAGAATGTATGTACTCTTCTCATACATATGATCTCATTATTTAGGTCCTCAACATGAAGACATATGCCATCGAGTAATGTCATTCTTAATACATCTATTATCTGTGTCATCATTTCATGATTGAGACAAGCATAATATATGGAGTTAACTTTATCATTTTCAAATCAAGTATATCACGCCCGATCACAATCATCACATGATTGTCTCTATGGGCATACATACCAACAAAATCTCAGGGATAAGAATGGCAAGGGTCTAGAATTAAAATCCTTGGTTTAGTTACTCCTAACCAAAAGCAAGATAAGTATTTCTTACAAAACAATGGGATCCATACAATCAAAGTAACCAAAAGGGAAAATAAGAAACAAAAGACTAGACAAACATGGGACAAGAATGATTAGGTGTATTTTTGATATATGGTTGAATGGGAAATTGGATTGGGTTTCACCATATAACATATCTCATCAACATGCAATACCCATACCCATTGTATACCCTTAGAAAGTTTCCATAAAATCATCATGAGTGTCTATTATGTCCTCTCTTGAGATTAGGATAGATCTTATTAAGAAGATTGTCTCTCTCTCTCAACATGGAAAGAAAAACCCAACATAAAACTATATGATCATTTTCTTTATCATTCCAACATTCTCAGGCATTCATAGTACTCTGTAACTATTAGACATAGGTTAACACTACTCTCTAGAGTCATCAACAATCAAACAACACAACATGGTAGCAAATCACACCAGTGAAGTGTTAATAACAAGAGTATGGAGATAAACATTGCCAAGGGTATATACATCAATGGATATATGAATTTATGTTGGGAGAGCAAGAGCATAGAGAAAATAATACCAAGGGTATATACATCAATTGCTATATGTATTTACATGTTGGGAGAGCCTTAGTAGCTACTCCCGACCCAAGAAAATGAACTAGACACTCATGGTGGTGATTGACATTAGGATTCACAAGAATATGAAGACACTATGATAAATGGATGGGGTAAAGGATAGAGAATACGGGGGAGATATAACAAACAACAACTCTATGTACTAAAAGTTGGTGAACCTTTTTCTCAACTAGATCTGGTGATGGAGTGGCAATGGTGAAGTCTAGCAAATCATCCTTCTCTCGAAGAAGAAATTTAGGACTTGGGGATGGCGTTGGAGAATGATAGAACCTTGACTCTGATCCTTTTTTTCGTTGATCAATGGCTCTGGATTGGATTGGGAAACACTACATGGTGGAAGACAAAGGTGCATGTATGTAGGTTTTGATCTTCTATTTATAGACATCGTTGCTTGTACCTGAGGCATCAAAGCACATGGCTTGGTGATCATACTTTAAAAAACTCTGGTGGTGGCAACTTTTGGTGGAGGATTTGTTGGTTGACAAACCCATGGTGTGGTTGGTTAGTGAAATTTTCGGTCGACGAACAACTTCCTGAACTCCTATCAGCTAACAGTATTGATGTGGGTAGGCTGACATGTGGTTGTATCATTGGGAAGCAAGACCATTGGGGTGCTGGAATGTTGGGAAACCAGGTTAATGGGGCTTCTTAGGTAAGCTATTGGGATGTGCTCTCAGTCAATGGTTCCAACTGGGATCATCTTCATTCGACAATGTCTATAAAGTCATCAGGCAGGGACTGCTCTGTCCTCATTCTATGGCCTCGTCGACCATCAACCAATGGGGGGTGGGGTAGATTAGGTAGTTTTCCTAGAAAAAGGAAACATAATATAAGTAGGAACTATTACTCATGCAATTCCAGAGCAAAGAGGATTTGTAAAGATAAAATCTTGTAAGATAAGATAATTATTGGTAAAATATTCATGTAACATCCACAAAATTGGATGTTATAATCCCCATCAAACAAAGATTCAAGATTGTCCTCAAGCTAATCATTAGAATCAAAACATAGAATGACTTCAAAGATCTATAACAATTTAGTATTTTTGGGCATCAATTATGTCCTTATGCCACCTTTAGGTCAAGAAATATGTGTCAACTACTTGGTCTTCTCATGTAATCCCCTATTTCATTCTCATGGATCCAGAGTTGCTTTACCCTTGTTATATGTTGCAACCTTCTTTGGGGGAGGGTTTATTCTTCAAGATACACTCAAAGATTGTTTCCTAACCATACTTGTGCTAGATCATCACAAAAGTTAGCTTTCACACCCAACTTTATTAATTCGGGTATCCTATCTAGCTTTGTAGTGTTGGGTTAAGGTTTTAGTGTATTTAGTCTTTCTCAGGGTCACTCAACATTGAGTATGGCTGTATTAATAGTGTTAGCAAATTTTTAATCTTGATGTAAGCCCAGGTGATTATGCGACACTCCCTTTGAATGAGAAGTGGGTAGTATTTTGGCTTCCATCCTCTACTATTGGGCATGACATATCTGCATTCTTGAGTGAAACTATACACCAATCAAAGAGATACCTTTAGCATCTTGTCAGGCACCTCATGATTTATTCTCTCTCAGCTATTATTCTGCTCACTTGGCTTAGGGTGATACGATTTTCAAGAAGAGTGAGTTATTAGGCCTCTTTTGATCCCTAATGAGAATTTAAGCACTAGAAGGGGTTGTTGTTTCCTCTTGCGAGACATATCCACTTTCCAACCTATACTTATAGGCTAGCACAATCGATTGGGAGTGTATTAGACTGAGTCCTTCAAATTTTAGAGAAATTCTTCAAGGATAGGAAGAATCCTTTTTGCATGTTACAATGTCTTAAGATAAGATGGTAAAAGGGCGTAATTGTATGCGATTTTAGATGAATTTATAGCCCAAATCCATCACTCTTAAAATGATTAGGCTAAGAAGAAACATGATGACAAGGTCTAAAAAGTAGAGTGATGACAACATCTAGGGAAATTGGATTCAAAATTTTCTTATGATTTTCCCCTTCAATTCAGAGAAATTTCCTAACTATATTTCAAAGTTTTCAAAACTTGTTAAGGAAAAATTATTTTGTTAAATGTATCTGTGAAATTAAAAGATAGTAACATGAATGATGGAGTCACAGAAAATATGTAGATGCAAGGGAAATGGTTAATACCCCCTCCCCTATTTAGATACCCACAAACTTAGCATGCAATCTATCTATAACACTTGGGCCCACTGCCCTAGGCTCTAGTAGAGTTTCACGAGTGACGACTGGTCCCACAGACCACCACTAGCCTTAACCATGTGGCATTTCCTCACTCACTCGCAAGCCAGGATCAACTTCACGACTGCTCACCCATCCTAGTACTACTCCAAGCTGAGCACACTTAACTATGGAGTTGTTTAGTGATGGGCTCCCGGAAAAGGAGGTGCACCTTGGTGATATGGGTAGTCCAATCATTCCTTATAAGATCATGTTATCCAAGGCCTCAAATCATGGGATGTTATAATCTTCCCCACTTAGAATCTTGACGTCCTCATCAAGTATCAACTATATGGCCTCATAATATTTCCCCATTTCAGTGTAGACCCAGAATGGCCCATGGGAACCCAGCTCCCGATTACATAATACCATCGTAAGGGTGGTTGCGTCAACCATGGACAACCCTTTCCCACAATCCTGGACCGCATGGCTCAAGACTGGCATGCTATCTCTCCATGCGGGCCCCACCTACTGGAGAGGTTATGGCTCAAATACCATTTGTAACACCTAGGCCCACTTCCCAATGCTCTAGTAGAGTTTCAGGAATGACTACTGGTCCCACAGACCACCACTAGCCTTAACTGCGTGGTATTTCCTCACTCACGTGCATGCCAGGATCAACTTCCCGACCGGTCACCCATCCTAGTACTACTCCAAGCTAAGCATGCTTAACTATGGAGTTCTTTAGTGATGGGCTCCCGGAAAAGGTGATGTGGGTAGTCCAATCATTCCTTTTAAGATCATGTCATCCAAGTCCTCAAATATTGGGATGTTACACTATCCCAGAGTGTCAAAGTATGAGGTTGTATGTAAACAAGAAAGGTTACTTCTTTCTTTAGGACCCTCATTTTCCCATTAGGAGCACTACATGATAGAAATTTGCAATCCACAGAGAGTGTGGTATCTTTCATGTTGTAGGATTTTGACCTTAATTCTCCTATAGTCTAGGGCTTGCATCTATCTTAGGAAATAAAAACCATAGTTGTTTGACTGATGCAACTCTTGTGGTCTATAGGGAAATATGGCTACAAAATAGATAGTAGAAACAAAATTTTTAACTACCATATTCCCCATAAACCAGAGGATTGTGTAAATAACTATAAGATGGGAGGTATGGTCTTGAGGATATACCTGGTCCTGGAGAAAGTATAGAGACATCTCCTCATCACTATAGATGCACAACTATCTTCTAGTTGCAATAGGAATCATTTCACTACTACATCGCCTAGTCTGCACAATGGACTATAGGTTGACATTGTCCTCCTAGCGGCAAACAACAACCTCCAAGCCTTTATGGAATTCAACACAGATCACCTAGAACTCCTGTCATCCTACATGAAAAAATAAGGAGTTGTCCCTCTCTTTGGTGTACAGGTCATTAACTTGCTCTCCCACAATAATTTCTTCCTTGTTATCCCTCCCTTTAGTGAGTAGGACTTGATTGGGATCTCAATTGGTTACCATAACCAGAGAGTACAATAATTATCACAAGCAATTGTGTTGTATTCTGGCAAGCCCTCGATAACCCTCTATTTATAGGCAGGGTTAGGGTCTAGGTTCCCAATCTGTGTGGGAGTCAAAGGGACTAGAAGATCTTGAATTTTTATGATATGTGAGCACCAAATTGGTCGGCTGGATGCTTACGGTTGTCTGACATGCAATTCGGTCATTTCTCTCGGTGAGACAGACATTTTGCAGTTTACTGATTGCACATGCATTTGGCAGTTTGTTCTCAATAAATGCTAAACATCAATTCCTTGCATTAATAGATTTGAGAAATCAAAACAATCAATCTTTCTCATAGATTCAGGGAAGTTGCTAGAACCTTCCATCGACACAATCTATAGGATTGGTTCACCGAGTGAACCGATCATCTTGTTATATCTGAGACGATCGGTTCACCCAGTGAGCAGATCGGTTGGTGCCTATTTCGTGCAGAACTTCATCCAATTCAGTTCCAATCAACCTGGCATTCCAAACAGCCGTCTCACTAGGTGAGCCGATCAGTTGGCAGTCTAGTCAGTTTCTTAGTTGTGTGAATTGAATACCTAAACACTTTTTGTAATCAATTCAATCATCATTCAAGATTAAACTCCTCTTCTAGGTCAAGACCTATGTGACCATATAGGTCCCATATTACGTTAGTAGTGAATGTCCATAACAACTTATGACATCACAACCAATGAGTGGTGCCTAGTCGCACATCAATGCTACCCTAGTGAATGGAAAGTTGGAGAAAAACTTCAATCTACGATTTGTTTATGGTGTTATAGTATTTGAATATTTCCTTTTTTACTAATCTCCATATTGAACTCGAGGCGTGGAATAGTCATCCTTATCAACATTCCATCTTGTTTCTTGAACCAGAGCAGACTATATGAGATATATGTAAGCTAACTATCACATATTGACTCACAAGTGCATGGCCATGCATTTCTCAGTCTTGCTAATCAAGAGGCCTAGGATATCATAGTCTTGTAGGAGGGACAAATCCCATCTAGATCACTCACAGTCGATCCCCATGTGTCATAGTCACCCAATCATCACCTTTAAAATAACCCTTATATCAGGATTATGTTTGATGATGTCAAATCATACCTAACAACATGTGATGGGTGTAGTGACTTCAGGTATAAGAACCACAATCACCACCATCACAACGAGAGTTGACTATGAATACCATGATAAAGGCTTCCATGTGTCAGTCTCTTGGTGGGTCTGTCTGATACACTCTTCCCTAACATGCATATTTATGCTTGGTTTGATGTGCTATATCATGACTAATGAGATTCTATCATCAAGCAATTCACACTCTGAATTTATGTGTCAGTGTTGTCTATCTACCTTCCACAATAACAACCGATTAGGAACATATGAGAATGTATGTGTATACTCTTAGCATTCCTATGTTCTCACTGTTTAAGTTTTGTACTTGAAAACATGCATCATTGAGTAACATCATTCTCTAGAAATTTATAATGTTACATCATTATCTCATAACTAAATTAAATAGAATACATTGGAAGCTTGCTTTTTATTATTAATCAAGTCATTCATATATTATGCCATTACAATCATCATATATTTGGCTCTATGGGCATACAAACTAATAGACTCCCACTTATACTTAGAGTAAATCACTCACAAATCATATTCCAAGTGATCTAACATGTCCATCAATCTTCAATGGTGAAAGTGCCTTTGTCAAGGGGTCAACAATATTATTCTCAGTTGTTACTCTGAAAATCTTTACATCTCCTTGTTGTATGATCTCTCGTATGATATGGAACCACCTTTGTATATGGTTTGAGTGCTGATGTGATCTAGGTTCCTTAGTCTGTGCAATAGCTCCATTGTTGTCACAATATAGCTCAATTGCATCAGTGATGCTTGGAACGACCCTATGTTCTAAAATGAACTTCCTGATCAATACATCCTCCTTTGCTGCATTTGATGCATCAATATACTCGGCCTCTATTGTAGAATCGACAAATGTCTCTTGCTTGGAACTTTTCCATCTTACAACTCCATTGTTTAGGCAAAATACAAATCCGGATTGCGATATATAATCATCTATGTTAGTCTGGAAGCTTGGATTGGTGTACTCTTCCTCTCCTCCATAGACCAAGAATTGATCCTTAGTCCGTTCAAGTACTTTAGGATGTTCTTCACAGCTATCCAGTAAGCATCACCTGAATCTGACTAATATCTTCTCGTCATGCTCAAGGCATACTAGATTTTTGGATGGGTACACAACATTGCATACATGATTGATCGAATTGTTGAGTCATATGGAATCAAACTCATGTGTTCCCTTTCATCACAAGAACTAGTACTTTGAACTTTAGAGATGGAAAAAATCCATGTAGCATGGGCACATTTCCTCTCTTTGAGTTCTCCATGCTGAACCGCTTCGATAATTTGTCAATGATGTGCTCTGACTCAGTCCATGAATCCTCTTGGATCTATATCTATAGATCTTTATCCCCAAGATGTAGGATGCTTCTCCAAAGTCATTCATAGAAAATGTATTTTCCAACCATGTCTTTACCTTTTATAAAGTAGGGATGTCATTCCCCATCAACAGTATGCCATCTACATTCAATATGAGGAATGTCTCTATGCTCCACCTAACCTTCTTGTAGACACAAGGTTCATCTTCATTTTGAATAATTCCAAACTCTTTGACTGTCTCACCAAAATAAAGATTCCAGCTCCGAGATGATTTCTTCAATCTATAGATTGATCTTTATAGCTTACAGACTTTATTTGCATACTTTGAGTTTATAAGACCCTCAAGATGTGTCATGTACACATACTCAAGAAGATTATCATTAAGGAACAAAGTTTTAACATCCATCTACCAGATCTCATTGCCATGATAAGCAGCAATAGCAAGCATGATCGTGATGGACTTAAACATGGCCACTAGAGAAAAAGTTTCATCATATTCAACACCTTGAACTTATTTGAAACCCTTTACAACCAATCTGCCCTTATAGTTTTGTACTTTACCATCCATGTCAATCTTCTTCTTGAAGGCCCACTTGCACCCTATAGGTTTTACCCCTTCCGTGGATCCACGAAATTCCATACTTTGTTGGTATACATGGATTCCATCTCTGATCTCATGGCCTCAAGCCATTTCTCAGACTCTGATCCCCCAGTAGCTTCTATATTGTTTTTTGTCTCATCATATATGACCAACTCGCCGCCTTCATGAGTCACAAGATACCCATATCTCTTAGATTCAAGGGTTTTCCTATTAGATCTACAAGGTACCTGTGTCACTTGAGGAATTTGTGATTCCACAACACCTTGATATTCTCTTTATTCCTCTTGTTCATCTATTGGTTCCATGTTTTCTTGTTGGTCTAGAACCTCTTAAAGGTCCACTTTTCTCCCAGTGACCTTTCGAAATGAAATCTATCTTGAGGAATACAACATCCCTGGAAACAAACACGTTGTTGTCAGATAGGGAATAAAAGTAATATCCTCTTGTCTCTTTAGGATATCCAACTAAATAACATTTATCATATTTAGGGTCCAACTTTTTAGAAAACATTCTCTTAACATAAGCTTCACATCCTCAAATCCTCATAAAAGACATATTGAGACACTTCCCATACCATATCTAATTTGGTATCTTTTGAACTGACTTAGATGGTACCCATTTAGTGTAAACCTAGCGGTTTTTAGGGCATAGCCCCATAAGGTAGTCAGAAGGTTAGCTAAACTCATCATAGATTGCACCATATCCAGCAATGTGTGATTCGTTCTTTCTTATACTCCATTGTGATAAGGTGTTCTTGGTGGAGTCCACTATGATACGATCACATGGGCTCTAAGAAGGTCCTCAAAGTCTTGGTTTAAGTATTCTCCATTTCAATCATACTGAAGTGCCTTAATACTTTTCCCAAATTGTTTCTGTATTTCATTCATAAGCTTCTTGAACCTATCAAGACTTTTTGACTTATGTTTCATTAAATAAGCATAGTGATACCTACTAAAGTCATCAGTAAAGGTAATGAAGTACTAATACCCACCTATAGCATTTGTTCTTAAAGGTTTGCATATATCAGTATGTATGAGTCCTAGTAGATCACTAGCCCTCTCATTCATACCGGTGAAAGGGGTCTTAGCCATCTTTCCCAACAAACAAGATTCACATGCCTCTATTGATTTCAAATCAAAAGAGTCTAGATAACCATCTTTGTGGAGTCTATATATGTGATTCTCATTTATGTTCCCTAGACGACAATGCCAATGGTACGTTTTGTTTGAGTTATTGAGTTTTAGTTTTTTGGTATCAACATTATGAACATCTGTTTTTAGATCAAACAAGTAAAGACCATAAGACACTGGGGCACTACCATAAAAGATCCCATCTTTGAAAATATAACATCAATCATTTTTAAAATGGAATTCAAATGGATCCATGTCCATACAAGATACATAAATGATGTTTCTATTTATAGTAGGTGCACAATAGAAGTTCATTAACTTTGTTACAAGCTGTATGAATATAGATGCAGTATAGGTTCCAAATATGCTGGCCACAACTCTTGCGCCATCAACAACTTGTAGTTCCACCTCACCTCTTCCCAAAGGCCTACTTCTTTTCAAATCCTGCATATTCAAACATATGTGAGATCCACATCCGGTATCTAGTACCCATGATGAAGAAGTAGATAGATTATCTCAATAATGTATCTACCTGAAGTGGAGATCTGTATCCCCATCTTCTTATTTTTAAATGCCTTCAAGTACAAAGGATGAGTTCCTCTTGTACTTTTTTTTCTCCTTATTTTGGGTGTTGAAGATTTGGAATTGGGCTTAACCTCAGAACTCTTCCCGGCCTTGCTTTGATCCTTGGACTCAACTCCTCTAATCACCATCATGGTTTTGTCCTTCTTCAATATTTCTTCATCATGAATCAACATAGTAAGCAAGTCTAACATCAGGCTGGCCATATTATTTACATGATAACATGCAATAAAGTGGCGATATGATTCTGGCAATGTCTTTAGAATCATATATGTGACCAACTCTTGGCTCAAGGTGAATCCCAATTCTTCAAGATGATGCACATGTCCAATTATATTGAGCACATGTTCTTCTACTAAGCTTCCCTCTATCAGCTTAGACTCAAAAAGTGCATTCATGATATCATCCATTTCTTGCTCTGTAATGCCAATGTTCACTTTCTTATGATGTGTTACCATCTCGAGAATCCCCATTTCCTCGCATTTTTCATGCAACTCATAGTTCATGTAGCTAAGCCTAAGGTACTTTATCTCTGAGGCATCATTAGAATGCTTCCAATAAGCATCAACTTGTACCCTAGGCGCATTAGGAGCAGGTATTTCTAGCATTGGTTTGTCAAGGACATAGAGCTTGCACTCTTCATTGAGAACCCTTTCAAAGTCTAAAACCAGTTATGGAAATTTGTCCCATCAAGTTCGTCATTCCTAAGGACCGATCGCAATATATATTTATTCGTCATCTAATTCTACAATAGAAAATTGGCATTTGTCAAAAACTTTTGATTTTGTTTTAGTTGAAAATTTTGACGGTATCAGTTAGGTCTTTAATTAATTATTGCTCCCACTATTTTATTCAAATTCATATCCCTTGTATATCAATTTGGAATATTGCAATGTACAATATTCTAGTGGGCTAAGATCAAAGATAATTCAACCATGGCCCGACCAACACCACTATACATAGTCAATTATCAAGGTAGGCAACTTTTTCCTATTGCATCATATGTAATTCCATATAGATGATATGTGCAACTCCTTACCATAATCATATGCATGCCTCTGGGACTAGATGCTCTAAGAATCACCAATTAATCATGACCCAAAGGCTGACATGATAATAATGCACCCCACTAGGACGAAACCTACATTATTACCATCACACTTACAAAAGATAGACGGTGCACCATACTAGGTGTAACCTACACTTGGTCGATCAAGCATTTCATGTGTTCCTCTTTTAGAAAGCATCTAAGGCTTAATGTTTTATATTTGAGGGAGTTTGTATTTACAAATACATATACTTTATCCAATCACCACATATATACTACATATCAAATACATGCTATATCCCACAACGAGAACATGCAATAAACAAAAAGTGATGGTTATGACCAGCCTAATGTAATTCCTTAGAGCCACAAGAAATTACCACAACTTAGTGTTAACATCATATGCAAAAACCTTTTGTTCATGATGATTTGTGCTTGCCAATACAGGTTTATTAGTTCAACCCTTGAACCGATCGGCTCGCCTCCTGGCCGACCAGTTGGTCGTCTCACTGGTTGTCTGGTCCTTCTATCCATCAATCATGGATCCTCCAGTCGATCGGTTGGCTTCACCAACTGATCGATTTGGCTCATCCACCTAGTCCTCCTTTGTCTTCCAGCACGTCATCTCGCCTTTGAGATGGTCGTCTGGCATCATCAGAACATCTTTCTTCGTTGTCATAATTGGAAAGTAAACTATCCTATGATTTACATCATTATAGATAAATTTCGAGTTACATTTGAGGGGAGCATGGTTAGGAAACAATTAACTTTACATTAGAAGATAAAGATAGAGGCTTGATACAAAGACAAATATAAAAAAGGATTTAACAACCACACAACCATGAACAGATAATAGGGGTTATTAGCCATAACCATGCCACACATCCACTATAAGAACTCATTTTTAGGGTGATACATGTAAATTGCATATATATATATATATATATATATATATATATATATATATATATATATATATATATATATATATATATATATATATATATAGTCAGGCTAGAATACACTCGAGTGTATCCGGAGCGGAATACACTCAAGTAGTTTTCCATGGTGCAATATTTTTTTTGAAAATCTAATCCATTGATCTTCTTAAACATCTTGTGAACAACTCATACGCAACATTTGAGCACATTTGGATATGTATAGATCATGTTATGAAGACCGCAAAAATTATGCATTTTAAATTAGTTTCGGGCGTCAATTTTGTTGCCCTTGGATGAGTGACTTACACTCATCCAAATGGGCTCAAAATTTGTATGTAGCCTAGTTATGGTATGACAGTGAAGATCAATGGTTTACATTTTGCAAAAAATAGTCTTGATATGCAAACACACTTGAGTGTATTCGTGTGATCCGTACACTCGAGTGTATTCTAGCCTGACTCTCTCTCTCTCTCTCTATATATATATATATATATATATATATATTATATTAGTTTGGGATTAAGTGTTGTATTTAATTGGACAAAGTTAATCACATCACATGCAATAATTAAATAATAAAACCAAAAATCTGATCGTGTAGATTATTCCAAAATATAGTAGATTGACGTGGCTCTGATACCAGTATAGGAAAATATGGCTACAAAATAGGCAACAGAAACAAAAAAATTAACTACCATAATCCCCATAAACCAGTGGATTGTGTCAATAACTATAAGATGGGAGTGATGATTTTGAGGATATACCTGATCCTAGAGCAAGTCCAACGACATTTCCTCGTCATTGTAGATGCGCAATTGTCTTCTACTTGCATTAGGACTCGTCTGACTATTGTGCCTCCTGGTCTACACCATAGACTGTAGTTTGATGTTGTCCTCCTACCGGTAGACAACATCCTCCACCCCTCTATGGAACTCTACACGGACTGCCTAGAACTCCTGTCATCCTACTAGAATGGACATGAAGGAGTTGTCCCTCCTATTGGTGTACTAGTCACCAACTTGATCTCCCACCATTGTTTCTCACTTGCTATCCCTCCTTTTAGTGGGTAGTACTTTCTTGGGCTCTCTATTGGTTACCACGACCAGAGAGGACAACAATTGTCACAAGCAATTGAGTTGTGTTCTGGGAATCCCTAGTACCCCTCTATTTATAGGAGGGGTTAGCGTATGTGTTCCCAATTTGTGTGGGAGTGGAGGGGACCGAAAGATCTTGAATTTTCATAACCTATGAGAACAGAACCGGTCAGATGGAAGCCGAGATGGTTGTTTTTCATGTGAGATAATTGGTCATTTCATTGTTTCCCAATCCCACATGAGTTTAAACATTTGTTACCAATTAATACTAAACTTCAATTCCTTATATCAATAGAATTGAGTAATCAAAGTGATAAATATTTCTCATGAATTTGGGAAAGTTTCTAGAACCTTCCATCAATGCAACTGAGTTGATCGGTTCACTAGGGGAACCGATCCTATCACTCTACCCAAGCCGATCGGTTCACACAGTGAGTCGATCGATTGTTGCTCGTTTCATGCAGAACTTCATCCAATTTAGTTGCAATCAACCTGACATTCCAAATGGCCATCTCACTGGGTGAGTCAATCGATTGGCAGTCCAGTCAGTTGATTTGTTGCATGAATAGAATACCTAAACACTTTTAGTAATCAACTCAATCATCATTCAAGATTAAACTCCCCTTCTAGGTCAAGACCTTTGTGTGTGATCCTATAGGTCCCATATTAGGTTGGCAGTGAATGTCCATCACACCTTATGACATCACAAGCAATGAGTAGTTCCTAGTTACACATCAATGCTACCCAAGTAAATGGAAAGCTAGAGAATAACTTCAACCTACAATTTGTGTATGGTGTTATAGTGTTTGTATAGTTCCTTTGTCACTAATATCCAGATTGAACTCAGGGCATGGAGTAGTCATCCTCTTCAACATTCAATCTTATTCCTTGAACCAGAGTGGACTGTGTAAGATATATGTAAGATCAATATCACATATCGACTTACAAGTGCACGACCATGCATTTCTTAGTCTTGCTAATCAAGAGGCCTAGGATATCAAACTCATGTAGAAGGGACAAATCCCATCTACATCACTCACAATCGATCCTCATGTGTCACAGTCACCCAATCATCACCTTTATAATAACCCACATTTTAGGGTTACGTTTGATGACCTCAAAGCAAGTCGAATGACATGTGATTAGTGTAGTGACTTCAAGTCTAAGAACCATAATCACCATCATCACTATGAGAGTTGACTATGACTACCATGGTAATGGATTCCATGTCTTAGTATCGTGATGGGTCTGTCTGATACACTATTATGTAACATGTATATGTGTGCTTGGTTTGATATTTCCATAACATGACTAATGAAATTTTGTCATCAACCAACTCACACTTTGATTGTATGTCTTGATGTTCTCTATCTACCTTCCACAATAACAACCAATCAGGGACATAATGAGAATGTATATGTATACTCTTAAAAATCCGTGTGATCTCATCATTCAAGTCTTGTACTTGAAAACATACATCATTGAGTAACATCATTCTCTAAACATTTATAATGTTACATAATTATCTCTAGACTTAATGAAAAAGAATGAATTCGAGATTTCCTTTATTTATTAATCAAATCATTTACATATTATGCCATTACAATCATCATATGATTGGATCTCTGGGCATACATAGTAACATGGTCTTCTATGGCAGAACTGTAGTATCTTGAAATCTTTTCCAGAGCTGAATTGGTATCCTTTGTAGTGTCCTTGGATGATCTTCATTAATTTTTCTCAACATGTTGTATTCTTCTCCTTTAGTGATAGTCTGCAGCTTTGTCATGTTTGTATATTTGTTAGGTGCATAGGCAACATCGGAATTACTATGTAGAACTACTATTGTTGCCTTGCATTGATAACCAATAGTGTCCAGTGATTTTCGTGCAGGATTGGCACGAAGATGAAATATTGGAGAGAGTTTTGTAGGAGTTGGATCATTCTCTCCTTCTCTCTTGAATTGTTGCTGTTGAGGATGTCCTCTTATAGTATATAGTAAGCCAAATATATGTTTGGAATATGAAACAAATTTTCCGTGCGTAGAATGCAAGTGTACGCGTCAATGTAATATAGGCCTTTGTGAGGCCCGAGTCGAACTCAGGGACACTGAATTATCGGAGACTACTACTAACTACTCGCAATCAACTACACCGATTAGAATGGTTTGAGAGTTGTTTTAAAATTAAAAGAAAATAAAATGAAACAAAACAAAATAATCGATTAAAGGTTTAGTTTAATCAATAAAGGCAGAGATCTTTAGGATTGCGGTTTCACCACGGGTTATCATTGTATGAATTTCTATATAGTCACTCAGATTCATCTCTCTATCCGGGTAGTGGCCTATAGTCAGAATTTCCCACTGTCGTGGTACAATTCACTACCTATGTCTAGGTCGGTTCCACCATCGTAGTAACCTATACCCTAAACTAGGTGCATTAATATCGACCTCTGGGTATCCACCATTAACCTTACACCAGCTTGTTCAAGGGATTTGTCAATTGATGTGAAATTCGTCTCTTTTCAATCGTTAATTCTTCTTTCAAATTAATTAAGGGCATTAGGTTATTATTATGGTGATCAAGCATAACAATATAATTGAGAAAACGAATTCATACCACAGATTTAAGAGATAAATGATGAATTACTATGATAAAATTGTCATACAATGCTTCCCTGGGCTACTCCTGGTCCTAAAGATAAAGGGGATTAGCCCTGCATGTTCATCTCAAAGCAAAACATGGTAGAGAAAAGGGGAAACATGGAGAAAAACGTGATTGAGTGGTGAAACCCCTGAACAGAGAGGATCCAAGCGTTCCTTGGCGTAGAATACGCGATCTCCCGCCTTTCGGTGGTGGAAAACGTCTTCTTCGGCGTCTGGAACGGCTGGGGCATGCTTCTGGGCTCTGTTCTTCTCTCCACACCTTCTCGGGACGTGTGCAGTGGCTAATGACGTGATAGCTTGCTCTTGGCCGCCGTCATTAGGTATAATCACCGAGTTAGGTTGCCAAAATATCACAGCCATCGAATTTAGATCGATCTGAAGCAAACTTGTATCTGACGGTGTCGATACCATACGGGTCGATGGTATCGACCTTGTGCGGTATCGGCAATTCTTCTTTCTCTTCGTTGTTGCGCCTGATGCTGGCTCGATACCATCGACGCGGGTCGATGGTATCGACACCCTGAGGTGACGGTTTTGTCTTTTTGTGTCGTTGTAGCTCCACTTGTCAATAGTATCGACATATGTGTCGATAGTATCGACTCTCTTCTCACCAGCAACCTGATGGTACATCGATACCATCGACTCTCCTATCGCTAGTATCGACTTTCTGCTGCTCCTTGCGGATGGCAACCTGTGGTCATGTCGATGGTATCGACCACTGTCGATGGTATCGACAACAACTGATATTCATTTTTCCTGAAATTGCAACACAAAACCACATAAGCCGGAATAAAACATATTATTGTAATAATTTATGCTCAAAATACTAAAATAAGGGAGATTTTCCATAGAGAAGGATCATAGACCAAAGTAGATGAATTATGCAATATTAACCACCAAAATGACCAATAAATGCATAAAACACAAGTAAAATAAGTCTATAAATGTGACTCAAAATAATCGCATCAAACTCCCCTAAGCTTGACCATTGCTCGCCCTCAAGCAACAAAACCTTAGAATAGAATTGCTAGGGTCAACTAAAGAATAGATCATCACAACAAACATTACCATATGATCCCCACCGGACATTCACATTCCGGCCCTCACTAACCATGGAATGATAATTACCCTAAAGGCGACAGTAATCATCCATAAAAGATATCTACCTCAAAATTGATGAACACTATCATATAAGGCAGTTAACATAATAAAATTCGCCGGTTCAGACTCGGTGCATCTTGTGATCTCCTATTCTATGTTGCTCGCCCTAACTACCATCTACATGGAAGCATCTCTCCTGGTATTCACAAGTGAGGAGAAAATCACGGTGGCCTACCAATTCAAGCAATGGGTGGATGAAATGGGTGGCTCATGGAAGAAATGGAAGCATTATACAGTTTCAACATGCATAAAACAAAATGCCCTAAATGATGCATTTGCACATGAAAATGCCCTAATGCCTATAATTGGGTGGAATGATGCATGCACTAACATCCCGTATCAAGATGAGATAGAATATCTAACTGATCTACATCATGTACTTACTCATCTTAAAATGCAGGTGAGACTATGTTCCTTTCTCCCTCTTATTCTACTTGCTTCTCAATACTTTTTTTTCTTTCTTTTTCCATTTTTTTTCATTTTTTTCTTAAGCCCTTATATCCATAAATGACAATGAATTATTTTTTGGGCTCACTTTTTCTGCATAGCTCAAATATTTGAAGCATTTATGAAGGTATGGAACATGTTAATCACCCTTAAAGAAGAAATAAGATACATGATGTACTGTATGCATAAAAAAAATTATGAATGCAGCTAAATGACACGCACCTAAGGATAATGTGCATGTATAACTACTCTTTTTTTTATTTTCATGCAAGACATGTGAGAATACTTTGCAATGCAAGACCTATCAGCAATCAAAAAGGTTAAAACCGTAATGTACTTCCAATTCTTATGGTGGATAGTGAAAAACAATGAGGTGGAAAGATCACAAGACTAATTGACTGAACCTTTGAAAATTATTATGTGTCCCTCCTTACTAACCTGTGTAGTAGTTAAGAGGTTTCTCTCTCTTACTTCAAATTAGAGTCTCATTATCATTTGGTCAGTTTAGGCTCACACAACCAATTCCGTCCACTTTTCATTAATCATTAGGAATGTACAGTTGTGATTTTTCTATTTTAGAGTTGACAAAACCAATCATTTTCTTAAGTTATGTGCTCAAAGTTGAACAACACAAGCTTGTGAACACTCAAATTTTTTAATTTTCCCTTAATTCCCATGTACAAGCAATTGAGATGACACAAGACTTAAGACATCCACAATTACACTAGATAGAGTGTGGATCCTACAAACAAACTAAGATTGCAAAAACTAAATGACAAGAAACAAAACAATAAAATCTAAAAAGTAAGAAAACTAAAGGATAGAGTTGTTCCAACACCCCCCTAAGCTTGAATTCGACTATGGCCTCATAGTCAAAAACAATCTTAAAGGTTGGAACAGAGGTATTAATCACTCTTCTGGCGGAGGCGGGTACTGTGGGGCCGTGGGGTCCTAGGATGGGTACTGCCCCTGAAAGCTCGGATCATACTGGGGCATGGGTGGAGGTTGTGGATACCCCCCAAAGTAGTTCTGGCTCCAGTAGTGATCATAGAAGGGCTGCTACTGCATCTCCATCCTATGCAACCTGCCATGAATCTGCTGTTGGTTATCGAGGAGGAGGCTCTCATTTTCAAAGATAGCCCTCTGGTTGTCAAGTAACCGGTTTGTCATCTCCTGAATACCGGTGTACACTGTAGTGTGGTGCTGCTGCATCTACTGTATATCCTACAGCATGGCATACATTCCTTGCATTGAGTAGACATCCTCGCTTGGCTGCGAAGGCGGTGGTGGTGGCGGAGGCTGCGAAGATGAAGATGCACCCAGATGCATGTGAGGATGCTTCCTAGGTGCCACTCGTGCACGAAGAGGAGTGTAGGCCTCCTCTTCCTCTTCAGCCTCGTCGTCATCATTGTTGTTGTCGTCATTGCCGCCGTCTTCATCTGAATCATCAATAGCGATAACCGGCCATCAAAAATGTTGAGCACCCTCGATGTGGAAGACAGGGTCGGGAAGCGAACACTCCTGATAAGCATGATTTACGTGGCAATGTGCATACGTCAGTCCATCACGCAGCAGAATGAGGTTGGAGCGGTGAAGATGCTGCAAATTGACCTTGCTTCTGTTGGAGAGAGGAGTCAACTGGGAGAAATTCAGCCCAAGATAGTGGGCCAGTGGTGTAATGAGCCCTCCAAAATGAATTGGATCCTTCCGCGTACTCCTCTTGACTGCCAACACGCACTGCAAGAAGAATGCTCCCCAATTGCACTCTTGCCTCTTCAGTAGTTTATACAAAAAAAATAGGTCTGTCTCTTGAAACTTGCTAAGAGACATATCACCCCTAGAAAACATAGTGGAGCAAAGCATGCGGTGAATAATCCGCACAAACAGGTGCTCGAAATCTGCTACCTCCGCATTGTGGTAGCTCACAGATTTGCCCGGCGGCACAATCACGAGCTCGGCAAAGATAGTGTCGTAATCCGTCCGGTTGTCTGGCCTCTGGTAATCAGTTCGCCCATGGTTCCAGTTGTAGATGGAGTTGAACTGGCGGAGGGTGAGAGTGTAGTCGTTGTTATACAGCCGGAAAGAAACACGGCCCTTGATCCATTCACAATCTATGGCGATGATGTCATTGGGCATGACGTAGACGTCCAGCGACGCCATGAATTCCGCCACCAGCTCCTTGTATGTCGGCCAATCACCGAAGAACGGCTAGCCATCAGCATGGTATTCCAGCTCATCGGGCGTCCTTCCCGTGTGTCTCGCCTGCCCCTTGAGCACATAGGCCAGATTAGCATCGAACCCCAGATTGTTGATCATGTCACGGTCAACATAACGGGTCAGCTCAATCTTCCTTTTCATGATCTCCTCGTAGATCTTCCTGACCTCCGGAGTAGGATGAACGATCCGCGGATGCGGAATAGACGCAGTCGGTGGAGGAACGAACTTTGGGATCTCCATTGGATTTTCCCAGGAAGAGGACGTGCCGGCAACATGCACCATTGTCGTAGAAGAAAATGATTAGAAGATGGATCTCGAAGAAGTTTGGAGAAGAAAATCTCCGCTCGGTGAAGAACGCACTCCTTGGATGCTCGTAGTCGGGCTTCAATTGCTCACAAGGATGCTCGACACAAGCGGAGAAGGATTGCTCTGAAGTTGTGACGTCATCTGACAACAATCCCTCCCTTAAATAATTGTGGTCGGTGCTGCTGTATGCCCGTCGATACCATCAATGTGGGTCGATGGTATTGACTCGCGTAGCACAATCTGTACTGCCGCTGGTATCGACGGTCGTTGATGGATGGATGTGGGGGCCCGGATCGATGATGTGTCGATACTATCGACGGATGTCGATGGTATCGACCCGTCCCACGAATCGACTCTCTTGGTGCAGCGATCGCCGTTGATTTCCTCTCGCGGATCGGTGACGTGTCACGTCGATACCATCGACGTGAGTCGATAGTATCGACTTATGGTTAGGGCAACACCCTCGCGAGGCCCAACCGCCGCTTTCTTCCTGTAACTGGGTCGATACCATCGACAGGCCCGTCGATGGTATCGACTTCATTGAGATGATTTCTTCTGAATATCTCCAGAGATCTCACGAGTATCGACACCCATGTCGATACTATCGACCTCATTCTTGCGATCAACCTGTTGGTGTGTCGATACCATTGACGAGGCCGTCGATAGTATCGACACAGAGCAATTTCTTCAGTTGCCAACCTATACCCAACTCGATACCATCGACACAAGGGTCGATGGTATCGACTCTGCCTCAGTCCGGCACATTGCGCAAACGATCACGGTACCTTTTTTACACTAAAAACGAAGTCATATCAAACCAAAGTACGAATGTGAAAGAAACTAAACTAAACTACCGATGGTTGGGTTGCCTCCCAACAAGCACCCTTATTTAACGTCTTAGGCTAGACGACATGAAGCTCGTCATGCATCCAGAAGTGCAATGAGTTTGACCTCATTCACTTTCCTCGTGTAATCTTCACCAAAGTACAACTTCAAACGTTGCCCATTGACCAGGAACGTTGTCTCGCCATCACGCACCAAGATTGCTCCATGTGGCCTGACCTCCTCTACGGTTAATGGCCCACTCCACCGGGATTTCAATTTCTCGGGATGCATCTTGAGCCTGGAGTTGAAAAAAAGTACATGATCTCCTTTCTTGAAGACAAGCATCTGAATATGGCGATCGTGAATCAACTTTGTACGCTCCTTGTAGATCCGCGAACTTTCATATGCATTCATCCGCAGCTCATCAAGTTCATTGAGATCAAGCAACCTTTTCTTTCCCGCTTCATCATAACTCAAATTTAGCTTCCTCGGCGCCCAATGCACTTTATGCTCCAATTCCACCGGTAAGTGGCAGGCCTGACCATAAGCCAACCTAAAAGGCGTAGTGCCTATAGCTGTCTTATATGCCGTCTTGTATGCCCACAAAGCATCCGGTAGCAGGGCACTCCAATTCTTCCTCGTGGAAGCCACAGTGTGCTCCAAGATCTTCTTAATCTCCCAATTGGAGACTTCCACTTGCCCTTGAGTTTGCGGGTGGTACCGGGTACCAATGTTGTGTTTTACCCCGTACTTTCTCAACAGTGCCGCAAACTTTTGATTCTGGAAGTGTGTACCCCCATCATTGATGATCATTCTTAGTAGACCAAACCTACAGAAAATATATTCTTTGACAAACCTGCACACTACAGAGGAATCATTAGCCCTTGTGGGTATTGCCTCTACCCACTTCGACACATAATCAACAGCTAAAAGAATGTACAAGTTATAATTTGAGGACGCAAAGGGTCCCATAAAATCTATACCCCACAAGTCAGACACCTCAACCTCTTGAAATACATTGAGGGGCATCTCTTGTCTTTTTGAGATATTACCTGCCCTTTGGCAGGAATCACATTGCCGCACAAAATCATAAGCATCCCTGAACAAAGTAGGCCAGTATAGGCCACTTTCAAGTACTTTGGTTGCAGTGCGAGAACTAGCATGGTGGCTGCCCGTCGGTAGTGTATGACAATGACGAAGAACACTTTCGTATTCCACCTCCGGTACACACCTCCGTAAGACACCATCCCTGCACTGCTTCAACAGAATAGGGTCATCCCAGAAATAATAACGTAAAGAATGGAAAATTTTCTTCTTCTCTTGGTAAGCCAATCATCCGGGATAATTTTACAGGCAAGATAGTTAACAATGTAAGAAAACCACGGGTCTTTCGATTTTACTTTCAAAAGTTGTTCATCTGGAAATGTCTCGGTAATGGGTATGTGCAAATCCTTTTCATCAACCCTCTCCAACCTAGACAAATGGTCCGCGACTACATTTTCAATACCCGCCTTATCTTTGATTTCAATATCAAATTCCTGTAAAAGTAAGATCCACCTAATCAATCTAGGTTTGGCATCTTTTTTCTCCATAAAATACTTAATGGCGGCGTGGTTCGTCCATACCACGACTTTTGATCCAACAAGATATTGCCGAAATTTTTCAAAAGCAAAAACAACAGCAAGTAGTTCTTTTACGGTTGTCGTGTAATTAAGTTGAGCATCATTCAAGGTTTTGGATGCATAAAAAATCACAGTGGGTTTATTATCCACCTGTTGTCCCAAAACAGCCCCAACCGCGAAATCGGATGCATCACACATTAATTCAAACGGCTTAGTCCAATCCTGTATTTGCACAACCGGTGCGGAAATCAGTTTTTCCTTAAGCACGTTGAACGCATGTAGACATTTTTCATTAAAATCAAACACGACATCCTTTTCTAACAACTCAGATAATGGCTTGGCGATTTTAGAGAAATCTTTTATAAAGCGGCGATAGAAATTGGCGTGACCTAGGAAACTCCTCACCCCTTTAACCAAATTCGGTGGGGGCAATTTGGAAATCACTTCGTTTTTTACCGGGTCTACCTCCAACCCTTTGCTAGACACTTTATGTCCTAGCACTATCCCTTCTCTCACCATCATGTGGCATTTCTCCCAATTGAGGACCAAATGTTTGTCCTCACAACGTTGCAGAACCTTGTCCAAATTGTATAAGCACTTGTCAAAGGACGCACCATAGATGGAGAAATCGTCCATAAAAACCTCCAAATAGCGTTCAACTATATCGGAAAAGATGGCAAGCATACAACGTTGAAAGGTCGCCGGTGCATTACATAGCCCAAATGGCATACGGCGGTACGCAAACGTTCCATAAGGACAAGTGAAGGTGGACTTCTCTTGGTCCTTAGGATCAATCGAAATCTGATTGTACCCCAAATAACCATCAAGAAAACAAAAATGTGATCGGCCAGCTAAAAGCTCTAAAATTTGATCAATGAATGGGAGAGGGAAATGATCCTTAAGTGTAGCGGCATTCAATCGGCGGTAGTCTATGCATACACGCCACCCGGTTACCAAACGGGTCGTGACAGGTTCATTAAATAAGTTTTATGTAACCGTGATTCCCCCCTTCTTAGGGACTACATGTGTGGGACTCACCCACGTCGAATCTGATATAGCATAGATGATACCTGCAGAAAGGAGCTTGATCACCTCCTTCTTTACTACCTCCATCATGCTAGGATTTAGTCGACATTGTGGCTGAATCACCGGCTTGGCTCCCTCCTCGAGCCGAATCTTATGCTGGCACAGTGTAGGGGAGATCCCCTTGATGTCTGCAACCGACCACCCGAATGTACCTCGGTGGTTCTTCAACACAATCAACAGCTGATCTTCCTCCTTGGAACTTAGATATGCCGAAATAATCACAGGCGGCTTTTCTTCCTCAGCTAGAAATGCGTACTTCAAGTGCGGTGGAAATGGCTTCAACTCCAAATCTGGTGGGCCGATTAAGGACGACTGAAGCGGTGGTGGGAGTTCACCAAGGTCCTCATAGTACCTAGCGTAAAAGCATGGAAGCACCTGAAGCATCTTGGCACACTCCTGTAGTGGCTTGCTTCTCATCCAATCATGTGATATGTTGACCAAGCAGGCTTCAAGTGGTAATTATGGATATGCATCAAAAACAAAACTTGCTATTGCCTCATCTTCTGTAGAAGGCGGGATGTCCTCCTCTTCATCATTAGGAAAACCCATAGCTTTGCTAAGGGATACAACCTTGGTATGCTCCATGATGTCTACATCCAAAGTCCCTTTTTCCACCTTAGTCATTACATGAGCCATATCTAAAAATGGCTTCCCTAGACAAAGTGAGATATTGTGATCAAAATGCTTCACCATACGAAATTGCTCCTTAGCTTTAGATGACGTGGTGCTGGAAGGCATGACCATCTCGAACTGATCATCGGCGATACCCAAGGTCAAACGACCTCTCCCCATCTCAAGTATCATGTCAGTTGTAGCTTGGAAGGGTCGTCCCAGTAGTAACTCATTTCCCTGTTCATCTTGCATCTCCATTACGACAAAGTCTGCTGGAAACACAAACCGATCTGCTTTCACCAATACGTCTTCACAAATCCCATAGGGCTTCATTACTGAATTGTCTGCCAGTTGTATTGTCATATTGCTCAACCTTGACTCTTTTAATCCCAATTTCTTGAATGTAGAGAGAGGCATTAAGTTTATGCTTGCCCCGAAATCACACAGTGCTTCGCCAAATTTCACCTTACCAATGTAGCATGAAATATTGAAGCAGCCCGGATCCTGCCTCTTAGGTGGCAATGTGCCCATGATGAAGGCACTCACCTGCTCCTTGAGAACTACAACCTCTGAGTCAGGGATTTTCCTCTTCTTAGTAATGATGTCTTTAAGAAACTTGCCGTAAGAAGGGATTTGCTCTATTGCCTCTAATAATGGAATGTTGACGGAGAGCTTTCTGAAACTGTCTAGAAACTTCTTAAACTGTGCGTCCACCTTCTTTTCTTTCACACTATTCGGATACGGGACCGGGACAGTCTGTGCCCTTTGATGCGGCGGCACATAAGGTGTCCTTTTCTGTGTCTCTTCCTCAACAACAATGGGCTCTGCAGTGACATCCTCTATGATTTCCTCAATTGGCTCTGTGACTGAGATTGGCACCTCCTCAGTGGCCTCACCTTTGTTTTCTTCTTGGGGTTTGCTTGGTTCATCGGCCCTGGGGTTTAAAAGCTTCTTGCCACTCCTTAGCAAGATTGCCTTCGCCTATTGGTTTCCTCCTGGAATGTTTGTGTTACCCAGAAAACCTTGCTGCGCCGGCGTCTTCAGATTGGCTATCTCGGCTGCCATTTGTGCCATAGATGTCTCTATTGTCCTCATCTGAACCCCATGGCTCTACAATGTCTTCCCGAACTGATTCATAAATTCCCCATGTTGATTTATCTGCTGGCCAAAAGTAGTCATTAATTCTTGGTTTTGCTTTATTACTTGGTTGAGCAACTCCGTGCTCTTGTCCTCCGCCACCGGCTGGGGTTTTGCATCGGGGTCCTGCAAGAAGTTGTTCAGATCCTTCCAGGAGAACTTCTTGTCCTTCCTCCATGAGTAATCGTTATTTCTATAACCTTGTTGTTGCCGCATGAATTTGACTTGAGCTTCATCCTTGGATTCAGTATCTTCCTTTGCAAGCAGTTTCTTCGCGAGAGGTCCATCTTCTCATTCATCTCCTTGATGGCCTTTGACTCCCCCGCAACTCGTACGTGCTCAACGGCATCCCTATCACCCCAGGATTGCTTCTTGGCCATGTTCTTTAGGATTTCCCAACACCTCGTGTTTGTGTTGTTCAAAAAGAATCCTGAGCCTGCGGAGTCTAAGTTACTTCTGTCATGCTCGGAGAGAGCAAAATAGAAGATTTTGACCTGTGTCTCCTTGTCAAGCATGTGATGCAGGCACCTCCTCAGCATGATCTGAAACCTTTCCCATGTCTCAGAGTAGGTCTCTCCTGCCATCTGGGTAAAATTGTGGATTTTCCTGATCATGTCGTTTGTCTTCTCGGGCGGGAAGAACATTTCAAAGAATACCTCCACCATGTGGTTCCATGATTCCACATATTCATCGTCCAGATTGTGCAACCACTCTCGTGCGTTTCTTGCCAAAGAACTCGGGAACAACTTTAGGTAGAGTGCATCCTGTGGGAACCTGTCAATTTTGACCATGTCGCAATTCTCCACGAATTGGCTTATGTGAGTGACTGGGTCTTCGTTCTTGAGCCCATGGAATGTATTTGACTTGAACAAGTTGATTAACGCAGGATCAATCTTGTAAGTCAGAATATTGATGGCCTGCTTCTTGATCGGCCCCTTTGAAGCAGATGAAGAAGACACCTTGATCTTCTCCCATATTGTTTGTGGCTCTGCCATTTCTTCTTGTTCGGATTCAGAATCTATTTCTTCCAGGTGGTCTTGATTGTAATCCTCCTCGTCTTCCGGTCCTGGAAATGGAACCTCTGGTGCCTGTTGTGTGTAGTTGGTACTACGCGTCTGCACCATGCACAGTACCTGCAAAATGAAAATTTAAGTTCAGTACCGTGCTAGATGATTACAAAAATTGGAAAGATAGACTATAAATCTTAGAAATGATTTCACAATAAAAAAATAAAAAAATGGCCTAGAGTGGCCGCTTGCAGCACTCGTAGTGTCGACAATTGTCGTGTCCCCGGCAACGACGCCAAAAACTTGACACGAATTTTCCGTGCGTAGAACGCAAGTGTACGCGTCAATGTAATATAGGCCTTTGTGAGGCCCGAGTCGAACTCAGGGACACTGAATTATCGGAGACTACTACTAACTACTCGCAATCAGCTAGACTGATTAAAATAGTTTGAGAGTTGTTTTAAAATTAGAAGAAAATAAAATGAAACAAAACAAAATAATCGATTAAAGGTTTCGTTTAATCAATTCAGGCAGAGATCTTTAGGATTGCAGTTTCACCGCGGGTTATCATTGTATGAATTTCTATATAGTCACTCAGATTCATCTCAGAATTGCCCACTGTCGTGGTACAATTCACTACCTATGTCTAGGTCGGTTCCACTGTCATAGTAACCTATACCCTAAACTAGGTGCATTAATATCGACCTCTGGGTATCCACCATTAACCTTACACCACCTTGTTCAAGGGATTTGTCAATTAATGTGAAATTCGTCTCTTTTAAACCGTTAATTCTTCTTTCAAAGTAATTAAGGGAATTAGGTTATTATTATGGTGATCAAGCATAACAATATAATTGAGAAAACAAATTCATACCACGGATTTAAGAGATAAATGATGAATTACTATGATAAAATTGTCATACAATGCTTCCCTGGGCTACTCCCGATCCTAAAGATAAAGGGGATTAGCCCTGCATGTTCATCTCAAAGCAAAACATGGTAGAGAAAAGGGGAAACATGGAGAAAAATGTGATTGAGTGGTGAAACCCCTGAACGGAGAGGATCCAAGCGTTCCTTGGCTTAGAATGTGCGATCTCCCGCCTTTCGGTAGTGGAAAACATCTTCTTCGGCGTCCGGAATGGCTGGGGCATGCTTCTGGGCTCCGTTCTTCTCTCCACACCTTCTCGGGACGTGTGCAGCGGCTAATGACATGATAGCTTGCTCTTGGCTGCCGTCATTAGGTATAATCACGGAGTTAGGTCGCCAGAATATCACAGCCGTCGGATTTAGATTGATCTGAAGCAAACTTGTATCTGACGGTGTCGATACCATCGACACGGGTCGATGGTATCGACCTTGTGCGGTATCAACAATTCTTCTTTCTCTTCGTTGTTTCGCCTGATGCTGGATCGATACCATCGACGCGGGTCGATGGTATCGACACCCTACGGCGACGGTTTTGTCTTTTTGTGTCGATGTAGCTCCACTTGTCGATAGTATCGACATATGCGTCGATAGTATCGACTCTCTTCTCACCAGCAACCTGATGGTACATCGATACCATCGACTCTCCTGTCGCTAGTATCAAATTTCTGCTGCTCCTTGCGACTGGCAACCTGTGGTCGTGTCGATGGTATCGACCACTGTCGATGGTCTCGACAGCAGCAGATATTCATTTTTCCTGAAATTGCAACACAAAACCACATAAGCCGGAATAAAACATATGATTGTAATAATTTATGCTCAAAATATTGAAATAAGGGAGATTTGACATAGAGAAGGATCATAGACCAAAGTAGATGAATTATGCAATATTAACCACCAAAATGACCAATAAATGCATAAAACACAAGTAAAATAAGTCTATAAATGCGACTCAAAATCATCGCATCAGAATACCATCCCCAGGAAGGGATTTGTAAGATGTCATCACACTTACTGACATGTTCCCATCTACTTTTTATGTGTCACAAAGGTCATCCTTCAAGAATCATATACCATCTCTATTGAAGACAACGTCCCATGAACTATCATCCTCTTTGAGTTTGTCCATGATCATGTCCAAGTATTCTTGAAAGAGACTCTCACAAGCCCACCTGGAAAAGTTTTAGAAGCTAGATACAATAGTCCCAACATGTCCCTCTATCTTTGCTTAAGCAAAAGCATTTTCTTCATAATGATATAGGAGGACCTCATCATGTATTTATCCCTCCACTGGATATTCTGCTATAGTAGGTCATAATATCTTTTTTGGCTCGACCACCAATGTCACTGAGGCAAGAGTAGGGGTTGTGTTTGTAACTTCATGTGGCTATTGTACTTTTGATTGATGCTCTACTGGTGTTCTATTGGGTTTCTACATAATCTTTCTATGTACCCATGGCATCCCACCCTTTCTACCATGCTAATCCTTCTTTGTCGGGGTCCAACCACATTTCTTTCTTGACTTCCCACTAGGGATGCTTTTCTGGTAGAGGTAAGTCCATGTAAAGTATACAAGGTATTACATCTGGAGGCATCTCTAGATCACTAAGAAAGAGGCAATCCTAGATAGCCTCCATTGCATATATGTTATGTAGTACATGCAAATCATCTAGAAATAGTTCCTCAATGGGAATCCCTTTATTCACCTCCTTCATCAATCTCATCACGATGAAGGCACAACCCAAGATTCAACCTGTTCTTTTGGGGACTTTCATGCTTTTCAAGATTTTTTTCAAACTAATGCAGTGTTTAAATCATGCCATTTGTATTGCATGTTTGAGTGTTATCAAAATATTCTAGATTTCACACTCCTTTATGTCACTAGATACCATTGTGTTACACTTCATCTCTATAATACATTACTTTTATATAACCCTATGTTTTTGTATAAGCCCACTATATTCAACCCCAATTTGTCTTTGTTCTTTATGTCAATGTAATAAACTTTGTTTTTTCATGTTCACTACTTCTTGAAGTTCCTTGACAGGTGGGTAATCAAATTTCTTTTCAAAGTGGCTCTTCAACCAAGATGGTAGTGCCATTAAAGACATATTGGACCTCATTTGGGTGCATAAATTCTTTGAGTGTTATCATGCATAACACCTTGAATAGACACATGTCTACATCAACCTTCCTCGTAAACATACCCTTGAAATTCTCTCATGTTAAGATCTATCCTTTATTGTTGTATAAGATATATGTCCATGGTAGACTTTCATGTAGTATATTTGCAAGGACATTGACATCCCTACATGAAATCCTTGACACAATTGTCATGTCCATTCCCTCCATTTTGTAAGGGAAGGGTGGAGCTGCCAAGACGCATGGCTCATCATCTTAAAAAAATGGTTTGGGGTCTTTTGAAGGTGTGTCTTTATATAAAGAGTTAAGTCCATCCCCATACTTATCAGAGGTCCTCTATAGTTTTTGTTCTATAGGTTGGTGCTACTGATGTAGGTCGTACATGTGTTGATGCCTCATCTATAAGGGCATGTGTTGTTGTGGGCTTAATTATTGTGGCTCCCATTTCAGACACCTTGTCAGCTATTTCCTCCTTGAGTATTGATTTATTAACTCTTTGATCATTCTCTAGAAGATATATATCACAAATATCAATATCTAGTCTCATAAGCCTTGTCTCCTCTTCAAACATATGTTCGTTGGTTAGATCTATGTCTCTGTTATTTAGCTCATTTACAACATGTGCATGGGCTTTTGTGTTTGCTTTTGGTTATTGAAGAATGGTTGCATTCTCTCATATTGTTGTGGGTGCCATTGGTTCTAGAGGCGATGATGTGTTTTCACTGTGCTGTGGAGGATTTTCCTCCATTGACTGGACATGAATTTCTTCTTCCCAGCGTACTTCTTCTACAGGTTCAACATCCTCTAGGAATAGATTCAAGTAGATTCATGTGGTTACATTGTTGTGCTAGCTTGGATGGGCATCTTGTATGCTCAAGCAATGATTGTGATTGTGTTATTCTTCTAGAGCTAAAGGCTCCTTCTTGTCTTCCCTTTTAGATTATAGGTTGGAAGGGCTAGATGATGCTGAAGAATGGGATAGGATAGGCCCATGTCTCAGTTTGCTCTTGGCATGTTTGTCTTGTTGCCTCCTTCTGTCATCCTCTAGTTCATTTCAATCATCTATTTCCTTTCTCATCTTGTCCTTTTCTTTTCATGTATCCTCCAGCTCAACTACCATGGATACCATATTCTGCATCATTTAATGTTGGAAGTCCATCACGTCTTTCATGAATTGCAAGTAAGCGCATAATTTGTTCTTCTAGTCTTTTCACCTGCATAGCAGTGTCTATATGTTGGATGATATATATATATGAAGATTTAGAGGATTAGCTAAGGATTTTCACACACATGATGGCAAATTGAGGTCCTAGATTCTCTCCAATATTTTGTGAATGTTAGTGCTCTTGCAACGGTGTAGATGTTGTGGTTGTTGCGATATTTGCCTCTTGGGTGGGATCAACTCTTCTTGAGGTGTTATCATAGTAGGTTCCTTAGGATACAACACTTTTGGAGTATCCTCCCCCTTATTTTTTATTATTGCTTCCGCTGCCTCCCCTATATTCTAAGAAACATGTTTGGTCTGTTCCACTCTTTTTTTTGGTCGGCAAAAAATCCTGTTGCTATATAAACCAAAAAACTTTGGGCTTAATTACAATGGATAAACCCCTACAAGAAGAACCTAAATTATGATTTCATAACCACGCAGGGCTTGCATCATACTCTCTAAAACTAGGAGCAAGGAAAGGTTAGGGGCTAGACCGATCTAACAAAGACAGACACATCACAACCATCATCAAAGCACTAGAACAACGGCAAGAAAGACACTAACATTAAAACCATCCCAGAAAGTGTGCCTCCTTTGCAGCTGATGTAGAGCCCCTTAGATCATTGTTTGAGGACCGTCTTGATGAAAGACGGCTAGTCTTCAAAGTCCCGCACTCAAAACAGAGAACAACATAAAACTAGGTCCTTCCATACAGGGTAGAAGGACCCAGTCCCAGGGAAGACGTAAGTCTTGTCTTTGGCAGACTGAAGAAGACAAGAAAACAGGGATCAAAACTCGCAGATTCTAAGGTGACATTTAGACGTCCACTCTCACCCGCCAACTGGCATTAAATTCACTTCTGAGAATGTGGCGGAAAGAGTGACAGCCAAGGTCCGCTCCATTCTTACAATCTCCTCTACATCATTTGAATGGGAAGCCTTGGGTTGGTCACCCTAGTTTTCATTTAGGATATTTAGTTGATTTTCATTTAAAGGATTTTCAACATCTAAAGTTTGGATTCCTTCTTCTCTGAATTGATCATCATTTGTGTCAACAGCTTGGATGTGGGTTGTGTTGTAGTCTATCTCTTTGAAAGCCTATACTTCTCTATTGTCGTCTTCTATCAATTGATCTACTTGTACGTTTGTTGCCATTGCATCCTTTGATTGACTTGTAGAAATAGTCTTGGCATCATTTGGTCCTTTCTGAAAACTTTTTCAATTGTAATCTTCAATTTATTCTTTTCCAGTGGTTCTGCTGTCTCCCCCGCCTCATGTTCCTTTCTTGTCTTGATTGCAATTGTCTTGGATGCTTGTGTATTGAAGCTAAATTTCATATTTAGGATGTCTTGTAGGGGGATAAGTAGAGCTTATAAAAATCACAGTCGATCATCTATAGGAAAGGGAGTAGATCGTTTGTCTTTGCAAATATGTAGAAATACTTCTCTCCCTTCATTGCTATTACTCCAGAAGTGAGAAGGTTCCCGTATGGTCCATGAACCATTTTTAGGAGAAGGGGTGTGGAGTTGGAAGACGATCAACATAATTACACATTCCATTCAGATTTCTTTCTTTCCACCATAGGAGCCACAAGAAGCATATCACTTCTCTATTATAGTCAATCGATGTTCACAACCTTCTTCTCCATTATGATCCAAATCATGAATGGATTTCCCCTAGTTAATTGGTCGTGTCAAATCTAGAAAAGATGGAACGAAGAAACAATTTTATGAATCATTCCTATCATACCAGAGTGTACTTGGGTAACTTTAGAAAGCCAATTTTGTGCTTTGACTCTCTCTTCAATCTGTTTCATATCTTATTACTTCTGAATCAAGACCACCCTATCATTTCCCACCTTAGTGGAAGAAGATGCCCTCTCTTTTGTCTCAAAAAAGATCACATTCAATGTATGCTTGGTTAGGATGACCTCTTTTGGAAACATGTGAGCGAACAACATATAGGATCCACCAACATATTGTTTTTCACTCTCTTCTACTAGTAGCTCATTTAGTGAAGACATAAAGTCAATTGTGAGATTGTATAAATGATAGAAAAATATTTATCTCTTTTCAAACTACATCTGTAACATCCCTGACCTCGGTTATGAACTAACCCTAGGTGTTTTGCCTAATTATGTAATTATATGCTTGAGATTGTCTTTTGGTATGTAATTAAAGCTCCTAAGGGACATATATTTCTATTTCTGTCTTTTTTTGAACAATGTTGTAATAGTAATACAGGGACCTATGTGCAAATTACCCAATTAGAAGGGTTAACTTGAAAATTGCACATGTTAAGATGTTCCTTTAGTTTGGAGACATCATAAGAATGAATATGATGAAGCATTATGGATTCTCCAAGCTTGGGCACCAAGGTGCAGCTTGTGGAGCAATCCTTGTGTTCTAAACCCTAGTTTTGGAGTAAAGTGCAATTTATCCAAAATGTGGGGTGCAACTTGTAAAATACACCTTCTACAATATCTTTTATGACTCTTGGAATCATTTAGAGTAAAAATGATGAAGAGGGCGCTTCATTTGAATAATCATATAAGAAGGAACACCCTTGTAATTAAATAATTAAGTTGTAAGCAAAATGACCCTTTATGTGTGTGCAACATAGTAGGAGGTTTGGTTTTCTTTCCTCTAGATCTTGGTTTAAGAAGAATTTTGGTTTAATAAAAGAAGGAGGGACGTGCCCAAAAAGGAGAGAAGGACCTAGTTGAGAAATGAGGAAACAAGTTGTCTTTATTTTGGAAATAACCCCCAAAGTATATATACACCCTTCCTTTGTAAACAAAGGACCGTTTCCTTCACTTCCTCACTTATCCCCTTGTTTGGACCGACTAAGGCAGAGCCCGGGAGCAGAGTAGAACGGATAAGGAGTTCTAGGTAAGCCTTGATCCTCATCTTGCTCAGATTCATGGAGGAAATCATGTTGCAAGGTTGGTTCTATGGTCTTTCTTACTTAGCTCTTCTTTCTAGCCGACCGTTCCCAACCAATTCTTGGAGAAACGACCTTGGACAACCTGTGGAGCTCAAGATGCCATTAAATCTTGGAAGCTTGGAGCTCTAGAGTCGACTTTAAGGTGGGTTTTATAACTCTAAACCCTTATGCTTTGTTATGCATATCTTCTTTCTTGCAAATAGTAGCTTGTTCTTCTTTCCCCTACCTTCCCTTGCATTCTTGCAAGAAAAATCGTGAAGAACGGGCCTTAATCTTGAGGTAGGAGATGATGGGCATTAATTCCAATGTTAATCCTTATCTTACTTTACCAAACGATCTTGCACCTTTGGTCTAAACGGTTTGCAAAACCGTTTGAAACCAAACGGTTTCAAGACCGTTTGGATTCATGCGGTTTGCAAGACCGTTTAGATTCAAATGGTATCCAAGACTGTTTGGCAGGTCTGACCATGTGTTGACCATTTAGAGGTCTGCTGGACACATTATGAATTAATCATCTACAAAGAATTATCATCTAATTGGAAATAAATCACATGTTGAAGGCACTTTAATCACTTAAACCCTAATCAGGTTCAATTGCTGATTTCAAGGACCAATCATGTTGAAGTTTGGGTTGAGTGGCCCATCGGTTTCAAAACCATTTGGGGATCACCCAAACGGTCTCAAGACCATTTGGTTATCACCCAAGACCGTTTGAAGGTCTAGGGTTAAGAGAATTTGATCAATTGAAGGTCCAATCATAACATGTTGTTGAAATAATCAAAGTGTTGGATTGGTGACCTAATTAGGGTCCAACCTTTAACAAATTGACTTAGTTTTTGATGAGACCTTGGGCAAACGGTCTCAAGACAGTTTGGAGGATGTCCAAACGATCCCAAGACTGTTTGGGGTCAGGTCATGGCCCAATTGAGTGATAGTTGATGGGATTCAACTTCAATTAGACTCATGTTGATGAATGTTGAAGGTTGATCGATTTCAAACCCTAATTCAATTGGTCCCAACCCTAATTGGCTATCAATTGAGGGTCAATTGAGTATCAAATTGGTTAAGGATTAACCTAGTTACCTTAATTGATAAGTGGTTAACAAGTATGAGATCAATTGAGGGGTTCAACATTGAAACCCCTAATCAATTGTAAGTGTTGATGCACTTTTTAGGTTCATACGGTTTTGAGATGTTTGGACCAAATGGTCTCAAGACCATTTGAATCCAAACGGTCTCAAAACCATTTGGGACCAAACGGTCTCAAGACCATTTAGGGGCAAACGGTCTCAAGACCTTTTGGGACCAAACGGTTTCAAAACTGTTTGGATCCATGCGGTTTCAAAACCGTTTGGAGGTGGAAAGTTCAAAACCGTTTAGGGTCTTTTAAGGTCAAGAATGCTTAATGCTTTAAAGGCTTAGATGGTTCAATGGTTGATTAACCTAAACCCTAATGATACTTAAAGACATTAAGGGAACAAGTAATTAGTTGGTTGATGAATGCTTTGATCAATGGTGAACATTACTAAAGTAACCTTGAAGGGTTCAAGTAGACAACACCCCTTGATCAAGCAAACCCTAATGACCACAATAGGGATGTCATGACTTATGTTAATCAAAGTTGATTTGACTTAACTTAATCTAGACTGATGTAAACATCAACTAATAATAAGAGGAGAGAGAAGACCCCTAATATAGGTGAGAATCAAGTAAAATACCCTCAATATGAATGAATGCACATGATTAGGGTATGATCCTTCATGGTGAGATCATAGAAACCCTAATTATGGTGATTAATGAATCTTAACCTAATTTGAAGGCATTAATGATAATAATATTCATACATGATGATGCTATGAGCTCAATTCACTATGAAGTGAATAGTAAACCCTAATTCTAGGGTAATAACATGTAATGTGAATAGTAAACCCTAATTGAGGGTGATGTGTTGAAATGTACAATAAACCCTAAATTCGGGTTATGCTTTTAAGCATGAATCTTCATGATTATAGTATGAGATGAGGAATCATTATTCCTAACCATAATGAAATGGATTGAATAACCCTAATTGATATTAATGAGGGAACCTAGCCTTAGTGAAGGCATGAAGGTACAACCCTCGATTTGAAAGGTTATTCTGCTTTATGAATTGATGATCTGGAAATGAATTGTTTATAATTATCAATTGAATTGACCATGCAGGTTCTTATAAGAGAATGATCATAACCATGTAAGGTTTATGATAGTATGTTCACTGAAAGTATGTTATAAGCTTTATGAATAGTGATATATGCTATGTTGCCTATGTTTAAGTGGAAACATATGAGATTAATGGGTTGTAAGAGCCATGAGTAACATCAAGGTCATGCTGATAAGATGACTTATGATAGTTTAAGAATTTGAACACCCCTATTCTTGAATCATAGTAATGAAATGATTAAGAATTGATATCCATATGATAATTGATGTGAGTTAAACTTGACACATTTAGTATTCTTCTTTTATAGTAGTGTTTTAATAGTTAAATGCTTGGAAACATGCTTGATGTTAAAAGAATGATGAAATGTACCTAAATAATCAAGTATAATCATATCATGTAGAGCCCTGATCATAGATCCATCATTGTCAGAAGCCAAATGATGGTGAAAGGGGTTTTCCTAAGGGAACCCCTGGATCACATACTTTTGAGTATGTGGGGGAATATGGACGTGAATATCCTTACGTCCTAGTGTAGGAATTGATGTAGATTTACCTTAATCTATCAACCCTTCACTACATGTTTATGCCGGGGTGATGTACCACAAATCTCCCGAGGGAATCTTTAATGCCGCATCAATGAGAGATAAACAAGAGATCTTTCGATAGCGAATAGAGTACAGAATGCCACTGTGACTCTAATAGCAAAGTACCAGATTACCCTGGAAAGCTATTATAGAAGAGACATGAGATGTCCTGCATGTTGATCCTCACACTGACTGAGGAAGATGAGGTCATAAGAATCCGGCTCTTTTGATGACCTATGTATGATACCGATGCGATTTCGTAATGATCGGTTGGAGTATGAGCGGTATACCTCATCTCTACAGGGCATAATAATGTTTGTAAGACATAATCAACCGCGTAGTATAACTGCTAAGGTTAAACTACGAGAAACAATGATTGATGTTACGTTTTTTATAAATGTTCTTATCAAGTAATTAGTATACATGTTCTTTATATTCTTTATTGAAATGATTGCTTATGTAATTGTTACTTTACTTAATCCTAAGCCTGTTGTTGAATGATTTAAGTTATTTTGCTTATGTTATTCCTTTAATGCTATAATAAAGCTTCTGGCGAAGAGTTATAACTCTCGCTGGGACAATTATTTAAAATTGTCTCACTCCCGTGGGATTCGACTTTTTAGGTGGACGCCGAGGACGAAGGAACCTATCTGAGGGTGAGCAGTACCTACAGCAGCAACACCAGGGGCAGCAGTGAATCTCAGGTGGAGATACTGACTGTCGAGTCCTATAGTTAGTATGTCTTATGTCGTCTATGTACTCTCAGGTCCTAGGAGTCAGTAGGTCTGAGGTTTTTGGCTTTAAGACTCGAGATTTTGTTGTATCTTGCCTTGTACAGATAACAAGGCAATGGAGGTATGTGATCACTCGAGAGGTGATTCCACAGAGATGTAATGACAAACCATGTTGTAAACAGTTATCATGTTTTCTTATAAAAGAGTTTTATGGTTTAAAGATCTCTTTCCAAAAAGTTTTAAATTTTTAGTGATTTTTATAATTCCACTGCTAGTAAACCGTTTCCGCATTAGTTGATCTTGTTTTCTGCTGAGTCGTACGCCACAACATCTCTTAAGAATTTTCCTAAAATTTCATCTTTCTTATGCCAAATTTCTAGAAATACTTGCAATTTACTTACTCTTAACCTATTAAACAAATTCTTACCATTCTTGCTCATGTTTTGCAGATTCAACCCTCAATCACAATTTCTCAACTTCAGAAGTCAAGAACTTGTTTCATTACTCATAAATAAAAGTACCAAGGACTTCATTTCCATAGTTCCAAGATTCTCCACACTTCAGTCGAGCAGTTCAAGATCTAAACCAAGCAACACACTCACCTTAAGCACCGCACTCCAGATTCCAATTGGTCATTCCATGGTGTTGATCAAGTGACTCATCTTTTCACTCACCCTATGAACCAACCAATTTAGTGTTTCAATAAGCTAAATCATACCATGAATTGGTTGACTCAGAAGTGTAAACCAGGCATCCCATAGTTCAAGTGGTCATCTCAATTTCTTAGAGACCAAGTTTGGTCAAAAATGTGTCGTTGATGTTTCTTTAGTGTTTTGACCACTTCCCTGGGCCCACACACTATGAACCGATTGGTTCATAGTCTAGAGCAACAGCCACCATCTAGTTTTTCTTCCCCGTCCTTAGAGTTTCCACCCCTCCTTCCGCTATAAAAGAAGGGGGGACTCCATGAAGGAATGGATCAAAATTTTTGTACCTTTCTCTTAGTTTAATCACTTGTTTACTTTCTTCTTTAGAATTCTTGCACTTGTATTCTTTGTTGTTCAATAAAAGTTCTAGTTTCAATTTTGTTCTTGGTTTTCTTTTGCATCAGGAAAGGAACTAAGAAGAGAAGACATTTAATTGGCACTAGATCAGAGTCCCTTGGGATTCTTATTTTTCAATAGTCTATGGATCCTCTTCTTTCTTCATGTGTCCCTTCTTCTATCCCCATGAATCGTGAGTAGTTTTCTTTATCAAGGCTTGAGGAGTAGCCCCATGGACATAGTGGATTTGACCGAAATAATCTCATGACATAACTTGTTTCATAGCATTTTGTTTGATCTATCACCAGTTTTATTAACTTGATCTTTTGATCTCACAACACGTTAGTCTTGGGTGATGATATCTCGGACCTCAAGGTTTTAGTCAACTTGAAAAATGCATAAAGGTCCAACTTAGATCTTGTATGGAGCTTCATTGGTATGATTAAGGACCCACAAACACCAAGATCAATGGGTATGTGGGAAGTCTAACTTTTATAATGCATTTGAATTGTTTTCACATGCCTTCATCTAACTTGTTTTCTCTTCATAAGTTTTATCGATCTAGTTCACACAGGAAATGGTGGTGAAACCCATGACCCAATATCTTTTATCATTGAATTAATCTCCATTTCTCAGTGGAATTGCTTTCCAAGCTCTCTATTTCCTTCTTGCAATTAAATCTTGTTCACATATAATCTCTCTTTTATTGTTCTTAGCATAACTCTCTCTTTTATTGTTGTTAGTGTAACTTTTTATTACTTGTTTCTTAGTGTAATCTTTCTTACTTGTTCTAGCATAATCAAACTCCAATCACCGATCTTTCAATTTTGCATCCAAATAAAATCCATTCAAAGCAAACCAGTTCTAATCCAAATATTTCAATTTTGCATCCAAATAAAATCCATTCAAAGCAAACCAGTTCTAATCCAAATCTTAATCATGTTGTCTTGTGGGATTGACCCTTTCTATACTAATAAACTAACCTTAATTGGTTGTTTTTCCATTAAAATAAAAGGTTAAACTCTAGGAATCAACCCCTAGTAATTTTTTTTGTAAATGATGCATATCAGTTTTATCGTCTTTGTCGGGCACGATGTATTTGTTTTATCGAACCCCAAACTACTTTGAACAATTTTTTTTCTTTTTCCTCTTCCATTCAATTCGCATTCCAGCAATGCTACTCCTACTTCTCCCGAGTTCCATTCCTACATTCTATTTTTTCTATAATCACACTTATCTTGTTAAAGTTTCCTTGTTCAATCTAACTTTATATGTGATGCTTACAAATATTGATTCCGCACTGCTCGTTTTTTATCCAGAAATATAAGTAACTTTCCATTGTTTGAATCAAACAAACCAACTTAGGATAGACACACAAGAAGTGAACCATAGGATAGAAAGAGCCCATTCTGCTCAAAGAGAGGCCATGTTGTCCAAGCATACAAATCAAGAAGAGACCATGCGTACAAACCTTTTGGCCGAACAAGACACTTGTGAAGCTACAATATGTGAGGTTGAACATCAAAAACAACCGAAGGACTTTCAGTCCCAAAGATGGTTTATGAACTACACATGTTGTGCCACCTGACATCACAATATCACAGTTTGAGTTCCGAACTCAATAAATTATAATGCTTCAAGACAACCCGTACAATAGTAACAAGGGCGACAACTGTCAGTATCATCTTCTAATATATTTTGGTCTTTGTTCCTTGCCTAAAATCTAAGGTGTTTTAGAGGATGCAACTAAATTTAGATTTTCCAAATACTCCCTATCTAATCAAGCTAGTATATGGTACAATGATATGCAAGGACAACGAGTCATCACTTGGGATGAACTCCAATCTAAATTTTTGGAAAAATATTACCCCCTTCCCTCACTAATGAAATTAGGCGATAAATCACCAAATTCAAAATGATTCTTGGAGAGACGCTAGGAAAAGCTATGGAGAAGTTTAAGGATCTTATCCATCATTGCCCTCACCGTGATTTCTTCCCAGGCCAATTAATAAAAACTTTTTATTGTGTTGTTGATGAAAACACCAAATTTTTTTTTCGATTCCTTATTTGGAGGAAATTTTATGTTCCAAAACTTTGATAGTACTTGGGAAGTTGTTAAACATAATTTTGAGACTCAATCTGATGTGGTATTGGAGGAGTCCTCAAAGTGGAAAAGTGTAAAGAAAATTATGACTTAAGAGACATTCTTGAGAGCCTTAAGCTTCTTATCATGAAATAAGATTGTTTACAATCTTCCTTGAATGACTATGAGTGGAGAAGTAAATCATAATAAATCAAGGCCGCTATCTCTCTCTGTGGCATTTTTCAAGGGTAGGACCACCATAATCAACAATGTCAACTCCTCGATGATATCCCCATGCAACTTGAGGTGAGGAAACAATTGGAAGACCTCACCTCCATTCATGGCATACCAGGCCAAGCCTACTATAATACAAATTAGACAAGGAACCACCCTGGGTTCCAATGTGACAATCCAACTGGCATTGAAAATGCTTACCAACAAAGATCTCCTCATCCTCAAACCAATAGTTCAAACCGTCCACCTTGAGGTTTCCAATACAATAACAATCAAAGGAATTTCGGGAACCCAGGGAACTATTGGGGTTATTTCCAAAACCCAGGCCCCTACCACGAATAGCAGTACCAAAATTTGAACCAATAACCACCACAAATGCAACAAATTGCTTCCATTCCCTCTTTGTATGATAGAATAGCTGCTCTTGAGCTGATCAACCTTTCATAGAAGGACCAGTAGAAGGCAAATGATGCTCAGTTGGCCCCACTTTTAGATAGCAAAAAACCTCCCACTGCCACATTTGTTGGGCAATCAAAAAACAACTCCAAGCATCCTGAGAAACTTAAAGTTATCTCTGCCCATTCTAGAAAGGTGCATTCTTCTCCCCCTCCTCTAGAGAAGACTCCTGTTGTACCCTTGAGATTAGAAGATGAAGACACGATAGTTGTTGAAAAGGAACCTTCACAAGACTCCAATATCCATGTCCCTAACGTTCCACAAGTGGAAGTTAATAAGACTAAAATCCGAGTTTACAAACCATGTCCACCCTACCAAGCTTGTCTCAAGTAGACTAAGTGAGATGCTAGGTTCATGAAATTTAAACATGCCATGAATAAATTGCATGTGGAAATTCCATTTTTAAACTCTCCCGTCGACATGTCCTCATGGACTAAGTACATGAAAACTTTGTTGACTAGGAGGTACACCCCTGAGGAGTATGAGACTGTGAAACTTGCTAGAACCACTTTAGATATGGTTAAAAAATAGAAAGATCTTAGTTCCTTTGTATTGAGTGTTATCTAGGCAACAATGCTTGTAGAAAATATTTAGTAGACTTAGGCTTTAATATTTTGATCATGCCATATAGTCTTTGCAAAATTAGGATTTGCTTATCTGATTCCCACTTCCATGACTATCCAGTTAGCATATTCATCCACTACAAAACCTATGGTATTCATTGAATATATGCATGTAAAGGTTGGGAAGGATTCATACACTCATGAGATTTTGTTATCATGGACATCAAAGAATACCTGAGCTATCCCCTCATTTTTTTGTCCCTTTTTTGCCACTATTTGAGCTTTGATTGATGTCAAGGTTGGAACAATCCTTCTATTCAAGACCCCTGACCTGGGTTTTGGGGTAACCCTATTTGATTTGGCTTGATGATGTGATTATAAACCTACTCTAATCCTTTAATATGATCTTAGATCTTGTGGAGATCTTAGCTCTCCAATTTGGGCTTGTTTGAGTGATGTTTGTGTTTTGTGTGCATGTTTTGGGCCAAATTGCAATTTACCCAATTGAGAGGGTTATCTTGCACTTTGTCACCTCTAGAGTGTTCCTTCTCTCTCTTGGCTTCATGAGGTAATTTTTGGTGCTTCGGGGTGCCTTGTTTGACCCTTGGCTGTGTGGTATCACCCTTAGTGGGATTAGGGTTTTCTAAGGGTTAGAGTGTCGTGGCCATGAGACCCTTGTTGGGTTGTCTCGACCTACGTCATGACCTAGGTCTTGGTTGGAGGGTTTCATGGTTGAGAAGCCTCCTCTAGGTGTGGTTTTCATGACTGAGATAGTTCTGGGTGATCTTGGGTCGAGATGGGTGCTCTTGTGTTGAGTATCTCAACCTAGGGTTTGTGGTGACCTTGTGTCGTGACCTGGTTGTGTTGAGTGGTGTGTCACGACCATGGGTGGTTCCCTTGGCGCGTTATGACCGCAACATGAGGGTTGGGTGGCCTAGATGGTAGATATCCAACCTAGAGTGTATCACCATCTCATGCATGTGGGTTTTAAGTGGTTGCATGTTAGTTTCTTGGATGGACAAGTGTCCCTTTGGAGCCCTACCTTATTGACATCTCATCTCTTGCCCTACCTCTCTCTTCCTTTTCTATATAAACCCTCTTTTTTCCATGCAAGTGATCTTTTCAGACATCTTCTTTCCCCTTCCTTTCTTGGACGACCTTGGATCTTGGAATAGCAAGAAGGATCTATTCTTGGTGCCTTGGACGTGGTTCAACCTTTTCATGTAGTGCTTGTGGTGATCTTTGGTCATCTTCAACCTTGGTGAGTGTTTATCTTTCCTTGTAGGTGTCTTATTTGGATATTCTACCCCATCTTCTTCCTTTTTATCAGCCATAGACCATGTTTTGACATGGCGGTCATTCTTGAGAGTAAGCTCCCATCACAAGGGTAATAGGACATGTTTTGACAAGGTGATACCCAAGTGAGAGGGAGTTTCTATTCTCTTTTCCACCTTCTTTATCTTGGTTCGACCTTGAGCTTCTTGCTCCCTTTTCTTTATCCACCTTTTAGCTTGGTGTCTTCTCTTTATTGAGGTGATCTTGTGGCTGAAAGTGGAACGTTTGGTGGAGCTTGATCATCTCTGGTGATAGTGTGCTTGGACATTGACTTCCTTATAGTGATCTTCCTTAAGGTAAGTCATATAAATCTTAACCTCTCTATTAAAGCACTTTTTCTACATGCATTCTACTTTTTCCTTTCTCTAAGACTTTTCCTCAACATGCTAGTAGAGGATGGTAGATTCTAGAACTTGGATGGTGTTGAGATCATGCTTGGTTTGGATGCAATTCGAAGCCCTAATTCCTTTCTACCTAATTTTTGGTGTTTGTGATGCATGGTAGTTTTCCTTCACCTCTTGACCATGGTTTTGATTGCATGCATGACAATCAAGTGTTTTAGTGTTCTATGAAGTTTTGGGTAAGTTTTGGTCGTGATGACCTTGGTCTCTCTCTCTTGTTGAGGTTCCTTTTCATGGTGGTTTCATGATGCTTTCTTCAGGATTTGGTGATTGTTTTGCATGAGGTTCTTTCTCCATGAAGATAATGGGTTTCCTTGTTTTTTCTCCTATTTTAGATATATGGTTTATCTCTAGTTTGACCTTAATTAACCTTATTTTTATGCTGGTCCTTGGTCTTGGTGGTGGCTTGACTCTTAGTGGCCACTATGCCTTGTTTTTGTCTTGGGTCACGACATCTCTTTGGCTTGAGGTTTTGGGTCGAGATGGCTAACCTTAAGGAGGTCACGACATCCCCTCCTTGATGGTCATGACACCTACTCCCTATACGCTCAACACACACCCTAGTTTTGGTCAAGATGTTTCCTTCTTCCTTGGTTCTTCGTGACATGGTTGGGCCTTGAGGTCGCGACATGTCCCTGTTGAGGTATGAGATGGTCCTTGTTCTTGGATCGTGATATGCTTCCTTGGGTGGTTGAAACCCTAACCATACATGTATGTAACCTGGTTGCTTTTGAGGTTCAGATAGGTTCCTCCTTGGTGTGTCGTGGTTACGACATGTTGGTGATTGGCTGTGGTCACGATACCAAGGTGGTGGTAGTCACGACCCATGTTGGTGGTGGTCACGACCCATGTTGGTGGTGGTCAAGACACATGGTTGAAGTATGGTTGTAACACATGTTTGAGTAATTAATCAATTCACTTATATGAGTAATGAATGGTTCATGTATGATACACATGTAGTACTATGTGGATGGTGGTTTTCTTAACCCTAATGACGATCCTTAACCCTAGAGTATTTTCAAGAATGTGGGAAATGCCATACGTAGGGTTTAGTGCCTATATGCATCTACAAACCCTAATAGGTTAAGTGTAGAGCCCTAGCCCTAAAGATGAACTCTATAATGTGTTTTCTTTCTCTCTCATGAGATTCTCATCATGTCGTAATGCTTTATCTCTCCTATTTATAAGCCCCTAACCTTGCAGGTGATATGTATTCCATGGCATGTGTATGATATGGTGGTGATTATGTGATACAGGGTGGTGCTTATGCACACTGATGAGACAATAATGAAATGATGAAGATGTAGGGATTAATGCAATAGGTCATATGACCTAGTGATGGCATGATGCCTATTGAGAGGTGAAATCCTCAAGTTAAGTAGTTAAGGGATTGATATCCCACAATGATGTGAGACATTGGTGATTGCCTTGTGGATGACAAAGCTTTGAGTACCATGTGGTGGTTGTGTGATAAGATCACACCTTGTACATTTTATATCTTCTAGAGTTGCAACACACCCTTAATCTTGTAGAGTTTGTTTTGGCTATATAAGTTGTAACTTTTTTGATGCTAAAAGTCACCCAAATGGCTAACAAATCAAGTGAATCCTAATCATGTAGTTTGCCTTGTACCATAGATCTATTCTAGTGTCATCTTTATTTTCTAGATTGGATAAACGAGTTTAACTCAGAGAGCATATTTCTGAATATGTGGGGTGCAAGTTGAGTATCTCCTTGCATCCTTAATTACGTATTGTGTGAGATGGCCATGCGTGATCTGATCTCCTTGTAATATGGATGACCATGCATGAGCCAATCCTTCTTTTAAGAACAACCATGCATGAGGCAATTCTTCTAGCATCGTTACCTGTACAAAGGTGGGCTATGTGTTTATCTATGGACGGACACAAGTGAGCTACTACTTATGTGTCTATATGTCATCTTTGGCAGTTGACTATTATGTCTCTGCAAGTGTTCTCTTGTGTTGACCAAGGGAGTGTTGGAGAGGTCGTAGATTCTGACTCTTCCATTGACCTTGTATGGCACCTTTGGTTTCCCTTCACAGGGGGCGGTTGGATTTGGGTGATACGACTCAAATCCTTTTGGCACAATAAAAGACATAAAATAGATGTGTAGTGTATGTGCTTAGGGTGACATACGGATAACATTGGTTGAGCCTTTTCCTTATCTTGTACTGATTTCTTGAATTATAATGCAGTAAGAGAAGTAAACTGTTATACATGTTCTTCATATTCCTTCTTAAATTGTGATATGACATGTCGATCAGTTGTAAATGCCTAGCTTCTTAAACAGTATATACAATTTGATACATATCAATGAGTTGAATCTGCCTATAAATATTGTCCCTCTACTTTACTTATTGGATTCTTATCATCTAGTTGAATTTGCTTAATCTCCTGGTTATGTTATACCTGCTTCTATATATTTGTGCTTTAATAGCATTGGTAGAGAGTTATATCTCTTGTTGGGACGGTCAGTCTCACCCCGTGAGTTTTCTACATCTTTTAGGTGGTCGTGCACAACGAGGTGGAGATCGTGTAGTTAACGAAGACCAACAACAAGGGCAGTAGTTGTTGAGGTTGGATGTATTGCTATTATTTTGGTGCTAGACTTCTAGAGTCATCCATGTACTCTCAGGTCCTTTGGGTGTTTTTGAGGTGTTTTATGATTTTATCAATTCGAGGTTTTGTAGCTTGTCTGCCTTTTGTTGTATAGCTATGGAAGTGGTACATGTATGTGGAATAGATATCTCATGTAACAGGTTTATGATAGGAATGTTTGAGACTAGTCATGTTATAAGCTTTGTTATATGTGTTATGCGATCCAAGTGTCCCATTGTGGACTTATATGTAAAGGTTTTCAGCTTATGGTGCTTATATGAAATCGGTTTTAATTTGCTGTGTTTTCTAGTAATGCTCTTTCTTAGTGTTAATTTCACGTTTGGGTTTCGAGTAATCCCGCTTTATGTGGCAAAGGGTGTCACATTTGGTCATATCAGAGATTTAGATTTGTTGAGTCTACAAGGACCTAAGACTTGAGTTTGTGTCTATTCTGGTTTCCTCTGGCTTGTCTTATAGTGACTTTTGCTTATGTAAAAGAAGAAGAGCTAAAAAGATGGCAGGAGAACACAAAGAACACGTTGCTGAGAGTGGTGTTGCTGCACCAGGTGGAGGTGCAAGGAGGCAAGTTGTTGAGGAGAGGGCACCTGAGATGCCCTGGTTAGACCCTGTAGTGGTGGCCAATCCTGCCTTTCAGACCTTTTTTGTGTAGTTCATGGCCAAGATCAATGAGTTTGAGGTGAAGTTTATGGAATTGTTGAGGTTTTTCCCTCACATGGATGATACAGATCTGGAGAGAAATAGACACTTAGATTAGGGGTTATGTGTGGAGCTGAAGATGCTGACAGCAGGCTTGGAGAATGGAGAGTGTTTTGCCACGTTTGTGGAACTAATTCAAAGGATAGAGAGGTATGTGGATGAGAAGTGTGAGGAAGACACCAAGAAGAGACCATCACAGTATCAAGGACAGACATCAGGAGGCCTCATGGATCCTAGATTTTCTGCGTTGCTAACTCAGTAGTGGTCACAAAGTAAGAGCATAAGCTACAACTTCCCACCTGTTGGAGCTCACAACATAGCATCCATGTCGATGGAGGGGCCAGATAGGCCACAATACGAGACTAAGACCTACTACAAGTGTAGGCAGGTAGGATATCTGAGGTGGGCATGTCCATTGAAAGGTGATAAGGTGACCCAACAGTCAAGGCCTGAGCCAACATGGCTCACAGAGATAGCAGTTTAACAGTGGTAGAGGATGAGGATGTGGTCAGGTGACACAGGTTGGTTCCTCTAGATAGGGGACGACTAGGTTGTATACTTTGAGTTAGCCAGTAGGAGAGATCAACTCGTGAGTAGACATAGGTTAGGTGAAGCTTCTTCTTATTGATATTTCTACATCTACTTTATATCTTTTTTAGGTTGACCCTTATATGAGCTTGAGGTGGAGATGCAGAGGTAGTACATGTCTCTTTTTCGTTGAGGATTTCACTGGAAAAATCCCTATTAGAGGTTTCTGGCTTTGTAAGACCCCTGACTTGGTTTTGGGGTAATACTATTTGCTATGGCTTGATAATAATCTTATAACCCTTCTCTAATCCTTTAAGATGATCTTAGATATGTGGAGATCTTAAGTCTCCAATTTGAGCTTGTTTGGGTGATGTTTGTTCTTTGTGTGCTTATTTTGGGCCAAATTGCAATTTACTTGATTGAGAGGGTTATCTTGAAATTTGTCACCTCTAGACTGGCTTCATGATGGAATTTGGGTTTCTTTGAGGTACCTTTTTTTACCTTTGGTTGAGTGGTATCACCCTTAGTGGTGCTTAGGGATTTCTAGGGTTGGTGTGCCTTGACCATATGACCCTTGTTGGGTTGTCTCGACATAGGTCGCCACCTTGGGTTGGTTGGAGGGTTTCATAGTTGAGACACCTCCCCTAGGTGTGGTTGTCGTGACCAAAATAGTTTTGGGTGATCTTGGGTCGAGATGGGTTCCCTTGTGTAGAGTATCTCGACCTAACATTTGTGGTGACCTTGTGTTGCGACCTAGTTGTGTTGAGTGGTGTGTCACGACCATGGGTGATTCCCTTAGTGGGTCATGATCACGACATGATGGTTTGGTGGCATAGGAGGTCAAGATTAAACCTGGATTGTATTACCATCTCATGCATGTGGGTTTTAAGTGGTTGCATGTTAGTTTCTTGGGTGGACAAGTGTCCCTTTGGAGCCCCACCTTGTTGAAACCTCATCCTTTGCTCTACCTCTCATCTCCTTCGCTATATAATCTCTCTTTTCTTAATGCGAGTGATCTTTTTGGCCATCCTCTTTCCCCTTTCCTTGCTTGGACACCTTGGATCTTGGAGGAGCAAGAAGGATCTGTTCTTGGTGCCTTGGAGGTGGTTCAACTTTTGCATGTGGTGCTTATGGTGATCTTTGGTCATCTTCAACCTTGGTGAGTGTTTATCTTTCCTTGTTGGTGTTTTCTTTGGATCTTCTACCCCATATTCTTCCTTTTTGTCGGACCTAGACCATGTTTTGACATGGCGATTGTTCTTGAGAGTAAGCTTCTCATCACATGGGTAATAGGCCATGTTTGACAATGTGACACCCAAGTGAGAGAGAGTTTCTTCTCTCTTTTCCACCTTCTTTCTCTTGGTTTGACCTTGAGCTTCTTGTTCCCTTTTCTTTAGACACCTTTGACCTTGGTGTCTTCTCTTTCTTGAGGTGATCTTTTGGTTAAAAGTGGAGCTTTTAGTGGAGCTTGATCATCCTTGGTGATCGTTTGCTTGGAGCTTGCCTTCCTTGGAGTGATCTTCCTTAAGGCGGGTTATATAACTCTTAACCTCTCTATTAATGCACTTTTACTACATGCATCATACTTTTTCTTTCTCTAAGACTTTCCCTCAACATTCTAGTAGAGGATGGTAGATTCTAGAACTTGGATGGTGTTGAGATCGTGCTTCATTTGGATGCAATCTGAAATCCTAATTCCTTTGTACATGATTTTTGGTGTTTGTGATGCATGGTGGTTTTTGTTCACCTCATGACCATGGTTTTGATTTCCTGCATTATGATCGAGTGTTTTAGTGTTCTATGAGGTTTTGGGTTGGTTTTAGTGGTGATGACCTTGGTCTCTCTCTCTTGTTGAGGTTCCTTTTCATGGTGGTTTCATGATGGTTGCTTTAGGGTTTGGTGACCATTTTGCATGAGGTTGTTTCTCCATGAAGACGATTGGTGTCCTTGTTTTGTCTCCTATTTTAGTTGTGGGTTATCTCTATTTTGATCGTGATTAACCTTGTTTTGATGTTGTCTTGGTGGTGGCTTGACCCTTGGTGATCATTATGCCTTGTTATTGTCTTGGGTCATGACATCTCTTTGTCTTGAAGTTTTGGGTCGAGATGGATGACATTGTAGAGGTCACGACATCCCCCTCCTTGATGGTTGCAACACCTACTCCCTTGAGGGTCGAGACACACCCTGTGTTGACCCTAAATTTTAGGATTTTCATACCCAATATAGTTCTTGAAGACAAACCTAAAATAAAGTAGATATTGATGGGCCATGATGTGTTATACAGTCAAATTAAAAAAGTTGGAGTTATGTTGGTGTTTTGGATGGTAATTGTTGTGTATCTTATGCCTAATATCTTTATATACGTACCACTTTGGAATAATTATGAGTTCGTGTATCAATTAGGGTATATAGGAATCTAGATGGTTCAATTATGAATATTGGAATGCACGATGATTGAGATAATGAGATTGAAACTATTTCATTAAGGTTTGGTGAATAATTGATTTATAATTGAGGTTTGCACACTTATTTATGAGCGTATTCAATGAATTCAGTTAGATGAACAAATGTTAGATTACTACTTTCAAATTTGTTGATAGGAGGGTTTATGTGATGATGAACCCATGGTTCAAATTTCAGTTCTATTGGATTTTTATGCTAGATGATACAAGAGTTTGAAGTTATTGTTGTTTTTTAATGATCATGGTTTCTAATATATATATATATATATATATATATATATATATATATATATATATAGAGAGAGAGAGAGCATAGTTTGATCTAATAGCCCTATCACATGGACTTTTCATTGACCGGCTGTGTGGCACCTCTCCAGGTGTTGATCCAAAGTAGTTGAACGTCGGCCCTAACCTTTGGGAATGGAGGAACAAACTCGGATGACATGTAATCTAGATCTGATGAAGGTGGGGGGCAACCAAACAAAATTTAGATAAAGAAAACCACAACCAATAGAGCAGCTAGAGAAAACGTACCCGTCACTCAAGATGGGATCCTCCTTCCTCCACCCGTCTCCATCGGATCTCACAGGTGGTAGCTACCATGGACACGAGAAGTTCAAGACCACCATTTTTCACCATGTCGGGTTCAGTAGAAGATGAATAAGCCTATTCGAAACTTGGCACATCTGGTTCCAATGCCAGTTCTGATTTCATTGCCTTTAGTACATGGAAGAAGAGGCATGTCCTGTTGTAGCATCTGGAGCTTGGGAGAATAGGTAAAGGCTCCACAGTGATTCTGGAGACATGAGGAGTTTTTGAAGGTTCCATTCTTCACCTGAACATATTTCTAAGTGTGATGGTTATATAGAACACATTTACCCCCTTCCCCCTTCTTTGTGGTGGTGCATGGCCGCACCCCAAAGTTGGGTTTGAAGGACCACGCTGGTGATCAAGGACCTCCTCACGGTGATGGTGAATCTGATCTTGATGGGTGATGAGAAGGAACTTCTTACGATGATAGATTCATGATAGAGATCATCCAAAACACTGAGATGTAGAGACGCATCATTTCCCTCAGAGCTTCCTTCCTATACGGCAGCACCCTGCTCCAGAGAGGACCCCCATGGGCAAGAAGAGAAGGGGGGAGCCAGATGATGAAGGCCACTAGCCATCCGGTTCATCCAGCCTGAGCCAATGGTTCAAAACCCAGGCTAGCAGCTAGCCACATGCTTCTGAGGATAATGTGGCATGATCTGAAGGAACCAGACGTGAAGCTCTGACGACCCATCTTAATCTTAAAAGGTAATATCTGATCTATATTTATAAAATAGCTTGAATTCTAGAAATCAGATTAAAAATATCTCCCTTGACAAGTAAATGTTCAAAAAATATCCCTAGATTCAAAAAAACATCACCTTTATTACTAGACTCCTAGATCAAGCTTTTAAAACACATGTAATGATGGTTTATGATTAGATGATAATGCTCCATTTTAGGATTAATTAACCTTTGAATAATTAGAAAATGATGGACATAAAATCTGAGAAAATACTACTAAGTCATAATATCACTTGGAAACTTAATATGGACTCAAATTTGATTATAATTTCAAAATATTAGGTCTTTGATCATTAATGCATTTATAGATTCCTTAAACATCATATTAATTCTACAAAATATTGTAACCATCAAAAAATTATAAAAATTGGACCATACCTAAATAATGACCTCTAGATCAATACAAAAATACCAAAGACAAGATTTAGATCAATTTAACCCTAAGTTTGGACAAAACCCTAAATACGGACCTAAACATCAAGAATATTGTTGAACTTGGTATTAATGATGAATATTTGTTATTAACCAGGTGATGACAAGATTTTTAGATGACCATGGATGTATAAAGAATCTTTGAACTCAAGTACATGAATATAATTATATGACTAGTTTATGGGATGATATAATTATGAGTAATTTCTTGCATCTAGTTGTATAATCTTGATTTGATCTATACCTATAAATATTGTCACTTTTCTTCCTTGAACACTAAGAAAACTAAGGAAAGAAAATGGAATGTCTCATTAGTCATGATATGTCCCTAGTCAGATATTATTGTGGAAGCAAAATAGATAATACTAATACATAAGAATAGAGCGTGTGTTGACTGATGACAGAGTCTCATTAGTCATTATATGTGATATCAAGTCAAACACTTAGGTATTTGTTAGAGGACATTATATCAGACAGACCCAACTTGAGAGTGAGACATTGGACCATGGAATGGTAGTAAGAATCAACTCTAATTTTGATAGTGATGATTGTGGTTCTTAGACCTAAAGTCATAGACCCATCACATGTCGTTTGATGTATTTTGACATCATCCAACGTGACATTGAATAAGAGTGTAATGCCTGGGCCCACTGCCCTAGGCTCTGGTAGAGTTTCAAGAATGACGACTGGCCCCACAGACCACCACTAGCCTTAACTGTGCACTTTATCCACACTCACGCGCAAGCCATGATAAACTTCCTGACTGGTAACCCATCCTAGTACTACTCCAAGCTGAGCACGCTTAACTATGGAGTTATTTAGTGATGGGTTTCCAAAAAAAGAGGTGCACCTTGGTGATATAGGTAGTCCAATCATTCCTTATAATATCTTTTTATCTGAGGCCTCAAATCCTAGGATGTTACAATCTCCCCCACTTATACTCTTGGCGTCCTTGTCAAGGATCAACTATATGGCCTCATAATATTTCTCCATTTTAGTGCAGACCCAGAATGGCCCATAGACACCCAACTCCCAATCACGGAATACTAGCACAAGGGTGGCTACATCACCATGGGCAACCTTTTCCTACATGCCTGGACCGCACGGCTCAAGATTGGCATGCCACATGCCCATGTGGGCCCCACCTACTGGAGGGTTTATGGCTCTGATACCATTTTTGATGCCTGGGCTCACTGCCCTAGGCTCTAGTAGAGTTTTAGGAATGACGATTGGCCCCACAGACCACCACTAGCCTTAACTAAGCACTTTATCCACACTCACGTGTAAGCCAAGATAAACTTACTGATTGGTCACCCATTCTAGTACTACTCCAAGCCAAGCACGCTTAACTATGAAGTTCTTTAGTGATGGGCTTCTGAAAAAGGAGGTGCACCTTGGTGATATGGGTATTTTAATCATTCCTTACAAGATCTTTTTATCCGAGGCCTCAAATCCTGGGATGTTACATGGAATCAACCGGTTGAGCGATCAGTAAGATTGGATCAAGTATTGACGATGAAGTCATGTTGTGCATTAATCATCACATTAAAATCAAATATGTTTGCAAATAGGAAATATAGTGAATAGATCAATTCAAGTGTCGAGTCGACCAATTCACATATGAAACTATCAGTTCAAAAATTAAATAATCAGTTCATAAATGAACCGACCAGTTCAGCATGTTTTGCAATAGCCAGAAATTCATGAAAATCTGTCTCTTAGACTCCTTATTGATCTGGAAGCCATAACCCTGGACAAACTATATATAGAGGGGTAGTCAAGACGGCAAGGAAGAGAAAGTCACAATGTTAGCATGTTGACACTCAAATGGACAACTCCTCGTTGGCTCTGCTAGCGCAATGTGGAGTTCTCGGTGGTCTGCGTGGACTATGTAGAGGCGTGGAGGACATTGTCGCCACACTAGAAGGATAAGAACCAATGTCTTCTATGGTGTTGCACAAGGAGGTTGTTGCAAGTTGTCTGTGTGCATCTTGCAAAGAGTGCATATCACTAAGTATGAATAGTCGTAAGGACTAGGTATACCTCTTTCTTACCCCTTTCCTAGTAAAACTTTGTTGATGCAATCTTCTGGCAATGAATAGGGACAAAACAATTTGTTTCTACCTCCTTCTTTGTCATCCCAATTCCCCAACATGAGCATGCATATAATAGAGAGGCAACATAAGTTCAGTTTAAGAAATTTATCAATTTAGTGTTTCCATTATTTAATGGAACAACAAGATGAAATCATGGGATTAGAGTTTCAAACTAAATAAGTGTCAACAAGATTAAATAAAAGAGATTCAAATTTATAATCTCAACAGTGTAAGAGATGAATTTTAGTGAATTGGACCCATTTTGGTCAAATATGAATAACCAAGTGACATATGGAGCAATATGCCACAATCAAATCAAGAGATATTAGAAAACATGGTTCAATATGCCTCATAAATATAAGAAACATACCTCAAATATGTATATCAACAACTCAAGTTCAAACCCTAGATCCAAATGAGGGTCTGAAGCTACATATTGAGTTTTAGATGAATTAAGGTCAGACTCCCATAAGACAAAATCCAAAAATTGACCCTTTCTACCATTACTGACTTAGGTTATTAAAATTACATATTCATATCACTTATAATTTCATGATTTTAAAACATATTTAACTTTTGAATTCTGATTATAAATCATTATATATTATTTTTAAAAATTAAGGATAATTATAGAAAATCCAAAAATATCATGTATTTACTTTATCAAAATTAGGTTACAAAAGCTATACCGAATGATAGGTATTACTTTTCTGATTCCAAAACATGGCTTGGTTTATTTTTCTAAACTTATAGTGAATTACTATGAATTTTACAAGATATAATGATTTATTGAATTATAAACAAAATCAATTCTACAATTATTATGCCCCTACATATGATTATCATATCCTATGGTGTAATAGGATAGGTTCATAATATCCAGAGTTCCACAATCTATGAAATCAAATGAATTAACAGGCATAAAGGACATAAAAACCCGTTGAACGTGTAACACGTATTTAACTAAACTACATAAAAAAACCCATTGAAGGCGTAACACATATTAAACTAAACTAAGGACAAGTCTATGAACTAATCAGGTGATCATCTTCTTCATATAAAAAATGTGAGGAAACTTGGGTTCAATGGAACATCCCAAAGAAGCTGACATCTAAATTCATGAAATTGCCACAAGGGGACTAGAGAAAGTTCATGTTGGATTCCCCATCCCAAAATGATGGCAGTCCCCTAATAAGGGCTGAGAAAAGGCTGGAAGCTCCATAGATGCCTTTTATCATGATTGGGGAGAAGTGAAGTCTATAAACTCATGACCAAAAGAAAGTAGGAGCTTTAGAAGACCAAAAATCTATCCTGACGTGAATCACAACCAACCAAGGGTCCAAGTGGCTTTGAAACGGTCACATGAAGCTTTTGATGAGAACATTGCAACCCAACCATGAACAAAATCATGAATCACACCTAAATAGTAGGTTACAAATCATATAAGGGTGTCAAAGATCACACACCTTTTCAGACAAACTCAATGTGGGAAAAATCTTCACCAACACATGAGGAAGTGATCCATCTAGTCTCGAACATGTTTAGAAAATGGAAGCTCTACATGGAAGCCAAAGTCAAGTGTTGTAGCTAATGGGAGATAGGTAAGCATTTCATGACATGAACATAAGGTATATGATGTTCTATATTTGTTTCTCGAGTGTTGAGGATGGTTTCATAAGTGATATTTATAAGGAGATTGTGTGGGGCAATTAGAACTCATGTGGAGATCAAGAACATGGGAATCAAAACATAAATAGATGTGGAAACCCTTTGAATCAAGGATGGACAGATGCGGAAAAGCTCGAATATACATGAGAAGAAATCATTTGAAAAGGAGGAGGATGGAAAGAGAGAGATTGAGGAAAGAGAAGACCGCAATCCATGAGACTGTGAGGAGTCGAGGTTCAGCTAGTCTCAAGGAGGAAGAAAGACTGGCTCTTTTCCAACTAAATTGGGACAGCAAACATAATCTAATTTTATTAAAACTTTGCACCTAAGCTAATTACAACCCAGATAATCAGATTATGAACTTAGATTTAGATTTTGAAATTATAGTGTATGATTTTTAGTAAAATTAGGGTTTGACCGATTTAGATCAATATTTATTATTGTCCATCACATTAGGTATCAATATATGTGATTTTGAGTCCATTTATCATCACGATAGGAAACACTTCTATTTTGTGGAAAGGTGAACCTCTTAAATGTTTTAGGCCTCATAAGGGTTTAGTTAGGGAGACCCCATTAGCCCCTATGTTTTTGTTCTTTGTATGGATATGATAAGCCATTCCATCATCATTTGTGTGCCATATGAAGTCTAGAAACCTTTGGTCCTCTCTAGAGGCGGCATCAAGCTATCACATGTTCTCTTCGTTGATGATATTCTCCTTATTGGTGAAGATTTGATATAGAAGGATGGACCCTTTATTACTATCCTCAAATCCTTTGTAAATGTCTTCAGGCAGGTTATGTCACAGGATAAATGAAAATGTTTCTTTAGTTCTAATGTATCTAGGAGAAACACTCATCCAATTAGTAGGAAGTTAGGAATCCCTTAGCACATTACCTGAGGAAATACCCTGGGGTTCCACTTATCCACCATGGATTTAACAAATCTATACATGCTAACATCATCACCTCTATCTGTGATCGCATGAATGGTTGAGTATGAGACACCTTTCCTTAGATGGTTGTATAGCCCTTACCAAATCAACCCTACAAGCTATTCCAACATACATCATGCAGACTGTGCGACTGTCCCCATAGCTCAATGATGACATAAACTCTCATACCCAAAGATTCATCTAGTTTGATAACTATGAGCATAGGAAAATGCCTCTTGTAGCATGGAAGCAAGCCACCTCTACCAAAGATTATTGAGGGTCTTGGTATCAAGGATGTTAGAGAACACTACCATGACCTCATGTTGAAGAATGTATGGTTTCTTCTCAATTATCAATCCAAGATATGGGACTAAGTTATGAAGGAGAAATATTTCTATGGTTACACATTAACTAAAAAGCCATGATCATCTGCCTAGAGTTTTGTCTAGAGACATATCAATGGACTTCAAGTTACAAATTGGCTAATGATGGTATGACCACAAATGTTTGGATAGTCAAATGGATACTCGGTAAAACAATAAGGGATTTCCAACCTAACTTTAAAATCTCATCTGATTTAGCATCCTTGTATGTCGACTCCATGAAGCTCGATTCAGGGAATTGGGACTGGGAGTTCATCCATACCTACCTCCCTGCATCCTCATGGCAGGCAATTGCCTCCATTCCTCCTCTTAATAGAGTAGAAAGCCATGATCTTTGGATGGCCCCTTGAAACAAGCGAGAAGCTAACATCACGATCTACATATCATTGGATAACAAGGGACAAAGAGATCAATTATGTCGGTCCATGCAAACAAATTTATAAGAATGATCATCCTACTCGAGTGCAAGTATTTTACTGGATACGTAACCATCATGTTATTCTTATGAATATGGATAAAAGACCTCACCACATTGAGGTTAGCAGTAATTGTTCTTCGTGTCATAATGTTGATGATACAATCCTTCATGCTTTGAGAGACTATACAGCAAGTAGGCAAGTATAGACTACAATTAATATGGACCATAACTTTTTCACTCTGAATGAAGATGAATGGATTAATGAAATCACTAGCAACCAATCCCATGATGTATTCATCATTGTGAAGAGGTCAACTGCATTTGGGAACATATGGTGTTTTAGGAACGAGCATATACATCAAGGATCCATAAAGTCTGTGACTAGTAAAGCCAAATTAATTTGTGTAACACAATTCTCAATCTGGTTAGAAGTGCAAACATCACTACCTCCCAGACAGTCAAGATGAACCTTCCTCAAATGCACCCAAACCTTATCATACTTAGTGATGTTGCATATAAACCTCTCACGAGAGAGGCCAGTCTAGGAATACATGTCGTGTACCTAGAGGGAAAATGTCTCATGTGCTTTGGATTCCCGATTGCTGCTACCTCAACCTTGGATGTTGAAATTTAGGTGATTCTAGAAACCCTTGATTTCTACACTATAGTAACTTGGAAAAAGCTCTAATCCTACCAGACTTGCAACTAGCCATCACAATTTTGAATAACCAAGTCCCAGGATTGGTGAGATTTCTACCTCATGCAAGATTGGCGACAAGAAAAAAGGAAGGTTCAAAATGTGTGGGCATCCACTATATTCAGCACATCCATAACCAAGTTGTTGATGCCACTGCTAAGCAATCCCTTTGTTCCAAAGAGGAGATTCTTTTCTCTAATTTCCAACCTACATGGCATATTCACAATATGAGCATTGTTATTAGTTCTATTTTTCCTGCATTAGAGAGTGGAGTGAATACATAAAATATCTAAGTTTCTACAAAATAGAGTCCATTTATCATCATACTACTACCATAAAAATCACATGATTTTATATTGTTCAAAATATGGATGTTTACTCATTAATTCCATTATGTCAACTAATTCAACCTTAACCCAGATAATGACATGTTAATTACTTCCACTAACATTATACATCCATTCATCGTCATGTTACATCTATTACTCCCATTATTGTCAACATAAACCATTCATTATATTCATCTATGGTTGTTAATCATGCATATGTAAGTCTTTAGTTGTATATTAATGTACAATATGCCATGTCGTACATAATTAGTGAACATATTTGCATACAAATTCATAGTTAGGTTTTAGGCACATTAAGTGTGTATTTTATATATGTTATGTGGTTAGAAGAACCTAATGATACGAATCCATTCATGTATGGCACCTGTCATGTTTATATTTGAGTTAGATAATTTACAACCCAAGGTTTAGGTCAACATGATCACTATATATCACATACAACTTATCAATATGTATGAAATCTAGGGTTAGGTTCCATAATCATCTCAACATCACATTAGGGTTTATCGGTCCATGGCAAGGTAGGGATCATATCTATCCACAAATGGGGTTGATATGTGAGTTACTCATATTGTGTCCATTAAAAGATCGGTTGGGTACAAACAAGCATATCAAGGCATATGTTTAACCTTCTTTGGTCAATTATAAAGATCCAAGCACACGAACTGCCCAATCATGGGATTAGGGTTTCTAGAGTCCGGATAGGTAGATTTCAGTATGTTACAACTGAATTAAAGGGAAAATTGCACTTAATTCTAAAGAAATATATAGTTTTTATACAAACCCTTGAACTATGGAAATGAGTGAAATGGGTGGATTAAATGTGTGAAAAATAGGGGATAGACTTAATTATTATCCATATAGTTGATTGATCTCAATTTTTGAATGAATTACCAAAAATGGGGTGTGAATAGTTTGCTCTCTCAAGACAAGGTTAGATATATGAGTAAAAAATGCATTCTTGATCCAAGTCTAGCCCCCATTTTTGGTCATGAATACCTAAAAGGTGAGACTCATAAAGGATGTTTTGGTAAACCACATAGAGGGTAAAAAGCTTACGTGATGTTGTTTCATTTTTAAGTAATCACTATTAAAGGATAAGATTGGGATTCAAACAATCATTAATATTGCCTGAGATAAGGCTTTGGATTTTAGGTGAGTGATCTTCCATTCCCTGTAGTGAAGATGAGTTTTCAGAAGATCTCAAGGTTTTATTTTGATCCTCAAGGAAATCTACTTTTACACTCTACTTCTCATTCAATCCATGTTTGATTTTTATGAGGGAAAAGGTGAAAGCAAAAGTGTCTACTGAAAATGATTATGATAGAAAGAATGAGTGGTTTCCTATAATTCTAAGGATGGACCATGGAACAACCATTCATATAAGGAATAATAGTAGGCCTAAATGATCACCCAAGAATCAGGATAGCCTATATCTAAGGCATGTACCTTCACCTAACTAGTCATTTGCTCCTATAGAGTGTGAATTATCCATTCAAAGAGTTAAGGGTTGTGAAAGAGTCACCAATTATTTCTCTAGTTCGTAATGAATACATGTTTTTTGCATTAGGATCACAAGCATAAATATGGAAAATGTTTGTAGTTTCCTTTGCACAACATTTTAGAACTATATGGTTCCTATTTAAGGTAGGACTTTGAAAACTTAAGCGCAAGATGCCTACTGGAAGTAGAACTTATCAAAAAGGAGACAGGATTCCCACATATAATTTGTCTTAAGAGAAATAATTTAATGTTGTGGTAAATTATAAGGTCGTGATTAAGGACCCAAATAGATATATGATTTTGAAAATTTAACTTTCCTGCTCAAGATAGGTGTTTGAGCATAGATAATTTGGTCTAATTTAAATCATGATTAAGGATCCTTTGGTAAATGCTTAGGTCATGATCTAGGACCCTTTGGTATATTTTAAGGTTATGATCTAGGACCCTTTGGTACACTTTTTAGCCATGTCCAATACCAATTTGAAAGAAGGATATGAATGATAAGGCTTTGCATGTTAGATGACTCTGAGTCAAATTTGCAAGATAGGATGAAATCAGGAGAGTGTAGACATTGGTCTATGACTCATGATACAAGAGAGAATTGAGTCTTAATGGTAGTGAAGTATTTTATTTTCCTTACAATAGTTAACCTTTTACCTTTGTAAGGAAAGATTCAGAGCTTGTTATTTTTATTTTTTAAAATATTTTGTTTGTAATTTTGTAAACTTCCTATGATTTTTTATGAATTTTAAATTATTACAAGAAACTCAGCTAAAAATCTAGGGGACTCTTTCCATTTTTCAAAAAAAGTTACTTTAAGAGGATGAAATGAGGGGAGGTCTTGCATGACCCTCATTTTCCCAATCACAAGTAGTGATGGTGATTGGGAGTTCATGCTTGACTAGGAGATATTGTGAAGGCAAAAAAGAGAGAAAGCAAGTGACAAAATAAAGCATTTAATGGTGAAGAAGTGTGGGAAACTACCCCAATTCATGGTTGCACCATGGAAGCATGCCAAGAAACAACCTCGATGCAATATGATGGTGGAGTTAGCCATATATAGCATATTATTGAGATCTCCAGCTCCATCCTACTCCTACGAGGTATATTCCTCAATTTCTCAATTTTGACTTACCATGTTGGCCTTTGGTAGTGAAATCTAGTTTTTAGGTTTTCCAATGTGCTTGTGGAGGTTTATGACAAATAAGAATGCATTATGTCTTATGATTCATCATTTTTTATCATTTTTTCATGTGAGCATCTGACACTCGATTGTGTTTATTCATCTTGCAATGTAAAGATGATGTCTTTGCGACTTTGAATATGTAATTCTAGATGGCATCCCATGGATGGTGTATTTGGGAGGATATGAAAACCCCTCAAGAAGATTGTTTCCTTTGGAATAGTAGGATATTTAAGATGATTTTAGGGATGAAGTATACCACAAGTATGTCTTGATGTTCTATTTGAAGAATTCCTAGTTCTTGGAAAACTTTTGATCCTTGTTTTCTTTGGATATTCACCATGTGAATACATATAGGATTCAAGGAGAACTTTTTCTTGTTGGGGCATTTTTGACACACCCTAGCATGATGTGTATGAATGTACATCATTGGGGAAATCGATATGGTAGTGAGGTATAAATTAGACCTTTTACTCCGTTTTATTTCCTTTTGATTTCCAAAATCATATCGGGCTTTTGTTATTGTTTGTAAGTGGTGATGACACTTTACTTCCTATTATTTCTTGGACTTTATAGACTCTATATTATGAATCTTTATCTAAGGTCTCTATGGAATTCATTGGCAATTTGTTACACTGAGCTAGTTACCGAGGAGTTGGTGTTGTTGGATAGGACTGCTTCAATAGCTTTTGTCATTATGGGATTGTATCCCGGAACTATCTTGTCCCTTTGATCGAGAACTTATTCCCAGAAACTAACACTTTGCACTTTGCTTTTTATGAGTCAACTGTACCCCTTTCAAGTTCATGGAATTATTGGGTTGACTTTTGATGGAGTTTCCATTTGTAGTTTTCCAGACATGTATCATTGGGGATGATTGTTCCTTACTGAATTGTGGGTGTACATCTGGCTGAGATTGACATATATTTGCAATAGAAAATCAAGTATACCTAGTTGTGTAAGACTTAATAATGAAGAAGGAGAGTAGGGAGTTATCTCTCTTTAGTTTGTTGTTTTGATAGTCAGGGTATTTTTGTTTTCATTGGTTACTGGTTTCCTTTTTAGTAACAACATTGGGAACATTGGAAATTGGTTTGTTTTCCTATCTAGCTGGTCTGGAGGCAGTTTTTTAACTTCTATGAGGTGCATAAGTATATTACCACATGTTTATGTTTTTGACGAGATGCCATCTTGGTGACTTTCCCATGAAGGGAACCTTCATAGTGACCAAGACTTGAGGGTCTTCATGGGCATCATAAAAATATTGGTTCACATTTTTATTATCGACTTAGCTTGAACTGTTTATAATGGGTGATCTTGTAGATCTTTTCCATGTAGGTTTGTAGATATCAAACAAAAAATTCTCAATAGACATGTCACTCTAAGTGCTTTTGAAGGCTATATGCATGCTTCTATGCCCACAATCGCATCAGTTTGACCACATTAGTAGTGTTCCTTACAAAAAATGGAGAGCCAAGCTAGTGTCAAATACATATGGATATGTAGGTGTAGCACTTTGCTTTGATAACTTCTTATTAGTATGTATGTTCTTTAGTTGATTTCATTTTTTTTTCTCTTTTCAGGTCAGTTTCATGATCTTGTCTAGGTTTCAGCTGGGTGAGATGAAAACACTTTGTTCTTCTTATTTCAACTTCTTGGCTTGGATGCACATAGAATCTAGTTTGAGTCACTGGTAGGGAGTGTTATGTACATGGGTGAGCATGTTTCTCATCATTAGGATGGTGGTTGGCACATACTATTTGACTCCCTTCTTTGATTGATTCCGCCTGGTATTGGGATTTACTCATTTGCACATGAGCTGATGGAAGGCCAGGTGGATTACATTACATATCTCAGGTGGTATTATTATTATATATTCAACCATTTTAATTCTCATGGGAAGAATATTATTGTATGGCACATGCTCCAGATGTAAAAGTTTATCTTTAGTTCTGGTTGTTTGTTGAATTATAGTACCTTGGCATATGTTCTTCACAAGTGATTGGTTATGACTCCTCCAAGGAACAAGATGACTTTGTCTATGTGCTACAATATCCACCTCTTTCTGAAAAAGGACTTCGTCCATAGGCTCATCCTTCTCTCCCTACATCTCTGCAGGGCTTTGATGACTTTTTAGGGCTGCAACCTCATCAAGATTTTGGCATTGGAGCATGATGTCACTTCTTTGGTGAGTTTGGTTGGACTTCATGCATCTGAGATGATGTTGTCTTGAGTACCCTGAAAGGATATGAATAGAGCTCACACTTTCAGGGAGCTCAAGGCTCCTTGTTCCTAGCGTGAGTATGAGTGACTTCACATAAAGTATCTAGTCTTTTCTGTGGACCCAAGGGGCCAGGTGGTTACTATGGAGCCATATTTGGGGATTGTTGGGGTAGATTTAGCTCACTGTTGAGATGCCTTCTTGGGTGTTGACAAGCAGTGACAAGAAGTCCAGTAGCTAATCTTATGGTCATCAATGGTCTACCAGTGTTGTTCATTCGAACATGAGTAGGGAGTGTAAGTCTTCAGGATCTTCTACTTAGATCGTAGGCCTTTCACCAAAGTCATGACATGATGGTTGAATAAGAAGTTGAAGAAGTAGTATATAGCATTGAATGCTCGTGTATCATTCATTTTTCTAAATATTGTAATTTGTATTCTGTAAGAAAACTATGTATTGGTACAATTTTCAAAGTGGTTTGTCATGTATGAATTTTATTTAAAATTTAAATTTAAGATTTTGATTTTACATACAAACCCTATTGTGGGATTTTGAAAAACTCCATTTCTTACTTGATTGTAATTCAATTTTGTAGAATGCTCTGGCCCAATTCAGAAAACCCTATGTTATGTGGACCCTAGTTGGATTGCAAATTTTATAATTGTGCAAGTTATTAGGATTGGGATTCTTGTTTGCCACATGAAGACTGTCTTTCCTAGTGTATGCTTAGATATTTATAAATATATCATGGTTTCATAGTTTATTCATCATCTCTTGATTCTTGATATTTGGAGCCATATTAATTATTTTCTGCTCTTGAGATGACCTTCGATGAATCAGTCCTTGGTGCAGAATTGAATCACCTACATTTTCTAAATGGAGGATATAGAGTTGTATAGCTTCAACATAACTCATCACCTGTGTGATCTATCTTAAGTTCCCATGCCTAGATAATTGATGTCAACAATGATCACCTTATGTGATCCTATTAATCATATTTTTCATTTTGGGGATGTCATGTTGAATCCCACTCTGGAAGATGTGACTAGGATTACTTGTCTTCCTCTGCATGATTGTTGGCACATTCTCTCATGGGTCAAGAAGGATTGTGGAGCATGGTGATCTGTTAGGGATAAAGAAACCTAGAGTTTCTCAATGGTTGTCCAAGGATGGTTGCTTTATCAAGTTATCTTCTATGTGGGATGTGTTCTAGAGAGAAGTGTGATATAATGATATGTCTAGTAATATGTGGCATCAATGAGTGTATACTCTAACCATTCCGACTAAATTGTACTTCAGAGAAACCACTGGTTAGGTGATGGAAGCAGTGTAAGGTGTCATAGTGGTAATCTGGTAAAAGGAACCCATTGTGCCTTTTATATTGGGTGAGCTCTACCAGTTCTTAATTGAATCCCAGCTATCTAGAAAAATGTCAGGACCTTTCAATGTTTTATAGATCTAAATTTGGATGTGCATTGTCCCTCATAGATTCAATAAGTCCTTTGATCTACATGATATTCGTGAACATGATTACTTATTGAAGCACATTCTGGTAGGTGAACCCCTCCAAAAACATGGTAATTTGTTTTGGTGGATTTCCGATTTGACACTTGCAGACGTGATGTGGGGTTGGATGTAGTTCTACCTTGACACTTTGTATTATGGGGAAGTGATTCCTTGATGTCTTTGGTTGATCTTTTTATTGAGGTTGTAGCTAGTTGTTTTGTATTATCCCGTTTTGGCATTTTCAACTATTTCTAGTGTGCATACATCATTGAAGAGACCCCCTCTTGTTGTAAATTTAATTTCATTCTTATAACATTCAGGAAACATCCACAAAGATGAGTTTGGATCAAAAAAGAAGACTTGTGACATTTTTACCATTGGTAGATAATGTTCCCCATAATACTTGGATCGACTCGTTTTGTCTTCCTCACTAGTAGTGACATGTGACCCCTTGGAAGAACTTGCATGATTTCATCATATTCTTCCTTTTTTAGAATTTTCATCTTTATAATTTTTTTTGGAACGAGGTTTCATTTTCTTTTTTTTATTTGTAAAAAATTATCTTGAAATTATAAAAACAAGTTTTGAAATAAAATCTTTTTCCCATGGTGTGTGTGGCACGGACTTCGGGTACTCCCTCCACAATGTTCATATTGTATTTAGGTTGGATCTTAGTTGATTTGAGGTTCTCAGTTCTATAAGCTCCCTTTGGAAAACTAGATGACATATGTTGGTTTGCATTCCCTAGCATGTGTGTTTTGTGTATCAAAGGTGATTGTGTTATTTTATGTATTTTAGAAAAAGTGACGCACGTCTGGGTCTTATCCTTGTCCATTTTCTTTAGTATAGTTAGAGGGTTTTAACCCCAAGCATTTTTAAGTGTTTATCATGTTTCCACCTTCTATTTGTAGGTGGTTCCTCCCTTTGGATGTTGATAGCCAGTTCTATCTCATGAGTATACGTAATTCTAGGAGACAATAGGGATTGAGGATCTACTGATCATGTATGCATGATAGGGGCTAAAGTCATGCCATTTAGTAGGCGCACAAATGGAAACTCCATACACAATTGGGTTAAGGTTCCAAGTTTAGAGACTCCTCGATGGGCCTTACTCTCGACATGCTTTAGTGTAGCAATCAAGTAGAAGCATATTTCTACTGCATTAGAATGTCATTTTGGAAATCTTGATATCATTCTTTGCGATGTGCCCACATTTGGATGGTCTTTTAGTTAAGTATTTAATGGAAGTTGATGTTCATTGCCTCTGTATGGGTTCTTAGGTTCTATGAGGAATGTATGGGGTTTTCCAAGTCAAGGGTATCCCAAGTTTTTTCTCCTTGATTGGTCCATATAGGTCTTGGTCCCACCTCCTTTCAAGAGATGAGGTATGGACATTCGTAAGGGTTTCAACCCCCATTCCATTCTGTGTGTCCTTCTAGTGTTTAGTTGACCGAAGTAGATGTCACTCTTAGTATAAAGGGTATGTGGTTTTCACCCTCATATTAGTATTAGGGTCCATTAACCTCTGAGGGCTTATACCCTAAATAAACCTCCAAAAATTGTCATGATCGTAACAATGAGGTTTCACCTTGTTAAATTCACAACCGTGAAACTTTTTCTATATTTTATCCAAATTTTATCTATCTAATAGGGTTATATTTAGGTTGTAAAAATTGGGGCCTCAAGATAAAAACAATGCTCCTTCTATCCTAGGCCATATGATTCTAGTTTGACTTTCTTGCTTTAAGAGAACGGTAGAAGCATTGATGTATTTATGTAGATTTCAGATGCATTCTAAAGGTAGGCATTTTACTTCCATGCATGGCTCTTTCGTAGAGGATTGGTTTCGATGGAGCTCGCTTTTTAGTGGTATTAGAACTTTTTGAGTTCACATTGGTATGATGTAGATGAATATCTCCGTCCTGTCTTTACACAAGCCACTCCAATCTTAGATGCAATGGATGATCTAGGGTCCTTCTCATTTGGGATTGAACAATGCCCTTGGTGTTAGCATTCTAGATGACACAAAGCACTAGATTTCCCTTTTATTTTATTTTTTTTTTAAATGGCCATTCATTCATCCCGTGGCCGGGGGGTTTTGAACCTGAGACCTCTCGGTCTTACATCAATACTTTTACCATCTAGGTGCCATCTCTTTGGCTAGATTTCCCTTTTAGAATCTATGGGAGCAAGCCTTTTTGTTGAATGCTTGATCTTCTCTAGTTTAATAGCAATGATTGTGGTGCAATGCTCTTGCTAGTCATTCTTTTTTTGTGTTGAGGCGATAGATCTGATCTTGAACCCATTCTACCTCAGGAACCTCGTCTTCTTATTGTATGCAGAGCGACAAAATTTCAACTTCAACTGGCAAGACTTCTTGCATTTCATACACCAGTAAGAATGGTGCACTTCTAGTATAAGTTATCATAGATGTTTGTTACGCCCATAGAGCCATCAGAAGATGTTCATGACAGTTGGCATGGGAGATGATTGTCTTCTATAGTATCTATATTTTTAAAAAAATCACATCCTCTAACACTCCATTCATCAAGGACCGATATGGAACTTTTGGTGATGCTTGATGCTCTACTGCACAGGTATTCTTTGACAATTTTGGAAATGAATTTTGTACCATTTTGGGATATCATCTCATGCAATATTTTATACTATATTATGATGTTGTTTCTAGGAACTTAATTACTTGTTGAGTAGAAACATTGGTGATAGAGGTGACTTTTATCCACTTGGTGATGTACTCAACAGAGAAAAAAAGTATTTCATAGGTGAAGCTTTAGGATTTATCTTTCCAATTATGTTGAATCCCATGTAAAGAAAGGCCAAGGTATGGCCATATTGTATAATCTAGTTAGTAGGTGCATGAAAGTAGTTACCCTAGATTTGGAACACTTGACATTCATTGAAATGTTCTAAGCAATCTCTCTCCATGGTGTGATGGTAGTATCCCAATAGTAGTATCTTCTTTGCAAGCATGACTCCACTCATCTATGTAACACATGATCCTCCACGTACTTCGTTTATGCGGGCTTCATCTTCTATCTTGTTGACACATTTGAGAAGAGTTTGATTAAATTATGTGTAGTATAGCTATCATTACCTAGTATATATTGCATGGCATGTCATTTAAGGACTTGTTTCTCCCTTTGGGAAAGGCTTTCATGGATGACTCGGTTCTCCATATGCTTTGATTTCATGGAATTAGGATTTTTGTCCATTATTGACTGCATTATCTATGACATGTAGTAAGCAGGCTGAGAGATCATCCATACTTCAAAGGCTATCAAAAGCATAGACTAAGACATTTTTTAGTGTTTCATGAATTTGAAGGAGATTTACTTGAAATATTGGGTGAGGGAGCACATATTCATAGTAGGGGATAAAATTTTGATGGCAAGTCCTACAACTATTCTGGTCTTAGAGATTATGAGGAGGGGGTTGTCATAGACTTGTAGATGACAAGCCCCTTGCTTCTTGGCAAGTCAGTTTCTCCTATTGCATGATTCGTGCTCAGGCACATTATTGATGGTGTGAATTTGAGCCACCTTTCAATGGGCAGTTTCTCATTGTGTGGGACTTAGAGGACTATTGTGACAACCCTGATTTTGGGTTTTATGAAGTTACATGCTCATTTGAGGTATAAACTTCTCCAGGCAGCTTATAATGAATGATGAGGTGTGTTGATCATAATAAGTGTTTTGTGCTAGTTGGGTCAATGATTTGATGATTAAATGCATTATTTCAAAATTTATGCACATTATAAGTTGTTTTGAAGAAATTATTGAGATGATCAAAATTTGGATTTGTTGTCTCAAACTTGATCATAAGAGGCTCTGGATCATGAGGGAGACATGATTCGAATCTAGGATCAATTAGAAGTTCCTAATATAAGATATTAGTGTTAAGAATTATGAAAGAAATGTGCATTCCTTATTAATTAGTGTAATGATAGGCAACCTCGCATATGCTTTTTGGGTCATCTATGCCCACTATTGCACATCATGACTACATGGTTCCCTTTTTCTACCACTTCCTACCAGGAAACTCAAAGTCAAGAACATAGCTCCTTTCTATCCCTCTACTCCCATTACCCTGCACGCATGTAGACTTTTTGACTAAGTGGATATCAACATACTGTGAACCTCCCTGAGATCCTCAACTGGAAGGCATCCCCCCTCGTTTTGTCCTCAAACCACAAAAGACATCTTCAAGGATGTGCGATGAACCTACAACAGACACGACTCCTCGCTGCTTTTAGTCCCTGAAAAGAATTGGCACCGTCAAACTCCCCCGACTGCCTACTCCTCCTGCAATGACAGTTGCGTTTCCAAGCAACTGTAACGGATGCTCCTGCCACCACGAGGCAGCGCTGCAACCTGTAGGTGGAAACGCCACGACTCTACCCTTGATGCAAATCTGGACCTAGGTTGCGAGCATAGAAGAAATGTTGCTTCCTCGCACCCAGCCCTGCGCCATGGGAGCACTGAAGCTCCTTCACCTACTTTTCTCCCTAACCTGTCCAGGCTGTGCGAGATCCACCTAGCAACAGACCGGGCGGCATCGTCTCCGCAGTCCCTGTCAACCTGTTTCTAAACTTGGCGAAAAGGTTCCGGTGTGAATCTCCCCTCTATTGGTGGACCTCTTCCCCAACGTCGCCATGCTTGACGACGCTTCACCGACCCGAAGATCTGACCCTAGCACAGCCGCTAGGGCAGGGCCTTGGTGCAAGGGCGAGGCCAGGGGAGCTTGCCCATCCTTGGAATCGTGAGCAGAAGCTTGGTGGGGGAGAGGGAGCCCGTCGATCATGCTGCTCGAGGCGTCGGTTCGCGTTCCAAGCGCGATTTCGGGCGCTGCTTCACGGTGACGAGCGCGAGAGGAAAAGGCAAGAGGGAGGGCTCTATGCGTTAGCCCCCCCTACCCTCACCCCCCAAAAGACGGATCCTCCTTGCACCCCGGGCAGGTTGCCTTTGTGCGCCCACTACTAGACCTCCAAGATCTGGGCCGCCCAAGGCCAGATCCAACGGGCATGAAAAATCCCAAGAAGGCATTCATTCTTAAAATACCCAGATCTTTGATAATATTTTAAACATAGCTCCTTTAACCTAAAAAATAACCAAAATGTAACCATAGACTTGAAATAATGCCTAGTTTCATACGAAAACATAATTTGATCTTCTTTTTAACATGGTTTTTAGTTTGTAAGATAATGAAATGTTTGGGATACATTAAATGATACAAATGTCATATGATTGACAAAAATTCTCAAAAAATCATGATAGAATCCAAAATATGTTTGGAACACGCTTATGAACTCTGATTTGAATTAAAATGAACGTTTGGGGTTTTTTTGCATTAAAATATAATTAGTTCCTTTAAACCAAATTTTAATCCTAGAAAATAGACAAACAATCACAAAATTATGAAATATGAACCAAGACCCTATAATGACCTCTTGATAACTATAAAAATTTCATAATGTGATTATGATCAGTTTGAAGCTAAGAAAGGTGAAACCCTATGTTTGGACTTAATAACCTTCCAATGAAGTACAATAAATATGTATTTGATTGATAAATCATGTAAAGTTCAATATCAACGTGATATAAATATATGAAGCGTTATACATGATTTATGAGATCATAATGATGAATCTAATGCATGTTATATGATGATGGCCCTAATCTGACATGAACCCTAATCTTATTAATGTACCTAACATTACAGTTAATTGATATAATGAGGCTTGAAACATGGTATTCAGAATAATAATAATTACCTAGAATGGAAAACCAATAAGCTCAATTACAAATAATAAGACGAGTAATGATAAAAATACCCTAATGAGCTAACTAACCCTAAAATGGAGCTATATTAGGGTAAATGATGAGAATCTAATGCTTGTATGAAATCTTGTTCTTAATCAGATTTGTCTTGTGATCTAGATGGTCAACAATAGGTTATAAATCTCTGAACTTAGGTACATGATTTAATAATTATATGACTATAGATTTCTTTCTTGAAATGTGATTCATGTGTATGCTTGTTTACTTTCTCAAATATTTCCATATAGTATTCTAGTATTGTACTCGATGTTTGTCTCGTTATCTTTGCTCTATAACTTGAACACATAATATAGATCTCCATTATACAAACCATGTATACATGTAGTCTCGTGGTAAGCACACAAGGTTGGACGCCTTACTTGAGTTTTCAAGATAGGGAGGACCACGTAGATACAAGGGTGAGCTCCTGGCGATGGCCTTGAGGTCCCTTACGATTAGGGTAAGTTGGTCAAAATCCTTATGATATATGATATTGTTGGTATAATTGGAGTAAATTGACTAAAAGATGGGTTCTCTCTTTGCTAAGTAATTACTCATTTACTCTTGTTTGTTTACTTATGCAACTCTTTTCAAATTATGCAAAGCTTATGTATATGCATCTTTCATCCCTGTACTCAGCACCTCGTGTGCTTGACCCACCTTGTTTCACGTATTTTATAGGTTCAGAGATAGCTTGGGAGTTGTTGGGTTGTAAGTGTATGTTCAGGTGTACTTGTTGTAAGATCCTAGCTAGTGTACATGAGATGAATTGTGTAAATTGTACTCTCAATATGTAATTAGAATCTTGTAATAAATGATGTTTCAATTAATTATACTTGTGGAATGTTGGGACTATGTTGGTGATTTTATATTGTTATATGTTCATGTATGCTAAGCATTTCACACTTTCTCATGTTGTCTTTCATATTTGTTTAGCTCATGGGATCGGGATTCCGGTTCTGTGACAACTACTCCTTTGCTATTGATGGATTCATCAAAGAATATTGCACATAAATTGAGGTTTGGAGGTACAATGATGTTATATGAGTTGATCATTATAAAGTACTCATCTAGGAATTTTTACTCATGTGTTGGTTCCTCAAGAAGTGGGAAATCTATTAGTTGATCTACTAGAGCTTGTTCTTTGAGTGCCTTCATTGGTAGGTAGGTAATGTTAAATTATAATAGCATCAATTTCCACATTTTTCATCTTCCAATGAGGATAGGATTCTCCACACAAGTAGTAGAGTGATGGAAAAATTATCGCACTACAGATTCGCCTATGATTAAATTGGTAAGTTTTTGTTGAAACTAACATATAATAAACACCACCTGCAAGTGGATGGGTTCTATCACACTATAGCTAAGGATCTAACTTGAAGTACATTTTTTTATGAAATATTTATATCTTTTGTCTAATTAAGCAAAAGTAAATAACAAGGATGATTATTTTTAGATTTTTTATTAGTGAAATTAACTAAGCAAGAAAGTGTGTTTACACTATAACAAAGTTATCAGGATGACTAGGTTCACTGCCACTACCTGCTTAATTGTTTTAGATATTGCAATAAGGGATTCATATCCTTTCATAGTATGAAATCTACATGGATTGGTCTCCTCGTAGGCTTGTGGTCTTGATACCTATAGATCATTAATCTATCGACCCATAGAATGCCCTTTAATGATCCAATTTGTGGTTCAACGATATTGCATAATGTTCTAATCCTATATTTCTATGTCTCTACATTTAGCATTATGAAAACCATGCCAGATACTTGATAAGGCTATAAATTAAGTATTATACAATTAATTATCAAGCAGAATCTACAAATAGAATACTAGGAACAGGGCTAACCCATGTGCCATAGTAAAAGATCTACTCGCTAATCATGTTCATGATACAAAGTGAGATTGAAGAAGAAGAAGCTCATTAAGAAGTTTTTTCATGGAGAAAAATCTCAATGGTGTAGTCACAACTCCCTAAACAATGGTTACAAATTTTGGTCACACACTTCGTCAGAGCGTAACTTAATGTAAAGTTGTCCTTTCATCTCTAGCTCTCCTTTATGGTTGATAGGGTTGCAAAGTTTGAGAAAATAGGTTGTGAACCCTTGTCCTGAATGTCCCCAAAGTTCTTTTGCATCAGCATACAAAATATAATATCCTTCCAAATTAATTTAATGGTTGTCATTTTTTTTTGTAAATTTATGTCATAGGAGTTTCAAGAAAATGTCTCTCCTGACTGACAACTAAAAGTAGTTAGTAAATATATTTGTGGAGTATATAACCTATTTACTCGTTCGACCCAACCTGAATCACTCAATTTTTACATTTTATGTAGAATCTAGACCCATTTTAGTACCAAGATATACTATCTAGTCGAGTGGCATGCTTCCAGACAAGCGAATCACAAACAGATAAGGATTTTTTTCTATAACAGGTTTGGAAAACTCAAAAAACCAATCCAATGATTGGAATTGTGCAATAGTTCATATTTCTTACTGACCACATAGACGGATTTTGATCAACCAATCCATAATGTCAATCGGTCGATCCACTTTCTACCCATTCTTATATATATAGCCTGCTGGCCCAACTGACAAAGTGATTCAAGGGTGGGTTTTTCAACCAGTCTCTATTATATATATACTTGTTTTGAGGAAATTTAATGGTTTATCCAATGGTATCAAAATCATCCAAGTCCAAGTTTGTATGAGAAAGTTATTGAAATTTGAGTTACAATCTATACTTAATGATCCTGACTCCAATTATCTGTGTTGGGGAATGAGAATATGTAGTATTTGATTATTTTCTTGGTCTTTCAGTGGTTAGATAATTGATGAATGCATATTCATCCCATTTTTAAGTGCTTTATTAGTCTAGCTTAGCATTCATATAGATTAGTTTTCATTAGAATAGCTTTATTTTATTATACTTAGGTTTTTATGCTAATTTGTAGGAATTTGATACTTTTATTGACTCCCTTTGTAGGTTTTGAATTCTATCACTCTGCAACAAGTTCGTTAGGGGGTCCCGTGGCCCTTCAGTGGGCGGGATTCGAGAGGAGGACTCCTCTCGTGGGGTGCAGGGTAGCGCCCCGGACCGAAATGAGTTTGAGCACTTTCAGAAGGCAAATAGATACACAAATGTTGTGCTCGAGGACAATTTTGACCCATCATCAACATGCCAATTGACATAAAAGTCGAAAATTAATCACGGCATGCAAAAGGTCTACAACCTTGTCAACCTCCCAACTCGACAGCCGTATCGACCTCCTTGGTCAATATCCAAGAGGAATGACACTCAGACTCACCGATGATCAAGGTCAACATACAACCCATCGATAACTGAGGTTGACACCTCTGTCGACCCCCCTGTTCAACATCATCATCGGCTAGAAACTGATAAGAAATCAACCATCGATCCACTATTGTCGACACTTTTGTCGACGACCACAGCTACTTGACACCCTTATCGACCCTCAAGGTTGAGTGTCCCGTCGACCAAAAGTCAAAAAGCCATCGACCAACAAAACCGTTAATTGACAATAAATGGTAGACACCAATGGAAAGAGGTTGACATCCTCAACCCTATAAATAGGCCCCCAGCACAGTCATATAAATCATCTTAGAAATTCTGGAGACAAAAATGTCGAAAGGCTGTTGGTGAGATCAAAGCAAGGACAACACCTATCGACCAGGATAGATCTATTGACCTAGCTTGGAGACTTCTATCCACCTCAAGCATTGGATCTATAGATCACATTCATCCACAACTCCAGACTGTCAATCTCCCTTCTTGGGTGATCAATATCTTCTTCAATCTATCATTCATCCAACTACTTATACTGCAAGTCAGGGAAATTCTTGAAGGAGAAAGAAGGAAGTAAGTTTGTCATTTCACAACATGCCGAACCAATTCTGTTACCATCATGACCGTGATGGATTTCTCCTCCTCTTGTAGTGATATTAATCTCGCCATGTCGAGGGAGTAGTCTTTTCACTAGGGTTTGGAACTAGCCCCACTACCCATTTCTTGCAATTCATTCATATCCCAATTCTTGTATGAACTCATATAATTAGTAGCTTATCGTTCATTATATGTCTTGTGTATTGATCACCCGCTTTACATGATTTATTATAATATTTTACCAGGAGAACTTCAACGTCTAAGATTTGAATACTGATAATTTTGGTTGACAGCCTAACGAGAACTTCTGACAGAAAGTTTCTAGAGTAGTGGATGGATGATCTGTAAGTAACGAGACATCGAGCTTACAGGGTATCTACTCATGCAAATTTCTGATTTTGGAAGGGGAAACGTGCATAACTCCAATTATATCTTTATATATGTTTGGATTTGAATGATTTTTCATATTCAAGTAGTGGCAGTGAAACCCAGTTCCACCCTAGTGTTTTCATCCATTGATAACTAGAACCTTAATATAGCTCTTTTTATTCTTGCAACCTTAGTTAAACAAACCAATCTCAACTTTTGTGATAAATATAGTTCTTTCTAAGTTACCTCGATCAGATAAATCTTAAAAATGTTGTCCCTTGGCATTCAATCCTCAACTATACTAAGATAAGATCCATCCGCTTGCGGTGTCATTATTTCACTTTAGTTTTGGTAAACTCTAGGAATCCTATTCCTAGTGAATTAATAGTGCGGTAATACTCCATGTCAATAATTTCTTCTCTCTCCTTCTTCCATCAACCTATGAATAAAACACCAACTATATATCAAATTATCAATAAATTGCATAAACTACTCAAAACCTAAAACAAGTGAAATATTGAGTGGAATGTAAGAAACCTAACCAAAACCAAATCTAATTTGCAATTAAAAACATGATGAATAGATATTCATCACAACCTCAAGCTTCAATGTTGCTTGTCATCAAATAACACAAAATCCAAAACACTCTTCAAATTAATACTTTCAACCAATATACATACTTCATGTTAGAATCCCTACCACCAATGTCCAAGCAACCCAACCTCCTAAGATCACAGAGTATGACTTGTCATATCTTTATTCCTAAATTTTCTTCACATATTACTTTGATTCATCTTTGGTTGACGATGTATCTGAGTAAACATCACATGTAAACCATATTGGATCGGAGGGCTCTGGAGGGGGAGGGGGTGAATAGAGCTTCAAAACATAAACAAAAATAGTTAGACCTTCAATTTACTTCAAATAGGCATAATTGCAAATAGCCAATTTCATGGAAATGTAAACATCCATAGTAAGGATGAGAAAAATTGAAGCAACCAATTGAACAAGCCATTATTTTAGAGTGGTTCCACTCTTCAAACTAGGAGAGAGTCAATCCACTACCCAAGAGAGGTCAAGATCTAGGATTTATTAAGCATGCTTACTCCTATAAGAGTTACAACAAATGGCCTTCCTTTTCTAGGATAAGGATACCCATCTTTCCTATAAGGTAAAGGAAGTCGACAACCTTACAAACAAGGTCTTACCTATCTAAGAGCTAGTCTTCTACCTCACCAAGGTCTTACCCACTCTTGTAACAGCTGGATGCCTTCACCAGGGAGATCCCCTTCTTGCACTGAGTCTTTTTCTTTGAAGGATTTACCCACTCAGCTCCTTGGATCTTTTGCCTTGTCCTCATCCTTCACTTGGAGAAACTTGAAGCATCTACTTCTACAACTTGAACAAGCATGCATCTCCTCCTTCACTTGGATAAGACTTCATCAATATGATATTGAAGAAAAGGCTTATGAAGGAGAAGCTTTGAGAGCTTTAAAAGTGAACAATGAGGTATCTCTCTCACGCAAACCCAATATCACTCATATGGACGAAATGAAGTGTAATAAAGAGAGAGAAAGGGTCTCAAGTGGACAAAAGCACTAAACTATGTCAAGGACCTTGAATAGCATGAATGAGCATCCTTGGAATGAACTCCAAGAGGTCCTATTTATAGTTGGGGGTTTCCACTAGAGTGTGGGAACACTTATGAATGTTTTTAGCTGTTTGGAGGGTTGCAACAGATATAGTTTCGAGTTTTGCATCACTCCAACTGTTAGAATCACTAGTTCTGTGTTTTCTGTACAGTGCATTCAGTTGAGTTTCAATAAAGATAACTAAATCGATCATACTAGGTGACAAAGCTAATTTAAACCATGAGTAGAATTTATCCTGATAGAAACTCAACCGATCCACTTAAACTAGTTTTGGGCAAAGAGGTCGTCGGTCGAGTTCTGTGGATGTACAACTCGACAATCGGAGTCATTCTAAAAATCCATTAAGGATCTGTGAGATTGTAACTCGATCAATGAAGTGCATGTAATGAATTTTTCAAAATGACTTCTAGGTGATCAAACATTCGAATTAAGTGTCCCTTATTTCTTCTCATCTTAGTTACAAGTCATATCATCAATACAAATGATTACAAAAATATTCTAAGGTGGTTTGTAGTATTTTCCACAAAAGTGCATTTGCATTGCTTTTGACTTGATCTAGAGCAAGTTAGGGCTTGTTCGATTTGATCCTTTTCATGTACCTAATGCCTGAAATCAATCTTAAACAAACATATTAAATACATATGATTGGAATGGTTAAGTCATTATCAAAATATGGACAATGTGTACCACTTAGGTCAACATGCTCCCCCATTTTGACAATGACAAACCATTCCTCAATATATTGAAAAGGATATGAAAAGTAAACCTTTTCCTTTGAGAAAGGATGTGAGAGTTAAAACTTTTCCCTTGTGAATTGAAAGGGGATACATGATTGAACAATGTGAATTTCTCCCCCTCAATTCATACTTACCTAAGCCTGCATGGTTAGTCTTTTGACAAATAACCATAGCACATATATATATTATATGGTCCTCTAGAGAGTCACATGATATATAGATAAATGAAAAGAAAATGATCATATAAGCGTTTAAAACAATATGGTTGAGAGAACTTCTCCCCCTTTTTCATCGCAAAAAGGCAGGGGGGAAGAGCTATTTCCTCTACAAGCACAAGCTACAACAATCAACCACATATAACACTCATCAAACAGAGATGAAGCACAGAGAAACAAGAAATCTAATGTCATAATAAAAATATGAAATAACATACCACAAGCTCATAAAATATAGTCAACTAAAGAGTTATGGTACATAGGATTAATGATTACAATACTAAGCATGTTCTCACAGAATGGGCCATAAACAAATGATAAAACAACGGAATGATAAATAGTACACCTCAGATACAATGCCCAAATGTCTTATTACAAAATAGTCTAAAAGGATACATATGATTAGCACCTAAAGACTAAATAACTAAAACATCTAAAAACATATATGCTATCTATGTCAATAGGGTCATCATCAACATCATCATCATTGGCCTCGGGCTCGTAGTCCTCATCACCATATGAAGGTGTAGTAGACACAACAACATAACCTTCACCATCAAAGTTATCATCAAAATCATCCTCAAATCCATCATCCTCAATAGAGTCAGCATCATCAGCCTCATCCTCAGTAGGTTGGTCAGGAATCTCCTCATTAACATGAGGATCAAAACCCCGATCGGGCCATCTGGCATTCAACTCAGCCGAAAACATGCCAAGAGCATGTAACACCTGTTCTTGTTGGAAGAAGGGAGTAGAAGTCCCAAGGATAGAAAGAAGGGTGGTAATAGGATCAGCAGGCATGGCCAGTGGAGGAAGCACACTAAGTGCAGGGGTAGATCCACCATCAGCAACAAAGGTGGCAGTGGAAGCAACAGGTGGTAGGGTTGGGTACAAGTGATTGTATGCATACGAAGCATAGTAACCACCTGGGTATGGCTGGTAAGAGGGGTAGGGATGTCTATAGTATAGGTTAATGGTAGACATGATCTGGCAGAGGTCCTAGTGGAGTTGATCTTGAACTTGATGGTTGTACGTTTGCTGGTGCATCATATAACCTATAAGGCCTTCATTTGACACTTAGAAAGAGGTGTGATTAGGTATAGGTGGTGGCGGAGGTGGAGGGTCTTGGGTTGGAGGTAGAAGTGGAGGCTCTAGGTGTGGTAGGGGAGGTAGGAAGGAAGGTCTTCTTTATTGTGGTTTAACTAATGCCGACTCCTTTTCAAGTAGACTTGTAGTGGAGATCGTGAAAGAGATTTCTAAGTGGCAAATGTAAAAAGACCACAAATCAAGGTAGGGTAGGGGTTGGGTACCACGGGTGTTCTTCCCAGAGCCAAAGTAGGTCATGTGGTGTAGAATGTACCATGATCACTTGACTCCAACATTCTTCAATAGGAAGTACATTATCACAATAGTGTTTTCTACTATTTCTATTTGGTTTTTCTTTGGGTAGACATTGTAGTTAACAACTAATGTGATCAAATGATTTTTGAGATCTAGGGAAGAGGATGGCAATGTTGACTTCATCCTAAAGGGTACATGAGGTCTCTTCAGAAACTTGTGAATATTGGGGAGAGTAAGTTCACAGTGTTTGTAGAAATCGTCACTGTCAAGCAGGTCAAAATAGTCAAGGTAGTCCTTCCCCATGTGTCGATGATCTCAGTTCCATTGAAATAGATATGCAAGGAATCTTCATGCTAAATTTTGTCCCGATAATCATGAAAGTGAGAATTACCTGGCTATTGGGTGGTGTCATAATGGTTTCATTGTTCCATTGAAGATTGGCATAAAATTCATGGACTTCCTTGGTGCTAGTGATGGAATTTTGAAAGCATTAGCGTTCTACGCACAATGCACCCAGGTGATGGGAAGAGAACAACTTTGTAACCTCCATGAAGACAAGCTTGCTCAACCTCGGATAACTCTTTTCCTATAGTTGGATGCCATGGAGACAAAATGGAGAAGCTACTACAACCAAAAGAGAGAGAGATCCTCACCAGTAGGTCATCTAACCACCTAGATGGGTGTGGGAAGAGGCAAAGGAGGCTAAGCTAGGCAAAGTAGAGGGTGTACGAACCTAGGGTTGGATGTCAAGAGGGCTTAGGATTCAAGATCGGTTGACTTTTCTCTAGTTGAGAGGGAGAAATTTCGGCCGAAACCCTTTTTAAGTTTGGTCCATCCTGGCCATCGGTTAGTTCTGGGATTTGGAAACTTGACCGATCGGCACATTTACATGACCTTGGCCAAGGGATCGGTTGAGTTAGCAACTCAAACATATAGGTAGCTTGTTCAAAAATAAGAAATTTTAATTTGTAGCCCCTGGGGTGTTAATTAAATTTATTTCTTTAGTCGATTATGCATTTAGACATATTGAGGTAGATTTCAGTCATGATAGGGTACTATCTTGTGATAAAAGAGTCGTTTGCAAAAATACCGAAAACGAGCGAAACAAGGCAAGAAACAAGACAATTATAGCACATATTAAGCAAGAGATGATCCATTTTAAGCAAGAAACACATAAGTATGATAACAACTATCTAGAAGGCATGTCAATATTATCAAGAGCAGTTATAAGAAGTTTTGATCTAATAAAAGAAAATTGCTCTCTAGCTAGAGGTTTAGTGAAAATGTTCTCAAGTTGATTCTCTGTGTCCACATGCATGAGATAAATATCCTTCTTGGCAATGTGATCATGAAGAAAGTGATGATGGACCTCAATATGTTTATCTCTACTATGCAATATAGGATTGTAAGACAAGTTAACTGCACTGGTATTATCGCAATAGATCAGAGAAGTGTCAAAAGGAATGCTAAATTCTTGGAGAATTTGCTTCATCCATAGGACTTGGGCACAACAACTCCCAGATGTAATGTAATCATCTTGGTAGTTGAAAGAGCCACAATGCTTTGTTTTTTAGAGAACCAAGAAACTAAGCAAGGCCCTAGAAAGAAGCAAGTGCCACTTGTGTACTTTCTATCAATCGAACAACCTACATAATCAACATCACTATAAGAAGTAAGAGTAAAGTCCCTTGGCTTGAGATACCGTAGTCCAAAATTTTGGGTTTTGGTTAGATACCTCAAAATCCTCTTATCCTCTATAAGATGTGATTTCCTAGGACTTGATTGAAAATGAGCACATCAGCTAACACTAAACATTATATCAGGTCTCGAGGTAGTTAAATAAAGTAAACTTCCAATCACACCTCTATAGAGATTCTCATCTACCTTTTCTCATTCTTCATCTTTGTCATGCTTGGCAATGTTTGACATGGGGGTTTCCATTGGCTTGGTGTTCTTCATACCAAAGTGATTAAGTAGTTCACTAGTGTACCTACCTTGGTTGATAAAGTTCCCATTTTTCGTTTGCTTGATTTGAAAGCCAAGGACGAAAGTAAGCTCCCCCATCATGCTCATCCAAACTCACACTGCATAAGAGAACTAAACTCCTTGCAAAGATCAAGTTTAGTCATGTCAAAAATAATATCATCAACATAAATTTGAATGATTAAGAAATTTCTAGAAGTGTGTTTTAGATACAAGGTAGAATCGGCTTTGCCCATGATATAGCCATTATCTGGAAAAAATTTCTTAAGTTTCTCATACCAAGCTTGAGGTGCTTGTTTGAGACCATAGAGAGCTTTTTGTAACAAATAAACACGCTTAGGAAAATTTTCATGTTCAAAGCCTAGAGGTTGAGTAACATATACTTCCTCCTCAATTGTACTCTTTTAACATCCATTTGATAAAGTAAAAAATTCATGTGATTGGAAAAATCAAGAAACATCGTAATTGACTCAATACTAGCTACATGTTCATATGTTTCATCAAAATCTATATCTTCTTGTTGATTGTAGTCTTGAGAAACTAACCTTTCTTTGGTTACCACTTTTCTGCTTTCATCAAGCTTGTTGCAGTAGAACCACTTGGTGCCAATGACCTTTCTGTCACTTGGTCCCGGTACAAGATTTCACACTTTGTTCTTCTCAAACTTCTCCAATTCTTCTTGCATGGCGAGGATCCATTCATCATCCTTAAGAGCTTCTTGGAAATTTTTTGGCTCAAGCTGGGAGATGAAGGCATTGCCTGCTTGTCCTTTGTTGTAGGAAGCCCGCATCTTCACCCTTTCAAAAGGATTTACTATGATGAGCTCTTTAGAATGATGATTTGCAAAGTGTGGGGGGGGGGTTGAATCCTTCTTTTCTTCATTCTACTCTTCTTCATCAACTAACACCACCTTTCCTTTTTCACAAATGTTGAGCTCTTACAAGTGAGGGATCACCTCATCTGCAATATCATAATCAACAACATTCTTGGAAATAGAGGGGTCAGTTTCAACAAATATAACATTGATAGATTCTTCTACTTTATAGAATTCAATGTTAAATACTCTATAAGCCTTGTTAGTAGTGTTATAGATAAGAAAGAAAGCCTTGTAAGATTTTGGATCAAACTTAATGAGGGAATCCTTGGTGTTCAACACAAAACGACAACCAATAACATGAAAGAAGTCAATGGAAAATTCTCTACCACACCATATCTCATAGGGGGTTTTCTTTAAAGATGGATGAATGAAAACTCAGTTTTGCACAAAACATGAATTACTAACGGCTTCGGTCCAAAACTTATTTGAAGTGTCTACTCTAGAAGCATGGCCTAGACATCTCCTGTAGTGACCTATTCTTCTTCTCTACAACCCCATTTTGTTGAGGTGTTTGGGGTGAAGAAAAGTTATGTGCATACCTGAATTCCTAACAAAATCATTCAAACATATTATTTTCAAATTATCCCTCAAGATCACTATAGATAGAAACAATTCAGCAAGAAGATTCATTTTCAATCGTTTTTAAAAAGTCGAGAAAACATCGAGAGTATCACTTTTTGAAACAAGACAGAAAATCCAAGTATAGAGAGAAAAGTCATCGACAATCACAAGACAATAGTTGCTACCGCAAAGAGATTGCTACGTGTCGGTCCATATAGATCAGTGTAAAGAAGTTCAAGAACTCTCTTAGTACTAAGGATTCCTTTGTATTTAAAGGAGTACTTGGTTTGTTTTCTTCAGTACAAGTTTGGCATTCATCATCTCTTTCAAAATCCAATTTAGGAAGTCCATTGACCAAATCTTTTTTGCTCAACTTCTTCATTTGATGCATATTTACATGCGGTGCCATAAAGAAATATCATTCAAATTGGAAACAAGACATCTACCAACACCAGGCTTAATAGAGTCAAGAACAATAATATAAAGATAACCATTTCTAGTTCCCTTATATATGCATTGTAGGAGAGGGAATCTAGAAGCAAGCATTCTAAAGAAATAAACAGAACAAGATAACCATTATCACAAAGTTGACTAACACTTATTAAATTATGATGTAGGACATCCACAAGAAGTACATGCGTGATACATAGTATATCACCTACATCACCCTCACCTATTACTTTACCCTTTTTCTCCCTAAATGTCACCGATCCTCCTTTCTTCTTAGTGAATTGATTGAAATGGCTAATTTCACATGTCATGTGTTTTGAACAACCACTATCAACAATCCATTTGCCTTTTCCCTACAAAAAAGGAAGATAATCGGTGCCCAATTTAAACTTTGTGATCCGAGGTTAGTTTGGGTACCCACTTCATCTTTGGGTTGATCCCCTTCTCCCTGTAAGGACAATAAGTAGAATAATGTTCATCACTCTTACAGTGAACACACACCATTGGGTTCTTAGATTTGGAAGACACTCCATGGAAGATTGGAGGTCCCTTGCTCTTCTTCTTACCTTTTCCTTTCCATTTAAAATCACCCTCATATCCTAAACCACTCGTACCACTACGTTTGGTGGAGTGATCCAAGACTTCACTGAGGGACTTATTCCCTTTGATAAAAGTTTTCAAAGTGGCTCTCAACTTGTGATTATCATTGGTAAGAGTGAGAATAGTTGAAGACAAATAAGTAATATCATCATTAGCATCCAACAAGTCAGCCTCTAGAAGAGGGATTTAGTCAAATAAGAATCTTTTTCCAATGAAATAAAAGCAACTTAATTGCTAGGAAAAAGAAGTCTAGAAGATAGATCATTAATTTGACCAAGAAACATTTTTGTTCTAAGCAAAACAAGCTCATCAAGATTATATCTATTTTCATCCTTAGTAGTGTTACAAGCAGGCTTAAGGTCATCATTTTTAGTTTCAAGAAAAGTGATCTTATATACTATGGCTTGGTTTTCTTCCTTAAGACTATTGATATTATTAAGGTAAACATCATTCTCAACTTCAACTCCATTGTATTGGAGCTCAAGATCAAGAACCGACCCTTGCAAGGAATCAATGTTATCAAGATGTAACTTTTTATTTTGATCAAGAATATCCATTTTAGAATATAAGTCATCAATGATATTACCCAACCTCTTCTTATTAGACTAACATGTAGAATAAGAAGAGTGGGTAGAATTAAGCATGTCAATAAGAGTTTATTTAGTTAACTCATGCAAGCTTACCTCACTTACCTCACTTGTCTCAACAATGTGTTCACTTATGGAGGCCATGAGTACAAGATGGTATTCTCCTTCATTGGAGCTTGAGCCGCTAGAGGAAGATTCCTCCCAAGGTGGATGAGATGTATAATTGTTTCTTTTATCCTTCTTATCCTTCCTCTTGTACTTGCCTTCATTTTGGTAGTCATACTTCTTCTTGTAGATGCTCTTGTGGTAGCTCTTATTGGCCTTTGGGAATTCATTCTTGTAGTGCCCCTTTTGTCCACATTCATAGCACCTATGAGTTGAGGATGAGTAAGAGTTGTCCTTGAAGTGGTTTCCCTTGGAGTAGTTAGCTTCATGATAACTAGGGCCATCATCTTCACTTGAGGAGGCTGGAGAGGTTCAGCCAACAAGCTATTGTTGAAGAATCATTGCCTCCACTTGAGCTTTGAAGGCATTGTCTTTCATCTTCTTTGATTCCTTCTCCTCTTTCTTGACATCTTATTCTTGCTTGTCTAGTCTTGTCTCGTGAGCTTGAAGGTTGCCAATGAGCTCCTCTGTGGCTAAGTCTTCATGGTTTCTAACTTCTTCAATTGAAGTCACATTTGGGTTCCCATCTCTTGGGAAGAGACCTTAGGATCTTGGGAGTGTTGGTATGTATGCCTTGAGAGCCAATCATGGGATGATTGGTGGGATACATTAAGATTGATTTGATAAACATAAAAGGCAAACTTCCAATTCATTCTGGTTCAATCAGTTATGAGATAATGACAGAACAGATTGAATGTCTAAAGAATGACAGTACTCAATGACGTATGCCTTCAAGTACGTGACTTGAATGATGAGATCATACGGATTTTAAGAGTTTTTACATTCTTGTTATGTCCCTAGTCAGATGTCATTGTGGAAGGTTGATAGACAATAATGACACACAAAACTAGATTCTGTGTTGTTTGATGATAGAATCTCATTAGTCATGATATAGTGATATCAAATCAAGCACATAGGTACTTGTTAGAGAACATGTGTATTAGACAGACCCACTGTGAGAGTGACACATGGAACCATGACTTGGTAGTCACAGTCATCTCTCACAGTGATGATGATGAGTGTGATTCTTTGACCAGAAATCACTGCATTCAACACATGTCGTTGGGTACACTTTGACATCATCAAACGCAGTCCTGAAATATAGATTGTTATAAAGGTGATGATTGGGTGACTTTGACACATGGGGATTTTGAGGGGTGAGTGATAGATATGGGATTTGTCCATCCTAATGGAGTTTGATGTCCATGGCCACTTGATGAGTAGGATTGAGAGAGGCATGCACATGCATGTGTGAATCAGTATGTGATATTGATGTCACACATATTTCATCCACTCTGCTCTGAGATCAAGGAAGTGAATGAATGTTGAAAGGATGATTGTTCCATTCCTTGAGTTCATTCAGGATATCAGTGACAAAGGAATTATACATTCACTATATCACTAGTCACAGATTGTAGGATTAAAAGTTGTTCTCCAACTTTCCTTTTCACTTGGGTAGCACTGATGTGCGACTAGGCACCACTCTTTATTGGTGAAGTCATGAGTGTTATGGACTTTCACTGCCAACGTGAAATGGACCTGCAGGGTCACACACATAGGATTTAACCTGGAAGAGGAGTTTATCCATGAATGATATTTAGATTGTTTACTAAATGTATTTAGTAGTTCAATTAAACATTCAATCAATTGACTTAACTCAGAATCACCAAGTTCAAGTGTTGTACTAACTGATTTGGGTGTCAGATTGATTGAGAACTGCATTGACCGATTTCTGCACAACATGGACTACCAACTGACCGGTTCAAGCTGTTGAACCGATCGGCTCAGGGTCAAGTGATATGACTAGTTCAAGTGTTGAACCGATCGGTTCAGCTGGACCGAATGAGCCAGTTTTGAAAAGTTAGATTGGTGAGAAAATATTTTTGTTTCACTTATACAATTCGATTGGGACAAGTATTGATCTTTGGATTAATTGAAAATGGAAAGAGGAAAGTCAATTGGGAACTGCCCTGGGAAGTGAAATGATCGGTTCATGAATGAACCGCTCGGTTCAGCTCCCCAAACGACCAGTTCAAGAGATGAACCGATCAATTCAGTCCCCAAATGATCAGTTCATTTTTTAAATGATCGGTTCACTTGCCACAATGTATCAATTTATGGAAATTTCGGACCCTTCTACTCCCACTTTAGTCCTGCATTGCCCGGGGCTGAGAACCCTGACCCTAAACCATCCTATATATAGAGGGGTAATGGGGGCTTCTCAGAGAGCACAACTCAGAACATCAATTTCTCTGCAAAGTTGTTGTCCTCTCTGGTTGTGGTAACCGAGAGAGCCCAAGCAAGTTCTACCCATCCAGGGAGGAACAACGAGGGAAAGACAACTGCAGAAAGGCAACTGATTGTGGGAGAGTGTGTCAGTGACTAGTACGCTGAAAGAAGGGGACAACTCCTTCCAGTGTCATGTAGGACAGGACGAATGGAGTTCCCAGTGGTCCATGTGGACTACTACAGAGGTGGGAGATTTCTGCCGCTCGAAGGACAACTGTTAATCCGTCAGTCCGGGTGTGACCAGGAGCTGCACAAACACCGTCCAAGACTGGAGGTGAAGACCGCTCTAGCCGTGAGGTAACGTCGCCGAGCAAGCCTCGGGACAAGGTACGTCTATACAAACCATCCTTCCTACCGTATAGATGTTGACAAGATCTCTTTGGGTTCTGGGTTTGGGGAGAAAATTTTTGTTTCCGCTGCCATCTCTACCTCCCCAAAAACACAACAGGGAGTTGATAGTCCCTCTATCCAAGGTGTGACCCAAGGCTACAAGTTTGTTGATGATGGTGTTAAGACTTAAGTACATATCAGCCACTCTTTCCTTCTAGCCCATCTTGAAGTTTTCAAACAGTCCATTGAGCATGTAGATTTTGGATTCCTTGACTTATTGCACTCCTTCATAAGTGATGCACAACTTGTTCCAAATCTCATGGGTTGTGTCCCAAGATGAGATCCAATTGATCTCGGAGGGAGTGAGGGTAGCATAGATGATGCTTATCGCCTTGGCATTGAGCTGCACCTTCTTAAATGTAGCTACCTCCCAAGTAGCTACATCATCTATCAGATCCTTGTATGGAAAATCACCACCTTCCACATGTTGTAGTTCATCCCTTAAAAGGAAGAACTACATCCATCATTTCCAATATAGGAAATTAGTTCCATCAAATATCAGGGGTCTCATGGATAAGCTTCCCTCTAGGGTTGAGGGACCCAGGTAAGTTATCACCCATCTTCTCATACCATGGGATATGTGCCAAAGAAGATTGTATCTCTATTACCACTTTTTGGATTAGAGGGATCTAAAGGGGGTTGAATAGAGCTTCAAAACTTGCAAAAAAAATAGTTACACCTTCAATTTACTTCAACTAGGAATAGTTTCAAATATTCAATTTGATGGCAATCTAAACATGTATAGCAAGGATGAGAGAAATTGAAGAAACCAATTGAAAAATATGTTTTAGAGTGGTTCCACTCTCCAAACTAGGAGAGAGTTGGTCCACTACCTAAACAGATCAAGATCTAGGATTTCTAAAGAATATTTACTCCTTATATTCACTTATAAGAGTTACAACAAATGACCTTCCATTTTTGAGAGAAGGATACCCATCTTCCCTTTAAGTCCAAGGGAGCCAACAACCTTACAAACAAGGTCTTACCTATCCAAGATATAGTCTTCTACCTCACAAGGTCATACCCACTCTTACAAGTAGCTGGATGCCTTCACTAAGGAGATCCCCTTCTTGCACCGAGTCTTTTTCCTTGAAGGATTTACCCACTTAGCTCCTTAGATCTTTTGCCTTATCCTCCTCCTTCACTAGGTGAATCTTGAAGCACCTTCTTCTGTAGCTCGAACAAGCATGCATCTCCTCCTTATCTTGTAGAAGCCTTCATCAACATGATCTTGAAGAAAGGGATTGGTAAGGAGAATCTTTGAGAGATTTACAAGTGAACAATGAGGTAGCTCACTCACACAAATCCTATCTCATTCATATGGATGAAATGAAGTGTAATCAAGAGAGTGAAAGGTGCTCAAGTGGACTGAAAGCACTCAACTATGTCAAGGATCTTGAATAGCATGATTGAGCAACCTTGGAATGAACTGCAAGAGGTCCTATTTATAGTTAGGAGTGTCTACTACAGTGTGGGAACACTGATGAATGTTTTCTATCCATTTGGAGGGTTGCAACAGATACAATTTTGAGTTTTGCAACACTCCAACGGTTAGAATCAATTTTTCAGCATTTTTCGTGCAGTGTATTCGGTCGAGTTTCAATAATGATAACTTGACCGATCACACCTATGCGACAAAGCTAATATAAACCATTGGTTGAGTTTTTCCTGATGGAAAATTGACCGATCCACTTAAATTAGGTTGGATAGAGAGGTCGTCAGTCGAGTTCAGTGGATGTACAAATCGATCGATTGGGGTCATTCTCAAAATCCATTAAGGATCGGTTGAGTTTGTAACTCGACCGATGAAGTGCATGTAATGAATTTTACAAAATGATATTTAAGTGATCAAATGTTTGAATTAAGTGTTCTTGATTTTTTATCATCTTAGTTACAAGTCATATCATCAATGCAAATGATTAAAAAAATATTGTAATGTGGCTTGGATTGTTTTCTATAAAAGTGCATTTGCATTGCTTTTGACTTCAACTAGAGCAAGTTAGGGCTTGGTTCAATTGATCCTTTTCATGTATCTAATGCCTGGAATCAATCTAAAAAAATTATATCCATATAAATGGAATGGTTAAGTCATTATCAAAATATGGACAATGTGTAACACTTAGGTTAACAACCCCAATGGTGCACTTTGTAGAGTTCAAACACAAAGAGAATTGATGTAGTGACTAAAGAAATTTTTTGAGGTTGTTCATATGGTCTACAGAACTCTTCAATTTTCTATCCTGCCACCCACATATACCCCCACCTATTTATGCATCATGTCATAAAATATTGAGACCATTTCTCTTTGAACGTAGCTCTAGTACTGAGGCTAAAAGGCATGATGTGTTAATAGAGGCATGATGTGGTAATAGATAACTCCCCACTTTGTGATGAAGATTGTATTCTCCTCATATTCCTTATCCATTTTTATTTGATTGTATCTGTAAAAACCATCTATAAATCTAGATCATATCTGAATATCCATCAGTCCTTCTCACATCTCAACTACTTGAAGGAGTGTGTGTGTTGCTTAGTGTTTTCAATGAATACATCTATAGGCAGTAGTGAAAAGTCACCTTAGGAGATGCCTTGTTGAGATCATGATAGTACATGCACATTAGTACTTTCCATCTTTCTTTGGAACATGTAAAATATTGATGAGCCACCCAGAATAGTTCAACATCTCTAAGAAACCAACATTATATTGATTTTGACTTTCTCTCTGATCTTGCGACTCCCTTCTGGTTATACTCATCTAGCTTTATGATTAAATAGGTAGATACTAAGGATGATAGAGAGTTGATGAACCATGATCTTCTCATCCAACCCAATAATAGCTTAATATCACCATGCAAACACATAAAAATAGTTGCACATGAGATCTATCGATTGATTCTTGAAAATCTGAGGTAGACATGCCCGAATCTTGACTCTATGCCTTTAGGTGGTGACACCTCATCTCCACCTTTCTTCTCTCCTCCTCAAGTATATAAACCATTTTATCTCCATACATGTGAACCTTTCAACCTTCCTTCCTCCATATCTTTTCTCATCCTTGGAATCTTGGTGGAGCAAGGAGAGATGATCCTTGGAGCTTTGGTAACTGAGATCCCTTACATGTGGTGACTTTTGGTCATCTTCAACCTTGGTAAGTGTTTGCTATTCTTTGGTGACATTTTCCTTTGATCTTCTACCCCATATCCTTATCTTTTCTCAGCCATAGACCATGTATCATCCATGGTGGTCATTTTGGAGGGAAACTCCTCATCATAAGGGTATTGAATTAGTATTTTGTTCACATATAGGGCATGCTTTGGATCCTTTTACACTGTATCCACAAAATTCTCATATGCTAGAAAGTCATTAATAGTGCAAAACAACATAGCATGCAAACTAAATGTCTTTCTACGTGAAACATCATAGGTCAACACACCTTCACCCCAGTGTTTCTTTAAGTCATCAATCAGAGGTTCAAGATAAACGTCAATATTGTTTCTAGGTTGTTTGGGGCCTGATATCAACAATGATACCATAATGTACTTACGTTTCATACACTACCAGAGAGGAAGATTGTATATAACAAGCATTATAGGCCAAGTCCTATGTTGGCTGCTCAATGTGCCGTATAGAGTCATCCCATTAGTACAAACCCCAAGTCTTAGATTCCTGGCTTCTTCAACAAATTCAGGGTATAATAAATTAATATTCTTCCACTGTGGGGAATCATATGCATGTCTTTGAATCCCATCATTATTTGTCTTAACCTCTGCATGCCACCTAAAATTATCTGCATCTATCAGATTGGCAAATAAGTGTTGAAACTGTTGTATTATAGGTGGATACCACATCACCTTGGTAGGAGAGCCAATTTTGGACTTTCCTGAAGTCATCATTTTATACCTTGATGCCCCACATTTTGGACAATCTTTCAAATCAACATACTCCTTTTGAAATAATACACGATCATTTGGGCATGCATATATCTTCTTCGCCTTCATTCCAATTGGGCATAATATTTTCTTTAACTCATATGTTGAGATGGAAGCTTGTTTCCTTTAGGTAGAATTTCTTTCATATATATATATATATATATATATATATATATATATATATATAATGGGCACCTTTTTAAGACGTATACTTCTTCAAGGGTCATCATTACAGATGTGATGCCCAATGCCACATGAGCGAGATTACTCAAAACAACATGTGTGATCAACAACTAACAACCACATTACCAGAGAATGTGGTATATCCAAATTGATCAAATATTACTACCATGTGTGGAAAACATATTACAACAAGGTCCAACAAACTATATCATATCACATTATATACCATAATAGGTATTTACATCTATTTAGTGGCCATCTGCCACAAACATGTATACAAAAGAACATGTTCACTTGTACATGCCATATATCCAAACTGAAGGCAAACTGCCAAAACATGTGTCAATGTATAGATGTTCTACAAAACACATCCCATCCCAAACCTGTTAGTACATGGCCAGCACTAGAACTCTACTACAACACTATAAGATATCCAATCTTCTACATCTACTAATTTCTGAGCTACTCTTCCTCAATAGATTGATCCTTCCTACGTCGTTGATGACCACCTAAAAATATGTGGAAACCCACAAGAGTGAGATCCATGTCCGAGAGATATAACTCTCAACTAAAGGTTATTGAAAGACATATCAAGATATATTACCATTTAACAGGATGAGCAGATTCAACTAAAGGAATTACTTGAATTGATTACACAAGTTAAGCATGTTGAGTAGCAAAACAAATAAGTAGTGCATCATATACAATCATAAGGAATATGAAGAACATATATAATAATTAACTCCTATACCACATTATACAATTACTGAGTAGTATAAAGAACAAGGAAAGGGTAAAAATCCAATGTGAAGTATGTTTAATCCTAAACATATAAACTACACAGTTGTATGACGTCTTTTATTATGCCCTGAGGAATTGAGGTATATTGCTCAATTCCAACTGTCCACTGTGAAGTCAAAAATAGTGTCATATAAGATATGTGGGAGAGTCTGACTCCTAAGACCTCCCACAGTCTCGGTTAGTACGAGCCCACCGCAGTGACATGTAAATTCAAACTGTAAAACACCTAGCTTGCCTTGGTATGTAGGCCACAACACTAGAGATCAAGGTACGAAGCCCTTCCACCAAGGTACACCCCTCAATGTCCTCAATATATATATATATATATATATATATAACTCTGAAATATGACATCATCCACCCTCACACCGGGGTATGACCATAGTCATCCTCATAAACACCTGGGATCAAGATGTCAAGGACACATGGCCAACTTGCACCTCGCATACTCAACACTATGTGCTTTGAGTTTCCCATAGGAATACTCACTTCACACTCCAGCAAGTCCTGACTTTGGAATGGATCTATGGCACATGGCCACTACATGATTAGGGTTTCACTTGATTAGTATTTAGGTATCTTTTAACTACATCAATCAAGTTACATGCAAACCCTAAGGAGATTCTACAAAGATAAGGGTAGATTTCAACTTCAGAAGATATGAAATGTAAACTTCTCACATCACCACATGACTTCACAAGATATGAAATGTATGAAATGTAAACTTGTCACATCACCACATGACATTGATTCATTGGCACTCATGATACCATCAACATTATCACATCACCATGGGATCCCAATCCCTTATTACATCACACAGAGGTTATCACCTCAATTAGGGCACAAAGTGTGACGACCCTGATTTTATGTTCTATGAAGTTAATTTTTGATTGAGGTATAAATGGATCCATGTGTAGTCATCATGAACCATGTGTGCTATAAGGTCACAATAATTATTCTTGGACATTTTTGTTTGATTACTATTTAATGATAATATGCTCTTAATCCAATATTTATGCACAAACCATGTTAATTTCTTCAGTGCAATGTATCACACTATGCATTCTTCTTGGGTCAACTACATAACCTATTGCACATCATGGTTGTGGACATCCTTTTCAACCTCCTCCTACTAGGAGACACAAAGTTAAGGAATTAGCTTCTCTCCTACTACCCTACTATTCTATACTTTTGACTTATGCATGGATAAAAAGTGACCACCCCCCTTTTGAGACCAGTAGCAAGCATATGCACCCCTTACTTCTCCTCCAACCATGATGCACCTCCTCCCAACAGATCTTCATCTAGATAATAGAAGTGAGTGAAGGGATGAGAGGTAGAGACCAGGGTATATAGGAGAAGCCTCGTCACGAGGTAGGACACTTGCCCACTTATCCAATCACCATCCTCATCATCAAAGTGTTTGAATGGGAGTTTGGCCCTTAGTCCTTGTTGACCCTGCCTCCCGGAACACCATGATGATGATGGAAGAGTCTTAGCGCACTGGTCGGCTACGACGTTAATGCTCTTCCTCTTTGGATTTTGGAAGCAGCGACAACGGAGACATCCCATGGGTTTGTGGTGCCAAGGATCAAGGCACATAATAAGGTTGCCCTACAGCCTATGAGGAACTGATGTCAAGCTATTGGGATTCCAGCATGACATGAGAAGACTCTCTATAGATGGGAGTGTGGCGGTGCTAGTGGAGGAGAGAGCCGAGACTCTAAAGAGTGAAATGGCGGGGCCTTACTGGGTTCGGGATGGAAAGGCTAGAACCGCTTGTTGGGCTAGCCTCCAGTCTCCTCAAGGCTACCATAAAGTTCCTAGTCTCCTCTGGTGTGTCAAGAGGGGTCGTGTGCTACTCCTGCTTCCCCACCAAAGCTCCTACATGTAGCAGCCGCCGTGTCTGGAAAGAATAGAGTCCTGAATGAAGAAACATTATGCGTCAGGGTAGATTTTAGTGGTGTGGGTCGACCCTGGAACATTGGGCAAGGCGGACCAAATGCTTGGTCTTACCATGTTGCCAACATGAGTCCCAACTCTATCTTGGCCTGGACCAAGTTGGTTCGTAGCTAATGTCTTAGGCCTGGCCCATCTGAAGCATGGGTGGCCAGATCCCCTAGAGGTGTGCCTCCTTGCCACGTGGAAGCAATTCAAGAGCTGAGAGCACTAAATCAATGACCAAGAAAGATATAGCTTGCAAAAGCACTAGATAATGCTAGGATTGGTCAAATATTACAAACAAATAGTCATTTTTTATATAAAAAATGCTAATAATCCAATGTATTATGTTTCAAATACCAAATTTCAACTTAATCCCACTGATGTCCCTAGTAAGTCAACTTTGATTATATTAGAAAAAATATAATTTTGTAATGTACTAATCTCGGATCAATAATGCTCAAATCCACAATAAATCTAGGAATTAGAAACTTTGATGTATATTTTGAGTAAAATGATGATGCAGATCACCATTCTATGCACGTGATGGTCCTTCTGTACATAATGAGACCTTAAATGACCTTGCATGATCATATTTTAATCAAATGTCAACTTTGATATAATAATGCATCAAAACCTTCTACAACTTTGAAATCAGTAAAATTATGATGTGTTATGAATGTTTTGACCAAGTCAACCCTCTTGTTCTATAGTGATTGATATGGCACTAGACCCATCCTTTATGTTTTAATGTGGTCTTATATGTTATGATATGACCTTGTATGACTAGGCCTTTATGATAAATCAAATCTTATGATTTCACCACTCAAATCAGAGTTTTTCTACTCTTTATTACCACTTGGATGTGGATGTCCAACTTAGTCCATTTGTTGTTTCCTAATGTTATAAGTGAACTATGTTGATGTTTGCATATATGTAGAATATGTTGGGACCAATGTTTAATTCGATGCTTAGACCATGAGGGACATATACCCATCTTGTTTCATGCTTCTCGTGTCCCTATCTTACTAATATAATGTCATATCTTATCCAAGTATCACAACTTGAAGAATATTTCCCTTGGTTGCTCTATTATGAATATTTGACCCCAAAATGTACTTAAGGGACATGAATCGTGTAATGATCATATAAAATGCATGCAACCTAGGAATGATTTCAAACTTGAACAACACCTCCATGATGAACTCTAAATTAATAAAAGATCATCTAATGTTTTAAGAAGAAACTGGAACCTAGCTTGACCCAAAACCCTAATATGGACCTAATTAGGGTTAATGATAAGAATCTAATGCATATATGTAATCTTGTTCTTATTAGGTGATGCCTTTTAACTAGATGGTCAAGAACGTATTAGGAACCTCTAAATTAGGTACAAGCTTTAATAATTATATAATTATGGCTTTCTTGTTTGAAATGTGATACATATGTATGCTTGTTTAATTTCTCAAATATTGCCATGTAGTTTGTAGTATTGTACTCAATCTTTTTCTCATTATCGTTGTAGTATAACTTGAACACATAATATGGATCTCCATTATACAAAGCCTGTGCACCAACCTGTAGTCTTGGGATAAGGACAAAAGGATGGGTGCCTTATTTGAGTTGTCAAGATAGGGAGGAGCACATTGGTACAAGGGTTCTCTCCTGGCAATGGCCTTGAGGTCCCTTATGAATAGGGTTAGCTAATCTTGAGCACCCTCACGGGCCCTTCTGATGTGAAGTTGATCAAAGGACTTATGATATATGATATTTTCGGTATATTTGGAATAAATTGACTAAAATAAGGGTTCTCTATTTGCTAAGTAATTAACTCATTTATTCTTATTCATTTACTTTTGTGACTTTTTTCAAATTATGCAAAGCTTATGTATATGTATATTTTAGCCTTGTACTCAGCACCTCGTCTTCTTAATCCATATTCTTTCACATATTTTATAGGTTCAAAGATGCATAGAAGTGCATGGGATTGGTGAGCTATAACAGGTGTACTTATTGTAAAGATATTTAGTGTACATGAGCAGACTTGTATAATTTGACACTTTAATACGTGATTGAATCTTGTAATAAACAATGTTGACATTAATATATCTTGTTGAATGATGAGACTATGATTCATGTTATTATTTTTTTTATTTTTTCATGTATGCTAAGCTTTATGCTTCCGCATGTAGTTTTGATAATACCATTCTAGGGATAGACACCTAGGTCCTATATCCATTGACTTTCTAGTCATTTAGAGTTAAATTTGGGTAATAGATGGTTTTGTGACACAAGGTTACTGCTAATATCATAAGACCATTCACATTGTTCCCTTCAAGAATGTCATTATTTCTCCATGCCTCATCAAGTCTCATCACCATCACCACTCATGTGATACCTAGTTCAGCATAACATTGCAAAATCAGAATCATGGTTCTCATAAGATAACCAATTAGGGTTACAACACTAAGGGAGAGAAAGTATTCCATAATCATGCTAATTACTCAAGCAAGCTAAGCAACATTACCATACGATTGAATTAGGGTTAGGGTTCAACAAGACAAACTAAATTAGGGTTTCGAAAACAACTATAGATATAACTGAGCCCTAATCTCATCGTCTCCAACATTCCTAGAAGCCACTAGGTCAAATATCATCATCAGAAGGTCAACCATATAAAACAATCACAAATCCATAGATATTCATCGACAACCGAAGATTAGATATATCATAGACCGTTGAAAATAAGATCATAGAATCTTCATCAATAGTCAAAGGTCAACCACCAAGGTGACTACTCAAGATATATTTTGGGTTTCTCCAAAAGAAGCTATCTACTCAGGATCGCCATGAAATAGAAACCCTATATCATAGATACTATCACCATTCTACTTAGAACCATGTTACTAAGAGTAGACTATTTGCATGCAAGGTAAGTGTAATCAATACCAATGGATAAAGTTATATAACTCATTTTAACAAAGATGGATCAACTCCAATAGCAAGGAAACTCCAAGAAAAGAGAGAAGACCCAAGCTTGATCACCACTTCGGCCAAGCAAGATCCACCTCCAAGAGAGAAGCAAACCCTTGGTTAAATAGGAAGATGGGTAGAAAAAACCCTAGGCAGAAAATACAAGAAGGAGGGGTTCTTCAACTCAACCCAAGCACTACAATGGAGAACCATGGATTCGACCAAGGATAGAGAGAAGTTCCTCGAGCTCAACGTCAAGCACAACCATGGAGAGCCATGGTTTCACCCATGGAGAAAAAGAAAGAAGGTAGAAAAAAGGAAACAAAGATCAAGAGAGGTATATCCTTACCTAAACCAAAGAGAAGAGCAAAGTATCACCAACTATCACCAAGGATGGGTTGCTCCAAAACCCTAGCTCACAATGCAAGAGGATCGACCACTTGTGCCAAGATCAAGCTCCACCTTCACCACCAAGAATAAGGGGATGGGCTCCAAGAAAGAAGAGAGAAGGAAAGCATGAAAAAGGTTAACTTGCATGTAAGTAGGGAGGTTTATATAGCTAAGGGTTGGTGAGAAGGAAGGGAGGTTAGGTGTCATGCAAACATATGACATGTGTCCAACATATCTCACCTATGCAAACACCCAACTCAAACATGAATCAAAGGTCATATAAACCAAGAAAAATCAACGACCACTTGGTCAAGGAATTCTCAATGACCAATGAGAATTCTTAGCGAGTAGGGCACCCTCAAAACCAAATGATCATTGAATATTATAAGAGCAAATGATTGCATAGACCAAACCCTAGGGTTTCTTGGCAACCAGAGAGGTGCCATGGCCTCATCGACCACCAAGAAAATTAGGAAAGAATCATAGGCCACCAAGAATCATGGATCAAGGAACCTTGGCAACTTCCAAAGAACAAACTCGATAGTCAAACACAAAACAAGGTCAACCACCCACATAGGGTATCCAAGAAAAACCCTAGGACTCAACACATGATGTCACCACATAAAACTAAGACAAAACATGGTGCCCCCAAGCACCACTTTCCATAACTTGATGCCATAGAATGTTAGGAACAACATCAATGTGACAAATAGCAAGATAAAGCCTAAACATGGGTAATTTGCAATTAGGTTCAAAACAAGCACATATAAGCAAAACTAGCTCAAACAACATCCAAAAAGGACCAAACTTGAAACATAAGAATGTCACATGTTATAAAAGCACATAAAGAGATTAGATTGAGTTTTAAAGAATCTAATTATGGTAATCAAGAAAGATCAACCAAAAGACTAGGTTAGTGGTCTTACAACATCCTCCTTGTATACCTTAGAACTTTGCAGCATATCAGCTACTTATACCTCTCCTTCAGGATCTTCATTAATTGAATTATTTTTGTCCCTCCTAGATTGGTTTCCTCATAAAGCTCAGGATTAGGGGTACTTGCTTTGTGTTGATCATGGGGATGAGAACTTTCCCGTGTTTCTTCTTTGTTTGTTACCTTTGGGAGTTTGCAGGAAGTCCAATGAAGACAATTACCTTCACCTTCCATTTGTCTAGGGATAAGGGAGTGTTTATGGACATAGGCTGGGACACAACCTATACAATCCCTGATTTAGGAAGTTTTGGTTCTTTGTCATGCCAAATCATCATGACGGGTGCGACTATTTTTGGCACATGTTCTTTTGAACCAGAGCAGCCTTGGAGTGTTCACTGGGCTCACAAGTTTCTTATCTTGGAAGATGCCAGTGACATGGACTCTTTGGGAAGAATTATTGATATCATGTTTCAAGGGGCTAACTGGTTTTGCATCTTGATCTTCTAGTTGCAACACAATGGCAACAACCATGGATGATGATGGTGTATCATCTAGTGTAGTTGTTGTTGTTGGTATGTGTTTTTGGCTAAATGGACATCTATAAATCCCTTTATTTTGATTATGACAAACATTTCATTCTTATTAATCTAACGAGCTACTTGAGTGTGCAGGATGACAAAGCAACAAGGGAAAATCTACAAGCTTACATATTTATATTTTCATGCAATGTAATCACTATTGTAAAAACTTGTACAAAAATATAATGTACAAGTACTTAGAATTGCATGTAAATCAAGCGTTAGATTCTCCCTAGCTAAACACCACAGTTAGACAAGTCATCCCATTCAAATAGGATTACTTATGTACACTCACACACATAATTAGTGCCTAAATTGAAACCTTGAAACAGGATCAATCTCGGTCGACAAACTCCTCGACCGAGACACTCTCGGTCGACAATCTTCTCGATCGAGAAAGATCCAAAGTAGCCGTTAGACACAACAGACAAGTTAGTTGGCAGTTGATGAAATACGTTGCAAATCACTTGTTCCAGAGAGCCTGTCGGTCGACAAAAGTTCGACCGAGTAGGTATCTCGGTCGACCATTTGTCGACCGAGATGGTCTCTGACAGCAACTGCAGAATTAATTAATTAGCCGTTGTTAAAGCAACAACTTTGTACCTAACGGCTAGTTAAGCACTTAGAAACCCCTAGAAGTTGTCTAGAACATCCTTAAGCATCCTTAGGCCATTCCTATAAATAGGACAAGCCATAGGACACCAAAACTTACTTGTTTTCACTTGCTACACTTGAGAAACCTTTGAGTATACTTTGTGCAATCTGTTTGTGAGCAATTTGAGCATTGTGACAATTGGCCATTTCATTCCTTAGCTCATAATTCGTGTCCTATAGGCTAGTATCTCCTACCCACTACAATCACAAGTTCACATACTTGGTTAGGAGATCTATACGCTTGATCTAGGCAAATCAAGCCTTGGGCTTTAAAGGATAAGTTGTAATTTCCTTGTTCTTTCTTATTCCCTATTATTGTTTGTACTCTCCTTGCTACTCCTAGGTTGGAGGTTGCGGATTGGAGAGGGTGAAGATCTTCTTGGCAAAGAAGGAGACTTTGAGCTACTTCAGAAGGCTGGTGCAACGGGAGGTTACTTCTAGAGAGGAAGGCTACTTCAAGGGGGAGCTTGGAGTTACTTCAAGAAGGCTACCTCAGGGTTGGTGCACCTACTTCAAGTGAAGGCTGTTCAAAGGGTGTGGTTGAAAGTATTGTATTTTGTATAAATCCTCGAGAGTTTTTCAATTGGTATCAGAGCGGGCTTCAAGGAACCCTAACCAGGTCTTGAAGAATGGAGGGAAATGGTGAAAGGTGCTGTTTGGACAAAACCACAACATGCTGCAATTGGTGTTTAGGAACAAGCCACAAAACAACCGGATGCCCATGGAGATCAAAGGAAGAGCACAAAGAATGTATTATTGCTACAACTAGTGAAGAAGAAGAAGAGGTAAGTCTCTTTGATTTATCTAAAGAAGAACTAGTTGCTATTATTGAAGAGACACATAATAAATATGTTGAGTGCAAAAAGAAATTAAAGAAATCAAATAAAGAAAATGATGGTCTAAATGTTAAACTTCTTGCTCTTGCATCTGAAAATGAGGATCTCAAAGAGGGAAATAAATATTCTGATCTTAAGTTAAAATCTATGGAAGCCGATTGCAAGCTCCTTTCTGTTGAAAATTCAAACTTGCAGACTCAAGTAAACGATCTTAAAAAACAACCATTATTGTGCACCCATATAGATTATGACACTATTGTTAAAGAAAGAAATTTATTGTCATCTAATCTAGACCAAGAAAAACTAGATATTAAGAAGAGAATGGAAGAGATTGCCAAGTTACAACAAAAATTCAGTAATTTAAATAATAATGGCATTCTTGATCAAATCTTAGAGAATTCCTATCATCAAATTGGGAGAAGAGGACTAGGTTATAAGCCTAAAGGGAAGTCCTATCAACCTAGTTGGAAAAGGACACAAACCCATCAATATGTATATGTACCTAAAGGAACAAATACATTTGTACCAAAGAACAACCTAGAACAAAACCATAGAAAATGACTTGAGGTTGATTCTATATGTTGCCATTATTGCTCACGTCTTGGACATTACTCTTTTTCATGTCCTTATTAGAGAAAAGATGTCGAGTTAGTTTGGGTTCCAAAACCTCCAAACTAAATGAACAGAATCAAGTTGAGATATGACCAGAGACATTAGTTGCATACTTCTATGTCTATCTCAACTCAACATAATGAGATTACAAATAAATATCTAAATAGTTAACTCACACAAATATGCTTTATTAACAGTTCCAGGAATCTTGTCGGTCGAAAAACTGTCGACCGAAAGAACATCGGTCGAAAAATTGTCGACCGAGCACATTATTGTTCTCCAGTCTATGACAAAATTGCTGCATTTATTTTAAATCCGATGAAATTGCTATCTACTTATGATTGATGACTGGATATATTTTTGGAAATCTTTTCTACAAATTTATTTCCTGGATGATTTAAGCTTAAACTGAAATTATGCTTGGTTCAATGAAAAGAAAATTCATAGTTTCACATGATTGTTCCTAAAAGTATCTTCTGATCTACTTACAAATCATGTGATGGAATCATCATTATATGCTACTATTGTTACACCATGGATATACTTTCATTATTGGGTGTGCATAAATAATGAAAATTGTATGGATCCATGAAAATATATATATAGGCAAGTAAAATGATTTATTGGTTATATGTTATTGCTTGCAACACATAAAAGATAAAAATCTCTAACTTAGTATCTTTGAAATAATTAATTGTGCCTCCAATTAAGTAGTATGCTTCAACTTGATATTTAATTAAATTTTATGCAGATATTATACTCAATATATTCAATCTGAAAATCTGCAAAATTTGCCTCTTGGTCAAAATAAAATTTGACAAAGGGGCGCTATGGTCGTAGTCAAATTCGACCTAAAATAAGTTTGACATAATAACTATTTGGATATCCTTTTATGATTAAAAGAAATTAATTTATGATCACAACTTGTCCCAATATTGTCAATAATGAACACAATATTACTCCCTTAGAAAATCTATATATGTGCTCTACAAAAATAGTTTATCAATTACATTAAAAATCAGCTTCAAATTCGTACTCAGTAAGTCTGTCGGTCGACGAACTCTTCGACCGAAAACCTTTCGGTCAGCCCCTCTCTCTCGACCGACAGAATCTAGACAGATTTAGTATCGGACACACTTTCGGTCGACAAATGTTCGACCGAGACAATGCCGGTCGACAATTGTTCGACCAAGAAATAGCCGTTGGATATGACCGTTGTAAACCGACCGTTATGACCGTTTATGACCGTTATATGACCGTTGGGGAGCCAAGTGGCGCGTCTGCAACATGACCGTTGCGGACGCTCGGTCGACGAGTCGTCGACCGACCAGGTCGCTGGATTGTTATAAAAGGAACCAAAGACGGGTCACTTCCTCACACTTGCATACTCTTGCTTCCATAGGCTCTCTCTAGTGCATCTTTGTGCAACTCTTTAGCATCCTCATCCCCAAGCCTTCCTTGCTTCTTCTCCACCTTCAAGCAAAACAATGGCCTCATCATCTGCTCGTGGGAAGAAGAAGGTCGCCGGCAGGAAAGGAAGGGAAGCTCGGGAATCTACTCCACCACTGACGATCATCAACGACATTGCCTTCGTCGATGGAGATGCTGGTGATCGATATCTACGGCTTTCCTCCAAAGCTCCTCTCCCACGACGACCAGTTGAAGTTATGGACTTCATCAACATCGTCGACTTGGAGGACCTTTTCGAAGTACAAAAGTTAAAAGAATTCATCAACCCTTCTTTTCCTTCCTATTCAATCAAGGTAGTGAATGAATTCTATGCAAACCTCATTTCCCACTCTGAAAATGAAACCATCTTCTTCTACACTATGGTCAATGGGCATAGATTCCGATTTACTGAAGGGGACATTCTTGACATGCTAAACATTGACATAGATGAATATCAAGACACCCTTGACCTTACTTCTGGAAACCCCCTTAACCAATTTCTCCAAGATGACCATACCATTAGTCTTAGTGACATCAAAAGGACCATTTTTAAATCCAATACAACCTGTCACGAAGATAGAGGCACATATTATGCTATAAATCTTAAACCAGCTGCTAGGATTGTAAACCTTATTGTATCAACAAACATACATCCTAGAGCCAATAAGTCTGAAGTTCCTATTTTTCGTATGTGTCTAATATATGCCATTATCCAACGTATTCCCACAAATTTTATCCGCATCATTCTTAAAAACATGCTTGAGTTTTCTGGCAATCCTCCATATGCCGATTTTGTATGCCAAATTACTCAACATTTCCTTAAGACCCCACTTGAGGATATGGGATATACATGAGAGCGTAGACCACAAAAAATAAGTAAAAATACAATAGAAAAAATGGGAATTGATTTTGGTCATAAAAGGGCTAGAGTTGAAGGAGAAACATCTCATCAAGACATACCACCACCCCCTCCTTCTACTAACCTATCACATGACCCCATTCAAAACACTCTTACTTATATTGCTGGCTCCCAATATCACCTGAGCAAACAACTAGACTATAACCATCATGCCATGACTTATATAAACCAAAGAATGCAAACCCTTTCACCAAACCAACCTGATGAATATCCGTATTCTTTAAATCCTGGCATGCTCAATCCATACAATCCTTCGTACAACTATTATCAAACTCCACCTCCACCATCTGTGGATCTTACGCACACTCAGTTTTCATCTATGCAACTGCAAGATATTGCCGCTCATTTCCGATTTGACCGAATTCCTACATTCTTGGAAGCATATGCGTTAACTAAGACAGGTGCTCTAGATTGGCAAACCTTGGTCCAGTATTATGGAACTGAGCCTTTTCTTGGGAAAGACCCTGACATTGATGTAATCCTTAAGTCTTTCCAGTAAATGTTGGAGTTATTGTAATGATATCTTTTGAATAATTGTAATGGGTCATCTCTATATGATGTGTCTATCTTTCTATGCTTGTAATACATGCTTTTAATGAAATTGGCCATCTTTACTTGATTCCAATGGATATTTTTATGTGAGACATCTTCAAAATATGGATTATAAGATCATCATTGTAGAACATATAAAATAAGGGGAGTAATAAATAAAAATGCAACCTTTAAAATTGTGGCAAAATTGACAAGGATTTATGACACAATTACTTAAAACAGTTATGAAACAAATCCAGACACATTCTCGGTCGAGAAACTGTTCGACCGAGAACACACTATCTTTCTGTTGTCAAGTTTGCAATAAAACTGAATATATTTGCAAATTAATCATGTTTCCCTTCATCATGTTGAAGATAAAATTGGCTAATATTTTTTTTACAGAATCACTTCCACTCTGGAAGATGTTTTCTTTGATATTTGTGCTACTTAAACAAAAACTCTTGTTTACATTTTTGGACTTTAAATGGACATCTTTTTCATTAGATTTGATGGGATATCTAATTAAGGGGGAGTTTTTATTCTTAACAGTTATCTTTTTGAAATGACAAAGGGGGAGAGATAAATATAAAACTAAAGTTTAGAAATTATGTAAAACTCAATTAATGAATTTCATAAATAAACTCTTGGCTTTACATTGAAAGTTTCTATATTCCCAAATGATCTAGATTTCATGTTCCATAATTCATGGGGAATAATAAGCACACATTTTATACACAAGAGAAAAAGCTACAAAAGGTCATCTAAAGGTATGAAACTCATATGTTTTATATTTCCTTTATTTATATTTTGGAAATGTTTGTCATCTTCAAAAAGGGGGAGATTGTTGACTAAATGGACTTCTATAAATCCCTTTGTTTTGATTATGACAAACATTTCATTCTTATTAATCTAACGAGCTACTTGAGTGTGCAGGATGACAAAGCAACAAGGGAAAATCTACAAGCTTACATATTTATATTTTCATGCAATGTAATCACTATTGTAAAAACTTGTACAAAAATATAATGTACAAGTACTTAGAATTGCATGTAAATCAAGCGTTAGATTCTCCCTAGCTAAACACCACAGTTAGACAAGTCATCCCATTCAAATAGGATTACTTATGTACACTCACACACATAATTAGTGCCTAAATTGAAACCTTGAAACAGGATCAATCTCGGTCGACAAACTCCTCGACCGAGACACTCTCGGTCGACAATCTTCTCGACCGAGAAAGATCCAAAGTAGCCGTTAGACACAACAGACAAGTTAGTTGGCAGTTGATGAAAGACGTTGCAAATCACTTGTTCCAGAGAGCCTGTCGGTCGACAAAAGTTCGACCGAGTAGGTATCTCGGTCGACCATTTTTCGACCGAGATGGTCTCTGACAGCAACTGCAGAATTAATTAATTAGCCGTTGTTAAAGCAACAACTTTGTACCTAACGACTAGTTAAGCACTTAGAAACCCCTAGAAGTTGTCTAGAACGTCCTTAAGCATCCTTAGGCCATTCTTATAAATAGGACAAGCCATAGGACACCAAAACTTACTTGTTTACACTTGCTACACTTGAGAAACCTTTGAGTATACTTTGTGCAATCTGTTTGTGAGCAATTTGAGCATTGTGACAATTGGCCATTTCATTCCTTAGCTCATAATTCGTGTCCTATAGGCTAGTATCTCCTACCCACTACAATCACAAGTTCACATACTTGGTTAGGAGATCTATACGCTTGATCTAGGCAAATCAAGCCTTGGGCTTTAAAGGATAAGTTGTAATTTCCTTTTTCTTTCTTATTCCCTATTATTGTTTGTACTCTCCTTGCTACTCCTAGGTTGGAGGCTGCGGATTGGAGAGGGTGAAGATCTTCTTGGCGAAGAAGGAGACTTTGAGCTACTTCAGAAGGCTGGTGCAACGGGAGGTTACTTCTAGAGAGGAAGGCTACTTCAAGGGGGAGCTTGGAGTTACTTCAAGAAGGCTACCTCAGGGTTGGTGCACCTACTTCAAGTGAAGGCTGTTCAAAGGGTGTGGTTGAAAGTATTGTATTTTGTATAAATCCTCGAGAGTTTTTCATGTGTGCCCAGAGAGTCACTCATGTGATGATTGTAATGGAATAACTTGTAAATGATTTGATTATTAATAAATGGGAAAGCTTCCAATTTATTCTATTTAATTCAGTTATGAGATAATGATGTAACATTATAAATGTCTAGAGAATAATATTACTCAATGATGTATGTCTTCAAGTATTAGACTTGGAAGAAATGAGATCATACAAATGCTAAGAGTAAATATGCATATTCTCATTAATTATGTCCCTGATCAGTTGTTGTTGTGGAATGTTGATAGATAACAATAACACATAACATCAGAGTGCGGGTTGGTTGATGATAGAATCTCATTTGTCATGATACGGCTATATCAAACCAAGCACACAAATACATGTTAGAGAACTGTGTATCAGACAGAACCATTGTGAGACTGACACATGGAAGCCATCTTCATGGGAGTCATAGTCAGCTCTCATAGTGACGAAGGTGGTTTTGGTTGTTAGACTTGAAATCACTGCACTAATCACATGTCATTAGGTACAGTTAACATCACCAGATGTAGTCCTGAAACATGGGTTGTTATAAAGGTGATGATTGTGTGGATTTGACACATGGGGATAGATTATGGCTGATAGAAATGGGATTTATCCCTCCTACATAAGTTTGATGTCCTAGGCCTCTTGAATAGCGAGATTGAGAAAAGCATGGCCATGACCATGTGAGTCAATATGTGATATTGAGCTAAAATATATCTCAGACATCCTCCTCTGATTCAAGAAATAAGATTGGATGATAAAGAGGGTGATTGATCCATGCCTTGAGTTCAATCTGGACATCAGTGACAAAGGGACTATATAAGTATTGTAACATCATACACATATTATAGGTGGAAGTTGTTCCCCAACTTTCCATTTACTTGGGTAGCATTGATGTCTGACTAGGCACAACTCATTTCTTGTGATGTCGTAATTGTTGCAGACATTCACTTGCAATGTAATATGAAACCTATAGGGTCACACACATAGGTCTCAACCTACAAGATGAGTTTAATCTCGAATGACAATTGAATTAAGTACTAAAGTGTTTAAGTATTTGATTCACACAACATATAGTCTGAATGAACTACCAAACTACCATCTAAAGTGTTGAGATGGCCGTCTGGAGTGTCAAACAGTCATATCAAGTGTTGAGACAGGCATCAAGGGAGTCATGCTTATTATGAGTTTGAATTGGCTAAGGAAATGAACTGACCAAATGGACCGGCTTGACTCGGGTCACCATATGACCATCGGGGTGACTGTCATATCGCATCAGTGATATGGTTCTCTTCGGCTGAGGGAAGGTTCTAGATATTTCCTACTCCCCTTTAGTTGCACATTACTTGTTGTGCAAAGAAATTAATGCGGGATATTAATTGGAAACAAATTGCCTATTTTGTGTACAATTGGGAAACAACCAAACAACCATATGGGTTGTGCCAAATGACCGTTATGCCATATGACCATCTGGGTTGTCAAACAACCGTTTCGGTTGTCGTAGGTTGTGAAAATTCTAGAATTACTGTGAAAATTTGAGATCTTCCGGTCCCTTCCATTCCCACACAGATTGTGAACCACCCCACCTATAAATAGAGGGGTACATGGGCTTCCTAGAGTACAACATAGGTAATTGAGAAATAGTTTCTCTGACAAACATTGTCCTCTATGGTTGTGGTAACCACAAGAGCCAAGAAAGTTCTACCTGACTAGGGAGGAACAACAAGGGAGAGAGCAATTGAGATCATTGTTATGGGAGAGCAAGTTGGTGACTAGTACACCAACAGAAGGGATGAATCCTTCCTGATTGTTCTAGAAGGATAACAGGAGTTCTAGGTGATTTGTGTGGACTACGATAGAGGCGGGAGGCCATTTTCTACCACTTGGAGGATAGTGTCAATCAACAATTAGTAACAAGAGGAGATGCTAAAGAAGACAATGTTCATGGCTGCAGTCTGTGGTGCAGATCAGGAGGTGCAACAGTCACATGAGTCCCAGTTCAACTAGGATTCATAGTTGTGCACCTACAATGATGAGGATTGTCACTGGACTTGCTCGAGGACCAGGTATATCCTCAAAATCATCCTTCCCACATTATATTGATTGAGGCAATCTGTTGATTAAGGGGAATATGGTAGATAAAATTTTCATTTCCAGTGTCTACTCTTTTTCCATAATATATTATAGTGGTATCAGAGCCAAAGTCAATTTACTATATTATGGGATAATTGGTATGATCATACTTTTGTTTTGTTGTTCTATTACAACATGCGATGCGAATAATATCTTGTCAAATATAAAACCACATGCAATTTACATGCATCACCCTAAAAGAGGTTTTATGGTGGATGTGTAGAATGGTTATGTTCAATAACCCCTAAATTATGTACATGGTTGTTTGTTTGGTTTATCCATTTATCTTGATTTGTGAACCAAGCCTCTATTTTATCTTCCCAATGTAAAATTAATTCTTTCTACCCTTTATCCCTTAAAATGTAACTCGAGGTTTCTCTATAATTATGTAAAAGTAGGATAGTTTACTTTCCTTTTATGACAAAGATGTTGACTTCTTGAAGATGATCCAACCAATTGAAGGACCTTGGAGGACATGTTGGACAAGTCAGACTGATTGTCTGGTGGACCCGACCAATCCGTTGGAGGAGCCAGCCAATGGTGGACAGAAGGACTAGACGACCGCTGAGACGACCTAACAACCGACCAAGAGGTGAGTCGATCGGTTTAAGGGTTGAACCGATCAACCCAGATTGGCAAGCACAAATCTTCATCAACAACATGTTTCTACATGTTATGTAAACCTAGATGACGTAATTCCTTATGGCTCCAAGGGATTACATTAGGCTGGCCATAACCATCACTTTTGTTTATTGCATGTTCTCGTTGTGGGATGTAGCATGTATATGATATGTACTATATATGTGGTGATTGGATAAAGTTTATGTATTTATACAAACTCCCTCAATTAAAATATTAAGTTGTATATGACTTCCATTAGAAACACACATGAAAAACTTGATCGACCAAATGTAAATTTGCACAAATCATGGTGCACCATCTATATCATGGAAGTCTGGTGGTAGATATGTAGATTTGCACAAAGCATGGTGCATATCTATCATGTTGGCTATTGGGTCAGGCTTAACTGGTGACTTGAAGAGCCCAAGCCTAGAGGCATGCAGATGATTATGGCAAGGAGTTATGCATATCATCTATCCAAGAGTTGCATATGATGCAATTGGCATGATGGCCTACCTAAATAGTCAGGTTGTGGGCGATCTTATGCAAAAAAACTTGTTCTCCATACATAATGTTGAAAACGAATTGTGTGCAACTCCTGCATTTCTAAACTTTATCTAAAACATGTCTATCTGAATTCAGATTCCGACCAGTTGACATCAATAATGGCGGCATAATAGTATTCACTATCAATAAAAGGGGAGAGGCCATGCTTCAATCTCTAAACATGACTCCTCATATGTATGGTGATCACATCTACCAGTATTAAGATATTCAACAACTCTACTGGTGGTTTGGTTCAATGGACATTGGGCTAGCTTTACTAAACGACACCCTAAGAAAACATTACTAGCATGCAGTGCTACGTGTAAGTTTTTTTTTGACAGCATGCTACATGTATGCTATTTCCCATCATATCTGCCTTTTCTTATCCAGAAATCATAAATTTAGTATGCATGGTTGATCATGTAGTACATATTTTTTATCCAGATATCAGAAGTTTACCATGCTCCATTTGTAGATTAACTACACTGCAAGTTCGGAGGATTCAAATAAAATACATTGAAAAGACTCTGGATGAGCTATAAAGAACATAGACATGCAAGTTGGACCAAGGAGTTCGGTTGGCCCTTTTTAGAAATAGACCAAAAGAAAAAGACAAAATGTATATAGATGATAATATCCTGACACGGATGTGTATCTTTCATGAAATGGATTGCAGCAATAATTGTATATACATCCAAATTTCTCATGTTGTTGGAGAAAGTTGACTCATGATTTGATGAAATATGGAACTTGACCCACTAGAATATTGTACGTTGCAATATTCCAAATTGATATTGAGGGCTATCAATTTGAAGAAAATAGTGGGACCGGTAATAATTAAAGACCTAATTAGTATCATCAAATTTTAAATCAAATCAAATTAAAAAGGGTTTTAGACATATGCACATTTTCTCTTATAGAATCAAATGACAAACAAATCTGATTTGCGATTGGTCCTGAACAAGAACAAACTTAATAGGGGAAATTTCCATGACCGATTTTGGACTTTGAAAAGGGTATAAATGAAGAGTGCAAGCTCTACATCATTGACAAACCAGTACCAGAAATATCTACTCCTGATGCACCTAGGGCACAAGTGGATGCTTACTAGAAGCATGCCAATGATGCCTTAGAGATAAAGTAGCTTATGCTCAGCTGCATGAACTATGAGTTGCATGAGAAATGTGAAGACATTAGTGTTCTTGATATGATAACACATCTCAAGAAGGTTACTCTTGGTATCACATAGCAAGAAAGGGACAATTTCATGAAGGTTCTACTCGAGTCAAAACTGACAGAGGGAACCTCAGACATGTGCTCAATATGATAGGACATGTGTATCATCTTGAAGAACTAGGATTCACCTTGAGCCAAGAGTTGGCCAATGATATGATTATAAAGACAATGCTAGAATCATATAGCCTTTATTGCATGTTATCATGTAAGTAAATGGTTGGACAAAGGTTAGACTTGCTTTCCATGTTGATTCACGCTGAAGCAAAATTGAAGGAGGACAAGCCCGTGATTCTGATCAGCATACTTGAGTTGAAGGATCAAAGAAAGACCAAGAAGTGTTCTAAGGTCAAGGTTAAATCCAAATCTTCAACACTTAAGATAAGGAGAAAGAAAAGTACAAGATGAGTTCATCCTTTGTACTTGAAGGCATTCAGGAAGAAGATGGGGATGGTGATCTCCACTTTAGGTATATATGTTATTGACATAAATCTATCTACTTCATCATCATGGGTACTTGATACCAGATGTGGATGTCACATATGCTCTCATATGAAGGATCTAAAAGGAAGTAGGCCTGGGAAAAGGCGAGGTGGAACTGTGAGTTGCTAATGGTGCATGAGTTGCAGTCAGCATAGTTGGAACCTATAGTATAGACCTACAGGGCTTGTAATAGGGTTAAAGAACTGCTATTATGTACCTACTATAAATAGAAACATCATTTGTGTATATTGTATGGACAAGGATGCATTTGAATTCTATATTAAAAATGGTCGATGTTCTATTTCAAAAGATGGGATCTTTCATGGCAGTTCCCCGATGTGTTATGGTATTTATTTGTTAGAACTTAAGACAAATGTACATAGCATTAATACCAAAAGACTAAAACTCATCAAATCAAACAAAACATACCTTAGGCATTGTCGTCTAGGGCATATAAATGAGAATCACATATCTAGACTCCATAAGGATGGTTATCTAGACTCTTTTGATCATGAATCATTGGAGACATGTGAATCTTATTTATTGGACAAGATGGATAAGACCCCTTAATTGTAAACAATGAGAGGGATAGTGATCTATTAGGACTCATACATACTGATGTGTGTGAACCTTTTAGAACAATAGCTAGAGGTGGGTATCCGTACTTCATAACCTTTATTGATGACTTCAGTAGGTATGTCTATGTTTATTTAATGAAACATAAGTCAGAAGTTGTTGAAAAGTTCAAGGAGTTCATGAATGAAGTATATAACCAACTTGGTAAAAGTATTAAGGCCCTTCATTCTAATCGAGGTGGATAATACTTACGCCAAGAGTTTGAGGACTTTCTTAAAGCCCATGGGATTGTATACCACTGGACTTCACTTGGAACACCACGACATAATGGTGTATTAGAAAGAAGGAATCACACATTTCTAGATATGGTGTGATGGATGATGAGTTTGGTCGAGCTTCTGACTACCTTCTGGGGTTATGCTCTACATACAACAACATTTACACTAAACCAAGTACCATCTAAATTAGTTCAAAAGACACCACATGAGATATGGATTGAGAAGCGTACCAAAATGTCTTTAATGAGGATTGGGGGTGCGAAGCTTATGTCAAGAAAATGTTTCCTGAAAAGCTTGGTCCTAGATTTGAAAATTGTTATTTTTTGGATATCCCAAAGAGAACATGGGATACTAATTGTATTATACATATTACAACAAAGTGTTTGTTTCTAGAAATTCTATATTCCTTGAAATGGATTTTATTTGCAAAGGAGTCAGTGGGAGGCAATTGGAAATCTTAGAGGTCCGAGACCAACAAGAAAACATTGAACCAATAGATGAACTTGAGGAACCAAGAGAATCACAAGGTGTTGTGGAATCTCAAACTCCTTAAGTAACATAGGAACCTCATAAATCTAAATCGACACACCTTTAACATGAAAAATTTGGATATCTTGTTACTCAGGAAGGAAGTAAATTAGTCATAGATGATGAGACAAGATCCTATAAAGATGCTATTGAGGGACCACAGTCAGAGAAATGGCTTGAGGGCATGAGATCTGAGGTGGAATCTATGTATACAAATAAAGTATGGACTTTGGTGGATCCACCTGAAGGGGTAAAAACCATAGGGTGCAAATGGGTCTTTGAGAAGAAGACCAAAATGGATGGAAAATTTCAAACCTATAAGGGTAGATTGGTTTCAAAGGGTTTCAAACAAGTTCCAGGTATTGACTATGACGAAACCTTTTATCCAATGGCCATGGTTAAGTCCATCAAGATCATGCTTTCCATTGCAGCTTATCATGACTATGAAATTTGACAGATGGATGTTAAAACAACATTCCTTAAGGGGAATTTACTCAAGGTTGTATACATGACACAGTATGAGGGCTTTATCAATCTAAAGGATGCAAATTAAGTCTTTCATTTACAAAGGTCATTCTACGGATTGAAGCAAGCATCTTGGAGTTAGAATCTTCATTTTGATGAGACTGTCATAGAGTTTGGCTTTATTGAAAATAAAGATGAACCTTGTGTGTACAAGAAGGTTAATGGGAGCATAGTGGCATTCCTCGTATTATATGTAGATGACATATTATTGATGGGGAATGACATTCCTACTTTATAAAAGGTAAAGACATGGTTTGGAGATACGTTCTCAATGAAAGACTTGGGTGATGCTTCCTACATCTTGGGGATAAAGATATATAGGGATAGATCCTGAAAGCTTCTTGGACTAAGTCAGAGCACATACATTGGCAAAGTGTTGAAGTGGTTTAGCATGGAGATTTCAAAGAGATGAAACTTGCCAATGATGCATGGAGTGACCATCTATAAGAGTCAATGTCCCAGTTCTTGAGGAGAAAGGGAACACATGAGTTTGATTCCATATGCCTCAACAATTGGATCAATCAAGTGCGTAATGTTGCGTACCCGTCCAGACGTCTTGTATGCCTTGGCATGACGAGGAGATATCACTCATATCCAGGTGATGATCAATGGACAACTATGAAAAACAACCTCAAGTACTTGAGAAGGACTAAGGATCAGTTCTTGGTCTACTACGGAGAGGAAGAGTTTGTGGTATAGGGTTACAATGATGTTGTAACATACTGAATTCTAGGCATTTTACCTTTTGGCCCTCTTTTCCATCTTTTCCTTTCATTTATAACCTCTTTGGCCTTTCTATTTAATTTGTGGACAATATGATGGTCTAATAAACATTTGTTCACCTTTTCTCTCAATATTTGGATTTATGCACAAACACCTCAGTGGAAGCTTAGTAATGGGTCGAATATGCAAAATATCCACTTAAGTGATAAAAAGAATAAATAAATTCGTCCTAGAACTTTCTAGTGCTTTTTAAAATATGAAAAAGAAAATAAATCCCAAAATATATACAAAGGAGATGATAAATGTAATAATTGGAGATAATATTGAATATATTGGATGAAAGAGGATAATGAGGAATATATTGTTCCAAAAATCCTAAATAGAAACCCAAGAAGATAATTTGGATATCAATTTTATTTTCTTGACTTAAAAGTTACTTAATGGCCAAGTATCATCTAATTTGGATAATAAATAAATATATAGTGCCTTTAATACAAGATAATGGGAAATAAGCCAAGAAAGAGAGATAAAATATTAAATGTCCTAAAATTGGAAATTAACTCCAAATTCGTAATCTATATGTCAAAATGAGTCTATGTGTAAATTTGCATTTAATTTGTCAATGTTTAATATTTTATTTTAATCTGGAGAGAGAAAATGACTTAAAGACCAAAAATGTTAAATATATATTTAAAAAATTAATTAATGCCAAAAACGTGTTTCTAACTTATATTATTACTTGTAGACCAAGTTTTATATTTTTAGGACGTTTTTAGATGCCTCTAATAAATTTAAAAGGTTAAATAATAGATAAATTTAAATGAATTAAATAAAATAATAAAAGTCATCAAAAAATATAATAATGCCAAATTCTTGTTCTACGTGTTAAAATAGACCTTTGGATGAATTTTGAATCAATTTGGAAAATATTTTTTGAGAAGATAAATTAAGGAGAGAGAAAGTGTATAAACATTCAAATCATTATTTAAAATAACAAAAGACTTCAAAAATTTAAAATAATACCAAATTCGTGTCTAACATACTTAATATGAGTTATGGGTGAAGTTTTGTAATTTTTGGATAATCATAGAGTCATAAATAAAGGAGGAAAGAGAAAATGTTTTTTGAATTATTTAACACAGTAAAAATTCTTAAAAGGAAAAATTAATTTCATATTTGGATTCTACGCATCAAAATCAGTCGGAATATACAATTTGGTAATTTTTGGATAACGTTTGGGCCTCCAAACAAGGAGAGAGAAAAACATTTCAATGTATAAGCCCTTTTAGTCGATTTTGAACAGGAATATCGTGTTGATCGTCCACCGTTGGATCGCGATTTAAGGATCCACAAATATTCTTCCTCCTCAGATCGTTTTGGGCAACAGGTCCTTTGTTTCCAAAATTTCGAATCCATATATCTCGAGATATACTCGATGGCATTCGATGATTTTTGATCCTACGAATTCCTTGCGCAAATCCGCACCGATTTATACCAATATTTTTTTGTTTTGATGAAGATTCGAGAAACCCCCAAAGCTGCTTCCCAAGGTTCCATGGCCCACTATGAAAACCCTAACCCACGTCTCTTTGCCTATATATATACCAACCCCAATGACCGCCATGACCTTAGCAACTCGCCTGTATCTTTGATTTCAAGCTTCACGGACGCTTTGACCACCACCAAACTGCCGTTTGCCCCTGCTCTTGCGGTGTCCCTTGCTCCCTCATCTCTTTGTATCCAGACAAATTAAAGGTACTGATGAATTCATATCGTTCTCTTCTTTCTTTTGCATACGTGTGCGTCGAAACTGGTTGAGTATTTCATTTTCCCCCAAATTCGTTTGTAAGTAGCAAGAAGCTACAACCGGTCGTCGTCGGGTGCTGGTCCTTGGTTCCTTTACCCCGCCTTTGACCAGGCGCTGACCGCAGCCCACGCATCAGCAGCGAGGGGTCCAGGTCACAGGGCACGGGTCCCCCCCTCTCTCACGCTATCTCTCTCTCCCTCTTGCTTTGCCTACATGGCAAGCTATGGTTGGCTGATCTTTGGAAAATCGTATCTTTTTACTCGGTTGTCCAAATTTAAAAATGAAATATGTTTTGAAATCGAGAGAATGAGATCTATCTAATAAAAATATTTTCGTGGTTTGATTCTGATGTTTTCTAATATGTATTTTTCGAGTTGATTTAATTAACTAATAAATATGGAAAATATCCTAAAAAGTCAGTAACTCGAAAATATACAAATATATATGTTATTTTGATCATAAGAACGTAACTAAGACAATAGTGAGGTTTTTAGAGTCTAAATCCATCGTTTGTGGAAAAAGTCGATGGTTTTGAGGTTTTAAGCCTTTAATGAATATACATATATCTAATACATAAATATGATGATCATATTAGGGAAAGTGGATCTGATCTCGTATAAAAGTTATGAAAAGTGGCTCTAGGATTCTAAAGAATAAGGTATTTGCATCTACCCTCTTTCAGTTGGGAAAGTTTTTATACAAATACCCATATTCCCTAATGAGGCTTAATTTGACCTAATTCATGATTCTTGAAACTTAATTTGTTTATGCCTCAAAATCAATTGTAGTATTATCTTGAATGGGTTTTTATACCCCACTGCCATGTTATATAAATCTTTTGATTAATCTTGCCACAACTCTTTTTCTAGCATGTTGATTTTATTAGACTAAATAACTAGTGTAGTGGTACTTGTATGTACAACCACCCATAGTTGGAGAATGTGTTTTTTTTCTCCCCTGGGGAATGTCATACTCTCCCCCGCACACAAAATGTGTGTAGGTGACTGGGAATGTGATACTCTCCCCTCACCCTTTTGGTTGAAGGTCCGGTAGGTGCCTCAACCCTACATAGTTAAGATAGTCAATATTAATCATACATGCAATGTTGTTATTTTACTTTGTTTATGGCAATCATCTATTGAAATATTCTTTTATATAAATGGCCTCATTCTCATGATGTCTCATCTTTTGATGAATCCCTAGCCTAATTTACTTATTATATTTACCTTTTCACCTTTACTATAGTTTAGTGACACATACTTTTATTTTCCTTCCCATTTGCTGGCTGCTTTCCCAACCACCCAGATGTGGAGCAAGGTGATGGATAAGGCTTGAAGATCTTGGCTTTGGCTTGGACTTAGATGATGGATATGTTGCTTGGAGACAAAAGTGGAGTAGTATAGTTCCCTCTATCTAGATCCTAGTACTGTATGATGATGTAACCCTAAAAGGGAGATTTTGAGGTATCTTGTACAATCTTTTATGAAATTGAATATAGTCAAAATTTTATCTTCCGCTGCTATCCCAATTGGATTTTGTTTACCATTGTTATTAGTAGAGAGGTGGATTGATTTCACCTCTTTACAACATCATATCAGAGCCAATGGTAGTCGGATCTTTGACTATTTCAGTTTGTCTCCCTAATTAGAACCCTAGACTTGCTTAGTTTCCTTTAAGTGACATGTTTGCCTAGATTTGATCTTCCTTGATGATAGGTTGACTTAGGAACCAATAGTTCCACATCAGAACCTTGATGAATAAAATCCTAAAATACTTACAATTAAAATATGCATAACTTAATGTTGTTTAGGTTTTCCTTGAGGAAACTATTAGGGCATGAAGTTGAAGCAAGGGTGTCTAGAAAGGATCAGGGTTTCGGGGGCTGGCAAAATTTTCCTCCGCACCACTAGCTTGGTATAGGAGGACTCCCGTGCCCATATGATACCGGTCTGGCCTACGCTGATACGAATTGCCCGAAATAGTTTTCTTTTAGGCAATAGTAACCTTAGACTTCTATGTTGTATATCCTTGGGAACCCTAAGTTGATTTGTTTAAGGATGGATACCAAGATAGTTTCCTTATGTCCCAAGAACCTAGACCTTAGTGTTTGGGAGTTTGGGAAGATATCAGAGTGCACAGTGGAAGCATGATGGATCTTGATAATGGTTTAGTTAGACTATCCTTTAACCCTAGTGTAGTAGGTCGAACCCTTTAAGGGGTGGAGTATGGTTAGTTGATGATGTTTGAGTGGTTAGATTTCGTGGAAGAAATCCTATTTAGGGGGATGGAACCCTATAACATCTTGATCTATCTTTAGAAACCCTAACTCCATAAATAGGTGGTTAGTATGCTTGAATCCTTAGTCGTGACCAAACATGTAATAGTGGTAACCTAACATGCTTGTTTACATAATAATGAAAATATAATTATCATCTAAGGAATAATGCATGTGCTTGAACCCTAATGTACATCCAATGCACATAATATGAATATCAATGCTAATTGTCAATAAGTAAGATGTTAATAATTTCATGAACCAATAAACCCTAATGATATGATGAGTAAGGTTATAATTTGTAATTAATGAGTGCTAAGGATGAATAAGTGGAATATAATGGTCATTTCGACCTAAACCCTAAGTTGTAATCATCTAACCTTAATATATATATATATATATATATATCCTTAATACCTTTAATGAAATATTAATCATGTTAAGTGATACATCACTTAACATACCTTGATACACATAAATGATATATATATATATATATATAATCATCTAACCACTTATTAATTAAGTCATTAATATAAAATGCATGTTACCTTGTTAACTAATATACATGTTATTAGTCACTTAATGTGAATCAAATCATTAATATGACATATGTTCCACCTTGATCATTAAAATACATATAATGGATTCAATATAAATATGAGATTATTGGAATTCACATAAATGTGCAAAATCAATAATATAAATGAATAAATATGAATAATTATTAATGATGACATTAATGTGAGCAATAAAGATACTGTGACATTGTGACAACATTAATATGAATATAAGTAACTAATGTGACATTAATTGAAATAATTGTATGCTTAATGACAAATTGGATAGAATGTCTTATATTCATGTAAAATAATTTGTTATAATTAATAAAGTGATAATATGAGGATTAGGAATTATAAATCCGAATTATTAAGGACAATTATGAAATATAATAATGAATGTGGAGATAATTGAGTAACCTCTAATTGCGCATAATAATAAAATATAACCCTTTTGGCAATAAAGTGAATATAACATGACATAATTAATATAATGTTGATAATGAGATATCTTAATAGATATAATGCTAATGAGTCAAAAACGTTAAATATGTTAAATCTCATAAAAATAATCTTAATAGTGGAACCCTAGGTGATCCTTGAGAACTTGACCTATGTTGAGCTGTATGTGAAGTTCTGAACCCTTAGGTGTAGTTGAAGTATAAGCTATGGTGGAAGTTTTATGGTTGGAGGAACAACCTGAAGTTTTGGTGATGTGAGGTTGCACACTCACCCTTCCCTACTAGTGATTTCGGAGACGAAATCCTCTTGAAGGGGTGGAGTGTTGTAACATACTGAAGTCTGGGCATTTTGCCTTTTGGTCCTCTTTTCCATCTTTTCCTTTCATTTATAACCTCTTTGTCCTTTCTATTTAATTTGTGGACAATATGATGGCCTAATGAACATTTGTTCACCTTTTCTCTCAATATTTGGGTTTACGCACAAATACCTCAGTGGAAGCTTAGTAATGGATCGAATATGCAAAATATCCACTTAAGTGATAAAAAGAATAAAAAATTCGTCCTGTAACTTTCTAGTGCTTTTTAGAATATGAAAAAGAAAATAAATCCCAAAATATATACAAAGGTTATGATAAATGTAATAATTGGAGATAATATGGAATATATTGGATGAAAGAGGATAATGAGGAATATATTGTTCCAAAAATCCTAAATAGAAACCCAAGAAGATAATTTGGATATCAATTTCGTTTTCTTGACTTAAAAGTTACTTAATGGCCAAGTATCATCTAATTTGGATAATAAATAAATATATAATGCCTTTAATACAAGATAATGGGAAATAAGCCAAGAAAGAGAGATAAAATATTTCATGTCCTAAAATTGAAAAATTAACTCCAAATCCGTAATCTATATGTCAAAATGAGTCTATGTGTTTGCATTTATTTGGTCAATGTTTAATATTTTATTTTAAATCTGGAGAGAGAAAATGACTTAAAGACCAAAAATATTAAATATATATTTAAAAAAATTTATTAATGCCAAAAACTTGTTCCTAACGTTTATTATTACTTGTAAACCAAGTTTTATATTTTTAGGAGGTTTTAGATGCCTTTAATAAATTTAAAAGGTTAAATAAGTGATAAATTTAAATGAATTAAATAAAATAATAAAAGTCATAAAAATATAATAATGCCAAATTCTTGTTCTACGTGTTAAAATAGACCTTTGGATGAATTTTGAATCAATTTGGAAAATATTTGTTGAGAAGAAAAATAAAGGAGAGAGAAAGTGTACAAAACATTCAAATCATTATTTAAAATATCAAAGGACTTCAACAAATGGAAATATTACCAAATTCGTGTCTAACATACTTAATATGAGTTATGGGTGAAGTTTTGTAATTTTTGGATAATCATAGAGTCATAAATAATGGAGGAAAGAGAAAATGTGTTTTGACTTATTTAACACATTAAAGATTCTCAAAAGGCAAAAGTAATTTCATATTTGGATTCTACGCATCAAAATCAGTCAGAATATAAAATTTATTAATTTTTGGATAACGTTTGGGACTCCAAACAAGGAGAGAGAAAAACATTTAAATGTATATGCCCTTTTAGTCGATTTTGAATAGGAATATCATGTTGATCGTCCACCGTTGGATCGCGATCTAAGGATCAGCGGATCTTCTTCCTCCTCGGATCGTTTTGGGCAACATGTTGTAACATACTAGAACTAGAACCCTAGCCTAGTAGTTTTACCCTTTTGTCTTGGCCAAACAAGAATAAGCTAATACATGTAATAAAGGGAAAAAAAATAATATTAAGTGCTTAATAATAACTCAATTAGGTGATAATAAGCAAATAAAGAACTTAGTTGGATAAATACCTCCTCATATAACCTTAATGTAGGGTTGAAGTATAAATTGTCACTAAATAATAGAAAAGAATAAAATAATTCATCTAGAGCTTTCTAGAACTTTCTAGGATAAGTGAAATAAGGGAAAATCCGAATTTTGTATAAAGGAGAAGATAATTGCAAAATTAATAGTAATATGGGAAATAATGAGTAAAGAAGATAATTAGAAACAATTTATATTTGGAAACCCATTAGGATATTTGATACTCAATTTCGTTTGCTTAACCAAAAAGTAACTTATGGACCAAGTAACATTTAAAGTGGAAGATGATGGTATATATTAATATCCTTATCTAAATAAAATAGGAAATAGGTCAATAAAGTGATATAAAATATTTAATGTCCTCAAATTGGAAAAATAATTCCAAATTCGTAATCTAAATATAAAAATAAGCCTTTGGGAAAAATTGCAACTATTTTGGATAATGTTTGATTATTAGGTAAATTTAGGAGAGAGAAATTACTTAAAAGTGTAATAATAAATAAATATAATAAATGACACCAAAAGAGGAAAATAATCTTAGAATCGTGATCTACATAATAAATATACCCTTTGGGTGAAGTTTCATCCAATTTGGAGAAAGTTTGCTTAAAGGGGAATCAGGAGAGAGAAAGTGGATAAAACCTTCAAAATATTAAATAAATATGCAAACAACTCCAAAATGTAAAATTGATGGCAAATTCGTATCCTACACATTAATTAAGACTTGTGTGCCAATTTTCATAAAATTTGGATAATCCTAAAGCCATTAATTAAGGAGGGAAGAGAAAATAGTAATTTATTTATTCGACACATTAAAAGTTCTTAAAAGGCAAATCTAATTTTATATTCGGAATCTAAATGCTTTTATTAACCTCAGTGCAAAATTTGGTTTTATTTGGATAATGTTTGGACCCTCGTTTGAGGAGAGAGAAGAAGGGAAATAAATGTATTTGCACTTTATATGATTTTGAGTTGGATTTCATTTTGTCACGCTATTCCTTGATTCCCGAATTTCCTTATGTCGCGTCGCTTCTGGACCGTCGGATCACGCTTCAGCGGGCTGGATTGCGTCTCCTACCTTGGGTAGGAGACGGCTCACGCGTGAACAGTGCCGCGCCGACGTGGTCTCTTTGCAACTCGGTTTTCTCGGCGGATTCTTGGTCTTTTCTCACGAAAATAAGTGCATTGGTTTCCTGAGAAGTTTCCGCATCTATTGATGGCTTACTCGAGATCTAGTTTCCTTGTTTGACATTTTCCCCAATTCTTGTGCAACTGGGATCCCGGTCGGCTTGTGATTTGGTCTCGAATCGAACCCCATCTATATATATGGGTACCCAAGCCTTCGTGGTTTCCCTAGATGTGTTTTTCCTCGCTCAATTCTTCTCGACCTGCCGTCTTTGGTTACCTGCAACCTCGTTTTGGAACAGAGGTTGCGGCGGCATTCTCTCCTTATCCTCTCCATCTCCGGAGCAATTACAAGCACCATCAGGTTCGGTTTTGCATCTCCTTTCTTTCGCATCTTTTCTTTTCGAGTTTCGTAGTGTATCTCGAATTTGCCCAATTCAGTGCTCCACCTGCTGCCGCCATGGCGTTCGAGCAGCGAAGGAAGATGATGATGCGCTTTCCCGGATCTACCCTCATCGCCTCTTTTTCCTTTCTTTTCTCGCGAGGGACAGTTTCGTCTTTTCGTAGTATTTGCTTTGCTTTACGCCTGGGTTGGTTGAGTTGGATGAGAGGCCGGCTGAGTTGGCCATCCCTGATTGGGCCAACTCAGAGCCGCGGCCCTCTCTCTCTCCCTCTCTCTTCTCTGTTTGCAATCGATTAGTCTGACGTGGAATTTTGTCATTGGTCGGTTTTGTAAAATTGATAACTAATTATCGGCTTATCAGAAAATTATGGAAAAATATTCGTTGGATTCAGAAAAATGCAAGCTTTCGTTTGGTATTGGTTTTGTTTCCCGAATCTGATGTTTTAAAAGGGTGATTTTATAGATTTAATTAAATAAGATAAAACTTGAATAATTCATAACTAATAATATATAAGTCAGAAAAATATAATAAAATATGTTTTAGACTCGTAATAACATAACCTAAAATATGGAATAGTTTTCATAACCTAATTTACATAATAATAAAAAGGTAGTTTTTAGGGTTTGGTTTATATATATATGAAATTGACATAAAATCGGTATATGTGTTTATTAGGCTCTTTGGTGACCTGATTTGGATCTAGAAGTGCTTTGAACCTGTTGGATTTTGTTAATAAGGTATGATGTATCCCCTATTACTCAATGTTGAGCAAATCACCTATCTTATCTTTCTTTTGACTTTTGCCTACACAAAATGTCTTATCTTTTGTGATCATGGTTCGTGTGAACTATCTTACATGTTTTGTACATGGATATTCTCTTGATCTATCTTTTATGTATCTTGATGCATGAATGGTCTCTTTTATTGTTATATGCCCACTTTGAAGTGGTTATGCTTATATGCTTGTGTTGTCCATTGTGTGATGGCAACATTGTTTAAATCTGACTATACTTTTCTGCTTGCCTCTATATTTACATGCAATGTGAATCAGTAGCACTAGAATAATGTAAATTACTTTAGTTTTGGGTGTGTGCCCATTTTGTTTATGGGATGGTGGTGGTGGTGCCCCATACCCGAGTTTCAAGGATGTGAAGCCTTGGCTCAACTTTTATATATATTTGGGAGTTTGACGGTGAGTCATTCTCTATCAGGTTTTCAAGGATGTGAAGCCTTGGCCGCCTTTGTATTTTATATTTTTCTAGGACTATGCTTATCTCACATGCATGCAGGTTTGATGATTGGTTGTGGGGTGTGTGCCCTACTACCTATTTATGTGCTTTTGTTGCACAAAATTTTATTGTTTATGGCAAGTATTCTCTTTTATCTTTTTGGTTATGATCATATTCTTTTATGCCCATGTGGGTAGTCCCTATCTCTTGTATGGGAAGCATTTTTACATTTTGTAGTCCCTTTATTCTTAAATTGCTCAAAGTTTATTTTAGTATACACATACCAGCATTTTGCTGATTGTCTCTTTTGTTTCTTCTTTTGTGGGGTATGCTTCCAACCCCAGGTTAGATCGAGGACAGTAGCTTCAACAACAACCTAGGAGCTGATCTTTGGGAGGCTTGAAGAGGTGGTTAGATGACCCTCAGCTTGTCCTTGGCGATATTTTTAGTTTTCCTTTAGAAATCCTTTTATGGTGATGTGATGTATAAAGCTTTGTAAATGGTTAGATAATATTTATTTTCCGCTGCTACTCATTGTGTAATGATACATACATGTGAAATGAATTGATTCTCATCCCTTTTGTGAAAAATTTTACGTGGTGTTTGTTTAAGGGATGTAATCTTTTCTTTCTAGTAGAGGAGTGGTTTCACTCCTTTACAGCATGGTATCAGAGCCACTAGCAGTCGGTTATCTAACTATTTCAACTTGTCTCCCTTAGGATGTTTACCTTTACCTATCTTAGGTTGCTTATACCTTGTGTCCTTGCCTTGTGCAGGAGAAACCCTAATGGTTGGTGATAACTCAACGATGGACAACCAGTACGGTTATGAGACACCTCAGAACAATAGGTTTGATCATGAGACCTCAGGAGGAGCTATGACTCCAGAGCAAGAGTTGGCCATGTTTCGACAACTCTTTGCCTCTTCTATGGTGGGGAAGATGAAAGAACCGTCTGTACCTGTGAAGCCTAAGGAGTTCACTATCATGGAGTTCATGAAGATGCAACCACCTTCCTTCAAGGGTGAGGGTGAGATAGAGATGGTTGACAAGGCTGATGATTGGGTGTTAGCTATGGAGAGGACTTTTGATGGTATGGCATGTCCTCCACATCAGAAGGTTAGGTTTGCTTCCTATGTCTTGGATGGACCAGCTAGAGTTTGGTGGAATGGAATAGCAAGGACAAGAGATATCTCAGCTATGTCTTGGACAGAGTTTCTGACTCTCTTCCGTGGGAAGTACATCTGCACTGCTGCTTTGAAGAAGAAAGAAGCTGAGTTTTACAGTTTGAAGCAAGGCTCCTTGTCTGTTTCTGTCTACGTGCAAAGGTTTCTGCTGTTGGAGCGTTATGCAGTTGGCTTGGGTGAGGAACGTAGGGCTGACCTATTCCTCCAAGGGCTCAACTACAATGTGGGTCGTGCTTTAATCCCACAGCTGCCCTTGACCTTCCAGCAGATGGTTGATAAAGCTTTGGTGGTGGAGTCATACCCAGGTTTTCAACATAGGGAGTTCGACAAGAAAAGGAAGTTCTTAGGTGATGATCAGAGAAGAGACAAGTGTGCTAGGTGCAATGGTCACCATCCTCCAGGAAAGTGTTCTCGAGATAAACCTCGTCATAACACCCCGTTGGTATGTCACTTTTGCAATGAACCTGGACATATCCGACCTGATTGCCCGAAGCGTTGTAATGGTCAAGCTCCAGTACCACAACAGCAAGCACCTCCTCAGAATCAGGGCAACAATAATGGTAACAATAATAGAGGAAGACCTGTGGAAAGAAGAGCTGGTAGAGTTTTTGCCTTGGATGGCGAAGAAGCTGATGGTGTTGAGCAAGAACAAGTTAACCCATAGTTACTTAGATTAGACTATGTTAGTTATGTTTCCTTTTGCATGTTGCTTATGAAGTGGATGTAATCAGAATAATTGAAACTCTTAATAATAGAAGTTAAGTTTGATTTTATGAGATGAATCCTTTTTAAGGGGTGGTGAATAAGTTTCTTATGGATGTTCTGATTTCGAGGACGAAATCCCTTTAAGGGGTGGTGTGCTGTAACATACTAGAACTAGAACCCTAGCCTAGTAGTTTTACCCTTTTGTCTTGGCCAAACAAGAATAAGCTAATACATGTAATAAAGGGAATAAAAAAAAAAATATTAAGTGCTTAATAATAACTCAATTAGGTGATAATAAGCAAATAAAGAACTTAGTTGGATAAATACCTCCTCATATAACCTTAATGTAGGGTTGAAGTATAAATTGTCACTAAATAATAGAAAAGAATAAAATAATTCATCTAGAGCTTTCTAGAACTTTCTAGGATAAGTGAAATAAGGGAAAATCCGAATTTTGTATAAAGGAGAAGATAATTGCAAAATTAATAGTAATATGGGAAATAATGAGTAAAGAAGATAATTAGAAACAATTTATATTTGGAAACCCATTAGGATATTTGATACTCAATTTCGTTTGCTTAACCAAAAAGTAACTTATGGACCAAGTAACATTTAAAGTGGAAGATGATGGTATATATTAATATCCTTATCTAAATAAAATAGGAAATAGGTCAATAAAGTGATATAAAATATTTAATGTCCTCAAATTGGAAAAATAATTCCAAATTCGTAATCTAAATATAAAAATAAGCCTTTGGGAAAAATTGCAACTATTTTGGATAATGTTTGATTATTAGGTAAATTTAGGAGAGAGAAATTACTTAAAAGTGTAATAATAAATAAATATAATAAATGACACCAAAAGAGGAAAATAATCTTAGAATCGTGATCTACATAATAAATATACCCTTTGGGTGAAGTTTCATCCAATTTGGAGAAAGTTTGCTTAAAGGGGAATCAGGAGAGAGAAAGTGGATAAAACCTTCAAAATATTAAATAAATATGCAAACAACTCCAAAATGTAAAATTGATGGCAAATTCGTATCCTACACATTAATTAAGACTTGTGTGCCAATTTTCATAAAATTTGGATAATCCTAAAGCCATTAATTAAGGAGGGAAGAGAAAATAGTAATTTATTTATTCGACACATTAAAAGTTCTTAAAAGGCAAATCTAATTTTATATTCGGAATCTAAATGCTTTTATTAACCTCAGTGCAAAATTTGGTTTTATTTGGATAATGTTTGGACCCTCGTTTGAGGAGAGAGAAGAAGGGAAATAAATGTATTTGCACTTTATATGATTTTGAGTTGGATTTCATTTTGTCACGCTATTCCTTGATTCCCGAATTTCCTTATGTCGCGTCGCTTCTGGACCGTCGGATCACGCTTCAGCGGGCTGGATTGCGTCTCCTACCTTGGGTAGGAGACGGCTCACGCGTGAACAGTGCCGCGCCGACGTGGTCTCTTTGCAACTCGGTTTTCTCGGCGGATTCTTGGTCTTTTCTCACGAAAATAAGTGCATTGGTTTCCTGAGAAGTTTCCGCATCTATTGATGGCTTACTCGAGATCTAGTTTCCTTGTTTGACATTTTCCCCAATTCTTGTGCAACTGGGATCCCGGTCGGCTTGTGATTTGGTCTCGAATCGAACCCCATCTATATATATGGGTACCCAAGCCTTCGTGGTTTCCCTAGATGTGTTTTTCCTCGCTCAATTCTTCTCGACCTGCCGTCTTTGGTTACCTGCAACCTCGTTTTGGAACAGAGATTGCGGCGGCATTCTCTCCTTATCCTCTCCATCTCCGGAGCAATTACAAGCACCATCAGGTTCGGTTTTGCATCTCCTTTCTTTCGCATCTTTTCTTTTCGAGTTTCGTAGTGTATCTCGAATTTGCCCAATTCAGTGCTCCACCTGCTGCCGCCATGGCGTTCGAGCAGTGAAGGAAGATGATGATGCGCTTTCCCGGATCTACCCTCAACGCCTCTTTTTCCTTTCTTTTCTCGCGAGGGACAGTTTCGTATTTTTGTAGTATCTGCTTTGCTTTACGCCTGGGTTGGTTGAGTTGGATGAGAGGCCGGCTGAGTTGGCCATCCCTGATTGGGCCAACTCAGAGCCGCGACCCTCTCTCTCCCTCTCTCTTCTCTGTTTGCAATCGATTAGTCTGACGTGGAATTTTGTCATTGGTCGGTTTTGTAAAATTGATAACTAATTATCGGCTTATCAGAAAATTATGGAAAAATATTCGTTGGATTCAGAAAAATGCAAGCTTTCGTTTGGTATTGGTTTTGTTTCCCGAATCTGATGTTTTAAAAGGGTGATTTTATGGATTTAATTAAATAAGATAAAACTTGAATAATTCATAACTAATAATATATAAGTCAGAAAAATATAATAAAATATGTTTTAGACTCGTAATAACATAACCTAAAATATGGAATAGTTTTCATAACCTAATTTACATAATAATAAAAAGGTAGTTTTTAGGGTTTGGTTTATATATATATGAAATTGACATAAAATCGGTATATGTGTTTATTAGGCTCTTTGGTGACCTGATTTGGATCTAGAAGTGCTTTGAACCTGTTGGATTTTGTTAATAAGGTATGATGTATCCCCTATTACTCAATGTTGAGCAAATCACCTATCTTATCTTTCTTTTGACTTTTGCCTACACAAAATGTCTTATCTTTTGTGATCATGGTTCGTGTGAACTATCTTACATGTTTTGTACATGGATATTCTCTTGATCTATCTTTTATGTATCTTGATGCATGAATGGTCTCTTTTATTGTTATATGCCCACTTTGAAGTGGTTATGCTTATATGCTTGTGTTGTCCATTGTGTGATGGCAACATTGTTTAAATCTGACTATACTTTTCTGCTTGCCTCTATATTTACATGCAATGTGAATCAGTAGCACTAGAATAATGTAAATTACTTTGGTTTTGGGTGTGTGCCCATTTTGTTTATGGGATGGTGGTGGTGGTGCCCCATACCCGAGTTTCAAGGATGTGAAGCCTTGGCTCAACTTTTATATATATTTGGGAGTTTGACGGTGAGTCATTCTCTATCAGGTTTTCAAGGATGTGAAGCCTTGGCCGCCTTTGTATTTTATATAATTCTAGGACTATGCTTATCTCACATGCATGCAGGTTTGATGATTGGTTGTGGGGTGTGTGCCCTACTACCTATTTATGTGCTTTTGTTGCACAAAATTTTATTGTTTATGGCAAGTATTCTCTTTTATCTTTTTGGTTATGATCATATTCTTTTATGCCCATGTGGGTAGTCCCTATCTCTTGTATGGGAAGCATTTTTACATTTTGTAGTCCCTTTATTCTTAAATTGCTCAAAGTTTATTTTAGTATACACATACCAGCATTTTGCTGATTGTCTCTTTTGTTTCTTCTTTTGTGGGGTATGCTTCCAACCCCAGGTTAGATCGAGGACAGTAGCTTCAACAACAACCTAGGAGCTGATCTTTGGGAGGCTTGAAGAGGTGGTTAGATGACCCTCAGCTTGTCCTTGGCGATATTTTTAGTTTTCCTTTAGAAATCCTTTTATGGTGATGTGATGTATAAAGCTTTGTAAATGGTTAGATAATATTTATTTTCCGCTGCTACTCATTGTGTAATGATACATACATGTGAAATGAATTGATTCTCATCCCTTTTGTGAAAAATTTTACGTGGTGTTTGTTTAAGGGATGTAATCTTTTCTTTCTAGTAGAGGAGTGGTTTCACTCCTTTACAGCATGGTATCAGAGCCACTAGCAGTCGGTTATCTAACTATTTCAACTTGTCTCCCTTAGGATGTTTACCTTTACCTATCTTAGGTTGCTTATACCTTGTGTCCTTGCCTTGTGCAGGAGAAACCCTAATGGTTGGTGATAACTCAACGATGGACAACCAGTACGGTTATGAGACACCTCAGAACAATAGGTTTGATCATGAGACCTCAGGAGGAGCTATGACTCCAGAGCAAGAGTTGGCCATGTTTCGACAACTCTTTGCCTCTTCTATGGTGGGGAAGATGAAAGAACCGTCTGTACCTGTGAAGCCTAAGGAGTTCACTATCATGGAGTTCATGAAGATGCAACCACCTTCCTTCAAGGGTGAGGGTGAGATAGAGATGGTTGACAAGGCTGATGATTGGGTGTTAGCTATGGAGAGGACTTTTGATGGTATGGCATGTCCTCCACATCAGAAGGTTAGGTTTGCTTCCTATGTCTTGGATGGACCAGCTAGAGTTTGGTGGAATGGAATAGCAAGGACAAGAGATATCTCAGCTATGTCTTGGACAGAGTTTCTGACTCTCTTCCGTGGGAAGTACATCTGCACTGCTGCTTTGAAGAAGAAAGAAGCTGAGTTTTACAGTTTGAAGCAAGGCTCCTTGTCTGTTTCTGCCTACGTGCAAAGGTTTCTGCTGTTGGAGCGTTATGCAGTTGGCTTGGGTGAGGAACGTAGGGCTGACCTATTCCTCCAAGGGCTCAACTACAATGTGGGTCGTGCTTTAATCCCACAGCTGCCCTTGACCTTCCAGCAGATGGTTGATAGAGCTTTGGTGGTGGAGTCATACCCAGGTTTTCAACATAGGGAGTTCGACAAGAAAAGGAAGTTCTTAGGTGATGATCAGAGAAGAGACAAGTGTGCTAGGTGCAATGGTCACCATCCTCCAGGAAAGTGTTCTCGGGATAAACCTCGTCATAACACCCCGTTGGTATGTCACTTTTGCAATGAACCTGGACATATCCGACCTGATTGCCCGAAGCGTCGTAATGGTCAAGCTCCAGTACCACAACAGCAAGCACCTCCTCAGAATCAGGGCAACAATAATGGTAACAATAATAGAGGAAGACCTGTGGAAAGAAGAGCTGGTAGAGTTTTTGCCTTGGATGGCGAAGAAGCTGATGATGTTGAGCAAGAACAAGTTAACCCATAGTTACTTAGATTAGACTATGTTAGTTATGTTTCCTTTTGCATGTTGCTTATGAAGTGGATGTAATCAGAATAATTGAAACTCTTAATAATAGAAGTTAAGTTTGATTTTATGAGATGAATCCTTTTTAAGGGGTGGTGAATAAATTTCTTATGGATGTTCTGATTTCGAGGACGAAATCCCTTTAAGGGGTGGTGTGCTGTAACATACTAGAACTAGAACCCTAGCCTAGTAGTTTTACCCTTTTGTCTTGGCCAAACAAGAATAAGCTAATACATGTAATAAAGGGAATAAAAAAAAATAATATTAAGTGCTTAATAATAACTCAATTAGGTGATAATAAGCAAATAAAGAACTTAGTTGGATAAATACCTCCTCATATAACCTTAATGTAGGGTTGAAGTATAAATTGTCACTAAATAATAGAAAAGAATAAAATAATTCATCTAGAGCTTTCTAGAACTTTCTAGGATAAGTGAAATAAGGGAAAATCCGAATTTTGTATAAAGGAGAAGATAATTGCAAAATTAATAGTAATATGGGAAATAATGAGTAAAGAAGATAATTAGAAACAATTTATATTTGGAAACCCATTAGGATATTTGATACTCAATTTCGTTTGCTTAACCAAAAAGTAACTTATGGACCAAGTAACATTTAAAGTGGAAGATGATGGTATATATTAATATCCTTATCTAAATAAAATAGGAAATAGGTCAATAAAGTGATATAAAATATTTAATGTCCTCAAATTGGAAAAATAATTCCAAATTCGTAATCTAAATATAAAAATAAGCCTTTGGGAAAAATTGCAACTATTTTGGATAATGTTTGATTATTAGGTAAATTTAGGAGAGAGAAATTACTTAAAAGTGTAATAATAAATAAATATAATAAATGACACCAAAAGAGGAAAATAATCTTATAATCGTGATCTACATAATAAATATACCCTTTGGGTGAAGTTTCATCCAATTTGGAGAAAGTTTGCTTAAAGGGGAATCAGGAGAGAGAAAGTGGATAAAACCTTCAAAATATTAAATAAATATGCAAACAACTCCAAAATGTAAAATTGATGGAAAATTCGTATCCTACACATTAATTAAGACTTGTGTGCCAATTTTCATAAAATTTGGATAATCCTAAAGCCATTAATTAAGGAGGGAAGAGAAAATAGTAATTTATTTATTTGACACATTAAAAGTTCTTAAAAGGCAAATCTAATTTTATATTCGGAATCTAAATGCTTTTATTAACCTCAGTGCAAAATTTGGTTTTATTTGGATAATGTTTGGACCCTCATTTGAGGAGAGAGAAGAAGGGAAATAAATGTATTTGCACTTTATATGATTTTGAGTTGGATTTCATTTTGTCACGCTATTCCTTGATTCCCGAATTTCCTTATGTCGCGTCGCTTCTGGACCGTCGGATCACGCTTCAGCGGGCTGGATTGCGTCTCCTACCTTGGGTAGGAGACGGCTCACGCGTGAACAGTGCCGCGCCGACGTGGTCTCTTTGCAACTCGGTTTTCTCGGCGGATTCTTGGTCTTTTCTCACGAAAATAAGTGCATTGGTTTCCTGAGAAGTTTCCGCATCTATTGATGGCTTACTCGAGATCTAGTTTCCTTGTTTGACATTTTCCCCAATTCTTGTGCAACTGGGATCCCGGTCGGCTTGTGATTTGGTCTCGAATCGAACCCCATCTATATATATGGGTACCCAAGCCTTCGTGGTTTCCCTAGATGTGTTTTTCCTCGCTCAATTCTTCTCGACCTGCCGTCTTTGGTTACCTGCAACCTCATTTTGGAACAGAGGTTGCGGCGGCATTCTCTCCTTATCCTCTCCATCTCCGGAGCAATTACAAGCACCATCAGGTTCGGTTTTGCATCTCCTTTCTTTCGCATCTTTTCTTTTCGAGTTTCGTAGTGTATCTCGAATTTGCCCAATTCAGTGCTCCACCTGCTGCCGCCATGGCGTTCGAGCAGCGAAGGAAGATGATGATGCGCTTTCCCGGATCTACCCTCATCGCCTCTTTTTCCTTTCTTTTCTCGCGAGGGACAGTTTCGTCTTTTCGTAGTATCTGCTTTGCTTTACGCCTGGGTTGGTTGAGTTGGATGAGAGGTCGGCTGAGTTGGCCATCCCTGATTGGGCCAACTCAGAGCCGCGACCCTCTCTCTCTCCCTCTCTCTTCTCTGTTTGCAATCGATTAGTCTGACGTGGAATTTTGTCATTGGTCGGTTTTGTAAAATTGATAACTAATTATCGGCTTATCAGAAAATTATGGAAAAATATTCGTTGGATTCAGAAAAATGCAAGCTTTCGTTTGGTATTGGTTTTGTTTCCCGAATCTGATGTTTTAAAAGGGTGATTTTATGGATTTAATTAAATAAGATAAAACTTGAATAATTCATAACTAATAATATATAAGTCAGAAAAATATAATAAAATATGTTTTAGACTCGTAATAACATAACCTAAAATATGGAATAGTTTTCATAACCTAATTTACATAATAATAAAAAGGTAGTTTTTAGGGTTTGGTTTATATATATATGAAATTGACATAAAATCGGTATATGTGTTTATTAGGCTCTTTGGTGACCTGATTTGGATCTAGAAGTGCTTTGAACCTGTTGGATTTTGTTAATAAGGTATGATGTATCCCCTATTACTCAATGTTGAGCAAATCACCTATCTTATCTTTCTTTTGACTTTTGCCTACACAAAATGTCTTATCTTTTGTGATCATGGTTCGTGTGAACTATCTTACATGTTTTGTACATGGATATTCTCTTGATCTATCTTTTATGTATCTTGATGCATGAATGGTCTCTTTTATTGTTATATGCCCACTTTGAAGTGGTTATGCTTATATGCTTGTGTTGTCCATTGTGTGATGGCAACATTGTTTAAATCTGACTATACTTTTCTGCTTGCCTCTATATTTACATGCAATGTGAATCAGTAGCACTAGAATAATGTAAATTACTTTGGTTTTGGGTGTGTGCCCATTTTGTTTATGGGATGGTGGTGGTGGTGCCCCATACCCGAGTTTCAAGGATGTGAAGCCTTGGCTCAACTTTTATATATATTTGGGAGTTTGACGGTGAGTCATTCTCTATCAGGTTTTCAAGGATGTGAAGCCTTGGCCGCCTTTGTATTTTATATTTTTCTAGGACTATGCTTATCTCACATGCATGCAGGTTTGATGATTGGTTGTGGGGTGTGTGCCCTACTACCTATTTATGTGCTTTTGTTGCACACAATTTTATTGTTTATGGCAAGTATTCTCTTTTATCTTTTTGGTTATGATCATATTCTTTTATGCCCATGTGGGTAGTCCCTATCTCTTGTATGGGAAGCATTTTTACATTTTGTAGTCCCTTTATTCTTAAATTGCTCAAAGTTTCTTTTAGTATACACATACCAGCATTTTGCTGATTGTCTCTTTTGTTTCTTCTTTTGTGGGGTATGCTTCCAACCCCAGGTTAGATCGAGGACAGTAGCTTCAACAACAACCTAGGATCTGATCTTTGGGAGGCTTGAAGAGGTGGTTAGATGACCCTCAGCTTGTCCTTGGCGATATTTTTAGTTTTCCTTTAGAAATCCTTTTATGGTGATGTGATGTATAAAGCTTTGTAAATGGTTAGATAATATTTATTTTCCGCTGCTACTCATTGTGTAATGATACATACATGTGAAATGAATTGATTCTCATCCCTTTTGTGAAAAATTTTACGTGGTGTTTGTTTAAGAGATGTAATCTTTTCTTTCTAGTAGAGGAGTGGTTTCACTCCTTTACACATGTCCTTTGTTTTCAAAATTTTTAATCCATATATCTCGAGATATACTCGATGGAATTCGATGATTTTTGATCCTACGAATTCTTTGCGCAAATCCGCACCGATTTTTACCAATGTTTTTGTGTTTTGACGAAGATTCGAGAAACCCCCAAAGCTTGCTCCCCAAGCTTCCATGGCCCACTATGAAAACCCTAACCCACGTCTCCTTGCCTATATATATACCAACCCCAATGACTGCCATGACCTTAGCAACTCACCTGTATCTTTGATTTCAAGCTTCGCGGACGTTTTGACCACCACCAAGCCGTCGTTTGCCCCTGCTCTTGCGGCGCCCCTTTCTCCCTCATCTCTTCGTATCCGGACAAATTAAAGGTACTGATGAATTCGTATCGTTCTCTTCTTTCTTTTGCATACTTGTGCGTCGAAATTGGTTGAGTATTTCATTTTCCCCCAAATTCGTTTGCAAGCAGCAAGAAGCTATAGATGGTCGTCGTCGGGTGCTTTGGGGAAGAAAGCCCCATGCATTTTTATGATTTTACCCTCCTATTCTTTTGTTTTCTCTGTTTCGCGCAAGGGGCATCCTGGTCCTTGGTTCCTTTACCCCGCCTTTGACCAGGCGCTGACCGCGGCCCACTCATCGGTAGCGAGGGGTCCAGGTCATAGGGTGCGGGTCCCCCCCACTCTCACGCTAGCTCACTCTCCCTCTTGCTTTGCCTACGTGGCAAGCTATGGTTGGCTGATCTTTGAAAAATCGTATCTTTTTACTCGGTTGTCCAAATTTGAAAATAAAATATGTTTAGAAATCGGGAGAACGAGATCTATCTAATAAAAATATTTTCGTAGTTTGAGTCTGATGTTTTCGAATATGTATTTTTCGAGTTGATTTAATTAACTAATAAATATGGAAAATATCCTAAAAAGTTAGTGACTCGAAAATATACAAATATATATGTTATTTTGATCAAAAGAACGTAACTAAGACAATAGTGAGGTTTTTAGAGTCTAAATCGATCGTTTGTGGAAAAGGTCGATGGGTTTGAGGTTTTAAGCCTTTAATGAATATACATATATCTAATACATAAATATGATGATCATATTAGGGAAAGTGGATCTGATCTCGTATAAAAGTTATGAAAAGTGGATCTAGGATTCAAAAGAATAAGGTATGTGCATCTACCCTCCTTTAGTTGGGAAAGTTTTTATACAAATACCCATATTCCCTAATGAGGCTTAATTTGACCTAATTCATGATTCTTGAAACTTAATTTGTTTATGCCTCAAAATCAATTGTAGTATTATCTTGATTGGGTTTTTATACCCCACTGCCATGTTATATATATCTTTTGATTAATCTTGCCATAACTCTTTTTCTAGCATGTTGATTTTATTAGACGAAATAACTAGTGTAGTGGTACTTGTATGTACAACCACCCATAGTTGGGGAATGTGTTTTTTTCTCCCCTGGGGAATGTGATACTCTCCCCCGCACACAAAATGTGTGTAGGTGACTGGGAATGTGATACTCTCCCCTCACCCTTTTGGTTGAAGGTCCGGTAGGTGCCTCAACCCTACATAGTTAAGATAGTCAATATTAATCATACATGCAATGTTGTTATTTTACTTTCTTTATGGCAAGCATCTATTGAAATATTCTTTTATATAAATGGCCTCATTCTCTTGATGTCTCATCTTTTGATGAATCCCTAGCCTAATTTACTTGTTATATTTACCTTTTCACCTTTACTATAGTTTAGTGACACATACTTTTATTTTCCTCCCCTTTTGCTGGGTGCTTTCCCAACCACCCAGATGTGGAGCAAGGTGATGGATAAGGCTTGAAGATCTTGGCTTTGGCTTGGACTTAGATGATGGATATGTTGCTTGGAGACAAAAGTGGAGTAGTCTAGTTCCCTCTATCTAGATCCTAGTAGTGTATGATGATGTAACCCTAAAAGGGAGATTTTGATGTATCTTGTAAAATCTTTTATGAAATTGAATATAGTCAAAATTTTATCTTCCCTTGCTATCCCAATTGGATTTTGTTTACCATTGTTATTAGCAGAGAGGTGGATTGATTTCACCTCTTTACAACATGGTATCAGAGCCAATGGTAGTCAGATCTTTGACTATTTCAGTTTGTCTCCCTAATTAGAACCCTAGACTTGCATAGTTTCCTTTAAGTGACATGTTTGCCTAGCTTTGATCTTCCTTGATGATAGGTTGACTTAGGAACCAATAGTTCCACATCAGAACCTTGATGAATAAAATCCTAAAATACTTACAATTAAAATATGCATAACTTAATGTTGTTTAGGTTTGCCTTTAGGCAACTATTAGGGCATGAAGTTGAAGCAAAGGTGTCTAGAAAGGATCAGGGTTTCAGGTGCTGGCAAACTTTTCCTCCGCACCACTAGCTTGGTATACGAGGACTCCCGTGCCCATATGATACTGGCTTGGCCTACGCTGATATGAATTGCCCGAAATTATTTGCTTTTAGGCAATAGTAACCTTAGACTTCTATGTTGTATATCCTTGGGAACCCTAAGTTGATTTGTTTGAGGATGGATACCAAGATAGTTTCCTTATGTCCCTAGAACCTAGACCTTAGTGTTTGGGAGTTTGGGAAGATATCAGAGTGCGCAGTGGAAGCATGATGGATCTTGATAATGGTTTAGTTAGACTATCCTTTAACCCTAGTGTAGTAGGAAGAACCCTTTAAGGGGTGGAGTATGGTTAGTTGATGATGTTTGAGTGGTTCGATTTCATGGACGAAATCATATTTAGGGGGATGGAACCCTATAACATCTTGATCTATCTTTAGAAACCCTAACTCCATAAATAGGAGGTTAGTATGCTTGGATCCTTAGTCGTGACCAAACATGTAATAGTGGTAACCTAACATGCTTGTTTACATAATAATGAACATATAATTATCATCTAAGGAATAATTCATGTGCTTGAACCCTAATGTACATCCAATGCACATAATATGAATATCAATGCTAATTGTCAATAAGTAAGATGTTAATAATGTCATGAACCAATAAACCCTAATGATATGATGAGAAAGGTTATAATTCATAATTAATGCGTGCTAAGGATGAATAAGTGGAATATAATGGTCATGTCGACCTAAACCCTAAGTTGTAATCATCTAACCTTAATATATATATATCCATAATACCTTTAATGAAACATTAATCATGTTAAGTGCTACATCAGTTAACATACCTTGATACACATAAATGATATATATATATAATCATCTAACCACTTATTAATCAAGTCATTAATATAAACCACATGTTACCTTGTTAACTAATATACATGTTATTAGTCACTTAATGTGAATCAAATCATTAATATGACATATGTTCCACCTTGATCATTAAAATACATATAATGGATTCAATATGAATATGAGATGATTGGAATTCACGTAAATATGCAAAATCAATAATATAAATGAATAAATATGAATAATTATTAATGATGACATTAATGTGAGCAATAAAGATACTGTGACATTGTGACAACATTAATATGAATATAAGTAACTAATGTGACATTAATTGAAATAATTGTATGCTTAATGACAAATTGGATAGAATGTCTTATATTCATGTAAAATAATTTGTTATAATTAATAAAGTGATAATATGAGGATAAGGAATTATAAATCCGAATTATTAAGGACAATTATCAAATATAATAATGAATGTGGAGATAATTGAGTAACCTCTAATTGCACATAATAATAAAATATAACCCTTTTGGCAATAAAGTGAATATAACATGACATAATTAATATAATGTTGATAATGATATATCTTAATAGATATAATGCTAATGAGTCAAAAACGTTAATAATGTTAAATCTCATAAAAATAATCTTAATAGTGGAACCCTAGGTGTGATCCTTGAGAACTTGACCTATATTGAGCTGTATATGAAGTTCTGAACCCTTAGGTGTAGTTGAAGTATAAGCTATGGTGGAAGTTTTAGGGTTGGAGGAACAACTTGAAGTTTTGGTGATGTGAGGTTGCACCTACAACAAATATTAGATTTCCCGGCATAATGACATGCTGTAAAAACTACATAACTATGTCGGTATTGTATTTATTCGACATTTTTCAATATGCCAGAAAAATACCGTTGAAAAGCGTGCCGCCAAAAGTTTCACGGCATATTAAGAATTGCCGTAAATAGTATCAAAATCGGCATTATGTCCATGCTGGGGATAAATGGTTATCACCGGAAAATGATGCCAAACCCGACATTCTGATATATGCCGGAAAGATGTCGTTTATAGACGTGCCGGTACCAAATTGCCTGGAAATAATGCTACACCCGGCATTACATACACGTCGATAAATAGCATGAACGACATTACAAAGTTGCCTCAAAGAAACAGACCCGACATTTCCAAGATGCCGGGAAATTAACGTGTCATTATTTTAGATTCAATATTTGTTGGCTAAAGACTTTAGAAAGTTTGAACTATGCGTTTGGAGAAATTAGGCTGAGAACTCATTTATACATGTGCACCACATTGATCGAATAAAAATCCAGATGCATGTCATCCACTTTATATTTTCTTCTGTACAAAGCTTAATCTTGTTTTTTTTTGTATTCTTAATAAAGACATAAGTTTGTACATGGTCAGTGTCTATAAAACTGTAATCTGACATCTAATTCTAAGAGGACTTCTGGCTGAAGAAACATCTCAACCATCTAAATAACTCTTATGATTGGGCCATCACAGGACTACCGAATCATGTTTTGCAAGCAACAACAAAAGTATCAAGTACATAGGTGATTCAGTGACTGAAAGACCACATCATCTTCAAGCTTGTCCCACTTGCAATGCCACCCTGCTTTTATCCTCCATAGCTATGCATTGACCCCATTTCTCTTCAGTCTTTGTCCGGTGATATGAATTCTTTAAATTGCTTTCATCCTGTCCTCTTTATCAACATGGTAATTTATATGGACTACCACGGGCTTAATCTGAGCGAAGTTCTCCTTGTCGTGCCTCAGGTATCTGAACAAAACCTTGCTGTTCATGAAGAGGTAGAAGTCCATGGTCCTCCTAGAAGCGTACATCCCTTCATACCCGGGCCTCGATGGGAGGTGGAGGTCCTCATTGAAAGCCTGCTGATCCCATACCCCAGTGCTCTCGACCCTGGCCGCTACACGGTCCACGTCATGACAGGGTCCTCTACTACATCATCATAGCCATAGGCCGTCATGTTGTCGTGCCCGTCGCTCATCGACTCTACGTCACTGTCCCTGTGCAAATGATCGAACGGGTCCTGAGGTACACTATGTCAACTTCTAACATCAACACACTGTAACTGAGCTGTAGAAACTCCCTGAGGATGTGGAACTTGAGGTCGGAAACAGCGTGGTTGTTGTCACTTCTACCGATGGCGTCGACGCTTTCATCGGGTGGCCTGCGGTACACGTGGACGCCCTTGGTTCTGCACAGCTTCTCGACGTCATCGCCCAGCGCAACGATTAGATAGTTTCGGATGCCCAGTCTTTGGATGCTTTGGATCCACATTTCCAGCGTATTTTTGACGACAGAGTTGGCCAATACAAGAATGAGCTCGTTCCCGACTGCGATTCTTTTGAGAATCTTTGCTAGCTTCGGGTTCACAGAGTCATCGTCAATAACACGAGGGTTTGTTCCAACGGCCTTCACGGTACCAAAGGGGCCGACTTTTTGCCGTGCTATCTGTTGTTCCAGTTGAGCTTTACATTGATCTTTCAGCTGCTCGGAAAACTCGACCCTGGAGGTGAGATGTGCTAGTCGAGTCTCCAGTTCGGATTTTTTCTCTTCCAATGATGACAGTTGGGACTTCAACATGCTCACTTGTTCGTTTAGCTCGTGTGATGGGAGCGAATTTTCCTGCAACAGAACAAAAGGTCTCACAAATAAGAAGACAACTAGTAATATCAACAAAACAGATAATTAAATATGCTTACTTCAGCAATTCTTTCCAGGAGAAGAAAGCTCCCTCAGGGCAGCATTACCACAGATCGAGATCATATAATCTGCAGCATCTATCTTAAACATTTCCCGCAAATTTCTGAGGAGGAAAAAGGTCTATTAGAAGCCAGAAGAGAAAATTTTGATTACTGCAATAAAAGAAACTTTTTGTTGCCAACACAGTCAGAAGAATGGTGTGTACTACACTCTCATGGTGTCAACAACAAAAGTTCTTTTTATACCTAATTCTTTGTGGAACCAAAACAATCCATGTTTCATTAACAATTCATAACAACATTACTTTTACTCAGTACCATTTGTGGCCGCAACTTCCATAATGTATCATACTTGAGCTTGAAAGTATATCATTTGTGCCCTTGGTAATTTAATTATAACAATTATGAAGCAAAACATGTAGTGACTCTTGTAAGACCCAAACGTGTTTTCCTTCAATATCCTATTTTATGTTTATCTGGACAGTTTAAGGAACACTACTTCCAGATATTAAAAGAAGAAATGTGTGGCAGAAATGTGAAACATCCTAGCAGAAGAAACGTGTGGCAACTTCAGTACACAACTCATTGAAGCATGCCTTCAACAGTCAGATTTGCATTTCCTTTGTAGGAGGCATATACAAGTAATTTACTTATGCTAGATATTAATTATTCACTCTATGATCTCCCATAAACTAATAATAAAGTTCATAACATTAAATTGTTACATAGAGAATCACTGAACCGAAATTGTTGATAGAAAATTGTGCTTATTTTTTCAATTATTAGCATGTCAATTGTCTATCATATGATTTCGTGGTTTATGGAGTTTTCTCAACAAGCTGAATTGGAAGAAAAATTTAAACAAGATTTTACAGGCATCCAAAGGGAAGCCCAATATGGATGGAATCAAGGCTTAGATGATCATCCATAGGGTTGACTGATGAGCATCGATTCAGGTTGTATATGTTTACCTAATCCTGGACACAATCCACATAACTTAGCAGGACCTTGGGTCGGGTCCGATCTAGGAAATTTTGAAAATGAAGGCACAACCCAGCTCAGTTTAGGAAAATGGGTTTGGTCGGTTCAAATCCAGCCAATGTTAGCATCTAATTATTGAGAAAATATTTGTTACTAGTTACACTAAGATATACTCTTGCATGGTATGGACGAGCCCAACATGCTTGACTTAGATGAGGATGACATTATCACATAGTAGTATACAGAAAATTGTAGCATAGGCCCATTTCGAGTAGACTGACTGATTAATAATCTCCATTAAAAAGAAACTGATAAGTAAACAAAATTTAGCGTGTAGAAACATGTTAAGATTCTCAATAAAACTAATAAAAATACAACATACTGAAATATGTAGAATAGAACAATTACAAACTGTCGAACTCTTACCCAAGTAAGTTTAGCCTGCCTCTTTTCCTTATAAACTATGCTCGATTCAGGAGCATTACTTCAAAGAAAACCAGTCTGACTGCCAATGTTAAATAAAATTTTAAGCTGCAGAAGTCTCTTTCAGAATAAGTTGAAGAAACAATCATTACTGAAGAATGATAGATTGGACATGGAAGTCATATCAGGTAAAAATGAAATTCCTAACATCTGGTATATTACGGAATGAATATCCCGAGGAAGTATTTAAAAGGGCAAAAAGGGGCATACGGGTGTGTAGATCTGTCATGCATCTTGCATGTGTATTAATCTGGTTCTGTACAACAACTGGCAAAAATTGTACAAGTCAAGGATAACTGCTTTCCTGTGTCCATGCCATGGCAAGACCTATAGCCTGCCATCGAGCCCACAATACAGAAAAGCTGAATCAGGTAGCCTACCAAAACATTATTAGTTAATAGGTTCATTTGTAATATGAGCCTAATTGTCTTAACCCATTAGGATTATGTCCACTGGCTTTTGAGGTTGATAAGCAAACAAAAATAAAAGAAACAAAAATAATAGAGCAGGTAGGAAGCAAAGATATCAACACTATGAATACATCTAAAGATGAAAATTAGAGGAGAGGGTGACCTAACCAGTGAGCCCTTTTATCAATCAACTGTAGAGCAATGTCGATTGAATCAGAGAACCTCTACCTGATTACTGCATGAGCCAACAAAAACAATAGAGCATGTAGGAAGCAGAGATATCAACACTACAAATACATCTAAAGATGAAAATCAGAGGAGAGGGTGACCTAACCAGCGAGCCCTTATATCAATCCACTGCAGAGCAATGTCGATTGAATCAGCGAACCTCTAGTTGATTACTGCATGAGTCAATCTGTCTCTGAGCTATTCCTATGACCAGAATGAAAAAAAGAAAATGGATTGGTTGGGTATATGTGGAAACAGAGAGATGAGAAGTGATGAACAGGAAATCGGAAATCTGTAGAAAGTAAATATCCTTACTGCCATTTTCCACAAAAAGAGTAGCTACCAGATTCAGATATGAGAACAAACTTCACTTTGGACACCTCCCTCCCATAAGATCTATGGCATCCCTGGTTGCACTTGATCATTTGATCTTAAGAAGAGACATCCCCTTGATCACCTCACCATAAATTGTGCCTCCAAACAGCTTGAGAAGCTTTAACTGCAGGGTTCAGGAACTCCTTGTCTTGAAACACCTACATGATGTTTTCAAGTAGAACAACATTACTAGATAAGCTCGCAGATAAGAAAGATGTGCTTCATGTAAATTAACTGAAGTGTAGATACATGCAAGTATAGTTGAATTATAAGTATATACTTGAAAAGCTTTGACGGGAGTTATGCAAATCCAAGAGCACCATCACACCAGCGAACCATTATATCATTGCTCATCCAGGCTCTGCTTCATAGCATGGGAGTTCCTTTTTGGAGGGTGATGTTGAATCATGTATTTCCATTAAGATAAACTACTTGGTGATGGATCGCTAAACAAAGAATACAAGAAATTCGTAGTTCATAGTGACAACAAAACAAAACTTACCTTCAATAGCTGTGTTTCTAGTGTTGAAGTAGTCAATTTGTATAAATGAACAAAATATTTACTACTTAATTCCAAATATATGAAACATAACCAACCACACCATGCACTCATTCCGGTCATATATAATACCTTTACTAATTCTATGAACCAGTTTGTGAGAGATTTTCCAAATCAAAACCAAAGCCCAACAAACCAAGTACCAATGCACTTATTTATAAATGCCTAAGCTTGAATGATGCAACAAGGTTATATATATATTTAAAAGAGTGATCCTAAATTAGTCATCTAAAAAACTGATTACCATCCTCTTCATTCCAATTACTGGAAGTTTTGTCTAAACTACAAAAAAGTAGTCAGGTAATACACTGCCAATCTTAAATTAAAAACATTTATATATTATCTACAAATAAGATAATAAAAAAATGATCATCTATGAGGTCCAATGCTTGATTGTGTCATCTAACGAATGAGTTCCATAAGTCCATGAGTAATAGGAACTCCCATCTTACTCCAAAACCTATAAATAAATAGTGTTATTAATATGACCTATGGTTATAAATAAACAATGACTTCCATAAGTCCATGAGTTATAGGAAATACCTCATCATTAGGGTTGTCGATATTCATGCCATCTATAACCCTGCTAGACTTTATTACATTGAATAACTCTCTGATGTAAGTGTGAGCTTTTTCAGCTTTCTGATCAGCCAGTTCAGCTCTAGCTCTAGCATCTGCCGCAACTTTTTCTGCTTGTTCAACTCTAGCTCGTGCATCATTTGCTTGTTTCTTATATTTTTCAATCTCCTTCATATAAATTGAATTTCCATAGCGAAAATGACCTGCAACTGTACTTCCCTGCATACGTACATGGTCTGGTCTTTCGGGTCCAAAGACCTTCAAGCATATTTCATCGTCGCTAATTTCAATTGTTCCATGTTCACGCTGAGACACCAAATCTGTGATTTGTGCCTAAACAACAAATTAAATTGTTAGAATTTTCAATTTGCAAATTTGCTGACATTTATGTCGAGCTATAATCATGGTTACCATCTTTTCTTCAGCAACAACATCTACAAGCTTTTTGTCTTTTCTCATTCGAGTCTTTTCAAACATCCTCATGCGACTTGGCACAACTCCATTGTTATTGATAGTCTGTATTTTCATAAAATAGATTATGAAATATGAAGTATAACCTTATACTATAAAAATGGGAACAATAAGAACAAATTTCATACTTCCTCATGTTCTATAACACTAAATCGAGTCCGTCCAGTACAGTGAAGCATTGACTGTTTAGAACGACTGATCTTGTTACGAGTACTTGCAGCCTTGCAAATAAACATAAAATAAGATCAATGGATAAAAACATAAAGATAAGTAAAAAAATTTCTACAAGAAAATATCAACAATAAAGAGAGTAGATCATTGTATAGACTCAGAAATTTATTTCAAATTTACCTGAAAATAGTCACTTTTCTAGTATTTTTTCAGAAGAAACTCCCAATCAGATTTTGTTACATTTGGAGGACAATTTCTTAGAGCTTCATCATCAGTGGCGTATGTCAAATAAAGAGCATACAATTCAGTCTTAAATTCACGCCAAGCCTTATTCAATGATCGATATATTGAACGTGTTCTGAGGTCATTTTCCTCAGGTAATAACTCATCACTATGAATGATAAAATCATCCTACGTAATAGTTAAGAAAATATTATTCAATGCACATTTATTATTCAATGAAGTAACACATAAAAACTATATGCACATTTATTATTTCATAGTCTCCATCCATTTCATCAAAGTTTGGAACATGGTTATCAGGAAATCCTAGCCCATCCCTTATCATTCCCTCAATATCATCAGCCTCATCTGCAACGTCATCAGCATCATCCTCAACGTCATCACTACCATTTTGATAATTGACATGACCTGATTCACCATGGGCTACCCAACATGTGTAGCTCTCAATTATGCCATACACTATCAGATCAGCTGACACATCATCCTTTGTCTTGCAACTTCCGTTGTTACATTTAAGGCAAGGGCAAGGTATTAAGCCATCAACTTCTACATTTCTAGATGCAAATTGAATAAATTTTTCAACGCCATTTCTGTATTCTGGTGATAACCTATTTTTATTTTTCATCCAGCTCTTATCTATTCCAGACATTGAATCCTACAAAGAAATGAGCTACAATTAATTCTAGATTTTAAGAAAATCATTTAAATTGGTTACTCAATAATTTTTGTGTCAATATTACATAAATATCAAACCATGTGAGCATTAACACTCAGAAAAAAAAATTGGAGTACATATAAAAATTCAGTGTATACGGTAAGTAAGTATACAACAAGTTATCTAAACTTTGATATGTAAACGGACATAAAAAATTTAGATAAAACTCACTCAATTCCATGGGTTGAATGGAGCTCCTTTTCATTATAAACCACCCAATGCTTAAAAATCATAATCGCAATACACTATATTGAGCGGGGAGAATTGTTATTAGAGAACAAATTTAAAATATATAACCAATCATATATTGTATATTTCAGCAAATATGAAGATCAAATATTATGGTGCAAACTACCATTAGAATCCCTTAAATATTTTATCTAGATAGACAACTTGTTAGTCAGGTGTAATATTGGTAAAACATTTATGATTTGCCATTTTGGACTTCCTTTTCACCTACAACATGTTCCATGATATGTAAAAAGGACATTCAAAAAGATCTAAAATATTGGTGTGTGTGACCGAGAAACAATGTCTAAATTTTAGCATAAACTCCTATCTATAGTACATGATATTGAAATTTCTTTTGATCTCGTTCAACTCTATTTTACTGCTAATATGATTTTAAATATATAAGGCCAAGAATTTTATTGTAACAGACATCATCTTCGTTTCAACTTTGCCACATATAGAAGTCTACTATATTTCATGAGTGAGACAAACATAATAGATGGAATTACCTTTATCATTATCAAATCAAGTATCATATGCCTCATCGCAATCATCATATGATTGACTCTCTGGGCATACCATACCAACAATGTAGATATATCACATGAAATAAATATTTACACTATTAGACATATGGTAGTTTCCTTTACACAATTATTTGATATGCACTCTAGAAAAAAAATTGAACCCTGTATTTTGTGATAGTTGCTTTATTGTAGGACATTCTAGGTTATACAATGATCATGAATATATAATGAGGTGCTTCTTATAAAACTTATTTGTTTTTTTTAAATTCAAATGTAGTAGTTAATATCTTTTGTTATTGATGTTTCTTTTTGTACTAACTTCTTTTCTAGAGCCGAATAAAGAGAGATAGGAGAAATATCTTTAAGCCTTTATGTATATATAGTGAGTTAAGGTAATATATATGGAACCACTTATGGTTTTAGCATCATGTATAGTTCATAAGGAATGATTAACAAAGTATCTACTTTTGTGAAAACCATACTAATCTAGTAAAAATAAGTACAAACATACAATATATATATTATTTTCATGTATATATTATGTCTTTTGATATATATATACATGTACATGTACACACACACACACACACACACACATATATATATATATATATATATATATATATATATATATATATATATTCAAATTTGTCGTTTTATGGGAACATTAATAAACATTAAGGTTAAGCAAGTTCTAGAGTGAATATCCTAAAGAACATGTTTTTTCATTGTTTATATCAAAATGTTTATGTTAGTTTTTTATAATTAGAAGAACACTTCAAATGCAATTGTGAAAAAATAAATAACTTGAATAAGGGGATAAGACAATACAACCTAGAACTATATGTACCATGGAGTGTTTGAAAATTTTGTGAAAAGACAAATCTAGTTATATTTTTCTCGTGTGTTCATCATATATATTTTTAGAGAGACTTATGTAAAATATTGAGTACTAACAACAAATTTCATTTTCATTTGAATAGGCATAACTTAACATTAGATGCATTTTGTTTTATTAAACTAAAAAAATGGTTTAGGTAGTTGTTAAATGACGACCTATTACTATGTTGAATCACAATAATACCTTAGAAAATATTATGACTTATTCCTAATGTATAAGGACAAGGATAATGACAGTATTTTTTATGAACAAATGAGAGAACTCATGATAGTATAATGACATTTCATATAAGAGTAATGCCAGAAGTTATACCACTAGTGTAGTGTTGTAATCATTATAAATTTTATCATATAACAAACAATCATAAGATAAGTTGTCTTTCGCTCATGAAATACTCATGGGATTAATTCATATTTGTATAATTTAAGTTGAAAAAACATCATTTAGATTCTAATCAGGGGTACCATTCTTATACTTTCCTAGGCATCTGATTTTACTAATATGCATCACCTGAAGTCTAAGTGTCATGATCTTTAATTTGTGACAAAACAAGTCAAAATTCACATAGGAATATGAATACAACAATACACCTTAGCAATACATATTTATTTTTTAAAGTGAACATGAATATATACATATGCTAAGTGGTATAAGACTTGCATAAGAATAGGAAATATACATATATTAACATGTTTTTGTAGTGTTTATAAAAGATTTCAAATGAGGTTATTCCAACGACATCGAAACATAGAATGCCAATATATAACACTTTCATCACACATCAATTGTATTTGAGGCATTTTCACTTATTTCTTATGGTTACTTTGGCATGCATTGCTTGTTATATGGTAAAAATTTTAGATGTGAATTTGAAGACAAAGATAGTATTTGGCATTCCTATCTCCAAATATTTAAGTTGCTCAACTACATTAATTAAAGATGTTGGTATCATGTAATACTCTTTTCTCGTAGTGTGTATCTAAATAAACTCCTTATGAACAATATCAAAATTTATATGACATCTACATTTACTGAGTAGTGAGTACTGACTTAAAGACTCTTCTGTATATCTAATGGTCAATATTCCAAAATTCAGCAGTGTGGTACATCATTGGACTGAATCCGTGAAGTCTATTCTTAGACTAGGCTACAGGAATTGCAAAAAATTCTTACTCTTTATTAAAATTTCCTCAATCTTTTTGTCTTTTGATTCTTTTAGACTTCAAAATACACAACTTCAGTTCTTGGGGTTTCTTTACATCATTTCATATGAGTCCCATCATACACATTAAAATCTTGAAATTGAATTCTATTTTGTCATGTTTCAATCTCTCTTATTTGATCTACCAGTCTCTCCTCTTCTTTTTAATTTTTGTCTCTCGTCATGTTTGGGTATTACACATGGAATATGAATAGAAGTCAAATTGTTTTTTTAACTTGTATTTGACATAAAAATGAAAAAGCCTCTTTTATGATATTCTACTTCAATGTTTCAATGTTGTGGTTATACAATCGCCAATTGGTTTCACTTTTGAGATTTATCTTAAATGAAGTTATATTGTCTAATTATCTATTTTTTGTTTCTTATGTGTGTGTGTATATATATATAATATATATATATATATATAATTTAATTTTTTTAAAATGACGTGTCCATAGCCGTGTCTGTGTCCTATATTTTCCAAAATTGCAGTCGTGTCCGTGTCTTCTTCTGTGCTTCTTTGTTAGGAAGTAAAAAAGGGAGGAAAAAGAAGAAACATGGGAACCAACTCATCTAGCAAGGTATGGAGATATAGAAGATAAAGAAAGGAAAGGGGAAGGATAATCATGATGAATAACAGAGGCCATGTACCCCTCTCGTATGCCCTTTTCTTATATCTAATATAGCTGATAGATACAGAAAGGGAAGGAGAGGAGTCGTCAGGTGAATAACAAGGTTGATAGTTAGAGAAAGAGAAGGAGAAGGATAGTCATGCTGAATAAAAAAGTCTTCGTTTCCTACATTTCAATTTTTTCGAACTCAATTTCCTACGTTTTCCTAACCAGTTTCATTGAACCAATCCAGAATGTAACGTAAAGTTGTTTGTTGGTAATTATAGAACGGATGGGGCAAACTCAATTTCCTACGTTTGGCAGAAGTGAAGGACATGATACTATAAGAACGGATGGGGCAAACTTGTAGTTTCAAAGACGAAGATGTGGTACCTTAACGCAGTGCAGCCTGGCGCTAGGTGAAGACGCAAGCTGACGATGAGGAATTTCTGGCTACCACAACTGTGTAAATGGTGGCCTATAGCAGGAGCGCAAACCAGCAAGTCAGACCGAAGACGATCGAAAACATCGTCAATCACGCTCAGCAACACAAGCGTCGTGGTAGGGGACTAACGACTACGGCATGTGCATCGTTGATCACGATCAGCAATAGGAGCACAAACTGGGGTAGAGATAGACTGTCATCAAATAGGGAAAATTAATTAGGGGTCGAGCAATGCGGGAGATAGGGCATAATATTTCAGACACACAGGAGTATATTCTAGGTTTTGGAAAGCGTGAAGCGCGAAGTGTGCAGATTTCCCTACTTGAAGCGGGAAGCGCGAAGCGGGTTTCAAAGCGGACTGAAGCGGACGCTTTATGAAAAAGCGGTTTGCATTAATTTTAAAATTTTAGAAAAATTTAGTGATATCCATACTACCAACAAAAAGAAAAATTACTCAAAATTCACATATTTTGCATGAAAAATCGTTTATTTGCAGTGCGATATTATGCAGACATCAGATTGATACTATGGAATATTTGCAGATATGAAAATTTTCCAAAAGTAGTTGATATTATGGAACATTTGCAAAGAATAATTAATAATACTCTTGTCTCTTAGAGTATCATGCAATCTTTGATAAAACTGTAGTGCTGAAATTACTTATTTACCCGTTCAAAATTTATTACAGTAGGTAAAGGGAAATTTTTATACAACCTACAGTAAGTGTAAGAATCAAGAATAGATTATTAGGACGTTTCTAGTAGGTGACAAGGTGTACATTTACACTAGATGATTTAATAACATTAGAACAGTAGCTGTTTTCATATGGATCGGTTACCGATAGCATTAGGCTATTAGTAAGGGAACAATCAGCAAGGAAGAAGGACAATTAACTGATTAACCGTACACAGCAATCAGACAATTAACCGTAACAGGATACTTATGAGAACAATGCAAAGTAATGTATCCTACTGGTCAAACCATGGTACTGATCAAGACAACAGAACGCATACAGAGTATGTATTAGATTAGCATTAGATATATGATTTCAGACTTTCAGCATTAGAAGTGGCCGCACTTCAGTAGCACGGAAGAGAAAGGAACAAATCAAAAACTTCGGAGATCATATTGCATTGCAATTTAACAGACGTATACATGTGGATTAGTCAGCAATGTCATCTGCATTAGAAAGGAAGAGAGGTTGAAGGAACAAGGAGCAAGGAACAGGGAATAAACCGTACGATCAGTTGGGGACATGGGGTTTATCGAGTTGAGAAGTAGGTGGAGAACAGGGTAAGAAGACTTACTTGAAACCTTTCAGTTGGAGTCGATCACTCTCCTTGGCAGCTCTCTCCTTGACTCATCTCCACTGGGCGCCTGATAGAGACCTCCTTCAACCTTGGAGCTCTGCACCACCCCGCCGCTGGCAGTGGGTTGCTAATACTCCCGCCTTGTCTCTGCTTTGCACTTCTAGTGGGGAGAGAAACTGTAGGGAAGATGGCTATTAGTAAGCCAGTTGACGGGAATCCTTTCCTCATCGGGAAAGTCCCTTTGGGTAGCCGCCGTTTTCGAAAGGAACCGAGCGTCGAGGAGTAGGGAACTCATGTGTTCGCATTGTTTCTGAAAAACCAGAGCAGCGACTCATAAATGATAAAGCATGGCCCAAACGAGGAAAGTGAATCAACGCGCCCGCTCCAGCCGCTGCAGCGGCTTCTAGATAAGCGGCCGCTACAGTAAAAAAAATGCAAAACTGCAGCAAAACCCATATTTGAAGCGGAAATGTAATTTTGGAGCAGAAGCGGCCGCTTAAGCGGCTGGTGCGGTCGCTTTTTAAATTGCTGAGTATATTAGAAATAATAGTACCTTCTCAATTACACGATTTTGTCCTTTCCTTCTCCCTGAACGGCCGTCGTAGTGTCTGACGCCTTCTCAGCACACAGGCGGCGACCTCGAATAGATCAGAAGGGGATAGCGTGTGTGCCGATTGTAGTATTCTGTTGACCGAGGTGCGCAGGCCACACTTCTAGACGATTTGACAACTTCTCCGCAAAGACATGCCTTTCTGTGTGCGAAAGAGGAAATGGGCGTGCGGAGGGGAAGAGGAAGAGGGCGTGCGGAGAAAGGGGAAGAGGATGAGGGCAGTATTGTGCTAGCTTGCGTTTGTTTTTCATTTTGGAAAAATAAAATACCAGGAATGAGGGGAAACGTGGACCCCGCGCGTGGGAAGATTGGGTGTGGGGGTGCGCGTGCGGAGAGCGCTGACCAAGACTAACTAATCAATAATTACTTTATGTTATTTCCTTTTAAAACTACCAGAACTTAATGCCGTCAAATGAGTATTCTGTTGTAGTGACACTCACCCTTCCCTACTAGTGATTTTGGGGACGAAATCCTCTTTAAGGGGTGGAGTGTTGTAACATACTGAATTCTGGACATTTTGCCTTTTGGTCCTCTTTTCCATCTTTTCCTTTCATTTATAACCTCTTTGGCCTTTCTATTTAATTTGTGGACAATATGATGGCCTAATGAACATTTGTTCACCTTTTCTCTCAATATTTTGGTTTATGCACAAATACCTCAGTGGAAGCTTAGTAATGGGTCGAATATGCAAAATATCCACTTAAGTGATAAAAAGAATAAATAAATTCGTCCTAAAACTTTCTAGTGTTTTTTAGAATATGAAAAAGAAAATAAATCCCAAAATATATACAAAGGAGATGATGAATGTAATAATTGGAGATAATATGGAATATATTGGATGAAAGAAGATAATGAGGAATATATTGTTCCAAAAATCCTAAATAGAAACCCAAGAAGATAATTTGGATATCAATTTCATTTTCTTGACTTAAAAGTTACTTAATGGCCAAGTATCATCTAATTTGGATAATAAATAAATATATAATGCCTTTAATACAAGATAATGGGAAATAAGCCAAGAAAGAGAGATAAAATATTTAATGTCCTAAAATTAGAAAATTAACTCCAAATTCGTAATCTATATGTCAAAATGAGTCTATGAGTAAATTTCCATTTAATTTGGTCAATGTTTAATATTTTATTTTAATCTGGAGAGAGAAAATAACTTAAAGATCAAAAATATCAAATATATATTTAAAAAAATTAATTAATGCCAAAAACGTGTTTCTAACGTTTATTATTACTTGTAGACCAAGTTTCATATTTTTAGGAGGTTTTTAGATGCCTCTAATAAATATAAAAGATTAAATAAGTGATAAATTTAAATAAATTAAATAAAATAATAAAAGTCATCAAAAAAATATAGTAATACCAAATTCTTATTCTACGTGGTAAAACATACCTTTGGATGAATTTTGAATCAATTTGGAAAATATTTGTTGAGAAGATGAATTAAGGAGAGAGAAAGTGTACAAAACATTCAAATCATTATTTAAAATAACAAACGACTTTAACAAATGGAAATTATACCAAATTCGTGTCTATCATACTTAATATGAGTTATGGGTGAAATTTTGTAATTTTGGGATAATCATAGAGTATAAATAAAGGAGGAAATAGAAAATGTGTTTTGAATTATTTAACACATTAATGATTCTCAAAATGCACAACTAATTTTTTATTTGGATTCTACGCATCAAAATAAGTCGGAATATAAAATTTGGTAATTTTTGGATAAAGTTTGGGCCTCGAAATGAGGAGAGAGAACAACATTTAAATGTATATGCCCTTTTAGTCGATTTTGAATAGGAATATCGTGTTGATCGTCCACCGTTGGATCGCGATCTAAGGGTCTGCGGATCTTCTTCCTCCTCGGGTCGTTTTGGGCAACATGTCCTTTGTTTCCAAAATTTTGAATCCATATATCTCGAGATATACTCAATGGAATGCGATGATTTTTTATCCTACAAATTCCTTGCGCAAATCGGCACCGATTTATACTAATGTTTTTGTATTTTGATGAAGATTCGAGAAGCCCCCAAAGCTTGCTCCCCAAGCTTCCACGGTCCACTATGAAAACCCTAACCCACGTCTCCTTGCCTATATATATACCAACCCCAATGACCGCCATGACCTTAGCAACTCGCCTGTATCTTTGATTTCAAGCTTCGCGGACGTTTTGACCACCACCAAGCCGCTGTTTGCCCCTGCTCTTGTGGCGCCCCTTGCTCCCTGATCTCTTCGTATCCGGACAAATTAAAGGTACTGATGAATTCATATCGTTCTCTTCTTTCTTTTGCATACTTGTGCGTCGAAATTGGTTGAGTATTTCATTTTCCCCTAAATTCGTTTGCAAGCAGCAAGAAGCTACAGCCGGTCGTCGTCGGGTGCTTTGGGGAAGAAAGCCCCATGCGTTTTTACGATTTTACCATCCTGTTCTTTTGTTTTCTCTGTTTCGCGCAAGGGGCATCCTGGTCCTTGGTTCCTTTACCCCGCCTTTGACCAGGCGCTGACCGCAGCCCACGCATCAGCAGCGAGGGGTCCAGGTCACAGCGCGCGGGTCCCCCCCTCTCTCACGCTAGCTCTCTCTCCCTCTTGCTTTGCCTTCGTGGCAAGCTATGGTTGGCTGATCTTTGAAAAATCGTATCTTTTTACTCGGTTGTCCAAATTTAAAAATTAAATATGTTTTGAAATCGGGAGAATGAGATCTATCTAATAAAAATATTTTCGTGGTTTGATTATGATGTTTTCGAATATGTATTTTTCGAGTTGATTTAATTAACTAATAAATATGGAAAATATCCTAAAAAGTCAGTAACTCGAAAATATATAAATATATATGTTATTTTGATCATAAGAACGTAACTAAGACAATAGTGAGGTTTTTAGAGTCTAAATCGATCGTTTGTGGAAAAAGTCAATGGTTTTGAGGTTTTAAGCCTTTAATGAATATACATATATCTAATACATAAATATGGTGATCATATTAGGGAAAGTGGATCTGATCTCGTATAAAAGTTATGAAAAGTGGCTCTAGGATTCTAAAGAATAAGGTATGTGCATCTAACCTCCTTCAGTTGGGAAAGTTTTTATACAAATACCCATATTCCCTAATGAGGCTTAATTTGACCTAATTCATGATTCTTGAAACTTAATTTGTTTATGCCTCAAAATCAATTGTAGTATTATCTTGAATGGGTTTTTATACCCCACTGCCATGTTATATAAATCTTTTGATTAATCTTGCCATAACTCTTTTTCTAGCATGTTGATTTTATTAGACTAAATAACTAGTGTAGTGGTACTTGTATGTACAACCATCCATAGTTGGGGAATGTGTTTTTTTTCTCCCCTGGGGAATATGATACTCTCCCCCGCACACAAAATGTGTGTAGGTGACTGGGAATGTGATACTCTCCCCTCACCCTTTTGGTTGAAGGTCCGGTAGGTGCCTCTACCCTACATAGTTAAGATAGTCAATATTAATCATACATGCAATGTTGTTATTTTACTTTGTTTATGACAAGCATCTATTGAAATATTCTTTTATATAAATGGCCTCATTCTCTTGATGTCTCAACTTTTGATGAATCCCTAGCCTAATTTACTTGTTATATTTACCTTTTCACCTTTACTATAGTTTAGTGAGACATACTTTTATTTTCCTTCCCTTTTGTTGGGTGCTTTCTCAACCACCCAGATGTGGAGCAAGGTGATGGATAAGGCTTGAAGATCTTGGCTTTGGCTTGGACTTAGATGATGGATATGTTGCTTGGAGACAAAAGTGGAGTAGTCTAGTTCCCTCTATCTAGATCCTAGTAGTGTATGATGATGTAACCCTAAAAGGGACATTTTGATGTATCTTGTACAATCTTTTATGAAATTGAATATAGTCAAAATTTTATCTTCCGCTGCTATCCCAATTGGATTTTGTTTACCATTGTTATTAGTAGAGAGGTGGATTGATTTCACCTCTTTACAGATGCAAGCTTCCATACTGATCAAGATGATTACAAGTCACAATATGGATTCAAGTTTTGCCTCAACAATAGATCTCTAAGTTGGATCAGTACCAAGAAAGAGATAGTTGTTGATTCTACAACAGAGGCCAAGTATATTGCTACATCCAATGCAGCAAAGGAGGTTATATGGATCAATAAGTTCATCACAGAACTTGGGGTCATTCCAAGCATCAACGAGGTGATCAAGCTATATTGTGACAACAATGGACCTATTGCCCAAGCTAAGGAACCCAGATCGCATCATCACTCATAGAATATACAAAGGCAGTTTCATCTCATAGGAGAGATCATACAATGAGGAGATGTAAAGATTTGCAAAGTACCAACTGAATATAATGTTGTTGATCCCTTGCCAAAGGAAATTTCACAGCAGAAGCATGATGGTCATGTAAGATCACTTGGAATACGATTCGTAGGTGATTGGCTCTAAGTACAAGTGGGAGTCTGTTGGTATGTATGCCTAGAGCCAATCATGTGATGATTGTAATTGCATAACTTGTAAATGATTTGATTGTTAATAAAAGGGAAACTTTCCAATTTATTCTATTTAATTCAGTTATGAGATGATGACGTAACATTATAAATGTCTAGAGAATAATATTACTCAATGACATCATGTCTTCAAGTATTAGACTTAGAAGAAATAAGATCACACGGATGTTAAGAGTAAATATGCATATTCTAATTATGTCCCTGATCAATTGTTGTTGTGGAAGGTTGATAGATAGAAATAACACATAAGATCAAGGTGTGGGTTGGTTGATGACAAAATCTCATTTGTCATAATAAGTATATATCAAACCAAGCACACAGATACATGTTAGAGAATAGTGTATCGGACAGACCCACTGTAAGACTGACACATGGAAGCCATCTTCATGGAAGTCATAGTCATCTCTCATAGTGATGATGGTGGTTGTGGTTCTTAGACTTGAAATCACTGCACTCATCACATGTCTTTAGGTACATTTTGACATCATCAGACAGAGTCTTAAAACACAGGTTCTGTTATAAAAGTGATAATTGCTGGGCTTTGACACATGGGGATATATTGTGAGTGATAGAAATGGTATTTGTCCCGCTTATAGGAGTTTGATGTCCTAGTCCTCTTGATTAGCAAGATTGGGAAAAGCATGGCCATGTGCATGTGAGTCAATATGTTATAATGAGCTTGCATATATCTCAGGCAGTTTTCTCTGGTTCATGAACAAGATTGGATGATAAAGAGGGTGACTGATCCATGCCTCAAGTTTAATCTGGACATCAGTGACAAGGGAACTATACAAGCACTGTAACACCATACATAGATTGTAGGTTGAAGTTGTTCCCCAACTTTCCATTTACTTGGATAGCATTGATGTCCGACTAGGCACCGCTCTTTCTTGTGATGTCATAAGTGTTATTCACTGCCAATGTAATATGGGACCTATATGGTCACACACATAGGTCTCGACCTAGAAGAGAAGTTTAATCTTGAATGACAATTAAATTAAGTAATAATTTTAGGTATTCGATTCATGCAACATATAGGTTGACAACACTGCAAAATGCCCATCTCAAGTGCTGAAACATCCGTCTGGAGTGCCAAACACTCGTCTCAAGTGTTGAGATGAGCGTCTGGGGAGTCAGGCCTATTATGAGTTCGAATTGGATAAGGAAATGAACCAAACAAACAGAACAGATTGACCCGAGTCACCAAAGAACCGTCTGGGTGATTGAGACAAATGTCTCACATGGGTGAGATGGTCCAATTTGGCTGTGGGAAGGTTCTAGATATTTCCTAGTTTGTTTGAGTTGTACATTACTTGTTGTGTAAGGAAATTAATATGGGATGTTAATTGGAAATGAATTGCCTATTTCCTATACAATTAGGAAACATCCAAACGACCATATGGGTTGTGCCAAATGACTGTCTGGCATGCCAGACAACCGTCTATGTTTTTAGACGACCGTCTGGGCTGTCGCAGGTTGCAAAAATTCCATAATTGTTGTGAAAATTTGAGATCTTCGATCCTTTCCCCTCCCGCACAGACTAGGAACCTAGACCCAAACCCTACCTATAAATAGAGGCTACTAGGGAATTCTCAGAGTATGACATAGATAATTGAGAAACAATTTCTTTGAAAAATGTTGTCCTCTCTGGTTGTGGTAACTACGAGAGCCCAATCAAGTTCAACCTAACTAAGGAGGAACAACAAGGGAGATAGCAATTGAGATCATTGTTGTGATAGAGAAAGTTGGTGACTAGTACACCAATAGGAGGGATGACTCCTTCTTGATCATTCTAGCAGGACGACCTGAGTTTTAGGTGGTCCGTGTGGAGTACCATAGAGGGGGGAGGCTGTTGCCTACCGCTTGGAGGAAAAGGTCAACCAATAGTCTGTAATAGTATCAAAAGTACAAGTGAGGCATCCCTTAGACCAAGGGCCTCATTATCATTGGCCTTAAACTCTATTTGGGCTGCCAATTATGGACATTGACCAACAAACCCTGAGTAGGTTTCCTCCATCTTCTATTGAGTGCTTCAAGTCCTTATTTGGTCAGCATTTGACCCATATTCTAGTTGTATTTTTTTAATAAACCTCTCTTCCAACTATGCCAAGGTGGTAAGTTTTTTCAGGTCTATCTTGTTGAACATGCCGAGGCAAGTTTTGTCAATGTTTTGTGCAAAACAGCTGTTTAAGACCTTGTCATCATCTTGCACTTCAACCATGTCAAAAAATAATAGGACCTGACATGGGCAAGTATTTATGAAACTTTGGCATGTCAAAATTATTAGGAAAACTCGCATTCAAAAAGTGATAGAAATTGGTGAAGGTATTCCTTCCATCTTTCTTCCCCTTGAACTACTTGAGTTTACACAAGATCTCGAGCATGAGGGGATGATTCTGGGATGGCCTCCATTTTTTGGATGCTCCCACAACATTATTGGTGGTTTGATTGTCTCTAGATAATACATGTACATGGGTTCTAGGAGCCCATATGGTCCTCCCGTATACAAACTATACTAGGAGGGTGATGGTGGGTAAAATGAATGAAGATCGGTAAACACTCCCCTGACATTCCCATATTGAGCATGATGAATGCATGCAAAATTGTTGCTTTTGGATATAGATTTGGGGTTCTCTCATATGACCTTGACCTTTTCTTCCTTCTTCATCCAGGTACGTAATGGATGTCATCAACTCATGTGGCATAGGTACCAAACCAGTACTCATATAAGTGGATATCGGTAAGGCCCATGTTGTAACAATCATGGTTGGTGTAAATAAGGGTTTTCCATGTTGTATGGAAAAGAACATGTTACTAGGCTAGCAAACTAAGCACCATAAACTCCTTCTCCCATATAGTACACACCCTCTACATGATTGAAATTGTATGGATTTACATAAGGGATGTTATCTAGCTACTTTGTGGCGCCCTACTGAGAAACCTCTAGAGTGATGGAACCTTTTAGTGTCGTGGTGGTCTCTTCAGGCTTCTCACCCCCAATGGGTTTGTCCTACTTGTTTTTGTCAGCATCTCCTTTATCAACTCCTTTGGTTTGTTGGTTCACTTTTCTTTACCTCACCATCTTGATCAATCATTAGCAAGATCGAGTGAATGCAGACTCAGATTAGATCATGCAATGTCCTAAAATTAAGGTTAGCATGGCTCAAATTCATGGTTTAATATGCAATATATGTATATATATCATTCCTCATGATAAGTCCCTCTGCACACATTCTATCACTTGGAGAGTAAGTTGACTTTACCATTTTATTTAGGAGAGCCAAAGAAGGTTACTCCTTGGACTTGGTGATTCTTCTAAAAGGAAAATACCTGCAAAACATCTTTAGGATTGGATTTTGGATAATTCATGATTGCTCCTAGCTTTGGTGATATAGAATGGTTTTCCAATTCTGATTTGAGATGTACCTACCAAAACCATGATAGGGTGTATTGATGAGTTTGATGTTAACTAGTGGTAAAATGTTGAATAATGACCATCAACCAACTCAAGGTTGGTGTTTGTTTCTAATTAATCAATTATTTTTTGTGGTGGATGAAATATGACTCCCCTCAAGGGATGCTCCCAAAAGAACTACTCAAGAAAAGGGTGAGACCAGGGGTTAAATGATTAGTCAAGGTTAAGGTAGCATGTTTAAGGATAGTGATTATAGTTGCTATTAAGGTAGCATGTTTAAGGATAGTGATTATAGTTTGTTAACCACCTACCTTCCTAGGGTGTCATCATTCAAAGAGCTACAGGTTAATTTAGAACCCTTGACGACATTTTTGGCACCATAAATCTTATGCAATTTGATTCATTTTTTCTTGAGTAAGGTGGTAGAACAAAGGCATGAAGCCTCTTCTAAGCTTTATTCCTTTGGATGGGAAAATATAGATGGTGGTCTAGTTTTTTATCATAGTCTAGGATCATATAGATACAAGCATGAAATTTATATAATGGTCCATTTTCATGTCATAGTACAACACCATGGTTGGTAGACATGGGTTGTTTGGTGCTATTAGATCACATCTCAGTCATATTGGATGTTCTATCAAGATAAATACAAGGTGAAATGTTCAGAACATGAGTCTGGAATTCAATTCAGAGTTAGAATCCATGTCTGAGACAAGATTTGATCACCCTTTTAGAGAAATCATGAAACCTTGTTTTGAGGGTATCAAGATGATTTGGGTGGTCCTTCAAGGAGGTAAATCTGATCAAACATGCAAGAAACTCAATTCTAAAGTAAAAGTTCAATTGATTTGCTCGTGACTACATTAAAAAGTTAGAAAACCCTTTTGTGTAAGGTTGGAGGCTAGGGGTAGGTTAAGGCATATTAAAAGGTTTCCAAAAATGGGTCTACCTTGTGTTTGGTTTCATGATCAAAGGCAAAGACCAATCAAATTTTGAATTGGATTCTAGCAGCCTTTTAGTGGGTACCCAAGGATTTAATCATAAATGGTGGGTCATGATAGGAGGTAAAAATTTGGCAACCTAATAGTGAGGACCACATCAAGATCTTTTGAAGGTTTACAAGTGTCTTGACTTCTCCTTTTGAAAACCTTCACATACAAAGTAGACCACAGAATGGATGGAAGTCACCCACTCAAAACAAAGGGTGTATTGTAAACTTTGGAAGCATGTTGATGGGGAATGGGCTTATAAATTTTTTGGGGTGAGATGGTTAGTAGGATTTGATACAATCTACCAGTATGAAGTAGGTTGACGGTTTGAGTAGTGGATGTGTTGATTATGATGAAAGTTTGCTTCCTACTTTTGAAAAGAAAGTCCAACAGTGTTTGACTTTTGATAAGATACTTCACCATTTAGAGATACTATTGAGTTTTTATACAAGATTATTATCATGAAGATCTGGTTAATATTTTTAAATATTATTACAAATTGAAAAGATTATAAAGCTTTAAAATATTGTACCATTTTGAAAAGATTGTTAATCTTTGAAAAGATTTTTTCATTTTGAAAAGAATGTTAATGTTTGAAGATATTTTAAATTTGAAAATATTGTTAATATATGGAAAGATTGTTTCATTATAAAATGATTTTTGTCTTTAAAAATATTTTTGATTTTGTTAATATTTGGAAGATTGCTTTGTTTTGAAAAGATGGTTAATCATTGAAAAGATTGTTAATTTGAAATGGTTATATAAGATCTTGGGTAAGATTATGTGTTGTTGAAAATATGAAGATGTAAAGAACACGACAACCTTAGAAGCATGAAACACAATCCATACATTCAAGATGCATTTGTCAAAATATTGAACCCTCCTCTTTTATGTAATGAGTTAGATGTGATTTATGTTCTAACTCAAATATGAGCTATATGGGAGGGTTTGGTCCTTAACTTGTATGCCACGATGGAACTAATACATGGTTTAACCAAATTTAATGAGATATGGATATTTCTCCCAATACACATCATGACCACATAGTTGTAATTAGTCATGAGTGCTAGGAGAGGGGGTATCATTTAGGCCTTCAAAGTTCAGACATCTAGCATTATGTTGTATTGTACCTTTACTAACACACCCTAACCTAATCTAGCAATATAATGTAAAGGTTGGCACCCATTCATAGGTGAATTTCTTTGTAGATGTATAGAGTGCAAGTGTATGGATTTTACTTTTCTTGAAGTAAGTTGTTGACAAAATGGAAAAGACAATTGAAAGTATGTGGGAAACCCCATGAAGATAAGTAATCTTTATCCCTTTCCCAAAACACATCTCTCACGCAAGAAAATATGTATTTAGTTGGAAAGAATATTTTTCATGATAGAAGGGCTTTCTTATCCTTCCCACCTTTTCAAGCCTTTCTTTCTTTAATAAAATTGAAAAAAGGTTGAAAATGAGAAACTATAAAAGTAAAGATGATGAGAAATCCTAAAAGCGAAGAAGATGTGAAATCTCAAAATGGGAAGAAGGTAAAGGGTCGGAATCATAACATATGACTGATATAAAGGAGATACCCCAGTACAAAGAAATAGCTTGTGGATCTAAGTTCCCACAAAACATTATATTTTATAGAGGGTATAGGGCTAGAGGAATGCTTGGCTCCACCACCCTGACCATGATCTTTTCCCTTTGTGAAAAAAATATTTAAGAGATAAAACTAACTTGAACCAAATAGAATATTAAAAAAAAAAGGAAAGGAAAAATCAAGCAAGATTGTCTCACCATTTCCAACGGAGTCGATGGACTGTTAATTTTGCCTTAAAAATCATTTAAAAGGGGTATTTTGACAGTCATATAAAAGACAATAAAACTATAATATGACAAAGCTAAGAGTCTCCACTCGGTTTTTATTCATAATAAAGGGGAAATGAGCATATACCTTTAAATCAATGGTAATCTGTGAGTCAACCCAAATCGGATTCCAACTGAGCGTGGATAAGGAAAAGTTGGAACTGTAACTAGGGATTGAATTTGGTTGCCTTGTTATGAGTAGTGAAGGTGTTAGCACCCCAATATCACCCAATAATTGATATTTATTCTTTTCATTAATCTTGAGTTAAAATGACAGTTCAATTTGATTAATAATGAAAATATGCAAAATAGTGCTTACAGTTGATAGAATTTTAGCTAGAGACGGACCTAAATTTCCCTTCATTGCACTAAATATCATAACCTTGTAAGTGTGGGGGAGATCCATTCTGGGTGGTTAGAACTAAAGAGTGAGAAAAAAAAGGAGATGATATGGAAAGTGCTTCTGAATGAGCCATATTCATTCCATTTGGAGTAATCAAATCATGCAAATATTAGATTAGATCACGTAAAAGAAAATTTGAATTATTCCATTGACATGAGTAATCACTTTAGGCAGAAATTACAAATAGTTATTAACAAATATGCAGATCAGATCAATTCTAAGCAAATAATAGATCATCAAACTTATAATGAGATATGAAGATCAAAGCAGTTATGATTATCATTGTGTAGACTAGAAATGTATGAAAATGGTTGTTTTAGATAAAGTAACCTCTAGTAACTTGAATAAATAAAAAAATGGGAAGATAGTTGGATCTCTAGCTTCAAGAGAGTCAAAAGGGGTGTGAAATATAGTTGATAAGGGGGTCTATTCATAGGATGGTATTAGGGTTCATCAATTTCTGGTAGAATCATATAGAATAAGCATGTAGAATATAGTGATCCATAGGGTCAACCAATGGTAGAACAAGGATTTCACCACAATGCACAACCTGGAACAATGTGTGGTTCCACAGGACAATACCGGACATGATAAAGCCTTTTTTCATGTTTGATATTTCTGGTCTTTTCTACAAAAAATTGGAAAACCTCATATTAGATCAGTTCATATTGAGATATTAAGTCATAAACAGAATAAGCCCCTCTAAAAGATATTAAGGAAGATAATAGCAATTGAATATCTATAAATTTAAAAAAAATATTTCATTCAAGGAATACAATTGGGAAATTTTTGGAAAAATTCTTATAAAAATTGAGTTAAAGATAAATTTGATCATTATGTATAGAGAAAAATATATTTGTATAAAAAACATGAACTATGACAAATGGGTGAAATGGGTGAATAAAATACGTAGGAATAGAAAAGAACGTGGAATATATTGAATGAAATCTATTATTGACTATAAAGCCAATCCAATCACGATCTTTCAATGAATGACAAAACATTAAGATGTTAACAAAAACTCATACCATTAGATGGAGAACAATTTTTAGATTCTAATAGAAAATTGATTTCATTTCATAAAGTGTAAGTAATTACTTATGAATTAATCAATTTTAATACATTTATTTGCATTTTATAAAGTAAAATATATGACAAAATAATAAAATTCCCCTGCATCACGAATCGAAACTTTGATGCGTGATGAAGAAAAATTGTAAATTACTCAGGTTAAATATTGTGCAGCTTGAAACACCAACTAAGGGTAAAAATGATGTTACCTTTATTAGAATAATAAAACAAAAGAAATAAGATGGCACAAAGGAAGAGTCTAAGCCTGGGATCTTCCCCTTCTGTGTGACCTCATAGAGACACAATGGAGGAGGAGGTTCATGTGGATTTCTCCCACAAAATAGAAGGAAAAAATCCAAGATAAAAACTTCCTAAAACACCAAATCCAACTTGATAATGAAACCAAAGAGCCACAACATATAGCACATGGTGAAGAACCTACCAGAAAGATGAGCCATGGATTAGAGGTGAAAAGGTGGAGGCAAGAATTGACTATTTACCTAATTATGTAGGTTTAGATATCATGGGAATCGTTTAGGACTTTTGTCAAAACCATCAAAATACCTACCATAGGGCAACGTTGTTTATAGTGTGTTGGAGAATGAGCATTACAAAGCAATGGTGAATCAGGTTTGGGAGGAGCATGTGTTACATGGTAAGTTATGAATGTAGTTTGGGAAAGGTTTAGTAAGGTAGAAAGATGGATCAACAATGGTGAATTCACCAGAGGAGGTTTGGTGTGTATATGTAACATCCCTGACCTGGGTTATGAGTTAACCCTAGATGTTTTGCCTAAATATGTAATTAAATCCTTGTGAATAACCTTGGGAATGTAATTAAGTTTCTCAGAAACATATATTTCAGTTTTTGCTCCTTTTTATATAAAGTTGTAGCATTGTTTTGTATTACAGGGAGCTATGTGCAATTTACCCATTTAGAAGGGTTAACTTGCAATTTGCACATGTTGAGATGATCCTCTGATATTGAGACATCATGAGAATCATTTTGGTAAAGTTGGAGGGATTTCCCAAGCTTGGGCACCAAGGTGCAGCTGTGGAAGCAATCCCGGTACTTGAAAACCCTAATTTGGGGTAAAATGCAAATTACCCAATTTGAGGGATGCAAATTGTAAAATACATCATCTAATGTATCTTTTAAGACTCTCATCATCATTTAGAGAATAAATGATGAAAGTATCACTTCAATTGATTAATCAAGTTATGAAAAACACATTTGTGGTTGAATAATCGAGGTGTATGTACTATAGCCCTTTTATGTGTATACTTTAGTAATAGGTTGATCTTCTTTGTCCTCATTTCTTGACCTTAGAAGAAGGTTTGTCCTTAGAATTAAGATGAAGGGACGAGCATAGAAGCATGGAGGGACTTAGTTGAAAATATGAAGGACTTATGAACTTATGTTGAAAATCTCACCCCAAGTATATATACTCTCCACTTCACTTAACAAAGGAACGCATCCTTTCTTTCCTTTCACTGTTTCCCCTTGCTTGGCCGACTAAGGACTGTCTTGGAGCTCAAGAGGAATGACCAAGGGTGCAAGGTAGGTTTGAATCCCTCTTCTTGCCTAATTCCATGGTTAGAACTCGAATTCAAGGTCAAATTGGTGACTAGCTCACAAAGCCCTATCTTTCTAGCCATCTTTTCTCGACCTTCCTTGGAGATTTAACCTTGGCCAACCTGTGGAAGCTCAAAGATGCCATTAAAGCTTGGAGCTCGAAAGCTTGGAGCTCAAGGAGCAAGCTTTAGGCGGGTTTTATAACTCTAAACCCATGCTTTACTATATACATCTCTTTTATGCGGTTAGATGATAGTTCTTCATGTTCCCTACTTTCCTTTGCTATTTTGCAAGCAAATCCATGGGAAATTCGTGCTGTTCTTGAGCTAGGAGATGAAGGCGTGATTTCCAAGAAAAACCCACCGCTTTTCACCTTCTTAAACGGTCTCCCTAACTTGCTCTCACGGTCTCAGGACCGAGGTGAGCAAATGGTCTCTGGACCGCGAGAGGGAAAACGGTCTTCACGACCGTTTGGCCCCGTTGACCGAGCGTGTACCGTATAAGAAACCTGTTCACAATTATATAGGCTAATCACCCTAACAAATTGAGAGGTTATCTCCAAAGTAATCGGGAGATATGGCCTTTTTAAGTAACAACTTTAATTGAATTTATCCCTGATTTTCAAACGGTCTGAAATTGCCTTTTTGGGAAAACGGTCTCAAGACCGTGTAAGGTCGTTGACCAAGCGTTGACCATATGAAATTACTGTTCAAAATAATGTTAATTAACAACCCACCAAATTTTATGGAATAATTCCAATCGAGCTAAGAGTTGAAGGGTGATTACTAGGGTAAACCCTAGATGAAATCAGTACTGAAATTATAATAATATAATTAGGGTTTTTAGGGTTGATTGACCTAAACGGTCTCATGACCGTTTGGGGGTCATCCAAACGGTCTCAAGACCGAGAGGGAAATCAACCATGACCGTTTGGAGGTCTGGAGTCAAGAATAGTTGACCAATTGAAGGTACAATTATACCAAATTACATTGCAATTAAGTATTGATATAATCATCAATTCAATTGGTCCAATCTTGAAGAATTTTTCACTAGAATCCAAAAGTTGGATGGGCAAACGGTCTCAAGACCGTTTGGAGCTCATCCAAATGGTCTCAAGACCGTGTGGTGACAACCCAAGACCATTTGAAGGTCTAGGGTTAAGCTAATTTGATTAATTAAGGGACCCATTGCAATAAGTTATCGATTTAATCAAAATTCTGATTTTGTGACTCAATTAAGGTTCAACCCCTATCAAATCACGTTAGTTTCTGATGAAATCTTGGGCAAACGATCTCAATACGATGTGGGGTCCACCCACATGATCTCAAGACCGTTTTGGCCAATTTTGGGCCCAATTGGAGCTCAATTGAAGGGTTCAACCTTGTGTTGATTCACATTGTTGAGTGTTAATGGGTGAACATTGATAGACCCTAATTGAATCGACTTCAACCCTAATTGGTCAACAATTGAGGGTCAATTGAATGACCAATTGGTTAAGCATAATCTTAATTGACCTAATCCATAAGTGGTCACCATGTCTTTGACCTTTTGAGGGCTTCAACATTGGTTGACATCATCGGTTGTAACCATTGAACTTTGTTGATGGTCCAAGCGGTTGAGACCATGTGAGCCTCGCGGTCTCAAGACTGTGAGAGGGCTCGCGGTCTCAAGACCGTGAGAGGGCTCGCGGTCTCAAGACCGTGAGGGGCCTCGCGGTCCTGAGGTCAGAGGTGAGCAAACGGTCTACACACCCCTCGCGGTCCTGGAAGTCAAAATTGGCTAAATGGTCAACTCCTTCAAACGATCTCAAACCAATTGGAGGTTGATGGTTGAGATCGATCAAGGTGATTCAAGGTTAACTTCACTCAATCATTTGAAGATATAAATGGATCATTTATGCCCTAATCTAAACCCTAATGATAACCTAGGACATTAAGGGATTAATTGACTAATGACTTGACCATGATGATGATCAATGGGGTAAATTACCAATATACCCTTGAAGGGTCAATTGAGTAATACCTTGATCAAATCAAACCCTAATCACATGTTAGTGATGTTTTTGGCTATGTTAGCCCATGATGACTTATTTCAACTTGATCTAGAGTGATGTTATCACCATCTACTAGTATGAGGAGAGAGAAAGTACTTCTAGAGAGAGAAATTACTTCTAGAGAGAGAAAGTACCCTTTTTAAATGGAAACTCAATTAAAGAACCTTCAATACACATGAATGTGTATAATTAGGGTATGATCCACCCGTGTGAGATCATGGAAACCCTAATTATGATGTATGATAAATCTTAAGCCAGTCTGAGAGCATCAATGATGATGTTCCACATACATGATGATGTTATGAGTTCAATTCACTTCAATGTGAATAGTAAATCCTAATTCAAGGGTAATGGCATTCAATATGATTAGTAAACCCTAATTCAAGGGTAATGACATGCTTTATGAGTATTAAACTCTAATTGATAAGAATAAGAGAACTTAGCTCTTATGATAAGAGTGAGAAGTATATTCCTTGTTTTAAATTGCCTTTATCAGTTGAACTAACTATGCAGGTCCTGATATGAAGGTGATCATATCCAGGTATGGATGATGATACTGTATTCATTAAAAGCATGTTGTTAGCTTTATGAATAGTAAAATATCTTGATGCCTTGTCAGTGGCATCCTATGAGTTAATGGGCTGTAAGAGCCATGAATACCACCAAGTCATGCTTTAGAGATGACTTGTGATGAGTATATTGAGAAATAATGATTAATGTAAGTTAGGCTTGTTACATTTGGTATTCTACATTCATAACTGTTATGCTACTGTTATTGTTTGAAGAACAATATATGATGTTTAAAGAATACTGAATGCACCTAACTAATCAAGTGTAATGTAGGAGCCCTGATCATAGATCCATCATTGTCAGAAATTAAATGATGGTGAAACAGGTTTTCCTAAGGGAACTCCTGGATCACATACTTTTGAGTATGTGGGGAATATGGATGTGAATACCCTAACATCCTAGTGTAGGAATTGATGTAGATGTATGTAATCCATCAATCCTTCACTGTATGTTTATGCCGGGGTGATGTAACACTAATCTCCCGAGGAAAACTGTTATACCGCATCGATGAGAGATAAACAAGAAATCTTCCGATGGCGAAGAGAGTACAGAACGTCGCTGTGACTCTAATAGTGAAGTACCAGAATACCCTGGTAAGCTATAGTAGCAGAGACATGAGATGTCCTGCATGTTGATCCTCATACTGACTGAGGAAGATGAGGTCATAAGAATCCGGCTCTTTTGATGACCTAGGTATGATACCGATGCGACTTAACAGTGATCGGTTAGAGTATGAGCGGTATACCTCATCTCTGCAGGGCATAATAATGTTTGTAAAACATAATCAGCCGCGTAGCATTTTGCTTAGGTTGAACTACGAGACACATTGGTTGAAGTTACATTGTTTAATATACATGTTCTTCATATTCCTTAAGTATTGTTGTTCTACTTAATAATCACCTGCTGTTGTTTACCTTGAGAACTTTTATTGTTTATATTGCCTAAAGATTGCTATAACAAAGCTTCTGGCGAAGAGTTATAACTCTCGCTGGGACAATTATTTAAAATTGTCTCACCCCGCAGTTTTTAACTTTTTAGGTGGTCGCCGAGGACGAAGAAATAAATTTTCAGGTGATCAACATCAGCAGCAGCAGCATCAGGAACAACAGTGAATCTCAGGTGGAGATTCAGGCTGTTAAGTTATGTAGTTAGATAGTCTGTCTTATGTGTCCTCTATACTCTCAGGTCTTGGAGTCTTTTGATCTGAGATTTTGGTTATGAGTTTTTGAGATTTTGTACCTTGTTGTATATAATTACTCAAGAAGTAATTATCATGAGATGTAAATAGTTTATCTCCTTTTATGAATGAAGCTTTATGAATTCAAGTTCTTGTCTCGAAAAGTTTTAATTTCCCGTGATTTTTGTCTTCCGCTGTTAATCGAATCGCTTCCGCTATGTTTAAATCGTGTTTATCTCGGGTTTTGGAGATCAGAGCCCACAGTTAAGTGGTATCAGAGCTCTAGGTTCACTGAGTCTACAGAGGCATAGGACTTAGGATGTCGAGTCTAATTTTAGTGTTCCTTCATATCTAATAGAGTCTTCTGCTCCTCAGGAGAAGAAGATTGTTAAGGATGTCTGAACCACATGAAGAGTACATGGCAGAAAGTAGCGTCGCTGCACCCCAAGGAGGTGCAAGGAACCCGGAGATAGAACAACCTGTACCTGAGCTACCCAGGGAGCCGCCTCAGTTTGACCCAGCTGACATGGGAAACCCAACTGTTCAAACTATGTTCGGGCAGTTTATGACTGCCATGACACACATCAGAGATAGGATGCCCATGCCTGCACCTAGGGCACCTGCCCAGCCTGAAGGACAAGGTATCGGTAAGACGTTGGAGCGACTTCGTCGAGTCGGAGCTACCGAGTACTTTGGGACAGCCGACCCCACAGATGCAAATATGTGGTTAACAGAGCTAGAGAAGGCCTTTAGAATCCTGAACATTCCCGAAGTTCAGAAGGTTAGACATGCTGTCTATCTTCTCAAGGGAAGTGCTGGTCACTGGTGGAACATGGAAGAGCAGAAGAGGCCTGGAGTAGAGATCTCGTGGGAAGATTTTCGTCGGGGATTTGTCAACAGATACTTTCCAAAGACGTTCCTGGATGAAAAGATTTCTCAATTTGAGAGATTGAGACAAGGAATGATGAACATTAGCGAGTATGAAGCTAAGTTCATGGAGTTGTTTCGGTTTTGTCCGCACATGGCTGCTACAGAAGAAGAAAGAATCATAAGGTTCGAAAAGGGTTTAAATGCCGACTTGACTACTCCCGTGTCTGCCCTAGAGAATCGGGAGAGATTTGCTACCTTCGTTGAGTCAGTCCGAAGGATAGAGAAATCCGTAGTTGAGAAGAGGCAAACCCATAAGAGATATCCGCAGTTCCAGGGTTCTTCATCTAGAGACTTTAAGAAGCCTAGATTCTCTGCACCTACACCTCCACCACCCAGATCGAGTTCTCAAACTCAATGGTCACCTAGTAGAGGCAGGGGATGAAGCCTACCACTACAAGAGACTTGTAGTTCAGCATCAATGTCAGTTACTGGACCACCAAGACCACAACAACTGGAGAGAAGCTGCTACAACTGTGGTAAGGTGAGACATTTGATGAAGGACTGCCGATCTAGGCCTGTCAATGTGACACAGCCTCCAAGACAGAGTCAACAAGGATCTCAGAGGAGGCAATCTCAGGGAGCAGCTCAAGGACGTGGACAAGCGTCTCAAGCTGGATCATCAGCACCACCTCAACACCGGGCGACAGCGAGGTTCTATGCTATGAACCCACCAGAAGTAGTGATCAATCCACGGGTAGTGGCAGGTCAGATGGAACTTTTATATTCTGATATGTCTACATCCTGTGTTGTATCTGTTTTGATTGACCCGGGTGCTACGCACTCTTTCATCACTCGTAGAGTGATACATAACTGCAACATGACAACTAGTCATGAGGCAGATAGCTTGTTTTTGGAGACTCCGTTGAGTGGGTCTGCCGTTTTGCAGGAGGTATGTTCTCCTTGCATCCTCTTCTTTTCTGATCATCGCATTCAAGTGGATCTTATACCACTTGAGATGCAAGGATTTGATATAATCCTTGGGATGGATACCTTGGAAAGGTATAGAGTTGTCTTGGGTTGTGAGTCCAACCTGGCTGTGTTTGCTGATGAAAGCAGCACATGGATCTTTCAAGGTGAAAGAAAGATTCTACCTACCTGTCTTGTGTCAGCTATGGTTGTTGAGAAGTTAATGAGGCAAGGATGTTGTGCATTCTTAGCCCATGTGGTAGATGTTACCAAGGAGAGTCCCAATCCTGCGGAAGTTCCTATAGTCAGGGAATTCAAGGATGTATTTCCTGAAGAACTTCTAGGTGTGCCACCGCCTCGGGAAATTGATTTTGAGATCAATTTAGTCCCAGATACGAAACCCATAGCCCAGACTCTGTATAGAATGGCGCCTGCCGAGATGGAAGAACTCAAGAAACAACTTCAAGAGTTACTTGAGAAGGGTTTTATCCGACCAAACACTTCACCATGGGGTGCTCCGGTCTTGTTTGTTAAAAAGAAAGATGGGTCAATGCGGTTGTGCATTGATTGTAGACAACTCAATAAGGTAACAATAAAGAACAAGTACCCTCTGCCGAGGATTGATGATCTCTTTGACCAGTTGCGTGGTGCAACAGTCTTTTCAAAGATAGACTTGAGGTCGAGATATCATCAACTTCGTATTAAGGATAGTGACATACCCAAGTCTGCCTTTAGGACAAGGTATGGTCACTATGAGTTCACGGTTATGTCGTTTGGACTAACCAATGCACCAGCTGCATTTATGGAACTCATGAATAGAGTTTTCCGACCTTTCCTTGATCAGTGTGTTGTCGTCTTCATAGATGACATTCTGATCTATAGTAAGGATGCTCAGCAGCATGAGCAGCATCTTCTCCAAGCTTTGACCTTGCTAAGGGAACACAAGCTATATGCTAAGTTTAGCAAGTGTGAGTTCTGGTTGCCGGAGGTATCTTTTCTTGGACATGTGATATCTGCCTCGGGAATTCGTGTTGACCCTACAAAGGTAGAATATGTTCTACAGTGGGAACAACCGAAGACACCGACGGAGATTCGAAGTTTCTTGGGGTTAGCTGGCTACTACCGAAGGTTCATTAAGAACTTCAGCTCTATAGCCTTACCTTTGACTAAGTTAACCCGGAAAGATGTTCCTTTTTCTTGGAGTGATAAGTGTCAACAGTCTTTCCAGTTGTTGAAGGATAGGTTGACAAGTGCACCTGTTCTTGTCCTACCGGAGCAAGGAAAAGGATATGTAGTCTTCTGTGATGCCTCCAAGAATGGACTTGGATGTGTGTTGATGCAGGATAAATAAGTGATTTCTTTTGCTTCTCGACAGCTTAAGAAACATGAGGAGAATTATCCAACACACGATCTGGAGTTAGCTGTTGTGGTTCATGCCTTGAAGATCTGGAGACATTATCTCTACGGAGAGACTTTGCAGATTTTCACAGACCACAAGAACCTTAAGTATATCTTCTCTCAGCATGAGCTTAACATGAGGCAACGTCGATGGATGGAGTTAATCAAGGATTACGATTGTATAATCGATTACCATCCAGGGAAGGCCAATGTAGTTGTAGATGCTTTAAGTAGGAAATCAGCAACATCAACCATGGAAAGGGCACAACTAAACTCTTTAGTATGCTCTAGAAGAGATATGCTTATCTCTTTGAGTCAAGACAATGTACAGTTGAAAGTGTCATTGTTAGCCGGGTTGTTGGCTGAGATGCATATTAAACCTACCCTTAGATAGAGATTTTTGAAGCACAACAAGGTGATGCTGCAGTTCAGCAGATTAGATCTGAGTATGAAAATGAGAAGCAAGATGGTTTTCATGACTCAGAGGATCATGTAGCTTGTTATAATGGGAGGATGATAGTGCCAGATGTGGACAACCTGAGAAAGTTAGTCCTGGAGGAAGCTCATTCTTCAATGTATGCTATGCATCCAGGGAGTACCAAGATGTATCGAAACTTGAAAGATATGTATTGGTGGCCCGGGATGAAGAAGGATGTGGCTGAGTTTGTTCTGAGATGTCCAGTGTGCCAACAGGTAAAGGCTGAACACCAGAAACTTGCCGGGACAATGCAACCTTTACCCATACCACAGTGGAAGTGGGACCATGTGACTATGGACTTTGTTGTTGGCCTACCTAGGACAAGCAAAGGACATGATTCCGTTTGGGTAATAGTTGATAGGTTGACAAAGACAGCTCATTTCTTACCTGTCAAAACAACCTATTCTGCTGAAAAGTTATCACAATTGTATGTCCAAAAGATAGTGTGTTTGCACGGAGTTCCTGTCACAATAGTTTCTGACAGAGGTCCTCAGTTTATGAGTCATTTCTGGGAACAATTGCACAGAGCCTTAGGCACCAAGTTAAGGTTTAGTACAGCCTTTCATCCACAGACTGATGGACAGTCTGAAAGGACTATACAGACCTTGGAAGATCTGTTGAGGGCAGTGCTCTCCAGTTTGTTGGAAGTTGGGATCTACACCTAAGCCTAATAGAGTTTGCCTATAACAATAGCTATCAACATAGTATTGATATGGCACCCTATGAAGCTTTGTATAATAGATGTTGTAGATCACCCTTGTGTTGGTATGAAACTGGTGAACATCAGTTGTTGGGTCCTGAGCTTGTGCAGCAAACCACAGAGAAGATTAAAGTAATACAACAACAGATTAAGACTGCACAGGATAGGCAAAAGTCGTATGCTGATAAACGTTGTAGACCTTTAGAGTTCCAAGTTGGAGACAGAGTGTACCCCAAGGTCTCGCCTTGGAAAGGAGTCCTTCGTTTTGGAAGAAAAGGGAAGTTAGCTCCTAGATTTGTAGGACCCTATCCAATCGTTGAACGGGTTGGAAAGGTAGCCTATAAACTAGAGTTACCTCAAGAGTTGCAGAAGTTACATCCTGTGTTTCACATTTCTATGCTGAGGAAATGTCACCCTGATACCGAGTCAGTTCTACAACCTATGGAAGTAGAATTAAATGAAGATGTAACCTATGAGGAAGGACCAGTGTCAATCCTTGATAATAGAATTAAAAGGTTAAAGAAGAAAGACATAAATCTTGTAAAAGTCCTCTGGAACCACCGTGGTGTCGAAGAAGCCACTTGGGAACTAGAGGAAGAGATGAGAAGAAAATACCCTACTCTTTTCTCTTAAATACGTTTTATCGATTTCGGGGACGAAATCCTTGTAAGGGGTGAATAATTTGTAACATCCCTGACCTGGGTTATGAGTTAACCCTAGATGTTTTGCCTAAATATGTAATTAAATCCTTGTGAATAACCTTGGGCATGTAATTAAGTTTCTCAGAAACATATATTTCAGTTTTTGCTCCTTTTTATATAAAGTTGTAGCATTGTTTTGTATTACAGGGACCTATGTGCAATTTACCCATTTAGAAGGGTTAACTTGCAATTTGCACATGTTGAGATGATCCTCTGATATTGAGAGATCATTAGAATCATTTTGGTAAAGTTGGAGGGATTTCCCAAGCTTGGGCACCAAGGTGCAGCTGTGGAAGCAATCCCGGTACTTGAAAACCCTAATTTGGGGTAAAATGCAAATTACCCAATTTGAGGGATGCAAATTGTAAAACACATCATCTAATGTATCTTTTAAGACTCTCATCATCATTTAGAGAAGAAATTATGAAAGGATCACTTCAATTGATTAATCAAGTTATGAAAAACACCTTTGTGGTTGAATAATCGAGGTGTATGTACTATAGCCCTTTTATGTGTATACTTTAGTAATAGGTTGATCTTCTTTGTCCTCATTTCTTGACCTTAGAAGAAGGTTTGTCCTTAGAATTAATATTAAGGGACGAGCATAGAAGCATGGAGGGACTTAGTTGAAAATATGAAGGACTTATGAACTTATGTTGAAAATCTCACCCCAAGTATATATACTCTCCACTTCACTTAACAAAGGAACGCATCCTTTCTTTCCTTTCACTATTTCCCCTTGCTTGGCCGACTAAGGACTGTCTTGGAGCTCAAGAGGAACGACCAAGGGTGCAAGGTAGGTTTGAATCCCTCTTCTTGCCTAATTCCATGGTTAGAACTCGAATTCAAGGTCAAATTGGTGACTAGCTCACAAAGCCCTATCTTTCTAGCCATCTTTTCTCGACCTTCCTTGGAGATTTCACCTTGGCCAACCTGTGGAAGCTCAAAGACGCCATTAAAGCTTGGATCTCGAAAGCTTGGAGCTCAAGGAGCAAGCTTTAGGCGGGTTTTATAACTCTAAACCCATGCTTTACTATATACATCTCTTTTATGCGGTTAGATGATAGTTCTTCATGTTCCCTACTTTCCTTTGCTATTTTGCAAGCAAATCCATGGGAAATTCGTGCTGTTCTTGAGCTAGGAGATGAAGGCGTGATTTCCAAGAAAAACCCACCGCTTTTCACCTTCTTAAACGGTCTCCCTAACTTGCTCTCACGGTCTCAGGACCGCGAGGTGAGCAAACGGTCTCTGGACCGCGAGAGGGAAAACGGTCTTCACGACCGTTTGGCCCCGTTGACCGAGCGTGGACCGTATAAGAAACCTGTTCACAATTATATAGGCTAATCACCCTCAAAAATTGAGAGGTTATCTTAAAAGGAATCGGGATATATGGTCTTTTTAAGTAACAACTTTAATTGCATTTATCCCTGATTTTCAAACGGTCTGAAATCGCCTTTTTGGGAAAACGGTCTCAAGACCGTGTAAGGTCGTTGACCAAGCGTTGACCATATGAAATTACTGTTCAAAATAATGTTAATTAACAACCCACCAAATTTTATGGACTAATTCCAATCGAGCTAAGAGTTGAAGGGTGATTACTAGGGTAAACCCTAGATGAAAGCAGTACTGAAATTATAATAATATAATTAGGGTTTTTAGGGTTGATTGACCTAAACGGTCTCATGACCGTTTGGGGGTCATCCAAACGGTCTCAAGACCAAGAGAGCAATCAACCATGACCGTTTGGAGGTCTGGAGTCAAGAATAGTTGACCAATTGAAGGTACAATTATACCAAATTACATTGCAATTAAGTATTGATATAATCATCAATTCAATTGGTCCAATCTTGAAGAAATTTTCACTAGAATCCAAAAGTTGGATGGGCAAACGGTCTCAAGACCGTTTGGAGCTCATCCAAACGGTCTCAAGACCGTGTGGCGACAACCCAAGACCATTTTAAGGTCTAGGGTTAAGCTAATTTGATTAATTAAGGGACCAATTGCAAGAAGTTATCGATTTAATCAAAATTCTGATTTTGTGACTCAATTAAGGTTCAACCCCTATCAAATCACGTTAGTTTCTGATGAAATCTTGGGCAAACGATCTCAAGACCATGTGGGGTCCACCCACATGATTCCAAGACCGTTTGGGCCAAGTTTGGGCCCAATTGGAGCTCAATTGAAGGGTTCAACCTTGTGTTGATTCACATTGTTGAGTGTTAATGGGTGAACATTGATAGACCCTAATTGAATCGACTTCAACCCTAATTGGTCAACAATTGAGGGTCAATTGAATGACCAATTGGTTAAGCATAATATTAATTGACCTAATCCATAAGTGGTCACCATGGCTTTGACCTTTTGAGGGCTTCAACATTGGTTGACAACATCGGTTGTAACCATTGAACTTTGTTGATGGTCCAAGCGGTTGAGACCATGTGAGCCTCGCGGTCTCAAGACCGTGAGAGGGCTCGCGGTCTCAAGACCGTGAGAGGGCTCGCGGTCTCAAGACCGTGAGGGGCCTCGCGGTCCTGAGGTCAGAGGTGAGCAAACGGTCTACACACCCCTCGTGGTCCTAGAAGTCAAAATTGGCTAAACGGTCAACTCCTTCAAACGATCTCAAACCAATTGGAGGTTGATGGTTGAGATCGATCAAGGTGATTCAAGGTTAACTTCACTCAATCATTTGAAGATATAAATGGATCATTTATGCCCTAATCTAAACCCTAATGATAACCTAGGACATTAAGGGATTAATTGACTAATGACTTGACCATGATGATGATCAATGGGGTAAATTACCAATATACCCTTGAAGGGTCAATTGAGTAATACCTTGATCAAATCAAACCCTAATCACATGTTAGTGATGTTTTTGGCTATGTTAGCCCATGATGACTTATTTCAACTTGATCTAGAGTGATGTTATCACCATCTACTAGTATGAGGAGAGAGAAAGTACTTCTAGAGAGAGAAAGTACTTCTAGAGAGAGAAAGTACTTCTAGAGAGAGAAAGTACCCTTTTTTAAATGGAAACTCAATTAAAGAACCTTCAATACACATGAATGTGTATAATTAGGGTATGATCCACCCGTGTGAGATCATGGCAACCCTAATTATGATGTATGATAAATCTTAAGCGAGTCTGAGAGCATCAATGATGATGTTCCACATACATGATGATGTTATGAGTTCAATTCACTTCAATGTGAATAGTAAATCCTAATTCAAGGGTAATGGCATTCAATATGATTAGTAAACCCTAATTCAAGGGTAATGACATGCTTTATGAGTATTAAACTCTAATTGATAAGAATCAGAGAACTTAGCTCTTATGATAAGAGTGAGAAGTATATTCCTTGTTTTAAATTGCCTTTATCAGTTGAACTAACTATGCAGGTCCTGATATGAAGGTGATCATATCCAGGTATGGATGATGATACTGTATTCATTAAAAGCATGATGTTAGCTTTATGAATAGTAAAATATCTTGATGCCTTGTCAGTGGCATCCTATGAGTTAATGGGCTGTAAGAGCCATGAATACCACCAAGTCATGCTTTAGAGATGACTTGTGATGAGTATATTGAGAAATAATGATTAATGTAAGTTAGGCTTGTTACATTTGGTATTCTACCTTCATAATTGTTATGCTACTGTTATTGTTTGAAGAACAATATATGATGTTTAAAGAATACTGAATGCACCTAACTAATCAAGTGTAATGTAGGAGCCCTGATCATAGATCCATCATTGTCAGAAATTAAATGATGGTGAAACAGGTTTTCCTAAGGGAACTCCTGGATCACATACTTTTGAGTATGTGGGGAATATGGATGTGAATACCCTAACATCCTAGTGTAGGAATTGATGTAGATGTATGTAATCCATCAATCCTTCACTGTATGTTTATGCCGGGGTGATGTAACACTAATCTCCCGAGGAAAACTGTTATACCGCATCGATGAGAGATAAACAAGAAATCTTCCGATGGCGAAGAGAGTACAGAACGCCACTGTGACTCTAATAGCGAAGTACCAGAATACCCTGGTAAGCTATAGTAGCAGAGACATGAGATGTCCTGCATGTTGATCCTCATACCGACTGAGGAAGATGAGGTCATAAGAATCCGGCTCTTTTGATGACCTAGGTATGATACCGATGCGACTTAACAGTGATCGGTTGGAGTATGAGCGGTATACCTCATCTCCGCATGGCATAATAATGTTTGTAAAATATAATCAGCCGCGTAGCATTTTGCTTAGGTTGAACTACGAGACACATTGGTTGAAGTTACATTGTTTAATATACATGTTCTTCATATTCCTTAAGTATTGTTGTTCTACTTAATAATCACCTGCTGTTGTTTACCTTGAGAACTTTTATTGTTTATATTGCCTAAAGATTGCTATAACAAAGCTTCTGGCGAAGAGTTATAACTCTCGCTGGGACAATTATTTAAAATTTTCTTACCCCGCAGTTTTTAACTTTTTAGGTGGTCGCCGAGGACGAAGAAATAAATCTTCAGGTGATCAACATCAGCAGCAGCAGCATCAGGAACAGCAGTGAATCTCAGGTGGAGATTCAGGCTGTTAAGTTATGTACTTAGATAGTCTGTCCTATGTGTCCTCAGTACTCTCAGGTCTTGGAGTCTTTTGATCTGAGATTTTGGTTATGAGTTTTTGAGATTTTGTACCTTGTTGTATATCATTACTCAAGAAGTAATTATCATGAGATGTAAATAGTTTATCTCCTTTTATGAATGAAGCTTTATGAATTCAAGTTCTTGTCTCGAAAAGTTTTAATTTCCCGTGATTTTTGTCTTCCGCTGTTAATCGAATCGCTTCCGCTATGTTTAAATCGTGTTTGTCTCGGGTTTTGGAGATCAGAGCCCACAGTATACCCCCAACTTGTGGTTTAATGTTGAATACAACCACAGTGAAGTGCATTTTGGATCAATATTGACCTAATAATTCCATCACCCCTCAATCAACTTGATTTTCTCACTGATAATTATTTCCATCATTAATGACTCTATGGTGATCTCTAAAGTGAAAATCTATGTTTGGAATCAATTTTATACACCTAATTTCATGAAATCCCAATTTGTATGTACCCTCAAATATTTTTATTAATAGTGTGAGAATCCTTAATCTTCTTGATTTGAAACTAAGCACACATGTACAATTGTCTATCATATGTCTGGCCCAAATTTGAGTTCAATAAGAGCTTGCTACATTTTTTGATGAATCTCCTCTATTTTATAGACAAAAACTACCCTAATATCCCTTTTTAACCTATTATGATCTTGGCCCATTTAACCCTATAACTCATCTATGAGGCCTGACCTGAATGTGGCACGAATGAACTAAGGAATTCAACCCCAATTTTGGTTTTAAATTGGATGCTTAACCCCGAGTCAATGATTACTAGATCATGATCCATCAATGGTTGGGTTTCCTCCTACCTTAGTAGGAGAAAAGTGGGCGGGTCATTATTTTCAAAACCACATCCCTAACTCAACCCTTTTTCACCCTCTCTCACACTCTGATTTCTTGATATTTCTCTCCCTCTCATCAAAATTGGTCATTTCCTCCCTCTTTTGGCTCGAATCCTGCTTTGTGTGCCTAGTAAACCACCCTGCCTCCATTGCTAGCATGGAACTTCTAGACCCTAATCTTGTCCCCCCATTGTCCTATATATACCCCCTGACCTCATTTCTCAAATACAAACTCAAAAAACATGCTCTCATACTCTTTCTTCCTCTCTTCCAATTTGTCTGACAAGGACCTCTTTCATACCCCATCATAGACCTCATGTGAGTCTGCCCCGCTGGTTGGCTAACCATGATCACTAGATCACAGTAAATCATTAATTGAGACTTACGATCAAAGGTTGGATCCCTTACTCTCTTCTCCCTATCTCATGCACGTTCCTAGGGGGCACTACCTCAACCACATGATCTCTACGATGGTCAATGCTTGACCCATGATTGATGACCTTTCTTTTTTCTTTCTTTGATAGTCCCCCCCCCACTCAAAAATCAACTATATTGCACCTACCTTCAAAAAATCACATTTTCCATTTCCTAAGTCCAAATTTTACAAATAATTACTCTAGAATTATTCAAAATTACCATGATTCTAGTAAATATAGTTCAAGGGGTCACTATCATTTCTTTTCCACTGATATCCTTAAAACATCAACTTGGCATTCTTTTTTATCTAATGCTTCACCAAAGTGTGTATCAGTCTAAAACCCGATTTGGGACTTTGACTATATTCTTATGAATCTGATTCATGATTACTTCAACTAATCTTGAGCCTAATCTTGATGTCTAAATTCACCTTTAATTCCAAGTTAATGGTTACATTCATGAAATAATTATGGATCTTGTTTATCGCTTCTAACCCTGATTTTGTGATGTTTGATTCTAAGGGTAATCAAATGTTATTATTTCCCTTCTCTAACCTTGGGAGCTATAGATGATTGTGACATCCCCTATCATGTCGTCTCGAGACTTAGAAGGCTCGATAGGACAAATACAAAAATGCTAAGAATTGTATCAGAGAGCGATGCGGGAGCGATGTACACATACATGAAAAAACACTAAATGCATACACCATGAACAATCTCAGCATTCAACATGCAAATTTGTGCAAAATGAATAATTACAACTTACATTTACATATTGAAAAGAGAACTTTATGCAGTAAGAACATGTATGCTATCTAGGATCTACACAATAGGTACCACTTATGCAACTGCTCACTTCCCATGTTTTCTCCCATGCTAGCACTGAACCTAAAACATACGTGAAACAACAAATCAACATACAGGGTGTTGTGTACATGGGTAGAAATAAACATACATTTATGGTTTTCATAATTTGAAAATATTTACAGGAAGAGAGAAAAAGATCATCAAAACAAGTTCTTTAACAAGAAAAATTCGTCAATTTTAATCCTTTTTCTAGATGAGTTCCATTATCAAGGTGGACTAGTACCAAAACCATATATGTTGGGCCATATCCCATGTACCAAGTACTCTGGTGAACTCCATGTACACCATGTCCTCTAGGGAGGTGTACTACTAAGCATTAATCCATTCCCTCATAAGGGAAATAATGAACACCTTAATAACTACAAAACATCTACACATTATTTATGTTTTCAAGTGACAAAACACCGAGTACTATAGTAACACTACATCCATTATTTGCAAATACAAGAGCATACATACATAACATGATTTCAACCAAGAAAACCATATTCATATAATTAAATAAATCCCATGTACCTAAGTCAGAGATCCATGTTTATATTCTAGAACATATACATCTCTGGTCATCATCTGATTAATAACAATTAATCATCATCAATAATTGTTCATCATATTGTAGGTATTTAGGTCCAAACTAGGGTTTATCCAAACTTAGGTTCAAACTGACCTTAACTAGTCTATGATATTTTTGTAATGATCTAGAGGTCATTATATAGGTCTTCTCAATTCTCGTAATCTTCTTATTCTTGGTTTATTTCCTATAATTAATATGAGGCTAAAAGTATTTAATTAATCCTTTGTAGAAAAAGACCAAGTAGTTGGAGATATTATTAAATTCAGAGTATAAAAATGTGTTCCAATCATCTTCAAGGTTCTAGTGGAATTTTCTGACAAAATATCTCTTCTGGTTACTAATTATTTCATTTGATGTACCATAAAATAGGCATTCACATCTAAATTAGAAATCATCAATAATGAAGGATCATCAGTCTGATCTAAGGGTTTCATAATATAGATGGTGTTTTTCTAAGTCTGGGGGTATCTTTTGGGCATTTATAGACTAAGGGAGCTATTTTTAATCTCATTTACAAGTTTGGGCTACTACTAAAACAACTAAATGATTTACCTTCGGTTCACGGTCTTGGTTTGACTAGGCCTTCCGGTTCAAAGAATGGTCTACTGGACCGAGCCTGTCCTATTTCTTCTCCTTGATCACGATCAATCTCATGCAATGTTGCCTTGTGCTCCGATCATCTTGCACTGCCGCACAGAGGCTCGGTCTCCGAAGACGGTATCCTTCACGCTACCAACACCCACCTCATCGAAAGATGATTATCTCGACTGCACCGCTGATCTAGGAAAGCTACTGTCAGCATGCTCCTTGAATAGATCTTCTAATCTCGACCCCGCTCGGTGGCTGGGAGTCGGGTCTGGTGTTGCGCAACACAGCAAGGATGACGTCGCACACATGGATCTGACAAGGAATAGTATGATGCTCCAAGTCTAGGTGGTTGGGGTAGATCTCTAGCATAACTCAGTCTGGCGTTGGATCCTCATCACCTTTATCTGAAAAGCAGAGTGGCTCCTCCTCTTCAAACGATGTGCCAACTGGAAGCCAGAATTTAACATCTGATTGTCTTCCTCCTTCGCCTTGGGTGGATGCTCACAGTCAAGAATATGCCACAACAAACGGAGCTCAAGGACTCTAGGTCTACCTGCCGTTTAGACGCCGCAGCAAGGGTAGCCTTCTTGATGGGATTTTTCCTTGATGCTTCATTCAATCTCCAGAGACCTCAGGGAGATTCGCAGACTCCTAAAATGATTAGAGGTCCTTGAAGGTGGTCGGGTATCTGCTGCTTCTAACCCAGATCCACCTTGCCCCCCGCCATTGTAGTGCTCATTAGACATGGGGAAGGCTTCTGAACAACCAATAATAGGGATGCCAAAAATCCAAAATGGCAAGTTCTTCATCTTAATTCTCAAAATGGCACATTTGTAGGGCAATCCGTCCCAAATGGAGACATATTGCTATGCCCAAGGGCAATACGTCCCGGCGGGTGACGTATTGCCATGCTGCAGAGCAATACGTTCCAGCTCAGGACGCATTGCCCTATGGTGGGGCCAATACGTCCTGAAGCGCAGAGCAATACGTCTCCGAGCTGAACGCATTGGTCCCACCACAGAGGAATACGTCCCGCTCCAGGACGTAGGAATATATCCCGCTCCAGGACGTATTGTCCTGCTGTGGGACTAATGTGTCGGACGCCGAGATGCCCCAACGGCTAGTGGGGAAATGTGTCTCCCTTAGGGATGTATTGCTGCCACGCAACACCCAACCATTGCCTCCAACGGCTATCTAGCCGTTGAGGGCCGCGGCGGACGCCACATGGGGCAATACGTCCCTAATGGGGACGTATTGCTCTCCTATATATAGGAGATGAAATCAGCCCCCAAACACACACATTTCCTCCATTTCTTCACTTCTTCCCTACTACCCATTGCTCTGGAGTTCTCTGGTCCGAATTCTACTTGTAGTTGATTTTGAGCGGAGCTTGAAGCTAATTTCTGGCGCTATTCTTCTCATCTTCTTTCTCTCTCTGACCGGGATTCTGCTTGTCTTCTTTCTCTGGTCTGGTATTCTGATTCACAAGGGAGATCTCGCCACTTGAGGTATTTTCTCTACTACATTCTTATATTCAAAAGTTTGAACCTAAACTTACTATGTAATATTAAAAGTGAAATAATTCTATTGCTACTGTTTAATTCTAAATTTTGAACCTAAAACTACAATGCAATATTTAAAATGAAATAATTGTAATACTACTATTTAATTCAAAATTTTGAACCTAAAACTACTATACAATATTAAAAATGAAATAATTGTATTGCTACTATATAATTCCAAATTATTAAAACAATGTTCTAGAAAATGACATTTGAAGTAAATGTTATCAACAAAAATGGCATTCTTACTATTTAGTTCCAAGTAATGTTATTCTTAGTGTTTAATTTCAAATTCCAAATTATTTCTCTAAAATATTAATTACTGTTCTAAAAAAGACATTATTGTTCCAGTTAAGTTAATTTACTGTTCTAAAATCTGAATTACTGTTCCAATTAAGTTTATTTATTTTACAATGATAGGAACATGACATCTAGTTCACATTCATGAATTGTCAAGCTTTGATATGATGGTCATTTTCTCTCTGATGGGTCTTATTCTAGTCGATCTGTTAGACTCATAAATATTTCACTTATCAATACCCTATATGAACTAAAATCATATATCCATACAACACATGACATCAATCCCAGCCAGTTCTCTATCAATATATCCTATCTTTTCCCTGAAGAAGATCATATGCACATACAAGTTGACGATGATGATGCAGATAGAACTTTGTTCTCACTTTCATCTGATGCCTATATTGATGTATTTCTTGAAAAAATATCTTTCCACCAACATTCTAGTTACATGAGTCTATTGGATCAATTTCACCAAATGAACAGTAATGTAACTGATGAATGGATTCAAGCACCTTAATTATCTCAAAATCCTACTATTGAGAATATTGGTCTTGAGGTTGAGGGAGAATTTTTTTTGTACAAGAAGGTGATGATAATAGTGATCAGGAAGGTAATGACAATAGTGATCAGGATGGTGACTCATTGACTGAAATTGATGATGGGTATCAACATACATTCTCTGACTCTATAATAGTATTGAGTTACGTCCCATCCATATTTGATAGAGAATGGCCCAGACACAATCACATTGATACTAACTATGAAGCTTTTCAAGATGACGAATGGGTGGAAGATTTTCATCAGGAAGTTCATCTCAATTACAACCCTGCCAGCACTAAAAATTATGAGGGTTCTTTATTTACATCCAAAGTTGTTATGATTGAGAAGATTTAAAAATAGTCGGTAAAAAATAATGTGTAATATTGTACACAACGCTCAAATAATCGATTTATCAAATTTGTGTGTATCCATGACCAACGTTATCCTTAGAGTTTGGCCGATTGCCAGTCCAAAAGAGTAGGTGGCATTTGGAAGTTAAAACGTTATAGTGGGAGCCACAGTTGTCAACTAACTGTTCTGAATCAGGACCATCACCAATGGACATCATCTTATATTGCTCGTATGATAATGTCAACCCTAGTGTCACGATTGGATATGTCCACACGAGAAATTCGTGACAAGGTGAATGTTGAACTAAACCTTCAAATATCATACAAGAAGGCATTTCTAGCGAGGAGGAAGGTTATCTGTAAAATATTTGGATATTGGGAATCATCATATCATAATTTGATGCGTTCCTGATATCTCTATCACAATATATTCGAAGAGCTATATATTCCTACCTTGTGGATGATTATACCCTTCAAACTTATGGCACTCGTAGATTCAAGCGGGTGTTTTGGGTATTCGGCCCAGCTATGAGGGGTTGGGTCTATTGCAGGCCTTTTCTTACTGTTGATGACATATTTCTAACCAGAAAATATTATGGCACACTTCTCATTACATGTGGCATAGATGATGATAATGGTCTATTTCCACTCACTTTTGTTGTTGTCGAGGCAGAAAATAAGGACTCATGGGAGTGGTTCTTTGGTTCTCTACAAACCTGTATTCCAATCATTCCACGCCATACAGATCTATGTATTATTTCTGATCGAATGAGTGGCATTTTTCCAACAATTAAAGTCAAAATTTGACTGGGCTCAACATCGTTATTGTCTTTGACATCTTTGTGAGAACTTCCATAAAAAGTTCAAGTCACTGGAGTTAAAGGAGCATTTATGGAAGGTGGGATCCACAACTGATAAACTTGAATTTGATCGTCTAATGTCTGATATAGATTTTATAGAACCAGCAGCTAAGGAGTATTTGATAGCCCAAAATCTAGTACAGTGGTCTCTCACATATGATAGAGGTTACAGGTATGGGTCATTGTCTAGAAATCACGTTGAAGGGTTAAATGGAGTCTTAAAAGGTGTTAAGGGTTTACCAATACATGCACTAATTGTTGGCACATATTATCGCTCTGTTACAATGTGGTTGGAGAGGCATAATGAAGCATATGGTCGTTAGATTATAGGAAAGAAATGGCCCATGAGGTTTCATAACAAGCTTTTTAATGTACAACATGATGTAGAAAAAATTAGAATATCACATTGCATGAACAATGATGAATGGCTTGTTGATGACATGGACAGATATAAATTTCAAGTCAAAGTGCATCCAAATGATGCCAGCGAATGCAGTTGTGGTTTTCCACAATAATGGCATTTTCCATGTTGTCATGTTTGGGTAGTTGCGGGAACTGTCTATTACGACTGTGACATACTTGTAAGCCCATATTTGACAAATGATTCTTATTTGAACACATGCAAAACTGAATTTAGTGGTATTGCCGACAATAGGTATTGGCCTCCATTTGATCAAAGTAGAGGTATTCATCCCCTATTACCCCCTAGGAAATGAAGAAACGTTGGAAGACCAAAGAAAAATAGAAGGCCTTCAACTATGGATGTAGATCCAAATCAATATACATATCATTGTCCAAAGTGTGGCAGAAGGAGCCATAATAGATGCACTTGTCCTAATGTAATGTGAAGTCATGTAATATTCTTATTTCAGTTTACTTAAGTCATGTAATGTTCTTATTTCAGTTTGTTCAAGTCATTTAATGTTCTTATTTCAGTTTGTTTAATTCATGTAATGTTTGCATTTCAGTTTGTTCAAGTCCTGTAATGTTTGCATTTCACTTTGTTCAAGTCATGTAATGCTTGAACTTTTCATTTAATCTAATGCTTGCACTTTTCATTTAAGCAAATATTACACTTTTCATTTAATCTAATGCTTGCACTTTTCATTTAATGTAATATTTGCATTTTTCATAGATATGGCTCCTAGAGAAGTATCATTCTGACTCTCTAAACACCACTTTATGTTGTCACTTTGGCCTATTACTGACGTGGGTATTTTGCAAAATATTTCTTTTACTGGTTTTGGGCTTGTTCATAAGCTACAATCTGTCCACCTTGATCCCAATTTAATCACTGCCCTACTTAACCAGTGGGACAAATCTAGCAACGGTTTTAGGTTTCCCTATTTTGAGATGAGTGTCATTCTACAAGATGTTGTAGTTCTTTTAGGTATTAGGATTGATGGCCCACCGGTTATAGCTACATATCCTTTAGGCCCAAATGATGGACAATTTCCTTCATGGCCTCACCTTTGTGAGAGTTTCTTGGAAGCTGCACCAGATCGGATGTCTAAGGGGCATATTCATCTTGAGTGGCTATGTGAGACCTTTAGTGGGATGGATTTCACCTTGGGAGACGAAGAAAAATAAAGACAAATGAGGATAAGGTATACTAGAGCTTATCTCATGTACTTCTTAGGTAGTTACCTTATTCCAGATAGTATCGGGGACATAGTTCATGTACGGTACCTCCCACGTGTGGCTGACTTTGCAAGTTGTAGCACTCTACCTTGGGGTGTTTGATAAATGTATATTTATCCCTTTTATTTATATATTTTTGATATTTGTTTAGCATTATTTTGTTATTTATTCTCTTATTTTCATAATTAATTGTGTTATTTTGGATTTTTCTCTTTAATTGGAGTTTTAATTCTATTTTCTTGAGTTTTGTGGGAAAATTACACAATTTGCAGCAGTCCTGAAATTCATATATACCCTCCACCAAAAGTGCATAACTCTTGCATTGGAAAGGGAATTTAATTTCCTAAAATAAAATCCTATTATTTGGACCGCTTTTATGCTTTTTATGGGAGAGAAATATGTTCGAAATGAATATACATTAAAGGGAGTTACGTGGTCAAGATAATTAAAGACAACCAACTTTCGATTTGACCAGATCCAGAAAATTTAAAAGTTGGTCTTCCTCTCTTTTTTTCCCTCTTTTGAGGGCAGCCTACCCCCTCCCCCTCCTATAAAAGGAGGGACTCTTCACTTGTAAAAGCATTCCATTCTTCATTCCATTTCATCTAATTTTTAGTTGTATATCACATCTTGTATAATGTTGGATCTCATTTTAGTTTGCATTTCTTCTGGTCTTTTTATGTCTGAGTAAATCTCTCTGGGGCATGGGAGTAGCCCCTTAGCCCGGTTCTATTCAATATAATCAATTATATTCCTCCATCGAACAAATGTCTTCTCTTTGTTTATGTGTGGTTATTTGGATGATCTGATATATTCTTATGGAGTGATATGACCGTGGATCTCTGTAAGAACAAAACAATAGTCCTTTAATTACGATTATCATCTTTTCTTCTTTTTAATCTTATTGTTGTCATAATCCTTGGTGATGCGACCACCTGAGCCTTGAGTTTGAACGCCAGTTTGAATTCTCATGTTTTTGGTATGACCGTGGATAATGGCATGTTGGACGGTTGGGCAATGATCTGTGAACCCCGGGACCAACGGGTTCACGGGAAGTCTGACCCTTGTGAGTTTGTCCGTAAGGACATGTAACCACAAGGTCCTAATTTGATCCTTGGAGTTTAGAATTTGATTAGTTGAATAGGAATGTGGTTTTGGTGGTGATCTTCCGGACCCCAGATCTTTATTTTTTGATTAGTTAACTTTTATTTCAGCACTTTTATTTTTGTTCTTAGTATTGACAACTCTCTCAAATCGAGATTTAATTCTTGTACTTGTAATCGGATTTGGATTTCGACTTTTCTTTTCCGCCATCCCTTGGATCGATACCTATCTATACTAAGTTGACTTGTTGTTCACAATAAGTTGACAACCGGGTTAGAAGGTTAAATTCTATGACTTTTCTTAGTGATTGTTGCGTGTACAACGACCCACATCAATTTGGCACCGTTGCCGGGGACGGCGTAGTTGTTTTTCAGATCTGGTTGCCTGTATATCTTGTATAATCCTTGTTCATATTCTCTATCTTTCATAACTTTAGTCTTTTTTATAATTTCTTTTAGATTTTTGTAATTTCTTTTTGCCTTCCGAGCACAATTCTGGAAGTGTATCTCCTCTTTCTGCTGAGTTTCCATTCCAGCAGTACTTCTTTCTAGTTACTTTTTTTTTACAATTTAGTTATTTCATAATTTCTTAGAATAATAATTTTTAGTTCTGTTTGTAATTTTGACTAACCTTTTATCTCACAATCTTTCTTCTCTCGTTCGTTGATTGACATATCTTTCAGAAACTTTTCTTTTCAAATGGAGTGGGCATCCCAATATCCCCCATAATGTTAATATTGTAGTTTTTACCACCATGCATCTCTTGCCTGTCAACCTCTACCCCATGCTTATAATAGCACCCCTTTTAATTGTGAGCCCTTTCATCCTGGTGGGTACAATGTGAATCCACATTTTTCTTAGAACCATTATGGGAAACCTTGATATCCATATTCTAATGAGGGATATGATCAAAAAAATTGTGGGGTGTAACCAACAAAACCTTGGGGGTTATGAGCATGTTTATGAAACCCAATGTAATCTTCAACAAGAAGAGAGACTTAGGGCCCTAGAGAAGATAGCAGTAGAAGGAGAAACAAAACTAAAAGCCAGCCAAGCCTTCTTAACCGCCTTGCTAGAAGCCAAAACCCAAAATATAGATTGTTCAAATATGTGTCCTCATGATTTGGTGACACCTTATAATATTGAATCTTCCTACCAAGATGGACGCAATGGAAATTACAATCCACCATCTTCTGGAGATTATTATGAGGAGCAATGCCACCAAAAACAATATGAGGAGTACCATGGCCAAGGACACTATGGGGAGTGTGGCGAGGATGACCAAAATTTTGGGGTGTATAAATCCTATGGTGAAATGCAAATTAATCTTGAACGGGAAGGGAGACTTAAGGTCCTAGAAAATATGGTAGTAGAAGGACAAGCAAAACTTGAATCCAGTCAAGCCATGTTAGCTACCTTACTACAAGATCAATCACAAACTCCCCCTATAGAGCTTGAGCAACCCACGATGGTTCTTCATGACGACGACGATGATGATCCTTATTTTTTTTGATATATGTCAGATCCTGAAGAAATAGAACAAACCATGGAGCCATATTTTATGTGTGATGAGGACGCTGGTATCCCTATCTTTCCTTTAGAGACTCTATTACTTGAATATGAAATGTCAAAGCAGGAGAGTCATTCTGAAGATCCAACAACTCCTCCCATCCTCAACATAAATCTGAATGATACCATAGATCAATACCCTTCTTTTGAGTCTATTTTGGATAATGAGCATCTAATCCCCTTTATGATCCTTCCCAAGCCGTCGCATCCAATTTTTATCCCACACATGGCTGATCTAGAAGGGGAGATACCACCGTTGGAAGAAGCCCACACACCCCCTTCTATTGTTTGCAAGGAAGACATCATCATCTCTCCTAAATACTTGGGGAACCCTTGTACAAAAGTATTAGAGACATATGTTATATCAATAATGAAACTTACCAAACCCAATGTTGATGGCATTAATTTTAAGGAGAAACAAAACAATTTTGTAAATGATTTTAATTTTTTTGTATTAGCATCAATTCTCCCATATGCAGGTCATCATGATGGTAGAAAACCTGAACCAGATCCTCCACCCGACTCAGTTCATCTTGCTCTACTGGCATTACTGGTCGGGTACCCGCCAACCTCCCCCAATCCACATCCATCTTCAACACTTCCCTTGCTATCGAAGGAAGATCTATGGATATTATTAGGGGGAATGCGAGGTGAAAGAAAATATGAGCACCCCACTGAGATTCTATAATTATCCTATCATAGGGTACATTATGAAGCTCCTCAGATAAAGGTCCCAGCCATCATACACATCCCCTTTAGCTGGACGTTTTTTGAGCTACCTGGGCCACCGGGAAATCCTCACTCTTCTCTTCCCTCCATCTCGGGTTTCGATTTTGCTCGGGATGAGCAAAAATCTAAGTCTGGGGTGGAGGTGGGTGGTATGTTTCTATTCCACCCCTTATCTTTTTTATTCTTGCATTATTTCTACCCTTTTTTTGCATATAGTTGCTTTGTTCATGGCCATTATCTAGTCGGCCATGGTTTTATTTCTTTTGTTGCAAATGCCCTTTATCTAGTCGGCCAATATGAATAGATGTTTATCATTGTACCCCTTTGAGTTTTGTTAAATCTTTTGCAAAAAAATTGTTACAAATAGCCATGTCTGAAACTACCATGTCACCTAAGATCCCAAAATAGCATCACTCCTTGGAAAAGTTGGCAAGCCGTATGGAATCAATCAAAACCACATACAAATTTTATCTATTTTTAAACATTGATTAACTTGATATAAATATTATATAATGTGATTGACATGAATGTTCTTTCTGATGTAATGACACTTTCAGAAAAAAAAAAGAGAAAATAAATATGTGAAGTTATAGGCACAAGGACACCTTTTGTTTCTCCCTTATTTTCTCTCTAAAAAAAGAGAAGCAAAGAATCACCACCAGACAAAAATCAAGTCTGGGGTGGCATGCTTCCCATTAAAAAAATTCCATACCCCACAAAGGGGTGTACCATCAAAAGATGCCAAAAGTACACATGAAAAAATTGTGACCAATGTAGCCACAACTCCACAAATCTAAATCCCAAGTCGAATAGAGGAGGGATAAAAAAAATTCATCAGTTCCTTCTTCATTTTCACACCCCCTAATTTCATCTTATTCTTGTGCAACAAGTCACAAAAAAAAATACATTTATAAAAATGAGAGTGTCAAAGCAAAAGTAAGATGAAGCATGTTTTTCTACAAAATCTTGATTTAGAACCAAGATATGATATTTGTTTTTAATAGGGAATATAGAATTTTGTGTTTTGTGGTTTTAGGAGATTGAGTTGCTTGGCCAAATTTTGAGGTAAGGAATAAAGTGATGTTACAAGGGTGAGGATAGACATGTTGTTAGTATAAATTGGAATAATTTGTGATTTTATTTGTTTGAGGACAAACAAAGATTCAAGTCTGGGGTATTTTGATAAATGTATATTTATCCCTTTTATTTATATATTTTTGATATTTGTTTAGGATTATTTTGTTATTTATTCTCTTAGTTTCATAATTAATTGTGTTATTTTGATTTTCTCTTTAATTGAAGTTTTAATTCTATTTTCTTGTGTTTTGTAGGAAAATTACACAATTTGCAGCAGTCCTGAAATTCATATATACCCTCCACCAAAAGTGACATAACTCTTGCATTCGAACTCCAAATTGAGTGTAAAAGTATTCATTGGAAAGGGAATTTAATTTTCTAAAATAAAATCCTATTATTTGGACCGCTTTGTTGCTTTTCACGGTAGAGAAATATGTTTGAAATCGCTTCTGCGAGAATCTACATTAAAAGGAGTTACATGGTCAAGATAATTAAAAACAACCAACTTTTGATTTGACCAGATCCAGTAAATAAAAAAATTGGTCTCCCTCTCTTTCTTCCCCCTCTTTTGAGGGCAGCCTACCCCCTCCCCCTCCTATAAAAGAGGGACTCTTCACTTGTAAAAGCATTCCGTTCTTCATTCCATTTCATCTAATTTTTAGTTGTAGACTACATCTTGTATAATGTTGGATCTCATTTTAGTTTGCATTTCTTCTGGTCTTTTTATGTCTGAGTAAATCTCTCTGGGGCATGGGAGTATCCCCTTAGCCCGTCTCTATTCAATATAATCAATTATATTCCTCCATCGAACAAATGTCTTCTCTCTGTTTATGCGTGGTTATTTGGATGATCTGATATATTCTTATGGAGTGATATGACCGTGGATCTCTGTAAGAACAAAACAATAGTCTTTTAATTACGATTATCATCTTTTCGTCTTTTTAATCTTATTGTTTTCATAATCCTTGGTGATGCGACCACCTGAGCCTTGAGTTTGAACGCCAGTTTGAATTCTCATGTTTTTGGTATGACCGTGGATAATGGCATGTTGGACGGTTGGGCAATGATCCGTGAACCCCGGGACCAACGGGTTCACGGGAAGTCCGACCCTTGTGAGTTTGTTCATAAGGACGTGTAACCACAAGGTCCTAATTTGATACTTGGAGTTTAGAATTTGATTAGTTGAATAGGAACGTGTTTTGGTGGTGATCTTCCGGACCCCAGATCTTTATTTATTGATTAGTTAACTTTTATTTCAGCACTTTTATTTTAGTTCTTAGTATTAACAACTCTCTCAAATTAGGATTTAATTCTTGTACTTGTAATCGGATTTAGATTTCAAATTTTCTTTTCCGCCGTCCCTTGGATCGATACCTATCCATACTAAATTGACTTGTTGTTCACAACAAGTTGACAATCGGGTCAGAAGGTTAAACTCTAGGACTTTTCCTAGTGATTGTTGCGTGTACAACGACCCGCATCAGTGTTAGAACTGTAGCATGCTTCTATAGGGAGTTGTACAAGGCTACCACTCATTCCAAGAAAACTGCCCACTTGTCTAGTTGTGTATGTCTATTGCAGATGTGGTGTTGGGAGAGGTTAGGAATTGGATGCCCATGTTCACTTGTTATGAACTAGGGGGAGTGGGCAGAAGATGTTCCCTTGGGTTACATGTAAAAATTTACACAACTTCTTTATACATTTTCCTGAATATTTTGTAATGTTTATCTAAATTTAGGTTGTCAATTTATTTAATAGGTGACCTACTTTTCTTCAAAGGAGTGATACTATGAGAGGATCGGTCCAATTTTATGATTCTGCATTTGACCAGATTTTGCCATCTCAGGTATAAGTTACTTCTACTAACATGTTGTATGATATATGTTGTATTTTTTAGGCAGTTTACTCCTTTTTATATGATACATGTTGTATTTTTTTGAATAATCAATACAGTTAACTCCATACATTGAGGATATTCTAGAGAGAGTTCCAACATTGTATCGAGAGGGTCGTTATATTTACTTGGCCTGAGTGCCTCTAGTGTGATACATAGTAGTAGAGTGGCACCTCCCAGATAGAGTACTTGGACAATTATGCTTTGTTCAAGTACAACCTACTCTTGCCTTGCCATACCTTAGTAGGATAGATGGGAGGGGTCATGCTACTAAGGACTAGTTGCATCACTATACAGAGGAGGTGCAATTATGGAACAACAAACATGAGAGCTTAGTTCCCCCTCCACCAAAAGACACAGTCTTCCATCCACTGCTTCACTATGTATGGTGTCATCCATAGTATGTAGTGCCCCTCCAGCTCAGCCTCCGACCACATACTACCCAACCAGTTATCGACAACAACAATTTGTGAGTATCGTTATTATTTCTTTTACAAACTGTTATTATTGATCTTTATTATTTATAATATATGTAATTGGTATTTATTATTTGTACAAACTTTGTTTGAATAGGTAGAATCACATGTGCGGATCCAAGTGGCTTTACAGCAGGCCCATGCACAGATCAGAGATGATATCTACAACATCTAGGGGAGCTACTTTGTGAGTCTTCCTGACTGTGCTCACCCATATGATCCCATACCCACTCCTACTCATACCAATGGTCATGAACCCACACCCACTCCTACTCCTACTCCTCATACATGCATAACTCATTCTGAGCCCATTCCCACTGCTCCTGAGCTCACTCCCACTTCTCAGTACATGGGATGGGGACCGACAGGGCCATACTTTTTAGGAGTTGGTACATTTCTTCATACATCACCCCACCTCCACCAACATCCTTCTATGGAGAAGGCTCTTCTTTTGTTCCATACACTCCACTCCTACCACCAGTTATTCATGAGAGTCGACCACCATCTTATGCCACATACTCGTCGACTCCATTTAATTTCTCAGGATGCACCCCACTTGATGCCCAACATCCAAATATTCAGAGACCCCTCACCCACCTCCATCTTTTCATTACTTCCATGGTCCTCGTCAGCTTACTGCTACACAGTTGTCCCCCATTGAGGCGTCTCTAGATGAGTTTTCTACTCAGGAGTCAGAGGTACATGGAGGCAGGCAAGGACATCGTGGGCGTGGAGGACGTGCTTAGATTATTACAGATTGTACTATTTTGTATATATTCCTTTGTGAAGGCATTTATTTATCTTGTATTTGGATCTATCATATTATGATATAATATGTTCGTTCATGTTGGATCTATCATATTGTATTTTAATTTATAATTTTCTCTTCAAGTTGGTACATGTTGTAACCATAGTTTAAATTGATATCTCATTTTTTTATATTAATGCCTTCTTATCTAATCAATTAGCAATCAACTATTGTTGGTTGCAATAACACTTTTATAATCTGTACGTATGTTTAGAGCTATTCAAATCAACAAATTTATAATAATTGAACATATTATAGACATTCAGATACAAATGAAATAATTATAAATGTACAAATATAATCAATAGTGTTAATATTTAAATCAATAAATAACAAATAATAATTATGAATACAAAAAAATCGAACAAAAAAGCAATATGTCATACATGGGGATGTACTGCTTGCTTTACAGACAATAAGTCTTGCATGGAGATATTCTAATCTGATGTGACAGCAATACGTCTTGGAGAGGGATGTATTGATCTACGAGAGAGCAATGCAACTTCGAGATAGATGCATTGGCCCTACAACAGGGCAATACATCCTAGAGAGGGATGCATTGCTCTACGATGGGACCAATGTGTCTAGCTCGAAGACGTATTGCTCTCTCGTAGAGCAATACGTCCCGCTTCAGGACATATTTGCCCCGCCGCAGGGCAATGCATCCTAACCCGGGACATATTGCTCTACCGTGGGGCAATGCGTCATCCGTTGGGATGTATTGCCCTCACACAGAGCAATACATCTCTAGCGGGGACGTATTGCCCTACAAATGTGTCATTTTGGGAATTAAGATGAAAAACGTGCCATTCTGGGCATTAAAATGGCCAAATGTGCCATTTTAGTTTTTTTGCCTAATAGGGATGGTTTACTCCACTCTTATCTCGCTCTCCACCTCTAACTTCACATGAAAATCCTATAGATCCTCCCTGAAAGCAATAGTAGAGAGAAAAAGTAGAAACTAGGTATCGGTCCCTATCTCTCTTTGCTTCTCTACTGGCCTAGGTATATGGGTCATTGAATAGGTCTGATCTAGGCATAGTTAGTCTACCCAGGACTCCTACCAGTTCTTGATCCTAGTATTAGGGCTATAGAAGGACCTATTCACTCCCTGCCCCTATAAGGTTCAGAGGTAGATGCCACAGGAAGCATGGGATGCGATCTTGCGACTGCATCCTTTCATGCAACTGAAAGATCTATAGCGTCAGACCTGGTTGGAAAAGGTCACACAGCCAATTGACCATGAGACACATACATATATCCCAACATGACTCATAAATTATAGAGACATATGTTATGAATCATCATTTACTTAACTCTTTTCTAGATTTTTCAGACCTTAATATATTTTGTAGTAAAGTGTTTTGACCCTAACCCAATATCCTTTATATTGTAGGTCACCCCATATACAGTTTTGGTGTTCACAATCAACTATTTTTTCCCTTCAAATATGATACTCCACAATGGTGCATATATAGTGATATTGAGCTCAAAGTATACACCATGCAACCTCTAAACCGAAAAACACAATATGAAATTACTTAATTTGGTCACATAATATGTTGAGGCCCATAATTCATTTGAATCTATGTATACTCCATTAGGACACTTCACTTCATAAGAAATCAACATTGACTAGTTACTCATCTAATCATCTCCATGTACTTAAATGGTCATGGATGACTATTGTTGATCATTTGATGGTCTTATAGTCATATTTGTGGGTCAATGACATCAATGTTTGGATATATTGTTGGAGTTTTAAAAGAAAAGTCTCAACTCACTTATCACCCTCAAGTGTATGACGACAATTGTAGTCAAGTGTTGAACACAAGGAGCTAGGTTGGCTAGGCGCAAAGTCATTAACTTTCATTAATCTAAGTCAGATTACAAAGGTTTAGTTTGATTACAGATAAATAAAGACGAGAAACAACAAAAGAGCTTAAGTTAAAGGTCCAATTCAGAATTTAAGGGACTTGGACATTGGATTTCATAAGCACAGCATCACATCATATGTAACTACAAAATTAAAGCATGTTGTGAATTCGTAAGGTGGTTGTCATCGTCATGCACCTCCGATAACATGAGATGGTTCTCAACTTCACATAACACTCCCGTGTCCATGTTTAGTTTTAAACACAACCATGAACCCTCAACATTGTCCATCCACTACCTTGGTCTAGAACACATTTCCATGGATCCTACTCCCTACTCCCTCATACGTTCTCTAGAGGCACAAAGAAGCATAAAACATGTATAAAAGTTGGCCAACCAAGCCTACAAGCTAATAAACACCATAGGCATCGAAAGAGAAGCAAATTAACTAGCATTCGATATAAATTTTGAGTTGACACACGAACAATGGTGTGGGAGTTACTCTTCCATGCCCAAGAAGAAGGTTCTACTCGCTCATAATGGAGAAACAGAAGCACATGGCAGAATTTTTAGAATTTTTCATAGCTAAGAGAAGAAAAAGCCAAAGAAACTAAAAGTGTAGCCAAGGGGGAGTAAAACTCCATCTAAAGGATGAGTTTCCACCATTGGAGCTACTTCAACTCGGACAATCCTCCATCCTGAGAAGCTTGAGTGAGAAAAAAAACATTGTTGCACCTTCTGGAGAAGAAATGGGGAAGAAATAAAGTAGAATGGAGGTTCTTTCTCAAGAAATCTCTTCTTCCACCTTAAAATCACCCTCCTTTTGCTCTGGAACTTCTCTTGGACAAAATTCGTGGTTCAAATGGCAAGTGATAACCGCCCAAAAGGTTGGACTTGTATTTTAAAATTGGGGGTGGTTGCTGTTGATTTTTGCAGAAATTGGTAAAGACACAGTGTGTATGTGCGGAGACATGTCATGTCTCATCTTGTAACTTGTTGAATAACTATTTTTGCGTGAGAAGTATATGGCATGTCACCTTAGAGACATTCCGTGTAGCTGCTATTGGGGTCGATCTGGGCATAAGGCACACAACATGTTCAATTAAATACACGCTCGTGTCCATTGGCAGTAAGTTAGAGTCGATCTCTGGATTGTGAGAACATGTTGTGTCTTAATAAAGATATGTCGTGTTATTTTCTCTACAATTCGGGTACTGAGGTTGCTGGAAACTTACATACCCGTGTGTTAAATAACACATCATGTGTTCTTTGTTGCCTGAGCCTTTCTGGAAAGTAACACATCGTGTCTTATAAAATACACGTCGTGTACGGTGTTGTTTTCTTCGGGATGAACTCTGAGTCGGCTGCAAATCAAGGGGAGGTCTCACTGAGGTCGGATTTGGGTTGGTCTATCTCCAATTTGGCATTTTCAACATGTGCTTGTGAACGACATCATGCAACAAGTAAATAACTAAAAGATGGCAAGTTAATTATGATTACAGGCTAAATGAAAGGCAAAATGAGCTGAATTTGTGCGCGGATGTATGCAAAAAGTAGATATGTAATGCACACATCAAATCCCCCTAAGCTTGAACTGTTTCTTGGCCTCAAGAAAAAATAGCATAGAACACAAATGAAGAAATTGTAAAGCTCATGTATAGATCAAACAAAAAGGAAGATATAAAAGAGATCAAACCAACAATAATCATCAGATTCATATTCATAGCCTTGATTTCAACTTAGACATCCAAGAAAGAAAATTAAGTTTACAAGGAAGGTAATGCATTAAATGAAGTAGTTAACTAGGCAACACTAGAAGGAACTTGGATGAATAGGCCAAATAATTGGTGAATATGCAACAAAACTTTCAGCTATTATTGATGCAAATGATGAATTCTTAGTTAATGTTAGCAATTTTAGCTTTCTCTTCTTGTTTTCCCAAAAGATATGATATTGGGTTGGGGATTCCGACACTCGGCTGCTAATGTAGGCTTATGCACATAAGGAGTGCTGGCTGGGGAATTTTACCCTCTTTTTAGAACATATCACCTATGCGTTGTGACCAGAGCGGACTTACACTAGGTTAGTATGGCATGTGGGCAGTTTCAACCATCTTTTATGGGGTAATTAAGGTGAAGTGAACCAGAATGTAAGTTAAGTTGGTCAATGGTTTCACTTATTTATACCAGAATAGAAGAGAGTTAACCAAATTGTAACATTACTTGGATTCCATTCATTTGTTTTGAAAATTTTTCACTAAAAGGGGGGTTGTAAAATCACTAAGAGTTTGGCAAAATTATCATGTGTTCTAAATAGTGTTGCAAAGTTGACATATTCACAACATTTGTTAAAAATTACATGTATTAGGCAGTCCAGGATGAAAAGGATGAAATTTTAGGCTACAAACATAAATCTGACATTAAACACGTGTTGGTGACCATAAAGTTGATTCATGCATGCTCTTTTACAATTTCTTCAAATGATAATTCCAATGAAGGAGGACAAGATAATTCAAACCTGTGAAGAAAGACATATCATTACACAAAATGAGCCTCACATCATAATAAACTTGACAAGAGAAAAGTAGACACTAAAAACAAAATTAAAAGATAATAAATGGAGAATTAGAAAATAAAAAACAACTACAACTACATTACCGGACAGTTGCACTCCCCTCTAAGCTTGAAATTTGCAGTGTCCTCGGTGCATCAATCAAACCTAAGGAAGAAGAAACTGGGTACCTATCATGGAAGGTATCAATAGTAAGGGCCAATGCCCCCGTGACCAGTAGTAAAATAGTGGTTGATCATCATTATCAGGAATGCCGACCTATACAGGTTGTGGAGTAGGCTTAGGTTGCGGTGGTAGAGGTGCAGGACGGTGCGACTGAGGCATTGGATAGTGGCCTTGAGAGATATGCCACATATCCATGCAATGGACCATGTCATGCATCACAGAATATTGCTGACCCATCAGGTCAAGATGAGATGGTCAAACTGCTATTGAACATATCCATAAAGATGCCTAACATTAGGCATCACCCAAGTGTACTCTGTTTGAGTTTTGCTGGAGGATGGCAGTGCTCTGTGTGGCTTAGAAGATGGAGTAACTTGATCCTCATTTGCATCAACATTATCACCTTGACCACTAAGGTCGACCTTCCAATTGTCCTTGTTTGTCAAAGTGATGTTCTTCCAGTCAGGTAGGTCTATGTATTGATCATTGTCAAAGTATTGTCTAAACTTGGCATCATTTTTGGGGACCCTAATAATCAGCCTTGCAGAGATCATATATTGGATGTCCACCAGGTTCCTACCTTGTGCAACCTTTAGACCGGTCAGGTCCACGTCAAGCTTGGTGCCTAAGTGGGTAATTAATCCCCCACACATGATGTCCGCGGATTCTATCTTCTGATCTTCTTGATGTCCAAGAACCGGATGAGGATGAAATACCATGCATTTATCTAAAAATTATAAACCATATCCCACTGAAAAATCAAATATTATTTCCCACACACACCTTGTATTTCTTTCTTGGTAAAGACACATATGCTGAGGAGGCGGTGGACGTATCAAAATATGGGGTTATGGATAGTAGAAGTCCTGGCCTTTGCGGCATCATGTCTCTCTTCAACTATGATCTCATTCCATAAAACATCACTTTAAAAGTAGGAGGGTAGGCTAGAGCACACTCGTAGTTGCACTCTAAAAGCTCACAAAAATCCATGAAGGTGATATTGTATCTCTGGACTAGAAGACAGAAGCAAATGAATGCATATGGTTTGAGCCTACGCTTTGGGTCCTCCTCAACCTTAAGAGTAGGAAGAAATTCATAGACAATGTGAGGGTAAGTTTTTCATTATCGTTAAGTAGATGTAATCGAGACCAATGTCTTTGAGGTTCAGCTTGACCTCGTTCTTGAGCCCTAGAGCATTAATGGTGTCTTCTCATGTGAATCAGGTAGGGAGGACCCTACGAGAGATGAGGAATTGACATGTCGTGTCTTCCTCCATAGTAACCCTAAAATGAGTTGTGGATATGTAGGTGGGGGGAAAAGATGAGCTTGGTACATTCCTGTAGTTCGATGTCTGCTTCACCGACGCCATTTCTGCTTGAGAAGTCGTTCAAATGATCTTGAACATGGAGTGTCTAAAGAGGGACACGACGTGTGAGTGGACAGGAAGGTTGGTGAATTAGGCAGTGTGCACGACGTGCTCTAAGGAAGACACGATGTGTACCTAGAGCGTGCAGTGACTGGAGGTTGTATATGATGGCTTTTCTTTCACACAACAAGGCCTCGGCTGCTCCTGGTGTGTCTACATGAATCGATGATGGAGAGGATGACAACAGATACAGTGTGTGTTGCTTTTCTTGCTAGGATGGAGGATGTGCCCATTGTAGTGACAGATCATGGTGACAAAAGCTTGCTTGTGGAGCAACAGAAGGCAGTGACAGTGCTTGGACCTTCCTTACAGAGCAATGGAGGCACTCAGAGCTTGGACCTTGCTTGCGGAGCAACGACGGCTCTCAGATCTTGCTTCGGGGGCGGTAGCGGCGGACACGATCGAGGAGTCGCACACAGTTATTAGAACATAGTTGGTTGAGAGTGAAAGTGAGGGAGATGGCTTGGGATTAGGGTTAAAACCCCACTTTCTCATCTTCGGACAGGGTGTGTCTTTTTGAGGACACAACATGTACTTTTATAGTGGTCGCTCGTTGCCTTTCAAATGTGCTTTGACTACAAAGAAAACATCGTGTATGTTTTAAAACAACGTGTAAGATTCCAGAAGCCAAGTTTGAAGCCCCCTACTGATAACGACATGCCCTATTCAAATAAAGACACTAGGAAAAATATAGCCATTCCAGATTGAGCACCGCACACATCGTGTTCTACTTAATCACACGTCGTGTAACATTTTAGGTGGAAACTACGCACTCTCTACTTGATAACGATCACTACACGTCAAATAAAGACATGTCGTGTGTTTTTCTAGAAAAACTCAATGCTTTTGAAAGACATGTAGAGTATGTTGTGTTTGATCAAAAACACATCATGTATGATTCAAGTGGGTGTCATCTATGATCATACACGCTGTGTTTGAAATAGTACATGACGTTTACCCTTGAGAATCTGCATAGTCGTCCCTTTTGTGAGTAGCGACACGACATGTGCAAATAAAGACACTACGTGTCTTTCTGAATTTCTGTAGAAATTGTCTTCTATGATCAACACCTGTTGAGATGATGATATGTATCTATGAGGGCCTACATTATTACATTCATCCATGACAAGTTTATTTTTAGAATTGAAAATATTCTTGACTAAAACTAGTTAATGAAATCTATCCTAATTTGGGGTCAACTCCCACAAGTTCCTCCATTTAGAGTCCAGAGTAAGACTCTTCAACTCTTTGATCATGCATCTTGAAGGGAGCAAGAGGCTCCCTTGTCAATCTCCTCCCCTTCAGTGTAAAACTTGCATCTTTGTCCTTTGACCTTGAATTGTGATTATTTTCATTGTAGCTCAACTGTCCCATATAGATAGACCTTTGAGACTAAGAATGGTCCGGACCACTTAGATCTCAATTTCCCTGGGAAAAACTTGAGTTTGGAATTAAACAATAAAACTTAGTCTCATTGTTTGAATTATTTGACTTTGATTCTTTTGTCATGCTATCTCTTTGTCTTTTCATAGTAGATATTTGGGTTCTCATATGCGTCCATCCTGAGTTCTTTAAGCCTTGGAGTTGTAGCAATATTTTCTCTCCTGCTTGCTTTAGATCGTGGTTAAGGAATTTAATCGCCCACAATGCCTTATTCTCCAATTCTATCGGTAAGTGACATGATTTTTCATAGACTAGCATAAATGGAGTTGTCCCAATTGGACTTTTAAAAGCTGTCTTGTATGCCCATAGTGAATTATCTAGATTCAGTGCGCAATCCTTTCTTGAGTTGGAGACAGCTTTTTCTAGAATAGCTTTTAGTTTCCTATTGGAGATCTTCACCTGACCTGATGTTTGAGGATGATAAGGTGTGGACACCTTGTGCTTCACTGCATATTTGCTAAGCAGGTTATTAAAATTCCTTTCATTGAAGTGGTTGATACCATCAGATATTATCTCTCTTGGGACTCCAAACCTAGGAAAAATGATCTTCTAGAATAGTTTTATCAAGGACTTGGCATCTGGTGATTGAATGGGGATTGCCTCCACCCATTTAGATACATAGTCACATGCTACCAGGATAAACTTGTAGCTTCATGAGGATGGAAAAGGGCCCATATGATCTATACCCCACACATCAAAGACCTCTATCTCTAAGATTGAATTCAACAACATTTCATCCTTCCTTGAAATCCCTCCAATTCTTTGACACTTGTTACAACCTTTCACGAACATGTGTGCATCACAAAATAGACTTGGCCAACAGAAACCTACTTGAAGAATCTTGGTTGCAGTCTTGTCTTCTCTAAAATGTCCAGCATAGGGGGAGGGATGGCAATATGAAATTTCACTTGCAATCTCTTTATAAGGAATGCATCTCCTAATAAGACCAGCTGAACTTTGATTGAACAATAGGGGGTCATCCCAATAATAGAACTTAACATCATGGAGGTACTTTTTCTTCTATTGGTATGTGAAATCAGAAGGAAGCCATGTAGTAGCTAGATAATTTGCAAAATCAGCAAACAATGGCATAGCAAGAGAGTTCACTACATATAACTTCTCAATAGGAAAATAGTCATCAATTGGAACCTTGTCATCAGCTTTGGTTGATAGGTGTGAGAGGTGATTAGTTACATTATTTTATGTCCCTTTCTTACTTTGATTTCCAAGTCAAACTACTATAATAGCAGTATCCAACAGATGAGGTGAGGTTTTGCATCTTTCTTACTTATGAGGTACCTTATCGCAACATGATTTGTATATACAATGACCTTGGAACCCACTAGGTATTGTCTAAACTTATCAAAGTCATAGACAATGGAAAACATCTCCTTCTCAGTAGTATCATAGTTGATTTGTGCATCGTCTAGGGTTTTACTTTCATAGTGTATGGCATGGATTTTGTTGTCTTTTCTTTGTCCCAAACCTACTCCTATAGTGTAGTCGCTTACATCACACATTATCTCAAAAAGAGAACTCCAATTTGGTGGTTGAATGATGGGTACTGAAACTAAAGCATATTTCAATCTTTGGAAAGCAATTTGGCAATCATCATTGAACATGAACTCAACATCTTTTTCTAGAAAGGAGCATAAAGGCTTTGCAGTCTTTGAAAAGTCCTTTATGAATCTTCTGTAGAAACCTACATGTCCCAAGAAGTTGTGAATTTCTTTCACATTGGTTGGAGTTGACATCTTTTCAATAGCCTCCACTTTAGCTTTATCCACTTAAATTACCTTTCTTGAAATAGCATGGCCTAGTACAACCCCTGTCTGCATCATAAAATGGCACTTCTCCCAATTGAGCATGAGGTTGATTTGTTGGCATCTCTGCAAAACTTTACTTAGATTCAACAAACAATCATCAAATGAATTGTCATAAACACTAAAGTCATCCATGAATATTTCCATAAGCTTTACAATGTAATCAAAGAAAATTACCATCATAAACCTTTGAAATGTGGTGGGAACATTATAAAGCCCAAAGGATATCTACCTATAAGCATAAGTTCCATAAGTACATGTAAAAGTGGTCTTTTCTTGGTCGAGTGGGTAGATGGGAATCTGAAAGAACCCGTTGTACCCGTCAAGATAGAAAAAGTAAGAGTGATGGGCAAGCCTTTCAATCATCAAGTCAATAAAAGGTAAAGGAAAATTATCTATTCTTGTGGCTTTATTTAATTTCCTATAATTAATGTACATTTTCCATCTAGTGACGATTATTGTTTGTATTAATTCATCATTTTCCCCTTTTATTACAGTTGTTCCTCCTTTCTTGGGGACAACATGTATAGGACTCACCCATGGACTATCACTTATTGGATAAATAATTCCAGCATCTTTAAGTTTGAAAATTTCCTTTTTTAAAACTTCATCATATTTTGGTTTAGTCTCCTTAGGAGGTCTATGCATGGTTTGGCATTTTCTTCCAAAGCTATTCTATGCATAAAGATAGATGGGTTAATTCCTTTGAGGTCATCAATTGAGTACCAATGAATGCATATTCATCCATTATTTTGCACATTTTTCTTAGTCATTTTCCTTAGATTTTCTCCTTTTCAGTAATTTCTGGACTAGATTGTAAATTTTATGTTTCTTGATTATTTATGAAAACACTTAACCTAATTTTTCCAATATTGTAGAGATTTTCTCAAAAGATTCATTTTGACCATCTGAGTCAGCGAGACGGTCGTCTCACTGATCCCATATGGTCATCCCACACCTATGAAGATCCTCGTCTCAGTACTAGACGACCACCTAGCCTTAGTTTCATTAGCTTGCGTAGCAGGTCAGACTCTCGTCTGGATTTAGCAATACGATCATCTCATGGATCTAGTCCCACATCACAAATCTAGCATTCAAGCCACATAGTTAGGGTTTCAACATTATGCATACACACATGGTGTCGCGAGATGAACGCCTCACTAGGCCAACTGCTCGTTTCAAGGCCTTACTTTGAGACCAAGAAAACATAAGACGGGCGCCGCCACTAAGGTTCAATTGCCACTTCAAGATCTCACTACATGACACTAGGAATTGGCATTCCATTGATCCAGATGATCGTCTGGGTCATTACTTTAGACTCAAGATTCTGGCCACATAACCCTTCTTAGGGGTTCAACCCGAAGCTTCTAGGAGCATGCCCATCCCTCACCAAACAACTGTCTCATTTAGCAAGATGAGCATTTCATGGTACGTAGATAACAATTTTCAACAGCCGTCAGTTGTAATTCTCTTTCCCCCTCTTGGGGTTTCCACCTCTCCTTCCCCGATAAAAGGAGGGGGAATCCACTTTGAAAATGGTCGCATTTTGTACAAAATCAATAGAGGAATTTTGTAGTTTCGTTTTAGTGTAAATTTACATTCAAGAGCAATAAAGCTAGTTCTTTTATTTCACATCTGCATCTCTATTTCTCTGGGTTTTCTCCTTCTCACTTTTTCTTCTTAGAGTAGGAGATAAAAAAAAATGAGTCGTTTAATTGTCAGCGCCTTGGACTCTATGAAGATCCGGATTTGCGGTCTATGGCTCTCTTGCTTTCCTTCCTTGTTTCTCACATCCTTGCCATGAGTGGTGAGTAGTTCTCATATCAAGACAAGATGAGTATCCCCTTAGACGTATTAATTGGACCGGTCTTTAACATTACTATTTAGACTGGTGGTTTTTTATTTAGAAATTGCATATTTAAAAGAAGTAATTAATGATTTTTATCGCTTGTTAATCCTGATGGATGCGACCATGGAAACCAGGATTTAGAACGCCTAAAACAAATTCATGAGAATTTGGATGAGACCGTAGAAAAATCCTCTTTGGGATGAAGGACAATGATATGTGAAGAACCAATGGTTTCATATGGAGTTCCTCTTTTGAGTTTTATTTACAAATAAAGTGCATACCTAATTCCTTATTATTTGTCATGTATTGCTCGATTCTATTTTCACAGAGGGCTAAGGTGGTGAACCCCCCCATGCCTCGATGCTTTCCACCTTGATTTAACACCTTTCTTAAAGGTTTGCTTTCAATTCGCCTTTTAAATTTCTGCACTTTACCTTTATTTAGTAAATTTTTGTGCTAACAATTTCTTCTTTGCTCTCTTTTGTCTTAGAATAATCTTTTTCTTATTTTTCATTAGTGTAATCTTTTATTCTTCTGGAAAATTACTTTCTCGTAATAGACTAATCAACCCCTCAAATCAGACTTTATTTTATGCAAATCTTCCAAAAACACCAAAAATAAATCAGGTTTAAATGAAACGAATCTTAAAAATGTTGTCCTATGGGATTGACCCTTCTATACTAGCCTTAATCGGAAAGTAAAAAAAAGATTAAACTCTAGGATAATTTTTCTAATGAATTGGTGTGCAAACGACGCGTATCAAGTACCCTATCACATCTTAATAGCTTCTAAGTTAATTTAAGAGTTTTTCTTCTTGATCATCATTCAATTCAGCATTTATAATAACTAGAGAGGTGGAGTTTGGGCCTAAGAAATCATACCTCAACCCCGATGGGAGGGGTTTTAATTCTACCTATTTGTTTGGAGTCGTGGTGTTTCTTTCCTCATTCTTCTTTGATTCTTCCTCACTTGGTGGAATCTTCAAGGTTTTAGAAATTTCCTCATTGAAAGTGACTTTCGTATCTTCTTCTTCAAATCATCAAGAATAGTCTCAACATTATTCTTTTATTCCTCAAGTAGTGTATCAATAGTGTCTATCGGGAAAAGGTACTCCTTGGAGTTGGGTGCATTCATGGCATCATAAATAGAGAATACAAGTTCTTCATCTCGAACTCTAACAGTGAGTTTTCCCTCTCTAAAATCAACTAGACAACTTGTAGTACGTAGGACGGGTCTTCCAAAGAGGACTGGATTGGTTGGGTCCTCAAGCATTGCCAAGACCACAAAGTCACATGGAATGAATAACTTCCCTATCTGTACGGGGATATCTTCAATCACTCCTCTAAGATGTTTGATTGAGAGATCAGCCAGCTGAATCATTAAAGTTAGTTTCAAATCTCCCAAGTCCAACTTTTCCTACAAAGAAAAATGAATCAAGTTGATGCTTGATTCAAGATCAACAAGGCCTTTATCAAAAATAGAGTCTCTAATCTTTCAAGGGAGATTGAAAGCACGTTGATCATCTAGTTTTTTAGGCATGCAGTTCTAGGTGATAGAGCTTAGCCCTTCAGATAACATAACAGTTTCAGCTTGAACAGATCTTCTTTTCTTTGTTAAAATGTCTTTCAAGAACTTAGCATAGGAGGACATTTCATCTATGACTTCAACTGGAGGTATATTCACATACAACTTGTTCAAAGTGTCCATGAACTTATTGAACTTAATGTCATCTTTGGTATTAGCAAATATGTAAGGGAAAGGGGCGTTATGTTTGCTAGAAGAATCACCTTGATGCAGATTTCTAGCAGATTTCTTTCTTTGATTCGCAATAGTCTCTTCAACAATGGTATCAACAACTTCTTCAGATTTCCTCTTGGAAGGCAGTGTAGACCCTCTTATGATTTCTCCACTCCTTAGAGTCACTAATTTGAAAGTCTCCTTAGGATTCATAACTGATTGACTAGGCAAAGAACCTGAAGATGTTCCTTGATTGGCTAAAGCTTGTTGAGCTATCTGGTTCTTCAACATCTTGGTGTGGGTGACAATACCATCAACTTTAAAAGACAATTGTGTGATAGAATCCTTCAAGAGATTGCCATGTACCCGAAACTTGTCATTCTGCTGGATTTGTGTGGTCAAAAAAGTCTCAAGGAGGCTTTCCAAGCTGTATTTTTGTGGTGGTAGAGTCACTTGTTGAAATTGATTGAAGTTCCTATTGTTGTTTTTATTATACCCCAACAGTTGTTGACGGTTGGTCTTCATTGGCTAGAGATTTCTCATAGGTTGTTGACCTTGAGCTTGACCTTGTTATTGGTTCAGTGCGTTGTTGTTCCTGTAAGAAAAGTTTGGATGGTCTCTCCATCCTGGTTCATAGGTCTTAGAGAAAGGATTGTAGGCATGTTTGGTATTGAAGTTGCCTACAACATTGACTTGTTCTAGCATCTCAGTGGCATTCAACTGTGGTGTAAAGCAAGAAGAAAAGTTGTGACCAAATGTTCCACATGCCTCACAAACTTGCTCAACTGCTTGAACAAAGTGAGTGGTCAACTTTTTAAACTTTTGAGTCAAGGCATCAAGTTTGGCTACAATCAGATCTACATCGTCCACAGTGTGCTTCCCACTAGACTTCTCACTTGAGCTAGTAGAAGAGAAAGGCTGAGTGGTCCTTTCAGAACTCCACTGGTTGGGGTTGTGTGCCATATTTTCAATGATGGCATAAGCTGTCAGAACTCCACTGGTTGGGGTTGAGTGCCATATTTTCAATGATGGCATAAGCTTCACTATAGGATTTGTTCATTAAGGCTTCATTTGTAGTAGCATCAATGGACATACAGGTGTTGTAGAATAACCCGTTATAGAAGGTTTGTAGTATCAACCAATTGGTCAAACCATGATAAGGACAAAGGCATTGTAGATCCTTAAATCTCTCCCAAGTTTCATTAAGCGTCTCACCTTCTTGTTACTTAAATTCTGTGATTTGGTTCTCAATTGGACCATCTTGCTAGGAGGGAAATACTTATTAAGAAAAGCATTTAACAATTCATCCCATCTCTTGATGGAACGCTTGGGAAATGAAGAGAGCCACGCCTTGGCCCGGTCTCGTAAGGTGAATGGAAACAGGAGTAGGCGTACTCCTTCAGCTGGAACACAATTGATTTTGAAGGTGTTCATATACTGTAGAAACTCTGCTATGTGAAGATTTGGATCTTCCATTGGAGTTCTTCCGAAGCAATTCTGTTGGATCATTGCATGATTGTAGGGTTTATGGAGAAGTTATTCGATTCTATTGTAGGATTATCTATGGCTCCACAAATATTTATGGAAGCTAACACAGTAAAATCTTTTAGCAGAAAGTTATCCTCCATCTATGATTTCTGAAGAGGAATGGGTGAAGGCAGTGGTGAAGGCTATGATCCCTCCAAACTTGAAGAGTTATTAGTCCTTCTTGCTCTCCTGCGCCTACTAAAGGTTCCCTCTATTTTTGGGTCTAGAAAGATTGATGTTTGTAGACCCCTCTTAGAACGTTGCATGCAACCTGAAAAGCAAAAATTTTGTGAGATTCACAAAAACAAAGAGGTACCACAATATGGGATATGAAAATGATGACTTAGTCTCAAATACTTGTTAACTCATCTAATCTAACTAAAATTATTGTAGCTCCCCGGCAACAACGCCAAAAATTTGTTGGAGTTTTAAAACAAAAGTCTCAACTTGCTTATCACCCGCAAGTGTACATGGTCAATTATAGTCGAGTGTCAAACACAAGTAGCTAGGTTACACTAGTACATAACCGGCCTTTAGTGTCGATTTTAATGTGACACCTATGTCGGCGCCGCTAAAAGGCCAAACGTTAGGCGTCGGTTCTCAAACCGATGCCACAACCCTTCGCGCGCCACCGAAGATGCGCCAGCAGGGGGTATAGGCGTCAGTTATTAGCTTTGAAACCAATGCCATAAACCTTCGCACCACAGAAAAGGCACCATCTGGGGCACTATCAGCGTGGTTTATTAGTGATAACTGACGCTATCTCACCAGCTTCCACAGTCGTGCTGGCCAACACGGTCGTGGTGTCTGGTCTGCTACCACGACCGAGGTGGCTAGCATGGCCGTGGTGTCTGGCCTCATTAGGGAAATCAACGTCGGTTACTAGTAGGGAAACCGATGCCAAAACCATCAGCGTCGGTTTATTATTGATAACCGACGCCACATCATATGCATTAGGCGTCGGTTATAATTATTTATCTGACGATGTAATCATTTTTCATCAGTTTAAACAAATAACTGATGCCTATTTCATGTTTTTTTTTCTTATCAGTCTGCATGCCTGTTGTGGCTGGTCGCAGGATGAGAATCATGCAGTTCAGTTATGAACTGTAGGTTTTATGACATCCATTGATATCAGCCAACAACAGGCCACAAACTTGCAAAATTAACAACATTAATTTTCACACATTTAGCAATCTGCAGTTCCATTCGATTTTCACACATGTAGAAACATTCATGTAGCAATTTGCAGTTCCATTCATTTTCACATTCACACATGTAGAAACATTCATATAGCAGCCAACAGTTTCATTTATTTTCACATTCACACATGTATAAACATTCAGACACATGTAGAAACATTCACACATATTATAATTCAGAAATTCATTTACAAAATATCAAACATTCACACATATTATAATTCATAAATTCATTTACAAAATATCATTCTTTAGTCATTATTCGCTATCAACATCCCAATTATATGTTAAAACCCCCACTACTTGTATGGTTGTTTCCCATTCTTCTCTTACATCATTTAATTCTTCTGTTGTACAGGGAGCATGTACATCTGGTAAGGCCTTTCCTGTAGTGTGGTCAGTTTTAAATGCCTGCAAAGAGAATGATGTATATATATAATTAATAATATATACATAAGATTGATATATTTCATATTATCTAATGAGACTATATATAATACCTCAGGAATGGTATCAATGTCCACTGAGGCATATTTGATAATCATGTGCATAAATCACATCACATAGTATGCACATGCCCATCCGTTGTCTTATGTAGCACACTATAAATTGAAACATACAAAATATTAAAAAATACAACTAATTAAGCATTGTTCACATAAATAATATATACATTGTAGTCGGGAACTTACTTCTACATTATTCTAAATTATTGGCTGGTTCTTTTTCCTGGGAACCTTTCCTCCAGCCTTTTTGAACTCATCTAAACCCCTACATGTTAATGTAACAAAGTACATTGCATAATTAAATATTAATGTAATAACATATGTTAACAGATATGAAAATGAAATATTTCTCACCGGAATAATGCCATTTTCATTTTGTGTCCATATTTTGAATTCAATTTAGTCCCCTTAGGATCTAGATAATAGACAGTGACGTCTCAGGGACAATAACTAGTAACTCCCAATGCATACCACTAGACGTAAAAAAGTTAAAAATTAATAACTCAAAATCCATAATAAAAATGTAATTTTCTTAAGTCCAAATTATAAGCAAAGTAAACTTACTCCACATTGAATGGAGCTATTATCAATGTCTTCTTATTTTGAGAAAAAATTGTAAAAGCATCACATCAGTATTGTTGAACTGACGGAGGGTCTTTAGCTACTAGACTAATCAAAGATGGAATCAAAAATCCTACATGTTCGAATGAAAAATCTGCACATCTCTTGTCTAAGTAGCTGCAAAACATGTATTACGTATGCATTAATAAATAAGAAACCAGATCACCAGATCCTACACAAGGTATATGGATGTATAAAGAAGATCTCACATTATCCATAGCTCTATCACAGATGTATTCATCCAATTATATCGAAACAACTCCAAAATATCTTGTATAAATAGTTTGCTTTCGTATGATTGACCTGCAACATCCACATCTATAGAAACAATTATAGGGCAATTTATATCATGTTCGCCTAACCATATTGCCATACCCCTACAATTAGGACCTAACGGGACAGGTAGGTCCTGTGGAACCCAACTTGGTAATGTAGGAGGTGGAGGTGGAGGCCTAGATGCTCTAGGTGTCTTCTTTTTAACCTATATATATATAATTTCAGATCAATTGACATCATATACACACACTAACAATTTAACGTAATGTAAATTTACCATACAGTTTCAGTATAGAGGACATCCGCTTTTGGCCACACCCTTCTGCCTCACCAAGCGTTTCACAATCTGGATGGGCATATGGCAATGGAAGATCCATCCAATTGGGTAATATATGTATCGGGCGCACACGAACCCAACCAGCTGGTAATGGAGATCCATGAAACATTTCACCTAGTAAGGATGGGTAAGCTGATGCCTCTGTAATGAAAAATTCTTTACTTTTTAGACGACATGGATTCAACCCCTACAAATTTTTGTGTGAAGAATGTTATATACATATATACATATCATCTTGAAAACATATCATCTTAAAAACATATCATCTTGAAAAGACTAGTTACTATGTCATAAAAATACTTACACCGGATGTGCTAGGTGGTGGGTCTACATGATTACTCCCAACCTCTGCAATAGGAGTAGAGCGGGACGCCATAGGTACTGTCTGCTGAGTGGCAGTCAGAGATGACTGCCACTTGCTCATTGCTTCTTCGAGTTTCCTATCAACTATCTTATCTACCTATACATGGATAAAAGAAACGTTAGCTTCTGATGATTGAATTCTCTTTTACAGTAACATTATAAAGAAAGAATAGGTTACCTCTTCTTGTGAAAGTCCCACTTTTGGGACATGTTTGCGCTGGGATGGCCCAAAGAACGCTTTGATGCCCACACCAGTGCCTGCAGCCCTAACACGTCCAGGATGCTCTGGGATACCCAGAGTAACTGTCAATTCATCTCTTGTGCCCTCAGGGATGAACTTTCCTTGTTTCCTCAGCTCGTACAACTCCCGCTAATTGCCAAAACAAAAATTTGTAATTAAGTAAACACCCCAAATAATCAATATTCGAACGATTGCTCTAAGAGTTGTATTTTACCATTTTTTCAGCCGCCTCAACAGTTGTGGGCTTCCTTATTTCTCCCTTTTTATTTTTCCTCCCAACTATCCAGACATCATGGCGAGGCAGAGGTGTGCTACATATAGTAGAGGACTCCTGAGTAGCAGCAGACTGAGCAGTAGACTCAGCCTGTAGTCTTTGGCAAATGCCTGCATACCCCTTTGGACCCATTGTGTGGTCATGCACATTCAGTGCACGCCTTGCTCTTTGTGCCTCACTGAGGGCCTAGTTAATATGCACATTAATGATTTGGTTAGTAACACTAAATGTTAATCTTGAATAGGTGAATACAATGTATATTAATTAAATGGGAGTGACGTGTAATACCTTAAATTCATCAGTTTTTCTTGATGCAACAAACGCGTCCCATTCTTCTTTGTCCAGGAAGTTCCACTATTCAGTGGTTGTCTTCTTCCTCTTGTCACCTTCTTTTATGTATTCTCGGGTGAGATTTGTCCTATAGTTCCTTAGGACTCTCCCACAACGTTGCATCACGCATTTACGATGCAACTTTTCATCCAATTCAAATATACTCTGCAAAATAGAATTGCTATTAACTAGTATCCAAAAAATTAGTAATCTACAAAATAGAATTGCAAATTAATAATAACTCACGCATAAATCCTTCCATATTACGTCTTTCTTCCCCTTAGAAACTTTATTCTAAGAATCTATCTTACAACCGCAATGGCTACGAGTAACATACCCAAGATAGGAAATAAACAAATTGCGATTCACTCCAATTGCATTTCCTGCATTATCAAAATCCACAACAAGTTTGGGTCCATTTCCCCTTTGTTCTATTAACTTCTTCATCATAGTGATGCCCCTTCTCTTGTCAACTTTTTGATGCTGCTCATCAAGTGCCTCAAGTGCTTCAAAGGGTACATGTGCATCATCAACCTAAAATTTGATAAAATAAACACACTTACAGGATATAACTATAAATGGACATGTAGATATAAATATATGACATTGTAAAAGTCACATTGTAAAGTAAACACCTAAAATTTCACATTGTAAAAGTCACATTGTAAAGTTCACATTCACATTGTAAAGTAATTCACATTGTAAAGTTCACATTCAGAAAAATAAAACATACAAAAAAATATAAACATGCCTCTAATATTGTGAATTTTTATCAATTAACAATCCTTCATTGTGATCTCTGCGCACATACAAGTCATCATTAGCTTCAATATTTGCTGGTGTTGGCAACCCAACTGAGAATGGACTGGAGTCATCATACTTATCATAGAACTCTTCTTCATCTATAGGATCTTCAATGAACTGCCTTTTACCATAAAGAACAACCGACCATTTATCATTTGCAGGATCATCGATATAAAATACTTGTTTCTCTTGTGATGCCAATATGAATGGTTCACCCTTCTCGTCAATATTTTCAAAGTTCACTAAAGCGAAACCCAATTCATCCACTATAACTCCTTTGGTGTTATCAACCCAATTACATTTGAAGAGCGGAATTCTGAAATCTATGTAGTCAAACTCCCATATGTCTTCAATGAAATCGTAATACGACATTTTTGCTTCACGTGGACTCTTATCCCTTGCCCTTGCAAAAAACATAGTCGACGCTTGAAGGGTGACCCCACTGTTTTGGACGACACTCTTATCATCTTGGCGCTTTGTGTAATATGTGAATCCATTAATGTCATACCCTTAATAAGACATAATATTCAATTTTGGTTTAAAGGCGAGGCATTTGATAGTTTCAGTAATATCATCTGGTGTTTGAGATAGTTGATGTAAGACTTTATCTTCAAACCACTTAATAAATGTCTTGTTATGCTCTCTAGCAAGCCACATTGTATTAGCTCGAGGATATTGTCTCTTGATGAAATTGGTATGTTCCTCGATATAAACACTCACTTCATCCATGTTGTGTAAAATATACAAGTGACCTTGTTCCAACTGCTCACGGCTGATTACTTTCACCCATGATCCCAAAATTCCTTTGCCAAATTGCTCCTCAATATTCTTGTCATTACCAGGAGTGTCATTACCACTGAGAAAGTCATTGCAAAAATCCATAACCTCTCTCGCCACATAACCCTGAATAATACTCCCTTCAGGCCGATAACGGTTTCGAACATCACTTTTAAAAATGCTCATGTATCATTCAAAGGGATACATCCAATGCAAGAAAACTGGTCCCAACATTTTCACTTCCCTAGTCAAGTGGACAACAAGATGTACCATGATATCAAAGAACGACAGAGGAAAATACATCTCAAGCTGACATAGGGTAACAACCACTTCTCTTTGCAAATTATCGAGAGTATCAGGGTCAATAACTTTGCTGCACAGACTGTTGAAAAAGAAACAAAGTCTGGTGATTGCAAACCTTACATGTTTCGGAAATATAGATCGAATTGCCACAGGCAATATTTGTTGCATTAGAGTGTGACAATCATGAGATTTAAGACCTATCAACTTTAGATCTTTCATTGATACCAATCTACAGATGTTGGATGAGTAACCCTGTGGCACCTTAACATTTACCAAACATTCACAAAAAGATTTCTTCTCCTTTCTAGACAATGTGTAACAAGTGGGAGGTAAGTATGTTCTCTGATTTCCCATTTCACATAATTTTGTTAATTCTGACCTTATTCCCATTTCTCGTAGGTCTAGTCTGGATTTTATCGCATATTTAGTCTTACTTGGTATATTCAACAGAGTACCAATGACACTATCACAAACATTTTTCTCAACGTGCATGACATCGATACAATGCCTGACTGTCAAAGAACTCCAATAAGGAAGATCCCAAAATATTGACTTCTTCTTGAATAAAGATTTGTCACTCCGTGTGGCCATAGTACATTGTGATCTCTTACCAAATTCATTGACAAAATCTTTTACTCTTTCATAAACAACCTCCCCTGGTATAGGTTTAGGTGCACTTCGTTCCTCATTCAATCTATTGAATGCTTTGCGCTTCCTACGATACAGATGGAATTTTGTAAGAAACCTTCGATGACCGAGATATACAGTCCTACCGCCATGTTTTAGTCTTGTTGAATCAGTGTTCTCTTCACATATAGGACACACTTTATCTCCTTTGACACTATATCCAGACAAGTTCCCATATGCTGGAAAGTCAATAATAGTGCAAAACAACATAGCATGCAAACGAAATGTCTCTCTTCGTGAAGCATTTTAGGTCATCACACCTTCACCCCAGAGTTTCTTTAAGTCATCAATCAAAGGTTCAAGATAAACATCGATATCATTTTCAGATTGTTTAGGGCACGATATCAACAACGACAACATTACATACTTATTTTTCATACACAGCCAGGGAGGAAGATTGTATATAATAAGCATGATTGGCCAAGTGCTATGTTGGCCGCTCAATGTCCCATACAGATTCAACCCATCTATACAAAGCCCAAGTCTTAGATTCCCGACTTCTTCACCAAATTCAGGGTACAATAGATCAATCATCTTCCACTGTGGGGAATCAGACGCATGTTGAAGGATCCCATCATTATTTTTCTTAACATCTGCATGCCACCTCAAATTCTTTGCATCTATCAGATTGGCAAACAAGCATTGAAATCGTGATATTATAGGTAGATACCACATCACCTTGGCAGGAGAACCAGTTTTGGACTCCCCAAAAGTCGTCAATTTATACCGTGACACACCACATTTTGGACAATCTTTCAAATCCACATAGTCCTTTTGAAATAATACACAATCCTTCGGGCATGCGTGTATCTTCTTGGCATCCATTCCCATTTGGCACAATAATTTCTTTACCTGGTATGTTGAGATTGGTAGCTCGTTTCCTTCAGGAAGCATTTCTTTCAACAAAGACAACAATCACGTGAAGCTTTTGTCGCTCCATCTATTGTTAGCTTTCAGCTTATACAATCTCAACACAGCGCTAAGTTGTTGGGTTTTAGGGTAGGCAGAGAAGGCAGCGGAAACAAAAATTTCTCCCCCTAACCCGGAACAAGGAAACGCGTCAACGTATATATAATAGGAAAGGATGGTTTGTGGAATCATACCTTGTCCCAAGGCTTGCTTGGCGACAATACCTCGCGCTATGCACGCTCTTCAACTCCGGTCTTGGACAGCGTCTGTGCAGCTCCTGGTCGCACCGGGACTGACGACTCCTACTAGTACCGGACTGTCAGATGACAGTTGTCCTCCTGAGCAGTAGTGACATCCCGCCTCTGTAGTAGTCCACACGGACCACCTGGAACTCCACACTCCTTGTCCCACAAGGAAGTGGAAGGAGTCGCACCCTCCTGTTGACGTACTAGTCGCCAATACACTCTCCTACTGTCAGTTGCAACTGCAGTTGTCCTTCCCTTGCTGCACCTCCTTTTGCAAGAAGCACTTGCTCGGGCTCTCTCTCGGTTACCAAAACCAGAGAGAACAACAACATTACAGAGCAACTGATTGCACTGAGTTGTTGTTCTTTGAGAAGCCCCCAATACCCCTATATATAGGAGGGTCATGGGACAGGGTTCTCTATCCCGGGCAATGCAGGACTAAAAGTAGGAGTAGAAGGGTTCAAGATTTTCCACAAAAGCAACCAACTTGCAGCCTGAACCGATCGGTTCACAAGTGAACCGGTTGGTTGGGGACCTGAAACAATCGGTTCACTGTTGAACCGATCGTTTAGGACCCTTGAACCGATCGGTTCACTCCTGAACCGGCCTGTTGGGGTTCCAGGTTGGTTCCTGATTGACTTTCCTTCTTTTGTTTCTAATTGGTATCGAATACCAATCCTATTCCCAATCAAATCGGGAAATTGAAACACGGAGAAAGTTCTCACCAATCCTATTTTCCCAAGTTGCTTGGTTGCACCAGTTGAATCAATCGGTTCAACATTTGAAGCAATCGGTTCACCCTGGGCTTGAGCCGATCGGCTCAACCCTTGAGCCGTTCGGTTCAGAAACCTCAGCCGACCGGTTCAACCCTTGAACCGATCGGTTGGGAGTGCAGGTTGTGCAGAATCAGTCAATTGTGATTTCAATCAATCTGATACTCCAATCAATGTGTCCAACACCTTGAACAATATGATATTGAGCTATCAATTGATTGAGTGTTTAATTGAACTACTAAACTCCTTTAGTAATCAATCTAAACGTTGCTTGTGGACAAAACTCCTCTTCCAGGTTAAATCCTATGTGTGTGACCCTACAGGTCCATTTCAGGTTGGCAGAGAAAGTCCATAACACTTATGACTTCACAAGTAAAGAGCGGTGCCTAGTAACACATCAGTGCAACCCAAGTGAAAGTAGAAAGTTGGAGAACAACCTTCAATCCTACAATCTGTGAATGGTGTTACAGTGAGTGTATAATTCCTTTTTCACTGATATCCCGAATGAACTCGAGGCATGGAACAGTCATCCTGTCAACGTTCATTCACTTTCTTGATCTCAGAGTAGACTGGAAGAGATATGTATGACATCAGTATCACATACTGATTCACACATGCGTGCATGCCTTTCTCAATCCTACTCATCAAGTGGCCATGGATATCAAACTCCCTCAGGAGGGAAAAATCCCATATCTATCACTCACCCCTCAAAAGCCCCATGTGTCAAAGCCACCCAATCACCACCTTTATAACAACCCATGTTTCAGGACTGCGTTTGATGACGTCAAAGTGTGCCCAACGACATGTGTTGAGTGTAGTGATTTCAGGTCTAAGAATCACACTCACCACCATCACTGTGAGTACTGACTGTGACTACCATGTCATGGTTCCATGTGTCAAACTCACGGTGGGTCTATCTGGTACACTTGTTCTCTAACAAGTACCTATGTGTTTGGTTTGATATCTCTATATCATGACTAATGAGATTCTGTCATCAACCAACACCACAATCTAGTCTTGTGTGTCATTGTTGTCTATCTACCTTCCACAATGACATCCGACTAGGGACATAACAAGAATGTACAAACTCTTAGCATCTGTATGATCTCATCGTTCAGGTCCTCAACCTGAAGGCATACGTCATTGAAGACTGTCATTCTCTAGACATTCAATCTGTTCTATCACTATCTCATATGATTGAACCAGAAAGAATTGGAAGCTTGCTTTTAATGTTTATCAAATCAAAATTAATGTATCCCACCAATCATCTCATGATTGGCTCTCAGGGCATACATACAAACAGACTCCCACTTGGACTGTGAGCCAATCACCATTGAATAATATTCATAGTGATCTTCAAACATGTCCCACATGTCACTGGGCTCTAGTGCCATCATAGTGAGTAATGGAAACACCTTGCCAAAGTTAGTTTTAAATTGCATGTCTCACATCTCTTCGCTGTACGTCACACGTATGAGATGGAGTTGCCATAATATGCGATCTAGTATTCTATTGCTAACCTTTAGCCACATTGCATGATCAAGGATTCCATACTTGTCATCAATGAGCAGAATATCTATAAGTTCATCTCATGAACTTCAAGATCCATATAGTATCCATTGAAGTTCTCTAACACACGGATACTCAGCATTTCCCTTTAAGTGGCTTTATTGGAACACTTCCAATTATTAACAAACTTTCACTTTTATACATCCTATGTATATTTTGCGATTAATCTTCTGTCCTTTCGGAAGTTCGCATCAATGTAACTCTTTACATTGAACTCTTCCTCATCTCCATAGAACTGGTACTTCATAAGTACTTATCAAGTTCTCATGGTATTCCAGTAACCCTTACTGGAGGTAGACAGACATCCACTCATCATGTCCCACATACGAGTTATCAGGATGAGCACATCATATTGTCATGTCGTAGATACAAGATGATGAATGCATTTTATTCTTGCCAAGTCCATACATGCAAGATTATGGGATGATTACATACATGATAGATCCATATATATTCTTAGTGTTCCCATTCTTCATAAGAATTGGACACTTGGCCTTGGAATACTAACTCCATGTAGCATGGACTAGTTTTCTCCCACTGAATCTGTGCATACTGAACACTTCAGTATAGATTGCCAATGTATGCTCTCTCCTTTCCAGGTCAAGAGATTTTTGAGAACTATCTCTATATATCTCTATTCCTATCACATAGGAAACATCTCTATCTTCCTTAAAGATAATTTCCACTTTTGGATTTCCATTTTAGAACATTTCCATTTCACATCAACATGTGAATACGCTCCCACTAAATCACAAATCCCTTCTTTATCTTTGACATATCAGTCAAACCCTTTGACTATATTATCAAAGCAAAGATCCTATTCTGAGTTGCTTGTACTCAATCAATCACATTGATTAGTCCATTGTAACTTATAGACTTCATTTGCATTAGTAGATTCATAAACCTTATAGGTTGTGTCACGTACACATCCTTGTTATATTCCTCATAGGAATGTGGTTTTAGTATCCATATGCCAAATGTATTAGTCATTAAGTTGCAATCAACAAGCATCATCCTTCTCAAAATGTTATCCATGTATCTTAACACTTAAGATTCATTTGCACTTATGGATTTCATCCAATGAGTGCTACCATCAATGTCATACCTTATGGTTGACATGGATGTCATTTAGGATGTAATGGTCATAAACCATATCTCAAAGTTTGGTTCCTCATATTTATCTAGATAGTTGAATCATCACATGAACAACTCATCACATAGATAATTGAGGTGTATCTGTTAAGGATATAAGAACTCACAACCCTTGTGATTCTCAATTTCTTTTATTAGTGTGGGGTATTCTTTTATTAAGAAGAATTCAGTTATTTGATAATCATTCTCTAACTCCTTAGAGTATGATTCCTCCTAGATTTAGACATCACCATGCCTTAATCATGAGTTCATTATGATACACTATCATAACTACTCACAAGGATCTCAAACATTTGGTCCAAGTATTTCATTCATTGATCTTATCAAGAATTAACACTTTACCAAATTTATACTTCATTTATGATAATCTTGAACACTTCAAGATATTCATATTGGTATTTCTCTAAACACCATTAGAAGTATTAGCATTTATTCCAATGGGTATGTAAATACATCACATGCATTATTCCTAATAGGATAATCATTCTCCCTCTACTTTTAGTGAGGATTGATTAATCATTTCCAAGATATTCATGTCTCTTAATGGTTCTCTAACCAAAAGAGTCTAGATTTATCCATCACATGGAAACTAGAAATGAATTTCTCATGATCGATGCTAATTAGATTGTTTGAGTTATCTATAACTTTTAGGTATCATTTTATCTTATGCATATCAAATACCACAAGATAAACAAGGCATTGCCACAAAGATCATATCTTTAAGATTGAAAACTCAACTTTATTAATTGCCATCATTGTCATACAATATGCAAAAATAAAGTGTTTCTATCTAATGGAAAATATGAAATAGTAGTTCATAATTGTATTACATGCCTTATAGGCTGAAAAATAAACTAAAGTACTCCTATCTATGAAGGCAACACTTGCCCCATTTTTGAGTGCTTTACACTTTACATCTTGGTATCATATACCTCAAAAAGTGTTACAAGTTTACTTTCATGACACCTTTAAGTAGAGACACCAGTCGCCTCCTTCTTCTTTTGTTCTTCCAGATAGAGAGGACAATTCCTTTTCCAATGTCCTGGCTTTTGACAATGGTGGCAATTTCCTTTCTTGGTCACGCCTCCCTTGGCCTTGAGAGCTGAAGATGGCTTGGACTCCTGGCTAGCATCAGAACCTTTCTTAGCTTTGCCATTGCCCTTGCGCTTGGACTTGCCTTTCTTGCTTGTGATCACCATCACAGGCTTAGGCTTGTCCTTCTTCATCTGTATCTCGGCTGTCCTCAACATGCCCAACAACTCTGACAGTGGCCTAACAAAGTTGTTCATGTTGTAGTTCATCACAAACTGACTGTTAGATTCTGGTAACGATTGCAGTATCACGTCAGTAGCCAACTCTTGGCTCAGTGAAAATCCCAGTCTCTGCAGGTTCTCCACATACCCAATCATCTTGAGTGTGTGAGGACCAACTGGATCTCCTTCTGTCATGACGCACTTGAACAACGCCCTAGAAACATTGTATCTCTCTTGCCGTGCCTGATCTTCATACATGTTCCTGAGATGCTGAATCATCTCTATGACACCCATGTTCTCATGTTGTCTCTGCAACTCATGGTTCATTGAACATAACATCAAGCACTTTGCATCAATGGTATCATCAACATGCTTCTTGTAAGCATCCCTTTCTACCTTTGGTGCATTAGGAGCGGGTTCCTCTAGAATTGGAGTATCCAGGACATAGAGCTTACGCTCTTGAGTGAGAACAATTCTCAATGTCTGATACCAGTCATGGAAGTTTGTCCCATTTAGTTTGTCCTTGTCAAGGACCGATCGCAAAGAAAAGTTGTTGTTGTTGTTTGTTGTCATTTGAACTACAAAAGGAAATATGTAATTTTAGTCCAAAACTCATTTTTGACTTGTTTGATTGATTTTAAAATTTGACGATATAATTAGGCCTTTAATTAATTATCGCTCCCACTATTTTACTTCAAATTGATATCCCTCACCATCAATTCGGAAGATTGTAGCGTACAACCTTCTAGTGGGTAAGATCTTGAAATCCTCTAAGCCATGGACCAGCGAGGGCTGTCACCCACAACATAGATCTCTCAGGTAGGCAACTTTTGCCAATTGCATCATATGCAACTCTTGATAAGATGTCATATGCAACACCTTGCCATGATCATCTCAATGCCTCAAGGTGCTAGATCCTATCTAGGTCACCTTGTTAAGTCTGAACCAAAGAAAACATGATGAATATGCACCCTGCTAGGGCAGACCCACACATTCATCCTTCACGCTTCCATGAGATAGACGGTGCACCACGCTTGGGCGTGCCCACACTTGGTCGATCAAGCTTTTCACGTGTGTCGCATTTGGAAGGCATCTAAAACTTAATATTTAAGAGGGATTTGGTTTTATATACATATACATATCCAATCACCACAATACATAGTACGTATCATATACATGCTATATCCCACAGAAAACATGCACAAATGATAAAAAGCGATGATTATGGCCATCCTAATGTGATTCCTCGAGCCAAGAGGAATCACGGTCATCTAGGTCTACATCACATGCAACCTGTACAAGATGAACTTTTGTGCTTTGCCATTGGAGTATATCAGTTCATCACATGAACATCTTGCTCGGTTCGGCCCGGTCGTCTGGGTGCCACCATCCGATCGGTTGGCTCCTCCAACCGATCGGTTTGCCTAGTCATCGTGCATCTCTTCATGGCCGCCACCCTCTCGTCTCGCTCGTCGAACCGGTCATCAACCGATCGGTTCACTCCTTGAACCGATCGTCTGGAACGTCAACAGATTGGGTCACACCTTGAACCGATCATCTCAGCTGTCGTCTCGATGTCCTCCGGTCTTACAAGAAATAAAATTCTATCCTAATATTACATTTCTTAAAAGGGAAAACCCCAAGTTACATTCGGGGGGAGCAAAGGTAGGAAAGAATCTCGAATTATTTCGAGTTACATCAGGAATAGGAGAAGGAAGATCGGTGCGCAGACCGAGATGCAAGCAACCACACACAATCATACACAGATAGGGTTTATTGGCCATAACCATGCTATACATCCACCACAAAACTTGTTTAAGGGCGACGCGTATCGAGTGCATTAATAATACATATCATATATTTAATTTGGGATTTGTGGATTTAGGATTGGACATGCATAAAGCCAATTTTATTTGCATCGTATGCAATAAATAAAGGCGAAAAACCAAAATTGATCATATCGATATTCTTAAAATATAGAACAGTTGACGTGGCTCTGATACCACTGTTGGGTTTTAGGGGAGGCAGAGAAGGCAGTGGAAATAAAAAAATTTCTCCCCCAAACCCAGAACAAGGAAACGCGTCAACGTCTATATAATAGGAAAGGATGGTTTGTGGAATCATACCTTGTCCCAAGGCTTGCTTGGCGACAATACCTCGCGCTATGTGCAGTCTTCAACTCCGATCTTGGACGGCGTCTGTGTAGCTCCTGGTTGCACCGGGACTGACGACTCCTACTCGCACCGGACTGTCAGATGAAAGTTGTCCTCCTGAGCGGCAGTGACCTCCCGCCTCTGTAGTAGTCCACACGGACCACCTGGAACTCCACACTCCTTATCCCACAAGGAAGTGGAAGGAGTCGCACCCTCCTATTGACGTACTAGTCGCCAACACACTCTCCTGCTGTCAGTTGCAACTGCAGTTGTCCTTCCCTTGCTACACCTCCTTTTGCAGGAAGCACTTGCTCGGGCTCTCTCTCGGTTACCAAAACCAGAGAGAATGACAACTTTGCAGAGCAATTGATTGCACTGAGTTGTTGTTCTTTGAGAAGCCCCCAATACCCCTATATATATAGGAGGGTCATTGGACAGGGTTCTCTATCCCGGGCAATGCGGGACTAAAAGCAGGAGTAGAAGGGTTCAAGATTTTCCACAAAAGCAACCAACTCGCAGCTTGAACCGATCGGTTCACAAGTGAACCGGTTGGTTGGGGACCTGAACCGATCGGTTCACTGCTGAACCGATCGTTTAGGACCCTTGAACCGATCGGTTCACTCCTGAACCGGTCGGTTGGGGTTCCAGGTTGGTTCCCAATTGACTTTCCTTCTTTTGTTTCTAATTGGTATCGAATACCAATCCTATTCCCAATCAAATTGGGAAATCGAAACACAAGGAAAATTCTCACCAATCCTATTTTCCCAAGTTTCTCGGTTGCACCAGTTGAATCGATCGGTTCAACATTTGAAGCAATCAGTTCACCTTGGGCTTGAGCCGTTCTTCTCAACCCTTGAGCCGACCGGTTCAGCAACCTCAGCCGACCGGTTCAACCCTTGAACCAATCGGTTGGGAGTGCAGGTTGTGCAGAATCAGTCAATTGCGATTTCAATCAATCTGATACTCCAATCAATGTGTCCAACACCTTGAACAATATGATATTGAGCTATCAATTGATTGAGTGTTTAATTGAACTACTAAACTCCTTTAGTAATCAATCTAAGCGTTGCTTGTGGACAAAACTCCTCTTCCAGGTTAAATCCTATGTGTGTGACCCTGCAGGTCCATTTCACGTTGGCAGTGAAAGTCCATAACACTTATGACTTCACAAGCAAAGAGCGGTGCCTAGTCACACATCAGTGCTACCCAAGTGAAAGTAGAAAGTTATAGAACAACCTTCAATCCTACAATCTGTGAATGGTGTTACCGTGAGTGTATAATTCCTTTATCACTGATATCCCGAATGAACTCGAGGCATGGAACAGTCATCCTGTCAACGTCCATTCACTTTCTTGATCTCAGAGTAGACTGGAAGAGATATGTATGACATCAGTATCACATAATGATTCACACATGCGTGCACGCCTTTCTCAATCCTACTCATCAAGTGGCCATGGATATCAAACTCCCTCAGGAGGGACAAATCCCATATCTATCACTCACCCCTCAAAATCCCCATGTGTCAAAGCCACCCAATCATCACCTTTATAACAACCCATGTTTCAGGACTGCGTTTGATGATGTCAAAGTGTGCCCAACGACATGTGTTGAGTGTAGTGATTTCATGTCTAAGAATCACACTCACCACCATCACTATGAGTACTGACTGTGACTACCATGTCATGGTTCCATGTGTCAAACTCACGGTGGGTCTGTCCGGTACACTTGTTCTCTAACAAGTACCTATGTGTTTGGTTTGGTATCTCTATATCATGACTAATGAGATTTTGTCATCAACAAACACCACAATCTAGTCTTGTGTGTCATTGTTGTCTATCTACCATCCACAATGACATATGACTAGGGACATAACAAGAATGTATAAACTCATAGCATCCGTATGATCTCATCGTTCAGGTCCTCAACCTGAAGGCATACGTCATTGAGTACTGTCATTCTCTAGACACTCAATCTGTTTATCACTATCTCATATGACTAAACAAGAAAGAATTGGAAGCTTGCCTTTGATGTTTATCAAATCAATCTTAATGTATCCCACCAATCATCTCATGATTGGCTCTTAGGGCATACATACCAACATAAGCTTCGTAAACTTAGTACAACCTATGTATAACGATATCTCAGCATCATGCACAATGTTTCTAAAAATGGGAGGTGGATCGGTGTGCTCTACCCCACAACTATCCAACATTGCATCAACGATTTCTACTGGAACTGGTTCATTCACATATATGTCATCGGAGGCAATTTCTTCTTCCACACAAGCACTGCTATTGACATCCACTAGTTTCGGGTTTGAAATCTCTCCATGCCAGTGCCATTCTGTATAGCCTTGTACAATCCCATTGCACATGAGATGACTTTTGATTTCATCACCAGTGCTGACTTTCAAGTTGTTACCACAATGCCTACATGGACAGTAGAACCTATCTCTAGGTTGTTTCCTATGTTCCTCGGCAAATCTAATAAACTGGTCAAGACCAGATATAAACTCTGGGGTGAAGCAATTGCGAATGGACATCCATGATCTATCCATTCTATGATCAAAGAGAAAATAGGTATATATTACAACAAGATTAGGGTCTAGGGTTAACAGATTAGAGTTTTTGCATGGTTAAAACTTTAGGCCAACATATACATGTGATGTCATTCTTATATATAATAAATGTGTACCACCTATCCCATTCTTGAACACCTAATCTCACTAGTAAGTGTATAATGTGTATTGGGTTTTCAAGAAAATTTCGGCAGCATTTCCCCGCTGTTCTCCAAGTACATATATACTTAGAGAATAAACGGGGAAATACTACCGAAATTTTCTTGAAAACCCAATACACATTATACATTTACATCCTAAGTGAGATTAGGTGTTCAAGAACAGTCCCAAACCGGGGACTATCCAAGATTTACTCCTAATGAGTAAATCTTGGACGGGTTTCTAGGCCAACAAATACATGTGTTGTCATTCTTATATATAATAAATGTGTACCACCTATCCCATTCTTGAACACCTAATCTCACTCGTAAGTGTATGATGTGTATTGGGTTTTCAAGAAAATTTCGGCAGCATTTCCCCACTGTTCTCCAAGTACATATGTACTTAGAGAACAAATGGGGAAATGCTGCAGAAATTTTCTTGAAAACCCAATACACATTATACACTTACATCCTAAGTGAGATTAGGTGTTCAAGAACAGTCCCAAACTGGGGACCATCCAAGATTTACTCCTAATGAGTAAATCTTGGATGGGTTTCTAGGCCAACAAATACATGTGCTGCCATTCTTATGTATAATAAATGTGTACCACCTATCCCATTCTTGAACACTTAATCTCACTAGTAAGTGTATAATGTGTATTGGGTTTTCAATAAAATTTCGGCAGCATTTCCCCGCTGTTCTCCAAGTACATATGTACTTAGAGAACAAACAGAGAAATGCTGCTGAAATTTTCTTGAAAACCCAATACACATTATACACTTACATCCTAAGTGAGATTAGGTGTTCAAGAACAGTCCCAAACCGGGGACTATCCAAGATTTACTCATTATTTACCCCTAATGAGTAAATCTTGGACGGGTTTCTAGGCCAAAAAATACATGTGATGTCATTCTATAACATTGATTTCAACATTTCGAGTGTCCATGCATGTTCATCATCAAGATAAAGCTTACACATAAATTAGTATGACCTAGGGATGGAGAGATTCATAATTGATTTCGAAATTTCAAACTATCTCATGCATTATCATCAATCTACATCATAAAATAGGGATTCATGTAGATGTCAGGGTGACACATCACTACAAAATCAGAGATTTAACATTAGGGTTTTAATATCTTACATAGATTGATCACAAGATTTCAGCAATATAGTTAATTCAAGATTATGGTGAAATGTGTATTAGGGTTTTAATATCTTAATTCAACATGCATCAAAATTTATAGAATTAGGTCAAACATTAGTATTCAATTGCAATGTATCTTCTTCTTCCTCCTGCTCCCTCTCAGATGGTTGTTGGACTAAAGCAAGGCCACGACCGTGTGGGCTGGCCACGGCGTGGCCTTGCTTTAATCCAACAACCATCTGAGAGGGAGCAAGAGGAAGAAGAAGAGGTGAAATCCCACACAGAGTAGGGTACCTGCTTGAGGGCGGAGGAAGAAGAGCGGGAGCAGGTACCTTCGGGCAACCGACGAGGAGAGCAGGGCAACCGGCGGCAGGAGGAGCAGGAGACCATCGGCGAGGAGAGCAACAGCAGTAGCGGCGTCGGCGATGAGAGCAACAGCAACAGAGGTGTCGGCGGCGACTAGAGAAGGAGAGGCAGGCGGCGGCAATGGCGAGCAGCTGCAGCAGCAGCAGGCGGTGGCACAGAGGCGACAACAGCAGCAGGCAGCGGCGACACAGCAGGGGTCGGGAACCGGAGCAAAATAGATGGATGAAACAGAAGAAAGGGGAAAATCCGCTATGTGTGGGGGCTATTAATTTACTAAAAGGCGTCGGTTATCCATAACAACCGACACCTTTATTATTAAGCGTCGGTTATCCAAAGACAGCCGACGTCAATTGGACATTCCTTTACCCTAATTTTTTTGGTGGGGACGGCACGCACACCCTTATCACGTCATTTATTCTAAGAAAACCGACGCCCATATTGGAACTTTTGGCATAAATTTTATCTTCATTCAGCATCGGTTATTAGGTAAAACACCGACGTTGTATCTGATACTTTGGCGCAATTTTTTTTTGCTCAAAAAAATTGGATTTCGCGGGCTACTTTAGGCTTCGATTTCGTTTCTTCAACCGACATTGAATGAAAAGCGATACCTGTGTCTGGCTGGTCTTCAAATATAGACGTCGGATGTCCTTATTAACCGACGTTTATTGTTAACAGCGGTGGTTTTACTAAAAAAACGACGCCTCTAAAAGAGACATTGAACGTTGTTTCTGTAGTAGTGTTAACTAGGTGCAACTCCATTGACTTTCATTAATCTAAGTCAAAGTACAAAGGTTGAGTTTGATTACACATAACTAAAGACGAGAAACAACAAAATAGCTTAAGTTAAAGGTTTAATTCAGAATTTAAGGGACTTGTACACCATCACATCATATGTAACTACAAAATTAAAGCATGATATCAATTCACAAGGAGGTTGTCATCTTCACGCACCTACCAGTGACGAGATGCTTCTCAACTTCACATAACACTCTCTACATTTAGTTTTAAACACAACCATGAACCACCAACATTCTCCAGTCACTCACATGATCTATAACACATTGCCATGTATCCTACTCCCTACTCCTCCATACATTCTCTCGAGGCACAAGGAAGCATAAAACATATATAAAAGGTGGCCAGCTAAGCATACAAGCTAATAAACATCATAGGCATCCAAAGAGAAGAAAATGAACTAGCATTCGACATAAATTTTGAGTTCACATGAGTAATGGCATGGGTGTTACTCTCCCATGCCCAAGAAGAAGGATCTACTCGATCATAATGGAGAAACACAAGCACATGGAAGAATTTTCAGAGTTTTGCATAGCTAATAGAAGAAAAAGCTAAAGGAACAAAAAGTGTAGCCAAGGGGGAGTATAACTCTTACAAGAGGACAAGATTCCACCCTTGAAGTTTCTTCTACTCGGAAAATCCTCCCTCTCGAGAAGCTTGAGTGAGAAGAAAAGCTCTGTTGCATCTTTTAGAGAAGAAATAGTGAAGAAATGATGTAGAATGGAGCTTCTTTCTCAAGAAACCTCTTCTTTCACCCAAAAATTGCCCTCCTTTTGCTCTGTAACTTCTCTCAGACAAAACTTTCTTCAAATGGAAAGTGATAACTGCCCAAAAGGTTGGACTCATGTTTTAAAATGGGGAGCAGTTGTTGCTAATTTTTGTAGAAACTGGTAAAGACACGGTGTGTCTGTGAGAAGATACGTTGTGTCTCATCGTGCAACTTGTTGAGTAACTACTACTGCATGAGAAGTACATAGCATGTCACCTTAGAGACATGTCATGTAGCTAGTACTGGGGTCGATCTGGGCATAAGGCACATGTCGTGTTCGATTAAATACACGCATGAGTGTGTTGGCAGCAAGTCAGAGTCAGCCTCTGGATCATGAGGACATGTTGTATCTTAATAAATATATGTCATCTTGTCTACTCTATTATTCAAGCACTGAGGTTGCTAAAAACTTACAAGCTCATGTGTTTAATAGCGCACGATGTGTTCTTTGTTGCATGAGCCTTTCTGAAAAGTTACATGCCATGTCTTATAAAAGACATGTCGTGTGTGGTGTTGTTTTTTCAGGATGAACTGTAAATCAACTGTAAATCTAGGGGAGGTCCCACTGAGGTCGTATTTGGGTTGGGCTATCTCTAATTTTGTATTTTCAATGTGTGCCTACGATCAACATCATGCAACAAGTAAAATAACCAAAAGATGGAAAGTTAAGTATGATTAGAGGCTAAATGGAAGGCAAAATGAATTGAATTTGTGCGCAGATGTGTGCAAAAAGTAGATGAAATGCGCACATCATATATATATATATATATATATATATATGTGTGTGTGTGTGTGTGTGTGTGTGTGTGTGTGTGTGTGTGTGTGTGTGTATCACCTCACCATGGAAATAACCTACTAAGAAATAACATGCACTTCAAGTATTGTATTAGGAATGAAGCCCTAAAATTGAGGCCATCGCATTCACCTCACCTTATATGGAATTTCGTCCTCAAAATTCAACTAATCTTATAGTTGAGATGATATCCAAGAGTTTCCACTATGTGTGGGACACCACTTCTAGGTAAGTGTTCTATTGTTATGGATTCACCCTAAGTTTTCATCTAAGCATTTTACAACATCGAAGATTGTACCCACCCGATCATATATACCCACCATATAATATATAGATTGAGTCATCATTTACAGTATGACACATTCTTTTAAGTTAACATTTACACCCCCTATCTCCCTAAAAAATAGGGTCCTCTTTTTTCATACATATGATGTTGAGAAGGTACTACTCAAGGTTTAATCTTTCACCCAACAAGCCTACATGAGGTGATATCAAGATTTCATGTCATCTTTTTATAGATTTTTTTTACGCTTATCCTAATTATTGTAGTTTGCGGTAAGCATAATACTATGATATCATTACTTGAAAAGGATTTTCTTAACATGCTTCAATATTAGGGTTTTACCCTAACGATGAGAGTCATCATTAAACTGGAAGATTAAATTCAGAAGAAATTAGGTTAAGAACTATATTTTTCGACCATGTAATATATGATCCAAAGATAATTTTATTTCAAACTCATTATTCTAAACCTATATCTTTCATGTATGATATCAAGGGAAAGGAAATATGCAAAGCTAAGATTATCATGATTTTAAGATTATATCTTTCATGTATGGTGGGAGGAATATAGAATAGGTCAAGTTTATATGAATGACTTTTCATACATAAATCATGTTTATAGCTCAAGTAAGGTTTCCAGCATCATATATGTTAAGAAAGAGAATAAGAAGGAACATCATATGTGAGTGTCTTATGTGCATGACATTTTACTCTCAGAACATATGTTTCATATATCACCTCACCTACAGCTAATGATGAGCTTCACAACTCAAGTCACTCAAGTTATGACCTAACTTAGTCAAAGAATTTACTTTCTCATCATCGGTTACCTACCCATCATTTTTTACCCCACTCTCCCATATATGATTAAATCATGCAAAAGGACTCAACTCATCTACTCAGGAGTAACCCAGCTTAGGACACAACATCTCATATATATCTCATATTTTTCATATATTGGAGGGTAAGTCCTATGACCCTCTCCATGTGGGTCTCATTCTCTCTGGAGTTCACCATGTATCTTGCCCTAACACTAGAGGTCCTCCTTTATAAAAGAACTTGAGTCTCATGCATATTCAACCTTATCTTAACTTAGCTCATCTTAACTAAGAAAAGAGTATGTACTTTCATCATCAAGACTTAGCTTAGATTCTCCTGAATTGGATTCAACTCATATACAACTTAAATCTCTGTAAGGAAACTTAAACCATCAGAGATCAAACTTAGATAAGATTACACATGCTTATTTTATATATAAATCAATTATGTACTCTAATTGTCACATATCCAATAAGGCTCTAGACATCTATATAGTCAACTTTCTCTTCTAGACTAATGTCACTCCCTTTCAATTAGGTTACATGAACATCTCCTAATCTCCTATGTGAGGGACACATTTTCATATTTACATATATATAATAAAATATTATATAGTTTTTCTTTGAGGAAGAAGATGTCTCAGATAAATTATTGAGGCTCAAGCAAATTGGAAAACAAAACTAAATCAACAAAATTGAGTGCCCCACACACAATAGATAGTCTAGTGTCACGTAAACTAGTGAAATTGTGAGAACATAGTGTAGACTAGTGTAGCTACCCAATACATATGAGTTCTATATGAAAAGGGTTTCACACACTTGTCTAAACCTAGTTCTCAAACATCTAGGTTCTTACCTTATTCAACAACTGACTATGTTTCTAGGATTTTAAGTGAAACGTGAAATTTCATTTTATATTTCATGGCGAGCAATTGTTAGGTGTATCTATTATACAAGCTCTGATACCAAGTGTGATGTCCCCAGAATTTGCCATCTCCAGACTTAGAAGGCCCGAGAGGACAAATCTGAAAATGTTAGGAATTATATCATAGAACAATTCAGAAGTGACATACACATACATAAACAAACTCTAAATGCATGTACCATAAATAGTTTCAACATTCAACATGTAAATTTATTATAAAATAAATTATTAAACTTACATTTATATATGGAAAAGAGAACTTTATACAGTTTGAACATGTATGCTATCTAGGATCTACACAAGTAGTACCACATGTGCAACTTCTCTCTTCCCATCTTTTATCTCATGCTATCTCTAAACCTAAAACATATGTGAACAACGAATCAACACACAAGGTGTTGTTTACACGGGGTATAAAGATACATATATTTATGATTTTCATAATTTGAAAATATTTGCAGAATCACAGAAATAGATCATCAAAACTAGTTCTTTAATAAGTGAAATACACCAATTTTAATCATTCTTTCTAGATGAATTGCATTATCAAGTTGTACTAGTACTAAAAACATATATGTTGGGCCCTATCCCGTGTACCAAGTACTTTGGGAAACTCCATGTACACCGTGTGCTCTAGGGAGGTGTACTAGTCAACATTAATACATTCCCTTGTAAGGGGGATAATGAACATCTTAATAACTACAAAAAATCTACACATCATTATGTTTCTAAGTGACAAAACACCGAGTACTATGATGCTACTACATCTAATATTTGAAAATACAAGAGCATGCATGCATATCATGATTTCAACTAAGAAAATCATAATCATATAATTAAATAAATCCCACATGGCTAAGTTCAAATATTCCAATTCAGATTTTAACCGTATACATCCTTGCATCACCTGATGAATAACAATTAATCAACATCAATAATTGTTCACATATTATAGGTATATTAGGTCCTAACTAGGGTTTACCAAAACCTAGGTTCAAACTGACCTTAATTGGTCTATGATTTTTGTAATGATCTAGCGGTCATTATTTAGGTATGGTTCAATTTTTGTAATTTTTTTATGCTTGGTCTATTTTCTATAATTAATATGAGGTTAAAATCATCGAATTAATCCTTGGAAGAAAAAGACCTAGTATTTGGAGATATTTTTAAATTTGAGTATAAAAAAGGGTTCCAACCATCTTCAGGGTTCTACTAGAATTTTTTGAGAAATTATCTCAACTGGTTACTAATTATTTCATTTGATGTACCATAAAATAGGCATTATCATCTAAATTGAAATCATCAATAATGAAGGATCATCATTCTGATCTAAGGGTTTCATAATAAAGGTGGTTTTTTTCAAAGTCCAGCGGTATTTTTTGGGCATTTATAGACCAAGGGAGCTATCTTTAATCTCATTTGCAAGTTTTTGCAATTACTAAAATAAGTAATGATTTACCTTTGGTTCACGGTCCTGGTTTGACTAGGCCAACCAATTCATTGAATGTTCTACTAGACTAGCCCATCCTATTTCTTCTCCTCAACTGTGATCAATCTCACATAGTGTTGCATTTGGCTCTGATCATCTTGCGCCGCCGCGCAGAGGCTTGGTATTCGAAGACGGAATCCTTCACAGTACTAGCACCCACCTCGCTGAAAAACGGGTATCTCGACCTCACCGCTGATCCAGGAAGTCATCATGGCTCCTTGAATAGATCTTCTAATCTCAACCACACTCGATTGTTGGGATCTGGGTCTGGTTCTTCACGACACAGCAAGGACGACGTCACATGCAGGGCTCCGACGAGGAATAGTACGGTGCTCTAGATCTAGGTGGTTGAGGGCAGATCTCTAGCATAACTCAAAGTGGCGTCGAATCCTCGTCACCTTGATCTGAAAAGCGGGCCGGCTCCTCCTCTCTAGAGGATGTGCCAACTGGAGGCCAGAATCTGACATCCAATTGTCTTCCTTATCCGCCTTGGGTGGATGCTCACATTCGAGAATAAGCCACAACAAACGAAGATCAAGGGCTCTAGGTCCACCAACCGTTTGGACGCCGCAGCAAGGGTAACCTGCTTGATGGGGTTTCCTCCTTGGTGTTTCATTCAATCTCTAGAGACCTCAGGGAGATTCGCAGGCTCCTTCCAAAAATGATTAGAGGTCCTTAAAGGGGGTCAGCTGTCTACTGCTCCTAACCCAGATCCACCTTGCCCCCCGCCATTACAGTGCTCGTCAACCACGGGGAAGGCTTTTAAACAACCAATAATAGGGATGGTTCACTCCATTCTTATCTGCCTCTCTGACTCTATCTTTTTCTGAAACTACTCTAGATCCTCCCTTGAATGTGCCAGGACCTTGACCCTGATTTGATTTGATTTCCACGATCTTTACTCTAACTTCCAAAGGTATGCTTATTATTTTCCTATTGACTTACATATGGTACCATTGGTTGCATGGTTATGAGTAAGTCTTTATCTTGGCATTTATACCCTACTTTAATGAAGTGGCCTCTTATGATATGATGTTTTTTCTTTCCAATTACAAATATGTCTTAATAATCTTGAACATAAATTAACAATTCTATTATACTTTGACATCAAAATTCAACATGCAAATAGGCCCTCACCATTTGTTGTGGTCTGGATTTAAGGGATGGATACAAACAAGCCCCCGCCTAGGGGTGGTGAAAGGGCCTGTTGTAAATCAAACATAAGCAGATCCTCACCTACCGACACAACAAATGGATCCAATGTAAAGGTAAAAAGATCCTCCCGTTTGGGAGTATACAGTTCAATATCTCCAATATCACTAGGTGGTAGAGGAAACAATGGAAATAAAATCTTATACTGAAAAATATGATAAAATACATGTGTTTCTTGAAGAACTTTGAAGTTTTTTCAAAGTTTTATTTCCATGTTTATTTTATAAATTCTAATAATTTACATTATTATGTAATTTCACATGTTTCGTCAACAGTATACATGTGCATTCACATTGATCGTGTCATCATTTTTCCCTTATAGGAAAAAAGGACAACTCATAAACAATTGACTAGATCCTCTTCTGAACATAACTACTCTAATGATGAAGGATTAGACAAGTTCCACAAAATCATGAGGGATCATCTTAAGAATGGATTTGAATAGTTTTGTAAGAATACTTTTATGTTATATCTTTTTCAAATTAACCTATCGTTTATGTTGTAAACCTTATATGTTCATTCAATAAATAAAGAGACATTTATTAGATCTTTATATATGTTGTGTGTGTAATTTCTGGGCCACTCAGAGATGATTATTTCAAACCATTTACTGTTACGATCCCAAGGCCAAGCGTACTGACTCCTAGAAAAATTGATTATTAGAATGTGATCCGTAAGAGTGAAAAAAACTCACTGCGTTTAAAAAATATAGGGGAATGTTTCCTATCCGGAGAAGGACCCTTTGGTAAACTCATTGGTGAAAATCCAACAACGTGATTTGGAGTTCTCACGTTAATTGGATATTGGGACCAATCAAGAGATCACTCATGAGATATATATGGGGAAATTAGAGTAGATAAAACCAAAGGTCAGGGAGGGGAGAGGAGCTATGAAATATAAATAAGAATTTGTGCTTTAGTTGCACAATCTTCGCTCCTTGGGCTGAGGTGGGAGATGGACTCCAGACTCTTAGATTTAGAATCCTATGGCCAAGACACGTCCCACCAAAGTCAAAAGTCAAAACACGGATGAATAAATTGTGTGATGTGGAAAATAATAAAACTTTAGGGAAAATCAAAATATCAATTCAACCATAAGACTATTAAGTATTTAAAACATATTTTTCTTTCATGTTATAACTTTAGGGATAAAAAAGTGCATTCTGTATGAAATTTGACATGTAGGATAATATTGGTTTGTAGAATCTGATTTTGTGCTCGTTTTCTTCTTTAGGGATCATCCATACAATTATTTAATAGATTGGAGTGTGATGTCATGATTTCCATATATATATATATATATATATATATATATATATATATATATATATATATATATATATATATATATATATATATATATATATATTACTCTAATTAATAAATTATTCTAATGAATTGTGATTTGATTTGCTTTCATTTATATAGCCCTTAAATGTTTTCTTTAATCCTTCCATCCAATTATCACATATATTTTACTCAAGTTTCCATCTTTGAGATTATTTATTATGTATTAGGTTTAAAGATGTTATTTCCATATTTATTTACCAAATAACTACCTATAGATAATATCTTGGAATTATATTTGTTTTAGGATTATTTTTATATGACTTATTTTCCTAAATTCTTATATACTATCATATTTATTATTTAACTCAAGATTCCTTAAAAATTCATTTAATGATATTATTATTCAATTAATAACAAACTAATTCTTTACTAGTCTATATATTCTTTTTTATGCTCATTAGGATGGTACCAATCATTGTTGTTGATATGGAAACTTTCCATATATTTTGATATGGGTCTTCAATTATACTTTTCAATTTATTAGTTCCTTCATCAAATTAGTTATAACAAACATTCACAACAAGCAAGTTAGAGTGTATTATGTATAAAGTCCAATTATTATTTATTTATTAATATTAGTCTTCTAGACACTATCTATCACCATTCTATTATGGTCCCAAAAGATATAACTTAAACCATATTTGGGATTTTCTTCGGAATTCTAATGTTAAGAAGTCAGGAATTGGTATGTTATACAATCCCTTCATCATAAAGTACATATTATCTACAAGACTAGATAATTGCAACTCTACCTCTTATCCAACATATCAGAGTATTAATCCTATAAGTTGTGTGCTTGTTCCTATCCATGTTAGGGGACTATGCTGTTTGGAGCTCCATCCTTTTCCATCTTACTAATGTAAAGTTGTCATCTAAGAAATATTATTTTATTTATTATTTCTAAAAGATGAAGTGGCGATTGAAGGTTAAGGATCTCAATTGGGATTTGTCCTACAAATGATTTGTGTTATTTACATATTAAAATGATATCATTTTTTGCATGTATCTATTCAATTGGAAAATAAGATCTTTTTACTACAGTTTTAGTTGTAAACAAATATGACTTCAGTTGTTACTTGATGATCATACAATTGTAATTTTGGAATGTAGTGGTGTTCTTCATTGATACAAAGTTTTTTTGGATATCTTTATTGAACTAGATATAGATTTCTCATACATATGATGATGTGACATGTTCTGAAGATGTTACTGTTGTGTACATATTATGATGATATTTTGTCATGGCTCTATTTTAATACAAAATGAGCTGATTTTACATATTTAGTTAAATATAACTTATGTTCTTTGGAGTTGTCATTTGTCTGATACTTTTCATTTTTGGGAGATTTCCTTTCACAAAAATATATATACAATAAATTTTATGTGTCAAGTTGGTTTTTTTGGCTCTATATTTATACAAAGATGCCTTGTGCTTTATTTGGTTACTTTGATAAGTGTTTTGTTGTACCCAAAGACTAACATTTGACGTCGATGTTTCTATTTGAGTATTATTATATATATTACTGAACTGTAGAGAGGCTTGTTGATATAGATATAGTGACTCCATGAAGATTTTCTATCGGCCTTTCCTATCTGGATTTGTGATTTAGAGTTTTGTTTAAAGATGAAGACCTTGAGCTTGTTTTGCAAAGCTTGAGTTCTACTTGATGTTATCAATTTTATGGTGTTCATGGTGATTCTTATACAAATGTATAGTTTATCCTTGTCTGATTGAGCATCATTTTTTTAGTATAGTGCAATGGTTTCCTTATTTATACACCCTAGTATGACATAATGCATATTCAGCTACACTCAAGGTTGCATATGCATGTGTAGTTAATTAATTTTTTACCTGCAAAATATAGCCAAATGAATCGACTACTTGGGTGTACAATACATATTTTATATCTATAGATAAATGTAACCATATTCTTTGGCTACAAAATATGTGGTTCACAATACATTTTTTTTATGGCTAAAGACCAATTTTCATGTAGCACAATTTAAAATTTAAATGGATTTAAGTGGTGATGTTCCACCTTGCATTGTAATATTTGTTTATGAGTCTAATTATGAAGTATTGGGATTTTACATACTATAATGATCTGCTTAAAGAGTCTTTTGATCATATGGAAGTATTATAATGATATTATTTTTAAATTCTTTGTATATGTGACATTTTGGACTAAGTGGTTACTTAGTCAAATTGTGGTGTCATGAAATCAAAATTTAAATAAATATAACTTGAGCAACAAAGAGCCTATAATATAAATTAAAAAAAATTGATGTTTCTAGAACTAAATAGTCGTGTTTGAATATGATGAAATTTTGATATTATGGTGATTAATGATCAGGGATTTTTACATGTTATATAAAATCTCTCTTATCTTTAGCATGTACATATAAAAAGAACTAAAAAATAAAATTACAACATAAAACTAACTTATAATTTTAAAAACAACATACAATAATTTAAAACTAGCATATATTATACTATCTCTAAAATATGGTATTTTTCAATTTAAAATTTTAAACTAACCAATAACCAAGCCATTTTAAAATGCTTGGCAATACCTCTTTCAGCACAAATTATCATATTAACAACAAGAAACTCATTTCCTATTTTATTATGATATTTTGGTTTAATAAATATATGACATTCACATATTGGAGAGGTTACAATATTAAAAGAGTCAAAAGGAGAAGAATAAGTATAAATTGCAATCAAATATGAGGTGTCATTTTTTAAAAGAAGAAAAATGATTACATACATGAAGACTAACTAACATAAATTTTACCAAAAATACAACTCTTAAATTAATAGGTCAAATATGTACTAAACTATTATGTCGTTAGTAGTTCATCGAATCTTATTAGAAAAATAAACTGATAAATTCTAAACTACCAAAATTTTATTAAAATGAAATCCAACAAAATAATATCACTAACACATAAACTTGCTTTATATTTAATAAAGTTGGTATAGAGTGGGGGAACGATAGAAATGGAGGACAAGAGATAATGTTTTTAGTCTTGATAGGCAAAGTGATATGAAAAGAAACAGAATAGAAGGGAAAAGATAGGTAACATTGTTTCCAACTTTCTACCATATTTTTTACACAAAAATAGAGTCAAGAAAATTAAAATAGGAATCTTTAGTTGGAAACATCTCATAAGTTAAAGGAGAAATTTTAAAATGTGGATAAAAAAAATAAGAAGAAAATGATATATAAAAGGATTGTAAATAAAGTTTTGCAAATAATGTCGAGGGAAACTTAAATCCACAATCAATTTTCTAGAAAAACTAAGAGACAAATTTGACAGGCAATATGGAGGAAAAGACAAAAAAAATATTTGAAAGAGTAGGCAGTGTGACAAGAGAAATTGAGTTACAAAGGAACATAAATATTAAGATATAAGTTTTGATAGAAACATATTTATGCTTCCCATAATGTATTGTGAAAAAATAATTTTTTCCATTAATATAGATGACACTTCTTCATTTTTACAAATTTATCTAGAATGTATTAAAAAATGCGTTAGGAACAATATATTGTTAAGTTTCTACATATTAAGTATAATTTTGTTATGTACAAAGAGGAGGCAATAAATCTTATGATAGTGAATTAATAATATAAAATATGATAGTGTCAAATATGTATCTATCATGTATTATTTGATAAATAAATATATCTATTACGTTATCTGGTTTCAATGTATTACAAAATGCATTTATAGAATTGTAGACATCAAATTGAGTTGTGATTCCTTTTTGGATGTGCATAGTTTCATGCATGTACATTTTTCTTGTACTAGTGATATAGGTCGGTCTGTTTCTCTTGGAATAGTAATGTATCCTAAGAGGGATATAAATAGATATATAATGACAAATTGTTAATATTACATGGTGTCACAATATATTTGCTAATACAATTAGTTAATTGTATTATTTTATATTGCTTTAAGTGTCATTATATAGGTTTGAAATAGTTAAAGTTTATGTATAATTATGAAAATTCCTCTAAAAGAAGATATAGTATACTTTTATGACATATTGTTCTTGTTATATGATTTTATGAAAATATTGTACAAATTAAAGACAATAATGTAAGCATACATTCCCATCCCTCTTACATTTCCTCTTATTTATTTATGATATGCTAAATATTGCATATTTATGTATCCGACAAAGTTCGAACTAGAAGACAATCTCTAATAACATTGTGCTTATAATTACTTGATGAAATAACATTTGCTTATTTAATTACTTTATATGAGTTTTCTAATATAGACATTGATCTATAATTCACCAACTCACACTAGTTGTTATTTTTTTATTATTAACTTTATTCACTACATTCTATCCTACTATATTTGTGTGTTACAATTGTCTATTATTTATTTATTTTTTAACAATAGTAACTTATTATAATTATATTTGATATTTGTGAATTTTTTTTGAAATAAAAGATAATTAAAAATGATAATTGTCATTTCTTTTGAACATAATTTATCTGACACTTATTGTTATTTTACATTTTAATTGATTTTAGAGAAATTAATTGCATTGCATTTCCATACTCCTATTTAAATAAATAGCATTGCACATGTTTGAGAGGGAGCTATCAATAGTGTATAACTTAGTATCTTTCAAAAAATTAGACGTTCTATCTTAGTAAAAATATATATTTTTTAAATTTTTTAGGGTGGGGGTGTGGCCCCCCAACCCTTAGGAAGATCTGCCACTGGATTTAATTGAAGATTTTTATCTGTCGTGTCATACACCCTTTTGAACATTGGTTGGATTGTTGGGCCATGAACTGGCCTTTTGATCTATGATTCAATTGTTGTAGAACTAGTCAAGAGGAGCTACGGATCCACTTACATATTGATCGTTGAGAGGATTTCCCAGCGATGTGATGCTTAAAGTTCATGGCTCAGAAAAGTTTTTGATCGAACCTTTGTCAGCTCATCACTAAGTCTGTTTGGTTGAACCAAGAGAGAGAGAGAGAGGAAAAGAAGAAATGGGGTTCAAGGAATTCATTATCGTTCCTCACCATGAAGGCTTGATTGGGTGTCAAACCCAGCTAGCCGAGGAGGTACACAGTTGAAAAGGCTTGATTGGGTGTCGAACTCTTCTATCAGTTTCGGCCTGTGGTAATTAGTTGGTTTTGTCGTTGCAGTGTTTTTTGTAGTTTTTGCATGAAGTTTTACGACATGGGGCAATTCCAAACCCAGCCCACCCCCTTTTTTCTTCTGTCACGGTGGAATTAGACTCGTCAAACTGGGTCAAAATCTACATACGCTCACGGGTCGACTCGTTTAAGTTGGGTTTGGGTGACAAAAATTTTCACCCACAAAAAATCACTCAAACCCATACCCACACATTTTTTGATTTAAGAGTTATACATTGTCCATATATTGATAATGACTTAACCATTCCATTTCTATGTATCTAATATGTTTGTTCAAGATTGATTTCAGGCTTTAGGTACATGAAAAGGATCAAATTACCAAAGTCCTAGCTTGTTCAAGTTCAAGTCAAATGCAATGCAAGTGTGATATTTGGAAAATCACTCCAAATGAACTTAGAAGAATTTTATGATCACTTGTATTGATGATATGACTTGTAACTAAGATGAGAAAAATATGAGGGATACTTAATATCAAGGTTTAATCACTCAAAAGTCAACTTAGAAAAATTTTCACAGACTGTTCATCGGTCGAGTTGGAAACTCGACCGATCCTATGATGGATTTTCAGAAGATGACCCATCGGTCGAGTTGTACACTCACAGAACTCGATCGACTGACTCACTGAGAAAATCTAATTTTAGCTCATTGGTCGAGTTTACCAGAACAAACTTGACTAATAATTTGAAAATTGGCTTTGTCATTTAGTTGATCGGTTGAGTTATCTTTATTGAACTCGACCGAATGTACTATACGAAAAATACAGAAAAAGTGATTATAACCATTGGTGAGTTGTTTTGGGTGAAAATAGTTCCGTTTTATGAAAAACATCTATATTTCGACCCTAAGTAATCCCCAACTCAAGGGAACAACCCCAGCTATAAATAGGACCCATTGGAGTTCATTCCAAGTTTGCTCATTCATGCTGTTCTAAGTCCTTGCTATAGTTGAGTATGTTGCAACTCCTTGAGCCCCTTTCTCTCTCTAGTTTACACTTCATTTCATGATTATGAGTGAGATAGGCCTGTTGTAAGATAGCTTCACCCTTGTGCATGTAAAGCTCTCATCTTTTCCATCTTTCCTATCCCTTTCCTCCATGAAGCAAAGGTGAAGCAAGCTACTCTGAGTGAAGGTGGAGCTGTTGTTGTTCCTCTTCAAGGTTGATGAAGAGGTGGTGATCTTCTCCAGGTGAAGGAGAAGGAAAAGGCTGAAGATCTAAGAAGAGTGAAAAAGTCCTTGAAGGTGGAAGACTTGTGCTAGAGTGGGTAAGACCTTGGAAGAAGATTGAAGACTCTTGCAAAGTGGGTAAGTTCTTGGTAAGCTGGGATATTCTTTGTGCTTGGATGGGTAAGTCCTTTGGTGGTTTTGTGTTGTAACTCTTATGGGTTATGGGTGATAATATAGAGAAAAGCACTTGCAAAGTCCTAGAGGTTGACCTCTCTAGGTAGTGGACTGACTCTCTCCTAGTTTGGATAGTGGAACCACTCTACATGACTTTGTCAAGTGTTTGATATCAATCTCTCTCATTCTTGTTGTGCTTGTTAGTTAGGACTTCAAATTGCACTTAAGCTAAAGGTTTCACTTCGATATAATTTGAAGGTCTAATCTATCTTGTGAGAAATTTTGTAGCTCTATTCACCCCCTCTAGATCCCTAGATCCAACAAGTGGTATCAGAGCCAAGGATCTTCTCCAACAATCTCCCATGAGACGAGAAGATGGACGACAACCTACTTGGTTCTCTCAACCTAGAGGGAGGATTCTCCATGCGTTCACTGATCTTTGATGGCACCAACCTCCTCTATTAGAAGAGGCGTATGTAGTTCTACATTCAAGGGATGAACTTTGACATGTAGAAAGTGATGGTCACACCTTACAAGGAGCCAACCAGAGCTGTTGCAACATGGAGTAAAGTTGCACCCAAAGAAGCCCAACTCAATGCTAAAGCCTTAAGCATCCTCTATGCAGCTCCCACTCCAACGGAGTTCAACCGAATCTCATCTTGGGACACCGCCTATGAGATTTGGGACAAATTATGTATCACCTATGAAGGCACAAAGGAAGTCAAGGAGTCCAAGATCTACATGTTGAACAACCTTCTAGAGAACTTCAAGATGGGCAAGAAAAAAGGGATTGTAGATATGTACTCAAGACTCAATGTCATCATCAATGGGTTGGTTGTATTGGGCAACACTTTGGATAGAGGTGTTATCAACTCTAAGATTTTGAGTACTCTACCAAAGAGATGGAGTCAAAGGTCACCTCCATTGAAGAAGTGAGGAGACTTGGTGACATCCCAACCAAAGATCTCATTGGGAACCTCCAATCCCATGAGCCTGGGCTTGACAAGCAAGAAGAAGAAGCCAAGCAGGAGGAGAAGGAAGCCAAGAAGATCAAAGATAGTGCTTTCAAAGCACAAGTGGAGGAGGTCATCCTTCAACAACAACTTTCTTTCCGGACTTCTCCCTCCTCCTCTAGTGAAGATGATGGCCCAAGTGAGCATGAAGCCAACTACATAAAGGGCAAATACTTCAAGGGAAGGTAAGCCTCCTCCTCCTCTGCTACTCCGAGATGCTACAAGTGTGGGCAAAAGGGGCACTACAAGAATGAATATCCCAAAATCAAGAAAGTCACACCACAAGGGCAGCTCAAAGAAGGAATAAGGGTACAAGAAGGAGAGCAAATAAGAGGAAGGACAAGAAAGATAAGAGACACAAGAATGCAGCTCATGCAGCTTAGGAAGCTTCATCTTCAAGCAGCTCAAGCTCCAAAGAAGATGGAGAGTGCTACCTTGCACACATAGCCTCTACTAGTGAAGAAATTGGTGAGGTAAGTGAGGTAAGCGAGGTAATCTTGCATGAGTTATCTAAGGAAGTTGTTATTGAAATGATTATCTCTACCCATAAATCTTTTGCTAAATGTAAATCTAAAAGAAAATAGTTAGGAAAAATCATTGATGATCGATATGCTAAACTTGAAATTCTTGAATTGAATGAGAAAACCAATCTTGAGAGTATTAATAATTTGCAAGGGCAATACCTTGACCTTTAACTCCAATACAATGGGGTTGAAGTTGAGAATGATATCTAGCTTAAGAACAATGAGAATCTTAAGGAAGAAAACCAAAATTTCCTTAAAGAGCTTGAAATAGTTAAAACTAAAAATGCTGAATTGAAGCTCCTTATTGATGCTCGTAGAGAAGAAAGAGATGTCTATCTTAAAGAAATCTAAATTCTTAAGTCTAAAAATGCTAGGTTACTTGGTCAAGTAAATGTTCTATCTTCTCGACCTTTATTGCCTAGTGTTAATGTTGCTTCTATCTCTCTTGAAAAGGATTCATATTTAACCAAAGCCTTATGTCTTGAGGTTGATCTTGTGCGTACTAGTGATGACATATCTAGCTTATCTTCTACCATTATTTCCTTAAATGATGATAACCATAGATTGAGAGCATCTCTACAGAAATTCCTTAAAGGGAAGAACTCCCTAAATGAAATCCTTGACCATTCTACCAAACAAAGTGGTACTAGTAGTTTGGGATTTGTAGGGGGAGCATCAAAGGGCAAGAGAAAAGCCAAAGGTAGGAAAAATAGCAAGGAGACCTCTTTCTTTATAGGAGAGTCTTCTGGCACTAAGAATCCTATGATTTGTTCTTATTGCAAATGTGATGATCATTACTCTACTTATTGTCCTTACAAGCCTAAGGGGACCAACCCAAAGATGAAATGGGTCTCCAAGCTAACTCTGGATCCTAAAGTTTGAGTTGGGAACCGACATTCTCCTTTCTTATAGGAAAAAGGAAGATGGATTGTTGATAGTGGCTGCACTAAGCATATGACAGGTGATATAAGCCATTTCAACAACTTCACCAAAAATAAAGGAGGACCGGTCATTTTTGGGGACAACAAGAAAGGTAAAGTCAAAGGTGAGGGTGATATAGGTGAATCCTTGTGTATCAAGAATGTTCTCTTTTTGGATGGCCTACATCACAATTTAATTAGTGTTAGTCAACTATGTGACAATGGTTACCTTGTGTTATTTACTTATTTTAAATGCTGATTCTAGATTCCCTCACCTACCAAGTCATATATAAGGGAACTAGAAGTGGTAATATTTATGTTACTGTTCTTGACTCTATTAATCATATTGTTGGCAGATGCCTAGTAGTCAACTCGAATGATATTTATCTTTGGAACCGTCAGCTTGGTCATGTAAATATCCATCAGTTGAAGAAGTTGAGAAAAAAGGACTTGGTCAAGGGACTTCGCAAATTAGATTTTGAAAAGGATTAGGAATGACAACCTCGTATCCAAGGAAATAAAGCCAAGTCCTCCTTCACAAAGGAGTTCTTAGAACCAAGAGAGCTCTTGAGCTTCTTCACATTGATCTATTTGGACCAATGAGAACTCAATTGCTTCGTGGTTCCAAGTATTGCCTTGTTATTGTTGATGATTTCTCTAGATATACTTGGGCTTTCTTTCTCATATCTAAAAGTGATACGCTTGATGTTTTCTCGAGCTTTTATAAATGAGTTGATAATGAAGCTTCTTGCAGAATTGTTTCTATCCGTAGTGACCATGGGGGAGAATTTGAAAATGAGCTTTTTGAGCATTTTTATCAAGAATCTGGTTATGCATACAACTTCTCTTCACCTCGAACATCTCAACAAAATGGGGTTGTAGAGAGGAAGAATAGGTCTTTACAGGAGATGTCTACTGTGATACACCATTCGAACAAAACATCATTAATTAAGCGGAAGCGATCATTAGCAACAGATTATTAAAAATCACGAAAAATTAAAACCTTTTTCAAAGAGATCCAATTCCAGGAAACTCTTAACAACAAGAACCAAAGTATTACATGTATATTCTGATCCACAAGTACATACCATGTACCATCTCTTTTCGAGGATTACATACATCAATTGCTCTGTTAAGTCTATACATGAGCAATACAAAACCTCGAGGCATTCAAGCCAAAATCTCATATCAATTATCAAAATACTAAGTATTGACTCCAAGGACCTAAGAGTATAGAGACAAAACATAAGACTCTTATCTACAAGACACAACAGTCAGTATTTCCACCTGAGATGTTACTGCTGTCCTTGATGTTGTTGTCCTTCCCCTGTAGTATGGTTCTTACCTCCTCGTCTTTGTCCACCTAAAAACGTTGGATCCCACGGGGGTGAGACAATTGAAATTGTCCCAGCGAGAGATATAACTCTTCGCCAGAAACATTATTATTGAATAGAACAAAACTTCACAGAGGATAAGTAGTTTAGAACATTCTCATATTTTAAGGCATTACAACTATCTATGATAAAGTAGTAAATCATGTATTCACTTTATAAGAAATATGAAGAACATGTGTATCATTTATCCATCCTACTATATCAACATCTCAAGCTTATCCTGGGATACTCATTATCATGGTATATCATCCATGAATCATTCTCATTTCTATCTGTTGACCTTAGCCAATCTGTTAGCCAGATATTGAATTGTACCAGTCATGTGAGTATACATCATCATATTCTGTCCAGGCATTGGACTATGCCAATTCTATGCAAACATTCCAGGCATTGGATTATTGCCAATCATGTGCAACCATTCCAGGAATTGGATTATTACCAATCATGTGCATCCATTCCAGGCATTGGACTATGCCAATTCTATGCAAACATTCTAGGCATTAGATTATTACCAATCCTGTGCAACCATTCCAGGAATTGGATTATTACCAATCCTGTGCATCCATTCCAGGCATTGGATTATTACCAATCCTGTGATATTATTCCAGGCATTGGGTTATTACCAATCCTGTGCAATTATTCCAGGTATTGGGTTATGACAAATCCTGTGCAATTATTCCAGGTATTGGGTTATGACCAATCCTATGACATTATTCTAGGTATTGGGTTATTACCAATCATGTGAAATTATTCTAGGTATTGGGTTATGACCAATCCTGTGACATTATTCCAGGTATTGGGTTATGACCAATCATGTGACATTATTCCAGGTATTGGGTTATGACCAATCATGTGACATTATTCCAGGTATTGGGTTATTACCAATAATGTGCAATTGTTCCAGGTATTGAACTATGTCAATCCTGTGCATCATCACTGAATACCACATCACCTTTACTAGGTATTAAACCATGGACAAGCCATCATACTTATTCACATACTTTATATATGTGAATACTATAGCCCTTATTCAAAATACTATAGCCCTTGTTTGGCTATAAGCATAAAGCATGCATGATTAAGATTTCATTATTATTATTGCATCCATTTATTATTATTATTATGTTTCTAAGTTTCCATTTCCTAGTTTATTTGAACATTATCATTCCTTACATGAAACTTTTATAAACATCTTGTTACCTCTTACTAGGCAACATCTATTCACATAGCTCACAAGGCCCATTAAACATCTTGTCACCTTTCACTAGGTAACCACTATTCACATGGCTCACAAGTCCCATTAAACATCTTGTCACCTTTCACTAGGCAACAACTATTTACATGGCTCACAAGGCCCATTAAACATCTTGTCACCTTTCACTAGGCAACAATTATTTACATAGCTCACAAGGCCGATGAAACATCTTATCACCTTTCACTAGGCAACAACTATTCACATGGTTCACAAGGCCCATTAAACATCTTGTCACCTTTCACTAGGCAACAACTATTAGGGCTAGAGTTTCCCTCTATAGCTGAATAGGGTTTCAAGTTCATATTATTAATTCAAATCCTAATTCATTGCTCCACACATCTAGGAGCATACAGTGATATCATAAGTATTCAACTATACTTATTTATTCTCATCTTTTATCATTAAATGATAATCAACACAAAGTATGAGTTTCTCTTTCATCTTCTCTAGGATATTGATTACATCATACTTTGTTATATTGGTTTAACCCTTTCTCAATGTATGTTAGCCTACACTTATCAAAGTGCATTACATCTTAATGTAATAATTGTCATGACACACTTCATGTGTTACTCATCCAAGTATATTGGATTTAGGGTACATCAAGGTGTATCAACCTTGAGGTGTTGAATGTGATATCTATCACGTCCTAATGTTTCACTTCCCTCATCACCTTTATCTTACTTAAGTTCATCAACTTATCTTGTACTAGGGTAATTCCCATCCTAATACTTTATGCACCAGTTCATCACATTTATCATGTAATGTATTGGTCATAAGTCACTCATTTGATTTATTCAACCATTATCAATAATGTGGACTCATCTCAGGTTAAGGTATTATTGATATAAGATTATCCATTATCAATCACTTTAGGTGTTTCACCTACCAAAATATTATTCACCATTCCATTGTTAGGAATAGGGTTTCCCTCTTTATCAATAAGAGTTTTGCATAACATCACCCTATATTAGGGTTTCACATAACATCACCCTATGTTGGGGTTTTACATGACATCACCCTAAATTAGGTTTCACATGGCATCATCCCTGATTAGGGTTTCGCATGGCATCACCCTTGATTAGGGTTTCACATCACATCACCCTGAATTAAGGTTCATAATAACTTTTCCCCAAATTAGGGTTTCATGATCTCTTTATCAAGGATCATACCCTAATTACATATTTTTATTCATGTTGAGAGTTTTGAGGTTTAACCGCTACATGATTATTATATATGTATGAATTCCTCTCTCTCTCATCCTCTCTAGGATGTTGATTACTTCAATCTTGATTAGATTAATTCAATCCTTCATTCAAGTACACATATTTTCGGGTTAGCATAGTGTGTTGAAATATTTCTTCCATAAGCATCAAAGGTTAACCCCTCAAAAGTTACTAATCATCCTAGTACCTTAAAGGTACAACCGTTGTAATTATCTTTGATAACCATCATTAGCAATCATAGGGTTAATTAATCTTTCATAGTTTTGAGACTATTAGATATCCAAACGGTTTTGATACATTTGAACCTTCAAACGGTTTTGATACATTTGAACCTTCAAATGGTTTTGAGATGTTTGACCTTCAAACGGTCTTGAGATGCTTGACCTCCAAACGGTCTTGAGGTGCTTGACCTCCAAACGGTCTTGATCTATACCTTCAATCGGTCTTAAGACCGTTAGACCATCAAACGGTCTTGATCTCACAAACTCTAAATGGTTTGAGACCGTTTGAATTAAATATTAATTTACCCAAATGGTTTGAAACCAAATGGCCCTCAAACGGTCTGAGACCGAATGGTCCTCAAATGGTCTAAGATTGTTTGGTCTCAATCAACTTGAAACTGTTTAACCCTAAATTAGGCTTTCTATAATCAATTGATTTATGGTTTGCTTCATTGAATTGTTCATCATTTGGACCACTGTAGATACATCAATTATAACCCTTAGATCTCCAACCATCCATCACAACCCTTGACCTCCAAACAGTCAACTCCTTCAAATGGTCAAAGTACTCAAACAGTTTTGAAGTTCAATTTACCCATTCGATCTTGAGATCCATTACTCATTCGGTTTTAAACTCAATTATCCATTCGGTTTTGAAGTCAATTACCCATTCGGTTTTGAACAAAATTACCCATTCGGTCTTGGGTTCAATTACCCATTCTGTCTTGAACTCAACTACCCATTCGGTTTTGAAGTAAATTACCCATTCAGTTTTGAAATCGAATCAACTCAATTGGTTTTGAAACTGAATCAACTCAATCGGTTTTGCAACCGAATTAGCGCAATCGGTTTTGAAAACCGTTTGCCCATTCCATTGTTGAGGTGTGTGCTTAAGATAACATCATCATCTTCAAGCTTCAAACCTTCGAAATCAATTGTGATTCTTATGGTGATTTTAACAACTAATCAAAAGGAAATCGAGAAGGAAGAAAGGTTCAACACATGATGAATAAATTGCAAGCAATAATGACATTTAAGGGTTCAAGTTATATAACCCACCTTCAAAGTTGAATCCAAGCTTCAAGCTTCACGTCCTCAATGGTGAATGAAGCTTTCTCAACTGTCCAAGGTTTGTCCTCAAGTCTTTGAGTGAAAAGAATGGCTAAGGTTGAAGATTGAATGGAGAAAAGAAGAAAATAAGCATTGAATTTTGATTTCCACCATGAAATCAAGGTTGAAGATCATTAAGGAGCTTACCTACAGGTTGGGGTACGTCCTTCTATTACTCCTAAGATCCCTTGTGCACAGCCAAAACAAGGAAAGAAAGAGGAATCGAAAAAGCCTTTCGTGTGGGTTGAAAATGGGATGTATGTAATGGAGTTTCAATGAGAGAGAAACTGATAAATAATTCCTTCAACTCCCAAAATTGGTGCCACATACTCCCCTCAATCCCTTGCATACGAAGACATCTCCCCCACCTTGTAATTCCTCTTCTTTATCCATGAATTAAAAGAAAACAATTTAAGCACCTTAATCAATATAATAATAATATCCAAAATTAGTGGATATTACTTTTTCTTTAACTAATGTGAGTGGGCTCTCCACTCACTTTAGATATTTTGGTGCCATTGCAAGGAACAAGGACGTCCAAACTTCTACAAATTCAACCATCACACTTTTTGTTGAAGGGAACTTCGATTAATATATTTATTTTTGCATTATATTGAATTAGGGTTTCAATTATGCTTAAATCTTGATTATTTTAATATCAAGATTCTCTCTCCTCCAAAGAGATTAAAATGATATGCCCCTTTGATTTTATTATCTCTAATTGATACCAAGAAACATTAGGGACTCTCTAGAAGTCGTATTTTTTATATTGAACCCTAGGTTTTGGGTAAATTGTACATTACACCAAAACTAGGTTTTAATGCACAAACATTGCTTAATAAGCTCTTTCTTGGTGCTCAGGCTACCACAAGCCATTCCTCTGCATCATTTTCATTCTTATGATGCTTCAACACTTGAGGAACATTTTATCATGTAATATTTGCAAGTTAACCCCTCAACTTGGGTAATTTGCCCTTTAGTCCAAAACAAGTAAAACATTATTTCACCATTATTCAAAAAGGACTAAAATTGAAACATAAGTTCCTCTTGAGCCATAATTACTTTTCATAGGATAAATACAAGAATATAAATGACTTACTTAAGCAAAACCTCTAGGGTTAAGCCTTAACCCAGGTCAGGGATGTTACAATTATAAACCCCTAACAAGGATTTTGTCCCCGAAATCCCAGGTAAAGAAAGACATATATTGTTCATTCATCATATCATCAAGCCTCCAACTAACATATTAATGTCATGGAGAGGCCATAGAACTTTGATCATCACAAAGTCCTTCCATATTGGGTTATCATAGAATCTGTCACATAGGACACATACTCTACTGTCCTTTTTATTATTAACTGTAGAATCAACTCTGTGTCACATAACACTACCTTATTTAACTCAAGTGTCAAACCTCACTAATTTGTCACCCACTTGGTACTACAAATCATACATTTTTATCTTTAATAAGCTTTTCCCACAATGATTCTACAATTGTTCCTTCAATTAGTACGTCCTTATCGATGTTATGTTTATGCGAGGCATAAACCCCTAACATATGATGTCCATAGTATTTTATATAACTAGACTGACTTCATAGTTGGCCATTCTAGGTAACCAACATTTCTTCTTATGAGGAGTCATGTTCCCATTTTCTCATATCATTGAATGTTCTTGGATACTAGAATTCTTTACCTTGGTATCCATTATATGTGCCAGAAACACATCACATCATCATCATGATTACTAGATTTGGGTATTCAAACCCTCAGTCCATTATTGAACATTGTTACCTCTCATCGGGTAATTGTTACCTCTAGGTCCTCAGACCAAGGTTTACATTATACTATACATCTTCTTTTGTTTATAAATTGATTCATGATTAACTCAGATCCCTTCGTATATCAATTAGGATGTGGTAGAAATATCCATGCCACATCTTCTACCTTATTGTGCTCTTTAGATTGTCTCAATATGACTACTTGATCAGAGTAATCTAAGAGTGGCATACTTACATTACCTTCAATAGATGAATACCTGGCTAGGGTATTCAAGAACTGAAATTAGGTAGTATCCATTTGCTTCATATGATGTTTCATACTTTTAACATCTCTTTAAACTTATTATCTAATATCTTCGATTTTCTCTGGGTGTTTCTTTTACATCTCTTCTACATGAAAAGAGAATTTCAAAACATATAAAAGAATATTATTCTGAATATAGGTTCTCATCCTTTTTATCTCTTCCTTATGTCCTCACAGGACAAATTAAACGAAGCTCAACAATAACTACCTTTCTTATAATCAGTAGGCAGAGAGAAGAAAAAGGAAAGATAATTCAGAATGAAAAGTTTTATCAGATAAGTTACCATTACGGGTTATCTAGTGTCTTATCTGACCCAATGACATAGAGTCAGCTATCATCTGCTATTGCCTTTGTCCTCTACTACCAGAAGTAGATGGACCAAACTGTGACATTTGTCTTCGTCCTCGGCCTTCTGCTTCACTAACCTGAGGTCCTTGTGGGTTTTGTAGATTATGCCTTGACTGTTGGGTCACCACATTATTTCTTCTTGGACATTGTTGCCTAAAATGTCCTATCTGTCCACATTTATGGCAAGTTCGACCATCACTTGATGACCACTGTATTGGTGTACTATGTTGTGGTTGAACTGGTGTTACCGAAAACTTTGATTGCTTAGCACCACCATTCTACTGTTCCTGTGACTGTATAAATCTCCTTTTGAGGTTTGTCTCATGTTTCTTTGTCACAGACCTTTCTATTCTCCAAACTGACTCCACAAATGTGGCAAATTTCTCTCTACTTTCTAACGCAACTTCCGAGATGGATACCTCTGCATTCAGTCCTTTCTCAAAATGTCAAATCTACTCCTTCTCAGTAGCAGCCATTTGAGGACAAAACTATAAAAGTTCCATAAACCTAGCCTCATATTCATTTATTGACATGGTTCCCTGCCGAACCTTCTTAAACTATGAGATCTTTTTGTCTAAGTATGTTCTTGGAAAATATTTATTGACAAATTCTTGACGAAATTCCTCCCAACTAACCTCTTCATCATTCCTTTTTACTTCTTATATGGCCCACCAATGGCCAGCACTACCCTTCAAAAGGTATACAACATGTTTGACTTTTTCAACATCTGGAATACTAAGGATCTTAAAAGCCTTTTCTAACTCAGTGAGCCATAGATCAGCATCTGCTGGGTCAGTTGTCCCATCATATTCTATAGCTCCTACATGACGTAGTCATTCAAAAGTCTTACCAGACCCATGTCCCTCATTGGGATTTGGTGCCCTAGGTGTTGGTGCAGGCATCCGGTCTGCCATTTGCCTCATTGTGGCCATGAATTCCCTAAATAGAGTATGAATGGTTGGGTTTTCTATCATAACTTCATCAAAATGGGGATTCTCAAGCACTGATTCCTCTCTTGCCTGATTCCTTGCACCTCCTACTGGTACAACAACATTGCTTTCAGCAACGTGATCCTCGTGTTCTCCAGACATCTTTAAGCTATCTCCCTTCTTCTACATAAGCAGAAGTCATTATAAGATATACTGGAGGACACTAACACCAACTCAAGACCTTAGTCCTATGTCTCTGTAGACTCAGCGAACCTTAAGCTCTGATACCACTAATTGTGATACCCGTTCGAACAAAATGTCATTAATTAAGTGGAATAGATCATTAGCAACATATTATTGAAAATTACTAAAAATTAAAACCTTTTTCAAAGAGATCCAATTCCAGGAAACTCTTAACAACAAGAACCAAAGTATTACATGTACAATATGGTCCACAAGTACATACCATGTACCATCTCTTCTTGAGGATTACATACATCAATTGTTGTATTAAGTCTACACATAAGCAACACAAAACCTCGAGGCATTCAAGCCAAAATATAAGATCGATTATGAAAACACTAAGTATTGACTCCAAGGACCTAAGAGCACAGAGCGACACATAGGACTCTTATCTACAAGACACGACAGTCAGTATTTCCACCTGAGATGTTATTGTTGTCCTTGATGCTGCTGTCCTTCCCCTGTAGTATGGTTCTTACCTCCTCGTCTTCGTCCACCTAAAAATGTTGGATCCCATGGGGGTGAGACAATTGAAATTGTCCCAGCGAGAGATATAACTCTTCACCAGAAACATTATTATTGCAGTTTAATAGAATAAAATTGGGCAGAGGATAAGCAGTTTAAAACATTCTCATATTTTAAGGCATTGCAACTATCTATGATAGAGAAGTAAATCATCTATTCACTTTATAAGAAATATGAAGAACATGTATATCATTTATCCATCTCACTATATCAACATCTCAATATTATCCGGGGATACTCATTATCATGGTATATCATCCATGAATCATTCTCATTTCTGTCTGTTGACCTTAGCCAATCTGTTAGCCAGATATTGAATTGTACCAGACCTGTGAGTATACATCATCATATTTTGTCCGGGCATTGGACTATGCCAATTCTATGCAAACATTCCACGCATTGGATTATTACCAATCATGTGCAACCATTCCAGGCATTGGATTATTACCAATCCTATGCATCCATTCCAGGCATTGGACTATGCCAATTCTATGCAAACATTTCAGGCATTGGATTATTACCAATTTGTGCAACCATTCCACGAAATTGGATTATTACCAATCCTATGCATCCATTCCAGGCATTGGATTATTACCAATCTTGTGCAATTATTCTAGGTATTGGGTTATGACCAATCCTGTGCAATTATTCTAGGTATTGGGTTATGACCAATCCTATGACATTATTCTAGGTATTGGGTTATTACCAATCCTGTGCAATTATTCTAGGTATTGGGTTGTGACCAATCCTGAGACATTATTCCAGGTATTGGGTTATGACCAATCCTGCAACATTATTCCAGGTATTGGATTATGACCAATCCTGTGACATTATTCCAGGTATTGGGTTATTACCAATCCTGTGCAATTGTTTCAGATATTAAACTATGTCAATCTTGTGCATCATCACTGAATACCACATCACCTTTGCTAGGTATTAAACCTTGGCCAAGCCATCATACTTATTCACATCCTTTATGTAATTCAAGTATTCCTCTTATCTCCTTTAAGATTATTCAAAACACTATAGCCCTTATTTGGCTATAAGCATAAAGCATGCATGATTAAGATTTCATTATTATTATTGCATCCATTTTTATTATTATTATGTTACTAAGTTTCCATTTCCTAGTTTATTTGAACATTATCATTGCTTACATGAAACTTTTATAAACATCTTGTTACCTCTTATTAGGCAACAACTATTCACATAGCTCACAAGGCCCGTTAAACATCCTGTCACCATTCACTAGGTAACCACTACTCACATGGCTCACAAGGCCCATTAAACATCTTGTCACCTTTCACTAGGCAACAACTATTTACATGGCTCACAAGGCACATTAAACATCTTGTCACCTTTCACTAGGCAACAACTATTTACATAGCTCACAAGGCCCATTAAACATCTTGTCACCTTTCACTAGGCAACACTATTCACATAGTTCACAAGGCCCATTAAACATCTTGTCACCTTTCACTAGGCAACAACTATTAGGGCTAGAGTTTCTCTCTATAGCTGAATAGGGTTTCAAGTTCATATTATTAATTCAAATCCTAATTCATTGCTCCACACATCTAGGATCATACATTGATATCATAAGTATTCAATTATACTTATTTATTCTCATCTTTTATCATTAAATGATAATCAACACAAAGTATGAGTTTCTCTTTCATCTTCTCTAGGATATTGATTACATCATACTTTGTTATCTTGGTTTAACCCTTTCTCAAGGTATGTTAGCCTACACTTATCAAAGTGCATTACATCTTAATGTAATAATTGTCATGACACACTTCATGTGTTACTCATCCAAGTATATTGGATTTAGGGTACATCAAGGTGTATCAACCTTGAGGTGCTGAATGTGATATCTATCACGTCATGATGTTTCACTTCCCTCATCACCTTTATCTTACTTAAGTGCGTCAACTTATCTTCTATTAGGGTAATTCCCAACCTAAAACTTTATGCACCAGTTCATTAATCACGTCATGATGTTTCACTTCCCTCATCACCTTTATCTTACTTAAGTTCGTCAACTTATCTTCTATTAGGGTAATTCCCATCCTAAAACTTTATGCACCAGTTCATCACATTTATCATGTAATGTATTGGTTATAAGTCACTCATTTGATTTATTCAACCATTATCAATAATGTGGACTCATCTCAGGTTAAGGCATTATTGATATAAGGTTATCCATTGTCAACCACTTTAGGTGTTTCACCTACCAAAATATTATTCACCATTCCATTGTTAGGAATAGGGTTACCCTCTTTATCAATTAGGGTTTTGCATAACATCACCCTATATTAGGGTTTCACATAACATCACCCTATGTTGGGGTTTCACATGACATCACCCTAAATTAGGGTTTCACATGGCATCATCCCTGATTAGGGTTTCGCATGGAATCACCCTTGATTAGGGTTTCACATCACATCACCCTGAATTAAGGTTCATAATAACTTTTCCCCAAATTAGGGTTTCATGATCTCTTTATCAAGGATCATACCCTAATTACATATTTTATTCATGTTGAGAGTGTTGAGGTTTAACCACTACATGATTATTATACATGTATGAATTCCTCTCTCTCTCATCCTCTCTAGGATGTTGACTACTTCAATGTTGATTATATTAGTTCAATCCTTCATTCAAGTACACATATTTTTAGGTTAGCATAAGATGTTGAAATATTTCATTCATAAGCATCCTAGTACCTTAAAGGTACAACCGTTGTAATTATCTTTGATAACCATCATTAGCAATCATAGGGTTAATTAATCTTTCATAGTTTTGATATTATTAGATTTCGAAACGGTTTTGATACTTTTGAACCTTCAAACGGTTTTGAGATGTTTGACCTTCAAACGGCGTTGAGGTGCTTGACCTCCAAATGGTCTTGAGGTTCTTGACCTCCAAACGGTCTTGATCTACACCTTCAATCGGTCTTAAGACCGTTAGACCATCAAACAGTCTTGATCTCACAATATCTAAATGGTTTGAGACCGTTTGAATTAAATATTAATTTACCCCAAACGGTTTGAAACCGAATGGCCCTCAAATGGTCTGAGACCGAATGGTCCTCAAACGGTCTAAGACCATTTGGTCTCGATCAACTTGAAACCATTTAACACTAAATTAGGGTTTCTATAATCAATTGATTTATGGTTTGCTTCATTGAATTATTCATCAATTGGACCACTATAGATACATCAATTATATCCCTTGGATCACCAACCATCCATCACAACCCTTGATCTCCAAACAGTCAAAGTACTCAAACGGTTTTGAAGTTCAATTTACCCATTCGATCTTGTGATGCATTACCCATTCGGTTTTGAACTCAATTATCCATTCGGTTTTGAAGTCAATTACCCATTCGGTTTTGAAGTAAAAATTACCCTTTCGGTCTTGAACTCAACTACCAATTCGGTTTTGAAGTAAATTACCCATTCGGTTTTGAAACTGAATCAACTCAATCAGTTTTGAAACTGAATCAACTCAATCGGTTTTGAAACCAAATTAGCTCAATTGGTTTTGAAAACTGTTTGCCCATTCCATTGTTGAGGTGTGTGCTTAAGCTGACATCATCATCTTCAAGCTTCAAACCTTTGAAATCAATTGTGATTCTTATGGTGATTTTAACAACTAATCAAAAGGAAATCGAGAAAGAAGAAAGGTTCAACAAATGATGAATAAATTGCAAGCAATAATGACATTTAAGGGTTCAAGTTATATAACCCACCTTCAAAGTTGAATCCAAGCTTCAAGCTTCACGTCCTCAATGGTGAATGAAGCTTTCTCAACTGTCCAAGGTCTGTCCTAAAGTCTTTGAGTGAAAAGAATGGCTAAGGTTGAAGATTGAATGGAGAAAAGAAGAAAATAAGCATTGAATTTCGATTTTCACCATGAAATCAAGGTTGAAGATGATTAAGGAGCTTACCTACAGGTTGGGGTACGTCCTTGTGTTACTCCTAAGCTCCCTTGTGCACGGCCAAAACAAGGAAAGAAAGAGGAATCGAAAAATCCTTTCGTGTGGGTTGAAAATGGGATGTATATAAGGGAATTTCAATGAGAGAGAAAGTGATAAATAATTCATTCAACTCCCAAAATTGGTGCCACATACTCCCCTCAATCCCTTGAATACGAAGACATATCCCCCACCTTGTAATTCCTCTTCTTTATCCATGAATTAAAAGAAAACAATTTAAGCACCTTAATCAATATAATAATAATATCCAAAATTAGTGGATATTACTTTTTCTTTAACTAATGTGAGTGGGCTCTCCACTCACTTTAGATATTTTGGTGCCATTGCAAGGCACAAGTACGTACACACTTCTACAAATTCAACCATCACACTTTTTGTTGAAGGGCACTTCCATTAATATATTTATTTTTGCATTAAATTGAATTAGGGTTTCAATTATGCTTAAATCTTGATTATTTTAATATCAAGATTCTCTCTCCTCCAAAGAGATTAAAATGGGATGCCCCTTTGATTTTATTATCTCTAATTGATACCAAGAAACATTAGGGACTCTCTAGAAGTGGTATTTTTCATATTGAACCCTAGGTTTTGGGTAAATTGCACATTACACCAAAACTAGGTTTTAATGCACAAACATTGCTTAATAAGCTCTTTCTTGGTGCTCAGGCTACCACAAGCCATTCCTCTGCATCATTTTCATTCTTATGATGCTTCAACACTTGAGGAACATTTTATCATGTAATATTTGCAAGTTAACCCCTCAACTTGGGTAATTTGCACTTTAGTCCAAAATAAGTAAAACATTGTTTCAACATTATTCAAAAAGGACTAAAATTGAAACATAAGTTCCTCTTGAGCAGTAATTACTTTTCAAAGGATAAATACAAGAATATAAATGACTTACTTAAGCAAAACCTCTAGGGTTAAGCCTTAACCCAGGTCAGGGATGTTATAATTATAAACCCCTAACAAGGATTTCGTCCCCAAAATCCCAGGTAAAGAAAGACATATATTGTTCATTCATCATATCATCAAGCCTCCAACTAACATCTTAATGTCATGGAGAGGCCATAGAACTTTGATCATCACAAAGTCCTTCCATATTGGGTTATCATAGAATCTATCACACAGGACACATACTCTACTGTCCTTTTTATTATTAACTATAGAGTCAACTCTGTGTCACGTAACACTACCTTATTTAACTCAGGTGTCAAACCTCACTAATTTTTCACCCACTTGGTACTACAAATCTCATCATACATTTTTAACTTTAATAAGCTTTTCCCACAATGATTCTACATATGTTCCTTCAATTAGTACGTCCTTATCAATGTTACGTTTATGCGAGGCATAAACCCCTAACATATGATGTCCATAGTATTTTATATAACTAGACTGATTTCACAGTTGGCCATTCCTGGTAACCAACATTTCTTCTTATGAGGAGTCATGTTCCCATTTTCTCATATCATTGAATGTTCTTGGATACTAGAATTCTTTACCTTGGTATCCATTATATGTGCCAGAAACACATCACATCATCATCATGATTACTAGATTTGGGTATTCAAACCCTCAGTCCATTATTGAACATTGTTACCTCTCATCAGGTAACTATTACCTCTAGGTCCTCATACCAAGGTTTACATTATATTATACATCTTCTTTTGTTTATAAATTGATTCATGATTAACTCAGATCCCTTCGTATATCAATTAGGATGTGGTAGAAATATCCATGCCACATCTTCTACCTTATTATGCTCTTTAGATTGTCTCAATATGACTACTTGATCAGAGTAATCAGAAAGATAGTAATCTAAGAGTGTCATACTTACCTTGCCTTCAATAGATGAATACCTGGCCAGGGTATTCAAGAACTGAAATTAGGTGGTATGCATTTGTTTCATATGTTGTTTTATATTTTTAACATATCTTTAAATTTATTATCTAATATCTTAGATTTTCTCTAGGTGTTTCTTTTAAATATCTACTACATGAAAAGAGAATTTCAAAACATATAAAAAAATATTATTATGAATATAGGTTCTCATCCTTTTTATCTCTTCCTTATGTCCTCACAGGACTAATTAAACAAAGCTCAACAATAACTACCTTTCTTATAATCAGTAGGCAGAGAGAAGAAAAAGGAAAGATAATTCATAATGAAAAGTTTTATCTGATAAGTTACCTTTACGGGTTATCCAGTGTCTTATCTGACCCAATGACATAGAGTCAGCTATCATCTGCTATTGCCTTTGTCCTCTACTACCAGAAGTAGATGGACCAAACTGTGACATTTGTCTTCGTCCTTGGCCTTATTCTTCACTAACCTGAGGTCCTTGTGGGTTTTCCAAATTATTCCTTGACTGTTGGGTCACCACATTATTTCTTCTTGGACACTACTGCCTAAAACGTCCTATCTATCCACATTTATGGCAAGTTCGACCCTCACTTGATGACCATTGTATTGGTACTATGTTGTGGTTGAACTGGTGTTACCGAAAACTTTGATTGTTTAGCACCACCAATCCACTGTTCCTCTGACTGTATAGATCTCCTTTTGAGGTTTGTCTCATGTTTCTTTGTCACAGACCTTTCTATTCTCCAAACTGACTCCACAAATGTGGCAAATTTCTCTCTACTTTCTAACGCAACTGCCGAGATGGATACCTCTGCATTCAGTCCTTTCTCAAAATGTCGAATCTTCTCCTTATCAGTAGCAGACATTGAGGACAAAACTGTAAAAGTTCCATAAACCTAGCCTCATATTCATTTATTGACATGGTTCCCTGTCGAACCTTCTTAAACTATGAGATCTTTTTGTCTAAGTATGTTCTTGGAAAATATTTATTGACAAATTCTTGGATAAATTCCTCCCAACTAACCTCTTCATCATTCTTTTTTACTTCTTCTATGGCCCACCAATGGCCAGTACTGCTCTTCAAAAGGTATGCACGTGTTTGACTTTGTCAACATCTGGAATACTAAGGATATTAAAAGCCTTTTCTAACTCAGTGAGCCATAGATCAACATCTACTGGGTCAGATGTCCCATCATATTCTATAGCTCCTACACGACGTAGTCATTCAAAAGTCTTACCAGACCCATGTCCCTCATTGGGATTTGGTGCCCTAGGTGTTGGTGCGGGCATCTGGTCTGCCATATGCCTCATTGTGGCCATGAATTCCCTAAATAGAGTATGAATGGTTGGGTTTTCTATCATAACTTCGTCAAAATGGGGATTCTGAAGCAGTGATTCCTTTCTTGCCTGATTCCTTGCACCTCCTACTGTTGCAGCAACATTGCTTTCAGCAACGTGATCCTCATGTTCTCCAGACATCTTTAAGCTATCTCCCTTCTTCTGTATAAGAAGAAGTCATTATAAGATATACTGGAGGACACTAACACAAACTCAACACCTTAGTTCTATGTCTCTATAGACTCAGCGAACCTTAAGCTCTGATACCACTAATTGTGATACATGTTCGAACAAAACATCATTAATTAAGTGGAAGCGATCATTAGCAACTGATTATTGAAAATCACTAAAAATTAAAACCTTTTTCAAAGAGATCCAATTCCAGGAAACTCTTAACAACAAGAACTAAAGTATTACATGTACAATATGGTCCACAAGTACATACCATATACCATCTCTTCTCGCGGATTACATACATCAATTGTTCTATTAAGTCTACACATGAGAAACACAAAACCTCCACGCATTCAAGCCAAAATCTCAGATCGATTATGAAAAAACTAGGTATTGACTCCAAGGACCTGAGAGCACAGAGCGACACATAGGACTCTTATCTACAAGACACGACAGTCAGTATTTCCACCTGAGATGTTACTGCTATCCTTGATGCTGCTGTCCTTCCCCTGTAGTATGGTTCTTACCTCCTCGTCTTCGTCCACCTAAAACTGTTGGATCCCATGGGGGTGAGACAATTGAAATTATCCCAGCAAGAGATATAACTCTTTGCCAGAAACATTATTATAGCAGTTTAATAGAATAAAATTGGGCATAGGATAAGCAGTTTAAAACATTCTCATATTTTAAGGCATTGAAACTATCTATGATAGAGAAGTAAATCATCTATTCACTTTATAAGAAATATGAAGAACATGTATATCATTTATCCATCCTACTATATCAACATCTCAAGAGTATCCTGGGATACTCATTATCATGGTATACCATCCATGAATCATTCTCATTTCTGTCTGTTGACCTTAGCCAATCTGTTAGCCAGATATTGAATTGTACCAGTCATGTGAGTATACATCATCATATTTTGTCCAGGCATTGGACTATGCCAATTCTATGCAAACATTCCACGGATTGGATTATTACCAATCATGTGCAACCATTCCAGGCATTGGATTATTACCAATCATGTGCATCCATTCCAGGCATTGGACTATGCCAATTCTATGCAACCATTCCATGCATTGTATTATTACCAATCTTGTGCAACCATTCTAGGAAATTGGATTACTACCAATCCTGTGCATCCATTCTAGGCATTCGCTATTACCAATCTTGTGCAATTATTCTAGGTATTGGGTTATGACCAATCCTGTGCAATTATTCTAGGTATTGGGTTATGACCAATCCTATGACATTATTCCAGGTATTCAGTTATTACCAATCCTATGCAATTATTCTAGGTATTGGGTTGTGACCAATCCTGAGATATTATTCCAGGTATTGGGTTATGACAAATCCTGTGACATTATTCTAGGTATTGGGTTATGACCAATCCTGTGACATTATTCTAGGTATTGGGTTATTACCAATCTTGTGCAATTGTTCCAGGTATTGAACTATGTCAATCCTGTGCATCATCACTGAATACCACATCACCTTTACTAGGTATTAAACCTTGGCCAAGCCATCATACTTATTCACATCCTTTATGTAATTCAAGTATTCCTCTTATCTCCTTTAAGATTATTCAAAACACGATAGCCCTTATTTGGATATAAGCATAAAGCATGCATGATTAAGATTTCATTATTATTATTGCATCCATTTTTATTATTATTATGTTACTAAGTTTCCATTTCCTAGTTTATTTGAACATTATCATTGTTTACATGAAACTTTTATAAACATATTGTTACCTCTTACTAGGCAACAACTATTCACATAGCTCACAAGGCCCATTAAACATCTTGTCACCTTTCACTAGGTAACCACTATTCACATGGCTCACAAGGCCCATTAAACATCTTGTCACCTTTCACTAGGTAACAACTATTTACATGGCTCACAAGGCCCATTAAACATCTTGTCACCTTTCACTAGGCAACAACTATTTACATAGCTCACAAGGCCCATTAAACATCTTGTCACCTTTCACTAGGCAACAACTATTCACATAGTTCACAAGGCCCATTAAACATCTTGTCACCTTTCACTAGGCAACAACTATTAGGGCTAGAGATTCCCTCTATAGCTGAATAGGGTTTCAAGTTCATATTATTAATTCAAATCCTAATTCATTGCTCCACACATCTAGGAGCATACATTGATATCATAAGTATTCAATTATACTTATTTATTCTCATCTTTTATCATTAAATGATAATCAACACAAAGTATGAGTTTCTCTTTCATCTTCTCTAGGATATTGATTACATCATACTTTGTTATCTTGGTTTAACCCTTTCTCAAGGTATGTTAGCCTACACTTATCGAAGTGCATTACATCTTAATGTATTAATTGTCATGACACACTTCATGTGTTACTCATCTAAGTATATTGGATTTAGGGTACATCAAGGTGTATCAACCTTGAGGTGCTGAATGTGATATCTATCACGTCATGATGTTTCACTTCCCTCATCACCTTTATCTTACTTACGTTCATCAACTTATCTTGTATTAGGGTAATTCACATCCTAATACTTTATGCACCAGTTCATCACATTTATCATGTAATGTATTGGTCATAAGTCACTCATTTGATTTATTCAACCATTATCAATAATGTGGACTCATCTCAGGTTAAGGCATTATTGATATAAGGTTATCCATTATCAACCACTTTAGGTGTTTCACCTACCAAAATATTATTCACCATTCCATTGTTAGGAATAGGGTTACCCTCTTTATCAATTAGGTTTTTGCATAACATCACCCTATATTAGGGTTTCACATAACATCACCCTATGTTGGGGTTTCACATGACATCACCCTAAATTAGGGTTTCACATGGCATCATCCCTGATTAGGGTTTCACATGGCATCACCTTGATTAGGGTTTCACATCACATCACCCTGAATTAAGGTTCATAATAACTTTTCCCTAAATTAGGGTTTCATGATCTCTTTATCAAGGATCATACCCTAATTACATATTTTTATTCATGTTGAGAGTGTTGAGGTTTAATCGCTACATGATTATTATATATGTATGAATTCCTCTCTCTCTCTCATCCTCTCTAGGATGTTGATTACTTCAATCTTGATTAGATTAGTTCAATCCTTCATTCAAGTACACATATTTTCAGGTTAGCATAGTGTGTCGAAATATTTCTTTCATAAGCATCCTAGTACCTTAAAGGTACAACCGCTGTAATTATCTTTGATAACCATCATTAGCAATCATTGGGTTAATTAATCTTTCATAGTTTTGAGACTATTAGATTTCAAAATGGTTTTGATACTTTTGAACCTTCAAACGGTTTTGAGATGTTTGACCTTCAAACAGTCTTGAGGTGCTTGACCTCCAAATGGTCTTGAGGTTCTTGACCTCCAAACATTCTTGATCTACACCTTCAATCGGTCTTAAGACCGTTAGACCATAAAAAATAGTCATGATCTCACAAACTCTAAACGGTTTGAGACCGTTTGAATTAAATATTAATTTACCCCAAACGGTTTGAATATGAATGGCCCTCAAATGGTCTGAGACCGAATGGTCCTCAAACGGTCTAAGACTGTTTGGTCTCGATCAACTTGAAACCATTTAACCCTAAATTAGGGTTTCTATAATCAATTGATTTATGGTTTGCTTCATTGAACTATTCATCAATTGGACCACTATAGATACATCAATTATAACCCTTGGATCACCAACCATCCATCACAACCCTTGATCTCTAAACAGTCAACTCCTTCAAACGGTCAAAGTACTCAAACGGTTTTGAAGTTCAATTTACCCATTCGATCTTGAGATCCATTACCCATTCGGTTTTGAACTCAATTATCCATTCAGCTTTGAAGTCAATTACCCATTCGATTTTGAAGTAAATTACCCATTCGGTCTTGGGTTCAATTACCCATTTGGTCTTGAACTCAACTACCCATTCGGTTTTGAAGTAAATTACCCATTCGGTTTTGAAACCGAATCAACTCAATCAGTTTTGAAACGGAATCAACTCAATCGGTTTTGAAACGAAATTAGGTCAATCGGTTTTGAGAACCGTTTTCCCATTCCATTGTTGAGGTGTGTGCTTAAGCTGACATTGTAAGGTCCATGACCTCTGTTTAGGGCTTATCCTATTTGCTTTGCTTAACCCTGATGCTTAGTTGCTTGCTAATCACCTTTAGTGGTGATTAGGGTTTGTTGGTGCTTTGTTGAGAGTAGGAGGTGTTACTTGCAATTAACCCAAGTCTAGGGTTTGTGGGCAAGTTTGCCACCTTGTTAGGTGTTCCTCCCTCTCCTTTCTTCCTCTAATGATGAGAGGAAGGTTTTGGCTCGTTACTTGAGTTCCTTTGGGCTTGGTTGAGCTTGTTGGGCTTTATGGTGCTTTGTCTTTGCTTCTTTGAGCCTTGTGTTGGGCAAGAGCATGCTTGTGTGGGCCTAGGTGTGTCGACCTGTGCCTGTATCAGCCAGTGGTGTGTCGCCCAGGGTCTGTGTCGGCCATGGTGTGGAGGTGTGTTGCCCATGGACCCTTTGACCTTCTTTGACCTCGTTTGTGTCACCACTAGTGGACACTTGGTGCTTGATGCTTGCATGTGACAATAGCCTTGGACATGTGTTTAGGGCATGTTAGAGTGGTGGCTTTGCACATGGACAAGTGTCCCTAGGTGGGCGACACCTTGCCTTGTCTTTCCTTGGTGTCTCCTCCATCCTTTTCTATATATGTGTTTCCTTTCTCTTGCAAAGGATCCCTTTAGTTCCTTAGTCTCCCTCTCCCTTGGTGCACGACACCTCTCTTCCCTTGTAAGCTTGGTGGCCGATCCTTCTTGGAGTCTCCTTCTTCCTCTAGTGGTGGCCGAACCCTAGAGTGCCTTGCTCTTCTTCCTTGGTGGTTCTTGGAGCTAGGATCTTGGAGCTTGCTTAAGGCGGGTTACATAACTCCTAACCCTAACTATACTACCTCTTCTATGTTCTTGTATGATTCTTGTGATCATATCGGCTATACATGTTGCTAGTTTAGTTTCTTGTTTAAGTTGTTCTTGTTGGCCAAACCATATGTTCTAGGGTTTCTTGGTGAGCAACACCCCTTTCTCTCCTTGGTCTAGAGGAGTGCGCTTGAGTTCTAGTATCATGGGTAACACTCCTCTCTCGTTTAAGTTGAGAGGTGAGCTTGTGTTCTAGTGGCTTGAGCAACACCCTCCTCTCACCATGGACTTGAAAGGTGAGCTATATGGTAGTTATGGACCTTGGTTGCGGTTGAACCTTGTGTTGCCCGATTGGTGTCAAGAAGCGTGGCAAGACCCCTCCCTCTTAGTTGTTGAGAGGTGAGACATCTTCTCGATCCATTAGGGTTTTGGTGCCCTTGTGCTTAAGGTTGATGACAACCTTGTGGAGTTGCATCTTGACCGTTATGATCTTGGGGGAGGTGTTGCCTAATATTCCTCTTGATCTTGAGCCTTGTACGACACATGTTGTGGCTGTGTCGGGCGTTGCACTTGGTCCCTGCTTTGTGTGTGTCGAGCATCACACCTTGATGAGTAACCTTCCTGATACACTTAGCCTAGGTGATGGTTGGATGTCGTTGTGCATTGAGGTGTGCAGCTTGTTAGCTAGTTTGTGGGGTTGTGTCGGGCGTCATGCTCCTGGATGCTGACCTTTGTGTGTCAGGTGTCACACAACAGGTCCTTGCCTTGTGTCAGCCGATGGGTCATGGATAGGTTGGTTGGATGACAGGTCCTTGCTGCCCGATACACCTGACCTGAGGAGGTAGCCTAGTAGCCGTCATACCTTGGACGATATGAAGCTATGTGGCTAGCTTGGTGTTGGGCGTCACAGCATAGGGATGATGCCCAATATAGTAACCCGTAGTAACCTTAGTTGTTGCACGACACAGAGATGCACAATGCACCGTTGCATGACATGGGATGAGCTGCATGTTACTCTTGGAAGTGCATGATACAGCGTTGCACGTTACACCCTAGGTGCTAGCCATTGTGTGTTTGAGCGTTGGGCGATAGGGGTGAGTGCCCTGCCCAATACTACCTTTGGTGAGGGTAGTGGGTGTTTCTAGTGAGGGTCCCGTCCCTTATATGGATAACCTATGTGCTAAATCTTATTCTATGATGTCACGTTTGGTTGACAATAGTAACCCTTGATATGCTTGATGGTAATTGCTTTAGTAAGTACACATCTATGTAATCTGACATGACATTTTATGTACTTATGATCGTCTGGAATTATGTGTATAATGCGGAGATAATGATAAGCATATAAGATGCCTTGCTTAATGATATGACCTATGTCTATGGTCACAGGTTGAGGCATGAATGATAAGCATATAATCATCAATGTTGCCCTATGTTGATAATATAATCCTCCTGATAATCCAAGATGATTGTGCACACTAACCATGTAGGTAAGGATGCATAGCTAGGTAAAGGGCTATGAGGTATATATGTTATGTAACAATGCTTTGATGCTTACTTATGATGATGAGATAACATACATGATGTGTTTTGGTCTGAGGACCTAAGTTTGACTAAAGTGCCTAAGATAAAGAAAATGCCTTGAGAGGCAGTGGCATGATGTGATGAGGGATTGAGGTCCCATGGCAATGTGATGATCCTTGTGATGGATCTAGATGATTGGAAAGAGGCCAAGCGATGATATATAATGTTGGATCCTTGTGATGGATCAAGATGATGTTGATAACTATAAAAGCATAATATTGAGTTTCATGTTGTTTATTCTTGTTCTAGTTGCATGTTATACAAATTGGATGAATCTTGTAATCCACTTAAAATATACTAACTAATCACAGTGGAACATGTCATGTAGTTTGCCCTGGCCATATATCCATCATCGTCAGGAGCTGGTGATGGTGAAACGGGTTCTCTTGCGGGTTAACCCAGAGCGCATATTGTTGAATATGCAAGGTTTCTCCTAGCCTAATATAGAGAGGGAATCGAGTGCAGTTGTAGTTGCAGACTCGGGATATGTATATGAGCATGGTGAACAGGCCCATGGCTCAAGATATGTGATATGGGAGCATGAATGCGTTCATGGCTCAGAGCACGATGAACTGACCCGTGGCTCAGATATTCTAGTGTCGAGACCTGTACCAAGGGGGGCTAGGTAGAGGGTAGCCTATGGAGCTGACCCTATGGCTGAGGCCACTTAAGCATGAGATTGCGGTCCTGCTTTGGTTCTCGTGCACTGACCATGAGGTGGGAGCTCGTGGAGTCCGGCTCTTCCATTGACCTTGTATGGCACCGGCTCCAGGTTTCGCAACCGTCGGTTGGATCTGAGCGGTACGGCTCACTACCTCAGGGCATAATAATATACAATCCAGTCGAATAGTACTTACTGCATAAGGCAAAACACAGAACATTGGTTGAGGCCTTTCTTGAGTAGTTGATCTTGTTAGGTTTGCAGTAACGGATACACTCTTTATGTTATGAGGAAAGATCTTATAAATCTTATCTTGTCAATCATGTTCCATAAAAGAGATATTTGGTTAAACGTCTTCCGTACTCATTGGTAAGCTTGACGATATGAATAGCTTTACTTTACAAACTACTATACCTGTTACCAGTTATCTGTTTCTATTGGTTTCATCTTCCTTTGGTTTTATGGTTTCGGCGGGGAGTTATGTTTCTCGCTGGGACTGTGTGTCTCACCCCGCTGGTTTACACCCTTTTTAGGTGGTCGAGCTAGATGTGGTGGTGGTCGCGGAGCTGCGGCCGAGCAGCAAGTCGGGCAGTAGAAGGAAAGTGGTGGACATGCTGCTATTTTGGTTGTTTTGTAGTAAAAGAATTAGAGTCATCCATGTACTCTCAGGTCCTTGGAGGTGTTTTGACGTTGTTTCACAATGTGTAGCTGTTGATGTTTTGTATATCCTGCTGTGGCTGGATGTGGGCCGTGTTGTACATATAATAGGTGATGAACTCATGTGATGGCTAGACAGCTGATCTCCTGAGCTGTGGGCACGCATCAAGACTTGTAAATGTTTATATAACCTGTTTCCCTACAGGATGAGGACCTGAATGTAATAGTTTATCAATTTATCTGCTTTCTACAATCGATTTTAATTAACCCGTGTTTTTGGTAATCTGTGGTTATGGTGATTTCCGCACGTTTTCGCATAACACCTCGTTGTCTGTGTGATAGTGGGATGTGTTGCCACAAGTTTTGGTATCAGATTTCTAGGTTTGTTGAGTCTACAGGGATTTAGGACTAGATTGTGTCTGTTCTTGTGAGTTTCCCAGATTTTCTTACAATCATCTTCCGCCCTCAGCGGAAGAAAAGCCAAGATGTCTGGAAACTATGAAGAACATGCTGCCGAGAACGGCGATGTTGCATCAGTTGATGGAGCTATAGGGCAGGCATATGAAGATCGGGTGCCTGAGGTCCCCCAACCTGACCCAGCCATTTTCAAAAACCCTTCCTATCAACAGCTTATGGGGCAGATGATGGCTACGATGAATCTCATGGTAAAAAGACTGCCAGTGCCTCCGCCTAGAGCACAGGATCCCCATGGTGAATCATCAGGTATTGGGAAGACCTTTGAGCGGCTTCGCTGAGTCGAAGCTTCAGATAATGCTGGGACGGCTGATCCAGCGGATGCAGATCTGTGGCTGACAAGTCTTGAGAAGGCTTTCCGGATCCTCGACATCCCTGAAGTAGACAAAGTCAAGCACGTTGTCTACCTTCTGAAAGGTAGTGCTGGTCACTGGTGGACCATCGAGGAGGAGAAGCGACCTGGTGAGGTGATCGCTTGGGAGGTTTTCCGGCACGAGTTCGTCAGAAGATACTTTCTGAAGATGTATCTGGATGAGAAGATCAGTCAGTTTGAGAGCCTGCGACAAGGAACGATGAACGTCACCGAGTATGAAGCCAAGTTCATGGACCTGTTGAGGTTTTGTCCTCACATGGCAGCGACAGATGAAGAATGAATCAGACATTTTGAGAAAGGTCTGAGTGCTGAGCTGACAACACCTATTTCTGCGTTGGAGAACCGTGAGCGGTTTGCTACATTTGTGGAATCTGTCTGGAGGATCGAACGGTCGGTAAGGGAGAAAAGAGAATCTATGTCTCACAAGAGGCCTACTCAGTTCCAGGGACAGAGGTTTGGTGGCTTCAAGAAGCCAAGGTTTTCAGTGCCTTCTGTGATGAGAGGTTCCAGTGTACCATCACAGTGGTCTCCGAGTAAGGGAAGAGGTTATGTTCCTTCACCGTCAAAGGCACATAGTACAGTTTTTGTGGTAGTGACAGGGCCATCTAGGCCACGGTTTGAAGTTAAGAAATGTTATATCTGCGGTCAGACATGGCATTTCAAGTTGAATTGCCCAAGTAGAGACGTCAAAGTGACGCAGCAGCTGAAGCAGAATCAACGAGGGTCTGATAGACAGCAGCCTAGTAGTAGCAGAGGGCGAGGACGCGGTCCAGCATCACAAGCGGGATCGTCTGCTCAAGGAAGAAGAGGGCGTGGACAGCAAGCAACGACTCGATTCTATGCTATGAGTCAGCCGGAGGCGATAGTCAACCAGCGAGTGGTGACAGGTCAGATGGAGTTATTTCATTCTGATATGTCTTCTTCTCGCTTTATATCTGTTCTGGTTGACCCAGGTGATACACACTCTTTTATCACATATAGTATGCTTGAAAACTGTCGTTTACCTGTTAGTTGTAAGAAGGATAGCTTGTTGTTAGAAACCCCTCTTGATGGTTACTCGATGCTTTGAGAAGAATGTCCATCTTGTGTCTTATCCTTTTTGGGACACAGTATACAAGTGGATCTTATACCACTTGATATGCATGGTTTCGATGTGATTCTTGGGATGGATACCTTAGAGAAGTATAAGGTTGTTTTGGACTGTGGTTCCAAGCAAGCTGTGTTTGATGATGGCGGTAGGAAGTGGATTTTCCAAGGAGATAGGAAGATTCTTCCGACATGTCTGGTATTGGCTATAGTGGCAGAGAATTTTCTACGGAAAGGAAGTGAGGCATTCTTAGCTCACGTTGTGGATACCAAGGCGAAAGGTCCTAGCCTTGAAGAGGTGTCGGTTGTCTGAGAGTTCGCCGATGTGTTACCTGATGAGTTCCCTGGTGTTCCTCCACCCCGAGAGATTGATTTTGAGATCAATCTGGTTCCAGGATCACAACCAGTTGCACAGACACCGTATAGGATGGCTCCAGTGGAGATGGCATAGCTTAAGAAGCAGTTGCAAGAGTTGTTGGAGAAAGGTTTTATCCGACCGAGTACGTCTCCTTGGGGTGCTCCAGTGTTGTTCGTTAAGAAGAAGGATGGGTCGATGCAGTTGTGTATAGATTACCGACAGTTGAACAAGGTCACGATCAAGAACAAGTACCCGTTACCAAGGATAGATGATCTGTTCGATCAGTTGTGTGGTGCTACCGTGTTCTCAAAGATCGATCTACAGTCTGGATATCATCAGCTGAGGATTTAGGCGGATGACATACCAAAGTCAGCTTTTAGGACGAGGTATGGTCACTTCGAGTTTGTGGTTATGCCATTTGGGCTAACCAATGCACCTGCTTCTTTCATGGATCTAATGAACTGAGTGTTCCGTCCGTTCCTAGATCAGTTTGTTGTATTCTTTATAGATGACATCTTGATCTATAGTCGGGACAAGCAAGAGCATGAGTGACATCTTTGTCTAGCGTTGACTCTTCTTTGCCAACATCAGTTGTATGCCAAGTTCAGTAAATGTGAGTTCTGGTTGGGAGAAGTAACCTTTTTGGGTCATGTGATATCTGCAGAAGGAGTAAAAGTGGACCCAAAGAAGGTGGAGTCTGTAGCAGAATGGGAACAGTCGAAGACGCCGATAGAAGTTCGTAGTTTCCTGGGTCTATCAGGATACTACTGAAGGTTTATCAAGGACTTCAGTGCGATTGTGTTGCCGATGACAAAGTTGACTAGAAAGGATGTACCTATTGTCTGGGATGATCGTTGTCAGCAAGCTTTCCAAAGTTTGAAGGAGAAGCTGACCAGTTCTCTAGTGCTAGTGCTGCCAGAGCCTGGGAAGGGCTATGTTGTTTTCTGCGATGCTTCCAAGAAAGGTTTAGGTTGTGTGCTGATGCAGGAAGATCATGTGGTTTCTTTTACTTCGCGACAGCTTTAAGAAACACGAGGAGAACTATCCGACTCATGATTTGGAGTTGGCAACAGTGGTTCATGCGTTAAAGATTTGGAGACACTATCTTTACGGGGAGGTGTGTCAGATCTTTACGGATCATAAGAATCTGAAGTACATCTTTTCGCAGCATGAGTTAAACATGTGACAACAGCGATGGATGGAGCTAATAAATGATTACGACTGCACCATCGAGTACCATCCTGGTAAGGTGAATGTGGTAGCTGATGCGCTTAGTCGAAAGTCTTCTTCTTTTCCTTCAAAGAAAGCACAGTTGAGTTCGCTAGTATGCCATAGACGGGATATGCTTGTTTCCTTGCGGCAGATGAATGTGCAGATGAAAGTTTCCTTGTTAGCTGGACTTTTAGCACAGATGCAAGTCAATCCTACGCTGAGACAACAGATCAAAGATGCACAGCAAACAGATGATACAATACAGTTGATCAGATCAGAGTTTGGCAGTGAAAAGCGTGATGGGTTCCATGAGTCTGAGGATGGACTAGTTTGCTATCGTGATAGGATGGTGGTCCCCGATGCTGATGATCTGAGGAATTTAGTGCTCGAAGAAGCACACATGTCGATGTATGCTATGCATCCAGGAGTCACCAAGATGTATCATAATCTGAAGGACTTATATTGGTGGCCCGGTTTGAAGAAAGATGTAGCCGAGTTTGTGGCTAGATGTGCGGTATGTCAGCAAGTTAAGGCTGAACATCAGAAGCTGGTAGGTACATTGTAACCCCTTCCGATATCACAATGGAAATGGGATCATATAACCATGGATTTCGTAGTTGGTCTGCCCAGGACAACTAGGAATCATGATTCCATTTGGGTAATAGTGGACAGATTGATGAAGTCTGCCCATTTCATACCAGTAAAGACAACGTATACAACAGAGAAGCTCACTCGAGTATATGTGGATAAAATAGTGTGTTTCCACGGTGTGCCAATGACGATAGTTTCTGACAGAGGTCCTCAGTTCACGAGTCGTTTCTGGGAACAGTTGCACAAAGCGTTGGGAACGCAGTTGATGTTTAGTACCACCTTCCACCCGCAGACAGATGGACAGTCTCAGAGGACTATTCAGATTTTGGAAGATCTTCTTCGAGATTGTGTTTTGCAGTTTGATGTGATGATTTTGAGTCGCATTTATAGATGTGTTTTATTTGTGTTTTATGCATTTATTGGTCATTTTGGTGGTTAATATTGTATAATTCATTTACTTTGGTCAATGATCCTTCTCAGTGTCAAATCTCACTTATTTCAGTATTTTGAGCATAAATGATTACAATGGTATGTTTTATCTTGGCTTATGTGGTTTTGTGTTGCAATTTTAGGAAAAATGCATATCTGCTGCTGTCGATACCATCGACAGTGGTCGATACCATCGACACAACCACAGGTTGCCAGCCGCAAGGAGCAGCATAGAGTCGATACCATCGACAGGGAAGTCGATGGTAGCGACATTCCATCAGGTTGTTGGTGAGAAGACAGTCGATACTATCGACATCATAGTCGATACTATCGACATGCAGAGCTTCAACGACGGAAAAGGACAAAACTGAAGCCTCAGGGTGTCGATACCATCGACCCTCATCGATAGTATCGAGTCAGCATCAAGCGCAACAACAAAGAGAAAGAAGACTTGCAGAGATCGCGCAAGGTCGATACCATCGACCCGCGTCGATGGTATTGACGCAGTCAGATACAAGTTTGTTTCAGATCGATCCAAATCCGAGGGCTGTGATATTTTTGCAACCTAACTCAGTGATTATACCTAATGAAGGCGGCCCAGACCAGGTTATGACATCATTAGCCGCTGCACACGTCCCGAGAAGGTGTGGAGAGAAGGACGGAGCCCAGAAGCATGCCCCAGCAGTTCCGGAAGCCAAAGAAGACGTTTTCCACCGCCGAAAGGCTGTAGATCGCGCATTCTACATCGAGGAACGCTTGGATCTTCTCCGTTTCAGGGGTTTCATTACTTATTCACGTTTTCTCCATGTTTCTCCTTTTCTCTACCATGTTTTGCTCTGAGATGAACATGCGGGGCTAATCCCCTTTATCTTTAGGACCGGGAGTAGCCTGGGGAAGCATTGTATGACATTTTTATCATAGTAATTCATAATTTATCTCTTAAATCTGTGGTATGATTTCATTTTCTCAATTATATTGTTATGCTTGATCACCATAATAATAATCTAATGCCTTTAATTACTTTGAAAGAAGAATTAACGGTTGAAAAGAGACGAAACTCACATTAATTGACAAATCCCTTGAACAAGGTGATGTAAGGTTAATGGTGGATACCTAGAGGTTGATTTTAATGCACCTAGTTTAGGGTATAGGTTACTACGACGGTGGAACCGACCTAGACATAGGTAGTGAATTGTACCAGGACAGTGGGCAATTCTGACTACATGCCACTACCCGGATTGAGAGATGAACCTGAATTATTATATGGAAATTCATACAATGAAAACCTGCGGTGAAACCACAATCCTAAAGATCTCCACTTGAATTGATTAAACTAAACCCTTAATCGATTGTTTTGTTTTATTTTATTTTCTTTTATTTTTACAACAACTCTCAAACTCTTTTAATCGGTTTAGCTGATCACGACTAGTTATTAGTAGTCTACCAATAGTTCAGTGTCCCTGAGTTTGACTCGGGCCTCACAAGGGCCTATACTACATTGACGCCTACACTTGCGTTCTACGCACGGTAAAAGCGTGTCAAGTTTTTGGCGCCGTTGCCGGGGACACGGAAATTGTCGGCACTACGAGTACTGCAAGCGGCCATTCTCGGCCACCTTTTATTTTTATTATTTTGAAATCATTTCTAAAATTCATGGTCTATCTTTCAAATTTTGTAATCGTCTAGCGCGGTACTGAACGGAAACTATTATTGTGCAGGTACTGTGCATGGTGCAGACGTGTAGCACCGAGTACACGCAACAAGCACCAGAAGTTCCACTACCGGGACCTGACGACGAGGAGGATTACAATCCAGACCACCTGGAAGAAATAGATTCCAACTCAGAATAAGAAGCCATGGCAGAAGAGCAGACGATATGGGAGAAGATAAAGGATTCTACCTCATCCGCTTCAAAGTGGCCAATGAAGAAGCAGGCAGTCAATATTCCAACTTATAAATTTGATCCTGCATTAATAAATTTGGTCAAATCAAATGCATTTCACGGGCTTAAAAATGAAGATCTGGTGACTCATACAAGCCAATTTGTGGAGAACTGTGACATGATCAAAATAGACAGGTTTCCACAAGAGACGCTTTATTTGAAGTTATTTCCGAGTTCTCTGGCGGGAAATGCATGAGAATGGCTACATAATCTTGATGATCAGTATTTGGAATCATGGAACCACATGGTGGAAGTGTTCTTTGAAAGGTTCTTTTCTCCCGAGAAGACCAACGATCTTGTACGAAAGATCCACAACTTTAGCCAGAAAGTTGGAAAGACATACTCTGAGACCTGGGAACGGTTTCAGATTATCCTGAGGAGGTTCCCACATCATGGGCTTGACAAGGAGAAACAAGTCAAAATTTTCTATTTTTCTCTTTCTGAACATGATAGAAGTAACCTAGATTCCGCAGGTTCGGAGTTCTTCCTAAACAGCACATGCACAAGGTGTTGGGAAATTCTGAAGAATATGGCAAAGAAGCAGTCTTGGGGTGATAGGGATGCACCAGAACAAGTTAAAGTTACAGGTGAGTCCAGGGCCATCAAGGAGCTGAATGACAAATTAGACCTTCTAGCCAAGCAATTGCTCACCAAAGAAGATGCAGAATCCGATGAGGAAGCCCAGGTCAAATTTATGCAACAACCGGGCTACAGAAACAATGATTATGCTTGGAGGAAGGATAGGAAATTCTCATGGAAGGATCCAAACAACTTCCTACAAGATCCAGATGCAAAGCCACAACCAAGGGTTGAAGACAAAAGCACTGAGTTGCTTAGTCAAGTGGTACAGCAAAATCAGGAGATGATGATCATGTTTAGTAAGCAGCTGCAGTCCCAAGGTGAGATTTTGACTAAATTTGGGCAGACATTGCAAAGCCATGGAGCGCAGATGAGGGCACTAGAGACGAATGTGACCCAGATTTCCAATGAAGTGGCGGCCATGAAGCATGCCAATCAACAAAGACATGCTGGGAATGTAGATGTTGTCCAAGCACATCATCAAGTAAAGTACATATCTGTGATTACTGAGGCAGATCCCCCGGTGATGGAGGCCCGGGACAAAAGCAAAATGATTTTTGATATGGAGGCTACACCAAAAATACCGTATCCTCATAGTCATTATGGACTACCAGGCGGATATTGTCCATTCAAAAAAACCCGCCAAGAGCCCATCACGGTCGCGCCCGCACCTAGGCAAGAAGAGCAGGTGAAGGCCATGCGTCAAGGTGAAGCTACATCCACTGCGAGAGAGAAGTCGTCACAAGTTACACCTATTGTAAATGATCTGCCAAAGCCCACGCTAGAAGGTGACAATGAAGCAAGATTAGGGGAGGAGACCCTGAAAAGCCCATATGTGCCACCTCATAAGCATCCAAATGAGGCAGTTGTGTCTTTTCCTGATAATCCGAGGCCGAAGAAAGAGCATTGACATTACAGGAAGTTCTTGGAGATGTTCAGGAAGCTCCATGTAAATATTCCGTTAGTGGAAATGATAGAGCGGATTCCCGCATATGGGCGGTTTATCAAGGAAATTATCAGTAAGAAGAGGCAGATCAAGGACACATGTTTGTCGGGTGAATGAGATGGTGAGCTCAATTATCCATGGGAGTTTACCACAGAAGAGGAAAGACCCAGGAGGCTTCTACATTCCATGTTCCATAGGCGGTCAACATTTTCCACAAGCACAGTGTGATTCAGGCGCCAGCATTAATCTTATGCCACTGTCCACATTTCAAAAGCTTGGGTTGAAGAAAATAAAGAAATCAGCGGCAACTATTGAATTGGCGGATGGGTCCACTGTGAAGCCATACAGAGTGTGCGAGGATGTACTTGTCAAAGTAGACAAGTTTATCTTTCCGGTGGTTTTCATTGTCATGGACATGCCACAGCTTAAAAGTTGTGAGATGCTATTGGGTAGGCCGTTTCAAGCGACGGCCAATGTTGTCACTGCCATTGGGAGAGGTACTTTGACATTGGGGATTGGCCAGGATCGAGTTGAGTTCAAACTGCCGCCTGATCCCCTTGGCACACTCTCCAAAGTTCCGAGTTGATGGATCTAGATGTCGTCTAGCCTAAGACGTGAAATAAGGGCGCTTGTTGGGAGGCAACCCAGCCATTGGTAGCTTAGTTTAGTTTCTTTCACATTTGTACTTTGGTTTGATTTGATTTTGTTTTTAGTGTCAAAAAGATACCTTGATCATTTGTTCAATGTGCAGGACTGAGGCAGAGTCGATACCATCGACCCTTGTGTCGATGGTATCAAGATGGGTACAGGTTGGCGGCTGCAAAAATCGCTCTATGTCGATACTATCGACGGCCTCGTCGATGGTATCGACACACCAACAGGTTGATCACAAAAATGAGGTCGATAGTATCGACACAAGCGTCGATACTAGCGAGATCTCTGGAGATATACAGACGAAATTGTCTCAGTGAAGTCGATACCATCGACGGGCCTATCGATGGTATTGACCCAGTTACAGGCAGAAAGCGGCGGTCGGGCTTCACGAGGGTGTTTCCCTAAGAAGAAGTAGATACTATCAACTTGTGTCGATAGTATCGACGCGACACGTCACCGATCCGCTAGAGGAAATCAACGACGATCGCTACATCGAGAGAGTTGGTCCATGGGATGGGTCGATACCATCGACACCCGTCGATAGTATCGACACGTCATCGATCTGGGCCCCCACATCAGGCTATCGACAATCGTCGATACTAGCGGAAGACGGATTGTGCTACATGAGTCGATACCATCAACTCACGTCGATGGTATTGACGGGTACACAGTAGCTCCGGCCACGGTTATAAAAGGGATGGTTTGTCGTCATATGACGTCACACCTTCAGAGATTTCCTCCTCCACTTGTGTCATGCATCTTGTTGAGCAATTAGAGCCCGTCTATGAGCATCCAAGGAGCGCGTTCTTCCCCGAGCCTTCACCGAGCGGAGATTGTCTTCTCCGACCTTCACCAAGCTCCGTCTTCTACTCTTTCTTTCTCGATGATGGTGCGTACAGCCGGTGCATCCTCTTCACGGGCGGATCCTATGGAGATCCCGGAGTTCATTCCTCCACGTCCTGCCTCTATTCCGCGTCTGCGGATAGTCCACCCTACTCTGGAGGTCTAGAAGGTGTACGAGGAGTTGATGAAGCGCAAGATCGAGCCGACCCGCTACGTCGACCGGGATATGGTTCGTTACTTAGGGTTCGACGCTAATCTCCAATATGTTCTCCAAGGTCAAGTGCACCGAACCAACCGGACGCCAGATGAAGTCCAATACTATGTTGAGGGCCATCCATTTTTCAGCGAGTGGCCGACTTACAGGGAACTCGTAGCGGAGTTCATGGCATCACTTGACATCAATGTGCTGCCCAATGAATTGATCGCCACGGACAGAGAATGGAAGAAAGGGCTGGTGTCATTCAGACTCTTCAACAACAACTACACCATTACCCTTGACCAGTTCAATTCTATTTTTAACTGGGCCCATCACAATTATCAGCACCGGCGGACAGACAACAGGACGAATTACGATGCCATCTTTTCCGAGTTGGTGACTGCACCGCCAGGCAAATCTGTGAGTTACCACAATGCGACGGTCACAGATTTCGAGCATCCATTCGTGTGGGTTCTTCACCGCATGCTCTATACCACCCTGTTCGTGCGTGGTGACCTGTCTCTCAACAAGTTTCAAGAGACAGATTTGTTCTTCCTGTATAAGTTGTTGAAGCACGAGGAATGCAATTAGGGTGCGTTTTTCTTGACGCGCGTGGCTGCCGTGAAGCGGAGTACGCGGAAAGCTCCAATCCATTTTAGAGGGCTGATGACACCATTGGCCGTCTATATTGGGCTGGATATTTCCCAGCTTACTCCCCTCTCTACCAGGAGCAAGGTCAACCTCCAGCATCTGCACCGCTCCAACCTCATCCTGCTTCGTGATGGCCTGGCATATGCACACTGCCATGTTAATCACGCTTATCAAGAGTGTTCACTTCCAGACCCCGTCTTCAACATCGAGGGCACTCAACATTTTCAATGGCATGTCATCGCCATCGAGAGCTCGGATGAAGACGGCGGCAACGACGACAATGACAACAACGGCGATGAGCATGAAGAGGAAGAGGAGGCTTTCACTCCTCTTTGGGCACGAGTGGCACCCAGGAAGCGTCCCCGTATGCATCCGGGTGTATCTTCTTCTTCGTAGCCTCCACCACCACATCCCTCGCAGCAAGGCGAGGATGTCTATTCCATGCAAGGGATGTATGCAATGCTGCAAGATATTCATCAGACGCTGCAACGACACACAACTTCATATGCCAGTATTTAGGAAACGACGAACCGGTTGCTAGATAACCAGAGGGCTATTTTTGAAAATGAGTGCCTCCTCCTCGACAACCAACAGCACATCCACGACAGGTTGCATAGGATGGAGATGCAGCAGCAGCCCTTCTATGATCATTACTGGAGCCAGAATTACTTTGGGGGGTATCCACAACCTCCGCCCATGCCCCAGTATGATCCGAGCTTTCAGGGGCAGTACCCATCTTGGGACCCCACTGCCCCGCAGTACCCGCCTCCTCCAGAAGAATGATCGGTATCACTGTTCCACCTTTTAAGGTTGTTTTTGACTATGAGGCCATAGTCAAATTCAAGCTTGGAGGGGGGAGTTGGAATAGATCTATCCTTTAGTTTTTAGTTTTATTTATTGTTTTGTTTCTTGTCATTTATTTCTTGCAGTTTTTAGTTGTAGGATTCACACTCTATCTAGTGTAATTTTAGATGTCTTAAGTCATGTGTCATCTCGTTTGCTTGTACATGGGAATCAAGGGAAAATTTAAAAAAAAATTAGTGTTTTGCAAGCTTGTGTTGTTCAACTTTGAGCACATAACTTAAGAAAATGATTGGGTTTGTCAACTCTAAAATAGGAAATCACAACTGTACATGCCTAGGATTCATGAAAAGTGGACGGAATTGGTTGTTTGAGCCTAAACTGATCAAATGATAATGAGACCTTAATTTGAAATAAGAGAGAGAAACCTCTTAATTACCACACAGGTCAATAAGGAGGGACACATAATAATTTTCAAAAGGTTTAGTCAATTAGTCTTGTGATCTATCCACCCCATTGTTTTTCCTATTTCACCATAAGAATTGGAAGTACATTACGGTTTTAATCTCTTTGATTGCATTCCATGTAGATAGGTCTTGCATTGCAACTATTTTCACCTGTTTTGCATGAAAATAAAAAATAGAGTAGTTATACATGCACATCATCCTTAGGTGCGTGTCATTTAGTTGCATAATTATCATGTTGTAGCTACATTCATATTTTTGTGCATAGAGTACATCATGCGTCTTATATTTTCTGAACATTAAGGGTGATTAACTTGTTCCATACCTTCTGGATGTTTCAGGTGTATAAGTTATGCAGCAATAAGTGAGCCTGACAAACAATTCATTGTCAGCTATGAAAATAAGGGCTTAAAAAATATAATAAGAAAAAAAAAGAAAAAAAAAGAAAAATTGAAAGAAAAAAAAGTAGTGAGAAGCAAGTAGGATTGAGAGGGAGAAAGGAACATAGTCTCACCTGCATTTTAAAGAAGAATAAGTGCATGATGTAGTTCTCCTAGATATTCCATCTTATTTTGAGACGGAATGATAGTGCATGCATCATTCCACCCAAATGTAGGCATTAGGGCATTTTCATTTGCATATGCATCATTTAGGTCATTAATGACTTGTGCATGTTAAAACTGTATGATGCTTCCATTTCTTCCATGAGCCACCCATTCCATCCACCCATTGCTCGAATTGGTAGGCCACCGTGATTTTCTCCTCACTTGTTAATATCAGGAGAGCTGCTTCCATGTAGATTGTAGTTAGGGCGAGCAACATAGAATAGGAGATCACAAGATGCACCGAGTCTGAACTGGCAAATTTTATTATGTTAACTGCCTTATATGATAGTGTTCATCAATTTTTAGGTAGATATCTTTTATGGATGATTACTGTCGCCTTTAGGGTAATTATCATTCCATGGTTAGTGAGGGTTGGAATGTGAATGTCTGGTGGGGATCATATGGTAATGTTTGTTGTGATAATCTGTTCTTTAGTTGACCCTCGCAATTCTATTCTAAGGTTTTGTTGCTCGAGGGCGAGCAATGTTCAAGCTTAGGGGAATTTGATGCGATGATTTTGAGTCGCATTTATAGACGTGTTTTATTTGTGTTTTATGCATTTATTGGTCATTTTGGTGGTTAATATTACATAATTCATTTACTTTGGTCTATGATCCTTCTCAGTGTCAAATCTCCCTTATTTCAGTATTTTGAGCATAAATGATTACAATGATATGTTTTATCTTGGCTTATGTGGTTTTGTGTTGCAATTTCAGGAAAAACGCATATATGTTGCTGTCGATACCATCGACAGTGGTCGATACCATCGACACAACCATACGTTTCCAGCCGCAAGGAGCAGCACAGAGTTGATACCATCGATAGGAAAGTCGATGGTAGCGACATTCCATCAGGTTGCTGGCGAGAAGACAGTCGATACTATCGACATCATAGTCAATACTATCGACATGCGAAACTTCAACGACGTAAAAGGACAAAACCGACGCGTCAGGGTGTCGATACCATTGACCCTCGTCGATAGTATCGAGTCAGCATCAGGCGCAACAACGAAGAGAAAGAAGACTTGCCGAGATCGCGTAAGGTCGATAGCATCGACCCGCGTCGATGGTATCGACGCCGTCAGATACAAGTTTGTTTCAGATTGATCCAAATCTGAGGGTTGTGATATTTTTGCAACCTAACTCGGTGATTATACCTAATGACGGTGGCCCAGACCAGGGTATGACGTCATTAGACGCTGCACATGTCCCGAGAAGGTGTGGAGAGAAGAACGGAGCCCAGAAGCACGCCCCAGCAGTTCCGGAAGCCAAAGAAGACGTTTTCCACCGCCGAAAGGCTGTAGATCGTGCATTCTACACCGAGGAACGCTTGGATCTTCTCTGTTTCAGGGGTTTCATTACTTATTCACGTTTTCTCCATGTTTCTCCTTTTCTCTACCATGTTTTGCTCTGAGATGAACATGCGGGGCTAATCCCCTTTATCTTTAGGACTGGGAGTAGCCCGGGGAAGCATTGTATGACATTTTTATCATAGTAATTCATAATTTATCTCTTAAATCTGTGGTATGATTTCGTTTTCTCAATTATATTGTTATGCTTAATCACCATAATAATAATCTAATGCCTTTAATTACTTTGAAAGAAGAATTAACGGTTGAAAAGAGACAAAACACACATTAATTGACAAATCCCTTGAACAAGGTGATGTAAGGTTAATGGTGGATACCCAGAGGTTGATTTTAATGCACCTAGTTTAGGGTATAGGTTACTACGACGGTGGAACCGACCTAGACATAGGTAGTGAATTGTACCACGACAGTGGGCAATTCTGACTACAGGCCACTACCCGGATTGAGAGATGAACCTGAATTATTATATGGAAATTCATACAATGAAAACCCACGGTGAAACCGCAATCCTAAAGATCTCCACTTGAATTGATTAAACTAAACCCTTAATCGATTGTTTTGTTTTATTTTATTTTCTTTTATTTTTACAACAACTCTCAAACTCTTTTAATCGGTTTAGCTGATCGCAACCAGTTATTAGTAGTCTACCGATAGTTCAGTGTCCCTGAGTTTGACTCGGGCCTCACAAGGGCCTATACTACATTGACGCGTACAGTTGCATTCTACGCACAGTAAAAGTGTGTCACAGTTCCTAGGCAGTTGGGACGTACACCTCAGTCTGATAGAGTTTGCCTACAAAAATAGTTTTTAGCGGAGCATTGACATGGCTCCTTAAGAGGCCTTATATGGCATGAAGTGCAGATCTCCTTTATGTTGGTACGAGTCTGGTGAATATTATCTTTTGGGTCCTGAGTTAGTACAGCAGACGACAGAAAAGATCAAGGTGATACAGCAACAGTTGAAAGTGGCATAGGACAGGCAGAAGTCTTACACAGACAATTGTCGACGACCTTTGGAGTTCCAGGTAGGAGACAAAGTGTATCTTAAAGTCTCACCGTGGAAAGGTGTGCTAAGGTTTGGCCAGAAGGGTAAGCTAGCACCCAGGTATATGGGGCCATACCCGATCATAGCACGAGTTGGAAAGGTAGCTTACGAGTTAGAGCTGCCGCCAGAGTTGCACAGGTTACATCCAGTGTTCCATGTCAGTATGCTGAAGAAAAGTCATCCGGATACAGGAACAGTGATACAACCAGTTGAAGTTGAGCTTGATGAAGATGTGACCAACGAGGAAGGTCATGTGATGATCCTTGACAGAAGAGTTAAGAAGCTGAAGAGGAAGGACCTGGTTCTTGTGAAGGTTCTTTGGCATCATCGTTGCGTTGAGGAAGCCACGTGGGAGCTTGAGGAAGAGATGAGGAGGAAGTATCCCTTGCTTTTCTCTTCGGATTTCGAGGACGAAATCCCTTTTTAGGGGGTTAGCTTGTAAGGACCCTGACCTCCGTTTAGGGATTATCCTGTTTGCTTTGCTTAACCCTGATGCTTAGTTGCTTGCTAATCACCTTTAGTGGTGATTAGGGTTTGTTGGTGCTTTGTTGAGAGTTGGAGGTGTTATTGCAATTAACCCAAGTCTAGGGTTTGTGGGAAAGTTTGCCACCTTGTGAGGTGTTCCTCCCTCTCCTTGCTTCCTCTAGTGATGAGAGGAAGGTTTGGGCTCGTTTCTTGAGTTACTTTGGGCTTGGTTGAGCTTGTTGGGCTTTATGGTGCTTTGTCTTTGCTTCTTTGAGCCTTGTGTCGGGAAAGAGCATGCTTGTGTCGGCCTAGGTGTGTCGGCATGTGCCTGTATCGGCCAGTGGTGTGTCGCCCAGGGTCTCTGTCGGCCATGGTGTGGATGTGTATCGCCCATGGACCCTTTGACCTTCTTTGACCTCGTTTGTGTCACCACTAGTGGACACTTGGTGCTTGATTCTTGCATGTGGAAATAGCCTTGGACATGTGTTTAGGGCATGTTAGAGTGGTGGCTTTGCACATGGACAAGTGTCCCTAGGTGGGCGACACCTTGCCTTGTCTTTCCTTGGTATCTCCTCCATCCTTTTCTATATATGTGTTTCCTTTCCCTTGCTAAGGATCCCTTTAGTTCCTTAGTCTCCCTCTCCCTTGGTGCACGACACCTCTATTCCCTTGCAAGCTTGGTGGCCGATCCTTCTTGGAGTCTCCTTCTTCCTCTAGTGGTGGCCGAACCCTAGAGTGCCTTGCTCTTCTTCCTTGGTGGTCCTTGGAGCTAGGAGCTTGGAGCTTGCTTAAGGCGGGTTACATAACTCCTAACCCTAACTATACTACCTATTCTATGTTCTTGTATGTTTCTTGTGATCATATCAGCTATACATGTTGCTAGTTTAGTTTCTTGCTTAAGTTGTTCTTGTTGGCCGAACCATATGTTCTAGGGTTTCTTGGTGAGCAACACCCCTTTCTCTCCTTGGTCTAGAGGAGTGAGCTTGAGTTCTAGTATCATGGGCAACACTCCTGTCTTGTTTAAGTTGAGAGGTGAGCTTGTGTTCTAGTGGCTTGAGCAACACCCTCCTCTCACCATGGACTTGAAAGGTGAGCTATATGGTAGTTATGGACCTTGGTTGTGGTTGAACCTTGTGTTGCCCGATTGGTGTCAAGAAGCGTGGCAAGACCCCTCCCTCTTAGTTGTTGAGAGGTGAGCCATCTTCTCGATCCATTAGGGTTTTGGTGCCCTTGTGCTTAAGGTTGATGACGACCTTGTGGAGTTGCATCTTGACCGTTATGATCTTGGGGGAGGTGCTTCCCGATATTCCTCTTGATCTTGAGCCTTGGACGACACATGTTGTGGCTGTGTCGGGCGTTGCACTTGGTCCCTGCCTTATGTGTTTCGGGAATCACACCCTGATGAGTAACTTGCCCGATACACTTAGCGTAGGTGATGGTTGGATTTCATTGTGCGTTGAGGTGTGGAGCTTGTTAGCTAGTTTGTGGGGTTGTGTCGGGCGTCATGCTCCTGGTTGCTGACCTTTGTGTGTCGGGCGTCACACAACAGGTCCTTGCCTTGTGTCGGCCGATGGGTCATGGATAGGTTGGTTGGATGACAGGTCCCTGCTTCCCGATACACCTGACCTGGGGAGGTAGCCTAGTAGCCGTCATACCTTGGACGATATGAAGCTATGTGGCTAGCTTGGTGCTGGGCGTCACAGCATAGGGATGATGCCCGATATAGTAACCCATAGTAACCTTAGTTGTTGCACGACAAAGAGATGCACAACGCACTGTTACATGACATGGGCTGAGCTGCATGTTACTCTTGGAAGTGCACGACACAACATTGCACGTTACACCCAAGGTGATGGCCGTTGTGCGTTTGAGCGTTAGGCGATAGGGGTGAGTGCCCTGCCCGATACTACCTTTGGTGAGGGTAGTGGGTGTTTCTAGTGAGGGTCCCGTCCCTTATATGGATAACCTATGTGCTAAATCTTGTTCTATGATGTCACGTTTGGTTGACAATAGTAACCCTTGATATGCTTGATGGTAATTGCTTTAGTAAGTACACATCTATGTAATCTGACATGACATTTTATGTACTTATGATCGTCTGGAATAATGTGTATAATGCGGAGATAATGATAAGAATATAAGATGCCTTGCTTAATGATATGACCTATGTTCATGGTCACAGGTTGAGGCATAAATAATAAGCATATAATAATCAATGTTGCCCTATGTTGATAATATAATCCTTCTGATAATCCAAGATGATTGTGTGCACTAACCATGCAAGTACGAATGCATAGCCAGGTAAAGGGCTATGAGGTATATATGTTATGTAACAATGCTTTGATGCTTACTCATGATGATGAGATAGCATACATGATGTGTTTTGGTCTGAGGACCTAAGTTTGACTAAAGTGCCTAAGATAATGAGAATGCCTTGAGAGGCAGTGGCATGATGTGATGAGGGATTGAGGTCCCATGGCAATGTGATGATCCTTGTGATGGATCTAGATGATTGGCAAGAGGCCAAGCGGTGATATATAATGTTGGATCCTTGTGATGGATCAAGATGATGTTGATAACTATACAAGCATAATATTGAGTTTCATGTTGTTTATTCTTGTTCTAGTTGCATGTTATACAACTTGGCTGAATCTTGTAATCCACTTAAAATATACTAACTAATCACAGTGGAACATGTCATGTAGTTTGCCCTGGCCATAGATCCATCATCGTCAGGAGCTGGTGATGGTGAAACGGGTTCCCTTGCGGGTTACCTCAGAGCGCATATTGTTGAATACGCAAGGTTTCTCCTAGCCTAAAATAGAGAGGGAATCGAGTGCAGCTGCGGTTGTAGACTCAGAATACGTATATGAGCATGGTGAATAGGCCCATGGCTCAGGATATGTGATATGGGAGCATGAATGCGTTCATGGCTCAGAGCACGGTGAACTGGCCTGTGGCTCAGATATTCTAGCGCCGAGACCTGTACCAAGGCGGGCTAGGCAGAGGGTAGCCTATGGAGCTGACCCTGTGGCTGAGGCCACTTAAGCATGAGACTGCGGTCCTGCTTTGGTTCTCGTGAACTGACCACGAGGTGGGAGGTCATGGAGTCTGGCTCTTCCATTGACCTTGTATGGCACCGGCTCCGGGTTTCGCAGCCGTCGGTTGGATCTGAGCGGTACGGCTCACTTCCTCAGGGCATAATAATACGTAATCCAGCCGAATAGTACTTACTGCATAAGGCAAAACACAGAACATTGGTTGAGGCCTTGCTTGAGTAGTTGATCTTGTTAGGTTTGCAGTTACGGATACACTCTTTATGTTATGAGGAAAGATCTTATAAATCTTATCTTGTCAATCATGTTCCATAAAAGAGATATTTGGTTAAACGTCTTCCGTACTCGTTGGTAAGTTTGACGATATGAATAGCTTTACTTTACAAACTGCTATACCTGTTACCAGTTATCTGCTGCTATTGCTTTCATCTTCCTTTGGTTTTATGGTTTCGGCGGGGAGTTATGTTTCTTGCTAGGACTGTGTGTCTCACCCCGCTGGTTTACACCCTTTTTAGGTGGTCGAGCTAGACGTGGTGGTGGTCGCGGAGTTGCGGCCGAGCAGCAAGTCGGGCAGTAGAAGGCAAGTGGTGGACATGCTGCTGTTTTGGTTGTTTTGTAGTAGAGTCTTAGAGTCATCCCTGTACTCTCAAGTCCTTGGAGGTGTTTTGACATTGTTTCACGATGTATAGCTGTTGATGTTTTGTATATCCTGCTGTGGTCGGATGTGGGCCGTGATGTACATATAACAGGTGATGAACTCATGTGATGGATAGACAGCTGATCTCCTGAGCTGTGGACACGCATCAAGACTTGTAAATGTTTATATAACCTTTTTCCCTGTAGGATGAGGACCTGAATGTAATAGTTTCTCTGTTTATCTGCTTTGTGCAATCGATTTTAATTAACCTGTGTTTTTGGTAATCTGTGGTTATGGTGATTTCCGCACGTTTTCGCGTAACACCTCACCGTCTGTGTGATAGTGGGATGTGTTGCCACAGACATCATCATCTTCAAGCTTCAAACCTTCGAAATCAATTGTTATTCTTATGGTGATTTCAACAACTAATCAAAAGGAAATCGAGAAAGAAGAAAGGTTCAACACATGATGAATAAATTGCAAGCAATAATGACATTTAAGGGTTCAAGTTATATAACCCACCTTCAAAGTTGAATCCAAGCTTCAAGATTCACGTCCTCAATGGTGAATGAAGCTTTCTAAAATGTCCAAGGTCTGTCCTCAAGTCTTTGAGTGAAAAGAATGGCTAAGGTTGAAGATTGAATGGAGAAAAGAAGAAAATAAGCATTGAATTTCGATTTCCACCATGAAATCAAGGTTGAAGATGATTAAGGAGCTTACCTACAAGTTGGGGTACGTCCTCCTGTTGCTCCTAAGCTCCCTTGTGCATGGCCAAATCAAGGAAAGAAAGAGGAATCGAAAAAGCCTTTCATGTGGGTTGAAAATTGGATGTATATAAGGGAATTTCATTGAGAGAGAAAGTGATAAATAATTCCTTCAACTCCCAAATTTGGTTCCACCTACTCCCCTCAATCACTTGCATACGAAGCCATATCCCCCACCTTGTAATTCCTCTTCTTTATCCATGAATTAAAAGAAAACAATTTAAGCACCTTAATCAATATAATAATAATATCCAAAATTAGTGGATATTACTTTTTCTTTAACTAATGTGAGTGGGCTCTCCACTCACTTTAGATATTTCGGTGCCATTGTAAGGAAAAAGGACGTCCACACTTATACAAATTCAACCATCACACTTTTGGTTGAGGGAACTTCCATTAATATATTTATTTTTGCATTAAATTGAATTAGGGTTTCAATTATGCTTAAATCTTGATTATTTTAATATCAAGATTCTCTCTCCTCCAAAGAGATTCAAATGAGATGCCCCTCTGATTTTCTTATCTCTAATTGATACCAAGAAACATTAGAGACTCTCTAGAAGTGGTATTTTGCATATTGAACCCTAGGTTTTGGGTAAATTGCACATTACACCAAAACTAGGTTTTAATGCACAAACATTACTTAATAAGCTCTTTCTTGGTGCTCAGGCTACCACAAGCCATTCCTCTGTATCATTTTCATTCTTATGATGCTTCAACACTTGAGGAACATTTTATCATGTAATATTTGCAAGTTAACCCCTCAACTTGGGTAATTTGCAATTTTTTCCAAAACAAGTAAAACATTATTTCAACATTATTCAAAAAGGACGAAAATTGAAACATAAGTTCCTCTTGAGCCTTAATTACTTTTTAAAGGATAAAGACAAGAATATAAATGACTTACTCAAGCAAAACCTCTAGGGTTAAGCCTTAACCCAGGTCAGGGATGTTACATCTAGGACCATGCTTCTAGAATATGATACACCAAAGAAGTTTGGGCTGAAGCTATTAGCACCTCATGTTTTTTAAAAAATTGGGTTTTTACTCATCCTTCTTTGAAGAAAACCCCCTATGAGCTATGTAATGGTAGGATCCTTCTATTGAGTATTTTCATATCTTCAAACATCCTTGTGTTATTTTGAATACGAAAGATTCTCTCGACAAGTTCGATCTAAAATTTTACAAGGCTTTCTTTCTTGACTATAGCACTTCTAGAAAGGCTTATAGAGTTTTTAATGTTGATCTTGCCAAAGTAGAAGAATCTATTTTTGTAAAGTTTATTGAGACTAACCCCTCTATTCCCGAAGATATTGTTCCAAATGATGATGTTGTAGGTGAAGTAATTCCTATCCTTAAAGAACTCAACATTACCCAAAAGGGAAAAGAGGTGGCTGCTCAAGAAGAAAACAAAGATGATGAAAAGAAGGATCCAACTCCCCGATTTGCAAAGAATCATCCGAAGGAGCTGATTTTAGGTGATCAATTTGAGAGAGTGAAGACACGGGCTACATTCAACAAAGAACAAGCCAATAACGCCTTCATCTCACAACTCGAGCCTAAGAATGTCAAGGAATCTCTTGGGGATGAAGAATGGATCCTCTCTATGCAAGAAGAGTTGGAACAATTTGAAAAAAAAATAAAGTTTGGACCCTAGTACCAAGACCAAGTGATAGGAAGATCATTGGCACCAAAAGGGTCTACCCCAACAAACTTGATGAAAGTGGAAAAGTGCTAAGGAACAAAGCAAGGTTAGTGGCATAAGGATACAATCAATAGGAAGGTATAGATTTTGATGAAACATATGCACTTGTAACTAGACTTGATTCCATTCGTATGTTGCTTGTCTTTTCTAATTATAAAAACTTTCTTCTATATCAAATGGATGTTAAAAGTGCATTTTTAATGGTACAATTGAAGAGGAAGTGTATGTTGCACAACCTCTGGGATTTGAACATGATAGCCTACCTAATCATGTTTATTTGTTGCAAAAAGCTTTCTATGGACTCAAACAATCACCAAGGGCTTGGTATGAGACATTAAAGAACTTTTTGTTAGATCATGGGTATATCATGGGCAAAGTGGATTCTACCTTATTTCTAAAGCACACTTCTAACAATTTTATTATCATACAAATATATGTTGATGATATCATTTTTGGCGGAACTAACCTTGATCTTTGTAAGGAATTTAGTGATCTTATGCAGAGTGAATTCGAGATGAGTATGATGGGTGAACTCACGTTCTTCCTTGGCTTTAAAATCAAGCAAACAAAAGATGGGAACTTCATCAACCAAGGCAAGTACACAAGTGAACTACTTAAGCACTTTGGGATGGAGAGCACCAAGCTGATGGACACACCCATGTCAAAAAATTCCAAACTTGACAAAGATGAAGAAGGTGAGAAGGTAGATGAGAAGCTCTATAGAGGTGTGATTGGTATTTTACTTTACTTAACTGCCTCTAGACCTGATATAATGTTTAGTATTGGCTTGTGTGCTCAATTTTAATCAAATCCTAAGAAATCACATTTTATAGTTGTTAAGAGAATTTTAAGGTACTTCGCCAAAACTCAAAATTTTGGACTATGGTATCCCAATTCAAGGGACTTTACTATTACCACTTATAGTGATGTGGATTATGCAGGATGCTTGATTGATAGAAAGTGCACAAGTGTCACTTGTTTTCTCCTTGGACCATGCTTGGTGTCTTGGTTTTCCAAGAAATAGAGCAAAATGGCATTATCAACCACCGAGGATGAGTACATAGCAGCCAGGAGTTATTTTTCCTAGGTCCTATGGATGAAGCAAATGCTCCAAGATTTTAACATTCATTTTGATGCTTCTCCTATCTATTGTGATAGTACTAGTACAAATAACTTGTCATATAATCCTATCTTGCATAGTAGAGCTAAACATATAGAGGTTCGTCATCATTTTCTCCATGATCACATTGCCAAGAAGGATATCTATATCACGTATGTGGACACAGAAAATCAGTTGGTAGACATTTTTACTAAGCCTCTAGCTAGAGAGCAACTTAACTTTATTAAATCAAAATTGCTTATAACTACCTTGAATGAATTTGATATGCCCTCTAGCTAGTTGTCGTCTATCCTATATGTTTTGTCTCTATTTTGATCATCTTATCATGCTGATATGCTAAAAACCCATTTTTCATGTTCATTTTGCCTTGTTTTTCTCTTATTTTTGGGTATTTTTTGAAAACACATGTTTTATTGCAAAATAGTACCCAATGATAAGTGATATGTGCCAAAGTATGTTCAACATACATAATGGACTTGAAAAAAATTTAATTAGCACTTTAATGGCTAGAATCTAAGTTTGTTAGTTTTAGGTCAGGTTGACCATCAGTCGAGTTGCCAACTCAACTGATCGATGGCCTAGAGCTTTTTTTAAAAAAGCCTATCGGTCAAGTTTCTAAGTTCACAGAACTCGACTGATGGTCAGGCTGGAGCTTTCTTAAGTTGAGTTTGGATGACTATTCTCCCTCTCAAATAGAGAAAATTCGACTAATTCTACCTCCAATTGCCCTAAGCTCTCTACCCTTGCCCTTCCCTTCCTCAACCCAGCCCTAATCCGACCTTGTTGGACCTTCCTAGACCTTCCCCCTTACTAAACCTAGGTCTGTGGACATTTTTGGTGGTGAGTTTTATCTCTTGCTCTCTCATTCCTCTCTTATTCGTCTCCATGGCATCCAATAGGAGGAAGAGAGCCGCCCCAGCTAATGCACCATCTTCTTCATCCTCTTCCAGCTTGATCTCTTTTGATGACACTCTCTTTGTCTCAAATGAGGTTATAAATAGGTATAAGGATCTACTTCCTTGGAATCCTTTCCCCTTTTGCACCCTCTTTGAGCCTAGACCTAGACACCAAGAGGTCATAGATCAAGTATTAGAGTTTCCCAATGTTCACCATCTCTCAGCCTTGGGTGTTGAACGCACGTGCTACAACAATTCCATAACTAGCATGAAAGCGGTTCATGAATTCTACACTAACTTGTGTTAGAATTACGACACCCTCATACCCCCACCTAATACTAAATTGGTCCTCACGTCCATGATAGCTGGGAAGAAATTTCAAGTCTCAGAGGATACCCTGAACATCTTCTTCTCAGGTACCGATGAGACTGACACCTGGCGTAAGGTTTATCCTGAGTATTTTAACCTAGTTCCCTGAGGCCTTCTACAAGCAATATGATCTCACTCTTCCCGACATTCATAGATTCTTGAAGAAGCCTCAATTACCTTATAAGAAGAAGTACACCCTTCCCTCCTCTTCCTTAGATCTCAAGAGATGCATCCTTTCCCTAGTTGTTAACTGCAATATCCATCCAAAGAAAAATCAAATAGAGATTGCAGAAAATACTGCGGTAATCATGTATTGTCTCTTAGAGAATGTTGGAGTCAAGTGGTCAAGATATATCCTCCACCATATGACCTGCTTTGATTCAGGGAAAAACACCCATGGCACCCACCCTCCCTACCTGCCCTGATATGTGGTCTATTTTAGCTTGCCACTGGTAAATCTCTTTTCTACAACTTTCCTTACCAACCTGCCCAAAAGGAATTTGTATCAGTGAGACCACTATTCAAAAGTATGTGCCTATCCTCTCCTCCACCACACTTGGTGCCTCTCCATCTACCTCTACCCGAGCACCTCCACCGCCTCAGCCTACCCGACCTGACATGTGCTTCGTTCCATGTATCTAATGAACCCTTGTGGGGTACATGATGCATCAACAAGCATACAACCTTCAGGTTAGGAGCACCTGCATTAGGACATATGTTCAATCATGTGCAACATGAACATGTCATGTGCACACCCCTACCCAGTCTACCAGCCCTACCCAAGAGGTGATTATACATCATATGCATACAATCACTTTTACACAGCCCATCCACCTACACCATCCACTGCTACACCCTCTACTGTTGGTGGACCCTCCCCTATTGTGCTACCTCTGCCTGGTGGCCCCTTGGCCACTCTTCTTGCCAGCATCGGTAGTTCTGCTCCTTCCTTCCCACAGGCCAATGAGCTCCATGCTCTTGGTATGTCTTGGGATACGCATAATGCTCGTTGGCCCAGTCGTGATTTCGGTCCCTCTGCTGATGAAGAGATGTCAGACCAGGCTGATCAGGAGGTCGTTGATGCTGATGAGGCTGCTGGTGATGATGAGGAAGATGGTGATGCTTCTGATGATGATGGCTCTGGTGGATTTGATGGCTTCACTGGTGACTCCAGAGATGAAGGTGATGTTGCTGCACCTTTAGACGAAGATAATGACTATGAACATGATGCTGAGGATGATGATGTTGTTGATATTGATAACTTAGATGTCTAGTTGTTCTTAGTTTTTAGTCTAGATGTTGATCATATATATATTTCTAGGCTATTTTTTATTAGAAACATCTGGACACATGATCTGAGTTGTATTATTTTATCATCTTAGTTTTTATCGCTTGTGGCTTGTTGCTATTTTATGAGAACTTGCTTTCTGAGTTGTAATCTAAATCTTGTGCACACTTCCTCTTTTATTTACTATATCTTATGAGTTGGTACCATGTTTTACCATATTCTGATTATGCCTTAACCTATTAGTTTTTCTTGTCTCTATTTGTTGTATGTTTTGATCTTGCATGTTATGGTTATATGCATGGATGTGCTTGGAGAAGACCTATTTCTATGCTCTTCTACCCCCTTCCTTTTTGATAATGTCAAAAGGGGGAGAGAAATTCAATTTCTTGAAGCTCAACCATATTTCTTTTATTTCCTATGTTATCCTTTTCTTGTTCATTATATGCTCTATCATGTGACTTGCTAAAGGACCATATAGTATATGTATGTTATGTTGCTTTTTGTAGATAGATTGACTATGCAGGTTAAAGTAAGCATAGATTGAGGGGGAGCAATTTAGATTGTTCAAATCTTAAATCCCCTTATAATTCACAAGGCAAAGGTATAACTTCAATATCCTTTTCAGTATGATTGAGGAATGGTTTGTTATCATCAAAAAGGGGGAGAATGTTGACTTTACACAAGCCCTAGCTTGTTCAAGTTCAAGTCAAATGCAATGCAAGTGTTCTATGGAAATCATTCCAAACGACCTTAGAAGAATTTTGTAATCACTTGTATTGATGATATGATTTGTAACTAAGATGAGAAAAATCTGAGGGACACTTAATACCAAGGTTTAATCACTCAAAAGTCATCTTAGAAAATTTACCACAAGTTGTTCATCGGTCGAGTTGGAAACTCGACCGATCCTATGATGGATTTTCTAAAGATGACTAAGTGATCGAGTTATACACTCACAAAACTCGACCGACCGACTCACTGAGCAAATCTAGTTTTAGCTCATCAGTCGAGTTTACCAGAATAAACTCAACTGATAGTTTGAAAATTGGCTTTGTCTTTTAGTTGATCGGTCGAGTTACCTTTATTGAAACTCGACCAAATGTACTATACGAAAAAAAATGATTATAACCGTTGGTGAGTTGTTTTGGGTGAAAATAGATCCATGTTATGGAAAATGGCTATATTTCGACCCTAAGTGATCCCCAACTCAAGAGAACACCCCCAGCTATAAATACGACCCCTTGGAGTTCATTCCAAGTTTGCTCATTTATGTTATTCTAAGTCCTTACTACAGTTGAGTGTGTTGCAACTCCTTGAGCCCCTTTCTCTCTCTAGTTTACACTTCATTTCGTGATTATGAGTGAAATAGGCCTGTTGTAAGAGAGATCCATCCTTGTGCATGTAAAGCTCTCATCTTCTCCATCTTCCCTATCACTTTCCTCCATGAAGCAAAGGTGAAGCAAGATACTCCAAGTGAAGGTGGAGCTATTGTTGTTCGTCTTCAAGGTTGATGAAGAGGTGGTGATCTTCTCCAAGTGAAGGAGAAGGTAAAGGCTGAAGATCCAAGAAGAGTGGAAAAGTCCTGGAAGACGGAAGACTTGTGCTAGAGTGGGTAAGACCTTGGAAGAAAACCGAAGACTCTTGCAAAGTGGGTAAGTTCTTGGTAAGGTGGGATGCTCTTTGTGCTTGGATGGGTAAGTCCTTTGGTGGTCTTTTGTTGTAACTCCCATTGGTGATAATATAGAGAAAAGTACATGTAAAGTCCTAGAGGTTGACCTCTCTAGGTAGTGGACTGACTCTCTCCTAGTTTGGAGAGTGGAACCACTCTACATGACCTTGTCATGTGCTTTCTATCAATCTCTTACATCATTGCTATGCTTGTTATTTAGGACTTCAAATTGCACTTAAGTTATTGGTTTCAATTTGATATAATTTGAAGGTTTAATCTATCTTGTGAGAAATTTTATAGCTCTATTCACCCCCCTAGAGCCCTAGATCCAACAACATTCACATAACGGGTTTCGCGGGTGACCCGCAGACACCCGCGGGTGACCTAGTTAACTGAAATCAATATATTTATGTAAATATCTGCATCACCTATTAGAGATGGTGGCAATATTCACAACTAATTTCTTTATCATTAGTTGTAGCTATTCTATTCCATTTAAGTTTGCAATAGACAAAAAATAATTATAATATTCATAATGTCTAATGTTAATGACCAAATTAAATGTTATTTTTCTAATACTTTATGTATACAAATTTGGTTAACTTTTTCCTAGAAATACAACAACTATCTACTATCTTTATTCTTTTAGTTTGGTATAAACATAAGTTAACAATTAATCGATTGGTTTGACATCAAATATAGCAGTCGCTTAGTTCCTTTGTACTATATTTGATATCCAAATTACGAGATGTTTTAATTGTTGTTTTATATGTTAAGAGAAGAAACTAGCAACTTATTGTTGATTGGACACATTTTATATGGGCATCTGTGGGTCAACCTGCAACTCGCTAGGTCGGATTTGGGTATGTTTTTCTTCCAGCCGTTTAGAATTGAATATTTTTGATCTGCACCCGTAATGACCCAAACCAAACCTACCTGACCCCCGTTTGACGGAACTAGGGGGAATCCATTGGCGGCGGGAAGATCAGTGGTGAGCTCTGTGATACAAAGGAGTAATGTTATACATAACCTAACTAGGGAGGGTAGTGGGTAAGGAAAAGAGTAATTACTTTTTTCAGCAGTCCCTTATCTTTTCTTTATCCTTATTCTCTTCCTCCACAAGGTATATGGATAGGGTAAAGAATAAATGCGTAATTTCGGTAGATATTCCGATTTTAGTAACAACTCCATGTAAAGATGATTAGAAGAGAGGCATACAGCTGGATATAGGTAATGAAAAATCCAATGCCGCTGTCGGAGTATACAAAAGAGACAAAATATGATTAGAACATTGTTACATTTGGTATCAGTTCGGTTGCTTAATTTGCACTCTCATCTAATGTGCAAACATAATCATAAAAAAAATTGAGATTCGACAGTAAATTATTAATCAGTTCGTTTCATAAAGAGCAAAACGACTTAACACGAACGATACATATGCTAGTAAGCAAGAATATTTTCTGAATGATGCAAGAAAAGCATTAGTCGTTTGTTTATTAAAAAAAAATCGGAGGTTAACAAACTGGTGTATAGATGATGCATGATTTGAGAGAAGAATCAAAGTAATTATTGTGGGAAAGGGTAGTCGTCTAGCTGATGCAAGGGAAGAAGAGAGTGGGTGAAAGGTCAGGCCACAGGGGAGCCCCATTGGAAGGAATGTGCGGGTGAAGGGTCAGGCCGTAGGGAGCCACAGGGAAGCAGGGGAAGGGGGGAATCGAACGAACCTGTTGATGCCGATGCGACAGGCCGAAAACGCAACGGAAGCAAGCGTGGCTGGTGGAGTACATAGACACATCAGAGTAGACGCAACTGGTCGAAGACGCGATGGCGTGGTAACTGGGGACTAGGGACCAGCCGACCAGGGACTTGGGGAAGGAAGAAAGGCGTCCAATACCAGAAAAGTGAGCACGAACAACGATGGCAGTCTCCCAAAGCTGAGTACGGAGTACCTGACGTCCTTGAAATCCAGCAAAGCATGTTGTGGAAGAATGCTAGCGACGTTGACGGCTCGGCGCCCACGACTTCTGTCATGTAGGAGCGTGGAAAAATGGAGGATGGACGAAGCCTTGGGCATGAAGTAGGATCGGGATCCTTCGCATGAAGTTGGGAAATGGCAACTGGCAAGGCACAAGCCTTTCGCCCAGTCGCCCTAGTTGGGTCCTGGAGAGCGGCGGTTGCGTGAGTGTTGGTCACGTTGGTAACTCAGCGGACAACAGCCCGAGCCCGTTTAGTTGCGACGTAAACAGAGTTCCAACTACATATATTTTCCAACGAACTATGTTTGGTAGTGCGCAGTTGCAACCCGAGCTGCAGAAACTAAGTGTACTGTGCGATCTGGTTGTGCATAAATCAGTGGAAACGAACTGCGCCTCGTCAGGGCGCGTTAATTTTCCTGAGTGGTTGGTTGAGCAGAGCAGCTGATCGTGAGCTTTAAAAAAGTAGGCATGTAGTGATGAACGGCCCAAAATGCAGGTGACAAAGAATAGATAATAAATTCTGTATGAAACTATATCCTAGTAGACGCAAACATAGCAAATCGGTTACTTACATCCACACACAACCAAACAAAAACGGACTCATTTGATCTCTTTATTTTTATTTTCCTGTTTTCTAATTCCATATATGGGTTGATTTTACACCCAACAAACTAGTCAAGGTCTAGTTTAAGATAAGAAAATTATTTAAGAACCCATATGATATATAATTTTTTTATATATAATTATTGGCGGGTAAAAGGATAAAAGGATATAGGATTTTCTTATCTTACCCTTTTAATGTAGCGAGAAAACAAAGAAACGAATAAGATAATAAAAAGCGTACCTTTATCCTTACCTATAATAGGGTAATGGTAAATGGTTCCTTACCTATTGACAATCTTAACTATACTCGTCTTTATACCCTAACTTTAAGAGCCATAAAATCCAGTTAACATATTTAATGCCATGTTGTACATAGCAGCAGTCTGCACGTTGTCAAAATTGTGCATACAAAGCACACCAGCATTTATGGTCCAAAAATGTGTTTGTGTAAGTTAATATTTGACAAGTCTTAACATGCAACACGTATCAATATTATAATAAAATTGCTACAATATTAGAAAAAAAATGAGTATTGTGTTTAAAATAGTTAGTATTTGTATATTAAAAATACATGATATTGGTAGAACACTTGTAAACAATGAATATTGAAATTTTACACATCAAACATAGAGATTGTAATATTTAAAAAGATTATTGCGATGCCAAAGCAGTAAGTGTTGCGGATTATATTATCCTTAATACCAAAATAGTAATATAACTAATAAAATAGTACGAAATACACAAAAGAATGACTAATGTATTTTAAAACATAGTACTGTGTGTATTCATTTTTCTCTAAAGAAATGTGTACTGCATTTAGAAATTGTTACCGTACAACATTACATGTTGTTTTCTCTATCATTTCTCTCATTCACCATCTCAACTTCCTTTCCAACTATCTCCACCATTCACTATAATATATGTCTCTCATTAATTTATGTTTCTTCCTAACTACCTTGCTATACATTTATTTATGGGAGTTTTGGGATTCAAAATGGGACACATTTTCCCGTTTTCACACAAAACAAAGGACGTCACAAATAAAGTAGAATTTTTCTAACTCCTCCAATATTCTGATTTACCCCCTCACTTATATTAAATTCCTAAAAGACCCCTCCCTCTTATCCCATATCCATTATAACCCCCAATACCCAACTTTCCACCAACGACAGCTCTCGTCTTACGCTACACATTTTGACATAATTTCAAACTATATGATCAGTGAGTATGCAATCAAAGTAGTTGTATCTATACATTGTGCAAACATACATGTAACTATATACTAATTAAAAAATATTACTTTAAATATCAAGCCAATCTTTTTATGGGCAGATATTCAGATGGGAACCCGATTCAGGCTAGGTTTGCAAGGCTTACTACTTGGGCAATGAATGACATGTGTACCTGCAAATCTGGTCTACTCAGACTTGGAAATAAGTTGGTTCTAGGTTCTAGCTTTACCAATATGGGTCACTTTTGGGTTCAAAGAGATTCACCAAAATATGGATTTGTTTAGTTTTACGTTCTTACTCTCAAAATCTAAGTTTGTTCAAGGTTTGGATGAATCCAGAGTTTGGGTTAGTTTCAGTTTAGACCGGTAAAAGAAACATTACACGGACTTACAATTTTCACATATGTAGGTTATATGTTATATCTATACTACTATAAAAAGAGCGAGTTTGATGTTGCGCTCTTCTTGATTCACTCTCTTTTCTCCCTTTTTCAAGGAATTTTGCTCATACAAATATTTATTCTCACACTCTCCTATTAACTTTTATTATCTTTAATTCTGTATTTCTCTCTCCATCCCACAAAAACGGTTCCTTGATTCTCTCCTTTCAAACAACCAACACAAATATCTTTTACCGTAGGGACCCTTTCACGGACGAGTCCTCTCCCCGCAAATTTTCAACAAATTTCATATGTCGCGTGCATGTGCACGTGTGCGCGCACTAGTTTTTGAAAAATCTGAGTTGGTTGTGGATTGACTAAAATCTGGGTCTGGAACCGTTCATTCAAAATTCAAAACTATGGTCAGATTCTGGATTAAAAAGTGATCACAATATGGGTCCGAATTGTGAATCTGATATTAGAAAATCCATTTAGGCATTTGTGATCTGAAACAAATGTAGAGCAAAATATGGGCATGTATCAGCCGAAATTTTTAAACTATTACCTAAAATTATACCTAGCCTTCATCCCGTTCAAAAAACTAGGATCTGATTTAGGATCACGAAAAAGCATACTCACGTGACCGAAGTTTTGACAGCACCCAATTATCTCATGTATTTGAAAAAACGTTTTATGTAAAGTTTTCGGTAATTTAGAACTTGTTTTGGGAATTTTAACTAGATGTGGGCCAAGTATAGTTTTAGGTAATACTTAAATAAATTAGTCTATACAAGTCTCGATCTTTCCCAGATCAGAAATGTCCAATCATATTTCTAACAGTTTGACTCATAATGGGTCAGAGGCTTTATTTTGGTCACTTGTCTAATCTTGAAACTAACACATATTGTTAATTTTAGACCCGATTTACCCAGATCTATATTCTAATCAATCTGAAACCAACTCAAATTGGTCAAAAATACAACATATATTCTTCATGTGTCAAAATTGCAATTGAATAACATTTACTAGTGTAAGCAAAAATTGATCCGGACCTGGATTTTTCTAAAACCTAAATTGACTTTAATTTTGATAATAAAAACTAAAATTGACTCGTATATATATTTCGGTCAATTTATCTGAACCTAAAACCCACACATATTTTTAAAACTAAAAACAGAACCAGAACCAGCTGTTTTTAAGACTAACGATGCAGAGTCCATGAGTTCGGACATGTCATTGTATATTCCTATAAAGGATGGCTTGATATCTAAAATAATATTTTTAAAATGATATATTATTGTTTATATTAGTATAATGCATAACTAAGACAATTCTAATTGTAGCATAACTAGTTATCATATATTATTTACGTCAAAATGTAACTAACATGAAATTCGGTAACGAGCACAGCACTCGCACTGTCGTCAACGGAAAATTGGGTACCGAGGGTTTATTACCAATATAGGAAAAGAAGAATGGGGTCTTAGAAATTTAAAATAAGTGGGAGGGTAAATCAGAATATTGACAAACTTATGTGGTAATGAGGAAACTCGATAAAATATGTTACCTTATTTATTTTCTCTTATTTTGTAATTGAAAAGAATATGTGTCCCAGTTTTTGTTCCAAAATGAGTCCACATATCATGAAGCTTCACTTATCACTCAATTAACTTGTATATGCATACTTATCAGCCCGCTGCATATAATTACGCAAAATTCCAAGAGGGCGCTTGAATCTCGGGATTCCAAGTATGGAATTGGGGTTGCGGTGAACGGGCGTTGCCCATCATTTGCCATAAAAAGACCGTCAATGTAACATCTTAAAATTTGAGGATTCCGATAAAATGATCTTATATGGAATTGATTAGGCTATCTATATTACTAAGGTGCATTTCTTTTTCTGGGAATTCATCACTAATGAGCTATGTGGTTAAGTGTGCTCGAGCCAGAGTAGTACTAAGATGAGTAACCAGTCAGAAAGTTGACCATGACTTACGTGTGAGTGAGGACAAAGTGTGCAATTAAGCTAGTGGTGGTCTGAGGGGTCATTCATCATTCCTGAAACTCTACTAGAGCTTTGACAGTGGGTTCAGGTGTTACAAATAATATCAGAGCCAAAACCCCTCTAGTAGTTGGAGATCACATGTGCATGTGGCATGCCGGGATCTTGAGCCGTGCAGTCTAGGCATGTTGGGAAGGGTTCTCCATGGTGACGTAGTCATCCTTGCGTTCGTATTTCGTGATCGTGAGTTGGGTATCCATGGACCATTGTGGGTCTGTACTGAAATCTGGATATATTATGAGGCTATATAGTTCAGACGAGTACGTCAAGAGTCTAAGTGGGGGAGATTGTAACGTCCTAGAATTTGAGACCTCAAATAAAATGATATTATAAGGAATGATTGGACTATCCATATTACCAAGGTGCACCTCCTTTTTTGGGAGCTCATCACTAAATAACTTTGTGGTTAAGCATGCTTAACCCAAAGTAGTACTAGGATGGGTGACCAGTCGGGAAGTTAATCCTGGCTTACACATGAGTGAAGATAAAACATGCGTGAGTGAGGACAAAGCATGCAGTTTAAGGCTAGTAGTGGTCTATGGGGTCAGTCATCATTCCTGAAAGTCTATTAGAGCGTTGAACAGTGGGGGGCTCAGGTGTTATAGTCAAAGTAGAAGAAAGCGACGAGGACCATTCATTACTTGGATTCCCCCTCAAAGAGGAGATCTATGATATCACTCACGAACAGAGAAGGTACTGTTGCACATAGGTGGAGCACAATTGCACATAGGTGTAGCACAACTGCACGTCAGAGGGAGAGAGGGACTAGATGCGGCACTTTTTGTCAAGTCAGCTCAGCTGTTACGACCCCACCTCCCGATAACCCCCAATTAAGGGATACCAAGAGGTTGAGCCGCACCCATTAATCCTGGATCAAAGGTTCGACATATAACCATAAACAATTATTAAATTATAACAGACTATACTGAAAATAGTAATAAAATTTTTCTTTACATACCTTTTGAAAACTTGGATCTCTACTCTTCTATCCACACCGATACTAATCTATCTAATCCTCCTTTGCACTTTAATTCTCATTTAGAATCACATGTGCCACTTTACTGTTTGTTCTTTTCATTGTACCTAAAACGCCGACAAACAAAATGTCGGTCAGCCGTAGCTGGTATGTGGGGGAAACAGTAAACATGCAACTATGATAACAATGTAATCATTCAATTACTTGTTTAACAACCAATATTACGATTTAGATATAACTCCGCGATCCAAGAGTACCCTATCCTCTGTGTTGTCCCCATTAAACCCCTCATGATCCACCTATAAGTGAACCAATTTCTAGGGTTGAGTCACATGGCACTACTCGTAAGTAGTCCACTCCTTAACTCGGGATTTTCTAAAGAGTCTCTAACTCATGGCAACCTAGACCTTACTCTAGGATTACCCCTTTTTAGCTTTTTCAAAGTAACAGAGGTGGACCCGGATCTAGCCAGTTATACATGCACATTTATGGTGATAATCATAGTCACTTTATAGTGGCATGAAATAAATAAACATCCAACAGTTTAGTTGCATTCAATGCGATTAACATCCGAGAATACATCGGGAAACTATAGCGGTTATTCATAATCGTAACCACATACCTGATCAATAGTAACTTGATGTCCATGCATTAACATTCAACACAATTAACAAGCAATCAACAATATCCTGAAAATAATGCATAACATCCAAATGTCATTGTTTTATTCAAAACATCCACAAGATCAACTTGGATTCCACCTTATAATTTCTAAGCCACCCTTAGGGTTTTATTAGGTTTTTAGCCTTCATTTTGCATTTATCACTTTTAATGCTCTTTTAGTTCACAAACCCTACTTTCTGCATCATAGGCACAATTGAATGTCAATTAAATCTAATATGTTTCTTTCACACTAAAACTATTATCTTTATCCTTTTAGGTCATATCCAAAACATTAAGGCTAATTATCATCTTTGGTTTCTTTCAAATTGACAAATCATTTTTTTTCCATTATAGTTCAACTCACATATATGAACCTTATTTATTACTATTTCCACCTTTATACACTAGGAAACACTAATTATCTGAATAATTCACATTAAAGGTCTTTGGTACTCAATTTATCTTCGAATCATCATATCTCCATTTTATTCTTCGATTTGTACAATTAAAACCATTAGAATTCATATCAACATAAATTAGGGTTTCTAATCCCATTAAGGCATATTCATGTACATAGAACCCTAAGTTAAACCAACTATATCAAAAGATCATCTTTTTCAAATCCTATTTTCACTTTTATTAACAACAGGTTAATATCAGCTTGAATTATCCATCTATTATCAAATCTAAGGGTTTTTCCTTAGTTAAATCATTAAAGAGGATAACTTTATGTATTTTTCCAATTTCAAGCATATAAATTCTAAATTAAACTAATCATGTGCAAAGTTCTTCCTTTTTGAACTCAATGTTCCTTTTTTACATTTAACAAGTTAATATCAACCCTAATGATTCATTAAACCCTATTAATCACATTAATCATATCAAAGTAGGGTTTCTTTATCATTAATACATTAAAGTTGATAACTTTTATTACTTTTCAAATTGCAAGCATAACTAGGCTCCAATTATATTTTTATTGGATTCCTTTCATTTTTCTGATCAAAATTCATATATCACTTGTCCTAATCGGAGTTATGAATCTCGAGATATGAATTTTGTATGAATTACCTGTTTGAGCCAATGGCACGATGCCACGTCACCTATCCCATGCATGCGCTTGATTTGGAAAACATAACCAAATTACATAACTGCCCTCACTTGAAACGTCCAGCTCTATAGCCCACGAAGGGCAATTTCATCCAACAGACCCCAAGCTCATCTTCTTCCTCAGGACGCCGCTCCCTGTCACCCTAGGCGCGATTTGCGGAGTCTCTCCCTTCCTCTCTAGATCCCCTTGATCTTCGGAACCTACTCCACTCCCTTGGCCTCCCTCCGCCGCACCAACCAAGCTCTCGGTTGCGCTCATGGTGGCGGAAACAGGACCTGGGCAGACCTGCAACACGGCCGCCCAAAGCAGCCGTGCGGCTGCTGCCATGGTCGTCAAGGGTGAAGAAAAGCCCTCCTAATCACTCCAGGCTGTTGCGGACGCAGTAGGGCTCTCTTGCGACTCCCTCATTCAGCCTCGCAGCTCCGAAAGCACCCAGATTTACTTTAGTTAGGGTTTATGGGAGAAACTATGGAAGAAGAGGAGAATCCATGTGGGGAATCTTCTGGGCTCGGACTGGAGAGTCTACCCTTATATAGGGGCGAGCACGAAGCCCTAAGGCGTGCCCCCTCGAGGACTCAAGTCCGATTCTTGAAAGAAAACTTATTTTCCTTGTTTGAGGAGCAATCATCTCTCTCTCTCTTCTTTAACCATTAATATCCCTTTTCTTTAAGTATTAGGAATTCGAAATTCCTCTCCTTAACTCTCTTTATTTGCCTTTTAATCTATTGGCCACGAATATATATATATATATATATATATATATCTTCTTAGGAAAACACTTCCTTTAATCAAAATTACATAATTAATGGATTATGTATTCCCATTACCTCTTTATTTTATAATTAAGGTATTTTCTCTTCCTTTTCCTTTATTGGGGCTCCTTGGCACCCAATAAATCTTATTATTTCGAAATCCTTTTCCAAGTATATTTATTATCCTTCTAGATGCATCTTTATGCCTTATTTCCATTATCTTGTTTATTTCTCATTTAAATATTCCTTTTTGGGGTTTTCTTTTTATTTCTCTTTTATTTTCCTCATTAGCATTCCTTTTAATATTAGAAACCTCATGGATATGAAATTTCCCCAAGAAATCTCATTTATGTCTCTTTTCATTCATTTTCCACATTATATCATTATTTCCCAATTTCTTTCTTCATAAAGAAATACTTAATTAATCTTTTCTTTTTCTATTGCTTTCTTTTTGCAACCTTGGACTCCTTGGTACCCAAGGAACCCAAGAGGCACGAAATACTCTTTGGATTTGCCTTCTAGAGGTTTCCACATATTTCTTTTCTTAAAATTCAATTATCCATTTACTAATTGAATTTCCTTTGTTATTTTCCTTTTATTGGGCCCAATAGCCAATAAACCCCACAAATCATACAACAAGGCTATCTTAACGAAATCCAATTATTCTCAACCAAATATATGATTATTTTTTTTCAAACATCTTTAATATGAGAAATTATATTTCTCACCACTTGAACCCAAAAAAATTGGGGTTGTAATATCCTTCCCCTCTTATAGGAATTTTGTCCTCAAAATTCAAACAAGAAAACAAACAATTCAGGATAAAACTTTTCCATGTCCATCATTGGCCCCTATGTGGCTTTGTCGTACCCATGGCATTTCCAAAGAACCTTTATTATCACATATTCTTTTCTCTGAGTCCTTTCATCCTGGCGTCTATAAACTACACAGGTGACTCAGGCCATTTCAGCCTCCCTTGGGGCTCACTAGGTTCATTGCTTAGCACATGGTCGGGGTACCTCACATAGTGCTCTAAATTGGACACATGGAAAACGTCCCACATTACTTTATCCTGAGGGTTCTCAGCTTTCTCAGCTGCTGCTCAGAGGGGTCAGATTTTCATGTCACATTTTCTCCCACAGTAACTGGTATGTCAGTCTACTTTGCATTTGTTCATGACTCTCATCGTCTCTAGGCTCCTTTCAGCCCTTGCACAATCAAAGTGACTTCATCTACACGCACTGGGGTCCCTTTTTCTAACCATCATGTGGTACTTTTCTAACCATCATGTGGTCCTTTCACCAACATCACCTTACTGAAGTGGTGACCGACACAACCTCCCTTACAGAGCTTCATATAAAACCCAATACTGGCTATGGTGGTCATTGTCACATCTTTCATAGGACAAGAACTGTCTCTAGATATCACCCTGAACGAGCACACATGCCCTCATCATACCCTTTAGTCTGGATCATATTAACCATTGGGGTGATAAACTGTACTAACATTGAGTTCTTCATGAACCTACTTCCACCTTTTGGAAGGGAACCTTTAGTTCCAACTCAAGAACCTTTGAACTTGGTTTATAGTGTAGTTGAACCATCTCTCTCATGGGTAGTTCAACTAGATCTGTCCCTTGACAGAACTCTTTCTTTCTTATATTATCTAGGTAAGGTGACCTACCATAACCCACATTGTATCTCGACCTTCCTCGATCCAGGGAAGACTTATCATAATCATCCATAGTGTTGAGCTCTCATTCCCTCTCAGGGATTCTTTTGTCCTTTATATCGATACACTGGGTTACTGGGGTTCGTCCTTTACCTCATGGCTTGCATGGCCATAAACCACATGCAACCCCATCTTAAGCATCTAACGTGCTATTGCCATTTTCCATGGTGTATCATGATTTCCTGTATGTCGTGATTCTTTCAAGATCGATTCCTTCGAAACCCTAAACCACTCTTGTTAGGGTTTCATCACCTTCTCTTCCAAATAAGTGCACCTGAGGTTCTACCACCATCCCTTCATTGCATCTAGGACTAGACTGGCTATCCAAACAACCTCTTATCCTTTCCACGTATCTTGTTACATCTGAGTGTTATCCAAACACTTCTCCTTTTCAAACTTAGGGTTAGCCAAACAACCTCTTCTAGCTTCTAGTCAAACAAGTCTTAACCAGAGCATACATTACCACCTCTCATCTGTAGGTATTAGGTAACATTGAAGACATACACTTCTATGTATTTCACTTATCATCTTACCTCAAACTCTATGTCTATCTTCAATAAGAACACCCTCTGATTTCATCATTACGGTGACTAAACTCAACCTGGTATAACTTGCAAGTTCCACTTATATCAGGATAAAAACATCTTCATAAGGTGACTACCTCATTCCTCTTAGTGCTAGCAAGCCATCCATGTATCATTCACTTTACCGGGATAGGTTATCTTCTCTACCCCATCTCTCGTGGCAACGTTCCAACCTACATCATCTCCTATCCTTGGTGTATGACATGCATAATGTCCTATCTCTCACCCCCCATAACAAGAGGAAATAAGCATTTGGCTGTAGTCCAAATACAGAGTTCCTCCTATTCCAAGAGTAGAGATGGTACATCCCACCTTGCTAGTACACCTTTAAATCTCAGTTGAAACGTGCCTCATATGTCACTTTATTACGATCATTTCGATAACAAAGTTACTTCCATGGAAAACTGGTCTCGAACCTACTGAGGTTTACATCCTTGGTCATCTCCTATAGGTCTATAGGGTGCCGGCTCTTTTGGGGTCATCCCTCTTCCCTCATGCATCAAGAGAGTGCCCTACTCATCTGCCCTTTGGGTCCCATGAGTTCATGAAGGTGATCCATCTCCTAACCCATGGCCCTCAGACAATGATAGTTGTTACCTCCCGACCCTATGGTCATGTGCAACTGGGGAATTAGGCAACTCCTACTTTCATCGGTCTTATCCCTACCTGACCCTAGGATAGACTTAGGATTCTCCCTCATAGTACATATTCACTTAGAACCTTACCCAAGTCTTCATCGTCTCTCTTTCTGCATTCATGGGTTGGCTTTCATCCTTTCATGGAAACTTGCCTACCTTGGTCAAGCCCCATATCGGTTACCTCCATGGTAACACATTCATATGCAATTAGAGATGGATATCTTATGGTCATACGGGTTCATTCTCATACCATGTACTTTTCACTTAGCTTCTCAAGATCCCATGGGACTTCTTTAGGTTACCTTAAACCCACAAAACTAGTAACCACCCTACACAAGGGTCCCTCTCCCAGAATGGGGGGGGAACTACAACTCTTGCCCTCAAGGTCACAAACATCCTTAGGTCTAGGGTTTACATCCTTATGCTTAACCCTAGTATGCTATTAAGGCACAAGCAGACCACCTACGGAACCATGCTAGGTCATACTTATCCTTCTTTCCTCGATGTTGGATCAAGATAAAACTTTCCCCTTTATCATCAACCTAGCTGTAAGGGGGGTTCACCAAACATACCTTAAACTTAAGGGGCTTCCCTTTTCCTTTATTCGTGAGGCGTACCATGCTCGAAACTATAGAAACTTAATTCTCATCATGAGCATTAGGTATACCACTTCCCCTCTTAGGCCTAGGAACCCTAGGTTCACTGCATGCTATGTCTCTTAACTACAAACCAAGCATGAAAAAAAAAGGCATGATATGCACTCCTTGTCATCCTTCAACTCAAGCAACACTTAGGATTGGGTCCTCCTTAAGGACAACCAACAAGGTACAAGGCCTCATAACCTGCTACTAAACCTTTCTAGGTCTAAGGAACTCTTCTTCCTACCCCAGAAGGTAAACATCCCTACCATGGGCACGTAGGTGCTAGAAGCTTCATCTTCTCTCAGGGGTTGGTCCCTCTCAAGACAACCAAGGTATCATCAACTTTCAGGGACCGATCATGAGGCAACCATTATCATCCATTGTTCAGGGTCTTAGGCTTCCAACCTTTTTGCGGGGTTTCCTACTCTCTCTAGAGCTAACCCTACATCCAACCTCACCATTAGAGGTCCTCTCTTCATGAAGGTTCAACCTCAGAGGCATGCTCTACATGGGTGAAGCCTAGGTTCGAACTTATGTTTGCTCAAGATCATCCATAAGCCTTTATGCTCCATCATGATTCCTTATCCAGGGTTTCATCCTACTGTCAGCACTATAACGTGCCCCAGGTGCCAGTTATACCCTACTTGCACAAGCCCATAGGGTTTCTAAGGTCCTTCACTAACCTCACCATCTAAGGAGCTATCCTTTACCCTAACATGCACGACCCTTCCCAGGGTTGGGTTGCCAAAGGTGTTAGGTCACCCATGGATCATATGGCATCCCAAAGGCATGTCCTTTCAAACACCTGGTCCAACTCATCTCTCTCTAACCTTCACTTAGGGTTAGGGTTAGCATCATCCTCAGAGGATGTGCCAGGTCTCTACTTGCAATGGAGATCTCTATCTCCAAGACTAACTTATCCTCCTGACAAGAAGGTCTACTCTCAGGTCTATTCTGAGGACATGACAACTTATGTCATACGACCTAAGCATGTATCTATTCTTTAATTTGCGTTTAATCTATTAAGCTTATGTCCATGACATCTTATTTACATGCTTTTCATTAATTTGATGTAGGATTCCTTAAACCTTATTAACCTTACCCATACCTCAAGAGGGTGAGGAGGAGAGAGAAAACCCTAATCCTTTAGGTCCTTATCAGAATTTTTGTGATGAGAAGGGATGAATAAGATGAGATGTCCTAAAGGTATCTTATTTTGATTCATACTCTAAGACTTTGGCCAGGCAGTCAGACGGATCCGGGAGTCCTCGTATTCCGACTAGCGGTGCGGAGGAAAATCTTGCCAGCCCCCGGTCGTGATCCTTTTCTAGACACCTCCGTCTTTCGGATAATCCTCTAATAACTCCCTTGGGTTCTATGGAGTTTGTAAAATTTAATAATTATTAATGGTTAACTGAGGAACCCAAGCTATGATACCAAATGTTACGACCCCACCTCCCGATAACCCCCAATTAAGGGAGACCAAGAGGTTGAGCCGCACCCATTAATCCCGGATCAAAGGTTCGACATATAACCATAAACAATTATTAAATTATAACAGACTATACTGAAAATGGTAATAAAATTTTTCTTTACATACCTTTTGAAAACTTGGATCTCTACTCTTCTATCCACACCGATACTAATCTATCTAATCCTCCTTTGCACTTTAATTCTCATTTAGAATCACATGTGCCACTTTACTGTTTGTTCTTTTCATTGTACCTAAAACGCCGACAAACAAAACGTCGGTCAGCCGTAGCTGGTATGTGGGGGAAACAGTAAACATGCAACTATGATAACAATGTAATCATTCAATTACTTGTTTAACAACCAATATTACGATTTAGATATAACTCCGCGATCCAAGAGTACCCTATCCTCTGTGTTGTCCCCATTAAACCCCTCATGATCCACCTATAAGTGAACCAATTTCTAGGGTTGAGTCACATGGCACTACTCGTAAGTAGTCCACTCCTTAACTCGGGATTTTCTAAAGAGTCTCTAACTCATGGCAACCTAGACCTTACTCTAGGATTACCCCTTTTTAGCTTTTTCAAAGTAACAGAGGTGGACCCGGATCTAGCCAGTTATACATGCACATTTATGGTGATAATCATAGTCACTTTATAGTGGCATGAAATAAATAAACATCCAACAGTTTAGTTGCATTCAATGCGATTAAACATCCGAGAATACATCGGGAAACTATAGCGGTTATTCATAATCGTAACCACATACCTGATCCATAGTAACTTGATGTCCATGCATTAACATTCAACACAATTAACAAGCAATCAACAATATCCTGAAAATAATGCATAACATCCAAATGTCATTGTTTTATTCAAAACATCCACAAGATCAACTTGGATTCCACCTTATAATTTCTAGGCCACCCTTAGGGTTTTATTAGGTTTTTAGCCTTCATTTTGCATTTATCACTTTTAATGCTCTTTTAGTTCACAAACCCTACTTTCTGCATCATAGGCACAATTGAATGTCAATTAAATCTAATATGTTTCTTTCACACTAAAACTATTATCTTTATCCTTTTAGGTCATATCCAAAACATTAAGGCTAATTATCATCTTTGGTTTCTTTCAAATTGACAAACCATTTTTTTTCCATTATAGTTCAACTCACATATATGAACCTTATTTATTACTATTTCCACCTTTATACACTAGGAAACACTAATTATCTGAATAATTCACATTAAAGGTCTTTGGTACTCAGTTTATCTTCGAATCATCATATCTCCATTTTATTCTTCGATTTGTACAATTAAAACCATTAGAATTCATATCAACATAAATTAGGGTTTCTAATCCCATTAAGGCATATTCATGTACATAGAACCCTAAGTTAAACCAACTATATCAAAAGATCATCTTTTTCAAATCCTATTTTCACTTTTATTAACAACAGGTTAATATCAGCTTGAATTATCCATCTATTATCAAATCTAAGGGTTTTTCCTTAGTTAAATCATTAAAGAGGATAACTTTATGTATTTTTCCAATTTCAAGCATATAAATTCTAAATTAAACTAATCATGTGCAAAGTTCTTCCTTTTTGAACTCAATGTTCCTTTTTACATTTAACAAGTTAATATCAACCCTAATGATTCATTAAACCCTATTAATCACATTAATCATATCAAAGTAGGGTTTCTTTACCATTAATGCATTAAAGTTGATAACTTTTATTACTTTTCAAACTGCAAGCATAACCAGGCTCTAATTATATTTTTATTGGATTCCTTTCATTTTTCTGATCAAAATTCATATATCACTTGTCCTAATCGGAGTTATGAATCTCGAGATATGAATTTTGTATGAATTACCTGTTTGAGCCAATGGCACGATGCCACGTCACCTATCCCATGCATGCGCTTGATTTGGAAAACATAACCAAATTACAGAACTGCCCTCACTTGAAACGTCCAGCTCTATATCCCGCGAAGGGCAATTTCATCCAACAGACCCCAAGCTCATCTTCTTCCTCAGGACGCCGCTCCCTGTCGCCCTAGGCGCGATTTGCGGAGTCTCTCCCTTCCTCTCTGGATCCCCTCAATCTCCGGAACCTACTCCACTCCCTTGGCCTCCCTCCGCCGCACCAACCAAGCTCTCGGTTGCGCTCATGGTGGCGGAAACAGGACCTGGGCAGACCTGCAACACGGCCGCCCAAAGCAGCCGTGCGGCTGCTGCCATGGTCGTCAAGGGTGAAGAAAAGCCCTCCTAATCACTCCAGGCTGTTGCGGACGCAGTAGGGCTCTCTTGCGACTCCCTCATTCAGCCTCGCAGCTCCGAAAGCACCCGGATTTACTTTAGTTAGGGTTTATGGGAGAAACTATGGAAGAAGAGGAGAAGCCATGTGGGGAATCTTCTGGGCTCGGACTGGAGAGTCTACCCTTATATAGGGGCGAGCACGAAGCCCTAAGGCGTGCCCCCTCGAGGACTCAAGTCCGATTCTTGAAAGAAAACTTATTTTCCTTGTTTGAGGAGCAATCATCTCTCTCTCTTATTTAACCATTAATATCCCTTTTCTTTAAGTATTAGGAATTCGAAATTCCTCTCCTTAACTCTCTTTATTTGCCTTTTAATCTATTAGCCACGAATATATATATGTATATATATATATATATATATATTCTTAGGAAAACACTTCCTTTAATCAAAATTACATAATTAATGGATTATGTATTCCCATTACCTCTTTATTTTATAATTAAGGTATTTTCTCTTCCTTTTCCTTTATTGGGGCTCCTTGGCACGCAATAAATCTTATTATTTCGAAATCCTTTTCCAAGGATATTTATTATCCTTCTAGATGCATCTTTATGCCTTATTTCACATTATCTTGTTTATTTCTCATTTAAATATTCCTTTTTGGGGTTTTCTTTTTATTTCTCTTTTATTTTCCTCATTAGCATTCCTTTTAATATTAGAAACCTCATGGATATGAAATTTCCCCAAGAAATCTCATTTATGTCTCTTTTCATTCATTTTCCACATTATATCATTATTTCCCAATTTCTTTCTTCATAAAGAAATACTTAATTAATATTTTCTTTTTCTATTGCTTTCTTTTTGCAACCTTGGACTCCTTGGTACCCAAGGAACCCAAGAGGCACGAAATCCTCTTTGGATTTGCCTTCTAGAGGTTTCCACATATTTCTTTTCTTAAAATTCAATTATCCATTTACTAATTGAATTTCTTTTGTTATTTTCCTTTTATTGGGCCCAATAGCCAATAAAGCCCACAAATCATACAACAAGGCTATCTTAACGAAATCCAATTATTCTCAACCAAATATATGATTATTTTTTTCAAACATCTTTAATATGAGAAATTATATTTCTCACCACTTGAACCCAAAAAAATTGGGGTTGTAACATCAGCCGTGAATGGGACCACGCCATCCTATGCCAGTAGTCGAATATAAATGTAGCTCAAATACTCTAGAAACACATACGTAACTCATGGACCATGTATAAAACATATATGAGGTAATAAGATAATCTTGTCTAAAAATGAAATAATGTGTTTTTCTTTATGTACCCAATTAGAGCTAATTATAAAAAAATAAAATTGAATAAATGTTATTGTGATAAAAAAATCATAAAATAGATCTAGCGTTATATTAGTATTTAAATCCATTATGTAAGTTTGAGATCAGTAACTTACTCATAACATATGATAATGTGATGATTCCTAAATGAGATTGAGACCGCAATATGATGAATGCATTAACATTAGAATCAATACATAAATAACAAAATGAAAAGTAAATTTAAATAAGTAATCCTAACATGGAATTCAACTGAAGAAGTTTCTTATAATTCTACTTGCGGAGTATTTCTTGGTGAGTTCAAGATGAAGACCAGTTTCAGCCTCACCAAGGCATACACTATCATAAATTAGCTACCTTTGGTACTTCCGCTATGGATACTAGAGTGCTAATGTAGTATAGTGCAACACAATATGTGATAAAAATGACTTTTTTTAAATGAAATAGATAACAGTGTAAGTTATGCCTTTTAAAAATATATATGATTTTCTTACCAAGCAGTCTACTTTCTACTACAAATATTATACATGAAGTACTAAACAATGTTCTGAAAAGTGGTATATATTACGCGTACGGTCAGGATACTACACAGAGCATATGTGGAATGTGGGTGTATATATGAAGCGTATGTAGTTTTAGATTTTTTTAATATGCTAAAAATATATGAGCATAAGAATATTTTTAAATATAAAATGTTACAAGTGTAAATGACAATATTAAACATGTAAATATTCATATATATATATATATATATATATATATATATATATATATATGTGTGTGTGTGTGTGTGTGTGTGTGTGTGTGCAATTTACATGTGTCGTCTTAAAAGTTGATTTTGATGGTGGATGTGAAGCATAGTTATGGCCAATAACCTGGATATATGGGCATGATTATGTGGTTGGCTTATTCATGTTAATATCTCAGTTTGCATACCGAGCATCATCTTCTATTCTAAATGTAATAATATTATACTCTCCTTGCTATGCTCCCCTTGAATGTAATTTGAGGTTTCCTATTATTTTATAATATGTTAAATAACATTAGGATATGTTTCATTTTCTTGTAACAACAAAGAAGATATTCTACACTAGACGAGCCAATCAATTAGAGGATGAAGGAGGACTAACGATAGGAGGAGCCAAACTGATCGGATAAAGGCCCAACCGATCAAGTGGAGGATCTAGAAGATGGTGAATTGAAGACCATACGAATGGGGAGACGACCAACTAGGGGGGCGATATGATCGGTTCAAAGGTTAAACCGATCAACCTAGACTGATTTAAGCATACATCTTCATCAACAATAGGTTGATGCATGTAATGTATACCTTAGGTGATGGTAATTCCTTGTGGATCTATGAAATTACAATAGAATGGCCATAACCATTGCTTATGCTTTATTGCGAGTTTACATTTCTGAGATATAGCATGTTTAAGAGTATATGATACGTACTATAGTATGTGGTTATTGGATATATATATATATATATATATATATATATATATAGAGAGAGAGAGAGAGAGAGATACAGACATATATATATATATATATATATATATTTGTAAATACAAATCCCTCAATAAGATATTAAGTCTAAGATACTTTCAATTAGTAACACACATGAAAAGCTTGATCGACTAAGCGTGGGCACGCCAAGAATGGTGCACAGTTTATCTCATGGAAGTGTGATTGTAGTTATGTGGGTCTGTCAAGCAGGGTGCATTACTATTGTGTTGACTTTTGGGTCAGGCTTAACTAGGTGATCTTAATGAGATTAAGCACCTAGAAGCATGCAGATGACTATTGCAAGGAGTTGTGTGTTTCATCTATCCAAGAATTGCATAAGATGCAATTAAAAAATATTTCCTACCTTAATGATTAGTTATCGATGTTGACTTTGGCTGATTAATAACTCTATTATTTTGGATCTTGTCTCACTAGAAGTTTGTACGCTGCAACCTTCCAAATTGATAATGGGGACTGTCAATTTGAACAAAATTATGGGAGTGGTAATTAACTTAAGGCCTAATTAAATATCAACAAATTTATTCAAACCAAAAGTGATTTGACAAATACAAATTTTCTCTTGTAGAAATAAATGGCAAGAAAATCATCATTGTGATTTGTCCTTAGGAAGGAAAAACTTAACGGGATAAATTTCCACCACTGATTATGGATTTTGAGAAGAGTTCTCAATTATGAGCATAAGCTCTATTTCTAGATATACCACTGCCAGACTCCTGATGCGCCTAGGGATGAAGTAGATGCTTACTAGAAGCATGAGAATAATGTAATGGACATAAATCACCTTATGCTAAGCTACATCAACTATGAGTTGTATGAGTAGTGTGAATACATGGGGATCCTTGAGATGATAAAACATCTTAAGAATGTGAACCATAATCATAGAAAGAAAGAAAGAAATGTACAATGTCTCAAAGGCACTCTTTGAGTGTAAGATGGCAGAGGGAGATCCAATAGAGACCCATGTGCTCAATATGATTGGACATGTAGAACATCTAGAAGAATCAGGATTCTCTTTGAGATAAGATTTGGCCATGGATATGATTCTACAATCATTTCCTGAATCATATAGCCATTTTATTCAGTGTTACCACTTGAATAACATGTCCAGACCACATTCAGATTTGCTTGGCATGCTGATAAATGCCAAAGCAAGAATGAAGAAGGACAAATCTGTGATAGTGATCAATGAGATGGAGTCCAAGGATGAATACAAGGCCATGAAGAGTTGTGAGGCTAATCATAAATCTAGATCTTTAGCCTTAAAGATAAGGAGAGAAAAAATTAAGAGGGATTTGTCCTTTGTACTTGAAGGGATTCAGGAATATGAAAATGGGGATAGAGATCTCCACTTTAGTTATATACATTATTGAGATAAATTTATCTACTTATTTATCATGGGTAAAATATACTGGATGTGGATCTCACATATGTTCAAATATGCAGGATCTGAAAAGAAGCAAGCCTTTAAGAAAGGGTGAGGTCAATGTGTGAGTCACAAATGAAGCAAGAGTTACTACAACTACAGTTGGAACCTATAATTTATCTCTACCCACAACGCTTGTAATAGAGTTAATGAACTGCTATTATGTATCTTCTATATATAGAAACATCATTTTTGTATCTTGTATGGACAATGGTGGATGTAAATTTCATATTAAGAATGGTCGACGTTCTATTACAAAAATGAGATCTTTTTTACAGTGCCCCACTGTCTTATGGTCTTTATTTTTTGGATTTAAAGACATATATTTATAACGTAAATACCAAAAGATTAAAACTCGATAACTAAAGCAAGACATCTTTGGCATTGTCTTCTGGGGAACATAAATGAGAATCATATATCTAGACTCCATAAAGATGGTTATCCAAACTCTTTTGATTTTGAATCAACAAATACATGTGAGTCTTGTTTATTGGGAAAGATGACTATGACCCCTTTCATTGGAAACAATTAGAGGGCTAGTGATCTATTAGGACTCATACATATAGATGTAAGTGGCCTTTAAGAAAAAATGCTAGATGTATCAGTACTTGGTTACCTTTACGGATGACTTTAGTAGGTATGGTTATGTTTACCTAATGAAACATAAATTAGAAACTCTTGAAAAGTTCATAGATTTCATGAATGAAGTACAAAACAAACATAACAAAAGCATTAAGGCACTTCATTCTAATCGAGGTGGAGAATACTTAAGCCAAGAGTTTGAGGACCTTCTAATAGACCATGGTATTATATCACAATGGACTCCACCTATAACACCTCAGCATAATCATGTATCAGAAAGAAGGAATCACACATTCATAGATATGGTGTGATACATGGTGAGTTTAGTTGAACTTCCAAATAACTTCTAGGGTTATTATGCTGAAATTTTGTGTTGACACTAAACCATGTACCATCTAAATCAGTTCAAAAGACACTGTATGAGATATGGTTTGGGAAGCGTCCCAATGTGTCTTTTATGAAGATTTGGGGTTGTGAAGCTTATGTAAGAAAGTAGTTTCTTGTAAAGCTTCAAACCAAGTCAAATAACTTTATTTTGCTAGATATCCTAAGGAAGCCTAATAGTATTACTTTTATTCTTAGTCTAATAGCAAAGTGTTTATTGTCAGAGATGATGTATTCCTAGAAAAGGAATTTATTTCCAAAGGAAGCAGTGGGAGGAAAGTAGAACTCGAAGAGGTTCAAGACCAATAAGAAAACATTGAGCCGGTGGAGGTACAAGAGGAACAAATAGAAACACAAATCATTGTGGAATCTCAAATTCCTCAGATAACACAAGAACCTCGTATGTCTAGTAGGATACTCCTTAAGCCTGAGAGATTTAATTATATTATGACTCAAGAAGGTGGTAAGTTGGTCGTAGATGATGAGCCAACAACCTATCGAGAAGCTACTAAAGGACCATAGTCTGAGAAATGGCTTGAAGCCATGAGATCTGAGATGGAATCCTTGTAAACCAACAAGGTATGGACCTTGGTGGTTCCATTGAAGGGGTAGCACCCATAGGGTGCAAATGGGTCTTCAAGAAGAATATTGACATTTATGGTAATGTAAAAACCTACAAGGACATTGGTCACAAATGGTTTTAGACAAGTTCAAGGTGTTGACCATGAAAAAACTTTTTATCCAGTTGCCATGGTTAAGTCCATCAGTATCATGCTTGCCACTGCAACATTTCATGACTATGAAATTTGGAAGATGGATGTTAAAATTTCATTCCTTAACGGGAATCTTCTTGAGGATGTGTAAATGACAAAACCTGAGGGTTTTATAAATCCACATGATGCTAAAAAGTATATATGCTATAAAGGTCAATCTATGGATTAAAGCAAGCATCTTGAGAGGTTGAATCTTCATTTTGATGAGACAGTCAAAGAGTTTGGCTTTACTCAGAATGAAGATGAACCTTGTGTGTATAAGAAGGTTAATGGGAGCATGATAGTATACCTAACACTGTATGTAGATGACATATTGTTGATGGGGAATGGCATTCATTCTTTACAGATGGTAAATTGCACTTGGTAGTGTTGTTATATATGCCCTAAGAGCCAATTATATGATGATTGTAATCGAATATCTTGTAAATGATTTGATTAATAATAAAGTCAATAATACAATTTATTCTATTTTATTCAGTTATGAGACAATGATGTAACATAATAAATGTCTAGAGAGTGATATTACTTCATGATGTATGTCTTCCGGTTGATGACCTGAACAATGAGATCATACGGATGTCAAGAGTATATACATTATTATTATGTCCCTAGTTGGATGTTATTGTGGAAGGAAAATAGACAACAATAACACATAAGACTAGAATGTGTGTTGGTCCATGATAGAGTCTCATTAAGTCATGATATGTGATATCAAACCACACACATAGATACTTGCTAGAAAATAGTGTATCGAACAAATACACCATGATAGTGATGCATGGAAACCATTACATGGTAGTTAGAATCATCTCTCATAGTATTAGTGGTGATTGTGGTTATTAGTCCTAAAATCACTACACTCATCAAATTTTGTTCAATGTACATTGACATCATCCAACGTGACCTTGAACAAGGGTTGCCATAAAGGTGATGCTCAAGTGCACTGTGACACATGGGGATGGTTGTGAGTGATGTAGATGGGATTTATCCCTCCAACAAGAGTATGATATTATGGAAACTTGATAAGCGAGACTGAGAAATGCATTCCATGCTCATGTGATTGAATATGTGATATTGAGCTTACATATATCTCAGACACTCTACTCTAGTTCAAGAAACATGGATTAAATGTTGAATAGGATAACGATTCCATGCCTCGAGTTCAATCTGGATATCAGTGACAAAGGAACTATACAAACATTGTAACGCCAATCACAATTGTAGGTTGAAGTTGTTCTCTAACTTTCCAGTTACATGGGGAGCAATGATGTGTTTCTAGATATCGCTCATTGCTTGTGATGTCATTAACTAGTTACAAAAATTCACTACCAGCGCAACTTGGAACCTATAGGGTCACACACATAGGATATATTGAGGATAGGAGTTTATTCTTAATGATTTTAACTTGATTACTAAAGTGTTTAGGCATTCTATTTAAACAACAATTGATATATTGGACTCTAAATTGACTGATTCAAGTGTTGAACCAATTGTTTGGAGTGTCAGGTTAATTGAAATTTCATTAGCTAGATAGTAGTTGAACTGTGGCATGAACTGACCGATTCACTCATGGTTGAATTGTGGCATGAACTGACTGGTTCACTGAGTGAACCAATCAGCTCAAGGTCATCCAAATGACTGGTTCATTGATCAATTCAATTGGATCAGCGATTAGTGTTGACGTCATGTTATGCATTAAATTGGATATTACAATACAAATGTGATTGGGAAACATGATGAAATGACCGGTTCAAGGGTTGAATTGACCATATTACATGCCATATGATCATTTTGCCACTCGTAGGATATGAAAATTTGTGAAATTCCATCCCCTTTGACTCCCGCTCAGACTGGAAACCTGACCCTTACCCTCCTATAAATTGAGGGGTATTGGGGTCTTCTCAGACATTAATCATGGGAACCAACTTATAAAACACGAAATTAACTTAAGAAGAAGTGATTTGTTAGTAGCAGAATTATGGAAATTCATTAAAAATAAATTTTTTTTTGTAAAGAGATCTATAAATGACAAAACTCTTTCATAAAGAAACATGATAAGTTGTTTACAGACTGGTCCATCATTACATCTCTGTAATATCACATCTCGAGGCGTTAAGCCAAAAATCTCAGATCTACTAAACATCTACTGACTCCTAGGACCTGAGAGTACAGAGACGACACATAGGACATTCTATCTATAAGGTTTGACAGACAATGTCTCCACCTGAGGATCACTGCTGTCCCTGATGTTGCTACTGCTGTTGTTGTTGTTGCTCACCCTCTGATGGGTTTCTCCGTCCTCGGCGTCTACCTAAAAATTTAATCCCACAGGGGTGAGACAATTGAATAATTGTCCCATCGAGAGTTATAACTCTCCGCCAGAAGCATTGTTATTGCAAGGATTAAAATAACAAAGAGTAATAGAACAATAACTATTTAACAGCAGGAAGTTCATAGAATAAGATAAGTAAAACAGTATTCTCTATGCAATCATTTCAATTATAACTTGATTGAATGATAAGACATATAACCAATAAGGAATATGAAGAACATGTAAACTAGATAATTAGCTAGAACATCTTAAACAATGTATCATCAATCATTGTTTCTCGTAGTTCAACCTAAGCAATTATGCTATACGGCTGATTACATTTTACAAACATAATTATGCCCTGAGGAGATGAGTTACACCTCTCATACTCCAACCGACCATTACGAAATCTCAATCGGTACCATACATAGGTCATCAGAAGAGTCGGATTCCTATGACCTCATCTTCCTTAGTCAGTGTGAGGATCATCATGCAGGACATCTTGTATCTCTGCCATAATAGCTTTCCAGGGTATTCTGGCAACTTCACTATTAGAGTTACAGTGGCATTCTGTACTCTCTTCGCCATCGAGGGATTTCTTGTTTATCTCTCATCGATGCGGCATTAACAACATCATCGGGAGATTAGTGATACATCATCCCGGCATAAACATATAATGAAGGATTGAGAGATTAGAGGTACATCTCATATCAAATCCTATATTAGGGCGTAAGGATATTCACGTCCATAACCCCCACATACTCAAAAGTATGCTCTCCAGGAGTTCACTTAGGAAAACCTGTTTCACCATCATTTAACTTCTGACAATGATGGATCTATGGTCAGTGCTCTACATGATATCATTACATTTGATTATTTAAGCACATTATAGCATTCTTATATCATCAGGCATGTTTTCAAACATAAACCAATAAAACTATTGCTATAAAGAAAGAGTACTAATTGTATCAAGTTCATTTCATATCCAGTTATCATTGGGATATCAATCCCAAACCATCTCATCATTATGATTCAGAAAAATGGGTGTTCAAACCCTTAGATCATCAAAACACTTGTTACTCAGTAACATATTGATGACTTGATGGCAATGCAGATATTTCTCATGGCTCATACAGCCTATCAATCTCATATGTTACCTCTTACTAGGCAACATAACATATCATTACTTTCAAAACTTATAATGTTCTTTCAATGAATATGACATCATAACCCTTACCTGGCTATGATCACTTCTTGATAAAGACCTGCATGACTAACACAATTGGTAACATGCACATTATATCTATATCAGCACAATGCAAAGCATAGATAACTTTACTATTCAAGGCTTGCATCACTAAGCCCTTACTAGGGTTTAGGGTTTCCCTTTTCTATTCAATTTGGGTTAACCAACCCCTTTAGCTTAATTGGGAATAGTGATTCCTTATTTCATACATCACTCATAGGGTTACATGCTTAAAAGCATAACCCAGAATTAGGGTTTACTATTCATATCATCACATTACCCTAGATTAGGGTTTAATATTCACATCATTACATTAATGTCCTCTAATTAGGTTAAGATTCATTAACCATCATAATTAGGGTTTCCATGATCTCACTATGAAGGATCATGCCCTAATTGGATGCATACATACTTGTTGGAAGTTTATTACTTGATTCTCATTCATATTAGGAGTCTTCTCTCTCCTCTTTCTATTAGATGATGTTTACATCACTCTTGATTAGGTTAAGTCAAATCAATCTTGACTTTATGGTTCATATCATTACTATTGTGGTCATTAAGGTTCAGTTGATCAAAGGGTATTAGTTACTCTATCCCTTCAAGGGTACTTTTGTAATAATCACCATTAATTGTAACATGCATTAATCCACTAATTACTTAGTCTCTTAATCACTTTAGGTATCTATGAGGGTTAGTTTAATCAACTACTAAACCATCTTGACCACTAAGGCATCAAATGTTCTTGACCTTTTTAGACCTCAAACGGTCTTGCATACTCAACCCCCAAACGGTTTTGAACTAACCTTGAAACCATTTGGTGGTGTTGACCATTTGGTCCCTTTGACTTTTGAAACCGTTTGATAAAGTGCACACTCAAGACCGTTTGCCCAAGATGAGGTGAAGACCGTTTGATCTTGTTGACCGTTTGGCCAACTTTGACTTTGAAACCGCATGGGCAAAATTGATCTTGAAACCGCATGAGCAAAATTGATCTTGAATCCGCATGAGCACCAAACGGTTTGAGATCGTTTGGTCCCAAATGGTCTTGAGACCGTTTGGTCCCAAACAGTCTTGAGACTGTTTGGTCCAAACCACCTCAAAACCGCATGGACCAAAAAGTGTCTCAACCACTTCAAACAAGTTAGGGTTTTCAATATTGAACCCCCCAATCAACCATGTACTTGTTAGGCACTCATCAATTGAGTTAATTAGGTCAACCCTCAATTCATCCTCAATTAGGGCTTGGATCAACTGGATTAGGGCTTGGAATCGATTACCCTTCAACATGTTTCAACATGAGTCTAATTGTTTTGAAACTATTGAACCATCATTCAATTTGGTCATGTCCTGACGCCAAACGGTCTTGGGATCGTTTGGACATCCTTCAAATGGTCTTGAGACCGTTTTCTCAAGTCAACATCAAAAACTAACCCAACCTATTAAGGTTTGACTCATTGATTTGATCATTAGGTCACTAATCAATTGTACTTCAACTTAGCACCTTTAGATTTACAACCACTTGACCATAGTCAACCCTAGACCTTCAAACGGTCTTGGGTGACCCCCAAACAGTCTTGGGATCGTTTGGACATCCTCCAAACGGTCTTGATACCGTTTTCCCATTATTTCATCAAAAACCAAGTCATTCACTTAAGGGTTGAACCCTAGGTTTGATCACCAAATCAGCACTTAATTGTTCAATCAACTTGATATCATTGGACCCTCAATTGGTCAACCCTACTTAACCCTAGACCTCCAAACGGTCTTGGGTTATCACCAAACGGTCTTGAGACCGTTTGGGTGATTCCCAAATGGTTTTGAAACCGTTTGGGCCACTCAACCCAAACTTCAACATAATCATTTTATTGAAATCAACAATAGACCCGATTAGGGTTTAGGTGACTAATGGGCCTTCAATTGGTGATTTACTTGGAATTACTTGATGATTTTTGGTGGATAATTAGTCCATATTGTTTACAACAGGTCTCCAAATGGTCAACGCCTGGTGAACCCATCCAAATGGTCTTGGACCGATTGCTCCCAAACGTTCTTGAGAAACCGTTTGCTCCAAACGGTTTGGCAAACCGTTTGATCAAGAGGTGGGAGACCGTTTGCTAAAATAGAATTTTGGATAAACTTTGTAAATAAAGTCATCATCTTCTAACTCAAGAACAGGGGCTGTTCTTCACGGAATTGCTAGCAAGAACGCTTAGAAGTGTCTAAACGAAGAAGAACAAGCAATGATTCTAAGGAAAGAAGATGCAAGAGCAAAGCTTAAGGGTTAGAGTTATAAAACCCGCCTCTAGGACTGATCCAGTGCTCCAAGCTTCGTAGATTTAATGGTGGCTTGAGCTTCAAAGGTTGTCCAAGGTCCGTTCCTCAAGATTTGGATGGAGAAGATGGCTAGAAAGAAGAATTGTGTAAGGAAAACTACTAAACCAACCTTGTTTTAAAGTTTTCAACATGAATTCGGGATAGATGGTGGTTCAAACTTACCAAACCAACTTGGTCATCCTTCCTCTGCTCCATAGCTTCTCCTTAGTCGGCCAAAGCAAGAAGATGAGAAAAGAAACTAAGGGAAACGTTCCCTTGCTTTGTGGGAAAAGGGTGCTATGTATATTTTTGGATATTTTCAAGGAAAAGTAGTTTATCTCTTTTATTTCTCAAACATATCACCCAAGTCCTTCTCCACTTCTTGGCAACGTTTTCTCCTTCTTTCCTTATGCAAAACTCCTCCCTTATACAAGGTTAAAAGGAAAAGAAACCAAACACATTATATGTTATACATGTACAAAAGGCCATTTTGCTTAAATCTTGGTTATTTAAATATTAGGGTTATCTTTCTTACTTGATTATTCAAATGAGGTACTCTCCTCATATTATTTACTCTACTTGATGCCAAGAAACATGAGAGATACTCTAGAGGGTGTATTTTACATGCTGGACCCTATGTTTTGGGTAAATTGCACTTTACACCAAAACTAGGTTTTAAAGCACAGGGATTGTTCTACAAGCTATATCTTGGTGCTCAAGCTTGTGGAATCCATACCACCATATCATATGCATTTTTATGATGTCCCAACATCAGAGGAACATCTTATCATGTGCAATTTGCAAGTTAACCCCTCTAATTGGGTAATTTGCACTTTAGTCCATTATTAACAAAATAATATTGCAACATTGTTTAAAAAGGACTGAAATGGAAATATAAGTTCCTCAAAAGCATTAATTACATTTCAAAAGATAAACAAAAGCATCTAATCACTTAATTAGGTTAAACTCCTAGGGTTAGTTTATAACCCAGGTCAGGGATGTTACAAATTATCCACCCCTTACAAGGATTTCGTCCCCGAAATCATCTAAAAAACATATTAAGAGAAAAGAGTAGGGTATTTCCTCCTCATCTCTTCCTCCAGTTCCCACGTAGCTTCTTAAATGCTACAGTGATTCTAGAGGACTTTCACAAGAGTTATGTCTTCTTTTTCAACTGTTTAATTCTTTTATCAAGGATTGACACAAGTCCTTCCTCATAAGACACATTATCATTCAATTCTACTTCCATAGGTTGCAGAACTGATTCTGTATCAGGATGACATTTCCTAAGCATGGAAATGTGGAACACAGGGTGTAACTTCTGTAGCTCTAGTGGTAACTCTAGCTTATAAGCTACCCTTCCAATCCGTTCAATGATTGGATAAGGCCCATAAACCTAGGAGCTAACTTCCCTTTCCTTCCAAATCTCAGAACTCCTCTCCAAGGTGAGACTTTGAGGTACACTCTGTCTCCAACCTAGAATTCTAAAGGTCTACGATGCTTATCAGTGTAAGATTTCTACCTATCCTGTGCAATCTTTATCTATTGTTGTATTACTTTAATCTTCTCAGTGGTCTGCTGCACAAGATCAGGGCCTAAAAGTTGATATTCACCGGTTTCATACCAACATAAGGGTGATCTAAAACGTCTACCATACAAAGCTTCATAAGGTGCCATGTCAATGCTATGTTGATAGCTATTGTTATAGGCAAACTCTATCAAGCTTAGGTGCAGATCCCAACTCCCCGTAAACTGAAGAACACATGCTCTAAGCAAGTCTTCCAAGGTCTGTATAGTTCTTTTTGACTATCCATCAGTCTGAGGATGAAAGGTTGTACTAAACCTTAACCGTGTGCCTAAAGATTTATGAAGTCGCTCCTAAAATGACTCGTAAACTGGGGACCTCTATCAGAAACAATGGTAACTGGTACTCCATGCAGCCGCACTATTTCATCTACATACAACTGTGCCAGCTTCTCAGTAGAATAGGTTGTTTTGACAGGTAAGAAATATGTTGTCTTTGTCAACCTATAAACTATTACCCAAATGGAATCATGACCTTTGGTTGTCCTGGGTAGGCCAACAACAAAGTCCATGGTTACATGATCCCAGTTCCATTGTGGTATGGGTAAAGGTTGCATTGTTCCTGCAGGCTTCTGGTGTTCATCTTTAACTTGCTGACACACAGGACACCGCATAACAAACTCAACAACGTCTTTCTTCAAACCAGGCCACCAATACATATCTTTTAAGTTTCGATACATTTTGGTGCTTCCTGGATGCATGGCATACATCGAAGAATGAGCTTCTTCCAGGACTAACTTCCTTAAGTTATCCACATCAGGCACTATCATCCTACCATGATAACATGCTACTTGATCATCTGAGTCATGGAAACTTTCTCATTTCTCGCTACCATACTCCGATCTGAATAGTTGAACTGTAGGATCAACTTGCTGTGCCTCCTTAATCTGCTGTCTCAAAGTAGGTTTTATATGCATCTCAGCTAACAACCCAGCTAACAATGATACTTTTAACTGTACATTGTCTTGCCTTAAGGAGATAAGCATATCTCTCTTAGAGCATACTAAGGAATTCAATTGTGCTCTATCTAAGGCTGGTGTTGCTGATTTCCTACTCAAAGCATCAGCAACCACATTGGCCTTCCCTGGATGGTAGTCAATTGTACAATCATAGTCCTTGATTAACTCCATCCAGCAGCGTTGCCTCATGTTAAGCTCGTGCTGAGAAAAGATATACTTAAGGTTCTTATGGTCTGTGAAAATCTGGAATGTTTCTCCATAAAGGTAATGTCTCCAGATTTTCAAGGCATGGACTACAACAACTAGTTCTAGATCCTGTGTCGGATAATTCTCCTCGTGTTTCTTAAGCTGTCGAGAAGCAAAAGAAATCACTTGTTTATCCTGCATCAACACACATCCAAGTCCATTCTTAGAGGCATCATAGAAAACTATATATCCTTTCCCTTGCTTGGGTAACACAAGCACAGGTGCACTTGTCAACCTCTCCTTCAACAACTTAAACGATTGTTGACACTTATCACTCCAGGTAAAAGGAACATCCTTCCTTGTCAACTTAGTCAAGGGTAAGGCTATAGAACTGAAGTTCTTAATGAATCTCCTGTAATAGCCTACCAATCCTAAGAAACTACAGATTTCTATCGGTGTCTTCGGTTGTTCCCATTGCAGAATAGATTCTACCTTTCTAGGATCAACACGAATACCCGAGGTAGATATTACGTGTCCAAGAAAAAAACTTCTGGTAACCAGAACTCACACTTGCTAAACTTAGCATATAACTTATGCTCTCTTAGCAAAGTTAGAGCTTTTCGAAGATGCTGTTCATGCTGCTGAGCATCTCTACTATAGATCAGAATGTCATCTATAAAGACAACAACACACTGATTGCGAAAAGGTCGAAAGATTCTATTCATGAGTTCCATAAATGTACCTGGTGCATTAGTTAGCCCAAACGACATAACTATGAACTCATAGTGACCATACCTTGTCCTAAAGGCAGACTTAGGTATGTCACCATCCTTAATACGTAGTTGGTGATATCCTGACCTCAAATATATCTTTGAGAAGATGGTTGCACCACGCAACTGGTCAAAGAGATCATAAATCCTCGGAAGAGGATACTTATTCTTTATTGTTACTTTATTTAGTTGTCTGTAATTAATGCACAACCGCATTGAACAGTCTTTCATTTTAACAAAAAGGACCGGAGCACCCCAGGGTGAAGTACTCAGTCGGATGAAACCCTTTTCAAGCAATTCTTGCAACTGTTTCTTGAGTTCTGCCATCTCAGCAGGCACCATCCTATATGGTGTTTGTGCTATAGGTTGCGTGTCTGGAATTAAATTGATTTCAAAATCAATCTCTCGAGGCAGTGGCACACTTGGAAGTTCTTCAGGAAATACATCTACAAATTCCCTTACTATAGGAACTTCAGCAGGGTTAAGACTATCCATGGTAGTATCTACCACATGGGCCAAGAATGCATAACATCCTTGCCTCATCAGCTTCTCAGCAACCATAGCTGACACAAGACAGGTGGGTAGAATCTTTCTCTCTCCTTGAAAGATCAATGTGTCACTATCATCAGCAAACACAACTTGCTTGAATTCACAATCCAAAACAACCTTATACCTTTCTAAGGTATCCATCCCAAGGATTTTATCAAATCCATGCATCTCAAGTGGTATAAGATCCACTTGAATGCAATGTTCAGAAAATAAGAGGATGTAGGGAGAACATACCTCCTGCAACACAGCAGATCTCCTCAACGGAGTTTTAACAACAAACTATCTGCTCTATGACTTGTAGTCAAATTGTAGTCAAGAATCACTCTTCGAGTGATAAAGGAGTGTGTAGAACCCGGATGAATTAAAACGGATACAACGCAAGATGTAGACATATCGGAATATAACAATTCCATCTGACCTGCCACAACCCGAGGGTTGATCACTGCATCAGGTGGATTCATCACGTAGAATCTTGTCGTTGCATGTGGTTGATTCAGTGCTCGATGATTGGGTGCTGACGATCCATCTTGGGACGCTTGTCCACATCCTATAACATTTCCTGGGAACAGTCTCCTTTGGGATCCTTGCTGATTTTGCCTCTGAGGTTGAGTCACACTCACTTCTCTAGCTCTGCAATCTTTCATTAGATGTCCCACCTTTCCACATATATAACAACTTTTGTTCATTTGTTGTGGTCTGGGTGGTCCTGTGACTGACATAGATGTTGAACTACAAGCTCCTTCTAGTGGTAGGCTTCGTCCTCTACCCCTATTCTACGTCCACTGCGTCTGGGTACTGTATCTAGGTGGTGGTGTAGGCGCAGAAAACCTAGGTTTCTTAAAATCTTTAGATGAAGATCCTTGGAACTGGGGATACATCCTCTTGTTCTGGGTTTGTCTCTTCTCTGCCACAGACCTTTCTACCCTTCTGACAGACTCCACAAAGGTAGCAAACCTTTCCCTATTTTCCAGAGCAGACACAGGGGTGGTCAACTCAGCGTTTAACCCTTTCTCAAAATGCCTAATCCTTTCTTCATCTGTGGTCTCCATGTACGGATAGAACCGCAACAACTCCATGAACTTAGTCTCATATTCGCTAATGTTCATAGGTCCCTGCCTTAACCTCTCAAACTGAGAGATTTTCTCGTTCAAAAACGTCTTAGGGAAATATCTGTTGATAAATTCCTGTCGGAAAGCTTCCCATTCAATCTCCACACCTGGCCTTTTCTGTTATTCCATGGTCCACCAATGACCAACACTCCCCTTGAGAAGATATACAACATGTCTAACCTTCTCAGCTTCTGGGATGTTCAAAATTCTAAAGGCCTTCTCTAGTTCAGTTAACCACAAGTCAACATCTGCTGGTTCAGCTATTCCAGCATACTCTGTGGCTCCAACTCGACGAAGTCATTCAAACGTCTTGCCGATTCCTTGTCCTTCAGGATGGGTAGGTGCCCTAGGTGCAGGTATAGGCATCCTATCAGTCATGTGTGTCATGGCAGTCATAAACTACCCAAACATAGCTTGGACGGCTGGGTTCCCCATGTCAGTTGGATTGAACTGGGGTGGTTCAGGCACATGTTCTTCTCTTTCTGGGTTTCTTGCACCTCCTCCAGGTGCAGCAACACTACTTTCTACAACGTGTTCTTCGTGTGGTCCAGACATATTTAGTTTTATCTTCTTCTCCTGAGGAGCAGAAGACACTATCAGATATACTGTAAGACACTAGAACAGACTCAACATCCTAAGTCCTATGTCTCTATAGACTCAAGGAACCTAGAGCTCTGATACCACTAATTTGTGGGATCCAACTTATAAAACACGAAATTAACTTAAGCGGAAGCGATTCGTTAGCAGCAGAATTATGGAAATTCACTAAAAATTAAAAATTTTCGTAAAGAGATCTATAAATGACAAAACTCTTTCATAAAGAAACATGATAAGTTGTTTACAGACTGGTCCATCATTACATCTCTGTAATATCACATCTCGAGGCGTTAAGACAAAAATCTCAGATCTACTAAACATCTACTGACTCCTAGGACCTGAGAGTACAGAGACGACACAAAGGACATTCTATCTACAAGGTTTGACAGATAGTGTCTCCACCTGAGGATCATTGTTTTCCCTGATGTTGCTGCTGCTGTTGTTGTTGTTGCTCACCCACTGATGGGTTTCTCCGTCCTCGGCGTCTACCTAAAAATTTAATCCCACGGGGTGAGACAATTGAATAATTGTCCCATCGAGAGTTATAACTCTCCGCCAGAAGCATTATTATTGCAAGGATTAAAATAACAAAGAGCAATAGAACTATAACTATTTAACAGCAGGCAATTCATAAAATAAGCTAAGTAAAATATTATTCTCTATGCAATCATTTCAATTATAACTTGATTGAATGATAAGACATATAACTAATAAGGAATATGAAGAACATGTAAATTAGATAATTAGCTAGAACATCTTAAACATTGTATTATCAATCATTGTTTCTCGTAGTTCAACCTAAGAAATTATGCTATATGGCTGATTACATTTTACAAACATAATTATGCCCTGAGGAGATGAGTTACACCTCTCATACTCCAACCGACCATTATGAAATCACAATCGGTACCATACATAGGTCATCAGAAGAGCCAGATTCCTATGACCTCATCTTCCTCAGTCAGTGTGAGGATCATCATGCATGACATCTTGTGTCTCTGCCATAATAGCTTTCCAGGGTATTCTGTCAACTTCTCTATTAGAGTTACAGTGACATTATGTACTCTCTTCACCATCGAGGGATTTCTTGTTTATCTCTCATCGATGTGACATTAACAACATCATCGGGAGATTAGTGATACATCATCCCGGCATAAACATATAATGAAGGATTGAGAGATTAGAGGTACATCTCATATCAAATCCTATATTAGGACGTAAGGATATTCGCGTCCATAACCCCCACATACTCAAAAGTATGCTCTCCAGGAGTTCCCTTAGGAAAACCTATTTCACCATCATTTAACTTCTAACAATGATGTATCTATGGTCAGGGCTCTACATGATATCATTATACTTGATTATTTAAGTACATTATAACATTTTTTTATCATCAGGCATGTTTTCAAACATACACCAATAAAACTATTGCTATAAAGAAAGAGTACTAATTGTATCAAGTTCATTTCATATCCAGTTATCATTGGGATATCAATCCCTAACCATCTCATCATTGTGATTTAGGAACATGGGTGTTCAAACCCTTAGATCATCAAAACGCTTGTTACTAAGTAACATATTGATGACTTGATGGCAATGTAGATATTTCTCATGGCTCATACAGCCTATCAATCTCATATGTTACCTCTTACTAGGAAACATAACATATCATTACTTTCAAAACTTATAAAGTTCTTTCAATGAATATGACATCATAACCCTTACCTGGCTATGATGACTTCTTGATAAAGACATGCATGACTAACACAATTGATAACATGCACATTATATCTATATCAGCACAATGCAAAACATAGATAACTTTACTATTCAAGGATTGCATCACTAAGCCCTTACTAGGGTTTAGGGTTTCCCTTTTCTATTCAATTTGGGTTAACCAACCCCTTTATCTTAATTGGGAATAGTGATTCCTTATTTCATACATCACTCATAGGGTTACATGCTTAAAAGCATAACCCAGAATTAGGGTTTACTATTCATATCATCACATTACCCTAGATTAGGGTTTACTATTAATATCATCACATTACCCTAGATTAGGGTTTACTATTCACATCATTACATTAATGTCCTCTAATTAGGTTAAGATTCATTAACCATCATAATTAGGGTTTCCATGATCTCACTATGAAGGATCATACCCTAATTGGATGCATACATACTTGTTGGAAGTTTATTACTTGATTCTCATTCATATTAGGAGTCTTCTCTCTCCTCTTTCTATTAGATGATGTTTACATCACTCTTATTAGGTTAAGTCAAATCAATCTTGACTTTATGGTTCATATCATTACTATTGTGGTCGTTAAGGTTCACTTGATCAAAGGGTATTAGTTACTCTATCCCTTCAAGGGTACTTTTGTAATAATAACCATTAATTGTAACATGCACTAATCCACTAATTACTTAGTCTCTTAATCACTTTAGGTATCTATGAGGTTTAGGTTAATCAACTACTAAACCATCTTGACCACTAGCATCAAACGTTCTTGACCTTTTTAGACCTCAAACGGTCTTACATACTCAACCCCCAACGGTCTTGAACTAACCTTGAAACTGTTTGGTGGTGTTGACCGTTTGGTCCCTTTGACTTTTGAAACCATTTGATAAAGTGCACACTCAAGACCGTTTTCCCAAGATGAGGTGAAGACCGTTTGATCTTGTTGACCGTTTGGCCAACTTTGACTTTGAAACCGCATGGGAAAAATTGATCTTGAAACCGCATGAGCAAAATTGATCTTGAAACCGCATGAGCACCAAACGGTCTTGAGACCGTTTGGACCCAAACGGTCTTGAGACCATTTGGACCCAAATGTTCTTAAGACCTTTTGGTCCAAACCACCTCAAAACTGCATGGACCAAAAAGTGTCTCAACCACTTCAAACAAGTTAGGGTTTTCAATGTTGAACCCCCCAATCAACCATGTACTTGTTAGCCACTCATCAATTGAGTTAATTAGGTCAACCCTCAACTGATTTGACCCTCAATTGATCCTCAATTAGGGTTTGGATCAACTGTATTAGGGCTTGGAATCGATTACCCTTCAACATGTTTCAACATGAGTCTAATTGATTTGAAACTATTGAACCATCATTCAATTTGGTCATGACCTGACCCCAAACGGTCTTGGGATCGTTTGGACATCCTCCAAACGGTCTTGAGACCGTTTTATCAAGTAAACATCAAAACCTAACCAAACCTATTAAGGTTTGACTCATTGATTTGATCATTAGGTCACTAATCAATTATACTTCAACTTAGCACCTTTAGATTTACAACCACTTGACCATAGTCAACCCTAGACCTTCAAACGGTCTCGGGTGACCCCCAAACGGTCTTGGGATCATTTGGACATCCTAAAAATGGTCTTGAGACCGTTTTCCCATTATTTCATCAAAAACCAAGTCATTCACTTAAGGGTTGAACCCTAGGTTTGATCACCAAATCAACACTTAATTGTTCAATCAACTTGATATCATTGGACCCTCTTTTATTTCTCAAACATATCACCCAAGTCCTTCTCCACTTCTTGGCCACGTTTTCTCCTTCTTTCCTTATGCAAAACTCCTCCCTTATCCAAGGTTAAAAGGAAAAGAAACCAAACACCTTATATGTTATACATGTACAAAAGGCCATTTTGCTTAAATCTTGGTTATTTAAATATTAGGGTTATCTTTCTTACTTGATTATTCAAATGAGGCGTCCTCCTCATATTATTTACTCTAATTGATGCCAAGAAACATGATAGATACTCTAGAGGGTGTATTTTACATGTTGGACCCTATGTTTTGGGTAAATTGCACTTTACACCAAAACTAGGTTTTAAAGCACAATGATTGTTCTACAAGCTATATCTTGGTGCTCAAGCTTGTGGAATCCATACCACCATATCATATGCATTTTTATGATGCCCCAACATCAGAGGAACATCTTATCATGTGCAATTTGCAAGTTAACCCCTCTAATTGGGTAATTTGCACTTTTGTCCATTATTAACAAAATAATATTGCAACATTGTTTAAAAAGGACTGAAATGGAAATATAAGTTCCTCAAAAGCCTTAATTACATTTCAAAAGATAAACACAAGCATATAATCACTTAATTAGGAAAAACTCCTAGGGTTAGTTTATAACCCAGGTCAGGGATGTTACATTAATTGACTATGACAATTGTTGTCTTCTCTGGCTATGGAACCGTGAGAACCCGAGCAAGTCCTACCTGATAAAAGGAGGGATAGCAAGAGAGAACAATTGCCAGAGAGTAAGTTGGTGCTAGTACATTGTCTAGAAAGGGACAAATCATTCTTGTCCATTCATCTAGAACAACATGAGTTTCTTGTGGTCTGTGTGGACTATTATAGAGATGAGGAGGTTGTTTCCTTCCATTTAGAGGATAAAGTCAATTGTTGTGCGTGGTGAACTACCATGAGGCGACGCAAATGTTTTCCAGGTGCAACCTGAAGAAAGGTGCACACTACAATGAGGGAATTGTCGTTGGACTTTCTCTAGGACTAGGTACGACCTCACAAACCATCCTTCTCATTACATAGTTGTTGACATGATCTACTGTCATAAGGAGAATATGACGATCAAATTTTTGTTTTTGTTGTCTGCTTTGTCTCCATATTACCCTATGATGCAAGCCAAAAATTGAGTTATATATGCAATATCAATAGAATCCCACTTTTCTGAGACCCATATGTATAGGGATGACTCTAGGACACCATTCAAATACCATCACCAACCTTCATCTATTGTTGTCTATCCAAAAGAGGCTCCTTATTGTGAAACCTTGGGTACGCTGTGAAAATCTAAAATATGTGTATAGATACAAGTGTGAGACCTATGTACTAGTGAATATATTCTTACAAGCATACTATTATGAGTATATTTAAGGCATACTAAGTACAATAATTAGTGTCCATATGATAAGTAGACTTCAAATGCAATTTACAAGTAATTACAACAATACTTGAAGAGCATAGAATAGAAATAAAAGCATCACGACTACGTCAATGAGATAGTGATATACTTGAACAATTATATAGACACGCTACATGATTACATTATTTTATATTAATCCATATGTAGTTTAAGATGTACCACTCAAACCTCTAGCTAGTGATTGCAAAGTCACCTAGCTCACCTTATAAGGTCTTTGTAAGAACCATAATCTGGATTAAGGCTTAAACATTATTTCTTATCCTAGTTGGATTCTTAAAATATTAATCAAACCTTTACATGTGATTTGATATCATGTTACTAAACTAAGTTCCACTTTCGGTCCAGATTTGACATTGTTTGAGTAAGTTTTGCAAATTATGTGCTTATAAGGGCTTGTATGCATTTTTTTGATATATAGGGTTTAATATATAATCTATCACATGTATGTTGTGCCTTATAAGTTTTTATTACATGTTAGATATGGTTTCATATTTGGGCACTAAGTTACACCATCGGTTTAGAGGTGTTATTTAAACCTAGGGTTGAGAGCTATGGTTTCACACCTAGGTGCCCAAGCTCAATGGTTTTTCCTTTGATGGCTTGGGATCTGATGATCCCACTGGTAGTGTGGAAACCAATGGTTCTCAAGGGTTTGACATATGATGGTTCCCCTAGATTCAAGATTCGATGGCTGACCTAGTTTTGCATGAACGTGAGGTTTTAGGTTTTGACACATGACATGCATGTCTTGACACGTCAACCTTCCTTTCTCTCTCTACCTAAGCTTTATATACCCCCCTCCTTTCATACAAACGAGCTCTTTACAAACCTCCTTCTCTTTCTTCATCTTCTTGCTGCTTGGGAGGTCCAACCTTCTTACTTGGTGGAGGAGAAGAGCTCTAGGAAGAAGAAGTTTGGGTGAGCATGGTTGTGTATGCTTCTAGGGGTTTGATGTACCCTCTCTTGGGTCATGTGGAGCTTCCTTACCTTGTTTCTTGACCTAATGAAGTAATATCACCATCTCTATATTCATTTTCCCTTGTTTCCCTCCTTGTTCTCTCTTCCTTCTTGGTCAAATCCATGGTGTTCTTGGTGGAACTTGTGCATGTGGTTGAAGAACACCTTCTTTCTTCTCTAGTGACCTAGGGTTTCCTTATTCATGGAGATAGGAGCTAGCTTGGATGTGTGGAATGCTCAAACTAGGGTTTTTGTTCTCTCTCTTTGATCTACCTTACTTTTTGTAACTTCATCACCTTCCTTGAGGAGAGTTATGTAACCTTCTTCACGTTTATTGCTTCCTCTTAACATGTTATGCATATATCTTGCTCCAAAAATGAGGTAAAAAGTAAAAAGATGATTTCTTTGACTAGGGTTTGAGTATATCTGGTAGTTCTTGAGTATATAATCTTCTTTATACCTCTTAACCTAGTGCATGTTTCTTCCTTGGAAGTAGGAGCTCTAGACCTTGCATGCCCATGAAATGATGGTTTCTTTGTGGTGAGATGTAAGGCCCCTGACCTGGCTTAATGCTTGATTGTGTGTTCTTTGCTTAGTAAAATTCTTAAACCTTAATCTAATCTCTTCATATTCCCTAATAACATGTGACAAGTTTATGTTTTTAGTTTGGTCCTATTTGACTGATGCTTGAGCTAGTTATGCTTGTTTTGGACCAAGTTGTAATTTACCCATGATGAGGTTCTATCCTACAATTTGTCACATGTAGGTTGTGCCTTATGTTCCTTAGCATCATGAGAGAGATAATGATTCTCTGGGGCGCCTTTTTGGACCTTAGTTAATGAGGTGGCATCATGAGATGATACTAGGGTTTGCATGGCTTTGCATGGATGCATGTGTTTGATGGTGTATCGACCTTGTGTGTTGGTCTTTGAGGTGTTGCATCCACAACACTTCCTTGGGTGATATTTGTTGTGACCTTGATGTTTTGTTCCTTGTGTTGGTCACTAGGGTTTCTCTTATGGAGTTGTGTTGCTACCTTGGTAGGTGTTGTTGCGACCTTGTTTAGTTGTGTTTCTCGACCATGATGAGGTGAGGACCAAAGTGGTCACTACATAACATAGTTTTTAACGACTCTCTTGCATGTGTGTTTTCATGGCCGATTCTTTGGTATACAAGTGTCCTTTTTGTTCTCTCATACTTTGACACCCCATATCCTTGCCTCCCTCCTACCCCTTGAGTATATAAGCCCTCTCTTTTACATGCAAGTATCTCTTTTAGCTATTTTTCCTCTCTTCTTTCTTGAGTTCAGCCAAGAGCTTGGTGGAGTAAGAGAAGGTGGTAATCTTGGAGAGAGTGGTCGAACATATTTGCATGTGGTCATCTTGAGCTTGATCATCTCTCTTGTGGTGATCCTTGGTGATCTTCCTTCTTGATAAGTGGTTCTACACCTTTGATTTCCTTTTTCCTTTGAACTCTACCTTATTCTCCTTTCTTGATTGTGAGACTATGTATCACCATGGTGGCTATCTTGAGAAAACTTCTCTTTAAAAAGTTTGGAGACTGTGGTTTGACAATGGTAGTACCTAGGTGAAATGAAGTTTCTCCTCTTTCTTTCTTGTTCTTTCTTGGTCGACCTAAGGTTTGAGTTTTCCTTCACCTTGAGCTTCCATTTGACCTTGGTTTCTTATTCTTGAGGTGACCTTGTTGGATGTGGAGTCGATCCAAGTTGGAGTTCTTCTTCTCTTTTGGAGCTCGTAGCTTTGGAGTTTGATCTTCATCTTAAGACATGTTATATAACTTTCCCCTCCACTACTATTGCACCATTATCTTGATTGAAAGTTGTTGATTTCGTACTTAGTATGTGATTCTAAGATGCTAGATGATGTATCACGGTCTAGGGTTTATAATATTAAAGTATTCTTATATTGATTACTCTTTCTCTTTAACCCTAATTTCATGCATCAGATTTCTAAGTGATAGTGGAGTTGTTGTTTCTACATGCAACATGATCTTTGGTTTTAGCACCATGTTATGTTCGGCCATCTTATGATTTTAGAGGTTTTCATCTCTGATTTACATGATTTGGGACCTTGGTTTTCCCTCTATCTTTATGTTATTCTATGGTTAGCTTGGTGATGTTGGTTTTAGGGTTTTAATGACCATCTTTATATGGAGTTCTCCCCCTTCATGATGCTTAAGTTTTCTTGATGTTTCTCATCTGATTTGATCCTGGTTTTACTCTTTTTTGGAGTTGGTTATGTGTTGTTTGGTGTTGTTTGACCTTTGGGTCGCTACACATAACCTTGGGTACTTTAAGTTGCTACATAGTTGATGGGTTGTTGAGGGTGCCACAAATCCTAACTCTTGTGGTTTGGTCACAACATGTTGGACTTGGTTGTACCATGGGTTTCTACATATGGTTTCCATTGTTGTCGCTACATGCATAGGGTTGTTGCGGTCCCAATGTAAACCCTAACCCTAAAGGGTGTTCGCAACACATGCGTGATCTTGGTTTGGTCACTACAAAGGTCTCTATACATGGTTCTCTTGTGGTCGCAACATGTGTTTTTCTTTTCTTGGTCGTAACAAAGTGTTGACCTAGTGGATGTTCGATACATGTAGGAGTGACGGTCACTACATCTTGTGTTTTGAGTTGTCACTACACTGTGTAATTCATGTTGGTTTCAACACATGTGCTTTGAAGGCTGGTCACTACACTTGTTTCCTTATATGGTCGAAACATAATGCTTCTTGTGATGATTGACTAATAATCATAACTATGACGTTTAACCCTAATGTGCTCCAAGAATGTGGGAGATGATGTGTCAAGGGTTTGATGATAGGTAGTGACATGGAAACCCTAATTGGTTATATGAGAAACCCTAACCCTAATTCTCAAGTGTATGATGTGCTTGTTGAGCTTGCTTGAATAAATAGCATGAATTGTTGTTTTATCTCTCCTACTTGTGTAATCCTAACCTTACATGTGGAATGAGTATCATACTAGTGATTGATATGGTGTATTTGACATGACACATGGTAATGATGATTATGAGCCTTTATAAAGCATGACGAGACAGTGATGATGTGCAGGAACTATGTGATTGGGTCTCATGACCTGGTAGAGGATTTATGCCAAATATGAGGTGACATCCTCTAGTGATGAGATGAGGGGTTGTTATCCCCTAGTGTTGTGATGATGATTGATAGCCTTGTATGGTAGTGATATCACGTGATGATGTGACAAGTATACCTCATACGTTTTATATCTTCTGATGTTGCAATATACCCTTATCTTTGCAAACTTTGTTTAGGGTTTATATATTATAACTTGATCGATGCTAAAAGATACTCAATTGTCTTAACTAATCAACTGAAACCCTAACCTTATAGTTTCCCTGTGGCATAGATCCATCTTCAGCGTCATTACTTGCTGGATGGTGAAACATGTTTTCCCTCAATGGAATCTCAGAGTCGTATATTGTTGAGTATATGCATTTCAAAGGATTGGTTGTGGTCATACCCTGGTAGGAGAACGGTCGAGGCCATATCTCAGTGATGTGATTTAGTATATATATACATATGTGTGTGTGTTTATATATATATATATATATATTTATACATATTTATGTATGTATATATATGATATGTTTTGAGGATGGCTGCGATCATAACTCGACAGGAGTGTGGCTGCGGTCGTAACTCAGTTTCACTAGTGTTGTGCCTATATACCAAGGAGGACTAGGTTGTTTTGCAGTTGGACTTTATATGTCACTGCGGTGGACTCAGACTGACTGAGAGTGTGGGAGATCATAGGAGTGTGGCTCCTCCTAGATCTTATATATAACTAATTTTGACTTAGCAGTGGTCAGTTGGAGTATTAGTGGAATACCTCATCTCCTTAGGGCATAATAAAAGATGTAATACAATCAGGTAGTATATTTGCTTAGGGTTAAATGTGACTCACATTGGATGACTCTTTGCCTTATCTCTTGTACTGATTAGTTGATTTATAATGTGGTAAGAGAAATCAATTGTTATACATGTTCTTCATATTCCTTATAAAAGTATAAGATGTTCTAATGCTCAGTTGTAGATGCCAAAAATGCTTAAACAATGTTAAATGCTTTACTCATATCATTTAACTGAATCTGATCAACCTGATAATAATGTTATCTTCCTGCTTAGATTATCTATGTTAATATTAGTTGTTGGTAGAGAGTTATATCTCTTGTTGGGATGTTGGTCTCACTCTGTGGTTTCCAAATCTTTTAGGTGGTCGTGTATGATGAGGCAAAGATTGTGCAGTTGAGGCTGAGAAGGAGGAGGAGCAATAACTGTTAAAGGTTGGATATGTTGTTAGTGTTTTCTAGTAGAGTTTTATGTGTCGTCCTTGTACTCTATGGTCCCTGGTGGATGTTTTGTAGATGTTGAAGATCAATACAAGGTTTTTGTCACTATGCCATGGTTGTACAGATATGGCTTGTATATGTGATCAAGTTATCATATGCAACGGGTTGTGACAAGTTGTCCAAGTGAACAATGATATGTATCATCTTATGGCTTAATATGTATTATAGGTGTCTTCATATGGACTCAGGTGTAATATGTTTCCCATTTTGTGGTTATATGGAATCGACATTAATTTACCCTATTTTATGGTACAATGTTGGATGTTAGTATTAGTTATGTGCTTTGTTTTGAGTAATCTCTCTCATGTGCTGGTAGGTTGACACATGAATAGGTTGGTATTAGAGATTTAGGGTCGTTGAGTCTACAGGGACATAGGACTAGGGTTTATGTGAGACGTTTGAATCATGAAAACAAGATCAACGAATGCGGAAGCGATTAGCAGCGGAATTATCAAAAATCACTAAAAATTAAAACTTTTTGTAGAGAGAACATCAAACGATAAAACTATTTCATAAAGAAACATGATAAGTTATTTACAAACTGACCCCTCATTACATATGTGTAAATAAACACATCTCGAGAGTTACAACATCAACTACCTTGTTAACTGTACAAGGTAAGATACAAAATCTCGAGGCATCATGCCAAAATCTCAGATATACTGACTCCTAGGACCTGAGAGTACAGAGACGACACATAGGACATACTATCTACGCAACTTGATAGACAGTGTCTCCACCTGAGGATCACTGTTGTCCCTGAGATTGTTGCTTCTGCTCACCCACTGGTGGGTTCCTTCATCCTCGGCGTCTACCTAAAAAGTCGAATCCCACGGGGGTGAGACAATTGAATAATTGTCCCAGCAAGAGTTATAACTCTCCGCCAGAAGCTTTGTTATTGCATTAAAGGAATAACAAAAAACAGTAGAAATATAAATATTCAACAACATGTAACATTGTATAAACTATGTGAAGCAGCATCCTTATAAGTAAACATTTCAATTATAACTTAATTGAATGACAAGACATATAACAATAAGGAATATGAAGAACATGTATACTAGTTACTTAACTAGAGCACTATAAACAATGTATCATCAATCATTGTTTCTCGTAATTCAACCTAAGCAAATATTCTATGCGGCTGGTTACATTTTACCAACATATTTATGCCCTGAGGAGATGAGTTACACCTCTCATACTCCAACCGAACATCACTAGATCACAATCGGTATCATACATAGGTCATCAGGAGAGCCGGATTCCTATGACCTCATCACTCCTCAGTCAGTATGAGGATCAACATGCATGACATCTCGTTTCTCTGCTATAATAGCTTTCCAGGGTATTCTGGCAACTTCGCTATTTAGAGTTACAGTGGCATTCTGTACTCTCTTCGCCATCGAGAGAATTTCTTGCTTATCTCTCATCGATGCGGCATTAACAACATCATCGGGAGATTAATGATACATCATCCCGACATAAATATATAATGAAGGATTGAGAGATTAATGATACATCTTCTATCAAATCCAACATTAGGACGTAAGGTTTATTCGCGTCCATAACCCCCACATACTCAAAAGTATGTGCTCCAGGAGTTCCCTTAGGAAAACCTGTTTCACCATCATTGACACTGATGGATCTATGGTCAGGGCTCTACTTGATATCATTATAGTTGATTAGTTAAGTACATTATTACATTCTTTAGCATCAGACATGTTTTCAAACATAAGCAGATAAAACAATTGCTATAAAGAAAGAGAACTATTTGTATCAAGTTCACATCACATACTTTCAACTTTGGGATATTAATCCCTAACCATCTCATCATTGTGATTCAGGAATATGGTTATTCAAACCCTTGAATTATCATAATACTTGTTACCGAGTAACATCATATCATCCAGTCATTTCATTAGTATGACCTTAGATTATTGCAATACATATATTACTCATGGCTCTTTCAGCCTATCAAGCTCATATGTTACCATTCACCAGATAACATAGTATATCATTGTACTTGAAGCAAATAAAGTATTTTTAATGCATATGACATCATAATGCTTACCTGGATATGATCACCTCTTTATTAAAACCTGCATGGTCAACAACTACTAATATCATACACATTGTAACTTATATCAGCATAACACAAGTTCTTTTCAATTTGTATATATATATGATACCACGACCGTGCTATCTTGCATGGTCGTGCAAGACTAAACTACCACGGCCGTGCTTCCTTGCACGGTCGTGTAAGAAAGGATTCACCACGACCGTGTCATAATGCCACGGCTGGTTTCTAAGGTTAGGATTCTTATTCAATCCAATTAGAGTTATTCATCATCTTAATTGATTAGGAATAGTGATTCCTTATCTCATGCTTTAATCATGGAGTTTCATGCTTAAAAGCATAACTCAGAATTAGGGTTTACTTGTTCATATCATCACTTCACCCTAGATTAGGGTTTACTATTCACATTACATCACATTACCCTAGATTAGGGTTTACTATTCATATCATCATCATGTATGAAGATTACTTCCATTAATGCCCTCAAATTAGATTGAGATTCATTGATCATCATAATTAGGGTTTTCATGATCTCACTTATGAGGATCATACCCTAATTAGGTGTATTCATATATGTTGGAAGTATATTACTTGATTCTAAACCATATAGGGAGTCTTCTCTCTCCTCTTAGTAATAGATGATATTTACATCACTCTTGATTAGACTAAGTCAAAGCATCTTTGATAACATAAGTCATGTCATCACCATTATGGTCATTAGGGTTTTCTTGATCAAGGGGTACTAGTCACTCTAACCCACTAAGGCTACTTTTGTAATCTTCACTATTGATCCTAATATACATTAGTTCACTAATTACTTAACCCCTTAATGACTTTAGGTATCTTTAGGGTTTAGGTTAAACAACTACTAAACCATCTTAACCTTCAAACCATCAGACGTTCTTAACATAATTGAACCCCAAACGGTCTTGTACTTCAACCTCCAAACGGTTTGAAACCGCATGACCACCAAACGGTCTTGAGACCGTTTGGTCCAAACACCCTCAAAACCGCATGGACCAAAAAGTGTATCAACACTTCCAATTGAGTTAGGGTTTTCAATGTTGAACCCCTCAATCATTCATGCCATGGTTAACCACTTATCAATTGAGCCAATTAAGTTAATACTCAATTGATGTGACCCTCAATTGATCCTCAATTGATCACCAATTAGGGTTTGGATTGATTGGATTAGGGTTGGAAATCGATCATCCTTCAACATGCATCGATATGAGCTTAATTGATGTTGAACCCATTGAACCATCACTCAATTGGGTCATGACCTGACCCCAAACGGTCTTGAGTTCGTTTGGATGACCTCAAAACGGTCTTGAGACCGTTTTCCCATCATATCATCAACATCCAAGTCAACCAATTAAGGTTTGGATCATTGGATTGATCATCAAATCAGCAATTGATTACACTTTAACTTAGTAACATTGGATCATCAATTGCTTAACCATACTCACCCATGGACCTCCAAACGGTCTTGGGTGACCTCCAAATGGTCTTGAAACCGTTTGGATGAGCTCCAAACGGTCTTGAGACCGTTTGGCTCATCCAACCCTTGGATTCTAGTGAAAAATCATTAGGGTTTGAGCCATAGAGTTGATCATCAAATCAGCACTTAGTTGCAAAGTGATTCGATACCTTTGGACCTTCAATTGGTCAACTATACTTAACCCCAGACCTCAAAACGGTCTTAGGTGACCCCCAAACGGTTTTGAAACCGTTTGGGTGATCCCCAAATGGTTTTGAAACCGTTTGGGCTAACCAACCCAAAATATCAAATTAACTTGTTGGAATTTCAGCACTAATTTCAATTAGGGTTTGCCCAATTGATTAGAATTCATCTCATGATTCCTTGGGAATTAATACATAAAATTTGGTGAGTCATTAACCAACATAATTAGGAACAGGAATCGCAAACGGTAAACCCTTGGTCAACTCACTCAAACGGTTTTGAAACCATTTGCCCAAAAAGGCAAATTAATCAAGCTGAAAAATCAGCACTTAATCCAATTAGGTTTACCTAATGGATTAGCCTTCAACTCATGCTTACTTGGGAGTTAACCTATAAAATTTTGTGAGTTATTAACAAACATAATTATGAACAGGAATCGCAAACGGTCAACCCTTGGTCAACTCACTCAAACGGTTTTGAAACCGTTTTCCCAAAAAGGCAAATTAATCAAGCTGAAAAATCAGCACTTAATCCAATTAGGTTTACCTAATTGATTAGCCTTCAACTCATGATGCCTTGGGAGTTAACCTATAAAATTTGGTGAGTTATTAACCAAAATAATTGAGAGCAGTAATCTCAAATGGTAAACCCTTGGTCAACTCAAACAAATGGTCTTGGAGACCATTTGCTCCAACCGACCTTGCAAAACCGTTTGCCCTTCAAACGGTTTTTGAAACCGTTTGCCCCAAACGGTTTTGCAAACCGTTTGGCCAAAGGGTGCAAGACCGTTTGATAAAGTAACATTGGTATTCACGCCCCCTTCTTCTACCTCCAGATCAAGGTCTGTTCTTCATGGTTTTGGTTGCAAGAATGCATAGAAGGATGGAAGAAAGAAGAACTAGCAACGTTTGTAAGAAAAGAAGATGCATAATCAAATCTTTAAGGTTTAGAGTTATAAAACCCGCCTTAGAACCAGCTCTAGAGCTCCAATCTTCGAATATTTAATGGTGGCTTGAGCTCCATAGGTCGTCCAAGGTTTCTTCTTCAAGAATTGGTTGGAAAGGATGGCTAGAATGAAGAACTAAGTAAGATAAGCTAGCAAACCAACCTTGTATCATGACTTTCCCCATGAATCCGAGCTAGAAGATGACCAAAACTTACCTAGATGAACTTGGTCGTCTTCCTCTGCTCCTGAGCTCCTCCTAAGTCGGTCCAAAGCAAGAAGATGAGAAGAAGAAATAAAGGAAACGGTCCCTTGCCTTGTAAAAGGGATGTGCTTATATATTTTGGGCATATTTTCAAGATAATGATAATTACTTCCTTATTTCTCATATGGGTCCTTTTCCATTTCTTTGCCAAGTTCCTCTCCCTCCCTATCACATGCAACACTCTTCCTTATCCACGTTTTAGAGGAAAAGAAACCAAACTTTTTACTAAGCTGCACATATAAAAAGGTCATTTTGCAAACATCTTGATTATTTACTTATAAATGATATCCTTCTTATTTGATCACTCAAATGAGGCTCCCCCCTCATTTTCTTTACTCTAATTGATGCTAAAAAGCATGAGAGATACTCTAGAAGGTATATTTTACATGTTGTACCCTATGTTTTGGGTAAATTGCACTTTACTCCAAAACTAGGTTTTAAAGCACAAGGGTTGCTCTACAAGCTATATCTTGGTGCTCAAGCTTGGAGAATCCATATCACTACATCATATTCATTCTCATGATGTCTTAACATCAAAGTAACATCTTAACATGTGCAATTTGCAAGTTAACCCCTCAAATTGGGTAATTTGCACATAGGTCCACTTTTAACAAAACAACATTACAACATTGTTCAAAAAGGACAGAAATGAAAATATAAGTTCCTCAGAAGCTTTAATTACATATCAAAAGATAATCACAAGCCTATAATCACATGTCTTAAGTAAAACACCTAGGGTCAGGTCATAACCCAGGTCAGGGATGTTACATTATGTATGCTCTTATGTCATCTGACATATTTAATTGTAACTTCTATTTATACAGAAGAAGAAGAAGAAGAAGAAGAAGAGAAGAAAAGATATGTCAGGTAAACATGAAGAACATGCATATAGAAGTGTGGTTGTACTAGGAGGTCGTTCCAGGAGGTAGGAAAGAGATGATGGAGTGCCTGAAGAGCCTCGGTTCGACCCAAAAATTGTGTCCAATCCAGCTTTTTAGTCCATGGTTGGATAGTTTATGGCCACGATGATGCATATGGAGGATAGAATGCTCGTACCCCAAGATAGAGAAACAGTCCCCAATGCATAATCCCAAGGTTCTAGGGAGACATTTGAAAGGTTAAGGCTTGTGGGGCATTGGAGTATGTCGGTACAACAGACCTACATGATGTTGACATGTGGTTGTCCGAGATGAAGAAGGCCTTCAATATCCTCAATATCCCTAACGAGGATAAGGTGAATCATGCAGTGTACCTATTGAAAGGGAGTGTTGGTCATTTTTGGACCATTTGGTGGAAAAAAGGCTCGGTGGTGTGATTAGTTGGCAAGATTTTCAGCAAAAGTTTGTGAGTTGGTACTTCTCAGAGACCTATCTAGATGAGAAGATCATGTAGTTTGAGAATATTTGACAGGGATCTATGACGATCAATGAGTACAAGGCAAAGTTTATGGAGCTTCTAAGGTTTTGTCCGAATATGGTTGCAACGCATAAGGAGAGGATCAGACATTTTAAGAAGGGTTTGCACTCCAAGTTGACGATGTTGGTGTCAACTTTAGAGAACAGGGAATGGTTTGCCATGTTCATGGAGTCATTCAGGAGGATAGTGCAATAAGTTGTGGAAGTGAGAGACGAATGCCAAGAAGATACGGGTGTAATATCAAGGACAATCATCTGGAGGCTTTAAGAAGCCTAGGTTTTTAGCACCTCAATCATAGCAAAGGTCGGCAATTTTTTCTCAGTGGTCGCCAAGAAAAGGCAGAGATCATACCTTTCCATCAATAGGAGCGCATAGTATGGCATCAGTGTCGGTGATGGATTCGTCTAGGCCACAATACAAAACTAGGACTTGCCACAAGTGTGGGCAAGTAGGACATCTGAGGTGGGCATGTCCTGTGAAGGATGAAGAGGAGATGCAATAGAAAAGACAAAGTCAGTAAGGGTCACAATAGTGACAATTCAGTATGGTGGAGGATGAGGACGTGGTCAGTCGTCACAAGCTGGTTCATCTTGGCAGGCCAACAGAGGAAGGGGGTGACAATAGGAAACAACTTGATTATGTGCTATGAGTCTGGCAGAAGGAGTAGTCAACCCGAGGGTCGTGATAGGTCATATGGAGTTTTTTTTATTTTTATTTGTCTTCTTTTTTGTTTTATATCTGTTTTGGTTGACTCGAGTGTGACACACTGGTTTATCACTAGAGAAGTGATTGCTAGTTGTTCTTTGCCTGTTAGTCATAGATGTGATAGTCTTCTCTTAGAAACCCCTTTGGTTGGTTCCGCTGAGTTGTAGGAGATGTGTCCATCCTGCATTTTTCTTTCTCAGGATGTGTCATTCAAGTGGATCTTATACCACTTGACATACTTGGATTTGATGTGATCCTTAGAATGGATACTTTAGAGAAGTATCGCGTGGTCTTGGACTGTAGTGCCAAGGTGGCGACATTTTGTGATGGTGATGTTTCTTGGGTCTTTCAAGGAGATAGGAAGTTTCTCTCGGCATGTTTGTTGTCAGCTATGACAGTAGAAAGGCTGATAAGGCAAGGTTGTGAAGCGTTTTTAGCACATGTGGTGGATACAAAGGTGAGGAATCCTAGTATTCAGGAAGTGCCATTTGTCTGTGAATTTGAAGATGTGTTTCCCAATGAGTTCTAGGTGTTCCCCCTCCTTGATGATTGATTTTTAGGTCAATCTGGTACCCAATACGCAACTGATAGAAAAGACACTATACATGATGGCACCAGCTGAGATGCAAGAGTTGAAGAAGTATTTGTAGGAGTTTCTTGAGAAAGACTTTACCAGATTGAGTACGTACCCTTGGGGTTCTCTAGTGTTGTTTGCAAAGAAGAAAGATAGATCCATGAGGTTGTGCATCGACTACTGAGAGAGGAACAAAGTGACGATCAAGAACAAGTACCCTTTGTTGTAGATAGACAATATGTTTGACCAGTTGTGAGGTGACATAGTGTTTTTGAAGATATATTTGAGGTCAGAATATCATCGGTTACGGATAAAGGTGGATAACATACCCAAGTATGGTCACTATGAGTTTGTGGTTATGTCGTCTGGGCTAACTAATGCATCGACATGGTTCATGGACTAGATGAACATGGTGTTCTGACCTTACCTTGTCTAGTTTGTGGTTGTGTTCATTGACAACATCCTGATCTACTCCAAGATAGCCAACAACATGAGCAGCATCTACAGAAGGTGTTGACCATGTTGAGGCAGAACAAGTTGTATGCTAGGTTCAGCAAGTGTGAGTTTTGGCTGAAGGAGGTGTCATTCCTTGGGCACGTCATATCTGCTGAAGGTGTGCCTAAGGATCCCAAGAAGGTTCAATCTGTGTTAGAATGGGAGAAGGTGAAAACACCAACAGAGGCTCACAGTTTCCTTGGTTTAGCAGGCTATTATAGTAGATTTATCAAGAATTTTAGTGAAATGGTGTTACCTCTAACAAAGCTAATGAGGAAAGGAATGCCATTTGTATGGGATGACAATCGTAGGCATTATTTTCAGATTTTGAAGGATAAGTTGACCAGTGCACTAGTGTTGGTTCTGCTAGAACAAGGGAAGGGATACATAATCTTATGTGATTCGTCGAAGAATGGTTTGGGTTGCGTACTGATGCAAGATAAGAACGTGATTTCGTTCGCTTCGTGACAACTTGAGAAACATGAGGAGAGTTACCCAATGCATGATTTGGAGCTTGCCATAGTGGTTCGTACCTTGAAGATATGGAGACACTACCTTTATGGTGAGAAGTGTCTGATCTTCACCGACCATAAGAACCTGCATTACATCTTCTCAAAACAGGAGTTGAACATGAGGAAGATATGTTCAATAGAGATTATCAACTATGATTGGACCATAGACTACCATCCAGGAAAGGTGAACATGGTGGCAGATGCTTTGAGAAGGAAGTCTCCTTCATCGTCATTTGTGGATAAGACATAGTTGTGCTCTTTGTTTTTCCATAAGAGAGACATGTTAGTCTCCTTGCGTCAGATGAATGTGAAATTGGAGGTGTCCTTGTTAGTAGGATTGTTGGCCAGTTATAGGTGAAGCCCACATTAAGACAACATATTAGATATGCACAACGTGACGATAGAGTGATTCAGCAGATCTGAGCAAACTTTGGCAGTGAGAATTGTGATGGCTTCCATGAGTCAGAGAATGGGACAATATGTTACCATGATATAGCAGTGGTACCTGATGTTGATGATCTAAGGAAGTTGGTTCTAGAAGAGTCTCACTCTTTTATGTACACTATGCATCCGAGTAGAACCAATATGTATTACAATTTGAGAGACATGTATTAGTGGATTAGTTTGAAGCGAGATGTGGCTGAATTTGTAGCTAAGTGTGAAGTATGTCAGCAGATTAAGGCAGAACATCAGAAACCTGTAGGTACTTTACAATTGAATCCTATACCACAATATAAATGGGATCATATCACGATGGAATTTGTGTTTGAACTTCCTAGGATATCCAAAAGCCATGATTCCATTTGGGTCGTCGTTGACAAGTTGACAAAGTCAGCACATTCCCTTCTTATGAAGACAACATATACAACAGAGAAGTTGGCACATGTTTATATTGATGAGATAGCTCATTTGCATGGTATTCCAATTACCATCATATCTAATAGAGATCCTCAATCTACCACTCGCATTTTGGAATGTTTGCATACAGCCATGGGTACGTAGTTGAGGTTCAACACAGTGTTTCACCCTCAGACAGATGGACAGTCTAAGAGGACTATACATACTTTGGATGATTTATTGAGAGCTTGTCTCTTGCAGTTTTTGGGTAGTTGGGATGCACATCTCAATTTAATAGAGTTTTCCTACAATAAAATTTATCATAGAACTATTGATATTGCACTATATGAGGCTTTGTATGGGAGATGTTGTAGATCTCCATTGTGTTGGTATGAGACCAGTGAATATCAATTTCTAGGTCATGATCTTGTACAATAGATGACATAGAAGATTAAGGTGATATAGTAGCAGTTGAAGGTAGCCCAAGATAGGAAGAAATTGTATGTTGATAACCATCATAGGTCATTGGAGTTCTAAGAGGGATATAAGGTATATCTCAAGCTCTCTCCTTGGAAATGTGTGTTGAGGTTTGGCAAGAAGAGTAAGTTGGCCCCCAGGTATATGGGACCTTACCCTATGGTGGCACGTGTTGGGAAGGTGGCTTATAAGTTGGAGTTGCCACCTAAGTTGCATAGGTTGCATCTAGTGTTTCATGTTTTGATGTTAAGGAAGTGTCATTCTGACATTGAGTTGGTTCTTGATCCAGTAGAGGTTGATATGGATGAGGACGTGTTGTATATGGAAGGTCATGTGTTGATCCTGTATAGGAGGATCAAGAAGTTGAAGAAGAAAGATATCATTTTGGTTAAGGTTTTGTGGCATCACCATGGCGTAGAGGAATCCATGTGGGATCTTGAGCAAGAGATTCATAGGATGTACTCATCTCTTTTAGTGTAGGATTTCTAGGGCAAAATCCTTGTTAGGGGTTTATGGTTGTAAGGCGCCTGGCCTTTCTTAATTCTTGATTTTTTTTGCTTTGCTTAATAACATGCTTAAATCATAATCTAATCTCTTGAGATGCTCTAATAACATGTGGCAAGTTTATGCTCTTATTTTGGTCTTGTTAGACTATTTTGAGCTAGCTATGTTTGTTTTGCACCAAGTTGCAATTTACCCATGATGAGGGCCTATCCTGTAATTTGTCACATTTAGGTTGTGCCTTTTGTGTCTTAGAATCATGAGAGAGAGAATGATGCTTTGTGGCTCCTATTTGGACCTTGGTCGATGAGGTGGCATCATGAGATGATACTAGGGTTTGCATGGCTTTGCATGGATGTGTGTGTTTGATGGTGTATCAACCTTGTGTGTTGGTCTTTGAGGTCTTGCAACTGCAACACTTTCTTGGTTGATGTTTGTTGTGACCTTTATGTTTTGTTCCTTGTGTTGGTCACTAGGGTTTCTCTTGTGGAGTTGTGTTGTGACCTTGGTAGGTGATGTTGCGACCTTGTTTAGTTGTTTTGCTTCGACCATGATGAGGTGAGGACCAAAGTGGTCGCTACATCACATAGTTTTTAATGACCCCCTTGCATGTGTGTTTGCATGGTTGATCCTTTGGTGAACAAGTGTCCTTTTGGTTCTCTCATACCTTGAAACCTCATATCCTCACCTCCCTCCTACCCCTTGACTATATAAGCCCTCTCTGTTACATGCAAGTATCTCTTTTAACTCTTTTCCCTCTCTTCTTCCTTGAGTTTGGCCTAGATATTGGTGGATCAAGAGAAGGTGGTGATCTTGGAGAGAGTGGACAATCATCTTTGCATGTGGTGAACTTGATCTTGATCATCTCTCTTGTGGTGATCCTTGGTGATCGTCCTTCTTGGTAAGTTGTCCTAAACCTTTGAATTCCTTTTTCCTTTGAACCCTACCTTGTTTTCCTTTCTTGATAGCGAGACTATGGATCACCATGGTGGCTATCTTGGGAAAAATTCTCTTCACAAAGTTTGGAGACTATCGTTTGACCATGGTAGTACCTAATTGAAATGAAGTTTCTCCTCTTTCTTTCATCTTCTCTCTTGTTCGGCCTAGGGTTTGAGTTTTCCTTCATGTTGAGCTTCCCTTTGACCTTGGTATGTTTTCATCTTCTCAAGTTGACCTTGTTGTCCATGGAGTTGATCCAAGTTGGAGTTCTTCTTCAATTTTGAATCTTTTGGCTTTGGAGTTTGATCTTCATCTTAAGGCTGGTTATATAACTTTCCCCTCTACTATTATTGCACCATTATCTTGCTTCCTTGTTGCTGATTTCATCTCTAATATGTGATTCTAAGCTTGTAGGTTATGTTATCACGATCTAGGTTTTATGATATTAAGGTATTCTTACATGGATTACTCTTTCTCTTTACCCTAATTTCATTGACCTGATTTCTAAGTGTGACGCCCGATCCCCGTGCCATCTCTAATGACCCCGGAGACCGGGGAGTCATCATTGGTAAACCACCCTTAACTTTTTCTTTTCTTAATAACTTAAAATTAGCTTAAAGGAAAAACCTAATAGCTTGAATAACATCGGATCGTAATAAAACTGTGGAAGCACTTACCATTTACCATACTTGGAATAAAACCAAACTTACACGACATATTACATTGTTCATGCAGAAAATAAAACACAATAAATAACTGAAATCTAAGCTACATATTACATTATATTCTCTCTCTCTACCACACAACATGCCCAAGGACTGAGGGGAATGGACTAAGAGACCTCTAACTAACTGTGAACTACCTTTTAAGTACTTGGGTGATACGATCCTTCAGCTTCCTCGTGCTGACGCTGACCTAAAAAAACTATTTTAGTAGGTTGGTGAGATACTGGCTCAGTGAATAGAATTTCACCCAACCATCCCAGATAACTCATTTTATGATTATTAATTGGAATAAAATACAAGATAATACTATACTGAGCAGATAAAAGCAATATAATTTAAATGACAGGAGATGTCACATTTCATTAAGATAACAACTGCTGCAATGTTGTAGATACGATTAAATAACAGAGAATACTAAAATTTCATTTAAAGGACAACTGATGTGAAACTAACTCAAATCTTTCTTAACTCTTTAACTTATAAGAAACTCTGTGAACCTATATGAATATATTTTATCTTATGCCCTGATCATATGCAGTGTACTCTACATATGAAGACTAGTAGAGAACTACGATCCCACCGTACAAGACTTAGCGACACCCCAGGATAGCTAAGTCTGACTACTCTCCTGGTCTGCAATAGGGAAACTGGCTCTCTGGCCTCGACACTCCTATTGTTCCATAAACTAGACTCCTCCTCTAACCTGAGCACACAGGCTGAGAGTCAAGCCTCCTATTGTCTTTTCCATACTCTTGTGCCACCACGACTTCTGTTTGATGTTGGACACGCTTTTCTGTACTCTAGTGCCACCAGGACTTCTGGTTTATGTTGGACACTGCAAACTATAATTTAAGGAGGCTTCCACTAGGGCTTCGTCCCCCGTACCACCTGTTGGTACGTTCTGACCCCCGAATACTGGACGCACCGCCAGGGTAGGTCGTTTCACCCCTAAGGCACAAATCTCACATAGGGGTTCTACGGTGTTCAGGGTCCTTAAGTCTATTATTTTATTATTCGTGGAAAGCTCTTACTATATTTCATCTCTCTCTTACTTATTCTTGGCTTTGGTATCTCTATGGTACTGAGTCTATTTATCTAAAACTTATATATACAACATGTATATCATTTCTAACTTGGCAGTGTCATATGCTCAAACATTTTAATTTACTGAGAAATCAACATACTGTACTTGCAGGAAGATTTAAATAAATAGAATACTTGTCAACTTGGCACATACATACTGAAATCATGCAATTAAACATCTTAATATATTGATAAGGGTTGATTACTCAACATATGAGAAATCATCAGTAACGATTGTAAATTATCTGAAATTCCTAGAAAAACGTGCACATCAACCCAAATCCAGAGTTGTGCATCACTTAACCCAATTAAGAGTTAATTACTTATCATGGCAAGATTTTATATTAATTATAGGGAATTTCTAGTAATACCCTTGAAAAACGTGCCAATTCGTGTTAAGACTGAACCACGTACATTAAATATAATAGGGAGCGTGCAACTAGGTTTCCATTCACATTTTCATGTCATCGTCATTCTTTGAAATCGAGCATCTATTAACTTACTAAAAATGTACAGCCTGGGTTTATACCCAAACTGTACCGATATTGGTCGTGTGCTACTATTTTTAACATTTAACTAAGCAATTTAGGTTTCGATCAATCGTGTAATTTCACTAATCTAAATCACACTCATCAATCAACTAACTAGTGTCGTACAAGTGTAACTAAGAAATTCGTGCAATATAGAAATTAAGCGATGTCAGCACTGCTCGACACCTGGGTAAACGTTGACATATGCGAATAACACCGATTTCAACCACAATGTCTATTTATGTGAGTTATACTTGCGTTTGGGAGTGAGATTCTACTCACCATGATTCAAGACGTCTGAATATGACTGAAACACGTCTGAGACCTATTTCCAAGCATCCATTGGGTTGTCTTCTACCTCGGTTCAGCTCTGGTTCAGACTTGCTTCACGTATAGGTTGAAGAGGGGCTAGGCTAGCCACTAGCTATGACTATAGACTTCGAATTCGTGCATGGACCTCACAAATGGAGTTTAATGACGTCGCTGGATGCTTCTGCTCATGCCAAAATGGCCCCTGGCTGTTATTGCAGCAGCTGCTGCTACTTGTTAGATGGGGCGCCGCCCCTTGCTAGGTGGGCACAGGTGGCACATATGGACAAGAAAGGAAGGGGGAAGGGTAGAGGAAGAAGGGGCGCCGCTGAAGCGACCCCTCTCGAGCCCAAAATGGTCGTCGATGCTACTTCTTGGCTGTTAGTGCAGCTCTGCAGGTCAGCTGCGTCCCTTGCTAATTGGGTGGCACTAGGGCAAGGGTAAGGTGGAGGAAGGAAGGGGAAGAAAGTGGAGAAGGGTGGGCGTAGCTGTCAGAGCAGAGGGTGCTTGAGATCGGCCGCCATTCTACACCCTAGCTGTTGCGTTTGGACCTACGGCTGGGAGGCGGTGCTGGGCATCGCACCAAGGGAATCGATCAAGGGAGGGGATAAGGGAGAAAGGGTAAAGGAAAAGAAATAGCCAAATACTGGAAAAATTGCATCTTAGGTCCTAAAGTCTTGAAAACACCATAACTCTCACCTTGATTATCTGATTTGCGTGATTCTTTTTGCAAAATTTCTAGCGCGAGATCCTCTACAATCTAAAGGCATGAAATTATGCTTATTAGACTATACCACTTGATCAAAGCACTAATCACCACATGAGCACTTAACTTATCTCAATTAACTTAATGATGTTGTTATCATGATACTTACTAGTTAACTTTGATGTGGGTCATAACAATCTCCCTCCCTTATAAGAATTTCATCCCAAAATTCCTAAAAGAGAAAAGGAAACTTGTTATTCATCTCTGACTCAAGCTCCCACATGGCTTCCCCTAGGTTGTGGTTCCTCCATAGAACTTTCACTAATGGTATTTCTCGATTCTTGAGCTTCTTGATCCTCCGATCAATTATCTGTATAGGTCCTTCTACATAGGACACATCTTCTCTAAGCTGTGCAAGTTCTGGGTCCACTATCTTCTCTGTACCAGGGTAACACTTCTTCAGCATCGATACATGAAACACATCATGTAGATTAGCCAACTCAAATGGAATTCCAACCTGTAGGCTACATGTCCAATCCTCTCAATGACAGGATATGGACCCATAAACCTAGGAGTCAGTTTGCCACTCTTTCCAAACCTCAACACTCCTTTCCATGGTGAAACTTTCAGATACACTTCATCACCAACCTCAAACTCAATAGGTCTACGTCTCTTCTCAGTGTAACTCTTATGCCTGTCCTGTGCAACTTTTAACTATTCTCTAATCACTGTAATCTTTTATGTAGTCAAATACACTATCTCTGGTCCAAGAATCTCTTTTTCACCCACCTCGTACCAACATACGGGGGATCTACACTTTCTGCCATACAGAGCTTCATACGGGGCCATACCTAGACTGGAATAGTGACTATTGTTGTATGCAAACTCTATAATGCTCAAGTGTTCTTCCCAACTTCCACTGAAATGCAAGACACATGCTCTCAGCATGTCCTCAAGAGTCTGAATGGTCCTCTCTGACTGACCATCTGTCTGCAGGTGAAAAGTTGTACTGAACCTCAACTTTGTGCCCAAATCACGATGCAACTAATTCCAAAATCTGGATGTGAATTTAGGATCTCTATCTGATATTATTGAAACTGGTATACCATGCAGCCTAACTATCTCATCCACGTATATCTTAGCCAACTTTGGGACATCAAAGGCTGACTTGATAGGAAGAAAGTGAACAGACTTAGTTAGTCTATCCACAATCACCCATATAGAGTCACAACCTCTACGTGTCCTGGGCAACCCTACCAAAAAATCCATTGTGATATGTTCCCACTTCCACTCTAGTATAGGATGCGATTGAAAGGTACCTGCAGGTTTCTGATGTTCAGCCTTAACCTGCTGGCACACACTACATCTAGCCATGTACTCAGCTACATCCTTCTTCATACCTAGCCACCAGTACAACTCCTTGAGATTCTTGTACATCTTAGTATTGCCTGGATGCATAGTGTACATCGATGCATGCGCTTCCTCAACAATCTATTCTTTCAAATCACTATCTCCAGGTACACACAACCTGTCATGCTGATACAACAAGCCATCATCTGAAAACCTAAACTCTAGTCTTCTTCCCTCTGTCATATCCTACATGATCGGCCGTAACTCACTGTCACTCTACTGAAGTTCCTTGATCTGATCATAAAAAGTAGGCTTGACTTGCATCTGTGCAATCAAACCACTCTGCTCTGTCACCCCTAAGTCTAAGTTCAAATTCCGCATCTCTACTAGCAGGTATCTCTTGAGGCATGCCATAGAGAATGCATCATCTGTTGAACTTGACTTCCTTCTGAGGGCATCTGGTACCACATTCACCTTACCAGGATGATAATCTATCGTCACATCATAATCCTCGATCAATTCTAACCATCTCCGCTGTCTAAGATTCAGATCCTTCTGGGTGAAAATATATTTCAAACTCTTATGATCCGTAAACACCTGGAACGCCTCACCATAAAGATAGTGACGCAATGTCTTAAGAGCATGAATTTCTGTAGCTAACTCCAGATCATGTGTCAGGTAGTTCTCCTCATTCTTCTTAAGCTGTCTAGATGGATAAGCTACTACTTTGCCTTCCTGCATCAACACACAGCCAAAGCCTCTCCTGGAAGCATCACAAAACACTGTGTAGACTTTATCTGCCTCGGGCAGGATCAAAATTGGTGTTGTAGTCAACCTCTTCTTTAAAATCTGAAAACTCTTCTCACAATTGTCTGACCAGACAAACAATGCATTCTTTTTGGTTAAGCGTTTCAGAGGTGATGCTACAACACTGAAATTCTGGATGAACCTCCTGTAGTAGCTTGCCAATCCTAAGAAGCTTCTGATCTCAGTAGGAGTCTTAGGCTGCTCCCACTATAGAATAGATTCGACTTTCTTAGGGTCAACACTTACTCCCTCTCCTGAGATGACATGTCCAAGAAAAGACACCTCATCTAACCAGAACTCACACTTACTGAACTTAGCATATAGCTAGTTTTGTCTCAGCAACTGTAACGCTATCCTCAGATGTTGCTCAACATCTCTAGAATAAATTAGAATGTCATCTATGAAAACCACTATGAACTGATCCAAGAATGGCTTGAAAATCTGATTCATCATATCCATGAAAGCTGTTGGGGCATTAGTCAGTCCAAACGACATGACCAGAAACTCATAATGCCCATATCTTGTTCTGAAAGCCGAACTAGGAATATCTGAAGCCTTTATCCTCAACTGATGATACCCAGATCTCAAGTCTATCTTAGAAAAGATCGTTGCTCCATGCAACTGATCAAACAAATCATCTATCCTTGGCAACAAATACTTATTCTTGATGGTGATCTTATTCAACTGTCTGTAGTTTATACATAACCTCATAGTACCATCTTTCTTTTCCACAAACAAGACTATAGCTCCCCATGGCGATGAACTAGGTCGAATGAAACCCTTATCTAGTAATTCCTATAACTGAATCTTGAGTTCCTTCAACTCTATAGGTGCCATTCTATAGGCTAGCAGCGCTACAGGGTGACTACCTGGCAACACCTGGATCTCAAAGTCTATCTCTCTTTCAGGAGGTAGACCTGGCAACTCATCTGGAAAAACATCTGGGAACTCACAGACTACTGGCACATCCCATAGACTGATTGTGCTCTTCTCAGCTCTGGTATCTATTACATGTGCCAAGAATGCCTCACAACCTTTCTTCAACATCTGATTAGCTACAGTTGCTGATACGATACATGTAGGAAAAATTTTCCTATCTCTATAAAAGACACAAGAAAATCCACCCTGTTGAAAGACAACCTCCTTCTTCCAACAGTCGAGTTGAACTTGATACGTATCTAGGCAATCCATACCCAAGATAACTTGAAAAGAGTTAATATCTAGGGGTATAAGATTAACCGCGATGGTGTAACCACCAAAAGTCAACAAACATATGGGACAAAACTCTGTCAACACTGTCGGTTCACCTAACGGAACCCTCAACAACAACTCAACCGGTAACTCCTAGGTTAACAAGTTAAGAACACAAGCTAAAGAAATCTGTATAAACGAGTGATTAGCACCCGGATCTATCAAAACTGTAACTGAAATGTTATTAAAGAAAAGCATTTCTCCTGTAATCACTCGAGAAGAAACAATACCTTCTTATGGTATCAAAGAGAAGAAGAAGCATCCTAAATATCTTCCTCTCCCACAATGTCCTCATTGTCCTTCCCTAACACTGGGTGCTGCACCACCTCAAGAACCTGAAGCTACAGAGGAACTTGCTCCTTCAGCTGGAGCCTGTCTTAGGACATTCTGGTACTATGACTGGGAACCTTGTGATGCTGACTGCTGAAGCTGAGGACATTGCATTCTAAAGTGTCCAACCTGTCCGTAGTTGTGACAACCCTGAACATCTACACCCCAACACTGACCAGAGTGTGACTTCCCACATATATCACACCTCAGTACCTCTCTCCTTGGCGGACCTATCACTGAAACTGATGATCCAATAGACCTAGTTGGAGGTGTCCATGTAGACTGTGTACTCCATCTTCCAAAATTGGGTCTTCCTCCACTTGATGAAAAACTAGATCCTTGTCTACCAAAACAACCAAGTCCTCATCCTATCTTTGAAAAGAAACCACCACATCCTCTGTATCCACCACTGCTTTGTCCCCTTCTAATAAATTCTCTAGATATTTTCTTATTCTCAGTCTGCTTATCAGCATTAACTGACTCTTCTACACGTCTCGCTGCTTCCACCAATTCCCCAAAGTTTTCTCTATCTCTTCGACCGAAGGCTAAAACGGTGTGTCTAATCTCTAATCTTAATCCTTCTTGAAATCTTCTATACTTTTCTACATCATTAGGAACAAGTTGCGGATAGAAATTTGCCAACCTTGTGAAATGTGCCTCATATTCACCAATTGTCATACTTCCTTGTCTGATATTCTACAGCTATCTTATCTTCACACTCAGAAAGGTAGGTGGGTAGTACTTAAGATGGAATTCATCAATGAAATCCTTCCAAGTCAATACCGTGTCCCTCCTTTTATCTTCCACTCCACACCACCAGAGCTCTGCATCACCTTTAAGCAAATAAACTGCGTGATTGATTTGTCTTTTCTCAGACAGCTCCAGCAGACAGAACACTTTCTCTAACTATCTCAACCATTCATCTGCCATTGCAGGGTCCGTAGTTCCATTGAACTCAGTACCTCCAAGCTTCTTAACCAGCTCATAGGATCTCATCAGGTCCTTGCTGCTCAAGGTAGAAGCTCGCCTCTCCATCTTATACTTTTCCCTAGTCTCAAGAAACATTCTATACATCCTTGATGCCTCATCTACACAATCTCCACCACCTGGACCCATCACTTGAGGGTCAGGTCCAATGTGGCTCTCATCTTGGTCCTCATGACCACATCCTCTTCCTGCCATCAGCAATAGTAAAACATGACACTTCCTGTTAGAAAATTGCAGTTAGAAAGAAAACACCCTAAGTCCTAATCCTATTGATCTCTTATCGTCCCCTGACCATGACTTAGAGTAACTATGTACTCAAACCTATGCTCTGATACCAAAATTACTTGTGACGCCCTGATCCCCGTGCCATCTCTAATGACCCCGGAGACTGGGGAGTTATCCTCGATAAACCACCCTTAACTTTTTCTTTTCTTAATCACTTAAAATTAGCTTAAAGTAAAAACATAATAGCTTGAATAACATCGGATCATAATAAAACTGCGGAAGCACTTACATTTACCTTACTTGTAATAAAACCGAACTTACATGACATATTACATTGTTCATGTAGAAAGTAAAACACAATAGATAACTGAAATCTAAGCTACATATTACATTATATTCTCTCTCTACCACACCACATGCCCAAGGACCGAGGGGAAAGGACTAAGAGACCTCTAACTAACTACGAACTACCTTCTAAGTACTTGGGTGATACGATCCTTCAGCTTCCTCGTACTGATGCTAACCTAAAAAAATGTTTGAGTAGGTTGGTGAGCTATTGGATCAGTGAATAGAATTTCACCCAACCATCGAAGATAACTCATTTTATGATTATTAATTAGAATAAAATACAAGATAATACTATACTGAGAAGATCTAAGCAATATAATTTAAACGACAGGAGATGTCACATTTCATTAAGATAACAACTATTGCAATGTTGTAGATACGATTAAATAATAGAGAATGCTAAAATTTCATTTAAAGGACAACTACTGTGAAACTAACTCAGATCTTTCTTAACTCTTTAACTTATAAGAAACTCTGTGAACCTATATGAACATATTTTATCTTATGTCTTGATCATATGTAGTGTACTTTACATATGAAGACTCATAGTGAACTACGATCCCACCGTACAAGACTTATCCGACACCCCAGGATAGCTAAGTCTGACTACTCTCCTGGTCTGCAATAGGGAAACTGGCTCTCTGGCCTCGACACTCCTATTGTGCTGTAAACTGGACTCCTCCTCTAACCTAAGCACACAGGCGGAGAGTCGAGCCTCCTATTGGCTTTTCTGGACTCTCGCGCCACCAAGACTTCTAGTTGATGTTGGACACACTTTTTTGTACTCTAGTGCAACCATGACTTCTGGTTGATGTTGGACACTACAAACTATAATAAAAGGAGACTTCCACTAGGGCTTCGTACCTCGTACCACCTGTTGGTACGTTCTAACCCCCGAATATTGGACGCACCGCCACGGTAGGTCATTTCACCGCTAAGGCGCATACCTCACTTAGGGGTTCTATGGTGTTCAGGGCCCTTAAGTCTATTATTTTATTATTCTTGGAAAGCTCTTACTATATTGCATCTCTCTCTTACTTATTCTTGGCTTTGGTATCTCTATGGTACTGAGTCTATTCATCTGAAACTTATATATACAACATGTATATCATTTCTAACTTGGCAGTGCCATATGCTCAAACACTATAATTTACTGAGAAATCAACATACTGTACTTGCAGGCAGATTTAAATAAATAGAATACTTGTCCACTTGGCACATACATACTGAAATCATGCAATTAAACATCTTAATATACTAATAAGGGTTGATTACTCAACATATGAGAAATCATCAGTAGCACTTGTAAATTATCTGAAATTCCTAGAAAAATGTGCACATCAACCCAAATCCTGAGTTGTGCATCACTTAACCCAATTAAGAGTTAATTACTTATCATGGCAAGATTTAATATTAATTATTGGGAATTTCTAATAATACCCTTGAGAAACGTGTCAATTCGTGTTAAGACTGAACCACACACATTAAATATAATAGGGAGCGTGCAACTAGGTTTCCATTGACATTTTCATGTCATCATCATTTCTTTGAAATCGAGCATCTATTAACTTACTAAAAATGTACAGCCTGGGTTTGTACCCAAACTGTACCGTTATTGGTCGTGTGCTACTGTTTTCAACAGTTAACTAAGCAATTTAGGTTTCGATCAATCGTGTAATTTCACTAATCTAAATAACACTCATCAATCAACTAATTAGCGTCGTGCAAGCGTAACTAAGAAATTCGTGCAATATAGAAATTAAGCGACGTCGGCACTGCCCGACACCTGGGTAAACGCTGACATCCGTGAATAACACCAATTTCAACCAAAACATCCAATTATTTGAGTTATACTTGCGTTTGGGAGTGATATTCTACTCACCATGATTCGAGACGCCTGAATACGACTGAAACACGTCCGAGACCTATTTTTGGGCGTCCACTGGGTTGTCTTCTACCTCAGTTCAGCCCTGGTTCAGACTTGCTTCACGTACAGGTTGAAGAGGGGCTGGGCTAGCCACTAGATATGGCTATAGACTTCTAATTCGAGCATGGACCTCGCGAATGGATCTTAATGACATCGTTGGATGTTGCTGCTCACACCCAAATGGCCCCTGGCTATTATTGCAGCAGCTGCTGCTGCTGCTTGTTAGATGGGGCGCCACCCCTTGCTAGGTGGGCGCAGGTGGCACATATGGATGAGAAAGGAAGGGGGAAGGGTAGAGGAAGAAGGGGTGATACTGAAGCGGTCCCTATCGAGCCCAAAATGGCCATCGACGTTGTGGCTTGGCTGCTGGCACAGCTCTACAGGTCGGCCGCACCCCTTGCTGATCGGGTGGCACTAGGGCAAGGGTAAGGTGGAGGAAGGAAGGGGAAGAAGGTGGAGAAGGGTGGACGCAGCTGTCGGAGGTGAGGGTGCTTGAGATCAGTCGTCGTTCTCCACCCTAACTGCTATGTTTGGACCTGTAGCGGGGAGACGGTGTTGGGCATCACACCAAGGGAATCGATCGGGGGAGGGGATAAGGGAGAAAGGGGAAAGGAAAGGAAATAGCCAAATACTAGAAAAATTGCATCTTAGGTCCTAGAGTCTTGAAAACACCATAACTCTCACCTCAATTGTCCGATTTACGCGATTCTTTTTGCAACGTTTCAAGCGCGAGATCATCTACAACTGGAAGGAATGAAATTATGCTTATTAGACTGTAACACTTGATCAAAGCACTAATCACCACATGAGCACTTAACTTTTCTCAATTAACTTAATTATGTTGTTATCATGATACTTACTAGTTAACTTTGATGTGGGTCATAACACTAAGTTATAGTGAATTTGTTGTTTTGACATGCAACATGATCTTTGGTTTTTGCACCATCTTATGTTCGGAGATCTTATGATTTTTTAGGTTTTGATATATGATTTACATGAGTTGGGTGCTTGGTTTTCCCTCTATCTTTATGGTCTTCTATAGTTACCTTGGTGCCATTGGGTTTAGGGTTTCAATGACCATCTTTACATGTATTTCTCCCCCTTGATGATGCTTAAGTTTGCTTGATGTTTATCATCTGATTTGATCACGGTTTTACTCTATTTTGGAGTTGGTAATGTCTTGTTTGGTGTGGCTTGAGCTTTCGGTCGCTACCCATCACCTTAGGTGCTTGAGGTCGCTACATAGTTGATGGGTTGTTGTGAGTGCAAAAAACCCTAACTCTTGTGGTTTGGTCACAACATGTTGGACTTGGTTGTAGCATGGGTTTCTACATATGGTTTCCAATGTGGTTGCTACATGCATAGGGTTGTTTTGGTCTCAATGTAAACCCTAACCCTAAAGGGTGGTCGCAACACATGCTTGATCATGGTTTGGTCACTACAAAGGTCTCTATACATGGTTCTCTTATAGTCACAACATGTGTTTTTCTTTGCTTGGTCGCAACAAAGTGCTGACCTAGTGGACGTTCGATACATGTATGAGTGACTGTTCTACACCTTGTGTTTAGAGTGGTTGCTACTGTGTGTAATCCATGTTGATCACAACACATGTTCTAAGAAGGTTGGTTACTACACTTGTTTTCGTGTATGATCGAAACATAGTGCCACTTTGGATGATTGATGAATGATTATAACTATGACATTTAACCCTTATGTGTTCCAAAAATGTGGGAGATGATATGTCTAGGGTTTGATGACAAGTAATGAAATGGAAACTTTAATCGGTTATATGTGAAACCCTAACACTAATTCTCAAGTGTATGATGTGCTTGATGATCTTGCTTGAATAAATAGCATGAATTGATGTTTTCTCTCTCCTATGTGTGTAATCCTAAACTTGTAGATGGAATGAGTATCATAGCTAGTGATTGCTATGGTGTATTTGACATGGCATAGGCTAATGATGATTATGAGACTTTATAAGGCACGACGAGATAGGGATGATGTACATGAACTATGTGATTGGGTCTCATGACCTGGTAGAGGCTTTATATATGCCTAATATGAGGTGACATCCTCTAGTGATGAGATAAGGGATTGACATCCCCTAGTGATGTGATGATGATTGATGGCCTTGTATGGTAGTGATATCAAGTGATGATGTGACAAATATACCTCATATGTTTATATTTTCTGACGTTGCAACATGCCCTTATCTTTATAGAGTTTGTTTAGGGTTTATATCAATTGGCTTAACTAATCAAGTGAAACCCTAATCTTGTAGTTGCCATGTGCCATATATCCATCTTTAACGTCGGTAGTTGTTGGATGGTGAAATGGGGTTTCCCTTAGTGGAAGCTTGGAGTTGTATATTGTTGAGTATATGTATTTTACAGGATTCACTGTGGTCATACCCTGTAAGGATAATGGTTGAGTCTGTAACTTAGTGATGTGATTCAATATATATATATATATATGCTATGTTTTTAGGATGGTTGTGGACATACCTTAACAGGAGTGCGAATGAGATCGTGACTCAGTTTCACTAGTGTGGTGCCTATATACCAAGGTGGACTAAGTTTCTTTACAGTTGGACTTTATATGTCACTGCGGCAGACTCTAACTGACCGAGGGTGTGGGAGATCATAGGAGTCCAGATCCGACTAGATCTTGTATGGAAATGATTTGCAGTAGTCAGTTGGAGTATGAGTGGTATACCTCATCTCCTTAGGGCATAAAAAAATATGTACTACAACCAGGTAGTATATTTGCTTAGGGTTAAACATGACTCACATTGGATGACCCTTTGCCTTATCTCTTGTACTGATTAGTTGATTTATAATGCGGTAAAGAAATTAATTGTTATACTTGTTTTTCATATTCCTTCTACAAGTATGATATGTTCTACTACTCAATTGTAGATGCTGAAATCGCTTAAACATTGTTAATTGCTTTACGCATATCATTTAGATGAATCTTCTCAACTTGATAATAATGTTATCTTCCTACTTTGCTTATCTGTGTTAATAATAGTTGTTGGTGGAGAGTTATATCTCTCACTAGAACGTTGGCCTCACTACGTGGGTTTTCGAATCTTTTAGGTGGGCGTAAATGATGAGGTAAAGATCATGCGGTTGAGGCTAAGCAACAAGAGGAGTAGTAGTTGTTAAAGTTGGGATATGCTGCTACTATTTTGTAGTTGAGTCCTATGTGTCGCCCCTATACTCTCATGTCCTTGTGGGATGTTTTGTAGATGTTGTAGATCGATACGAGGTTCTGGCAGTATTCCTTAGTTGTACAAATATGGCTTGTATATGTGAACATGTTATCATATGCAACTGGATGTGGCAAGTTGGCTGAGTGAATAGTGATATGTATCATCTCGTGGAATAATATGTAATATAGGTGGCTTCGTGTGGAATCAGATTTAATATGTTTCTATTTTTGTGGTTATATGGAATTGGTGTTAATTTACTTCGTTTAATTGTAATCCTGGATGTTAATATTAGTTCCACGCTTTGTTTTGAGTAATATCATTCATGTGGTAATGGGTTGTCACATGAGAAACAATGGCATTTTCTTAGGTGTTATGGACTATTTTCCCTCTTGATTCATGAAACGATGGTTTGGTTTCTTGTGAGAACCTATGGCTTATGCTTGTTTTCTGTCTAGATGGATTTTTAGGAGCTTGAGAAATGTTGAACATGATTTCCTTGAATAATCAATGGTCTTGATGCTCTCATCAAATGGTTCAATTAATGTTTTTTCTTGATGTACTAGTTCTAATTTTTCCTAGCTTGGAAAGTGATAGTCACTTATCTCTCACAACTGATGGTCTATCTAGATTTTAAAATTATGGTTCTCTATGTTTGCCATCTGATGACTTCTCTATGTTTGACAAACAATGGTCTTTCTAGTCTCACAACCAATGGTCTCACTGGTTCAATGATTCAATGGTCTCACTAGTTGCATGATTTGATGGTCTCTCTAGTTGTGTGATCTAATGGTTTTGCCTTTATGTAATCCAATGGTTTGTGAAGTCCCAAGATCCAATGGTTTTGGTTTGATGCCTATAATTGGATGCTCATGTATTGTACTACATGTGAGTCCATACTTGTGCTTAGTGTATGATCTGATGGCTTGTGCTTGATGCACATAATCCAATGGCTTTTGGTTAAATCATGTGATTTGATGGCTGTGTTTTGATAAGGGCATCCATGATCCAATAGGGATGCTAGGTGTAAGTGTTTATGCTTTTGCCTAAGTAGGTGTACAAATTGATGGTTTATCTTTGAGTGTTGATTTGTAACATCAATCCAGTTTACCTTGTTGAACCTAACCTAAAGTAATTAGGTAATGATGATTATATATAATTGTATTCCTTTTTGTTTTATTATGGAAGGATACTCTTATAATGTTAATGAAAATCCTACTATGTTTCCTTGTAAACATCATGACACTCATTAATGATGCAAAATTATGTTAAATTTGTGCACAACAAGTGTGTTGATGACATGGGGAGCCTTTTACAAATTTGTTGAAAGAATATGATGTTATTATAAGATATTATGTGAATAATCCAAATGACCTTTGGGCATGACTTGAGCCCTGGTAAAGGTGTAATCCTCTTCATGTGTTACAAAAGATTAATATCATGTGATAGTGTGATATAGACTATAGTCTCATCATATATGGAAATGAACTAGTACCATGTAATGTTATAGTGAGGAATATGTCTCATACATTTTATATCTTCTGGATTTGTTATATATTAATGTTTTGTAGAAATGAATTAGGGTTTGAATGAAAAAAACATGGTTGATGCAGCCTTAATTCACCCAATTAGCAATAAAAATCATGTGAAACCTTAATCATGTAGTGCCTTGTGTTGTAGAACTATCCAATGTCAGATTTTGCTAGATAGGGAAACGAGTATTCCATAAGGGAAGCTCAGAGTCACATATTGTTGAGTATGTGCAGGTTCAGGGAGAGTACATCCTTGTAATCTTGACCCAAGATTGGAGGATGGCTGTGGTCATGTCTCAAATTGAGGGTGACTGAGGCCCTGTCTCAAATATATTTATATGTGAAATGATTGAGGATAGTTGTTGTTGTACCTCAAATGATAGGGTTCTGAAAACCTGTCTTCTAGTGTCATGGCATGTGTACTAAGGGTGGACTAGGCTGATTGCATATTGACACATATGTCATTACAGCGGACACGTACTGACCGAGAGGAAGAGATCTTATGATTTTGAATCTCCTAGATCTTGTATGGAACTGATTATGACTTCACAGTAGTTAGTTGGAAGTTTGAGTGGTACACTTCAAACTCCCCAGGGCTTAATAAAAGATGTAATCCAGTCGTGTATCATATATGTTAGGGATATACACCACTTCACATTGGATGATAACCCTTGCTTGTCTTTCTTATATCCTTGTAAATGATATATAATGCAATAAGAGAAAGTTAGACATATGTATGTTGTTATACATGCTTATGTTGATAGCTATGTCTGTGATGTTAGCTATGCCATATCTTTTGTTAATAATGTTAACTTCTCAATCCTACAATTAAGACTCCAATTAGAACTGCTCTCAAAAAGTTTAATATTAGGTATTTCCATCTTGTTATATTATATGATCTATCTATTTAATTACTTAACTCGCTATAATCAATAAGTGTTGTTGAGAGTTATATCTCTCACTGGGACATGGGTCTCACCTTGTGGGTCACCACATCTTTTTAGGTGGTCATCAGCAGTAGCAATAGAGCCCTGGCAGTGAGGAGGAGATGTTATGAAGAACCCTAGAAGAGGGTTGTTTATATGTCTAGTGTATCCTAGAGTCATCCATCTACTCTTAGGTCTGGGTGAGAAAGTTTTGTATATGATGTTTCGATCTTTCAGTATCTTTCAAATTCTTGTACATGTTGTATATGTGGATAATACCTTATGTATATATGTTGTGGATGAGGCAACAAAGAAATTGTAATAGATACTTGGAATTATATATGAATATATGCAAGATGTTGGGCTTTTACATAAATGTTCTTGGACACATTTGTAAAGTCTTCATTGGTTTTAAATTTTGCCCCTTTTTAGGAATAATATATGAATATATCTCTAACTACTAGACAACCTTCTGCTCCTACTGATCTCCAAGCTTCTCTTCCTCAATACCATGATCTTGAAGACATCGCTAATGATCACATAAAAAGATCTGGTGACCCATGAGGTGATACATGTGTCCCAGAGAGAGATATGACTCTCAACAACATTTGTTGATTGTGGTAGGCTATATGATTAAATATATAGAGTAGATTAAACATTTAGATTTATTGACACGATTTTACCGTGCGTATAATGCAAGTGCACGCGTCAATGTAGTATAGGCCTTTGTGAGGCCCGAGTCAAACTCAGGGACATTGAATTATCGGTAGACTACTACTAACTGGTCGCGATCAGCTAAACTGATTAAAAGAGTTTTAGAGTTGTTGTAAAAACAAAATAAAATAAAATAAAATAAAGCAATCAATTAAATGTTTAGTTTAATCAATTTAGATGGGAATCTTTAGGATTGTAGTTTCACCGCGGGTTTTCATTGTATGAATTTCCATATAATAATTCAGGTTCATCTCTCAATCCGAATAGTGGCCTGTAGTCAGAATTACCCACTGTCGTGGTACAATTCACTACCTATGTCTAGGTCGGTTCCACCGTCGTAGTAACCTATACCCTAAACTAGGTGCATTAGAATCGACCTCTGGGTTTCCACCATTAACCGTACATCACCTTGTTCAAGGGATTTGTTAATTAATGTGAATTTCGTCTCTTTTCAACCGTTAATTCTTCTTTCAAAGTAATTAAAGTCGATAGATTATCATTATGGTGATCAAGCATAACAATATAATTGAGAAAACGAAATCATACCACAGATTTAACAGATAAATGATGAATTACTATGGTAAAAATGTCATACAATGATTACATGGGCTACTCCTGGTCCTAAAGACAAAGGGGATTATCCATGCATGTTCATCTCAGAGCAAAACATGGTTGAAGAAAGGGGAAACATGGAGAAAAATGTGAATAAGTGATGAAACCCCTGAACGGAGAAGATCCAAGCATTCCTAGGCGTAGAATGCGCGATCTACAGCCTTTCGGCGGTGGAAAATGTCTTCTTCAGCTTTCAGAATGGCTGGGGTGTGCTTCTGGGCTCCGTTCTTCTCTCCACACCTTCTCGGGACGTCTGCAATGGCTAATGACATGATCCCTGGCTCTTGGCCTCCGTCATTAGGTATAATCACCGAGTTAGGTTGCAAAAATATCACAGCCGTCAAATTTGGATCGATCTGAAACAAACTTGTATCTGACGGCGTCGATACCATCGATGCAGGTCGATGGTATCGACACTGCGCGGTATCGGAAAGTCTTCTTTTCTTTTCTTCATTGCGCCTGATGCTGACTCGATACCATCGACGAGAGTCGATGGTATTGACACCCTTAGGTGTCGGTTTTGTCCTTTTCTGTCGCTGAATCTTCTGGGGTCGATAGTATCGACTTTATGGTCGATAGTATCGACTATCTGCTCGCCAACAATCTGATGGGATGTCGCTACCATCGAATTCCATGTCGATGGTATCGACTCTGTGCTGCTCCTTGCGGCTGGCAACCTATGGCTGTGTCAATAGTATCGACAACTGTCGATGGTATTGACAGTTGCAGATATGCGTTTTTCCTGAAATTGCAACACAAAACCACATAAGCTGAGATAAAACATATTATTGTAATCATTTATGCTCAAAATACTAAAATAAGGGAGATTTGACACTGAGAAGGGTCATAGACTAAAGTAAGTGAATTATGCAATATTAACCACCAAAATGACCAATAAACGCATAAAGTGCGAGTGAAACAAGTCTATAAATGCGACTCAAAATCATCGCATCAAACTCCCCTAAGCTTGAACATTGCTCGTCCTCGAGCAACTAAACTTTATAATAGAATTGCGAGGGTCAACTAAAGAACAGATCGTCACAACAAACATCACCACATGATCCCCGCCGGACATTCACATACCGGCCCTCACTAACCACGGAATGATAATTACCCTAAAGGCGATAGTAATCATCCATAAAAGATATCTACCTCAAAAATAATGAACACTATCACATAAGGCAGTTAACATAATAAAATTCTCTGGTCCAGACTCGGTGCATCTTGTGATCTTCTATTCTACGTTGCTCGCCCTAACTACCATCTACATGGAAGCAGTTCTCCTCGTATTAATGAGTGAGGAGAAAAATCACGGTGGCCTACCAATTCGAGCAACGGGTGGATGGAATGGGTGGCTCGTGGAAGAAATGGAAGTATTATACGATTTTAACATGCACAAAGTAAAAATGACCTAAATGATGCATATGCAAGTGTAAATGCCCTAATGCCTACATTTGGGTGGAATGATGCATGCACTATCACTCCGTCTCCAGGTGAGATGGAATATCTAAGAGAACTACATCATGTACTTATCCTTCTTAATATGCAGTGAGAACATGTTCCTTTCTCCCTCTCATTCCTATTTACTTCTCAATTTTCATTTCTTTTTCCTTTTTTTTCAATTTTCCATTTTTTTTAAGACCCTTATATCCATAAATGACAATGAATTATTTGTCGGGCTCACTTCTTGTTGCATAACTATATACTTGAAGCATTCAGAAGGTATGGAACAAGTTTATCACCTTTAATGTTTCAGAAGAAATAAGATGCATGATGTACTGTATGCGCAAAAATGTGAGTGCAACTACAAAATGATATTATGCAACGAAATGACATGCACCTAAGGATAATGTGCATGTATAACTAATCTAATTTTTTTATTTTCATGCAAAATATGTGAAAATAGTTGCAATGCAAGACCTATCTACAAGGAATGCAATCAAAGAAATTAAAACCGTAATGTACTTCCAATTCTTAAGGTGGAGTATGAAAATAGTGGGGTGGATAGATCACAAGACTAATTGATTGAACCTTTGAAAATTATTGTGTGTCCCTCCTTACTGACATGTGTAGTAATTAATAGGTTTCTCTCTCTTGTTTCAAATTAAAGTCTCTTTATCATTTGGTCAGTTTAGGCTCAAACAACCAATTTTGTCCACTTTTCATGAATCATGGGAATGTACAGTTGTGATTTTCTATTTTAGAGTTGACAAACCCAATTATTTCCTTAAGTCATTCGCTCAAAGTTGAACAACACAAGCTTGCAAAACACTACAAATTTTTTAAAATTTCCCTTGATTCCCATGTACAAGCAGCGAGATGACACATGACTTACGACATCCACGAGTACACGAGATAAAATGTGGATCCTACAAACAAACTAAAAACTACAAGAAATAAATGGCAAGAACAAAACAATAAAAACTAAACTAAAGGATAGAGTTGTTCCAACTCCCCCTAAGCTTGAATTCGACTATGGCCTCATAGTAAAAAACAACCTTAAAAGGTGGAACAGTGATACCGATCATTCTTCAGGAGGAGGCGGGTACTGCGGGGCCATGGGGTCCCAAGATGGGTACTGCCCCTAAAAGCTCGGATCATACTGGGGCATTGGTGGAGGTTGTGGATACCCCCCAAAATAATTCTGGCTCCAGTAATGATCATAGAAGGGTTGCTGCTGCATCTCCATCCTATGCAACCTGTCGTGGATGTGTTGTTGGTTGTCGAGGAGGAGGCGCTCATTTTCAAAAATATTCCTCTGATTATCAAGTAACCAGTTCATCGTATCTTGAATACCGACATATGAAGTTGTATGATGCTGCTGCGTCTGATGAATATCCTACAGCATTGCATACATCCCTTGCATGGAGTAGACATCTTCGCCTTGCTGCGAGGGCTGTGGTGGTGGAGGCTGTAAAGAAGAAGATGCACCCGGATGCATACGGGGATGCTTCCTGGGTGCCACTCGTGTGCGAAGAGGAGTGAAAGCCTCCTCTTCCTCTTTAGGCTCGTCGTTGTTGTTGTCATTGTCATCATTGCCGCCATCTTCATCTGAGTCATCAATGGCTATGATAGGCCATTTGAAATGATGAGCGCCCGCGATGTGGAAAACGGGGTTTGGAAGTGAACAATCTTGATATGCTTGATTGACATGGCAGTGAGCATATGCCAAGCCATCACGAAGCAGGATGAGGTTGGAGCGGTGCAGATGCTGCAAGTTGACCTTGCTCCTGTTGGAGAGGGGAGTAAGCTGGGAGAAATTTAACCCAAGATAAGAGGCCAGCGGTGTGATGAGCCCTCCAAAGTGGATTGGAGCCTTCCGCATACTCCTCTTTACAGACAACACACGCGTCAAGAAAAACGCGCCCCAATTACACTCTTCTTGCTTCAACAACTTGTGCAGGAAAAATAAGTCTGTCTCTTGAAAATTACTGAGAGACAGGTCACCACGAGCAAACAGGGTGGTGCAGAGCATGCGGTGAAGAATCTACATGAACGGATGCTCGAAATCCGCCACCGCCGCATTGTGGTAGCTCACAGATTTTCCTGGAGGCACAGTCACTAGCTCAGTGAAAATAGCATCATAATCAGTCCGGTTGTCTGGCCTCCGGTACTGATCTCACCCATGATTCTAGTTGTAGATGGAGTTGAACTGCTTGAGGGTAAGGGTGTAATCATTGTTGTACAGCCGGAAAGAAACGCGGCCTTTGATCCATTCCCGATCAGTGGCGATGATGTCGTTTGGCACGACACATAAATCCAGCGACACCATGAACTCCACCACGAGCTCTTTGTATGTGGGCCATTCACCGAAGAATGGCTGGCCGTCGGCGTGGAATTCTATCTCATCGGGCCTCCTGCTCATATGCCTTGCCAGCCCCTTGAGCACGTAGTCCAGATTAGCCTCAAACCCCAGATTTCGGATCATGTCCTGGCCGACATAGCAGGTCGGCTCAATCTTGCACTTCATCATCTCCTCGTAGACCTTCCGAACCTCCACGGAAGGATGGACAATCTGCGGACATGGAATAGATGCAGTAGGCGGAGGGAGGAACTGGGGGATCTCCATCTGTGTCGCGCGTGAAGAAGATGCGCCGACGGTATGCACCATTGTCGAGGAAGAAGGGATAGAAGATGGAGCTTGGTGAGGGTCAGAGAAGACAATCTCCGCTCGGTGAAGGCTCGGGGAAGAATGTACTCCTTGGATGCTCGTAGCCGGGCTCCGATTGCTCAACAAGATGCACGACACAAGTGGAGGAGGAATGCTCTGAAGGTGTGACGTCATATGACAACAATCCATCCCTTTTATAACCGTGGTCGGCGCTGATGTATGCTCGTCGATACCATCGATGCGAGTCGATGGTATCGACACTTGTAGTACAATCCAGTCTTCTGCTAGTATCGACGGCTGTCGATAGCCTGATTTGGGTGCCCGGATCGATGACGCGTCGATACCATCGACTGGTGTCGATGGTATCGACCCATCCCACAGATCGACTCTCTTGATGCAGCGATCGCCGTTGATTTCCTCTCGTGGATCGGTGACATGTCACGTCGATACCATCGACGCAAGTTGATAGTATCGGTATCGACTCTTCTTAGGGCACATACCCTCGCGAGGCCCGTCCGCCGCTTTCTGCCTGTAACAAGGTCGATACCATCGACAGGCCTGTCGATGGTATCGACTTCACTGAGACAATTTTCGTCTGAATATCTCCAGAGATCTCATGAGTATCGATGCCCGTGTTGATACTATCAACCTCATTTGTTCGATCAACCTGATGGCATGTCGATACCATCGATGAGGCCGTCGATAGTATCGACGCAGAGCGATTTTTGTAGCCGCCTACCTGTGCCCATCTCGATACCATCGACACAAGGGTCGATGGTATCGACCCTGCCTCAGTCCTGAACATTGAGCAAACGATCAAGATATCATTTTTACACTAAACAAAATCAAATAAAACCAAAGTACAAATGTGAAAGAAACTAAACGAAGCTACCGATGGTTGGGTTGCCTCCCAACAAGTGCCCTTATTTAACGTCTTAGGCTAGATGAAATCAAGCTCCTCATGCATTAGGAAGCACAATGAGTTTGACATGATTGACTTTCCTTGTGTAATCCTCACTGAAATACAACTTCAATCGTTGTCCATTAACCAAGAATGTTGTTTTACCATCACGCACCATGATTGCACCATGTGGCCTGACTTCCTCTACGGTGAACGGTCCACTCCATCGGGATTTCAATTTCCCAGGATGCATCTTCAACCTGTAGTTGAACAAGAGTACACGATCTCCTTTCTTGAAGACGCGCATCTGAATATGTCGATCGTGAATCAGCTTTGTTCACTCCTTGTAGATCTGCGACCTTTCATATGCATTCATCCTCAACTCATCAAGTTCATTCAGCTCAAGCAATCATTTCTTTCCTGCCTCATCATAGCTCAAATTCAGCTTCCTAAGCGCCCAGTGTGCCTTATGCTCCAATTCCACCGGCAAATGGCAGGCCCGACTGTAAGCCAACCTAAAAGGCGTACTGCCTATAGGTGTCTTAAACGCCGTCTTGTACGCCGACAAAGCGTCCGATAGCAAGGTGATCTAGTTCTTTCTCGTGGAAGCCACAGTGTGCTCCAAGATCTTCTTAATCTCTCTATTGGAGACTTCCACTTGTCCCTGTGTTTGCGGGTGGTACGGGGTACCAATGTTGTGCTTTACCCCATACTTTTTCAACAATGCCGCGAAATTCTGATTCCAAAAATGTGTACCTCCATCACTAATTATCATTCGTGGTACACCAAACCTGCAGAAAATGTATTCTTTGACAAACATGCACACTATGGCAACATCATTAGTCCTCGTGGGTATTGCCTCTACCCACTTCGACACATAGTCAACAGCTAATAGAATGTACAAGTTAGAATTGGAGGACACAAAGGGTCCCATAAAATCAATACCCCATAGATCGAACACCTCAACTTCTTAAAATACATTGAGGGGCATCTCCTGTCGCTTTAAAATGTTACCTGTCCATTGGCAGGAATCGCATTGCCGCACATAGTCATAGGCATCCCTGAACAAAGTAGGCCAGTACATGCCACTTTCAAGTACTTTGGCTGCAGTTCGAGAACTAGCATGGTGGCCACCCATCGGTAGAGTATGGCAATGATGAAGGACACTTTTGTATTCCACCTCCGCTACACACCTGCGCAACACACCATCCCTGCATTGCTTCAAAAGAATATGGTCATCCCAAAAATCATACCGCAAAGAATGGAAAATTTTCTTTTTCTCTTGGTATGTCCAATCATCCGGGAAAATTTGCAAGCAAGATAGTTAACTATATAAGAAAACTAAGGATCTTTAGATTTCACAAATAAAAGTTGCTCATCAGGAAATGTCTCGGTAATGGGTATATGCACTTCCTTCTCATCTACCCTTTCCAACCTAGACAAATGGTCTGCAACCACATTTTCAATGCCCGCATTATCTTTGATTTCAATATCAAATTCTTCTAAAAGTAAGATCCACCTAATCAGTCTAGGTTTGGCATCTTTCTTTTCCATCAAATATTTTATGGCGGCATGGTCCGTCCATACCACAACTTTTGATCCAACAAGATATTGCCAAAAATTTTCAAAAGAAAAAACAGCGACCAGAAGTTCTTTTTCAGTTGTCGCGTAATTCAACTGTGCATCATTTAAAGTTTTGGATGCATAGAAAATCATAGCGGGTTTATTGTCCACACGTTGTCCCAAAACAACCCCAACTACGAAATCTGACGCATCACACATCAATTCAAACAGCTTAGTCCAGTCCGGTGTTTGCACAACTGGTGCCGAAATCAGTTTTTCTTTAAGCACGTTAAACGCATGTAAACACTTTTCGTTAAAATCAAACACAGCATCCTTTTCCAACAACTCAGATAATGGTTTGGCAATTTTTTAAAAAACTTTTATAAAGCGGCGATAAAAACCGGCGTGACCTAGAAAACTCCAGACCCCTTTAACCGAATTCGGTGGGGGAAATTTGGAAATAACTTCGATCTTCACCGGGTCTACCTCCAACCCTTTGGTAGACACTTTGTGTCCAAGCACGATCCCTTCGCCGACCATCATGTGGCATTTCTCCCAATTGAGGACCAAATCTGTGTCCTCACATCGTTGCAAAACCTTGTCCAAATTGTATAAAAATTCGTCAAAAGACACACCATAGACGGAGAAATCATCCATAAAAACCTCCAAACAACGTTCAATCATATCAGAGAAACTGGCAAGCATGCAACGCTGAAAGATTGCTGGTGTGTTACAAAAATCAAATGGCATACAGCGGTATGCAAATGTTCCGTAAGGACAAGTGAAGGTAGACTTCTCTTGGTCCTTTGGATCAATAGAAATCTGATTGTACCCCGAATAACCATCGAGAAAACAAAAATGAGATCGACCTGCTAATCTCTCTAAAATCTGATCAATGAATGGTAGAGGAAAATGATCCTTAAGCGTAGCAGCATTCAATCTACGATAACCTATACATACACGCCACCCGATTACCAGACGGGCTGTGACAGGTTCATTTAACAAATTATGTGTAACAGTAATTCCCCCTTTTTTAGGGACTACCTGTGTAGGACTCACCCACGTCGAGTCAGATATAGCATAAATGATACCTGCAGAAAGGAGCTTGATCACCTGCTTCTTGACAACCTCCATCATGCTAGGATTCAATCGACGTTGTGGCTAAATTACCGGTTTGGCTCCCTCCTCGAGCCGGATCTTGTGCTGGCACAATGTAGGGGAGATCCCCTTGATGTCCTCTACCGACCACCCGAATGCACCTCGGTGGTTCTTCAACACGATCAGCAATTGATCTTCCTCCTCGGCACTCAGATATGCTGAAATGATCACTGGAAGCTTCTCACCCTCAGCTAGAAATGCATATTTCAAGTGCGGTGGCAATGGCTTCAATTCTAAATCTGGCAGGCTGATCAAGGATGACTGAAGCGGTGGTGGGAGTTCTCCAAGGTCATCATAGTGCCTAGCATAAAATAATGGAAGCACCTGAAGCATCTTGGCACACTCTTGTAGTGACTTGCTTCTCATCCAATCATGTGTTACATTAACCAGGCAGGCTTCAAGTGGTAATTCTGGATATGCATTGAAAACAGAACTTGCTATGGCCTCATCTTCAGTAGAGGGAGAGATGTCCTCCTCTTCATCATTGGGAAAACCCACAACCTTGCTAAGAGACACAACCTTGGTATGCTCCATGATGTCTACATCCAGTGTCCCCTTCTCCACTTTGGTCATTACATGAGCCATATCTAAAAACGGCTTCCCTAGCCATAAAGAGATTTTCTGATCAAAGTGCTTCATCATGCGGAATTGCTCCTTGGCTTTCGATTGTGTGGTGCTGGAAGGCATGACCATCTTGAACCGATCGTCAGTGATACCCAAGGTTAATCGACCTCTTCCCATCTCAAGTATCATGTCAGCAGTGGCTTGGAAAGGTCATCCAAGGAGTAACTCATTACCTTGTTCGTCTTGCATTTCCATTACAACAAAGTCTGCTGGAAATACAAACCGATCAACTTTCACCAAAACATCTTCACAAATACCATACGGCTTCACCGCCGAATTATCCGCCAACTGTATTGTCATATTGCTTTGCCTTGATTCTTTCAATCCCAATTTCTTAAACGTAGAGAGGGGCATCAGGTTTATGCTTGCCCCGGAATCACATAGTTCTTCACCAAACTTCACTTTACCAATGTAGCATGAAATGTTGAAGCAGCCCGGATCCTGCCTCTTAGGTGGCAATGTGCCCATGATGAACGCAATCACCTGTTCCTTGAGAACCACAACCTCAGTATCATGGATTTTTCTTTTCTTTGTGATGGTGTCTTTCAAAAATTTCCCGTAGGAGGGTATCTGCTCGATTGCTTCCAAAAGTGGAATGTTGACAGAAAGCTTTCTAAAGCTGTCCAGAAACTTCTTGAACTGTGCATCCACTTTCTTCGCTTTCATGCTATTTGGATATGGGATCGGGACAATCTGTGCCCTTTGGTGTGGCAGCACATATGGCGTCCTCTTCTGGGTCTCCTCCTCAACATGAACGGGTTCTGCTGTGACATCCTCTGCTATATCCTCAACCTGCTCTGTGGTTGGAATTGGAACCTCTTCTGTGGCCTCACCTATGATCTCTGATTGGGGTTTGCTTGGTTCATCGGCCCTGGGGTTTAAAATCTTCTTGCCACTCCTTAGCAAGATTGCCTTAGCCTGTTGATTTCCCCCTGGAATGTTTGTATTACCTGGGAAGCCTTGCTGCGCTGGCTTCTTCATATTTGCTATCTCAGCTACCATTTGCGCCAAATATGTCTCTATCATCCTCATCTGTGCCCCATGGCTTTGTAAAATCTGCCCAAATTGGTTCATGAATTCCCCTTGTTGCTTGATCTGCTGACCAAACGTGCTCATTAGTTCTTGATTTTTCTTGATCACTTGGTTGAGTAATTCCGTGCTCTTATCCTCCTGTTCCGGTTGAGGTTTCGCATCGGGGTCCTGCAAGAAATTATTTGGATCCTTCCAGGAAAATTTCTTGTCCTTCCTCCATGAGTAATCGTTGTTTCTGTACCCCTGCTGCTGGCACATGAATTTCACTTGAGCCTCATCATCTGATCCTGCATCTTCTTTTGCAAGCAGTTTCTTTGCGAGAAGGTCCATCTTATCATTTAATTCTTTGATGGCCTTTGACTCTCCCGCAGCTCAAACATGCTCTACGGCGTCTCTGTCGCCCCAGGATTGCTTCTTGGCCATGTTTTTCAGAATTTCCCAACATCTCGTGTCTGTGTTGTTTAAGAAGAACCCTGAACCTGCGGAATTTAGGTTACTTCTATCATGCTCGGAGAGAGCAAAATAGAAGATTTTGACATGCGTCTCCTTGTCAAGCCCATGATGCGGGCACCTCCTTAACATGATCTAAAACCTTTCCCAGGTCTCAGAGTAAGTCTCTCTTGCCTTCTGGCTGATATTATGGATTTTCCTGATCATATCATTTGTCTTATCGGGCGGGAAGAACCTTTCAAAGAATACTTCCACCATGTGGTTCCATGATTCCACATACTCATCGTTAAGATTTTGCAACCATTCTCGTGCATTTCCCGCCAGAGAGCTCGGAAACAGCTTCAGGTACAGTGTCTCCTGCGGGAACCTGTCTATCTTGATCATATCGCAGTTTTCCACAAATTGACTTATGTGAGTCACTGAGTCTTCGTTCTTTAACCCATGGAATGCATTTGACTTGACCAAGTTGATTAATGCAGGATGAATCTTATAAGTCAGAATGTTGATTGCCTGCTTCTTAATTGGCCCCTTTGAAGCGGATGAGGAAGAAGCCTTTATCTTCTCCCATATTGTCTGCTCTTCTACCATGGATTCTTGTTCTGAGTCGGAATCTATATCTTCCAGATGAGGCTAAACGTTGTTCTCCTCGTCGTCTGGTCCCGACAGTGGAACCTCTGGTGATTTCTATGTGTAGTCGGTGCTACGCATCTTCACCATGCACTGGTACCTGCAAACTGGTAATTTCAGTTCTGTACCATGCTAGACGACTACAAAATGTGAAAGACAAACTATGAATTTCAAAAATGAATATAAAATAATAAAATAAAAATGCGGCCTAGAGTGGCCGCTTGCAACACTCGTAGTGCCGACAATTGTCGTGTCCCCGGCAACGGCGCCAAAAACTTTACACGATTTTACCTTGCATATAACGCAAGTGCACACGTCAATGTAGTATAGGCCTTTGTGGGGCCCGAGTCAAACTCATGGACACTGAATTATCGGTAGACTACTACTAAATGGTCACGATCAGCTAAACTGATTAAAAGAGTTTGAGAGTTGTTGTAAAAACAAAAGAAAATAAAATAAAACAAAGCAATCAATTAAATGTTTAGTTTAATCAATTTAGATGGGAATCTTTAGGATTGCAGTTTCACCATGGGTTTTCATTGTATGAATTTCCATATAATAATTTAGGTTCATCTCTCAATCCGGATAGTGGCCTGTATTCAGAATTGCCCACTGTCGTGGTACAATTCACTACCTATGTCTAGGTCGGTTCCACCGTCGTAGTAACCTATACCCTAAACTAGGTGCATTAGAATCGACCTCTGGGTTTCCACCATTAACCGTACATCACCTTGTTCAAGTGATTTGTTAATTAATGTGAATTTCGTCTCTTTTGAACCGTTAATTCTTCTTTCAAAGTAATTAAAGGCGTTAGATTATCATTATGGTGATCAAGCATAACAATATAATTGAGAAAACGAAATCATACCATAGATTTAAGAGATAAATGATGAATTACTATGGTAAAAATGTCATAAAATGATTACCTGGGCTACTCCCGGTCCTAAAGACAAAGGGGATTAGCCCTGCATGTTCATCTCAGAGAAAAACATGGTTGAAGAAAGGGGAAACATGGAGAAAAATGTGAATAAGTGATGAAACCCCTGAACGGAGAAGATCCAAGCGTTTCTCGGCGTAGAATGCACGATCTACAGCCTTTCGGCGGTGGAAAACGTCTTCTTCAACTTTCAGAATGGCTGGGGCGTGCTTCTGGGCTCCGTTCTTCTCTCCACACCTTCTCAGGACGTGTGCAGTGGCTAATGATGTGATCCCTGGCTCTTGGCCGCCTTCATTAGGTATAATCACCGAGTTAGGTTGCAAAAATATCACCGTCGTCGGATTTGGATCGATCTGAAACAAACTTGTATCTGACGGCGTTGATACCATCGACGCGGGTCGATGGTATCGACACTGCGCGGTATCGGCAAGTCTTCTTTTCTTTTCTTCGTTGCGCCTGATGTTGAGTCGATACCATCGATGAGAGTCGATGGTATCGACACCCTTAGGCGTCAGTTTTGTCCTTTTCTGTCACTAAATCTTCTGGGGTCGATAGTATCGACTTTATGGTCGATAGTATCGACTATCTGCTCACCAGCAACCTGATGGGATGTCACTACCATCGAATTCCATGTCGATGGTATCGACTCTGTGCTGCTCCTTGCGGCTGGCAACCTGTGGCTGTGTCGATAGTATCGACAGCTGTCGATGGTATCGACAGCTGCAGATATGCGTTTTTCCTGAAATTGCAACACAAAACCACATAAGCCGAGATAAAACATATTATCGTAATCATTTATGCTCAAAATACTAAAATAAGGGAGATTTGACACTGAGAAGGGTCATAGACTAAAGTAAGTGAATTATGCAATATTAACCACCAAAATGACCAATAAACGCATAAAGTGTGAGTGAAACAAGTCTATAAATGCGACTCAAAATCATCGCATCAATTACAACTAGCATGATTAACCTGATATTCATAGGAACAGATAAAGCCATCACCCTTTAAACAGTTGATTTCTCTTACCATATTATATATCAACTAAACATTATAAGAAACAAAGAACGGGTAATCAACCAATGTGAATCATGTTTAACCCTAAATAGATATGCTACTTGTATATATTATGTCTTTTATTAAGCCCCTGGGAGTTTGAGGTATACCCCCAAACATCCAACTGACCACTGCAAAAAACTATTCAATTTGGTACAATATCTAAGAGAGTCGGAATCCTAAGACCTCTTCACCTTTGGTCAGTACGAGTCCGCCGCAGTGACATATATAGTCAAGTTTTAATCAACCTAGTCCACCCTTAGTATAGAGGTCACACCAGTAGTAACCAGGACATACAACCCTATCATCTAAGATACAAATGTAGATGTCCTCAGTCACATCACAAATACAAGTATCTGAGACATGGACTCAAACACTCTAAATCTAAGGCATGACTACAACCATCCTCCAAAATCTGGGGGTCATGAAGGGAAGGTGTACTATCCCTGCACCTGCACATACTCAATAGTATGGGACTTCAAGATTTCCTTCTGGAATACTTGTTTCCCCATCCAGCAAGTCCTGACACTGGAATGGTTCTATGGCACAAGGCACTACATGATTAAGGTTTCACTTGATTAGTTAATATCAATTGGGTGAGTTTAGGCTGCATCAATTAAGCTACACACTAACTATAACGCCCAACTCACGAAAACAAGATTAACTAAGCGGAAGCGAATCATTTGCAGCGGATTACTGAAAATCACTAAAAATTAAAACTTTTTGCAAAGAGATCCAAACATAGGAAACTCTTCCATTAAGAACCAAAGTATAATATTTACATTCTATTTCAAAGTACATGTCTTGCACTATCTCTTCTCGAGGTTTACAACATCAGTTGTCTACATACATAAAATATAGATGGCATATAACTTCGAGGCATCAAGCCAAAATCTCAGATCGATTCATTAAAACACTAACTAAAAACTCCGAGGACCTGAGTGTACAGAGACGACACATAGGACTTTCTAACTATATGACTTGACAGTTAGCATCTCCACCTGAGATCTCATTGCTGTCCAAGCTGTTGCTTTCCTTTTCCTGCAAAAGAGTGTTTGCTTCTTTGTCCGCGTCCACCTAAAAATGTTGGATCCCACGGGGGTGAGACAATTGTAAATTACACCAGCGGGAGATATAACTCTCCGCCAAAACATTGTTGTTGCAGATTATTATATTAAAAATGAAGAGGAGTTCTTACATATTAACATCATCATTATTCATTGTATGAACAGATAAAGATAGTCTCCTTTCCTAAGGAGAACATTGTATCTACTCATGGTAGATTCATAATCCATTTATCTAATTACACGGAATGTAAAGAGATATGAATAACATTTATCAACTCAAATTGCATAAAAGGAATGTAACATCAGCCAATGAGTTTTTGTATTCAAACCTTAAGCAAACATGCTATATGGCTAGTTACATTTTACAATTACACTTAGGCCCTGAGGAGATGAGATATACCGCTCATGCTCCAACCGACCACTGCGAAGTCAAAATCAGTACCATACAAGGTCAAAGGTAGAGCCAGCTACCAAGACCTCTCATATCTCGGTCAGCGCGAGATTACATGCAGGACATCTTGTGTCTCTGCTATATATATAGCTTTCCAGGGTATACTGGCAACTTCGCTATTAGAGTTACAGTGGCGTGTTGTACTCTCTTCGCGATCGTGAGATCTCATGTTTATCTCCATCAATCCAGCATTAACATTATTGGGAGATGTGTACTGCATCTGTCCCAATCTTCGGGAGATTCATGATACATCTATCCCGGTGCAAGTAATGAAGGATTGAGAGGTTTGTTGTTTACCTTTCATCAATTCCATCATTAGGACGTCAGGATACAGTCGCCCATTGCCCCCACATATTCAGAATATGCATTCTGGGTTTTTCCGCAGAGCACCCGTTTCACCATCACCTATTGCTGACGATGATGGATCTATGGTCAGGGCTCTACATGATATGATTTCACTTAATTAATTAAGTACATTAGCATATTCTTTTAGCATCAGTCAAGTTCTCAAACATAACTTATTCAGACAAATGCTATAAGGAAACATGTATTATTTTTACCAATCACTTTCTCAGTCCTTAAAGGACATTGGGAACTCAGTCCCTCATTTCATTTCTTTGAAAGTTCACTTCCCTCAGCAACATCATTATCATACTTATCAACTTTGGGTATCCATACCCTCAATTCATCACTATCACTATTACCATTTGATAGGTAACTATTACCTCCAGGTCCTCAGACCGAGGTATGCATAATACTTGTTACACAAGTATCTCACATGGCTCTCAAAGACTATTAAATGTTTTGCCACCGTTCACTAGGCAACAACTTACTCATGGAACTCATAAGGTTCATGCACATTTTGTTACTTTTACTAAGAAACAACAACATTAGACACATAAGGCCATACAACATGTTAATTATATGAAAGTCATAGCTCATATTTGGCTATGTTCATCATCTCATGATGTCTACATGGTTAATAGACATGATAACAGTCATGTAAGTCATTTTTCACATCATATGAAACATTAGTAACACCACCATCCTTTATCAGGATTAGGGTTATCTATCAATTAGGGCTTTTCATTCCCTTTACCCAAAATTAGGGTTAGGGTTTCCCATCTTTCATTACTTAGGGTTTCATGCTCATATTATTGATTCAACCCTAATGTATTGCTCCACACCTCTATGAGTATTCAAAGATATCATAAGTATATGCTTATGATCATTATTCTCATTATGTATCATTAATGATCATCAATTCATGGTATGAGTTCATTTCTCATCCTTGTCATGGTATGATTACATCATACTCATTGATTTAGCATAACCCCATTCTCAAGGTATATTAGTCAACATTTATCAAAGTACATTGAGTTCATTACATCTTCATTGTAACAATTGCATATTGCACACTTCATGTGTTTCTTATCCAAGAATATTGGATTAGAGGTTCATCAAGATAAGTCTACAATGAAATGCAGAATGTGATATCTATCATATCTGAATGTATCACTTTCTTTTCATTTCCATATTCTTAAGTTAATCAACTAACTTTGTATTAAGGTATTTCCCTCTTAATACTTTATCCACTAACTTGGTACTTTCATCATATGGTGCATGGGTCACACATTAAAATTGTCCAATTGTCTTTAATGATATGGACTTATCCAACTGATAGACATTGTTGATATAAGATAAACCATTATCAACTATTTTAGGTATTTCAACTCTTAGGATGTTATCCACATCATTATTTAGTATTGCATACATCATTCCTAAAAGTTTCATGTCTTCATCATTGTACGGTGTATAGGCTATTACTCATGTATAGAGATGGTTGTACCAGGATCTAGGCATCATATTGTCTCTTAGATCCTTATTCATTAAAATCACCACCTTATCATTCACATGTTTTATCAACCCTATCCTTCATGTCTATAACATGTTCATATTATTTAATTATTTTAGCCACACCTCTCTTTGGTGTATTGGCTATTAAACTATCTCTAGGGTTTCATATATCATCACATGACATCACCCTGAATTGAGTCTTACACCATATCATAATATCAGGGTTCCACATAACATCACTTAAAACTAGGGTTTCATATTCAATAAACCATAATTAGGCTTACTGTTCGTCCCAGTTGGGGTTTCTCATGACATCACCCCCAATTAGGGTTTCTCATGTCATCACCCTCCATTAGGGTTTCTTATTCCATAACCCACAATTTGGGCTTACTATTCACATCACATCACCCTAGATTAGGATTTACTATTCATATCACATCACCCTAAATTAGGATTTACTATTCATATCACATCACCCTAAATTAGGGTTTACTATTCACCCCAAGTAGGAGTGATCATCAAAGTACCCTGAATTAGGGTTTATCATACCATCACTATGAATTAAGATCATACCATCATCAGGTAGTAAGATTACTTCCATTAATATCCTCAGTTAGGGTTATGATTCATTAACCCTCATAATTAGGGTTTCATGATCTCACTATGAAGGATCATACCCTAATTAAACATTCATTCATATAGGAAGTCTATTACTTGATTATCAATCATGTAGGAAATCTTCTCTTTCATCTTCTACCAGATGATGTTTGCTTCAGCCTTGATTAAGCTAAGTCAACTCAATCTTGAAGAAGAATTGACATCATGGGTTATGTCATTATCACCATGATCATTAGGGCTTAGCTACTTGAAGGGTACTAATCACCCTATCTCATTAAAGGTACCATTATTATAAACACCATTGATTTACATCATGTCATTGACCACTTAAACCATTGACCTTTATTCACTTTAAGTGTTCATACAATTTGATTAATTACTTTCCAAATGATCTTGGTCACTTAGACCTCAAATGGTCTTAACCAATCATACCTCAAACGGTCTTGGTTGAATACTCAAAACCGTTTAGTGAAGTAGGTGGTGAAGACCATTTGCTAAAGTTGACTTTGTGAAACCGCATGCACCTAAACGGTTTGGGATCGTTTGGTCCCAAATGGTCTTGAGACCGTTTGGTCCCAAACGGTCTTGAGACTGTTTGGACCCAAATAGTCTTCAGACCGTTTGGACCCAAATGGTCTTCAGACCATTTGGACCCAAACGGTCTTCAGACCGTTTGGTCCAAACCCCATCAAAACTGCAAGGACCAAAAAGGGTCTCAACCACTCTAATTAAATTAGGGTTTCCAATGTTGAATCCTTCAACCATTGAATTCATGTAAGCAGTCATCAATTGGACATATCACCATACTTCAATTAAGTTAAGTAGGTCAACCTTAAACTGATTTTACCCTAAATTGACCTTCAATTGATCATCAATGAGGGTTTGAATCAATTGGATTAGGGTTTGGAATCGTTGATCCTTCAACATTAATCAATGTGAGATTGGTTACTTTGAAACCATTGAGCCTTCATCCAAATTGGGAATGACCTGACCCAAAACAGTCTTGAGGTCGTTTGGATGACCTCCAAACGGTCTTGAGACCGTTTTCCCATGTCAACATCAAAATCCAAGTCAATAAATCAAAGTTTGGATCATTGGATTGATCACCAAATCAACATTTGATTGCACTTCAACTTAGTACCTTTAGATCTTCAAACACCTAACCATAGTCAACCCTAGACCTCCAAACGGTCTTGGGTGACTCCCAAACGGTCTTGGAATCTTTTGGATGACCTCCAAACGGTCTTGAGACCGTTTTCCCATCATATCATCATTAACCATGTCATTCAATTAGAGTTTGGATCCTAGGATTGGTCATCAAATCAGCACTTAATTGTATTTCAATTTGGTATCTTTGGACCTTCAAACACCTGACAAAACTTAACCCTAGGCCTCCAAACGGTCTTGGGTGACCCCCAAATGTTATATAGACCGTTTGGGTGATTCCCAAATGGTTTTGAAACCGTTTGGATCAATCAACCCAAAGCATCAACTCATTCAATTGCAAAATCAGCACTTAGCCGATTAGGGTTTATACCATATGTTTGAATCTTCAAATACCTAACCATACTCAACCTTAGACCTACAAATGGTCTTGGTTGACCTAAAAACGATCTTGAGACCGTTTCGGTGATTCCCAAACAGTTTTGAAACCGTTTGGGTCAATTAACCCAAGTTTCAAACTCAATTACTTATGAACTCAGCACTCAACCCGATTAGGGTTTAGGTGATTGATGGACCTTCAACTCATGAACCAATTGGAGTTAATCAATAATAATTGGTGGGTCATTAACCTATATCATTATGAACAAGTCACCAAATGGTCAACCCTGGTCAACATCACCAAACGGTCTTAAATTGTTTGCTTCTATGCGGTTTAGTGAAACTGTTTCATTCCAAACGGTTTGAAACCGTTTGCTCCCAAACGGTTTGGGAAACCGTTTGGACATTTGATTCAAACTGTTTGGTCTAGATATTTGGGGAGGTGTGTGATTATGATGATGTCATCATCATCAAGCTCTAGACCCACGAAACCTGATGTGATTTCCATGGAGATTGCATCAATCAACCAAATCAATATTTGTAAATAGAGAAATGATCATTATTTGATGGGGAATTGAATGCAATAACAAAGTTAGGGTTTCAAGTTATAAAACCCACCTCCAATTGAGCTCCAAAGCTCCAAGATCACGCAAAAAATGGTGGATGAAGCTTTTGCAACTCCCCTTAGGCTCGTCCTCAAGATTTTGGTTGAAAAGTTTGGCTAGGGTTGAAGAGGAGATCGAATTAAGAAGAAATCCATAATTTATTTTCGATTTCCACCATGGAATCAAGGATAACGAAGGTCAAGGACTTACCAACAGGTTGTGGGTCATTCTCGTCTTGCTCCCAAGCTCCCAAGGTCGTTTTCCAAGCAAGGTGTGGAAGTAAATCCGAAATTCCCTTTCATTCTATGGATAAATGAGCTTATATGTGAATTTTATTAAAGAATTCAATTAGGAGAGAGAAAGTAGGAATTATCCCCTCAATTCCCTTGACACTTAACCCCTCTCCTTCCTTAGAGACGAGGATATCCTCTTGGCCTCTTATTCCCTTCAATTATCCACATTTTAAAGAAGAGCAAAATAAGCACCTTAACCCTTTTTATATTAATATCCATGACTTAGTGGATATTTCTTTTCCTTATAATAAGGTGAGTGGAAATTCCACCTCCTTGAGATATTTCGTGGATCTTGCAAAGCAAAAAGACGACCACACATATCTGAACTCAACCATTTTAATTTTGGTGGAAAGCCCTTTAATTAATACATTCATTTTTGCCCTAAATTGAATTAGGGTTTCAATTAGGATTAAATCTTGATTATTTTAATATGAAGATTCTCTCTCCTCCAACTTAATTCAAATGAGGCACCCCTCTCATTTTCGTTGCTATACATGATGCCAAGAAACATTAGGGACCTTATTGAAGTGGTAATTTGCATATTGAACCTTAGGTTTTGGGTAAATTGCACTTTACACCCAAACTAGGTTTTAATACATAAACATTGTCCAACAAGCTCTATCTTGGTGTCCAAGCTTGTAGAAACCATACTACTACATCATATTCACTATTATGATGTCTCAACATCAGAGGAACATATTATTATGTAACATTTGCAATTTAGCCCCTTAACTTGGGTAATTTGCACTTTAGTCCAAAATAAGCAAACATTGCTTCAACATTGTTCAAACATGACAAAAATTGAAACATAAGTTCCTCATGAGGCCTAATTACTTTTAACAAGATAAGAATAAAATTATAATCATCTTTCGTAATCAAAACACCTAGGGTTAAAGCATAACCCAGGTCTGGGATGTTACACTAACCTTAAAAGAGTCCTACAAAACATGGGTATATAACAACTCCAGAAGATATAAAATGTATGATATATATTCCTTATCTCAACATCATAGGATGTCAATCCTTGTCACACATGAAGAGGATTACACCTCCATTAGGGCTCAAGACATGCCCAAAGGTCATTTAGACCATCACATAATTTCTCACAATAACATCATTATCTTTCAACACCTTGTAGAATGTTCATAAAATTTTTCGTACACAGGTGTAGCATAAGATTGCATTACTCATAAGGGCTATGAAGTTCACAAGGTAATGTGATAGGATTAAACAATATGAGAGTATTCCTCCATCATATCAACATATAATAAATATAGATATGATTAATCATCATCACTTAATTACTTTAAGTTAGGTTCAACAAGATAGCATGGATTGGTATTACAACTCAGCATACAAGGATAAACCATCAAATCTTAAACTTGCTTAGGAAAAGCATAACACTTACACCTTGCATCCCCATCAGATCATGAATGCGCTCAAGCCAAAAGAACACCATTGAGTCATAAGCACCAAGCTCAAACCATTAGATCATGTGCATCAAACACAACCATCAAACGTGGACTTAAACCAAAGCCATCAGATCTTTAATCTATGGAAATCATCAGATGTCATATGAACAAAATCATTGAGTCATATGACTAGGAAATAGATATGATCATACAACTATATAGACCATAATTTCATTGTTGTACTTAACAAAAATCAATCCATCGAATCATTGGGGTACTTAGCCAAAACAAAGTTATCAGATCATTGAAGCACTTAGCCAAAATCAAGACCTTCGGATCTTTATGGCACTAAGATAAAACAAAACCATCAGATCCCTAAGGGACAACAAAACCATCATATCTTGGTCAGGTAAGACATCATTATTCACCAAGTAAATCTCATCAGTTTCTATGCTTAGTAAAGTCATCCTTTCATTCACTAAGTGAAAACATCACCAAACCCTAAGTAAAGCCATCGATTTAAAGACCAACGTAGTGTCATTGATATGCACACTAAATAAAAACATTTTTTAATACTCTTAACAAACCATTGTTTCAAGGGAAAGAAAGTTGTAACACCTGGGCCCACTACCCAAATCTCTAGTAGAGTTTTAGGAATTACGACTGGCCCCACAGACCACCACTAGCCTTAACTGCACACTTTGTCCTCACTCACGCGCAATCCAGGATAAACTTCCCGATTGGTCACCCACCCTAGTACTACTCTGGGTTGAGCATGCTTAACCACAGAGTTCTTTAGTGATGGGCTCCCTGAAAACGAGTTGCACCTTGGTGATATGGGTAGTCCAACTATTTCTTTTAAGATCATTTTATCCAAGGCCTCAAATCTTGGGATGTTACAATCTCCCCCACTTAGACTCTTAATGTCCTCATCAAGGCTCAACTATCTAGCCTCATAATATTTCCCCATTTCAGTGCAGATCCAAAATGGCTCATGGACACCCAGTTCCCGATCATGAAATACCAACACAAGGGTGGCTACGTCACCATGGACAACCCTTTCCTACATGCATGGACAACACGGCTCAAGACTGGCATGCCACATGCCCATGTGGGCCCCACCTACTGGAGGGGTTATGGCTCTGATACCATTATGTAAATAAGGCTAAACACCCCTTTATTAGTAATGGTAAATAAAAGACCAATGAATAGCAGCAGAATAAAATAACATTGACTATATTTAGTTTCATAAAGGGTACATCTTATTCACCTATAAGGGTATTCAACACAAGGATCTAAGATAGAGGGAAACTAAACTATATCAATCTGTCTCCAAGAAACAACTTTACAATATAGGTCCATAATGAAAGGATGAAATCCTTATTCCTAATCTCAGGCTGGCCCACCATGCTCTTACTACGCACTGTGATCCTAAAAATGGGTGGTTGGGAACATCCAACAAGAGAAGAAACAAGGTATGTGTCAATTGAGGAATAAGAACAAATAAATCATAGCAAAATGTAAACATCGAGTAATGATTTAACTATGCTAAAGAGAGTCAAGAGTATGAGGCTTTTAGCAAATAAGAATTCTACCAAGTCAAATAATAATAAAGTTTCATGCATGAATATTGATATGACTACAATAACTAAAGTAGGGTTGAGTCACCTACCTAACCTCAACCAATAGGTGAGGGAGAGTAGAACATTCCCAAACACCTAAAATATATATAAAAGTGGGGAGAGTAAATGCATTCTCCTAGGTGAAATAACACATGCCCAACTATGGGTGGTCGTACATAAGTACACTACATTATCTATATAGTCAATAATTCATCATGCAAGAAAAAAAAAGAATCATATGGCATATTAAATAAATGAAATATTGCCTAGGGGCTCAAAACACATGAATTAATTGAAATAAAGGAGCCAAAAAGGCAATGATGAGGTTAAAGGATAAAGTATGCCTCATTGGGAATATTAGGGTTGGATTTTGAAATGCCCAACTGAAGGGTGATGGAATGCACATACTCACATATGCACATAAGCACATACCTCAATCTAGAGTCCTAATTATCTCTTTCACCAACTTGGTTGTTTCCAAGACCAGTTTAACCTAATTTCAATATATATGTATGCATTAGGGTTTCATATATCATAAAGTGTAAGAAAGCCCTAATTTTGGGCCATCTAGGAAAACCTTCGATTTTGGACTCAAAACTTAGACCAATCGATCAATTAGATTCTCCTGATTAAGAAAACACATTTGATTACCTTATTTGAAGTTAAAACAAATTAGTTACCAATTTTAGGGCTTTTATATAAATAAAATAGTGTTTCTAATAAACATCAGAATAGGGAGGCAAAACATGATTAAAAATCCTAAAATCATATTCCAATGACTATTTATATGCATTTTTATGATAAGGTATTGATTTACTATGAATTTCTAAAGTATTGGCTGATCAAAATTCGAGATAAATCCATGTGAGTGAGAAATTATGCAAAAAAGAAAGGAGAAGGGGGTGGGCCCGTATGACCTGGCCCAACCCCAGGTGGCCAGGTTGTAGTTCACGCTTGTGTGGCTTCGGTCAGTGAGAAGTAAAAACAGAATGAAGTATTAATTCTGCCCCCGTGTGAGAAACGAAAGAAAAAAGGCAAAGAGGAGGTTCAGAACTGGGAAATCAACTTGGGGATTCTTCCCCTAGCTCCAACCACGCCATGGCTGTGAAGCAGCTTGGCCAGAATTGGGTGAATCCATGATACTCGATAAAATGAGGAACTAAAGGCAGGAAAATGGAGAGGAGGAAGCAACGAACTCACCTGAACCAACAATTTGGTTGTTGGTACTCCCAAAAATCCAAGAATAGCACCTCCAGGTTAGGGTCAAGATCAAGATGGTGGTGGATGTATGAAAGAAATCTAGAAAAATTGATGCAACGAGTCAACTGCTTATGTTCTGGCAAAGGCATTGTCACCTCTATTTATAGGTGGGGTGGCGACCCATGTCTTAGACAAGTTGGTCGTGAGAGAACCCTGAGTCCAACATTGGGTGTATCATCGATCGGGGGAGTTAGCAGGTGAAAATTATGGTTGTTATTGAATGGAAAAGAATGGCAGACTCAATGGTGAAAGAATTAGGTAAAACAATGAAGAATTGATCGAGAAATTGATCAGTGAATTAATCACTGTAAAACATCATTGGCTCACGAATAACCAATTCTAGGAGACGGCTCCCACACCGTTGGATTGTGGATAGAATAGAAGAGGTTGTTCACTTCCACTGATTTAATGAGTGTAACGTGTGATACAAATAAAGTATGAAACTATAGGTTAAATGCTCGCATAAATGAAATCAAATTCAAACTATGCTCAAACTATATTCAAAACTTGTTTAATTCATATGGATGGTCAAACATTCAGGAAATGACCCCAAATTTTTCCCATAGGATAATATTAATGTCTAGAATATTGATATACACTTAGATTTTTGTTTTACACAAGCTTTGACCCATAACCACTATATTCGCCATTAATAGATATGTTAATGTATTAAAAGGGTGAATAAATAAAAAAGACTGTATAAATAAATCTTTGAGTAGAAATTTGATATATACATAATTTAATAACTCAAGAGTTATTACTCACCTTAATATTCAATTTTATGCCATAATTACATGTAGGAGGAGAGACAAAGGAAAAGAGGCTCATTACTCTCATATCTAACTCTATATTACACTATTTTTTATTCCTTGTCCCAAAAGGCCATAAAAACTCTACATTAATATAATCAACTTATTATCTCTCATTAGTGGTCATTTTGCATTTTAGACTCTAATAAAAACACTAATTGAGGTATTTGTGCATAAACCCATATGTTGGAAAAAATATGAATCAAATTAATCCAAACCACGAAATATTACTCAATTTCAACATTGAGGACAAAAAAGATAGAAAAGATAGAAAAATTTAGGAAAAAGGCCGAAATGGATATGAAGGAAAGGAAAAGATTGAAAAAGGGTTAAAATGCAAATAGACCCAAGTTTTGGTGTGTTAAAAAAGCGAACAATTTATAGACTAAGTATCATCATCCAAATCAGCACCAAGCAAAACCAACGATTTTTGCACTAAGTGAATACTTTTTACACTAAGTGCACTTTTCTTGAAGACATCAAAACCAAGGCAGTCCATGTCCATAGAAGAATGAACGTTCACATTATCTAAGGGAAACTTAAGTCACACAAAAGTATCATGCATGTAAGTAAAGTAGTGCACACAAGATCACCTATCTCCATATATCTAAGTTATAGGGTATCAGGTGTATAGAACAAGTTATAAGTAAGCAAGAAACAAGGTGAAAGTTATAAACTCGCCTCAAGGTAGGATATGAAGGTCCAAACAAAAAGGTATCTTGATCAGAGAGAGAAGAAAGCCTAGCTTGAGCACTCGACACATCCAAGCTAGCTCCTTCTCTAAGAACAAGGAAACCCTAGGTTAAAGAAGAAGAGAGAAGATGTTTTTCAACCTTAAGCTCAAACTATACCAAGAACACCATTCATACAACCAAGAAAGAACAGAGAGGAAGCAGGGAATCAAGAAAAATGAAGGAAAGAAGATGAACTTACTTTCTTAGATCAAGAAACAAGGTAGGGAAGCTTGACACCACCCAAGAGAGGGTAGATCCTAACCCTAGATGCACATACAAGCAGGATCGGCCAAGATTCTCCTTCTAGAGCTCCTTCTCCTCCACCAAGAAGGAGGGACGAACCTCCAAGAAGAAATAATAGAAGAGGGTATCTAAAGGGTTCATTTGGGTGGAAGAAGAGAGGTACATAGAGCTTATGGTGAGAGAGAATGGTGAGTAGAGGAGTCAAAACTTGCATGCCATGTGTCAAAACTTGGAAAAGAATCACATCCATGCAAAGCAGAACTTCCATCAGATCTTTTGCAAGGATATCTATGGTTTCTTGCCTTACAAAGATTTCCAAGATGTACTATCAGAGTTTCCATCGGATTATGCACATGTACTATCAGAAAACCCATTGGATCATCACCATACTTAGTCATTTTGCCAATTATGACCATCCATCGAATTGTGCACTACAACTAGGGTAACCATCAGTTTTAGGACCTCAAGGTAAGGTAATTGGATCCTCTACTAAAAGGGAGGACCTTAAGATCTTTCATCTACTAGGTGATACCCTTGAAGTATCATCATACTTAAAAAACATCACTTAGGTGGAAGCCCTAAGTTCTCAACCCAAAGGAGAAACAATATGATGGTGTATCCAATGCATCCAAAGGAGAAACTATATCAAACATGTTATGAAAACTAATGAAGCACAACATTCATATGTGGAAATTTTAGATAAATCCCTAGTTAAGAAAAAATTGCATAAAAGCCCTATGAAGCACATATATTGCAAAACTCCATCAAACAATGTACAAACTGGACCAAACTTGAAAGTTAGCTTTGTATCATGATATTAAATCATGGATTAGGGTTTGATTAAGGTTTCAAGAACTTAATTAAGACAAGAAATCATGTTCAACCATAAATCAAGGTCAAGGGTCTTACCACCAGTGATTTTGCCCCTCAAATCCTACATAAACAAAGACGGGTACTCCTACACATCTCATCTGCTAACTCCCATGTGGATTCCTCCAAACCATGGTGATGCCACAAAACCTTCACTAAGGCTAGGTCCTTATTCTTTAGCTTTTGCATGCACTTATCCAAGATCAACACATGATCCTCTACATAAGAAACATCCTTGTCTAACTCTACCTCTACTGGCTGTATCATCTCCCCTATATCTGGTGACACTTCCTCAACATGGAAGAGATTGTGCAACCTATGCAACACTGGTGGTATATCCAACTTGTATGCCACATTTTCAACTTATGCCAAGATAGGGCAAGGTCTCATCAACCTAGGAGATAGCTTACCGTTCTTATCAAACCTCAGCACACCTTTCCAAGGGGAAACCCTGATATACACGTAGTCTCCAACTTGTAACTCCAACTGTCTGTAAAGGGTATCGGTATACAACTTCTGTCTGTCCTGGCCTACTTTCAATTGTTATTGTATCACCTTGATCTTCTTTGTAGTCTGATGTACTAACTCAGGACCCAAAAGTTGGTACTCTCCTAGCTCATACCAATAAAGAGATGATTAACAACATCTTGTGACAAAGTTTCATATGGTGCCATATCTATACTTCTCTGATAGTTGTTGTTGTAGGCAAACTCGATCAAACTTAGGTGAACGTCCCAACTACCAAGAAACTATAGAGAGCATGCTCCCAAAAGATCCTCCAACGTTTAAATGGTCATTTTTGACTGACCATCTGTCTACGGATGAAAAGTTGTGTTGAATCTCAGTTGTATACCCAAAGTTGTATGCAGATGTTCCCAATACCTGCTAGTAAACTAAGAACCTCTATTACATACTATGGTAACTGAGATACCATGAAAATAGACTAACTCATCAACATAGATCTATGCCAACTTCTTTGCTGTATAATCATCTTGACTGGGAGAAACTAAGATGACTTTGTCAACCAGTCAACTATCATCCAAATGGAATCATGACCTTTAGTTGTCTTTGGAAGACTAACCAAAAAGTCTATGATTATATGATTCCATTTCCACTGTGGTATTGGTAAAGGTTGCAAAGTCCTTATAGGCTTATGATGCTCTACTTTGACCTGCTGACAAACTGGACACTTGGCAATGAACTCTGCCACATCACTCTTCAGACCTAGCCACCAATACAAATCCTTTAGTTTGCGGTACATCTTTGTACTATCGGTATGCATCACATACATTAAGGAATGAGCCTCCTCAAATACCATATCCCTCAGGACATTAACATCTGGAATCATTGTCATGTTATGAAAACACACTATTTCATCATTTGTCTCATAGAAACCATCATGCCTATCGCTGCCAAACTCTAATTTGATATATTGTATCATGGTATCATTCTTATATGTGTCTCTGATCTGTTGTATCAATGTCAGCTTAACCTGCAAATGTGATAACAACCCTACCAACAAATATACTTCCAACTGTACATTCATCTCTTAAGAGACAGTAACATATATGGCTTGTGATGTACCATAGAGTGTAATTATGCCTTATCTGTATATGATGAAAAATATAACTTCCTGCTCAGTGCATCAACCACCACATTCACCTTCCTTGGATGGTAGTCTATCGTGCAACATATTTTTTGATCAAATCCATACATCTCCTCTGTCTCATTTTCATCTCCTGCTTCGAGAAGATATACCAAAGATTCTTGTGGTCTGTGAAGATCTAACACTTTTCCACATACATATAGTGTCTCCAAATATTTAGGGCAAGAACTACTAAAGATAACTTTGGGTCATGAGTTGGATAGTTCTCCTCATGTTTCTTAAATTTTTGTGTAGAAAAACAAATCACATTCTTGCCCTACATCATCATGCATCCCAAGTCATTCTTCAAAGTATCATAGAAGATGGCATAGTCTTTCCCTTGCTCTAGAAGTACTAACACTAAGGCACTGGTCTACTTCTCCTTTAGCAACTGGAAAAAACACTAACACTTCTCATCCTAGACAAAAGGAACGAATTTTCTAGTCAACTTGGTTAAGGGTAATGCTACAACACTGAAATTCTTAATGAATCCCCTGTAGCAATCTGCCATACCTAGGCAACTTCTAACTTCAATCAGTGTCTTCGGATGTTCCCACTCTACCATAGACTCCACCTTCTTCGGGTCTATATAAATACCCTTAGTAGATATGACATGACCAAGGAAAGATACCTCAGTCAACCAGAACTTGCACTTTCTAAACTTGGCATACAGTCGGTACTTCCTCAACAATGTTGATGCTTGGCGAAGATGTTGCTCATGTTGTTTATTGTCCTTGGAGTATATCAATATATCATCTATAAATACAACTACAAAATGATCAAGATATGGTCTGAACACCATGTTCATCAAGTCCATAAACGTTTTTGGTACATTGGTTAGCCCAAACGGCATAACCACGAACTCACAATGACCATACCTAGTCCTAAAAGTAGTCTTAGGCATGTCATCTGCCTTGATCCTCAACTAGTGATATCCTTACCTCAAGTCTATCTTGGAGAACATTTTAGCACCTCTCAACTGATCAAAAAAATCATCACTCTTCAGTAATAGGTACTTGTTCTTCACTGTAACCTTGTTCAATTGTCGATAGTCTATGCAAAGCCTCATAGAACCATCCTTCTTCTTCAAAAACTTCACGAGAGTACCCCAAGGAAAAGTGCTTGGTCTGATGAAACCCTTTTCCAGTATCTCCTACAGCTGTTTCTTCAACTCTTGCATCTCTACCAATGCCATCCTATCAGGTGCATGTGCTATGGGTTGAGTTCTAGGTACTAGGTTGATCTCAAAAACAATCTCTCTAGGGGGTGAAACACTAGGAAACTCGTCTGAAAAGACATCCTCAAAGTCACACACTACTAGTACCTCCCGGATGGTAGGAATCCCCATCTTTTTATCCACAACATATTCCAAGAAGGCCTCACACCCTTGTCTCATTAGCTTTGTAGCTACCACGAATGACACCAAACATGTAGGAAAAATCTTCCTATCTCCTTGGAAGATCTAAGAGATATCTCCATCACAAAACTTCACTACCTTAGAAATACAATCCAAAACAACCTTATACTTCTCCAAGGTATCCATCCCTAGGATCATATCGAATCCATGCATGTCAAGTGGCATAAGATTCACTTGTATGTTGCCTCCTGAGAAAGAAAGAACACAAGAGGGACATATTTCCTGCAACTCCGTGGAACCAAATAAAGGGGTTTCAAGCAAGAGGCTATTAGATCTACTACAAATAGGAAGATAACAAACTACTTGTCACCTCTCTAGTGATAAATGAGTGTGTCACACCCAGTTTCAAACAAAATAGGTACAAAAGAAGAAGATAAGTCAGAATGAAAAAGTTCCATCTGACCTATCATGACCCATGGGTTGACCACTCCTTCTGGCTAACTCATATAATACAATCTAACCATCACATGTTGTCATCCTCACCCTCTTGCAACTGGTCCAGATGACCCTGCCTGAGATGCCTGATAGCATCCTCTACCACTGCCATTTCTATATTGTTGTTGTTGCAAACCTTACTGACTCTGTCTCAGTTATTGTGTCACTTCCCCATCCTTCATAGGGCAAGACCACCTCATATGCCCTACTTATCCACACCTATAACAAGTTCTTAAATCATATTTTGGTCGAGACGACCTTGTTACTGAGACTAATGTTGAACTGTTCACCCCTACTGGTAGAAAGTTGCGACCTCTACCCTTACTCAGGGACCACTATGACTGTGCTCGTCATCTCGGCATAGAAAAGGTCGACTTCTATTGTGACTTTGGAAATGAAAACCTCGACTTCTTGAAGACATTAGACGACTGACCTTGAAACTGAGTTAATTTCTTCCTTGACTTGGCTTCACACTTCTCAATATCATACCTCTAAATCTTCCTCATAGACTCCACATAGATAGAGAACTTCTCCATGTCTTCAAAGCAGATGTTTCCATAGACAACTTAGAGCTCAGACCCTTCTCAAACCTCCAAATCATCTCCTTTTCCATGGTTTCCATATAAGGATAGAACCTCAACAACTCCATAAACCTTGCTTCATAGTTATTGATAGACATCAACCCTTGGCACAACTACTCAGATAGAGTTGTCTTCTCATACAGATATGTCTTCGGGAAGTAGCAGCTCTTCTAGAACTCATAACAAATCCTAGTCTCTTCTCCTCTTCTATGGCCCACCAATAGATAGAATTGCCCTTAAACAGGTAAACTACATGCCTCACCTTGTCCTTATCTGGGATGTTCAAGATCTTGAACACCTTCTCTAGCTTAGTTAACCACATAATGGTGTTTGTAGGGTTGTTGTACCCACATACTTGGTAGCTCCTACACACGCCAGTCTCTCAAACATCTTCTTGGGACCCTGAGATCTGCATTAGGGACTACTGCCCCCGGTTGTGGTATAGGCACTCTATACGTTATGTGTGTAGCCGTCGCCATGAGATGTCCAAACATGGACTAGAAATCTAGATTTTGCATGGTTGTAGGATCAAAAGGAGGTGGTGTGGGCCATTTTGGTCTAGTCACAGGTACTCTACCATCATGTACCACCCTCCACCACCACCTCCTGGCACGACATATCTACTCTTTGCATGCTCTTCATGTTCTCTAGAGATATCTGCATAAGAATAACCTATGATTAGATATGTTGTATTATGTAAGAACAAACACAAAACCTAAGTCCTATGTCCCTATAGACTTAGCAAACCTAAAGCTTTGATACCAACTTAACTATGGAACCCAACCATGCCAAATGAGATTACTCAAAACCAAAACATGTATGATCACCACTTAACCACATAGTAGAAAAAGGGGATGATCAAAACCGATTAAAACATCACAAACATATCCATGAACAGTCACATATAAATCCATGATCCAATAGGAAGCACATACCCTACTGGGTATTTACATGTCTGTCCATTGGCCTTAGTTGCCACCTATATACAAAAGATATCATCCACATATATACATGAAATATACATCATCATCATATTGCCAAAAACTTGAGTTTATATATATCATCTACAAAGCATCCCATGCCCATACCTGAGAGTATAAGGACGAATCACATGAACTACTAGCCAACCTTCAGCTCCTATTGATCCCCAACCTGCTCTTCCTCAAAACCATGAGCCAGATGACATCACTAATGCTCACCTAAAAAGTTGTAGTGGCCCAAGAGGTGATATACATATACCAACGAGAGATATATCTCTCAAAAATGTCTATTGATTACATAAGGTTATATGATTAAATAGATATATCAAATTAAATATATAGGATTACAGCAAGCGTGGTTAACCTGATATTCAAATCAATAGATAAAGCCATCACCCTTTAAATAGTTGATTTCTCTTACCATATCATATATAAAATACATTTAAGAAACAAGTCAAGGGTTATCGACCAATGTGAAGCATGGTTAATCCTAAATAGATATGCTACATAGTTGGATTACGTCTTTTATTAAGCCATGGGGAGTTTGAGTTATACCACTCAAACATCAAACTGACCATTGTGAAGTGCTATTCAATTTTGTACAAGATCTAGGTGAGTCAGAATCCTAAAATCTCTTCACCCTCGGTCAGTACAAGTCTTCTGCAGTGACATATATAGTCAAGTTGCAATCATCCTAGTCCACCCTTGGTATATAGGTAATGGCACTAATAACCAGGGTATACAACCCTATCATTCAAGGTACAACTGCCGCTTTCCTCAATCACATCACTTATACAAGTATCCGAGACACGGCCTCAACCGCTCTCAATTTGAGAGGCATGACTGCAGCCTCCAAGACCTTAGGATGATGATGACAAGGATGTACTCTCCCTGCTCCCGTACATACTCAATAGTATGCGATTTCGAGCTTCCCTTCTAGAATACTCGTTTCCCCCATCCAGCAAGTCCTTACATTGGAATGGTTCTACTTCACAGGGAACTACATGATTAGGGTTTCACTTGATTAGTTAACGCCAGTTGAGTGAGTTAAGGTTGCATCAATCAAGCTACATACTAACCCTAAAAGTTTCCTACAAAACATGGGTATATAACAACTCCAGAAGATATAAGATGTATGAGATATATTCTTAATAAAAACATCATATGATACCAATCCTTGTCACATATGAAGAGAATTTCACCTCCATTAGGGCTCAAGACATGACCAAAGGTCATTAGGACCATCACATAATCTCCTATAAGAACATCGCTATCTTTCAACACCTTGTATAAGGTTCAACAAGCATCATCAAATTCGTGGTACATAGTTGTAACATAAGATAACATTACTCATAAGGGCTATGACGAGAACAAGGTAATGTGTTAGGGTTACCGTAACATTATGAGATTATTCCTCCATCATATCAACATACAAGAAATATAGATATGATTAATCATCATCACATAATCAATTTAAGTTAGGTTCAACAAGGTAGCATGGATTGGTATTAAAAATGAGCACAGGAGGATAAACCATCAAATCTTAAACTTGCTTAGGAAAAAGCATAACACTTACACATTTCATCCCCATTAGATCATGGATGTACTCAAGCCAAAACACCACCATTGAATCATAAACACAAAACACAAACCATCAGATCATGTGCATCAAGAACAACCATCAAACATAGACTTAAACCAAAGCCATCAGATCTTGAATCTATGGAAACCATCAGATGTCATATGAAACCAGCTAGTCAGGTGACTAGGAAAGCCATCTGATCATGCATCTAGATAGACCATCATTTCATTGTTGCACTTAACCAAAAACAAGCCATCGAACATTGAGGTACTTAGCCAAAACAAAGTTATTGGATCATTGAAGCACTTAGACAAAATCAAGACCTTCGGATCTTTATGGCACTAAGCCAAAATAAAACCATAGGATCCCTAATGGATAGAAAACCATCAGATCTTGTTAGGTAAGACATCATTATTTACCAAGTAAAGATAATCAGTTTCTATGCTTAGTGAAACCATCCTTTCATTCACCAAGTGAAAACATCATCCAAACGCCAAGTAAAGCCACCAATTTAAAGACCAAGGTAGTGTCATTTATTTGTACACTAAGTAAAACCATCATTTTTCTACTATTAACAACCCATTGTTTCAAGGGAAAGTAACCCATATATTTGTAGACTAAGTATCATCATCCAAATATGCACCAAGTAGAACCAATGATTTCTGCACTAGGTGAAGACTACTTTTTACACTAAGTACACTTTGCTTCAAGCCATCAAAACCAAGGAAGTCCATTTCCATAGAAGAAAGGACGTTAACATGATCAAAGGGTATCTTAACACACACAAAAACATCATGCATATATTTAAAGTAGTGCACACAAGATCACCTATCTCCATATATCCAAGATCTAGGGTATGAGCTATATAGAGCAAGTTATAAGTAAGAAAGAAACGAGGTGAAAGTTATATGAATCACCTTAAGGTAGGAGATGAAGGTCCATACATAGAAGTATCTCTAAGAGAGAGATAAGAAACCTTATCTTGAGCACTCCACATGTCCAAGCTAGCTCCTTCCCCAAGAACACGGGAACCCTAGGTTGAAGAAGATGTTCTTCAACCTTAAGCTCAAACTCCATCAAGAACACCATGGATCTGACCGAGAAGGAAGAGAGAGGAAGGAGGGAAGAAATAAAAATGAATGAAAGAATATGATATTACTTGTTTTGGTCAAGAAACAAGGTAGGGAAACTTCACGCAATCTAAGAGAGGGTAGATCCAAACCATAGATTCACATGCAAGCAAGCTCGGCCAAGCTTCTCTTTCTAGAGCTCCTTCTCTTCCACAAAGCAAGAGGGACGAACCTCCAAGTAGCAAGAAAAGACGATGGTGTCTAAGGGTTCGTTTGGGTGGAATGAGAGGGTATATAAAGCTTATGGTGAGAGAGAAAGGTGATTAGAGGTGTCAAAACATGCATGCCATGTGTCAAAACTCGAAAAAAACATCACATCCATGCAAAGCAAAACTTCCATCAGATCTTTGCAAGGATATCAATGGTTTCTTTCCTTAGAAATATTTTAAGATGTACTATCAGAGTTTCAATTGGATTATGCACATGTACTATCAGGAAACCCATCAGATCATCACCATACTTAGTCATTTTGCCAATTCTACCCATCCATCGGATTGTGCACAACAACTAGGGTAACCATTAGTTTTAGGACCTCAACAGAAGGTCATAGGATCTTCTACTACAAGGTAGGACCATCGGATCTTTCATACTCTAGGTAATACCCTCGAATTATCACCATACTTAGAAAAACATCACTTAGGTGGAAATCCTAAGTTCTCAACCCTAAGGAGCAAAAATCGGATTGTGTATCCAATGCATCCAAAGGAGAAACTATATTAAATATGTTATGAAAACTGATGAAGCACAATGGTCATATGTGAAAACTATAGGACAAACCCAATTTATGGGAAAATTGCATAAAAGCCCTTACAAGCACATATATTGCAAAACTCCATCAAACAATGTCCAAACTGGACCAAACTTGAAACTTAACTTTGTCTCATTATATAGATCATGGATTAAGGTTTTATTAAGGTTTCAAGCACTTAATTAATATAAGAAATCATGTTCAACCATAAATCAAGGTTAGGGGTCGTACTGTTACCCTAATTAATTGTATGTAACCTATGCATAACCTCATAGATCCACCTTCATCTTCATGAACAACTCTAGAGAAACCAAAAGGGACAAGCTCAGTTGTGGGAAACCCTTATGCAACAATTTCCTAAGATCAACCTTCAAATCCTAATCTATGTTGGTGCCATACAATATGGTGATTGTGATGTGGGTTGCAACTTGACATAGGTTGATCTTAAAATCAATCTCTCTAGGAGGTGATACACCTTGAAACTCATTAGGAAACATGACCACAAACTCTTACACCATGGAAATATGCTCTATCCTCAAATTCTTCACCTTGATATCTACAACATGTGCCAATAAAGTTGTATAATTCTACCTCATCATCACTACTATAGTTTCTAGCACTAGACACGTAGGGATGATTCCTTGGAAAAATTAAGAGACATTACTGTATCTAAAACTTGTACCCTTGGATCCATAGTCCTAAACAATCATATACTTATCTAAGATATCAATCCCTAGTATCACATTGAATCTATGAATGTAAGTGGCATGAGATCCACTCAAGTATTGTGTCCCAAGAAACAAAGTAAACAAGATAAACACACCTCCTACAAAATATCAGAACCATTCAAAGGGGATTGCAAGAAAAATTGATTAGATATACTACTATAGGAAAGTTATGAAGGAGAATTGACACTCTCATGGTAAATGAGTGTGGCAAAATAGAATCAACCAAAACATGTCTGTAACATGAAACACAAGTCATAATGAAAAAGTTTCATTTGACATGTCATGCCATGTTGGTTGATGAATCCTCCAAAATGAGTCATATCATAGACTGAAGTCCTTGCTAGCTCACAAACCCGGCCCGACTTCAACCTATGTGTCCTAATGACCCTGTCTATGGGGCATGTCCATGTCCTCTTCTAGATCCATTGTAGTTTTGTGATCCATATTGGATCTACCTCTACCCAACCCCAACTTCAACCTATTTGTCCTCATGATCCTATCTGTAGGGTATGTCCATGTCCTCTTCTAGATCCATTGTAGTGTTTTGATCCCCGTTGGATCTACCTCTATTTTTGTGTCACCTCCTGGTACAACCGTGGGTGGAACATCTTTACATTCCCACATTTCCCACACTGATAGCACTGACTCACTACTACAGAAGTGCCTTTTAGTGTCGGTTGTTTAACCCCCTTTGGCGTCGGTTTCGGAACGACGCCTATGTGGGCGCCGCTAAAAGGTTGGACACTTCAGCTTCGGTTAAAAAACCGACGCCTATTTAATATAAAGGCGTCGGTTTTTTATAAAACACCGACGCCAAAAGGGTTCGCGCCACAGAAAACGACGTCATCTAGGACGCTTTCTGCGTCGGTTATATACTAAAACACCGACGCAAAAAAGTGTCCTAGATGACTCCCATTTCCTGTAGCGCGAACACTTTTGGCGTCGGTGTTCAACAAAAAACCGATGCTGTAAGTCTGTGCTGACGGTTATCGGTAAATAACCGACGCCTATTTCTATTTTTTTTTTATAAATCTGTTTGCAGGCCTGCTGTGGCTGGTCAGCAGGATGAGAACCTACAGTTCAGTTTTCTGAACTGCAGGTTTACGACATCCCTTGATATCAGCCTACAAACAGGCCACAAACCTGCAAAATTAACATAAAAAGATTCACACAAGTAGATACATTCAGACATCAATTCAATTGTCACGTTCACACATATAGAATCATTCAAATACATGTTTTAACATTCAGAAACATTCATTTACAAAGTATCATTCATCATCACTATCAACATCCCAATTATATCTTACAGTTGCCACTGTTTGTACAGCTATTGCCCATTCTTCTCTTACTTCATTTAATGATTCCCTCGTATATGGAGCATGTACATTTTTTAAGCGTTTGCCTATAGTGTGGTCAGTTTTAAACACCTGCAAAGAGAATGATGTATATATATAAGTAATAATATAAAAATAAGATTGATATATTTCATACTAACTAATGAGACTATATATAATACCTCATGTATGGTATCGATGTCCAATGCGGCATGTTTGATAATCATCTGCATAAATCGCATCACATAGTATGCGCATGCCCAGCCATTGTCTTGTGTAGCGCACTATAAATTGAAACATACAAATTAATACAACTAAGCACAATTCACATCAATAATATATACATTGGAGTCGGGGAGTCGGGAACTTACTTTTACGTTCTCCCAAGACAATGGCTGGTTCTTTTTCCTTGGGACCTTTCCTCCAGCATTTTTGAATGCATCTAAACCCCTACATGTTAATATAACACACTAAGTTGCATAAGTAAATAGTAATGTAATAAAAGATGTTAACGGATATAAAAAATGAAATATTTCTCACCAGAATAATGCCATTCTCATTACGTGTCCAATTTTAGTGTTTAATGTACTTCCTGCGGGATCTAGATAATAAACAGTGAACGTCCCGGGGACAATAACTAGTAACTCCCAATGTCTACCACTAGAGGTAAAAAGTTAACAATTAATAACTCAAAATGCAAAATAATAATGGAATTTTCTTAAGTCCAAATTATAAATAAAGCAAACTTACTTGACATTGAATGGAGCTATTATTATCGTCTTCATTTGATGACCAAAAATTGTAAAAGCATCTATACAGTATTGTTGAACACTATCAGGGTCTTTAGCTACCATACTAATCAATGATGGAATCAAAAATCCCACATGATCATATGCAAATTGTTTGCAATGATCTTCGATTAAGTAGCTGCAAAACATATAGACGTATGCATTAATATATAAGAAACTAGATCACCGGATCTTACACAAGGTATATGGATGTATAAACAAGATCTCACCTTATCCATGTCTCTATCATTGATGTATTCAACCAATCATACATAAACAGCTCAATAATATATTGTATAAATAAAGAGCTGTCGTATGATTGACCTGCATAATCTGCATCTAAAGAAACAATTATAGGGCAAAGTATATTATGTGCCCGTAGCCAACATGCCATTCCCCTACAAGCAGGACCTAACGGGTATTGTAGGTCAGTTGGAACCCAAGTTGGTAATGTGGGAATTGGAGGTGGAGGCCTAGGTGCTCCTGGTGTCTTCTTTTTAACCTGTATATATAATTTCAGATCAGTTGACATCATATATACACATTAACAGTCTAAATCAATGTAAATTTATCTTACAATTTCAGTCGTGTAGAGGACATCTGCTTTGGGCCACAATATGACCCCGCTTTCTGCCTCACCAAGTGTATCAATATCTGGGTGGGCATATGGCAACGCAACTTCCCTCCAATCGGGTAATACATGTATCGGGCTCACACGAATGTAGCCCTGCGGCATTGGAGTCCCATGAAACGTTGCCCCAGGAAGGGACTGGTAAGCTTGTGCCTCTGTAACAACATAGTTTTCCATTCGTAAGCGGCATGGCTTCAATGCCTACAAATTTACGTAAAGAATGTTATACATATATACATATCATCTTGAAAACATATCATCTTGAAAAGACTAGCTACAATGTCATAAACAATACTTACAACAGACGTGTTAGGCGATGGGTCTCCAGGATTACTTGCAGTCTGTGCACCAGGAGAAGAGTGGGTCGGCATAGGCTGATTGGAAGCCTGAGATGTCTGCCACCGCAGCAATTCTTCCTTGACCTTCTCAGCAACCACATCGTTGAGCTTCTTAGCAACTATATCCTCGACTCTCTTATTCTCCTATACATGGATAAAACAAATATTAGCTTTTTATTAATGAATTTCCTTTTGCAGTAACATTATAAAAATAGAATATATATGTTACCTCTTCTTGAGAAAGTCCCGCTCTGGGTTTGCGCTGGGATGGCCCAAAGAATGCTTTGATGCCCACACCAGCGCCGGCACCTCTAACACGTCCAGGATGCTCTGGGTTACCCAGAGCAACTGTCAATTCATCCCTTGTTCCCTGAGGGATGAACGTTCCTTGTTTTCTCTACTCGTGCAGCTCCTGCTAATCACCATAAACAAAAATTGGTAAGTTAACACCACAAATAATCAATATTCAAATGATTGCTCTAAGAGTTGTATTTTACCATTTTTGCAGCCGCCTCAGCAGTTTCGGGCTTCTTTATTTCACCCTTCTTGTTTTTCCTGCCAGCTATCCAGATATCATGGCGAGGGAAGGGTGTGGCCGCAGACTCCTGAGTAGTCGCAGACTCCTGAGTAGCCGCAGACTCCGCCTGTAGTCTTTGGCGAACGCTTGCATAGCCTTTTGGACCCATAGTATGGTCATGTACATTCAGTGCACACCTTGCTTTTTGTGTGTCACTGAGGGCCTAGTTAGTATGCACATTTATAATTAGGTTAGTAGCACTAAATGTTAATCTTGAATAGGTGAATACAATGTATATTAATTAAAATGGGAGTGACGCCTAATACCTTGAATTCTTCAGATTTTCTTGAAGCAACAAAAGTGTCCCAATCTTCTTTGTCCAAGAAGTTCCATTGTTCAAGGGCTGACTTCTTCTTCTTATCACCCTATCTTATGTATTCTCTGTTCAGATTTGTCCTGTAATTCCTAAGCATCTTTCCAGCGCGTTGCATCACACTTTTACGATGCAACATCTCATCCAATGCAAACAGATTCTGTAAAATAGAAATGTTATTAACTAGTACCAAAAATATAATTGCAAATAATAGAATTTGTAATCTACAAAATAGAATTGCAAATAATAATAACTCACGCATAAATCTTTCCATATCAAGTCTTTCTTCGCCTGAGGAACTTTATGCCAATTATCATATTTAACACCACAATGGCTTCGAGTGACAACCCCAAGATAGTTTATAAAATTATTGCGGTTCACTCCAATTGCATTCCCTCCATTATCAAACTCCACAACCAATTTGGATCCACTGCCACTCAGCGCAAGTAACTTTTTCAACAGAGTGATACCCCTTTTCTTGTTAAGTTTTTGTTGCTGCGCATCAAGTTGCTCAATTGCTTCAGTGGGTAGCTGTGCATCATCAACCTAAAATTTGACAAAAATAAACACACCGAATTAAGCCAATATAGAAATATAGGATATATGACATAACTAGAAGATAATGAATTTTATAGAAATACGGGATATGTTTTTAGAACTTACGTTGGTATCCTCGTCATGCTCGTCATGGACAGCATGCTCATCATGGACTTCATGCTCATCATGGACATCATTCTCATCATGGTGAGCCATCTGAAAATTTCATTAAAAAGGAAAACATTTAGCATTTGTATCAACTAGAATAAGGAAAACATTTAGCATTTGTATAAACATACATGTCTCTAAAACTGTGATCTTTTATCAATTAGCAATCCTTCAATGTACAAGTAATATAAAAAACAATGATTGTTCACATTCTAGGCCAACAAACACATGTGATGTCATTCTTATATATAATAAATGTGTACCACCTATCCCATCCTTGAACACCTAATCTCACTAGTAAGTGTATAATGTGTATTGGGTTTTCAAGAAAATTTCGGCAGCATTTCCCCGCTGTTCTCTAAGTACATATGTACTTAGAGAACAAACGGGGAAATGCTACCAAAATTTTCTCGAAAACTCAATACACATTATACACTTACATCCTAAGTGAGATTAGGTGTTCAAGAACAGTCCCAAACCGGGGACTATCCAAGATTTACTCCTAATGAGTAAATCTTGGATGGGTTTCTAGGCCAACAAACACAATAATAGATATCTACAATGAAGCCGGACTCCATACAAACAGTATATAATTTAGTGATTGTTCATTCTAATTTATATCAATGTACAAGTAATATAAAAAACAATGATTGTTCACATTCTAGGCCAACAAACACATGTGATGTCATTCTTATATATAATAAATGTGTACCACCTATCCCATCCTTGAACACCTAATCTCACTAGTAAGTGTATAATGTGTATTGGGTTTTCAAGAAAATTTCGGCAACATTTCCCCGCTGTTCTCTAAGTACATATGTACTTAGAGAACAAACGGGGAAATGCTGCCGAAATTTTCTCGAAAACCCAATACACATTATACACTTACATCCTAAGTGAGATTAGGTGTTCAAGAACAGTCCCAAACCGGGGACTATCTAAGATTTACTCCTAATGAGTAAATCTTGGACGGGTTTCTAGGCCAACAAACACATTTGATGTCATTCTTATATATAATAAATGTGTACCACCTATCCCATCCTTGAACACCTAATCTCACTAGTAAGTGTATAATGTGTATTGGGTTTTCAAGAAAATTTCGGTAGCATTTCCCCGTTGTTCTCTAAGTACATATGTACTTAGAGAACAAACGGGGAAATGCTACTGAAATTTTCTCGAAAACCCAATACACATTATACACTTACATCCTAAGTGAGATTAGGTGTTCAAGAACAGTCCCAAACCGGGGACTATCCAAGATTTACTCCTAATGAGCCAATCTTGGACGGGTTTCTAGGCCAACAAATACATGTGTTGTCATTCTTATATATAATAAATGTCTATAAAGTACAGGCAACATGGTTAATCCTAATCAATAGAGCATTATTAAATAATAAATCAAGAAATCAATAGTTTCAAACAAAAGGTCTAGGAATCTTTACTAGACATTATATGTATCCCTAATCATCATATTTAACATACTACATTATTATGAACATCCAGATCAGATTAAGATCATACTATGTTATAACCATTGGTTTAATAACCCTATTTCTGCATGTACATGTTTATCAACTTTAAAACCCTATAATTCATGAAATCATTCTAATTCAATTTAATATGTTGGGATCACATAATTATATAATGACATCAGAATATATAGAAGAATCATAATTAACATGATTAACAACATGCTCATCAAACTAGGGTTTTCTTGAATATCATCTAATATTTGTGTACTAGACATTATATTTATCCCTAATCATCATATTTAACATACCATTATTATGAACATCCAGATTAGATTAACTCTAATCAAATACATTACATGCATTTTTATCACAACAATTTGATCGATGCATAAAAAAGCAGAGCAGCTAGCAGCGGGAAGACCAACCTTGTCAGAGGGAAGAAGGCAGAGGCTCTGGTGACTCTGGCTGGAGAAGTAGCTAGCAGCGACGGCGGTGGAGGAGCAGCTAGCAGCTCCGGTGGCTCTGGCGGTGGTTGCGGCGGCACGACGACGGTGGAAAAGCACCAGGCGGCGCCGAAGAGTCAGGCGTGGTGGCGGCCTCAGGCGCTTGGAGCAGCAGGGGCAGGCAGAAGGGGCGGGCAGTAGGGGCGGCGGAGAAGGGGGCACGGAGAAGGAGGAGTGGTGGTGGAGAAGGGGGCGCCGGAGAAGGGGGCGCCGGAGAAGAAATAGCCGGAGAAATGGCACTGGAGAAGAAATCGCCGGAGAGAAATCACCGGCAGCAGAGAAATAGGGTAATTGCTCGCAATGAAACAGAAGAAAGGGGAAGAGTCGGGCGATCGCGGAGTATAAGTTCCCAAATAGCGTCGGTTGTTTAAAACAACCGACGCCTAAACATCTTTAGCGTCGGTTGTTTGCAACAACCGACGTCCAATTGGACGATATTTTCATGAAATTGTTTGGCGGGAACCACCTTCAGCGTCGGTTATAAAAGGATAACCGACGCTGAAAGTGACACTTTTTGCGCAAATTTTCATCGCACATAGGCGTCGGTTTATACCTACATGACCGACGCTGACAATGACACTATTTTTTTTATCAAAATTTGGATTTCGCGGCCGACTTTCAGCGTCAGTTTGTTATAAACAACCGACGCTGAATACAAAGCGGTACCCGTGTCTGGCTGGTCTTTGAATATAGACGTCGGTTTGCTTAAACAACCGATGCCTAACATATAAGGCATCGGTTTTCCTTAATAACCGACGCCCAGAAAAGTGACATTGAATGCTATTTCTGTAGTAGTGACTTGACTCAAAGTGACATGGATCAATGTGAATTTTTTGAAGGTGAAACATTATGTCCCATATTGTGGCATAGATAGTCATTGTCACTGACATATTACATGAAATAATTTCCCTAGAAGGTGGAAAACCTCATTATTTTCCCTCTTTAAGAGACCACTTTATCTCTACATATGCCCCTGAATCATACAATGCATGTCTATTGTAATTGTTGATATTTTTGTTGTTGTGGTGTCAAATACCTAAGCTTCTTATAGTTAACATTGCTCTCCGTAGGACTGAGATGACCACTTCCATGATTGTGCAACACGACTAGCCACCTACCTTCTATCAATTCTCCTAACAACCTCTAAAAAGGATAATGACTTCACATGAGTCTCTATAGTTAATGCCAACTAATCCAAATCTACGTTCAAACCCTTATCAAACATTTGGACGCTTTCCCCCTCTATGAAATCTAGGTGACGAAAAAACACATCAACAACTCCATTAAATGTTCCTTATAGCCATTCAGAAACAAATTCCTTTGGCTCTAAATATTCTCAAATTTGTTCATCTTCCCCTCCAAGTAAAATTGGGGAATTTATCTACCCTCAAACTGTGAGGTCCTATTGATGACTTACATGAAACCTATCAACCCTAAAGTCTTCATGTGAGTGTAATATAGGGTTATGGGTGGATAGGGAAAATCTAACTTTTGATTTGCATGATATCTAAGTACGTACATTATATACTTGTACAAGTTTTTACATTGAGTATACAATCATGAAAATATTCATCATTTAAGTGCATTGATCTTCAACTATCGACTTAGTACGATCTCCTCATCTTCTTGAACCCTAAAATACTCAAGTAGCATGTTAGATCCACAAAAATGAAATGTTTGTCATCATCAAAACAATGGGTATGATAATGTCCAATTTAGCCAACAATCTCCCCCTTTTTGAAGATGAAAAACATTCCTAAAATATTAGCAAAAGATTTGAAATGAAATAAGTTTCATACTTGTGACATACCTCAAATGAATAATTCTTTGGATCTCATAAAATGTATGCTAATATGCTTAAGGAGATATGGAACATGATATCCATCTTTAAGTCAATTTAGCACCAATTAATATCAAGCCAATAGATCATGAAACTCATGAGAATATTTTACTTTATTTTGTTTTATTTTATTTCTCCCCCTTTGTCATTGAAAAAGATAATCATATGTCTAAATCAATAAGACTCTCCCTTAATTGATTACTCCTCCTTAATTGTTTACTTCAAAAAGAAAGTCAAATTTAGCCAAAATTTAAAAACCAATATTAATTTCTCAACCATGTACAAGGATGTTAAGCCCTGAAATAATATGAGATTCCTTTAGGCTCATGGTGGGATCAATAAATATATTTCTATCATAATTTCTCAACCATTTACAAGGGATGTTAAGCCCTAAAATGATATGAGATCCCTTTAGGCTCACAGTGGGATCAATAAATGTATCTCTAACCAATTATAAGGGATGTTAAGCCAGTATTGGTATAGAGAATCCAATTAAGAGCAAGACCAAAAAGATATGCACATTATATCCAAGAAATTTGTGAGCTCCCCCTTAATCTCATAAAAAAAGTGGGCTCAAAAAATGTTAACATATTTAAAATCATAACCAGCTTTAAAATCAATTGATCAAGTAAGACTATGAGTCAATTTTTATGATTTTCAAGCAATCTTGTTTCTTGCACTATTTTGATTTCAAAATTTCTCTCATTCTATGTATTTGACAAGAAGAGGAAATTCTATATTTAACATACCAATGTTGGGTGTAAGTGAATGATTTGATTTACAAATAAGCATTTCTGTCAGGCTTATTTTCGATTGACCACGACTTCGATTGGGGCGCCCCTCGGTTGAACTCCTAGTCGGCCGAGAGGCAGTTCTGCAAAACCTACAGATTATTTAGAATGACCCAAGATATAACATTTTCTTCTATATTAGCATAATATACCAATTCAACCTTCTTTTTGTAGGCATATTCAATCTTGTTTCAACTCATGGATTTAAGCAACATTGTTTTCTTCTTTTATGATTTTATTATGAAAACATTTTTTTTCATTTGAAGAGTTTGATATCCTTATGAGTGGATAGAATTAAATAACATATGAACGGCCTCAAGTCTATCCATAGACACATAAGTCATATTAAAGTCTTCTTTCTCTCATATCCTAGCTTTATCATGCCCATTTAGTTCCAATGAATATTTCACCTTTAAGTCTAGGAACTAAATCTAATGCATTATTATTGGTAATAAATTGTCTAATAATCAAATCTTTTAGGAGATATGACTAAGTCTAGAGTATTTTGGATATAATCATCATTTATTCTTCATTTCTCTTAGATATAGACTTATAAATCCAAGATTCTTTGCTAGATGTGGAATATTCCAACATAAAGCCTTTGACAAATAGCACATTCAAAATTTGTACTAACATTACCTATGACAATAGTTTTACCTTTGAAATTTTACCTTTTCCCCCAGTGTATAAAAGGCTTCCTTGTCTCAATTTCTATAGACCGTCCAAACCTGCAAGGTAGAAAAGTTTTGGTACCCATATAGTGGTCCTTTTGGTTATAATTGATTTTCATTATTTTTTTAGAGAAGACAGAGGGTTTCTATTTATCTTTCCCCTCTTGAGCAAGCAATACCATCAGGAATAGTAAAATCATCTGAACTATTAACAGAATTAAATCTGGTAGTATACTACCATTACAAGCATCTAAGTTGATTACATCAACTAGGACCAACGGAGGGTTTCTACAGAAATAAAAACCTCTAGTGTTTTTGAGGTCAAACTTAGCTAACTGATCTGCTGCCTGATTACCTTCTCTACCAACGTGCAAACAAGACCAGTCAAGTTTCCAATTCTCTTTGACAGCTACTATCCATCTAGCCAACATAGGGTTATCTGATGTATTGTTCTTCAATGCCTTGATAACATTCTTTAAATCTGACTCAAAGCAAAGCATGCTTCCCTCAAATGCCAATCCCACCTCCGAAGCAAGGGCAAGGCTTGGGCCTCAGCCTCTAGAGCACTTTTGGCCATGGTATTCTTGCCCCATCCTCCTCACCAGCTTCCATTACTATCACAGAAAACAACAACAAGAGAAAATTGAAGGGTGTGCGCATTGAAGGTTGCGTCCGTATTGAGCTTCAGAGAGTGCTACAATGGCTTCCTCCACTTCACTCTAGTAGTTTTAGATTGCTGAGGTGTATTAGCATGTGTCCAAGCCTGGAGATGGATGGACACGTCCTTCTTGATGATTGCTTTGACGTGATTCATGGTCTTCCTCTCATTCTCAAATACTTGTGAGTTTTGATTCCTCCAAATCTTCCAGCAACCTCCTACAAAGATGATGTCATGAGGCCTAGTTGTCGATAAATTATAAGCAATCTAGTTCCAGATATTCATTTCTCTGAAGCAACTGCTCCAATTTCACGCATCTAGGACCTCCCTCCAGATCTGTGAGGCATGTGTACAGTCCCTAAGAGCATGTAGAGTGGTTTCGTCCTCGCGTCCACAGAGAGGGCACGTTTTATCTGGTGTCATGTTTCTCGCATCCCTTCTGCAATTGGTTAAAATTGCCTCGTGGCCAACCATCCACATGAAATATCTCAGCTTCATTCCATTGTTCGCCTTCCAAATCACCTTCCACTTACCATTGGATATGATGTCTTTCCCTTTCCTCAGAATTTCGTAGGCACTACAAGTAGTAAACTGACCTAAGTCAGTATGACACCAGGCCCGAATATCAACTATGTCAGTGTTCAAAGGTAAAGGGGTAATGGTCACCTTCTTCACTATGTCCGGCGATAACCATTCCTCCAGAAATTCCTTATCCCGATTATTTTAAAAATTGATAAGACTTGCAACTTTGAGGTCCTCCAGCTCCACGGGAATTGGTTTGACGACCAGATCCTTAAGCACGAGATGGATGTCCCACCATTTGTCTGTCCATACATTTGTGTCTTTGCCATTTACTAGAATCATAACAGAGTTTTCATGGATCAAAGATTTGTGATGCAAGACTGCGCGACCAAGTCTGGAAATTACAGGTTGAGAACTAACCTTGTAGGCCTCATACTTCAGCCGGAGCCCTTCACACCAGAAAGTCCTTCTTCTTGCGCTTCACTCCCAGGCATGCTTAGCGATTAAGGCTTGGTTTAGTTCCCTCATCGACTTTAATCCCAAGCCACCGTGCTTCTTCTCACAGGTAAGCTTGTTCCACACCATAAGGGAGATAGGGTTTTGCTTATGACTTCCTCCCCAGATGAATGAACAAATGGAACTATCAATAAGGTCACATATCTTCATTAGTAGTACTGAGGTTTGCATTACGTAGCTCGGGATGGCAGCCAGTGTGGACTTAGCTCGGCAAACTCTTCCGGCTAGACTGAGAGTGGGGGCAGACCACAAGTTGATATTGGAGGAGATTCTGTTTAGGATCTATTTGTATGATTCGTACATGACACTTCCATGAATGAGTGGGGCTCCAAGGTACTTACCCGTGTTTATAGATTCTGTGAAGCCACTAAGGTTGCAGATTCTTTGTCGAATATTAGGGGCCACTCTCTTGGAGAAGTGGATACTTGATTTACATACCGAGATAGACTGTCCAAAAATCTTGCTGAAAAGTCTGAAACAGTCCAGGATCGTCTTCATTTCAGATATGTCTTCCTTTACAAATAGGAATAAGTCATTAGCAAAGCAAAGGTGGGAAATCTTGGGACCATCCTTGTATAATCGGACTGTGGTCCATTTCTTCTTCCAAACAAGATATTCAAACGCTTGACTCAAGCGTTCAAGACACAGGACAAACACATAGGGGGATAATGGGTCACCTTGTCTTAGGCCCCATGAAGCTTTGAATGAACCTACAGGTTTTGTGTTCCATATTACAGTTGATTTTCCTCCTAAAATGGAATTGAGGATATAGCTTTGAATGGAAAAAATGAAGTCCTAGTTTTGAGAGTGTATCAGCCATAAAGGGCCATGTCATCTTATCGTAAGCCTTCGAAAGGTCCACCTTAATAGCCATCATCTTGGGTGTAGATTTTCTTCTCATTATGTGAATGACCTCCTGGGTGACTGTGATGTTGTCCGCAATTCACCTTCTGGGGACAAAGGTGCTTTGGGCTGGTGATATCCACTCAGACATAAAATTTTGGAGTCGTTCAACAATAACTTTTGAAGTGATTTTGATGATGTTGTTGTTCAATGAGATAGGTCAAGACTGTTCACATTTCTCTGGTTTAGTAACTTTGGGGATCATCACCATACTTGCATTGCAGAAGGATTCCTCAAGGGCAGTCCCAGCCATGGCCTTTTCTACCGTCTTAAGAAGTGAGTTCTTAATAGTATGCCAGTTCTTTAGCAGGAATGAACCATCTGCCCCATCTGGTCCTGGTGCCTTATGATGATTTGTCTTTGCTAGGACGTTATGGATCTCCTGGAGCGTAGGGGTTCTTTCAATATCCTGAATCTCCTCAATAGTGAGTGGCTTAAAAGAGCCCACGAAGCCTTGTACGGCTACCATATCAACTTGGTCAGGTTCAGTGGAAATGCCTTTGAACTGTGAGAATACCAAATTCCAAACAGCCATCTCATCAGTAATCCACTCGCCAGTAATGTTCATTAGCATGGTAACATTGTTATGTCTTCGTCTTTGTTTAACATATGCATTGTAGAAGCTAGTGTTATTATCTCCATTGAGGAGCCAGTTTATGTGGCTCTTTTGTTTCAGATCATCCTCTTCTTGTTTAAGTAGTTCATTGTATTTCATCTCCATTTCAGCTATGAGCATGACAGTAGTATCATCATACCCATCGGCCAGGCTTGCCTGTAGGTTGTCCAGATTTCTTAAGAGCCTTCTCTTATCTCGAGCATCCGCCTTTCTGACATCAGATGCCCATTGCATTATGACTCCTTTTGAGTGATTAAGGGCGTCATGGAACTCCATATCCTTTCCCCAGTTGGTGTCAAGAAGTTTTTGGAACTCAGTATTGCATGACCATGAATCCCTAATCACAAACTGCAGGGCAATATGGGAACTGACAGCAGATCTCAGTAAGATAGGACAGTGGTCCGAATTAGAACGCGGGAGGTGCTCTACCATAAAGTGTGGGAAATTAGTAATGAAACTTGCATTAGCGACAGCACGGTCCTATCTTTCCCTAAGTTGTCCGTGTATATAGGTATATTTGGTACCGTTATAACCCAGGTCAGACAGACCAGCTTCAAGAAAAGAATTGTTGAACAGGTTGGCCTCGCTGAAGTTATACACCGAGCTTCCCATCTTCTCTTCAGGCAACAGGGTGGTATTGAAGTCCCCAATAGCGACCCAAGGGAGTTTGAAGTTTCTACTAATCTCAGTAATCTGATCCCAGAGAATCTTGCGAATAGATATGTGTGGATTAGCATAAATAAAAAGTAATGAGAACTGAGTTATTAACCTTGCAAGTAATGAATTGATGATGATAATTCACTATTCGAACATCATAGTTACCCTCTTTCCAGCAGATCCATATGCCTCCTGTGAAACCTCTTGCCTCGCATCGGAATGATTTAGAGAATCCCAGTTTCTTGATAGTTCTTGTAGCAGTGGAACCACTTATGCGTGGCTCTAAGATGGCTACCAGCTTTGGTATCTTCTAGGAAATAAGATCTTTAAGTGTTCTCCAAGTATCCTCATTGCCAATGCCCCTAACATTCTAGCACAGTGTATCAACTATTAACTGTGCGTAAGGGTTGGAGCTAATATCTTTAGTTGTACTCAACATTCGGAACTGTTGCTTCCAAGCTTGTTACTGACACAACAACACCTTCCGCTACCTCCTCCATAGCGCTAAGCCTGGGACTGTGACATTTTTTGTACACTGGATCGGGAGGTTTGTTCTTCCCCTTCCTCTTAGTGTATCGGTTGTTACTTGAACATATCTTCCTAGGCAAAAGAGCCTTGTCTTTCTCCCAGGTTCCCTTCCTAGGCTTAACTTTTTTTATTCTAGCTAAGACAGTGGTATTTTCGATCACATGTTCCTCACTAGGGTTATCCACCATGGCCTCAGCTTCAAGATTATCTTCCCTGTCATCTATGTTGATCACTTTATTTACCTCTGGATTAACCACTATGTGGTCATCTGCATCATTTTTATTCTTTGTAGTTTCTTTTTTGTTTTTGCAGCTCTCCTCTCTATACCGTGGTCAGTTCTTGTGGTGTCGCCCAATTCCTCCACTTCACTAGTTGTTTGCGTTTCTTTTTCTGGTTGCACCTTCTTCCTCCACAACTTTGTTGTTCTCCCCTGTGCATCCTTATCAACATGCCCCTCTTTTGCCGCTTCAGTAGATTTGCATAGTTTGTCAGTCTCATTTTCCTCTTCTAATCCCGTGAATCTATTAGACAAGTCCTTCATCGAGTTGTTATGTATAGGCTTGCGTCTTCTTGCAAATCCTCTTCTTGGTTGACCCTGCCATTCACCTTGCTTGGGTTTGCTTGGGGGTGGTTGAATTGTATTATTTACTTCTGTTGTTACCTCACTTTTATTTCCTTCCTCCTCTGAATCGGTCTTGCATTGATTTGAGACATGGCCCTCCATACCACATCTTGCACAAGTCCATGGTAGACCCTCATAAAATACCTCAAATTCCTTGCCATTAATGAATATCTTTGAAAATAATTCTTTAGATGTATCTATCTCCATCGCAAGAAGGGTGAATTGGCTTCTAGATCTGTTAGCATTATGGCAGTCGACTTTAACTAGGCTACCAATAGTAGTACCTATATATTGGAACACGGTGTTCACATATAGGTTTAAAGTCAGGTTGATAATTTGCACCCATGTGATTATGTAATCCGACAAGGTCTCAGCAGGAATAAAGTTTGGGTACCACTCCCAAACAACAAACGTTCTACTGAAAATCTTCCAAGGACCCCGCATTTCAAAATCAATTTGGCAAGACATTTGGATCACGAAGTGCCCATATTTCAGTTCATAGACATTAAATCGGCCTTTGATTCGCCACATGAGCTTAACGCGGTCTCTGAGGGTCATATAACCTATCTTTGTTCCTATGAGCTTAGCAACCATAGTGTATTTCTAGGGAGGGGCTAGGTTTTCTTCTGCTTCATGTTCAATCACCAGATGAGGGATGCCATCCATCTCGCTGAGTGATACAGCCCCTAGTGGGAGATCCTCTTTGAAAAGCTTCTCCAAGAAGAATATGTTGGGATTAATCCCTTCATGCTCCATGCTATTTCCCATCATGGCTTTTGCATAGGAGCCTTGTCTTGTTGCGTCAACCCCCTTTGTCTATTCGGTATAAGCACTACCTTTGGCAACCAGGGTCTGATTCTGACCATCCTTCTGCATTATGGTGTTCATCATTATGTTACCCTCCGATTGCCCTCGCATCCCAGAAACGTTGAATGTGAAACTGATTTCTATAACGGAGTGTGTAGCCAAGCCTTTACGACGTTTGCCATTGTGTACCATTGTCGATTCATTTCTCTATGTCATTCTGTCGTTGTTCTCCTTCTCTTTCTTATGATCCACCATGGAAGCAGTCCCCAGATCAAAGACCTTGTCCCCATCGTCGTCCACTAGAATCTTACGTTGGTCACCTTCACAACTGCTGTCGCTCCCTCGCGCCCCCTCAAACCCTAAACCCGCCATCTTGAGTATATATATATATATATATATATATATATATATATATATATATATATATATATATATATATATATATATCAGAATGAAAATCATTTTATAACCATCAAGTATTGATTTAAAGTAAATGATTCTAATTAAAACCATTTCTGATAGAACTATTCTCGGTCAAATTTGTTTTTTGACCGACAAGCACCTCGGTCGAGAGCTTTGTCGATTGAGTATTGTTCTGCAAGTTTTTCAACAATTGTAGAATGAATCAAGATAATTCTTTTGTAACTAATTTTGATTTTAGTAACACAAATAATCAAATACTCAAAGATATATAATTTAATTTTATTTGAGATAAGACATTATGAATGTCAAGAGGAAATTTAGGTCAGCTCTCAACTAAGTAACCAATATTTCTAAGTTGGAGGTTATGGAACCCAAACCAAGTCGACATCCTTCCTTTTCTTGTATGGACAAGAGAATGAATAGTTATTAGAACATTGACAATAGTGAAAGCAAATAAAATCATTTTCATTTCTCTTCTTAGCATTTTGGTTATGTGCTAGGTTGTCTTTGGACACATAAGATCTTTGATTTGGGCTTTTGTAGTTTTTTCTAGTTCTAGGCTTTTGGAAAGATTTCTCTTTAGGTACATAGCCTAGACCTCTTCTTCTAATTTGTCCATAAGAGTTTTCCAAGATTTTATCAAGAATATTATTACTCTTTAAACTATCAACATGTTTTTGTAACATAGTAATTTCATCAATTATCGTTGAAATATCTAGTTTTGCTTGATCTAAACTTGAAAGCAAAGAATCTCTTTCTCTAACTATGATATCATAATTTGAATGAGAACATAGAATAGGTTGAGTTTGATAATCATTTATCTTTTTAAGCAGTTCAACCTTTTCTTGAGAAAGAAGATCATTATTGTTGTCTAGACCAAGCAATTTGGTATTATAATCATTAATAGAATCTTTCAAAGAGTTATTTTCAGAAGAGAGATCAATTATTTTGGCATGCAAATCATCATTGGTTTTTAAAACCTTTTTCAATTTCCTTTTGTACTCAACATACTTGTCATGGAGTTCTTCTAAACTATTAACTAGCTCTTGTTTAGATAAATCAAGAAGACTTACCTCATTGTTTTCTTCATCGGCTGTTGTGATGAAACAACTTACCTTTTCTACTTTACTTTTACTTGATTTTTCCCTTGTAGCTTTGTGGAACTTTTCTCCTTTCCTTTTCTTTAGAAACCTAGTGACGGGTGACCTTTTACTTCACATTCAAAGAACCATCTATAATCTTGGTCACTTGTTGATGGTTAGCTCTCGTGTGTCCTTTCCATGTCAAGGTTGCTAGAAACACCATCCCCCATTACTTCAAGACATGTTAGGGATCCTTAAAGACCTGCTCTGATACCAATTGATAGATCTAGAGGGGGATGAATAGAGCTTTTGGCACTTTAAAATTTAATTGAAAACTCAAACCAACGAAGGAGGAGGAAACAAGGAAGACACTTTGATGTAGAGTGGTTCCAACCTTTGAATCAAAGGTTGTCAGTCCACTAACCAATTGTCTCCAATTGGAATTTTGAAAGTGATTTATTTTATTTACCTTGCAAGGGTGTTACAAAAAAATACAATCACCTTCCTTGAAGTAGCCTCAACCTCCTTGAAGCAGTGTTCTTGAAGTAACCTCAAACACACCTTGGAGAAGCCTTCTTCATCTTGAAGTAGCTCCAAGCAACCTCCCTCAGACAGCCTCCTACACTTGGAGTAGTCAAGGAGAAAAAATACAATACAAAGGGAATAGATTGGAAGAAGGAAATACTTAACCAATGAAGTACAACACTTTGGTCCTACATCAAGCGTTTAGACCTCCTATCCACTTAAGATGGATGTTTTTATGTGGTGTCTAGGAGGTAGTATCTATAGGACCCAACTTTGGATGAAAAGGAAGAAGATATCAAGTGACTTTCATCTTTGTTACTCTCTAAAATGGATGCCCAAGGTGTAGCTTGTGTATTGTGTATGCAAGTGATGATTTGGGTGTCCTAAGGCCTCTCCTATTTATAGGAATGGTTTAAAAGTGATTAGGAACGTTTTAGGGAGATTCTAGAGTATTCTTAGGGCTTAACTAGACGTTAGGCAGAAAGTACTTGGGTTGAAATGGCTAAAATGTTCGTTAAATGCAAAGTTTTCATAACTTTTCTCGGTCGACAATATTGTAGATCGGATGACTCTTGGTCCATAATATTGCCAAATGGATGACTGCTTTGGTTCATCTGACTCTAATGGCTATATGTATGTCTCTCTCTTGTTTAAACCTATTACAAGGGTTATATCTTGGTCGACAATATTTTCGACCAAAATTGACTCAGAAGTAAAGATTTGCAAAGTTATTACTTGGTTGTCTGAGTCTTCGATTGAGTGATTCTTGGTTGACAATTTTGTCAATCGAGTAGGACCTTTTGCAAGGATTTGCAATGTATGTGAGGTCTTATTGATGACTCATATGAAACCTATCAACGTTAAAGTCTTCATGTGAGTGTAAGATAGGGTTTTGGGTGATAGGGAAAATCTAACGCTTGATTTACATGATATCTAAGTATTTGTACATTATATACTTGTACAAGTTTTTATATTGACTATACAATCATGAAAATATTAAACATTTAAGCACATTTATCTTCAACTATCCACTTAGTATGGTCTCCTCATCTTCTTGAACCCTGAAATACTCAAGTAGCACGTTAGATCCATAAGAATGAAATGTTTTTCATCATCAAAACGAAGGGTATGCTAATGTCCAATTTATCCAACACCTCTAAGTAGCTTCTCATCCATGTCCCACCATTGGCCATTACAACCCTTTAATAGGTATATAGAAAAATTGATGTTATCTTCATCTGCTATGTCCAAGATTCAAAAGGTCTTCTCAATATTTGTCAATGACATGTATGCTTGCATCATATCAAACGTGCCAACATACTCCATAGTATCAACCATCTTCATCCTCTCAAAGGTTTTCCTCGAACCCTGGAAAGACTTAGCACATGGGATGTTACCCTAGGTGAAGGAGCCAATATTTTATCCATCATGTGTGATATCGTAGTTGTCACTTGGTTGAAGGTTTTAGAGGAGGTCGTATAGGTCATGTTGTTTCTACCTTAGGTACTCTCCACTCTGGTACTCTTTGATATTATCCATTTCTTGGTGGCACAAACCTCTCTATGTACTCTTCACAATGTTCAACCACATGTACATCACCATAAGTAGATACTAGATGTGGGCAACACACAAGAACAGACATGATATCCTATTCCCTTGTATTCTATAGGAACCTAGGCTCCAATACCATCCAAATGATGATGCCCCACCATTAAAAAAATGATATTACTAAAAAAAATGACAATCAACACTAACCAACATCAAATCATGATATAAAATTTCAAACACATCTCAACAAAGTGCACATAAAAGGGACACTACTTTCATTCAATAAATGGTAAATGTGCATAATATCATTTAGTGACATCTTTCACAACATGTATATACAAGGTGAAACTATTAAAATTTATCACATAAGAACTTATATACATAGAATGCAAGCCAAAACATGAGTCATAGATACATGCCAATAAAAATTCACCTTGCCTGGGTCCAAGGGTAAAGAGACAATTATGGAATACTAGCACAAGACCATCACCAACCTTTGTCTACTATTATACATTACAACAAGGTCCTAATTGTTGAAACCTCGAGTACAATGTTGAATTGTTGACCACCTAAAAGATGTGGATAACCATGAGGTGAAATCCATGTCCCATTGATATGATATAGAAATAGAATGAATTTCATGCTTACAGGCTGCTATTATGAGTACAATAAAGGATGATTAATAATTAGAAGCAATATTTATATGATAAAAATTAGCATTAGATGCATTATAATAATAAGAATGACAATACTTGAAAGGCATATAACAACAATAAAAGCATCACAAGTGAATCATCAAGATACTTAAATGGTTTTATAGCTACACAACTTGATAGATTATTTTACTATTAATTTGTCATTAGTTTAGTGTGTACTACTCAAACCACTAGCTAGTAAATGTGAAGTCCCTTACATTTCCACTAGATGCCTTGATCTATGTGAGCATAAACAAGTAGGGGCTCAATGACCAAAAACCAACTACTATGGGCTTAAAATATGACCTACAAGATTAGGTACGTTATAGGTACTAAGGTTATGACACTGTGTCATATTGGTCATAAAGGCTCATGTATGACACATCCCATATCTCATTCACAATGCACATATCCATGGAGATACATCTCTGACCTCACTCATACACATATCCATCATTTGAATATTGAGGAAACCTACCCATGATTACTCATGTACACTCAAAATTGTATGACTCTGGTTACCTTCTAATAATCAAAGATTTTTACAAGATCACTTGTTACACTATGCAACCTCTCCAAACATTGTGGTAGTTCCTATGGTCATTGGACACTACACAATTAGGGTTACACTTGATTATTTACACCAATTACTTGTCTTTTAAGAATACAATGATGTTCAAAGAGAACATAACAACGTACTATAACATAAGATCAAGTTTAAGGAAATCCTAGAAGCAATACAAGCCTCACATGTTTGCATCAAAGTGTGCATACTTAGCACATTTCATCAAATGTGAACATAGCAAGATAAAGCCTCTATAAAGATTCAAATATTCCTCCAATGATGTGTTTCTCTTCACATGTAAGTAATAAAAACTATGGCAACTTTCATATTGAAACTTCTTAGTATGATGAAGATATGAAGGTATGAAACCTAAGTACCACGAAATTCCAACATTATAAAGTCTAGTAAAACAAAGTACTTTCATCTTATACATCCATAAGAAAATCAAGTAAGAATATCAATTTGTATTTTACTCAACATGGTACTGAATAGCTCTTAAAAGTAGCATTGTTTAGGGTAAAAGTATGCCTTTTTCTTAATTTCATCCTTATGGCTTCATGATAACTAATAGTTATCCATCGTAGATGATTCCTAATTGACAAGAGTGATAATATGTTCATGATCCGCTCATTATATCACTAAAATAGTTCATAAAAACTCATATCAAGCAAGTTCGAAACATATTTAGTGTTTCAATGTAAGGAATGTAGATAAAAAGGCTAAAAATATGTACATCACTCACGTCTTGATGAAGGAAATGAGATCCAAGAGTGAACACCATGAGAAAGGCTCCACATGCTACCAAGCCCTCGAAAATCTCCCAAGGCTCATTGTAGCAAGATATATGCCCAACTAGGTTAAGGAGAGAGAAAATGATATATCTTTGCCATAAGATTAATTATGCATGATAAATGCAAGTGTACGGTCATATTATTTAAGGGACTCAATGAGGCTCTAATGTTGAACTCAGGGAATTGGAATTTCTAGAAACTACTACTAATTGAAACTAGTCAGCTAAGCCTAATAAAGGAGTTGGTTGGTGTTGGATCCTAGGATGGGTGATTGGATGCTCTAGGGGGGTGAATAGAGCTAAATGCACTTCAAAAAATTCACTAGACCTTCAAATTATATCGCAAGATTAGGATGCTAAATAGGGAATTTCATGTGCAACTAAACATACATACCAAGGATGAGAGAGATTAAACATGCACCACTTGACAAGCTATGTAGAGTGGTTCCACACTTTACACTAGAAGTATGTCATTCCACTACCTAGAGAGGTCAAACTCTAGGATTTCTGAACCATTGCACTCTTATATTCATTCATAAGACTTACAATACATGACCCATCAAAGGACTTACCTATCCAAGCTAAGAGTCTTCAACCTACGCAAGGACTTACCCGCTTTGTAAGAAGTCTTTTGCCTTCCAAGGACTTACCCACTCTTGCACAAGTCTTCGACCTTGAAGGAATTACCCACTCTTCTTCGATCTTCAGCCTTTGACTTCACCTTTTCCAAGGAGAAGCTTTCACCAAGGAGTTACCCACTTGAGCAAGGAGTCTTCTATCTTCACCAAGGGCTTGCCCACTTATGCTCCAAGTCTTCAGCCTTATTCTTCACTAAGGGACTCCTTCCCTTGTTCTTCTTCACCTATTTTTGCCAAGAGAGAGAACCTTCATCTTCAAGGTTGAATGAGAGATTGGGAGGTGGTGGAAGTGAGAGCCTCACAAGATATACATGTAGAACTAGCTCTCTTACAAATATCCTACTCACTCTAATGGATAATGCATGTGATTATGCTTAAAGAGAGAGAGAGAGAGGAGGTTGTAGGATCACTCAACTATAGAATAGGAACTTCATAGTGATTGGCTAACCATGGGATGAATCCCAATGGGTCCTATTTATAGTTGGGGATGCCTAGAATCCTTTAGGAACACTTAAGGACAAATACTAGATACTGATAGAAAATAAGTAGGCACTCAAAAAAAGTACATGCTCAAACGTCATTGACTAACTCCTCATCAATCTTGATTCATTTTCCATTTGGGATGTTGCAACTGATATTTTTTTGAGTTTACGACAATCCAACGGCTAGAAGCATGCACAGTGTGATCAGTCGAGTTTAATAAAGATAACTCGAGTGATCTCACTATGTGACAAGACCAATTTAAACCATCGATCAAGTTTGTTCTGGGGCAATTCGATCGATCCACATAAATTCATTTTGGTCTGTAGAGGAATCTGTCGAGTTCTGTGATTGACAAACTCGACCGATCAAAAGTCAATTTCAAAATCCAATAGGGATCGATCGAGTTTGCAACTCGATCGATGAATAGCCTGATGTGAGTTTTGGAAAATGGCTTTTGAGTGCTTAAATATTTGATTTAAGTGTTCATGATTTTTTCTAAGCTTAATTACAAGTCATACAATCATTACAAGTGCACTACATCATGATTCTAATGGATTTACATCAAATTCCACAAAAGTGCACTTGCATTAATTTTGATTATCTTTTCTCCAAGTTGAGATTTGCAAGTTAGGGCATTTGGAGTGTGTCTATACCTAATCTGAAATCACTCAAGTAGAGACAATTAATTGGAATGGTTTAGTCATCATCAAAAGAAAGGTTTAGTAAATTTAGACCTAGAGTCAACATTGACCTAGACTCAATAGTTGGTTGATTACAAACTAAGAATGAAATTTAAAATTGCAAAAGTAAAGTGATTGGAAGATCAAATGGATAGATTCTTTAGGATACCAATTTCATCGTGATGTCAACCTATGCATGCATTTTATTAGATCAATACAACTTGTTTTTCTCTCTTGGATTAAGCATATGTAGCTTGTACTACTTACTTTACATCACAACACACTTTTTATCCTAGTCACCAATCTGCTTTCACGACATCAATATAAGAGACTAAATGATAAAATGTATCTCTAGATATCTACAATATAGTGGTTAGACCTCTTTTGCAAAAGATTATTGATTTTTATGATAACTGGTTTTCAAATTGTTAACCCCACTTTCACATCAATTAGCATACATATGGTGATCGAGCATAAATAAGGCAATAAAGATTTTTTGCTACAAAAATCTGAAGCAAAAGATTATATTACATTAATGTGAGCATGCATAGAGTTAACACCATGATACTTCTAGATCCCAGAGAATGGAGGTTGAGCCCCTCATTCTCAATAGATTTAGGAAAAGGGAGGAAGGAGAAGAAATTCATTGAAAACTCCTAAAAGGTTTATACGACATCTTCATCTCCTCCTTTTTTGGCACTGGTTCCTCTAAGGGCGGTCGATGGAATAGCCTCCAGATGAGATTTCACCACTGTGGCCTCTTTCAAATGAGATTCATCCAGGTGTCTGACCTTTTCGTTTATATAGGGAGAATATGGGCACCACTTGGAAATGGATTGTCGGATGTGCCTTTGTTTTAATATCGGTCTTTAGACAAATCTAGTACCACTGACCTGAGTTGGTGCCAACGACTCTTCCCTTTTATTGTGAATTATGGATTCAAATCTTGATGCCACTGACTCGGCTTGGTGGTACTAAGAATCCTTTTTAACACTTCCCCTCCTTTCTTCTCAACCCTTCTTTTCCTATTATTGATTTATTTCCTTCTCATATTGTTTGTACCAACAAAATTTGATAACATCAACTTTCTTGTATTTTTGCTTGGTCAACTCTGCAATAAAAAAGCAATATATTAGACAATTAATAAAATAAAGTAGTTTTGAAATAATGGTATGAATGAATAATATTGATTCATAAGGTCTATTTCAGTAAATTAGGCAAAATGTTCATAAAACACATGAATATGTGAGAAATCATCTCAAAAATATCCCTAAATTTGCAAAATTTTGGTAGAAAAATCGTGTGCATAAAAATCCCCTAAGTTTGGATTTTGCTCACCCTCGAGCAAAAATACTATGTATTTGGTTGAAAAGTCAAAAGGAGACGCATATGTGAACTAAATATTCTAATCATCCTTAACGCAACAGTCACAAACTGGTCCTCTACAACCAGAGAGCAACCTACTACTATACAAGCTACCAATTACAACAACAAAATGTTGAATTTAGACCGCTTAATATATATGTAAGAGGAAGCAGAGAGATATCATGGAAATGTTAAGTTGTACTGAGGGTGTCAAAAGATCCCCCTAACTACACTGCTCTATCCAGGAATTTCTACTATGGATGTAATTCCTAAAATATGAAAGAAGGGAATAAATATTCTCGATGGCCTACCATAGAGAAGTCGGTGGATGGAATGGGTGGCTTGATATATAGAAATCATACATAATTCAAGTCATTTATGCAATAAACAAAATGATCTAAATATATGGAGTATGGAATGAACATTGAACGTGTCCTACTACCACTGTGTTTGGTGAATGATGAATGTTTTTTAGGCCTCTCCTAATGATGAGTGGAGGTGGATGGTGATTTAATATAAATTCCACAAACTTATTTATTGTACAATAGATATGTGATTCTTTTCTTTTTCATTCTTTATACTCCATTATCCTTTTTGTTTATATTTTTCTTTTCTTCATTTTATTTTGCAATATTTATCTTTTTCTTTTTTTCTCTTTCTGCCCTTAATTATCTATAAAAAATATATGTGTAAGCTAAGGCATTTCACAACTTAGAGAATGACTAATGATATATACAACTTTCTCTCTATATTTAAAAAGGTGGAAGACATTTATTACACTCACATGAATGAAATGATAAAATGAAGATAGAAATGTGTGGAAGTTGATATGAAAACTAATCCATATCGATGATCTATTTATGTATTTTTGATGCAAAGATAAACTACATGCTACCTATCATGATGAGATGCAATAAAAGAGAAAAATGCATGAATCAAGTATGAAGTCTATAATTATGATTAGATGAAGTGAGGTGAGGTGGTTCATATCAAGTGACTAAGAGCTACACTCTTCCTAACCATGATATGTCTCTCTTATATTAACTCATGTATCAAGGTGATCCAAAATCTTATTTTTGAATTAAAATAAAAGGTCATGTTGATGCTTGGTTAAATCAAACTCGAACATTATGTTCAATCAAATAATCAAAGGTAGAGTTACAAGTTAAGTTCACAATCTATGTCTCTAAATTGATTAATCTCCTCAATCCCTTATGTAGAGTACTCTTGAATAAGTAAAATAAACTTTAAAAGCTAAGAGTATAGATAGACCAATACTTCAATTGATTTTGAGCATTTTCTATATCATTTTTTGTACTAGATAGATGTGAACACATGAACAAAAATTGAAGTTGTAAGAAATCAAAAACTAGCTAAGATGGAAAGGCAAACTATGATGCAAATAAATACAATAAGAATAAGATATATAGATGTAATTTAGATGTATGCAGGATAAATCCTATTTCATACCCCCTAATCCTAAATTTGGCAATATTGTCTTATCAATAACAAACTCATATATGGAAGGGTGTGCCATATGGTCAAGCTCCAAGGTGATAGAATGGTCCCAGTGGCATGTTGGGGTCTTGCAGATATAATGTTCTAGTGAATTTGAGTGGGTTGGACATCATGGGTGATGAATGTGGGTAGTCGGGGAAGCACCATTAACTCTATTAGTGTTCATAGATAGGTTGTTGAGTGTAATATATGCATTGTAGATGTTGGTGAAAGTTTTCCTCATTACTCAGGAGAAGACGCTCATTGTTGAACATTTCCTATTGGTGCATGAAGATATGATCTTTGTTTTGGAATATCCTCTCTTACTAGGAGGTGATATGAGTCATTACCTCTTGTTGTTGTTGCTGACCTATTTAAATGGTATTGGGCATTTGATACATGTGCTCAAATGAATATGGGTCAGCCTTTGATGGATTCGGGGTAGAAGATGAGGTGTCATAGGTATGCATCCTATGGTAAGGCCTCTTGTGAGTCCCTCATGGTAGAAACGCTACCTCTTCATTCTCATCATTTTCTTCCTCACCAACTTCCTCATTGTTGTCCTCCTCTTGGTCTATGTCTCTCACATCATTGTTTAACCATCATAGATGATCAAGATTGATGATCTTGAAGATGGGATCTGGAAATTCTCTTACACACATTTTGGAGGTTGCATGGATGCTACCTCCAATCCTATCAAGGAGCTTGGCATTACGAAAATGCCTAAACTCTAGATCCCCTTTTGATTCTACTGGTTGAAGATTGGAGAGATCAAGATTGGCGTGAATGGCATGTCTCATGATGAGACTGTCAAAATGGATTAGAAGCTTCCTCTTCTCGCTTTTGGCTATTGAGTGTGCATGTCCAAGGAACAATGTGCCTAAGTCAATATTCTCTCTTCCTGGTGAGACAAATGCCCAAAGTGCAAACACATTCATCGCTTGGACCTTCCCTTATACATGAGTGGACTTGGTGAACAGTGTGCTTGTTAGGAGTCAGTGAATAATGCGAGAAAAGTGGTTCTCAGTGTTGGTGACAATGGAGTGATGTCTCTTAAACTGCTCATAGGCAGATGTTGCAGCAAGTTTACTCCATTCCATGGAGTGGCTAAATCGTCGAGAAAACATTGAATTGTGAGGTTTGCCCACCTATATATTGTATTGAATGCCTCTGGAGTAAGATTGTGGGTTTTGTTCTAGAGCCTCAACTTTACCCAGATGGTCCCCACTTTGTCACCCCAGGTGCTTTGTGTCAATAAACACACCTCCAAGGATGCCAAGAATTCCAACATAATATCCTTATATGTTGGACATAACCCTTTGAAGGGATCAGTTGAAGCCATCCCCTTATCTACACACATCATGTGAAGAAGGTTGTGTTAGTGGGTGGCCTCAAAGTCATTCTTCAATGGATCAAAATGTCTTTTCCTGTACTCATAGGTCTCAAATGTCAGTCGTGGTCTAGGAAAAAGTTGGGAAGGAGTTATTAATGAAGTGGATGCTTCTTGTTGGGTCCACTTGCTTGCCATTATAAAAGAAAAATGAGAGGATGATAGCTTAGTGAAGTCGTTTCATGGTGAAGAAATGCTCGAAGAATCTTGTGGAAGAGTGCTCAAGTAGTGGACGCCTAGATGTGATAAATTCAAATGAAACTCTCCTCCTTATATGTAAGTGGGGGTTCCCATCATAAAAGTTGGTGCTTCCAACTTGAGTCGGTATTTCCGACATGCACTCCTATCTGTGTGCTCTCTCAGTATCGGTCATTGATACTGAAGGTTGGGAAATATGGAAGCATTGAGTCAAAGATCCCAACTTGAAAGAATCCATAGCTCAGTTTCTTAGTCAACATTGGATTCACACACATGTGGCTGTACGATTTGAGGCCATGGATCATACTCTTCCCACATCTTGGTGGTACTGACTCGGGTTGGCACCACCGACTTGCTTTTTTTAAAATAATTATTGTGTATCAATTAGGTTGAGTTGGTTCCACCGACCATTTGATCGCTAGTGTTGGTATTTTACTATCAAATTATGAATACCCCATTAATAATGAGTCAGTTTCATCGAATGGTGCCGGTGTTACTAACTTTTCTCTATTTCCACACAATGAATAAACTCATCTTGCACCATCAAGTTGCATCAAAATTAAACTGCAAATGAGAAAATGCAAAAATAAAACTAGTGAATGAAACATAAAAATGTGTGGGTTGCCTCCCACAAAGCACCCTTGTTTTGTGTCCAAGGCTCGATATTATGCTTACATCTATCTTAGGTTGTAATGAGTGGGTAGTGAATAATGGGTTGGCAATTGTAATTACACCCTATCATTCTCAATCCCCAAAGTTAAGTATCATTCGCCCATGGTAATGATTACGTCTATATTATCTTGAAATGGTAGACCGAGGAGTAACTTTGATCCTTTATGTAACATTCCAAAATTTTAGGCCTCAAATGTAATGATATTAATAGGAATGATTGGACTACCCACATCACTAAGGTGCACCTCCTTTTCAGGGACCCATCACGAAGAACTCCATAGTTAAGTGTGTCAGCTTGGATTAGTACTAGGATGTGACCAGTCGGGAAGTTGATATCATCTTGTGCATTAGTGAGGACAAAGCTCATAGTTAAGGCCAGTGATGATTTGTAGGGCCATTCATCATTCCTAAAACTCTATTAGAGCCTTGGGCAGTGGGACTGGGTATTACGAATGGTATCACAGCCAAAACCCCCACACGGGCATGTGGCATGCAGTCTTGAGCCTTACAGTATAGGCATGTTAGAAAGGACTATCCATGGTGATGTAGCCATCCTTCTATTGGTAGATGTGATTGGGAGTTGGGTTCACATGGGTCATTTTTAGTCTACATTGAAACAAGGAATGATTATGAGATATTATAGTTGAGCCTTGACAAGGACGTCAAAAGTCTAAGTGGGGGAGATTGTAAAATCCCAGATTTTGAGGCTTTAGATATAATGATCTTAAAAAGAATGATTGGAGTACTCATATCACCAAGGTGCACCTCCTTTTCAAAGATCCCATCACTAAGAACTTCATAGTTAAGTCTGTTCATCTTGGAGTAGTATTAGGATGGTTGACCAGTCAGGAAGTTGATCTTGGCTTGTGCGTGAGTGAGGAAAAAATTGCACAATTAAGGATAGTGGTGTTTCTGGGTCCATTTATCATTCCTAAAACTCTACAAGAGCCTTGGGTGGTAGTCCTATGCATTACACTTCCTTTCTAGTATATCTATTACAACAAAGTCTAATAGGTATATGAATTTGCATACCTTGACCAATATGACTTCACAAATCCCAAGAGGTTTCACTACAGAGTCACCTTCCAATTGTAACACCATACAAGTTTTGGTAGTTTCCTTAGTACGAGATTTTTAAATGTGACAAGAGGCATTAAATTGACTCATTCCCAAAATTGTAGAGTGCTTATCCAAAGTGACCCCTCCCAATAAAGCAAGGGATGTTGAAACATCATGGGTCCTTCTTTGTGAGGGGTCGTCTTTGAATTAACATGTTGAAAACCTCATCAAAAACAAAATGGTTTGAGTATTTGATGTGCCTCTTCTTGTTGATGATCTACTTCAAGATTTTTCCATAAGATGGAATTTTACCAATAACCTCCACCAAAGGAAGGTTGATGTGGAGTTTGTGAAAAATATTTAAAAATTCCCTAAATTGCTCTTTTTTTTTATTTGACTCTAGGTCATCCATAGATTCAGTCACATGAATAGTGATTATTGGTTGCAAGATGGGAAGTCTGTGTAAAGGAATATATGGTCTCACTATATATTTTAATGCAACTCACTTTAAAATGGGTTGTTCTTGCCTTATCAAACATGGATTCATCTTTATCAATCATGATCATTCCTCTTCATAGTAGAAACTTTACTTCTTCCTTACTGTGGTAGCATCTTTTGTTACAATTGAGGAGTTATTGGTGCTCCTTTACTGTCTCATGCTTTCTTTAGAGGATGGAACTCTCACCTACGCACAAGTCTCTTCCTCTCTCCCTAGTCCATTTATCCAAGCATCAAAATCCAAAGGTTGTGTCTCATAGGTATGCATGCATAGTAGGAATTTTGGATCAGGGGTGTATTTTTTAGTGCCCACTTTCTCAACATTGATGGCACACCCATCTTTTCTATATATAGAGATTTTATTATCCTAGTGGTATTGATGTGTTGTCTCAATACTTCCTATAAAACCATGTTGAGAAGGTTTCGTCAATTGTGCGACATCTGATGCTACCTGTGATAATATCATCTTCAAAATTCTGAGTTGGCTTCCATATTTTTTTTCTTCCTGTCTGATTTTTCATATTATGCCCCCGTTTGAGTGATACATTTACCAAGAATATCCTTCAAGTCATCGTCATGTTTTTTTCCTTTCTCCTACTAGAATTTTCTAGGCCCTTGTTGTTTCTATGATGGATCATGTTAGAAGTTATTGGGATCTTTCTAGGAAAACTTCAGACTACTCCTCCAGGAGTACTCTTTTATCCTATGGGGTTGTTGCACATACATGAAATCCTCCCCATCTCCTTCAGAGAAGGTATTCTTTTTCTCAAGCTTCTTTTCCAACTTGACCACATGCGTCTTTAGTTCTGCAACTAGTGTGACTCTTTGGCACTTCTTGTGGAGGTAGAATAGTCACACTCATCACCCGAAGACTGGTTTCTAGCCATATTTTTTAGGATCTCATGGCATTTTGATGTTTTTTATTTTGAAAAACCTGGCACCAGTGCTATCAAGTGTGGTCCTTTTTCTTGTATGCAATCCATAATAAAAGATCTTGGCTTGTCCATACAAATCAAATTTTTTAAATCTATAAATTTCACTAACCAGGTTATTAGTCTTATGAGGGGTGAAATGTTTTTTAAAGAAAATTTCTATCATCTCCACCCAAGATCCTATTGATTTAGAGAATAAACTCAAATAATATGGTTTAGCCATGTTTGTTAGACAATATGAAAATAGTTTAAATATACAACAGTAGTAGGGATATGGTCTAATTTAATCATTTTGTAGATTTCAACAAAATTGTTAATGTTTAGCATGGGTTCCTCATTATTGTGATTGTAGAAAGCTTGTGAATTGATGAGAGTAACAAATCCATGACCTATCTTGTATCTTCCCATGTAGATTGCTTGCCTCTTTTTTAGAACCAATTTTATCATAAAATACAAGGCTTCAATCTTCTCCCATATTGTTTGCTCATCGTCTGAGACTTTGACATCATCATTATTCTCCATGTGGTCAAACATGTCTCATGTTCTACCAGTGATAACTAAGGAATATCCTCTCTTTATCAACTTTTGGACCACCTTCAGGTGGTGGTGGCGAAGAAAAATCTTTATAGTATGTAGTACGTGTGTGGAGCATGAACAAGTACCAATAAAAAGAAATTAACCAAAAACAAAAATATCTTGCAATAAATTCTTAGCTGGAAAGAAAAAAGTATAGAAAGAAAAAGTGACCTAGAGTGGCCCCTTTGATGACTCGCAATGCCAGCGTTGGTGATTCCCGGAAGCTATGCCAAAAACTTGACATGACTTAGGTGTGTGTGTTAACAGTAAGTGTACGTGATAGAGTAGTAAAGGGATTTAATGAGGCCTGAATGCCGACCTAAGGGATTTGAGACTACTAGAAGCTACTACTAACTTAACATATAAGCAAAGCCTAATAAATGAGATGTTTTGTTGATTAAAAACTAACAATAAGATTTAGAAGTGTCAAAAAAAAGTGAATGAAAGATTAGATGGGTGGATTCTTTAGTATACCACTTTCATCGTGGTGTTAACCTATACATGCATTCTATTAGACTAACACAACTTATTTTTCTTTCTTGGATTATGCAGCTCTAGCTTGTACTATCTGCTTTTGCAACATAGTACACTATTTATCCTAGTTACTAATGCACTTTCATAGCATCAACACAAGACACTAAACAAAAAGAACTATCTCTAGTTATTTACTTCATAGTGGCTAGCCCTCTTTTGCAGCACATCATTGACTGTGATGATAACATCTTTTCCAACTATCAATCCCACTTTGGCTACAACTATCAATCCATTACACTTATGGTGATCAATCACAAATAAGGTGATAAAGCTTTTTATTTACCCCTCATTTGGTTTATATAGGGAGAATTAGGACATCACTTGGTTGTGGATCATCGAATGTACTTTCATGTTAATCTTGGTCATCAAACAAATGTCAGTGCTACTGACTTCTGTCAGTGCCACTGATTCTTGATTTTTATTGTGAATTTGGGCTTCAAATCTTGGTACCACCAACTTGGGTTGACGGTACTCAAAATTTGCTTTGATTCTTCCCCCCCACCCTATTCTTGATCCTTCTTTTCCTATTGTCAATTCCTTTCCATCTCATGTTGGTGCCACCAACAAAATTCGGTGGTACCAACTTTCCACTATTTTTCCTTGGTCAAATTTTCAATAATGCAGTAATATATTTGGCATAATAACAAATTAATTGATTTTGGCCTAAATACATGTAAAAGAATAATGTTGATACACAAGGGACAATTTAGGAAATTTAGGCAAGATGTTCATAAAAACATGACTATAGAGAAACCATCCTAAAAACATGCATAAATATGCCCTAATTTTGGTAGTGAAATCATGTGAATCAACCATCTACCATGCTTCACCAAATATCTAGGTCAAGTAATCATAAAATAGGGACAAAAAAAGGAAAAGTGAAGAACGAAGTAAGATCTTACGTGATCTAGGGTTAAAATGAAGATATATCTTTAGATCCATCAAAGGAAGCTTGATTGCCTTCTTTCATGCATATGCAAGCTTCAAGATCTATCCCCTCGACCTCCTTTTCTATCTCTCAACCAAGTTTGTCTCCCATCCATGTTTCCAGCACCTCCTTTGGTGGAAATGAGTCGTAGGGTCGAGGGGTATGGGGCATTTATAGACTAAAGGGAATGTAAATTCCAAAAAGCCCATGTAGAAAAATCCATTGACCTTTCCCGTTGACCCTCTCACTTGCCAAACCATGAACTCTTCAACTTGTAGCTTCCAGATTGGAAAAAGGGTCAGCCCTATCTCTTATCCCATCATTCCCATGAGAACACCCATGGTTCATGCCCGCTTCTAAATCTTCTTGTCCCATTGAGGTCGGACCCATCAACTTGTAACCTATTTAGGTCCATAACCACTTTAGCCTTCGAGCTCACCACCTCTTCACCCATCGAGGCCACCACCTCTTGAACTATCAAGGACACCACCTCCTGATCCATCTAGGCCACTCCCTCCTAACCCATCAAGGTCACCACCTCCTAACTCATAGAGGTCTCTTAAACTGACCCCATTTAGGGAAGGGTGATGCCATCGACCTCCCACTTGGTGGCTATTGACCCTAGGTGATGTGGGGGTGATGAGCCATTGACCCTCCAAGGGTGAGGACACACCTCCCCTTAACCATCTTTAAACCCAAGATTAAGGTTACAAAAAGAACATAAAGGTGAAATAAGGTGCAACCTATGATTGAATACATCAAATCTTCAATGTAGAAGGCACATAAATGAAGCAAACATGATCTCAAACTTTTATATAATTGCAATTAAGTCCTAATGCATTCAATTGATCATGCAAACCATGTAATTAGGGAAAACAATGTGTTATTAAGGCTAAATTATGGTTTCGTATTAAATAACTAATTAAAGTTCTTAATAAAGCATTCATTTATGGTAAAGATACAAGTTTAGGGTTACAATAGGTGTATTCATTACAAATAAGACATGTAATGATGAAGATATCATGCAACCTATGATAATTCCTTAAATCCGTCTGCCTATGTATAATTATCTAATTCATGGTATATATGATCTTTTCATTAGAAAGAGTTGACCAAGCTTGATTTGACTCAAATTTGGATTAGTATAACTTTGAACAAGCTCCTCTTTGTATCTAGTTAACCCATGTGTGCTAATTAGATGGTAATTCTTTTTTAGTTGGATAACTTTAATGTGATCTATTTTTATCATGCTTGACATATGATAGGATTTTAATATAATGTTTACATGTGTTTCTTGTATAATGGTTTTTATATTATGGAATTTCATACAAGAATGTATGTTTTTCTCATGATATCAAAGGACTAATAATATATAAGTAGAGTTGACTATATTATGCATAATATCTATTCTTTAGTTTGTAGAAGAGGAATACTAGTACCACCCTCATTAGGCACATAAACAGTGATTTTACCTACCTCTAGTAAATATGACAAAATTGGGTACCTCTATGATTGCTGCTATATGTCCATGTACTATAGTGAAAAACAAAATATTTTTTAATTTCCCATGTTTGAATGTAATAGTGTTATTTTATGTCTTATACAAGTATATGTTATTCCATAAGCTTCCCACCTAAGTCAAATGAAGATTTTTTCAAGATTCTCAATAATGAATAGATCAAAATTAGAATAAAGCTCTAGGTAGAGGAGTGGAAGTAAGAAATGTGCTAGCCCTACTTGGATCAAAGACTTTGGTTAAAGCCCAAATTTAATAAGACCAAGGAGGGATGAGAAAACTACAGAGAGACTTGGGCAACAATATTAGATTCTCTATTTTTTGTCCAAATATGCTTAAACCTCCACTAGGATTATTGTTCATGCCCTTTTTGTTTTTGGATATTGAATGGTACTTATAGGATTTTAATATCATGGACTAGGTCAAGTGAAATAGGTGGTGGTTCCACATGGTTAGAGAAAACAAATGGACTTTTGGGGTTGTGTCCTAACTATACATTCACTATATGAGCACGCATGACTAACACAATATCATAATTTGTGTTCGATGAAGGGAGATTAGTATGCGGTATTTTTATGAAAGAAGTGGTATATATTCTCATGTCTTGTTTCCCATTACACAAAAATATGTCTAGTAGCAGTTGTATTTCATTCCAAATCAAGGTAAATCCATTTGACCACCACTCAAATCCATGTATATGGATTTGGATTATATAATGAAGGTTAACATGTGATATAATAGGTAGTTTATACGGGTAAAAGTGTATGGATCACCAAGATAGACAAAAACCTACATAATTATAAACCATAAGTGGAGATCAAAATTGAGTTGCAATGACAAGACAAATGTTAGAATCCTAGGGGTTTTCAGTAGTTTTTTCCCAAAAGTTTTTTAGCTTCCTTGAACCTACGAGTTCCATATTTTTGTATCACCTTCGATAAACATGTATATTGTGATACATTTCAAATGAGGGGTACCAAGGAGACTACCTATCATCTCAGATCTCATATTTATCATTGTTAGCTTTGGTGTATTTTGTGAGTTTGTCTATTCAAATGGCCTACCTCGTGGAAAACTTGACAAATGTGTAAACCATTAATTTTAACATGGTAATAACATCAAAAGGATTGTTGGCATCTTCAATCATCTCTATGATTTAAAAATCAACTTTTAGGAATTATTACTTCTTCATTACAATATCTCTAGTGACCATCTTAGTCTCCTTAATAAGATCATTTGTGCATCAATACTTTCCCTTGTACTTGGCCCTATACCTTTCATCCACAAATAAGCTCCATTAGGGAAAGCGATTGGGGAGTCCAGTTGGTCAAAGAAGTTTTACCCTTTGATCCACTAGGAAACGTACTTTATTTAATGATGTTTTTCCACCTGCCAACATATAATCTCAAATGAATACCCCTCCCCTCTTAGATTCTCGAAATTCTTGCTTGAATTAGAAGGAAATTTTTTATGTGGTTCAATAGTTGAAACAAAAATGCTCCATCGTGTTCTTGGGTCTCATCTGCCAACCCAAACATCAAGGTAAGTAAGACATGCTTTTTTCTTCATGTCAAATGTATGGATTCCAATTTTTGTTAAAAAAAACCTACCTCTTGGTCCTATCCACCAATGTCGTTCCAACTTCCAAAGCTAAGTACACTTCCAACACGAGAATCAATATAAATTGTGAAATTTGCTTACGTCCACAAAAATGAAGTACCTTTGACCTGGCACGAAAAATCCTCCACTTTAAAAAATATACTCTTACAATTCTTGCATACTCTTATGTTGTGATAAGTCATGCCACCTTACTAGAGGCTCCATTGGGTCGTTTAAGATTATATCTAATTCATTATGCAATCCTTTCATCCCCATATCCAAAATATACGGTGATAGTTCCCAATCCACCATCTATAATGTTTCCTCATGTTTAAAGGGCACTCAATCCCTTGTGATTTTGCTAACCGAGAAATTAAAACCCTAAGGATGTCATTGTTGTTAGTCATCAAGAATGGAAAAGACATTCTTAGGTCTAAATTTGATGGCACGGGTACTCACTGACCTCATGTATGTCTCGAATGTCTAAATTATGAGCAAAATACCTTACACATCATGTGTGCATGCCCTTTGCAGTTGATATATAAGCCCCTTCACCATGTGAGAGCCCTTTGTCTCTCATCCAAATCCATGGAACGGCCTAAAAATTTTATAATAAAGGGTGTCATTGCAACCCTCGACTAGATTTTATTTCTCTAACGCATGTTAAATTGATCATATTATATATATCAATATAATATTTATCTCAATTGTTATGTGTTTTAAACAATCATTAGTTTGGTTCTTGTCTGAGATTAAAAGAGCCGCTCTTAACGATTAATTATGCTTACTTGCTCGTTTCATGCCTAGCATATGCTCGCTCAAGTGAAGCCCGGAAAATAAAGTGCTTTTGCTCCAGTTGCTAAGAAGGTTTTCTAGGCCCTGTTATCATCTGCTCACTCTTTCCAAACTATCAAACCTTTTCGTCGGTGGTCAAGTATCGACAACCAAGGCCAGCTTCTATTAGCCTCATTATGGTCGAACTAGCTCTTTGGTTTTCTGATATTGTTATGTTACCATTCTACTATACTCCTGGTTTCTCCTTTATTTTTCGGTCCACTGCCAAGAGGTTTTTCAAAGTGGAATTAGCATCACAGTGATGTTCTCGTTGTCAGAATTTTATTTTGTAACGAACTTCCTATCGTGCTTCAGTGTGGGTTGCCATTTATTACATGGCATCTTTTGCATTCGTTCCCGAAACCATCTCTGTACTTTTCAACCTGGCATACCAGGTGCCATGCCACGGCTCTAGAGCTATGCTTGTTTTATACCAGCTGGAAACATAAATTCCTCAGTTTTTCGTTCTGTCATCTTAATCGAGGTTTTATACCGAGCCCAGTGGTCGAATCGATAAAGCTCCAAGGTCTTAGGCCTCTAATTCAACAGTGGAGTCAACCTACTGATGTCAATATTAACACATTTATACAACCCGTATGAATAATAAAACATCTTCCACATCCATGAACCAAAAAGAGCCATTCATGCAATATTATAACAAGCATATCACTGTCAAACAATTAGGAACATAGCAAGGGCTATATCTTAAACCTTAATTGTTGACTTAACAGTTATACATTGTCCATATTTTGATAATGACTTAGCCATTCCAATCATAGGTATCTAATATGTCTACTTGAGATTGATTTCAGGTATGAGGTACATGAAAAGGATCAATTCAATCAAGTACTAGCTTGACTCAATACAAGACAAAGTCAATGCAAATGTACTTCTGTGGAAAATGTCATAAAACCCCTTAGGACAATCTTTTTCATCATTTGTACTGATGTTATGACTTATAATTAAAATGAGAAAAAATAAGGAACACTTAAAATGAATATTTAAGCACTCAAATGGAAATTTTCAAATTTCATTATAAGGATTTTTTTCGGACGAGTTTCATCTCTGATAAGCTCGATCGACGCATTTGATGGATTTTGGGAAGTCCCAGGTTTGGTCGAGTTTCATCAGGACAAACTCAACTGACACCCTGCACTATCAAAATAAATTTAAAGTTGTCGGTCTAGTTTCATCTAGGATAAACTTGACTGAAAATTCAATTTTGTTTTGTCGCATAGTGCTATCAGACGAGTTTGCTTTATTGAAACTCGACCAACTGCACTGTATGAGATGTGCAAAAAAAGTATTTCTAGTCGTTAGAGTGTAACAAAAATAAAAAATAGATAAGTTACAACACCCAAAACAACTAAAATTTATTCACATGTGCTTCTACTGACTAGTAGACATCCCCGACTATAAATAGAGACCCTTGAGCTTAATCCCAAGTTTGCTTCTTATACTCCTAGCTATAGTTGAGTGGATTTGTCAAATAAGAGCCTCTTTCTCTCCCTTACTTACTAATCAAAACGTCAATCTGAGTGAGATAGGTTGTTTGTGAGAGTGATACTTCTTTGTAATCATTGTAAAGCTCTCAATCTTCCCTTTCCCAATCCCTTTATTGGATGCAAAGTTGGTGAAAGCTTCTCTATGGTGAAGGAGAAGGTGAAGGTTGAAGATCCTTGAGAAAAGTGGATAATTCCTTCAAGGCGTAGGACTTGTTGCAAGAATGAGAGCTCCTTGGTGAAGGTGTCCAGCTCCTTGCAAAAGTGGGTAAAGCCCTTGTAGAGTTTGAAGACTCTTGCTCAAAGCATAGGTAAGACCTTGTAGGCTTTATGGATCCTTTTGATCCTTAAAAAGGAAAGATAGGTATCCTTGCCCTGCTAAAGGAAGGTCTTATTGTATGTCTTATAATGGAATATAAGTATGCAATGGTTGCAAAATCCTAGGACTTGACCTCTCTAGGTAGTGGATGTACATTCTTCTACTTTAGACTTTGGAACCACTCTACATAGCTTGTTTTTTATCTCATTCAATCTCTCTCGTCCTTGCTATGCATGTTTAGTTGTACATCAAATTTCATATTTGCAACATTATCTCTTGAAGTAATTTGAAGGTCTAATGAATCTTGTTTAAGTGTATAAGCTCTATTCAACCCCCACCCCTTTTTGAGCCCATTTGATCCAACAAGTGGTATCAGAGCCACGATCTTCTCCAACAAGATATCCCATGAGATGAGAAGATGGGCGACAACATTCTAGGTTCTCTCAACTTGGAGGGTGGATTCTCCATGAGACCTCTGATCTTTGATTGTGTAGACTTCCTCTATTGAAAGAGGAGGATGCAGTTCTACTTGTAAGGGATGAGATATGACATGTGGAAAGTGATCATCCTTACCTACAAGGAGACAAGTTGAGATGTGGCTACTTGGGATGAAGCTACATTGAAGAAGGCCCAGCTAAATGCAAAAGCCATAAGCATCATTTATGAAGCCCCCACTCATTCTGAATTCAGCCACATCTCTTCTTGGGACATTGTGTATGAGATATGGAACTAACTATGCATCACCTGTGAAGGGATCAATCAAGTCAAGGAGTTTAAGGTCTACATGCTCAAAAGTCTCCTTGAGAACTTCAAGATGGGTAAGAAAGAGAGAGTGGTTGTGTAAGGAGGTAGGATCACCCCCTTACTAAAGATTTAAAGAATAAAATATCCATTCCAAACACACTCAAAGGTATGTTGGAATTGGTGCAAAATTTTCAAACTTTAATAAATGGTATTCAAAACAACTAAAGTATAGCAACAGAATAAAAATAATGACTATATTCACTTTTCACAAAAGATTACAAAAGCACATCATAATATCCCATAAGGGTTTACATGTATGATACAACATAAGGATCTAAGTAGAGGTAAATCTAAACCATAACAACTTTGTCTCCAAGCTTTAACTCCTTAAGCGAGTCCAAAACTTCACGCCTTATCATCCAAGTCCTTCACCTAGGGTTGGAAGTACACCCCAGCAAGAAGAGAAAACAGATGACATCAGTAAAGGCCGGTATGTGCATACTAAATAGGAAAAATGAGCTATATATGGAATAAAGGACAAAAAATATAAAAGTCTTCCCATAGAAAGGATAAGGACCACCCAAATGGGTATCAAGAGAAAAGAAATTGAAATCATATGATAACAAAAAAATACTTGCCATTAATAAAATATAAAGATTATGCCACATAAGCACATGTAAAGAATTAGGGCACACATCCCATATCATCAACTTGCATGCATGTGAAATAAACATAGCCCTAGAACAATATAAACACAAAGGCGACCAAGTCTCATAAACGTGTAACCTGATAGAGAAAGGAGAACTGCTAATCTCCCAAATATATAAAACATGGGCCAAGAATCACACATCTTGCCCTGGGTATGAGGTTCCTTTCCATCCTAAAATAGAAGGAAATATCACATCTTCTCGGCAGGAAATAACACATCTGCCATAAAAACTAATGCAATTACATTATTCTAGTGCTACTGAATAACATAGCATGTTAAATGTAGAGGCAAGTAGAAAGCATAGTCAAAATATATAAACTAGCCACCACATAAGTGACCAACATATACATCCACCTCATAAGTGGGCAAAAGGCATCACATGTCATCTTTTAGAGTTCCATCATGAACAAAGCATAAGATAAGAGTTCAAAAGAATATCCATGATCACATGATCAATATCAAATAAGGTAGTTCACATGAACCATGATTTTCAAAAGAAAAGATATTGTTTATAGGCTAATGTCCATATGACAAAGAGAATGAATAAGCATAGGTGAATTGCTCAATATAGAAGAATAGGGGATACATCATACCTCAACTTTCGAGTCTAAATAGTCCAAGTCAGTCCTAGATCTAATCCCATGCCCCCAAAGAACCTCTAGGGAAGATGGAAAGGTCCAATAAGTAAGGTTCCCAAGCTTAGAGAGGCTAGTTTCTCCAACAAAGCTCCTATCTCGAGCAAGAAGCACCTTCTCCACTTTAGAGGTGAAAAACCCTAACAAAAGAACATGGAGATGAGGTGTTTATGGGTTCTAGGTGGGGTTTCACCATGGAAGGCCATGGTTTCGACCTGGAGGAAGGTGGAAGGAAGATTAACAACATGAAAATAGGGAAGGAACAGAGAAAACTTACTAGTTTTGGTTGAAATAACTAAGAAGGAGCTTAAGAAATCATAAATAGAGAAATTTGGAACCCTGGGAGCCTTCTTCACCGAGGTAGGCACCTCCTTTTACCTTGGGACAACACCTTCATGAAAAAACAGAGTAGGAATAATTCTCTAAGCTAGAGGAAATAAAGGCGAGTAAGAGTTTTCGAATTGGGAGTTGGGAAGGGGTAGATATGGCTATATAAAGAAAGAGATCAAGTATGAGGTGTCTATGAGACTTTCCATGTGTCATGTATAAGGGTGTCCATGGAAATGCAAGCCTTTATGGATAAGGAAGAATTCAAGCACAAGGTGTCAAGTTACTTTCCATGTGTCCAATGCTAAGGGTTCCTATGGACATGCAAACCTTTATGGATAAGGAAGAAGTCAAGCATGAGGTGTCCATGGAGCTTTCCATGTGTCCTTAGCCTAGGGATTTCATGGTCATGCAAGAGGACAGCTCATATAGGCTTCTTGAATATCAAATGTCAGTTTATGGAAACTTATAGGCCATCCCAACTGACCTGCAATCAAAGAAATTGTGGCGACACATCCCTCTATCACACAGACAATGAGGTGCCACGCGAAAACATGCGGAAAACACCATAAACCACCTATTACCAAAAACACGGGGTAATTAAAACCGATTTCGAGAAGCAGATAAACCATGAAACTATTACATCAAGATACTCATCCTGCAAGCAAACAGATTAAGCAAAAACAATTACAAGCCTTGATACATGTCCACGGCTTAGTAGGTCAGTTGTCTTGTCCATACATGAGTTCATCACCTGTTTATTTATACATAATGGGCCACATCTGGCCAGCAATAGGATATACAAAGCTTCAACAGCTATACATCGTAAAACATCGTCAAAACACCTCTGAGGACCTGAGAGTATAGGGATGACTCTAAGACTCTACTACAAAACAACCAAAACAGCATATCCATCTCTTACCTTCTACTGCTCTTCTTGCTGCTCGGCCGTAACCCCGCGACCACCACCACGTCTAGCATGAACACCTAAAAAGGTTGTAAACCAACGGGGTGAGACACACAGTCCCAGCGAAAAACATAACTCCCCGCCGAAACCATAAAACTTCAGAAAGGTTAAAGCAATAACAGCAGATAACTAATAAAACATACAGTAAGAGCAGTCTATAGAGCAAGGTTGTTATTACCATCGATCTTATGTACGGAAGGCATATAACCAAGTATTTCTTTATGGAAGATGATTGACAAGATAAGATTTATAAGATCTTACCAAATAACATAAGGAACGTATAAGTAACTGCAATGTATAATAAGATCAACTACACAAGCAAGGCTTCAACCAACGTTCCGTGTTTTGCCTTAAGCAATAAATACTAGTCGGTTGGATTACATATTATTATGCCCTGAGGAAGTGAGCCGTACCGCTCAAATCCAACCTTTGGTTGTGAAACCCAAGCCGGTGCCATACAAGGTCAATGGAAGGACTGGACTCCACGACCTCCCACCTCGTGGTCAGTGTACAAGAACCAAAGCAGGACCGCATTCTCATGCTTAAGTGGCCTTAGCCACAGGGCCAGCTCCCGCAGGCTACCCTTTCTCTAGCCCGCCTTGGTACAGGTCTCGGCGCTAGTATATCTGAGGCCAGTTTCCCGTGCTCCCTGAGCCATGAACGCATTCATTCTCTATCACACTGAGCCATGGGCCTGATAACCATGCTCTTATACACATCTTGAGTCTACAACCGAAGTTGCACTCTAACCTCCTCATTTTTGGCTAGGAGAAACCACACATATTCAATAATATGCACTTCCAGGTTAACCCACAGGAGAACCTGTTTCACCATCACCAACTACTGACGATGATGGATCTATGGCCAGGGCAAACTACATAATATGTTCCATTGTAATTAGTTAGTATATTTTAAGTGGATTGTTGAGGCAACCAGGTTGTAACACATACATGACATTAAGCTACATTATTGTTACCACCATCATTTTATTCCGGGATCTCAATCCCTCATCACAAGAAACCACAACCTCATAAGGCATTCTCGTGACTGGTGATAACAACCCTTGATTTCATCATTAGAGGATAACACCTCAACTAGGAACTTTAGCCAAACTTAGGTCCTCAGACCTAAACACATTAAACAGGTGATGCACATTATCTCATCAGCAAGAGTGACCATCAATGCAGTGTTATTCAAACATATATACCTCATAACCCTTTACCTGGATATGCATCCGCATGAAACACCTGCATGGTTTGTATACACAATCATAGAGATAACTGAAGCTATTTAAGGAATTAATATAACAATCATGCTATCAAGAATAGGGCAACATTGATGATTATATGCTTTATAATTCATGCCTCAAACCTGTGACCATAGACATGGGTCATATCATCATGTGAAGCAACTCATATGCTTCCAAGCTTATCATTTACTCATCATCATATATATACATGATTCAAAGTGATCATAAACACATATAGTATCATGTCATTAGAGTTCAGATATGTCATTTTTACATAGGTGTGTTCTACTATATCAACCACCTCACTACTATCAAACATGTCAAAGGTTCACAATCCATAAACCATAACTCTTATCAACAAAGATATGATTGCGTGATAAAGATCTAACAGATGGGTTTCCGGGTGGAACATGACCCTCACTAGAATTTCCCACTACCCTCACAAGAAGTGTGATGGGTAGGGCAGCATTCCTTACCAAAAGCATATCGGCCTATACACATATCGGCCAACCACAGTAGGTAACGACCATCACCCAAGGGTGTTGTGCAGCTAGAGGTCAAGACATATCGTGCACAAGGCATAACGTGCATCTAGGTTGGAGGAGTGTATCGTGCAAGGGGCCAAGCACGACATAGCTAACTATACATGTCGACAGAACCATATCGCCCATCTAAGGTGAAGGTACCTATCAGGTAGCCTCACTACTCACACGCCCAAGGTTCTCACTGCCAGCACATAACGCCCCAACACAACATGGTATCGCCCAACACTAAGGTAGCTCCTTGAGCTCTAAAATGTCCAAGGTACATCAGGCACCAAGCCACTACCTTAGCTAGGTGTATCGGGCAGGGCACTCAACAAGGCATAATGCCCAACACACAAGGGTGTTGTCCATCAACCATACTCATCTAGGTACAACGAACGAGGGTACAACTCAAACGGGAAGCAAACTCCCAACATCATATCGTGCAAGATACAACCCAACAAGTCGTTATCAACCTCAAGCACAAGGGCACCAAAACCTAATTGATCAAGAAGATTGGCTCAACTCTCAACAACTAAGAGAGGGGTCTTTCACAACCTCTATCACAAACCGGGCAGCCACAAGGATCAACCTCAACATAGGTCAACCTCTACCAAAAAGCTCACCTCTCAAATCCATGGTGAGAGGAGGGTGTTGCTCAAGCAACTAGAACACAATCTCACCTCTCAACTTAAACGAGAGAGGGGTATTGCTCATATTACTAGAGCTCAAGCTCACTTCTCCAGACCAAGGAGGGAAAGGAGTGTTGCTCAACAAGGAAACCCTAAAACATGGTTCGGCCAACTAGGTGCAACTAAGAAAGAAGCTTATCTTAGAATATACATGGCCGATATGATCATAAGAAAACATGCAAGAATATAGAAGAAGGTAGTATGGTTAGGGTTAGGAGTTATGTAACCCACCTTAAGCAATCTCCAAGCTCCTAGAACCAAGCAACACCTTCGGCCACCTCAAGAGGAAGAAGAAGAAGACTCCAAAGATAAGGATCGGCCACCAAGCTTTGCAAAGGAAGAGTGTCGTCCACCAAGGAAGAGAGAAACCAAGGAACTAAAGAGATCCTTAGCAAGAGAAAGAAGGTACATATATAGGAGAGGGTGGAGGAGAAACCAAGGTAAGACAAGGCAAGGTGTCGCCCACCTAGGGACACTTGTCCATGGGCAATGCCACCTCTCTATCTTGCCTTAAACACATGTCCAAGGCCATTGCCACATGCAAGCATCATGTGCCAAGTGTCCACTAGTGGTGACACAAATGAGGTCAAAGGGTCAAAGGGGTCCATGGATGATACACCCACACCTCCATGCCCGACACACCTCTGGCCGTCACAACCATGATCGGCTCACCCATGGCTGACACAAGGTTCAACAAGGTCAAGAAAGGCATAACAAGGCCCAAAAAGTCTCATACAAGCCCAAAGCAACTCAAGCAACGAGCCCAACAACACTAGAGGAAGAAAGGAGAGAGAAGAGCACTTCTCAAGGTGACACACTTGCTCAACAACCCTAGACTTGAGTTAATTGCAAGTAGCACCTCCAACACACAACAAGCACAAACAAACCCTAATCACCACTAAAGGTGATTAGAAAGAAACTAAACACCAGGGTTAAGCAAAGCAAATAGGATAAGCCCTAAATGGAGGTCAGGGTCCTTACAAAAATAACCCCATTGGTTGATAGCTTCTAAAGATAAGCTCGTTTATAAAGAGAGTAATCACTAAAATGCTCTTGGAAAGAAACACCTTCAAACCAAGGTGAAACTAGGTGCCCCATAGTTCAAAAACTTGAGAATGGTAAGGAAATATTGAAGGATTATAATGCATGTGAAAATTTGCAAAGAAAACCTCCCAATTGGGTAAATTGTAGAAAAGTCTAGAATGTATCTAAAAGTGTATAACTTGCACAAACAACATCCAAATTGGACCAAACTTCATCCACAAGTTATCTTTGATGATTTGCATATGAATTTTCCATTATTTCCATATTTTGAAGTTATATAATCACATTATTCATTATTTATGCCTTTTACTCATTTTCTCTCTCCTAAACTTATCCTAATATTTCAAGGTTGTCCAAATTAGATGAAATTTGACATTGAGGCTAATTTTGATATGTAGATTTCGAATTTGAAGTTTGTTTCCACTTTTGAGACATCTTTTTTATGAGATATGTCATATGGCCCATGAACGGCCCATTATCTAAATTATTCATCCAATTAAGTTTCTTATCTTCATATTACCACCAAAATGAGTTATGTGGCATATTTTATGCATCCATTATAAACATAAGATTAATGTTAGAACATTAGGTTACATTAAAGTGATATATACATGCATTATTTCATTGGGGTTATACTAAATATCTATTTAGGTCTAACCTTCAACCTTGTTTGGCTAAGTCCAAAATGTCAACTTCCAAGGTAGGGTCCGAGATCTAGTATGTTCCAAGATGAGATGTACTCAAAGAACAACACCATCATCAACTAAATTTCACAACTTGCTTGTCGGGCTACTCTGGGAAACTCCCTCCTCAAGTGAAGATGAATCCCCTACTGATCATGAAGCTAACTACTCCAAGGGGAAGCACTTCAAAGGAAAGCCCTCCTCCTCTTGTACTCCAAGGTGCTATGAGTGTGCCAAAAGGGACACTACAAGGCTGATTCCCCAAGAAAAACAAGTCCTACCACAAGGATAGCTCCAAGAATAAGGAGGATAACAAGAAAGAAAGAAAGTTCAAGAAGAAGGATAAGAAGGAAAGAATAAGCTAGGATGCAGCCCATACCACATAGGGGGAGTCTTCTTTTAGTGATTCCAGCTCCAATGAGGGAGATGACACCTTGCTCTCATGACCTCAACTAGTGAAGACATATGTGAGGTAAGTTTAGAAGAACTATCTAAAGAGGCCCTCATTGATGTGGTCAATGCTTCATGTTCTTCTTATTCCAAATGCAAATCCAAGAAGAAAAGTGTTAGAACCCGTTACACTAAATGAGATTACTCAAAATATAAAACACAATAAATCACCAATTAACCACATACCCAAAAATATGGGTAAATTAAAACTGATTTCAACGTCAGCACTTGCTCAGAAACATTTGCATAAGAGCCCAAAATCTTTATTTTATCAATACTATGACAAGAATTTGATACAAATTGTTCTATCACCTTAGCCACAACATATATACACAAGATAACAATATTTTTATATGCCACACAAACAAGCATTAACATTCTAACAAAATTCCGATTCATTTGAAACTCCACATACAAATTTTTCCTGCCAAGACCTGAGAGTATAGGGGCAACTCTAGGACACACTAGACATCTAATCAACTTTCTAAAAGATTCATTACTATAGCTCCTCTTTGCTGCCACATTTTTGTTTTTGTCACTTCCGATTACCTAAAACAATGTGGCAAACCACAAGGGTGAGACCCATGTCCCAACAAGAGATATAACCTCCAACAACGCTTGTTGATTACAACATTTTAAATAGTAGATAACTAAGCAGTTGGAGTATTTAATAATCAATTGAACAGATTGAATAGTTCAAGTATGCTAAATATATTAAGTAATTAATCTGAGCAACAAGTATGATCGTCAATGCATATATAGATAACAAAAAAATCCATTTCTTTGGATAGATATCTACTCAAATATCATCACATTGCATCTAATAACAATCATTATCATTAATCTGACTATCATCATATTCCTTACTAACAACATAAGCAATCTAGTAGCATAAGCATCCCTGACATCATGAATATGTCTAGTAGCATAACATGGCTATCAATATTGGCATCTCAAATAAAGGGAACATATCTATATCATAAGTAGAACTAACATCATAACACAATGAACTAAATAGCCATGATTAGCAGTTTAAGCATTTCTAATTACATGGCATGGTTAATAATATTAAACATAGCTAGCAGCAGTATCTTAACCATCAAATGTCAGTATATTTGACAACATAAGCATGTTTACAACATGAGAATAACTACAACATAAGCATATCTATTATCTCTTATTGTACTATACATGATCTCAGTGAAAAGAAAGAAAGCAAGGGTTATCGTCCAATATGAAGCATTGTGTATAACCCTAAACAGATATGCTACACAGCTATCTTACATCTTTTATTATTCCCTGGGGAATTTGAATCCTACCATCCCAATTCCAACTGACCCCTGCGAAGGGCTATTCAGTTCCGTACAAGATCTAGGAGTGAAAGTATCCTAAGATTTCTTCCCCTCGGTCAATACGAGTAAAAAGGCAGTGACATATCAGTCAAAAGTTTCCACCACAACGACATATAGTCAAGCTACTAACCACTAGTCCACCCTTGGTATAGGTCAAAACACTAGAAACTGGGGTATACAAAACCCTCTAATCTGAGGTACAACCGCAGTTGTCCTCAATCACATCAGATGTATGAGGCATGACCATAGCCATCCTCCACAACATGCATTGTGGATGACAAGGATATATCCTCAGCTTGCCACCCCCACATACTCAACAGAATGTGCTCCGAGTTTCCCTTAAGAATACTCATTTCACCATCCATCAAGTTCTAACACTGAAGATGGCTCTACGGCACACGGCACTACCTGATTAGAGTTGCACTTGATTAGTTATGTCAATTGGGTGAATTAAGGCTGCATCAAACAAGTGGACATACAAACCCTAATTCACTTCTAGCAAGCATATAAATATCACAACTTTTAAAAGATATAAAATGTGTGGAACATAATTTCTCATCTCATCATCACATGGTATGATTCACTTGCCATTCATGAGACCACACTAGTCATCATACTATCAAATGATTTAAATCCTTTTCACAATATCACAGGGTATCAACCCTTATCAACACAAGAGGATTACACCTCATTCAGGTCTCAACCATGCCCAAAGGTCATTAAGACCATCATACTATCACAGGATATTAATCCTTTTCACAATATCACAGGGTATCAACCCTTATCAACACAAGAGGATTACACCTCATTCAATGATCAACCGTGCCCAAAGGTCATTAAGACCATCATACTATTCCCTACAAGATCACCATTATCTTTCCATGCCTTATAACAAGGCTCAACAACATCACTTACTTATAATACACCAGATCAACACAATATTGCATTAATGAGCTAGGAGATATTCATAAACAATCATAGCAGGGTTATATTAACATTAAGAACATTCCTTTATTACATCAACATGCAAGGAATCTAGATGTGATTAACCCTCATCATATTCATAATGCACATGTTTAGCATAAGAAAGTATCAACCATGTGGCTATGATAACCGCCAATTAACATATTAAGCTTATGATCATATTAAGGAGATTATTTCACCATCATGCCATCATATTAGAAGGTTAAACATGAATACTCATATTTATCTATTTTCATTAGAGTTAGGTTCAACAAGATAAATTATATTAATGTTACTAATCAACACTCATACCCAAACCCTAACTCATGACATCCCCATTGGATCATGGATGCATAAGGTGAAGCGTCACCATCACATTCCATACTATTCTCAAGTATGAACCCACACATGAATCAAGGTGTAACCATCGGGTTATAGCATACTAGGGTTTCAACAACAATAAGAGAGTACTCCATGATTGTATTAGTCATTCAAGGACTATTCATAGCCAATTACCATCATTTAGTTATATTAAAGCTAGGTATAACAAGCTATACCTCATTAGGGTTACCCATTAATTCATTATGGTGATTATAAATCATAATCATAAGAGGGAAAGGATAAGACTTCAAGTTTAAGGCATTGAACCATCAAATTCTCATCATTTGAATCAAAACATTACACTACACGCATCACCCAAAAAATGGGAATATTGAGACATCAATTTCTAGCCATGAAATGTTGAAAAGGTAAAGTCATTGGTCATTTACATAATTAAAACCTTGAATGAATCATCCATAATGCTATTGAGTTATGATCTATAAAAGTCACCATTTAACCCTAGACATCCTTTTATTAACAACAATAAGGGTTCTGTTGAGAGTAGGGTAAAACCCACAATCGACTGTTCATTTAAAACAAGCCATCCATCATCAACAAGTAAGCTCCTTGAGTTTATCATATAAAGGAAACCATCTAAATCGCATTATTAGGACCAACATATTACATTAGCCATCATTCCACTTTATTGGAGGAATAAACATTAGATCTTGACCATTGGGTCAAGTTCATATGTTAAAACCATCAATTACAATATAGGTCTGACCATTGCATCAAGTGACCCAAGAAACCATTGGTCTAAGGCTTAATTGATGCTACAACTATATGATTAACTCAACATATGTTGTGGAGACGTAATTCACTATTATTAGTGACCATTAAGTCACCATAGGTTGTTAGATCAGCACCATATTCATTAATCAACATCAAATATCAAACTAATATCACCATTGATTGATAACATCATTAGGGTACTTAGTTGTTAATCACTAAGCTTCTAATTAGGCCAAAACATGATCTAAGGGGGTGAACATCAGTTGACACCCTTGGTCACCACCATCAATTTTCATGAAGAAAACACCATAGGGTAGTTGCAATTGTACCATCGTCGGTTCATGGGTTTATAGAAGAAATCAGCTTAAAACCCTAAAATTGGCCAATGGTTGATAGGTGCTTAACACCATAGGTTGTCAAACCAACCTGATCCAAGTCATATTATACCTTATAAATAATGTACATATGATCACATGTTCATCTAGAACTGAAATCAGAATAGGGAACATTATAAAAATTGAAATCCAAGTCAAGCATAGCTTTTTAATGCATGGATCATCATTTACAAGCAAGAACATGAGCTAGCAAGATTATGGTAAGCAATAAACGTGGAGAAAGTTATAAAAATTGCCTCTAATTAGAATATAAACTCCCAAACAGAAGAAAAAATGAACAAGTAGGGCAGGAAATCCAAGCATAAGCTGTGAACTCGTCCATCTAGCACCTTTCTTCATCAAATGAGCAAACCCTAAGCATAAGGAGCAAGAAAGGTAGGGTTTTAGAGCTTTAGAGAAATTTCTACCATGGAAAAGCAAGGTTACGACCTGGAGAAAGGTAGGAGGAAGGATAACAAAGAAATAAATGGAGAAAAGAAGGGGATTCTTACTCTTTTAGGTCAAGATCACTAGAAGGAAGCTTTTCAAACCCTAAAAGGAAGTCAATTTCAACCCTAGATTCTTTTTCCAAGAAGATTTCCTCTTTCTTCTTCCTTGGATAGGAAATTCATAGCATCATAGAGGGAGAACGAGTTTCATATAAGGGGGGAAGTGGTAAAGAGAAATTGGCTCATTTGGGTGCTTAGGGATAAGTATATGAAACTTTAAGATAAAGAAAAAGAAAACGTTGAAGTTCTAGTATCTTTCCAAGTGTCCATGGCCTTAAACTATTAAGAATATACAAGCACACACACAGGAAGATCCCCCACTATCCATAGAGACATGCTTATCCCTCGTTTCTTGAATTTCCAAGAAAAAAAAATAATTCATTAGTTGATAGCTACTAAAGGTAGCTCATCCATGAAGGGGTAAACCCTAAAATACCCTTGAGGAAAACACCTTCAAACCAATGTTTAAATAGGCACTCCATGGCTCAAAAAGATCAAGAATTATAAGAGAATATCCAAGGAACATGATGCAAGTGATAATTGCAAATAAAACCTCTCAATTGGGTAAATTGTAGAAAAGTCCAAAATGTGCATAAAATTGCATAACTTGCTCAAACAGTGTCCAAATTGGACCAAATTTGAAAATTAAGATTTTTTATTATTTCAAAGAATATAAAAAGGTTATATTAGGGTTATAAGAATTCAATTATGATAATTAATCTTGTTCAACTCATTAAGCAAGTTTAGGGGCCTTACAACTATAAACCCCTAGCAGGGATTTCGCCCCCGAAATCCAAGGTAAACAAAGATGGGTACTTCCTTTGCACTTCATCCTATTACCTTCACATGATTACTTTCATATCATGGTGATCTCACATCATTCATACATATCTCATCTTAGGTCAGCACAAAAACCCCCACCTAAGAAGACATTCTCAATATGGAATATAGAAGCTTGTTGTGTCATCTGTACAACTCTAGTAGTAATGTTCAACTTTAAATTCTAGCTATCATCCTAAAACTATATCTATTGTATCAACACATTACTCAAAATTCACACTTGCAAGCTATTTACCAATCATGTCATGTGTCCCATACCATTCCTTGAAGCATAAAAAGGTGATGTATCCATCCTTTTTTTTCTAGATACACTGACACTGGAACACTTGTTAGTTCTTTTTCAGCATCAAAAGAAATGTTGATGTTGGCACCTGTCATTCCATATAAGGAAACATCATTCCTAGTCTACCTTGTTAGTGGTGAAACAACAACACTATCTTCACCTTACTAGGATTTATTACTTGAAGACATATCATGATCCCATAAAGACATTTAATCAACCCCATCTCACTCTTGTTCAAGTTGTCTCATAGCTATTGCTGCTTCAGTAACCCTAAGGTTTTTGAAGAAATATTGATCATAGTTTTGACCATATTTGAAATACTTTGGCATGACAATATTCAAAGCTTGATATAACTTGTATGACATGACTGGAACACTCTGTTCATCCTATTCAAAAATTCTATTTTTACATTGGTTAGTCTAAAGGACATAACTCTAATCTCATCATGGTCATGTGAATTATGTCATTAAATCTAACTCTTATGCAATGATACTTGATCATAGGTTTATCTTAAAGGAACACGGTATCACATATCTATTGACCAAAAAACCAAATATCCTTGATAGTGGTCTTGCCCAGCTATCACTAAACCATACACAACATTATAGAATCACTTTTGTTTTTCCTTCCAAACAACATTTATAGGGTCATCATTAACTCTCTCTCTCCCTCTGTTTAAGGGGGGAATACTTGATATGTTCATTTAGTAAACATCTCCAACCTTCACATACTTGCCATACTGTTGAAACATCTTGGATACTAGGATTCATTACCTTGGTATCCACCTCATGCACTATAAGGAACTCACATCCTTATCTCATCTACTTTTACAAACATAACAAATCTCAAGACATATAAGAGGAGTCTTCCTAATTATTGGAAGGCTCAAAAGTAAACTCATCACAGACTTTATGATCTTGGAACCATGGTCTAAGCAACCTTATGCTATAATAACCTGTCCACCCTCATGTTTGTAGCGAATCCACATATACCAAGTGGAAATGATTCACTTGAAGGTGGTGCCCTGGAAAGGAAAGACACAAAGGGGAACACACTTCCCATATCATAGAAACATTGTTCAAGGGTCACTAGCAAAAAGGTAACCAATTCTATTTTCATTATGCAAGTTACAACTTCTTATGTATCATTTTACCCTTTTCATTTTGGGTTCCTTTCCATTAGCATAGGAATCATCATGATTAACATATCTCATTACTCCTTCCTTGATGACTATTTATCACACTTGGGTATGTTCTCTTATTTTATAATGTTTTTCAACCACTTATCAACAGGTAAATCATCATATTCCACATTTTCTTCATTAAACATGGATCATCTGCCTTAATTTCTTTCAAACACCATGCTTATTTTACATTAACACTTTCTTACACACATAGGTTGGTCTAAGATTAACTCAGGTTCCACCTTATTCCTTTGTCATTGTTCACATTCATCTTCTCATTTTGTACTTATTATAGGAGTTCTCTCCATCTTGTGTGAATTTCATACCTTGAATCAATTTATAAGAACAGACTTATCTCTCTTTTACTTTATTATCTTCTTGAATTTCATCTTCAAGAACTCCACTTTTGATTATTTGTATTCAGATCTAGATTTCATGGTGTTGTATTTTTCTCTTATAGTTACCAACAATTCAAGTTTTTATTGATAATGATGTAATCCTCATCTTCTCTTGAGGTAATATTAAGTTGTTTGCACCATGATTTCTTCTTCATTATGCTCTTTAGATTGTTTTAAAATGACTACTGGATCAGAGTAATCAGAAAGATAACAATCTAAGAGTTGCATACTTACCTTTTCTTCAATAATTGAATACCTGGCCAGGGCATCCAAGTACTGAGATTTGGCAGTATGCACCATATTTTTGTCATATTCCTAATTTTGACATCATCTAAGTCCTAGTGTCCCTGTAGACTTAGTGAACCTAAAGATCTGATGCCAACTTGTCAGAACCCATTACACTAAACGTGATTACTCAAAACATAAAACCCAATCAATCACCAATTAACCACATACCCAAAAATATGGTTAAATTAAAACTGATTTCAACGTCAGCACCTGCTCAGAAATATTTGCATAAGATCCCAACATCTTTCTTTTATCCATACTATGACAAGAATTTGATACAAATTGTTCTATCACCTTAGCCACAACATATATACACATGATAACAATATTTGTATATGCACACAAACAAGCATTAACATGCTAACAAAATTCCAATTCGTTTGAAACACCATATACAAACTTTTCCTGCCCGGACCTGAGAGTACAGGGATGACTCTAGGACACACTAGACATCTAATAAACTTTCTCAAAAATTCATTACTATAGCTTCTCTTTGCTACCACATGTTTGTTTTTGTCACTTCCGAGTACCTAAAAAATGTGGTGAACCACAAGGGTGAGACACATGTCCCAACAAGAGATATAACCTCCAAGAACGTTTATTGATTACAAAATTTTAAATAGTAGATAACTAAGCAGATGGAGTATTTAATAATCAATTGAACAGATTGAACAGTTCAAGTATGCTAAATGTATTAAGCAATTATTCTTAGCAACAAGTATGATCATCAATGCATATGTAAATAACAAATAAATCCATTTCTTAGGATGGATATCTACTCAAATATCATCAAATTGCATCTAATAACAATCACTATCATCAATTTGACTATCATCATATTCCTTGCTAACAGCATAAGCAATCTAGTAGCATAAGCATCCCTGACATCATGAACATGTCTAGTAACATAACATGGCTATCAATATTGGTATCTCAAATAAAGGGAACAGGTCTATATCATAAGTAGAACTAACATCATAACACAGTGAACTACATAGGCATGATTAGCAGTTTAAGCATTTCTAATTACATAGGCATGGCTCGCAATATTAAACATAGCTAGAAGCAACATCTTAACCATCAGTGTCAGTATATTTGACAACATAAGCATATTTACAACATGAGCATAACTACAACATAAGCATATCTATTATCTCTTATTGTACTATACACGATCTCAGTGAAAAGAAAGCAAACAAGGGTAATCATCCAATATGAAGCATTGTGTATAACCCTAAACAGATATGCTACACGGTTGTCTTACATCTTTTATTATGCCCTGGGAAATTTGAATCGTACCATCCAAAGTCCAACCGACCCCTGTGAAGGGCTATTCAGTTTTGTACAAGATCTAGGAGAGTCGTTATCCTAAGATCTCTTCCCTTCGATCAGTACGAGTAAAAAGGCAGTGACATATCAGTCAAATCTTCCACTACAATGACATATAGTCAAGCTGCTAACCACTAGTCCGCCCTTGGTACAGGTCACGACACTAGAAACCAGGGTATATAAAACCCTCCAATTTGAGGTACAACCACAGTTTTCCTCAATCACATCAGATGTATGAGGCATGACAATAGACATCCTCCACAACCTGCATTGTGGATGATAAGGATATATCCTCACCTTGCCACCCCCACATACTCAACAGTATGCGTTCCGAGTTTCCCTTAGGAATACTCATTTCACTATCCAACAAGTTCTGACACTGAAGATGGCTCTACGGCATAGGGTAATACATGATTAGAGTTGCACTTGATTAGATATGCCAATTGGGTGAATTAAGAATACATCAAACAAGTGGACATACAAACCCTAATTCACTTCTAGCAAGCATATAAATATCACAACTTTTAAAAGATATAAAATGTGTGGAACATAATTTGTCATCTCATCATCACATGATACTATTCACTTGAAATTCATGAGACCACACTAGTCATCATACTACCAAATGATATAAATATTTTTTACAATATCACAGGGTATCAACCCTTATCAACACAAGAGGATTACACCTCATTCAGGGCTCAACCATGCCCAAAGGTCATTAAGACCATCATACTATCACAAGATATTAATCCTTTTCACAATATCGCAGGGTTTCAACCCTTATCAACACAAGAGGATTACACCTCATTCAGGGATCAACTGTGCCCAAAGGTCATTAATACCATCATACTTTTCCCTGCAAGATCATCATTATCTTTCCATGCCTTATAACAAGGCTCAACAACATCACTTACATATAATACACCAGATCAACACAATATTTCATTAATGAGCTAGGAGATATTCATAAACAATCATAGCAGGGTTATATTAACATTAAGAACATTCCTTTATTACATCAACATGTAAGGAATCTAGATGTGATTAACCCTCATCATATTCATAATGAACATGTTTAGCATAAGAAAGTATAAACCATGTGGCTATGATAACCACCAATTAACATATTAAGGTTATGATCATATTAAGGAAATTATTTCACCATCATGCCATCATATTAGAAGGTTAAACATGAATACTCATATTTATCTATTTTCGTTAGAGTTAGGTTCAACAAGATAAATTATATTAATGTTACTAATCAACACTCATACCCAAACCCTAACTCACGACATCCCCATTGGATCATGGATGCATAAGGTGAAGCATCACCATCACATTCCATACTATTCTCAAGTATGAACCCACACATGAATCAATGTGTAACCATCGGGTTATAGCATACTAGGGTTTCAACAACAATAAGAGAGTACTCCATGATTGTATTAGTCATTCGTGGACTATTCATAGCCAATTACCATCATTTTGTTATATTAAAGCTAGGTATAACAAGCTATACCTCATTAGGGTTACCCATTAATTCATTATGGTGATTATAAATCATAATCATATGAGGGAAAGGGTAAGACTACAAGTTTTAGGCATTGAACCATCAAATTCTCATAATTTGAATCATAACATTACATAACACGCTTCACCCAAAACAATGGGAATATTGAGGCATCAAGTTCTAACCATGAAATGTTGAAAAGGTAAAGTCATTGTTCGTTTACATAAGTAAACACCTTGAATGAATCATCTATAATGTTATTGAGTTGTGATCTATAAAAGTCACCATTTAACCCTAGACATCCTTTGATTAAAAATAATAAGGGTTCTGTTGAGAGCAGGGTAAAACCCACAATTGACTGTTCATTTAAAACAAGCCATCCATTATCAACAAGTAAGCTCCTTAAGTTGATCATATAAAGAAATCATGTAAATCACATTATTCATACCAACATGTTACATTAGCCATAATCCCATTTTATTGGAGGAATAAACATTAGATCTTGACCATTGGGTCAAGTTCATATGTTAAAACCATCAATTACAGTATAGGTCCAACCATTGCATCAAGTGACCCAAGAAACCACTGGTCTAAGGCTTAATTGATGCTACAACTATATGATTATCTCACCATAGGTTGTGGAGACATGATCCACCATCATTAATGACCATTAAGTCGCCATAGGTTGTTAGATCAGCACGATATTCATTAATCAATATCAAATGTCAAACTAATATCACCATTGATTGATAGTATAATTAGTGTACTTAGTTGTTAATCACTAAGCTTCTAATTACGCCAAAACATGACCTAAGGGGGTGAACATCAGTTTACTCCCTTTTTCACCACTATTATTTTTAATGAAGACAACACCATAGGGTTGTTACAATTGTACCATCGTCGGGTCATGGGTTTATAGAAGAAATCAACTTAAAATCCTAAAATTAACCATTGGTTGATAGGTTCTTAGCAACATAGGTTGTCAAAACAACCTGATCCAAGTCATATTATACCTTAGGAATAATGTACACATGATCACAGGTTCATCTATAACTTAAATCAGAATAGGTAACATTATAAAAATCAAAATCCAAGTCAAGAATAGCTTTTTAGTACATGGATCATCATTTAAAAGTAAGAACAAGATCTAGCAAGCTTATGGTAAGAAATAAATGTGGAGCAAGTTATAAAACTTGCCTATAATTAGAATATAAACTCCCAAACAGAAGAAAATATGAACAAGTAGGGTAGGTAATCCAAGCATAAGTTGTGAACTCGTCCATCTCACACCTTTCTTCATCAAATGAGCAAACCCTAAGCATAAGGAGCAAGAAAGGTAGGGCTTTAGAGCAATTTCTACCATGGAAAGGCAAGGTTTTGACCTGGGTAAAGGTAGGAGGAAGGATAATAAAGAAAAAAATGGAGGAAAGAAGGGGATTCTTACTCTTTTATGTCAAGATCACTAGAAGGAAGTTTTTCAAACCCTAAAAGGAAGTCAATTGCAACCCTAGATTCTTTTTCCAAGAAGATCCCCTCTTTCTTCTTCCTTGGATAGGAAATTCATAGAAGCACATAGGGAGAACTAGGTTCATATAAGGAGGTAAGTGGTGGAGAAAAAATGCTCGTTTGGGTGCTTATGGATAAGTATATAAAACTTTAAGATAAAGAAAAAGAAAAAGTTGAAGTTCTAGTATCTTTCCAAGTGTCCATGGCCTTAAACAATTAAGAATATACAAGCACACACACAAACAGCTCCCCCACTGTCCATAGAGACATTCTTGTCACTCGTTTCTTGAATTTCCAAGCAAAACAAATAATTCATTAGTTGATAGCTACTAAAGGTAGCTCATCCATGAAGGGGTAAACCCTAAAATACCCTTGAGGAAAACACCTTCAAACAAAGGTTTAAATAGGCTCCCCATGGCTCAAAAAGATCAAGAGAGATAAGATAATATCCAAGGAACATAATGCAAGTGATAAATTGCAAAGAAAACCTCTCAATTGGGTAAATTGTAGAAAAGTCCAAAATGTGCATAAAATTGCATAACTTGCTCAAAAGTGCCCAAATTGGACCAAATTTGAAACTTAATCTTGTCTTATGATTTAAAAGCATATAAAAAGGTTATGTTAGGGTTATAAGAATTCAATTATGGTAATTAATCTTGTTCAACTCAATAAGTAAGTTTAGGGGCCTTACAAAAAGATTAGCAAAAATTATTGATGACTTGTATGCTAAATTAATTTTCTTGAGCAAAATGAGAAAGTACATCTTTATAGTATAGATTATTGACAAGGTATAATGTCTTGAAATTGAGTTGCATTACAATTTCATTGAGGTATAGAATGGTATTTATCTTAAGAACGTAAATAGTCATAAAGATGAGAACCAAACTCACCTTAATGAGCTTATTTTGATTAAAACTAAAAATTATAAGCTTGTTGCCAAGTTTAATTATCATATACATGCTTGTGATGGTATTAAGGATGAAGATTAAATATATCATGATGGTATTACTATGCTTATAACTGAAAATTCTAGATTGCTTGCTAAAGTAAATGATCCTTCTTCTAGACCCTTATTGCCTAGTAATGAAGTAGCTAGTATAACTCTTGAGAGATATTCATATCATACTAAAACCCTCTACTTAGAGGTCAAACTCCTTCATGCTCAAGATGATTTAGCCAGTCTTTCTTCTACTTTTACTCCTAGTGATGATAATTACAAGCTTTGAGCTTCCTTGCAAAAGTTCCTCAAAGGGAAAAAGTTCCTCAATGAAGTCCTAGATCACTATACCAAACCCAATGGTAAAAGTGGTTTGGGATATGAGGGAGCTCCCAAGAGCAAGAGAAAGGGAAAAGATAAGAAAAAGAGCAAGGGACCTCCTATTTTCAATGGAGAGTCATATGTCTCTAAGAACCCTATGGTTTGTGCACATTGCAAGAGTGATGATCATTACTCTACTTATTGTCCTTACAAGGAAAAAAGGGACTAACCCAATGATAAATTGGGTCCCCAGGATAACTTCAAATCCCAAGGTTTTAATAGGGCACCAACATATTCCTTTCTTATAGGTTAAAGTAAAATGGATTGTTCATAGAGGTTGCTCCAAGCATATGACTGGTGAGATGAGCCACTTCAACAATTTTACAAAGAAGAAAGGAGGATCAGTGGCTTTTGGTGATAACAAAAAAGGTAAAGTGATAGGTGAGGGTGATGTGGGTGATTCACTATGCATCAAGAATGGACTTCATGTGGATGGACTACATCAAAATTTAATCTATGTCAGCCAATTATGTGATAATTGTTATCCTATTTTATTTACCTCGCTTGAATGCTTACTTCTAGTTCCCTCTCCTATAGTGTCATGTGTAAGGGAACTAGAAATGGAAACATTTATGTTATGTTCTTGATTCTATTAAGCCTATTCTTGGTAAATGTCTTGTTGTTGATAAAAGTGATATATCTTTGTGGAATAATAGGCTTGGTCATGTAAATATGCATCACTTGAAGAACTTGAGCAAAAAGAAATTTGTCAAAGGACTTTTCTAAATTGGATTTTGAGAATGAACAAGAATACCGTCCTTGCACACAAGGAAAGCAAACCAAATCCTCCTTTAAATCCAAAGGAGTCCTTAGTACCAAGATAGTTCTTGAACTTCTTCACATCGATCTATATGGATCAATGAGAACTCAATCGCTTTGTGGTAGCAAGCCTCATGATTTTCGACAATTTATCTTGCTATATTGGACCTTATTCTTAGTTTCAAAAACTGAGAGACTCATTTTTTCTCTATTTTTTGCAAACATGTTGAAAAAAAAGCTTCTTATTGAATGGCCTCTATTCATAGTTACAATAGGGGAGAATTTGAAAAGTATATGTTTGAACATTTTTGTGATGAATTCGGCTATTCTCACAACTTTTCTTCCCCCGTACACCTTAGTAGAATGAGGTTGTAGAGAGAAAGAATAGGTTTATATAGGAAATATCTAGGACCATACATCTAGAGTATGATACTCCAAAGAAGTTTTTGGTCAAAGCCGTTAGAACCTCATGTTTTGTGAAAATTTGGGTTTTCACTCATCTGTCTTTAAAGAAAACCCCATGTGAGTTATGGCATGGTAGAAAGCCCACTATTGATTTCTTTCATGTTTTCAGTTGCCTCTTATTTTGTTTTAAACACCAAGGATTCTCTCAACATGTTTGATGTGAAATCCTACAAGGCTTTATTTCTTGGCTATAGCACTACTAGTACGGCATATAGAGTGTTTAACATTGAATTATCTACAGTTGAAGAATTTATCAATGTTAGATTTGCTGAAACTAACCCCTCTATTTCTAAGAATATTGTAAATGATGATGTTGTAGATGAGGTGATTCCTAGGAGCTCAACATTGTTGACAAAGGAATAAAGATGGAAGTAGATGAAGAAGATAATGAAGAAGAAAAGAAGGATCCAACTCCCATGTTTGCTAAAGATCATCCTAAAGAGCTCGTAATTGGCAATACTTTTGAAAGAGTGAAGACGCGGGCTGCCTTCAACAAAGAACAAGTTGAAAATACCTTTATCTCACAAATTGAGCAAAAGAACATGAAAGAACCTCTCAAGGATATTGAATGGATCCTAGATAAACAAGAGAAGCTAGAGAAGTTCGACAAGAACAAAGTGTGGACCTTAATTCCAAGACCAAATGATAGGAACATCATCGAAACCAAGTGGGCCTACCGCAACAAGTAAGATGAAAGTGAAAAGGTGGTAAGAAACAAATCAAGGGTAGTAGTTCAATGTTAAAACCAATAGGAAGGTATTGATTTTGATGAAACTTATGCACCTGTTTCTAGACTTGAATCTATTAGAATTTTACTTGCCTTTGATAGCCCGCAACTCTTGCCATCTCCCTCGGTTTGATTCCATTTCATCTCTTTCGATCTCCATGGCATCAAATAGGACACAAACAGACTGGATCAGCTGGAGTACCTTCATCCTCTACTTCTCCAAGGCATGTTTCCTTTGATGGTACCTCATTCATCTCCACTCAAGCTTTCAATAGGTATAAGGAGCATCTTCCTAGAAATCCTTTTCCCTTTTGTGCATTTCTTGAATCACATAGTGGCTTGATGAAGGAAGTTGTTGTTGTTTTCAAATCTCTACAACTTAGTGCACTTTATGTAGAATAGTTGTGCTTTACCAACTCTCTTTCTAGCACAAAATATGTCCATGAACTATATATTAATCTCACATCAAACTACACTAGCCTTGTGCCACCCCCTAAACAACAAGTGATCCTAACCTCCATGATAGGGGGGTCTCATTTTCTACCTGTGAGCAATCTTTGAATGAGTATCTATCTTTCTCTTTGCCTAGTTGGATGACTCCCTATCCTACATATAGAGATCTTCTTGATCTTGAAGCTTTCTATAAGAGCTTTGACCCCAAGTTATCTATTTTTGACATCCACAAGTTTTTGAAAAACCTGATGTTTCTTATAGTAAGAAATCCATCCTTCCTTCTTCTTCCCTCGAGATCACGACTTGCCTCATTTCATTAGTAGTCAACTGTAATATCCACCCAAATAAAAACCAAGTAGATATTGCAGAGAACATTGTTGTGCTAATGCACTATCTCCTATGTGATGTTAAAGTCAAATGGGCTCGTTACATTTTTCACCACATGACCTGTTTGTCTGTGGTAAGAACACCAGTGGAACCCACCTACCCTATCCCAACTTGATTTTTGGTTTTTTTTCTCATTCATTGTGAGAAATTCCTTTTCCATAATCTTGGTTACAAAGCAAGTAGGAAATGTGTTTACATCATTGAAACCATTGTCAAGAAGTCTTTCCATTCTACCTCCTCTACCACACATGGTGCTTTCGCCTCCACCCAGGATCCTCCACCACTTCCTAGACTTGAACATGCCTCGTTATCGGTGTAAAATAAAATCCTAATGGGATACATGATACACCAACATGCATACAATCTCTAGATCAGGAGAACATCCATTAGGACCTAGTTCAGATCATGTCAAACATGAACTTATCATGTACCCATCCCTACCCCACCTACCAACCCTACCATGGTGATGACTATGCTTCCATGCATATAGCCAGTTCTACCCTAACCACCACCTTGTTGCTTCTATTGTACCTCCTACCTCTGATGATGAGCATGTTTCTTCTACCTCACAACCTCTTGCTCTTCCAGTCATTCATGCTCCCACCTTCCTTGCTAGCTAAGATTGGGTTTTTTTACCCAATTATGAGCAAGAAAAGGCTCTACTTGAGTATGACATCTCTTGGGAAGAGAAAAGCCATAGATAGCCCAGTCCTCGCTCCTTCGTACTTGATGAGGACACCGAGATGGTTGATGACGTGCTAATGTTGATGAGGTTGATGGTGATGAGGATGAAGGTGATGATGGTGATGGTGATGGTGATGGTGATGGTGATGATGATGATCATGATGATGATGATGATGGGGATGGTGGTGAGGCTATGTCTAATGCCCTTGATGCACCATATGATGGAGATTAGGACTACCAACCAGATGGTGATGAGGACCTTGACATAGATGGCTTGGATGTTTAGTTCTTAGCCTATAAGGTGCTCATATCCATATCTTTTTGTAGACTTTCATGTACTGGACATTTGGGAACTGTATCTGAGGTGTACGATTTTCATATTTTGTAGTTTTTTTTGTTTTGTAGTTTTCATCTAGAGAGGACATATCTGGTGTTGTAATCTGATTATATGTACCTTATCTCATGACTTGGATTTATCTTATGAGTTCTTGGTCTATGCTTCCATATTTTGATTATGACTCTAGCATTTTGTACTGTTTGAGTTTTCTATCTGGTTCTTTTTATAGTGGTTGCTTGTGTAGTTTGTGCATGTAGATAAGACCTATGTTTCTCAACTCTTCTACCCCCTACCTTTTTGACATGACAATGGGTGAGAAGTGAGCTAAATCATATTGTATTGTGACATTTTTCTAGTTTATTCTCCCAAATATCATGTGACTCGTAAGAGGACTCAATAGTATATATGTGCCATGGTTGCTTTTTTGAGAAACTAACCATACAGGCAAAGGTAAGCATGAATTGAGCAGGAGCAAATGCAATTAATGCATCCCCTTACAATTCACAAGGTAAAAGTTTAAACTTTCAAGTCCTTCTCAATAAGTTGAGGAATGGTTTGTCATTGTCAAAAGGGGGGAGAATGTTGACCTAATAGTTATACATTATCCTTTTTTTGATAATGAGTTAACCATTCCATTCAAATGTATATAAAATGTTTATTTTTGATTGATTATGTATTAGGTATAAGAAAAGGATCAATTCAATTAAGTTTCAACTTGACTTAATACAAGCTAAAGTCAAAGTGAATGAACTTTTTTGGAAATAGCCAAAATTTGTATAATCATTTGTATTGATGTTATGACTTATAATTAAGATGAGAAAAAATGAGGAGCACTTAATTTGAACGCTTGATAACTTTTATGAAATTTTCCAAAATGCATCACAGGTTGTTTGGTCAGTCAAGTTTCCCTCCCAAAAACTTGACCGATGCCTAGGATGGGTCTTAGAAATGTCCAGGTTCAGTTGAGTTTATCTCAGGATAAACTCAATTGACACCTTGCAATGGAGAACTGATTTTAAGTTGTCGGCCGAGTTTCTTCCAGGATAAACTCGATTGCAACTCAAAATTAGATTGTTGAATCGTGCAAGCGTTCAAGTTACCTTTATGGAAACTCGACTGACAACATAGTACATAGTGTGCAGAAAAAGTGATTCTAGCCGTTGGAGTTTAGCAAACATCAAAAATAGATCTGTTGGAACACCCCAAATGACTTGATTTCATTCCCAAGTGCTTCTAGTGGCTATTGGACTCCCCCAACTATATATAGGGGCCCTTGGACTTCAGTCCAAGTTTTCCTACCTTGCTCCTAGCTATAGTTGAGTGTTTTTGTCCACATAGAGCCTCCTACTCTCTCTTCCTTACTAATCAAAATGTCCTTATGAGTGAGATAGGTTGTGTGTGAGAGAGCTACTCCATTTTACTCAAGTAAAGCTCTCAAAATCTCCCTTTTCCGACCCCTTTCTCAAGTGAAAAGTTGGTAAAAGCTCCTCCAAGGTGAAGGCGAAGGTCAGAGCAGAAGATCCTTGAGGAGAGTAGGTAATTCCTTCAAGGCGAAAGACTCAGCCCAAGAGGGGAGTTCCTTGGTGAAGGTGTTCAGTTCGTATAAGTGTGGATAAGCCCTTGTAGAGGTTGAAGACTCTACCTTAAGAATAGGTAAGACCTTGTAAGGTTTATTAGCTCCTTTTGTTCCTTAAAAAGGAAGGCAATGCATCCTTGCTCTACAAAAGAAAGTCTTACTATATGTCTTATAATGGAATATAAGCATGCAATGGTTGCAAAATCCTACGGCTTGACCTCTCTAGGTAGTGGACTGACTTTCTCTTAGTTTGGAGATTGGAACCACTCTACATAGCTTGTTCTTGATCTCATTCAATATCTCTCATCTTTGTTGTGTACGCTTAATTGCACATCAAATTACATATTTGCAATCCTACTTATTGAAGTAATTTGAAGGTCTATTCAATTTGGGTTAAGTTCTTTTTAGCTCTATTCACCCCCCTTTAGAGTCCTTTGATCCAACAAATCTTATTCTCTGTAGTGATGTGGATCATGTAGAGTTCTTAGTTGATAGAAAGTGTACAATTGGCACTTGCTTCCTCCTAGGACCATGCAAAGTTTCTTGGTTATCTAAGAAACAAGACACATTGGCTCTTTCAATTATTGAAGTTGAATACATTGTAGCTTAGAGTTTTTTTTCCCAAGTCATATGGATAAATCAAATGCTCGAAGACTTTAATATTCATTATGATGCTTCTCCTATTTACTATGACAATACTAGTTCAATAAATCTTTTTACAATCATGTATTGCATGGTAGATCCAAACATATAGAGGTTCTCTATCACTTCCTCTATGACCATGTTGCTATGAAAGATATCTATATCACTCATGTGGACACGGAAAATCAAGTTACAGACATTTTCACCAAACCTCTAGCTAGAGAGAAATTTACTTTTATTAGATCAAAATTGCTTATTACATATTTTGATGATATTGATATGCCTTCTAGCTAGATGTTCTTTTACCTATATGTTCGTTCTCAAATATTTCTCATCTCTTACTTGTTAATGCAACATATGCCTAGTTTTAATGCCTTATTTTGCTTATTTTTTGCTCTTTTTTGTAAAGTCTAGTTTTATCGCAAAATAGTAGTCAATGATGAGTGGAAAGTGCCTTAATAGGTTCTAAGTGCCTTAATAGTAGTCAATGATGAGTGCTTATAGCAATATAGTGGCCTAGAATTTAATTCCTTATTTTTTGGATAGGCTTTCTTGTTGGCCAAGTTTGCTCTGGAGAAACTTGACCGGCAACAGACTCAAGTACTGAACAAAAAGGAGTGTTGACCGAGTTTCCCAAATCTAAAAATCAACCAACAACATTGTTGTGCAGATATATATAGAGAGAGAGAGAGTCAGAAATTTTATCTCTCTCAACTACAGAAAATTCGACTAATTCCTCTCCCTTTCAGTCCATCCTTGAACCCTATGTCTCCAAATCCCCTTTCCTAGCCCTTTCCAACACATGTTTAACCTTCCCCTACCTATAACCTAGCTTGGGTGGCCTACTACTTGCATTCTCTTCCTTGATTGGCACCATCTTCAGTTGATCTTCTCTCCATGTCATCCAATAGGCATAAGAAGATAGGTCCTCAAGGTGTACCTTCGTCTTCTACGACCATTATGCAAATTCAATACGATGATACATCCTTTTTCTCGAACCAAGCACAAAATCTCTATAGGGACTTGTTGCCTAGGAACCCTTATCCTTTTCAGACCCAAATGATTCCTAGCATTGAGCTTCTCAAAGAGGTTAAGCAACTATTTTCTAACCAAAAGCTTGATTCTCTTTGCTATGAATGTTGGACCTATAATAACTCCCTATCAAGCAAGAAGGTGGTGCATGAGTTCTATGTGAATCTAACCTAGAACTACACCACCTTAGTACTTCCACCCAACACACAAGTTGTATTTTCATCCATGATATGGGGAGGCAAGTTTACTATCTCTTAGCAATCCTTGAATAATTATCTATCTTGCTCCTTGCCTAGTAAGATGTGCTGAACCAATGAGCTCTAAAGAGGGGTGAATAGAGCTAAAACGACTTGCCAAAAATTCGTTAGACCTTCAAGTTAATTCAACTAGGCACTACTAAAAATAGTGAATTTGATGGCAATCTAAACATGCATAACAAGGATGAGAGAGATTGAAACAAGCTCTTGAATAAGTTGTTTAGAGTGGTTCCACTCTCCAAACTAGGAGAGAGTCAGTCCACTACCTAGAGAGGTCAAGCCCTAGGATTTTGCAACCTATGTAGATTATACTCCACTATAAGACATATAATTGACCTTCCTTTTCGGGACAAGGATACCTAGATTCCCTTTGAGGTCAAGGGATCCATTAACCTTACAATCAAGGTCTTACCTATCTGGAGCTAGAGTCTTCAACCTCATCAAGGTCTTACCCACTCTTCCAACCAGCTTGACACCTTCGCCAAGGAGATCCCCTATTTACAATGAGTCTTCTTACTTTAAGGATTTACTCACTCCACTCCCAAAATTTCACCCTTGTCTTCCTCTTTCACTCAAAGAATCTTTTTGCACCTTCTTCTACAGCTTGAAGAAGTTTGCACCTTCTCCTTCACTTGGAGAGGCTTTCACCAACTTGATCTTGAAGAAAGGGGTTGGGAAAAGAGAAACTTTGAGAGATTTACAAGTATATATCTCTCTCACACAAATCATATCTCACTCATATGGAAGAATTAAAGTATAACCAAGACAGAGAAAGGGGCTCAAGTGGATTGGATTCACTCAACTATATCAAGGAGCTCAAATAGCATGAAGGAGCAACCTTGGAATGAACTCCCATAGGTCCTATTTATAGTTGGGGGTGTCCACTAGAGGGTATGAACACTTAAGAACATTTTCTAGCCACTTGGGGTGTTGCAACAGATATAATTTTGAGTTTTACAACACTCTAATGGATGGAATCACTTTTTCTGTGTTTTTCGTATAGTGCAGTCAGTTGAGTTTCCATAAAGGTAACTTGGTCGATTGCACTATGCACTAAAGCTAATTTGAAGCATCGATCGAGTTAGTCTTGTGTACAACTCAGCCGATCGCTTGAAATTATATTTGTTTAGTTTAGGGACCAGTCGAGTTTTGTGAATGTAAAACTCGATCAAACCAAAGAATTCTCAAAATCCATCAAGGGAATGGTCGATTATGTATCTCGACTGATAAGCAGTCTATAATGAATTTTGGAAAATTCTTTTTGAGTTATTAAACATTCAAATTAAGGGTTCCTAGTTTTTTCTCATCTTAGTTACAAGTCGTATCATCAATACAAATGATTGAAAAAATCATCTAAGGTGATTTGGAATGTTTTCCACAAAAGTGCATTTGCAGTGCTTTTGACTTGAACTAGAGAAATCTAGGGCTTGATAGATTTGATCTTTTTTATATACCTATTTCCCTAAATCAATCTCAAACAAACATATTAGATACATATGAATGGAATGGTTAAGTCATCAAAATATGGACAATGTGTAACACTTAGGTCAACACTCTCCCCCTTTTTGACAATGACTAACCATTTCTCAACATATTGAAAAGGATATGAAAATTTAAAGCTTTACCTTTGAGAAAGGATGTGAAAGTTAAACCTTTACCTTGTGAATTTCAAGGGGATACATGAATGAACAATGTTAATTTTTCCCACTCAATTCATGCTTTCCTATGCATGCATGGTTAGTCTTTCTACATATAACCATAGCACATCTATATACTATATGGTCCTCTAGAAAGTCACATGATATGCAAATAATTGACAAGAAAAGGAAGCAATAAAATAATATGGATGAGTTCATTTCTCCCTTGTAGTGCCTGTAATACATTTTCTATCCCCCTTTGTCATTTCAAAAAGGCAGGGGGTAGGAGAGATAAAAGCATAGGTCTTCTCCACAGGCACAAGCTAAAACAAGCAACCACATATAGTGCACACCAAATAGAGACAAGAAGAGAGAAACAAGCAGCCAATGTCATAATCAAAATATGGGATAACTATTGGGAGTCGTGGAGGCAACAGGCACAAAGGAAGTAACAAAAAATTCTCCATGTTTCCTATAAACAGGATCTCGTCGACAAAAGCATATTCAGAAAGAGGGGACAAGGATATACCTTGTCGCGGAGTAGGTCTGGTGACATGTCTTGGCTCGGTGATGTGCGTCTCTCCTAGCGTGCACATACAATCCTCATTCATCCTTCTAACATAGGCAACTCAATGTCTACATCTCTACTTTGTCCATGTGGATGGACTAGAACTCCACGTCGTACTTTGTAAGCCGACGGGAAAGAGTATCATTTTGCTTGACAACATTCTAGTGTCAGTTGCTCTCCTTCTCTCTCACATGGTAACAATGACGGCTAGGGTTCACATACAAGGGTGTAACCTCATCATGAGCGTATATGTTAGCCTAAAAGTCGGTCATCATGCCCCTATAAATACCAGAGAAAGGAAGCAGGGTTTTCCAAAACCCTTGGGAAACAAAAGGTTGTGGCTGCATTAAAACAAGTCTATCATGGACCATTACATGAATATTCTAGAATCACTCAATTAATCAGTTTATCATATTGACTAATTAACTAATTTCCATTATCCATCTTTATTTAATCGCTCTGGATCAACCAGCTGACTTAATAATGGAATCTAATTAATTGTATTAAAAACTTTAACCAATTAACTTATATTATATTGTGATATTATTATAGTAGATTATCTAAACATTTTAGTAATCACTTAGATTCATAACATTACCAATCACGTCCACAATTATACTCCTATTCCATTCACATCCTATGTGTGTGACCCAGTAGGCTTCACATTACGTTGGCAATGATATTCATAATTGTATTATGATTTCACAAGCAATGATTGGTATCTAGAAAGACTCCATTGCTACTCAAGTAATTGGAGAAGTTGGGAAACAACTTAACCTATCATATGTGAATAGTGCTACAGTGAATGTATAGTCCTTTATCTCTAATATCTAGATTGAAATTGAGGCATGGAATCGTCATCCTCTTCAACATCCAATCCATAAACTAGAGCAGACTCTCTAAGATACATGTAAGTTCAATATCACATATTACTCACATAATCATGGCCATGTACTTCTCAATCTCTCTTATCAAGTGTCCATGATATCATACTTTAGTAGGAGGGACAATTCCCATCTACATCACTCACAATCATCCCCATGTGTCACAGTGCACCCAAGCACCGCATTTATGGCAACCCTTATTTAGGATCACGGTGGATGATGTCAAAGCACACCGAACGAGATGTGATGAGTGTAGTGACTTTAGGTCTAAGAACCACAATCACCACCATCACTATGAGAGAGGACTCTGACTACCATTTATGGTTCCATGTGTCACTTTCAAGGTGGGTCTATCTCATACATTGTTCTCTAATAAGTATCTATGTGCTTGGTTTGATATCACATATCATGACTAATGAGATTCTATCATCAACTAACACACACTCTAGTTATATATGTTATTGTTGTCTATTATCCTTCCATAATAACATTCGACAAAGGACATAGCAATAATGCATATACTATTGACATCTTTATGATCTCATCGTTCAGGTTCTCAACCCGAATACACACATCATTGATTAATATCATTCATTAGACATTTATTATGTTATATCATTATCTCATAACTAAATAAATGAATAATTTAGAAGATTTCCTTTACTGTTAATCAAATTATTTACAAGATATGTCATTACAATCATCATATGATTGTCTCTCTAGACATACATACCAACAATAACATACCAAGAACTCATAAGATAAAGTCAATCACAGAGTTAAGCGAACATGAGATAAGATTACAACACTAAAACGTCCTCTCATAATAAAACTACAAACCAATGAGAAACTACGAGATGATAAAATAGTATGCCTCTGACAAAAATTGCTAAAATGTCTAATACATGATAATATATATATATATATATGATCACTCTAAAGACTATATATCTAAACATCTATGGAGTCTACTACATCAAATATGTCAACATCCTCATCCTCGTCCTTGGGCGGGTAGTCTTTGTCATCATCAGATGGTGCAGCAAAAGAAGTAGTGATAGCCTCACCATCATCACTAGAAGAACCAGCAAAGTTGTCATCAAAACCATCCATGAAACCATCTTACTCAGTGCCCTTAGCATCATCAGCAGTGTCCTGGTCTGGCATCTCCGCATCAGTAGGAGGTCCAAAAGAACGACCAGGCCACCTGGCATTATGCTCGACCCATATCATGCCACATGCATGTAATGCATTTGCTTGCGAGAAGGTAGGAGGATCAACTCCATCATAATTATCTAGTAGAGTGGCACCAGGACCAGCAGAAAGAGCCAATAGAGGAAAACAAACCAGGGACAGAGGCAGTTGTAGGTCCACCATCAGCAACAGGGATGGCAGTGGAAGGAACATGAGGTGGAGGGTCAGGGTGGAACTGATTGTATGTAGAGGAGGCATAGTCAGCTCTAGGGTATTCCTAGTAGGTAGGGTAGGGATGGATATAGGATAGGTTCATGTTTGACATGATCTGGAAGAGGTCTTGGTGAAGATGATCCTGAACTCAAAGGTTTTACGCCTATTGATGAATCATGTATCCCATGAGGGCTTCATTGGATATAGAAAAAGAGGTGTTGTCAGGGTGGGGTGATGGTGGTGGTGAAGGATCATGGGTGGAGGTGGAGGCTCTAGGTGTGGTAGGGTAAGTAGGAAGAAAGATCTTCTTAATTGTAGTGTCATTGATGCTAACTCCTTTTTTACTAGCTTTGTAGTGTAGATCATGGAAAAGAGACTTCTGGGTCATATAGGCAAAGAGATCATAGATCAAGGCAGGATAAGGAGGATGGGTTCCAGAGATGTTCTTCCTGTAATCAAAATAGGTCATGTGATGAAGGATGTAGTGAGACCACTTGACTCTGATATTCTTCAAAGGATAGTACATTATTACAGTGGTGCTTTCTGCAATCTCCATTTGATTTTTCTTTGGATGGACATTGTAGTTTACCACCAATGCAATAAGATGGTTTTTTATATCAAGGGAACATGATGGCAGGGTTTACTTCTTCCTATAGGGGACATTGGGCTTCTTCAAAAACTTATGAATGTCAAGAAGTGTGAGATCATAGATTTTGTAGAAACCCTCAGGGTCAATCAGGTCATGATAGTCAAGGTAGTCAGACCTCCATGTGTCGGTAACCTCACTACCATTGAAAAATATATTCAAGGAATCTTCAGAGATGGTAAGTTTGGTAGTGGCTATCATAGAAGTCAGAATTACCTAAGTATCAAGTTGTGGAACATTTGTAGTGTAGTTCAATTGGAGATCAGCATAAAACTCATGGACTGCCTTGGTACTAGTGATAGAATTTTAGAAGCATTGACGTTCTACACACAAAACTCTAAGGTGATGGTCAAAAACACCTCAGTGACCTCCTTGATAACCTCACTCATGGTGAAATGAGTTCAATATAAATCTCAAAAAGGGAAGGAGTTCCTTATAGTGATTTAGTTCTTGAGAGGATATGAAACAGGTACCATCACATGATACAGGGCGAGGAGTAGAGGAAGAGGTTGGTGCTCCAGCAAGGATGACTCTTTTCCTACGGTGTGATATAGAGAATAAGGGAGCATTGAAGGAGAAAGAAAATATCGCAAGAAGGTCGCCAAGCCACCTAGGTTGAGGAAGGGAGAGGTAAGGAAGGTCAAATTGGAGTTGGGAAGGGAAGTTTGAATCTTGGCTTTGAGAACTAGAGCACTAGAGCTTGAGATCGGTCGATTTTTCTCTAGTTGAGAGGGAGAAAAGTCGTCTTATGCCTCTTTTTGTTTAGTCCAATTCTATGATCGGTCGAGTTCTACGGGTTAGAAACTCGACCGAGTAGGCATTTCAACTAAGTTCTCGAATGGCGATCGGTCGAGTTGTTAGCAAGACAAACTCAACCAAATGGTCAACCAGTCCAAACCTTAGAAAATTTACTCCAAGACTCTAAGGTGCTATACAAATTTAGTTTTCTATACTACCATGTATTTTAGACATATTGAGGCACATTTCACTGATCTTAGGGTACTATTTTGCTATAAAATTCATTTGCAAAAATTACCCAAAAACAAGAAAAACCAGGCACAAAAACATGGTAATTTAGCACATAGCAAGCATAAGGTGAGCAAGACATGAGAAAAAACATATATGTAAGAGAACAACTAGATAGAAGGCATGTTAGTATCATCAAAAGTAGCTATAAACATTTTTGATCTAATAATAGCAAATTGTTCTCTAGCTAGAGGTTTAGTGAAAATGTCCACAAGTTGATTCTCTGTGTCCAAATGCATGATATAAATATCCTTCTTGGCAATGTAATCACAAAGAAAGTGATTATGGACCTCTATATGTTTAGCTCTACTATGCAATATAGGATTGTAAGACAGGTTAATTGCACTAGTATTATCACAATAGATAGAAGAAGCATCAAAATGAATGTTAAAGTCTTGGAGCATTTACTTCATCCATAGGACTTGGGAATAAGAACTCCTGGCTGCAATGTATTAAGCCTTGGTAGTTGAAAGAGCCACAGTGCTTTGTTTCTTAGAGAACCAAGAAACTAGGCATGGTCCTCGAAAGAAGCAAGGCCACTTGTGCTCTTTCTATCAATCAAACAACTTTCATAATCACATCACTATAAGCAGTAAGAGTAAAGTCTCTTGACTTGGGATGCCATAGTTTAAAATTTTTATTTTTGACTAGATACATCAAAATCCTCTTAATCACTATGAGATGTGATTTTCTTGGACTTGATTGAAAGAGAGCACGCAAGCCAACACTAAACATTATATTAGGTATAGAGGAAGTTAAATAAAGTAAACTTCCAATCATACCTCTATAGAGCTTCTCATCTACCTTTTCTCATTGCTCATCTTTGTCAAGCTTGGCGGTGTTTGACATGGGGGTGTCTGCTGGCTTGGTGTTCCCCATCCCAAAGAACTTAAGTAGTTCAATGGTGTACTTGCCTTGGTTGATAAAGTTCCCATCTTTCATTTATTTGATTTGAAAGCCAAGGAAGAAAGTAAGCACCCCCATCATGCTCATCTCGAACTCACTCTGCATAAGAGCACTAAACTCCTTACAAATATCAAGGTCCGTTCCGCAAAAGATAATATCATCAACATAAATTTGAATAATCCAAAAATTTCTAGATGAGTGTTTTAAAAACAAGGTAGAATTGACTTTTCCCATGATATAGCTATTGTCTTGAAAAAAGTTCTTTACTTTCTCATACCAACCTCGGGATGCTTGATTGAGTCTATAGATAGATTTTTGTAACAAATAAACATGGTAAGGAAATTTATCATATTCAAAGTTGGGAGGTTGAGAAACATATACTTCCTCCTCAATTGTACCATTTAACGCATTTTTAACATCCATTTGATAAAGTAAAAAATTCTTATGACTAGCAAAAGCGAGCAACATTCTAATTGACTCAAGTCTAGCTATAGGTGCATATGTTTCATCAAAATCGATACCTTCTTTTTTGTTGTAGCCTTGAGCAACTAACCTAGCTTTATTTCTTACAATTTTCCCTCTTTCATCAATCTTGTTGTGGTAGACCCACTTGGTGCCAATGATCTTTCTATCACTTGGTCTTGGCACAAGAGTCCACACTCTATTCTTCTCAAACTGTTCCAACTCTTCCTGTATGGCTAGGGTCCATTCATCATCCTTGAGAGCTTCTTTGACATCTTTTGGCTCAAATTGAGAGATGAAGGTGATGTTGGCTTGTTCTTTGTTACATGTGTCCCGCGTCATCACCCTTTCCAAAGGATTACCTATAATGAGTTCTTTAGGATGATTCTTTGCAAAATGGGGAGTAGGATCATTCTTTTCTTCTTCGTTCTCTTCTTCATCAACTAACACCTATTTTATCAACAATATTGAGATCTTTCAAGTGAGGGATCACCTCATGTGCAACATCATCATTAACAATATTCTTGGAAGTAGAGGCTAATCTCAACAAATATAACATTGATAGATTCTTCTATTGTACACAATTCAATGTTAAATATTCTATAAGCCTAATCAAGAAGGAAATCCTTGTAAGACTTTGTGTAACGTCCCAGGATTTGAGGCCTCGGATATAATTATCTTAAAAAGGAATGATTAGACTACCCATATCACCAAGGTGCACCTCCTTTTTAGGAAGCCCATCACTAAGAACTCCATAACAAAGCATGCTTGGCTTGGAGTAGTACTAGGATGGGTGACCAGTCGGGAAGTTGATCCTGGCTTGCATGTGAGTGTAGACAAAGTGCCTTGTTAAGGCTAGTGGTGGTCTCTGGGGCCAGTCGTCATTCCTGAAACTCCACTAGAGCCTAGGGCAGTGGACTCGGGTGTTTACAAATGGTATCAGAGCCATAACCCCTCCAGTAAGTGGGACCCACATGGGCAGGTGGCATGCCAGTCTTGAGTCGTATGGTCCAGACATGTAGGAAAGGGTTGTCCACGGTGATGTAGCCACCCTTTCACTGGTATTCTGTGATCGGGAGCTAGGTGTCCATGGGTCATCGTGGGTCTGCACTGAAATGGGGTCAGATTATGAGGCCATATAGTTAAGTCTTTACGAGGACGTCAAGAGTCTAAGTGGGGGAGATTGTAATGTCCCAGGATTTGAGGCCTCAGATATAATAATCTTAAAAAGGAATGATTGGACTACCCATATCACCAAGGTGCACCTCCTTTTCAGGAAGTCCATCACTAAAAACTCCATAGTTAAGCGTGCTTGGCTTGGAGTAGTACTAGGATGGATGACCAGTCAGGAAGTTGATCCTGGTTTGTGTGTGAGTGTGGACAAAGTGCCTTGTTAAGGCTAGTGGTGGTCTATGGGGTCAGTCATCATTCTTGAAACTCCACTAGATCCTAGGGAAGTGGGCCCGAGTGTTTACACTTCAAATCAAACTTGTCAAGGGAATCCTTGGTGTTCAAAACAAAACAAGGACAACCAAAAATATAAAAGAAAAAAATGGAAGGCTTTCTACCATGCCATATCTCATAGGGGGTTTTCTTCAACGATGGATGAGTAAAAATCCAATTTTACACAAAACATGAAGTACTAACAGCTTCAGCCAAAACATCTTTAGAGAGTCATACTCTAGAATCATGGCCCTAGCCATTTCCTGTAGTGACCTATTTTTTTCTCTCTAAAATCACATTTTGTTGAGGTGTTTGAGGTGAAGAAAAGTTATGTGCAAACCTGGATTCCTCACAGAAACGTTCAAATAAGTCATTTTCAAACTCTCCCCCATGATCACTTTGGATAGAGATGATCCGGCAACAAGCTTTATTTTCAACTCGTTTGCCAAAAGTCAAGAAAACATCAAGAGTATCGCTTTTTTAAACAAGAAAGAAAGTCCAAGTATAGAGAGAAAAATCATTGACAATCACAAGACAATACTTGCTACCACGAAGTGATTGCGTACGCTTTGGTAAATAGATCAATGTGAAGAATCTCAAGAACTCTTTTGGTGCTAAGGAGCCCTTTTTAGTTGAAGGAGGACTTGGTTTTCTTTCCTTGGGAACAAGGTTGGCATTCATCATCCTTTTCAAAATCTAATTTAGGAAGTCCCTTTACCAAATCCTTTTTCTCAACTTCTTCAATTGATGCATATTTACATGACCAAGCCTACGGTTCCATGAGAAATATCATTTGAATTGGCAACAAGACATCTACCAACAATAGGCTTAATATAGTTAAGAACAATAATATAAAAATTACCATTTCTAGTTCCCTTATATATAACATTGTAGGAGAGGGAATCTAGAAGCAAGCATTCAAGTGAGGTAAAAAGAATAAGATAACCACTATCACAAAGTTGACTAACACTTATTGCATTGTGATGTAGGCCATACATAATAAGAACATTCTTGATGCATAGTGAATCACCTACATCACCCTCACCTATCACCTCACCATTGTTGTTGTCACCAAATGTAACATACCCTTCTTTCTTCTTTGTGGTTGAAGTGGTTGATTTCACCTAACATATGCTTTGACCAACCACTATCAACAATCCATTTTCCTATTACCTACAAGAAAGGAAGATGACAGTTCCCAATTTAAACCTTGGGATCTGATGTTATCTTGGGGACCCATTTCATCTTTGAGTTGGTCTCTTTCTCTCTATAAGGACAATAAGTAGAGTAATGGTCATCACTCTTGCAATGCACACAAACCATAGGGTTCTTAGAGCCAAAAGACTCTCCATGGAAGATAGGAGGTTCCTTGCTCTTTTTCTTATCCTTGCCCTTACTCTTTCTCTTTAGAGCTCCCCCTACATATCCCAAACCACTAGTACCAACTTGTTTGGTAGAATGATCAAGAACTTCATTGTGGGGGTTTTTTTCCTTTGAGGAATTTTTGTAAGGAATCTCTTAGTTTGTGATTATCATCAATAAGATTAGTGACAGTAGAAGATAATCTAGCAAGATCATTTTGTGCATGAAGTAAGTCAGCCTCCAAATAGAGGGCTTTAGTATAATAAGAATCTTTTTCTAAAGTAAGACTAGCAACTTCATGACTAGGAAATAAAGGTCTAGAAGAAAGATCATAAACTTGAGCAAGTAATCTAGAATTTTCAGTTCTAAGCATAACAAGATCATCAAGATAAATTCTAGCTTGATCCTTTATAGCATCACAATCATGCTTAAGATCATCATTTTCAGTTTTATGTAAAGAAAGCTCATCTACTATGGCTTGATTTTCTTCCTTAAGACTATTGATGTTCTTAACGTAAATCCCATTCTCTACTTCAACTCCATTGTATTGGAGCTCAAGATCAAGAAACTACCCTTGCAAGGTATCAATGCTATCAAGATGCAATTTCTCATTTTGATCAAGAATATCAAGTTTAGCATAAAAATCATCTATGATCTTACTCAACCTTTGCTTTCTAGACTTGCATTCGGAATAAGAAGAGTGGGTAGCATTGAGCATATCAATGAGAGTTTCTTTGAATATCTCATGCAAGCTTACCTCACTTACCTCACCAATGTCTTCACTTGTAGAGGCCATGAGTGCAAGGTGGTATTCTCCTTCATCGAAGCTTGCATCACCAGAGGAGGATTCCTTACAAGTCACATGAGATGCATCCTTTCTCCTTCTTTCCTTCCTCTTTTACTTGCCTTCCTTCTTATAGTCATACTTATTTTTGTGGCTGCCATCATGGTAGGTCTTCTTTGCCTTGGGGCAATCATTCTTGTAGTGCCCCTTTTGACAACATTCATGGCATCTAGGAGTAGAGGATGAGGAATACTTTCCCTTGAAGTGCTTTTCCTTAGAAACGTTTGCTTCATGTTCACTAGGGATGTCATCTTCACTTGAGGAGGGAGGAGAGTATTAGCAAGAAAGTTGTTGTTGGAGAATCATTGTCTCCACTTGATCTTTGAAGGCATTGTCTTTGATCTTATTTGATTCCTTCTCCTCTTGTTTTGCATCTTCTTCTTGCTTGTCAAGTCTTGGCTCATGATCTTGAAGGTTTGCAATGATCTCATCGGTGGCTAAGTCACCAAGACTTCTAACTTCTTCAATTGAAGTCACCTTGGGTTCCCATATCTTAGGAAGAGACCATAGGATCTTGGATTTAATATATATCTATTTCTTAAAAAAAAGAAACCCTTTCATTACTATTTGTGGTTGATAAAAGTATATAATTTTGAATTAATTTTGGTGTTGTTTTTCCCCACAAGGATATTGAATATAGGGAACCATTTTGAATTCCACTGTAATTTTCCTCTATACAAGGTGTGTCACAAGGCATCAAGCCCATTTATGATGGTGTTGAGCCTTGTGTACATCTCAGCTACTCTTTCCTTCTTGTCCATCTTGAAGTTTTCAGACAGTTTATTGAGTATGTATATCTTTAACCTTTTGACTTATTGTGTGCCTTCATAGGTTATGCACAACTTGTTCCAAATCTCATGGGGTGTATCCGAAGATGAGATCCAGTTGAACTTAGAGGGATGAGGGCAGCATACATGATACTTATCACCTTGGCACTCAGTTGCACCTTCTTGAGTGTAGTTTCATCCCAAGTAGCTACATCACCCACAGGCTCCTTGTATGGAAGAATCATCACCTTCCACATGTCGTATTTCATCCCTTGAAGGTAGAACTACATCTACCATTTCCAATAGAGTAAATTTGTGTCGTCAAAGACCGGGGGTCTCATGGAGAAGCCTCCCTTTAGGTTGAGAGACCCAAGTAAGTTGCCCATCTTCTCGTCTCGTGGGATATGTGATGGAGAAGACCTTAGCTATAATATTGCTTGTTGGATCAACATGCTCTAGAGGGGGTGAATAGAGCTAAAAACACTTGCACAAAATTTGTGACCTTCAAGTTACTTCAACTAGGCACAATTGCAAATAGTGAATTTATGGCAATCTAAACATGCATAGAAAGGATGAGAAAGATTGAAACAAGCACTTGAACAAGCTATTTAGAGTGGTTCCACTCTCCAAACTATGAGAGAGTCAGTCCACTACCTAGAGCGGTCAACCCATAGGATTTTGAAACCTATGTACACTTATACTCCATTATAAGACATACAATTGATCTTCCTTTCTGATACAAGGATGCCCAGCTTTCCTTTGAGGTCAAGGGAGCCAATAACCTTACAGTCAAGGTCTTACCTATCTGGAGATAGAGTCTTCTATCTCACCAAGGTCTTACCCACTCTTGCAAGAATTTAGACACCTTCGCCAAGGAGATCCCCTCTTTGCAATGAGTTTTCTACCTTGAAGGATTTACCCACTCCACTTCCAAATCTTTAGCCTTGTCCTCCTCCTTCACTCGAAGAAGATTTTTTGCACCTTCTTCTACATCTTGAAGAAGCTTGCACCTTCTTCTTCACTTGGATAAGATTTCACCAACTTGATCTTGAAGAAAGGGGTTGGGAAAGAGAAGCTTTGAGAGCTTTACAAGTATACAATGAAGTAGCTCTCTCACACAGATCCTATCTCACTCATATGGACAAATTGAAGTGTAATCAAGAGAGACAAAGGGGCTCAAGTGGACTGGATGCACACAACTATAGCAAGGATCTTGAATAGCATGAAAGAGCAACCCCGAAATTAACTCCAAGAGTTCCTATTTATAGTTGGGGTGTCCACTAGAGAGTAAGAATAGTTAAGAACGTTTTCTAGCCATTTGGGGTGTTGTAGTGGATATAATTTTGAGTTTGCAACACTCCAATGGTTGGAATAACTTCTTTTGTATTTTCCATATAGTGTAGTCAGTCGAGTTTTCATAATGGTAACTTGACCTATTGCACTATGTGCCAAAGCTCATTTGAAGAATCGGTCGAGTTTTTCATGTGTGCAACTCGATCGATCGCTTGAAATAGGTTTTGCGAAGTGCATGGATCGGTCAAGTTATATGAATGTGAAAATTGATCGAACCAAAGAATTCTCAAAGTCCATCAAAGGATCTGTCAAGTTTGTATCTTGACTGATAAGCAGTCTGTAATGAATTTTGGAAATATTATTTTGAATGATCAAACGTTCGAATTAAGGGTTCATGGTTTTTCTTTTCTTAGTTACAATTCATATCATCAATACAAATGATTACAAAAATCATCTAAGGTGACTTGGAGTATTTTCCAAAAAAGTGCATTTGCATTTCTTTTGACTAGAACTAGAGCAAGCTAGGGCTTGATAGATTTGATCCTTTTAATGTACCTAATTCCTGAAATCAATCTCAAAAAAACATATTAGATACATATCAATGGAATGGTTAAGTCATTATCAAAATATGGATAATGTGTAACACTTAGGTCAATAGGATGACTCCCTATCCTACGTACTAAGACCTCCTTAACCCTAAATCCTTGTATAAGAGTTTTGACCTTGAGTTAACTCTTTCTCGTATCCACAAAACTATTAAGAAACTTGAGGTCCCGTATCAGAAGAAAACCATCCTTCCATCTTCTTCTCTAGATATCAAGACACACTTGGTTTCTCTCCTTGTTAACTGCAACATCCATCCAAAAAAGAATAAAATAGATATTGTGGAAAACTCATTTGTGATCATGTATTGTCTTATCAAAAATGTATGTGTCAAATGGGAAAGATACATTCTTCACCACATGACTTGCTTTGACACTGATAAGAACACCAGAGACCCCCACACACCCTACCCTAACTTGATATATGGTGTGTCTTAGGTTCACATTGGTCAATCCCTTTTCAATGATCTTGGTTACAAAGTCAGTCAAAAAGGAGTTTATATCAATGAAACCATGGTGAAGAAATCCTTTCACCCTACCTATTCTACCCCTGGTGCTTCAACCTCCACTTAGGCTCCTCCACCACCTCCTAGACCTGATTGTGCCTCTTTCTTGGTGTCTAATGAAACCCTGATGGGATACATGATGCACCAACATGCATACAACTAAAATGTCCAGGAGCACATCCACCAGGATCTAGTTCAGATAATGTCCAACATGAATTTATCATGCACCCATCATTACCCCACCTACCAACCATACCCATTTGTTGACTATGCCTCCTACGCATATAGTCAGTTTAACCCGACATACCATCTTGTTGCTTCCATTGTATCCCCTACCTCTGATGGTGGACCTACCCATGTTTCCTCTCAGTCGCTTGCACTTCATGTTATCCCTTATGTTTCCATTCTTGTTGACTTTGATTGTGCCTCTATAAATTATGGACAAGCTAAGGGATTGCGTGAGTGTGGCATCTCCTGGGAAGAGCAAAACCGCAGATGGCTCGATCCTTGCTCTCTTTTGTTTTTGAGGAGGACACAGAGATGGCTGATGAGAATGTTGAGAATGATGTTGATGGTGATGAGGATGAGGATGATGACGAGGATGGTGACAATAACTCTAATGATGGAGATGGTGGTGAGGCTACACTTGATGCCCCTGATGTACGCTTTGATGAAGATGAAAAGTACCAGCCTAATGATAACGAGAATTTTGACATAGATGTCCTAGATGTTTAGTTCTTAGGTCTATAGAGTGATCATATATACATCTTTTTTGTATAATGTTGTGTACTAAACAGTTAGTCATTGTATATGAGGTTTACAATATTTTCATATCTCATTGCTTTTCTTCGTTGTTTTGTAGTTTTCATCTAGAGAGGACATACATTTTGTTGTAAACTGATTATATGTATCTTAACTCTTTGCTTGGTTATATCTCATGAGTTCTGGGTATGTGCTTCCATATTTTGATTATGAATCTAGTACGTGTTGGTCTATCTTGTTTTTGGTTGGTTCTTGCTTGGTGGTTTCTTGTGTAGTTTTTGTCTAAGGATAAGACTTGTGTTTTAGCTCTTCTACCTCCCTGCCTTTTTGATATGACAAAGGGGAAGAAATGAGCTCAGTACACATTGAATTGTGATCCTTTCCAAGTTAATTCTCTAATATATCATATGACTATGTAAGAGGACTCAATAGTATATATTTGTTGTGGTTATGATTTTTGGAGAAAGTAACCATACATGTAAAGGTAAGCATGAATTGAGGGGGAGAAATTGTTATTGTTCATTCATGTATCCCCTTACAATTCATAAGGTAAAAGTTTAAATTCGAATTCCTTTTTAATATGTTGAGGATCGGTTTGTCATCTTCAAAAAGGGAGAGAATGTTGACCTAAAATATATACATTGTCCATATTTTGATGATGACTTAACCATTCCATTCATATGTATCTAATATATCTGTTTGAGATTTATTTCATGTATTAGGTACATGAAAAGGATCAATTCAATGCCCTAGCTTGACTCGATACAACCAAAAGTCAATACAAATGTACTTTCATGGAAAATGGCCAAAAACCCTTAGGACAACTTTAGTAATCATTTGTATTGATGCTATGAATTGTATCTAAGTTGAGAAAAAGTCAGGAGCACTTAAAATGAACATTTAAGCACTCAAATGGCAATTTCCAAAATTCATTACTGGGACTTTTTTCAGCCAAGTTTCATCTCTGGTAAACTCGACCGACACCCTTGCTGGATTTTAGGAAGTGATAGGTTTCGCCGAGTTTCCTCAGGACAAACTCGACTGACACCCTATACTACCAAAATAAATTTAAAGCCATTGGTCGAGTTTCATCTAGGATAAACTCGATCGACAATTCAAATTTATTTTGTCACATAGTACTATCAATCAAGTTTGCTTTATTGAAACTCAGCTGACTGCATTGTACAGAATGTGTAAAAAAAGTATTTCTAGTCGTTAGAGTGTTGTAAAAATCAGAAATAGATCTATTGCAACACCCAAAATGATAGAATTCTCTCACAAGGGCTTCTACATGCTAGTAGACATCCTCAACTATAAATAGGGACCCTTGAGCTTCATCCCAAGTTTGCTTCTTATGCGTCTAGCTATAGTTGAGTGGATTTGTCTACTAATATTCCCTTTCTCTCTCTTTCTTACTAATCAAAACGTCAATCTGAGTGAGATAGGTTGTTTGTGAGAGAGATACTTCCTTGTAATCATTGTGAAGCTCTCAATCTTCCCTTTCTCAATTCCTTTCTTGAAACCAAAGTTGGTTAAAGCTTCTCCTTGGTGAAGGAGAAGGTGAAGGGTGAAGATCCTTGAGAAGAGTGGGTAATTCCTTCAAGGTGGAGGACTTGTTCCAAGAAAGGGAACTCTTGGGTGAAGGTGTCCAACTCCTTGAAAAAGTGGGTAAGCCCTCGTAGACCTTCAAGACTCTTGCTCAATGGATAGGTAAGACTTTGTGAGGTTTATTGGCTCCTTTTGATTCTTAAAAGGAAGGCTAGGTATCCTTACCTTGCAACATGAAGGTCTTATTATATGTCTTATAATAGAATATAAGTATGACCTCTCTAGGAAGTGGATATGCATTCTCCTAGTTTGGAGTTTGGAACCACTCTACATAGCTTGATCTTGGTCTCATTTGATCTCTCTCATCCTTGCTATGTATGTTTAGTTGCAAATCAAATTTTTTATTTGCAATATTATCTCTTGAAGTAATTTGAAGGTCTAATGAATCTTGTTTAAGTGTTTAAGCTCTATTTGACCCCCCCCTCTAGAGCCCATTTTATCCAACATTAGCATCATGTCAGAACACAAATTTGAGGGGAAGGACAACACTAACCAAAATTGAGAAATCAAAAAGTAGGCTTTAGAACCGAACATCTAGAGGAGAGAGAAAACAATACCATGAGAAATTTAATAGTTATCCAACATTTAGCACTAGCTCCTTCCAAGCACAATCAACGTCAAATATATTTTCAATTTACTTCATGCTACTAGTCAATCGCATTCACAAAGCCAGCGCTGAGACAAATTAAGTACATACAAGAGAGTGAAGGGGAAGACACAAAGAGGGAAAGAGAGACACATACTATTAAAAAAAAGCAGCAATACACCCTAACTGTGATAGGAAAGGTGAATTCACATAGTCGTTAGGTGGAGGTAGGAACATATACAGCAGTTTCTAGGGTTGCAACAACAAACCCAGATAAAAAGAGAGATTTAGTGAAGGGAGGTGGTAAACGTTGAGGTAGTTGAGTATCCCAGTGAGGGCACATCCATGAGCATAAAATACAAATGAACCGGCCCAACTCAGGCAATGCATGACCAAAGTGGGCAGTTCAACAATATGGTTCATCAGTTTGGTTTGGCCCAAAGTTGAGATTGGAGCCTACCCAACCTGCTAGACCTGTTGAGTTGCGGTCAACCTCGTTTCTTTCAGCACTAAGGATAGGCTGGACAAATAGACACATCCCTTCCTATTTATTTCATTAAGGACATGTGTGGTATGTGTGGTATGTCGTGAATGGAGGAGATGAGAAGAGAGAGGAAAAAGACTTGAAGTATGTGGTTGGACAAAAGGGGAGGACAGGGGAGGGGAACGGAGGGAATAGACGAGAATTGATGAAGTGTATTTTCAACCACTTTTCTCTCATTCTCTCCCACCCAAACCAAAGTGGAGACAAGGAGAAGAAAATACTTGACGGAAAATATATTAGAAAGGTCAAAAGAATATGTAAAATGTGCGAGAGAAAATATAAATAATATGATACAAAAATCAATACAATCTACAATAATGTGAACAGAGAAGTAACATGCCACATATATGTTATGTTACTTGGAAGGATATATGAAATATTAAATGAGAGATTGATAAAATTTGGAAGAAACTTTTTAAGGGAAAATAAAACTAAAAATAATAAATAAATATCAAATAAATTCTTATGCACAATTTAGAAAAAAAAATTTGTGTTTTTGTTAACAAAGTTGAAAATTTTGAGATTTTTGTACAAACATAAAAAATAAAAAATGTAAATAATTGGGAAAAATATGATAACAGTATGGCAGGAGGTGCTCAAATAAATGGAGAGAAAGTTTATTGTAAATACAAAAAATAAAAGAAACTACCACGACAACCATAATTTTCAATATAAAAAGATTTATATTCCCATTTTAACAAAAAAAATATTTCGTGGTGCTTTCAACATAGCAAACAAGAATTGCTTTTATCTATATATCTTACAATTTTATTTTTAAATCTATAGACTTTACTATCCAAAAAAAGCATTGACAACTTTATTTGTGATCTGCACTTCTATGAATGCATTTTTGTAAAATGACCTATAGGAATATATATATATATATATATATATATATATATATATATATATATATATATAGAGAGAGAGAGAGAGAGAGAGAGAGAGAGAGAGAGAGAGTCAGGCTATAATACACTCGAGTGTATTCAGAGCAGAATACACTCAAGTAATTTTTCATGATACAATATTTTTTCAAAAATCTAATCCATTGATCTTCTTAACATCTTGTGAATAACTCATATAAAAAATTTGAGCACATTTTGATATTTATAGGTCATGTTATAAAGACCGTAAAAATTATGTATTTCAAATTAGTTTCATGTGTCGATTTTGTTTCCCTCAGATGAGTGGCTTACACTCATCCAAATGGGCTCAAAATTTGTATGTAGCCTAATTATAGTATGACAATGAAGATCAATGGTTTAGATCTTGCAAAAAATGGTCTTGATATGCAAACACACTTGAGTGTATCCATGCGATCTGTACACTCGAATGTATTCTAACCTGACTATATATATATATATATATATATATATATGTATGTATGTATGTATGTATATATATATATATAGAGTCAGGCTAGAATACACTCGAGAGTACAGATCACGTGAATACACTCAAGTGTGTTTGTATATCAAGACTATTTTTTTACAAAATGTAAACCATTGATCTTCACTATCATACTATAACTAGGCTACATACAAATTTTGAGCCCATTTGGATGACTGAAAGTCACTCATCCAAGGGCAACAAAACGACGCGTGAAACTAATTTGAAATGTATAGTTTTTGCGGTCTTTATAACATGACCTATAAATATCCAAATGTGCTCAAATTTTGTGTATGAGCTATTCACAAGATGTTTAAGAAGATCAACGGATTAGATTTTTGAAAAAAATATTACATCATGAAAAACTACTTGAGTGTATTCCATCCTGACTCTCTCTCTCTCTCTCTTTATATATATATATATATATATATATATATATATATATATATATATATATACAGAGAGAGAGAGTCAGGCTAGTGTACACTCGAGTGTACCGGAGGCGTCGTACACCTCAGTCATTTTTGAAGATGCAATAAATTTTTGAAAAATCTAAACCGTTGATCTTCTTAATTATCATAAGAACATACTATATAATAAATTTTAGCTCGTTTGGACACTTGTGCATATAAAGGGGGCAAAAATCATACATTTCAAATTAGTTTTGTGTGTCGATTTTGTTGTCCTTGGATGAGTGACTTACTGTGACGATCGAATCATGAAAATAAGATCAACGAATACGGAAGCGATTAACTAGCAGCGGAATTATTAAAAATCACTAAAAATTAAAAATTTTAGTAAAGAGATCTACAAACGGTAAAACTCTTTCATAAATAAACATGATAAGTTATTTACAAACTGATCCATCATTACATCTCTGTAATAACCACATCTCGAGGGTTACAAACGTCAACTGCCATGTTAACTGTACAAGGCAAGATACAAAATCTCGAGGCATTACGCCAAAATCTCAGATCTATATTAAACATCTACTGACTCCTAGGACCTGAGAGTACAGAGACGACACATAGGACATACTATCTACAAGCCTTGACAGTCAGTGTCTCCACCTGAGGATCACTGTTGTCCCTGAGATTGTTGTTGCTGCTGCTCACCCACTAATGAGTTCCTTCGTCCTCGTCGTCTACCTAAAAAGTCAAATCCCACGGGGGTGAGACAATTGAATAATTGTCCCAGCGAGAGTTATAACTCTCCGTCAGAAGCTTTGTTATTGCAACAAATAGAATAACAATAAGCAATATAACTTTAAACATTCAACAGTAGGTTTAACATTATATAATTAAGTGAAGAAACATTCTCTTTAAGCAATCATTTCAATTATAACTTAATTGAATATCAAGACATATCTCAATAAGGAATATGAAGAACATGCATACTAGTTATTCAACTAGAACATTATAAACAATGTATCATCAATCATTATTTCTCGTAGTTCAACCTAAGCAGTTATGCTACACGGCTGATTATGATTTTCAAACATTATTATGCCATGAGGAGATGAGGTATATCGCTCATACTCCAACCGACCATTACAAAATCGCATCGGTACCATACATAGGTCATCAGAAGGACCGGATTCCTATGACCTCATCTTCCTCAGTCAGTGTGAGGATTAACATGCAGGACATCTTGTGTCTCTGCTATAATAGCTTTCCAGGGTATTCTGGCAAGTTCACTATTAGAGTTATAGTAGCATTCTGTACTCTCTTCGCCATCGAGGGATTTCTTGTTTATCTCACACCGATGCGGCATTAACAACATCATCGGGAGATTAGTGATACATCATCCCGGCATAAACATATAATGAAGGATTGATGGACTAAAGGTACATCTTACATCAAATCCTACATTAGGACGTAAGGATATTCGCATCTATAACCCCCACATACTCAAAAGTATGCACTCCAGGAGTTCCCTTAGGAAAACCTATTTCACCATCGTTTAACTTCTGACAATGATGGATCTATGGTCAAGGCTCTACATGATTTCATTATACTTGATTATTTAAGCACATTCTGGCATTCTTTTAGCATCAGGCATGTTTTCAAACATAAACCATTAAAACAATTTCTATAACGAAAGAGTACTAATTTTATCAAGTTCATTTCACATCCAGTTATCATTGGGATATCATTCCCTAACCATCTCATCGTTGTGATTTAGGAATATGGCTGTTTAAACCCTTAAATCATCATAACACTTGTTACCAAGTAACATCTTATCATCCAGTCATTTTAACAGTATGACCTTGATTTATAATAATGCATATAATTATCATGGCTCATACAGCCTATCACTCTCATATGTTACCACTTATCAGGCAACATAGCATATCATTACTCTTAAAGCTTATAAAGTGTCTTCAATGAATATGAAATCATAATCCTTACCTGGCTATGATCACTTCTTTATAAAAACCTACATGGTTAACATTACTGATAACATGCACATTGTAACTATATCAGCACAATACAAGTTCTTTCCAATTTAAAAGTAGAATACCACGGCCGTGCTATCTTGCACGGTCATGCAAGAGTAAGCCACCACGGCCGTGCTTCATTACACGGTCATGCAACAGAGGATTCACCACGACCGTGTCATATCACCACGGCTGGTTTCTAGGGTTAGGTTTCCTTTTTAAATCAAATAGGGTTATTCAACCCTTTAATCTTATAAAGGCATAATGATTACTTACTCCATAATCAGGTATAGTGTTTCATGCTTTAAAAGCATAATCCAAATTAGGGTTTACTGTTCACATTATATCACAATTCCCTAGATTAGGGTTTACTATTCACATTACGTGATATTACCCTAGAACTAGGGTTTACTATTTACATTACAGTGAATTGAGGTCATACCATCATCATGTATGAAGATTACTTTCATTAATGCCCTCAATTAGGTTAACATTCATTAATCACCATAATTAGGGTTTCCATGATCTCCCTATGAAGGATCATACCCTAATTAGGTGTATTCATACATGTTGGGAGTATATTACTTAATTCACATTCATATAGGGAGTTTTCTCTCTCCTCTAACTATTGGATGATGTTTACATCACTCTTGATCAGATTAAGTCAAATCAAACTTGTCAACATAAGTCATGTCATCACCATTATGGTAATTAGGGTTTACTTGATTAAGGGGGTATTAATCACACTATCCCATCAAGGGTACTTTTGTAATGTTTCCCATTGACCTTATCATGCATCAACCCACTAATTACTTGGTCCCTTAACCACTTTAGGTATCTATAAGGTTTAGGTTAAACAACTACTAAACCATCTTAACCACTAAGGTATCAAACATTCTTGACCTTTTTAAATCCCAAACGGTTTTGCACTTTCAACCCCCAAACGGTTTTGAAACTGTTTGGTGGTGTTGACCGTTTGGTCCCTTTGACTTTTGAAACCATTTGATAAAGTACACATTCAAGACCGTTTTCCCTAGGTGAGGTGAAGACCGTTTGGTCTTGTTGACCGTTTGGCCAACTTTGACTTCGAAATTGCATGGGCAAATTGATCTTGAAACTGCATGGTCACCAAACGGTTTGGGATCGTTTGGTCCCAAACGGTCTTGAGACCGTTTGCCCATTAATTCATCCAAAACCAAGTCAAACGTTTAAGGGTTGAACCCTAAATTAGGTCACAAAATCAGCACATAATTGTTTTATAATTTGATATCAATGGACCCTCAATTTGTCAACCCTAGTTAACTCTAGACCTCCAAATGGTCTTGGGTGATCACCAAACGGTCTTGAGACCGTTTGAGTGGTCCCCAAACGGTTTTGAAACCGTTTGGGCCACTCAACCCAAACTTCAACATGATTGTATCATTGAAAAAAATCAGCAATAAACCCGATTAGGGTTTAGGTGACTAATGAGCCTTCAATTGGTGATTTACTTGGAATTAGATGATGATCTTTGGTGGGTGATTAGTCCATAATATGTACAACAGACCTCCAAACGGTCAACGCCTGGTCAACCTATCCAAATGGTCTTAAACCGTTTGCTTGCATGCGGTCTTGTGAAACCGTTTGCACTCAAACGGTTTTGAAACCGTTTGCTCCCAAACGGTTTGGGAAACCGTTTGGAAAAGTTGGGGGACCATTTGCTAAAGCAAGAATTAGGATAAACATAGATATTAACGCCATCATCTTCTTCCTCAAGAACAAGGGAAGTTCTTCATGGATTTGCTTGCAAGAACACTTCGAAGTGTCTAAAGAAAAAGAACAAGCAACGTTTCTAGGAGAAAAAGATGCACTTAACAAAGTTAAAGGTTTAGAGTTATAAAACCCGCCTTAAGATCTGATCTAGAGATCCAAGCTTCGTAGCTTTAATGGTGGATGAAGCTCCAGAGGTTGCCCAAGGTCTGTTCTTCAAGGTTTGGATGGAGAAGAAGGCTAGAAAGAAGAATTGTGTAAGGAAAACTAACAAACCAACCTTGTATAAGGATTTCCACCATGAAATCGAGATGGATGATGATCAAGACTTACCCAAACTAGCCTGGTCGTTCTCCTCTGCTCCTGAGCCTCTCCTTAGTCGGCCAAAGCAATAAGATAAGGGAAGGATTGAAGGGAAACAATCCTTTACTTGTTAAAAGGATGTACTTATATATTTTTGGGGTATTTTCAAAGCAAGGAGGATTATTTCTTTTATTTCTCAACTAAATCCACCAAATCCTTCTCCACTTCTTGGCCACGTCTCTCCCTTATTTCCTTGTGCAAAATTCCTCCCTTATCCAAGGTAAAAGGGAAAGGAGCCATATATCTTAATAAGTTGCATATATAAAAGGGTTATTTGCTTAAAACTTGGTTATTTGGATATTAAAGTTATCTTTCTTATTTGATCATTCAAATGAGGCGCCCTCCTCATTCTCTTTTCTCTACTTGATGCCAAGAGTCATGAAAGATATTCTAGATGGTATATTTTACATGTTGCAGTCTAAATTTTGGGTAAATTGCACTTTACACCAAAACTAGGTTTTAAAGCACAAGGTTTACTCTACAAGCTATATATTGGTGCCCAAGCTTGTGGAATTCATTCCACCACATCATTTGCATTCTTATGATGTCTCAACATCAGAGGAACATCTTAACATGTGCAATTTGCAAGTTAACCCCTCTTGTTGGGTAATTTGCACATTAGTCCATAATTAGCATAACAATGTTACAACATTATTCATAAAGGGCTGAAATGAAAATATATGTTCCTCAGAGGCTTAATTACATATCAAAAGATAACCACAAGCATCTAATCACATATTTAACCAAAACACCTAGGGTTAGTTCATAACCCAGGTCAGGGATGTTACACTTACACTCATTCAAATGAGTTCAAATTGTGTATGTGACATATTATTATTGTAACCATGAAGATCAATGGATTGGATTTTAGAAAAATATGGTCTAGATAGGCAAACATCATTGGGGTATATATATATATATATATATATATATATAGAGAGAGAGAGAGAGAGAGTCAGGCTAGAATACACTCGAGTGTATCCGGAACGGAATACACTCAAGTAGTTTTTCATGATGTAATATTTTTTTTGAAAATCTAATCCGTTGATCTTCTTAAACATCCCGTGAACAACTCATACGCAAAATTTGAGCACATTTGGATATGCATAGCTCATGTTATGAAGACCACAAAAATTATACATTTCAAATTAGTTTCGCGCGTCGATTTGGTTGCCCTTGGATGAGTGACTTACACTCATCCAAATGGGCTCAAAATTTGTATGTAACCTAGTTATAGTATGACGGTGAAGATCAACGGTTTACATTTTAGAAAAAATAGTCTTGACATGGAAACACACTTGAGTGTATTCGTGCGATTCGTACACTCGAGTGTATTCTAGCCCGACTATATATATATATATATATATATATATATATATATATATATATATATATAGAGAGAGAGAGAGAGAGAGAGAGAGAGAGTAATGATCGTGTGCGAGGCTGCTCCGGATACACTCAAGTGTATTCTAGCCTGACTATATATATATATATATATATATATATATATATATATATATATATATATATATATATATATATATATATATATATATATATATATATAGAGAGAGAGAGAGAGAGAGAGAGAGAGAGAGAGAGAGAGAGAGAGAGAGAGAGAGAGTAATGATCGTGTGCGAGGCTGCGAGGCGCAAACCAGCACCACTCGTTTCAGCAGACGGCGTCTATGCAGACTTGATTTGACATTAGAAACAAATTCAATTCTGTCACCTTGCCCCTTCTGTCCTCTTCGTCTTCATTACAACTGATAATATAATATAATATCATCCCTCGTCGCTTCATAGTCCACCTTCTCTGCTCCTTTCTAATTACTTGCTATTCTTTTATTACGACGACGAGGGAACTAAACTTTTGTGTAAGTATAGATGTATACGGACTATATTGTGACCAGGATAATCTAATTTTTTATAGTATCTTGTCAAGCATATATGAACGTTACTCTTATGACCTCATAGAAAAGAGAACCGAACAATATGTCTATGTCTTTCGAGCTATTTGGGTGCTTGTTATACTTCATTGGTTGGCTATTTTTTCATCGTTTCATTATTATTCATCTCAATCTTGTTGTTTATATTAAGATATTTTATTCATCTGTTATATAAAAAATTGTGTTTTGTGATGTTGAAGTTGTCTATCAGGTCCTTCCGATTAGAGTAGTCAGGGTCAGCGGCGAAGCCAAGATTTTCAATCTGTGTGTGTGTGGGGGTTTACAATACATATTTACATTATCCCGAGCTGATATTCATATTTGTTTCTTACACCATACCATGTGGATATGTCATTCATGTGACTAAACAATACAAAATGTAATAAAAGTTAAGAAAATGACTTGTAGTGCCGATTTTATTGTAAGGATGCCAAAGTCGTGCCAAGATCTTATTGCTATTAACAATATAAAATTGCTTAAAGTAGCAAATATGTTTTGTTTTTCATGTTTTTTGCTCAAATAGGTGAAATTCTTGTTGTATCCTCAGAAACTGAATTTTATTGGTTTGTTTATTGAAAAAACAAATGACCAATTCGTATTGAAATTGTTTAGACGTACTCTTAGTTATAGCATACATAATTTATTCATCTTTAGATACGTATAGGAGACAAATGTGACTGTCTGGTCTACCATCTTCGGGCAGCATGGTCATTTTTTCGGTGCCAACGGTCAATGAAGTCATGTGCCCAATAGTTTTTAATTCGATGTGTACATGATAGATTATTTGATCCTTTGGTAGATAAAGCAATGGTACATTCGTGTTTTCTTGTACTATGTTGCTGCGAAACTTCTTTAGCAACACGCGAATAGCGGCGTGAGCACTGGAGCTCGATCTGGAAGAACTGAAGCATCTACATACTATTGCTAAAAGACCACGAATGTTGTCCCTGATATCATCCGAAATTGTTTCCATTGACAAGGAGCTTTCCAATCCCGCTCAAGTTTCTGCTTCTCCGAACGAAGTGCCCACTAACTAACTGGTTGTATAGTAAGACTGCAGCTATATAGATGTACGAGGAGTTCATATTCCATATCGTATAGATACGTACAGATACAACGGGGAAGCAGGTAGGGCACCGATTCATCTTTTCATTTGTTTTTTTTTTTTTTGCAATGTTAAAAGCACAAAGCTACGTTGGGGCAGACGCGTAGGGCATGTGCCCACCCGTGCCTCGACGTGGCTATGCCACTGGTCAGGGTTGTAAGAGCTTGGCAAGTCATAATCAAGGATCTGAGTTCGAACTTCGAACCACAACGAAGCTATTCTGCTAAGATGGTAGGAGACCAATCAGAATTTGTATAGTATTAAAGAATTCATTTTAATGCTGAAAAAATAATTTCTCTCTCCACTAATTTTTTTATGGGTTGGATTTTTTGTGTTTTCATTGGTTGTCCTATACAATAAGTATAGGAGGCCTCCTATACTATCAGTTTTGTTCTGCTAACGGCAATCCATGCTATACAAAAATAACCACAGTGCGAGTAGTTGAACATGACTATAAAAACAACCCTACCCCCACCTCTCCCTTTTCTCGTCATGGATCTCTCCCGCTCTGCCATCAAGTCCGACCAGGCGTCTCACGCTGGATGCTTCTTCGTCCCCACGGTTGCCACTACGATTAAACCGTTCTCGAGCCCAGCCCAGTGACGTCTAGCCCGCCGCCGTGACCAGGATGCCACCACGGCCAGCATGTTGTGTCCTGACTTCCTCCTCGGTAGTCTCCACGTCTGCTGTCACGACCAAGTCGTCATCACGTTCAACCCGTCGTCAAGCCCCACCCACCGTTGTGATGGGGTCGTTGTTGCACCCAGCCGACGTCACGTCATGGCCACCATCTTCTCCATCGTCGCCATGTCCACATCGTTGCGATCATCAACACTATGTCGTCGTCAATGCACTCATGCCGCCACCTCCGTTGTAAAGGAGTGAAATCACCCCTTTACTAAAATTTTGAAGAATCAAACATACATTCCCAACATACTCAAAAGGTATGTTGAAACGGGTGTAAAATTTTTAAATATTTATTTATATTGTATACAAAAGATCAACAAGTAATGCAGCGGAATATAATTTCATGACTATATTCAATTTTATAAAAGTGTACATCATCATTCTCCCATAAAGGGTTTACAATAATATAAGGATCTAGATAGAGAGAAATCTAAACTACACAACTTTATCTCCAAGAAACAACTTCATGAGATATGTCCATTCTTAAAGCCATGTACTCCTTAACCTATTCCTAGCATGGTCCTCCACACTCCTGTTGCACAACTATGATCCTACGCCTTGCTCAACTCTTTGATCAAATCATGGGTGGTTGGGAAAGCACCCAACAAAAGACAGAAGCAAGGTATGTGTCAGCGATAATGAACAAGGACAAAAGATAAGAAAGCTATAAGGAAATAAGGCTAAGATTTCATCATAAGATGAAGATAGTCAAAAGAATGAGGCATAAGTAAATAGATTCTTGCCATAACAAAAATAGCAAAAAGGTTGCATGTGTAACGACCGTCACCAAACCGACAGCCAAATCATTACTAATTATGCGGAATAACCATAAACAATGGATTAACAAAATCACTAAAAATTTAAAACCATTTTGCAAAGAGATCCATTTCCTGGAAAACTCTTAATGAAAGAACCAAAACTTTATATACATCAGGGTTCACATTGTACATACATTGTACCATCTCATCTCGAGGATAACATATAGCAGTTGCTTTGTCAGAACATACACTGAAGCAACATAAAATCTCGAGGCATACAAGTCAAAATTTCAGATTGTTCATAAAACTATCACACACTAAATCTGAGGACCTGAGAGTACAGAGATGACACATAGGACTTCTATCTACAAGACATGACAGACAGTACACTCAACCTGAGCTGTTACTGTTGTCCCTGTTGTTGTTGTCCTTCTTCTACAGAATAGTCTCTACCTCCTTGTGCACGTCCACCTAAAAATTGTAGATCTCACGGGGTGAGACAATTGTCCCAGCGAGAGATATAACTCTCCGCCAACAATGTTATTATCACAATTAAGCAGTATAAAATTGAGTAGATGTTCTTTTATATTAATAAGCAATGTTAATCACTATGGATAAGCGTATTAGAATATTCTTTATCCTTTAAAACATTGTAATTATCTATGATATTGTAGTAAATCCGTCTATTCACTTCATAAGGAATAAGAACAAGATGTGTATCATGTACCCATCATATTATGCCAACATCTCAAGCTTATCATGTGATAATATTATCATGTTATGATACCCATGAATCATTCTCATTTCTAACTATTGGCCTCAGCTAATTTGCTAATCAGATATTAGATTATAACAATCTTGTAAGAGTTCAGCCATGTATTGGATTGTACCAATCTTGATAGAGTTCAGCCAGATATTGGATTATGCCAATCCTGAGATCACAGCCAGGTATTGGATTATACCAATCCTAATAGATTTCAGCCAGGTATTGCATTATACCAATCCTGAGATCACATCTAGGTATTGGACTATGCCAATCCTGATAAAGTTCAGCCAGGTATTGGGTTGTACCAATCCTGAGATCATAGAGTTCAACCAGGTATTGGGTTGTACCAATCCTGAGATCATAGAGTTCAGCCAGGTATTGGGTTGTACCAATCCTGAGATCATAGAGTTCAGCCAGGTATTGGGTTGTACCAATCTTGAGATCACAGAGTTCATCCAGGTATTGGGTTGTACCAATCCTGAGATCATAGAGTTCAGCCAGGTATTGTATTATACCAATCCTGATAGAGTTCACCCAGGTATTGAATTATACCAATCATGAGATCACAGCCAAGCATTGGACTATGCCAATCATGAGATTACAGTCAGGCATTGGACTATACCAATCCTGAGATTACAGCTAGGTATTGGACTATACCAATCCTGAGATTACAGCCATATTGCTAAGGATCCCATTGCATTTGGGATACCTTTATGTTTCCTTTTCATATTCATTATGGGATATCAATCCCTTAAATTCATCAATGAATACCACATCACCTTTACTAGGCTTTATACTCTGGGGCAAACCATCATATCTATTCACATTCTTTATGTAATACAAGTATTCCTCTTATCTCATTTAAGCATATTCAAAACACTACAACCCCTATTTGGCTATAAGCATAAAGCATGTATGACCAAGATTTCATTATTATTATAACCATTTATTATTATTATTATGTTACTGGGTTTCCATTTCCCTTAGTTTATTTTGCAAATTACCATTTCTTACATGAGACTTTTATAAGCATCTTGTCACCTCTCATTAGGCAACAACTATTCACATGGCTCACCAGGCCCATTAAACATCTTTTCACCTCTCACTAGGCAACAACTTATTCACATGGCTCATAGGGCCCATTAAACATCTTGTCACCTCTCACTAGGCAACAACTTATTCACACGACTCACAAGGCCCATTAAACATCTTGTTACCTCTCACTAGGCAAAAACTAATTCACATGGCTCACAAGGCCCATTAAACATCTTGTCACCTCTCACTAGGCAACAACTATCCACATGGCTAACAAGGCCATTAAACATCTTATCACCTCTCACTAGGCAACAACTATTCACATGGCTCACAAGGCCATTAAACATCTTGTCACCTCTCACTAGGCAACAACTATCTCTAGGTCCTAAGACCTAGATAATTTGTATTATATGAAACATCATAGCTCATGCTTGGCTATGTTCATTATCTCATGCTATCAGCATGGTTTCAATATGGTGAGGGTTTCCCTTTATTAACTAATTGTAGTTTCAAATCATATCATTACACTTCATTAGGGTTAAGGTTTCCCTTATTAAGCTGACTAGGGTTTTCCAGTATATTCATTAAGAATCACAACCCTAATTTAGACTCCACACATATTAGGAGTATCAATGTATACTCATTACATAAGTACTAAACAAGTATAAGTTTCTCTTTCATCCTCACTAGGATATTGATTATTTCATACTCCATTAGGTTGGCTCAATCCTTCTCTCAAGGTACATTGGCCCATATTTATCAAAATGCCTTAAAACCTTTATGTCTTAAAGTATGCTTTGACATAACATACTACATGTATTACCCAATCAAGTGTATTGAATTGAGGTACTTCCACCCTATCGGGCAAAGAGGTGTGTGTGTGCTCCACACCATATCGGGCAAAGAGGTGTGTGTGTGCTTTACACCATATCGGGCAAAGAGGTGTGTGTATTCTTTACACCATATCGGGCAAATAGGTGTGTGTATGATTCACACCATATCGGGAAAAGAGGTGTGTGTATGCTTCACACCATATCGGTAAAAGAGGTGTGTGTGTGCCTCACACCATATCGGGTAAAGAGGTGTGTGTATGCTTCACACCATATCGGGTTAGAGGTGCTTCAATCCAACACAGGTTGAATCATGATGATGTCATCATCATCAACCTCTAGACTCTTGTTATTACTATTCTAATTCGTGGAAAATAGTCCTAGGTTACTACTAGAGCTCATGGGTTCATCAATTATGCAATAAAATTCTATTTGAAAGTAAATCATTTGACTAAGGCAATATTGATGGTAAATAATAACATATTTGAGTTCAAGTTGTATAACCCTCCTGAAGAGCAACTTAAAAACTCCAAGCTCCAAAGCTTCACGTTCCAAAGTTTGAAGGTGAGCTTCTCAAAGGTCCAAGACTTGAGCTCCTCATCCCTATGCACAATACCTCACCACTTGTGGCTGATATCCCTCACTTATGGCTGATATCCCTCCACTTGGCCAATATCACTTTGCAATGGGTTATATCACTTTTCTATGGGTGATACCAAGGCTCTATGCACTATACTCCTTCATCCTTTCACGATACCAAGACTCTATTCATGATATCTAAGAGCAAGGGGGTGATAGATTTCGAAAAATTCCACTTATGGATGAAAGGAAGGGTATATATACTTGAGGTTCATGAAAAAGTGTGTATATGAGGTGTCATCTTTTTAAGCTACTAGGTGCCACGTGTCCATGCATGGTTGACAATTGTCCTTGCATTCAATAATATTTATCTTGAAATGCAAAACACTTGAGGATAATCTAAAGATGATATTTCGGCCATTAGTTATCTTGTTTGATAAGATATCTTATCTTTATCTTCATAAATTATGCAAACTGATACAACTTTTGCAATAAGCATCTAACTCATCATGGATCACCTCCTTGAGGTTCTTATCTTGTCATGGAAAAGGCAAAGAGTTCAAAAACCGATATGGGATCCCCTCTTTGGCTCCTTGGCCGATAGGCACTCCCATATGGACTCTACAACCTGATACAAGCTCAAATTAGGGTTTCACATACAACACTTTCTTGGTCGTTTCATCACCAAGAGTATCATACTCAAATATGACTCAATCATGGTGTATCCTTCTTTCTATCTCATCTAGATGATACTATGAGGGATTATTAACACTCTAGATATGGTAAATTGCATATCAACCCTACATTTTGGGTAAATTACAACTTGTACCAAAATTGTTACACAAGGCACTAGCATTGTTATTCAAACGAGTTCAAACTTGAAATTTAGGCTTTCCACAAGCCACCACCTTACATAATTCTCTATATTATGATGCTAAAACACATGAGGTATGTTTAACATGTGACATATTGCAATATGACCCCTCATCTTAGGTAAATTGCATGTTGGTCCAAAACATGAGAACATTGCTCAAACATTATTCAAACATAACCAAATGTGAAACATAAGTTTGTTACCTGATAAAAAAAACACGTTATAGGATTATATTAAATTTCTAAGCAACTTATTTAGGCTAAACAAACAAGGTTATCCCTAAACCCAGGTCAGGGATATTACAACATGCATGATTGTTATTGACTATCTAAACTATGTCGGGTTGAGGCACCTACCTATCCTCAAACAATAGGTGAGGGAGAGTAACACATTCCAATCACCTATAAATTTTCTATATTGGAAAGAGTAACACATTCCCCAGGGCGAATTTATACATGATCTATCTATGGGTGGTTGTACAAAAGTACCACTACTCTAGTTTAATAGTCTAATAAAATCAGCATGCTAAGAAATATGGCAAGTAAAAGCATCAAGTAAATATAGACATGGCAGTGGTGTATAAGACCCAAGAATAATTATTAAAACTAATTTTGAGGCAATTATATCTAAGGAATTGTCAAAAAGGGAAATTATAGTTTGATGATAGCATCATTAGGGAAATTCGGTTAAGTTACAACAATTCTCAACTTAGGTGTAAGAAAAGCACATACCTTTCTTTAACGAGATCCAATTATCAACTTGCACCACTTTAATCGATTCCAAAGATTGATTTCCTATTTTCAGTGTTTAAACATGAATTAGGGTTTACTCATGTATAAAGGCAAGGAAACCCTAACTTTTGGACTTTTTGAACAAAAACTCATTTTTGACCCTAAAACCATCACCATTTAGTTAGGTTTTTTATTAAGAAAACATATAATTTTATGTATTTTGAAGATATGGACCTTTAGATGTATTTTTAGTGATTTTTAATCAATTAAATCATTTTCCAAATATACTTTTTTGACAAACTCAAAATCAGACGTTGAAACTATTTTTATCTGAAAGATGGGATTTTTCTGAGTCCATAACATTTTTTATTTTTTATTTTGGACATACCAATAATTATTTATGATTTTATGAAAATAAACTAATCAGAAAATGCCACGTAGGAAAATCGGTCGCAAAGGAGCAAAAAGGGCAGCTGGGCCCGCGACTTGGCCCAATGGGAGGCGGCCAAGTCACGGTCAGCACCCAGCTAGCCGCGGCCAAAGCCGCTAGGGAAAAACGGAGAAAAGACGGGCCTACCCCCGTGCATGACAGAGAAGAAAGAAGAAAAACTAGAGGGGTAAAGTCATCAAATCAATATGGGGTTTCTTCCCCACGCTGTTCGCACCATGGCCGGCGAGCTTCCAGGCCAAGATTTGGGTGTTCTCGCATTTCTCGACCAAACTCGAAGATCAGACTACCCAAAGAAAGCTCGAGAGAAGACAAACTCATATGTACCTTTGATTTGCACGGAGATTGTGTGTAGAGAGAGGGGTGTGTGCCGCAAACCCTGGAGTAAAAGTCAACCATCGGAGAACAAGTATGCAAGCATGAGTGAAATTGAGAAGATAGACGAGTTGTAAGGGAACCCAGCAAGTCTCAGGTAGGGTTATATATAGGTAAAGTTTAGGGTTTAAGCAAAGAGAGTAGAGACCAAACTTACAAGGAGACCATGATTTGGGTTTTTTTAAATAATCCTCAAAACCCCCATAAAGGATCAACTTGTGCAGAAACTAGAAAGGGAGTCAAAGGCGAAGAAATCTCCCAAAACAATCGAGTGACGAAGAAGAAATCATGATTTTAAACTTTCCAAATTCGGCTACTTGTTTCCTACTAGGCCTGAGGTAGATGATGATCTAGGAATCATCTGATCACCATATAACGACTGATAGCCTACGTGACACATTAAATTGGAAGTTCTTATCCAAATCGAATTCTAATAAAGTGATATATTGAATTATTTACCTTTTTCTCTCTCCTCATATGAGGGTGCAAATGAGACCCAAATTAAGTCAAATTTGACACCTAGCATATTTTCGATATAAGAAATCTGAATATGCAATTATATTTTTTCCTTTTGAGAACTATTTATGTGTTAAATAAATCAAAAATTATTTTCTCTTTCCTCATTCATTAATGGTTATAAGATTCTCCAAATTTGATGAAACTTCACCTACAAGTCATATTTATTGTGTTGGATATGAATTTGCCATCAGTTTTACATGTTGGAGTTGTTTGTATATTTATTTAATATTTTGAAGGTTCTACACACTTTCTCTCTCCTGATTACACATGTATATTTAAGATTATCCAAATTTCATGAAAATTCACCCAAAGGCTATTTTTAATGTGTAGATCATGAATCCAAGATTAGTTTCCACTTTTGGAGTCATCTAATACTTTATTTCATATTTTGAGGAAAACTCACATTTTCTTTTCAAAATAAAAGAGATATAATTATTATCATTCTAAAATTATGAAACTTGATATACAAGCCAAAACAAACCCAAGGAAAATGAATCTCAACTTATCTTTAACCAATTAGTGTTCCTTTTATGAATTTCAGTCCATTATCAAATATTACCAATATTTCCCATATTAATATCACATTGACATGTTTAAAGCAATATCATTCATTCCTTTTTCTCTTCCTTGCTCCATAAGGCTAAGGAATTGTCTAGAATGAATATATTTTATTAATATGCCACATGAGTGGTATATTTGCATATTAGACCCTTACTAAAAATATTTACTGAGGCATTTGGGCATAAACCCATATGTTGGCAATAATAATGAACAAATGTTCACCAAACCACTACTATTTCCACAAATTGAACATAAAGGCCAAAAAGGATAGAAATGAAATGAAAAGCTTAGAAAGAGGGTCAAAAAGATAATATGTCTAGGTTTCGGTATGTTATAGCACTCCACCCCTAAAGAGGATTTCATCCCCGAAATCACAAGCAAGGAGGGATGGGTGACTGAGAAACATCTCATCACAAAACTTTAGGTTGTTCCTTCAACCAAAAACTTCCACCAAAACTTCTACTAGCAACCCCTCATATGTCAGATTATCAAGGATCACCTAGGGTTTCACTATTAAGATTTTGTTTATGATATTTAACAGCATTAATATTTTTGGGTCATTACCATTATATTCATTAGGATATCACATTATCATTATTATTCTTCTAGTTTTGTCCTATCATATTACCTTGTTTCCAAAAGAATTATATTTCATTATTATGCAAGAAACCTTTTATATTTCTTATTTATCTTGTAGAAAGGAGAAGTGTTGTTTATTGGATGATCTTAAAAGAATACATAGGAGTCTCTTATATAGCAAACATAACAAGAGACTAAACTAAGCGCTACCCATATGGGACTAAACAACATAAGAAAAGGAGTAAGTGAGGCACATGCTAAGCACATGACACTCAAGATAAAGGAACAGAAAAACACATGAAAAGAACATGAAACTACATATCTCTATACTCCCCCTCAAGTTGGAGTGAAGATGTCGAAGAAACCAAGCTTAGAACACAGATTCAGAAAGCGAGTCTTGGGTAGCACTTTGGTGAAGATATCCGCAAGCTGTTGTTCTGTACTGATGTATGCAGTGTAGATGTGACCAGAAAGAACCTTTTCCCGTACAAAGTGGCAGTCGACCTCAATGTGCTTGGTTCTTTCATGGAAGGTTGGGTTGCTCGTAATGAAAATGGCCGCCTTATTGTCACAGAACATGGGCATAGGGCTAGGCGGAGAGATGTCAAACTCCTTCAGAAGACTATGAACCCATAGCAGTTCGCATGTAGTATGAGCCATCGCTCTATATTTTGTCTCAGCGCTTGATCTTGCCACAACGGTTTGTTTTTTACTGCGCCAGGTGACTAGATTGCCGCCCACAAATGTGCAGTATCCAGAAGTGGATTTCCTGTCAGACCGACTCCCTGCATAATCTGAATCAGAAAAACCAGATAAGTCACAGTGACCATTTTTCTTATACAGAAGGCCTTTTCCAGGAGCACTTTTAAGATACCGAAGAATATGAATAATAGCATCCCAGTGGCATTGCCTTGGTTTATCAAGATAGCGGTTAACAAATCCCACAGCAGCAGCTAAATCAGCTCTAGTGACAGTCAGATAAATGAGTTTGCCCACTATTCTTCGGAACTGGTGGCGGTCAGCATATGCAGGAGATGAATCACTGTCCCAATCCATATTGGGATCCAGAGGAGTGGTGGCTGGCTTGCATCCCAACATTCCTATTTCTTATAATAAGTCAAGTACATATTTGCGTTGAGAGAGAGAAACGCCTACAGAGGATCGAGCAACCTCAATGCCCAGAAAATAACGCAATTTCCCAAGGTCTTTTGTAATGAAGTGTTGTGTGAGATAATTCTTGGTTGCTTGTATCCCTGCGGGGTCACTGCCAGATAAGATGATGTCATCTACATACACAATAAGAATAACCAGCCCTGCTGTGGTTTTGCGTATGAAAACATAGTGATCAGCCTGCGACCGTCGAAATCCAAAGGACATTAAGATTTTGCTAAGTTTGTCGAACCATGCGCGTGGACTTTGTTTTAAACCATAAATCTCCTTGCAAAGCTTGCAGATTTGAGAAGAAGACTCCCCCTGAGCAACAAATCCTGGGGGTTGCTCCATATAGACATCCTCCTGAAGGTCGCCATATAAGAAAGCATTTTTCACATCCAGTTGATAAAGAGGCCAATCTTTATTGACAGCAACAGATATCAGAATACGAATAGAATTAAGACGTGCAAAAGGAGAAAACGTCTCAAAGTAATCAACGCCATAAATTTGTGTATATCCTTTCGCCACTAATCGAGCTTTCAAACACGCAACGGTGCCATCTGGTTGATATTTAACAGTAAAGATCCATCGACAACCAACTAGATGACAAGAAGAAGGCTTATCAACTAGATCCCAGGTATGTTGGTCATATAGAGCTTGCATTTCTTGTTGCATGGCATGTCTCCAGGCAGGGTGGCGAAGAGCTTCATCAGCAGTTTTAGGAATGTGCACAGCAGATAATGCAGATGTAAAGTATGCAAGACTGTCACTCAGATGATCAGTAGAACAAAAGCAACTAATAGGATGCTGAGTACATGAACGAACCCCTTTTCATAAACTAATAGGAAGATGCAAATCAGAAAATACCTCAGCATGTGGTGGATCCTCCGCTGACGCAGGATTTAGTTCGGCCGGGGCAGTGAGGGGCTTTGGTCTTCGCTTGTACACCTGTAGATGTTTCTCTTGTGAAGTAGGAACAGAAGGTATTTCTTCAACCAAAGGAAGAGGAGTGCTAGCCAAAATATCAGTAGTCAGGCGGTCCCCAGCAGCAGAGTAGAACGACATGTGTTCAAAGAATATCACATCCGCACTTACAAACGATTGTTTCTTGTCTGGATCGAAACAGCGATAGCTTTTCTGAGTCCGGGAATATCCCAAAAACACACATTTCACAGACCGGGCATCCAACTTCGTGAGATCAGGGCAAAGGTTTTTAACAAAACACGTACATCCAAAGATGTGAGGCGGCACAGAGAATAAGGGTTTATCAGGAAATAACAGGGTGTAGGGAACTTTGTTTTTCAAAACAGAAGAAGGCATGCGATTAACAAGATAGCATGCCGTCGAAACTGCATCAGGCCAAAAACAGTGAGGCACCTTGTAGTGAATCAAGAGAGTGTGAGCAACCTCAAGAAGATGTCGATTTTTTCATTCCGCTACACCATTCTGTTGTGGAGTGTATGGGCAAGTGGTTTGGTGGAGTGTGCCATGGGAGATGCAAAACTGAGTCACAGATTGTTGCATAAATTCTAGTGCATTGTCAGTTCGGAAGGTTTTAATAGGCCGATCAAATTGAGTTTTAATTTCAGCAAAAAAGGTACGAATGCAATCTAATACAGTGTTTCGACCTTTGAGTAAAAACAGCAAAGTAAGACGAGAGTAATCATCAATAAAGGTCAGAAAATATTTCACACCAGAATGACTGGGCACAGAACATGGCCCCCAAATATCTGCATGCACAAGTTCAAAAGGTTCGGTAGAAGAAATAAGTTTCTTTGCAGGAAAAACAGATCTTGTATGCTTGCCCATTACACAAGTTTCACAAGTAAAGGTATCGCCAGAGATGCCAGGAAAAAGATGCTTTAGTTTCGCCGCAGATGGATGACCAAGTCTAATATGCAGTTGAAGTTCTGTCACAGAAGTAGAGAGCATCGCCTTCGGAGTAGGTGGTCCATCCAGGTAGTACAGCCCATCTGGTCCCTCACGGCCCAAACCAATCCTCGTCTTTGTGTGGAGGTCCTTCATAATACAACCAGAGGGGTCAAATTTAATAGAGCAGTTTAATTGTTTAACCATTTTGCTGACCGAAAGTAAATTGACAGGAAAGTGTGGGATATATAAAACCGAACGGAGAAATAATTCCCTTTATAGAGGAACAGTGCCAGTGCCACTAACAGTAGTTTTTGAACCATTTGCCACAGTGACAGAAGAAATAGGAGTACGGGTGGTAAGGTGGGAAAATAAATGACGAGTACCAGTCATATGAGTGGAAGCACCAGAGTCGATGCACCACTTTGTGTTACCAGAGGAGGATGAGGCAAGCATGGCTGAGGAGTCTGAGGTAGAAGGTAGTTGTAACAGACGTTCCTGAAACATTCATTCAAACTCCGAGCGCAACCATTCAGTGTTAGGTGGTGTAGTAGATTGATCCACAGAAGAAGCAGCAGGAGTAGTATCATCAGCCGCTTGGTTGGCCCAAGCAGGTTTACCATGCTTTATCCAGCAGCGGTCCTCAGTATGGTTATCACAACCACACCAGCCGTAGTGGCGTGGGTTAGGTGAAGTGCCCCGTCCAGGTGCAGGAGTGCCTCGTCCGCTAGAAGTAGGAGGTCGGACACCACGGCCTCGACCGCGGCCACGACCACGGCCATAATCAATAGAGCGAGCAACCAGAGCCGGTGGTGCAGGAGCAGATGCAGTAATCATCGAAGGTAGTCGCTGGACTCTTTTGAGGACATCGCGAACTGTAGGAAGTGGGTCATTGGACATGATTTGATCAACAACCCCCGAGAAGGAGTCAGGAAGCGCAGCCAGAAACTGCACCAGTCGAAGTTCATTGTGGTGCTGCTGTGCAATTTTGATATCGGCAGTCAACGGATGATACATCTCGTATTCATTCCATAGAGCAGAGCATTGATTGTAGAAGTCATCAATCGACAAGTCATTGGAGAACTCCTTCCTGGCGAGTTGTTTGAAAATCTCGAACACCCGCTTGGCATTCTCCTGATGTGAATAAACATGTGCCAATTGGTCCCACATCGTCTTGGCATCATGCAAGCAAAGTAGAGACTGGTTGATCCTAGGTTCAGTGATGTTGAGGATCCAGGACATGACGCCCGAATCATCCTTGGACCACTGAATGTAGCCCTATTTAGTCTTGTCGTCAGCATTAACAGTAGGAGCATCAGGGGGATCGGTAGTGAGATGATGGTACCGACCTTGTGCTTTGACATATAGCACAAACGACGCGGACCAAAGATGGTAGTTGGAACCGCCTTCAAGTTTGACGGTGGTAACGCATAGAGATCTGGGGGGCTCAGAATATGCCATGGCTGCAGAATGGACCATGTCGTAGAGAAGCAGTTGAAACCCTTGACAGGAAGAGGCAGCAGAGACCCTTAATGGGAAGAAGTAGAAGAGATCTGACAAGGCAGATCAGAAAGACCCAATATGGGCAAATAAGACATAGAAACCTACGCCGTCATGAGGAAAAAAATCAACTTTCCAGCATGAGGCGCAGGAATAAATCCCAAGGAATAAAGTAGACTCTCAACTTAGAAGGCCAGAGTCTTCCCGATCACAAATCCACAATTTTCCGGATGTAGACGGAGAAAATTAGAAAGTGTGTAGGGCTGTACCTAAGGATTTAAAAGGTGATTGTGAGGGAAATGGTGGGTGTAATGGTGGAGATGGTGAGGGTAGAATATATGGGTGAGAGGGTAGGGTGGGGAGGGAGGAAGGGAGGGTGCAAAACGACGGGAGGTGGCTATGTGGTGGAGCGGCAGCAGCAAACGTGCCGCTGCTGGCGACAGGTGCGGCGGGTGGATGGGGGGGAAGGGGGGTTGGCGGCTAGGGTGGAGGGTGAGGGGAAGGGGGGGTGGGGGCGGTGGCTAGGGATAGGGTTAGGATGGGTGGAAGGGTGAGGAGGTGAGGGAGAAAGGTTGTGGCGGCGGTGGGGGGGAGGCGGCTGCTGGAGGGGGGGAAGGTTGTTAGGTCATGGGTGGGAAATTAGGGTGGGAGAAAATGAGGGCCTGCTCTTGATACCATGTAGAAAGGAGAAGTGTTGTTTATTGGATGATCTTAAAAGAATACATAGGAGTCTCTTATATAGCAAACATAATAAGAGACTAAACTAAGCGCTACCCATATGGGACTAAACAACATAAGAAAAGGAGTAAGTGAGGCACATGCTAAGCACATGACACTCAAGATAAAGTAACAAAAAAACACATGAAAAGAACATGAAACTACATATCTCTATATATCTCATTAGGAATTTTAAGCATAATTAGGGTTTACTGAATTATCTCAATACCCATTATTATATGTGACAATTATCTTTAATAAATTGGTTTTAATCTCCATTATCACCATATTGAATTACATCAGATTATTTTGCATGAAATAAGACATTTTATCCTATTTTTTATTAAGTCTACTATTAATCCAAATTATGTTACATTAATTACTTTTATCTATATTAAACGTCGAAATATCATCACATTGTCATATTACCTTTCTTACTCACATTAATGTCATCATTAATCACTTTCTCATATTTATTCACTTCTTATTATTGATTATGCACTTTTATGTGAATCCAATTACTCATTAACCATATATGAGTCATTATATATATTTTAGTGATATGTGCGGCTCAGGTGGTGCGGCTCGGTAATCCCTGATGAAGGGACCTGGGTTCGACCCCCGGTGAAAACCTTGGGGTGCATTTAAGGCCCTACGTTACTGAGCGTGCCGCGGGACCCCCTGAAAAGACGTGGCTGGTTTCGAGGGTTTACACTGTCTGCGGGGGTCACAAAAGTGGCGCTCGTGCGAGAGTGGTTCCCTCGTAAATCAAAAAATATATATTTTTTAGTGAATAGGGTAAAACATATTACATATTAATGAATTGTTTCACATATCCAGTTATGATTAGGTGATTAATTAGGTGTGTATTAGAGAACAAGGTGATATGTACTTCATATTGATGTCTTTATTAATCTATGATCATGTGATTATATATCATTTAAGTATGTTATTTGATTATGACACCTAATGTCACTCATGTATCATGAAAGGTATTATGGATGATGTATATATTTATGTTAGATAATTACAACTTAGGATTCAGGTTAATATGATCATTATATTTACTTGTACCTTCTTATCATGCATTAAGTCCAATATGATCTTACAATTGTCTTACTTATCATTTCTTTAGGGTTTATTGGTTGATGACATAGTCAACACCATGCATCCACCATTAGTATTGACATGTGAATTATTCATATTATGTGCATTATATTTTTATTAGGGTTCAAACACATGACCTATTCATTAGATGGTCATAATATGTTCAACAAACATGTTAGGGGAGAATTCTAATCTTGTTTAGTCGAAACTAAGGATCCATGTACACTACCCTCCTATATGGATGTCATAGAGATCCATCCCCATAAAGAGGATTTCGACCTCAAAATCTAATTGCCCAAACATCATCAAACTAACTACTCTCCACCCCTTAAAGGGTTTTACCTACCAAACCAAACTATACTATAGGTTAAGGGTTAAACTAACTAACCATGTATAAGATCCATCACACTTTCACTATGCACTCTGATGGCTTACTAAACACCAAGCCCCAAAGTCTAGGTTCTTAAGGATATAGTATCCAAACATGTGGCCCTAAGGGGCATAAGGTAAATATATAGGGTATCCATCCCTAAATAAGTCATAATCACTCTAGGGTTCCCAAACATGTTCAACATAGAGGTCTAAGGTTACTATTTCCTAAAAGTAGACTATTTCAGACAATCCATATCAGCTCAGGCCAGGCCGGTATCATATGGATCTGGGAGTCCTCGTAAACCAAGCTAGTGGGGCCGAGGAAAATCTTGTCAGCCCCCAAAACCTGATCCTTTCTAGACACCTTTGCTTCAACTTCATGCCCTAATACTAGCCTAAAGGCAAACCTAAACAACATCAAGTACTATGGTTACTTACATCTTTTAATTGTAAATATTTTAGGGGGTTTAATCAACATGATTCTAATGTGAAACTCATAGGATCCTAAATCAACCTTTCTAGGGAAAAGATGACACTAAAAGGGGAACTATACAAGGCAAATATTCTAATTAGGGAGACAAAATTGAAATAATACCATGGGCTCTGAGTACCATGTTGCAAAAGAGTGAAATCACCCCCTTACTAAAAAATTTAAGAATCAAAACTCCATTCCCAACATACTCAAAAGGTATGTTTAAACAGGTGTAAAATTTTCAAATCTTTATTTATATGGTATACAAAAGACCAACAAGTAATGCAACGGAATACAATTTCATGACTATATTCAATTTTATAAAAGTGTACATCATCATTCTCCCATAAAGGTTTACAACAACAAAAGGATCTATATAGAGGGAAATCTAAACTACACCAACTTTGTCTCGAAGAAACAACTTCATGAGATAGGTCCATGCTTAAAGTCATGTACTCCTTATCCTATTCTAAGGATGGTCCTCCACACTCCTGTTGCACAACTCTGATCCTACACCTTGCTCAACTCCTTGATCAAACTCTGGGTGGTTGGGAAAGCATCTAGCAAAAGACAGAAGCAACGTATGTGTCAGAGATAATGAACAAGGACAAAAGATAAGAAAACTATAAGGAAATAAGGCTAAGATTTCATCTGAGATGAAGATAGTCAAAAGAATGAGGCATAAGTAAATAGATTCTTGCCATAATAATTGTAACACCCCTGACCTGGGTTATGGCTTAACCCTAGGAGTTTTTCTTAAGTAAGTTACTTACAAACTGATTCTAATATTTTGAAAAGTAATTAAGGCTTCTTGTGAAGTTTATTTTTAAGTCTGAGCTTAATTGCAAACTATTTGTGCATTAATTGATAGCCTGAGTAAAATGTGAAATTTACCCATGATGAGGGGTTACATTGCAAAATGTCACATGATGAATATGTTCTAAGTGTTTTAGTATCATAAGAGAAAGTATGATGCTAAGTGGTGGCTTGTGGAAAGCCTAAATCCCAAGATATAACTTGTTTGTACTGTGTGCACCAATTTTGGTACAATTTGTAATTTATCCTATATGTGGGGTTAAAATGCAAAATTTATCACCTCTAGAGTGTCCCTACTTCCTATATGTATCATTTAGAGGAGAGGGAAAGAAGGGGGAGCCATGTTTGAATTCATCTTTGAATGATGATACTCTTGGTAATAAATAGACTGAGGAAGAATTGAAGGTAAAGTTTTTTATGTGTTGTATCGAGTTGTGGACTTGATATAGGAGTCCTATCGGCCAAGGTGCCATAGTTGTGACGACCGTCTCGCGAAAACAAGATTAACTAATGCGGAAGCGTTCATCAAGCAGCGGATTAGCGAAAATCACTAAAAATTAAAACTTTTTGCAAAGGGATCCATTCATAGGAAAACTCTTTCATTCAGAACCAAAGTAAAACTTTACATCCTGGTTCATATATATACATCTCATGTACTTTTGCTTCTCGAGGAATACAAACATTAACTACTCTGTCTTAACTGTACACAGGTAGTATAAAACCCTCGAGGCACTAAGCCAAAATCTCGAAATCATTAACTACTACTCCAAGGACCTGAGAGTACAGAGACGACACATAGGACTTCTATATACATCTGAACATGACATGACAGTCAATGTCTCCACTTGGGACTTTACTGTTGTCCCTGCTACTGCTGATGTCCTTCACCTCCTAAAGGATTCCTATCTCCTCGTACGCGTCCACCTAAAAATGTGGTTCCCACGGGGGTGAGACAATTATAAAAATTGCCCCAACGAGAGATATAACTCTCCGCCAGAAACATTATTATTGCAACTTGAGAAGATGAATATGAATAGGGAAATCATATTTATTTGACAGCAGATATTTTAATGTCTAACAGATTAAATCATTATGCTATATCAAAAGCATTGCAACTGTAACTTGATAGAATCAACATGTCACTTATTCTTTAATGAATAGGAAGAACATGTATAACATCTATTCAAACAACAGAATCATTACCACTGCATTAACTTTCTTCAAGCTTAGATCATAAATCTAAAGTCTAGCATTTTCAATGTGGAGTCATGGCCCGTAGCCATACTCTTTTCATAAGTGTTGGGATCTTAATCCCTCACTTCACCACTGGGTTTTTCTCATCCTTTCACAATTTCGATACCATAACCATGAAATCATGGGTATTCAAACCCTTTGTTCATCACTTGAGCACTGTTACCTCTTTCTCAGGTAACTAACACCTTTAGGTCATTTGACCAAGGTAAGTATGATACTTGCTACACAAGCATCCATCATGGCACTTGATGCACATAAACTCTCTTGCCACCTCTTACCAGGCACAAGGTATATTATAGCACACAAGGCCCAATAAACAAATTCAAACTAATAACACATCATAGCTCATACCTGGCTATGCTCATCATCTCATGATACCTGCATGGTTAGCACATATAATAGCAGTACACCAATTATCTATCAATACCATGCAAAAACAATGTATTAATAATTTAAGGGTATTACCCTTAATCCTTTACCAGGATTTGGGTTTCCATCACACATGGCTCACAAAACCATTCACATCTTGTCACCTCCCACTAGGCAACAACTTTATTCACATGGCGCACAAGGCCATTCACATCTTGTCACCTCTCACTAGGCAACAACTTTATTCACATGGCGCACAAGGCCATTCACATCTTGTCACCTCTCACTAGGTAACAACGAAAAACAAAGGCTTACAAGCCCAACTCATCTTGTTACTTCTTTCTAAGTAACAAAAACATAATGGCACATATGGCCAATCAATTCTTATCAAATAAACATCATAGCTCATACCTAGCTATGATCATCACCTCATGAGACCTGCATGATTGTCACACATGATAATAGACTTATCAAGTTCACAACACATCATGCAATACAGGGTAACACCACTATTCCCTTACCAGGGTTAGGGTTTACCATCAATTAGGCTTTCTTTCACATATCATTACCCTTCATTAAGAATAGGGGTTTATATTATTAACCATTTAGGTTTTCAAGATCATATTATCAATGATCAAACCCTAGTTCATTGCTCCCCACATCTAGGAGCCAACATTTATACCACAAGTATTCAATCATACTTATTTATTCTCACCAATTATCATTAAATGATTATCATCACCAGGTATGAGTATCTCTCTCATCCTTAAGTTGAGAATTAACAAAACGACCATGTTAGGTCACTTTCAATTCAGCTCTAAGTCAAGCATAGGCCACCATGGCCGTGCTACCTTGCACGGTCGTACAAAGTGAAGCTACCATGGTCGTGCTACCCTGCACGGTCGTGCTGAGTAAAGTCTCCACGACCGTGCTGCCTTGCGCGGTCGTGCTACATAGGATCATCACATGAATCATATTTATATATATATATATGAATTCTATTATTTGATCCTTTCAAATTGATTAGGTCACATCAACCCTTCAATCATATGCATACAACTATGATTAATATAGGGTACCAAGTCATTGGTCCTATAAGAAATTAGGGATGCATTCCCAATTAGGGTTTCTCATGAAATCACCCACAATTAGGGTTCCACATGGATGCACCCTCAATTAGGGTTTCACTTGGAATCACCCTCAACTAGGGTTTCACATGGAATCACCCTCAACTAGGGTTTCACATTGAATCACCCTCAACTAGGGTTTCACATGAAATCACCCTCAACTAGGGTTTCACATGGAATCACCCTCAACTAGGGTTGAATTCAATAACCCTGTCAATTAGGGTTTATGTTCATGTTTAGGGTTTCATGATCTCTTTGATTAAGGATCATAACCCTTATACACCACATGATTCATATTCATGTATGAATTCATGCTATCAGCTTCTTAACTTGATTAGGTCATATCAACTCTTCAGTCGAGTACATACAACTATGATTAACATAGTGTATCAAGTCATTGATCCTATAAGCAATTAGGGATTCATCCCTTAATTGGCACTTAATCACTTAGGTACTATTAGGGTTTCAACCTTTGTACCTTCATTTATTACCATTACTAATCATCATTGGATCAATAGAACATTCATCATCTTAATTCTCAAAAATTGAATTACATTGGACCTCCATTACATAAGGTATCCAAATGAATTAGGGTTTCCAATGTTGATTCCTTCAATCATTGGATTCATGGAACCATTCATCAATTGGACCTTCACCCATACTTCAATTGAGTTTAATAGGTCAACCTTCAACTGATTTGACCCTCAATTGACCCTCAATTGATCATCAATTGGGGTTGGAATCAATTGAATTAGGGTTTAGAATCAATGAACCTTCAATATTCATCAATGTGTAACTAGTTACTTCATAACTATTGAACCACCATTCAAATGGGGTATGACCTGACCCCAAACGGTCTTGAGGTCGTTTGGATGACCTCCAAATGGTGAGACCGTTTTCCCATCATATCACTCAAATCCAAGCAATCTAATTAGGGTTTGGTTCATTGAAGTGCTCACCAAATCAGCAATCTATTGCAGATCAACTTGATATCTTTAGACCTTCAACCACTGAGCTATACTCAACCCTAGACCTCCAAACGGTCTTGGGTGACCACCAAACGGTCTTGAGGTCGTTTGGATGACCTCCAAACTGTCTTGAGACCGTTTGCCCATCATATCACTCAAATCCAAGCCATCCAATTAAGGTTTGGATCATTGGATTGATCACCAAATCAGCATTGCATTGTATAACAGCTTGGTACCTTTAGACCTTCAAACACCTAACCATACTCAACCCTAGACCTCCAAACGGTCTTGGTTGACCACCAAACGGTCTTGAGACCGTTTGGATGAGCTCCAAACGGTCTTGAGACCGTTTGGCCCATCCAACCTTTGGATTCTAGTGAAAAATCATCATGGATTGGTCTATCAAGTTGATCAACAAATCAGCACTACATTGCAATATGATTAGTACCTTTGGACCTTCAATTGGTCAACTATACTTGACCCCAGACCTCCAAACGGTCTTGGGGTGATCCCCAAACGGTCTTGAGACCGTTTGGATGATCCCCCAAACGGTCTTGAGACCGTTTGGGCTAATCAACCCAAAATCTCAAATTAGCTCATTGTGATTTCAGCACTGATTTCAATTAGGGTTAGCCCAATTGATTAGCCTTCAACTCATGACTCGTTTGGAATTAATCCATAAAATTTGGTGAGCCATTAGATCACATCATAAGGAACAGTAATCCCAAACGTTCAACGCTTGGTCAATGCACTCAAACGGTCTTGAGACCGTTTGCCCAAAACGTTCAATTAAATCAGATTGAAAATCAGCACTTAATCCAATTAGGTTTCCCTAATTGATTAGGCTTCAACTCACGATTCCTTTGGAGTTAATCCCTAAAATTTGGAGGGTTATTAATAAACATAATTATGAACAGGAATCCCAAACGGTCAACGCTTGGTCAACCATCTCAAACGGTCTTGAGACCGTTTTCTCAACCAGGTCAAGTTAATCAGGTTGAAAATCAGCACATAATTCAATTCGATTGCCTAATTGATTGGCCTTCAACTCTCGATTCCTTTGGCTTTAATCCCTCAAATTTGGAGGGTTATCATCCTACATAATTAGGAACAAAATTCCTAAACGGTCAACGCTTGGTCAACCATCTCAAACGGTCTTGAGACCGTTTTCTCCCAAACGGTCTCAAACCGTTTGCCCTTAAACGGTTTGCTGAAACCGCATAGCCAATCAAATTAAAACGATTTGGAGTAGCTATCAAAACGGTTTTGCTTGGTAATTTTCTTTGGATAAGCATCTAGGATGGTCATCATCCCCTTCCTTCGAACAACCAAGAACAGCAACCGTTCTTGATGGAAATTGCAGCAAAGAAACAAGAGTGTATCAAATTGAAGAAATCAATCAACAAAGCATAGAGAATTGATGCAATAGCAATGTTTAAGGGTTTGAGTTATAAAACCCACATCCAATTGAGATCCAAAGCTCCAAGCTCACGCCATTAATGGTGGATGAAGCTCTTGCAACTCCCCCTAGGCTCGTCCTCAAGCTTTTGATTGCAAAAGTTGGCTAGGGTTGAAGAGGAGATCGAAATAAGAAGGAATCCATAATTTATTTTCGATTTCCACCATGAAATCAAGGAGAACGAAGGTAAAGGGCTCACCCACAGGTTGGGGACGTGCTCCCTTCTCCTCCCTAGATCCTTGGTCGGTTTTGCAAGCAAGGGAAAGAAGAAAATCCGAAATAGCCTTTCATTTGGCTTGAAAAAGGCACTTTTATAAGGAAATTGATGAGAGAGAAAATGCATTATTAAAATGCATTAAATTCCAAAAATATGGCCGCCTCTTCCCCCTCAAATCCCTTAAGGACGAGGCACCTTCCTTTGCCTTTAATTCTCCTTCATTATCCTTGATTTAAAGAAAATCAAATTAAGCACCTTAATGCTTATTATATTAATATCCATATGTGAGTGGGTTTTCTTTTTCTTATAATAAGGTGAGTGGAATTTCACCTACTTAGGATATTTTCGTTCCTTATCTTGGCAAAGGAACGTCCATACTTATTCAAAATCAACCCAAAACATTTTGGTTGAAAGCCCTTCAATTATTTTTATTCATTTTTGCCCTAAATCAAATTAGGGTTTCAATTAGGCATTAATCTTGATTATTTTAATATCAAGATTCTCTCTCCTCCAAATTAATTCAAATGAGATGCCCTACTCATTTTATTTGCTCTACATGATGCCAAGGAACATTAAGGACCTTATTGAAGTGGTAATTTGCATATTGAACCCTAGATTTTGGGTAAATTGCACTTTACACCAAAACTGGGTTTTAATGCATAACACTGCTTTACAAGCTTAATCTTGGTGCCCAAGCTTGTGAAAACCATACCACTACATCATATTCATTCTTATTATGTCTCAACATCAGAGGAACATCTTACCATGCAACATTTTCAATTTAACCCCTCAACTTGGGTAATTTGCACTTTGGTCCAAAATAAGAAAACATTGCTTCAACATTGCTCAAACAGGACCAAAATTGAAACATAAGTTTCTTATGAGGCCTAATTACTTTTCCCAAGATAAGATTAAGAATCTACTTAACCTTATTAGGCAAAACATCTAGGGTTAAATCATAACCCAGGTCAGGGATGTTACAAATTATAAACCCCTAACAAGGATTTCGTCCTCGAAATCCCAAGAAAAGAAGGGATAGATTGTTCATTAATCATGCCCTCAAGTCTCTACATATCATCTTAATATCATGGGGATATCATGAACTCTGTGATTCCACACAAAGCTCCTTTCACTAATTCAACCTTACCAATGTTTATGCAGAGCATAAATCCCTAACATATGATGTCTATATTATTGGAAAGAAGAAGCATAAAAGAACATACTTCTATCATCACCCAAGAATATTTATCAAAAGGAACAACATATATATCTAACAAAGATAATTTACTCAGTAATCCTTTAACAAACTCTATGTAATTGGGATTGTTCAAATAGTTCTTCTTATTAGTTGGAAATGCCACATAGCTTTTCCCTTTTTGATTGGGAATGACACATAGCTCTTCCCTTTTTGTTGGGGATGACACATAGCTTTCCCTTTTTGATTGGGAATGACACATAGCTCTTCCCTTTTTGTTTGGGAATGACACATAGCTCTTCCCTTTTTGATTGGGAATGACACATAGCTCTTCCCTTTTTGTTGGGGATGACACATAGCTTTCCCTTTTTGATTGGGAATGACACATAGCTCTTCCCTTTTTGATTGGGAATGACACATAGCTCTTCCCTTTTTGTTGGGGATGACACATAGCTTTCCCTTTTTTATTGGGAATGACACATAGCTCTTCCCTTTTTGATTGGGAATGACACATAGCTCTTCCCTTTTTGATTGGGAATGACACATAGCTCTTCCCTTTTTGATTGGGAATGACACATAGCTCTTCCCTTTTTGTTGGGGATGACACATAGCTTTCCCTTTTTGATTGGGAATGACACATAGCTCTTCCCTTTTTTATTGGGAATGACACATAGCTCTTCCCTTTTTGTTGGGGATGACACGTAGCTTTCCCTTTTTGATTGGGAATGACACATAGCTCTTCCCTTTTTGATTGGGAATGACACATAGCTCTTCCCTTTTTGTTGGGGATGACACATAGCTTTCCCTTTTTGATTGGGAATGACACATAGCTCTTCCCTTTTTGATTGGGAATGACACATAACTCTTCCCTTTTTGTTGGGGATGACACATAGCTTTCCCTTTTTGATTGGGAATGACACATAGCTCTTCCCTTTTTGATTGGGAATGACACATAGCTCTTCCCTTTTTGTTGGGAATGTTCACATAGCTTTTCCTTTTTGTCTCATTATACTCTCTAGATTGTTTCAGAATGACTACTTGATCAGAGTAATCAAAAAGATAACAATCTAAGAGTTTCATACTTGCCTTATCTTCAATGATCATATACCTGGCCAGGGTATATAAGTATTGAGATTAGGTAGTATGCACTTACATGCTATCATATTCCTTGCTTTTCATATCATTATACACACACGATTTTCCCTTGTTCCAACATGACTAAGTCATTTAGGAACTCTTTTAAAGCTCAAGCTTTCTATATTAAGGACTGATAGTCTAGGTTGTAAGGCTAGTATCCAGTCCACTATATGCATTACTGTTGCCCTAATCTGTCCAATAAGAGCATGATCATAGGATTCTCTATCCTGATCAGGTCTTAATGGGGATTCTCAGGCACTCATACTATTCTCGTCTGATCCCTTGCACCTCTTCTTGGTGCAACAACATTGCCCTCAGCAATGTGTTTCTCGTGTTCTCCAATCATTTTAAACTTTACCCTTTTTCTACACAAGCAGAAATCATTATAGGGTATATTGGAGGACACTAACACAGACTCAACAACGTAGTCCTATGTCTCTGTAGACTCAGCGAACCTAGAGCTCTGATACCACTAAATTGTGACGACCGTCTCGCGAAAACAAGATTAACTAATGCGGAAGCGTTCATCAAGCAGCGGATTAGCGAAAATCACTAAAAATTAAAACTTTTTGCAAAGGGATCCATTCATAAGAAAACTCTTTCATTCAGAACCAAAGTAAAACTTTACATCCTGGTTCATATATATACATCTCATGTACTTTTGCTTCTCGAGGAATACAAACATTAACTACTCTGTCTTAACTGTACACAGGTAGTATAAAACCCTCGAGGCACTAAGCCAAAATCTCGAAATCATTAACTACTACTCCAAGGACCTGAAAGTACAGAGACGACACATAGGACTTCTATATACATCTGAACATGACATGACAGTCAATGTCTCCACCTGGGACTTTACTGCTGTCCCTGCTACTGCTGATGTCCTTCACTTCCTAAAGTATTCCTGTCTCCTCGTACGCGTCCACCTAAAAATGTGGTTCCCACGGGGGTGAGACAATTATAAAAATTGCCCCAGCGAGAGATATAACTCTCCGCCAGAAACATTATTATTGCAACTTGAGAAGATGAATATGAATAGGGAAATCATATTTATTTGACAACAGATATTTTAATGTCTAACAGATTAAATCATTATTCTATATCAAAAGCATTGCAAATGTAACTTGATAGAATCAACATGTCACTTATTCTTTAATGAATAGGAAGAACATGTATAACATCTATTCAAACAACAGAATCATTACCACTGCATTAACTTTCTTCAAGCTTAGATCATATATCTAAAGCCTGGCATTTTCAATGTGGAGTCATGGCCCGTAGCCATACTCTTTTCATAAGTGTTGGGATCTTAATCCCTCACTTCACCACTGGGTTTTTCTCATCCTTTCACAATTTCGATACCATAACCATGAAATCATGGGTATTCAAACCCTTTGTTCATCACTTGAGCATTGTTACCTCTTTCTCATGTAACTAACACCTTTAGGTCATTTGACCAAGGTAAGTATGATACTTGCTACACAAGCATCCATCATGGCACTTGATGCACATAAACTCTCTTGCCACCTCTTACCAGGCACAAGGTATATTATAGCACACAAGGCCAAATAAACAAATTCAAACTAATAACACATCATAGCTCATACCTGGCTATGCTCATCATCTCATGATACCTGCATGGTTAGCACATATAATAGCAGTACACCAATTATCTATCAATACCATGCAAAAACAATGTATTAATAATTTAAGGGTATTACCCTTAATCCTTTACCAGGATTTGGGTTTCCATCACACATGGCTCAAAAAACCATTCACATCTTGTCACCTCCCACTAGGCAACAACTTTATTCACATGGCGCACAAGGCCATTCACATCTTGTCACCTCTCACTAGGCAACAACTTTATTCACATGGCGCACAAGGCCATTCACATCTTGTCACCTCTCACTAGGTAACAACTTAAAACAAAGGCTTACAAGCCCAACTCATTTTGTTACTTCTTTCTAAGTAACAAAACCATAATGGCACATATGGCCAATCAATTCTTATCAAATAAACATCATAGCTCATACCTGGCTATGATCATCACCTCATGAGACCTGCATGATTGTCACACATGATAATAGACTTATCAAGTTCACAACACATCATGCAATACAGGGTAACACCACTATTCCCTTACCAGGGTTAGGGTTTACCATCAATTAGGCTTTCTTTCACATATCATTACCCTTCATTAAGAATAGGGGTTTCCATTATTAACCATTTAGGTTTTCAAGATCATATTATCAATGATCAAACCCTAGTTCATTGCTCCCCACATCTAGGAGCCAACATATATACCATAAGTATTCAATCATACTTATTTATTCTCACCAATTATCATTAAATGATTATCATCACCAGGTATGAGTATCTCTCTCATCCTTAAGTTGAGAATTAACAAAACGACCATGTTAGGTCACTTTCAATTCAGCTCTAAGTCAAGCATAGGCCACCATGGCCGTGCTACCTTGCACGGTCGTACAAAGTGAAGCTACCACGGTCGTGCTACCCTGCACGGTCGTGCTGAGTAAAGTCGCCACGACCGTGCTGCCTTGCACGGTCGTGCTACATAGGATCATCACATGAATCATATTTATATATATATGAATTCTATTATTTGATCCTTTCAACTTGATTAGGTCACATCAACCCTTCAATCATATGCATACAACTATGATTAACATAGGGTACCAAGTCATTGGTCCTATAAGCAATTAGGGATGCATTCCCAATTAGGGTTTCTCATGAAATCACCCACAATTAGGGTTCCACATGGATGCACCCTCAATTAGGGTTTCACTTGGAATCACCCTCAACTAGGGTTTCACATGGAATCACCCTCAACTAGGGTTTCACATTGAATAACCCTCAACTAGGGTTTCACATGGAATCACCCTCAACTAGGGTTTCACATGGAATCACCCTCAACTAGGGTTGAATTCAATAACCCTGTCAATTAGGGTTTATGTTCATGTTTAGGGTTTCATGATCTCTTTGATTAAGGATCATAACCCTTATACACCACATGATTCATATTTATGTATGAATTCATGCTATCAGCTTCTTAACTTGATTAGGTCATATCAACTCTTCAGTCGAGTACATACAACTATGATTAACATAGTGTATCAAGTCATTGATCCTATAAGCAATTAGGGATTCATCCCTTAATTGGCACTTAATCACTTAGGTACTATTAGGGTTTCAACCTTTGTACCTTCATTTATTACCATTACTAATCATAATTGGATCAATAGAACATTCATCATCTTAATTCTCAAAAATTGAATTACATTGGACCTCCATTACATAAGGTATCCAAATGAATTAGGGTTTCCAATGTTGATTCCTTCAATCATTGGATTCATGGAACCATTCATCAATTGGACCTTCACCCATACTTCAATTGAGTTTAATAGGTCAACCTTCAACTGATTTGACCCTCAATTGACCCTCAATTGATCATCAATTGGGGTTGGAATCAATTGAATTAGGGTTTAGAATCAATGAACCTTCAATATTCATCAATGTGTAACTAGTTACTTCATAACTATTGAACCACCATTCCAATGGGGTATGACCTGACCCCAAACGGTCTTGAGGTCATTTGGATGACCTTTAAACGGTCTTGAGACCGTTTGCCCATCATATCACTCAAATCCAAGCAATCTAATTAGGGTTTGGTTCATTGAAGTGCTCACCAAATCAGCAATCTATTGCAGATCAACTTGATATCTTTAGACCTTCAACCACTGAGCTATACTCAACCCTAGACCTCCAAACGGTCTTGGGTGACCACCAAACGGTATTGAGGTCGTTTGGATGACCTCCAAACTGTCTTGAGACCGTTTTCCCATCATATCACTCAAATCCAAGCCATCCAATTAAGGTTTGGATCATTGGATTGATCACCAAATCAGCATTGCATTGTATAACAGCTTGGTACCTTTAGACCTTCAAACACCTAACCATACTCAACCCTAGACCTCCAAACGGTCTTGGGTGACCACCAAACGGTCTTGAGACCGTTTGGATGAGCTCCAAATGGTCTTGAGACCGTTTGGCCCATCCAACCTTTGGATTCTAGTGAAAAATCATCATGGATTGGTCTATCAAGTTGATCAACAAATCAGCACTACATTGCAATATGATTAGTACCTTTGGACCTTCAATTGGTCAACTATACTTGACCCCAGACCTCCAAACGGTCTTGGGGTGATCCCCAAACGGTCTTGAGACCGTTTGGATGATCCCCCAAACGGTCTTGAGACCGTTTGGGCTAATCAACCCAAAATCTCAAATTAGCTCATTGTGCTTTCAGCACTGATTTCAATTAGGGTTAGCCCAATTGATTAGCCTTCAACTCATGACTCGTTTGGAATTAATCCATAAAATTTGGTGAGTCCTTAGATCACATCATAAGGAACAGTAATCCTAAACGGGCAACGCTTGGTCAACGCACTCAAACGGTCTTGAGACCGTTTTCCCAAAACGTTCAATTAAATCAGATTGAAAATCAGCACTTAATCCAATTAGGTTTCCCTAATTGATTAGGCTTCAAATCACGATTCCTTTGGAGTTAATCCCTCAAATTTGGAGGGTTATTAATAAACATAATTATGAACAGGAATCCCAAACGGTCAACGCTTGGTCAACCATCTCAAACGGTCTTGAGACCGTTTTCTCAACCAGGTCAAGTTAATCAAGTTGAAAATCAGCACATAATTCAATTCGATTGCCTAATTGATTGGCCTTCAACTCTAGATTCCTTTGGAGTAAATCCATCAAATTTGGAGGGTTATCAGCCTACATAATTAGGAACAAAATTACCAAACGGTCAAAGCTTGTTCAACCATATCAAACGGTCTTGAGACCGTTTTCTCCAAAACGGTCTCAAACCGTTTGCCCTTAAATGGTTTGCTGAAACCGCATAGCCAATCAAATTAAAACGATTTGGAGTAGCTATCAAAACGGTTTTGCTTGGTAATTTTCTTTGGATAAGCATCTAGGATGATGTCATCATCCCCTTCCTTCGAACAACCAAGAACAGCAACCGTTCTTGATGTAAATTGCAGCAAAGAAACAAGAGTGTATCAAATTGAAGAAATCAATCAACAAAGCATAGAGAATTGATGCAATAGCAATGTTTAAGGGTTTGAGTTATAAAACCCGCCTCCAATTGAGCTCCAAAGCTCCAAGCTCACGCCATTAATGGTGGATGAAGCTCTTGCAACTCCCCCTAGGCTCGTCCTCAAGCTTTTGATTGCAAAAGTTGGCTAGGGTTGAAGAGGAGATCGAAATAAGAAGGAATCCATAATTTATTTTCGATTTCCACCATGAAAACAAGGAGAACGAAGGTCAAGGGCTCACACACAGGTTGGGGACGTGCTCCCTGCTCCTCCCTAGATCCTTGGTCGGTTTTGCAAGCAAGGGAAAGAATAAAATCCGAAATAGCCTTTCATTTGGCTTGAAAAAGGCACTTTTATAAGGAAATTGATGAGAGAGAAAATGCATTATTAAAATGCATTAAATTCCAAAAATATGGCCGCCTCTTCCCCCTCAAATCCCTTAAGGACGAGGCACCTTCCTTTTCCATTAATTCTCCTTCATTATCCTTGATTTAAAGAAAATCAAATTAAGCACCTTAATGCTTATTATATTAATATCCATATGTGAGTGGGTTTTCTTTTTCTTATAATAAGGTGAGTGGAATTTCACCTACTTAGGATATTTTCGTTCCTTATCTTGGCAAAGGAACGTCCATCCTTATTCAAAATCAACCCAAAACATTTTGGTTGAAAGCCCTTCAATTATTTTTATTCATTTTTGCCCTAAATCAAATTAGGGTTTCAATTAGGCATTAATCTTGATTATTTTAATATCAAGATTCTCTCTCCTCCAAATTAATTCAAATGAGATGCCCTACTCATTTTATTTGCTCTACATGATGCCAAGGAACATTAAGGACCTTATTGAAGTGGTAATTTGCATATTGAACCCTAGATTTTGGGTAAATTGCACTTTACACCGAAATTGGGTTTTAATGCACAACACTGCTTTACAAGCTTGTGAAAACCATACCACTACATCATATTCATTATTATGATGTCTCAACATCAGAGGAACATCTTACCATGCAACATTTGCAGTTTAACCCCTCAACTTGGGTAATTTGCACTTTGGTCCAAAATAAGCAAACATTGCTTCAACATTGCTCAAACAGGACCAAAATTGAAACATAAGTTTCTTATGAGGCCTAATTACTTTTCCCAAGATAAGATTAAGAATCTACTTAACCTTATTAGGCAAAACATCTAGGGTTAAATCATAACCCAGGTCAGGGATGTTACAATAGTAGAGGCCTCCTATAAGTTTGGTGAACCTTGGAAAAGTCCATGACAGGAAGATCACCTCAAGGAGGTGGTGCATGACGGGCTGCAAAGCCCCTTGCAAAAAGTGTATCGGGTTGCTTATTTGATGAGATAAAGATGAGGAAACTTATCCAACAAGATAAAGGATGGTCGAGATATTGTCTCTAGCTTATCCTCAAGACTCTTGCATGGCAAGATATATATGTGTGAAAGCATGGCCACATGTCAACCATGCATGGCCACGTGTCAACTAGTAGCATGAGGTGAAGACACCTCTTATACACTTTATCTCATGAACCTAAGTATATATACTTCACATTTCACCAACTTATGAAAGTTTACGATCCTCACAACCATATCCCTTGGAGATATCATTCAAAGACCCTTAGGTATCGTGCAAAGTAGCTCAAGGATCAAGGAGAGCTCGAGCACCAATCTTTAGGAAAGGCTTTGGTCATCTTCAACCTTGGTTGAAGTAGGATATTGGGTTATGAATATTCCTTTCTTTCCTTCTTCACCAAGTGCTTAACTATGGTGATTTCTTGTCTATGGAGGAGTTATGAACGAGCCTTGGACCTTGGAGAAGTTCATCTTCAACCTTAAGACGTGAATCTTAGGAGCTTAGAGCTTTAAAGTTGTTCATAAGGTGGGTTATATAACTTGAACCCAATCATGTTATTATTTACCACTTAACTTGTTATACTAGATGATCACTTTCAATTCCGAGTTTTCATTGAATACTTGATGGTTCCATGAGTTCTAAGAATTTCCTAGACCTTTTATTTATAAACCAGAATAGTTAGAATGAAGGTCTAGATCTTGAAGAAGATGGTATCACTTTATAAAGTGATATCGGGTTCAAGCACAGAAACAAGTAGTTCATACCCGATATGGTAATTTACATGTATCACTTGCACAATATGCTTGTGAGATTATATCTCCTTGCAAGATATGGAGATAAAGTTCATACCTTGGAGCATGATATGATGTTAACCGTCATACCTATTGCACGATATAGACTCCATGCATGATATAGGAACAAGAGTATACTTGTAAGTCGATATGAAACCCTAGATGGGTAACCTGATATGAGTAAGAATAGCAAGTGCTCCTTGCACGATATGATCATGTAATACACCTCTGGTACACGATACCTTGAAGCACACATCTGGTGCATGATATGATTGATTGAGTATACACTTATGCATACTATAAGACATGGATTAAAATATAAGGTGTAAACTGATATGGTTGAAATATCTCAACCCGATATGAAACCCAAGATGGGGTTAACCCGATATGAAAATAGATGTTAGCTCATACATGATATGAGTCATGCCCTTTGCATGATATGAGTGATACCCACTTACCCCTTATACATGATCCAAGTCTAAGACTACATCTCTTGCACGATAGAGAGATAGTGAACACTCTAAACAATATAGTGTTGGATAACCCTAGGTGATGGGGAAGTCGATACAAAACATGAGTGATACCACATGAACGATATGAATGGTATCTATTGATTGATAGGAATAGCACCTACTCCTATCTTGTGAACGATATGAGGTTCAATTCATACTTCATGCATGATATGGCATAATTTACCCAATCTGGTGGAAAACCCTAGATGATGGATTGAAACCCGATATACCCTACCCTTTGTGTAATGGATTGTGGTGTGAGAATTCAATAAGACACCTCACTACTACAGAATCGACCTTTGGTGTCGGTTATTTAAGGCCTTTGGTTTCGGTTAAAAAGAGACACCTATGTGGGCGACACTAAAAGGTGAACCGTTAGGCGTCGGTTTTAAAACTGACGTCAAAACCCTTCGCGCCACCCAAAACGCGCCAATAGGGGCACTATAGGCGTCAGTTATTAGTGGAAAAACCGACGCTAGAACCCTTCACGCCAAAAAAAGGACAGCAGCAGGGGCACTATAGGTGTCAGTTATTAGTGGGAAAACCGACGCCAGAACCCTTCGCCCCACAAAAAGGGCGGCAGCAGGGGCACTATAGGCGTCGGTTATTAGTAGGGCAACCGACGCCCAAACCCATCGCACCACAAAAAGGGCACCATCTAGGATACCATCAGTGTCAGTTTCGTAGTAATAACCGACGCCATATCACCTGCCTGTCTGGCCACATTAGACGTCGATTTTTTGCTATTAACCGACGCTACAAGACTTTGTTGTCAGTTTTCGACTAATAATTGACGCCTATGTTTTGATTTTTTTTTCTTATCAGTTTGCAGGCCTGCTGTGGTTGGTCGCAAGATAAAGAAACCTGCAGTTTAGTGGAACTGAACTGCAGGTTTATGACATCCATTGATATCAGCCAACAACAGGCCACAAACCTTCAAATTTAACAAGATTCACACACATGTAGAAACAGGCCACAAACCTGCAGTTCCTTTCATTTTCACATTCACACATGTAGAAACATTCAAACACATGTAGAAAATTCATGTAGCAACCTGCAGTTCCTTTCATTTTCACATTCACACATGCACATGTAGAAAAATTCATGTAGCAACCTGCAGTTCTTTCATTTTCACATTCACACATATATAAACATTTAGACACATGTAGAAACATTCACACATATGACAATTCAGAAAAAATCATTTATAAATATCATTCTTTAGTCATTATCGCTATCAACATCCCAATTATATTTTAAAACCCCCACTACTTATATGGCTTTTGCCCATTCTTCTCTTACATCATTTAATTCTTCTGTCGTATAGGAAGCATGTACATCTGATAAGGCCTTACCTGTAGTGTGGTCAATTTTAAACACCTGCAAAGAGAATGATGTATAAGAGAATGATGTATATATATAATTAATAATATATAAATAAGATTGATATATTTCATATTATCTAATGAGACTATATATAATACCTCAGGTATGGTATCGATGTCCACTTTGGCATATTTGATAATCATGTGCATAAATTGCATCACATAGTATGTACATGCCCAGTCGTTGTCTTGTGTAGCACACTATAAATTGAAACATACAAAATATTAAAAAATACAACTAAGCACAGTTCACATAAATAATATATACATTGGAGTCGGGAACTTACTTTCACATTCTCCCAAATTATTGGCTGGTTCTTTTTCCTGAGGACCTTTCCTCCAGCCTTTTTTAACTCATGTAAACCCGTACATGTTAATGTAACACAGTAAATTGCATAATTAAATAGTAATGTAATAATAGATGTTAACGGATATAAAAATGAAATATTTCTCACCAGAATAAAGCCATTTTCATTGCATGTCCATATTTAGGATTCAATTTTGTCCCCTTAGGATCTAGATAATAGACAGTGAACGTCCCGGGGACAATAACTAGTAACTCCCAATGCGTACCCCTAGAGGTAAAAAGGTTAAAAATTAATAACTCAAAATCCACAATAAAAATGTAATTTTCTTAAGTCCAAATTATAAGCAAAGTAAACTTACTCCACATTGAATGGAGCTATTATCACTATCTTCTTATTTTGACCAAAATTTGTAAAAGCATCACAGCAGTATTGTTGAACTGACGTAAGGTCTTTAGCTACTAGACTAATCAAAGATGGAATAAAAAATCCTACATGTTCAAATGAAAAATCTGCACATATCTTGTCTAAGTAGCTGCAAAACATGTATTACGTATGCATTAATATATAAGAAACTATATCACCGGATCCTACACAAGGTATATGGATGTATAAATAAGATCTCACCTTATCCATAGCTCTATCACATATGTATTTAGCCAATCATAGCGAAACAACTCCAAAATATCTTGTATAAATAGTTTGGTTTCGTATGATTGACGTACAACATCCACATATATAGAAACATTTATAGGGAAATTTATATCATGTTCGCCTAACCATACTGCCATACCCCTACAATTAGGACCTAACGGGGCAGGTAGGTCCTGTGGAACTCAACTTGGTAATGTAGGACGCGGAGGTGGAGGCCTAAATGCTCTGGGTGTCTTCGTTTTAACCTGTATATATAATTTCAAATCAATTGACCTCATATATACACACTAATAATTTAATGTAATGTAAATTTACCATACAATTTCAGTATAGATGACATCCGCTTTGGGCCACAATATCACTCCGCCTTCTGCCTCACCAAGTGTTTCACAATATGGGTGTGCATATGGCAATTGAAGATCTATCCAATTGGGGAATATACATAGCGGTCTCACACGAACCCAACCATTTGGTAATGGAGACCCATGAAACATTTCCCCTGGAAGGGATGGGTAAGTCGACGCCTCTGCAACGACGTATTCGTTACTTTTTAGACGGCATGGCTTCAACCCCTACAAATTTACATAAAGAATGTTATATACATATATACATATCATCTTGAAAAGACTAGCTACTATGTCATAAAATTACTTATAGCGGATGTGCTAGGTGGTGGGTCTACATGATTACTCCCAACCTCTATAGGATTACTCACTATGTTATATTCATCATAGTGATGCCCCTTCTCTTATCAACTTTTTGGTACTGCTCATCAAGTGCCTCAAGTGCTTCAGAGGGTACATGTGCATCATCAACCTAAAATTTGACAAAATAAATACACTTACAGGATATAACTATAAATGGACATATAGATAGAAATATATGATATATTTTATAAAACTTACATTGTGAGGCAGTGCATTGGTATCCTCACCATGCTCATCATGAACATTATGGTCATTATGCCCATGCTCAGCCATCTGAAAATTTCATTAAAAAATCAAAAATTTAGCATTTGACATAACTAGAAGATAATGAAACATTGAAAAATAAAACATTGTATAGTTCACATATACAAATGAAACATTGAAAAATGAAACATAAAAAAAGTATAAACATGCATGTCTCTAATATTGCGATCGTTTATCAATTAAAATCCTTCACTATGATCTATGTGCACATACAAGTCATCATTAGCTTCAATATTTTGTGGTGTTGGCAACCCAACTGAGAATGGACTGGAGTCATCATACTTATCATAGTACTCTTCTTCATCTATAGGATCTTCAATGAACTGTCTTTTACCATGAAGAACAACCGACAATTTATCATTTGCAGGATCATCGATATAAAATACTTGTTTCGCCTGTGATACCAATATGAATGGTTCACCCTTCTCGCCACTCTTTTTAAAGTTCACTAAAGTGAAACCCAATTCATCCACTATAACTCCTTTGGTGTTATCAACCCAATTATATTTTAAGAGCGGAATTCTGAAATCTATGTAGTCAAACTCCCACATGTCTTCAATGACACCGTAATATGACATTTTAGCTTCACGTGGACTCTTATCATTTGCATTTGCAAAAAACATAGTCGACGCTTGAAGGGTGACCCCACTGTTTTGGAAGACACACTTATCATCTTGGTGCTTTGTGTAATATCCAAATCCATTAATGTCACACCCTTCTTAATAGATAATGTTCAATTTTGGTTTAAAGGCGAGGCATTTGATAGTTTCAGTAATATCATCTGGTGTTTGAGATAGTTGATGTAAGACTTTATCTTCAAACCACTTAATAAATGTATTGTTATGCAATATAGCAAGCCACATTGACTTGGCTTGAGGATATTGTCTCTTGATAAAATTGGTATGTTCCTCGATATAAACACTCACTTCGTCCATGTTGTGTAAAATATACAAGTGACCTTGTTCCAAATGCTCACGGCTGATTACTTTCACTCGTGATCCCAAAATTCCTTTGCCAAATTGCTCCTCAATATTCTTGTCATTACCAGGAGTGTCATTACCACTCAGAAAGTCATTGCAAAAATTCATAACCTCTCTCGCCACATAACCCTCAATAATACTCCCTTCAGGCCGATAACGGTTTCGAACATCACTTTTAAAAATGCTCATGTATTGTTCAAAGGGATACATCCAATGCAAGAAAAATGGTCCCAACATTTTCACTTCCCTAGTCAAGTGGACAACAAGATGTACCATGATATCAAAGAACGAAGGAGGGAAATACATCTCAAGCTGACATAGGGTAACAACCAATTCTCTTTGCAAAGTATCGAGAGTATCATGTTCAATAACTTTGCTGCAAAGAATGTTGATAAAGAAACAAAGTTTGGTGATTGCAAACCTTACATGCTTTGGCAATATAGATCGAATTGCCACGGGCAATATTTGTTGCATTAGAGTGTGACAATCATGAGATTTAAGACCTATCAACTTCAGATCTTTCATTGATACCAATCTACAGATGTTGGATGAGTAACCCTGTGGCAAGCATTCACAAAAAGCTTTCTTCTCCTTTCTAGACAATGTGTAATAAGTGGGAGGTAAGTATGTTCTCTGATTTCCCATTTCACGTAATTCTGTTAATTCTGACCTTATTCCCATTTCACGTAGGTCTAGTTTGGATTTTATCCATCTTTAGTCTTACCTGGTATATTCAACATAGTACCAATGACACTATCACAAACATTTTTCTCAACATGCATGACATTGAAACAATGCCTGACTGTCAAAGAACTCCAATAAGGAAGATCCCAAAATATTGACTTCTTCTTGAATAAAGATTTGTCACTCCGTGTGGCCATAGTACATTGTGATCTCTTACCAAATTCATTGACAAATTCTTTTACTCTTTCATAAATAACCTCCCCCGGTATAGGTTTAGGTGCACTCTGTTCCTCATTCCATCCATTGAATGCTTTGCGCTTCCTACGATACAGATGGAATTTTGGAAGAAACCTTCGATGACCAAGATATACAGTCTTGCCTCCATATTTTAGTCTTGTTGAATCAGTGTTGTCTTCACATATAGGACACGCTTTAGCTCCTTTGACACTATATCCAGACAAATTCTCATATGCTGGAAAGTCATTAATAGTGCAAAACAACATAGCGTGCAAACAAAATGTCTCTCTTCATGAAGCATCATAGGTCACCACACCTTCACCCCAGAGTTTCTTTAAGTCATCAATCAGAGGTTCAAGATAAACATCGATATCATTTCCAGGTTGTTTAGGGCCCGATATCAACAACGATAGCATAATGTACTATTTTTCATACACAGCCAGGGAGGAAGATTGTATATAACAAGCATGACTGGCCAAGTGCTATGTTGGCTGCTCAATGTCCCGTACGGATTCATCTCATTTGTACAAAGTCCAAGTCTTAGATTCCTGACTTCTTCACTAAATTTAGGGTACAATAGATCAATCTTCTTCCAACTGTGGGGAATCAGACGCATGTCGTAGGATCTCATCATTATTTTTCTTAACATCTGCATGCCACCTCAAATTCTTCGCATCTATCAGATTGGCAAACAAGCATTGAAACTGTGATATTATAGGTAGATACCACATCACCTTGGAAGGAGAATCATTTTTGGACTCCCCCGAAGTCGTCAATTTATACCGTGATGCACCACATTTTGGACAATCTTTCAAATCCACTTAGTCCTTTTGAAATAATACACAATCATTCGGGCATGTGTGTATCTTCTTGGCCTCCATTCCCATTGGGCACAACAATTTCTTTACCTGGTATGTTGAGATTGGCAGCTCATTTCCTTCAGGAAGCATTTCTTTCAACAAAGACAACAATGACGTGAAGCTTTTGTCGCTCCATCTATTGTTAGCTTTCAGCTTATACAATCTCAACACAACGCTAAGCTTCATAAACTTAGTACAACCTGTGTATAACGGTATCTCAGAATCATGCACAATGTTTCTAAACATGGGAGGTGGATCGGTTTCGATGTGCTCATCCCCACAACTATCCAGCATCGCATCAACGATGTCTACTGGAACGGGTTCGTTCACATCTACGTCATCGGAGGCAATTTCTTCTTCCACACAAGAACTGCTATCGACATCCACTGGTTTCGGGTTTTAAATCTCTCCATTCCCGTGCCATTCCGTATAGCCTTGTACAATCCCGTTGCACATGACATGACTTTTGATTTTGTCACCAGTGCTGACTTTCAAGTTGTTACCACAATGCCTACATGGATAGTAGAACTTATCTCCAGGTTGTTTCCTATGTTCCTCGACAAATCTAATAAACTAATCAAGACCAGAAATAAACTCTGGGGTGCAGCGATTGTGAATGGACATCCATGATCTATCCATTCTATGATCAAAGAGAAAACAAGTATATATTACAACAAGATTAGGGTCTAGGGTTAACAGATTAGAGTTTAAGCATGGTTAAAACTTTAGGGTTTAAGGTCTTATATATAATTAAGATTTACTCCTATTGAGTCAATCTTAGATGGGTTTCTAGGCCAACAAATACATGTGTTGTCATTCTTATATATAATAAATGTGTACCACCTATCCCATTCTTGAACACCTAATCTCACTAGTAAGTGTATAATGTATATTGAGTTTTCAAGAAAATTTCGGCAGCATTTCCCCGCTGTTCTCCAAGTACATATGTACTTAGAGAACAAATGGGGAAATGCTACCAAAATTTTCTTGAAAACCCAATACACATTATACACTTACATCCTAAGTGAGATTAGGTGTTCAAGAACAGTCCCAAACCGGGGACTATCCAAGATTTACTCCTATTGAGTAAATCTTGGATGGGTTTCTAGGCCAACAAATATATGTGTTGTCATTCTTATATATAATAAATGTGTACCACCTATCCCATTCTTGAACACCTAATCTCACTAGTAAGTGTATAATGTTTATTGGGTTTTCAAGAAAATTTCAGCAGCATTTCCCTATTGTTTTCCAAGTACATATGTACTTAGAGAACAAACGGGGAAATGTTGCTGAAATTTTCTTGAAAACCCAATACACATTATACATTTACATCCTAAGTGAGATTAGGTGTTCAAGAACATTCCCAAACTAGGGACTATCTAAGATTTACTCTAATTGAGTAAATCTTGGATGGGTTTCTAGGCCAACAAATACATGTGTTGTCATTCTTATATATAATAAATGTGTACCACCTATCCCATTCTTGAACAGCTAATCTCACTAGTAAGTCTATAATGTGTATTGGGTTTTAAAGAAAAATTCGGCAGCATTTCCCCACTGTTCTCCAAGTACATATGCACTTACAGAACAAACGGGGAAATGATACCAAAATTTTCTTGAAAACCCAATACACATTATACACTTACATACTAAGTGAGATTAGGTGTTCAAGAATAGTCCCAAATCGGGGGCTATCCAAGATTTACTCCTAATGAGTAAATCTTGGACGGGTTTCTAGGCCAACAAATACATGTATGTTGTCATTCTTATACCTACAATCCTAGTTTCATCATTCATATCCTAAGCTTTGTGTAACATCATTTAATCATGCTTGTCAGTAAATACTAAATAGTAAATAAACAATGATTCCATATATCAAAGATTTGAATCAGGGGGTGATGTATCCCTATTTTAGGGCTCCATCTTGTGCCATTTTGTACTTAAATCACATCTAAACATGTTAGATTACAAGCTTTTGCCCCTAATGTGTTTATCATTGCCAAATGAACTTATGATGTTCTTTACACTATTTTCAGGTACTTGGACCATGCCTTAGATGGAAGAGAGAGAAAGAAGGATTTCTAGGGCTCCTCCACTCATGGGGAGATCCAAAGGAGGCCCCAAAATCTCCCTCAACCTACCTCCAATGTCCAAGAGTCATCACTAAGCAAAGACATCCAAGAATGATGAAGTTTAAAGGATAATCAAGTGGTGCAAGCCTCACCACGGTCGTGCGAATTTATGACCAAGAACCAGTATTTCAATAGGGTTTTTCCCCAAGTCGCCACGATCGTGGCCATCTTCCATGACCATGGCCAATGAAGAACAAAATGACCGTGGAGCAGCATCACGGTCATTTTGTTCTTCATTGGCCACGGTCGTGGCAGATGGCCACGGTTGTGGCGACTTGGGGAAAAACCCTGTTGAAATGTTGGTTCTTGGTCATAAATTTGTACGATTGTGGGAAGTGCCCACGACCACATCCCCCTCCTCCAAAACGGTCGTGTGACCCAACACGATCGTGGTGCCACTCACCCACCACGATCGTGGCACTTTGTCACGGTCGTGGCCACCAACATAGCATACCACCAGCCCCATACCACGACTGTATTCTTACCCCACGACCATCCTATACTACCTCACCACGGCTGTGGCACACCAACACGACCATGGTGACCAACCTATCCTACCATTTCCACCACATATCCACCTCAAATCCACTCCATTTCACCATTATCATTAGAGCTTCATATCTCAACATACATACTAGGTCATATTTCAAGTCAAGATTTAGTCATTTAATCACCTTAGGGCGCATACATGATTCATAAGGTATTTGGGTGCACAAAGAATAATATATGTTACTAATTTAGGAGTTCACATTATCATTTTAGAAATAGAAGACCCACATGTGAGTTAAGTTTGAGATTTAACATCAATGTATCTTTAACACGCATGTTTCAAGGTTCAAAGCACATAATCAAATCAAATTAGGATGCTAGAATGGACAAGTTGAATCTTATTTCAACATGCATCAAAATTTACTAAATTAGGTCAAGCATGAGGATTAGAAGCACAAATATATGCAAGTACAAGATTTGAATCAAAATGAAGCCTAATGTCACATTGGGAGAGTGAGATTATACCTCACTTAAAGGCTGAAGAACAAATATATGCAAGTCAACAACACACATGGATGACACAACAACTCAATTCAGCCCAAGAGCACAAGTGCAATCAACGCAATTCTGTTATAATGAATTAATTAGGTGTCAATAAGCATCACTTTTAGTGAGACTCTCTTAGTCCATGCTACTACAAATGGGAAATCAGAAAATATGTTGCATGTGTAACCTTAATCGCAAATATACAATCTAAGTCCACTAATGACAAAATTACCCTAATGACAAAAGGACCAGCCAATGGTGGTCGAGTAGGAGCAGGGTACCTTGAGGGCAGAGGAAGAAGAGGAGGAAGAAGGTCTTCGTGGCGGCGTCGGCGGCAAATAGGCGTGCATGAGTTGTGGTTGGAGCAACGACCTAGAGAGCAGGGAGCAGAGTAGGGAGCAGGAGAGCTGCGGCCTAGAGAGCCGTGGCCGGAGCACCCACAAGTGGCAGCGGCAGAGACGAGTGGCAAGCGGCGGCGGCAGCGGCAACCAGAGCACCAGCAAATGACAACAGGAGAGTCGGGCCTGGAGAGCAGCGGTTGGAACACCAGCAAGCGGCGGTGGCAGAGGCGAGCGGCGAGCGGCGGCGACAAGCGGCGACCAGAGCACCAGCAAATGGTGGCGGAGGCAAAGGTGGTGAGCATAGGAGTAGTGGGCGGCGGTGAGCAGAGGAATCGCCGGACCTAACCCTCAATCGACAATGAATGAAATAGAGAAAGGGGAAGAGTCTAGCTCACGCAGGTGTTGTTAAGTTAACAATAGGTGTCGGTTATTAGAACTAACCGGCGCTTAAAACTATAAGCGTCAGTTACCAACAAGAAATTGACACTTCTGTTAGTTGATAGTCATCGGTTCCAACTAGAAAACCCTATGTTTATCTATATATGCCGATAAAAATAAATGTTCTCGAATTAAGACTATAGTTGTCAGTTTCCGTATAAAAACAGATGCAAAAGGGAGGTGAAAATTTTCACGGTTAAGCGCGCGAAAACACATCGGTGTCGGTAATTGTAAGACAACTGACGATAAAAATTGGTCAAATTTCTATCTCACGGAAAACCTTTAGTCGTCGGTTTCTTTGTTAAAAACTGAAGATGTATGTTAAATTTTGGAGGTAATTATTTTCACTAGAAATTTTGGATTTTCCGGTCAATTTTAGGCGTCGGTTTCTTATTAAGAAACCAACGCTACATAAAAAGTGATGCCCGCATCTGGTCACCCTTCACAGATAGATGTCGGTTATTTTATTTAACCAATGTTGTATGGATTAGGCGTCGGTTTTTGTCTACAACCGACGCATGTAAATGTGACGTTATAAGTCATTTCTGTAGTAGTGCCTAGCTTGTCAAGTAACTATATGATAAGGTTGATCCTTGAAGGAATGAAGGGGTTATGAGTCTAAGGGTCTATCTAATATGGTAACCCGATATGTTACCTGACATGGATACCCGATATGATAATCCTGGATGGAAACTGATATGGTATCTTGTAAATATGCCACTCAAATGATACATGATGAGGCATATGCTCTATGCCCGATATGGTGCACACCTTGTGCAAGATATGGTATAAAGCACATAGCTTATACCTGATATGGGTTCAAGCACCTAGCTCATACCTGATATGAGGTTATCTTGAGTTGATAAAGAACTAAGTGATTGTCAATTTGATATGGGTACACGATATGATGATTAGAGTATACACCCTAAAACATGACATGGTGATGTGTTTATACCACATACCCGATAGGGAAGGGATACTTCAATCATATGTGATTCATTGAGTGACATATGTTTCAGGTAAATTGCAATAAAAAAAGATGATGTGAGTTGTTAATGATGACCCAATATTCCTCAAGAGGAGGATTGAACCAAAAGTATGATGTAATCAATATCCTAGTGAGTATGAGTGAGAAACTCATACTTTGTGTTGATAATCATTTAAATGATAAATGACAAGAATAAATAAGTATGATTGAATACTTATGATTTCAATGTATGCTCCTAGATGTGTGGAGCAATGAATTAGGGTTTGGATTAATAATATGAACTTGAAACCCTATTCGGCTACAAAGGGAAACCCTAACCCCAATAATGGCCTTGTGAGACATGTGTATAGTTGTTGCCTAGTGAGAGGTGACAAGATGTTTAATGGCCTTGTGAGCCATGTGTATAGTTGTTTCCTAGTGAGAGGTGACAAGATGTTCAATGGCCTTGTGAGCCATGTGTATAGTTGTTGCCTAGAGAGAGGTGACAAGATGTTTAATGGCCTTGTGAGCCATGTGTATAGTTGTTGCCTAGTGAGAGGTGACAAGATGTTCAATGGCCTTGTGAGTCATATAAAATAGTTGTTGCCTAGTGAGAGGTGACAAGATACTTAATCAAACTATGTGAAATACTTGTACAACAAGTGAAATGAATACCTTGATCTGTGGACCTAGAGGTGATGGTTACCTGTTATAGAGGTAACAATGTTGTGTGGTGATCTAAGGGTTTGAATACCCAGATCCAGTAATCATGATGATGATAATGTGAAGGGATGAGAATTCCCAGTAATGTGATAAGGGACTGAGATCCCAAGTGTTATGCATCTAAATGTGTTCCTAAGATTTGAAAAGTACTCGATAAAAGTATTACAACTTTCTTTGTAGCATTTGTTTATGATTGATGCTTATAACATGTTTGATGCTAAAAGAATACTATAATGCACTTAATATATCATTAAAATCATAAAATGTTGCCCTGACAATAGATCCATCAGTGTCAGAATTTTCTCAATGGTGAAACGGGTTCCCCGCGGCATAACCCGAAATGCATATTTTTTAATATGTGGGGGTTGTAAGCTTGGACGGCTATGTGTGAGTCGATACCCTTACAAACTCAAAATAAATGGGGATATTGGCTATGTGAAACCATATCCTGGCTCGAGTGTGACTACGGTCGTAGGCTATGTGTTGAGCATGGTGAACTGGCCCATGGCTCAGAGTATGGCTATACGCCATGACTCAATAATTTCATAACTGGGGACGGTTGTTAGTAGATGTTCCCCTCAGAGAGTACATGTTGACGCAGTAACTCTGAGCGAAGATGCCTAGTACCCTAGCAAGCTCTTTTGCAGTGACACAAGATGTCCTACCAGTAGATGACACAAGATGTCCTACTGAACCTGTGTGGTCTCGTACTGACTAAGAGAGCTGAGGTCATGGCAACTGGCTCTCCCATTGACCTTTTATGGTACCGACTTGTGAGAAGTTTGTGGTCGGTTGGAGATGAATGGGGTATACTTCATCTCCTTGGGGAATAAGTGTGATTGTAAAATATATTCAGCCGTGTAGCATATTTTCTTAAGGATCGAATACGAAAAATATTATTTGATGCGTAATTCAGTTATACATCTTAGATTGATAGATGTTGTTTAGGTTCCTTTACATTCCTTGTAAAGTAGACAGATGGTTTATTATTCTACCATGGGTAGATGCATCATTTTCTTAATTCAAGAGATTACGTTATCATGTTCATTCAATGATTAATCATGCATGTTAATATAAAAGAACCGCTGCTCAGTTTTATAATGCTTATCTGTGATAATAATATGGTTGGCAGAGAGTTATATCTCCCGCTGGGACAATTGTCTCACCCCGTGGGATCCACAATTTTTAGGTGGACGTGCACGAGGCAGTGGATACCTTTCTATAGAGGAGAAATAACATCTGAGGCAGCAGTGACAACTCATGTTGAGTGTACAGTCTGTCATGTCTTGTAGATAGAAGTCCTATGTGTCATCTCTGTACTCTCAGGTCCTTCGAGTTGGTTCATAAATGTTTCATGAACAATCTGAGATTTTGGCTTATAAGCCTCAAGGTTTATGTTACTCCAGTATGTGTTTTGATAGAGCAACTGTTATATATTGTCCTCGAGATAAGATGAAACAATGTATGTACAATATGAATCATGATATGTATGAGCTTTGGATCTTTTAGTAAGAGTTTTCTGGAGGTAGATTTCTTTGCAAAATGGTTTTAAATTTTAGTGATTTTTGTTAATCCACTGTTTATGATGATTCTGCATAATTAGTAACGATTTGGTTATCGGTTTGATGGCGTTCGTTACAAGTTTGGTATCAGATCTTAAGGTTCACTGAGTCTATAGAGACATAGGAGTAAGGTGTTGAGTATGTTCTAGTGTCCTCCAGTATATCTGATAATGACTTTTGCTTATGCGGAAGAAAGGGTGATGTTTAAGAATGACTGAGAATATGAGGAACACATTGCTAAGAGCAATGTTGTTGCACCAAGAAAAGGTGCAAGGGATCAGGCAAGAGAAGAACGAGTGCCTGATAATTCCCATCTTGACCCAATCAGGATAGAGAATCCTGCTTTTTATGCTCTTGTTGGATAGGTTAGGACAACAGTGATGCATATAGCAGACTGGATACTAGCATTACAACCTAGGTTACCAGTCCTCAATGTAGAAATTTTGGGTTATAAAAGGGTTCCTAAATGGCATAGGCATGTTGGAACAGTGGAAAATGAGGGAAGGATTGACGTATGGTGAGAAATAGACGTTGCCATAAGTGTAAACAGATAGTACATCTATGATGGAAATGCCCAAGGAAGGGCAATAAGTTGAGAAATAAGGAAAGGTTTCTACAATTCTAGATACATTTTCCTAGTTGTTTTAAAAAGACAAAGGTTTTTTGTGCCACAAGTGCAATAAATGCCTAGTGTACTAGGGTAGTAGTCGCTGAGTAAACGCAAAGGTCCTAACCTTCCACTTGTAAGAACTTCTGACTTAGCTTCTACATCGGTAATAAGACCAATAAGACCAAGTACGAGGACAAAACATGTTATAGATACGGACATGTTGAGCATACTAAACTCTTTTGTTTAAAAAGAAGGGAGTAAATGACCCAACAACTGAGGTAAACTCGGTAGGGCTTATGAAAGTTACATACCAATAGTGTAAAAAGGCAAAAGCAACAACATGAAACAACTAGACTCTATGTGTTGAGTCAACCTGAAGCGGTAGATGACCGCCAGGGGTAACAATCAGATAAGAGCTTTTCCGTTTTAATATACCATCTTGATTTTATCTGATAATCATAAGAAGGATTGTTGTTATTGACTTCCCTATTGATTGCCCTATGGGAATATAGGGAAGAAATGTTGAGAACTAGAATTTATATTTTGTTTAGTATTCTTTTAAATGCTTTATAATTGCTCTTATCTGTGTGAAAAAGGATGAGGTGCAGAGGTGATGCCTGGAGAAAATCCAGGGATGCTAAGTCATATGCTTTGATGATATGAAAAGTAAGGAATATGATAGTAAATAAAGTGCATACTACCTAATCTCAGTACTTGTATACCCTGGCCAGGTATTCAACTATTGTAGATAAGGTAAGTATGGAACTCTTAGATTGTTATCTTTCTGATTACTCTGATCAAGTAGTCATTTTGAGACAATCAAGTGAGCATAACAAAACTGGAAATATGGCATGGATATTTTTATCTCATCCTAAGTGCAATAAAATGGAATCAGAGATGATCTCAGATCAATCTGTGTGTATGAGGAAGTAAAAAGTACAATCCTCATGATAAGAGAATGAGAACAAGGGAGATGATCCTTGTTTCATAAAGTCTATGTGAATAGTAAAGATCTTTTCCATAATATGGAAATGGGAAATGTTATAAAACCATGAAATGTTCATGAACATGATAGGCAATAACAAAGAAAGGGGTGATGATGTGTAATCATCCATATAATTCCTATGCAAATGGCAAGGAACCTAGAATGGAATGAGTATAAATGACTCATGAACAGTGAAAGTTCATGTAATAATCTTAGGAGATGATAATGTCTCCTCTTTGATGAACAACCCTGGGTAATGATGGGGTGATGAAAGGAATATATTTCTTTGTGTTCTTTCCTTTCAGGGACATGGCAATCAAGTGAGTCTAAGGACACTTGATGTGCATGAGTTAGAAGTGATCTTTTGATGGATACTTAGAAAAGTATCAGTTTGTCTTGGACCTTGGTTCCAAGATGAAGATATGTGTAATATATAATGTTCCAAGATAAAAGAAAGATCCTTTTGTATGTTTGACTTTGGTATTAACGATAGAGAGATGGAAATGATGAAGATGTGATGTGTTTTTGACACATGTGAAGGATCCCAAGGTAAGGGATACTGGTATCCAAGATGTGTCAGGTGGTATGGGAAAGTGAGGATATGACTCTTGATAAGATGAATAATGTTTGGTTATCTAGAAGTGCCAACCTTGAGATAACTCTAGTATGGAGATCATATGTTAGGGGTTTATACTCTGCATAAACATAACATTGATAAGGATGTATTAATTGAAGGAACAATTGTAGAATCATTTTGAGAGGAAGCTTATCAAGCTAAAAATAATTCCTTAATGTATCCCTATCTAGATATGTTGAGGCAGTTTATTCATAACATCTAGAGATACCTCTGAGATAAGTTCTTCTTTAGTAAGCAACCTTTCCTTATGAAAAGAGAATGTACAACTAGGAAGATAGTTGGTACGAGTCATAAGAAAGTTTTGTGTTGATAGATTAGAGTGGCACTAAAGATGTATGATAAGACATGTAGTCCCAAGTGGGTGACAAAATGTAACCATGATATCTCCTTGAAAGTGAAATGTTGAACTAAGTGAGTAGTATGGAAGACTCCCTAGAATCTTGTCACATAAAAGATGTGAGTTAATAAGGTTTGACACCTGAATTATTCATAGTACTTCTCTTACTTAGAAAGTGTTACTTGACATAGAGTTGACTTTGCAGTCAGTAATGGATAGAACAGCTGAGTATGTGTCATGTGTGACATATCTATGATGATCCTTTATGAAAGGACTTTGTGCTGGTTAAAGTTCTTTGACATCTCCATGACATCAAGATGTTATGTGGAGACTTGATGATATGATGCATGAATGACAATTGTCTTCCTCCATCTGGGATTTTAGGGATGAAATCCTTGTTAGGGGTTTATAATTGTAACACCCCTGACCTGGTTTATGGCTTAACCCTAGGACTTTTGCTTAAGTAAGTTACTTACAAACTGATTCTAATCTTTTGAAAACTAATTAAGGCTTCTTATGAAGTTTATTTTTAAGTCTGAGCTTAATTGCAAGCTATTTGTGCATTAATTGATAGCCTGAGTAAAATGTGCAATTTACCCAAGATGAGGGGTTACAATGCAAAATGTCACATGATGAATATGTTATAAGTGTTTTAGTATCATAAGAGAAAGTATGATGCTAAGTGGTGGCTTGTGGAAAGCCTAAATCCCAAGATATAACTTGTTTGTACTGTGTGCACCAATTTTGGTACAATTTGTAATATATCCTATATGTGGGGTTAAAATGCAAAATTATCACCTCTAGAGTGTCCCTACTTTCTATATGTATCATTTAGAGGAGATAGAAAGAAGGGGGCGTCATGTTTGAAGTCATCTTTGATTGATGATACTCTTGGTAATAAATAGACCAAGGAAGAATTGAAGGTAAAGCTTTTTATGTGTTGTATCAAGTTGTGGACTTGATATTGGAGTCCTATCGGCCAAGGTGCCATTGTAGAGGCTTCCTATCAATTTTTTAGCCTTGGAAAAGGCCACGACGGGCAGAGCATCTCAAGGAGGTGGTCCATGATGGGTTGCAAAACCCCTTGCAAAAAGTGTATCGGGATGCTTATTTGATGAGATAAAGATGAGGAAACTTATCCAACAAGATAAAGGATGGCCGAGAGATTGTCTCTAGCTTATCCTCAAGACTCTTGCATGGCAAGATATATATGTGTGCATGCAAGTCCACGTGTCAACCATGCATGGCCACGTGTCAACTAGTAGCATGAGGTGAAGACACCTCTTATACACTTTATCTCATGAACCTAAGTATATATACTTCACCTTTCACCAACTTATGAAAGTTTATGATACTCACAACCATATTCCTTGGAGATATCATGCAAAGCCCCTTAGGTATCATGCAAAGTAGCTCAAGGAGCAAGGATATCTCAAGCACCAAGCTTTAGGTAAGGCTGTGGTCATCTTCAACCTTGGTTGAAGTAGGATATCGGGTTATGAATATTCCTTTCTTTCCTTCTTCACCAAGTGCTTAACTATGGTGATTTCTTGTCTATTAAGGAGTTTTGAATGATCCTTGGACCTTGGAGATGTTCATCTTCAACCTTAGGATGTGAATCTTTGGATCTTGGAGCTTTGAAGTTGTTCATAAGGCGGGTTATATAACTTGAACCCAATCATGTTATTATTTACCACTTAACTTGTTATACTAGATGATCACTTTCAATTCCGAGTTTTTATTGAATACTTGATGGTTCCATGAGTTATAAGAATTTCCTAGAACTATTATTTATAAACTAGAACAGTTAGAATGAAGGTCTAGAGCTTGAAGAATATGGTATCACTTTATAAAGTGATATCGGGTTCAAGCACACAAACAAGTAGTTCATACCCAATATGGCAATATACATGTATCACTTGCATGATATGCTTGTAATATCTCCTTGCATGATATGGAGATAAATTTCATACCTTAGAGCAAAATATGATGTTAACCATAATACCTATTGCACGATATAGACTCCATGCACGATATAGGAACAAGAGTATATTTGTAAGTTGATATGAAACCCTAGTTGGGTAACCCGATATGAGTAAGAATAGTAAGTTCTCCTTGCACGATATGATCATGTAATACACCTCTGGTACACGATACCTTGAAGCAAACATCTGGTGCATGATATTATTGATTGAGTATACACTTATGCATACTATAAGACATGGATTAAAATACAAGGTGTAAACCGATATGGTTGAAATATTTCAACCCGATATGAAACCCAAGATGGGGTTAACCCGATATGGAAATAGATGTTAGCTCATACATGATATGAGCCATGCCCTTTGCATGATATGAGAGATACCCACTTACCCCTTATATATGATACAACTCTAAGGCTACATCTCTTGTACGATAGAGAGATAGTGAACACTCTAAACAATATAGAGTTGGATAACCTTAGGCGATGGGTAAGCCGTTACAAAAGGTGAATGATACCACATGGACAATATGAATGGTATCTCTTGATTGATAGGAATAGCACCTACTCCTATCTTGTGAATGATATGAGGTTAAATTCATACTTCATGCACGATATGGCATAATTTACCCAATCTGGTGGAAAACCCTAGATGATGGATTGAAACTCGATATACCCTACCCTTTGTGTAATGGATTGTAGTATGAGAATTCAATAAGACACCTAGCTTGTCAAGTAACTATATGATAAGGTTTATCCTTGAAGGAATGAAGGGGTTATGAGTCTAAGGGTCTACCTAATATGGTAACATGATATGTTACCCAACATGGATACCCGATATGATAATCCTGAATGGAAACTGATATGGTATCTTGTAAATATACCACTCAAATGATACATGATGAGGCATATGCTCTATGCCCGATATGGTGCACACCTTGTGCACGATATGGTATCAAGCACATTTCTTATACCTGATATGGGGTCAAGCACCTAGCTCATACCCGATATGAAGTTATCTTGAGTTGATAAAGAACTAAGTGATAGTCAATTTGAAATGGGTACACGATATGATGATTAGAGGATACACCCTAAAACATGACATGGTGATGTGGTTATACCACATACCCGATAGGGAAGGGATACTTCAATCATATGTGATTGATTGAGTGACATATGTTGCAGGTTGTGTAAATTGCAATAAAAAAAGATGATGTGAATTGTTATTGATGAACCAATATTCCTCAAGAGGAGGATTGAACCAAAAGTATGATGTAATCAATATCCTAGTGAGGATGAGTGAGAAACTCATACTTTGTGTTGATAATCATTTAAATGATAAATGATGAGAATAAATAAGTATGATTGAATACTTATGATTTCAATGTATGCTCCTAGATGTGTGGAGCAATGAATTAGGGTTTGGATTAATAATATGAACTTGAAACCCTATTCGGCTACAAAGGGAAACCCTAACCCTAATAATGGCCTTGTAAGCCATGTGTATAGTAGTTGCCTAGTGAGAGGTGAAAAGATGTTTAATGTCCTTGTGATCCATGTGTATAGTTGTTGCCTAGTGAGACGTGACAAGATGTTCAATGGCCTTAAGAGCCATGTGTAAAGTTGTTGCCTAGAGAGAGGTGACAATATATTTAATGGCCTTGTGAGCCATGTGTATAGTTGTTGCCTAGTGAGAGGTGACAAGATGTTCAATGGCCTTGTAAGTCATGTAAAATAGTTGTTGCCTAGTGAGAGGTGACAAGATACTTAATCAAACTATGTGAACTATGTGAAATACTTGTACAACAAGTGAAATGAATACCTTGGTATGAGGACCTAGAGGTATTGGTTACCTGTTATAGAGGTAACAATGATGCATGGTGATCTAAGGGTTTGAATACCCAAATCTAGTAATCATGATGATGATAATGTGAAGGGATGAGAATTCCGAGTAATGTGATAAGGGACTGATCGGCCTTTTTCACGCGTCCGGAAATGGACGTGGGACAATGGAAGGAATCAAGCTTTAAATTTATAACCTGAAACCTTCTAGGCTCCCACAACTTTATTATGGGGTCAAAGTAGATATACGGGGTCGAACACAGGGACGTGGTGACGTTTAGGATGCCACAGATCTCGTTCTTTAGTCAGATAAGCCAAGACGATAGTCGATAAAAGTAATTGCTAGAACTAGTCTAGTGGGTTGTCACGATATAAAACAAAACAAAGAAAACAAAACAGAGCTCGTGAGTCTACTAATCAGAGAAAGAGAGTTCCTGGCTATGTAACCACAAACGGGGTAGTCTATGCACTCGTTCTTGGGCATAGACAACCCTCGAACACCCAAGCAAGCATCTAGTACGCACAGTGGCATCTGTCCTATGGGGTCGTCCCACTCGCTCTCGCGATGCGTGACTAAAACCATCAACAATATGTCAATGATCCTCTCTCGAGGAATGACATATCAACACCTCGGAATACACTAAGTTCCCTCTCGGGTCTTAGGATATTCCGGGGTGTTAGGAACAGAATACCTCAGATTGTCATCCTCTCGAGTTCAGATCCAAACTATCATCTCTTAGCTATTCCTACAACGGATCTCTCGATACAGGCAGAAACAGCAGTTCAAGCGAGTAAGAGATCAACCAAACTAGCAATCATAACTTGGAAAGAGAAAATAGAACATGCAACATACTAGATCTGATATGAATCTACTTGCTTAAGGCAAAAGTATCTAAACATGCCCAGATCGGGCTACATAGCCAAGAAGGAGCTAACTAGCCATAGACAAGCATAGCAGGCACCGAACAAAGATGGATAAACATCATTTGTATAAGAAACTAAGGAATGCAATAGAATGAAAGAGAAGAGGGAAGAGATATAGCCCGTAGAGGAGAGGTGGCTCTCGCTCCTCGGCCTCTATGCAGGTCGGATCTTGGCCCTTGGGTCTTCTCTTCGTCCCTCTAGACTCCTCGGCTCACTCTCTCTCTAGACCGTATCGGGAGGCAACCGTATCGGGCGGCGGCCGTATCGGTCGGCGGGCCGTATCGGGAAGCCGTATCGGGCAGGCCGTATCGGGCAGCCATATCGGGAAGGCCGTATCGGGCAGGCCGTATCGGGCAGTAGACTTTTGGGGAACTCGACACACTAGCTCCTTGGTCTAGGAACTAGCTCTTGCAGGGCCCTCCCTCTGGCTCCTCCCCTCTTTGTAGGTTGGCAGCTGATATTTATAGGCAATGAGTTGATGAGAGTTGTAGCTTTTATTGGTCCACGTGTCCTTCATCCGTGGCTTTGATCTTGAGGCATCAGGTGGGCAAATATGACTGTCACTCGAAGACCGTGTTGGGCAGGGGGAGTGTCAGGCAGCTGTATCGGCCAGCCATATCGGGCAGGCCGTATCGGGCAGCCGTATTGGCCAGACCCTATCAGGAAGTCGTATCGGCCAGGCCCTATCGGGAAACCATATCGGCCAGGCCCTATCGGACAGCCGTATCGGCCAGCTGCTGGAATTCTTATCTTTTCAGGTTCGGTACTTGAGAGTCCCAAAATTGGCTAGTTTCGGTGCCTGCAAGTCTAAAACAGGCTAATTAGCTACATTATTGGCTATTTTCACTACATTATCTAATGGAGAGACAGGAAACATAAAACATGAACAAAAGAGTGCATATTAAGACTAAAGTGGCACAAAACTATAGATAAAATGCATAGAAAATATGTGCTAATTTGGGTGTTATCAACTACCCCAAGCTTAAAACTTGCTTGTCCTCAAGCAAGGATGTGCTCAAAGAACAAAAAGATAACATCCAAATTAATCTTGGCAATAAATACTAAGGTTAAGAAAAGCAGCTTAAAACATCAATTCTCCTGATCCATGTCGTTTCAGAACAAACCCCCACCTATCAGGCACAATCCTACCAAAGCAAGATCAAAGAGTTTCCAGGCAAGATTAAGCAAATTCACTACAACCTATCGATACTCATGAGGGTTTGAACCATAATTATTAAACATGAAAGAATTGACACATAGGTGATCACGCAGGTGATGAGCAATGAGCCATTACCATGAATCCATGCAAACCAATTAGGAATACCATGCGTCTCACTTATTCATGTCCTAAGAAACAAAGCAAAAAGACTCTAATGACTTCTGAGGATCCCGATCTACATCAGGTTGGTCCATGTAACGAGAAATAGTCCCTGCAGTCTGAACCAGTTGGTCCAAAGTAGTGAGATGAACTCCTCGTACTGTGCCCAAACCAACCCTACTACTGAGATGATCTCATAGGTCTCCTAGGGGTTCCTAGTGACTCTCTAATGAGCATTTGGAGTGGTACTACCAGGAACGACATATCCACATTCGTGAGCGCAGTCATACATCGGCTGGGCACCATCCTCAACTCTCCTAAAAGAGAAAACATTGCTCATTTATTGTTCACACTCAGGCTTTTATCATCTGCATTCTATTTTTGGGCTTGGGTGAGAACTATATAGATATTTTTGGGATTTTGTGGGCGGCCAAGCCTCTTTTGCACATTTTTATATTTTTCATCTTTTTGACTCAATCTAATGTGAGAAGGCACGTAGTCCATCAAGGAGAAACATTTCATATTGATCATAGCTCAAAGCCCATCATAATCCGCTTGATACCTGTGTGAGAAGTAGCAATTATGATTCAAGAATCCTTAGAATAGAGGCAAGCTTGTGAAATTCACAGCTAGGAAACTTTAATCTTGATTTAGCCCATTCCAAAGGTCCTTTACCATGGATTTGTCATTCACAACATAGATCAAGGGAATTTAGCTTTAAGCTATGAAAAAGGGACATAACCTTAGATTTATTACCAAACTCAAGGAAAGAGTCAAAGAGCAAGTCAAGTGAGAGGTCAAGCAATTTTTAAGAGGAAAACTGTGCAATTAGGCATAAAGTCAAGCATTTATCTATTAGAGTCGCACCACATAGCCATAATTGTGAAGCTACAAGCTTATGCTATATGCAAGAAATAAACATGCATGCAAGAAGGGTGAAGAGAAAGAAGGGCGAAGCCTACCACCCCAAGCTTAAGAGTTTGCTTGTCCTCGAGCAAGACTTAAACTTGAAATAGTGAGGCGGGAATGCATGATTGTTAATGGCAGTTATTGAAGTTCTTAAGATGATGCATGGATGCAAGGATATAAAACAGTTAGAGGAAAGAAACTAACAAGAACATGAAAACAAAAATTTATTGTAATAAAAGGGCGGGAGGGTGGGTAATAGAAAAGGGGGTGGCTTCCCCACGATACCGACACTGGGATCCCAAATTCTGAGTTTTGGGACCAGTGTCACCTGTGTCTTTCCGACGGGTTCCGCCACATAATATGAGTAGAATAGGCGGATGTGTCGGCCCTGCCGAGTCTGAAGAAGAAAAGTAAAACATGGCGACTCGGTGAAGTCATCTTTGTGCTGGAATTGATTTGAGCTGCACTGGGATGAATTCTTTGGCAAATCATCCTCAGGGTACCTTTCATTATATGAATCTAAAAATGAAGGTCCTAGGATGTCGACACAGGATGAAATAGATGAGAGAGGTTGGACGTCATCTTTAGAACTCATATCTTCTCTCTCCATCTCTGCACTTGAGGTTGGATGCTTAGATAAATCTTCATGTACCGTCTGAGTCATCCAATCATCTTCTGAGCAAAAAGTACCCCCTGAAGAATCTATTTGTGGTTCTACCACCCCAAGCTTATCACCTGGCGTAGAGTCAGGGGTGTCTTCATGCTCAGCAGCCATGTTGTAGTGAACCATCCATCCTACCCCTTTGACATCCACCAAGCCTTGTAAAGGTATGGTGGTGAATGATGGCTCGTGCTGATCCAACTCGTCTTCGTTACTATACTCACTACTCCATGTTGAGCAGCTGTCGTCGTCGTCGAACAAATTGTTCTAAACCATGGTTGGCATACTGCTCAAAGTGAAATGACAAGTCTCAATATGAGAAATGTCACTCTGGTCTGGTTCAATATCTGACTCTGGTTCCTCCAGCCAACCTTCTGGCTGTGAGGAAACTTGGCTTTTAGAGTCTTCATCATCGTCGTCATAGGCCCATTCATGTCTATGACTCATTTCTTCCATTGGTTCATCAGTTGGGTCATCTGGATAGAATGAAGGGCTTCCCCAAGTGGGTTGGTCTTCACAGAAAAATCCTGGTGAATCCAGTTGATGGTCTGAATAGGATGATGGTGCATACTCCACTTCAGACCCAATGGAATGGTCTTGATGACTAACGTCTTTATCGTCTTGTAATGGCAGTTGTAACTGAATTGTAACCAAATCGATGAGCTCTTGGAGCCTCCTGCCTTGTTCAACATCTTTATCATGAAGTTGTTGTACTTGAGCAACAATGCTTTCGAGACCCGTCGATTCTGACATGCACATATAAGGGGAACCCACTATATCAAACTGATGCTTTAGGATGAATCCTTGTTCAACAGTTTGAAGTATACTACTACTGCGGTCTGCAGCCTCTGTGGCTACTTTGAGATGACGATCCTGCTCTTCTAGCAGTTGTTGCATTGGATCGACATCTTCTTGGAGATGAGGTTCTAAGGAGGGGAGTTCTTGAATACTTTCCCTAGCCAACTCCACTTCCTTAATCAGTTCTTGATCCCATGATAGAATGGGGGTCGATGGTTGACTGGCAGTCTCCTTTGTTGGAATTTCAACATATGACGACAGTGGAGGTGAGTATAACTCGACTAGTTGCAGAGCACGATCTTCAATTATTTTCCAGCAGTCGGAACTGCGGAAAACCTCAGGAGGATAGGTGGACAAGATGACTTGTCTTGTAGAAGCAAGGTCCATGGCTGAAAAAAAGGTATGAGAAAAAGAAAAGTGATTTAGTATATATGAACAAGTATGTGTAAAGCAAGAGGAAAACTATGCATGTATATACATACTTATAGTGACAGAACAAAGATCTACTAGGTGTGTAAACGTGGAAAACCACGTCCCTGACAACGGTGCCAAAAAGTTGATCGGCCTTTTTCACACGTCCGGAAATGGACGCTGGATAATGGAAGGAATCAAGCTTTAAATTTATAACCCAAAACCTTCTAGGCCCCCGCAACTTTATTACGGGGTCGAACACAGGGACGTGGTGACGTTTAGGACGCCACAGATCTCGTTCTTTAGTCAGATAAGCCAAGACGATAGTCGATAAAAGTAATTGCTAGAACTAGTCTAGCGGGTTGTCACAATATAAAACAAAACAAAGAAAACAAAACAAAACAAAATAGAGCTCATGAGTCTACTAATCAGAGAAAGAGAGTTCCTGGCTATGTAACGACAAACGGGGTAGTCTATGCACTCATTCTCGGGCATAGACAACCCTCGAACACCCAAGCAAGCATCTAGTACGCACAGTGGCATCTGTCCTGTGGGGTCGTCCCACTCGCTCTCACGATGCGTGACTAAAACCATCAACAATATGTCAATGACCCTCTCTCGAGGAATGACATATCAACACCTCGGAATACACTAAGTTCCCTCTCGGGTCTTAGGATATTCCGGGGTGTTAGGAACAGAATACCTCGGATCGTCCTCCTCTCGAGTTCAGATCCAAACTATCATGTCTTAGCTATTCCTACAACGGATCTCTCGATATAGGCAGAAACAACAGTTCAAGTGAGTAAGAGATCAACCAAACTAGCAATCATAACTTGGAAAGAGAAAATAGAACATGCAACATACTAGATCTGATATGAATCTACTTGCTTAAGGCAAAAGTATATAAACATGCCTAGATCGGGCTACATAGCCAAGAAGGAGCTAACTAGCCATATACAAGCATAGCAGGCACCGAACAAAGATGGATAAACATCGTTTGTACAAGAAACTAAGGAATGCAGTAGAATGAAAGAGAAGAGGGAAGAGATATAGCCCGTAGAGGAGAGGTGGCTCTCTCTCCTCGGCCTCTATGCAGGTCGGATATCGGCTCTTGGGTCTTCTCTTCGTCCCTCTGGACTCCTCGGCTCACTCTCTCTCTCTAGATCGTATCGGGCGGCAACCGTATCGGGCGGCACCCGTATCGGGCGGCGACCTTATCGGTCGGCGGGCCGTATCGGGCAGGCCGTATCGGGCAGCCGTATCGGGTAGGCCGTATCGGGCAGGCCGTATCGGGCAAGCCGTGTCAGGCAGTAGACTTTTGGGGAACTCGACACACTAGCTCCTTGGTCTAGGAACTAGCTCTTGCAGGGCCCTCCCTCTGGCTCCTCCCCTCTTTGTAGGTTGGCAGCTGCTATTTATAGGCAACGAGTTGATGAGAGTTGTAGCTTTTATTGGTCCACATGTCCTTCATCTGTGGCTTCGATCTTGAGGCATCAGGTGGGCAAATATGACTATCGCTCGAAGACCGTGTCAGGCAGGGGGAGTGTCAGGCAGCTGTATCGGCCAGCCATATCGGGCAGGCCGTATCGGGTAGCCGTATCGGCCAGACCCTATCGGGCAGTCGTATCGGCCAGGCCCTATCGGGCAACCGTATCGGCCAGGCCCTATCGGGCAGCCGTATCGGCCAGCTGCTGGAATTCTTGTCTTTTCAGGTTCGGTACTTGAGAGTCCCAAAATTGGCTAGTTTCGGTGCCTGCAAGTCTAAAACAGGCTAATTAGCTACATTATTGGCTATTTTCACTACATTATCTAATGGAGAGACAGGAAACATAAAACATGAACAAAAGAGTGCATATTAAGACTAAAGTGGCACAAAACTATAGATAAAATGCATAGAAAATATGCGCTAATTTGGGTGTTATCAGGGACTGAGATCCCAAGTGTTATGCATATAAATGTGTTCCTAAGATTTGAAAAGTACTCGATAAAAATATTACAGCTTTCTTTGTAGAATTTGTTTATGATTGATGCTTATAACATGTTTGATGCTAAAAGAATACTATAATGCACTTAATATATCATTAGAAACCATAAAATGTTGCCATGACCATAGATCCATGAGCGTCAGAATTTGCTGAATGGTGAAACGGGTTCCCCGCGTCATAACCCAGAATGCATATTTTTTAATTTGTGGGGGACGTAAGCTTGGACGCCTATGTGTGAGTCGATCCCCTTACAAACTAAAAATAAATGGGGATATTGGTTGTATGAAACCATATCCTGGCTCGAGTGCGACTATGGTCGTAGACTCTGTGCTGAGCATGGTGAACTGGCACGTGGCTCAGATATGGCTATATTCCATGACTCAGTAATTTCATAACTGGGGATGGTTGTTAGTAGATGTTCCCCTAAGAGAGTACAAGTTGGCACAGTAACTCTGAGCAAAGATGCCTAGTACCCTGGCAAGCTCTTTTGCAGTGATACGAGATGTCCTACCAGCAGATGACACGAGATGTCCTGCTGAACCTGTGTGGTCTCGTACTGACTGAGACAGCTGAGGTTATGGCAACTGGCTCTCCCATTGACCTTGTATGGTACCGACTTGTAAGAAGTTTTTGGTCAGTTGGAGATGAACGGGGTATACTTCATCTCCTCAGGGCATAAGTGTGATTGTAAAATATGTTCAGTCATGTAGCATATTTGCTTATGGATCGAATACAAAAAACATTGGTTGATGTGTAATTCAGTTATACATCTTAGCTTTATAGATGTTGTTTATGTTCCTTTACATTCCTTGTAAAGTAGATAGATGGTTTATTATTTTACCATGGGTAGATGCATCATTTTCTTAAGTAAAGAGATTACTTTATCATGTTCATTCAATGATTAATCCTACCTATTAATATAAAAGAACCTTTGCTTAGTTTTATAATGCTTATTTGTGATAATAATATGGTCGGTAGAGAGTTATATCTATCGCTGGGACAATTGTCTCACCCCGTGGGATCCACAATTTTTAGGTGGATGTGCACAAGGCAGTGGAGACCTTTCTGTAGAGGAGAAACAATAGTTGAGGCAGTAGTGACAACTCAGGTTGAGTGTACTGTCTGTCGTGTCTTGTAGATAGAAGTCATATGTGTCATCTATGTACTCTCAGGTCCTTGGAGTCAGTTCGTAAATGTTTCATGAACAATCTGAGATTTTTGCTTGTGTGACTCAAGGTTTTATGTTGCTCTAATATTTGTTTTGATGAAGCAACTATTATATATTTTCCTCGAGATAAGATGAAACAATGTATGTACAATATGAATTATGATATGTATGAGCTTTGGATCTTTTAGTAAGAGTTTCCTAGATGTGGATTTCTTTGCAAAATGATTTTAAATTTTAGTGATTTTTGTTATTCTGTTGTTTATGATGATTTTGCATAATTAGTAATGATTTGGTTATCGGTTTGTTGACGGACGTTACAATAAAAATAGCAAAAAGGTTGCATGCATGATTGTTATTGACTACCTAAACTATGTAGGTGTTACGACCCCACCTTCCAGTAACCCCCAATTAAGGGAGACCGAGAGGTCGAAGCCGCACACATAATTTCCGGATCAAAGGTTCAACAATTAACCAAGAACAATTATTAAATTTTAACAGACTAAAGTAGAAAGCAGTAAGAAAATAAATTTTTTCATACCTTTTTAAATGTTGGATTTCTAAACTTATATCCATGTAAGAATTCTACTCTAACAAATCTGCCTTGTATTTTAATTCATGTATTTCACAATATGACGATTTATTGTTTGTCCTTTTGGCTTTGTACCTAAAACGCCGACAAACAAAAGGTCGGTCAGCATAAAGTTGGTATGTGGGGGAAACAATAATCGTGCAACTATGATAACAATGTATTGCAGCCAATTACCCTTTAACAAACAATTTTACATTTTAAATATAACTGTGCGATCCATGTATACCCTATCCCCTATGTTGTCCCTGCAGTGGACCTGGTAGATCCCCATTATACCCCTCATGATCCCACCTAACAGGTGAATCAATTTCTAGGGTTGAGTCACATGGCACTACCTGTAGGTAGCCCACTCCTTAACTCATGGCATGCTAAAGAATCTCATGGCACTACACTTGGTAGCCTAATTTCTAACCCACGATAACCTAGACCTTACTCTAGGTTACCCCTTTTTAGCCTTTACAAGCCACAGAGGTGAATTCGGATCTAAGCCAGTTATATATACATTCATAGTGATAATCATAGTCACTTTATAGTTGCATGAAATAAATGGCATCCAACCGTTATTTTCAAGCAACCGATAGAATCGTTCGGGAATCTCCATGAAACTAAAGCAATTATTCATAGACGTAACCACATACCTGTTCAGTAGACTTCTCAAGCTAATATCAATTCCAACCAAGAAAGCAATCCAAGCAAGTAGTTCAACCACACAATCAAGAATCTTCAAAAACACATGTACTCTATTTACTACACACTTTATCAAGATTCTTTCTATTCAACTTGAAAATTGCTTCCTAAGGTTTTTGTATCCATTTTAGGGTTTCGTTTGCAATTAGGGTTTCACTTCATATTTTATTATTCTAAACCCTAATTTTATACCATTACTCATCAACCCTAATTATCTCATCTATTCTTCAATGTTAAGGTTATCTTAACAACATATAACCCCATTTTTTATTAAAGGCACCATTAACCATTAATTAAGTTCATTAAGCTTCTTTTACATTAAAGCTACTATTTTTATCCTTTTAATCCATGACAAGATCATTATACGCCTCTATCATTAATTCAAATTTCATTAGGGTCTAATTAACATATGAACTCGTTTTGTCATCAATTCCACCTTTTATTCATGAGAAAACCCTAATTACTACGTTTAGGGTATTTATCCAGAATTAAGGACTTTTGTACTCTAAATAGATTAGAACCATCATATCTTAGCTTTGTACATGAATTTGACCAATTAAAATCATTAAATCATATGGAACCCTAAATAAATCAAATTATGCATGAAGATCATCCTTTTAGATCTAATATGTCCTTTTTATTAACAACAGGTTAATATATGTTTTAAACACTCACATAACCCCTTTCTAATTCATTAATCATCAAAGGTTAGGGTTTTTCATTGATTAAACTATTAAAGATAGCATCTTGATATACTTTTTGAATCGAAAGCAAAATTAGGTTTCAAGAATAATTTCTTTGTGTTCCTCTCATTCTGAGGATCAATTTTCATATATTACTTGTCCTAATCGGAGTTACCAATATTTAATTATGAATTTTGTAATAAAACCTTACTTGGGCCAATCGGAGGATGCCACGTCATCAGTTTCCATGCAACATTGGCGGATTGCAAACATAACGCAATTACGCGTTTACCCTTGGTTAAGTGAAGCGCTTCTTCAGCCCGCCGAGGGGCAGAAGCATCAAACACCCCTGGTTCAACTCCTACCTTCGACCAGCAGCAATGACCGCCGAGGGTGGCTCTTTGCAGGGCTACTCCTCCCTCTCTAAGGTCTGAAGCTCCACGCCAACCACTGCCCTACCTCCGCCGTACCTGGGCGCACCCAGGGAACCCTTAAAACTCAGCCGAGATGGACAGGATTGGCAGGGTTTTACCCGCAATTGCAGCCGCCATGTGCAGTCGTGCTGCTGCTATGGCACGTTGTTTAGGGCGTAGCAATGCTAGCTAGAGCTTGCTCTGACATCGGGGCATATCCAGCTTCCTTCGAAACCCCACTTGGTCTCCTCGTTGAGCCAGGATCACATTGCTTTACTCTGTTAGGGTTTTGAACGAAATAAAGATGAAGAAGGAGATGGGGAAGAGAGAGATACGTGAGGTTCCTCTTGAACTTGAGCCAGAGGCTCTACCCCCTTATATAGGGGAGGGAATCCTCGCCCTAAGATGACCATCTAAGAGGAAACAAGTCCTCTCCTATTAGGAATCCTATTCCTTCAATGAGAAACAAGTCTCTTTCTCTCTCTTCTAATACTCATTATTCTTAAGATATTAGAATTTTGAAAATCACCTCCTTTATCCTCTTAGTATTTGCCTTTTAATTATTTGTCACGAAATCATGCTTTCTTTTAATAGAAAATACCACCTTTTTAATAATAACACAAAATTCATTCATTAATCATCATATTATCTTCTTATTTTCTATTATTGGTATTTTCTCTTTCTTCCTCTTTCTTCATTAGGGCTCCTTGGACCCCAAGATACTCCAAGATTTCTAAATTCCTTCATAAGGATACTTATTATCCTTCTAGATGCATCAATATGCATTATTTCACATTATCTTATTTATTTCTTATTAAAATATCTCTTTTGAGGATTTCTCTTTTTCTTTCTTTTTATTTTCCTCATTGGCATTCCATTTAACATTAGTAATCCTTGGGATATGAAATTCCACCAAGGATAACTCAATTATACCTCTTTTCACTTATTTCTCATATTTTATCATTATTTTCAATTTCTTTCTTAATAAATAAATATTAAATTGATCTTTTCTTTTCTTTTTGCATTATCTTTGCAACTTTGGACTCCTTGGAACCCAAGGAACCCAAGAGGCACGAAATCCATCTTTGGATTACATCATTTTGCCTTCTAGAGGTTTCTATTTCATTCTTTTCTCAAATATTCAATTATTCATTTACTAATTGAATTTTCTTGTTATTTGGGCCCAATAGCCAATAAATCCCACAATACAATCATCAAGGCTATTGTAAATGAAATCCCTTTATTCCAAACAAATTATATCATTATTTGTTCAAATATCTTTAATAGGAGAAATTACATTTCTCACTAAAAGAACCCAAAATTTGGGGTTGTAACATCCTTCCCCTCTTATAGGAATTTTGTCATCAAAATTCTATCAAGCAAATAAACAATTCAAGATAATACTTTTCCATGTCCATCATTGGCCCCTATGTGGCTTCACCTTACTCATGGCACTTCCAAATAACCTTTATCATCACATATTCTTTTCTCTGAGTTCTTTCATCCTGGCTTCTATAAACTACACAGGTGACTCAGGCCATTTCAGCCTCCCTTGGGGCTCACTAGGTCCATTGCTCAGCACATGGTCGGGGTACCTCACATAGTGCTCTAAGTTGGACATCTAGAACTCATCACACATTTCTTTATCCTGAGGGGTAAGGTTAACCTTCTCCACCAATCCATCTCAATGGATCCATGTATCGGGGACTCAGCTTTCTTAGCTATAGCTCAGAGGGGTCAGATTTTCATGTCACGTATTCTCCCATAGTGAATTGCATGTTAGTCTACTTTGCATCCGCTCACGACTCTCGTCGTCTCTAGGCTCCTTTCAGCCATTGCACGATCAAAGAGACTTCATCTACACGCATTGTGGTCCTTTTCTAACCATCACGTGGCCCTTTCACCAACATCACCTTACTGAAGTGGTGACCGACACAACCTCCCTTACAGAGCTTCTTTTAAATCCCGATATTGGCTATGGTGGTTATCATCACATCTTTCATAGGACAAGAACTGTCTCTAGATATCACCCTGAATGAGCACACATGCTCTCATCAGACCCTTTTTATTCTGGATCATACTAACCATTAGTTAGCGGTGATAAATTGTACTAACATAGAGTTCTTCATGTTTCTACTTCCACCTCACGGAAGTGAATCTTTAGGTTATACTCAAGAACTTTTGAACTCACTTCCTGGTGTAGTTGAACCATCTCTCTCATATGTAGTTCAACCTGATCTGTCCCTTGACAGTACTCTTTCTTTCTCATGTCATCTAGGTAAGGCGATCTACCATAACTCACATTGCAGCTTGACCTTCCTTGGTCTAGGGGAGACTTATCACAACATCCATAGTGATGAACTCCCATTCTTTTTCGGGAGCTCTTTATCCTCTATATCAATGCACTGGGTTACCGGTGCTCATCCTTCACCTTCTTTCATGCATGGAAACATACCACATGCAACCTCATCTCCAGCATCCATAATACTGCTACCACTCATTATCTCAGTAGTACCATGGTGTATGGTGATCTTAAAATCATGATTTCATGTATGTCATGATTCCTCAAGATCGATTCCTCAGAAACCCAAAACCACTCTCATCAGGGTTTTATTACCTTCCTATCCAAAGAGGTGTATCTGAGGTTCTATTACCATCCTTTCATTATATTAAGGACAAGGATGACTAACCAAACAAACACTAACTTGTTCAACATATCTTATTACCTGTGAGTGTTAGCCAAACATATCTTCTTTCCAAACTTAGGGTTAGCCTAACAACCTCTTCTAGCCCCTAGCCAAACTAGGCAGATATATCTCTACCAGAGCATTCATTACCACTTCACATCCTTAGGTATTAGGTAATGTTGAAGACATACACCTCCATCTATTCCACTTATCATCTCAAACTCTAAGTCTACTTTCATCAAGAAAACTCCGAGCTCATCCTCATGATGATCAAACTCAACCTTGCATCACTTGCAAATTCCACATAGCTCATGCTAAAAACATCCTTATAAGATGACTACCTTATTCCTCTTTAGTGTTGTTAAACCATCCATGTATTATTCACTCCACAAGGGTATGTTATCATCTCTGTCCTCATTCCTCATAGCATCGTTCCAACTCACATCATCTTTTATCCTTGGTGTATGGCATGCATATTGTCCTATCTCTCACTCCCATAACAAGAGGAAATAAGCATTTGGTGGCCATCCAAACACAAAGTTCTTCCTGTTCCAAGAGTAGAGATGGTACATCCCACCCTTCCAGTACACCTTTAAATCCAAGTTGAAATGTGTCGTTTATGCCTCTATATTACAATCATCTTGCTATCAAAGTTACCTCCATGGAAAACTGGTTTGGAACCTACTTGGGTCACCACACAATCCTTGGTCATCTCCTCTAGGTCTATAGGGTGCCGGAACTTTTAGGGTCATTCCTCTTCCCTTATGCATCCAGAGAGTGCCCTACTCATCTGCCCTATGGGTCCATGAGTTCATGAAGGTGATCAATCTCCTAACCCATGACCCTCAGACAATGATAGTTGTTACCTCCTGACCCTATGGTCATGTGCAACTAGGGAATTAGGCAACTCTTACTTCCATCGGTCTTATCCCTACCTGATCCTAGGATAGACTTAGGATTCTCTTATAGTACATGTTTAACTTAGAACCTTACCCAAGCCTTCATCATCTCTCTCTCTGCATTCATGGGCTGGCTTTCATCCTTTCATAGGGATCATGGCAACCTACCTACCTTGGTTAAGCCCCATATCGGTTACCTCCATGGTAACACATCCACATGCACATAGAGATGGTTATCGATGGGTCTACAGGCTCATTTTCATACCATGTACTTTTCACTTAGCTTCTCAAGATCCTATGAGACCTCTTTAGGTTTTCGCAAAAACCGGTGTACACCCTTCAAAAGGTTCCCTTTCCCAGGATGGGAGGAAACTATCTCTGGACAACAATGTCACAAACGCCCTTAGGTCTAGGGTTTACATCCATATGAGCATGCTTGACCCTAGCAAGCCATTAAGGCACAAGAGGACTACCTACTAAACCATGCTAGGTCACACTCATTCTCATCCTCAACATAGGGTCAAGATTATACCTTCCCATGTCATCAACTTAGTTGTAAGGGGTTCATCATGCCTTCGACTTAAGGAGTTTCCCTTTTTCCTCTATACATGAGGAGTACCATGCTCTAAACTATAGCAACTTAATTCTCATCATGAGCATTAGGTACACCACTTCCCCTCTTAGGCCTAGGAACCATAGGTTCAATTTCCTGATGTCCAACTGTCTACTCAACCTCTTAACCACAAACCAAACATGTATCAGATATGGCATACACTTCCTATCATCCTTCTCCTCGATCAACACTTTAAAGTTGAGTCCTCCTCAAGGACAATCAACAAGGTGCAAGGCCTCATAACCTGGACTATACCTCTCCAGGTCTAAGGAACTCTTCTTCTCATCTATACCATAGGTACAGAGGTACCAGCAGACTCATCTTCTCTCTAGGGTTTGATTCCTCTCATGGCAACCAAGACATCATCTACCTCCAGGGATCAACCATGTGGCGACCACTATCATCCACTTAGGTCGCATCATCCTCAACTCCCTACTCTTCCTCACATCTCGGAGTCTAGGATTCCAACCTTCTTTCTTGGTTTCCTGCTCTCTCTCTAGAGCTAATCCTACAACCAACCTCACCATTAGAGGTCCTCTCTTCATGAAGGATCAAGCTCACAAGCATACCTCCATGCGGGTGAAGCCTATTATGTTTGCTCAAGGTTATCCATAGCTCTTTATGCTTATCTCATAAGCTATCCTTCATACTCTCCTAGTCAGGGTTTCAACCTATTGCTCGCACTACTAACGTACTCTGGGTGCATGTTATGCCCTACTCTCATAAGCCCATAGGGTTTCTACAGGTCCTTCACTAACCTCATCATTGAAGGAGCTATCCTTTACTCTAACATGCACGACCCTTTCTAGGGTTGGGTTGCCAAAGGTGCTAGGTCACCCAAGGATCATATGGAATCTCAAAGGTATGTTCTTCCAAACACCCGGTCTATCGTGGCATCTATTCACCATGTTATCTCTCTCTAACCAACACTTAGGGTTAGGGTTAACATCATCCTTAGAGGATGTGCCAGGTCTCTGCTTGTATTGGAGATCTCTATATCCAAGACTAACTCTCTTTATCTATCCATCCAACAAGAAGGTTTAGCTTAGGTCTCTTCTGAGGTCATGACAACTTATGTCATACGACCTAAGCATGTATCTATCCTTTAATTTGCGCTTAACCTATTAAGCTTATGTCCATGACATCTTATTTACATGTTTTTCATTAATTTGGTGGAGGATTCTTTAGACCTTATTAACCTTACCCATACCTCAAGAGGGTGAGGAGAAGAGAGAAAACCCTAATCCTTAAGGTCCTTAACAGAATTTGTGATGAGAAGGGATGAATAAGATGAGAAAGTCCTAAAGGTATCTTATTTCGATTCATACCCTAAGACTTTGTCCAGGCAGTCACACGGATCCGGGAGTCCTCGTATTCCGACTAGCGGTGCGGAGGAAAATTTTGCCAGCCCCTGGTCATGATCCTTTTCTAGACACCTCCATCTTTCGGATAATCCTCTAATAACTCCCTTGGGTTCTACGGAGTTTGTAAAATTTAATAATTATTAATGGTTAAGTGAGGAACCTACGCTCTAATACCAAATGTTACGACCCCACCTTTCGATAACCCCCAATTAAGGGAGACTGAGAGGTCGAAGCCACACACATAATTTCCGGATCAAAGGTTCAACAATTAACCAAGAACAATTATTAAATTTTAACAGACTAAACCGAAAAGTTGTAAGAAAATAAACTTTTTCATACCTTTTTGAAATGTTGGATTTCTAAACTTCTATCCATGTAAGAATTCTACTCTAACTAATCCTCCTTGTATTTTAATTCATGTATTTCACAATATGACGATTTACTGTTTGTCCTTTTGGCTTTGTACCTAAAATGCCGACAAACAAAATGTCGGTCAGCATAAAGCAGGTATATGGGGGAAACAATAATCGTGCAATTATGATAACAATGTATTGCAGCCAATTACCATTTAACAAACAATTTTACGTTTTAGATATAACTGCGCGATCCATGTATACCCTATCCCCTGCGTTGTTCCTGTAGTGGACCTGGTAGATTCTCATTATACCCCTCATGATCCCACCTAACAGGTGAATCAGTTTATAGGGTTGAGTCACATGGCACTACCCGTAGGTAGCCCACTTCTTAACTCATGGCATGCTAAAGGATCTCATGGCACTACACTTGGTAGCCCAATTTCTAACCCACGATAACCTAGACCTTACTCTAGGTTACCCCTTTTAGCCTTTACAAGCCACAGAGGTGAATTCGGATCTAAGCCAGTTATATATACATTCATAGTGATAATCATAGTCACTTTATAGTTGCATGAAATAAAAGGCATCCAACAGTTTTTTCAAGCAACCGATAGAATCGTTCGGGAATCGCCGTGAAACTAAAGTGATTATTCATAGATGTAACCACATACCTGTTCAGTAGACTTCTCAAGCTAATATCAATTCCAACCAAGAAAGCAATCCAAGCAAGTAGTTCAACCACACAATCAAGAATCCTGAAAAACACATGTACTCTATTTACTACACACTTTATCAAGATTCTTTCTATTCAACTTGAAAATTTCTTCCTAAGGTTTCCGTATCCATTTTAGGGTTTCGTTTGCAATTAGGGTTTCACTTCATCTTTTATTATTCTAAACCCTAATTTTATACCATTACTTATCAACCCTAATTATCTCATCTATTCTTCAATGTTAAGGTTATCTCCACAACATATAACCCCATTTTTTTGGGATTAAAGGCACCATTAACCATTAATTAAGTTCATTAAGCTTCTTTTACATTAAAGCTACTATTTTTATCCTTTTAATCCTTGAAAAGATCATTATACACCTCTACCATTAATTCAAATTTTATTAGGGTCTAATTAACATATGAACTCGTTTTGCCATCAATTCTACCTTTTATTCATGAGAAAACCCTAATTACTACGTTTAGGGTATTTATCCAGAATTAAGGAATTTGTACTCTAAATAGATTAGAACCATCATATCGTAGCTTTGTACATGAATTTGACCAATTAAAATCATTAAGGATCATAATTACCACAGTTAGGGTTCAAGGTTCATTAAATCATATGGAACCCTAAATAAATCAAATTACACATGAAGATCAACCTTTTAGATCTAATATGCCCTTTTTATTAACAATAGATTAATATCTGTTTTAAACACTCACATAACCCCTTTCTAATTCATTAATCATCAAAGGTTAGGGTTTTTCATTGATTAAACTATTAAAGATAGCATCTTGATATACTTTTTGAATGGAAAGTGAAATTAGGTTTCAAGAATAATTTCTTTGTGTTCCTCTCGTTCTGAGGATCAATTTTCATATATTACTTGTCCTAATCGGAGTTACCAATATTTAATTATGAATTTTGCAATAAAACCTTATTTGGGCCAATCGGAGGATGCCACATCATCAGTTTCCATGCAACGTTGGCCGATTGCAAACATAACACAATTTCGCATTTACCCTTGGTTAAGTGAAGCGTTTCTTCATCCCGCAGAGGGGCAGAAGCATCAAACACCCCTGGTTCATCTCCTACCTTCGACCAGCAGCAACGGCTGCCGAGGGTGGCTCTTTGCAGGGCTGCTCCTCCCTCTCCAAGGTCTGAAGCTCCACGCCAACCACTGCCCTACCTCCGCCGTACCTGGGTGCACCAAGGGAACCCTTAAAACTCGGCCGAGATGGCCAGGATTGGCAGGGTTTTACCCGCAAATGCATCCGCCATGTGCAGCCATGCTTCTGCTATGGCGCGTTGTTTAGGGCGTAGCAATGCTAGCTAGAGCTTGCTCTGACATCGAGGCATATCCAGCTTCCTTCGAAACCCCACTTGGTCTCCTCGTTGAGCCAAGATCACATTGCTTTACTCTGTTAGGGTTTTGAATGAAATAAAGATGAAGAAGGAGATGGGGAAGAGAGAGATATGTGAGGTTCCTCTTGAACTTGAGTCAGAGGATCTTCCCCCTTATATAGGGGAGGGAATCCTCGCCCTAAGATGACCATCTAAGAGGAAACAAGTCCTCTCCTATTAGGAATCCTATTCCTTCAATGAGAAACAAGTCTCTTTCTCTCTCTTCTAATACTCATTATTCTTTAGATATTAGAATTTCAAAAATCACCTCCTTTATCCTCTTAGTATTTGTCTTTTAATTATTTGTCACGAAATCATGCTTTCTATAGAAAATACCACCTTTTTAATAATAACACAAAATTCATTCATTAATCATCATATTATCTTCTTATTTTCTATTATTGATATTTTCTCTTTCTTCCTCTTTCTTCATTGGGGCTCCTTGGACTCCAAGATTTCTAAATTCCTTCATAAGGATACTTATTATCCTTTTAGATGCATCAATATGCATTATTTCACATTATTTTGTTTATTTCTTATTAAACTATCTCTTTTGAGGATTTCTCTTTTTCTTTCTTTTTATTTTCCTCATTGGCATTCCATTTAACATTAGGAATCCTTGGGATACGAAATTCCACCAAGGATAACTCAATTATACCTCTTTTCACTTATTTCCCATATTTTATCATTATTTTCAATTTTTTTCTTAATAAAGAAATATTAAATTGATCTTTTCTTTTCTTTTTGCATTATCTTTGCAACTTTGGACTCCTTGGAACCCAAGGAACCCAAGAGGCACGAAATCCATCTTTGGATTACATCATTTTGCCTTCTAGAGGTTTCTATTTCATTCTTTTCTCAAATATTCAATTATTCATTTACTAATTGAATTTTCTTGTTATTTGGGCCCAATAGCCAATAAAGCCCACAATACAATCATCAAGGATATTGTAAATGAAATCTCTTTATTCCAAACAAATTATATCATTATTTGTTCAAATATCTTTCATAGGATAAATTACATTTCTCACTAAAAGAACTCAAAATTTGGGGTTGTAACAGTAGGGTTGAGACAACTACCTATCCTCAACCAATAGGTGAGGGAGAGTAACACATTCCAATCACCTATAAATTTTCTATATTGGGGAGATTACACTACTACAGAAATAGCGTTTAGTGTCGCTTTTCTGGGCGTCGGTTATTAAGGAAAACCGACGCCTATAATATCAGGCGTCAGTTATTTAGGCAAACCGACGTCTATATTCGAAGACCAGCCAGACACAGGTACCACTTTGTATTCAGCGTCGGCTTACTATTACCAACCGACGCCTAAAAGCGCCCGCGAAATCCAATTTTCGAGCAAAAAAATTTTTGGGCCACATACAGTGTCGGTTTTTTAACTATTCACCGACGCCTATTTAAAATGAAATTTTGCGCGAAAAGTTCCACTTTAGGTGTCGGTTATCCTTGGATAACCGACGCTGATAATAGTTTCTGCCAACTAATTTGGGATCGGTTTTTTACTATCAACCGACGCTGAAGATAATAGGCGTCAGTTATCTTATATAACTGACGCCGTTGCCCAACTTAATAGAGGCCCGATCATCCGACTCTTCCCCCTTTCTTCCTGTTTCATCGATTCTGTGCGCTAGCTCATCGCCGCTCTCCCAAAATCGCCGCCTGCTACTTCTCGCTCGCCGCCGACGATCCGTGTTGCTGCTCTGCGTCGCCGCCGCCGCCCGCTCCTTCCTCCCTGCTCCTTGCGCCGCCGCCGCTTCCTCCCTGCCTGGGCGCCGCCGCCGGTTGTCTTCTTCCTTGGCTCCGGCCACCGCCGCTGTCTTCTTCCTGGAGCTCGCCGCGCCTACCCTGCGCCACCATCTTCTTCCTTGCCTCCAGCCTTGTTCTCAAGCAGGTACCTGCCGACCTACCCAGGCACCTAGGCGGCCAGGCATTCACCTAGGGTTTGCCCAGGCGCCCAGCCTAGTTAGGCCTCTGGGATGCCTGGGCGATGCTTGGGCTACACCAAGGCACAATGTTGCTGTGTATTTTTTTTTAATTAAGTTATTTACTGATTTGTGTTTATTTATGTACTGATTTATATTTATTTATGTATTGTTTTAGGAATTAATTGGTCATCTGATGCTGCCCGCCGTCTCCCTGACTGTCGCCTGCTCACTTGCCTGCTTGCCTGCCTACTCGCCTACCCTCCGTCTCGCCCAAACAGAGGTAAATCCTATTTTATTACATTCCTTGATCTTTAATCACATAGACTTAATCAACATTGCTACTTGTATGATCCTAGTGATTATTATACTATTTGTATGATCCTAGAAAGTGAACAATCATTGTTCTTTATATTACTTGTACATTGGTAAAAATTAGAATGAACAAACACTAAATTATATATTATTTGTATGGAGTCCGGCTTCGTTGTAGATATCTATTATTGTGTTTGTTGGCCTAGAAACCCGTCCAAGATTTACTCATTAGGAGTAAATCTTGGATAGTCCCCGGTTTGGGACTATTCTTGAACACCTAATCTCACTTAGGATGTAAGTGTATAATGTGTATTGGGTTTTCGAGAAAATTTCGATAGCATTTCCTCGTTTGTTCTCTAAGTACATATGTACTTAGAGAACAGCGGGGAAATGCTGTCGAAATTTTCTTGAAAACCCAATACACATTATACACTTACTAGTGAGATTAGGTGTTCAAGGATGGGATAGGTGGTACACATTTATTATATATAAGAATGACATCAAATGTGTTTGTTGGCCTAGAAACCCGTCCAAGATTGACTCATTAGGAGTAAATCTTGGATAGTCCCCAGTTTGGGACTGTTCTTGAACACCTAATCTCACTTAGGATGTAAGTGTATAATGTGTATTGGGTTTTTGAGAAAATTTCGGTAGCATTTCCCCGTTTGTTCTCTAAGTACATATGTACTTAGAGAACAGTGGGGAAATGCTGTTGAAATTTTCTTGAAAACCCAATACACATTATACACTTACTAGTGAGATTAGGTGTTCAAGGATGGGATATGTGGTACACATTTATTATATATAAGAATGACATCACATTATACACTTAGGATGTAAGTGTATACCCTAATCTTTTCCTAATATATACTTGTTTCCTAATATATACTTGTTTTCTCTTTGATCATAGAATGGATAGATCATGGATGTCCATTCGTAATCGTTGCACCCCAGAGTTTATATCTGGTCTTGATCAGTTTATTAGATTTGTCGAGGAACATAGGAAAAAACCTATAGATAGGTTCTACTGTCCATGTAGGCATTGCGGTAACAACTTGAAAGTCAACACTGGTGAGGAAATCAAAAGTCATGTCATGTGCAACGCTATTGTACAAGGCTATAGAGAATGGCACTGGCATGGAGAGATTTCAAAATTGAAACCAGTAGATGTCGATAGCAGTGCTTGGGTGGAAGAAGAAATTGCCTCCGATGACGTAAATGTGAACGAACCAGTTCCAGCAGACATTGTTGATGCGATGCTGGATAGTTGTAGGGTAGAGCACACCGATCCACCTCCTATCTTTAGAAACATTGTGCATGATGTTGAGATACCGTTATACACAGGCTGTGCTAAGTTTATGAAGCTTAGCGTTGTGTTGAGATTGTATAAGTTGAAAGCTAACAATAGATGGAGCGACAAAAGCTTCACTTCATTGTTGACTTTGTTGAAAGAAATGCTTCCTGAAGGAAACGAGTTGCTAATCTCAACATACCAGGTAAAGAAAATATTGTGCCCAATGGGAATGGAGGCCAAGAAGATACACACATGCTCGAATGATTGTGTATTATTTCAAAAGGACTATGTAGATTTGAAAGATTGTCCAAAATGTGGTGCGTCACGGTATAAATTGACGACTTTGGGGGAGTCCAAAACTGGTTCTCCTGTCAAGGTGTTGTGGTATCTACCTATAATATCACGGTTTCAATGCTTGTTTGCAAATCCGAAAGATGTGAAGAACTTGAGGTGGCATGCGGATGTTAAGAAAAATAATGATGGGATCCTACGACATGCGTCTGATTCCTCCACAGTGGAAGAAGATTGATCTATTGTACCCCAAATTTGGTGAAGAAGATAGGAATCCAAGACTTGGGCTTTGTATAGATGGGATGAATCCATACGGGACATTGAGCAGCCAACTTAGCACTTGTCCAGTCATGCTTGTTATATACAATCTTCCTCCCTGGATGTGTATGAAAAATAAGTACGTTATGTTGTCGTTGTTGATATCGGGCCCTAAACAACCTAGAAATGATATCAATGTTTATCTTGAACCTTTGATTGATGACTTAAAGAAACTTTGGGCTGAAGGTGTGATGACCTATGATGCTTCAGCAAGAGAGACATTTTGTTTGCACGCTATGTTGTTTTGCACTATTAATGACTTTCCAGCATATGGGAATTTGTCTGGATATAGTGTCAAAGGAGCTAAAGTGTGTCCTATATGTGAAGAAAACACTGATTCAATAAGACTAAAACATGGCGGCAAGACTATATATCTTGGTCATCGAAGGTTTCTTTCAAAATTCCATCTGTATCGTAGGAAGCGCAAAGCATTCAATGGATGGAATGATGAACGGAGTGCACTTAAACCTATACCAGGGGATGTTGTTTATGAAAGAGTAAAAGACATTGTCAATGAATTTGGTAAGAAATCATAATGTAGTATGGCCACACGGAGTGACAATTCTTTATTCAAGAAGAAGTCAATATTTTGGGATCTTCCTTATTGGAGTTCTTTGACAGTCAGGCATTTTAGAGACATGTATGTTTATACAAATGCTAAATGTTTGCCTTTTTCTAGTTAATACAAATGCTAAATGTTTGCCTTTTCTAGTTAATACAAATGCTAAATGTTTGCCTTTTTCTAGTTAATACAAATGCTAAATGTTTGCCTTTTTAATGACATTTTCAGATGGCTGACCATGATGAGCATGATGTCCATGATGAGCATGAAGTCTATGACGAGCATGTTGTCCATGACGAGCATGGCGAGGATACCAATGTAAGTTCTAAAAACATATCCTGTATTTCTATAAAATTCATTATCTTCTAGTTATGTCATATATCCTATATTTCTATATTGGGCTAATTCAGTGTGTTTATTTTTATCAAATTTTAGGTTGATGATGCACATGTACCCACTGAAGCACTGGAGCAACTTGATGTGCAGCACCAAACACTTAACAAGAAAAGGGGCATCACTCTGTTGAAGAAGTTAATAGCGCTAAGTGGTAGTGGATCCAAATTGGTTGTGGAGTTTGATAATGGAGGAAATGCAATTGGAGTGAATCGCAATAATTTTGTAAATTATCTTGGGTGTACCACTCGGAGCCATTGTGGTGTTAAGTATGATAATTGGCATAAAGTTCCTCATGGGAAAAAAGACTTGATATGGAAGGATTTATGCGTGAGTTATTATTATTTGCAATTCTATTTTGTAGATTACAAATTCTATTATTTGCAATTCTATTTTGGATACTAGTTAATAACATTTCTATTTTACAGAATCTGTTTGCATTGGATGAGAAGTTGCATCGTAAAAGTGTGATGCAACGCGCTGGAAAGATGCTTAGGAATTATAGGACAAATCGGAACAGAGAATACATAAAAGAGGGTGATAAGAAGAAGAAGTCAGCCCTTGAACAATGGAACTTCTTGGACAAAGAAGATTGGGACAATTTTGTTGCTTCAAGAAAATCTGAAGAATTCAAGGTATTAGGCGTCACTCCCAATTTAATTAATATACATTGTATTCACCTATTCAAGATTAACATTTAGTGCTACTAACCAAATCATTAATGTGCATACTAACTAGGCCCTCAGTGACGCACAAAAAGCAAGGCGTGCACTGAATGTGCATGACCACACTATGGGTCCAAAAGGCTATGCAAGCGTTCACCAAAGACTACAGGCGTCGTCTGCGGCTACTCAGGAGTCTGCTCCTACTCAAGAGTCTGCCACACCCATGCCTCGCCATGATATCTGGATAGCTGGGAGGCAAAACAAGAAGGGTGAAATAAAGAAGCCCGTAACTGCTGAGGCGGCTGCGAAAATAGTAAAATACAACTCTTAGAGCAATCATTTGAATATTGATTATTTGTGGTGTTAACTTACCAATTTTTGTTGATGGTGATTAGCGGGAGCTGCACGAGCAGAGGAAACAAGGCACGTTCATCCCTCAGGGCATAAGGGATGAATTGACAGTTGCTCTGGGTAACCCAGAGCATCCTGGACGTGTTAGGGGTGCAGGCGCTGGTGTGGGCATCAAAGCATTATTTGGGCCATCCCAGCGCAAACCCAGAGCGGGACTTTCTCAAGAAGAGGTAACCTATTCTTTTTTTAGAATGTTACTGCAAAAGAAAATTCAATAATAAAAAGCTAATGTTTCTTTTATCCATGTATAGGAGAATAAGAGAGTCGAGGATATAGTTGCTAAGAAGGTCAACGATGTAGTTGCTGAGAAGGTCAAGGAAGAATTGCTATGGTGGCAGGCATCTCAGGCTTCCAATCAGCCTATGGCGACCCACTCTTCTCCTGATGCACAGACTGTGAGTAATCTTGGAGACCCATCGCCTAACACGTCTGCTGTAAGTATTGTTTATGACATTGTAGCTAGTCTTTTCAAGATGATATCTTTTCAAGATGATATGTATATATGTATAACATTCTTTACGTAAATTTGTAGGCATTGAAGCCATGTCGCTTAAGAATGCAAGACTATGTTGTTGCAGAGGCGCAGGCTTACCAGTCCCTTCCTGGGGCAACGTTTCATGGGACTCCAATGCCGCAGGGCTACATTCGTGTGAGCCTGATATGTGTATTACCAGATTGGAGGGAAGTTGTGTTGCCATATGCCCACCCAGATATTGATACACTTGGTGAGGCAGAAGGCGGGGTCATATTGTGGCCCAAAGCAGATGTCGTCTACACTACTGAAATTGTAAGATAAATTTACATTGATTTAGACTGTTAATGTGTATATATGAGGTCAACTGATCTGAAATTATATATACAGGTTAAAAAGAAGACACCAGGAGCATCTAGGCCTCCACCTCCACTTCCCGCATTACCAAGTTGGGTTCCAACTGACCTAACATACCCGTTAGGTCCTGCTTGTAGGGGAATGGCATGTTGGCTACGGGCACATAATATACATTGCCCTATAATTGTTTCTTTAGATGCAGATTATGCAGGTCAATCATACGATAGCTCTTTATTTATACAAGATATTATTGAGCTGTTTATGTATGATTGGCTGAATACATCAATGATAGAGACATGGATAAGGTGAGATCTTGTTTATACATCCATATACCTTGTGTAAGATCCGGTGATCTGGTTTCTTATATATTAATGCATACGTAATACATGTTTTGCAGCTACTTAGTCGAAGATCATTGCAAACAATTTGCATTTGATCATGTGGGATTTTTGATTCCATCATTGATTAGTATGGAGCTAAAGACCCTGATAGTGTTCAACAATATTGTATAGATGCTTTTACAATTTTTGGTCAGCAAAAGAAGACGATAATAATAGCTCCATTCAATGTCAAGTAAGTTTACTTTATTTATAATTTGAACTTAAGAAAATTCCATTTTTATTGTGCATTTTGAGTTATTAATTGTTAACTTTTTACCTCTAGCGGTAGACATTGGGAGTTACTAGTTATTGTCCCCGGGACGTTCACTGTTTATTATCTAGATCCTGCGGGAAGTACATTAAACACTAAAATTGGACACGTAATGAGAATGCCATTATTCAGGTGAGAAATATTTCATTTTTGTATCTGTTAACATCTGTTATTACATTACTATTTACTTATGCAATTTACTGTGTTATATTAACATATAGGGGTTTAGATGCATTCAAAAAGGCTGGAGGAACGGTCCCAAGGAAAAAGAACCAGCCAATAAATTGGCAGAACGTACAAGTAAGTTCCCGACTCCAATGTATATATTATTGATGTGAATTGTGCTTAGTTGTATTATTTTGTATGTTTCAATTTATAGTGTGCTACACAAGACAATGGATGGGCATGCGCATACTATGTGATGTGATTTATGCAGATGATTATCAAACATGCCGCATTGGACATCGATACCATACATGAGGTATTATATATAGTCTCATTAGTTAGTATGAAATATATCAATCTTATTTTTATATTATTACTTATATATATACATCATTCTCTTTGCAGGTGTTTAAAACTGACCACACTATAGGTAAACGCTTAAAAAATATACATGCTCCATATACGATGGAAGCATTAAATGAAATAAGAGAAGAATGGGCAAAAGCCATACAAGCAGTGGCAATTGTAAGATATAATTGGGATGTTGATAGCGATACTAAATGATACTTTGTAAATAAATATTTCTGAATGTTAATACATGTATTTGAATGTTTCTATATGTGTGAATGTGAGAATTGAATTGATGTCTGAATGTATCTACTTGTGTGAAATTTTTTTTGTTAATTTTGCAGGTTTGTGGCCTGTTTGTAGGTTGATATCAATGGATGTCGTAAACCTGCAGTTCAGAAAACTGAACTGCAGGTTCTCATCCTACTGACCAGCCACAGTAGGCCTGTAAACTGATATGAAAAAAAAAATACATATAGGCGTCGGTTATTTACAGAAAACCGTCAGCAAAGACATACAGCGTCGATTTTTTGAACAAAACTGACACCTAATGTGGCCACGGCCGTACTGGAAATGGCGTCAGTTGTTCGTGTAAAACCGACGCCTATAATATATATAGCGTCAGTTGTTTAATTGATCACCGACGCCAAATGTGTCGCGCCACAGAAGACAGCGTCATCTAGGACACTTTCTGCGTCGGTTATCAATTAAACACCGACGCTATATTCCATATAGGTGTCGGTCTTTTAGTAGATAACCGACACGGAATGTGTCCTAGATGACGCCGTTTTCTGTGGCGCGAACCCTTTTGGCATCGGGTTTCTATAAACAACCGACGCATGTACGTTAAATAGGCGTCGGTTAAAAAACCGACGCCGAACTGTTCGACCTTTAGCGGCGCCCACATAGGCGTCGCTCGGAAACCGACGCCAAAGGGGGTTAAACAACCGACGCTAAAAGGCATTTCTGTAGTAGTGTTAACACATTCCCCATGGCAAATTTACACATGCTCTATCTATGGGTGGTTGTACAAAAGTACCACTACTTTAGTTTAATAGTCTAATAAAATCAACATGCTAAGAAATATGGCAAGTAAAACATCAAGTAAATATAGACATGGCAGTGGGGTACAAGACCCAAGAATAATTATTAAAACTAATTGTGAGGCAATTATATCTAAGGAATTGTCAAAAGGGAAAATTAGGATTTAATGATAGCCTCATTAGGGAAATTAGGTTAAGTTACAACTCTTCCCAACTTAGGTGTAAGGAAAGCACATACCTTTCTTTAACGAGATCTAATTATTAACTTGCACCACTTTAATCGATTCTAAAGATTGATTTCCTTTTTTCAATGTTTAAACATAAATTAGGGTTTACTCATGTATAAAGGCAAGGAAACCCTAACTTTTGTAGTTTTCAAACAAAACCTCATTTTTGACCCTAAAACCATCGCCATTGACTTATTTAGGTTTTTCTTATTAAGAAAACATATAATTTTATGTATTTTGAAGATATGTACCTTTAGATGTATTTTTAGTGCTTTTTAATCAAATAAATCATTTCCCAAAAATACTTTTTTCGACAAACTCAAAATATGACATAGAAACTACTTTTATTAGAAAGTTGGGATTTTTTTGAGTCCAAAACATATTTTATTTTTAATTTTGGACATACCAATAATTAGTTATGATTTTATGTAAATCAACCAATCAGAAAATGCCACGTAGGCAAATCGATCACAAAGGAGCAAAAAGGGCAGTCGGGCCCTCGACTTGGACCAATTGGAGGCAGCCAAGTCACGGTCTGTGCCCAGCTAGCCGCGGTCAAAGCCGCAAGGGCAAAATGAAGAAAAGACGGGCATGCCCCAGCTCACGAAAGAGAAGAAAGAAGAAAAATGGGAGGGGTAGAGTCATCAAATCAATATGGGATTTCTTCCCCACGCTGCTCGCACCATGGCCGGCGAGCTTCAAGGCCAAGATTTGGACATTTTTGCGTTTCTCGACCAAAATTGAAGATCAGACTACCCAAAGAAAGCTCGAGAGAAGACGAACTCATACAAACCTTTGATTCACATGAAGATGGTGTGTAGAGGGAGGGGTTTGCACCGCAAACCCTAGAGTAAAAGTCGACCACCGGCGATCAAGCACGCAAGCACGAGAAAAATTGAGAAGATAGATGAGTTGCAAGGGAACCCAGCAAGCCTCGGGTAGGGTTATATATAGGTAAGGTTTAGGGTTTAAGCAAAGAGAGTATAGAGACTGAACTTGCAAGGAGACCACGATTTGGATTTTCCCAAAATAATCCATAAAACCCCCGCAAAGTATGGATCAACCTGTGCGGAAACTAGAAAGGAATTCTAAGGCGAAGAAATCTCCCAAACAATCGAGTGACGAAGAAGAAATCACGATTTTAAACTTCCCAAATTCTGCGGCTTGTTTCCTATTAGGCCTGAGGTAGATGATGGTCTAGGAATCGTTCGATCAACATCTAACGGCTGATAGCCTACACGACACATTAAATTGGAAGTTCTTATCCAAATTGAATTCTAATAAAGTGGTATATTGAATTATATACCTTTTTATCTCTCCTCATATGAGGGTGCAAATGAGATCTAAATTAAGTCAAATTTGACACCTAGCCTATTTTCAATATGAGGAATGCGAATATGTAATTAGATTTTCCTTTTGAAAACTTTTTATGTATTAAATAAATCAAAACTTATTTTCTCTTTCCTCCTTCATTAATGACTATAAGATTCTCCAAATTTGATGAAACTTCACCTACAAGTCATATTTAATGTGTTGGATACGAATTGGCCATCAATTTTACATGTTGGAGTTGTTTGTATATTTATTTAATATTTTGAAGGTTCTGCATATTTTCTCTCTCCTGATTACACATGTGTATTTAAGATAATTCAAATTTCATAAAAAATCACATAAAGGCTATTTTTAATGTGTAGATCATGAATCCAAGATTAGTTTCTACTTTTGAAGCCATTTAATACTTTATTTCATATTTTGAGGAAAACTCACATTTTCTTTTCAAAATAAAAGAGATATAATTATTATCATTTCTAAATTATGAAACTTGACCTACAATTCAAAACAAACCCAAGGAAAACGAATCTCAACTTATCTTTAACCAATTAGTATTCCTTTATGAATTTTAGTCCATTAACCAATATTACCAATATTTCCCATATTAATATCACATTAACATGTTTAAAGCAATATCATTCATTCCTTTTTCTCTTCCTTGTTCCATAAGGCTAAGGAATGATCTAGAATGAATTTATTTTATTAATATGCCACATGAGTGGTAAATTTACATATTAGACCCTTATTAAAATTATTTACTGAGGTATTTATGCATAAACCCATATGTTGGAAATAATAATGAACAAAATGTTCACCAAACCACTACTATTTCAACAAATTGAACATAAAGGCCAAAAAGGATAGAAATGAAAGGAAAAGCTTAGAAAGAGGATCGAAAAGATAATATGTCCAAGTTTTGGTATGTTACATCCGCTATTCTGCTCATGTTGTCTCCATCGTGCCCATGACTGATAACACCAATTTTGTGGATATTGCATACCTTATTTTTATCCATATTTTTCCCTATTTAGACAAATTTATATTCACTTCCCTCCTACCTTGCATATACTCTTTCTACCATGTTTTGATAATTACAATGACGTCACATGCAGGTAAACAAAGGACTGGAAGCACAATTATCAGAGATAGAGCTACTACTAGATGACAGCTGATGGTACATGTGTAGCTATTGGTCCATCACCACCGGATGTTACCCAACAACATCCTATCGTGCCACCAACCGATGATCTGCGACAACCCATCATTCGCTGGTGTCCCCTGCGAGCATCAGCTGGTGGTGCACCTGTGCCAATGAACCGATGATGCCCATGTCACCATCATTCGAAGACGCCTCTACGGCCATCAGCCGGTGGTGCGCCTATGCTCGTCAAACGATGGCTCGCCTACAAACATCAGTTGGTGACGTGTCTGCATTCAACAAATGATGGTCTACCTACGTCTGTCAAACAAATGCGCACATGCTACTGACACCCGATGGCGGCTCTAACGGGTACCGTACTCGGGAACATTGAGCACATGCCCCGAGGACGGTACCCGGGAGGCTTGGGGCGCAAGTAAAAGACCCCAAGCTAACACCTATAACTAGGAAGCGACCAGCTACGTAGAAAAGGGGTCGTCGTGCACATCATCTTCATGCTGGCACTACAGACCTAACAAGGAGTTGTCGGAGGAAGGATTCTCCATCGACTGATCCCTACTGCCACCGGCTGACAGGAATGGCAGACGAGAGCCCATCGACCTTGCTCCAGCACCTCTGACCCGCTCACCCCAGCCCACCTCTAGAGTCCCTCCTTCGACATAAGAAGGGAAGGTAAAGAGAGGAGACTGCCATCGTTGTTGTGTTTGTCCACGAGAAACAGGACCAGGCCACCAGTTGTGTCCATTGTCCGGTCGCCATCGGTGTATCCCTTTGTCTCCTATTTCGATGTTTCTTTTCTTCTTTCTCCATGTCTTCCTTCCTACAATATTTCATGTCTCCGTCCATCTATAAATTCGTAGTGCTACTCATGAGAATGAGTGGCTAAATTCATAGCTTTGGTTGGGAGTAGCCACTAAGGCTATTCTAACATGTATATACTTGCATCCTTTTGAATATATATACTCCTAGTAAAGATTATTCTTAATACTTCACTTGCATGATTAGCTACCATCTTGTTATGTATGATTGTTAATGTCTCGAAAGAGTGTATTAATCCTACACAAGTGTTATGGAGTTGCATGAATGCATGAAAATGTTGGAATGTTAAAGTTAATGATCATATAGTTTGCTTTGTGATTGTTTGTTTGTCATCTTGAGTGAGTGACAACCTTATAATCTAGATCTATCCTGAGCTCGAGAGAGGAGGGAATAGACAATATATGATGGTTGCTTGTAATCTTACTAAGGATATACAAAGGGGTGTGAGTATTGCTTGTTGGTGGGAGATCTTGGTAGGTAAAACCCAGCCCAAGTTTTCATATGTATTGCATCTTTCTTGTTTGATCTTATTCCCTTTTGTTTTCTTATTGTTGCTTTTATTGCCTTGTTTGGCATAATACCATTTCGTAAGGAACGCCATCTTTAATCTACCTCTTCTTTTGGTGTATTTGAGTCTAAGACCCTACATACTTAACAGATATCAACCTTGTCCCTATTGTTCGACCCCGATCTACTACATCAGAATCCATATAATAGTTGTGGGGGCCTGAGCGCCGAGTTATAAATCTAAGAGTCTGACTACTCTAGATCCACTCCGCTTTGGGCGTGTGATTTAGGCCGGTCAATGACACCGTCCATTTGCATCACCCGTCGATGATGTCCTTTTAATGTATTTTTAGTTGAGCTACTTAGATTTGGTATTGTAATGAATAAAAAGTAGACCTTCATAGAACTAGTTATAGCACCATCACGTTTGTAAATGATTTTTAATTTTGTTCAAAATGGAAAATGTGAGTATGTGTACATTATATGCTATAACGTATAGTTATGTATAAATAATGTATCGATTTTTTTCGCGATATAGTGGGCATTATATTGAATACATTCAAGTATCGATTATTGAAATAGCGGCAACATGTATAAAAATGTGATTTTAGATAATCAAGGGCAAAGTGGAGCGAAAATAATATTTTATATTTTTTTAAGATCCGTCCCACTGTGCTAGTTTATTATTAGTCCATTTTTGATGGATTTCGTATGACCTTGAACATAATTGAGTACACTTTTTGGACGTTAACAGTGAAATGTATAAAAATATAATTGTGTCGGGGGGCTAGCTGAGATGTGGAAGAAAATGAAAGGAAAAAAAATAAATTTTAAATTTTAAATTTTAAATGAAGAAATAAATGCAATTAAGTAGGTGGTGGGATATTGGACGGGAGAATTGTATTTGTTACGGAAGCACCTGCATGTAGCAGGCCGACTAGCGGATTTTTCACTTAGAAAGTTGTGCCATACAGTACTAAAAATAGACATAGGCGTCTCCCAAATGTAGGGGGTGTAAATAGTAGTGATTTGGGTGTAAATAGTAGTGAACGTGGTGTGCTGTGAATAATTTCACTTGTATCAATTTACTACCCGCTGCACCACCCGGTTTCTTGGAAACCCGCACAAAGTTGTTCCAGCATTTTCTTTTAATTGGAATTAACTCCTCCACCAACTGATTTCATGCAGCAAATGAAGATTCTCGAGATTCTCTCTCCACTCTTCTCTTCTCTCCAGCTCTCATCTTTATTAATTCGTTTTTTCTCTTGTAATTATTCTCTTCAGTTATATTCCACCCACCAGCATTCCCGCATTAGTACAGTACCTACAGAATCCAATAGCAACATTGATCTGGAAGCATAAGCACAGTACCTACGGAATCCAATAGTAACATTTGTCATCTGGACATAATTTTTTTACAAAATAGAGAGATAAGTTGAGTGCTCATTTGTTGATGATCTCAAAAGTATAGTGCACATCAGATTAAAAATCATTTATAAAATACATCCATAAGTATGGTACCCACTTGTTAATTTCAATTCATTTGCTGAAGCATAAGTACAGAGTACCTAGCAAATTACAAAATCAAGCATAATTGTATAACTAGTCTAGAAGTATACAGTACCTACGGGATCTCATAGCAACATTGAACATCTGGACAATTTTTTACAAAATGCAAGCATAAATACAGTACCTAGAAAAATACAAAATCAAACATAATTATATAACTGGTCTAGAAGCTTAAGCACAGTACCTACAGAATCACATAGCAACATTGACCATCTGGTCAAGAATCAACTATAAAATACATCTATAAGTATTGTACCCACTTGTTAATTCCAACTCAGTTTTTTCAAACATAAGTACAGTACTTACTAAATTATAAAATCAAGCATAAGTACAGTCTCTAACAAATTACAAAATCAAGCATAATTGTATAACTGATCTGGAAGCATAAGTACATTACCTACGGAATCCAATAACAACATTTTTTACCTGGACATAATTTTTTTACAAAAGTGTAGTGCACATATGGTCAATAATCAACTATAAAATGCATCTATAGGTATTGTACCCAATTATTAATTTCCAACCCAGTTTGTCAAACATAAGTACAGTACCTCTCAAATTCTCTTGTGAATGTATATGTATTTATTGTAGGTACAGTACTTACGTAATCTGCAGTGGGGATAAATATACAATAGAACTTTTTGTAAGCTATAGTGGATTGATATCTATAATTTGCATGACTGTTGTATGGAATGGACAGAGTATTTGTACCTTGCATGTATTTTGCATGCTTTTACATGTGTAATAGTATCAAAAACCGGCTGCATGCTGGGACTAATTAAAAATTGTCTATTCCCGAGTTCTGGGTAGGCCAGCGGGTAGGTCAGCGGTTATGTCAATCATTTTTCTTATTTTTGTCTAGCACTAATTGTCATTCGCAGAATGTCTGTGGTTCAAACTCGGATCTTCCACTATAACTTACGAGCTCTTACAATCCTGTTTGCTCTGGCCGCACGACCTGATAGACAACTTCAGCGTCACATAACACAATTTTTTACATAACAAATAAATAAAATATCTTGATATAAGAAAAAACAAGATTAAGTTAAATAATAACGAAACGATGAATAAATAGCCAACCAAGAAGCATAATACCCAAATTGCTCGAAAGACATATTGTTCAGTTCTCTTTTCTATGAGATCATAACAGTAACGTTCATATATGCTTCTGTTGACAAGATATTATAAAAAAACTAGATTATCCTGGTCATGGATTATTACTATGGTCTGTACGCATGACGCATTAGTCCGTATACATCTATACTTATACGAAAGATTAGTTGCATCGTCATCGTAATAAAAAAAATAGCAAGCAATTAAAAAGGTGCACAGAAGGTGGACCATGAAGCGACGAAGGATGAAATTATATATATATTATTAGTGTAACGAAGACGAAGAGGACAACCCGGCCGCTGTGGCTCGGTTGGTTAGGCACGGTTTGGCCTCCCTGGGGGTCCCGGGTTCAAAACCTAGTGTTTCACAATGTATTTCACATAGGGGGGCTTCGGCCCCTGCAGATCCAAAAAAAAAAAGACAGGATGCCTCGCATACGATCATTAATATATATATATATATATATATATATATATATATATATATATATATATATATATATATATATATGGTAGCGATCCAGTGAGAAACATCCTACGGTGAGAGCATGAGAGACATTTGAATAACTACAAATTAGTAACTATTTTTTAAAATCCAACCATATAGATGGAAAAAACATCATTTCATTTACCTTCTCACAAAAAATCATTGCAATCTGACATCGTTTGCATGTCCATTGTACAATATACACTTTTTACATCCAACGGTCAGCCTGAAATTCAATATAGAGCGTCGAAAAATATTTGGTTGTTGTGAATGATCTACAAATTAGATGGTAATAAAATTTTATAGGAAGGTAGATATTAAGGAATACTTGTAATCTGCACGGTTGGATTATGAAAAATTGATCTATGTGGAGAGTTATTCAAATGCCTCTCATGCTCTCACCATATATGTCTCTCACTGGATCGTAGCCATATATATATATATATATATATATATATATATAGCCATATATATATATATATATATATATATATATATATATATATATATATATATATATATATATATATATATGGCTATTTGTTCGTTGCCCGCGCGGGTACAATCTTCTCGCTACCCGGTCCAAGTGGCACGATGGCATTTAGTTGTAAATATCTGCAACTTAATCACAGTGGTGGCATAACCAGCAGATGAAATAACCAGCGGTAGCATAACATGTAATTAAGGTGAAAAAATAAACAAATGGATTATGTCTCCTTCACGCGTGTTCTTCTGCCGCCATCTTCACGCAGCATCTTCCGCCGTCGACCTACTCAATCGTTCCTGTCTGTTCATCCGTCGTTGGACGCCTAGATGCCTTCAACGAACTCTGTCTATTCCTTCTCCGCGTCGACCTTCGATGCTGCATTTCCATTCTAGCATCTCAATCCCCTATATGCAGTTACAAATCCGAACGGCTAGAACGGGCTTTCTTGTCCCAGTTGTGTAGAGGAGGACGAAGGTTAATGGCATAGATCTGAATCTTCTTTAACATCATCGGAGTATCAGTAGAAGATATTGATCTTCACCAGGTCTCATCTCTGCTCCAGATCTTCTACTGGAACTGACGTTGTAAGGGGAGGAGAAGTTCTTCATCTTACTGCATTTCAGGAACAGTAGTTGTCCAAGCTACAACCAGGTAATTTTGTATACTCTTCGTCACTTCAATTAGTTCTACTCGATATTTTCTCTTCACATCATTTTGTATTCATCTCTGTCTTATGTGTGGGAAACCCAATTTGCGTCTTGATTTTCATTTTTAAGTAGTAACGGTCATACATGATTTTTATGTTTCATGTAGTTACTCTTTTGTGATACGTGGTTACTCTTATGACTCACTGAGTTACTCTTTTATGTTTCAGGGTTACTCTTCTATCTGCAGAGTTACTCTCACATAGCTGTCATGGATTGATGAATGCATATTCATCATGATTTTCAGTCACCTTTTTGGAACCAATTTGATTCAATACATCCAATTTCATTTACTTATTCTCACAATATATAAAATTACTTAATTGGTTCAATTATCAAGAATATTAACTACATTTATATTGATTTTTTGCAGGTCTTGATGAGGTTCAATCATCATATGGAATTCATTCAAAGATCCTCTCAACTTTGGTCTTCACCTAACGGTTTCACCTAATAGTTTCACCAAACGGTTTCACCAAACGTTTTGTCCTAGCAGTCTACCCATTCAGTTTTGACCTCTCGGTCTTAGCCTTTCGCCCACATGGTCCCCCTTCCATCATCCCCCCTTATACGGTCTCAAAACCGCATGAGGCCAAACGTGCTCAAGACCATTTGAAACCCATCGGTCTTCGAGACCGTTTCCATCGCCAAACCATTTGGACAACGAAACCGTTTGAACAACGAAAACTGTTTGATGGCCATCGGTCCTCAAGACCGTTTGGACAACGAAGATCCAAGACCGTTTGGAGTCATACGGTCCCAAGACCATTTGCCCTCAAGACTGTATCATCACTGAAGACTGTTTGAAGCCAGCAAGAGGAGACCGGTTGGCGACTAACGGTTTCAAGACCGATTGGCACCATACGGTCTCAAGACCGATAGGCCAGTCATTCCCAAGACCGTTTGGTCATTCGATCGATCTGCAAGACCGTTTGAAGGTGGATCCCCAAGACTGTTTGGATGTCAAACAATCTCCAAGACCGTTTGCTCCAAACCGTTCAACCAGACCGTTTGCTCCAAACCGTTTGGAGCAGGTTCATGCAGAAAATGTGAAGACCCCATCCGAGCCTATAAATAGGACCGCAAGGGTCCTCATTTGGCATTGATTCTAGGACGCCGACAGGTGCCCAAGTGCAAGGTTCGATCAGCTTCATCCTCCATGCCGCCCTCCACACCATCCACCTGCTCCTCTTGACGCTAAGCAAGGAGAAGAGAAGAGAAGGATGGTGGAGAAGAAGCTCTGCCCGGTCTACCTTGGCGGTTCCTCCTCCTCGTCTAGATCTGCCCCGACATGACGTAGAACATTGCATCATCTTCACCGAGCTACGCCCACCTTCTTCATCATGCTCATGGCGAAATCTTCCCTCTCTCTTCTTCTTCTTATTTCTCGCATCATGAGCGAGTAGTTCCGTTTTGCTAAGGTGTGGGGACTAGCCCCGCTGCCCATGCATTCATGTCTTTTCATTTAACATTCTAAGGCAATGTATATAACTTTTTATTTCGTTGCTAATTGATATGCTTGTAGTTGATTACCTGCTTGCTTTCATCTTGTTCTTCTCTTCGTAGCATAGAATGTCGATTAATGAGGTAGACTCCTTGACGAGAAATATGATAGGGTTCTTTGAGGTCGTAAGTGTGTGACCCATGAGGGGACGAGCCATCCAACCTATGGTGATGCTTCTGTAGTCTAAACATCCCTCAGGGAGGAACACAGCCTTAGTTGGATGTTTTATCTTCTTGTTAATCGTCGATGTTTGCTTGCAGACTTATCGCCTACATGCTTGTCAATTAGCGTGGTTGACTCTCGGACTAGAAATAGAATGGGGTTCCTTGAAGTCGTAAGTGTATGATCCGTGAGGGAACGAGCCATCTAGCCCACGGTGACGCTTTTGTGGTCTAAACATCCCTCAGGGAGAACCACAGCCTTAGTTGGATGTTGTATCTTCGGAACCGTAAGTACATGATCTGGATGGCGACGAGAAATCGGATGCCTAAGGGGATGCTTACGCGGGCCTAAACATCCCTCTGGGAGGGTTCGCAGCAATTCCATTTGGATAGTTAGATGTTTGCCTAGATGTTATGTGTTTGGATGTGTTTGCATGTGCAGTGGTGGTGAAACCCGATACCATCCCAGGGATTCCATATCATTTAATCTAAAACAAACTTTCATTCTGCTCGTTTACTTTCCTATAATTAGTTTAACTAACCTCAACCAAATCAATCGTTCTAAATATTAGTCTCACTTGAGCTAGATTCGACTGACAAAGATTCTTAAAAACGTTGTCCTTTGGGATTCGATCCTTAACTATATTGCAATAAGACTCGTCTTCTTGCGGGTAGTATTATTGCACGAGGTTTTGGTAAAAGCTCGGGGATTTCAACCCCGAGTGAATTTGTTAGTGTGATATTTGACACATCAAATTCTGGCGCCGTTGTCGGGGACAGTGGAATCAGTTAGTCAAATCTAGTTCTTTTAAGGCTAATCTAGGATTTTACTTTTTCTTTTTGAAACCATTGATCATCTACTTGAATTTCACTCTACTCCATCAATCTTACTTCAAATCTTTTTATTTCAGGTACTTCAAGAAGGACTAGTGCATGCACCATTTGAACAGTCCCAGACTCACCGCCAGCTTTGATCCGGAGATTGACAGAACCTTTTATCGTCAAAACAGAGAAAATCAGGCAAGAATGGCTCAGGAAGAAGAAGTAACCCGAAGAGTGGCTCAAGCCATCAATGCACAGAGAGAGAGGCTCATGCAAGAAGCCAGAGCCACAGTTCAAGAAGAAATCTTAGCAGCACAAGAAGCAGAACTGCAAAAGGACCTTAGAGAATTCTCTATCCCTAGAGCTTCTGATGTTCATCACCCAGTCCAACCTCCTCCCATCCATGCTCCAAATTTTGAGATACGGTCACATTGGATTACCTTGCTTCAAAACAACCCATTCTATGGTAAACAAGCAGAAGATAGTCAGGAACATCTTCTAAGGTTTGTCGATCTATGTGCTATGACAAAGCAAAATGGAGTCTCAGATGATGCCATCCGACTCTGTCTCTTCAAGTATTCACTTGCTGACAGAGCCATAAGTTGGTACAACTCCCTATAATGTGAACCCATTGTTGGCTAAATGGACATCTATAAATCCCTTTGTTTTGATTATGACAAACATTTCATTCTTATTGATCTAACGAGCTACTTGAGTACGCAGGATTAAGGTGAATGCCAAAGCAACTAGGGAAATCCATATGCTTACATGTTTATGTTTTCATACAATGTAATCGCTTTGTAAAAACTTGTACAAACATATAATGTACAAGTACTTAGATTGCATGTAAATCAAGCGTTAGATCTTCCCTAGCTGAACACCACATTTAGATAAGTCATCCCCTTCAAATAGGATCACATATGCACACTCATACATATAATTAGTGCCTAAATTGAAACATTGAAATAGGATCAATCTCGGTCGACAAACTCCTCGACCGAGACACTGTTAGTCGACAATCTTCTCGACCGAGAAAGATCCAAAGTAGCCGTTAGACACAACAGACAAGTTAGTTGGCAGTTGGAGAAAGACGTTGCAAATCACTTGTTCCAGAGTGCCTGTCGGTCGACAAAAGTTCGACCGAGTAGGTGTCTCGGTCGACCATTCCTCGACCGAGATTGTCTCTGACAGCAACTACAGAATTAATTAATTAGTCGTTGTTAAAGCAACAACTTTGTACCTAACGGCTAGTTAAGCACTTAGAAACCCCTAGAAGTTGTCTAGAACGTCCTTAAGCATCCTTAGGTCATTCCTATAAATAGGACAAGCCATAGGACACTCAAACTCACTTGTTACACTTGAGAATTCTTTGAGCATAATTTGAGAAATCTGTTTGTGAGAAAATTGAGCATTGTGAACATTGGCTACTTCCTTCCTTAGCTCATAATTCGTGTCCTATAGGCTAGTATTTCCTACCCACTGCAATCACAAGTTCACACACTTGGTTAGGAGATCTATACGCTTGATCTAGGCAAATCAAGCCTTGGGCTACAAAGGATAAGTTGTAATTTCCTTTTTCCTTTCTTGTTCTCTATTACCGTTTGTACTCTCCTTGCTACTCCTAGGTTGGAGGCTACTGATTGGAGAGGGTGGAGATCTTCTTGGTGAAGAAGGTGACTTTGAACTACTTCAGAAGGCTGGTGCAACGGGAGGTTACTTCTAGAGAGGAAGGCTACTTCAAGGGGGAGCTTGGAGTTACTTCAAGAAGGCTACCTCAAAGTTGGTGCACCTACTTCAAGTGAAGGCTGTTCAAAGGGTGTAAAGGAAAGTATTGTATTTTGTATAAATCCTTGGGAAGGTAATAAAATAAATACTTTCAAAATCCCGGTTGGGTAAGCAACCGGGTAGTGGACTGACAACTTTAGTAGTTGCTAAAGTTGGAACCACTCTAAACACCTGTCTCCTTCTTTCAATTTTCAATTGTGGTTGTTTGAGTTCAATAAATTGTTAAAATTATTTAAAAACTCTATTCACCCCCCTCTAGTGTTTTTCAATTGGTATCAGAGCAGGCTTCAAGGAACCCTAACAAGGTCTTGAAGAAATGGGTGATGGAGTGCTCAACAACCTTAACCTCGAAGGGACACTTGTTGCTAGGCCTCCAGCGTTCGATGGAACAAACTACCATTATTGGAAGAGAAGGATGCAATTCTACTTCCAAGGGATCAATTGGGACTTATGGAGAATGGTGTCAACCCCATATGAGCTCCCTCAAACTCAATTTGCAGAATGGGATGCAAATACGGTAAAGCTAGCTCAAATGAATGCAAAAGCTGTAAGCATTTTATATTGTTCTATATCAGTAGGAGAATTTAATAGAATATCTAATTGTGACACAGCCTATGATATTTGGCATAGACTATCCATAACCTATGAAGGAACAGTCCAAGTTAAAAATTCCAAAATTAGCATGTTTAAACAAAAGTTTGAACACTTTCGTATGGATCCTGATGAATCAATTAGTGAAATGTTTGCAAAATTTTCTACTATTGTTAATGGTTTAAGTGCCCTAGGAAAACATGTCCTTGAAGAAGATCAGGTATCAAAGATCCTTCGTTCACTTCCTCCAAAATATAAGCCAAAGGTGACAGCCATTGAAGAAGCAAACGACCTCACTCGACTAAAAATGGAGCAACTTATTGGCAACTTAGAAGCTCATGAAGCAACCCTAGAAGAGGAAGAAAGAAGAGCACGTGAACTTCAGCAAGGAAAGAAGAAGGATGTGGCTCTAAAAGCTTCAAAGGTTGTCACACAAGAAAGTGAGGAGTCAAGTGAAGAAGAAGGAGAAGAAGCCTTGATAGTCAATGGTAAGAAATACAAAAGATTTAAATCTAACAAAATCTCTAGTTCTTCTTCTACTCCTCCTAGGTGCTTTGAATGTGGGAAGAAAGGGCATTTCAAAAATGAATGTCCTAAAGTAAAGAAAGGAAAGAAAAGCTCACACAAGAAGAAGGGAGAAAAAGCCTATAAAGCTGCATGGGATGAGTCAAGTGACAGTGAAAGCGGAGAAGAAACGGTGGATTGTCTAATGGCAAGAGAAGATAATGAAGACTCTCAAGAGGTAAGCCTACTTGATCTTCCTAAAGAAGAGTTAGTTACCAGTCTACAAGAAGTTCATGATAAGTATGTTGATGTCAAGAAGAAACTAAAGAAGGTTATCAAATCAAATGATGAGCTAATTGCTAAATTAGATAATCTTTCTTCTGAAAAGAACAACATTGATCTTGAGAATTTATCTTTAAAAACATATTTAGATGATTGCACTAGAAAGCTACTCACTTTAGAAACAAATGTTGATCTTCTTTCTAAAGAAAAGACTGACTTGTTAGCTAAACTAAAAGATTTTCAGACTCAACCCAATTTGTGTAACCATCTAGACTATGATAATGTTATAAAAGAAAGAGATTCATTGTTATCTGATTTAGATCAAGCAAGAAATGATCTACACAAGAAGATGAATGATATTGCTCAGCTGCAAAGAGAACTGTATGAGTTAAGAAGAAAAGATATACTTGATAATATTTTAAGCATTGGTACTGTTTTCAACGGAAGAAAAGGTTTGGGATATGCTCCAAAGAAAAATCAACCCAAAAGAACTCAAACTATGTTTGTACCCAAGAACACAATGGCTAGAAAGAGAAATGAAGTTGATTCTATTACTTGTCATTTTTGTTTACGTCTTGGACACTATTCCTTTTCATGTCCTTATAAAACTAAGGATTCCGACTTAGTTTGGGTCCCAAAACCCCAAACTTAGTAGAGTCAAATGTAACTCAGTTGAGATATGGCCAAACACTGCATTTGGATATTTATATTGTCTTATCTCAACTAAACAAAAGAGTTCATACATATTGTTAACTTTCTGCACTATTAATTTTGTGCACTGTTAAAATAGAAACTTAGTCGGTCAAAGTATTGTCGACCGAGCCCTTAATCGGTCGAAGTATTGTCGACCGACCGGATGTCTGTAACAAATAAAAATCTACAGCAACCAGAAGGAAATCATTACAGTAACCTTCTCGATCGACAATTAGTCGACCGAGACAAATGTCGGTCGAGCAATTGTCGACCGACTGAATTTCTGAATCAAGATTTTTATACAAGTCTTTACTTAGATGATTCTAACCATATCGGACCATCACATGGGTACCAAAATCTACATTTTAATGCAGGAATGGGTGGTTGACAGTGGATGCTCCAAACATATGACCGGGAACAAAGATGCATTTCAAACCTTTGAAGAAAAGAAAAGTGGAACGGTCACCTTTGGAGATAATGGTCAAGGCAAAATCGTTGGAATAGGTAATGTTGGTACAAACCTAGAAATAAAGAATGTTCTACTTGTTGATGGTTTGTACCACAATTTGATAAGTGTTAGTCAATTATGTGATAGTGGCTATGATGTGTTATTTAACAAAACCTGCTGCAAGTTATTGATAGAAAACACTACAAATGTTATTTATGAAGGAAATAGAGTTGGAAATCTTTATATCCTTAAACCTAACTCTATGAAATCAGTAGTGGGTAAATGCTTGCTTGCAAATGAAAATACCTTACAACTATGGCATAAAAAGCTAGGACATGCTAGTTCACATGTTATTAAAAAGTTAGTGAAATATGATCTTGTTCGTGGATTGCCTACTTTATTTTTTGATCAAGTTGAAAATTGTGAACCATGCACAATGGGAAAACAAACCAAAACCTCTTTTAAACCAAAACATGTACTTATCACCAGTAGGTCCTTAGAATTAATTCATATGGATTTATTTGGACCCATGAGGACACAATCTATTGGTGGTAAAAGATACTGCTTTGTGATTGTTGATGATTATAGTAGATACACATGGGTACACTTTATTGCAACTAAAGATGATACTATTCATGTTTTTATACAATTTTGTTCCAAAATTGAAAATCTATTACAAAGCAAAATATGTACCATTAGAAGTGATCATGGTGGAGAATTTGAAAATCATACATTTGAAGAATTCTATATATCTCAAGGGTATACTCATAATTTTTCTGCTCCACGCACCCCACAACAAAATGGTATAGTTGAAAGGAAAAATCGATCACTACAAGAAATGGCTAGAACTATGATGCTCGAACACAACACACCAAAAACCTTTTGGGCTGAAGCTGTAAACACTGCATGCTATGTGCTAAATAGAGTAACTGTTCACTCTCATTTGAAGAAAACTCCATATGAAATAATACATTCTAAGAAACCTAGAGTTGACTATTTTCATACTTTTGGTTCCACATGCTATATTTTAAATACCAAAGATGATAGAGATAAGTTTGATTCTAAATCACACAAAGCATTCTTTTTGGGATATTCCACTTCTAGCAAAGCTTTTAGAGTATATAACACTATCTCTAGAAAAGTTGAGGAATCTATTCATGTTTCTTTTCATGAAGAGGCCAAATCTGAAAATCTAGAAATCATAGATCTCACTAATCAATTCGAAAATTTAAACATACCAAATGATAGTGAGAAAGGTACTACAAATAATCACCAAGCTGAACCACAACCTACATCTAGGCTTATTAAAGATCATCCTCAAGAACTAATTATTGGAGATCCTAAAGATAAAGTCAAAACTCAGTCTTCCTTCAAAGATGTTGCAAACATGGCTTTTGTTTCTATCATTGAACCTAAAAAGATATCTGAAGCTCTCAAAGATGATTATTGGATAATAGCCATGCAAGAAGAATTGAATCAATTCACTAAAAATGATGTATGGGACTTAGTTCCTAAACCACAAGATAAAACCATAATAGGAACTAAATGGGTTTTTAGGAACAAGCTAAATGAGGCAGGAGAAGTAATAAGGAATAAAGCTCGATTAGTAGCACAAGGATATAATCAACAAGAAGGAATATATTTTGATAAAACGTATGCACCGGTAGCTAGACTTGAAGCTATTAGAATGTTACTAGCTATTGCTGCACATAAAAACATCAAACTCTACCAAATGGATGTAAAAAGTGCATTTCTAAATGGCATCATTCAAGAAGAAGTATATGTTGCCCAACCACCTGGTTTTGAAATACCGGAAAAAGGTGACTATGTTTATAAACTTAAGAAAGCACTTTATGGTTTAAAACAAGCACCTAGGAATTGGTATGAAAGGCTCAAGACATATCTTTTTGATAATGGTTTTTCTATTGGAAATTCATATTCTACTTTATTTTTCAAAACATATACATCTGATTTCCTAGTTGTGCAAATATATGTTGATGACATTATTTTTGGAGCTTCTAATGATTCATTGTGCACACAATTCAGTGACATTATGCAAAAAGAATTTGAAATGAGCCTCATGGGTGAACTAACTTTCTTTCTTGGTTTTCAAATTAAGCAAACACCTGCCGGAATATTCATCAGCCAAGAAAAATATACTAAAGAACTCTTACAACGTTTTGGGATGGATCAGTGTAAACATGCTACTACTCCTATGGCTACTTCTATTAAGATTGATAAGGATGAAAATGGAGAACCTATTGATGATTCCTTATATAGAGCCATGATTGGTAGTTTGCTTTACTTAACTGCTTCTAGACCGGACATTATGTTTTCCGTTGGTCTTTGTGCTCGATTTCAATCACAACCTATGCACTCTCATTTTCTAGCAGTTAAACGAATTCTTCGTTACCTAGCCGGCACTACTTGCTTTGGTTTATGGTATCCAAAAGGACAATCCTTGGATTTTAAAGCTTATACTGATGCGGATTATGCTGGTTGTCGACTTGATCGCAAGAGTACTAGTGGTGGTTGTTTCTTATTAGGGAGAGCTTTAGTATCTTGGTTTAGCAAGAAACAAAATATGGTTGCCCTATCTACAACTGAAGCTGAATATATGGCAGCCGGGTCTTGTTGTGCTCAAGTGCTTTATATGCAACAAGTATTAAACGATTATGGTTTTACTCTTTCATCTACGCCTATTTTTTGTGACAACACGAGCGCTATAAACTTAGCACACAATCCTATTTTACACAGTCGAGCTAAACATATTGAAATCCGTCATCACTTTTTAAGGGATCACATCTCCAAGAATCATGTTTCCCTTCATCATGTTGATACGGAAGATCAATTGGCTGATATTTTTACAAAACCGCTTCCACTAGATCAATTTAACAAAATTAGGAAGCAACTGCTTATCACTCCTTTGGAAGATGTTTTCTTTGATATTTGTGCTACTTAAACAAAAACTCTTACTTGCATCATGATATTTTGGCTTTTAGATGGGACATCTAATTAAGGGGGAGTTTTTTTATTTCTAACAGATATCTTTTTGAAATGACAAAGGGGGAGAAATAAATATAAAATTAAAACTTAGAAAAAAAACTCAATCAATGAGTTTCATAAATAAACTCTTGGCTTTACATTGAAAGTTGCTATATTCCCTAGTGAATTGGATTTCATGTTCCATAATTCAAGGGGAATAATAAGCACACATTTTATAAATAAGAGGAAAAGCTACAAAAGGTAATCTAAAGGTATGAAACTCATATGGTTTATATTTCCTTCATTTATATTTTTGGAAATGTTTGTCATCTTCAAAAAGGGGGAGATTGTTGGCTAAATGGACATCTATAAATCCCTTTGTTTTGATTATGACAAACATTTCATTCTTATTGATCTAACGAGCTACTTGAGTGTGCAGGATTAAGGTGAATGCCAAAGCAACTAGGGAAATCCATATGCTTACATGTTTATGTTTTCATGCAATGTAATCGCTTTGTAAAAACTTGTACAAATATATAATGTACAAGTACTTAGATTGCATGTAAATCAAGCGTTAGATCTTCCCTATCTAAACACCACATTTAGATAAGTCATCCCCTTCAAATAGGATCACATATGCACACTCATACATATAATTAGTGCCTAAATTGAAACATTGAAACAGGATCAATCTCGGTCGACAAACTCCTCGACCGAGACACTGTCGGTCGACAATCTTCTCGACCGAGAAAGATCCAAAGTAGTTGTTAGACACAACAGACAAGTTAGTTGGCAGTTGGAGAAAGACGTTGCAAATCACTTGTTCCAGAGTGTCTGTCGGTCGAAAAAAGTTCGACCGAGTAGGTGTCTCGGTCGACCATTCCTCGACCGAGATTGTCTATGACAGCAACTACAGAATTAATTAATTAGCCGTTGTTAAAGCAACAACTTTGTACCTAACGGCTAGTTAAGCACTTAGAAACCCCTAGAAGTTGTCTAGAACGTCCTTAAGCATCCTTAGGCCATTCCTATAAATAGGACAAGCCATAGGACACTCAAACTCACTTGTTACACTTGAGAATTCTTTGAGCATACTTTGAGCAATCTGTTTGTGAGAAAATTGAGCATTGTGAACATTGGCTACTTCCTTCCTTAGCTCATAATTCGTGTCCTATAGGCTAGTATTTCCTACCCACTGCAATCACAAGTTCACACACTTGGTTAGGAGATCTATACGCTTGATCTAGGCAAATCAAGCCTTGGGCTACAAAGGATAAGTTGTAATTTCCTTTTTCCTTTCTTGTTCTCTATTACCGTTTGTACTCTCCTTGCTACTCCTAGGTTGGAGGCTGCTGATTGGAGAGGGTGGAGATCTTCTTGGTGAAGAAGGTGACTTTGAACTACTTCAGAAGGCTGGTGCAACGGGAGGTTACTTCTAGAGAGGAAGGCTACTTCAAGGGGGAGCTTGGAGTTACTTCAAGAAGGCTACCTCAAAGTTGGTGCACCTACTTCAAGTGAAGGCTGTTCAAAGGGTGTAAAGGAAAGTATTGTATTTTGTATAAATCCTTGGGAAGGTAATAAAATAAATACTTTCAAAATCCTGGTTGGGTAAGCAACCGGGTAGTGGACTGACAACTTTAGTAGTTGCTAAAGTCGGAACCACTCTAAACACCTGTCTCCTTCTTCCAATTTTCAATTGTGGTTGTTTGAGTTCAATAAATTGTTAAAATTATTTAAAAACTCTATTCACCCCCCTCTAGTGTTTTTCACCCATCACCACTTGGGAGAAGCTTCAAAATGCTTTTCTAGAAAAGTTCTATCATCCTTCTCTCACTTATGAAATTAGGGGTCGTATAACAATGTTCACTCAGGTCTCTGGAGAAACCCTTGCTGAAGCATGGGAAAGATATAAAGAGCTTCTACGCAAGTGTTTACATCATGGCATTCCCAAGAATCAACTCATCGAGATTTTCTATAGGGGTGTGGACGACGATATCAAGAGATTCTTAGATTCCTCATCTGGAGGGAACTTCATGCGTCAAAGTTATGACAGCGCATGGAAGGTTGTCACCCTTGGAGCTGAAAATCAAGCAAATTGGAGGAGATCGGTAGGTAAAGGAGTGTTGAAAGTAGCTATGGTTGAATCCATCCCAGAATACAAGTCTATCCCTAAAACCCTCAAGCTCTTAGTAGCCAAGCAAGATCATATTGAAACATCTCTTGCTGCAATTGGAAGAGGACGTCCACCCATTCAACAACCAGAACAGATCAAATCTGCTTCACTGTTCTGCAAAGCATGTAAAAGTACTGATCATTCCACTTTAACATGCAATCTTCTCTATGTTGTGGTTCTAAGCAATGCATGTGGGCAAGGAGATAATGGTCAAATGTAAAATCTTAATGCTTTTAACACCATTCCTGGCCAAGGATACTATAATCCGAATCAAAATAGGAACCATCTAGGATTTCAATATGGAAACCCCTCTGGAGCGGTAAACTCACAACAATTTGGTTCGAACAATCAACAACGAGGCCCACTAGGATTCTAGTATAACCAACAACAAAATTTTGGGAATCAAGGAAACTATAAGGGAAATTTCCAAAATAGGAACTTCAATAGTTATTAGAACAACTCTCAATTCCAGAGTCCCAATCAAGTCCCTTACCAAAATCAACAACAAGGGCAGCAAACTGGAACCATCTCTTCCGATGACAAACTGACTACCATTGAGAAGATGCTACAGTCACAGCATACTATGATAGCTAACCATCAAACCTTGATAGCTAACCAGCAAGCACATCAGAAAGCTATTGAATCTCAACTAGCTCAACTTGCAGCTAGCGTAAAGCCACATGTTGGAACCTTTGTTGGCCAACCCGAGAATAATCCTAAGCACCCAGAACAACTGAAGGCTGTCACAACTAGGTCTGGAAAAGATTATTCTGATCCTCCTGTCAAGCCACCTGTGGTTATTACAGATGAGGATGAACCTATGATTGTACAAGACTCTACAACTCCTGAGTCTCAACCGAAAGGGCCAGCAACTACTGACAAGACAGACAAGGGAAATTCTGAAAAATCTGTTGTCGAAGAAACAGAAACATTTGAGCCAGAGGTGCCTTTATGCAAACCTTGTATACCTTTTCCAGCTCGTCTAAGGCAAACAAAGATTGATACACGTTTCAACAAGTTCAAAGAATCCATGAAAAAGCTTCATGTTGATATTCCCTTCTTAGATGCCCTGGCTGAAATACCATCCTGAACAAAATATCTGAAATCACTTCTGACAAGGAAATATATAACTAAAGAGCATGAGACAGTCAAGTTGGTGATAACTACTTCAGATATCATCCTGAGTAAGATGCCCAAGAAGCAGAAAGATCCAGGATCTTTTAGGATCTCCTACCATATCGGTGATTCTTCGTGTAAAGAAGGATTAGCATATCTTGGTGCTAGCATTTCCATCATGCCACTTAGCCTTTGCAAGAGGCTAGGGTTTGCTGAACTCCTCCCGACTGCCATGACCATACAACTTGCAGATAACACTATGACTCTACCTTTAGGAATTATAGAGGATGTCCCTGTCAAGGTAGGAAAAGATTCTTATGTTCCATGTGACTTTGTCATCATGGACATAAAGGAAGACACTAGATACCCTCTCATATTTGGACGTTCATTCCTCGCAACTGCAAGAGCTCTGATCGACATTGAAGCAGGAACTTTGTTACTCTGATTAGGTAAAGAAACTCTCAAATTCAAAGTTTTTGAAAGTATGCGAAGACCAAGCATGCAAGAGGAAGTCTACTTGATTGAGTGTGTAGAGAAGATGTCACTCCTTATGCAGGAGGATTATGAACAAGAAGATCATTTAAGGATGACCCTTACTAATCCGAATGCAGAAAGTTTAGATGAAGAACGAGTAAAGAGTTGTGTTTTCCACCTCGATGCTACTAAAGAAGATCCTGAAGTCAAAATCGAAGAACTCAAAGCTATAGAAGTTACTGAAGAACCATGTGTAGAGCCAAAAGCTCCCAAAATGAAGCCCCTACCGAAAGGATTGAAATACACATTTCTAGATGAACTCAAGGTCTATCCCGTCATAATAAATTCAGATCTGATGGTAGAACAAGAAGATAAACTTTTGAAGGAATTGAAGGAAAGAAGAAAAGCAATCGGCTACAAGATGAGTGATCTCGCTGGGGTCAGTCAAGCTCTATGCATGCACAAAATCCCCATGATGGAAGATCACAAGCCAACTATTGAACATCAACGCAAATTAAATCCAAATATGAACGAAGTAGTCTGTCGTGAAGTTATTAAACTGCTCACTGCTGGGATAATCTATCTGATATCAGATTCACCATGGGTGAGTCTCGTGCATGTGGTCCCAAAGAAAGGTGGAACTACTGTAATACGAAATGAAAACGATAAACTCATCCCCACTCAAACGGTTACAGGGTGGAGGATGTGCATTGATTACAGGAAGTTAAACAAGGAAACTCAAAAGGATCATTTCCCAATGCCTTTTCTTGATCAAGTATTAGAAAGATTGGCTCATCAAGAATATTTCTGTTACCTCGATGGTTACTCTGGATTCTATCAAATACCCATACATCCAGATGACCAAGAGAAAAATACTTTCACATGCCCATTTGGAACATACGTATTTAGAAGGATGCCATTCGGCCTCTGCAATGCGCCTACAATTTTCCAGCGTTGCATGGCAGCCATATTCGTTGGTCTAACTGAAACGATCATGGAAGTTTTTATGGATGATTTTTTGTGTATGGAGATTCTTTTGACTCATGCCTTGACCACCTCTCCCTGGTCCTCAAACGGTGTAAAGAAGCACATCTTGTATTAAATTGGGAGAAGTGTCACTTTATGGTAAATGAAGGCATTGTCCTCGGCCATAGGGTCAGTAATCGAGGAATCGAAGTGGATAAGGCCAAGATCAAAGTGATTTCCAAACTCTCTATCCCTATTAATGTAAAGGAAGTTCACACATTCCTAGGTCATACAGGCTTCTACAGACGATTTATAAAGGAATTCTCAAAGATAACCAAGTCCATGACGAACTTGTTGCTAAAGGACACTGAATTCAATTTTGATGAAGAATGTGTCAAAAGTTTCAACAAATTGAAACATGCCCTTACGAAAACACCCATCATTAGAGCTCCTGATTGGGATCACCCATTTGAAATTATGTGTGATGCAAGTGACTATGTTGTGGGAGCTGTCTTAGGCCAATATATAGAAAAGAAACACTATGTGATCTACTATTCATCAAAAACCCTCGATGAAGCTCAGAAGAATTATGTAACTACCGAGAAAGAATTTCTTGTGGTCGTGTATGCCTTTGACAAGTTTAGATCCTGCCCCATTGGTTCAAAAGTCATTGTCTACATGGATCATGCTGCTATTTGTAACCTCCTGGCAAAGAAATATGTTAAACCTAGGTTAATTAGATGGATTCTCCTCTTACAAGAGTTTGATTTGGAGATAAAAGATAAGAAAGGTACAGATAATGTCGTGGCAGACCACCTCAGTCGTATCCACGCCCTAGACATGGAGAAGATCCCCATCAATGATTCTCTTCCATATGACTAGCTTATGAGAGTTTTAGGGGCTATCCCTTAGTACGCGGACTATGTGAACTACCTGGCTGCTAGTGTCATCCATCCCGAATGTACTGGAAATTCACTGAAGAAATTTATGCATGACGTGAAACAATACTACTGGGATGAGCCGTACCTTTTCAAACTATGTGTTGATGGTATATACAGACGATGTATTGTTGAGGAAGAAGCTCAACCTATCTTAGAGCAATGTCACTCAGGCCCAGTTGGAGGCCACATGAGTTCCAAGAAAACTACCTTAAAGGTTTTACAATACGGTTTCTTTTGTCCAACCATATCCAAAGACTCCTATGACTTTGTTCTATCATGTGACAAATGCCAAAGAACAAGTAACATAACAAAGAGAGATGAGATGCCACTGAATTTGTGGCAAGAAGTCGAGATATTTGGTGTTTGGGGTGTGGACTACATGGGTCCATTCCCATCCTCTCATGGATTTTCATACATCCTAGTGGCAGTTGACTACGTCTCAAAATGGGTTGAAGCCATACCAACGGTCACTAATGATTCCAAACCTGTCATCAAGATGTTCAAAGATATCATTTTCCCCCGATTCGGAGTTCCACGCACTGTGATTTCCGACGGAGGTTCTCATTTCCTAGAAAGAAGCTTTGAAGCATTGCTGAGGAAATATGGTGTAACTCACAAAGTAGCCTCACCCTACCATCTAAAAACTAGTGGATAGGTAGAGGTTTCTAACCGTCAACTCAAGGCTATTTTGGAAAAGACTGTAGGTCGCAATTGGAAAGATTGGTAAGTAAAAATCAATGACGCCTCGTGGGCCTACCGAACTGCTTTTAAAACTCCCCTTGGGACTACACCTTTTTGACTAATCTATGGAAAGTCATGCCACCTGCCGGTAGAATTGGAACACAAGGCATGGTGGCCAATAAAACAACTAAATCTTGATATGAAAGAAGCAGGCCAAGCCAGGATTCTGCAACTCCAGGAGTTGGAAGAACTCCGAATGACAGCTTACGAGAATGCTAGAATCTATAAAGAACGCACAAAGTTGTGGCACGATGGCCATCTCAAGAGGAAGGATATTCAAGTGGGAGATCAAGTCCTACTAATCAACTCAAAACTGAGGTTATTCCCAGGGAAACTCCATTCTCGCTGGACTGGACCATATATTGTTAAGAGTATCTACCTGCATGGTGCTTTCATTTTATGGAGTGAAAAGTCAGGAGATGTTGTGGCTAATGGCCAACGTTTGAAAATACTTTTCACCTCAGCCGACACTGGCATCAATGCACCACTGGATCTCTCCAACCCAAGATTACATCCACCTTAAAAGTTGAAGAAACCAAGTCGAGCCATCGACATAAAACAAAGGTGCTTTTCGGGAGGCAACCCGATCAATAAATTTGTATTTAGTTTCAATTTTGAATTTTTGCTTAATTTTGTTTTTACTTTTCTTCTAGATAATTTTGCACCAAATAAAAATTACATCACGAGATTCTATCTTAAGTTTTGATTGGTCTTTATTTTCAAGATTTTGAGATGGAGGACGCACGCTGATTAGAACGCAACCATGTCTTGTAGTCCGACCAGCTTGAATTTTCCCCTCCATCTCAGATTTAGAGTTTGCTCAGGACGAGCAAATTTCTAAGTTCGGGGTGGAGGGTGGGTGGTACGTACTTAACTTTCCACCTTCACCCTTAAGATTTCATCGTTGCATTTTTGACCAAAATTTTCAAATTACCAAAATTTTCAAAATTTTTAGTTTTTTCAAAGAACTGCACAGAAACTTGATGAAGTTTTGACACTTTTTGTTTTAATCTTTATGCATTTTGAATCATTACACCCTCCTTATTCAAAGAAGATCCTCAAAAGGACATTCTTCTAAAAACTAGCCTTTTGATTGAAATCATCTTGTGAAGCTTATGAATCCTAACAGCATGATCTTCATGCAAAAATGGCAAGTATCTGTAAAACTGATAGGGATCAAACACGTCATCCTTCCTAACTGGGTTGTGGAACAACAACGTGGAATCCCCACTATATCCTCATCAAATCATTATTTGAGCAGAGTACAATAAAGATAACAACCCGGTGCACAGAATTGTAAATCAAGTTGCATTCTGATCTGAACTCTCCTCTACACTTCTTTTATCAACTTCATACCCCTCCATCCATCAAAAAGAAACAAAAATAGCCAAAATAGTGCCAAACCCTAAGTTCGGGTGGCACGCCACCTTTTTCTATAACCGCTTCTTCCATACCCCTCGCAAATAAATAGGGGTGTACCACCAAGAAAAGATGCCAAAGCACACACAAAAATAAATGCAATCTCGAGTCGAATAGAGGAGAGATTCACACAAAAAAATGCAATCAATGAAATTGCAAATAATATAATAAAAATCTCGAGTCGAATATAGGAGAGATTTATATCTTCCTTCCATACCTCCCTTCACTCCCTTTTCTACCTAAAGGCACAATGAACGCCTCCACTATCTTGAAAAACACCAGTGTCAGATCAGGTACACACTTGTTGTTCTGCGGGTATGTTTGGACTCCTACAAAACTCTTTGACATGCTTGTTGTTGGAAAAAGTAAGGAGGAAGTGAAGTTGGAAAGCAAACTCAGGAACAAAGATATGATGTGTTCAGTGGTCTTAGGAAGTTGAGACACTTAGTCATACTGAGAAAAAAGAAAAAAAAAACAATCGTGATGTGAAGAGGAGGCAATCACATGATCAGAAAGTACTCATTTGGTGACTGTTTCAGATTTTGTGTTACTCGAGGACAAGCAACGTTTAAGTTTGGGGTTTTTTGATGAATGCATATTCATCATGATTTCCAGTCACCTTTTTGGAACCAATTTGATTCAATACATCCAATTTCATTTACTTATTCTCACAATATATAAAATTAATTAATCGGTTCAATTATCAAGAATATTAACTACATTTATATTGATTTTGTGCAGGTCTTGATGAGGTTCAATCATCATATGGAATTCATTCAAAGATCCTCTCAACTTTGGTCTTCACCTAACGGTTTCACCTAACAGTTTCACCAAACGTTTTGTCCTAGCGGTCTACCCATTCGGTTTTGACCTCTCGATCTTAGCCTTTCACCCACACGGTCCCCCTTCCATCATTCCCCCTTATACGGTCTCAAAACTACATGAGGCCAAACGTTCTCAAGACCGTTTGAAACCCATCGGTCTTTGAGACCGTTTGCATCGCCAAACCATTTGGACAACGAAACTGTTTGAACAATGAAAACCATTTTATGGTCATCGGTCCTCAAGACCGTTTGGACAATGAAGATGCAAGACCGTTTGGAGCCATACGGTCCCAAGACCATTTGCCCTCAAGACTGTATGATCACTGAAGACCGTTTGAAGCCAGCAAGAGGAGACTGGTTGGCGACTAACGGTTTCAAGACCGATTGGTGCCATACGGTCTCAAGATCGATAGGCCAGTAATTCCCAAGACCGTTTGGTCATTCGATTGATCTGCAAGACCGTTTGAAGGTGGATCTCCAAGACCGTTTGGATGTCAAACGGTCTCCAAGACCGTTTTCTCCAAACTGTTCAACCAGACCATTTGCTCCAAACCGTTTGGAGTAGGTTCATGTAGAAAACGTGAAGACCCCATCCGAGCCTATAAATAGGACCATAAGGGTCCTCATTTGGCATCGATTCTAGGACGTCGATAGGCTTCCCAAGTGCAAGGTTCGATCAGCTTCATCCTCCATGCCGCCCTCCACACCATCCACCTGCTCCTCTTGACGCTAAGCAAGGAGAAGAGACGAGAAGGATGGTGGAGAAGAAGCTCTACCCGGTCTACCTTGGCGGTTCCTCCTCCTCGTCTAGATCTGCCCCGACAGGACGTAGAAGACTGCATCATCTTCACCGAGCTGCGCCCACCTTCTTCATCATGCTCATGGTGGAATCTTCCCTCTCTCTTCTTCTTCTTATTTCTTGCATCATGAGTGAGTAGTTCCTTTTCACTGGGGTGCGGGGACTAGCCATGCTGCCCATGCATTCATGTCTTTTCATTTAACATTCCAAGGCAATGTATATAACTTTTCATTTCGTTGCTAATTGATATGCTTGTAGTTGATTACCTGCTCGCTTTCATCTTGTTCTTCTCTTCGTAGCATAGAATGTCGATTAATGAGGTAGTCTCCTTGACGAGAAATCTGATAGGGTTCCTTGAGGTCATAAGTGTGTGACCCATGAGGGGATGAGCCATCCAACCTACGGTGACACTTATGTGGTCTAAACATCCCTCAACGAGGACCACATCCTTAGTTGGATGTTGTATCTTCTTGTTAATCGTCGATGTTTGCTTGCAGAGTTATCACCTACATGCTTGTCAATTAGCGTGGTTGACTCCCGGACTAGAAATAGAATGGGGTTCCTCGAGGTCTTAAGTGTATGATCCGTGAGGGGAAGATACATATAGCCCACGGTGATGCTTCTGTGGTCTAAACATCCCTCAGGTAGGACCACATCCTTAGTTGGATGTTGTATCTTTGGAACCGTAAGTGCATGATCCGGATGGCGACGAGAAATTGGATGCCTAAGGGGATGCTTACGCGGGCCTAAACATCCCTCTGGGAAGGTTCACAGCAATTTCATTTGGATAGTTAGATGCTTACCTGGATGTTATGTGTTTGGATGTGTTTGCATGTGCAGTGGTGGTGAAACCCGATACCATCCCAGCAATTCCATATCATTTAATCTAAAACAAACTTTCATTCTGCTCATTTACTTTCCTGAAATTAGTTTAATTAACCTCAACCAAATCAATTATTCTAAGTATTAGTCTCACTTGAGCTAGATTCGACTGACAAATATTCTTAAAACTGTTGTCCTTTGGGATTCGATCCTTAACTATACTGCGATAAGACTCGTCTGCTTGCGGGTGGTATTATTGCACGAGGTATTGGTAGAATCTTGGGGATTTAAACCCCGAGTGAATTTGTTAGTGCGATATTTTCCACGTCATGGATCCCAGTCTTGACACAGATGCTGCTAATGCCAGTGTCGAATGTGATAATGATAACCCTCCTTCTTCTCCTTCTGTTGTTGCTTGCACTGTATCCCCAGCACAAGTCCCTAGAATTGGTCTCCAGTTTGGAAGTTTAGATGAAGGTATCTCCTTCTATTCTAGTTATGCTGGCAAGATTGGTTTTAATATCAGGAAAGATGACAACAGGTATGAATGAGGAACTAAGAATCTAGTTGGCAAAGATCTAGTTTGTGACAAGCAGGGTGAAATCAATCATTCTAAGAGGTCTAGAGGACTTTTGAGCCTGGTTTGTGATGAAATGGGTAACGTAGAGGATAATCTATCCAAGAAGCATAGGCATTCTGTGAAGATGTGTGGTTGTGGAGCCATGATCCGGTTCACACTAGATAAGTCCTCATCCATGTGGGTTGTGACTGCCTTTGTTGATGAACACAACCACGATATTGTTGATGATGCTCATCTCCATTACTTGAAGTGTAACTCATCTCTTAATGAAACTCAAAAAGAGATGCTTTCTACCATGAGTCAAGCAAACATTCCTGTATCGAGACAAATTGCATTGATAGCATTTGAGTCTTGCGGTTATGAAAATTTGACATTTACCAGTAGACAAGCTCATGGACACCTCAGTAGCAAGAGGAAAGAGTCGGCTAAATACGACGTTGACATGGTGTTGGATCGTTTTGCTAGGTTGAAGGTTTTGGATTCGAAATTCTTTTATACTTACCAAAATGATCGATTGTTGCTTGACACATTTGTTTTGGGCTAATCCTGTCTCTGTCAAAGATTGGGAGTTGTTTGGCAATGTGATTGTGTTCGACACCACTTACCGTACCAACAAATATTCTATGGTTTTTGGAATGTTTGGTGGTGTTGATCACCATTGCAAGACAGTCTTGTTTGCCTCAGCTCTATTGGTGGATGAGAAGTATGACTCCTTTGTCTGGGTTTTCAAGTAGTACTTACTTTGTTTTGGCAAAGAGCTGGTTTCCATCATAACCGATCAAGACCCTGCTATGAATTTTGCTATCATTACTATTTTTCCAAATTGCAAGCATCGCTTCTGCAGCTGGCACATCCTACAGAAGCTTCCCTCCAAGCTTGGTAGTCTTCCTAACAAGGATCAGATCATAATCTCTCTGAATGATTGTTTGTGGAACGTGGATGATGTCGATATTTTTTAAGAGAGGTGGGATTCTATAGTTCAAGAGAATGATCTGTCTTCCATTACTTGGCTTTCTAATATGTATGTGATGCATTGGGATTGGGTTCCGTGTTATATGCAGTCTTCTTTCTTTGCTGGCATGAGGACAACTCAAAGAAGGGAGAGCCTGAATGCATTCATTAGAAGCCATGTGAATAGTAGGAAGACTCTTTTTGAACTTGTGTATTCCTTAGAGACTGCTTACTCTCATGTGTAGGAGATTGAAAATTATAAAGATTTTGATGATGAGTACAGTAATCTTCCTTTGTCATCATTCTGGCCTCTGGAGTAGCAAATGAGAGGTATATACACCAAGTCTATCTTTAAGATCTTTCATTCTGAGGTTCATCAAAGCATGGTGTATAATGTAAAGGAAACATCAAAAGAAGGTGTCTTTGAGGTGTATCGTGTCGGTGGTTTTGGATCTCCTCGTACCTTGAAGAAAGACTCATCAAGTGAGATGGTGTCTTGCAATTTCTTCAAGTTGGAATTCAAAGGTATTCCGTGGAGGCACATTCTGTCTTATTTGAAGAGTTGTGACTTTTGTACTCTTCCCGAGCCATACATACTAAAGAGGTGGACTAAAGGATATATAGAACACCCTTTGATTTTTGGCAAAGCATCGGTTAAGCATCCATCCACTGGGAGGACACTTCAGCTTGTTTCTGCCTGCAATTCAATTGTCTACATAGTGTGTAGGAACAACGCTATAGATCTTTTCCATGAAAAACTGTTAGCTTTGTGAAAGGAGCTCTTAGATTTGGATCTTGCTGATACTGGTGTTGGTGTTGGTGTTACCGATTCTAACACAGCTTCTTCTTTTGTTGTCAGGGTCCATATCCCTAGTATTTCCAAAACTAAAGGGAGACCCAAATCGACTGATGTGAGGTTTAAATCTGGAGTTGAAATTGCTCAGTCTAAAAGAGAGAGGCGGTGGAAGAATTGCTTAGAGTTTGGAGTCAAACATGATAGCAGAAACTGCCCTATGAAGAAGTAGTTCATTCTTCATAGATACTCTTTCTGGACTTTGTGTTGTTGTTGTTTGCTACTCAACGATTATCTATGGTGCTACTCGTGTGTTCTATTGATGTTGGATGTGTATATTCATTATCTTATTTTGTTGTTGCTATTTCTATTCTTCGAGCTGCTAGTGTTGCCAACCCTTCCTTTCTACTACTGCTGTTGATTGGGAGCATCCTGGTGCTGCTAAGTGTGCTGCTCTTTTTTCTGATATCATGCGGTGGGAGTTGCTGATGTTGCTACTGTTCTTGATGGATGGTTGTTTTTAGTGTAGTTGTAGTTGATTAGTGTGTGAGTGAGGCATATTCAAATCTTTAATGGGTTGTTCTTGTGTAGTAATTTGAAATTGATTTGTAATCCTTCATGTATTTTGACTTGTGTTTGGAATCTATTGTTGTGTTACCTTGAGCTCCAGAAGTTGTATGTATACATTGATTATGTTACAAAGAATATTTTTTGATCAGATGTTACTCTTTGAAGAATATTTGTTTCTCTTTGTGTCCAATGAATACTCTTTCTTTTGAAATACTTACATTTATGGATTAGAATAGTTACTTTCATGTTTGCACAATTACTTACAAAATGTCAGTTTGTTACTATGTGATTCACATACATTGGTTTCGTCTATTTGACTTACCTTCCTCCACAAGAGTTACTTTACAAAGTATAACAGTTACTTTTTGAATGCACAGAGTTACTTTTACGTGGTCTTAGTTACTCGTAGTGCTCTTACAATTACTCTAGGTGTTCTTATAATTACTTTATCGATGACGAGTTCATCTCTTTTATTTGTCTGTGAGTTCTCATATAGATACTTTTTTTTTGGAATAGAACACTTGCTTTCGTGTTCGTACAGTTACTTACAAGATGTCCCTGTTACTCTGTGTTCTATACACATTGTTTTTGTGATACGTGTTTTACCTTCCTCTGTTAGAGTTACTTTTACAAAGTATAAGAGTTACTTTTTTGAATCATAGTGTTACTTTTCTCTATTGTCACAGTTAATCTTAGTGTTCTTACAATTACTCTTAGTGTACTTACAATTACTCTTAGTGTTCTAACAGTTACCCTTAGTGTTATTATAATTACTTTATGGGTTACGAGATCATCACTCTTCCTCTTGAGTTAGTTTATTTTGACAGGATAACTGAAAGTATATATCTTCATACAAAACCACAGCAGCTATTCATGTAAGAATACCACAGACAAAGCATAAAACGTTATCTATTAAACCCAGAAATACTCCTATTTATAATATGATTTAGATTAAATGTATTTTTAGGCTTGCAGCACATAAGTAAATGTATCTCATAGCAGTTACATATCATAACTCCAGAACCAAATTGTTCAAATTTAACATTTCACTTAATAAATCAGTATTCAGCTCGAATTCAGCCATCTGTCGAGGCTTGAAATAGCTTCTTCCTCCGTGCCTTTTTCTTCCTGCACATCTGTATCTGTTGCTTGTTTCTGCTCTCCTTCTTGCTTTTTCTAACCCTTATCTGCTTCTTCCTGGTGTTGTTCAGTTGGACCTTCTTTGGTGTCATCACTTGCATTATTTTCATCTTCTTGTACTGGCTGCAGCTACCCCCTTGCAATCATTCTTTGAAAAATGTCAGTCCTTATTGCTGGCATGTCTTTGTAAGTGAAGTCCATATGTTTTTCATTGACCAGGCATTCAAGGTACTTCATCACGAAGACCCCACAGTCAAGTGAGTCTTCTTGCTGCTGTGGGCACAGTGGGTACTCCCGCTCCCACTGTGACAGTTGCCTTCCTTTTTCTGGTGCCCCCCTGAAGAATTCGTGCACAATACCCACATGCAGGAAAAAACACAACTTTTATTAATTATTAATCAAAAAACATTAATACTTTCAACCCATTACTAACAGAGTTACTTTTTCATCGCTTACCCATCTAATGAATTCTTTTTTTGACATGCTATTTCCACTCATTGAGTTATAAGACCGGTGCGCTCCATCCCTGAAGCTTGCTTCATACAAGTGCCAGTGGTTGTCGTTGTTTAGTACGGTGAACACCGAGTCCATTGTGTCCCAATATTTCAACGGAACATTGAAGAGTGGAGATGGCATGTCAATCTGCTCCAGGGTGATGTTCTCAACATCAAATGCCAATTTATGCTGCAAATGTAGAATTTAAAAATGCACATCTATAAGTTTCAGTTTGTGTTTCTATTTTGTAATTTTTTTTTTTTGAAAGGGGGACGGGAAACCCTATGATTGGGGTTCCCCGTTTCTATTACTAAGAAATCAAATCAAGGTCTACAAGATATTGCAAGCTCAAAGGAAAATGACTCGACAAAGAAAACCTAGCTACATGCCCCCGACGTGCCAAATTGGCCACCTCGTGGGCTACTCTGTTACATCTACGATTAACATAATGCAAACTGCAGAAAGCAAATTGATGAATCAACTCTTTGACGTCTTCTCCAATGGCTCCTATATAGTCATGCCGCTCCTTCTTGCTTGTGGATGCATGGACACCCTCCAAGGAGTCCGCCTCAACTTCAATGTCGTCATATCATTTCTCCTTTGCCCAATGCAGTGCGCCTCTAATTGCTAACAGTTCTGATGTTGCGATGTCCGTCCCTGCGCTAACCTTCTCCCCCATGAACTCCACCAGTCTTCCCATATCATCCTTGACCGCCCATCCAATCCCCGCTCCCCCGTCCTCCCCGACAGATCCGTCGACATTAATCTTTCGCCTACCTTGCAGTGGCTTTGTCCAGCCACCACTCCTCCCGACAGCTCTCCCCGTGCCACCACCTCCCTCACTCCTCTTCCTGTTACTGTCTTCCCCTCCGTCCCGTTCCACTCCCCTGTTGTCCACACCACGTCATGCATCGTCAATGCTTCCTGCCCGCAGCGCTTCGTTGGTGCCTCCCTTAGCCCCGCCCCCCGTTGTATCTCGTCCCCTCCTCGACGCTGTCCCGGTTCTATGATCATGCAACGCTCCGTTGCCTTCCTCATTATTTACACACCCTGCCGTTTCGTCGCCAGTGCATCCATGCACCACCTCGTTCCCCAGCCCCTCTCGTTGAGATGTGTCATTCGTCCCTGCCCCTTGCTGCTGTCCCAATGCTCTGTGCCCTTCCTCTCCCCCCTTCTCTCTTTGTTGCTGTCTTCCCCCTCACATCATCATCAACACACCCCTTAACATATATCCACTTTTGACGTCGCTGTTTTGGAACGTTAGTATGCATCTAGATCTCCACGCCGTCCACAAGCCACCATGTACACCTTTTCTTCCATGGAACTCCTGTCCAGTGCGTCGCCCACTGCCGAAGTTATTTCCTCATCCCTACATTCTTCCACCCACGCTTGCACTTCCCGTGGTGTTTGCTCCCAAATTTCCACAGCGTTGGGGCAACGAAATAACATGTGCGGTATTGTCTCCTTCTTGGCACCACACAACATGCAAGTACCATCTTCTAGGCAGTGTCGATCATATAGCCGCCCCCTTATAGCTAAGCATCTCGTGCATGTCCTCCATAGAAAGTGGGTTGTTTTTGGACTCCATCCCGCATGCCAGATTTTCTTCCAAAGATCATCCCCTCGTCGCTGCACAAATCTCCTCGCTTCCTCTTTCCCAAGTAGTCCCAGCCAGTACGCTGACAGTACCGTAAACTCCCCATCCTTTGAAGGCCACCACATAAGGCTATCTTGGGGTTGCCGCCAGCTAAGTTGGATCACACATATTCGTTTAACATAGTGTTTTGGAAAACAATCTTTGACTTTCTCAACCTCCCATTGAGTGCCATCTTCTTTCATCAGTTCCCTTACTGTGCAGTAGTTTGGTCCCTCCGCTCTTTTGAAATGTGCAAGTGTATCATCTTCTTTCGGCAGCCATTTATCTTCCCAAATATCCACCTCCCTCCCATCACCCACCCTCCATTGTATCCCTTCCTTTAGTAGTGCCTTTGCTCCCCATAGACTCTGCCAAGAATAGATGGGATTGTAACCCCTTCTCGCTTCCCATATGGATGACTTTGGATAATACCTGGCCTTGAGTACTTTAGTCACAAGGGCTTCCGAGTTGTTTGCTATTCGCCACAGCTGCCTAGCCAAGAGAGCTTGGTTAAAAGTTTGAAAATCTCTGAATCCCAGTCCCCCCTGTCTCTTGGGCCTGCACATTCTCTCCCAACTTAGCCATGACATCTTCCTTTTTTATCTTTTGCTCCCCACCAGAATCTAGCCACCATCCTCTGTATCTCTGCTATGCTTCCCATAGGTAGCTGAAAAATACTCATAATGTATGTGGGTATTGCCTGGGCTACTGCTTTGATTAGAACTTCTCGTCCTGCCTTTGATAATAGTTTTTCTGACCACCCTTGAAGCTTCCTCCAAATCCTGTCCCGGATGAAGCTGAACACTTGCTTCTTGGACCTTCCCATGGCTGTCGGGAGACCCAGGTAACTTGCGTGCCTGTCCACCACTCGCACACCTAGCAGCTGTCTCAACTCCTCCTTCTTGTCCACCTTCACCCCTTTGCTGAACACAACCTCCGTCTTAGAGAAGTTAATCATTTGATCTGATGTCTGTTCATATTGGCTGATAATCTCAGCTATCTTCAGACATTCGGCAGTGGTTGCTCTAGCAAACAAGATGCTATCATCTGCAAAGAAGAGATGTGAGATACAGGGCGTGCCTCTACATCGCTTGATGCCATGTAAGAGACCATCATGGGTAGAAAAAGTGATCAAGGTTGAGAAAGCTTTAGCACATAAAATAAAAAGATATGGGGAAAGAGGGTCACCCTGGTGAAGTCCTCGTGCCGGCTTTGAACTTTGGGTCCTGTCTCCATTAATGGCAAAGGCATGCTAGATGGACGTTATGCATTCTTGGACTTTAGACCTCCACTTCCGCCCAAACCCCATCTTCTCCATGGTGACATCTAAAAAACTCCACTCCACTCTATCATATGCTTTGGACATGTCCAATTTCAACGTAAGGCTGCCTTTTTTCCTTCCCTTGTCTCTCTTCATAGAATGGAACACTTCATATGCAATTAGGGCATTATCCGTTATCATTCTTCCTCGTACGAAGGCACTTTGATTCTCGGACACTATAGAGTTCATAAGAGGCTTTAATCGGTTCGCCAGGACTTTGGATGCTATCTTGTACACCACATTGCATAGGCTAATCGGTCTGAATTCCCCTATGTTCTTTGGCTTTTCGGTCTTTGGGATGAGAACAACTAGAGTATCATTCACCTCTACAATGCTTTCCTCTCCTTTCCACCACCCCTTGATATAGCTAGCCACATCCTTCCCAACAATTCCCCAAAATTTTTGATAGAACATCACCTTCATGCCATTCGGTCCAGGAGCTTTATTAGGATGCATCTGTTTAAGTTTTGCCCACACCTCCTCATCCTCTATGTCCTTCTCTAGTTCCTCTCTTTGTGCCTCCGTCACCATCTCCCGCAGCCCCTTAGTAGCCACCTCAAAACCTGTAGGGTTGCTGGTTTGAAACAAATTTGTGAAATGTTTCATGATGATTGCAATGATATCCCACTCTTGTGTCTTCATAACCCCTTGCTCATCCTCTAAGCCTTCAATGTGATTTCTCCTCCTCCTGTTGGACGCTTTTTGGTGGAAATATGTTGTATTTTGGTCTCCCTCTTTCAGTTCTTTGACTCTTACCCGGGCAGCCCAATATTCCTCATTCTTCTGTAGCCAGTATTGTAATTCTTTTGATTTTTCCTCCGCCCGGTCAAGGTTCCTTTGATCCGGTGGAAGAGCTTGTAACCCCTTGAGTTCATTCTCCAGCTCCTTCACCTTCTTTCTCCTTTCCCCAAACTTCTCAGTTGCCCAAGCTTTTAGGCTCTCCTTACATTGCATCAACTTGGTTCCCAACTCCCTCCCTACAGCAGCTTCCCATGCCTCCTTAATAAAAATAGAGAAATCTTCCTCCCCCACCCACATGGGTTCAAGCATGAAGTGCCCTTTCCTCCTCTTATTATTGTTTCTCCTATCCGCCTTTAGGATGATAGGTGCATGATCCGACTCATATATGGGTAGATTTGTGACCTTACAATATGTGAAAAGGTTTCTCCAGCCAAGATCAGGAAGGAATCTGTCAAGTCTCTCCTTTACCAGTGTTCTCTCAGTAAGTCCTCTTTTCCACGTGAAGACATTTCCTTCAAAGCCAATATCCATCAACTCGCAGTCATCTATAGCATCTCGAAAGTCCTTCATGAATCTGTCTTCTTTTGGTGGGCCTCCTTGTTTCTCCGCATTTGACACAATCTCATTGAAGTCCCCAAAGAAAATAATGGGCTCATCTGTTTCACCCTTTATCCTCCTCATCAAATCCCATGTCTTGTGCTTTTCTGCCTGTTGTGCCCAGCCATAAATGCCCACTGCTCTCCATGTTGTTCCCGTGGAGTTATTTTTAATCGCAGTTGTAACATGCCTGTGAGAGTAGTTTACCACCTCCACGTCCGCATCTTTCCACCAAAATCCCATGCCACCTTCCCGCCCCACACTCGATATGCACAAACCATCAGTGAATCTGCAACTACGCTTTACGTCCTCCAATTTCCTGTCGGCGATCATAGTTTCCATAACAAAAACTATGTTTGGGCGCTCTCTCCACACCCAAGCACGGAGAGCTTTGCACGTGTCAGGGTCTCCCAATCCCTGACAGTTCCAGCTGAAGATTTTCATTGTCCTTCGCGGGATTGGACTCTGCCAATCTCCTCTACTTGAGTCATGATGACCCCAACTTTGTCCGGTGTGTTCTCACTGAGCATCATGTGTCTCTTTTCCCCGCAGTCCTTCAAAGGCAGCACATCGAGGTCCATGTCACAAACCTCTCCGTTCCTCCCCCTCTTTCCTGTAGCCTGTTCCCACACCACCTCCTCTTCCGGAATTCCCAAGCGCACTCCTCTACTCATTTTGTAGACCCATGGTTGATGGCGTTTTTTCCCTTTGGACTGTTTGCTTCCCCCTTTCCCTTTATAACCAATCTCCTTCTTTCTTTGTGCCCTTGTTAAGATTCTTTTTGTTTTATTAAGAGTATCCTCAGATGGATCGGCAGCTTGCATGTACCCTCCCTCGAACACTCTCTCCTGCACATCTGGCGTCGCCTTGTAATTGAATTTGCTTGTGCCCTCCTCAGTGCAATTGAAGTCAGTCCTCTCCCCGGTCTTCTGATGCTGATCTATGCCATGGGATGCAATACTGCCTGATGCTGGTTGCTGGTTACTGGTGTATGATGCGTCAACGTACTCTGGCGCTTCTTCCTCTTCCTCCCCCGGCGTCATCTCCGGTGCTACCTCGCACAAGCGGACCTTCCCCTGCAGACCCAGGAGTTCTTCTTTAGTATACCGCCGCGTCACCTGTTCTCGCGACGTTCCCCAGTTTGTGTTACTTCCGTCGTGCTGATGGCGCGCCCACCCATCGTCTGCCTCTCGATCAACTGCCTTCTTCTTTCCTTCCCCGCGAGTGCCCCTTACTGAATTCCGTCTGCCCTGCGTTCCCTCTCCCCTCTCGATTTCCACACGCCCCACCCCCCAACCTTCTGGTTCCGCGCTCGATGTCTTCCCTCGCCCCTCCCCTTCCTTCCCTCCAGCGACGCCCCTCCCCGCAGTGTGCCGCTCCCTACTAGTAGTGGTATCCCTTCCAACCTGCACCTTCCTCCCTCCCTCACGACTCGTTCCTTCTTCCCACCCCGCTACCCCCTTCTCTATTTTGCCTTCTCCCCCCGTCGCTCCCCTGACACTGCTTCCTTCTTCCTCCTCTCCCGTTCGGCTTGTCGCCTCCGCCTCCTCCTTTTTCTTGAACGTGAGCTTTTGTCGTGCCCCTCCCCCTCCTGTCTCCCTATCATCTTCTGACCTGTGTTGCTTCCACGGAGATGCACGCAGCCACCTTCCCCACCGTTGCTGCTGGGCACCTTCCTCCGATTGGCCATCACAGTCCTTGTCGAAATGCCCTAACATGCCGCAATGGAAGCAAAACATCCCGAGCCTTTCGTATTTGACTTCAACCTCCACAATTCGCCCGCTCTTCACCTTTAGTTTTAGGGATCTTCTTAGAGGTCGTGTAACATCAATCACCACTCGGACTCTGACAGACGAGTCCCAGCCTGACCCGTCGCGATCCGTTGCCACCACGGCACCGACTCGGCCCACAATTTCCTTCACCGTCGCTTCCCCTCGGTACCCCAACGGAAGCCCATAGAGTCGTACCCAGAATGGTGTATTGTTGATTTGCAGACATCCCAGTTGTTCCTCCTTGTCGATTTCTTTTAACAGCAGCAAACGACCATCGAAGTTCCATGGTGCGCCTTCCAGCACACATTGTTTGTCCCGCCAATGTGAGAATTGCATGACAAAGACGTCCCCTTCTAGTTTCTTAAAGGCCACCGCTTCACGTAGGCTCCACGCCTGCGTCAATGTCCTCTCCATTGCCTTCAGGTTCAAAGATCGGTTCGTGAGCAGACGCCCCACAAGTGCCAACTCCATCTGGTCTTCCCCCTCATCGCCGTCGCACAACAAGCTGCCATCAATCGGCGCCTCCTCGTCGTCCGACAACCTAAGCCCCGCGCAACGCTCTGCCAGCTCCGTCGCGATGGAGCCAAGACCCAAAGCCCACCTGCATAAGTGTGTCTTACTGGAGCATAAGTGCTCATGCAGTGCCACGTCAAACCGTTCTTCCTCCGCTTGCTTGTGCTCGCCTTGAGCATCTGCACAAAGCAGTCCAGAACCTGAAAAAAAAACCACAAGATTTTTTCTTTAGCAATCCAAATTATTATTTCAAATAGTTACACTACATTTTGGCTCTTATAGGTGATTGCGTCATTTGATCTTTGTTTAATAGGGCAGCGAGGTCCTTCCCCATGCACCAAACATTATCGCTGAATTTCCACTCTCGTTTTGACCTACCAATCATTCATAGATGTGATACATATGAAATAGATATTGAATAAGTAATGTTTTATTTTGTACACTTGACAAAATAACCAATTCTTACATTTATTCGATATTTTCCATGAAGTGATGGACAATTTATTTGGTTTCCTTTGTTTTGAAATGCTCAAAACCTATGAAATTTGTCACCTTGTGCTGTCAACAACAAATTGCATTCAATGTTAGAATCCATCTTCATTCCTATAGTCAATCTATCAATCGTATAGTTACTCTATCAATCATATAGTTACTTTTTATGTCGCATAGTTACTCTGTCAATCGTATAGTTACTCTTTATATTTCTACAGTTACTCGACTATGTCACATAGTTACTCTACTAATTCAAATAGTTACTCTTTATGTTCATATAGATACTCAAGTACTGATATACTTTCCTCCCTCCTTTTTTTGATGTTTTTCTCTATGCTCCCTATTATAGGCTCTGTCATCTTCTTTCTCTTTGTCAACTTTTTTCTGGGATCCTTCTTTCCTTCTTCTTCTTCTTTGCTTGATTTCTTTGCATGTTCCCTTTTTTCTTCGCCTTTTTCTTCTGCATCTCGTGCACATCTTGCTTGGGCAGAGACATCAGCAGCTTTTTCTTTGTCTTTTTCTCTACAACACCAATTTGTTCATCAGTACTCTCTTCTTCAGATCCATTATGTTCCACATACTTTCTTTTCAGCCTCATCTTGCTTGGTTTTCTCAGTGTGTATCCCTTCTCCACACCTTCTTTCTTTTCTTTGTCTGGCATGTCCATATCCTTCTTTCGAAGCACCTCAAACCTATCTTTGGGTTCATCAACATTTACTGAGGCAAACCCCTCAGCAAATTGTTCGAATCCACTTGCAGGTGATCATGCTTTGTCACTTTCATCTCCCACCTTCCTCTTCATAACTCTGTTTTCTTCCTCTAGTTCGGCTATTCATTTTTCTAGCCTCTTATTCTCCTTCTTCAGGTCACTAAATGCTTCAACAGCTATCTTTGTGCAGATCTCCTTCTGCATTTTCAGCTCCTCCTCTAGTCGGTGGATTCTTCCTTCCAGGGTGGAGTTCTCAGCAGTTCCTCCTTTGTCGATGATTGGCTTTGTTGGCGCCTTATCCGTCGTTGGCTTACTTTTTGCCCTTTTTTCCGCTAGGTAATAGGGTAAGTCATCTACTCTTCTTGAAGCTTGCCAATCATCTCCCTGATCCAACTTCATCCTTTGAAAAACCTAGCCAAATAAATCAAACAATGTGTCACAATTCAAACATATAGGATTATGTTGTATATTAGCTTTGTAACAAAGAAGAAATATCCTTACATCTCTAGGGTTTACAATCCCTATTTCCATCACTTTCTCGACCGGTGCAGCCCACTTTTTTATCCTTGGCTTGGCGTCAAGGAAGGTTGGCTTTGCCATTTTCGTCATCTCATATGCCCAAACCTGCATGTAACAGAGAAAAATATAATGCATAAGTAAATGCCCCTAGGCATCATTGTAACAATCTAGACAAAAATAAATTTGTTCACTTACGCATAGGCACATGACACACTCTGTCGTGTAGAGTGTGGTCTTTCCCTTCTCCCCTCTCCTCCTCAGCTCAACATTCTCCTTCAACATTTTCATATTCTTGAAGATACTCCCATGAACCAGCTTTGCCCAATTCATTTGCCCCGTGGCAGTTACATCATCTAAGTAGTGCATGATGTAAATTGGGGTGCAATAGCTGGTATCTGGGAGTAGGAATGTTGCAAGCAAGTGCAGCATCCATGCCTGGCACATGTTTTGATTGTTGGTGGGGTCGTCTGTCTTGGCATATTATTGCCAAAGATTTGCCAAGTTGTCCTTGTGCAGGACATCCTTCTCCTTCAACCTTTTTGAGGTCTCACCTTCATTGCCATGTCTACTTGTTTCCCTAGCACTACTACATTTTTGGCCAATAACGTCGCTACCTATAGGGTCAGTTTTTCAAAATAACTGACATTATATGTTTACAAAAAATGCGGGCACCACTTAAGACCTCTTGGGTTGGTTTTCTTAATATAACTGACCTTATATTGTATCTCTATAGGGTCAGTTTTCCAAATAACTGACCTTATATGTCTATAAAAAATGCAGGCACCACTTAAGACCACTTCGGTCGATTTTCTTAAAATAACTGACCTTTTAGTGTATCTCTATAGGGTCGATTTTCCAAATAACAGACCTTATATGTCTATAAAAAATGTGGGCAACACTTAAGACCACTTGGGTCGATTTTCCTAAAATAACCGACCTTGTAGTGTATCTCTATAGGGTCGGTTTTCATTAAATAAATGACCTTATAGGCAATGGTATCAGAAAGCTGACCCATTAAGTTTCCCGCGGTGAAAATTTGCTCGATATTAGTTTCACGCCTCGATCTATAGGGTCGGTTTTAAAAAACCGACCTCAGAAGACTTCTAAGATAGTACTTTCCCGATCGAGAATTTTCTCGACCAAAATTTCTCGATCGACAAAATTCTCGACCAAGACAAAAATTTGGCTCCATTTTGCCTTCGTGCGTGTATAAGTACCTCTAGGGTTAGTTTTTTCCTTATAACTAACCTTGTAGGGCATCTTGGTTGACAAAATTCTCGACTGAGACAAAATTTGGCTCCATTTTGCCTTTGCGCATGTATAAGTACCTCTAGCGTTAGTTTTTACCTTATAACCGACCTTGTATGGCATCTCGGTCGACAAAATTCTTGACCGAGACAAAAATTTGGCTCCATTTTGCCTTCGTGCGTGTATAAGTACCTCTACGGTCGGTTTTTTCCTTATAATTGACCTTGTAGAGCACCTCGGTCGACAAAATTCTCGACCGAGACAAAAATATGGCTCCATTTTGCCTTCGCGCGTGTATAAGTACCTCTAGGGTCGGTTTTTTCCTTATAACGGTCGACAAAATTCTCGACCGAGATAAAAATTTGGCTCCATTTTGCCTTTGAGCGTGTATAAGTACCTCTAGGGACAGTTTTTTCCTTATAACCAACCTTATAGGGCATTTCGGTCTACAAAATTCTCAACCGAGACAAAAATTTGGCTCCATTTTGCCTTCGCGCGTGTATAAGTACCTCTAGGGTCGGTTTTTTCCTTATAACTGACCTTGTAGGGCATATCGGTCAACAAAATTCTCGACTGAGATAAAAATGCGGGCACCACTTCATCTGTAGCGTCGGTTTTCCCCTGTTAACTGACGCTATAGGTTAACTATAACATATCGCCCGCATTGGTTAGGTCTCCATTTCGATCAAAACCTGCTACTCTCACGCGGTGCTTTCCCAGCTTCTATTTCCGGCCATCGCTTCCGAACACGAGCCCACCCACCGCCGTCTTTCCTTGAGCAGCCACCGTTGTCTTGCCTTGAGCATCCACTGTCGTCTCGCCTTGAGCAGCCACCATCGTCGTATTGCCTTGCCGTCTCACCTTGAGCAACCACTGTCGTCTCTCCGACCCCCGTGGAGGCATCGAGTCCTCATCTGCAAGTCGCAATTTGCCATGTTCGTAGTATTTCATGCTTCCTCTTCGGCTATTTCACCTTCTGGGGCCCAGCGTGCCACTGGACCTGCTGTTCGGCGGCCTCTTCACGCTTCCTAGCTCGCAATGTGGGGGGTTCTAGCCAACGGTGGTGCGGTCAGAGTGGACGGCATGGTGAGCAGGGACCTACTCGCAGGTTCTTATGGGACCACTGCACCCTCCCCTCCATAGACTCTTATGCTCCACCGTATTCCTCTACCTTAGCTATTCCATGGCCATTGGAAACTCCAGTAGGCTCGCTTCTATGCTTCATTTCTTCCCAGTTTGATGATTTTAAATGCCTACCTACTACCTCCATTATTATGTAGAGGACTGTGAAAGGGTTACGAAGATGATCATGGCAGAATACTACTTACTAGCATTAAAAAGTTTGAATTTATTTTTTTGACAACTTGTTTTGGTCACTGTTTTTAGCTCTACCTCGACCATCATTGGTTTGTTGTTCTAGGGTGGCTTCAAGACCTGTAAATGGGTGTCATTGCAGCCGTATACACATAAACAATGTATTTTTAAAGTCTATTCAACACATTTTATACGACATCATTGCAGTCATATACCCACATATACTGAACCCTAGCCTCTTCAACTGTAGGTCTTTAACTGATCAACAGGGCAATCCAACAACCAGTCATCCTCTTGCTCACGGTTCTCTCATTTTCATCTTGGCGGCTTAGGTCAGTTACATTATTTTTTTCATTTTATTTGACTAGTAACCCAATCAATAATAAAAATATGTATTCTTTCATATCTACATTTTATTATTAGTCACATATGTAATCATTGTATACATTCTAGATATATGAGGATGGGAATTGTGTAGTCCAGATTGACACTTTAGGGTTTATAGATGAGATCATCAATGCATAATGTTTAACTTAATATATAAATATGACAATAATACATTTATGCATGTATCAACTTAGAAACTCATTCAAAATTTACTCATTAGGAGTAAATTTTGGATAGTCCCCGGTCTGGGACTATTTTTGGATATTTAATCTCACTTAGGATGTAACTGTATAATGTATGTTTAGTTTTGAAGAAAATTTCAGTAGGATTTCCTCATTTGTTCTCTGGGTACATATGTGAGTGGTTATTTTCCATTTATATCGGTGTACTTGGAGAACTTAGGGGAAATGCTGCTGAAATTTTTTTTTCAAGACTAAACATACATTATACAGTTACTAGTGAGATTAAATATTCAAAAATGGGATAGGTGGTACACTTTAGTATAAAATAAATTAACTTCCTATCAATAAAAACTTATAACTTATAGTATCAATATTAAATTCTTAGTTTTATAATTAATTTGAATGTGATATAGAAAATGAATCGAAGTTGGATGTTTATCAAGAACCCTTGCAGTCCAGAGTTCTCCAAAGGTCTTGATGAATTTATCAGATTTGCTGAGGAACATAGGAAACTACCTACAGATAGGCTATATTGTCCATGTAGAAATTGTGGTAACAATTTGAAAGTTGATACTGGTGAGGAAATTAAGAATCATGTCATATGCAATGGGATCATACAAGGTTATAATGAATGGTATTGGCATGGAGAGAAATTTAATTATGGATCAGAAAACGTCGATACTAATAGTTGTGGCATAGAAGATATAGGTAATCATGATAATGTCAATCATGAACCAATTCAGGATGACCCGATTCAGGATGATATGGTTGATGAGATGCTACGTAGTTGTCGGGACAATGTCATTGATCCACCTTCTTTATTTGCAAACATTGTCCATGATGTTGAAAAACCATTATATAAGGGTTGTACTAAGTTCACGAGGTTGAGTGGTGTGATGCGATTATATACTCTTAAAGCTCAAAACTGGTGGAGCGATAAGAGTTTCACTTCACTGTTGTCTTTGTTAAAAGAAATTCTTCCTGAAGGCAACGAGCTTCCAATTTCAACATATCAAGCAAAGAAAATAATGTGCCCAATGGGAATGGAGGCTAAGAAGATTCATGCATGTCCAAATGATTGTGTGTTATTTCAGAAGGACTGTAGTAATTTGATAAATTGTCCAAAATGTGGTGCGTCAAGGTATAAGACCACAAATTCAGCTAATGCTAAAAATGGCTCTCCTGCCAAGGTGATGTGGTATCTACCAATAATACCACGATTTCAACACTTATTTGTTAATACATAAGATGCGCAAAATTTGTCTTGGCATGGGGAGTTAAAGGCCAATGATGATGGTGTCCTACGACATGCATCTAATTCACCACAATGGAAGAAAATTGATTTATTATACCCTCAATTTGGTAAAGAACCAAGAAACTTAAGACTTGGACTCTGTACAGATGGAATGAATCCCTATGGTACATTAAGCAGCCAACATAGCACGTGGCCTGTTATGATTGTTATATACAATCTTCCTCCTTGGTTGTGTATGAAAAATAAGTATGTCATGTTGTCAATATTGATATCAAGGCCCAAGCAACTTGGAAATGATATTGATGTTTACCTTCAACCTCTAATTGATGACCTAATGAAACTATGGGAAGAAGGTATTATGACATATGATGCTTCACATAAAGAGATCTTTAGTTTGTGTGCTATGTTGTTTTGCACGATTAATGACTTTCCATCTTATGGAAATTTGTCTAGATATAGCATAAAAGGATACAAAGCATGTCATGTTTGTGAGGAAAATACGAATTCAATCCGACTGAAACATGGTGGTAAAATCATATATCTTGGTCATCAGAGATTTCTCCCACGAGTGCATCCTTATCGAAGGCAACACAAAACCTTTAATGGGTCAAATGAGGAACACAGTGCTCCTAAACCTATACTAGGAAATGTTGTATATGATAGGGTGAAACATATTGTTAATGAATTTGTAAAGAGTTCAAGTAGTCACACTCTCGCATGCGACAAATCTCTATGCAAGAAGAGGTCAATATTCTGGGATCTTCCTTATTGGAGATCTTTGGCAATTAGACATTGCATTGACGTCATGCATGTTGAAAAAAATGTTTGTGATAGCATCATTGGTACGCTATTGAACATACCAGGAAAGACTAAAGACGGCATCAAATCTAGAAAAGATTTAGAATTAATGGGTATAAGAAAAGAATTATCAGTGGAGATCAGGGGTCACCGCACATATTTACCACCATCTTGTTACATTTTGTCAAAGCAGGAGAAAAAGACTTTATGTGAGTGCTTGTATAATATTAAGGTTCCACAAAGATACTCTTCTAATATTCGTAGATTGGTATCAAAGAAGGATCTGAAGTTGATAGGTCTCAAATCTCACGATTGTCACACCTTAATGCAACAAATTTTACTTGTGGCTATTCGATCTACATTGCCGAAGCATGTAAGGTTTGCAATCACAAGACTCTGTTTCTTCTTCAATGAAATTTGCAACAAAGTGATACACCCTGATACTCTCGATAAATTACATATAGATGTAATTGTTACCATGTGTCAGCTTAAAATGTACTTTCCTCCTTGATTTTTTGATATCATGGTTCGTCTTGTAGTACATATTACAAGGGAGGTGAAGATGTTGGGTCCAATTTTCTTACACTGGATGTATCCATTTGAACGCTACATTAGTATTTTTAAAGGTGATGTTCAGAATCATTATCGTCCTGAAGGGAGTATTATTGAGGGTTATGTGGCTAGGGAGGTGATGGACTTTTGCAATAATTTTTTGAATTGCAATGAAACTTCTAGCGATCTAAAAAATTCCCATTACACTGAATCTTATTGTGGCAAAGGAACTCTGGGAGGATGAGTGAAAGGAATCAGTTGTGAGTTGTGGGAACAAGCACATTTGTATATTTTACACAATATTGATGAAGTTAGTAGCTACATCACAGAACATAATGATCTTATCAAGAGAAATCATTCGCGATCCAGTTCAATGTGGCTTGCAAGAGAGCATAATCGAACATTTATTAGGTAGTTTGAAGAGAAAGTCTTTAATCAACTATCTGAATCACCGAATAATGTTGCTGAGAACATAAAATGGCTCGCCTTTAAGCCAAAAATGGATGTCATGTCATATGAAGGTTATGACATAAACGGATTTTCATACTACACAAAGCGTCAAGATGAAAGTAGTATAGTCCAAAATAGTGGGGTCACTGTTCAAGCTTGTTCGTTGTATTTTGCTAGTGCCAAAGATAAAAGACCAAGTGAAGCTAAGATGTCATATTACGGTGTCATTGAGGACATATGGGAATTGGACTATACAAATTTCAGAGTTCCTATCTTTAGGTGTAATTGGGTTGAAAACAACAAAGGAGTTTTAGTGGATGAGTTGGGTTTCAAATTGGTAAATTTTAAAAAGATTGGTGAGAAAGATGAGCCATTCATCATGACAGACCAAGAAAAACAAGTATTCTATATTGATGACCCGGCAAATAAAAATTGGTCTGTCGTTCTTCATGGAAAAAGACAGTTTACTGTGGATCTTATAAATGAAGAAGAATACTACAAAAAGTATGATGATTCTAGCCCGTTCTCAGTTGGTTTGCCAATGTAAATGTTAAAGATAACACCGATGAATACTATAAATGTCAAGACCATGATGAAGGAATTTTACTTGACTAACAACTCAACCAATACTAGAGGCATGTATTCTTTGAATTATTTATTTTATTATCATTCAAGCACGTAATCTCTTAAATATACATCATATATCATTCAACCACTTGTTATTTTATTATCACTTATGTTTCTTTTATCATGTATACTTGTAGGTTCTAAAATGGCAAGTGAAGATGAACATTCTAAGCATGAGCACCATGAGGATGGTAGTGGTGATTCTAAGAAAAGTAGAGGTCCCACACTGATGAGTAGGCTGCAGGAGCTCAGGGCCAAAGGGGAGAAATTGGCAGTCCAGTTTGATATCACAGGAGCACTGATTGGGGAATATGCTAGTGCTTTCAAGCATTACGTAGGGGCAACCGTGCACAGTAAGGTGGAAATAGATATAAAAAATTGGCATGATGTTTCTAATGTCTTAAAAGACCTCTTATGGAAAGATATATTTGTGAGTGGAAGTGATATTATTTTAATATGTTTTTGTTTATTGATTCTAATTTAGTTTGCTTGGAAAGACACATACTTTTCAAGATAACAATATTGCTTCTTTTGCATGTATAGGTTTTTTTTCATCTAAATGAAAAAGATCACAAGAAAAAAGTGCTACAACGTTGTGGTGTATGATGGAGGGCTTTTAAGACATATTTCAAAAGGGAATTTATAGATAATCCTAAATAAAAGAACAAAGCAACATATATATATGTTTTTATAGATCCTGAGGTGTGGCAAAGATTTGTTGCAGCTACGAACACGGAAGAGTTTCAGGTAATAAAGATTGTGATGTATTGTATGAATCTTTAATTTTATACAATTAAGGAGGTGAATCTTTTTATATATGTTTGCCAAGTCTAAATTACAATACCTCATTTTGAATGATCAGGCTATTCACGAGGCCCAAAAGGAAACACGTGCCAAAAATGTGCATGACCATCGCTTGGGGCCCGGTGGTTATGCCTTCCACCGCCAACTACAAGAGAAACAACTCTCTTCTGGAGAAGAGTCTAGTACAATTCAAGCTAAGTGTCCACCCTGACACTTGTAGTGGATTGATGCTAGAAAGAATCGAGCAGGTGAAATCGTCAACCTTACAACTAAGGAGGTGGCACAAAAGATGGTAGGTTTATCCCAACTAAGTAAAGAGTAACTCCCACAAACTTAGATTTATTTATATTTAATTGATATTGTGATTTAATATTTTTATTAACTATGAATAGATTGATCTCCATGAGCAAAGGAAGGAAGGAAAGTTCATCCCAATTGGCCACATGGATGAACTATCAGTTGCTCTTGGTACAAAGGAGCATCCTGGTCGTGTTAGGGGATTAGGGTCTGGCATAGAATTCAAGTCTTGTTTTGGCCCTTCGCAATCTAAAAGAGGTCGTGCAGGAGGTCATACACAAGAGGAAGTTGAAGCATTAGTAGCATAGAAAGTAAAAGAAATAATGTCGTCATTTCAGCCTACTCAACCTTCTCAACCTATTCAAACTATGTGTCTCTCAGATGATTAGGTACAAGGCCATGCTCCAACTGTATAAGGTCATGGGAGCACTCCCAATGACCCACCACAATAATCTGCAGTAAGTTTTTGTTCTATATGTTGTGTTACTAGTATGATATATATATATATATATATATGATTATATATATTAGTTGTAGTAGGTATCTGGTTTACCGCTTCGTATATAACTTATATTATTTCAATTCTAGGTTGGTATGAACTGTAAACTTGCAGTGGAGGTTCCATAATATAATGTTTTGGAAGCAGGCAAGGTATACAACCTTGGTGGTACATTGCATTGCCAATAAATTACTGATGACATTTGTCGTGTGTCCATCCATCTTGTGTATGACGGAATGGGGGACAAACAACTATCCATACCTAATCCTAAATATAGTACAGTTGATGAAGTAGAGGGTGCTATGGTGGGTTGGCCTAGACACTTGGTTATCAATGATAAGGTATACTTGAATTCTACCATGTTTTTCAAATTTGACTGCATATATGAACTCGTGTAATATAAGTATGTAATTTAATTCACAAGTTTGCAAACCAAAAAGTAAAAAGTCTACTAGTTGTCCTCCTATGCCCAAGCCATCTTTCATTATCGAAGCTATATTTGACGAATTGGGAAGCAAATGTAAATGTTTGTGCCGATACTTAGCCAACCAAAGCTCAGGATCACATATGTGGGTCAATTTAACAGAAGATGCAGCTGGGAGGGACTTTGAGAATTTTATTTTTCTTGATGATATTAAATATTTGTTCCGGTATGATTGGCTAAATACTTCGATATTAGAAGTATGGGTAAGGTAAGGATTCATCAATATAGAAAACTTCAATATACATTTTTAGTTTATTTCTAATATATGAAATGATTACCAATGTTTTACAGCCATTTATATACCGAGATGACAAACTTTGATATAAGGAATGTTGGATTCTTAGTTCCTTCAATCACTAGTCAAGTGGAGACGCACATTGAGGATGTGAATGAGTACTTCTATACTGCATTCAAATATTTTTCCAGTGTGGGAAAAGAAATTATCCTAATTCATTTTAACGTCAAGTAAGTATTATTATTAAATATTATTCTAATATTGACTAAATTTATAATTCTAATATTTGTTTTCAATATGCATTTTACTCAGATCTAGACATTGGGAACTAGTGGTGGTTGTCCCAAAATTGATGACTTTCTATTATCTTGACGCAATGGGAATAACAACAAGGAGTCACAAACTGAAATTGCCAACTATGGAGTAAGCATAAATTTAGTTTTTACCACATTAATTGTTATGCTTCAACATGATATTTCTACTTAGAATTTCTATTTTGACAACTATCATAATCAATTAATTGATAGGAGTATAAAGGCTTTTTGTGAAGGTGGAGGAATAATGCCCACCAAATTAAAGACATTGACTTTGAAAAATATCAAGGTAACTACTTTGATGGCTTAGTCTTGTATATGTACAACTCTTATAGTAATGTATATGTCAACTCTTATATGTCAACCCTTATAGTCTTATCTCAACTCTATTTATAGTAGTTTACTAACATTAAGTATAATTCTTTATTTGTAGTGTCATATACAAAATAATGATTGGGCTTGTGGCTACTATGTAATGAAATATATGCAAGCTATTGTCAAAGGAGCATCAAATGACATTCAGACTATAGATCAAGTAATAAAGAATAACATCATTAATTTACAAGTGAGATGTACTCATTTTATAAAATATCAGCATGTGCATTTTCTGTTGCAGATCTTTACAACTCAGTCTTACACACTTTATGAGTTAAATGAATTTTGAGAAGAGTGGTCAGAGGCTTTTCTTAATGAAGTGACTATAGCATTGGAGTGAATGCATAGCTTCATTTGTATATGTAGTTTTGAAACTCTATCAAATGTACTTTTTTATCTGACATAAATTTTAATATCATCTTAGACTTGCAATATATCATTGTTGTTAGTATGTGTTATGTGTATGAATGTTAGTATGTGCTATGTCTCAACTGAATGAATCTAGACTTGCATGAATGTTAGTATGTGCTATGTGTATGAGTATGTCTCAACTGAATATGTGAATTATCGTTGTTATGAATGTGTTTGGTTTGGAGATTGATACATCAATTCAAAAAGGATTGGACATAAAAACTAGCAAATGGCTTTGGAATGTATTTTCTAGCTTGCATAATTGCATTTGCAAGTCTATTTCTATTACAGGTTTTGAACTGTGTAAAGTAGATTTATGTTCTGCAGGTTTCTGTTCTGAAGATTTCTGTTCTGCAGAATTTTTCTTTAAAAAAAATGTGACTTCTAGGCGGTTATTTAAAAAAACTGACCTTAGAGACCTACTGCGCCGGTTTTTTTAGAAATAACCGACCTTACATGACACGTCTGATGCCAAACATCAGTTAAGATTAATGCGGAAGCGATCGTTAGTAGCGGATTAATGAAAATTGCTAAAAATTAAAACCATTTACAAAGAGATCCATTCTTAGGAAAACTCTTTAAACAAGAACCAAAGTATGACATTTACATCATGGTTCATATATACATATCATGTATCATCCCTTCTCGAGGAAAACAAGCATCAACTGCTCTGTCTTAGCTGTGCACAAGTAGTATAAAAACCTCGAGGCTTAAAGCTAAAATCTCAGATCAAATTATTAAAAGCACTAACTCCTAGGACCTGAGAGTACAGAGATGACACATAGGACTATCTATTCCAAAACTTGACCACCAATATTTCCACCTGTATAATTACTGCGATCCCTGTTGCTCCTCTTCCCTAGCTATGGGATTTTTGCCTCTACTTCGTCTGCATCCACCTAAAAATATTGGATTCCGCGGGGGTGAGACAATTTGTAAATTGCCCCAGTGAGAGATATAACTCTCCGCCGAAATCATTATTATTGCAGTTTAATAAAATAAACTGAGCATAATAATCATTTATATATCCAGCAGCAGACAAATCAATATTTAAACTTATTAGAGAAATAAGCTTATTCAGAGCAATTCAGCTATAACTTGATAAAGCAACATGTCACTATTCAACAAGATATTGAAGAAACATGTATATCATTTATTCTTCTAGGATATACTAAGCAATGTATATCAACCAGTGATTCTCGCATTTTGACCTTAGAAAATATGCTACACGGCTGATTACACTTTACAAACATATTTATGCCCCAAGGAGATGAGGTATACCACTCATCCTCCAACCGACCATTGCGAAGTCGAAATCGGTACCATATAAGGTCAAAGGAAGAACCGGATTCCATGACCTCTCACATCTCGGTCAGTGCGAGACTACAAGCAGGACTATGTCAACTGCTCAACATAGTGTTCCAGGGTATACTGACAACTTCGCTACAGAGTTACAGCGGCAACTGCACTCTCATCGGCAATCGAGAGATTTGATGTTTATCTCATATCGACCCGACATTCATCACCATCGGGAGATTCATGATACATCCATCCTGACACAATTAATGAAGGATTGAGAGATTTATTGCTTAACTCACATCAATCCCTTCATCAGGGCGTAAGGTATTAGCGCCCATTACCCCCACATATTCAAAAATATGTGTTCCTTAGGAATTCCCGAAGGAAAACCTATTTCACCATCACCAACTTCTGACGATGATGGATCTATGGTCAGGGCTCTATATGAAAGGATTTCACTTGATTAATTAAGTACATTATCATATTCTTTTAGCATCAGTCAAGTTTTCAAACATAACTTATTAGGACAAATGCTATAAAGAATCTCAGTCTTTATGAGACATTGGGATCTCAGTCCCTCATATCAATTATTGGGAATACTCATCCCTTCACAAACTCACTGTCATAATCACATGGTTCTGGGTATTCAAACTCTTAACTCATTACTGAGCACTGTTACCACTCTTTTAGGTAACTATCACCTTCAGGTCATCTGACCTAGGTAAACATGATACTTATTACACAAGCATCTCACATGGCACTTAAGGCCCATTAACTCTCTTACTACCTTTCACTAGGTAACAAGGCATATTATGGCACATAAGGCCCAATAACAAATTTAACAACAAAACATCATAGCTCATACTTGGCTATGTTCATCATCTCATGATACCTGCATGGTTAGTAAAGATGATAACAGTTCATCAATTTCATATAATCACCATGCAAAACAAATATAGCATCACTATATCAAGGGTAACACCACTATTCCCTCACTAGGGTTAGGGTTTCCCATTTCAGGTCAATTGGGGATACTCATCCCTTTACCCAGATCAGGGTTATGGTTTATCACCATATTGCCCAAGATTAGGGTTTACTATTCCTCCTAATTAGGGTTTCATATTCCATTACCTATAATTAGGGTTTTCATATCATCATCCCTAATTAGTGTTACAACATTACCCTAAATTAGGGTTTCACTCAGAATTGCCCTAAATTAGGGTTAGGGTTCATTAACCTTCTCGATTAGGGTTTTCATGATCTCTACACTAAGGATCATACCCTAATCACTACATGATTAATACTCATGTAAGAATACTTCTCTCTCATCCTCCTTAGAATGTTAGTTACATAAAACCTAATTTAATTAGGTTGACCCATCATTTCAAGTACATACACTTATGGTTAACATAGTGTATTGAGCTACTGCTTCTATAAGCTTTTGGAGTTAACCATTCTAAGGATATTGATCATCTAGGTACTTTTAGGGTTTCAACCTTTGTTCCAATCATTGATAATCATCATGATTAAACCTTGGATCAATGGGTCAACCATCACTTTAAGTTTCCAATCAATTTGATCACCTTGGATCATCCAATCGGTTTTGAACTTTTTCACTCCAAACGGTTTTGAAACCGTTTGACCCCAAATGGTTTCAAGACCGTTTGGACTCAAACAGTCTCAAGACCATTTGGTCCAAACCAGCCTCAAAACTGAATGGGTCACTAGGACATCCATCAACCAAATTGAATAAGATTTGCACCATTGAATTAGCCATCAATTAGACTATTGAAGGATTCATCAATCAACACCATTGCATCTTCCTCATCAACTACAATCAACCTTGGGTCTCCAAATGGTCCTAAGACCATTTGATCCCAAATAGTTTCAAAACTGTTTGGACTCAAACGGTCTCAAGACCGTTTGGTCCAAGTCAGCTTGAAATCGTTTGGATCAATTGAGTTTTCTTTCAGCAATTCGATTAGGGTTTCTAATTGAAGGATGGACCATACATTGAATTAATCAATTGAATCAAATGGATCAACATCCAACATGTTCTATGGTCCTGACCTCAAATAGTCAACCCATCTGTTCGGTCAACCATCCCAAACGGTTTGGGACCAAACCCCCAAACGGTTTGGTGAAATCGTTTGGACCAAAGCTATTGAAACTGTTTGCAACTCAATTATGTTAAGATGTATGCTTAAGATGATTTCATCATCTTCAAGCCTTAGTCCATCGAAAACTACTGCCATTACCATGGTAGTTGCATCAACTAATCAAAGGAATTGCAAGAAGAACATTTGAGTATAATTGATTGAGAAATTGAATTCAATAAAAATGATTCAGGGTTCAAGTTATATAACCTGCCTTCAATTGAGATTCAAAGCTTGGAGATTCACATCAACAATGGTGGAAGAAGTTTTTTCACACCACAAGGTTCGTTCATCAAGCTTTTGAGTGAAAAGGAATGGTTAGAATTGAAGATGGGATCGAGATAAGAAGAAATCATGCATTGATTTGTGATTTCCACAATGAAATCAAGGTGAACGAAGGTCAAGAAGCTTACCAACAGGTTGGGGGTCGTATTTCTACTTCTCCTATCTCCCTCGGTCATTTTTGCAAGCAAATAGAAGAAGTGGATTTGAAAAAGCCTTTGGTTTGAGTGGTAAAAGGTGTTTTTATAAGAAAATTAATGAGAGAGAAAATGTCTTATAAAAATCTTTTAATTCCAAAATGTGTGCCACCTCTTCCTCCTCAATTCCATGCATGCAAAGCTATCTTCTTTATCTCCGAATTCCCTTCCATTATCCATGAATTAAGGGAAAAGAAATTAAGCACCTTAATCATATTATACTAATATCCCATTTTTAGTGGATATTACTTTTCATTAACTTAATGTGAGTGGGTTTTCCACTTACATAGATATTTCCTTTGCCTTTGAAAGGCACAAGGACATTAACACTTGAGAAAATCCAACCATCTCGTTTTTGGTTGAAGGCCCTTCAATTATTTTATTTATTTTTGCATTAAATTGAGGTAAAGTTCCATTTATGCTTAAATCTTGATTATTTTAATATCAAGATTATCTCTCCTTCAAAGTAGCTCAAATGAGATGCCCCTCTCATTTTCTTGCCTATAAAAGATTCCAAGAATATTAGGGACCTTATTGAAGTGGAAATTTGCATATTGAACCCTGGGTTTTGGGTAAATTGCACATTACACCAAAACTAGGTTTTAATGTACAAACATTACTTTATCAACTTTTTCTTGGTGCTCAGGCTTGCACTAGCCATACCTCTATATCATCTTCATTCCCATGATTCTTCAACACATGAGGAACATATTATCATGCACAATTTGCAATTTAAACCCTCAACTTGGTTAATTTGCACTTTAGTCCAAAACAAGTAAAACATTACTTTCAACATTATTCAAAATGGACTAAAATTGAAATATAAGTTCCTCTTGAGCCTTAATTACTTTTCAAAAGATAAGAGAAAGCATCTAATCAACTTTATTAAACAAAACACCTAGGGTTAAAGCATAACCCAGGTCAGGGATGTTACAAGTTATCCACCCCTTACAAGGATTTCGTCCCCGAAATCATCAACGAAAACATTAAGAGAAAAGAGTAGGGTATTTCCTCCTCATCTTTTCCTCTAGCTCCCACATAGATTCTTCAATGCCACGGTGATGCCAGAGAACTTTTACAAGACAAATGTCTTTCTTTTTCAACTTTTTAATTTTTCTGTCAAGGACCAACACAGGTCCTTCAACATAAGATATGTCATCATTTAGTTCTATCTCCACAGGTTGTAGAACTAACTTTGTGTCAGGATGACACTTCCTCATCATAGAGATATGGAATACTGGGTGCAATCTATGCAACTCATGTGGTAACTCCAGCTTATAGGCTACCTTTCCCATCCTTTCAATGATTGGATAAGGCCCCATAAATCTAGGAGCTAACTTCCCCTTCTTTCCAAATCTCAGGATACCTTTCCAAGGTGAGACCTTGAGGTATACTCTGTCTCCAACTTAAAATTCTAAGGGTATTTGATGCTTATCAGCGTAAGATTTCTGCCTATCCTGGGCAGCTTTCAACTGTTGTTGTATTACTTTAATTTTCTCAGTTGCTTGCTGTACTAGCTCAGGACCCAAAAGTTGATATTCTCCTGTTTCATACCAACATAAAGGAGATCTACAACGTCTACCATACAATGCCTCATATGGTGTCATCTCAATATTGTGCTGATAGTTATTATTATAAGAAAATTCTATCAAGCTCAGGTGTAGATCCCAACTTCCTACAAACTGAAGGACACATGCCCTAAGCAAGTCCTCCAAGGTTTGTATGGTCCTCTCAGATTGTCCATTTGTCTGTGGGTAAAAGGTTGTACTAAACCTTAATTGCGTACCCAAAGCTTTATGAAATTGTCCCCAAAAATGACTCGTAAATTGGGGACCTCTATCAGAAACAATTGTAGCTGGAACCCCGTGCAACCGCACTATCTCATCTATATAGATATGTGCAAGCTTCTCAGCTGTGTAGGTTGTTTTGACAGGTAAGAATTGTGTTGTCTTTTTCAACCTATCAACTATCACCCAAATGGAATCATGACTTTTTGTTGTTCTAGGCAAACCGACCACAAAGTCCATGGTTACATGATCCCATTTCCACTGCGGTATAGGCAGAGGTTGCATTGTTCCTGCGGACTTTTGATGTTCAGCTTTAACCTGCTGACACACCAGACACCGCATAACAAACTCAACTACATCTTTCTTCAAACCAGGCCACCAATACATATCTTTTAAGTTATGATACATCTTGGTGCTCCCTGGATGCATAGCATACATTGAAGAATGAGCTTCTTCCAGAACTAACTTTCTTAAGTTATCAGCATCAGGTACTACCATCCTACCATGGTAACAGACTACCTGATCATCTGAATCATGAAAACCATCTCGTTTCTCACTACCATACTCTGGCCTAATCTGTTAAATCACAGTATCAGCTTATTGTGCTTCTTTAATCTATTGCCTCAGAGTAGGTTTCACTTGCATCTCAGCTAACAACCCGGCTAACAACGACACTTTAAGTTGTACATTGTCTTGCCTTAAGGAGATAAGCATATCTCTTTTAAAGCACACTAAGGAGTTTAACTGTGCTTTATCTAAGGCTGGTGTTGCTTATTTTCTACTTAATGCATCAGCAACTACATTGGCCTTCCCTGGATGGTAATCAATTGTACAATCGTAGTCCTTGATTAACTCCATCCAACGGCGCTATCTCATATTCAACTCATGTTGAGAGAAGATATATTTGAGATTCTTATGGTCTGTGAAAATCTGGAATGTTTCTCCATAGAGGTAATGTCTCCAGATCTTCAAGGCATGGACCACAGCAGCTAGCTCTAGATCGTGTGTCGGATAATTCTCCTCGTGTTTCTTAGGCTGTCGAGAAGCAAAAGAAATCACTTGCTTATCCTGCATCAACACACATCCTAGACCTTTTTAGATGCATCACAAAAAACTATGTAGCCCTTTCCCTTCTCAGGTAACACCAGCATAGGTGCACTTGTCAACCTTTCTTTTAACAACTGGAAAGAATGTTGACACTTGTCATTCCAGACAAAAGGAACCTCCTTCCTGGTCAACTTGGTCAGGGGTAAAGCTATAGAGTTGAAGTTCTTAATGAAACTCATGTAATATCCTGCCAGTCCTAGGAAATTGCGTATCTTCGTCGGTGTCTTAGGTTGTTCCCATTGTAGGACAGATTCTACCTTCTTAGAATCAACACGAATACCTGAGGCAGATATTACGTGTCCTAGAAAAGAAACTTCTGGTAACCAGAACTCGCATTTGCTAAACTTAGCATATAGCCTATGCTCCCTTAGCAAAGTCAAAGCCTGACGGAGGTGCTGCTCATGTTGTTTAGCATCTCTACTGTATATCAAGATATCATCGATGAATACGACTATAAACCGATCAAGAAAAGGTCAAAAAATTATATTCATGAATTCCATGAATGCAGCTGGTGCATTAGTTAGCCCAAACGACATAACTATGAACTCATAGTGACCATACCTTGTCCTAAAGGCAGACTTAGGTATGTCACTCTCCTTGATACGCAATTGATGGTATCCCGACCTCAGGTCTATCTTAGAAAAGATAGTTGCACCACGCAACTGATCAAACAAGTCATCAATCATTGGCAGAGGATACTTGTTCTTTATAGTTACTTTATTCAACTACCTATAGTCAATGGATAAACGCATAGACCCATCTTTCTTCTTAACAAAAAGAACTAGAGCACCCCAGGGTGAAGTACTCGGTCGGATAAAACCCTTCTCAAGCAACTTCTGTAGTTGTTTCTTGAGCTCTGCCATCTTAGTAGGTGACATTCTATACGGCGTTTGTGTTATTAGTTGTGTACCCGGGATTAGGTTAATTTCAAAATCAATCTCTTGGGACAGAGGAACACCTGGAAGTTCTTCAAGAAATACATCTTCAAATTCCCTGACTACTGGAACTTCAGAAGGATGAGGGCTCTCCATTGTGGTGTCTACCACATGTGCCAAGAATGCAAAGCATCCCTGTCTCATCAACTACTCAGCTACCATAGCTGACACTAAATAGGTTGGAAGAATCTTTCTATCTCCTTGAAAGATCCATGTGTCACTATCATTTGTGAACACCGCCTACTTGGAACTACAATCCAAGACAACCTTATACTTTTCTAGGGTGTCCATCCCTAGGATTATATCAAAACCCTACATCTCAAGTGGTATAAGATCCACCTAAATGCGATGATTAGAAAAGGAAAGATTACAGGGGGAACACACCTCCCGCAACACTACAGATCCCAGCAAAGGTGTTTCTAACATCAAACTTTCCGCTCTATGACTGATAATTATGTTGCAGTCATGAATCACTTTTCGAGTGATAAATGAATGTGTAGCACCCAGATCAATTAAAACAGATACGAAGCAAGATGAAGACATGTCAGAATCAAATAGTTCCATCTGACATGTCACAACGCGAGGTTTGATTACTGCTTCAGGCTGATTCATAGCATAGAATCTAGTCGTTGCTTGTGGTTGACCTTATGCTCGATTGTTGGATGCCGACGATCCAGCTTGTGACGCTTGTCCACGTCCTCTAGCACCACTGCCAAACTACTGCATATGAGAGCCTTGCTGGCTCTACCTCGGTAGTTGGGTCATATTTCTGACTTTCTCAGGACAATCCTTCACAACATGTCCCTCTTTCCCGCATCTGTAACAGGTTATATTTCCCCACTGTGGCCTGGGTGGTCCTATTACTGACATTGATGTTGAGCTATGAGCTCCCTTCGGTGGTAAGTTACGGCCTCTACCCTTGCTTGACGTCCACTGCGTCTGGGTATTGAACCTTGGTGGTGGTGTAGGTACAGAAAACATCAGTTTCTTAAAGCTTTCAGAACTCTGCCCTTGGAATTGAGTATATACCTTTTTACTCTTGATCTGACGTTTCTCAATCACAGACCTCTCTATCCGTCTCACGGACTCCACAAAGGTGGCAAACCTCTCCCTATTCTCTAACGCAGACACAGGAGTGGTTAAATCAGCATTCAATCCTTTTTCGAAATGCCGAATTCTCTCCTCATCAGTGGATGCCATATGCGGACAAAACCACAAAAGCTCCATGAACCTAGCTTCATACTCGCTAATATTCATCTTTCCTTGCCTTAACCTCTCAAAGTGAGAGATTTGCTCATCTAGATATGTCTTGGGGAAGTATCTAGCGATGAATTCTCTTCGGAATTCATCCCATCCGATATCAACACCATGTCTTTTGTCTTCCTCAATGGTCCACCAATGACCAGCACTCCCCTTCAGCAGGTACACCGCATGTATCACCTTCTCATCTTCAGGAATCATAAGGATTTTGAAGGCTTTCTCCAGCTCAGTCAGCCACAAATCAGCGTATGTTGGGTCAACTGTGCCAGCATACTCCGTGGCTCCTACCCTCTGAAGTCATTCAAAGGTTCTGCCAGCTCCCTGTCTTTCATCGTGAGCTAGTGCCCTTGGTGCAGGTAGTGGCATCCTATCTTTCATATGAGTCATGGCTGCCATAAACTGTCCAAACATGGCTTGGAAGGCTGGGTTCCCCATATCAGCTTGATTGAACTAGGGTTGTTCAGGTACGGGCTCCTCCCTATCCTGGTCTCCTGCACCTCCTCCTGGTGTAGCAACGCTGCTCTCAGCAGCATGTTCATCATGTGATCCAGGCATCTCTAAGCTCTTCTTCTCCTATATGAGTAGAAGACACTTATCAGATAAACTGGAAGACATTAGAACATACTCGACAACCTTAATCCTATGTCTCTGTAGACTCAGTGAACCTAGAGCTCTGATACCACTAAATTGACACGTATGATGCCAAACATCGGTTAAGATTAATGCGGAAGCAGTCGTTAGCAGCGAATTAACGAAAATCACTAAAAAATAAAACCATTTACAAAGAGATCCATTCTTAGGAAAACTCTTTAAACAAGAACCAAAGTATGACATTTACATCCTGGTTCATATATACATAGCATGTATCATCCCTTCTCGAGGAATACAAGCATCAAGTGCTCTGTCTTAGTTGTGCACAAGAAGTATAAAAACCTCGAGGCTTAAAGCCAAAATCTCAGATCAAATTATTAAAAGCACTAACTCCTAGGACCTGAGAGTACAGAGACGACACATAGGACTATCTATTCCAAAACTTGACCACCAGTATTTCCACCTGTAGAATTACTGCGATCCTTGTTGTTGTTGTTGCTGCTCTTCCCTAGCTATGGGATTTCTGCCTCTACTTCGTCTGCGTCCACCTAAAAATATTGGATTCCACAGGGGTGGGACAATTTGTAAATTTCCCCAGTGAGAGATATAACTCTCCGCCAAAATCATTATCATTGCATTTTAATAAAATAAACTGAGCATAAGAATCATTTATATATCCAGCAGTAGACAAATCAATATTTAAACTGATTAGAGCAATAAGCTTATTTAGAGCAATTCAGCTATAACTTGATAAAGCAACATGTCACTATTCAACAAGATATTGAAGAAATATGTATATCATTTATTCTTCTAGGATATACTAAGCAATGTATATCAACCAGTGATTCTCACATTTTGACCTTAGAAAATATGCTACACGGCTGATTACACTTTACAAACATATTTATGCTCCGAGGAGATGAGGTATACCGCTCATCCTCCAACCGACCATTGCGAAGTCGAAATCGGTACCATATAAGGTCAAAGGAAGAACTAGATTCCATGACCTCTCACATCTCGGTCAGTGCGAGACTACAAGTAGGACTATGTCAACTGCTCAACATAGCGTTCCAGGGTATACTGGCAACTTCGCTATAGAGTTACAGCGGCAACTGCACTCTCATCGGCAATCGAGAGATTTGATGTTTATCTCATATCGACCCGACATTCATCACCATCGGAAGATTCGTGATACATCCATCCTGACACAATTAATGAAGGATTGAGAGATTTATTACTTAACTCGCATCAATCCCTTCATCAGGGCGTAAGGTATTAGCGCCCATTACCCCCACATATTCAAAAATATGTGTTCCTTAGGAAATCCCGAAGGAAAACCTGTTTCACCATCACCAACTTCTGACGATGATGGATCTATGGTCAGGGCTCTACATGAAAGGATTTCACTTGATTAATTAAGTACATTATCATATTCTTTTAGCATCAGTCAAGTTTTCAAACATAACTTATTAGGACAAATGCTACAAAGAAATAGGAACTATTTTTATCAGTTACTTCTCAGTATTTATGAGACATTGGGATCTCAGTCCCTCATATCAATTATTGGGAATACTCATCCCTTCACAAACTCACTGTCATAATCACATGGTTCTGGGTATTCAAACCCTTAACTCATTACTGAGCACTGTTACCACTCTTTTAGGTAACTATCACCTTCAGGTCATCTGACCAAGGTAAACATGATACTTATTACACAAGCATCTCACATGGAACTTAAGGACCATTAACTCTCTTTTTACCTTTCACTAGGTAACAAGGCATATTATGGCACATAAGGCCCAATAACAAATTTAACAATAAAACATCATAGCTCATACCTGGCTATGTTCATCATCTCATGATACATGCATGGTTAGTACATGTAACATCCCTAACCTGGGTTATGTATTAACCCTAGATGTTTTGCCTAATAAGGTAGAGTAAATTCTTAATATTATCTTGGGAAAAGTAATTAGGGCTCATGAGAAAGTTATGTTTCAATTTTGGTCATGTTTGAAGAATGTTGAAGCAATGTTTGCTTATTTTGGACTAAAGTGAAAATTACCCAAGTTGAGGGGTTAAATTGCAAATGTTGCATGATAAGATGTTCCTCTGATGTGGAGGCATCATAAGAATGAATATTAAGTAGTGTTATGGTTTTCACAAGCTTGGGCACCAAGATTAAGCTTGTAAAGCAATCCTTGTGCATTAAAACCTGTTTTGGTGTAAAGTGCAATTTACCCAAAATCTAGGGTTCAATATGCAAATTACCACTTCAATAAGGTCCCTAATGTTTATTGGCATCATATAGAGAAAATAAAATGAGAGGGGCGCCTCATTTGAATTAAGTTGAAGGAGAGAGAATCTTGATATTAAAATAATCAAGATTTAATCCTAAGTGAAACCCTAATTCAATTTAGGGCAAAAATGTATGTATTAATTAAAGGGCCTTCAACCAAAATTAAAATTGTTGGATTCATATGTGTGTGGATGAGCTTAAATCCTTGCAAAGGCACGAGCATATCCTAAGGAGGTGAAATTCCACTCACCATTATTATAAGAAAAAGAATTCCCACTCAAATATGGATATTCTTATTATAAGGGTTAAGGTGCTTAATTTCTTTTCCCTTAATTCATGGATAATGGAAGGGATCTCGGTGGGGATAGAGATTCCCTTGCATGAAAGAAACCAAGGGGGAAGTGGTTTCAACAATTTTGGAATAAATAGACTTTTATAAAAGATTTTCTCTCTCATCAATTTTCTTATAAAAGTACCCTTTCCAAGCCAAAACAAATGCTTTTTCAGATTTCTTTCTTTCCCCTTGCTTGGAAAACGACCAAGGAGCTGTGGAGGATCAGTAGGACGACCCCCAACCTTTTGGTAAGGTTCTTGACCTCCTTTCACCTTGAATCCATGGTGAAAATCAAAAATCAATGTATGAATTCTTCATAACTCGATCCCCTCTTCAATTCTAACCAATTCTTTTCACTCAAAGCTTGAGGACGACCTTTGGAATAGTGAAAGGAATTGCATCCACCATTTTTTCCATGAGCTTGGAGCTTTGGAGCTCAATTGGAGGTGGGTTTTATAACTTGAACCCTTAATTTTATTATTGCAATCAATTCCTTATCAATTGGTGATCATATCTACATTTCTGAAATTAAGTTTGGTTGATTGATGCAATCTCCATGGAAATCACAGTAGATTTTGTGAGTTTGGAGCTTGATGATGATGACATCATCATAAGCACACACCTCCCCAAATATCTAGGGCAAACGGTTTCAATATTGGGACCAAACGGTTTCACCAAACTGTTTGGTGACCAAACGGTTTGCAAACTGTTTGGTGGTTTGGGTCCCAAACCGTTTGGGATGGTTGACCATTTGAAATGGTTGACCGTTTGAAGATATATCATGTGGTACTTTGATCTTGATCCAATGGTTTCAATTGGTTGATCTTGAAGGTTTCAATTGTGAATGATTCCTTAATTGCAAACCCTAATCGGCTAAGTGTTGATTTTGAAATTGATTGAGATAATGTTTTGGGTTGATTCACCCAAACGGTTTTAAAACCATTTGGGGATCACCCAAACGGTCTCAAGACCGTTTGGGAGTCACCCAAGACCGTTTGGAGGTCTAGGTTTAAGTATGGCTAAGTGTTTGAAGGTCCAAAGGTACCAAATTGAATTGCAACTAAGTACTGATTTGATAATCAATCCAATGGTCCAAAACCCTAATTGTATGCCATGGATTTTGATGATGGAATGGGAAAATGGTCTCAAGACCGTTTGGAGATCAACCAAATGGTCTCAAGACCGTTTTGTGGTCATCCAAGACCGTTTGAGGTCAGGTCATATCATGTGATGATGATAGTTCATTAATTTCAATTGATTTGATTCCATAATGTCAACCATTGATGGATCCTCAATTTCAAACCCTAAGTGATGATTTCTTGATTATCAAACCTAGTTAAATTGGGTTTAAAACCCTAAATTGAAGGTCTATTTGAACGGTGATTCATTGGTCCAATTGATGAATACTTTAGTGGTTCAAATTATAATTGGTCCATAGATTGAAACATTGAGTCGATTGAGTGTTGAAGTGCCTTTTTGGTCCATGCGGTTTTGAGAGGGTTTGGACCAAACGGTCTCAATACCATTTGGGACCAAACGGTCTCAAGACCGTTTGGGACCAAACGATCTCAAACCGTTTGGAGACCCAAAGTGCAAACAGTTTCAATACCTATCTTGTCCAATTGGTTTCAAGTACAACTTGTTCAAATGGTTTTCAACCAATTGATGTATGAGAACCAAGATCATTGAGGGTCTAAGTAATCAACTATGTGAAGATCAACATGGTTAATCCATTTGAATACCTCATGTAATTGAAGGTCCAATATGGTGAACCTATTTAGATACTTAATGCATTTGAAGATTTCAATGGTTAACCCAATTGATCACTTTATGGAATTGAAAGTTTCATTGGTCAATTCTTTTGAATTCCTTATATAATTGATTGTTTAATTGATTAGACCATTTGGACATCTAATATGATCAAAGGTCAATCAACTATGTGATTATTAAAGATGTAGACCCATGATGATTGTGAAGGTTAATCCTAGCTATGTGTACTCAAGTGAAGAGTTGACCTAGATTAATCTTAGAGTACTTAACATCCTAAAGAGGATGAGAGACAGAGTGAGAAAGATGAATGCTTATATAATTAAGCCCTAATTCTCTCTTTATGAGTATAATATGTAATAAGGGTTTGATCCATAATAATGAGATCATGAAACCCTAATCAATGAGCCCAAACCCTAATTAGAGCAATGCTATGTGTGAAACCCTAATTAGAGCAATGCTATGTGTGAAACCCTAATTAGAGCAATGCTATGTGTGAAACCCTAATTAGAGCAATGCTATGTGTGAAACCCTAATTAGAGCAATGCTATGTGTAAAACCCTAATTAGAGCAATGCTATGTGTGAAACCCTAATTAGAGAAATGTTATGTGTGAAACCCTAATTAGAGTAAATCTATGTGTGAAACCCTAATTTAGGACAAAACTGAGTGTTATTATAAATCCAGGGTGATGATGTAACCCTAACTTAGTGTAACAATGAAGGAAACTCTAATTTGGGTATGAGGTAAGAGAAACCTTACTTGGATATGAATAGAAAACCTTAATCCCTAAAATGGGGTAAGGTGTATGAAACCCTAATATAGGGCAGTGCCACAAATCCTATGTGAAGAGCTAGCACTGGGTGATGTGTTGTGAAATCCTAATTTCACATAATACTAGGTGAAACCTTGATATAGAAGGATGATTATGTAAAACTCTATTGAAGGGTAATACTATGTGAAATCCATAAATATATGGAATATGCTATGTGAATCCTCAAATTATAAGTATGGAGAATACTATTCCTAATAATGGAATAGTGATTAATGTTATGACAAATGTAACACCTAGAGAGTTTGATAATGGATATCCTTATATTAATAATTCCTATCTTAAGGATGAATCCATAATATTGGCAATGGTTGTATAATCTAAATGAATGACTAATGACCAATACTTTACATGATAAATGTGATGAACTTGTGCATAAAGTATTAGGATGGGGAATACCCTAATACAAGCTAAGTGTATAAATCCAAGTAAGATAAAGGTGTTGAGGGAAGTGATACATCAAGATATGATAGATATCACACCCAACACCCCAATATTGGTATACCTTGATGTTTTATAAGTCCAATATCATTGGATGAATGACACATGAGATGTGTCATAACAATGGTCACATTGAGATGTAATGTATTCTATTGAATGTAGGCTAACATGCCTTATGAAAAGGTTAATCCAAACCTATAAACTATGATGTAATCATATTCTGGCAAAGAAGATAGAGAAACTCAAGCTATGTTTTGATAAGTTATTTAATGATGAATGATGAGAATAAAGAGTATGATTGAATACTTATGATTATTCATATTGATTCCTTGCTATGTGAACCCTGATACAGAGTAATGTTATGTGAAACTTTAATACAAGTTAATGCTATGTGAACCCTAATACAGGGTATTACTATGTAAAATTCTAAAATAGGGTAATCCTATGTGAAGCTCAAATACAGACTAATGGGTTATGAATGTAATAAGATAACCCTCAAATTGCATGATATTGATATGTAATTATGTCATGATTACTAATCATGCAGATATGTTGAGAAGATGAGCATAGCCATGTATGGGCTATGATGCTTTGTTATTAAGAATGTTTTATAGGCTTTATAAGCCTTCATATGCTTTGTGTAGTAAGAATCATAGAACTTTGTGTACTATGTGCAATACATTATGTAGTAAGATTCAGGATGTCCTTGGTTAAATGATCTGAAGGTATTAAGTTACCTAATAAGTGATAATAAGTATCCTATGGTGAGTTCTGGGTTCAAATACCCAGATACTATAATCATGATGATGAACCTGTTAAGAAATGAAATTGTGCTTGGTGAGTTGAGGGACTAAGATCCCAACACTTTGTGAAAACTGTATGGCTACAGGCCATGACTCCACTATGACAATACCAGACATTAGATATATGAATCTAAGCCTGAAGTAAGTTAATGTTGTGGTGATAATTCTATAGTGAATAAATGTTATACATGTTCTTCTTATTCCTTAAAGGATAAGTAACATGTTGTTCTTTCAAGTTACAGCTGCAATGTTTTTAGATAAGAATAATATTCTATTCGGTTAGACATTGAATTAGTTGCTGTCAATCAAATATGATTCCTATGTACATATTTATCTTCTTAAGCTGCAATAATAATTTTTCTGGAGGAGAGTTATATCTCTCGCTGGGGCAATTTATAATTGTCTCACCCCCGTGGGAATCACATTTTTAGGTGGACGCGGACGAGGAGGCAGAAATTCTTCAGTAGGTGAAGGACAGCAGCAGCAGCAGTGACAGCAGTGAAGTCTCAAGTGGAGACAGTGGCTGTTATGCCTTGTATAGATGTAAATAGAGTCATATGTGTCGTCTCTGTACTCTCAGGTCCTCGTAGTAATAGTTAGTGCTTTCGAGATTTTGGCTCAGTGCCTCGAGATTTTCATACTGCCTATGTTTAGTCTAACAGGGCAGCTGATACTTGTAACTCACAGAAAGAGATGATACAAGTTATGTACTTTTGAAAAACAGAATGTAAATGTGTTACTTTTGTTCTATGTGAGATAGTTTTTACTTGATGGTTCTTTTGATAAAAAGGTTTTAATTTTTAGTGATTTTTGGTAATCCACTGCTTAGTGAACGCTTCCGCATTAGTTAATTATGTTTTCATGAGTTGTGTGCCACAGTACAGATGATAACCGTTCATCAATTTCATATCAGCACCATGCAAAACAAATATAGCATCACTATATCAAGGGTAACACCATTGTTCCCTCACTAGGGTTAGGGTTTCCCATTTCAAGTCAATTGGGGATACTCATCCCTTTACCCATATCAAGGTTATGGTTTATCACCATATTGCCCAAGATTAGGGTTTACTATTCCTCCTAATTAGGGTTTCATATTCCATTACCTATAATTAGGGTTTTCATATCATCATCCCTAATTAGTGTTACAACATTACCCTAAATTAGGGTTTCACTCAGAATTGCCCTGAATTAGGGTTAGGGTTCATTAACCTTCTCGATTAGGGTTTTCATGATCTCTACACTAAGGATCATACCCTAATCACTACATGATTAATACTCATGTAAGAATACTTCTCTCTCATCCTCCTTAGAATGTTAGTTACACAAAACTTAATTTAATTAGGTTGACCCATCATTTTAAGTACATACACTTATGGTTAACATAGTGTATTGAGCTACTACTTCTATAAGCTTTTGGGGTTAACCATTCTAAGGATACTGATTATCTAGGTACTTTTAGGGTTTCAACCTTTGTTCCAATCATTGATAATCATCATGATTAACCCTTGGATCAATGGATCAGCCATCACTTTAAGTTTCCAATCAATTTGATCACCTTGGATCATCCAATCCGTTTTGACCTTTTTCACTCCAAACGGTTTTGAAACCGTTTGACCCCAAACAGTTTCAAGACCGTTTGGACTTAAACGGTCTCAAGACCGTTTGGGCCAAACCAGCCTCAAAACCGAATGGGTCACTAGGACATCCATCAACCAAATTGAATAAGATTTGCACCATTGAATTGGCCATCAATTAGACTATTGAAGGATTCATCAATCAACACCATTGGATCTTCCTCATCAACTACAATCAACCTTGGGTCTCCAAACGGTCCTAAGACTGTTTGATCCCAAATGGTTTCAAAACCGTTTGGACTCAAACGGTCTCAAGACCGTTTGGTCCAAGTCAACTTGAAATCGTTTGGATCAATTGAGTTTTCTTTCAACAAATCAATTAGGGTTTCTAATTGAAGGATGGTCCATACATTGAATTAATCAATTGAATCAAACGGGTCATCATCCAACATGTTCTAGGGTCCTAACCTCAAATGGTCAACCCATCCATTCGGTCAACCATCCCAAATGGTTTGGGACCAAACCCCCAAACGGTTTGCAAACTGTTTGGTCTCCAAACGGTTTGCAAACTGTTTGGTCTCCAAACGGTTTGGTGAAACCGTTTGGACCAAAGCTATTGAAACCGTTTGCAACTAAATTATGTTAAGATGTATGCTTAATATGATGTCATCATCTTCAATCCTTATTCTATCAAAAACTACTATCATTATCATGGTAGTTGCATCAACTAATCAAAGGAATTGTAAGAAGAACAATTGAGTATAATTGATTGAGAAATTGAATTCAATAACAATGATTAAGGGTTCAAGTTATATAACCCGCCTTCAATTGAGCTTCAAAGCTTGGAGCTTCACGTCAACAATGGTGGAAGAAGATTTTTTACACTACAAGGTTCGTTCCTCAAGCTTTTGAGTGAAAAGGAATGGTTAGAATTGAAGATGGGATCGAGATAAGAAGAAATCATGCATTGATTTGTGATTTCCACCATGAAATCAAGGTGAACGAAGGTCAAGAAGCTTACCAACAGGTTGGGGGTCGTCTTCCTGCTGCTCCTATCTTCCTTGGTCGTTTTTTCAAGCAAAGAGAAGAAATGGATTCGAAAAAGCCTTTGGTTTGAGTGGTAAAAGGTGTTTTTATAAGAAAATCAATGAGAGAGAAAATGTCTTATAAAAATCTTTTAATTCCAAAATTTGTGCCACCTCTTCCTCCTCAATTCCGTGCATGCAAAGCTATCTTCCTTATCTCCGAATTCCCTTCCATTATCCATGAATTAAGAGAAAAGAAATTAAGCACCTTAATCATATTATACTAATATCCCATTTTTAGTGGATATTACTTTTCATTAACTTAATGTGAGTGGGTTTTCCACTTACGTAGATATTTCCTTTGCCTTTGCAAGGCACAAGGACGTTCACACTTGAGAAAATCCAAACATCTCGTTTTTTTTTAAGGCCCTTCAATTATTTTATTTATTTTTGCATTAAATTGAGGTAAAGTTCCATTTATGCTTAAATCTTGATTATTTTAATATCAAGATTCTGTCTCCTTCAAAGTAGCTCAAATGAGATGCCCCTCTCATTTTCTTGCCTCTACAAGATGCCAAGAATATTAGGGACCTTATTGAAGTGGAAATTTGCATATTGAATCCTGGGTTTTAGGTAAATTGTACATTACACCAAAACTAGGTTTTAATGCACAAACATTGCTTTATCAACTCTTTATTGGTGCTCATGCTTGCACTAGCCATACCTATGCATCATCTTCATTCCCATGATGCTTCAACACATGAGGAACATATTATCATGCACAGTTTGCAATTTAAACCCTCAACTTGGGTAATTTGCACTTTAGTCCAAAACAAGTAAAACATTACTTTCAACATTATTCAAAATGGACTAAAATTGAAATATAAGTTCCTATTGAGCCTTAATTACTTTTCAAAAGATAAGAGCAAGCATCTAATCAACTTTATTAAACAAAACACCTAGGGTTAAAGCATAACCCAGGTCAGGGATGTTACATTACAAGACCCTTGGGACAGTACTTTTTTTGGTCGATAATTTTCTCGATCGAAAGTCACTCGGTCGACAAGTTTTTCGACCGAGCAAAAAACTGACCTAACAGGAACTCTGTTGGTTTAGGGTCGGTTTTTTAGGAATAACCGACCTTATAGGCAATGGAATCAGAAAGCTCATTTTTTGTACTCTATTGGGTCAGTTTTTTAAAAATAACTGACCTTAGAAGACCTTTAAGAAGCTTAAGACAGTACATTCTCGGTCGACAATTTTCTCGACCGAAATCATTCTCGGTCGACGTATTTCTCGATCGAGAAAACCTCTGTTTCTTTATAGGGTCGGTTTTTTAGTAATAACCGACCTTACAAGACATTTCTAGGGTCGGTTGTTTAGTAATAACCGACCTTACAGCCTCTTCTTTCTCACTTGGGTTAGGTTTTTTACCGCCTCTTGGGTCGGTTTTTACTCTATAAGGTCGTTTTACCATTATTTTAGTAGTGTAGCGAATTCTTGATAAATTGAGTTCACTATGCCAGAGTTTTTCCTAGGTATGATATCCATACCTTTGCTAGGGATACCTAGGATTGCCCCCACATCCTCAATTGTCATTCTTCTTTCCACTCCCTTTGCCAACAAGAATCTGTCATCCTCCACATATCTTGCTATTAAATCCTCCAAAAGTACTACATCTACCATAAGATTTGGCATCTTTATCATGTTTACAAAGGTCGTTGACCTCATCATTCTAATCTGATTCTTTATAAACACCATGTTGTTGTTGATGGTGATGTAGCTCTTGATGTAGCATCTATGGTATATCCTTTTAATACCAAATGCAAACATATCAAAAAGTACTCTTAGGTTTTTTGTTGCTTATTACTTTTTAGTCAGTCCAGTTACTCTTATATTTTTTACAATTTACTATACATGGTAGGTTGATCACATTTTAAAGCTAACTGTTATTGTAATAGCAACTTTCTAAACTGTAAGTGTTATTAAGTGTCCTCTGAAAGTAATAGCAAATTAACACAATTAAAAATTCATACAAGCTTACCTTCATCATCCTTTGCTTTTCCCTTCTCCTTCCTCTTCCTTCTTTCCTCTTCTCCTTCCTGATCAATATCTTTTTCTTTTTCCTTACTTACATCAGCCATTCCTTTCCCCTTCTCTTTCCTCTTACTTCTTTCCTCTTCTCCTTCCTCATCAGTAGCCTTTCCTTTCCTTCTACTTCCTTTTACCTTTTTGCACTTCTCCTTCATCAGCAGTAGCTTTTTCTTTCTCCTTGCTTGCTTCAGCCTTTTCTTTCCCCTTTTGTTTCCTTTTACTTCTTTGCAATTCTTCTTCATTAGCAGTAGCATTTTCTTCCCCATTCCTTTGCGGATATTCTTTTGTATTGTCATCAGACGCTATCCTATCTTCTCCTGCATACAAACACAGTTACTCAAAAATTGTACTCTTTAGTTTAACAAAATATACTTTCCAGTTTAACTGCTATATCTAGTGTACGAGTTACTTTTTCTTATGAAATAGTTACTCCAGCTTTAAGACAGTTACTCTAGCCTATCGTATAGTTACTCCAATGTTCTTGTAGTTACTCTAGGCATTGTCGAGTTACTCTACTTGGCATACTAGTTGCTCTTTTATCATACATTGTTACTTTGTAGTCGAAATATTTTATTTATGCTTCGTTGTAATGTACATGCAAACATAAATTACAACGTCGTTCTTCATTCTCCGCTTCATCACGCAGAGGTTCTTCAGTCCCAGTACCTTCTTTACTGACATTCCCTTTCTTTGTTGAAGATGGCCTCTTTGGAGGAGTTGCAGCCCCTTCTTTCTTCCCTCTCGGAGTCCTCGGAGGAGTTGTAGCCCCTTCTTTCTCCCCTTCCGCAGCCAGTGCTTTTGTTGCTTCATCCGGTTGTTTTGCCATCGGCTCATCGACTTTGTAGTGCTTCAATATGAAGTCATCTTCGTCATCTGTTATGGTCTTAAGATTCTTTCTCCATGGTGGCATTGTTGTGCTCTTCTGCGACGACTTCTTCATCCTCAGCATGTCTGAAGAGTGGAGCAGTTGCGCTGTAGAATCGAGAGGCAGCGAAAGAGAGGAGAACAGAGATGGAGAAGTGAAGCAGATGGAGACCAAAATTCCGCCGACGTCGGAGCAACTGGAGACTGGGGGGTTGGCCAGACGACGGTGGTTTCAGCGAAAATTGAGTAATCGCACAGAGCAACGAGGAACTGAACTGTCAATTTGGGGGGGGGGGGTCACCTTCTGTCTTTCCGCTTGTTTTCTCACCAACTTCCGCTCTTTTTTCATTTTGAATTATTTACCATTCTGCCACCGCTGTCACTGTGATGGGTATCTTCTTTTGGTTATCCGCACGGGCAACAAAGATCATATATATATATATATATATATATATATATATATATATATATATATATATATATATATATATATATATATATACTCAAGTGTACAGATCGCACGGATACACTCAAGTGTGTTTGCATATCAAGACTATTTTTTGCAAAATGTAAGCCATTGATCTTCACTGTCATCCTATAACTAGGCTACATACAAATTTTGAGCTCATTTGGATGAGTGTAAGTCACTCATCCAAGGGCAACAAAATCAACGTGCGAAACTAATTTGAAATGCATAATTTTTGCGCTCTTTATAACATGACCTATAGATGTCCAAATATGCTCAAATTTTACGTATGAGCTATTCACAAGATGTTTAAGAAGATCAACGGATTAGATTTTTGAAAAAAATATTGCATCATGAAAAACTACTTGAGTGTATTTTGCTCTGAATACACTCGAGTGTATTCTAGCACATATATATATATATATATATATATATATATATATATATATGTATATATATATAGAGAGAGAGAGAGAGAGTCTGTCTAGAATACACTCGAGTGTATCCGGAGCGGAATACACTCAAGTAGTTTTTCATGATGCAATATTTTTTTTTGAAAATCTAATCCGTTGATCTTATTAAACATCTCGTGAACAACTCATACGCAAAATTTGAGCACATTTGGATATGTATAGCTCATGTTATGAAGACCGCAAAAATTATGCATTTCAAATTAGTTTCGCGCGTCGATTTTGTTGCCCTTGGATGAGTGACTTACACTCATCCAAATGGGCTCAAAATTTGTATGTAGCCTAGTTATAGTATGACGGTGAAGATCAACAGTTTACATTTTGCAAAAAATAGTCTTGATATGCAAACACACTTGAGTGTATTCGTGCGATCCGTACACTCGAGTGTATTCTAGCCTGACTATATATATTTATAGATATAGATATATATATATATATATATATATAGAGAGAGAGAGAGAGAGAGAGTCAGGCTAGAATACACTCGAGTGTACGGATCGCACGAATACACTCAAGTGTGTTTGCATATCAAGACTATTTTTGCAAAATATATATAGAGTCTGGCTAGAATACACTCGAGTGTACGGATCGCACGAATACACTCAAGTGTGTTTGCATATCAAGACTATTTTTTGCAAAATGTAAACCGTTGATCTTCACCGTCATACTATAACTAGGCTACATACAAATTTTGAGCCCATTTGGATGAGTGTAAGTCACTCATCCAAGGGCAACAAAATCGACGCGCGAAACTAATTTGAAATGCATAATTTTTGCGGTCTTCATAACATGAGCTATACATATCCAAATGTGCTCAAATTTTGTGTATGAGTTGTTCACGAGATGTTTAAGAAGATCAACGGATTATATTTAAAAAAAAATTGCATCATGAAAAACTACTTGAGTGTATTCCGCTCCGGATACATTCGAGTGTATTCCGCTCCGGATACATTCGAGTGTATTCTAGCCTGACTCTATATATATATATATATAGTGAGGCTAGAATACACTCAAGTGTATTCATCCCTCAATACAATCAAGTTTTAAGCCGTTGGATTGGCTGCTGATTAGATCGCGGGATAAGAATCCGCTCAGGGCTCACAACCCAGCCTGTGACCTGATGCCACCATACCCCACACATGCATCCTGGTGTCTCTCTCTCTTCCTCCCTCTCTCTCTCTCAATTGTTTGCGAGGAGAAGAAACAGTCCCGCCATCATGGCTTTCTTCCTTACGCGTCACAGCTTGCGGCTTTCTGCTCTAAGTCTTCCTCTTAGTCGGGAAGTTACACAAAGGTCCTCCAGCCATTCATGGCAAGTACCAGGTCCGCCATCCTTTGACGACGAGTAACACCGGTCACCATTATTTGGCAGCAGCAGCAGTAAACATTCCACTGTACTAGGGAAAAGAATATGAAACTCCATCCATCAGAGGAGGAGAGATGTTGCCAACACATATATTGCTCACAATCTCTGACTTCTTTGGCTTCTTTCCTCTCCAACTCAAGTGCCACCCCCACCATACATCAATTGTTGTTGACAGCAATAACAATCCCAATGTTAGAAATAATAGGTCAAATCGTTGCCAGGAGAAACATTTCGAATTAACATCCTAAAGAGTAGTCGAAATAATGGACGCGCAGAGGTGAATATCACCACACCATCGTGGAACCAACCCAGCCAATATTGCAAGATTCATCTATACGCACATATAGTGTGCTCCATCATGAGACGGTATTTGTCTCAACCCAATGTACATGCGAGAGATAGGAGGGGTACAGAACAAGAGCGCTCAGGTGAAGCCGCCCATAATGGGATGCTCGTGATGAAGGATCCTCAAGATACAATCAGGTGGGAGAAGCATAGTGTAGGACATCACCATGCTGACTGTGAGTCTATGAAGAAACTTATGAATGTAGTCATGGTTGAGGCAAGATTGTAGGAAGGATAGCAGCTATGCAAATAGGAATTTCACATGCATTGGTCCAGAAGTAGTAGATTGCAAGATTAAATAGATAATACGGAAGCAATAATATCACAAATTTCAACTGAATATAGAAATGCATGGATACATATATAACAATGTAACAACCACAGGACAAGATGGTACTATTCCATAACTTTGTTAAGATGATCTTGGATTAACAAATTGTATATATAGTTGTACGTATGAAGCTATCTGTTACATGGATTATCCATTGATAAATTTGCATCATAAGCAGAAACAACCACTTAATGCTTAGTGACCAGACCATCCATAAGTGCATCATGTACTAATGATACCTCAATTATTTATCAGTGGCATCCTATAAAGTAGCAGTCAATGTGCAGCTCGTCTTTGCTTAGTCCTTAGTCTGCAACAGCCAAGTATATATTCTGCAACTGCCAAGTATATATTTCTTGTTCTAACATTAACTTTTATGTTTGTTGTATAAGAAATTACATATGTAAACGATTGATGTTCACCAACTGACACAGGAGGCGTGGAGTCTGCCGTCATGGTGTGCTACGGGCTGCCCAGTCCCCCGGCCCTCAGAGTTCATTGACATGTGCTAAGTCCAGGGGATTAAACAAGATGTGCCTTCACTTCCCAGAACTTAGAGCCTCTGCCGTACTCAAGGGTATGGACTTCATCCTATATCTACCTCTCTAATAACTACACACATTGGTCTTCGACCCCGCCGCAGCCACGTCGTGCTCGCCAACTACCCCTCCATCTGCTTCTACGACCGTCAGGAACAAGGGGATGGATTGAAAACTATCCTCCATGTACAATGTGAGCAACGCCGTTCGGCGCAGATGCTCGGTCGTGGGCCATCAGAACAAGGTCTCCATGGCAGTACTCTCCATGGTGTTGCTCGGGAAATCCTTTCCCTGTCTGCGGGATCATTCTGTAGCGCCGTGATGAACTACTTGCAAGTGATCATGGCGTTCCCACAATCTGTTGTGTTCACAGAATTGATGAATGGAAAAAGACGAGAAGATGCAGCAAGAGAGAGGGCGATAGCGTTGGTAGGCGTCTCTTAATAGCTTCTTCTCGCCGGAATAGTTTCCTAGTTGTTGAGTACCTTCTGGCTCTCAGTGTACAGAATAGAGGGGCCAAAAGGAAACCATGGATCCTCCGATCCTGTAGAGAAGGCGGAGAGAAGGTGTTCCCGAGCAGAGAGAGAGAGAGTAGGTATCGTGTACGGAGAGAGAGAGAGAGAAAGAGAGAGAGGAGCATTCCAGATATATAGATGGGGGGATAACGGGAGAGCAGGTGAGTAGGTGGGGTCAGTCCGGATATCAGTGGGCACGTGAGCTCATTTTGCTCTACACCAGATGTGGATCCAACGGCTTAAAACTTGATTGTATTGAGGGCTGAATAAAGTGTATTCTAGCCTCTCTCTCTCTCTCTATATATATATATATATATATATATATATAGAGAGAGAGAGAGAGAGAGAGAGTGTGTGTGTCAGGCTAGAATACACTCGAGTGTATCCGGAGCGGAATACACTCAAGTAGTTTTCATGATGCAATATTTTTTTGAAAATCTAATCCGTTGATCTTATTAAACATCTTGTGAACAACTCATACAGAAAATTTGAGCACATTTGGATATGTATAGCTCATGTTATGAAGACCGTAAAAATTATGCATTTCAAATTAGTTTCGCACGTCGATTTTGTTACCCTTGGATGAGTGACTTACACTCATCCAAATTGGCTCAAAACTTGTATGTAGCCTAATTATAGTATGATGGTGAAGATCAACGGTTTACATTTTATAAAAAATAGTCTTGATATGCAAACACACTTGAGTGTATTCGTGCGATTCGTACACTCGAGTGTATTCTAGCCTGCTACTCCGAATACACAGTGTATTCTAGCCCAACTAACTAATTAACTATATATATATATATATATATATATATATATATATATATATATATATATATATATATATATATATATATATATAATAAAGTCGAGTGTACAGATTGCACGCTACACTCAAGTGGTGTTTGCATATCAAGATTTTTTTTTTTTACAAAATGTAAACCATTGATCTTCGTTGTTATCCTATAATTAGACTACATGCAAATTTTAAACTCATTTGGATGAGTATAAACCACTCATCTGAGGGCAACAAAATCAACACAAAACTAATTTGAAAGCATAATTTTTCTAGTCTTCATAACATTTACCTATAATTGTCCAAATGGGCTCAAATTTTATATATGAGCTATTCACATGTTGTAAAGATCAACATATTAGATTTTAAAAAAAATATTGCATAATGAAAAACTACTACTTCGAATACACTCGAGTGTATTCTAGCATATATATATATATATATATATATATATAGAGAGAGAGAGAGAGAGAGAGAGAGAGTCAGGCTAGAATACACTCGAGTGTATCCGGAGCGGAATACACTCAAGTAGTTTTTCATGATGCAATATTTTTTTTTTTAATCTAATCCGTTGATCTTCTTAAACATCTCGTGAACAACTCATACACAAAATTTGAGCGCATTTGGATATGTATAGCTCATGTTATAAAGACCGCAAAAATTATACATTTCAAATTTGTTTCGTGCGTCGATTTTGTTGCCCTTGGATGAGTGACTTACACTCATCCAAATGGGCTCAAAATTTATATGTAGCCTAGTTATAGTATGACGGTGAAGATCAATGGTTTACATTTTACAAAAAATAATCTTGATATACAAACACACTTGAGTGTATTCGTGCGATCCATACACTCGAGTGTATTCTAACCTAACTATATATATATATATATATATATATATATATATATATATATATATATATATATATATATATATATATATATATCCTTCTACAATTTTTTTTTGTTTATGTTTCCTTCCCTCTCCGTAGCGATGTTAACCAAACACACTAACGAAAGTCTCCCCCCTTCCCTTCGCATTCCCTTCATTCATCAACGCACCAAACATAGCGTGAGAATAGAACACTATATAATAAACGCTACCGCTACAAATAGTCTACCAGTAAAACTGGCAGGCACCGTTAATTTCTTACCTAGTATAAATCAATGCACGGACATTTAGAGGTACAAACAGGCTCTGGATATGACGTGCTACAAGATCAGCTTAACATTAAATTGGACGCCACGACCAGCCTTCAGCTTGTACGTAGGACTCAAGCTTGTACGTAGGACTCAACGACAGAAAAGTATGCACAAAATCAGAAAACAACTATCCTGCTAAGTAAGAAGCAATGTGAAACTACAGTACTTGCTAACTTGCTTATAGAAAACAAATCATATGTACTTAACAAACAAACAGAAAAGTATGCACAAAGTTTAAAAACAACGTATCTTCCGAAGTAAGAAGCAATGTAAATGACAGTACTAGCTAACTTTGCTTATAGAAAACAAATCATCTATACAGGGCATATCTCAGTGGCGGTGCCCCACTACGAACTTTGATAAGAGACGATGAAATGAGAAAGCAATGATGCATCCAAGTCTTCTTAGAACGAGACTAACAATAATACATAAGTTATACATACCATAGGCACGCAATAAACAACACAGAGGAGCCATCATTCTTGAATTATCTAGTCCTTGATCTGTTTCGTGGAATCATATTTGTCTGTTTGCTTAGAAATGTTCTGATTTACTTGAGGCGGTCATGCTCCGTATGGATATCGATGTAAATGCACTCTGTATCGGATCTAAAATTTATCAAGAAAACCCCTTGAAGAACCTTAGCAATAAGTCTCCCAGCCGTATCAAAATGAGCCACAGAATCATTTGTTTTGTTCTTTCCTCGAAGCGGTTCAGTTGGCTGGCCAAGGTGGTTAGGTAGATTTGACGTCAGAGAAGCATGATATCCTAGTTGTCAATTCCCGTGTTAGTAGTCACGCTTCATTGGGCAATCGGATGCCCTGTGGCCGCTTCGTCCACACACAAAGCATGCACCAGCGAAGGTCCTGCTACAAACATAAAAAGAAAATTAAAGAACAGCCAGCTTCAGAATAATAATGATAAGATCAAGATGTCATTTATTAGCATTGATGTTTGCAAGGCATTCACCCCACAAAGATTGTTAGCCAACACTAATTATCAGCATTAATTCATTAAGAGGTTAGGTGAAAATCCCTAATCAAATAAACCTGGTAGAATTTGCCGTGAAGAAAACAATATGCTAGCATGACTTAAAGAGTTGAGCTTCTTCGTGAGGTGATGAGACAATCAGCCTTGAGATTTATCGGCCTTTAAAGGCTTTCTACCCCATTTGACATCACAATTCACAAGCTATGATGGATGTGTGAAGACGAATTTAACATAATTCAGTAAAAAAAAAAAAGGAAGTTAGTTGGAAAGATACGGTTTGTGGCTAAATGAAATCCTCTTTTGTTGGCTTTTTCATTCATCTGATGTGCAAAATTTATGTAACAGCTATTCTAACTCGTGAGGTCAGCCTTTTTCATGTAAAAGAATGACAGTTGGCAGAGAAATAACAGGATTATACCTATCTCGACTGCCAGAGGATGATGATCTGCTAGAACCTCTGCTGCCAATCAACCAGTCATCACCACCAACATCTCTTGAGCTTTTCGACCAATTATCAGTTTTGAAACTCCGTCCACCACGACCGTATGAATTATCATCGTCAGAACCCCAACTGCCGCCCCTACTGAACCCTCCTCTTCCACCTCTTTCTCTACTGAAACCTCCTCTTCCACCTCTTTCTCCACCTCTTTCTCTAGAGCCTCGACGAGGACCCCTTTCAGAGTTGGAAAATCTTCCATAGTTGTCACCCCTTGGCCCATCATCCTGCAATTCAGGCAACTGCAAACAAAAAGTTACAATAAATTGAATACACAATTCATAATCTCAAATTCCAGTGTTAAAATACAGCTACAGGTATCTTTAGAAGAAAAAAATGTGTTGACAGTTTCTAGGAGAAACCAGCTGTGTTATTATGACACACTGTGCAGTCTAAGTTCAAATGACCTAAATATGTTATGAATACAACTGAAATACTGTCTTTCAGGCAAAGCTGGCATCGGTTACTTATAGTGATTGGTCATAATACAAGTGCCAGCTATAGCATATAACTGTACATTAAAAAGCATCTATATATAGAGCTGAGTCTGTATAATAGATGAACCACAAAAACCTGGAACTTTGAAGTAATCCACTAGTTATTGACATGCAAATTTATTCCTGAGAAAGGTACCAGAAAGAATGAGAAGAAAAAAAACTGAATAATACCTTAGAAGCTTTGCTTAAAGCATTTCCAGGAGGCATCTGCTTGCTCAGCAACTCCTTAGCAATATCTTCAGGTAGATCAAATACAGCTCCCTGGATCTGATACCATTTTTTACAGATAAAGTAAGGAAACAAGATAAAAGATCATTAATCATTGAACCTACTACTTGCAACATTATATTTAGCTAAGGAGCCTATACGGCTATACTTAGACGTATAAGAAACTTCATATACTGATATTCCTTTGTTCCATCATTCCGTAGCTATTTTTGACAATGCAATCATATCAATTGGAAGAATATTATCCTCAGTTTCTCACACACTTGAAGGAAATATGAGAGTGAGCTGCATACTTACATTATATATATACTCAGCAATTAAATTTACTTCTTGAACTTCAACTTATCATTTTTTTAGAGTTTCGAATAGCATTAGCAGGTTAAGTGAACAATTTATTAAATAAGCTGACCCAAATCTTTTTTTTCAAGGGAAGCCAACTCAAACCCTACTCAAATTTAACTTAAACTATTGACATTTAACATACAATATAATATGCATTTGTAATTGGTATCATCCTAAACACCTTATGCGCAGCCATACACCAATAGATAGAGGACCTACGGAAACAAGAAACATACATGATTGATTTCTGTCATTCAGAAAAAAAAATTTGGGTATTCAACTCATATCTAAAACTAAGAAGTGAGACAACCTTGATTATGTCTTTTATTTTAAATTTTCAGGAAAGTGAACTTAAATCCAGTATCATGTTTTGGCATGCATTGCTAGATTCAGACTGAAACTGTTGCTGTTTGACAAATGAGATTACATGCATTTCTAAATCGTGGTAGCACTAATCCCAACACCTCGCATATAAGGCAAGGAATGTGCATAAGACAACCAGACTTGCATTATATACAGCATGATACTAACTACATTATAACAAACTAAAACTATACACAGATGGAGTATAGGAAACAATCACACCGAGCTCAGATGCTCGAGACCAAAATGAGACTAAGATGGGAAACACGGCACACCCACACAAGAAACAAAGAATTTGACCAATGCTAAAAAGTCACTCAAGAAAAAATCAACCAACACTGTCGTACAAGAAAGTAGAAGAGGTCTCCAATAAAAATAAGTAACTTCCTACAAGCATATTTTGGAAATTTCATAGTCGTCAAGGCGGCAAGGCATTGCGGCGCCAATGTAGGATGCCTAGGCATAAGCTTCAACCCATTTTCCCGTTTTATAAACATATTTTATGGCTATCATGGGTTATTTCCCCTGTTGTATATATACATTTTATCCTTATATGCATAGGTCTATAAAACTACATTGTAATACTCTTTACAATAAACTCCAAACCATGTTCGATAAGACAACATACATTCTTACATCTTTATTAATTTCTAATTAGCATAAATGCCATAACAAAGAACAGAATACTAAAAATTAAGAGAGAAATAAATGGCATTCTCCACATCTCCAAAAATGTAGTGATTTGTGGCATTCTTTCATACCACCATGCCTAAATAGCTTAGACAACCAAAGTGGTTTAGTATTTAGTTTATATATTATGTATAATTTATCCTATGATAATCACTATGATTTACTTACAGCTACTACTATCCCTTGACATTAGGATGTCTCTGTGTGGGTTGACTGGATTCTGGGTCTATGTATGGCGGACTACAGGCTACAGCTACTACTATCCCTTGACATTAGGATGTGTCTTTGTATGGTTTGACTGGATTCTAGGTCTATGTGCGGCGGACTACTTTCTTGACCCTCCCTCGCTCGCTCCCCCCGCCAAAAACACTCTTCTTAACAAGTACAAAGAAGCCCTTAAAATAGAAACCAACTGCAAAGTGTAGTTTGAGACCAAGGAAAACCAGAAGATGGCATCAAGATAATCCTTAGTAAAATGGCACTAGACAGCTAACATGGAGTTTAATACTATTAGAACACTAAAAAAAACAATTGATGACTATTTACAGGCATACACACTAACAAAAATGACCCAAGGCAGTCAATTAGTTAAGGAAGAGGCTAACACCCCTTGGGGTGACTTGACGTCTAGTCTTGCAATCTAAGTGTAAGAAACCAAAAGATGACATTGAGATAATCCTTACTAAAATGGCGTTGGACAGACAGCATGGACTTTAATACTATTAGAACACTAAAAAAGAACATCGTTACCATTTATAGGCATACACACCATCAAACATAACCCAAGGCAGTCAATTAGTCAAGGAAGAGGACAACACCCCCTTGGGGTGACTTGGCGTCAGTGTGGGAAACTCCCACTTAAACTGTCAGCTTCGAGGATAGAAAATTTATTGACAAGCTTGCATGGCGAGCTGAAGCAAATGCAACCAAAAGATTGGCCACATTGAACCTATTTCAAGAAAAGAGTGTCCCGCACCCAACTTTTTTGAAATTTAAGAGTTATCAAAGTCACTAAAGTGTAAGCAATGTAGCACAGGCATAGATGAGTCAGTGTTGTCAGAGTGGTTATGTAATATTATCCAGCTGAAAATGAACGACATAATGAAAGTATAGATATAGCCTCCGGATTCATAAACAGAAAGGCTCAATGACCATGAGAAAATATAAGAGTAAAGGGTTGCAGTTCATCAATAATAAAATCAAGGACACCTGTCAGAATGGTATGGATGATTACACGGTATCAGAAACAAGAAGCATCAAAGAGATGCAATAAGCTCTTAACCCCAAAAGAAAGTGAGTAGATACAAATATAATAAAGTTGTAAACAAGTTTGTCTGTTTTGACTCTCTTACACACACACACCCCAACCTTGTCCTTGAAATGTCTATCTCACTCCACTTTATCTCATCTCACGTAGATCATGGACTAAAACCAAGAGAAATTCTACGATATCTAAATAGAAAAGTGAGACATGAATGAGTGAAAATGGAGTTTTATAATACATTTTTTTTTTGGGGGTGGCAAAAAAAATGGAGTATCAACTAAAATAATAATTTTATCACATCTCAGTATGAGAAAAGAAGACACTGAACTAGAGGATAATGTTGAAGGTTAGATTATATGTACAACAAGATGTAATGAGAAGCAGATAGGGAAACAAGTTAAAATAGGAGGTTTTAGGTTGAAAACCAGAAAGTCTGACTAGCTTATAGCATAAACTTTGCTTGAATATATGTTACAAATGAGAATGGCCTGAGTTAGCTGGCTTGACCCAGAGGGAAATAAAGCCAATCAGTCCACCACTAAAGTGGCAATTTGACGAGCGCTAGGGTCCCTCCTTTCATTGATTAAAGGTGAAACGTCAATATAAATGAATAGAATTCTTTGTCGAAGTCCAAAGGCAGCAAAAGGGCAGGCTAACTGCCTCAGAGATAACTCTTGCACGCTCAGTTTGAAATGGAAGCTCTGATTCAAAGGCCATTACTGTCTAGGACAAGTACGAAGGATGGACTGTGTGCAAATGTGAGACCAAAACCATTCTCGTATAACCAGAGAAAACTGGTACCATGCAAGCTGGTGAGAGAAATGATTAAACAATACTGACAAAATTATCGAAAAAGGGGATGCATCCAAGACGCCCACAAGCTAGGATGAATAAGACCACCAGATAGCAACATACAGGACTGTTAGGAAGCCACCTAGATGGGGACGGAGATGGGGATGAGGACGGGAATGGAGATGGGGATGAAGATAAAGGGTGGGATTACTAGATTTGGGTGGCCAGCAGTAGAGCCCTTCCTATCTTCTTTTTACAAGTGATGTTACCACAAAGGAGCAGTTGTCACCGGTCGTTGGTTTTAGGCATGACCTCTAGGGAAGCTACATCAATTACACAAAGCAACAAAAAAAAAGGTGAAGGCATGAGAAGAAGTTGAGAAAGTATCATTAAGGAAAAAAACAAGGGAAAGTAGAGTTTAGTGTTGTTTTCTTCATGCAAAAGGACAACCCAACATGTAGAGATGCAGACAAGAAACAGGACTAAATGTGAGAGTATATTACAGCATATAGAATAATGAAAGTATTAAGAAGACGGCGACGACCATACAGGAAAGATATGGCTACAACTTCCCATCACTATGCAAGATATAATTCTTGCAAGTTCCCACTTCCCATCATGAAGGTGACTGGCACCAAAAGATGGCAACATTTTCCGTTGCTTCTTTAAAATGTGTAGGTATTCTGAGAAGTACTCGGATAGCATGTGAACGATAGTTGTAATACAGCAACTTAAGCAGAGGAAAAAGTTCACATGCAAGACTCAAATAAACATACATGACTGAGTAAGAAATACTCAAAACAGTAGATATGGCATATAAATGTAATCTCTAACATAAACAAATTATGCTGAAAAATCAAGTTCGCTAAAATAGAAAGAATGATTTCGAATGTGGTTTTCAAGTTGGTCTAACTTTACATCGCAGGTCAATATATTAAAAAAGTTACAATCTATTGAACAAGCATGGATGGCAAATATTTTTCTAGGCAGAAAAGACAAAAAAAAAAAGTTCATTGATAAAATTGGTGAAAACATTGATAATAGGGTTAGTAACAAACCCTTGAATCAGCAATCAAGTGTATCTTCCCAACTTCATCTGCAGCAGTGGGATAAACATCAGAAATAAACCCCATAACAGATCTAGCTGATAAGAATCCCCTTGAAATTTCAGGACTTCGTATTAGCTGCAGTGTAGTCCAACCCTGCATATAATGAACGAATTTATTTTATATTGTCGCAATAACAAGTAGATACATTAAAACAAACAAATATGGCATAAGAAGTAAACATGAGACACAAAGGAACTATGTGACATACATTAATGAAAGAAGTAAACATGACAACTAAGACTAATATCTTATGTGCAAAAAAAGTCGTCAAGTATTGTGACACAAATGAGTTGTAGACTAAGACTAATATCTTATATGTATAAACTCAAATAACTTCAATTAATTATTAATTTACAATGTATATTTAATGTACATGTAACCAATATACGAAATAAAATCATTACATGTGTATATAAACCAGTTTGGTTCTGAATAAGACCAGACAGGTATGGGTTCGGACAATTTTCAAATCAAAACCAGACCGACCAACTAATGCCGAACCAGACTGGCTAGCCTGGTTTTGTTTTGATTAGTCTGATATACTGGTTTAGTTATGTACCCAATCCTACAAGACATATATCAACATAAAGTGTACTACCTAGGCCCCAAGGCCAAGGTTGTATAATGTTTTCAGGAATGAACAGTAGCCTCACACTTCACAAATTTCCTCCACGTGTTTTTTATTTCACTTATATGAGCCCCACAAATGACCTCCCAGTTCACCACTGGTCACGCATCTAAATGCTATTCCAAACCAAGTGTATGCTAAACAGAGTTCCCAATGATGGCCAAAAGGTGCACCCTACTGGAATGGATGCACGTAGTATCAATCATGTTGTTTTCGAACATATTAGCTAAGGGCTCAAATTCTAGGATGTTAGAATTCCACCCATCAGCCTCATGCATTATATCCAGAAACAATTATTATGAAGTATGCCACCCACCTTGGTTAAAATCAATCTTAGTCTTTGGTATCATTGTCGTTGAGGCGTTAACCAAACCTTATGATGAGAGATCTAAGGATTTCAAGCATCAACAGAGTACGAATAAATATATTGTGCGGGGATATACAACCAAAGTTATCAATTGAGAGGGAATATAAGAAAAGATAAGCCTATTAACATTGAATGAGAAACACCTTTAGTCAAGACACTAACATAAATGCCACTTGTTGAGGGACAAAATTGACATGCTGCAAAGTTTTAGGTTTGGATCATTATCAAAACCATCTACGCATATTTTACTGGTTTCTAATTAGAAATCATAAAGAAAAAAGACAATAATTCATTGGTTTGTGTCAATCAAGGAAAAACTAGAGTAAGAGGCATTGTTGCCAACCAAGAGACGAACAATAGCATGATGGCCTTTATTATAGTGGCCGCTACAAGAACCAATTCACCAAAAACAAAAACAGGCAGATCACCTCAGTTCCCAAGAGATTGAAAGACAGATATTCCCAAAATCGAGCACTTTGTAGAATGACCACTTTGTGTACTTGTTACTTGTCATGCTTAGAAATAATCAACTAGCAGACAGTAACCACAAATAAAATACATATTATATACCTCACCAATTTATTAACAAATTGATCTAGACAAATTAATGAACCATATTTATTAGAGTAGATAATTGCTTGAAAATCCAACAAAGCGCCAATCGAAAACAAGCACAATAGTTGTGGCTTCACTAGTATAGGTGTGCAAATAAACCAAAATTATTGGCAGCTCAATTGGATAGAACATACGCTATCTTGAAATTGTTGGTAAAACGTCAAGACTACAAAAGACAGAAAGTCATCTTCAGAACTTAGTATATACAGTAAATTTACCAGGTAAAGAAGTATGTGACTAACCCAAATTTTGAAATTTGATTGACAAAAACACATGCTTAGACATACTTTGAGCAAAAATGTAACTTGATACTTCATAACTGCTAATAATAGTCAAAATGGTACACAAATCAATCTGTTTCAACTTGCAATGAAATGGAACTGAAGGAGGATATAGCAGGAAAACCAAAAGCCTTGTTACTTAGCAGTGGCCTCACAAGTCACAAGTCATGAGTAATCTTACCAGATTTCAATGCAATGATATTAGCAGGTATATGTTAGGACAAGCATTCGAAACTCCCCACAGCTATGAACAAAACCAAATTAACACCAGTTATATAAAAACAGCATTTACCTGTTCATGAGTAATTAGAGAACGGGCTGATGGAGGTTGAGAGAAACCACTTAAATGTGCTAGTGCAGCAGCCAGAGCATCATCTCCTTTCTCCTGTATTAACTTTTGTGCAGCGGGTAGGAAATACTGAATTGAGTCTGGATGCACGCCTTCCAATGTAGCCATAACATGTTCCGCTGAAGATTCCAGTACATCTTCCATTCTTGGAGGGCTGATGTAATCAAATCTACATCCCACATCACGCTCCAGAGATTTGACTGTTCTCCTTTGACTGCCTGTAAACATTAGAATAGCTGTACCTTCTTTTCCAGCACGGCCAGTCCGACCAGATCGATGGACAAATGTTTCAGGATCATTTGGCAGCTCATAATGAATGATCTGGAAATGACATAAATAAACTATGCTCAGAATAGACAAATGAGTGCAAAAAGTAGAGAAAGATCAAACATAGATAGGCAACAGAAATGATATAAATTAAATTATTTTGCAGAAATCGAGTGGCATTTTCACTGTTTTTCAATGATCATTACTGTTTAAGCTTAATATTAAGAAATAAACAGATAGGTACGTACTGAAGGGTTGGGCCACATTGAATAGGTCATCAGTATAAAACTTAGCTACCATTGGCATTTACATAACTGGTGAGGCCACTGCATGTGTGGGCACACATGCACGCCCCTGACCCGACCCTATTAATGAATTGGTCTTAAGAAGTTATTATGTTCAAATTAATTACATTCATACAGTGTGTGTGTCTCTATATATAGGTTTTAATGAAATTTGAACTGTTCATACTTACACATAAAACATGCTCTCCATGTGCATGTGCATGCGGGAATATCTGCTGGTTGGTAATGTAATGTGATTTGAATTATTCAGACTACATGCAGGCCAGACGAGCTAAGAAACTGGCTCTGTGTGTGTGTGTTGCCTGTTAATGTGATTTGAAATTGTTCAGGTTTTATGCAGTTCAAATGGACCAATGAAACTTGATCTGTGCGCTCATACATGTATCTGTCGGTTGTCAGTCAATTAACTCAAAACAGTTTAGACTCTATGCATCTCAGACAAACTAATAAGCATGTTATATACCACTTGGTTAATAATGTGACACATTATCTGAATTTTAGTTTTCAAAATGATGTATCCATCAGTTATTGGTACAGGAATCGTTAACTTTGTAAAGTTAAGACGGTTTTGTTTCTGTTTTGCGCCATTCAGTTGATGAATTTTTCAGTTATTGGTCACACGAATCATTAACTTTGTAAAGTTAAGACGGTTTTGTTTCTGTATTGCGCCATTCAGTTGGTGAAGTTTTGTACAATAGATAGCATAGTTCTATATTAACTGTTTCTGGTTGCATTGCATTTTTGTAACAACACAAATTTGTCGCTTGTCCATCACATATGTGCTGCTTGAGAGTTTATGCATTAGGTTTTTTAAAATATCACGATACAATTATCAACATGGAGGTAATTTTATAGAGAACCCAACATTATCTAGATAAAGATATGCACGACGTTTTACAATATGGGAAAGGGGTAAGATCTGCATTTCTCATTAAATTAAGCAGATAAAAGATATGTTTTAAAATTTTATTTATTAGTTATATGGGTACCGATGGGCGAACTGTATACCATAAGGTCAGGTGGTCAGATATGGTATATATTGGGCAATCTTGGCCTTCAAGAACCACACCCAGGCCCACACTTAGACATGTTGTCAGTCCAAAGACTCTAAACTAAACATGTAAATTGGTAATTTAGCAGTATTAGTTGAATAAGCATTTATTTTGAATAACTTTAGATAAAATGATCATAACTCTCTAGATAAGACTTCTCTTGAAAAGTAAAGCTATCTGGTTGTGATTTAGCTGAAGAACTGCATGAAGTGGGATGATTAATCTTAAGTATAGAAAGCAGCGTTTGTACTGAACAAAGTTGTATACCAAATCAACATTTGGAATATCCAAACCACGAGCAGCAACATCAGTAGCAACTAGCACGGTGAACTTCCCTTGACGAAAACTATTCAAAGTCCTTTCTCGCTGATGTTGAGATATGTCTCCATGTAAAGCTTCAGACGCTATACTATTAGTCAACGCCGTTGAAACCTCATCAGCATCCCTCTTTGTTTGCGTAAAGACAATGGTTTTTCCACCCTTCGCGTACACCTAAAGATTTCATGGTTCCGCATTAGAGTACTAGTAAAAATAAGAAATTTCAGATAGCATATAAAGAAATGTTCCGTACTTGTATTAGTAATAAATATTTATCCCAAGTGCCATAAATAAAGAATGATCAATTACAAAACTGTATGAAGTTTATAGTGTATTGTCCAAACAAACACAATCAACTCAATTTTTTAGTACAAATAACAATTTCAAGATAGAGAAAAAGGAATAAACCATACAAGAGTCAAAAGCCTCAAAATTCCACAATCCAAGCTCAAGATGAAGAACTACCATGAATCATGTAGTTCGAAACTCTGAAAACTGCCTTGACAGTTAATTGAACACTTACAGTTCTTAGGAAGAAAACAACAACTTAACATAAACATTTTTTTAAACAAATTGAACAAAGAAGACTTAGCAGATGTTTTAGTGGGTATTATTAAATCAAAGATATATCGCATTTCTATTGGCAACAATCACTCAGTAAAAGATCTAGTATGATGGATTGTTGAGTTCGACACCATCTTTTCCGTAATGCTTGATTCAAGCATTAATCAACATCAGTTAGTCACTAAGAGTGTTGGAATCATGACATTGTCATAAACTTTATTCTTCGTAGTTTATACTCTATTAAATAAAAGTGTATTGGACATTTTTCGGAATTTCCTGTCTTCCTAAATGCTAAGACATTCATTGAATCTAGACAAATGCATATGCCAACCTTGTTTTCAATTAGAAACATTACTAGATGGTTAGCAATGAAAGATACTAAACCTACCCCAAAACAAAAGTTTTAGGTTAACATTACCATTTTTCTAAACAATTTGAACAAAGAAAATAGTTATTAGATATTTCAGTGAGGATTATTGAATCAAATTTACAATGCATTTCTATTGGCAGGAGTCGCTTAGTAAAAGATCTAACAGTATGATGGATTACTAAGTTCTACACCATCTTTTTTGTTTATGCCTGATTCAAACCTGGGATGGTATTAGCCAACGCAGTATGTCATTAACATTGTCTAACAGAATCATGACATAATCATAAAATTTATTCTTCACATGTTGCTTTGTTTATACACAGAACTGTATCTGACATTTCTCAGAAGTCTCTCCTCCTAAATGTTAAAACCTTGTTTTTAGCTGGCAACATTACTAGATGGTTAGCAATGAATGATTCCAAACCAACACCAACAAAAAAGTTTAGGTTACCACGAGGCAACAAAGCAACATAGCATGAAAACAGCCATCCTGAGGAAAGTATCTTGGCTTTGTCAGAGCAGCATGTCTGAAACAGTAAATAATTTGAATGCATTTGAAATCACTTCAGACCCTAAAATGGTTGGGATTGAGGCTTAGATAAAGATGATGATGGTGATAATGATGATGATGATGATGATGATGTTGATGTAACTTGCAAGATTATGAAGTAACCCACAGGCCAAATAGGCAATTGCAAGTTAAACCTTATCCACGATAAAGATGAAGACTTATATTTTATGCACATCTAGTGTCATTATTCTTCTAGCAACCTCAATGGCAAGCTAAATCAGAAATACCTCAGAACCATAAAAAAGATCGTTTTTAAATTATCATAATCAATTAAAACGGAAGGCATTATATAATCTGAGCTTGAGTTTCAAAAAAAAAAAAGTAAACGGAAGGCATCATCAAAACCTAGAAATCTAAAATCTATGGAAGTGCTATGGAACATGCATTAGTGCATCAATTGGAATATGATCATCAACACATCATTGTTCACTTGTATATCAGAAAGAAAGAACCAGGTTGGTTTAGTTCATTACCGTGATTAAATCACTCAGGATAGTACGTTTTGAAGTTGCAGTTGCCGGGATAGCATAAAGCTTTATTCCCTCAGCTAGCTTTTCTTCTTGCTCTCCAACCTATATGAATGTACCGAACAAAGATAATAATTTGACTTGGCATTCTATATTTTAGAGCACAATACATGAAGTAATGATGAAAGTTTTTGCAGAAAACGTTGATTATAGATTTTCAAAAGCAAATAGGAGCTTAACATAAGGATGAGGAATTCAAGCCACACTGATAAGAATAATTATAGTCATGCTATGGATTGTCGTGCTAAGAAGCGAGCACGAAAATAAGCATTTAAAGTCATTAATTTACATACAATACTACAGAAACAGTATAACTGTATAATTCAACTTCACATCTACAAAATCCAAACTTCAGAAGAAAACATTTATTAATTTCATTAATCACAACATTCTGGTAACTGGCAGGCTAAATGGGTCATTAGAATATTCTATTCAACCGAAGAGATGAAAAAAGTGGGAAAGTTGATGTTAACTTCTAACAGTTTCATGTATGATTTATACATATTATGCTAACATAGTTCTTTGACTTCTAATCAAAATCAAGAATTCTAGCTCCTATCTAAAATATGTACACTAAATTTATTTAGATACAATTTTAAATTTAAGGATAACATATTTCACAAATAAACAAGGTTACTTCAATGAAAATGTTAAAAAATAATAGATGTTTTTATTGAGACATTTTTTTCAAGTTGCACTTGTCTTTTTTAGTTTGATACTTAGCATATGTCATTGACAAATTTGCAAGGTTGCATTGAATATCGTTTGTCTCTCATTTAAAGCAAGACATAACAGCTCATAATGGGTAATCATTTTACCAAATCAATTGTCAGAGGATTATTAAGGTACTTCCTAGCCAACTTCTTCACCCAGCCAGGCATTGTAGCAGAAAACAGCATGCTTTGTCGCTTAGTAGGCAGTTTCTCCAGGATAACCTCCACGTCTTCCTCAAAACCAACAGCAAGCATCTGATCAGCTTCATCAAGGACCAAAAATTCCACTTCACCTAACTGAAGACTGTTGCCAGTAACTAAGTCTATAATCCTGCCAGGGGTTCCAACCACCACATCAACGCCACGAGAAAGTGCACTTTGTTGAGAAACATAAGAGACTCCTCCATAGACACAAACGGTATTAAGATAAGGAGCAGATTCTTTGATTTCCTTCTCCACTTGCTTCGCCAACTCTCTGGTAGGAGCTAGAACAAGAAGACGAGGAAGGCGTCCAGACCGTCTGCCAAACAGAATATAAGTAGAGAGTTTAAAGAGAAATGGACCGTCATTGGAATTTATGATTAAAAGTGTACCTTGGAATGTTTCTCCCTTCATTATCAAGAGTAAGTTTCTTGATTATAGGAATTCCAAAAGCCAATGTCTTCCCTGTTCCAGTTTTTGCCCTTGCAATGAGATCACGTCCTTCAAGTGCAGGAACTAGGACGGCCCTCTACGTAATTCAATTGAAAATTATAAACCAGAAAAGCAGAAAATAACCAGGCAATTATAATTAGATAAGAAATCAGAGATCTAGAAGATGAGTAACAGGAAAACCATCTGCGCTTGTTGAGGCATATGCTGGACTTGTATATTGTACTTCAAGAAAAGTTACATTCATATAGAAGTTCTTGTGAACTCATATTAACAAAGTATCACGAATATAAATGGCATAAGCAACTTCATACATGAGCTATACAGAGATAGAGGACACATCTCACAATCTAAGGACTTCATAGAGTTTTTACAATAATAACAATGGATATATGAACTATGTGGAGATAGAGAGTGCATAATACGCCTAAGGGCTTTACAGAGATTTTATATTAATCATGGGTGTGTTGAATAGAGCTACATAAGGATTAAAAAGCTAACAATTAATTGCCCACAGTAGTATGCATGCACAACTTCTTACAATAAATTTATCGAGGAGGGCATTTGGAACGTGGAGACCGATATAACACTATGTGCATTATATGAGCTCCTACATAACAAAAATTTCCAAAGAGGTTTTGGTGGAGTCTAAAGGGTATAGGCCTCCACAGAATAAGACTTGGTGGTGGATGATGAAGTACAAAAGGCTATGAAACTCGAAAGAGAGATTTATAGTAGCTCGCCCAAATCTTGAGATGATACAATTTTTTAGTGATACAAGCAAGCAAAGAAAGAAGCTAAGAAAGCATTTCAAGAGGCAAGGTCCAAGTACTTTGAGGAGATATATAAGAAATTATACACGAGAGGAGGGGAAAAGATATTACATAGAATGGCTCGTATAAGAGAATGGAAAGGAAGAGACGTAGGTCAAGTAAAATGATAAAGAATGAAGATAGTAAGGTGTTGATGAAGGATGATGATATCAAGAACCATTGGACAAACTACTTTCACATGCTCTTTAAAGGAGATATTTTGAATATTGTTAAGATTGTGTGACATGAAAACATAAGATATCACTTACACATGACGAGTTTGACTATTTGAGGTCAAGAATAACTTGAAAAAGATGAAAATTACAAAGGCGCGTGGACCATACAGTATTCCTATCGATGTATGGAAGAGTATAGGGATAAGGGAGCTATGTGGCTAATGAATTTCTTCAATAAGATAATGAAGACCAAGAGAATGTCAGATGAGTAGAGAAATAGCACTATAGTTCCCATCTACAAGAAAAAAAAAGATATTCAGAGTTGCACAAACTTCAAAGGTATCAAGTTGATGAATCACACTACAAAACTTTGGGAGGGAACTATTGAGCATAGTCTTAGATCGATAACGCATATATCAGACAAGTAGCTTGGTTTCATGCCAGTGAGATCAAAAACAGATGTGATTTCTCCAGTAAGGAGGCTTATGGAGAAGTTCAGAGAAAAAAATATCTTCATATGATTTTAATTGATTTGGAAAATGCTCATGATCGAATACCCAAACAGGAGTTGTGGATGGTTTTAGAGAACAAGGTGTGCCAATCCAATACATAAACTTGATTAGAGACATGTATGATAACTCAACTGCAAGTGTTAGGACTCCTTGAGGAGAGACACCAATTTTTCTAGCACAATTGGGGTACATCAAGCATTGACACTAAGCCCATATATATTTGTTCTTGTTGTGGATGAGTTGACAAAGCAGGTTCAGGATGATATTCCTTGGTGCATGCATGTTACTTGTTGATGATATTGTGTTGATTGATGAAATCAAAGAAATGGAATCAAATAACTTAAGATCAATAGAAGCAAAAATGAGTATGTGCATTGCCAATTCAGCCAAACTAACATTGTAGATGGTTGTGCCAAGTTGGATGGAGTGGATTCACCAAAACGTGACAAGTATCGTTACTTGGGTTTTATTATTCATATGGAATTATGGATGGTGTGTCAACGTGACGTTCGGCACAGGATAACAACATGATCGTTGAAATGGAGGAGTGCAATTGCAGTATGAGCAATGTTTTAAAAAGCGCAAAGAGGGAAGCGAGCGGACGAATCGGGCGTTTTTTTTTTTAAGTGGATGCTTAATTTTTTACATATTTTTAACAATTTATACACATAAACACATAAATAATATTATGATTTGTGAATGTTTTACATAGTTTAACACTTAAACTTATGTATTCCTTTAAAATTAAATTAATACTAAGTAACAACAATAAAGAGTTAATAAATTCAGCCATCAATAGCAACCACTTGGTTAGACTGTTAATATAAAATAGCTAACTAGCTATATCAAATCAGTAGCTAAGAATATATTAAATTAGCAGCTAACTATACATTCATATTCATTTTATATAAGTGTAAAGTTTATACTCATATAAATATCGAATCACATTACTGACGTTAATGTTACTGAATATAAAATATTTGACATGAGAAAAAGCGGGAAAAAGCGAGGGGAAAACGGGTAAAAAAGCGGTCAAAGCGGGAAAAAAGCGGCCAAAGCGGGCTAAAAGCGGCCGCTTAACTCAAATCTGCTTAACATCCACTTGAGGTACTAATTAATCGGCCAGAACCTTGTGCCGGTTAAGCGGCCGCCTAGCACGATTTTTATAACACCAAGCATGTGATTAAAAGATTTCTCTTAGATTAAAAAGTAAATTTTTAGAACGGCCATACAAGTGTCATGCTATATGGGAGTGAATGTTGAATGGTGAAGAAACAATATCTCCACAAAAGAAATGTGACCCAAATGCGTATATTGAAATGGATGTGGAAAAACAAAGAAACACTTGAGAAATTATTATATCAGAAAGAGAGTGGAGACGGCAAGCATTGAGGACAAATTGCATGATGGCTATCTTAAACGGTATGGACATATGCAATGTAGACCGACTAACTCTCCTATTTGAAGTAATGCTATTGAGTAGAGGACAATTAAAAGAAGAAGAGGCAAGCCTGAATTAACTTCGAAAGAGATTTTAAAGAGATATTTTGAGTCCTTGCATCTGGAACAGAATATAACTTATAAATAGAGCTGATTGGAAAAGAAGGATCCATGTAGCCGACATCAACATGGTTGGGATTGAGGCTTAGATGATGATGATGATGAGTAATTTGCATACCACATCAATTTCAGCTATATAAATTGATAATTAGATTTCTTTGATTAATCCAATGAAAAGTTAAGTAACTTGAGAAGATGAATTTTTGATAAATCAATCATCGGAACCTAGTTGCCAAGAAACAAATGGAAAATGGTGTCTATGCAAGCTATAACAACATATTCAAACACAAAACAGAAATGATTTATGTAGGGTAGACAACTAGAATAATTATCCTCCACCAAACTTTTTTTTTTTTAAACTGTTGAATGATGCATCTTAGAGATTCATATTTTTATGTAGTTCAATTGCAAAACTTAATTAAAATGCATAACAAAACAATGATTCAAGAAAGAACATAAAATGCCACTACCCATACAATTGCTAAAACTTACAAGGCAAAGATAATCCGAATTACAGTTCAAAAGTTAATGTTTACAATAACCTAAATATTAGATGATAACAAATTAACAAATGTAGATATGTGATATGAATTGTCATCATGAGCATCACTTAATATCAAAATGAAGCAACAAAGGCTGCATAATTTTTTAAGACCGAAACTTTCTCCATTCCCAGTCCATCAGGAACTGGGGCTCGAGCAGAAATAACCAAACAACCCTTAGTTGGTTAAGTGTGAAATTCAACGGAAATAAAATTGAAAAAAATCTCAACTTAACCACTACTGAAACCCTCCCACTTATAAATTGCAAGTTACAACAGCATCACTTCTAGTGTTACACCAAAGTTCATACTCCCTCAAAAAAATACAAAAAAACATAGAACGTACCGCTACAAATTATGTGTTAGCATGTGTTTTTAGCTCAAAGGAAAATTTAGAAGAAATAAGCTCAGTAAGTAACAAGGGCCAGCTCTAATTCAGCTCATCTCTCTCCATGGAGTCAAAAATCTGATTCCAATATAACTCGAAAGAAACTGATTTTTAATAAATTTGGTTTCGTTTTCTCTTGAGAAGGGAAAAATTCGAGACATAAAAGGTCATGGAGAGCAACCTGAATGGGGAAGAGCTGGGTAATCCCTCGCTTCTGCAAGGAATCTACAAGCGGCTGAGGTAAGCCCAACTTGGCGATAGCAAGATTCTCGTCATCTACATCGCTCCCCTCTTCCTCCTCCGAAACATAATTTTCTTCATCACTCTCCCCGTACGCACCCTCCTTGTCGTCGTCGTCGAAGTGACCGCTGAGACCCTTGAACGCCTCTTCGCTGAGCAGTGACGAATTGGGTGTAACGACAGCGGCAGGGACGAGCGGTCTAGAGACCCTCAGGGGAAGGTAAGATTGCGTGCCAGCAGAGGGGGCTGAAGCGGAGGCGGGAGACTTGAGTGCGGCGAACTGAGGGAGACCGTCAGGGTGGGAGCGTAGGGGGGACGGGGCTTGGTATAGAGAAGAGACGCCGAGGATAGACGCCATGGAATGCGGGAGGAGAGCACCGGAGTTGAGAGGAGACGAGGTGGAGCGAAATGGAGGAGGTGGGAGTGGGTTTTGATAAGGTTTAGGCCGAAGATTGTATGGCCTCCTAGAGCTCCACCTCCCTTCCCTTCGAACGGATATGAAGTGGTATTTATAAACCGAGCGACGATATGTTATTTTTGCGGACTACTGCTGGGTGTGGGTAGGGGTGGGCAAAGAGACACTGCACTGTGCCTGTTCTAAGAGGATAAAAGGCTATCGTGTTCGTGTTTTAAGTGTTAGTCTAGCCTCATTGGATACAGTCGAAATGCATAGTGATTTTGTAATGTAACGCCAAGTGTGTGATTTTCAATATACATTTATATGTCAAAACCACACTATACACTCTAATTAGAGTTTTGCCTAAAAAACAACGAGCCAAATGAGCCTTAAGGCGGTGCAGTTGTAAATGTGATGACGAAACTGATGTTTTGAGATTCGGCGGAATTCTTTGTGATTTGTCGTGTGTGTGTAGGGAGGGGGCGGGGGGTCATTTGGCCATTAGAAACCCTCTTTCGACTTCTCAGCCCTTTCTACCCTTTAGCCATGACCCTTTTCGACTTCTCAGCCCTTTGTTGTTGTATATTCATTTATGCCTCAACCTATGTAGGGACAGTATTCTATGGTATGATGCAAGCCATTCACAATTGTGTTGTCCTAAGGGCTTGTTTGGTTTTGAGTACTTGCAACCAAACGGATTTGTTGTAAAACAAGAAAAAGAATAGAGGAAATGCAAGTACGAGGTCATGTGTCTGGTTGGATGTTGTTTAAACTATGCAGTATATTTGTAAATGTGTGGTTGGAAGCAGATTCGGCTGCTGAAATTGTAAAAATGGTAGACGTTGCGTGCAATTACAAGTTGTTGTGCAGAAAATGACCCAGCCGCTGGCAAGGAAAATGAACCACGCCCAAAAGGAGCGCAGTTCCTTTTTCGAGTCTGGTTGTACTAATTATCCATTGAGATCAGTTTCATTTCACGACGTGTCTTGCTCTTACACCCGACCAAACACAAGGAGTTGAAAGTCTTGATGAGTTAGAATTGCACGTGTTGGTTTTCACCCCAACCAAACTGGTCCTAAGACGAGTGTAGGATCTCTAAAAAGCCTCATACATAGTGGACCTAATGTGCACTATTTTATGGAACTGAACCAAATTGATCGGCTTTTTTGGAATCTTGTTGAATGATCAAATTTTCCTTGATCATGATTGAAATTTTCAGTGAAGCTACTGAGTTATTCTATGATGCTCAAGAATGGAGTTTTATGGCTTTTACAATTTACTTTACCAAATTTACCCCTCATGTGTTGAGATATACTTATATTCTTGATATGAGATCTTTGAATTATAATCATGATATGATTAAATAAGTGTTAAATGAGTATGTTCTATTGTTAATTTGAATATCTCATGAGTTGTATACAATACTAGAAATTTGATTAAGTTTAACTTGAATTGATCAAATTAGAAGTTGAACTCCCTAAAGTTAATGTGTTGAATTATGTTGAATTTCCCATACACGTTATATTATAAGTGAGAAGTAGGAATATTCTATTTTGTTGTTTATTGTAGTCTACATTATAATCTAGCTGGTTGATTGGGCGTACTGGTTGGTTGGCTGATGTGGTGTGATTTGAAGTTGCAAGGTAATCTCTTAAGATTTACATGATTTCCCGTATAAAATTTAGATGTGAAATCTCAAGCATCTTCATAGACATGATATATTACCAAATGATTTAGTTGGTCGACTTAAGGAAATATGTTCTTGTGCACCATTTCATAAGAAGGTGGTATTCTTTGATTTCTCAATCTCAATTATGTCAGTGGGGTGTAAAGAAGGGTATGGGTACCTTTGGTGTCTTTCGGTCATTCCAATCCGCTCGATGCAATGAGTTTCTTATTTTCCTACAATTAAAACATGAAATTTAATCCAAACACGAGGAAAACTAAAGTAAAAAACTAATATGATGTACATAAAGGATGCAAAAGTATATGTGTAGCGCAATCTAAAATGTGATGAATGGGCATTCATCAGTCGAACAATCAGCTTCGATTGTGCTCCAATAATAACTTAGTAGTTATATGCCTTTGTGAACTTCTTACATGACGTCCTATACTTGAATTCAAGTGGGGCAACATAGTGGATTTTGATTGGTCAATCGTTCTATATTGTCCTGGTTCTTAAAATATGTTGTGCTACAATAAATCAAATGGTCCATTGATTCCTTTTTTAGGTTCCTTCAAGGAAGGAATGACCTTCAAGGAATTGTTTGATTTCACATAACCATGATTCATCATCTTCTTGCAATATTTATTATAGCATATACGGTCAAATTCCTTTTTTAGTGGGTGAACTTGATCTCATTAAACTTCTTAACCAACTTGGTGAGGACTCTTGGTATGGGAAAAGGTGCTCCTACTTTGCCTTACATTCATGATTGATCTGTGAAACAATCAATATTGAATCATCTATGACATACAACTTTTGAACTCTAAAGTTTTTGATAACAACTAAGAGGCCTAGGATGCAAGCCTTGTATTCAGCTAATTTTTGGTGGCCTCAAATTGCATACGGCGGGAAATTGGAATGTTTTCTCCATTAGTGTTGATGAGTAAGACACCAATGTCATTACCTATTTTAGTTTGATGCACCATCAAGGAACATGGTCATTGTGTTCGTGATTGTTGACATTGTTTAAGGTCATAGTGTAGACCATACCAATATCTATTTTGGGGAAGTAGAAGTCTCGTCTAATGCCACCTCTGTTGGATTTTCTTCCTATTGTTTAACAAATTGTTGAGTTACGACTTCCTTGATGGGGACATGTGTGATCAAATTGGATAGTATTTTGGTACATCCTATGGCCAAAGTTGGATGACTGCAAAGGCATCACATTGGATAATGTCATGCAACCACTTTGATGGACATGACATTAAGTAACATTGCTTCATCATGGTGGCATGAACCCAAATGAGGCAATGTTTTTCAACGGTAGTGTATTTGCCTTCTTTACTCAATCCTCCTTTTTACTTAAGTGCAAAAGACTTAGACTTTTGGCCAGACTTACAATTTTTTATCTTTGCCTTTGCCCTTGGACTTTTAATTTCCTATGTTGACCATCAACACAGATATGGGCTTGTCTTTCATGTGCCCCTCATCTTTTTAGAACATGCCAAGTATCTCTATCGGAAGTTTAACAAAATTGTTCCTATTGTAATTCATGATAAATTATTTATATGAATTCAACAAAAATTGTAAGGTCACATTCATAACCACTCTTGGCCTAAAGGAAATTTCAATCTTTATAGAATTTCCATATGCCCAATTAACTTGAGTACTAGGGATCCAAATGAGATCACTTTCCACCATTTGCACTTAAATAATGCATCAAAGGTGTCATACCTCTCTGGGCTTGCTTGTTCTTGGTACATGTTCCTGAAATGTGTTATCATACCAACAACTCCCATGTTCTAATGTTGATTCTGAAGCTCATGATTCATGGAGAATATCATAAGGTACTTGATGTAGATAATATCGTCATAATGCTTACAATAAGCATCCCTTTCAACCCTAGGTGCTTTCGGAGATGGTTCATTTGGTTTCGGTGTATCAAGGACATGTAGCTTATGCTCATGTGTGAGAACAATTCCCAATATCCTGAACTAGTCATGGAAGTTAATTCTATTAAGATATTCCTTCTCAAGGACCGGTCATAGTGAAAAGTTATTGTTGTTGGTTTCCGTTTGATCTGTAAGAAGTATTTCTAGTAGCAAATTTTTATTTAAAACTTTTATTGTTATTAATTTTGTCTTCAGTTAAACATCACTCCACTATTTTATTTCAAATTAATATCCCTCACTATATTTTGGAATATTTGCATCATACAATCTTCTAGTGAGTTGAGATTTGTATTTTGTCAAATCATGAGTTAGCTTTGATTGGTCACTCATAACTTGATTATTTAGGTAGAAAACATTTGGGAATTGCATCTAATGTAACTCTTAATAGATGGATGCACAACCTTTTGTCATATCCAATATGCCTCTAGGTGCTTAATCCTATTAAGATCACCTAAATAACTAAACCAAAGTCCAACACAATAGAAATTGCACGCTACCTTGGCATACCCACATATATATTCTCACACATACTCGAGATGATAGTGCACCACACTTTGACATTCCTATACTTAGTCGGTCAAGGTTTTCATGTGTGTTTAGAAATCATCGAACAATTATTATTTTATATGGTGGGTTAAATATACATACATACACATATACATATCTAAACCACCAAATGTTTATAAAATGTATCATATACACATTTCATTAACAAAACACAAACACATATCACAAACATATAAAATTTGTTATGCCCATACAAATTTAATCCTTCGGAGTCATAAAAGAGTACTATCCAACCAAGGTCCACTGCATCATATGCATCATGAACATGTTAACCTGCATTTTGTGTTGCATCACATCAATGGCTCCATAAGATTCCTTAGTTATTCATGGCTTCCTTGTCATGCCAAGTCCTACAAACTTATTCTATTCATATCTAATATTTAAATGATATTAGAAACCTTGATCTACATTTGATTAGAGTACAAAGGAATAAAAACCATTACATAAGGAATAAAAAAATGATGCTTGACATGCAAGATGAATGCTTGACAACCAAAAGGGATCCATTCACATCCATATAATGCACAAATAAAGGGATCTTTGGTCATAACCATGTCCACATCTACCAAACAAAACATATTTTTATGGCATCATGTATGTTTGATGTATAAATCATGTCTTACACAATACACACACATATTATTGTATATGAATGATTGCATCTTTTCCATGCGGGACAATCCCCATAAACAAATCCTTGACATCCACACAAACTAGGCATCATATTCTAGGTTAACACCCCTACGCGAGGATAGAACCCCTCGAGGAGTTTCAAGGGTAGCGCCCTTGAAAATGTCTGTAGAATTTTACGGTCGTATACTAGGAAAAGTCATGTATTTCCATAGTTAACCTCATTTACCATATCATAATCCACGTTGCAAATCATTTGAGATTAACATGATATGCATATAAACAATTAATTGCTCACATTACACTCAACGATGCAAGTGACACAAAACCAAATTTGATCATATTGATAAATCCTGATATATTATATATTGATTTGTTGAGATACCACTGTAGGGATTCATGGAGATGATAGGTATAAGGGAAGCAACAATAAAATCTAAATATCCATATTTTCATGAGTAGATCTTATCAATAACAATATAATGAGAAGGAGGATTGTGAGATATAACTAGTCATGAAGTAGATTTTGTGACGTTGCTCACAAAGAATATAGATAGAACAAAACGTTGTTGGCATTGCCCCAATATAGTTAGGAATGCATCTACATCTCTATACCATTCATGTGGATGAAAGAGAACTCCACATTCCATTCTAAGATTTTATAATATAAGAACAACCTTCTCATTCACAACATGCTAGTGATGCGCAATCACATCTCTCTCTCCTTGTGGGTAATGATGGCTAGGGTTCATGTGTCCAACAGTATAACCAAAAACTTGGTTTTCATTCCCTTTATATAGGAGAGGCAAGAATAAACCCTAGGAAATGAAAAGACAAAGTAGTCTGCTCACGGACAGCCACTCGACAACTGGATGGGTCAAGCTACTTTTCAACAACTTGTTTGGGAAAACTAGTTTGATGACTAACCAGTTTATTTGGCCAACTGTATTGTTTCATAACATTTTGGATCTACTGGCAGATATGTTGATCCAGTCTAGTCAGACGAGTGCACTAGCCAGTCGACTAGATGGCTGATTTTGTCTAGTCAATCAATCATGTTAGTTAGTCAACCGACTAGACAAATTTCAGCCTCATCAATCAACTAGACCTTCCAGTCAATCAATTGGTATGTCCAATTGGGCATTTGGGCTTTCCATTTGGTCGACTACGCTTCCAAGTAGTCCATTAATTATTAGATTGATTACCTAAATCTTTTAGTAACCAATTAATCATGTGTCCATTATTATACTTGTCTTCCCTATGCATCCTATGTGTGTGACCCTATAGGCTCTAGATTACATTGGTAATAACATCTATATTCACCATTATGATTTCATAGACAAAGATTGGTATCTAGCAAGAGTTAAATTCCACCCATGTGATTTGAGAAATTGGAGACGAATTTCAACCTGGTATTGTGATGAGTGTTAAAGTGATCATATAATCCATTTGTCTCTAATATCCAGATTGAATCTAAGGCATGGAATTGTCATCATCTTAATGTTCAATCTTTATTCCTTACACTAGAGTAGACTATTTGATATAGATATGAGTTCAACATCTCATGTTGACTCACAAGATCATGACCATGCATTTCATAGTCTCACTCATTAAGTGGTTGGGATATCACTCCAAAAGGAGAGATGAATTCCATCTACATCACTCACAATAATCAACATGTGTTACAAGGCACCCAAGCACTGCCTGTATGGAAACCCTTATTTGAGGTCTGTGTTGAGTAGTGTTAAAGTACACCAAGCACATGTGATCATTATAGTGACTTCCAAGTACATGTGATCATTATAGTGACTTCATGTCTAAGGACCACAACCACCACTATCACTTGAGATATAATTCTTAGTCATTTATGACTTCCATGTATCATACTCAAGTTGGATTTATCTAGTACACTTGTTCATAACAAGTACATATGTGTTTTACTTGATATTTAATATCATGATTAACTAGACGTAGTCATAAGTCAACACACATACTAGTCTTAATGTACTATTGTTGTCCTAATTTCCACAACAATATATAACTAGGGACCTATACAAGAATGGATACTCTTAGCATGCACATGATCATATGAACATCTCCTCAACTTAAAATCGCATGTCATTGGATTATTCATTCTTAGGTCACTTTATATATTCATTAGCCCATATTGAAGCAAACATAGTAATTGGAATCACATCTATTAATAATCAAATTGAGTACAAAGTGTGCCACTACAATCATCGTATGACTGCCACTCAGAGCATACTATCAACAACCACATATTGGTGCAACATTCTCCAATACAACCATAAAATATGTTATGGAACTATATCCAATAAATGAATTCATGATGACATGCTCTCACAATGATGCTACAATCCATACACACCAACACAATTTTAATTACGGCTGATGAGTCTTCAATGCGCGCCACCTCACCGGTGAAGATCTACCACCATAATCAGAGTCACTAATAACATCAGTTTTGATGCACTCTTTGTAGCCATTTTCATAATAAAAATCATTAGAAATAATGTTTAGATGTTTAGTTTTACCCATTTTAAATTCCATTCACCTATTGATAGGTTCTAAATCAATTTTGTTGATATTTGAAGGAGTTTGGTACAAATACTATGAAATTAATGAAGAATAAGCAATTTGTGAGAACTCGTTACACTAAACAAGATTACTCAAAACATAAAACACAATCAATCACTAATTAATCACATACCCAAAAGTATGGATAAATTAAAACTGATTTCAACGTCAGTACCCGCTCAGAAACATTTGCATAAGAGCCCAAAATCTTTCTTATATCCATACTATGCCAAGAATTTGATACAAATTGTTCTATCGTCTTAGCCACCACTTATATACACATGAGAACAATATTCATGTATGCCACACAAACAAACATTAATATGCTAACAAAAGTCCGATTTGTTTGAAACACCATATACAAACTTTTTCTCGCCCGGACCTGAGAGTACTGGGACGACTCTAGGACACACTAGACATCTAATCAACTTTCTCAAAGATTCATTACTATAGATCCTCTTTGCTGCCACATGTTTGTTTTCGTCACTTCCGATTACCTAAAAAAATGTGGCGAACCACAAGGGTGAGACCAGCAAGAGATATAACCTCCAACAATGTTTATTGATTATAACATTTTTAAGTAATTAAACAGTTAAGCAGTTTAATCAGATATAATAAATAGGCTCAATAGCAGGGATGATTGACAGAATACATAAAGGAGCAGATAATAATTATCATCATTAGCCAGACTATCACCCTTTATCTTGTTGACAGTATAAGCAATTCAGTAGCATATGCATATCTAGCATCATGAGCAAGTCTATTAACATAGAGTCTCTATCATTATGAATAAGTCTAGCCACATAAGCAGAGCTAAAAACATTATCATGTCTAATAGGTCAAACATATTAACATCATAAGAAGAGCTAACAACATAAGCACAACTATCTGCATAAGCATGATTAGCAGTATATGCATCTCTAATAACAAAGGCATGGATAGCATGCTAAACATTACTAACAACATGAGATATCTAGCATCATGATTATAATCATTAGTAGCAGTATAGTTATCAAAATAAGCATGGCTACTGTATGTACGCATCTACAATCTTAAGCATATCCACAACATAAGTACAGCTACTATCTCTTAATTGCACTAAGCATCATCTTTATGTAAAGAGAACAAACAAGGGTTATCATCCAATGTGAAGCATCATGTATCACCCTAAACAAATATGCTACACAAATGTATTATATCTTTTATTACGCCCTGAGGAAATTGAGGATACCACTCAAAATCTAACTGACCACTGCTAAGTCAAAATCAGTGCCATATAAGATCTAGGAAGAGCCGGACTCCTAAGAACTTCTCCGCCCCCAGTCAGTACGGGTCCGCCATAGCGACACATAAGGTCAAGCTACTAACAACCTAGTTCGTCCTTGGTACAAGTCACGACACTAGTGAAAGGAGGTGGGTACGCATACCCTACCATACGAGGTACAACCACAGTTGTCCTCCAATCTCATCACATATATAATCACCGAGACATGACCGCAACCATTCTCAAACTGAGGGCTAGGCATGACCGCAGTCATCCTCCCTAAACACTTGAATTTAGGATGAAAAGCACCCCGCATACTCATCAGTATTCGCTTTGAGTTTCCCTTAGGAATACTCGTTTCACCATCTGGCAAGTTCTGACACTCATATGGATCTATGGCATAGGGCACTACATGATTAGAGTTTCACTTGATTAGTTATGCCAATTGGGTGAAATAAGGCTGCATCAAATAAGTGGACATACAAACCCTAATTCAATTCTAACAAGCATATAAATATCACAACTTCAAAAGATATAAAATGTGTGAAACATAATTTCTTATCTCATCATCACATGGTACTATTCACTTGTCATTCATAAGGCTACACTAGTCATCATACTATTATAAGATATAAATCCTTTTCACAATATCACAAGGTATCAACCCTTATCAATACAAGAGGATTACACCTCATTCAGAGCTCAATCATGCCCAAAGGTCATTAAGACCATCATACTATTCCCTGCAAGATCATCATTATCTTTCCATGCTTTATAACAACGCTCAACAACATCACTAACATATAATACACCAGATCAGCACAATATTACATTAATGAGCTAGGAGATATTCATAAACAATCATAGCAGGGTTATATTAACATTAAAAACATTCCTTTATTACATCAACATGCAAGAAATCTAGATATGATTAACACTCATCATATTCATAATGCACATGTTTAGCATAAAAAGGTATCAACCATGTGGCTATGATAACCACCAATTAACACATTAAGGTTATGATCATGTTAAGGAGGTTATTCCACCATCATTCCATCATATAAGAATGTTAAACATGAATACTCATCTTTATCAATTTTCATTAGAGTTAGATTCAACATGATAAATTATGTCAATGTTACTAATCAACACTTATACCCAAATCCTAACTCACGGCATCTCCATTGGATCATGGATGCATAATGTGAAGCATCACCATCACATTCCATACTATTCTAAAGTATGAACCCACACATAATTCAAGGTGTAACCATCAGGTTATAGCATACTAGGATTTCAACAACAGTAACAGAGTACTCCATGATTGTATTAGTCATTCAAGGACTATTCATACCCAATTACCATTATTTATTTATATTAAAGCTAGGTATAACAATATATACCTCATTAGGGTTAAATATCAACACCATATGATTATCATCCCTTCTATTCATATGAGTGAATAGGTAAGACTACCTTATTAAGGGTAACCCTCCATTTTTTCCATCATAATTCAACCCATATCACCATACCACAATGTCACCCATAACCATTGGATGTTTAAAAGGTAAGACCATTGGTTGTTTACATAAGTAAACACCTTGGATAAACCACCTATGAAGTCCTTGATTTGTTCTCTATAAATAGTCACCATCTAACCCTAGACATCCCTTTATTAACAACACAAAAAGTTCCATTGAGAGTAGGGTAAAACCCACAATCGACTGTTCAGTTAAAACAAGCCATCCATTGTCAACAAGTAAGCTCCTTAAGTTGATCATATAAAGGAAACCATCTAAATAATATTATTATGACTAACATATTACATTAGCCATCATTCTACTTTATTGGAGGAATAAACATTAAATCTTGACCATTGGTTCAAGTTCATATATTAAAACCATCAATTACAGTATAGGTCTTACCATTACATCAAGTGACCCAAGAAACCATTGGTCTAAGGCTTAATTGATGCTACAACTACAATGCTTAACTCACCATAGGTTGTAGAGACCTGATACACCATCATTAGTGACCATTAAGTCACCATAGGTTGTTAGATCAACACTATATTCATTCATCAACATCAAATATTAAGCTAATTTCGTCATTGATTGATAACATCAATAGGGTACTTAATGGTTGATCATTAAACTTCTAATTGATCCAAAACCTGACCTAAGGGGGTGACCATAGGTTGTCACCATAATTTTACACCTTTGATCATGACCATCAGTTATCATAAAGACAACACCATAGGGTTGTGGCAATGGTACCATCATCGGGTCATGGGTTTATATAAGAAATCAGCTTTAAACCCTAAAATTGACCATTGGTTGATAGGTGCTTAGCTCCATAGGTTGTCAAACCAACCTGATCCAAGTCATATTATACCTTAGGAATAATTTACACATGATCACATGTTCATCTATAACTGAAATCAGAACAGGGAACATTATAAAAATCGAAATCCAAGTCAAGCATAGATTTTTAGTGCATAAATCATCAATTTCAAGCAAGAACATGATCTAGAAAGCTTATGATAAGCAATAAATGTGGAGAAAGTTATAAAACTTGCCTCTAATGAGAATATGAAACCCCACAAAGAAGAAAACTCGAGTAGGTAGGATAAAAAATCAAAGAACAAGCTATGAATTCGTCCATCTAGCACCTTTCTTTATCAAATGAGCAAACCCTAAGCATAAGGAGCAAGAAAGGTAGGGTTTTAGAGCTTTAGAGCAATTTCTACCATGGAACAACATGGTTCTAACCTGGAGGAAGGTATAAGAAAGGAGAATATCAAGAGAAACGAAGAAGGAAGGAATAAAATAACTTGCCTTGGTCGAAATCCCTAGAAAATGACCTTGGAAACCCTAGGTAGGGCTAAATGGAGCTCTAGGAGACCTTCTTCTCTAAAAAGAGGTTGTCTTCTACTTTAGAGCACTTGGTTCCGTAGAAAAACATAGGGGAGTCATTGCACCAGGTTAAAGCAAAGAGAAAGCAAGTATCATTTCATACTTGGGCAAGGAAGAGGTAAATATAGCCCATGGATAAGGATGGAAGCAAGCATGATGTGTAAAAGTAGCTTCCCCATGTTTCTATGGCCTTAAAATATTAAGAATATACAATAACACACACAAGCATCTCCCCCACCATCCTTATAGACCTGATTATCTTTCCTTTGTCGAATTTTCCAACCAATCACATAATTCATTAGTTGATAGCTACTAAAGGTAGCTCATCCATGAAGGGGTAAACCCTAAAATACCCTTAGAGAAAACACCTTCAAACTAAGGTTTAAATAGGATCCCCATGAATCAAAAAGTCAAGAATGATGATAGAATATCCAAGGAACATAATGCAAGTGATAAATTGCAAAGAAAGCCTCTCAATTGGGTAAATTGCAAAAAAGTCCAAAATGTACAGAAAATTGCATAACTTGCTCAAATAGTGTCCAAATTGGACCAAATTTGGAACTTAAGCTGGTATTATGATTTCAAAACATATCAAAACTAGTATTCTAAGTATTAAATTATGGTAATTAAGCTTATTCAACTCATTAAGCATGTTTAGGGGCCTTACACAATTGCTCGACACACTCCAAATTGTTATCGAGCAGGATGGTCGACAGATCTATCAAGTGCTGAATTGATGAGCAAAGAAACCTATGTTGGGTTTTGTGGAGAAAACATGTGCAACGGAAGTAACAAAAAAAATTTCCACACAACCCAAAATAGGATATCGTCAACAACAACATATTAGAAAGAGTGTTTGTGGGATATATCTTATCGCAGAGCAAGTCCGGCGATGTCCCGCTGCACGATGATGTGCAACATTGTTGGCCTACACTGACGTAACTTCTCTCCCGTTCACTGAGTGTGTTGTGCGGTGATGTATGCTGCTCATAGCGCGTACGGATGGTCGTAGATGTCCTCCAAACGCAGGTGTCTCAACGTCTGCATCTCTACTTCGTCTACGCGGATGGACTGGAACTCCACGTCGTACTTCCTAAGCCGGTGGAAAGGAGTCGTCTATGTGCGGTGGTGTGATAGCTTCACGGTGCTCTCCTTTATCTCATGAGGATGATGACAGCTAGGGTTTACGTATGTGAGTGTAAACTGAAAAGCCTCTCTCAATATCTTATATAGATATCGGTCGTAAAGCCCCTTTAAATAGGAGACGAGAGGAAGTAGGGTTTCCTAAACCCATCGGTAAATAGAAACTCTGCGATAATTAAAATGCTCGTGGATTAATTAGAATATTCTGGAATTAATTAATTAACCAAATAATCACATTAATTGATTAATTAATATCCAACTCCATGCAATAGCTCGGGATGGCTCTATGGACATATATATACCAACAGACTCCCACTTGCACTTAGAGTCAGCCACTCCAATATTATTCTAATCGATTACATAAACATTTTAGTAAACAATGTGATTTGGAGCAATTCCAATCAAATCCACAATTATAATCCTATTCCAACACATCCTATGTGTGTGACCCGGTAGGCTTCAAATTATATTGGCATTGATATCCATAATCATATTATGATTTCACAAGCAATGATTGGTATCTAGCAAGACTTCATTACCACCCAAGTAATTGGAGGAAGTTGGAGAACAACTTAACCTATCATTCATGATTGGTGTTACAGTGATTGTATAGTTCCTTTGTCACTGATATCTGGATTGAATTCGAGTCATGGAACTGTTATCCTTTTCAACATTCAATCCATGTTCCTTGAACTAGAGAAGACTGTCTGAGATATATGTAAGCTCAATATCACATATTGACTCACATCAGCATGGCCATGCATTTCTCATTCTCGCTTATCAAGTGGCCGGAATATCAAACTCCCGTAGGAAGGAAAAATTCCATCTACATCACTCACAGTCATCCCCATGTGTCACAGTGCACCCAAGAACCATCTTTATGGCAATCCTTATTCAGGACCACGGTGGATGATGTCAATGTACACCGAACGTCATGTGATAGGTGTAGTGACTTCAGGTCTAAGAACCACAATCACCACCATCATTATGAGATGTGACTCTAACTATCAATCATGGTATCCATGTGTCATTCTCAAGGTGGGTCTGTCTGATACACTGTTCTCTAACCAGTATTTATGTATTTGGTTTGATATCTCCATGTCATGGATAGTGAGATTCTTCCATCAACCAACATACATTCTAATCTTATGTATTATTGGTGTTTATGGATATTTCCACAATAACAACCGATTAGGGACAAAACAAGAATACATACTCTTAGCATACATATGATCTCATTGTTCAGGTCATCAACCCAAAGACATATGTCATTGACTATATTATTATATAGATGTCTATAAGTTTATGGTCATCTCACAATATAAAACACAAACATATAGATTGGAAACTTGCCTTTATTGATATGATCAATGTAGTATTACAAATCGTTTACATAGTATCCCATTACAATCATCAAATGATAGTCTCTATGGGCATACATACCAATAGATTCCCACTTGCACTTATACCCAATCACTCATGAATCTCAATCCAAGTGATCGAACATGCCTGTCATGATTCTGCTGTGAAAGTGCTTTTGTGAGTGGGTCAGCCACATTACTTTCTGTACGTACTCTACAAATCTTCACATCTCCTCACTGTATGATCTCTCGTATGAGATGGAACCATTGTAGAATATGTTTGGAATGTTGGTGCGATCTTGGTTCTTTAGCTTGTGCAATTGCTCTGTTGTTGTCGTAAAACAACTCAATTGCATCACTAGTGCTTGGAACCACTCCAAGTTTAGAAATGAATGCAATTGCTCTGTTGTTGTCGCAAAACAACTCAATTGCATCACTAGTGCTTGGAACCACTCCAAGTTTAGAAATGAATTTCTTGATCCACACAACTTCCTTTGCAACATTAGATGCGGAAATATATTCGACCTCTGTTGTAGAATCCACAACCATCTCTTGCTTGGAACTCTTCCAGCTCACAACTCTGTTGTTCAGGTAAAACACAAATCCAGATTGCGATCTATATTCATCTTTGTCAGTTTGGAAGCTAGCATCGGTATAACCCTTTACCACGAGCTCTTCCTCACCACCGTATACCAAGAATTGATCCTTAGTCCTTCTCAAGTACTTTAGGATGTTCTTTATGACTATCCAATGACATTCACCTGGATCTGACTGATACCGGCTTGTCATGCTCAAAGCATACGACACATCAAGATGAGTACATAACATTGCATACATGATAGATCTAATTGTTGATGCATATGGAATCTTACTCATGCACGCCCATTCATCACATGAACTAGGACATTGGGCTTTAGATATCATAACCCCATGGGACATGGGCAAGTTACCTCTCTTAGAACCCTCCATGCTAAACCTCTTTAGCACCTTGTCAATGTATGTGCTCTGGCTTAGGCCTAGAAGCCTTCTAGATTTATCTCTATAGATCTTGATTCCTAGTATATAGGATGCTTCACCTAAATCCTTCATAGAGAAGGTCTTCCCCAACCAACCTTTTACTGTCTGAAGAGTAGGGATGTCATTTCCCATCAATTGCATGTTGTAGTTCATGACAAAATGATTATATGATTCAAGCATCGATTGCATAATCACATCAGTGGCCAACTCTTGACCTAGAGGAAATCCCAGTTTGGATAGGCTTTCCACATACCCAATCAAAGTGAGTATATGGGTGCCAACTGAGTTTCCCTCTTTCATCTTGCTCTTGAACAAAGCCTTGGAGACATCATATCTCTCCTGTCTTGCTTGATGCTGATACATGTTCTTGAGATGTGTTACCATCTCAATGACATTCATGTTCTCATGCTGCTCTTGCAACTTATAGTTCATTGAGCACAACATCAGGAACTTGACATCCACGAAATCACCAAGGTTCTTCTTGTAAGCATCCTTTTCAGCCTTGGGCGCATTTGAGGCGGGTTCCGTTGGATCTGGTGTTTCAAGGACATAGAGCTTACGCTCCTGCGTGAGAACAATTCTCAGCGTCCTAAACCAGTTTTGAAAGTTGGTTCCGGTAAGTTTGTCCTTCTCAAGGACCAATCGCAATGAGAAAGTGTGAGTGTTGTTTGCCATTTGATTGATACAAAAGAAAAAGTTTGCATTTAGTCCAAAACATTTTGACTTGTAAAGATTTGATAAATGATATTAATTAGGCCTTTAATTAATTATGCTCCCACTATTTTATTCAAATTGATAGCCCTCACTATCAACTCAGAATATTGCAACGTACAACCTTCTAATGAGCCAAGATCCAAAATAATTGGATCAATGCCCAGCCAACGCCGGCGTCAAAGACCAAATACTAAGGTAGGCAACTTTTGCCAATTGCATCATATGCAACTCTTGGATATATGATCATGCACAACTCCTTGCCATGATGCATATGTGTGCCTCTAGGTACTTGATCCTATCAAGGTTCCCTAGTTAAGTCCAACCCATAAGCCAACACGATGAGTGTGCACCCTGCGGAGGCAGACCCACACACCCACCATCACACTTTCACGAGATAGACAATGTACCATGCGGAGGCGTGCCCACACATAGTCGATCAAGCTTTTCATGTGTGTTGCTTTATGGAAGGCAACTAAAACTTAATATTATTAATTGAGGGGTTTTATTAATACATATACATATCCAAACACCACATACTTATAGTACGTATCATATACTACTATATCCACAACCACAAACGATAGACATGCAATCACAAACATAAATACATCGGTTATGGCCATACTATTGTAATCCTTTGGAGAAACAAAGGATTATGGTCCACCTATGGTCTTATGTGAGATGACCCGTCGTGGAAAACGAGATTAACTAATGCGGAAGCGAATTATTAGCAGTAGAATTATGAAAAATCACTAAATTTTAAAACTTTTTGGAAAGAGAACTTTAAACCATAACTCCTTTATAAGAAAACAAGGTAAACTATTTACGTCATAGCTTGACATTACATCTCTGTGATTACATACATCCATTGCCTTATTATCTGAAGAAGGCAAGATACAAAATCTCGAGGCACTAAGCCAAAAACCTCAGACCTACTGACTCCTAGGACCTGAGAGTATAGAGACGACATAAGACATACTATCTATAAGACTTGGCACTCAGTATCTCCACCTGAGATTCACTGTTGCCCCTGGTGTTGCTGCTGTTGATACTGCCCACCCTCGGATTGGTTCCTCCATCCTCGATGTCCACCTAAAAAGTCAAATCCCATGGGGGTGAGACAATTTTAAATAATTGTCCCAGCGAGAGTTATAACTCTTCGCCAGAAGCTTTGTTATAGCAATAAAGGATTAACATAAGCAATATAATCTTTAAGGCATTCAACAACAAATTTGGTATTAAGACAACATTTACTTAAGCAATCATATCAATAAAGAATATGAAGAACATGTATACTAGATACTTGACTAGAACATTTATAAACAATGTAACATCAATCATTGTTTCTCATAGTTCAACCTAAGAAGTTATGCTACATGGCTGATTATGATTTTCAATCATTATTATGCCCTGCGGAGATGAGGTATGCCGCTCATACTCCAACCGATCACTACTAAGTCGCATCGGTATCATACATAGGTCATCAAAAGAGCCGGATTCTTATGACCTCATCTTCCTCAGTCAGTGTGAGGATCAACATGCAGGACATCTCGTGTCTCTGCTACAATAGCTTACCAGGGTATTCTGGCACTTTGCTATTAGAGTCACAATGGCGTTCTGTACTCTCTTCGTCATCGAAAGATCTCTTGTTTATCTCTCATCGATGCGGCATTAAAGATTCCCTCGGGAGATTAGTGATACATCATCCCGGCATAAACATATAGTGAAGGGTTGATAGATTTAAGATACATCTACATCAATTCCTACACTAGGACGTAAGGATATCCGCTTCCATAATCCCCCACATACTCAAAAGTATGTGTTCCAAGAGTTCCCTTAGGAAAACCTGTTTCACCATCATTTGGCTTCTGACAATGATGGATCTATGATCAGGGCTCTACATGATATGATTATACTTGATTATTTAGGTACATTTTAGCATTCTTTTAGCATCAAGAATGTTCTCAATCATTAATCATTAAAACACTACTATAAAATAAGAATACGAAATGTATCAAGTTTAATTCATATCAGTTATCATATGGATATTAATTCTTAACCATCTCATCATATGATTCAGGAACATGGTTATTCAAACCCTCAGATTATCATAACACTTGCTACCAAGTGACATATAAGCATCAAGTCATCTAACAACATGACCTTGATTGAAGCAATGTATATACTTTTCACATATCATTACTCTAAAAGCTTATAATTGTTTTCAAGGAATATGACATCATAACTCTTACCTGGTTATGATCACCTCATAATATCAACCTGTATGACTTATACAAATAAGGACATGCATATATAACAATGTCAGCACAATACCAAAACTTTTCAATTTCTTTATAGGACACCACGGCCGTGCCACCTTGCACGGTCATGCAAAGTAAGGCTACCACAACCGTGCTCCCTTGCACGGTCGTGCAAGTTAAGGCTACCACGACCGTGCTCCCTTACACGGTCGTGCTACATAAGATCATTACATGATTCATATTTATATATATATATATGTATTCTAATCTTTCATTCTTTCAACTTGATTAGGTCACATCAACCCTTCAATCAAGTACATACTACTATGGTTAACATAGTGTATCAAGCTATTAATCCTATAAACAATTAAGAATTCTCCCTTTAATTGGTACTAGTCACTTAGGTACTATTAGGGTTTCAACCTTTGTGCCTTCATTGTTTGTCATTACTAATCATCATTGGATCAATAGAACATTCATCATCTTAATTCCCAAAGATTCAATCACATTGGACTTCCACTTCATAAGGTATCCAATTGAATTAGGGTTTCCAATGTTGATTACTTCAATCATTGAATTCATGGAACCAATCATCAATTGGACATATACTCATACCTTAATTGAGTTTAATAGGTCAACCTTCAACTGATTTGACCCTCAATTGACCCTCAATTGACCATAAATTAGGGTTTAAATCAATTGAATTAGGGTTTGAAATCAATAACCCTTCAACATATTTCAATGTGGGTTTAATTGATTTGAACCCATTGAACCATCATTCAATTGGGACATGACCTGACCCCAAATGGTCTTGGTATCGTTTGGATGACCTCCAAATGGTCTTGAGACCGTTTTCCCATCATATCATCAAAATCCAAGTCAACCAATTAAGGTTTGGATCATTGGATTGATCACCAAAACAACAATTGATTACACTCCAACTTAGTATCATTGGATCATCAATTGCTTAACCATACTCACCCCTAGACCTCCAAACGGTCTTGGGTGACCTCCAAACGGTCTTGAGACCGTTTGGATGAGTTCCAAACGGTCTTGAGACCGTTTGGCTCACCCAACCCTTGGATTCTAGTGAAAAATCATTAAGGTTTGAGCTATTGAGTTGATCATCAAATCAGCAATTGATTGCTTTGTAATTGTGTACCTTTGGACCTTCAATTGGTCAACTATACTTAACCCCAGACCTCCAAACGGTCTTGGGTGATCCCCAAATGGTCTTGAGACCTTTTGGGTGATCCCCAAACGGTTTTGAAACCGTTTGGGCCAATCAACCCAAAACAATCAACTCATCACTTGCAAAACCAGCACTTAGCCGATTAGGGTTCATACCACATCTTTGGATCTTCAAACACATATCCATACTTGACCCTAGACCTTCAAACGGTCTTGGGTGACCCCCAAACGGTCTTGAGACCGTTTGGGTGATCCCCAAATGGTTTTGAAACCGTTTGGGCAAGAAAACCCAAAAAGTTAAATCAATCAAGTTGAAAGTCAGCACTTAGTCCAATTAGGGTTTACCTAATTGATTATCCTTCAACTCATGATTCCTTTGGAATCAACCTATAAAATTTGGTGAGTTATTAAATAACATAATTATGAAAAATAATCTCAAACGGTCAACACTTGTTCAACGCCATCAAACGGTTTTGAAACCGTTTTCCCAAAAAGTTCAAGTTAATCGGTTGGAAAATCAGCACTTAATCCAATTAGGTTTACCTAATTGATTAGCCTTTAACTCATGATTCCTTGGGAGTTGACCTATCAACTTTGGTGGGTTATTAACTAACATAATTATAAACAGTAATCCCAAATGGTCAACGCTTGGTCAACTCACTCAAATGGTTTTGAAACCGTTTTCCCAAAAAGGTCAAGTTAATCAGGTTGACAATCAGCACTTAATCCAATTAGGTTTACCTAAATGATTTGCCTTCAACTCACGATTCCTTTGGAGTTAATCCCTAAAATGTAGAGGGTTATCAACCAACATAATTATGAACAGGAATCCCAAACGTTAAACCCTTTTCCAATTCAACCAAATGGTCTTGGAGACTGTTTGCTCCAACCGACCTTGTGAAACCGTTTGCCCTTCAAACGGTTTTGCAAACCGTTTGCCCCAAACGGTTTTGCAAACCGTTTGGCCAAAAGGGGGGGGGAGCAAGACCGTTTGATAAAGTAGCATTGGTAATCATGCCCATCTTATTCTACCTCCAGATCCAGGTCTGTTCTTCATGGTTTTAGTTGCAAGAAAGCAAGGGAGGATGGGGGAAAGAAGAACAAGCTACTTTTGCAAGAAAGAAAGATGCATAACAAATTTTAAGGGTTTAGAGTTATAAAACCTGCCTTAGAACAGCTCTAGAGCTCCAAGCTTCGAAGATTTAATGGTGGCTTGAGCTCCACAGGTCGTCCAAGGTTCCTTCTTCAAGAATTGGTTGGAAAGGATGGCTAGCAAGAAGAACTAAGTAAGAAAAACTAGCAAACCAACCTTGCAACATGATTTCCTCCATGAATTCGAGCAAGATGATGATCAAATCTTACCTAGAACTACTTTACCATTCTACTCTTCTACATAGCTCTGTCCTAAGTCGGTCTAAGCAAGGGGATAAGAAGGGAAGTGAAGGAAACGATCCCTGCTAAGTGAGAAAAGGTGTATATATACTTTGGGTGAAATTCCATCATAAGGACAACTTGTTTCTCCATTTCTCATCTAGGTCCTCCCCTTCTTATAAGCCAAGTTTCTCCCTTCCATACTTAAGCAAAACTCATATTAAACCCAAGGTCTAAAGGTGAAGAAATCCAACTTCTTACTAAGCTGCACATATAGAAGTGTTATTAGGCTTATAACTTGATTATTTAATTACAAGGGTTTTCCTTCTTATTTGATTATTCAATTGAAGTGCCCTATTCATCATTAATACTCTAAATGATTCCAAGAGTCATAAAAGATACTCTAGAAGGTGTATTTTATAAGTTGCACCCCATATTTTGGGTAAATTGCACTTTACACCAAAACTAGGGTTTTAAGTACAAGGATTGCTCCACAAGTTGCATCTTAGTGCCCAAACTTGGAGAATCCATCATACTTCATCATATTCATTATTATGATGTCTCAACACCAAAGGAACATCTTAACATGTACAATTTTCAAGTTAACCCCTTTTAATTGGGTAATTTGCACATAAGTCCCTATTAACAAAACAATATTATAACATTGTTCAAAAAGAGCAGAAATAGAATTATATGTTCCTCAGAAGCTTTAATTACATACCAAAAGATAATCACAAGTATCTAATTACATAATTAAGCAAAACACCTAGGGTTAGTTCATAACCCAGGTCAGGGATGTTACAATATAACATCTCATGCAACACCTATGAATCAACATGTAAGGACCAACATTACAATGAACAACTTCACGGATGCTCCCTGAGGTTGGAACTTCAAGTTGCTTCTTGGAGTTGGATCTTCCTGTTGATTCTCCATGGACGCTCCTTGGAGTTGGATCTTCAGGTTGCTTCTTGGAATTAGATCTTGATGGTGCTTTTCCATGGACGCTCCTTGGAGTTGGATCTTCAGGTTTCCTCCTTACATCAAGTTTACAAAGACTAAAACTAATCCTATCTCTATTACATCATATGAGTACAAATATAAAGGGAAAGAATTTAAGAGATGAGGCTCAACGTGTAAGCCGAATACTTTATACAAAGGATCCACGTACAACCATTATACATACATAGCAATCACACACAAACATATCCACAAGATTGGCATCCACATTCATTCACAACATTCACAAACGGAGATACTAGGCCATAATCGTGCATGCATTCACCACATAAAATAGATTTTAAAAGCGAAATGTATGATATAATAGGTATATCTACATATACATATATAAATATTAAAATTTTGCAATACTTTTAATGCGGGACATTCCCCATTAAATAAAATTCTGACTCCCACACAGACTATGCGGGTTACACTGGGGCAGCGCCCCTGTGCGGAGATCCCACTATTCGGTCAGTGGGTGGGGGTCGAGGGGAGACCGCCCCTCACGAGGTCTCAGGGGCAGAGCCCCTAAAAGGTATATGGAAATTTACTTCTGCGCACTTAGGAAAATCAATATTTTCCATAGTCGACCCCATCCGAAACGTTAAAAACAGAAGCCTGTGGCGTATGTGGAATTAGGTTTAGATTTACACATCAACAGTTTTAATCCGCATCATATGCAACATAGAAAATAGTATACATCGATTCGATCATATCGAAACGAATCCAATTACGTCGTAGATCGATGCTGCTTTGATACCACTGTTGGGTTTTGGGGAGAAAACATGTGCGGCGAAAGCAATAATTTTTTTCCACGCAACCCGAAACAGGATCTCGTCGACAACATCATATTTAGAAAGAGTGTTTGTGGGATATACCTTATCGCAGAGCAAGTCCGGCGATGTCCCGCTGCACGATGGTGTGCAATGTTGCTAGCCTACACCGACGAAACTTCTCTCCCATTCGCTGAGTGCATCACAGGAAGATCCGACGGTGCTTCTTTCGTGTGGTGATGTACGTCGCTCGTAGCGCGTATAGATGGTTGAAGATGTCCTCCGAACACAGGCATCTCAGCGTCTGTGTCTCTAATTTGACCACACAGATGGACTGGAATCCACGTCGCGCTTCCTAAGCCAGTGGGAAGGAGTCGTCTCTGTGCGGCGACATGCTAGAATCGCGGTGCTCTCCTTTCTCTCCTGAGGATGGTGACAACTAGGGTTTACGTACGTGAGTGTAAACTAAAAAGCCTCTCTCAATATATTATATATATATTGGTCGTCAAGCCCCTTTAAATAGGAGATGAGAGGAAGTAGGGTTTCCTAAACCCATCGCTAAACAGAAACACTGTGATAATTAAAACGCTCGTGGATTAATTAGAATATTCTGGAATTAATTAATTAACCAAATAATCACATGAATTGATTAATTAATATCCGACTCCATGCAATAGCTCGGGATGGCTCTATGGGCATATATATACCAACAACCTCGACATACATTTGTCGAGTGATGGCTATCGAGTAGTTCAAACAAACATCCATCAGAGGAATGTTCGACAAACCTATCGAGCTAAAATGGCAAACTAAATCAAGAAAAGTGACATTGATAAAAATTCTATCGGTGCCAAGCAATCAAACAAATCCTCGAAAATCCTGTCAAGGTGTGAATCATCAATATCACTATCGATGGTCCTGATAATAGATCACGTCGACACCTTTGTCGACATTATTTGAAGACCAGAAGATTTGTTTCAAAGAGACATATCAATAGCATTGTTGACATCATTATCGACACAAACAAAGATTGATAGATCCTTGTCGCCTCATTGACATTACTATTGAGTGACAGACCTATCGAGGAAACACTTCATTGACATTGAGCATCGATAGGAAGGTCAATGCCACATGGATCATCTGCCTCGATAGACCATGGGTCAAATCCTAAAAAATAGACCCCCAAAGCCTCACTTTAAAAAGATCTTGGACCCCGGGAGTCTTCAAAGCTGAAAGGCTACCACCAAGTTCAAAGACAAGGATGAGAGTTGTCGACCAGTCTGGTCCACTCGACCTGACTGTCAAACTCTTCTCTTGGTGATTCAACTCTTCACCATCAACAATCCAACGGACCAACCGGTGAGAAGCCAGGATCGAAGGGAGAAGGATAGTTGTCAGCGTACCTATCGACCACTTTCCAGATCAACTGAGAGATTGGTAGATTGATCATTCAATCTACCTTTGTATCTATCCTTCCCCTTTCTTTCTTTATCATGACTTGTTCACACTGTAATCCATTTGTTTCTCTTTCCATGCGTGGATACACTCCATAGCTTGGGTTGGGAGTATCCGTCAGACCCTCCCAACCATGTAATTGTTCATCTTTCTTTTTTTATGGCATATTTTCTTTAAAGTTTTGTTCTCATACTCTTATTTTACTGCATTGATTGATGATTAGCTACCCTCTTCTGATGCTTGATATGAATATTGTTTGAGATAATTGTTTCGACTAGATCTAGAGTATAGGATAGTAACAATATACGAGAGTGAGGAGTTGCTATTGCCAAAAGTGATACGGTTTTTCCTTGATATCCCGCTTATCAGATCGAGAGAGATAACCCTGTTAAGATAGAAATTTTTTTGGATCTCAAGAGAAGGAAGGAGCAAATAATTGCTTATGACTACTTGCAAAATGAGTAGATAATATATATAAAATAGGAGTGAAAGTTTTACATGGTGGTGGTTGGATTGATTGGTGAAACCCAATACAAGTTCCCCTTTTATTATAATTTTCTCAAATCATCTTTATTTCTTCTTTTGTTCTTTTTAAACTTACAATTATTATTCAATTTAGAATAAATTGTTCCTTAATCAGAATAACCATCCAATTTCTCTTTCAATTAGACTAGACTAAGCTAAGGTCTCACACTTTTATTTTTTTATTCCCCTTATCCCTGTGTTTGACCCTGCACTACTACAATAGACTCTGTATTTAGTTGCAGATGTCTCTTCTAGTCGGGTATAAATTTAAAGTCAGATATCTTTGTCTGGACAATCGTGTTTACACTTTTGACCCACAAAAAAGAATGATCAACTTTTGGCGGCATTATCGGGGATAAGATGATAGATAATCTTTAAGAACTTGTAGTCTACTTAGTACTAGTGATTGCTTCTAAATTAGCATTCTTTTTTATTATTTTCTATTTGCTAGAATATTGATTACGTTTCCAGTCTTAAACTCTAATCCGTTCAATATTCTACTCAAAGGTAATCAAAAAATGATTTCTAGTCAACCCTGAAGTTCCTTGCTGAGTTTCCAGAGGTAGATATCTTCCTCATCGACCCAATGGAGGCACATAAGCCACCCCCTGATCCTGAGAATAAACCCTCTCTTTGTTCGTTAGTCATGGGACGTGTAAATGACAATAGGGACCCTATTGTTTTCCCTCACATACCGGTGTCTAATTTTGAGTTGAATCCTGGGTTCATCAGTATGATTCAGAATCAAATGTTCGGAGGAAATTCTGTTGAAGAAAACCCTTACCATCATATAGACACTTTTAAAATTTTGTGTGACACCCTAAAGATGAATAGGGTTCCTCAAGAAGTTATCTATATGAAGGATTTCTGCTTCTCTCTCAAGGACAAGGACATACTGTGGTACCTTTCTCAAAAGGGGGTTACATCTTGGTGACAACTATCTGAATCTTTGTAAACAAATTTTATCCAGTGGAAGAAATTGTCAGATGCATGCAAGGACAAGATTACCGGCTTCAAGTAGAAACCTTCAGAAAGTCTATATGTCGCATGGGAGAGATATCAAGAATATTTGAGAGACTGTCCACACCATGGATACGACGAAGGTTTTATTGACACCACCTTTTATGAAAGTCTTACCTCATTAGAAAGAACTTCTTTAAGCGTTGCAGCAGGCAGTGACTTCATGAAGCATGATGTAGAGACTATGAAGGAAATCATCAACAACATGGCTGCACTCCAAGCTGGAAGAGACTATGAAAAAAACTCTACAGCAACCGTGTTTGTCGCTAATAGTAGTTCTCTTGATTCAAGGTTACTGGAGAACCACAACAACAGATTAGACAAGATGGTAGAAGACGTCTATAATCTAAAGGAAGTTAATTCAAAGTACTTTACTGAAGCAACCATTATGTGTGTTACTTGTGGGGAAGGTGGTCACATTGTGAACCATTGTATCTACACTCACAAAGCAGAAGACACATAGATAGATAATGTTTCATATGTAAATTAAAATGCCCTGATCATCCTGGATTTTCCTATGGGAATAAATTCATATCAATTGGTACAATCATCTCAAGCCATGGGTAGGGGACAAGGGTAAGCCATGGGAAGAGGAACTCCACCCAGATTTCAGTAAAATAGACCTCACCGTCAAGGTAACTTCAAAGGACAAAGAGGAAGTCGATTTCAACAACATTAGAAATCCATATCTATTCTAGAATCCTTAACTAAAAGGTTAAGGGAATGTGTGGTGAGCAATAATAACATCCTTGCAAACATGCAGACACAAATGTGCAATGTAAACACCCAAATAAGTGATCTACAATCCCACAATCAGATAATTGATCAGTAGTTGGCTTCCATAGAAGCCTTAATCGGACGCCTAGAAGGACAATTCCCTTCATGCATTGAATAAAATCCAAAGAATGAAACTGCGAAGAGGGCCACACTACATTTTAGAAAGTCATCCTCTAAACCCAACAAGAAGAATTGATTGTTGAAGACAAAGCCACCAAGGAAGAAGTTCCAATAACAAAGAAGTAACAAGGGGCAACTAATTCCATTTCTTTGTTGAGGACACCCAGTGATCTGTCAGGAGCACCTTTCTCGCATCGTTTCATCAAAGCGCAACTAGAAAAGAGATACAACAAGTTTCTTGATACCATTAAGAAAATTCATTTGGATTTTCCTCTTCTCAACGTCATAGATGAGATGCCTACATATGACAAATTCTTGAAGGATCTCATCATGAAGAAAAGAAAGAGGGGAGAGGTAGAGTAGTATGTCTCATAAGGATGGCATCTGCTTTCTGTCAATCCACCATGCCTATAAAGCAAAAAGACCCTGGAGCTTCACTAGACCTTTCCTCATTGGAGATAAGTCAGTACGATATGTCTTGTAAATTTGGGGGCTAGCATCTTCCCCATGCCCTATTGCTTGGCTACCGGGTTGGGACTGACAGACATCATCAAATCCATTATGCAAATTTATCTAGCTTATAATTCCTATACCAAACCAGTTGGGGTCGTAGAGGATGTCCTGATTAGGATCAGAAACTTCTTTGTCCCTTGTGATGTTGTAATAATTGATGTGGTAGAAGACCATACATGCCCAATGATTTTTGGGCGACCCTTCTTTTCAACAATTGCGCTTTAATAGACGTTGCATATTGATCGATCACCATAAGAGTCAGAAATGAATCTATCGATTTTCACATCCTCGATCACATGAAAGGCCCTTCACCAGTAGAGACAAGCTATTTTGCCGACTGTTGCAACCAGCCTTTTGTAGATATTCAGGAGAACAATGACATAGTTGACCCTTTAATGCAAGATTTGACAAATCCTACTTTAGGGTTTGAGGATCCTGAAGTTGCGGAGATCTTGACATACTTGGAAGCTACAGAATAAGAAGAATTTCAATGAACTATTGAAATAGTGAAGTATGTTTCCCTCCAGCAAGAACCAAAAGACATGTCCACTGCAAGACCTCTTACAAAACTTAAACCCCTTACCGATGGTTTAAAATACAAACTTTAGGATGATGAGGAGAGAAATCCGGTGATAGTCAAAGTACAACCGTCTCTTGATCAACAACTACTTTTGTCTGAACTAAGGACTAGGAAGAAAACTCTCAGATACTACATTGATGATATTAAAGGTCTAAGTCCAATGGTTTGCATGCACATAATTAACCTTGATGAAAGTGCAAAACCACACATGTAGGGTCAAAGGAAGCTTAATGACAAAATGTGAGAGGTGGTACGCAAAGAATTCATCAAACTTATAGATGCATGTATAATATATGCACCATCAGTGACAACAACTGGGTGAGCCCAGTGCATGTGGTAGCAAATAAAGGAGGCAAGACTGTAGTCAAGGATAGTGAAGAAAAGGAATTAGCCACCCGTACCGTAACCAGATGGTGTGTGTACATCAACTACAAGTTATTAAATGCAGCTACTCACAAGGACCATTTTCCCATCCCATTTATTGACCAAGTTTTGGAACGATTGGCACATCATTCACACTTCTGCTATCTGGATGGGTACTCAAGATTTTATTAGGTACCTTTTCATCCAGATGATCAGGAGAAGACCACGTTTACCTATTTATATGGGACATATGCTTTTTGTCACATGCCTTTCGGTCTATGTAATGCACCAACCAAATTTTAGAGGTGCATGTCAGCCATTTTCTTTGATCTAATAGAAGAAATTATGGAAGTTTTTATGGATGAATTCTCAGTCTATGGGACATCCTCTGAAGATTGTCTAAAGAATCTATCCCTTTTTCTCCAAAGGTGCAAAGAAAAACAAATAGTTCTCAATTGGGAGAAGTGCCATTTCATAGTGCGAGAAGGAATTGTTTTAAAGCACAAAGTTTCTGAGGCCGGTATAGAGGTAGATAAGAGCAAGATAGAGGCAAATTCTAAACTCTTGCCTCCTTTGTTGATTTCCTTTGTTTGTAGTTTCTTGGGATGCATATGTTATTATATATGGCTCATTAAAGACTTCTCCAAGATAGCAAAACATCTTTCTAGACTGCTTGTTAAAGATACACCATTTGTCTTTGATGATAATTTTTTGAAGGCTTTCCATACTTTGAAGAATGCCCTCACCAACACACCCATCATGCAAGCTCTGGACTGGGATCTTCCTTTTGAGCTAATGTGCAATGCTAGTGACTATGTTGTTGGAGCAGTTTTGGGACAAAAAAGAAAAAGAAACATCATGTTATATACTACAGTAGTAAAACTCTTGATGAAGCTCAGGTGAATTATACAACCACCAAAAAAGAGATGTTGGCTATTGTATATGCTTTTGAAAAATTTAGGTCCTATCTCCTAGGAGGGAAAGTAATAATATATATTGATCATGGTGCAATCAAGTATCTTATGCAAAAGAAAGATACCAAACCTCGACTCCCCCGGTGAGCTCATATGTTGCAGGAGTTTGATTGTGAGATAATCGACAAAAAGAGATCAAACAATGTCATGGATGGTCATCTCTTGCAAATAAGGATCAAAGAAGAAAATCCCCTTCTTATAAATGAGTCCAATAAAGATGAGTCCCTATTTCTTGTTCACTCTTCATACCAAATCATTCCATGGTACGCAAATTTCTACATTTATCTAACATGTCAACAGTTGCCTCATGGAATGCATACAATCAAAAGAAGAAGTTCTTTTCTGACATAAAGAACTACTACAAGGATGACCCACTCATGTTCAGGAAATGTGTAGATAACATCTACTGTAGCTGTGTTGATCACGATGAAGCTCACTCTATCCTAGAAAAATGTCACACGACCCCGTATGGAGGACATTTGGTCATTCAGAAGACGACACTAAAAATCCTAAACCCAGATTTTTATTGGTCGACCATCTTCAAGGATGCACACGCTTATAGAAAACAATGTGATGCATGTCAACATGTTGGGAACATCAGTAGAAGGAACGAGATTCTGATGGTCGAATTGATTAAAGTCGAAACATTCAACATTTGGGGGATAGATTTTGTGGGACCATTTCCACCATATTCTAGCAACAAATACATTTTGGTGGATGTTGATTACATTTCCAAATGGGTGGAAGCTATACCTTCTTCTACCTATGACTCCAAGACAAATGCATCTTTTCACAAAGATAATATTTCCCATATTTGGAGTCTCCATAATAGTTATCAGTGATGGTGGTTCACACTACATCGAGAAACAATTTGAAGATCTTCTGAAGAAGTATGGAGTCAAACATAAAATATCTATTCCATATCACCCTCAAACTGCTGGACAAGTAGAAGTCTTTAATAGGCAGATTAATTAGATTCTTGAAAAAACTATAGGGAGATCCCGAAAAGACTATTCTTCCAAACTCAATGATGCCTTACGGGCATATCAAACAACTTACAAGACACCTATCAGAACAACTCCTTATCACCTCATCTATGGCAAGTCATGTCACCTTCCTCTAGAACTGGAACATAAAGCCTATTGGGCAATTAAGACTCTAAATATGGATGTTGACCGTGCCAAAGAGAAATCTTTCCTACAACTACCTGAGTTAGAAAAACTTCATCTACACACTTATGAGAACACCAAAATCTGCAAAGAACGCATCAAAATTTGGCACGATTCTCTCATTTAGCGGAAGAATATATCTGAAGGCGACAAGGTTCTTCTATTTAATTCAACTGTGACGTCCCTGGGTTTTCTAAAACTTAATCTGATGTGTGACGTCCAAATGGAAACCTCACTATAGTGAGAATCCCAATTTGAGCACCACACACTAGAATAAGAAGAAGAAAATCAAGGGAGTCAGAAGGAAACAATCAGTAGCACATGCACATGAACAATAATAAAACCATAAAACACATGTTCACCATTCAACATATAATTACAACATGAATTGTTACAACATTTGATATTACACATTGCACGATAAACTTATACACACATACATGTACTACCACTAAACAATAAGATCTTAAGACAACATGTCCAACTGTACATCAGTTCGCCACACAACTCTCAACTATCATGGTTCTTCAAGATCACATGTCCACAACCTAAACAAAAGATTACATGTGGTACACGTCAGCACAATATTCAAGAATATTGTAATGAATACGCCTACATGTCTTTTATATACCTCTCATCATATCTTGGCAATAAGATAAAACTAATACTTGGCAGTTATAAAAAAATATAAGAAAAATCATATACTTGCATAAAGATGTTCATTAACAAAAGAGAACACATATTTTAAGCACATTTTCCATTATACCATCCATGCATTTGCCACCTGAGGGAATAATGCATCATCTCAGCTACCAAAGAGTATGAGATGTAAGGCCTTATGATCTACTACCAAAGAGTTAGATCATTGTACAATGTGATCTGCTACCAAAGAAAATGATCACTTTCCAGCACTATGCTACCAAAGAGAATTAGTGCTTTCATATAATAGAACAAATATATTATGTTTCATGTGTTCATAACCATAAGTACGGAAAATCAAGCAACATATCATAAAAGAACAATCATTTCATCCAATATCATATGCCAAGTATTTTACTATACATATAACACAAGCATATTGTATAATAAGCCAAGTAAGAGATAATGATGTACCTTGATCACAGATATCCTAATCACATATCACATTCCTGATGTCAACTATGTATTCCAGGTCAAACCCTGATAAAGACAAGATCATGTACTATCACCATCAAGTTCTCATCATCTTACATCTCATATTAACCCTAATTATGTCCATTATAGTTTAGCTTAGCCATTAGGATATGTGCATCATATAATTTTTCTTATTGTCTTGGTATTATGTTACTGGTCTTAAGTTTCAAATTAAGATACACCATCTGATTATTCTATTGCATGTACTTATGTGAAAAAGTTAACCCTAGATTACAAGCATTATTCATATTAGGCTTTTCTCATCATTATAAGATCCACAATATGTAACCTTATTTACATACATAATTATGGTCTCATAATTATATATTAGCTTCCAGTTACAGATATAAGATTACTCTGCAATTTCCAAGATTTCTTTAGCATATTTGTAATTATTGCACATTAATTAGGGTTATTAGCCCTTATTAGCACATTAAGAAAAATACATGATTTCATGCATCAACATCACAACTACTGACATCAGATGGATTATAAGTCACTAATTAGCCATATGGTACATTCTCATAATTTTAGGTCTTCGTTTACTATTTATTAGACATAAAAAGACCATTTTACATCTTACATGATATCACCGAGATTAGTAATCAAAATCCTGATATTATCATTCTACTGTGTTCTACTCATTTTTCAGAGAATTTGAGTACCTTATTTGTATTTTTCTGATAAATGATCTATTTTCTATGATTTATACAAGATCTGATAATATTATGAGATTGTTACCTTTTTCGGCGAATCAGAGAACGCCACGTGGTATGTGAGAGGTGCGGCTCTCCTTTCTTGTTGGGACCCACCTGGTCCGGGTCTGCGGTTGGATCCATGGATCTAGGGATCCGTTAGCCCAATGGGGACTCTCCCTCACGGATCGCGTTCAGCGCGAGCGTGCGTTTGCCCTATTCCGTGAGGGTGCCGCCACAACCAGCTCCTCCAGTGAGCAATCCAACTTCAATCCGTCCTCCTTGTTACAATCTTCTATGACATGGAGCCTGCTGGACCACATAATGTGCTTCCGACCTCTTTAGGATAGTTGTTGGTGCCTCCTCCTCATGGCTCAGAGATCTCTCCAACATTACTGCTGCCAAGGCGGAGCAAAAGGGGAAAAGAACTTCTAGACATCCAAACTTCAATCTGATGCTTCGTATAGCATCACATCCCTTCAAAGAACTTCACCATAGCCCCCAACAGTGATGGAAGACACTAACCCATAGCCCCCGAGATGTGCCTTCATCTTCGGCTAAAAGGGGCTCGTCGACCAGCAGTGCCAAAATGGGTGTCCATGGCAACAACAAGGTCGAGCTTCCCTCACCTCCTGTTTTCTTTACCCTCTTTTATCTTCCTCAAATACTCCCTTTCTCCCTATTCCCTCATTCTAGTTCAGACCTGCTCACTGTAATGGAGAGGTGGAGAGGAGCGGGAGCTCAAACTCCCTCCTTGGGTGGCCGCTCGTCCCAAATAAGAGGTCGATGGAGATATCTCATCAAGGAATGCAACTTCTCTCGCATGAAGTATCACTTTGCTCCACAATCTCAACATGGGACGAGGTTGGGGCTGATTTGAGATGCTACCCCTATGATCTCCAGTCTGACCGGATGTAGGGGATGAAGATCCAGCCATCCAAGGTACATCCAACGGCTACAAAGGAACCCCCGCAGAACATGATCCATGGCTCACTTAAAGCAACCCTCACTACCACTAGATTGAATATCTAGAGCTAGGATCTGGCCATGCAGACCCAATTTGACTAAGGGGCATGTGACGCAGGTTACAAGCCACAACTTAGGTCTATAAATATCAATTACGCACATTATTTCTCAAAGATCAAACCTAAATAACTTCTTCTAGGACACTCCAATTGCCACCAAATTTTAACCATAGCTCTATCATCACTCAAGCTACATCATAAACAAATTTGGAAACAAAAATCAACTATATGACTTGTCAATTAAATTCCTCAAAGGACATCAAATATAGGAATCTTAATCATGATATAAATATCATTTGACATCCAATTTTAGTAAACCACTTGGAACTCTTGATATAACCCAACATATGAATTTCAGTATATTATTAAGAATTCAAAAGGTTCTAAAAGTACGCTCCATCACATTGTACAAACCTTAAAAGATATTTCATCCTCAAAATTAAATAAAAAAAACAGTCCATCACATCATATACATCTTAAAAGAAATTTCGTCCTTGAAATTAAGCCATTCTCATATTCTAATGAAAAACCAAAAGGTCTTCATATGCATGCAGGCCACCACTCTATGGGAAACATTCCCATAAACATCATGTCTAAAACATATATGAACCACTCCTAGAAGGTTATCAAATCATCTAGGGTGAACTACCCCTTCAAAAGGGTTTAGAAACTCATGTTAAGTCATGACATACCTCATATGTTAGGGTTGCATCCTTATCTTTACACATGCATTAGGGTTCCACATCATATTACCATGTTATAAAGGAGTTAACTAAGTTTAGCCCATTATATCAAAGTGTCATCAACATTTTATTGAGCTAATTATTAGAACATGTTCAACATTAACATATGCTTTCTAGGAGGGAGTTAACTAAAGTTAACCCACATTATCCATCTAGATCATTTCAAGGTGTCATAAATGTTAAGTTGTACTAACTGTCAAACTATATTTTTCATATTTATTAAGCACTAAGGTTAACACCTCATGTAACATTAATATGATCTTATTTCATTGCTCATAATAAACTACACCATTTACTAGTGATTTCATCACAAGATTAGCCAACGATATCACATTATCATCATTATTCATGTATATGGTTAACCATTTATGCACTGATATTAAACCATCTCTAGGTTTCCATCATATCATGTCTATATATCACATATTGAGATTAGATCACATCCTTACATATATTATATCATGGTTGTTCTGAACAAACTTATGTGAGTGGCTAATCAAACATATATTAAAACTTTATCTTGTCCAACTAAGGTTCTCCTTACCCATATCATGAGGGTAGTGCCATGCTCATTCTCTCTAAGCTAACTCAACTTTATGAGTATCTCATATGCATATACTTTATCTTTCTTCTCTTAGTCTAGGATTCTCAGATTACCTCATTTGCACTAGTGATAGCCTTACAGTCTCTAGCCACAAAGAACAAACCAGAACATGTTATGACATATTCTCCATAGATCTTCTACCCATGAGACATGCTATATCTCAAAACTCTCTTATATACACCACTAGATTCCTATGTGGGAAACCACCAACCCGAGCATGAGGCTTCACAGATGATATATCTAGGCTTCAAGAATATTGTACTGAATACGCCTACATGTCTTTTATATACCTCTCATCATATCTTGGCAATAAGATAAAACTAATACTTGGCAGTTATAAAAAAATATAAGAAAAATCATATACTTGCACAAAGATGTTCATTAACAAAAGAGAACACATATTTTAAGCACATTTTCCATTATATCATCCATGCATTTGCCACCTGAGGGAATAATGCATCATCTCAGCTACCAAAGAGTATGATATGTAAGGCCTTATGATCTACTACCAAAGAGTTAGATCATTGTACAATGTGATCTGCTACCAAATAAAATGATCACTTTCCAGCACTATGCTACCAAAGAGAATTAGTGCTTTCATATAATAGAACAAATATATTATGTTTCATGTGTTCATAACCATAAGTATGGAAAATCAAGCAACATATCATACAAGAACAATCATTTCATCCAATATCATATGTCAAGTATTTTACTATACATATAACACAAGCATATTGTATAATAAGCCAAGTAAGAGGTAATGACGTACCTTGATCATAGATATCCTAATCACATATCACATTCCTGATGTCAACTATGTATCCCAAGTCAAACCTTGATAAAGACAAGATCATGTACTATCACCATCAAGTTCTCAACATCTTACATCTCATATTAACCCTAATTATGTCCATTATAGTTTAGCTTAGCCATTAGGATATGTGCATCATATTATTTTTCTTATTGTCTTGGTATTATGTTACTGGTCTTAAGTTCTAGATTAAGATACATCATCTGATTATTCTATTGCATGTACTTATGTGAAAAAGTTAACCCTAGATTACAAGCATTATTCATATTAGGGTTTTCTCATCATTATAAGATCCACAATATGTAACCTTATTTACATACATAATTATGGTCTCATAATTATATATTAGCTTCCAGTTACAGATATAAGCTTACTCTGCAATTTCCAAGATTTCTTTAGCATATTTGTAATTATTGCACATTAATTAGGGTTATTAGCCCTTATTAGCACATTAAGCGAAATACATGATTTCATGCATCAACATCACAACTACTGACATCAGATGGATTATAAGTCACTAATTAGCCATATGGTACATTCTCATAATTTTAGGTCTTCGTTTACTATTTATTAGACATAAAAGACCATTTTACATCTTACATGATATCACTGAGATTAGTAATCAAAATCCTGATATTATCATTCTATTGTGTTCTACTCATTTTTCAGAGAATTTTGGTACCTTATTTGTATTTTTCTGATAAATGGTATATTTTCTATGATTTATATAAGATCTGATAATATTATGAGATTGTTACCTTTTTCGACGAATCAGAGACCGCCACGTGGCATGTGAGAGGCGCGACTCTCCTTTCTTGTTGGGACCCACCTGGTCCGGGTCTGCGGTTGGATCCACGGATCTAGGGATCCGTTAGCCCGATGGGGACTCCCTCACAGATCGCGTTCAGCGCGAGCGTGCGTTTTCCCTATTCCGCGAGGGTGCCGCCGCAGCCAGCTCCTCCAGTGAGCAATCTAACTCCAATCCATCCTCCTTGTTACAATCTTCTATGACATGGAGCCTTCTGGACCACATAATGTGTTGTCGACCTCTTTAGGATAGTTGTTGGTGCCTCCTCCTCACGGCTCGGAGATCTCGCCAACACTGCTGCTGCCAAAGCGGAGCATAAGGGGAAAATAACTTCTAGACATCCAAAATTCAATCTGATACTTTGTATAGCATCAAATCCCTTCAACGAACTTCACCATAGCCCCCAACAGTGATGGAAGACACTAACCCATAGCCCCCGAGATGTGCCTTCATCTTCGGCTAAAAGGGGCTCGTCGACCAGCAATGCCACAATGGGTGTCCATGGCAACAACATGGTCGAGCTTCCCTCACCTCCTATTTTCTTTGCCCTCTTTTATCTTCCTTAAATACTCTCTTTCTCCCTATTCCCTCATTCTAGTTCGTACCTGCTCACTGTAATGGAGAGGTGGAGAGGAGCGGGAGCTCAAACTCCCTCCTTGGGTGGCCGCTCATCCCAAATAAGAGGTCGATGGAGATATCTCATCAAGGAATGCAACTTCTCTCACATGAAGTATCACTTTGCTCCACAATCTCAACATGGGATGAGGTTGGGGCTGATTTCATACGCTACCCCCATGATCTCCAGTCTGACCGGATGTAGGGGATGAAAATCCAGCCATCCAAGGTACATCCAACAGCTACAAAGGAACCCCCACAGAACATGATCCATGGCTCACTTAAAGCAGCCCTCACTGCCACTAGATTGAATATATAGAGCTAGGATCCGGCCATGTAGACCCAGTTTGACTAAGGGGCATGTGACGTAGGTTACAAGCCACAACTTAGGTCTATAAATATCAATTATGCACATTATTTCTCAAAGATCAAATGTAAATAACTTCTTCTAGGACACTCCAATTGCCACCAAATTTTAACCATAGCTCTATCATCACTCAAGCTACATCATACACAAATTTGGAGACAAAAATCAACTATATGACTTGTCAATTAAATTCCTCAAAGGACATCAAATATAGGGATCTTAATCATGATATAAATATCATTTGACATCCGACTTTAGTAAACCACTTGGAACTCTTGATATAACCCAACATATGAATTCCGGTATATTATTAAGAATTCAAAAGGTTCTAAAAGTCCACTCCATCACATTGTACAAACCTTAAAAGATATTTCGTCCTCAAAATTAAATAAAAAAAACATTCCATCACATCATATACATCTTAAAAGAAATTTCATCCTTGAAATTAAGCCATTCCCATATTCCAATGAAAAACCAAAAGGTCTTCATATGCATGCAGGCCACCACTCTATGGGAAACATTCCCATAAACATCATGTCTAAAACATATATGAACCACTCCTAGAAGGTTATCAAAGCATCTAGGGTGAACTACCCCTTCAAAAGGGTTTAGAAACTCATGTTAAGTCATGACATACCTCATATGTTAGGGTTGCATCCTTATCTTTACACATGCATTAGGGTTCCACATCATATTACCATGTTATAAAGGAGTTAACTAAGTTTATCCCATTATATCAAAGTGTCATCAACATTTTATTGAGCTAATTATTAGAACATGTTCAACATTAACATATGCCTTCTAGGAGGGAGTTAACTAAAGTTAACCCACATTATCCATCTAGATCATTTCAAGGTGTCATAAATGTTAAGTTGTACTAACTGTCAAACTATATTTTTCATCTTTATTAAGCACTAAGGTTAACACCTCATGTAACATTAATATGATCTTATTTCATTGCTCATAATAAATTGCAACATTTACTAGTGATTTCATCACAAGATTAGCCAACGATATCACATTATCATCATTATTCATGTATATGGTTAACCATTTATGCACTGATATTAAACCATCTCTAGGTTTCCATCATATCATGTCTATATATCACGTCTCGAGATTAGATCACATCCTTACATATATTATATCATGGTTGTTATGAACAAACTTATGTGAGTGGCTAATCAAACATATATCAAAACTTTATCTAGTCCAACTAAGGTTCTTCTAACCCATATCATGAAGGTAGTGCCATGCTCATTCTCTCTAAGCTAACTCAACTTTATGAGTATCTCATATGCATATACTTTATCTTTCTTCTCTTAGTCTAGGATTCTCATATTACCTCATTTGCATTAGTGATAGCCTTACAGTCTCTAGCCAAAAAGCACAAACCAGAACATGTTATGACATATTCTCCATAGATCTTCTACCCATGAGACATGCTATATCTCAAAACTCTCTTATATACACCACTAGATTCCTATGTGGGAAACCACCAACCCGAGCATGAGGCTTCACAGATGCTATATCTAGGGTCTTTGGACTCTCTCTCCCTCACCCAAATGGCAGATACTCATATTCGTGTTCACATGCACATATATAACTAGCCTCTCTTTGAATCTAGGGTTTGGTCCCCAAAAGGACATCTAGGGTTCAACAAAACTATAGGAATCACACGTAGAGCAACTCAACTCGTTCATTTAGGAGTAGTCTAGTTTAGGACATATCATATCACATATTTCTCATAATTCCCATATCTTGGAGTTTAGGTTCTCTGACCTTCTCCCTCTGGGTCTCACTCTCTCTAGAGTTAACCCTAAAACTGGTCCTAACACTAGAGGTCCTCCTTTGTAAAAGAGCTTGAGGCTCATGTTGACTCACATCTCGTCTTAACTTAACATACCTTATCTCATAAAAGCCTAGTTACTTACATCATCAAAACTTATCTCAAATCCTCAAAACTGAACTTAAGTCCTCAAAGACAAACATAGATCATCATAACCATCTTATATCATCTATATATAAGACTTACATCATATCATCAGAACTTATATCATCTATTCCATCTATCATGTATTCTAACAAGGCTCTAGACATCTAATCTAGAACTACTCTCTCTTCTAGAATAATGTCATTCACTTTCACTTAGGTTCCATGACCACCTCCTACTCATACATGTGTGGGGACACATTTTTGTAATACTTACATATATACTAAAATATGATATAGTTTTTCTCTGATAAAACAAGCGTCAGAGAAAACTATTGAGGTCCGATCCAATTGGAATCAAAAACCAAATCTAGAAAATGAGTGTCCCACACATAGTAGAGAGTACAGTGCCATGAAAACTAGTGAAAAGGGCGAGAACAAAATGTAGACTGGTGTAGTTACTCTAGACAATGAGTGCCATATGTCTAGGGTTTCTCTTCCCTTGATGCACGTCATTTCCAAATAATGCAACGTCCCATACCTCTATACTATAAGGAAAGAATGACACCCAAGGACCTGCTATACAACAAGCACTAGTCTAGACCTAGTTCTCTGACATCTAGGTGCTAACCTAGAAGCTAGGTCAGATCTAGTCTCTAAAAGATTACTAATCTAACCCTAAAGATTATTAAGTTCAAGGTTTTCTTAGTTTGAGTTGCATAATGAGCGAATGTCAGGCTTTGCTATTGTTCATGCTCTGATACCACCTATGATGTCCCTGGGTTTTCTAAAACTTAATCTGATGTGTGACATCCAAATTAAAACCTTACCTCAGTGAGAATCCCAATTTGAGCACCACACACTAGGCTAAGAAAAACAAAATCAAGGGAGTCAGAAGGAAACAATCAGTAGCACATGCATATGAACAATAATAAAACCATAGAACAAATGTTCACCATTCAACATATAATTACAACCTGAATTATTACAACATTTGATATTACACCATTGAACGACAAACTTATACACACATACATGTACTACCACTAAACAACATGATCTTAAGACAACATGTGCACCTGTACATCAGCTCGCCACACAACTCTCAAATATCATGGTTCTTCAAGATCACATGTCCACAACCTAAACAAAAGATTACATGTGGTACACATCAACACAATATTCAAGAATATTGTACTTAGTATGCCTATGTGTATTTTATATACCTCTCATCATATCTTGGCAATAAGATAAAACTAATACTTGGCATTTATAAAGAAATATAAGAAAAATCATATACTTGCACAAAGATGTTCATTAACAAAAGAGAACACATATTTTAAGCACATTTTCCATCATATCATCCATGCATTTGTCACCTGAGGGAATAATGCATCATCTCAGCTACCAAAGAGTATGAGATGTAAGGCCTTATGATCTACTACCAAAGAGTTAGATCAGTGTACAATGTGATCTGCTACCAAAGAGAATGATCACTTTCTAGCACTATGCTACCAAAGAGAATTAGTGGTTTCATATAATGGAACATATATATTATGTTTCATGTGTTCATAACCATAAGTATGGAAAATCAGGCAACATATCATGCAAGAACAATCATTTCCTCCAATATCATATGCCAAGTATTACTACACATATAACACAAACATATTGTATAATAAGCCAAGTAAGAGGTAATGGTGTACCTTGATCACATATATCCTAATCACATATCACATTCCTGATGTCAACTATGTATCCCAGGTCAAACCCTGATAAAGACAAGATCATGTACTATTACCATCAGGTTCTCAACATCTTACATCTCATCTTAACCCTAATTATGTCCATTATAGTTTAGCTTAGCCATTAGGATATGTGCATCATATTATTTTTCTTGTTATCTTGGTATTATGTTACTGGTCTTAGGTTCCAGATTAAGATACATCATCTGATTATTCTATTGCATGTACTTATGTACACAAGTTAAACCTAGATTACAAGCATTATTTATATTGGGGTTTTCTCATCATTATAAGATCCACAACATGTAACCTTATTTACATACATAATTATGGTCTCATTATTATATATTATCTTCCAGTTACAGATATAACCTTACTCTGCAATTTCCAAGATTTCTTTAGCATATTTGTAATTATTGCACATTAATTAGGGTTATTAGCCCTTATTAGCACATTAAGAAAAATACATGATTTCATGCATCAACATCACAACTACTGACATCAGATGGATTATAAGTCACTAATTAGCCATACGGTACATTCTCATAATTTTAGTTCTTTGTTTATTATTTATTAGACATAAAAAGACCATTTTACATCTTACATGATATCATTGATATTAGTACATCAAAAGACTAATATTATCATTCTACTATGTTCTACTCATTTTTTTGAGAATTTTGGTACCTTATTTGTATTTTTTTGATAAACGGTCTATTTTCTATGATTTATACAAGATCAGAGAATATTATGAGATTATTACCTTTTTCGGCGAATCAGAGGCCACCACGTGGCATGTGAGAGGTGCGACACTCCTTTCTCACTGGGACCCTCCTAGTTCGGGTCTGTGGTTGGATCCACATATCTAAGGATCCGTTAGCCCAATGGGGACTCTCCCTCACGAATCACGTTTAGCGCGAGCGTGCGTCTGCCCTATTTTACAAGGGCGCCGCCGCAACCAACTCCTCCAGCGAGCAATCCAACTCCAATCCGTCCTCCTTGTTACAGTCTTCTATGACCTAGAGCCTCGCTAGACCACATACTGTGCTGTCAGCCTCTTTAGGATCATTGTTGGTACCTCCTCCTCGTGGCTCGGAGATCTCATCGGCACTGCTGCTGCCAAAGTGGTGCAAAAGGGGAAAAGAACTTCTAAACATCCAAACTTCAATCCGACACTTCATATAGCATCGCATGATTGCATCCCTTCAACGAACTTTACCATAGCCCCCAACAGTGATGGAAGACACTAACCCATAGCCCCCGAGTTGTGCCTTCATCTTTGGCTAAAAGGGGCTCGTCAACCAGCAGTTCCACAATGGGTGTCCAAGGCAACAACGGGGTCGAGCTTCCCTCACCTCTTGCTTTTTTTGCCCTCTTTTATCTTCCTCGAATACTCTCTTTCTCCCTATTCCCTCATTCTAGTTTGGACCTGCTCACTGTAATGGAGAGGTGGAGAGGAGCAGGAGCTCAAACTCCCTCCTTGGGTGGCCGCTCGTCCCAAATAAGAGGTTTATGGAGATATCTCATCAAGGAACACAACTTCTCTCACACAAAGTATCACTATGCTCCACGATCTCAACATGGGATGAGGTTGGGGCTCATTTCAGACACTACTCCCATGATCTCCAGTCCGACCGGAGGTAGGGGATGAACATCCAGCCATCCAAGGTACATCCAACGGCTACAAAGGAACCCCCACAGAACATGATCCATATCTCACTTAAAGCAGCCCTCATTGCCACTAGATTGGATATATAGAGCTAGGATCCGGCCATGCAGACCCAGTTCAACTAAGGGGCATGTGACACAGGTTACAAGCCACAACTTAGGCCTATAAATATCAATTATGCACATTATTTCTCAAAGATCAAACCTAAATAACTTCTTCTAGACACTCCAATTGCCACTAAATTTTAACCATAGCTCTATCATCACTCAAGCTACATCATACAAAAATTTGGAGACAAACTCAACTATATGACTTGTCAACTAAATTCCTCAAAGGACATCAAATATAGGGATCTTAATCATGATATGAATATCATTTTACATTTGACTTTAGTAAACCACTTGGAACTCTTGATATAACCCAACATATGAATTCCAGTATATTATTAAGAATTCAAAATGTTCCAAAAGTACACTCCATCACATCAACACTTTGTCTCTTTCTAGGAAAACTCCAATCCAGGTGGTCTGATCCTGTCAAAGTAGTCACTATCTATCCCTCTGGCATGATGGACATTCACAGTGAGAAATCTGACACCTTCTCAGTCAATGGTCATCGATTGAAAAAATATTACTAAGATGAAGCTATCACCAGAATAACAGACTTCGCACCATCACATGCACCAAAAGTTGAATAAGATGTCTAAGATTTAAGCTAATAGGCTATAAACAAGCGCTACTTGGAAGGTTACCCAAGCTTTTTTCCTTTTTTGTCTTTTAGAATTTTTTTATTTGGTCTGTTGATTTTTGTTTCTTGTAGAAAACTTTTTAAGTAAGTCACATCTAAATTAAGATGGACAATTTTTTTCTTCTAAATGATGATTGGAAGACAATCACTTCATCGTGATCTGTCGACCTAAAATCTGATCTGCTTAATCGACCTTAAATTTTGGACATCCTGTCGACAAAACAATAGTTAGTATCGATCGATAGCCTAGTTTGCTAGCTGCCGATCCTTCTCATAAATTTTGTCGACCGATTGATGGACTAGAAGTTGAGAAAAAACAACAGTTGTGTTATGGGTATCGGTCAACCAATTGACAACACTATCGATCACTCAACCAATATGTCGATCAATAGTGATCTTGATTGACCCAGATCCACTACCCGACTACCTGATTAGATTTCATTGCCCTAACCTTCAGCTATAAATATAAGACTGATGGTAAGTTTTTCTTACCACATCCTAATTGAAGAGAAGCTCTATCTCTCTGATTTCTTGCCTGTCGACCCTCTGATCGACCATCCTGATTGATACGCACTTAGCCATCACCTCGCCTTTTTCCTTCATCTCTTCTAGTCGATGGGTATACACTCTTATCGATTGACAACCTTATCAACCCTTAGGACAATTTTTGTCGACGTTATACCCTCCCCGATTGATTTAGACTCTATTGATGCTACCTTAAAACCAAAGGATTGTCAACAACACTATTGGCCGATCTCGATTGACAACACTTTCAACCCATATCAGTTATGATTTTTGTTGATGTTTTAATCTTTGTCAACCTCTTGCATCGATAGCATGTTTACGACTATTTTGGTCGACAATACCTCCATTACTTTGTCGACACTTCTGTCGATGGTAGTACTAAAGAGAATTGAATAAATACTAATTACATGCCAATTTTTGGTTGTTTAATAGTGATGGCTCATCAAGGCAGTTGTGTCTCATCCCTAGGAGGTCCATCCAAGACAGGAGACAAACAACATCTTTCTAAATAGCTTTCTAATGAAGGCGATAAGAGAGCAAGAGTCGTTGAGCCTGAATCTGTTCCTCAAGGCTCACAACTGGATCTCCCCTATTGTGGATCCTTCAGACCTTATAACAATGAAACACTTGGAGGCATACAAGGCAATGCACCGAGGGACTTTCAAGTCAACTCGTTTCATTTCATCATCCATCTTGGAGGAATTCAACATCAAGACAAGAGTCAGAGAGCTACTGACCAAGTCTAACTTGGCCCGTCTCTGCTTCACCAAACCCAAGGATTATGTAGAGGAGACAATGCTGTTTATATCCTCTATCCAAGAGGTCTCTCCTTGAGAGTTGAAAGTTCATATCAACAACGTTGATCATGTTCTCACTGACAATATACAGAAAAAATCTTATGTAGCTCGAAAGAAGATGCCCACTAGGGCATCTAAAGGATTTCTTGAGAAGGAAGATTCTAGCTTTCATGCTACTAAGTATTCAACATGATTAACTGGACAAAAGAAGTACCATTCAGGACAGTCAGAGGCATCTGTCGTACATTCTGGATTTTGGAGAATAATGCACAAGATAGTGCTAACATTATTTTTACAAAGTCAGAAATAGGTAGCATTTATCTTGAAGAACTCTATGTGCTATCTCTCATTATGGAAGGCCGGCCTATCAATATTGGCCATCTTCTGATAGACAAGTGGTTACTTACCAGTTCCACTCCATAGAAAAAATACTACATGGGTGGCGTCATCAGATTCATTTACCAAGCCTATGGAAACCTGCCTTCAAAGATTTTTGGGAAATGCAAGGGGACAACCTCATCACATCAAAATACTTAACTTCTTCTCGTATTTTGGTCTGTCATAACAATATCAACTACTATAGGTTTACCAAGACAAATATCTCAATCATGTTACCAAAATTGGCTGACTACGACAAATAACAATTATTGTATTCAGAGAAAGAAATTGATGCACTTCTCAACAAATCTTACAAGGTCAAACCAGTTCCACAAGGTGCATCATATAGATGAGTCCTTCCTAAGCTAGTCATTCCAAAGAAACCTTTACCCAAGATATCTGAGGGAAGTGAACATGAGAGAATAGTTGATTATGACTTGGAGGCACTCTCATCTTCTCCTAAGCACATCTTTGACATTGAGGTTGATCCTCCAACCATCTCAAAGAGCCTCACCTCCATCCTAGTTGTAGTTGTTGTAAAAAGCAACCCTCCATCATCAAAAAGGAAGATACAAGATGTAGTCGATGATCCGTCACGATGACCTTACCAAGCTGATCGCCCTTCTACTTCTCAAAGATCAGAAAGTCATTCTTCATCACCTCCATCCCAGTTATAGTTGTTGAAAAAAGTAACCCTCCTTCGTCATAAAAAAGGAAGATATAAGATGTAGTCGATGATCAGTCACGGCATCCTCACCAAGATGATCGCCCTTCTACTTCTTGAAGATCAGAAAGTAATTCTTCATCACCATCTGGTAACAAATATCCTGAGACTATGGGAAAGACCTTTGGCCAACCATTTGACATCATTAGTGAGGTAACAACTACGACTATGACCACAATTCCTAACCTTCAAAAAGATGTACAGAGCATTACTCAATAGGTTCAGTCTCTAGATCAGCAAGTTAGTGAGCTTGGCAACATTCCTTGCCATATGGTAACTCTTGAGCACCAACTTAATGGCATCTTAATGGTACACAATCATATATTACTGCACATCACATGATAGGAAAAAGATTGAAAGTTTTGAGATGACTGGCACACTCTCCATCGTGAACAACGTCATAAATTTCACGCTCATTCTGCTAAAGCTTCTTCTTCCCCGTCTTCTTCTTCTCAAGGCAATTCATATATTTCAACCACTACGAAGGCAGGTGCTGGCCCACCAGAACAACTTGTTCAGTCTATCTCCCATGTGTCGAGTCAATTATGGGGACCACTAAAATCTTGTCATCCGACAACATCATGCACGTCCCTCAATTGCAACCAGGTAGATTTCCACCCACTAACACTACACCTATTGTCAGTCCATCCAAAGATATCCATGCACATCCATCAAAGTATATTCCACCTCCGTCTCCACCATCTTCCATTGATTCTTTTGAAAAGGATATGATGAGGAAGTTGGATGAGGCTATGCTCAATCTGAACCCAATTTGGTCCCTCTTCAGTCGGCACACATCGAAAGAGGATATTTTTGTTGACCATTACACTACCTCTGTGGACCTAGAAGTGGATGCTAACAGTCCTTGCAACACTAAAAATGCTTCTTGTGATGAGGATGTGGGAGATATCTCCATCGTTCTATCTGCTGCCCCACCCACATTATCTGATTCGGTCTTTCCAGAACCACTACTGCCACTTCCACCTCAACTTCCTAAGAAGATGAGTGGACTAGATCCTAACTATTTGAAAGGATCAACTATCTGTGATATTTTGTATTACAAGACATTCTTGATGATCAACGTGATGGGATCCATATTGTCTACAATAATGGCTTGATAACTTGTGGTGATTTTAGAAATTTATTTCGCAACCCTGCAAAAGTTAGCAAGAAGATGTTCACCATTTTAGCATCGACTATACTGGAGGATGTCATGCCCATTGATAAGGATTGGCCGTATTACAATGCAACACCATCCTTGGATGACTGCTTGTTTAAGAAGAGAATGAAAGCTCCAACCATTTCAAACCTAAAAGATAAGCTTGAGTTAAAGAAGAAAAGAGTTATCCTATTACCTTTTAATTTTAGAGGATTATGTCTACTTGGAGTCGGTGATCTGAATAAATGCCAACTCACACTGTTCAACATTTGTGTTGAATAAATGAAAAATTTTGACATGTGCTTCAAAGATCATGTTGTAGAAAAGCTTCCTCACATTCCTATTCATCTACAAAGACTTGTCCATGAGGTCCGTTATTATCAACCTAATTGGACAAGTTATGTTATTGCACCTTTAACCTACCAGCACAACCCAAACAAGAATGACAATTCCTTCATCATCATCAAAGTCATGGAAGCCCTCAATCACGAAATACCTATTTCTAGCCTTGATCTAGAAGGTTTTACCCCTATTCGTAGACATTACATAATGGAAGTGATCCACGATAGATGCTTCTTTCAAGATCCTGAACTTCTTGAGAATTTATGGGATCTTTACCCGCTTATTCCATGACCTACTAAGGAACCATTATGCAATGTTTTACAATGAGATGAAGTAGAAGAAGGGAAGATAACATCATCACCTCTTGTCACTGAACCTCTCACTACTGTAACAACAACCACAAAAGCTAAAGAGGTTGCTGCTACTTGAGTTCTTAGATGAGCCTGAGCCATTCCCCGTGTATGGCCTAGTATCCACTATAGAACCCAGTTTTGAAAACTTTGACCGAAGCTCTTGTTGTCAACTCACATTTTCTCAGTTAATGATGTTAATAGAACGTTTCAAACCTGATGTCAATCATGTGGTATTTAGTAGAGATGATCTTCTTGTCATGAAAGATGATCTACTAGAGACTCTTCAACCATGAGGATGTCTATCTCATAGCCTCATGGTGTCTTATCAATCTCATATCTACCAAAATGTTGATGACATCTATATGGCTGGCCCTGATCTTGTCCAAAATCTCTATAAGGGCACTGAGTATGGTGAAAAGGACCTCCTATCAACTACATGTAGGGGTGTAAATGGTGCGGGTACGATGCGGGTCTGTCCATACCCATCTAATTTAGTGGGTCCGGTTCCGGTTCTAGACCTGCATAATACAAAACGTGGACCCACACCATACCCGTACTCACAATAATAGCGGGTATGCGGGTAAGCAGTTTTATAAAATACCATATTGTTTATGTAAGAGAAATGACTTTGTTCTATATATTTTAATACATCAAGATATTGTTATTATATAGTATATTAACATGCGATAGTTATATTAGATAATTATATATTTTATACATTAACATTAATTAAGATAATTGTTTACATATTTGTAGTCATCATCATAATGTTAACTTATGTAGAAAGTAATGTAATCTAGTAGACATTTGGATTTTAAGTTTACATATGATGTTCATTATTGTAACTAGAATAATTAATTCCTAACTATATGACTAGTCTCAACCTTATTGTGGTTAGAGTAAGATATAATCTCAATAATTATTTTAGTTAGACTAGTAAAGTATGATTGTTATATTATTTGAGTAGTTACTTATGTATAGTAAGTACACAGATCTAGCGGGTATGGGTCCAAGCATACCCATTATTGGACCAACTTATATGCGGGTCCAAGGATATGCAGGTATAAAAAATAAGACCCGTGACAGGTTTTTTAAGGGTCCAGATTTGTGGGTCCGCGGGTTTACCCGTACCCATTTGCAGCCCTAACTACATGATTCTATTCCTTAATATATTTTCATACCCATTCTTCATGATGCTCATTGAACTTTACTTAATGTCTTTACTCGTGAAAGGGAGTTCATGCTTTATAATAGTTCTGATGCTTCTTTTGACCTTGAAGACTCTAAACATTTTGTGCTAATTCGCAGTACACATGAAAGCATTGTTGACGCATGTACTAAGGCACTCATTCCACTGATTAGAGAATTTGGAAGTGGGTACGCTTCTCAGGAAATAAAAAGATGGAAGGCTCCCTGATTCTGACATCAATACCCTCAACAACATCTTGTATCCAATGATTGTGGCTTCTACATCTTGAACTGGATGTACACAATTGGAGTCCTCCACACCGTGTAGAATAATCTCATAATGATAACTATCATTGCCTTTAAGGGAACTATGCTATTATGATGCTCGAGTCTCCATGGGCAATAGTGGACCTTTGCTGAAAATCTCACGTGTTTACATTTTCTTTTCCTTTCTTTTTCACACCCTGAGGACAATGTGTGTTGCAAGTTTGGGGGGGTGTAATCTTGTAAGATAGGTATCTACAGTATCACAAACATTGCTTTCTTTTCCTTTAGTATTTCTTTTCATAATTCCCTTGTTTTTCATCATTATTTTCAAATGTTCTTGTGTAATGAAGATGTAGATGATGGAAAACTCCCTCTACAAAGAATCTAGTTTGATCTCAAACTATACCTTTTTGCAAAAATTACAAGTTATCAAAAGAAAACCTTTTCATTACTGATATCACTTTTTATACTTTCCTCTTAGCAAAGCGTCAATTCTTCCTCTATTTTGATTTTTAACTTTAAGATGTCATCAATTGATTCTTACAAAAATATAATCAATAAAACCATATCTTGCCAAAGGTATGTTTTCACAGAACCAAAGAAAGAGCTACCTCATTTCTTCTTCCAATTTTCTTTATCAAAATCCCCAAAAGAGTGAGGAGCTAAAAAGAATCTGAGAGATGTGCCATGAATAAGAGCTATTTGAATGGTGTATTGTTGTGCTCATGAACACAAATATGTCTATTTTATTTAGTCTCTAAAAATACTACCTCAATTCCAATGGAGCTCATTTAAAGGTATTGTAATCCGAGGTGGTGATACATAGGATGTGCAATCACTTCTCTAAAACCAACTGGTTTGGAATGCTGGGATCACTTGCCCATCTAAATGAAGTTGTACTTGAATGACCCAAAAGAAGAAAGGAAAATCCATAAGCCTTTTTTCCTACCTATCTATTCCAGATAAAACCTAGATGAGAGTGAAAGATACTTTGAAAAGTGATAAATACACCAGAGACAAGAATATGGCTCAAAATAAATAAATAAAGAATCTTTTGAGAATTTGACATTCTTGACAAAGTTAGATCATCTTATGAAAAAGTGAATAGTTTCGATAAGAGGACTGTATAAAAATTCGTTTTCATTAGTTTCTGGATTTTGTTGACTTGATCAATTAAAATAATAATTTTATTAGCTTGAGAACAAGCTAAATTCTAAGTTTGGAGGAGTTGATAACATCAATTTTGATGCACTTTTCATAGCCTATTTCATAATAAAAATCATTAGAAATAATGTTTAGATGTTTAGTTTTACTCATTTTAACTTCCATTCACCTATTGATAGGTTCTAAATTAGTTTTGTTGATATTTGAAGGAGTCTGGTAAAAATATGATGAAATCAATGAGGAATAAGCAATTGCTCGACACACTCCAAATTGTTATCTAGTAGGATAGTCGACATATCTATCGTGCTCTACATTAACGAGCAAAGAAACCTCGATATACATTTTTTTTAGTGATGTCCATCGAGTAGTTCAAACAAACATCCATTAGAGGAATGCTCGACAAACCTCTCGAGCTAAGACGACTGACTACATTGACAAAAGTGGCATCAATACGAACTCTATCGGTGCCAACCTATCAAATGAATCCTCGACAATCCTATCACGGTGTGAGTCATCGATATCACTATCGACGGTCCTGATAATAGATCACATCGGCACCTTTGTCAATGTTGTTTGAAGACCAGAAGATTCTTATCGAAGAGAAATCTTGAAAGCCCTGCTGACTTCATTATCAACACAAACAAAGATCAATAGATCCTTGTCCAGAGCCTGCCTCATTGACATTAGTGTCGAGCGACAGACTTATCAAGGAAATACTTCATCGACATTGAGCATTGACAGGAAGGTTGATGCCACATGGATCATCTTCCTAGACAAACCATAGATCAAAGCCTATAAAATAGAACCCCAAAGCCTCACTTTAAAAAGATCTTGGACCGTGGGAGTCTTCAGAGCTGAAAGTCTACCGTCAAGTTCAAAGCCAAGGACAAGAGTTTTCGACCACTCTAGTCCTATCGACCGGTCTAGTCCTGTCGACTTGACTGCCAATCTCTTCTCTTGGCGATTCAACTCTTCACTGTCAATAATCCAACAGACCAGCCAGTGAGAAACTAGGATCAAAGAGAGAAGGAGAGCTATCGGTGTACCTGTCAACCACTTTCCTGATCAACCAAGAGGTTGGTAGATCGATCATTCAATCTACCTTCATATCGATCCTTCCCCTTTATTTCTTTATCATTACTTGTTCATGTTGCAATCCATTTGTTTCCGTTGCCATGCATGGCTAAACTCCATAACTTGGGTTGGGAGTAGCCGTCAGGCCCTCCCAACCATGTAGTTGTTCATCTTTCTATTTTATGGCATATATTGTTTAAAGTTTTGTTCTTATACTCTTGTTTTACTGTCTCGATTGATGATTGGCTAGCCTCTTCCGATGTTTGATATGAATATTATTTGAGAGAATGGTTTTGACTAGATCTGGAGTATACAATAGTAATGATACACGAGAGTGAGGAGTTGTTATTGCCAAAAGTCATACGGTTTTTCCTTGATCTTTCGATTATTACCTCAAGAGAGGTAACCCCGTTAAGATAGAAATTTTTCTAAATCTTGAGATAAGGAAGGAGAAAATAATTTCTTATGACTTCTTGCAAAATGAGTAGAGAATATACATAAAATAGGTGTGAAGATTTTACATGGTAGTGGTTGGCTTGATTGGTGAAACCCAATCCAAGTTCCCCTTTTATCATAGTTTTCTCAAATCATCTTTATTTCTTCTTTTATTCTTTTTAAACTTACAATTACTATGAATAAATTGTTCCTTAATCGTAATAACCATCAAATTTCTCTTTAGGTTGGACTAGACTAAGCTAAGGTCTCATAGTTTTATTCTGTTATTCCCCTCATCCCTGTGTTCGACCCCACCCTACTGTAATAGACTCTGTATTTAGTTGTAGATGTCTCTTCTAGTCGGGTATAAATTTAAATTCCGATATCTTTGACTGGACATCATGTTTACACTTTTGACCCACGAGAAAGAGTGATCGGTCACCTTCAACAAATGACAATACATACATTTTCTTGGAAGGCAAGACAAAAGTTCATCCTATATAGGGAAAATCTTGACATAGCTAGCAACATCAACCAACATCAAGGCCTTAGTTATTCTATCATTTGAGACCATCAAAGTACCAAAATATTCAAACCCAACGAAGTACCACCACCAAAATAATTTCTCTATTGACATATCAACAAGCACGGCCACATAATCATGCCTGTTGTAAACCAAAGTGAAAATGATTGTACTGAAGTTTCATAGGACCTTGTAGGACACATGAATAAAATAGGAACCAACATCTCCATGTGGGACTTGATCTAGATATCACCAGCACACCAATCAACCATGATATAGATTCTCAAGGGAGCCTTTGCAGTGAAAGATATTCAACTACTAAAAATGGAAACCACAACTCCACTAATGACGAAAACCAATATAATTGCATTCTCTGAAGACAAAATAATGGAAGATTTGGTTTCACAACCAACATAATATACCATCATCAAGCACAATGACATGAATATACCACTCATATTGGTAGACAACATGGTAGGCCTTAAATTTTATCCACCATACATGCTAATCATGTAGAGAATTGAATCCAACAAGAGATCCAAACAACCTCCATTGTAGTAACAACATTTGCAAGACCACCCATAGAGGTAATGTGAGAAATCCACTTAATATATTTGGAGAAAAGGTAGTAAGGAAACTTTTACAGTTATGTAAATTCATTCTTCTTTAATTAACTTTTAGGACACCCTTATATACATAAAAAACAAGATCCTTTCATCCTCTCTCCATCAATCTCTCAAATTTAGACATGGTCATACGATCATCACATTCAGTGGATCTACTACAAGAAAAATATAGCTCATATAGTCACAATGAATCTTGATCTAAACTTTCATTTATGGTTGGTAGAGACAATCAACTATACTCCTAAGCATTTATGTTGTTTCTACCAATCAAGAATGACTGTGAAAGATACTTAACAAGGCATGAACATATATCTATGTCAAGGTTTGGGAAAGCTTCATAAAGGAATTGATAAATGTATCTCCATTCTCCATAAATAAGAGAAAATGAGCCTTGGTTACAATGGAACCCATATGTACCAATATATTGACTGGTCCCCATTCTAGCACATAAAGATGGCATGGCCCAAAAAGAAGATTCTCAATTTTCAATGAAAAGGAAGCCCCTGAACATTCACTACAATATCACTTGAATGTCATTACAACCATGAATGCACTCACTTGCAACATGAAGTAACATCCCAGGATTTGAGGCCTTGGATAAAATGATCTTAAAAGGAATGATTGGACTACCCATATCACCAAGGTGCACCTCCTTTTTTGGGAACCCATCACTAAAGAACTCCATAGTTAAGCATGCTCATCTTGGTGTACTACTAGGATGGGTGACCAGTCAGGAAGTTGACCCCGGCTTGCGCATGAGTGAGGACTAAGTGCAAAGTTTAGGCTAGTGGTGGTCTGTGGGGCCAATCGTCATTCTTGAAGCTCTACTAGAGCCTAGGGCAGTGGACCCAGACATCACAAATGGTATTAGAGTCAATTCCCCTCCAGTAGTTGGGGCCCACATGGGCATGTGGCATGTCAGTCTTTGAGCCGTGCAATCCACGCATGTTGGAAAGGGCTATCCAAGTTGATGGAGCCACCCATGTGCTGGTAGATTCTAGGCATGTTGGAAAGGACCATCCAAGTTGTTGGAGCCGCCCTTGCATTGGTAGCCATGATTGGGAGCTGGATGTACATGGGACATTGGGGTCTATACTAAATTGGGGAAAGATTATGATGCCATATAGTTGAGCCTTGATGAGGATGCCAAGAGTCTAAGTGGGGGAGATTATAACATCCCATGATTTGAGATCGTGGATAAAATGACCTTAAAAGGAATGTTTGGACTACCCATATCACCAAGGTGCACCTCCTTTTCCAGGAGACCATCACTAATGAACTCCATAGTTAAGAGTGATCAGCTTGGAGTAGTACTAGGATGGGTGACCAGTGAGGAGTTAAGACTAGTGGTGGTTTGTGGGGTCAGTCATCATTCATTAAACTCTACTAGAGCCAATGACAATGGGTATAAGCATTACAATCACATGGCTATCAAATACCCTTGATCATGACCATCCATAAGGTTGGTGAAGATTATGATAGTGATGAGGATCACATGTTTTGTAACACAAACATATATGACAACTTTGGAAAGTTAGTTGGAAAGGGCTATCCGAGTTGATGAAGCCTCCCTTGCATTGGTAGCCATGATCGAGATCTGGGTGTACATGGGACATTTGGGTCTATATTGAATTGGGGAAAGATTATGAGGCAATATAGTTGATCCTTGACGAGGACTCCAAGAGTCTAAGTGGGGGAGATTATAACATCCTCCTTTTCCAAGAGACCATCACTAAAGAACTCCATAGTTAAGTGTGCTCATCTTGGAATAGTACTAGAATGGGTGACTAGTCAAGAGTTAAGGCTAGTGGTAGTCTATGGGGCCAGTCGTCATTCCTGAAAGTCTACTAGAGCCAACACAGTGGGCACATGCATTACAATCACATGGCTATCAAATACCCTTGATCACGACCATCCACAAGGTTGGTGAAGATTATGATAGTAATGAGGATCACATGTTTTGTAACACAAACATATTTCACAACTATGGCAAGGTAGTTGAAATAGCCCATTACTAAGTTAGATGCATGTGACACCCTCCACAACTACAATGTGGAAGATCGTGCATGGTTGTACTGACATCAACAATCCAAGTGAAAAAGACAATGATCAAATAGAAGGTTCCATTATTTATCTTTTGTCAGTCTCCTCCTTAGATTCTAAAATGGACTCATCAGGTTTCTTGTGTCCATCTCCACAAAAGCCCCACCAACATGATGTTTACAATATTACACCACTAGAAGAAAGTCAATAAGAAAATATTATAAGACATTGCAACTATCATTGCTGAAGGTATTATGTAAGAATTCTATTTTTGGGTATGTGGTAAAGTATCACAACCATTCTACATAAAAAATGACACCAAGAACGTTAAGGTTGGCATGGGATCATGAGCTCGTCATGTGAAGACTAGAACTACACTATTGTAGATTGTAAATACGAATTTCGTTGACATTCTCTAATGATACCTTGACATGTGTGCATGGAGCCATGCCATAAATAGCAGTTCATGAACTCCCAATGACACCTTGCCTGTTTCCTATCAAGAAGAAGCCTCAATAGATTTTAATCCCTAAGAAAGGCGAGCATGAATGCACATTTTCTGACTATAAGGACCTTAACAAGACCATACTGAAAGATAACTCATCATTGCCACACATCAACATCTAAATATATAATCAGTTGACCATGAACTCCTCATTTTAATGGATGTATATACATGATACATCCAAATCAAGATGGCACCATGAGACATGGGTAAGTCCACTTTTATAATTGTATGGATTTTTTAAGTTAAAAAGTCATGTTCTTTGCACTAAACAATGCAGATGCAACCTATAAACAAGTCACAATGGCCCTCTTCCATGATCCATGCCCAAAGAGATTGAGATGTATGTAGATGACATGTTTACAAAGTCAAAGGTTCATAATATCACATATCTTGTATGATTTTTAAACCTATGCCTAAAATCTAGAAACACTTTTGGCATCATTCCTAGCAACTTGTTAGGCTATGTCATTGGCCAACGAGGTATTGAGGTTGATATTTGGAAATGTTGAGCAATCATAGACTTATAATCTTCATGTACACAAAAGGAGATACGAGGCCTATTAGAAAGACTCTATTACATTATTTGTTTCATCACAAAGCTAACTTTGTGTTGCAAACCCATCATCAAGATGTAGCTCAAAATTTTGACAATAGTTGGAATGATCAATGTCAAGTTGTATTTGACCCGTTAGAACAAGATACATCTAACCTACTCTTAAGACACTACTACAAGGCCATTTGTTGTTATTCATGGATCTATGAGAGGAGTCCTAACTCAGTAACCCCACAACAACGAACATGCGATCTAGTACATTTCAAAGAAATTCCCATAAATTGAATGTCATTGGGTTGGAAATTGGAAGATAAATTGTCCTCTATACCCAGAGGAAATGAAGAACAAGAAGCAAGGGATAGATATCTCCCTTTATTATATATATTATTGAGATAAACTTATCTATTTCTTTGAAATGGATATTAGACACCAGATGTAGATATCACATATGTTCAAATATGCATAATTAGAAAACAAGTAGACCATTGATGAAGGGAGAGGTGGATCTATGTGTTGCAAATGGATCAAGAGTTGCTACTACTTTGTAGGCACCTAGTGTTAATATATGCCCAGTGGGCTTGTAATATAATTAGAGAACTACTATCATGTACCTATAATAAATAGGAACATCATTGCCATTTCATGTTTAGACTAGAACAATTTTGAATTTCATATTAAGAATGGTCAATGTTCTAATTTATAAGATAAGGTCTTCTATGACAATGCCCTTAATTCAATGATCTTCAATTATTAGAACTTGAGACAAATGTCTAAACATAAATACTAAGAAGCTTAAACTCAATTACTCAAACAAAGCATATTTGTGGCATTGTCGTTTAGGATACATAAACGAGAAGTGCATTTCTATAATCCATAAGTTATCTAGATAATTTGATTTTGAATTCATTGAGTCATGTGAATCTGTATTATTAGGAAATATGACAAAATAACCCTATACCAGAAACAATAAATGGCAATTGATTTATCAAAACTCATACATACTGATGTGTGTGGACCTTTAGCACAAATGCCAAAGGTAGGTCTCAATACCAAATTACATTTTCTATTGACCTTAGTAGGCATGTATATGTGTATCTAACGAAACACAAGTCAAAATCCATTAGAAAGTTCAAGGCATGAATGAAGTAGAAAATCAACTGGATAACAATATTTAAGCACTTTGATTAGATCAAGGTCATAAATATTGAAGTCAAGATTTGAGGCCCTTTTGAGGGATTGCATCACTGTATCATAAAGGACTTCACTTAGAACACCACAACATATATGTGTCAGAAAGGAATCACACCTTGTTGAACATGGTACGATCTATGATGAGTTTTGTTATTCTTCCAATTTCCTTCTAGGGATATGCTCTTGAAACTGCAGTGTTTAAATTTATTTGTGCATCTTCTAAATCAGTTCAAAAGACTCCATATGAGATATAGTTGGGAAACATACCAATATATCTTTGATGAAAATTTGAGTATGTAAAACTTATGTCATGATATCATTTTTTGAAAAGCTTGGACCCAAATATGATGAATGTTATTTTCTTAGATATCCTAAGGAAATGAAGGGATTTTATTTCTTCCATATGACAACAAAGTGTTTGTTTTTAGAACTATTGTATTCCTATAAGAAGTAATTTATTTATAGAGGAACAAATGGGGAAAAAATTGAACAAGTTTGAGACCAACGAGATAACATTGAACCTATCAAGGTCAATAAGTAAGGAGCCTCAAGTTCCTCCTATAACACAACCTAGAAGATCTAGTAGGGCATGTCTTGATCTAGAGAGATTTAGATTTCTCACGACTCAAAGAGACGATGTGTGGGTCATTGACGATGATGAGCCAACAACCTACAATGAGGCACTAAGGGACCATGTTTTGAGAATTGGATTGTAGGCAGGAGATCTGAGATAGACTCCATGTATACTAACAAGGTATGAACTTTGGTGGATTCACTTGAAGGGGTAACACCCATAGGGTTGAAATGGGCCTTCAAGAATAAGATTGGTGTGAATGGTAATGCACAAATTTATAATGGCCAACTGGTTGCAAAAGGATGCAAACTAGTTCAAGGTGCTGACTATGTTGAAACTTTTTCACCAGTTTATCTTGTCATTGTAGCTTATCTTGACTATGAAATGTGGAAAATGGACTTTAAAACTGCATTTCTTAATGGGAATCTCCTTGAAGATGCATATATGACATAGCCTGAAGGTTTTGTTGCTCCAAATGAAGCCACAAAAGTTTGTAAGCTATAAAGGTCATCTATTGGTAGAAGTAAACATCTCAGAGTTGGAGTCTTCATTTTGACAAGACATCCAAATAATGTAGCTTCATCCAAAATGAAGATGAACCTTGTGTTTACAACAAGGTTTGTGGGAGAATAATTTTGTTCTTCATACAATATGTAGATGACATGATACTATTGGGGAATGACATCCCTACTCTACAATTGATTAAAACATGATTGAGAAATACCTTCACATGAATGACTTAGGAGAAGCATCTGATATACCAAGAATCAAGATCTATAGAGATATATCTAGAAGGCTTCTTAGTCTGACTCAAAGTACATACATTAACAAAGTGCTGAAAAGGTCAACATGCAAGACTCTAAGGGAGGAGACTTATCCATGTATCATGGAATAAATCTCTCTAGATATCAATGTCTTAACTCTTCTGAAGAATGGACACACTTTAATAGATACTATATGCACACATCCTGACATCTCATATGCTTTGAGCATGATTAGTTGGTACCAGTCAGATCCCATTTAAGGTCACTAGATTGTTGTAAGGGACATCCTTAAATACTTGTGAAGAACTAATGATCAGTTCCTTATCTATGATGCAAGAGGAAGAGTTGGTTGTAAAAGGTTACACTAATGGAAGCTTTTATACCGACGAGGGTAGTTATCAATGCAGTCAAGTTTTGTGTTTTGCTTCAACAATGTTGTTGTAAGATGGAAAAGTTTTAGGCAAGAGACCATGGCTGATTCTACAATAGAGGTTGACTACATTGTTGCCTCCAGTGTGACAAAGGAATTTGTATGGATCAAGAATTTCATTGGAAAACTAGGAGTGGTTCCATCCGTTGACGATGCAATAGAGATACAATGTGACAATAATGGATCCATTGGACAAGCTAACGAACCTAGATCACATCAGCATTCTAAGCATATACTACAACTTTGCCATCTCATACGAGAGATTGTACATTGAGGAGATGTGAAGGTTTGCATATTACCAATCAAGAGTAATATTGATGAGCCTATATTGAAAGTACTTCCACAACTAAAGAATGATGGTCATGTTAGATCACTTGGATTCAGATTCATGAGTGACTCTAGTTCTACTGGGAGACTATTGGTAGTATTCCCTGAGAACTAGTCATATGATTATTTTAATGGCATACTTTGTAATTGATTTGATTATCTATTATCTTTGCTTCAATATGAGATAAAGAATAGATAATAATGTCTTAATAATGAATGACCAAATGACATGTGATCTCGGATTGAGGACCTGAACATGAGATCATTATCTCTAGTATCTATTCTTATCAAGGTCCCTAGTCAGATATATTGTGGAAATTAGGACAACAATAATATATTAAGACTAGTATGTGTGTTGACTGATGACTATGTCTCATTAGTTATGATATTGGACATCAAGTCAAAACACATATGTACAGTAGTACATATACCACCAATAGCATCGGTTAAAATAGACCTATAGTGTTAGTTTTGGACTAAAACCTAAGTGGGTGACTCTATAGCTAAGGACCTTCTGCATTAGTTTTGAGGGAAAGGAAAAATTGACGACATAGAGTCAGTGTTGGTTTCTATGAAAATAGAAACTAACGACTCAAAGCGATATCAGTTTTGCGATATCACTTTGTATCATCAGTTCTGCAGAAATGAAGACGCTATAGGACAATTGTGTCATCGATTTCTTATTGGAGAATCGACAACATAGAGCGATACCATGAAATGGTAGCCCAACCATGCTGGGAAGCACGACCGTAATGTAGGCTTGGTAGAACGGTCGTGATGGGTGGCACAACTATTTTAATTATGTGATAAAACCGACACCATAGATCTATGATGTAAGTTTTTTTGTAACAAATGACGCTACATGTATGTTTTTTATAATAGGTTTGCAAACCTACTGTTTGATTATTCAATTTGATGTAGAACCTACAGTCCATTAGAACTACATGTTCTATCATGTGTTTAGCTTAACAACATGCCTGAATACCTACAAAAACTGCAATAACAAACACAAACATGCAATCCATCCACCGACATTTATTTCTAGTCTCCAATTCCATTCTCTTCAACACTTAATCCCATTCTCATGAACATATACAATTCATAAAGCACATATACAACTCATTCTCCAATTTCATTCTCATCAAATGTACAAATTCAATTTTCATTATATTCGTTGCTCTTCACATTCATTCACACACATGCATATATACACACATAAATCATACATGCACCAACAATTCACTTGCATCAAATTTAAAGTTGCAAAAAGTCATACCCGTCACATGTATATAGAAATAATGACATCAAGGTTTAGAAAACAAATATTTTGTCCCAACTAATCATAGAGTTGACTTCCTTAACAAAGGAGTGTGCCCATTCTTCTTGTATCTCATATAGATTTTCATTTGTTTAGGGCTCTATCACATCAAACAAGTGTAAAGAGAATGAAATAATTCAAGACTTTGATTTGATTTTTTGACATTATAAAATGACACTATATACTTATGATGATTAGGACTATATAGATTACCTTTTTTATAAAATGGATCCTCTAGTGCCGCCTGTTTGACAATTAGGTTTACAACATCACATTGCATCTGCATGCACAATTATTATTTTGTATGGACACTGTAAATTTATAATTACGTGAAATATTAATAAAGAAAAGTAAGCATAGTTGGCATATATATATATACATATATATATATACATATATATATATATATATATATATAAAGAAAAGTAAGCATAGTTGGCATATATATATATGCATTGGAGTCAGAATACTACCTCAACATTCTTCAAACTTAATGATTATTTTAATCTACCTTTCCTCTAGCCTTTCTAAATGCTTTTATACCCATATAAGTTAGAATAATACATTTAATTGAATTAGTATATACTCATGATGTGTTTCACACATTAATATATGTTGATGGATATAAAAATTTACTTGCTATGTAATTCCGTTTTCATTGCATGTACCCCATATCCCACTTTTTCACCTAAAGGATCTAGATAATACTTAGTTAGCATTAAAAAAACACTGGTTACTAGGGTAGGTTGTGGTGAGTGGAATCGAACATTGAACTATTGACATTACCAAAAAATCCCAATGATTATTACTGATTGAAAAGAAGGCAAACAATAGAAGACTCAAATTCCACAATGAAATGTAATTCATAAGTCAAAATTATAAGTAAAGTACCTGAAACTTACCCAACATTGAAAGGAGCTATAATCACGCTCTTTCATGTAGTACTAAAATATCTAAAGTTGATAGAGCATTAATCACTTATAGTTTTGGGTCTTTATCTATACAACTAACATACGATGGAAGTAGAAATTCCACATTGATTAATGTGAAATGTCCGCACACCCTATATAAGTAGCTACAAAATATATATGTACAAATTTATATATAAGAAAACAAATAAACATATATTTTCACAAATATAGAATGAGGTATTTCTCACCATATTCAAAATTCTATGATAATTGTATTCAACCAATCATAAGTAAAAAACTCCATAATATCAGGAAAGAATATACTAATATCATGATCTTGACCTGCAATGTCCTCCTGGATATAGACCATGATAGTCAACCCTTCTTCTAATTCATGTAACCACAGTGTCAATCCCTTGCACTTATGACCTAGCTAGTCGAATGGGTCTTGTGCAATCCAAGCAGGTAATTGAATGTCTAGAGGAGAAAGTGGAGCATAAAATGTGGGGGGGGGGAGGGTTCTTAGGTGCTACGATCTACATATATTCTCATATCAATTGCTAATTACATACACAAGTAGAAAAGTATCACATATACAAATGCAACAAAAATTTAGCATAGATAACTGTTAGATAAATGAGCAAGTTTTAATATGTATAATTCGATCACTACCCCGCAAGTATATGGGTGCCTGTATCATTATCGAGGTCATCCAAGGAGAAAGGGTTTGTTAGGCGTAAGAGTATTGAACTTCAATAATCTAGATCTTTTTAACAAGAAAGGGTTTGTTATGTAAACTGAGCAATTTAGAAGAAAATGAAATAAAATAGAAATCACTTGTATTAAGGATCAAATTGCATTAGGAATTCTTGAGGATAGGGTTTCACTATCATATCATGCCATGAAACTATAAAAAATTCTTAAATAGTAAAATCACAAAGGAAGGTTGGAGTTCACACCCCTCCCGGTAGTGTAGAACAATTCTACCCTTATATACTCAGAATAGAACCACCAAAACCTTAGAATCCCCTTCACTTCCAAGCCATTCTAGTGATAAAAAAACAAAGCTACTAAACACATCTCCCTACTTCAATGTACATCTTCCCAATATGCACAAGAAGCATAAGACATACAAGATGGCCAATCAAGCATATATGTGAAATAAACACGATGTATCCATAGAACAGTGATTAAACTAACATTAAGCAAGGAAATTCGTAGTTCTACAAAGCATGACACGAGTGTTACTCTCCCAAGCCCAAGAAAAGAATATCTACTCATTCATGGTTTTAGAAAGTAGATACAAGTAGTAGAAATCAATGCTAGACATCATAACAGAAGAGAGTAAACTCGAATGTCTGTGGAAGAAGTAAGATAGAATTGGAACTCCGATCAAGGAGTCACAAATCCATCCTTGTTGTTGGAAACTCTCTAGAAATCTTCACACAGGAGTGGAGAGAGGAGAGCAACGAAGATACTTGTTGCAATTATTGGAGAAGAAGGAAGAAGGAAGAAGAAGAAGAAGTTTCCCTCCTAAGAAACTAACTTTTCTCCCTTGGAACACCTCCAACTCCTCATGGCTCTCCCTTACTTGAGTCCCACTCCAAAAGGTATAAAATAGTCTGTGGTAACTGTCTCAAGATGACTTGGGGTCGTATATATAAGTGTGATACAGTTCAATTCGTATTTGAGTGAAATCTGTAGGTTACAAAGTGTGTTGGATGACCAGGATGACGTGTTCGATGCGATAACTAAAATTTGGATCCAACTTTTGGAAAGTCACACGACGTATCTAAATTTGACATGACATGTTGCTGAAATTCAAGGAGTTATGGGTCCAAGTTCTGGACTAGGGCACGACGTGTCTGTGCCGGGCACAACATGTTGTTTTCTGGACATGGCATGTCACTATTAGTTTCAACAAAAATTGATTTTCTGAATGTTTACATGATTAGGGAATGTGTTGATGGATGATATGATCTTGTTTTCTCCCTATTTTAATGCCAACATGTGGTACCTACAATCCAAACCATAGAGCAAGTAAATATAACAATAAATTAGAAAATCTAGCATGATTAAGAGTGATTATTGGCTGAAAAATGATTTGGAAATGCAACCAAAACTGGTCCAAAAGACGATATAAAATACACACATCAATAACTCCCACTCTGGGCCACGTAACCATGCTACCTTCTTCATCACCTATAGTCTTGTGCTTGAGGTGGCCACATGGTAGTGGTGTCTGTTTTCAAGTGTCATAGACAAGCCTGATAGACACACAAACCACATCGGCAAGCATTGGAACATCATGAATCATGTCACCAGGAAGGGGTGGGTAAGCATCCCCCAGTGAAATGACATAGAAGCTAGGTTCTAGTAATGTAAGACGACATGGCCTAAACCCCCACAAAGTTGTATATAGTGTTATATATACCTAAACACAAACATATTATAAATTCACCTAAAAGACTGTTATATCACAAAAAAACTTCATCGGGCATGCCAGCTGGCGGGACCACGGGATTAATCCCAACCATCTCTATCATAGGGGGGCCACCTCATAAGAAGAGGGAGATGACACATATACTATCTGATGAGGTTGAGAGTGAGAAGCCTAAAAATGTCTCATTACTTCCTCTATTCCCTTTGCAATCATGTCTTGTACCTTCTTTTGTGACAATCCTCCTTTCTTGACAGATTTGTGCTTATGCTCTAATGACCCAAAATAGGATCACCAGCCCCAGTGGCCCTTACACATGTAGGATGCTTTGGAGTACCCATAGAAACTATTAATTCATCCCTTGGCCCTCAGAGATGAACTTGCCTTCTTTTCTTTACTTGTAGAGATCCTACTAATCATCATCAACAATAATTGGTCAGTAAAACGTAATAATCAAGGTCAAAAGTGAAGATGCACTCTAAGAGTTGAATTTACCATTTCTGCAGCCACCTTAGAGATTGTGGGGCTGGGAATTTCTTCATATTGGTTTGTCCTCACACCTATCCACTCCTTGTGGTGAAGTAAAGGTGCAAGAGTAGTAGAAGAGTCAGTAGACCCAGGAGTAGGTTGCTTACAAGAAGACACTTCCATTCTCTATTGATGATGCCTTACATACCCACCTGGACCCAAGTTATGGTCGTACACATTCTTTGCATGCCTTTCTTTTTTATCATCGTGTAAGGCATAGTTAATCTAAAACATATGTTGATTACGTAACACATTGAATTCATAAGAATATATCATAAATGAGGAGGCTTAATACCTGAATTCATCAATTTGTCTTGAAGCAACAAATGCTTATCACACCTTTGGATCAAGATAGGACCATTGCTCGATGGTAGATTCTTTTTCTTGTCGCTCATTATGTATTCTCTTGTTAGATTTGTACTATAATTCCTTAATATGCTCACAAAGTGTTGCAACAACTTTTTATGATGTAGTTTTTCATCAAGGTCAAAGATGCTCTGTAAAATTTCATATACTTAATGGCATACTTTTAAAAATAAAATTGTGAATGTAACATGTGACACACTGATGCTACATAACAAGATACTTTCAAAACAAAGTGCACAATCAATGGCTAACAACCACATTACCACAAAAATGGGTAAATTAAAACCAATTTATATATTACCAACAATGTGTAGAAACATATTACAACGAGGTCCACAAGCTGTAACATACCACACACCATATCAGGTATATACATTTGTATAGTTTCCATCTGCCACACACTTGTTACAAAAGATCTATTCTCATGTATAAGACACTTACGCAAGCCATATGTACCACCATGGCATAGTGCCAAAAACACAAATTGATGTATAGATCATCTACAAAACACAACCCTCCCAGACCTGAGAGTACAAGGACAAGACATATGACTCTAATCCAAGACTAGAAACTTCCCAACCTTTTGCGTCTACTGATCTCCAAGCTGCTCTTCCTCAACATTACGATCCTTCCCACGTTGGTGATGACCACCTAAAAAGATGTGGCGAACCACAAGGGTGAGACCCATGTCCCAATAAGAGATAACTCTCATCCAATGATTATTACTACAGTAGTATATATCATTATTAAGCAAGATGAGAAGATTCAACTAAAAGATCTATATAAATCTAAGTACACATGTTAGGCAGATTTAACAACTCTAGAAAATAAGTAGATCATCATATACTGTTAAAAGAAATATGAGGAACATATATAACAGTTGTTTTCTCTTACCGCATTATATAACAACTAAGCAGTAATAAAAACAAGGCAAGGGTAAACATCAAAAGTGAAGCATGCTTAGCCCTATGTAGATTTATGCAAGGAGTGGGATCCATAGGGATCCACTCCCTACTAAAAATAAAAAGGCACATCTACAAACAAAACTTTTTCTTGAAAGGGATGAAACCAACTTTATTTAACATGATTGTATCATAACACAAGGTAGCAACGGAATCGAAAGATGTATATAAACATTATAAAACTTCTTAACTTAGTAAACTTTCACCACACAGGGTGACATAAAGGAAAAACTAACTACATATTTAGGTCTAGCTGAGAATCACCTAACAACTTCAAGCAAAGTTTCCCACGAAGTCAGCTACACTTGTTGTGGTCCATGTCCTCCTAGATTCCCTTCTCCTTGTCCAACACATGGGGTTGGAAGCATACCCTACAAAAAGAAAAGAAAAGAGGATATTAGCAAAAAGCTGGTATGAGCATGCTAAGAAGAAATTGAGCAATATATATTATGAAAAGAGGTACATCAAGTATAGAAGGCTTCCCATGAAAAAGGTAAGAACTACCCAAATGGGTATAAAAGGAAAGAATCACCATCATATGAGAAAAGAAATACTTGCCATAATAACAATAATAAAAGTGGTGCCACAGAAGCACTCATAATGTTTTTAGGGCACAAAACCCATTAAAACCTGCATGTAGGTGAGATAAACATAACATTAGAACAACATAAATAACAAAGGCAGCTAAGCCTCATATACTTGAAACCTAATAGAGATTGGCACATAACCAAACTCCCATGATATATATAAATGTGGGCCAAAACTCATAAAATTGAAACCCATGTATGGGGAACATAACCTCCATCCCAAAAATAAATAAGGGCACATAACCCAAAACTAATGCAAATTATATTACTCTAGGGCTACTGAGTCACACAACATGCTTAATAGAGAGGCAAGTAAAAAGTATAGATGAAATAACATGATTTATCACCACATAAATGACAATCTAAGTAACCACCACAAAAGTGGGCAAAAGATATCACATCACCATACCATGATCAAAGCATAAGAAAAGACCAAAAGAATGTCAAAGATCAATAAAAAATAAAAGGTACTTCACATGAAGCATATTTTCCAAAAGAACAAGATAAGGTGTAGGCTAATGTCCATATGACCAAGAGATAGATAAATTAGGTTATTTCTCAATAAAGAAGAATAGGAGATGAAAACATACCTCTTACAAAGTTTTAACAAGATAAGATTACTTTTAGGTCCAAATCTAGGTTCCTAAAGCACCTAGTATCACATATATGTGATATTAGAGTTAGAAGTGCATTGATGATTCAAAACCCTAAAAATCACCTTTTTATTATTAATGAATTAGGTTATCAAAACCATGACATGTTTTAGGTTATATTTTCCTAAGTTCTAAACATATTTTATTATATTTTTTGACTAACAAATATTTATTTATGAATTATACAAATTATTATCTTATTTATTTAGATCAATTAAAGTCACCTCTTTAAAACATTAGATTCAAGCAACAAAACTAATCCCATTAGAAATCTTACATTTTTCTGAATCCAACGAGTATTTATTTGTAATTTTTGGACAACTGCAACAAAAGATCTGAATTTTATAAAACCGGCCAATCAAAAATCACCAAAAAGCCAAATAAGAAAATCCGCGCGAGAGAGAGAGAGAGAATGTGTGGGGCACACCGTGCTGACTTGGACCAATCAGACCCGACCAAGTCAAGGGTCAAAGACATGGCCTTGACTTGCCCAAACCAAAAGAATAGATGGTGAAATGAAAAAACTACCCTTAGGTGGAAAATAAAGGAAAATAGAGAGTGGAAGGGTAAAAGGGGAATTTGATCAAGAGGATTGTTCTTCCTCCATCCTTCCCCTGCCATGGTGGGCCACAACAACTTGGATGAGAACCTTATCACTCTCCAAGCATCATCGACCATAGTTATCGACCCCATAAGCCCCGTGGTGATCCGTCAAAGCCAATGAGGCCCGGTTCAAGGTCTGAGGTGTACTGTGGCATCGGGTCGACGAGCCTCCCTGCCGACCAGCAACACTGGAAGTTCAACATGGACATAGGCCATGTTGTTGGGCAAGCCAACCACATAGATACACTCGATGAGGGTCAACGAATTCAACCGAACCAAAACCATGACTGTGGGTTCAAAAACACGACAACAGAGCTCGAAAACTCCCAAATAGGACCATAGAACATCGGTACCTTATCGACACACCAAACCAGACCATCGTGCGGCTAACTAAAGAAAGAAAGTGGTAGAAGTGGGTACCGAGATGGTGTGGAAGCGTCAAATAGATCTCTGGCTTCGTCTGTTGCTCATAAAAATTGCCGGAGTCTAGGAACCTACTACCGGTGTGTGAGGATGTGGTTGAAGATACAAACAAAATTGAGAGCGGAGGAGACTTGAGAGTGGGTAGATGGTTCTATAGACACCCACTTATATAGGTTTTCTTTAGGTTTGGGGGCTCTGCAACATGGCAACAAGTATGGGACTTTTGTACAGTTTGGACGTTTCCCCAAATAGGAGAGTTAGGGTTCACATTATGGCTCAAACTGTGCGAAATCGTCTCCCAAAACTTTCAGTCTAAAAATCTTGAAGAATAGTTGCGTGAGGAGAAAGTAATCATGAAAACAAATCAAATCTTACTGTGCGGACACCTTCCTATTTGTGCACAAGGTAGAAGACAATAGACACCCGTCTGATCCATCATCCAACTGCCAAGATCCATGCGCCAGATCAAAATAAGAAAATAGGGGTGTGACACATTAAATCAAATCCTAAATCAAATTGGAATACAGTGTGATTGCATTTATTTCTCTTTTTCTCTTTCTTCTTTTGAGGGTACAAACAATTTCCAAATTTAATAAAAAAATGTCACTTGACTGATTTTGAGGTGTAGAATCTGAATATGAAATTAGTTTTGCCTTTTGGAAACTTTTAATGTGTTAAATAAATCAATTACTATTTTCTCTTTCCTCCTTCATTAGTGGAGATAAGATTCCCTAAATTTGATGAAACTTCACCCACAAGTCATATTTAATGTGTTGGATACGATTTTACCATCAATTTTACATGTTGGAGTGATTTGTGCACTTATTTAATATTTTAAAGGTTTTGTACACTTTCTCTCTCCTGGTTTCATCTTTTAATCAAACTTTGTCTAGTTTGAGTGAAATTTCACCCAAACGCATACATTAATACGTAGATTACAAATCTAAGATTATTTTCTACTTTGGAAGTTGTTTAATAGTTTAAAGAAAAAACACCTTTTTTTCTAAATAAAATAGATATGGTTACCATTATCCTAAATTGGTGAAACTTGGCCTCCTAGCCAAATCATATCCCAAGAAAACGAATATGAGGTTATTCTTATCCAATAAGTTTTCCTTTTAGTCCATTATTCATTATTCCTATTATTTCTCTCATTAGTATCTCATTAACATGTTTTAAGCATTATTATGTATTCCTTTTTCTCTTCCTTGCACCATAAGGCAAAGGAATGATCTAGAACGAATGTACTCTATTATTATCTCACATAAGTTTATTTATTTCATATATTGTGGAATTATAAATCATTATTCTCAATTATGGACATCTTCTCTTTTATGCACATATCTTGTGCACCTTTCATTGATTTTATGATTAATTTGAAGGTATTAGGTAACATTAATTTATATTCATGCATTAACATATCTAAGGTCACTAAGGAGAATACTCTTATCCTTGTTTGGCTAAACCTCAAAGACTAAGGTTTCCAACCTCGTAACCCTGGAATAAGATTAAGTTCTAGGTTTTGGTATGTTACAACATACCACCCCTTAAAGAGATTTCATCCTCGAAATCTAAACATCCACAACAACTATCTACCACCCTTTAAAAAAAGTTTCATCCTAATAAGCCAAGCAAAACTATAGGTACAAAGGTAACTTCTTTATATATATACACAAGGTATCATGAAAAGGAAACATAACTTGAAAGTCTAACTATGGGACTAAGGGTTACCTTCAACTTGATCATCATCATAGACTTCTTGACCATCCAAAGCAAAAACTCTTCTGGCTCACCTTTACACATGTCTTTTATCATTGTTGTTACCATTGTTCTGATGGGGCACTTGAGGTTGTTGTTGGTCCGATACATGTCCATTATGAAGCTGAGGGCACCTAGGGCGAATATGTCCAGGTTCATTGCAATGATGGCACACAACTCGGAAGTCAGGCTAATACTTTGCTTGATTCTTATCTTGAGGGCACTTTCTTGGAGGATGGAAACCATTGCACTTACAACACTTGTCTCTTCTCTGCTCATATCCTGAGGGTTTCCTCTTCTTATCAAACTCCCTAGGTTGAAACCCTAGGTATAACTCGACGACCAAAGCTTTATCAACCATCTTTTGAAAGGTCAAGGGCAGTTGTGGGATAAGAGCACAACCCACATAGTAGTTGAGTTCTTGTAGGAATAGGTTAGCCCTACATTCCTCGCTCAAACCTACTGCATAATGTTCTAATAGAAGAAACTTTTGTACAAAAGTAGAAACGGATAAGGAACCTTGATTCAAGCTGTAGAACTCTACTTCTTTCTTCTTTAGGACAGCAATGCAGATATACTTCCCACAAAAAAGCACCAAGAATTGCTCCCAGGTCATGGTAGAGATATCACGTGTCCTTCCTATCCCGTTCCACCAAACTCGAGGGGGTCCATCCAAAACATATGAAGCAGACCTAATCTTCTGGTGGGGAGGACAAGCCATACCATCTAAGGTCCTCTCTAAGGCTAGCACCCAATCATCAACTTTGTCGACCATCTCTATTTCACCTTCACCTTTGAAGGAAGGTGGTTTCATCTTAATGAACTCCATGATTGAGAACTCCTTAGGCTTTTCAGGTACATATGAATCTTTCATCTTCCCCACCATGGAAGTAGCAAAAAGTTGTTGAAACATAGCCAACTCTTGCTCTGGAGTGATAACTACTCGTGTACCAGCAGAGGCTGGGTTCTCCTGACCTATTGAGGGTCCACTTTCAGACGGAGAAGTAACTCGAGTCACTGGTGTGGTAAAGGGTGAATCCATCCTTGGCATCCCAAAACTAGGGTTCTGGGGTGTCTCATAACCGTATTGGTTGTCAACAGTCGAGTTATTGCCCACCATTAGGGTTTTTGCCTGCACAATGCAAGGATACTAGGTATAAGCAACCTATGGAAAAAGGTAAACATCCTAAGGGAGACAAGTTTGAAATAGTTAGATAACCGATAACTACATGCTTTGATACCATGCTGTAAGGAGTGGGATCCCATAATGATCCACTCCATACTAAAAATAAAAAGGCACATCCACAAAAAAACTTTTTCTTGAAAGGGATGAAACCAAATTTATTTAACATAATTGTATCATAACACAAGGTAGCAACAGAATTGAAAGATGTATCTAACCATTATAAATCTTCTTAACTTACTAAACTTTCACCACACATGGTGACATAAAGGAAAAACTAACTACATATTTAGGTCTAGCTGAGGATCATCTAACAACTTCAAGCAAAGTCTCCCATGAAGTTAGCTACACTTGTTGTGGTCCAGGTCCTCCTAGATTCCCTTCTCCTTGTCCAACACCTGGGGTTGGAAGCATACCCCACAAAAGGAAAAGAAAAGAGGATATCAACAAAATGCTGGCATGAGCATGCTAAGAAGAAATTGAGCAATATATATTAGGAAAATAGGTACATCAAGTATAGAAGGCTTCCCATGAAAAAGGTAAGAACTACCCAAACGGGCATAAAAGGAAAGAATCACCATCATATGAGAAAAGAAATACTTGCCATAATAACAATAATAAAAGTGGTGCCACAAAAGCACTCATAATGTTTTTAGGGCACAAAACCCATAACAACCTGTATGTAGGTGAGATAAACATAGCATTAGAACAACATAAATAACAAATGCGGCCAAGCCTCATAAACTTGAAACCTGATAGAGATTGACATAACCAAACTCCCAATATATATAAATGTGGGCCAAAACTCATAAATTTGAAACCCGGGTATGGGGCACATAACCTCCATCCCAAAAATAAATAAGGTCACATAACCCAAAAACAATGAAAATTATATTACTCTAGGGCTACTAAGTCACACAACATGCTTAATAGAGAGGCAAGTAAAAAGTATAGTCGAAATAACATGATTTATCACCACATAAATGACAATCTAAGTAACCACCACAAAAGAGGGCAAAAGACATCACATGTCACCATACCATGATCAAATCATAAGAGAAGACCAAAATAATGTCAAAGATCAATAACAAATAAAAGATACTTCACATGAAGCATATTTTCCAAAAGAACAAGATCAGGTGTAGGCTAATGTCCAAAGGACCAAGAGATAGATAATTTAGGTTATTGCTCAATAAAGAAGAATATGAGATGCAAACATACCTCTTACAGAGTCTTAACAAGACAAGATTACTTCTAGGTCCAAATCTAGGTTCCCAAAGCACCTAGTATCACATATATGTGAAATTAGGGTTAGAAGTGCATTGATTATTTAAAACCCTAACAAACCACCTTTTTATTATTAATGAATCAGGTTATCAAAACCATGCCATGTTTTAGGTTATATTTTCCCGAGTTCAAAACATATTTTATTATATTTTTCTGACTTATAAATATATAGTTATGAATTATACAAGTTATTATCTTATTTAATTAGATCCATTAAAATAACCTTTTTAAAACATCAGATTCAGGTGACAAAACCAATACCATTAGAATCTTACATTTTTATGAATCCAACAAGTATTTATTCGTAATTTTTGGACTACCACAACAAAAGATATGAATTTTATAAAATCAGCCAATTAAAAATCACCAAAAAGCTAAATAAGAAAATCCGTGAGAGAGAGAGAGAATGGGAGAGAGAGAGAGAGTGGGTCACACTACGCTGACTTGGCCCAATTAGACCCAGCCAAGTCATGGGTCAAAGGCATGGCCTTGACTCACCCAAACCAAAAGAACAGATGGCAAAATGGCAAAACTACCCTTAGGCAGAAAACAAAGGAAAACAGAGAGCGGGAGGGCAAAAGAGGAATTTGATTAAGAGGATTGTTCTTCCTCCTTCCTTCCCCTACCATGGCTGGACAAAACAACTTGGAGGAGAACCTTCTTGCTTTTTGGGCATCATCGGCCATATTTGTTGACCCCATAAGCCCTGGGGTGATCCGTCAAAGCCAATGAGGCCCGGTTCAAGGTCTGAGGTAACTGTGGCATCGGGTCGACGAGCCTCCCTGCCGGCCAACGACATCAAAAATTCATCACGGCCACAAGCCACACTGTTGGGAAAGAAAACCACATATATACACTCGACGAGGGTCAATGAATTCAACTGAACCAAAACCATGGCTGTGGGTTCAAAAATGCGACAGTAGAGGTCAAAAAATCCCAAACAGGACCATAGAACATCGGTACCTTGCCGACACACCAAACCAGACCATCGTGCGGCTAACTGAAGAAAGAAAATGGTAGAAAAGGGTACTAGGATGGTGTGGAAGCGTCAAATTAATCTTTGACTTCGTCTGTTGCTCATAGAGATTATCGGAATCTAGGAACCTACTACCGGTGTGTGAGGTTGTGGTTGAAGATACAAAAAAAATTGAGCGGAGGAGACTTGAGAGTGGGTAGATGGTTCTACAAACACCCACTTATATAGATTTTCTCTAGGTTTGGGGGCTCTATAATATGGCAGAAAGTATGGAACTTCTGCCCGATTCAGGCATTTCCCCAAATGGGAGAGTTAGGGTTCGAGTTATGGCTCAAATTATGCGAAATTGTCTCCCAAAACTTTCAGTCTAAAAATCTCAAAGAATCATTGCGTGAGGAGAAAAGTAATCACAAAAACAAATCAAATCTTAATGTGAAACCACCTTCCTATTTGTGCATAAGGTAGAAGACAATGGACAACCGTCTGATCCGTCATCTAACAGTTACGATCCGTGTGCCAGATCAAAATAAGAAAATAGGGACGTGACACATTAAATCAAATCCTAAACCGAATTGGAATATATTGTGATTGAATTTATTTATCTTATTCTATTTCTTCTTTTGAGAGTGCAAAGAATTTCCAAATTTAATAAAAGTTGATACCCTAACTGGTTTTGAGGTGTAGAATCCGAATATGAAATTAGTTTTACCTTTTGGAAACTTTTAATGTGTTAAATAAATCAATTAATATTTTCTCTTTCCTCCTTCATTAGTGGAGATAAGATTCACTAAATTTGATGGAACTTCACCCACAAGTCATAATCAATGTGTTGGATACGAATTTGCCATCAATTGTACATGTTGGAGTGATTTGTGCACTTATTTAATATTTTGAAGGTTCTACACAATTTCTCTCTCATGGTTTCATCTTTTAATCAAACTTTCTCCAATTTGGGTGAAATTTCACTGAAAGGCATACTTTAATATGTAGATTACGAATCTTAGATTATTTTCTAATTTTGAAGTCATTTAATATTTTATTTAATATTTTTAAGGAAAAACACCCTTTTCTTTTCTAAATAACATAGATATGATTATTATCCTAAATTGGTGAAACTTGGTCTCCAAGCCAAATCATATCCCAAGAAAATGAATATGCGGTTATTCTTATACAATAAGTTTTCCTTTTTTTTTTGATGTCAACCGCTGGCTTTCTATTACTATGAGCTCAAAGATGGCTCAAACCAGTTTGCTACAAAAAGAGGAAAATATTCCGAAAAGAAAAAAGAACTAGAGCTACTGACAGCTTCACGAGCTAGCTGGTGGGCTAGTCCGTTTGCCTGTCGTCTACAGAACGAAAAACTGATAGACTGGAAAAAAGACTTTAAGCTATAAATGTCTTCTAGAAGAGTTCCAAGCAAGTCCGGCCTTGAAACTCCTACCCTTAAGAGATGGATGATCGTTTCTGAGTCCGACTCCACCTCCAGTCTTGTGATTTGTTGCTCCTTGGATTGCCACAAGCTCTCCCTTATAGCCCAAGCTTCTGCCAACAGAACGTCATGGCTGGACGGTCGTCTGCTCCCGGCTGCATGCATCACACGTCCTTCATGATTCCGCCACACAAGACCTGCGCCGTCGAATCCTTGTATGTGCACAGCTGCGTCGCAGTTTACCTTGGTCACGTTGGCTTCGGGCACCAACCATGTTGCTGTCCGCTGCACGTTCCTGGCTGGACGGACGCCTACTTGCTACTGTGCGGCATGGTGTCCTTCGAGGAGGGCAAGGAAATGGCGCTGTGTTAGAAGTGGTGGTTTCGGTTGCTCCTTGAAGATGATTGCGTTCCTTCTAGTCCACACCGTCCAAAGAGCTGCTATCATAGCATGATTGTCTTCTTCCCGCTGTTGGGTGATGAGGCTCTTGATTTTGTTTCCCACATTGGACCTCCCCGCTACTCGGATCGTTTCTTGTACTATAGCTGGACTTTCTTTCCACAACTCCCATGCCTGCGGGCATATGAATAACATGTGTGTAATGTCTTCTTTCTCACTTCCACATATGCTGCATATTCCGTCTGGATGACAGTGACGGTCAAATAGACGTCCCAATGTGCCTAACGCTCCGGTCATGCATCTCCACAGGAAGTGTGCCGCCTTCAGAATGAGATTCTTCCTCCATACTAGCCTCCATCGTTCAGTCTCCTCATAATTGCGGTGTTCTTCTCTTACTGCCGGTCCTTGTATTGCCAACCAATAGGCTGACTTTATAGTGAATTCCCCACGTCTGTCCGGTTTCCAGTAGATACCATCCTTCTGTTTGTTAAGACTGAGCGGTATTGCCATGATCTTCTGTGCTATTTCTTGAGTGAAGAGGTTAGAGATTCCTTCCTTATCCCACGTGGTAGCCTCATCCATCGTTAGCTGGTTCACCCATTGTACATTAGTGCTAGAAAAATTGTATGCTCTCTCTATGCTCCCTCTTATGCCCGGAATCCATGGATCCTCCCATATATTGATATTTTTTCCATCCCCCACCTTCCACTGAATCCCTTCAAGAATGAGAGCCTTTGCATTCCATATGCTTCTCCAGGTGAAACTCAGATCATATCCCCTTCTGGCCGTGAGTACTGTCCCCCTAGGAAAATATCTTGCTTTTAACACACGATAGACTAGAGTATCTCCTATATGAAAGAGCCTCCAAATTTGCTTTGCCAACATCGCTTGGTTGAAGGTGTGTATGTTTCTAAAACACAACCCTCCTTGGTTCTTTGGTTTGCACATGTTATCCCAACTGACCCAAGCCATCTTCCTCTCCTCGTCTTTAGCCCCCACCAAAATCTCGCTATGGTGCTTTTTATGGAGTCAAGAAGGTATCCCGGGAGCTGAAAAATACTCATGATATACGAAGGTATGGCCTGGATCACTTCTTTGATGAGGAATTCTTTACCTACCTTGGACAACAACTTTTCCTTCCACCCTTGTAGTTTTTTCTAGATCCGCTCCTGTATATAAGAGAACACTTGTTTTTTTGACCTCCCTACAGCCGTGGGCAGCCCAAGGTATTTCCCGTGCTTGTCTACTTCTTTGACCTGTAAAAGTTGTGTCAATTCTTCTCTCTTTTCCCGCACCACTCCTTTGCTAAAAGCGACCTCAGTTTTGGATAGGTTGATTTTCTGTCCGGATGCCCGCTCATAATGGCTGATAATTTCAGCTACCTTCAGGCATTCTTCTTTGGTTGCTCTCACAAAAAGAATGGAATCATCTGCAAAGAAAAGATGTGAAACCCGTGGGCCATGACGGCTTGCTCAGATTCCTTGAATAATCTTTTGCTGCGCTGCCAAGGTTAGAGAAGTAGAGAAAGCTTCGGCACATAAAATGAAAAGATATGGAGAGAGAGGGTCACCCTGGAGAAGTCCTCGGGTAGGTTGAATCTTCCTGGTCCGCTCCCCGTTGATGGCAAACGAATGTGACACAGTTGACATACAATCATATACCTTATTCCTCCACTTCTCCCCAAACCCCATTTTTTCCTGCACGTAATCAACAAATTTCCATTCCACTCTATCATAGGCTTTCGACATGTCTAGCTTGAGAGCTATGTGACCCTTTTTTACTTTGTTACCCCTCTTCATTGTGTGGAACAACTCATAAGCAATAAGGGCGTTGTCTGTAATAAGTCTTTCCGGGATGAAGGCACTTTGGTCTTCTGTTATGATTCTGTCCATGAACGGTCGTAGCCTGCTTGCTATGACTTTGGAAGCTATCTTATAGACGACATTACATAAACTGATGGGTCTAAACTCCCCTATCTCCACTGGCTTCTGAGTTTTTGGAATAAGCACCACCAGAGTGTCATTAATATCAACAATACTTCTTTCAGATTTCCACCACCCTTTTATATAGTTTGAGACATCATATCCTACTATGTGCTAGTACTTTTGAAAAAATAAAGCTTTCATACCGTCCGGACCAGGAGCTTTGTTCGGGTGCATATTCATCAGCGCCGTCTTGATCTCCTCAGATGTGACTTCTTTCTCAATCTCCTTACTCTCATCCTGGATGAGCTTGTTGTTAATTCCTCTCGTGGCCTCCTCCCAACCGCAAGGATTACTTGTCTGGAAAAGGTTTTGAAAAAAATTTAGCACTATGCCTTCTATTTCTTTATCCTCCTCCTTCCACTGCCCATCTTCATTTTTTAGACCTTCAATCCTACTTCTCTTCCTTCTTTGCGATGCCTTATGATGGAAATATGCTGTGTTTTTGTCTCCTGACTTCATCTCATTCACCCTAGCTCTGGCATGCCAGAACGCCTCATCCCTTTTGTGCCATTTATTGAGCTCTGTCGTTATGTGAGTGCACCTTTCTAGATTTGTCCTGTCAGCCGGTAGGTTTTGTATTTCCCTTAGGGACTCTTCCAGCTGTTTGATCTTTTTTCTTCTTTCCCCGAATTTTTCCACATCCCATTCTTTCAGTTTACTTTCACAGTAACCCATCATTCCTTGAAGATCAGAACTATGTCGCTCCTCCCAAACATATTTTATGATTTGTTCACACTCAGTTTCCTCCGCCCACATAGGCTCAAAGAAGAAAAACTGCTGCTTCCTTGCCTTCATCCTGCTTTTATACTCAGTATTGATGATGATGGGTACATGGTCAGACTCATATTTAATACCATGAATCACTCTTGCCTGCGGAAACTTGGCCACCCATTGTGCACATCCCAGCGCTCTGTCAAGGCGTTCCCTTACTAAGGTTTCCGGTGTGAGTCCTCTCTGCCATGTGAAAATACTACCACTGTATCCCAGGTCCGTGAGGTCACAGTCATCAACCACGTCCATGAAATCCTGGATGAACCAGAGAGGTTTAGGAGGCCCTCCGATTTTTTCTGAGTTGGATAGGATCTCATTGAAGTCTCCAAAGAAGATAGTAGGCAGATTCGAGCTTCCTTTCTGTTCTCTCATTTAGTCCCATGTCTTTTGTTTATGTCGTTGAGCTGCCCACCCATATATGCCGATAGCTCTCCACCTGCTGTCACTGTTATTCTCTTTCACCTCGCAACTACAGTGGTGCTGTGAATATGATGTTACTGTGAGATCGACGTCCCTTCACCAAAGCTCCATCCCTCCAGCTCTTCCTATACTAGAAAGACAAACTCCTTGAGTAAACCCACACTTCCTCATAACTACCTCCAAATCAGTACTAGAGATCATAGTTTCCATCACGAAAACTATACTCGGGCCCTCCCTCATGCATTTAGACTTGAGGGCAGTAATTGTGTCAGGGCGGGCTAGTCCCTGACAGTTCCAACTTAATATTTTCATTGCTCTTCGTGGGGCTGGCTCCATCCAGCCTCCGCTACTTGGGTTGTACACCCTCCATCCTGCTGTTCTTCTTGGTTCATGTTCCTTGCTTTTTTCCCCGCTTCCAACTCGGCATCATACGAGTCCAGTTCCATGTCACATTACTCAGATTGTCTTCCCCTCTTGCCTGCAATCGTGCTCCATTCCACTGCATCTTCTGGAATTCCCAATCTTTGGCCCCTACTCATCTTGTAAACCCATGGCGGGTCTCTCTTCTTGTATTGGATTTTCTTTGTCTTCCTCCCTGCTTTCTTCCTGTCTTCTTTCTCTTGTTGTGCCCTTGTTTTTACTGCTGATATCACCTTCTTCCCCCTGTTTATCACTGCTTCGTTCACCATTATTTCCTGCTGCACACTTCCTCCTGTTGGTTCGACGTCCTGCCTTTTCTCAGATGTGGCCTGTAAGCTATTTTCATTTGCTCCCCGTCCCCCTGATGCTATTGGTTCTTCTCTCCCCCACTACTTTTGTTGCTGTTCTGTTGTTCGCATATCCCCTCTCCTAGCTTCCGTAGCATCTAGGTTTTGGACTCCATTGCTTTCTTCAGTCCTCCTCTGGTCGGCCTGAGAACATATTTCTGGAAACAACTCATCAAGATTATAACCCACCTCCTCTCTGCCTTCCTATTCGCTCTGCTCTTGCCCTTGGTCTTCTGTCAGCCCGAGTTGATCATCATCCAGCTCCGTTCCTGTCCTTCTTCCCCTGTCTATATCAGCTTCCTTCTGCTTGTCCTGTTCACAGTTCCCTTTCTTCTCCGGGCCTACTACTGGTTTGTATCAGAAGTGAATTTTCTTGCTCAGCCTGCTGTTGCCGAAAACTTCCTCCTGCAGCGTCCGCCTTGGCTTCCTCGGCGACGCCCTAAGCCATGCTCCCCACTGCTGATCTCGCTCCTCGCCTTCTTCACCGCCCTCGCAATCTTTGACGACATGGCCTAAACGACCGCAGCCGTGGCAAAAATTGGAGAGTCTTTCGTACTTCAGTTCGATCTCGATCATGTTGTTCTTACTCCCTCTCATCTGCAGCACCCGCTTCAGCGGCTTCATCACGTCGAGGTTAATGCGAACCCTCACCGACGTTTCCCACCCCAATTCATCCAGGTCTGTCGCAAGGACTGTGCCCACCCTTGCCGCAATCTCTTCCACACTGCTCTTGCTTCGGAACCCTAGGGGTATGCCGTAAAACCGGACCCAGAACGGGCTGTGGGTTATGGCAATTTCCCCCGGCTTCTCTTCGATCTCGATTTTCTTGAACAGAAGTAACTTGTTATCAAAATTCCACGGAGAGCCTTCTTCTACCTCCAGTTTATCTCGCCAGTCGAAGAATTGTATTACAAATTGCCCTCCTTCAACCTGCTTAAAAACAACCTTCTCGTGGAGCCCCCACGCTTGGGTTAGGGTACGCTTCATAGCCCAGAAATTCACCGGCCTGCCCGATAGAATCCGCGCTACCAGCACCAAACTCAGATGGTTTTGTTCTTCGTCGACCGCCGGCGTCGCTATCTCGATAAGATCTTCTTCCTCCGGTGTCAACTGCAACTGTGCACATCTCTCCGCTAGTTCGTCTGCCATCGCTGGAAGAGGACCAGAAGGATCGACCGCCCTTGGACCTGTAAGAGAAAAACCACAGTGGTGGAGGACGGTGTCCCACACGTCAAACCCTAATCGCCAGAGCAATGGGTCGACCGCGGGGAGAGTTAGTTCTTGCCGTTATATAATAAGTTTTCCTTTTAGTCCATTATCCATTATTTCTATTATTTCTCTCATTAATATCTCATTAACATGTTTTAAGCATTATTATGGATTCCTTTTTCTCTTCCTTGCACCATAAGGCAAAGGAATGATCTAGAATGAATCCACTCTATCATTATCTCACATAAGTTTATTTATTTCATATTTTGTCAAATTATAACTCATTATTCTCAATTATGGACACCTTGTCTTTTATGCACATATCTTATGTACCTTTCATTGATTTTATGATTAATTTGAAGGTATTAGGTAACATTAATTTATATTCATGCATTAACATATCTAAGGTCACTAAAGAGAATACTCTTATCCTTGTTTGGCTAAACCTCAAAGACTAAGGTTTCCAACCTCTTAACCCTGGAATAAGATTAAATTCTGGGTTTCTACATGTTACAATTTACTACACAGTTGTATTACATCTTTTCGTTACTGCCCTGAGGATTTGAGTTGTACCACCCAAATCCAACTGACCACTTCTAAGTCAAAATCAACGCCATACAAGATCTAGGAAGAGTTGGAATCTAAGATCTTCTCCACACTACTCAGTCAATATGAGTTTGCACCGCAATGACATCTCAGTCAAACTACCACCAATGATAGACAGTCAAGATGAAAACACCTAGCCCACCTTAGTATAGGTCAGGACGTTAGAAACCAGGGTATACAATCCATTCATCACTGTACAACCATAGTTGTTCTCCAATCACATCACATATGTAATCATCAAGACACGACAACATCCATTCTCAAACTGAGGGCTAGGAATGACTGCATCCATACTCCCCATAACACTTGGGATCTGGATGATAAGGATGTACTCTCCAAGCACCCCACATACTCAACAATATGCGCTCTAAGTTTCCCTTAGGAATACTCATTTCAACATCCAACAAATTCTGACACTAGAATGGATCTATGCCAATGCAACTACATGATTAGCGTTCCACTTGATTAGTTCAGCCAATTGAGTGTCTTTTAACTGCATCATTCATGTAACAAGCAAACCCTAAATAGATTCTAAAAAGCATAAGTAGAGTGCAACTTCAGAAGATATAGAACGTATAAGGCATAAAGCTGATCACATCACCACACGATACTATCTCCGTGTCATACACAAGGTCATCCCCATTATCACATCATCATGGGACATCAATCCCTTATCTCATCTCTAGAGGATATCACCTCCATTAGGCACATAGCCTCCAACAAGGTCATGAGACCATTCACATTGTTCCTTGTAAGAACATCATTATCCCTCCATTTCTCAAAAAGGCCCACCATCACTACAAATGTATCTCATAAATAACGCCACAACAATCATTAGCTATGATGCTCATTCAAGCAACAATTTAGTGTTACAACATTAGAAGAGAGAAAGTATTTAATCAACATATTAATTACAAGAAATATAAGCATTAACACCATGTACTCAAATTAGGGTTAGGTTTCATCATTATAACCGAATTAGGGTTTCAAAATAACAAATACGATTAAACCCTAATTGCCACCATCTCCAACTTTCTTGGAACATATTAGGTCAAGTATCATCATCATTAGGTAACAACACAAGGCTAATGCATATTTAGAGATTCTCATCAATCGAAGGAAATCCTAGGTCACATGTCTATGCGATCGAAGAGAAAGAAAGCCAACTTGACTGAAGATAAAACATCAACCCTAGCGGCTGAAGAGAAAGGGTGATACCTTCGACCGAGGAGACTAGGTAGAAGAAAAACCTTGCAACTGAAGACATCACAACACTATCATCGATCGAAGAAGAAACATCCTTGATCATGCGGGATCATGGTTCATCGATCGAACGAAACCATGTAATCATTATCGACCACATAGAATACAAGGGCATGGCGATCGAAGATCATGGGGAAAAACTCATTGACCGAAGAGAAATATATCACCTTAGCGACCTAAAACCATAAAAAACCTACAAGCACATAAATCACATCATGAAGAACATCAAGAGAGAGAAAACCACCTTCATCACATGATCAAAATAGGTTGATCACCTCCAAGAACCGAAAGTCACCAAGGTGCAAAGCACAAGAAGTAGGTCATTGCCAAAACCCTAAATTTGATCATCAAACATAAGAAAACCAAACCGTTTAGTCATCCCACATGTATCCAAAAACCTCTATTATCAAGCAATAGGATAAAACCAAGATCATGAGAAGAAAACCAACGTTTAGCATGTGCATGTAAGAGCCAACACCTTCATCATCAATCAAGAGTTCAGTTACAAGGATTAGGTTTTAGATAAAATGGGTTTTATCCACAAAAGATCACCACCGGATTACAAAACCTAGTTCAAGATATCATCATCATACTATTAGGAACCACATATTAGAGATAGATTAATAGCATGCAAGATTAAGTGTAACAATAATTGAGAATAACTCACCTTGATTGTGAAGAACAACTCCGAAAGCAAGATGCTTCAAGGAAAGAGATGGAAACAAAATCTTGATCATCACCTCACGGCCAAGATAGCATCACCTCAAGGTGAGAAACAAAACCATAGGTTATAGGTGCACAAGGAAGAGGGAAAACCCTAGGCCAAAAAGATAAGGAAGAGAGTTGATCTTCACTCAACTTTAGGCACTACCATGGAGAACCATGAAGTTGGCCAAAAGGGAGAGAAGTTCCTCAAGAAGCACCACCATGGAGAACCATGGATTCAGCCAAAGGAAAGAAGAGAGGGATAGTCTTGCAATAAAATGAAACCAAGAAGGATAGATCACTTACCAAGATCAAGAAGCACCAAGGGATCGCCAAAGATGAGTTTCTCCAACCCTAGATCACACATGCAAAGGGTTCGGCCACCACTCCAATATGAAGCACCACCTTCTCCACCAAGAGCACAAGGGATGAGCTCCAAGGTGAAGAGAGATATAAGATATTGCAAAAGAGTCACTTGTATGCAAAGAGAGGGGTATAAATACCCAAGGGTAGAGGGATGTAAAGAGGGTTAGGTGTCATTCACATAAGTGCCACTTGTCCACCACACATCATCCATGAAAGCAATAAGATCATGCATGCAACAAAGCTCATTAAAAACAAGAAAACCATCAACCTACTTATCTAGGAAAACCAACTGGTGATATGGATTCTCTTCAACCAAAACACACCAAAACTGATCGGTCTCATAACATCTAAAACCCTAGATCTTCTTCATCCAAGGAGAAGGGGGTAAGGCTCTTCGACCGTAGAGAACTCAAGGCACACCTCAAAAACTATTCAATCATATATACATGATCAAAGAACATTAAGATGGCCGCTAAAAGTCGAAAACTCAATAGTTAACACACATGGTCAACATCAAACTAGGGCATTCCAAGCAAACCCTAGAAACATCAACACTCAAGATGTCATCATATCTCTCTTCTACAAACCAAGGTGCCATAAAGTGCCCAAGGGCACCAATATCTCCAACATGGTACTAAACATTTGAGGTAGATCAAGCATGTGACAAATTGCATGATAAACCCTAATCATGGGTAAATTGCAATTGGGTCCAAAACAAGCATATAAAGGCATAAATAGCTCAAATGACATCCAAACTAGACCAAACTAAAAACATAAACATGTAACATGTTATTAGAGCACATCACATGATTAGTTTAATGTTTTAAGCATCTTATTATGTTAATATAGCAAGATCAAGCATAAATCTAAGTTAGGGGTCTTACAATGAATATTTTTTAAAATTAGAATATCTCACACCTATGTCCTTCCATATGTAATCTTTTGTGGATCAAATTTATGCAAGATTCTATTGTTATATACACTTCATTGTGAGTAATAACCCCTAAACATTGCATGAAAGTACCATGATTCTTCCCAATAGGATTTCCTACATCATCAAAGTCAATGGCTAGCTTTAGTCCTTTACCCCTTTACACTACTAACTTGCTCATCAAGGTTATGCCTCTTTTATACAAACAATCATGCTTCTCCTCAACAGACCAAACAAGATCCCATGGTGCACATCCTCAAGGTGCAAATCCTCATGATACTCATCCTTAAATTGTCAGGTAACACATATACGTGATAAAAAGGTAACTTACATAACTGTGATAGAGAATGTAAAATGCACATCTATGTAATAAGACAATACAACTTACACCAAAATCATCCTCACAACACATATTGTCATAGTGCTCATCCTCACGGTCAGACATCATCTTAAAAGTGTCATATTAAAAGTCAAAGAATGAAATATAAGTGATAAAGAATGTAAAATGTGCATGTGTCATATGAAACATAAATAATTGTAATAAAGAATGTAAAATGCACATCTAGCATATAAAGAAGAAATGCATGCCTCTAGTGTTGATTGGATCTTTGATAAATTAATATTCCTTCCATGTGATCTCCGCTCATATATAAGTTAGTGTTAGATTCAACATTTGATGTTGTCTTTGGATTTCACTAATGTGAAATTCACTCACTACAACTCCTTTGTTGTTCTCAACCAAATTACACATAAAGATAGGAACTCTAAAATATGTGTAGTCAAACTCCCATATGACTTCAATGACACTGCAATAAGACATTTTAGTTTCACGTGGACTCTTATCCTTTGCATTAGAAAAATACAATGAAGATGCTTGAAGGGTGACCCCATATTCTGGACATCACTCTTATCATCTTGACATTTTGTGTAATATGAAAATTCATTTATGTCAAACCTTTTGTAAGACATAACATTTACTTTTGGTTTAAAGTTGAGCTATTTGATATTTTTAGCAACATTAATTGGTGTTTGAGATAGTTAATGGAAGACTTTATCTACAAACCACCTAATAAATGTCCTATAATGCTCTCTTATAAGTCACATTGAGCTGGATTGAGAATATTTATATTAACAAAATTGGTATGTTTAGTTATCTAAATATCCACTTCCTCAATCTTGTATAAAACATATAAGTTTCCATGTTTCCACAACTCACGACTAATTACTTTCACTCGTGCTCCTAAAGTCCCTTTTCTAGAATAGGTTTCAATATTCTTTTGGTTTCCAAGAGCTTCATTAACTCAAAAAGTCATTGCAAAAGTCCATAACCTCAATAGCCACATAATCCTCAACAGTACTCCCTTTAGGTTGATAGTAGTTTAAAACATTACCTTTTAAAACACTCATGTATAGTTCAAAAGGATATATCCGATGCAAGAAAACAGAACCCAACATTTTCACTTCTCTAGTCAAATGGACAACAAGATGTACCATGATATCAAAGAATGAAGTAGAAAAATACATTTCAAGCTGGCACGAGATGATGATCACTTCTCTTTGCAACTTATCAAGATTATTAGGATCAGTAGGATGTGGGGAGGCTACGATAAAGGGACAGAGATGTACATGATTCTAGCTAAACTTAAGGCTATCTCAATTTGGATGCATGAGTTCAAGACAGGATTCAACAAGATGCTCATCACTTTTGATAATGAATCAAGTATCAAAATGCTGCTAGGACAAATTGAGATCCTTGTTATGTATAAACCTATATGCAATTTCATAATTGAACAATTATGTGCTTTCCATTTATTGTTATTTAAATTTAATAGATGTTGCTATAATAATGTTGTTGATGTAGTAGAAAAAAGGGCTCTGACCTAGGATGGTAGTTCATGTAGGTGGAGACATTTCCCAAACTTCATCTCTGACCTGGTTAGGGATGAAGCTGCTCTGAACCACAATACTTTTTCATCCTCAAGTTGGCCTGTACTAGGAGAACAAGATGAATAAATAGTTTCTCAAATTTAAAAAGAAGATTCTTAGGGTCAATAACTTTGCTGCATCGAGTGTTGAAGAAGAAACAAAGCCTGCTGATTGCAAACCTTACATTCTTTAACAATATAGATCGAATAGCCACAGACAATATTTGATGCATTAGAGTGTGACAATCATGACATTTAAAACCTATCAACTTTATATCATTCATTCATACCAATAACAAATATTGGAAAACTATCCCTGTGGTAACTTAACATAAAGAAAGCACTCACAAAAATTTCTCCTATACTATCAAGACAACACGTAACAAGTAGGAGGTAGATATGTTTTTTGGTCAGTACTAGCTTCTTCTGTTATTTCTTTACTTATACCCATTTCATGTAGTTCCATTTTGGATTTGATTCCATGTTTAGTCTTACATGGTATATTCAATAGAGTATCAATGATATCACAACATGCATGACATCAATACAATACCTAACTGCCAAAGAACTCCAATAAGGAAGATTCTAGAATATTGACCTCTTCTAGAATAAATATATGTCACTCTATGTGCATAGTACATTGTGATCTCTTACCAAATACATTGACAAAGTTTTTTTATCTTTCATAAACAACCTCCCCTGATTTGGGTTTAGGGGCATTGCTCTCCTTAAATTGATCCATTGAATGCTTTGTGCAACCTTTGATAAGGATACACTTTTGGAAGAAACCTTCAATGACCAATATATATAGTCTTGCCGTCATGTTTTGGTCGCATTGAATCAATGTTCTCCTCACATAAAGGGCATGATTTGGATTCTTTTATACTATATCCAAACCAATTTCCTTATACTGGAAAGTCATTAATAGTGCAAAACAACAAAGTGTGCAAATGAAATGTCTCTCTACGTGTAGAATCATAGGCCATCACACCTTCTCCCCAAAATTTTTTCAAGTCATCAATTAGAGGTTCAAGGCAAACATCAATATCATTTCCAGGTTGTTTGGGGCCCGATATCAACAAGGACATCATGACATACTTATTTTTCATACATAACTAGGAAGGAAGATTGTATATAACATTCATAACAAGCAAAGTGCTACATTTGCTGCTAAATGTGCCGTATGGATTCACCTCATAAATACAAAACCCAAGTCTTAGATTCCTAACTTCTTCACCAAATTCAGGTTACAATAAATCAATTTTCTTCCATTGTGAGGAATCAAACGCATGTCCTAGGATCCCATCATTCTTTTTCCTTGCCTCTGTATGCCAAGAAAACTTTTGTGCATCCATGGTATTGGAAAACAATTGTTGAAAACATGGTATTATAGGTAGATACAACATCACCTTGACATGAAAGCTACTTTTGGACTTACTTGAAGTCGTCATTTTGAACCTTGGTGCCCCACATTTTGGACAATCTTTCAAATCAATATAGTCCTTTTGAAATATCACACAGACATTTGGGTGTGCGTGTATCTTCTTAGCCTCTATTCCCATTGGGCACAATTTTTTTTTAATTCTTATGTCGAGATTGGAAGCTCGTTGCCTCCAGGAAGAATTTCTTTCAACAAAGACAATAGAGATGTGAAGTTTTTGACGTTCCATCTATTGTTAATCTTCAAAGTATACAATCTCAAGACAATTCTCAACTTCATAAACGTAGTACAATCCAAGTATTATAGTCTCTTAACATTATGCACAATGTTTCTAAAAAAAGAAGGTGGATTAGTAAGATCTGTCCCAAAATTATCTAGCATCACATTAACCATGTCTATCCGAATTAGTTCGTTGACATCTACATTGTAGGAAATTTTTTCTTCAATCTAAGTACTGCTATCAACATCTACTAATCTCATAGTAGGAATCTCTTCATGCAGTTACCCTTTTGGATATCCCTGTGTAATCCTGTTTCACATGGCATGACTTTTAATTTCTTCAATAGTGTCAACTTTCAAGTTGTTACTACAATTCCTACATGGATAATAGAACCTATCCCAAGGTTATTTCCTATGTTCTTCCCCAAATCTTACAAACTGTTCAAGACCAATAATAAGCTCTAGGGTGCAACATCGATCCATTCTATGATCATAGAGAAATGAGTATTGAATCAGGCATATGGAGACTAGGATTTAGAGATTAGGGTTTAGGGATTAGGGTTTAGGATTCATAGGTTAAGGTTTACATATTAGGTTTTGCAATTCATGGTTTAGGGTTTAGTAATGAATGCTTACCATCTATCCGGTTCTTGAGAACCTAATCCACTAGTAAGTGTATAATGTGTATTAAATTTTCAAGAATATTTCACCAACATTTTCCCACACTTCTCCATGTACATTGATGTAGATGGGCAAAAACCCACCTATATATGCATTTTGAGATCAAACTGGGAAGTGCTAATACAACATCTTGAAAATTGAATACACATTATACACTTACATATTGAGTGATTTGAACTAAATCTTTCTCTAAAAAAATGGCTAATTTTTTTATTTCACGATAACTGTTCAAAAATAGTCCCAAACCACAAAATATCTAGGATTTACTCCTAATGAGTAAATCTCAAAGGCATTTCTACAACAACAAGCTATATCTCTAAACTAGGAATTATGGCCAACAAGATATATATATATATATATATATATATATACATATATATACATATATATATTTATAAGTATATATATCTATATATATATATAAGTTAGGATTTATGGTTTAGAATTTAGGTAAATATAACAATTTTAGATCCTATTTAACTATTTTAGTAATTCATATCAATTCAATGTAAATAACTCTTAAGTGAGGTAGTATGCATACAACACTCAAACAACACACCAAATTATACAAGTAATTATACATGAATTCCAATTATATAAGTACGATTTCTCTAATTTCTAAACTAAAACCCAAGTACAATGCATATCAATTTAGATTAAATTCACATCAATATGTAATTCATATCCAACTAATTAAATAATTATACAACAATGCATTCAACAAACAAATATAATATGACGAACTCAACAAAAAGTTATAGTTACATAAGAAGGAGAAGAAGGAAAAGAACCTTAACAGTAGGGGTAAATGGCTTGTAGTAGGAAGCATTAAGTTAGAGGATTGTGGAAAGGTGGTTGTGGCTGGCTGCTACGATGACAGATGCACTAACAACACTGGCGACTGCACTAGTTTCACTATGGATGGAGGCGGCTGCGATTGGTAGATATGAATGCAGTTGGCAATGGGTGTGGATGACAGTTGCGGCTGGTGTTGGTGGCTACTTTGGTGGTTCCAATTAGGAGTAGAGAGGAGGGAGCTAGTTGGAGAGAAGTAGAGGTTAGCAAAAACACCACAATGGAGAAGTGGCAGCTGTGATGGCTGCAATGGAGGCAACAACAATGGTTGGAAGTGGCAGTAACTGGATGAAGCTAGGTCGTTGTTGTTGTCATTGTCAGAGCTAGGGATCACGCTTGAAGAAATAGAGAATGGGAAAAAGGATTTTCATGGATGCTATTAAGTTGTATTTAGTCATTGGTTGCCGGGAAAAATAAATATTATAGTTCATTTTCTATACGTCGATTATCCCCATAAAACTGATGCCATCTGCACTTATCCCTATTAAAGAAAGCAAACCTTGTTAAGACATGTGTCGTCAGTTTTCTCACAAAATCTATGACATAGTTCACTCTCTATTGTTATTTTTCCATGAATAAACTAATGCGACAAACCCTATCCATGTTTAAAAATGAAAACCTCACTAAAGACATGTGTTGCTGATTTCTAGCATCAAACTCGACAAAATAACTCAATTTGGAGGGAAATACTTTTTGTGGGGCACGTGGCAGGAATCCTTTATTGTTGGTTCTTCAAATATAATTGACACCATAGATTTTTTGGAGGTAAACATTTTCACTGCGGAAGTGACCTATGCCATGGGTTTTTATAGACTACAACAGACAATATATAATTTTTTGAGGCAAAATTTATTTCGTAGAAAGGGGTTTTTCGTTGATTTTTATACCATCGACACAACATGCCTCTATGAAAAGTGTTCCCTAAACAATTGAATTTCACGGGCTATATGGTGTCGTTAGTTCTTTACAAAAGCACCAGCATTATAATAAAAGCGGTACCCACGCTTTTTCTTAATCGGAAAGACTTTACCAACAGTGATGTTTGTGCTTTATCAAATCATGATATAGGCCTATAGTGTCAGTTTTATGTTAAAACCAATGTTAAGAAAAGTGACACACCATAAGTTAAAAATATACTAGTGGCACTTGTTAAGAACAAGTGTACTAGTAGACCCAATTTGAGTATGATACATGGCATCCATAAATGATAGTTAGAATCATATCTCATGTGATTATGTTGATTGTGGTCCTTAGACTTGATGTCACTACAATTATCACATGTTTTCCAGTGTACTTTGACACTACTGAACATGACCTTGAATAATAGTTGCGATACATGTGGTTCTTGGGTGCCTTGTGATAATACATATTATTGTGAGTGATGTAGATGAAATTTGTACCTCCTTTTGGAGTGATATCCAATAACTTGATGAGTGAGACTATGAAAAACATGGTTATCCTCCCGTGAGTCAACAAATGGTGTTGAGCTTTGTAGCAAACCAAAACTTAGAATGTTACCTTACTCCATGATTAGAAATCTAGTAAGATTGGTTTCTTAGATATGACCTGAAGAAGGATAAAAAATTAAAACACATTAACATAATAATTTAAGTATGTGACAACATGTCAATAAAATCATAAAATATATTACATATATATTTTCTTTACTAACATAATGGCTAAACAAAAATAAATAATATGCTTTGGAGTAATAATGGGTAAATTCATGTTCATAAAAACTAATAGTGTCTCATAATTTAAATAAATATGGATATAATGGATTAAAAATGCTAAATTGTAAAATGTGGAATTCCATGTATAGAGGTAATAATTATAACTCTTCTAAAAATGTGTTGAAGATAATAAGACCAAATTGAGTGAATGTTTATAATAAAGGTATAATGTTTTGATAGACATAATGGTAACATGTCAAAAAATTCTAATGGTGTCATAACTCACTAAAAAAATCTTAAAATAAAATATAATAGTAAAAATGTTTTCTTTGGGTCCCAATTTCCTTGGGAGCCAATTTTCACATTATTTTCACAATAATAACTATTTCATTTTTTGGTTAAAAAATACGATAAGAGACAAAAGTATTAAATAAATTACTAAAAGTATACAAAAGTGGAATTAAACCTCAAATTTAAAATCCACATACCAAAAATAGCCTATGGGTAAATTTTTTATCTAATTTGGACAATCTTAAATATTCTAATGTATTTAGGAGAGACACTATGTATTAAAGCCCAAAATATTAACATGTTAAGTAACCCCAAAATGGAAAACTAATTATAGAATCATGTTCCTCATGTTTAGGTTTGCTTATAGGCTAAGTTCATATTTTTGAAGAGTTTCTAGATGCCTCTAATTCATTAAAGGAGAAAAATAAGTGATAAGATTTAAAAATATTAAATAAAATAGTAAGAGTCTTCAAAAGTAAAAACTAATTTCAGATCAGATTCCTTACCCAAAATTAGATAAAGTACCAAATTTTGATTTATTTGGACTTTGTATATATCCTCAAATAACTATAGAGAGTTTTGTACATTAAATGCATCGAAAGACTATCGTTCTAAACATTTAATACTTGCTCCTTTGGCCCACAGCGGTCGCCGACTGCTCTGATTGCGGATCGAGTGATCCGTGGGTCATCTCCCATCTGTGATTTGTGGATGAACAGTCCCATGGTTGAAAGGGGTCTAGTTTTTGGGCATAACTCCCTCATTTTTGAACGAAACTTCGTGAAATAACTTACATTGGATTATAAATTGAATTCTGCATCCATACATACCCTATTCAACTACTATAGTTGTATATTATAGAAATTCCCAATATCCCTCTCCCATGTCTCTGAAACTTCTACACACATACCGTCACATACCCAACCTTATAAATAGATAACCTAACCCTAGTTCTGCATCATCACGAACATTGCTCTTACTGTTCCAATTTTGAATTGTATCACTGTTTTGACTGCCGCCCATTGGGGGCTTTGAGCTGTGCTTGTGGCTCCTTGCCTCGACACCCACCTTCACTAGAACCCAATCAAACCGGGTGGTAAGTTCCTTGATCCAATCCATTGGTCTCTATCTTGCCCGTTTTACAAATCATTCATCCAATGGGAATCATCCAATCTCTATGACCAAGCAGATTCTACAAGCACACATCCATGAAATGTGAGAGGAAGGGGAAGGTGACCCCATGTAAAATTACTAGACTACCCCTCACCTTCATCAATATCTGAATTCTCTCACATGGGTATTCTGGTAAATCATGACGTTTTGTTTGGTTATTGTCACATGCCACATCGATACACACCTGACCAAAAAGCCCTATCACAAAGTATAATCTCAATTTCTAATACAAGGGAAAAGTAGTGTTTTGCAATTTAATTTCATTAATAAACCAGTAAAAATGTGAATCTTGTAAAATTAATATCTTTTAATTGTAAGATCCAAAAATTATACAAAATATGTTTTAGAATCCTTAGAATTTTCTCTATCCTTTGGTCCTATTTTCATCAAATGATTTCAAAGTTTTTAAAAACATGGTTTTAGGGTTTAATAATCCATATTCACTTAATAATAATTGGAGAAAGATTTAAATGGATAAAATTGGATCTAGGATCAAATCCATAATCAGTAACCTTGTACCCACTTTCTAGACTAAAATCATGATTTAATATAGGGTTTTTCCAAAGGTTTGTATTTTAAAGGTTTCACCTAATATAAATCATTCAACCCTAATTGATGGATCAAATATCATATGTAGGTTTGAGTTGACTCTAGAAGATTAGGACTTGATCTCTAATTTAACACTCAAGTCAAGGTATGTTTGCATCCCAGTTATTACATATTGAGAAATTCTATTTTCACTCTCTTAATGTATATTTGCATCCCTATTATTCCATAATGAGCAATTATAATTTCACTCTCTTAATGTATGATTACATCCCACACTATTTTTATATTGAGCATTTTCTAATTTCTCTCTTTTAATGTATGTTTGCATTCCATATTATTCCTATTAAGAAATCACCTGTGTTTCCATATTTTGATCTATTTGAAGACCCAAAATCCTAATTTGATTATTACATGTCCTTTTATATTATTCTTGAAAGATATTTTTTGATTGTTTCTCTCACATCATCGACATTGTTGAATCTTCATTAATGGGTCCTTTGACCCCACTTATATTGATTAGATGTTCTCATCCCTCATTTTTGATTCAGTCTTGCTTACTCTTTTGTTGTGCATCATGTGGTGACTCCTAGTATAATGTGACATGTGTTATTTTATGTAGATGTGTAAATTTCCACACCTGATAATGCAGATGTGATAATTCCTGCATGTAATATCATTAGAGTAGATGAGTATCTTGTCTTGCTTAGAGTATATGTGTATAAGTTCCTACTCACCCCATATTTATGGTAGATGTGTTATTTCATACCAACATGTTTATATTGTTCTAGTACTATCACAGGTAAAACACATGGATGCCTGATGCGTCAAATTGATAATGCTTCGAAGTGCACTACAATCACTAAGATATTAATCCTAGAGTTTAACCTTTTTACATTGTTCAATTAAGGCTAGTATAGAAGGGTCGATCCCACATGACAACATTCTTAAGAAAGTAGACTCTAATACCAATTAGTTTTGTTAAACTTTTATTTCTTTTTGGTATTTTTTTTATTTTTTTTGGAATAGGAAGTAAAACCAGATTGGGGGTTGATTTATGCTGTAATAGGAATGAGATGCAAGAAATAAAATTACACTAACAAGAAGTAAAATTACTCTATCACAAGGAAAAGGAGAGATTGTTAGCACAATAAAAATATTATGAATGTAAAGACTAAAATGTGAAAAGAGTGGATCAAGCAGTGATTGAATTCAGATGAGGGAATATCGAGGCTTGTAGGGGTTTTCACCACCTTATCCAAGGCGAGAATCAAACTAAATCTTTCAAATGACAAAATAGATGAAGGCATGTGAATTAACTAAAATCCACAAAAGATGAACTCCATATGAGCCCATTGGTTCTGGTGCTCATGTTTCTTAGTCCATCATCCAAAAAGAGATAAATCCACAAACGCTTCAAAACCTTTATGCAATTGGTTTTATTGTTCTAAATCCGGTCTTCCATGGTCATTTTCACCTGAATTAACAAATGATCTAGTCGAGTAATCAGTTCGATAGACCATCGGTTATGAAAACCAAAATCCATCTAATAGAAGTCATTCTTAAGATTTAATTCGATTCAAACCATGGATAAGGGGCTATTCCCCTTGCCTCGATGGAAAAACTACTCGCTCATGATTGTAGAGTAAAGGGAGATGGAGGAAGAAAGAGTTATAGCCATAGTCTAGACTTATCAAAGGATTAATCCTTAGGCTAGAGACTATTAAATGAATGACTCTTAATTCTTTTCTCCGATCTACATAAGAAGAATAAGGAGAAGAAGGAGAAGGTCTAGATCTAATAACAATTGAAGTAAGGAACAAACAAATTAAAAGAACACTTAGCTTGTGAACAAATAATATTTATTGATGAACAAGATATAAGAACACAAGAGAACCGTTGCTCGGAAATTCTTCGTACAAAAGATGATTCTTGTGATGAGGAAGTGTGTCTCCTTTTATAGGATGAGGAGGGGGCTTTACAATTTAGTTTTAGGGTAAAAGAGGGTTGGCGGCTGCTTTTTGAACTAGTTTTGAATTGCCAACTTATCGGTTGGAGGTGCAAGCCGGTTGGTTGGGGTCTAAAAAGGGTGGGAGCTGAGGAAGCAGTCAACAACCCTAGGTCTGGGTGGCGGCACCCTTTGACTCGCTCGACTGGAGCGAGAAAACTCCCGCTTTGGAGTCTTAAACTAGCATTTGGCATTTGAATAGCTCGCCGATTCAATTGGGTGTTTGAACAATGTGCGGCGGCTGAGGGTGGCATCAATCGATCGTCTGGAGTGTGTGAGCTGACCGTTTAGGAAGAGTGAGCCGATCAATCTGGAGATATTGAGCCGACCATTTATATTGATTGAGTCGATCATATGGATTTTGAATTGCTCGGTTGGAATGTCAACCGACTGTCTCATGACAGGATTCTATAAGAATTGAATAGTTTTGATGAGAATAATGTTTAATTGCAATAGAAGGAGGTAGATAGAAATTTGTTCTTTTTTAGTGGATAAAAATAATAGATTACCTGTAACAAGACTTAGAAGGCTGTGCAAAAGGATGCTAAATCAGCACACATCAAAATATCATGAACTTAAGCCTTTGCTTGTCCTCTCAATTAGAATATCAAAGTCTTCAAATTTTTTTGAAAACACCAAGTTCTCCATGCCTAAATTAGCAATATTCTTGGAAAAGATGGCAAGCCTTAGAGTATAAAATAGAATCAAATGCAAACTTTCTTATCTTTAGCATGAGATCGATGGATCAATCTTTCTCAATAATGTATTTACACGATTTTTATTACTGATGCAACAACACTTTGAAAAAAAGAAAGAAGTATTTTGCACGGGAAAGTTAGTATCCTTTTGCACAACCTTATAAGTCTTGTTACATGTAATTTCTTATTTTTATCCACTGAAAAAGAGCAAATTGCTATCCGCCTCCTTCTATTGTAACTAAACCTTATTCTCATAAAAAACTATTCAATTCTTGCAGAATCCCATCACGAGACGATCAGTTGACATTCCAACTGAGCAATTTAGAATCCAGACAACCGACTCAATCGATCCAAATAGTTGGCTCAACCTCTCTAGACTGATCAACTCACTCTTCCCAAATGGTCAGCTCACACACTCCAGACGATTGATTGACACCACCCTCAGCCGCCACACCTTGTTCAAACACCCTGTTGAATCGACACGCTATTCAAACGCCAAACACTCGTTTGAGACTCCAATGCGGGAGTTTTCCTGCATCAACCGAGCGAGTCAAAGGGTGCCGCCACCCGGACCAAGGGTTGCTAACTGCTTCCTCGACTCCCTCCCTTTCTAGACCCCAACGATCGACTCACGCCTCCAACCGATCAGTTGTCAGTTTGAAACCAGTTCAAAAAGCAGCCGCCATCCCTCTTTTACCTCAAAACCTAATTGTAAAGCCCCCTCCTCCTCCTATAAAAGGAGGGGCACTTTCTCAGCATAAGAATCATCTTTTATACAAAGAATTTCTGAGCAACCATTCTCTTGTGTTCTTATATCTCGTTCATCAACAAAGATTACTTGTTCACAAGCTAAGTGTTCTATTAATTTGTTTGTTCCTTACTTCAATTGTTATTATATCTAGACCTTATCCTTCTTCTTCTTCTTCTTCATCTGTAGACCGGAGCAAGGAATTAAGAGTCACCCATTTAATAGTCATTAGCCTAAGAATTAATCCTTTGATAAGTCTAGACTATGGCTATAACACTTTCTTCCTCACTCTACAATCATGAGAGAGTAGTTTTTCCATCGAGGCAAGGGGAATAGCCCTTATCCATGGTTTTTATCAAATTAAATCTTAAGAATGACTTCTATTAGATGGCTTTTGGTTTTAAGAATTGATGGTCTATCAAACTGATTACTCGACTAGATCATTTGTTAATCCAGGTGAAAATGACCATGGAAACCCATATTTAGAACAATAAAACCAATTGCATAGAGGTTTGGAAATGACTATGGATTTATCTCTTTTTAGATGATGGACTAAGAAACATGAGAACCAGAATGGGCTCATATGGAGTTCATCTTTTGTGGATTTTAGTTAATTCACATGCCTTCATCCATTTTGTCATTTGAAAGATTTAGTTTGATTTTCACCTAGGATAAGGTGGTGAAAACCCCTATAAGCCTCGATATCCCCTCATCTAAATTCAATCACCGCCTGATCCACTCTTTTCACATTTTAGTCTTTCCATTCATAATATTTTTATTGTGCTAACAATCTCTCCTTTTCCTTGTGATAGAGTAATATTACTTCTTATTAGTGTGATTTTATTTCTTGCATCTCATTCTTGTTATAGCATAAATCAACTCCCAATCCAATTTTACTTCTTGTTCCAAAAAAATACCAAAAAGAAATAAAAGTTTACCAAAACTAATTGGGATTAGAGTCTACTTTCTTAAGAACGTTGTCCTATGGGATTGACCCTTCTATACTAGCCTTAATTGGATAGTAAAAAAAGGTTAAACTCTAGGATTAATATCTTAGTGATTGTAGTGCACTTCGACACATTATTAATTTGGCGCTGTTGCCGAGGACAACATATTGTTTTCTCCAACCCCAAATTTTTTTTATAAAAACATTTTTTTTTCATTTTTTAATGCTTTTCGAGTAACATTCCTGAAGTGCTAATCCTCCTTATGCTGAGTTTTCATTCCAACAGTCCATTTTTTCTGCACATGATTAACTGCTTATTTGTGCATGGGACGCTCTAACGCCGGATTTACATCATTTGATCCTGAGATAGATAAAACATTTCATCATCTAAACCATCAAAACTGAATTAGGATGGACAAGGAGAAAGTTTCTCATAGGATCAATCATGCTCTTGTGGCTCAAAGAGAGCACATCTTAGCCGATCAAGTGGCTAGAGAAACCACTTTTCGAGCAGTCTACATGGCTGAATAAGAATTGCTAGAGGCTAGTAGGAGGGAAGTTGAAAGGCAAAAACAATTAAAAGATTTTTTTGGTCCCAAAACTGCCTATGCACAACACCCAGTCGTGCCTCTTGAATTTTTTCCCCTCAATTCAAAATACAAACCCAATGGATCACCATGATCCAAGCAAACCCATTCTCTGGCAACAATGGAGAAAGTTGCCAAGATCATCTTCAAAGGTTCATTGACATTTGCTCTTTGAACAAACTCCCAGGTGTCTCAGAAGATGCAATTCACCTTACATTGTTCAAATACTCTTTCATCGGGAAAGCTAGTAGTAGGTATAACACCATGGAGAGTGAGGAACATGTTACAACTTGGGAGGTCCTACAAAATAAATTTCTTGAAAAATTTTACGCTCCTTCTCTCACTTATGAAATCAGGGGACAAATCACTCACTTTTCTATGTCCCAAGGAGAATCCCTAGGATAAGTATGGAAAAGGTTCAAAGAATTGCTTAGAAAATTCCCTCATCATGATATCTCTCAAGCCCAACTCATAGAAATATTTTATCACGGTGTTGATGATGACACCAATTTTTTTCTTGATTCCTCATTTGGAGGAAATTTCATGCACCAAATTTAAACCAGTGCATGGGAGGTTGTTAAACGTGATTATGAAATAAGGGATAGACTGGAAATTGGAGGGATCCTTAAGGTAGACAAAGCTGAAGTTGATCCTGACATTCAAAGCATAGAAGAAAGCCTTAAACTATTGCTCTAAAACAAGATCATTTAGAGTCATCCCTAGGCACCTATAGAGAGTTACCCCAACAAATAAAAGTTGTAGACTCTCTTTGTGCCATCTGCCAAGGATATGATCACACCACCTTACACTACCAATATCTCTACAACACCCCCATGCAGCCTGAATTAGGACAATAATTGGAGGACGTAAACTCTATTCACACCAAACCTGACCAGGGTTATTACAAACCCAATCAAACTAGAAACCATCTTGGATTCCAATATGGGAATCTTTCTGGTGCTGAAAACTCTAGACAACTCCAATCCCAACAAAGGCCTCCCTACCCTCAAAACAATAATCGACCACCACCTGATTTCCCACACAACAATCAAAGAAATTTTGGGAACCAAGGAACTATCAAGGCAATCACCAAAACCGACCACCATACCAAGGACAACAATTTCAAAACTAGAACCTCCCTCCTCAAAATCTCAATCAGCCACATCCTCAACCACCACCAAATGTTCCTACTCCCCCTCCCTCAACTGATGAAAGGATAGCTGCCTTGGAACAAATCATCCTTGCCCAACAAGCTCATCAAAAGGAAACTGACACCCAGTTAGCTCGCCTATTTGCCCAACAGAAACCCCCTGTCGATACTTTTTCTGGGCAGCCTGAAACAACCCCAAACATCTCAAACAACTCAAGGTTGTCTCTACCCATTCGGGAAAGGTGCACTCCCCTCCTCCTCCAGAAAAACCTTCAACCATACCTTTACATTTTGAGGACGAAGACATGGTAGTTGTCGAACCTAAAACTACACCTGAACCAACCATCCCTGAACCCCCTCAGGTAGAAGTTGAAGAACCCATCTAAAAACCACAACCTCCCTACCAAGCCCGCCTTAAATAAACAAGGCTCGACATCCATTTCATGAAATTTAGGGAGGCCATGAAAAAATTACATGCTGATATCCCCTTCCTTGATGCTTTAGAAGACATGCCTGCCTGGTCCAAATACATGAAATCTCTCTTGACTAGGAAGTATACCACAGAAGAATAAGAGACTGTCAAACTCACTAGGACCACTTCAGACATAATCCAAAGTAAAATGCCTAAAAAATAGAAGGACCCTGGTTCTTTTGGAATAGGATGCTACTTAGGTGATAATGCTTGTAGAAAAGGCCTAGCTGATTTAGGAGCCAATATACCAATCATGCCCTACAGTCTTCGCAAAAGATTAGGATTCAACGACATGTTACCTATAACCATGATCATTCAATTGGCGGACTTTTCCATGACCAAACCCATGGGAATCATAGAAGACATCCCAATTAAGGTTGGGAAAGATGCTTATGTCCCATGTGACTTTGTGATCATGGAAATCAAAGAAGATTTGCATTACCCACTCATTTTCGATCACCCCTTCTTAGCCACTACCCGAGCCTAAGATTGTTGTTGAGGTTGGAACCATTTTGTTAAGATTAGGGAGGCAAACCCTAGAGTTTAGGATGTTTGAAAGCATGAAAAGGCCTAGTTTCCAAGAAGAGGCCTATCTCCTTGACTGTATTGATAAACTATCTCAATTGAGCAGGAATGGGAGTTAGTTGATGACCCCCTACACACAGCTCTCACTGGCCCTCCTGAATGTGACTTTGATAATGAACAATTAGATCAATGTAAGGCTCATTTAGGTAATTTTGAGGAGACACCTAATGCTGAAATTGAGGACCTTAAAATGATATCCATCATGGAAGAAAAACTTGAACCACCTAAGGCCCCAGAAATGAAGACTCTTCCCATATGTTTGAAATATGTTTTTTCTAGATGAACAACAATTATGCCCTATCATCATAAATTCTGACCTTACCCTTGAACAAGAAAACAAACTTATGGGAGAACTTAGAAAAAGAGGAACTATCTTAGGGTACAAAATGGCAAATCTAGTTAGGATAGATCAATCCATCTGCATTCACAAAATCCCAATGATAGAAGACAAAAAACCCTCCCGCGATCCTCAACTAAAACTCAACCCAAACATGAAGGAAGTTGTCTGTCTAGAGGTGATCAAACTTTTGACTGTAGGAATCATCTACCCCATCTCTGACTCCCCATGGATAAGTCCGATTCAAGTTGTTCCCAAAAAGGGGGGGGACCACTGTCATTAGAAATGATAAAGATGAACTCATTCCCACTCGCACCGTTACAGGATGGAGAATGTGCATTGACTATAGGAGGCTCAACAAGTCAACTAGGAAAGACCACTTCCCACTCCCGTTCCTAGATCAAGTTCTTAAATGCTTACCCATCAACAATACTTTTGTTATCTAGATGGCTACTCAAGATTTTATCAGATTCCTATCCATCCTGAAGATCAAGAAAAAACAACCTTCATATGTCCCTTTGGCACTTACAGATTCATACAAATGCCCTTTGACTTATGCAATGCGCCAGCCATCTTCCAACGGTGTATGTCAGCCATCTTTGCAGGATTGACTGAAACTATAATGGAAGTGTTCATGGATGACTTCTCCGTCTATGGAGACAATTTTGACTCTTGCCTTAGAAATATCGACCTTGTTCTTGATAGATGTATTGAGTCACACTTAGTCCTTAATTGGGATAAGTGTCACTTCATGGTTAGGGAGGGTATTGTTATAGGCCATAGAGTAAGTAACAAAGACATCAAAGTTGACAAGGCTAAAATTGAGGTCATCACCAAGCTTCCACCCCTGACCTCAGTCAAAGACATTCGCACCTTTTTGGGACATGCCAGATTCTATCGGAGATTCATCCGTGACTTCTCCAAGATCACCAAACCTCTCACCAACCTTCTTCAAAAGGAGGTGCCCTTCAATTTTGACAAAGCATGCATGAATAGTTTTTTATGTTTGAAAAATGATGTCACGACCACTCCAATCATCCGTGCACCAGATAGGGCCCTACCCTTTGAAATCATGTCTGATGCTAGTGACTTTGCTGTAGGTGCCATCTAGGACAACAGGTTGATAAGAAACATCATGTCATATATTATGCATCCAAGACGTTAGATGAAGCTCAGTGAAATTACACTGTCACCGAAAAAGAAATGCTAGCCATTGTCTATGCTTTTGATAAAATTTTCTCATACTTAGTTGGCTCCAAAGTCATTGTTTACACCGATCATGAAGCCATTCATTACCTCATGATTAAGAAGGATGCAAAACCTAGACTCATAAGGAGGATTCTGCTGTTGTAGGAGTTTGACCTAGAGATCTTAGACAAAAAAGGGTCTGAAAACGTCGTGGTTGATCACCTAAGTCGACTTAGATATAGCCAACCTGATGATACCCCCATAAATGAATCCTTACCTAATGATCAATTACTTAAGGTGGACTCCCAATTTCCTTGGTTTACAAATTTTGTAAATTATTTAGTTGCTGGTGTACTGCACCCTGGATACAAGGGACATTCTAAAGCAAACCTTTTACATGACGTTAAAAACTACTATTGGGATGAACCTTATATGTTTAGACTTTGTGCTGACGGTCTATACCGTCTTTTTGTTTCCCAAGAAAAAGCTCTGAAATTTTGGAACAATGTCATTCTGGCCCCTATGCTGGGCACATGAGTTCTCAGAAAACAACTAGGAAAGTTCTACAGTGTGGGTTCTTTTGGCCCACCATCTTCAAAGACTCTTATGAATATGTGCTCTCATGTGACCAATGTCAAAGGACAGGTAACATCTCCAAACATGACCAAATACCCTTAACTTCTTGGCAGGAATTATAAATCTTTGACGTCTGGGGAATTGACTACATGGGCCCATTTCCTTCTTCTTATGGGTATGCATACATATTAGTTGCAGTCGATTATGTTTCAAAGTGGGTTGAAGCTATACCCACTAAAAATTGTGATTCCAAACCCATTAAAAACTCTTTAAAGACATTATTTTTCCTAGATTTGGAGTCCCACACACCGTCATTTCTGACGGGGCATCCCATTTTTTTAGAAAAAATATTTGAAGCCTTATTGAAAAAATATGGGGTCTACCACAAAGTCGTCACTCCTTACCATCCTCAGACTAGTGGGCAAGTTGAAGTATCCAATAGGCAAATTAAGTTCCTTTTAGAAAAAACTAATGGTCGCACTAGAAAAGATTGGGCCTTGAAAATCAATGACGCACTGTGGGCATACAGATTGTCTACAAAACACCCATAGGCACTACCCCGTTCAGGCTGATTTATGGCAAATCATGCCACCTACTGATAGAATTAGAACACAAGGGCAGCTGGTCCATCAAAAGCTTGAATTTTGATCTTTCAACAACTCGAGAAAAATGTCTTTTCCAAATGAATGAACTAGATGAACTTAGAATGAGTGCTTATGATATTGTGAGAATCTACAAGGACCGAACTAAACTATGGCATGACTATCACATCAAATGTAAGGACATTAGAGAAGGTGATCAGGTTCTAGTTTATAGCTCCAGGTTAAGGCTTTTTCCTAGAAAGCTTAAATCAAGATGGTATGGCCCCTACCTCGTCAAATGTGCCTATCCACATGGTGCCTTCCTTCTCTGGGATAAGTTTTTGGGTGAATTTAAAGTTAATGGGCATCGAATCAAAAGATACATAACCACTGAAGACCTTGTCGCTTCAGATACCAATAATCTCTCATCCTTGGAAGACCTTAACTTAACCGACCTGCAAACTCCCCCATAATCTCAATAAGTTGGTCTCTCACCTGTCGAGCATTCGACATAAAATAGGGCGCTTGTTGGGAAGTAACCCAACCCTATCTTCCTTCCATCACTTTTTCCTTACCTTGTTATTTCATCTTGTATTTGTTTCCCTTTTTCAGCCCCACCAAACGACTGACTCACCCAGCCAACCGATCGGTTCATCTGCTGTCCAAACAATCGGTTGGGCCCTCAACCGATCATCTCAAACCAATTGAAAATTGCCTCCCTCTACCTCTGAACCGATCCTTCCCCTCTCTTCCCTATGCATCGAGCAAACTAATACATAAATGCAAAGCCACTCCGTCACATCAGATTCCTCCTGACCACACTGTCTCAAGCAGTGCAAACCGATCAGCTCGCAAAGCCAAATGACCAGTTTGACACCCACGAACGACTTTATAAACCGGCCGAGTTGAGCACTCACCCCACACTCTCATCCCACTCTTCTTCTAACCTAGCCGCCACCCACTTGTGCTCCCGATGACGAGCAGACCAAGCGGCCCTCAGGCTAGCTGAGCTTGTCCTTCCACCATCCGAGCATGTCCTTCGGCCAGCTGAGCTCCTTTGCACACCATCCGACCTCTGCATGCAGGCTCCTCATCGCACCGACCACCGATTGGTCCCTCAATGAGTCAAGAACCTCACTGCTTCAGTCAGTCGGTCCTCAGCCCAACAGAGCTCCTCGTAGTGCCATCCCCTTTCCACGAGCGACACACTCACAACACTCACCGCCGATCGGTCCTCCGTGCCATCGACTGCTCTGCTCAGTCCAGCCGAGCATCTGAGAAGGGAATCTCTCAGCTCCTCTCTGGAGTTCAGTTTACTTCATCTTCCCCCCAATCCACCGCCGTGTTCACCAACATTTTCACCTCTTTCTCCCAGACGAACCGATCATCTCATCTTTTCAACTACCAGTTTCACTGATCCATCCGATCGCTCCACGTCTTCAGCCGATCGTCTCACCTCAGGCTAGTCGAGCTCCTCACTCTCTCCCCCTGATCCACTGCCGTTCTTGCCTTCACTTTCCCCTCATCCTTCCAACCAAACTGATCATGTCATTCTACCAACCGCCCATTTTACTTTGCCAAATGATCGTTTTAGATTGTCAGCCGATCATTGGGATTCATGCCAGTAGCCATGTACAACCGTTTCTACAAAAACAAGGGGAAATACACCGCCTCGTCCTCCCGCGATCCACCTCACCAATCCATATCCCAATCCAAGATTCATTCTCACACACCTTCTCCCACTGGTGAATCCTCACCCGATCTCGTCGAGGATATGCTCAATGACATCCACGATGCAGAGGCTCTTATCCGTGAGATGGAGAGAAACCAGAAAGAAAGCAATGACCTAGATTCTACCACCCATCATCCACCTCGCATCACCCCCATTCCAGGTAGCTACATCCAGTTCACCAACACCGAACACCTTAAAAATTTTGAAGACATGTTCTCCATGGGTGTTTCCCTCCCCCGATGGGCCTGTAGAACTATATTTGATGCATTAGGAATCCGAGAAGCCACTGACAACATTCTCTACAAAAACCATATCCTCCTTTTACCTTAACGCGACACCTCTGTCTATAGTGACCTCAATCTTGAGTTCATGTCCACCTTCCATTGCTATCACTGCTCCCAGGGGAATTCTAGTTGTAAAATCTAGATTTTTGGAGAAAATCTAGAAATCTCTACTTCTTTCATTCTTGACGGTAGAGATGATTACTGGTTGGATCATTGCATGGAGCGATCCCATGATTCTTACCCCGACCAGTACGACAGAGACAAGTTTTGGGCTGAGATCACCGGTCTCATGCCCCACCTTCCTAGTGGGCCCAAAGCCTCCAACATACACAACCCTGTGATCCGCTACCTCTACCACGTTCTTGCTTGCACAATTTTTAGTAGGGAAGGTACTTAGAAAGCCATTACTCAGGTTGAACTCTACACCCTCTAGTTTTTCATGAAGAACCCATCAACTGGGGAATGCCATTCTGGAACATTTCAGCACCAAATCCAGTCGTACCACCGCATCCTCCTTCTGCATTGGCCACTTCGTCACTCATCTCGCCATCTTTCTGGGCTACACACATTCCATTCTCACCACTCACGTTCAAAAATCACCTGATCGATAGTTACTATCTGAAGGGAAGTAAATTCATTCGCTTGGGTTCCGATTTGGCATCTACTACCTCCTATTCAAGGATTCATAGGTGGTTCTACAGCTTCCCTTGCATGCAAGGTTTCCAGCAACAAACCTTATTTATGAGTTGACCGATCTATCGGGACACATCCAGAGGTACAGTCTGGAGAACCCAGACCCAGGTGCCATCCCCGAGCCACAAACCCACAGGAGGAGCGTCTCTTTGGAGGCTCATAATGATGCCTCCGGACCATCGCCACCACCCAGCTGCTGCACCAGGTGGTGACCAGATGACAATGCCGGCGCCTACAGTTTCTATGAGGTCCAGAAGCAGCTGGATGAGATTCAACACGAGCAGCAGTGACAGGGCAATCAGCTTAACCACATGTATCTTATGTAACATTCACAGGAGTCTTGGCATGTGGACAGAGGCCACTATGCCCCTATACGCCTATCTTATGAGGAGTATGGGGCCCAACAGGCCTACCCAGATCCCCACTCCCCTTACTGGGGAAACTACTACTCCTCCCACTCGCAGAATCCACTACCACCGTGATCTTCTTCCCTCCATCTCGATCTGAGGGTTTGCTCAGGATGAGCAAAACTCTAAGTCTGGGGTGGGGTGGGCGGTACATGTTCACCCCTTTATATTCCCTTTTTAGCATTTTCCTTCTGTATTTCAAATTAATTGCATTTTATTTTTCAAACTTTGGCCTTTACCTAGTCGGCCAATTGATGTATCTTCTATTAAAAATGAATTAAATAAATATTTTATTTCACAAAAATTGTTCAAAGTCTTCATATTTTTTTGAAAATACCAAGTTCTCCATGCCTAAATTAGTAATATTCTTAAAAAAGATGGCAAGCCTTAGAGTATCAAATAGAATCAAATGAAAACTTTCTTATCTTTAGCATTAGATCAACTAATCAATCTTTCTCATATAATGTATTTACATGATTTTTATTATTGATGCAACAACACTCTAAAAAAAACGTATTTTGCATGGAAAAATAATCCGCATGCCAACCCTTAAGTCCGGGGTGGCATGCTCCTTCTCTCTTCCTTCTTCCATACCCCTCGTAAATGTAATAGGGGCATACCACCAAAAGATGCCAAAAAAGAGCACAAATTTTTTTTGTGATCAATGCAACCAGAAATCCATCCCAAGTTGAATACAGGAGGGATCCTTCTTCCATACCCCTCATAAATGTAATAGGGGCGTACTGCCAAAAGATGCCAAAAAAGAGCACACAAAAAAATTGTGGTCAATGTAACCACAAGCCCATGAATCATATCCCAAGTCGAATAGATGAGGGATCCTTCTTCCACACCCTATAATTTCTCATTCCTGTGCAAAAAAAATATTTTTGAGTGTTGAAGCGTAAGTAGGTTTAAGACTGTTTGTACAAAGTTTAAGTTTGAAAGAGAAAGTTATGAAAAATGTTTTTTTAAGAAATATTGAACTTGTATTTTGTGATTCTAGGAGATGGGTTGCTTGACCATGAAAAGGATAGAAGATACTACTAATTAAGAGAGGATGAACATATTGCTTCCAAAAAAACTTTGAATTATTTTGACATTCTAATTGCTTGAGGACAAGCAAAGGCTTAAGTCCGTGGTATTTTGATGCGTGCTAATTTAGCATCCTTTTGCACAACCTTCTAAGTCTTGTTACATGTAATTTCTTATTTTTATCCACTGAAAAACAACAAATTACTATCTGCCTCCTTCTATTGCAATTAAACCTTATTCTCATAAAAAACTATTCAATTCTTGCAGAATCCTATCATGAGACAATCGGGTGACATTCCAACTGAGCAATTCAGAATCCAGGCGATCGACTCAATTGATCCAACAGTCGGCTCAATCTCTCCAGACTGATCAGCTCACTCTTCCCAAACGGTCGTATCACACACTCCAGATGACCGGTTGACGCCACCCTCTGCCGCCGCACCTTTTTCAAACACCTAGTTGAATCAACATGCTATTCAAATGCTAAATGCTTGTTTGAGACCCCAAAGTGGGAGTTTTCTCACTCCATCCGAGCGAGTCAAAGGACGCCGCCACCCAAACCTAGAGTTGCTGGCTGCTTCCTCAGCTCCCGCCCTTTCTAAACCCAACCGATCGGCTCGCGCCTCCAATCGATTGGTTGGTAGTTCGAAACCAGTTCAAAAAGCAACCGCCAATCCTCTTTTACCCTAAAACCTAATTGTAAAGCCCCCTCCTCCTCCTATAAAACAAGGGGCACTTCGTCATCACAAGAATCATCTTTTGTATGAAGAATTTCCGAGCAACTGTACTCTTGTGTTCTTATATCTCATTCATCAATAAAGATTATTTGTTCACAAGGTAAGTGTTCTTTTAATTTTTTTGTTCCTTACTTCAATTGTTATTTAATCTAGACCTTCTCATTCTTCTCCTTGTCCTTCTTCTTCTTCTTCTATAGATAGGAGCATGGAATTAAGAGTCAGCCATTTAATAGTCTCTAGCCTAAGGATTAATCCTTTGATAAGTCTAGACTATGGCTAGAACGCTTTCTTCCTCTGTCTCCCTTTACTCTACAATCATGAGCGAGTAGTTTTTCTATCGAGGCAAAGGAAGTAGCCCCTTATCCATGGTTTGAATCAAATTAAATCTTAAGAACAATTTTTATTAGATGGCTTTTAGTTTTAATAATTGAAGGTCTATCAAACTGATTACTCGATTAGATCATTTGTTAATCCAAATGAAAATGACCATGGAAACCTAGATTTAGAATAATAAAACCAAGTGCATAGAAGTTTTGAGACGATCGTGGATTTATCTCTTTTTGGATGATGGGCTAAGAAACATGAGCACCAGGACCAATGGGCTCATATGGAGTTCATCTTTTATGGATTTTAGTTAATTCACATGCCTTCATCTGTTTTGTCGATTGAAAGATTTAGTTTGATTCTCACCAAGGCTAAGGTGGTGGAAACCCCTACAAGCCTCGATATTCCCTCATCTAAATTCAATCACCACTTGATCCAATCTTTTAACATTTTAGTGTTTCCATTCATAATATTTTTATTTTGCTAACAATCTCTCAGTTTCCTTGTGATAGAGTAATTTTACTTCTTGTTAGTGTAATTTTATTTATTGCATCTCATTCCTATTATAGCATAAATCAACCCCCAATTTGATTTTACTTCCCATTCCAAAAAAATAAAAAATACCAAAAAGAAATAAAAGTTTAACAAAACTAATTGGGATTAGAGTCTACTTTCTTAAGAATGTCGTCCTGTGGGATCGACCCTTCTATACTAGCCTTAATTGGATAGTAAAAAAAGGTAAACTCTAGGATTAATATCTTAGTGATTGTAGTGAACTTTGACGCATTATCAATGCTTCACTCTTATTTATCATTTTATTGAATTAATATTCTTTTATGACCAGTTGGGTAGTCCTTTCCTTATATATGGGAAGCCTTGTTTATTTGTCTACCTTTATTACTTTTATTGCTCAATCCATATTTATTATGCACATAACAACCTTTATGTTGACGTATCTACCTTTCTCCTTTTGCTGGGGTATGCTTCCAACCCCAGGTGTAGGACTTGGAAGACTGGGCATGTTGACATGGACATGTTAGGTGGAACTCTTGGGAGATAGAGTTGATATAGATATATATCCCTATGCTTAAATCCTAATGTTGTAACTTTCATGTAAACTCTTTTATTGGAGATGATAGTGTACTTTTGAAAAAATGAATACAGTCATGAAATTTAATTCTGCTGCTATACTTTGGTCTCTTTGTAAATATCATCATATGAGAAAAAAAATATGTCTAGCTGAGCATGCTTGTAAGTATTTTTGGATAGATTAGTTTATTCTCTAATTAAGTAGGAAGAGGATCCCCTGTCTGGTCCCACTCCTTACAAGATGGTATCAGAGTCATAGTGGTCTGATTTCTAACTATTTTAATTTTGTCTCCCTATTAGAACCCTTACCTTACATTGTCCCCTTTAAGTAACCGGTTCATCCTATGATTGACCTATGATACTCATGAGATGGTAAAGGATTGATTTAGAATTATATAAGGTAAACATTAGAATCATGGATGGTAAACCCTATTGTGATAAGAAATTAGGTTCTCTTACCCTACAACGTAGATTGGTGGTGATATATCCCTTTGGATGCTAAGGTATAAACTTTAGGGTGGAGTTTGGAATAAGAATGAGAAAATAGTTGATAAGGATATCACATTTGGATAAAATTTTGGCTTGGTTTCTCACATTGATTTTGAGCTCATTTTGTTTTATGTCGTATGATTTTCTTGAAGAAAAACCTATTTTCCATTATACTACTATATGTACAAAAATTTTCTATGGTTTTGTTGATGCTTTATTGAACTAAGTCACAATAAAGGATTGTATGATGTTTGGAAATCCTAGAATTAGTTGGAAAAAATATCCTAACCGTAGTTCTGATGTTAGGGTGATGACTAGGAAGATATGTCTTGTGATAAATGTTTAGTTGACTTACCCTTTGTACCCTATGACTTTTTTAATACTGATGTGAGCCTTAGGGTTTTTAGGTTATCAACACAAGGAACTAAAGCGCAACCCTAGTTGGTTATGACCTGTTAGTTGGGTACGTGATCTATGAACAACATAAACACCTAAAATACTGATAGTAATGATCCATAAGTGACCTTGATACCTTGGTGTTTTTTAGTTTGTCTTATTAGGAAAAACCTTTTGAAATGATGGAATATAGGTGTTTGATTATGTTTCTAGATTAGATTTTGAGGAAAAGTTCATTTAAAGGGGTGGAGTGTTGTAACGAACCAGAACTTAGAATCTTACATTACTCCATGATTAAAAATCTAGTAAGATTGACTTCTTAGATATGACCCAGAGAAGGATAATAAAAGACATTTATATAATAATTTAATTACGAGCCAACATGTAATAATTCCATGACATATATTACATACATTTTCTTTACTAACGTAATGGCTAAACAAAAATAAATAAAATGCTTTTGAGAAACAATTGGTAAATTCATGTTCATAAAAATTAATAATGTCTCATAATTTAAATAAATATGGATATCATAGACTAATAATGTTAAATGTGTAAAATATGGAATTTCGTGTATAAGATAATAATATATAACTATTCTAAAAATGTATTGAAAATAATAAGACTTAATTGAGTGAGTGTTTATAGTAAAGGTATAATATTTTGGTAGACATAATGGTAATATGTAAAAAAATTATAATGGTTCCATAACTCATAAAAGAAAATCTCAAAATAAAATATAATATTCAAAATGTGTTCTTTGGGTCCCAATTGCCTTGGGAACCAAGTTTCACATTATTTGCATTATAATAACTATCTTAAATTTTTTTTTTTGGAAAAGAAAATAAGATAATAGCCAAAAGTGTTAAATAAATTACTAAAAGTCTCCAAAAGTCTTCTCTCCTTCTATGTGTTCTCAACTGAAAACCATGCAGGGCGAAACTCCTCTTTTCCTTAGGACTGGGGAGTAGCCCGGGGAATTGTTGTATTGACAATTTACATGATTTAGTATAAGTTTCTCTTTATTCCTGGATATATAAGTGTGGATTTGAACGACTTATCGCTGCTTGATCACCAGCGATAGGGTATTAGCCCAATAATCACTCCGGAAGGGGGATTAATGGTTATAAAACCATAACCTGTACACTTCCCTACGCGTTCCTTAGAATAGGTGACGTATGGGTAGTGGGAAGAACCCAAAGTTTTCATTAATGCACCTAAACTAAGAATAAATTACCATAGACATGGAATTGGCTTAGATTTAGGTAGTGAATTGTATCACAGGAGCGATCAATTCGAGCTACATGCTTTCTATCTAGGTTAGAAGTATAAATTTATGTTAATTCGGTAGAGATAATATACAATGAGACCTCGTGGTGAAATTGGTAATCCTAATGAATTCAACCATATTCGAATCAACCGTTTTCATTTTCTTTTAATTTTCTTTTGCTTTGTTAAAGCTCAATTCAACATTTTCAACCGGCTTAGCTGATTGTATTGTAGTTAGTAGTAGTCACTGAGACTACGTCTCCTTGAGTTCGACTCGGGCCTCACAAGGCCTATATTACTCGACGCGTGCACTTGCGTTTTTACGCACAGTTTTGGCATGTGAAGTTTTTGGCACCGTTGCTGGGGAGACGACGACGTCTCAGCACTACGAGTGCTACAGTCGGCCACTCTAGGCCACTTTTTAATTTTTATGCAATTTAATTAAAAAAAGATTTATTTCATATTCATACATCGAATTTTCTCTATAGGTACCTTGGCTAACTATTTTCAATTTTTTAGGTACTAGTGTATGGTGACAACAAGAACCACAGACTACGGAGAAGCTACACCTGAGGTTCCACTCGCTGTTGAGGTTCCTATCCAAACTACTTCATTAGAAGGCATACCAGTGTCACCCAGGCGACGAGCAATGGGGGACGAAAATCCAGGAGCAGAGAGGACCATCTAAGAGAGGATAAAAGCATCCTCTTCAGCTTCACAGACAGGGATGATCAAAAAGCAACATGTAAATGTCGCTCAGTACAAGATTGATCCGTGTTTGATCGCACTCGTCAAGTCACAAGCGTTCTATGGGAACACTCGTGAAGATCCAGTGGCGCATATTGGCAATTTTGTGGAAATCAGTGACATGGCCAAAGTCAATAGGTTTCCTCAAACCACCATCTATCTGAAGCTGTTTCCATCATCGCTGGCTGACAAGGCAAAGGAATGGCTGCACAATTTTCCAAAAGAGTCAATCGAGACATGGGATGAAATGGTCAAAGCATTCTTTGAAAGATATTTTCCTCCAGAGAAAACAAATGAGTTGATTAAGAATATCCACAACTTCAAGCAACATGCATCTAAATCTTATTCCGAGGAGTGGGAGCGCTTTCAGATAGATCATGCTCCGGAAGGTTCTACACCATGGGATAGATTTAGAAAATCAAGTGAAGATGTTCTATTTTGGGCTGCGAAAAAGTGAACAGACTACTTTGGACAGTGCAGGCTCGGGGTTCTTTCTCAATAACCCACCCTCAACATGTCAGGATATTTTGAAGAACATGGCAAAGAATCAGGCATGGGGTAATGAGAGAGACAATCCAGAACAGATCAAGAGCATAGGAGAATCCAAAGTCATCACATCCTTGATTGAAAAGCTAGACTTGATAGCAAAGAAGTTGTTGGAGAAGGAAAATAAATCATCAGGTGAAGAAGGCCAGGTGAAGTACATGCGACAACAAGGCTACATGAACAATGACTATGCATGGAGAAAGGATCCTAAATTCTCTTGGAAAGATCCAAACAATTTTCTTCAGGACCCTGATCAACAACACCAGCACAGGAATAACCAGCACTAGTGACCTGTAGCAGAGGAGACCACAAATGAGATTCTCAACCGTATAGTGGAGAAAAATGAGCAACCGATATACAATTTCCAGCGTGATCTCCAAAATCAAGGGGCCCAGATGAGGAGCTTTGAGACAACTTTGTCTCAACTAGCGGCAGATGTGGCGGCTTTGAAAAAGCTATCTCAGCAGGGGTTTCCAGGAAATACTGACACTCCAACGGGAAATTAGCAGGTCAAAGCCATACTAATGAGAAGTGGGAAGAAGACATTTAACCCATAGACTGAGGAGACTGAGGTGATTAAGCCCGTTGATAGTGATGACCCAGTGGCAGAGTAGGCGCAAGCAAAACCCAAGGTAGGAAACATAGGGGAGGAGCAAAATCAAGAATCTAAAGTGGAAAAGAGGACATCATATGTGCCACCACATCATAGGACATAGACGGGACTGGTTCCATATCCTAATATCTTAAAGGCAACAAAGATGGATCAACAATTTAAGAAGTTTCTGGACAGCTTTAGGAAGCTTTCTGTAAATATACCATTGATTGAGGCAATTGAACAAATACCCTCATATGGTAAGTTTCTGAAGGATATCATTAAAAAGAAGAGGAAGATCCCAGATTTTGAGGTGGTGGTAATAAGAGAGAAAGTCAATGCCTTCATCTTAGGCACACTTTCACCAAAGAGGCAAGACCCCGGTTGTTTCAACATCACATGCTACATCGGGAAGGCAAAGTTTGGTGAGGCACTCTGTGATTTGGGGGCAATCATCAATTTGATGCCCCTATCCACTTTCAATAAGCTTGGTCTTAAAACATCAAGGAAGAGAAGTATGACGATTCATTTAGCAAACAACTCGGTAGTGACACCGTATGGCATTTGCGAGGATGTGCTTGTCAAGGTGGACTATTTTGTTTTTCCTATAGATTTTGTTATGATGGAGATGCAAGCTAAACATGGAAATGAGCTTCTTCTAGGAAGGCCCTTCCAAGCAACAACCAACATGATCTTAAAGATGGGAAGAGGCCGCTTGACTATGGGAATTAAAGATGACTGGAAGAATGTGCAAGGTTACTGAAGGCTTTGCCATGTCATTACATGAGGCATTTTGAGGACTTGGGACCACTACCACCGCCATTGGTTTCTTCACTTTTAAACCCGCCTGAGTTAGAACTCAAGCCGCTCTCACCTCATCTAAAGTATGTTTTTCTAGCCACGGAGGAGAAGCTACCAGTCATCATATTGGCATCATTGAGTATCTCGGAAGAAGAAAAGTTGATCACCGTGTTAAAGAATCACCGAGGTGCTTTTGGGTGGTCTGTGGCCAACATCAAGGGGATTTATCCCACCTTGTGTCAACAAAAGATTCAGCTAGAAGAAGGAGCAAAGCCATCCATTCAACCTCAACATCGCTTAAATCCAATTATGACGGAGGTGGTGAAGAAGGAGGTAATAAAGCTACTGTCGGCAGGTATAATATGTGCTATTTCAGATTCTTTATGGGTCAGTCTAACACAGGTAGTGCCTAAAAGGGGGGGGGATTACTGTCACTACTAATTCATCTAATGAGAAAATCACCACTAGATTAGTGATAGGATGGCAAGTTTGCATTGATTACCTCCAGTTGAACACTGTGACACTTAAGGACCATTTTCCATTACCGTTCATTGATCAGATTTTGGAACGACTCACTGGTCGCTCCCATTTTTGTTTTCTCGACAGATATTCAGGCTACAATCAAATTTCTATCGAGCCTAAGGACCAGGAGAAGTCTACCTTCACCTACCCTTATGGCACGTTTGAATATCGTCGCATACCTTTCGGGTTTTGCAATGCACCCACGACTTTTCAAAGGTGTATGTTGGTGATTTTCTTAGATATGGTGGAGAGATGTCTTGAGGTTTTTATGGATCCTTTTTTAGTTTATTGGATGCCTTTCGATGATTGCTTGAAAATTTTGGATAATGTTTTGCAAAGGTGTGAAGACACATATTTAGTGCTTAATTGGGAAAAATGTTAGATGATGGTTAACGAGGGCATAGTGTTAGGCCACAAGGTGTCTAGAAAGGGCTTGGAGGTGGATCCAGTTAAAATAGAAGTGATTTCAAAACTTCCTCCACCAATGTCAGTGAGGGAAGTTAGGAGTTTTCTAGGTCACGCTGGATTTTACTGCCACTTTATAAAGGATTTTTCAAAAATTGCTAAACCATTGTCTAAAAATTTGGAAAAGGATGTCGAATTCAATTTTGATGACAAGTGTTTAAAGGCTTTTGAGATATTAAAAGAAAAACTCATATCCGCACCGATTGTGCAGGCTCTAGATTGGAGCCAACCATTTGAGCTGATGTGTGATGCATCAGATTATGCTATGGGGGAAGTGTTGGGGCAATGCCTAGATAAGGTTCCTACAGTCATATACTATGCATCTCAAACACTTAACGACGCACAACTTAATTACACCACAACTGACAAAGAATTACTAACTTTTGTCTTTGCTTTTGAAAAATTTAGACAATATCTTGTGGGAGCAAAAGTGGTTGTGTGGACTGATCATGTGGCTATTAAGTACTTACTGCAGAAGAAGGATGCTAAACCAAGATTGATTATATGGATCCTTTTATTGCAGGAGTTTGATATTGAGGTCAGGGATAAAGAAGGGGTAGAGAATGTGGTGACTGACCACCTATCTCGTTTGGATAGGGTAGATGAGAAGGACATGAATATACCCATTGTAGAGACCTTCCCTGATGAGCAGTTATTCACCCTTAAATAATAAGATCCTTGGTTTGCTAATATTGTGAATTATTTAGCTTGTAAGGAATTACCTGCTGACTGGGGTTATCAAGAGAAGAAAATATATTTTCATTCTTTGCGCTATCACTTTTGGGATGATCCTATTTTGTTGAAACAATGTAGGGATGGAATTTTGAGGAGATGTGTTCCTGAAGGTGAGTATGAGAGTGTGTTGAGACATTGCCACACACTACCTACATGTGAACACCATGCTAGTTCTAGGAAAGACGCAAAGGTGTTGGAGAGCGGATTATATTGGCCGACCCTATTCAAAGATGCTTACGATTTTGTGCGTAGGTGTGATGCATGTCAGCGGTCAGGTAACATATCAAAGCGGCAGAAGATGCCCTTGAATGTGTTTCAAGAGGTAGAGGTTTTTGATTTATGGGGTATTGATTTCATGGTACCCTTTGTGTCCTCTAACTCCAACCTTTACATCTTGTTGGCTGTAGATTATGTATCAAAATGGGTGGAAGCAATTCTAACCCAAACGAATGATGCAAATGTTGTATGTAAATTTGTAAAAGATCACATTTTCTGTAGATTTAGAGTGCCAAGGATGATCATAAGTGATGGAGGAACTCATTTCACTAATCGGAAATTTGGGGCACTGTTGAACAAGTATTGAGTGACACACCATGTGGGTACACCATATCACCCACAAACACAAGGACAAGTAGAGGTTTCCAATCGCGAGTTTAAAAAGATCCTTGAAAAGACGGTATTGTCTAGTAGGAAGAATTGGAGTAATTTGTTAGTTGATGTGCTATGGGCCTATAGGACTGCCTGTAAGACACCCATAGGAACCACACCCTTTAGGTTAGTCTATGTCCGAGCGTGTCATCTTCTTGTGGCATTAGAACATAAGGCTCGTTGGGTGTTAAGAAGGCTCAATTTTGATCTAGATGAAGTAGGTAAGACAAGGAGGTTAGAGTTGAATGAGCTTGATGAAATTTGGATGAATGCTTATGAGAACTCAAGATTTTACAAGGAAAGAACTAAGCAAATTCATGACTACAATATAGCTAGGAGAGTCTTTTTACTGGGAGAGAGTGTGTTGCTATTTAACTCACGATTGAAATTGTACCCCAGGATATTGAGATCTAGGTGGAGTGGACCGTTCATCATAGAAGAGATGTTTCCACATGGAGCAGTTAGGATCAAAGAAGGAGAGAGGTCCTTCTTGATCAATGGTCAAAGATTAAAGCATTATTTTGGGGAAGATTTTGTAAGGAAGGAGCATGAGGTGAAACTTATTGCTCCTAATTAATCTCAACAATGGAGTTGTCTAGCCTAGGACGTTAAACATGGGCGCTTGTTGGGAGGCAACCCAACCATTAGGACGTTCGATTCTTTCATTTCCATTAAGTTGTTTTATTAGTACTTAGTTTTTGAAAATTTTATGTAAAAATGATACCCTGACTCATTTGTTGAATGTGCAGTCTATGGCTAAGTTGGTGCCACCGACTTCGAAGTCAGTGCCACCAAAACAGGGTCAGAGAGATGGGCATATCAACTGATAAAAGTTAGTTCCTCCAACATACATGTCGGTGCCACTGACATTTCTGAAGAAAGTGCAGAACTAAGATGCGGTTAACTGATGAGCCGTCGGTACCACCGACACACAAGTCGGTGGCACCGACTCAACATGGTGTCCCAGGCTCGGTGGGTGCATCGATGCACTGAAAAAAAAGTCGATCATCATGTCAGTACCACTGACACTAGCGTCAGTGCCACCGACCATAGGAAACACCGGTCTGTGGACAACCCGATCTATGGCTCAGATGTGCCCATGTGGACTATCTGAATATTTGATCCCATGAAAAAGTCAGTGCCACCGACCTCAACTTGGTGCCACCGACTTGTCAGCAATCCGGAAAAATAAGATCGTGCATCGACAGCCGTCGATGCACTGAGGGCTCAGATTCGGCCGCAAAAGTCAGTGCCACCGACCTCATGTCAGTGCCACCGACTCTGTCGTAGCAGGTTGGCACCGACCATATAAAAGGGAGGTTGTGGTTTGTTTCTTTCTCAAAACTTGAAGAACCACGACTCCCACGAGCACGAGCAGCTACTCCGAGCATCCTAAGGCTTCATCAAGCTCTTCCTTTCTTAATCTTCTTCTTCTCTGCTCACTCCATCACCATGGCCAGACGAGGAGGACCATCTGGCGCTCTTATGACACGACCACACCTCAACCACCCCTCAACGGAGGTGAGGAAGGTCTATGAAGAGCTTGCAAAGCGGCCGTTCGCACCTACACGATATGGTGATCGACAACTGCTGGAGGATATGGGTTTCACCGACAATATGGTGTATGTCCTCGAGCAACAAGAGTTCACAGGAAGGTCTGTGAACCCAATCTTTGGCAGGTGGCCGGTGTATAAGAAAATCGTCATCGAGTTCATGGTGTCACTGGATATTTGTGTCACCTCTGACCATGCATGGCCGTCAAGTGGCGAATGGAGAGAAGGAAGGGTGGATTTTCATTTGTACAACTCCAACTACGGTCTTACTCTCTGTGCCTTCAACGACATTTACGGGTGGCCACATATGCCATGCTGCCATCCTGAGAACGTCAATTTGGATGCCATCTGGAAGGATTTAGTGACAGCACCTGAGGGTAAAAGGTTGAACTTCCACCATAGTTCTTTGGCAGACTTTGAGCATCCCTTTGTTTGGGTGCTTCATCGGATGTTGACCAACACGCTATTCACAAAGTCAATCCAAGCGCAAAAAAAGGTACAAGTGCTGGACTTGTACTTTTTGTATCAGCTTATAGAGGGAGAGTTGGTCAATTGGGGAGCATTCTTTCTCCAACACATTATTCAAGTGAGGCACAACGTCAAGCGGGTTACACCCATACTATTTGGGGGACTTATCACCCCCATTGCTCTTCACTTGGGCCTTGATAACTCTACTCTGGATCCACTGAACTCTAGGCTACGCATCGACCACCTTCATTTTAAGAAATCCGACCTCATCATTGTGGAAAATGATGTCATCTACGCCACATGCTCGGTTGATGATACTTTCTACAAGTGTCGACTTCCTGATCCCATCTTCAACATCAGGGGAGTCGAGCACTATAAATGGCCGGCCGTGGACGACAAAGACAATGATGGACAATAGGAAGGTAATGCTGAGGAGGACGAAGAGGAAAGTGATGACATGGAGGAAGTGGAGCCCACCATTCTTGTGAGACATAGAGTGGCCCCATGGAAGCGTCCTCGCCATTACGCCGCCTCATCATCTTTTGGCCCGCCGCCCTCTCAAGAAGGAGAGGATGCTTATTCTATGGCGGGTATGTATACTATGCTGCAAGACATCCAGACGCATCAATAACAACAAACCCAATCCCTGGCTAGCATTCAGGACGTGCAAGGTCAGCTGTATAGCAACCAGCAGACGATCTATGAAAATGAATGCATTCTCTTGGCTAACTAAGAGAATATGCACCAACATCTACAATAGATGGAAAATTATCAGCAACCTTTCTTTGATATTACTGGAGCCAGGGGTACTTCGGAGGTTACCTGATGCAATCAGACATGCCCCCGTCTGATCCGACCTTCCAAGGGATGTTTCCTCCCCAGGACCCCACACAACCACTACCACCACCATTCTTAGTTGGGTATCACTGTTCCACATCTTAAGTTGAGATGTTGACTATGAGGCCATAGACAAATTCAAGCGTAGGGGGGTGCTGGAACAATTTCTATCTTAGTTTCTTGTTTTCTTTCATTATCGTTTTATTTGTTTTATTTTAGTTAGTTTTCTTGTTAGTTTTTCTGTTATGTAGGATCCACAATCTATCTAGTGTAATCTGTGGAGAAGTAAATGCATGGTTTCAAATGAGAATATCAATTTCTGGATTGGGTGCATTATATTTTTTTTTGTATGAGCTTATCTTGCAAGTAATCAAGTCACACAACTGAGGAAGGGCCTGAGTAAGTCATCTTTAGGACATTAGAGCATAAATGACCATCTAATTTGTCTAAGAAAGTGATTGAAAAGGATTGTTGAGCCTAAACTGATCAAACACTAACGTGACCTTAAATTAAAATTCAAGAAAGAAACCCCTTGATTACCTTTACATAGGTCATTAGAGAGGGACATATGATTTTTTTAATGTAGGTTTTGTCTCTTAGTCATGTGATCTCACCCACCACATACCTTTGACTCACACCCCACCATAAGAGGATTGAGCACATGTTGTCATTCTTTCTCTTGATTACAATTATATTTCATAATAGATTGTGCATAATAGCTGTTTATTTTTGCTTGCATTAGTGCATGAAAAAATATAATAGTAAAATCATACATGCACAAAAAATTCATGCTGCATGTCATTTAGTTGCATAACACCTTTGTTCATCTAGTTGCATAAGCATGACATTTCTTCTTGCATAAAATCTTGTCTAACTTCTTCTCTCTTAATAAAAAGGTAGTGATTGTGCCCATTCTTTGAAAAAAAAAGAGAAAACACTTACAAAAATTAAAGGTGTAGTGAAATTAGAAGCCCAAATCATGTTTATCATGATTGAAAGGGGGCATAAATGAAAAAAAAGTATACAAATATTTCTGAAAGTTCAAAGGCACAATTCTACCAAATTATAAAGAAAAGTTAGCACATGATGTAGTTTTGTAGATATTTTGTCTATTCTCGAGATGAAATAATAGTTTCATGCATCATTCCACCACAATGATTAGGCATTAGGAGCATTCTAAAAATCGCATCATCATAGGTTCATCATGATTTTTGATTGCATGAATGATTTTATGTGCTCATGAGTCTTTCGCAGCCACCTATTTCAACCACCTGTTGCTCTTACTAGTAGGCCACTCAATTGTTTTATCCTTATTCATTATTCTATCAGGAGAACTACTTCCATGTAGATGGTAGGTAGAGAAAAGAGCAATGTAGATAGGAGATCACACGATGCATCAAGTATGAACTGAACAATTCTATCATATTAACTGCTTTAACTGATAGTGTCTCATTGATTTGGGGGTGATCATCTTGGATAGAGGTTTTTGGTTGCCTATAGGGCAGTTAGTGTTCAGTGGTCAGTAAAGGCCCGAAGGAGGACCAAAAGGTGGAGATTTTTAGATGTACCTTATGCATGATGTCATTTAGCTGACGTATCACAATCAGATCCAAAGGTGTTGTTGCTCGAGGATGAGCAAGATTCAACTTAGGGGAGTTTGATGTATGTGTTTTAATTTGCTTATTGCAGGCCTAGTTTACATTTGTTTTGTGCATTTGTTGATTATATGTGCATAAATCTTGATAATTGTCTTGTATACTCTTTGTGCATCAAACTATGCTTATTTAGTCGTAATTATATTAGTTTATATATTTCTCGACTTAATACATGGTCCTTGTAAAATTTCAGGAGCTTCTATATATTTGAAGAGTCAGTGCCACCGACTACACATGTCGATGCAACCAAAATGGCATCAGGGACACATCCTCAATCAGCCAAAAGAGTCGATGGAACCGATCATACAGGTCGGTGCCACCGAGATATCATTAGAGAGGAAAGGAGAAATTCATATCAACTCGGTGCCACCGACATTCCAGTCGATGTTACCAGTAAGAGATTTGCCAAAGCTCGATGTCGTCGATGCAATAGACTCTGTCAGATTTCAACAATATAAATCGACCACCCCGATCCAACGGTCCACATTATGTTGTACCGTAAGTGACCTAGGACAAAAAGGGAGGACGACCAGACCTAAAGGGGATTAGTTTTTGCACCGCACGACGACCAAGGAAGAGATGGAGAGAGCACAGAGCCGAAGGATGACAACCGAACGATTCCAACATCTCTGACAGACATTTCTGCTGCTGGAAGACTACAGATCACACATTTCTCAAGGAGGATCATCTGAAGAACCTTCTTTCCAGGGGTTACATGAATCTCCTTCATGTTTCCCACGTTTTTCTTCTCTCCTTCTATGTGTTATCAACTGAAAACCATGCGGGGCTAAACCCCTCTTTTCCTTAGGACCCGGGAGTATCCCGGGGAATTGTTGTATTGACTATTTACATGATTTAGTATAAGTTTATCTTTATTCTAGTATATAAGTGCAGATTTGAATGACTTATCACTACTTGATCACCATCATAGGGTATTAGACCAATAATCACTTTGGAAGGGGGATTAACGGTTAGAAAACCATAACTTGTATACTTCCCTATGCGTTCCTTGGAATAGGTGACATATGGGTAGTGGGAAGAACCCAGAGTTTTCATTAATGCACCTAAACTAAGAATAAATTACCATAGACATGGAATTGGCTTAGATTTAGGTAGTGAATTGTATCGTGGGAGCGAGCAATTCGAGCTACAGGCTTTCTATCCATGCTAGAAGTAGGAATTTATGTTAATTCGGTAGAGATAATTTACAACAAGACCCCATGGTGAAACTGGTAATCCTAAGGAATTCAACCATATTCGAATCAATCGTTTTCACTTTCTTTTAATTTTCTTTTGCTTTGAGAAAATCCACAGGCACCCGAGTCACTCAGACATGCTCAGACTTTTGGTATCTCACTCTTCCTAAGACCACATCCCTAATTTACTTGCTCTTAAGTTGTCACCGCAGAAGCTAGACAACGATCAGATCTCTCATGCTGCAATCAAGGCTAAACCCACCATGAAGAGAGGGTCCTGAACTTTCTCAAAACCTAGCCCTTAAAAGTCTGGCCCTCACCTTTCTCCTTCCTCTGCAAACCCAACAACGCACGTCACCCACCACCATGACTCCCACTACCGTCGCTGTGACGTACCCAAATTTTCTAAAACTTAATCTGATGTGTGACTTCCAAATTGAAACCCTCACCTCAGTGAGAATCCCAATTTAAACATCACACATTAGGCTAAGAAAGAGAAAATCAAGGGAGTCAGAATGAAACAATCAGTATCAGATGCACATGAACAATAATAAAACCATACACACATGTTCACCATTCAACATATGATTACAACATGAATTGTTACAACATTTGATATTACATATTGAACATCAAACTATACATATACATGTACTACCAGTAAACTACAAGATCTTAAGACAACAGGTCCACCTGTACATCATCTCGCTACACAACTCTCAACTATCCCAGATCTTCAATAACACAGCTACAAACTAAACAAAAGATTACATGTGGTACACATCAGCACAATATTCAAGAATATTATATTGAGTACGCCTATGCGTCTTTTATATACCTCTCATCATATCTTGGCAATAAGATAAAACTAATATACTTGGTAGTAACAACCGAATAAAAGAAAAGCGTACACTTGGACAAAGATATTCATTAACAAAAGCGAACACATATTTTAAGCTTAGTTTCCATTATATATCAAGGCCTTTATGATCACTACCAAAGAGTTGGATCATATGTACAATGTGACTACTACCAAAGAGTTGGGTCCAAGCACACTACCAAAGAGTTGGTGCTTCCATATGTACAATGTGACCACTACCAAAGAGTTAGGTCACTTCCAAGCACACTACCAAAGAGTTGGTGCTTTCATATAATGGAACAGAATAAATTATGTTTGATGTGTTCATAACAATAAGTATAGAAAATCAAGCAACATATCATACAAGAACAATCATTTCAATCAATACCATATGCCAAGTCTTTACTACCATATACACAAGCATATTGTATAATAAGCCAAGTAAGAGGTAATGGCATACCTTGAAAAGAGACATCCTAATCATCACACATATTCCTGATATCATCTATATCCTTGGTCAACCCTGATCAAGACCAGATCGTATATCACCATTAGGTTCTTATCATCGTACATCTCATCTTAACCCTAATCGTGTTCATTAGGGTTTAGCTTATCTCATTAGGATATTTCCATCATTACTTGTCTTATCATCTTCTTATCTGGGATTGATATTACTGATGTCGTATTCCAAATTATGATCAATAATCTGATTATTTGATTACATATGATTATGTGTACATATTAACCCTAGATCATATTCATTTAGCATATTAGGGTTTTATATCACATGAAGAGTGATTATCATGTTACCATTAATACCATATATATAAACTGATCTTAGAGATACATATTATCTTCTAATTACTAAAATGAGCTTACTATGTAAATTCCATCATTTATTGAGCATGTATGTACTTATTGCATTTTATTTAGGGTTAAAAGCCCTAATTAGCCATATTAAGAAAATTACACGATTTCATACATCAACATGACCATAACTGACATCATATGCATTATACACATAATTATGAATCTACTGACATTTTTCCATAATTTTATATCATCATTTGATATTTTATTACTAATTAAACAAGCATTATACATCTTACATGATATCACTAAGATTAATGCCTCAAAAGCCTGATATTATTCCTTCATTGTGTTCTACTAATTTTTCTGAACGTTTTGGTACCTTGTTTGTATTTTTCTGAGATTCTTACTAATTTATACGAATTATTAAAGTTTTGAGCATTTGGGATATAATTACCTCACCGGCCAATCGCAGGACGCCACGTGTCCTCCAGGGTTGCAGCTCCTCTTATTGTGCTTGGTTTCGGTTCAACGCCTAGCTCTCGAGTTGACTAGGCTTGCCGACTCTTGACCTAGACCCGGTCCGCTATCCCTGGTCTCTTCTTTCTCAAATCACATTTAGACGCCGACGCCCGCCTCCCCTGTTCTCGGTGTGCACCGTGGCACAGAACTACTCCGATGAGCAAGGGTTCAAGCTCGAGTACTCCTCATCATCTCTTCACACCGCAAACAGCTTTGAGGTCCCCTCGCCGACCTCCACGGCTATTCGCCTCCCTAGGTTTGGCTGTGGAGCTCCTTCTCCAATAGGGCACCGCCGCCTGGCCTTGATTGCGGCGGGACAAAGAGGCAAGTGGCCTATTCTCATATTTGCACCAGAATGAAGCTTCAAAAAGCTTCATAGGGTCTGCGTGAACTCGACCCTTGCCTTCACTAGCGGTGAGCATATCTCCCAACAGGTCTTTGATCTCACAGTTCATGGGCGACTGACCTGAGTTGGTCGGCCATGGAAGAAACCCCTTTGAGGCCATGCTCTCAAGCGTGGATGATTCCCCAGGCCTCCGCATTTCTCCTCCCTTCTTCCTCTTCCTCCAATCTACCTTATATCCCTTTACTCCTCTTCTTCACACCACCTGTACCACTCGATGGAGACACAGTGAGGACATGAAGGTAGAACTCTCTCGTCTCCTCACGACAGGGTACAAAAGAAAGGTCAAGTGACTCATCTTAGTGAGCCGAGATGAACTCCTCAGTTGGTTCTCACCCACATCTCACGATCAGCGAGCACCATGACATCGTGGTCCAAGCCTGCGGTCAAGGAGGTAACCACAAGGTTAGGGACAACCCGGGGATCCTTGATCTTCAATCCGATGGTCTGAGTGAGTCCCTCACTTGAGCCCATCCACGACTCATTCAAACTAACGGTCCCAGCCGCCAGATCAGATATGGACATCCAAGATTCGGCCACACAGGCCCAACCCAGACCAAGGGGCATGTGACACTTATTGTAATAAACAACTTAGGCTAAACAACACCAATAATGCACATTATTTCACCAATTTCAAACCATAATAACTTCCTCTAGGAACCTCTAATTGCCACCAAATTTTAGCCATATCTTCCTCACTACTCAAGGTACCTTGTACACAAATTTGGTGCCAAAAATCAATTGTTAGACCATTGAATTAAATTCCTCAAATAAGAATAACTTATGGATCCAAATCATTATAAAAACCTCAATCAACACCCCAACTTTACTAAAACACTTGGGATTCTCAAAACAACTCAACATGCATGACTTAACTTGTGTAATTGGACATTTTAGGATTCCAAAAGTCCACTCCATCACATCCTACACACCTTAAAAGAAATTTTGTCCTCAGAATTAAGCCAAAATCCACTTTATCACATCGTATACATCTTAAAAGAACTTTTGTCCTCGAAAGTAAACCATACTCATACTTCTAGGGAAAACCTTATCTTGCCTTCATCCACATGTAGGCACTATTCTATGTGTAACATATCCTCAAAGGTTACCTAGAACCATGTATCCAAAGCAATATTAGGAGTTTTCAAAAGCATCAAGGGTGAAACCTCACTCCATAGAAGGTTCAAACAAGGGTTTAGAAGCTTAGGTTATGTCATTACATATCTCATATGTTAGAGTTGCTCCCTTATCTTAACTCTTGCATTATTATTCAACATAATATTGAGATAATTTTATAACATGTTCAAAATTAACATATTTCTTTTAGGAGGGAGTTAATTATCATTAACTCTCTTTGTCCATCTGGATCATATCAAGGTGTCAAAAGCATTGTGTCGTACTAGCTATCAAATTATATTTTCATCTTTGTTAAGCACTAAGATTAACACCTCATGTAACTTGTTTCATTCATTTGATCTTATTTCATTGCTCATAATATGTTGTAACATTTACAAGTGATTTCATCGCAAGATTAACCAACATTTTCACATTATCATCATTATTCATGTAATGGTTAACCATTTATACATTAATATCTATTAAACCATCTCTAAGTTTCCAACATATCATGTATATATATCACGTCTCGAGATTAGATCACATCCTTACATATATATTATATCATGGTTGTGCTAAAAAAAACTTATACAAGTGACTCACCAAACATATATCACAACATTATCCAGCCCAATTGAGGTTCCCCCAACCCATATCATGAGGGTAGTGCCATGCTCAATCTCTCTAAGCTAACTCAACTCTATGAGTATCTCATATGTACAAACTATATCTTCCCTCTCTATTTAGGGTTCTCAGGTATAACTCATTGGCACTAGAGATAGCCTTACAAGCTCTAGCCACATAAGCACAAACCATAGCACGATATGATATTCTGATCATAGATCTCTAACAATGAAACACTATATCTCATCTCTCTCTTATACACCACTAGATTCCTACAAGGAACCACCAACTCGAGCATGAGGCTTCACAAAAACTAATGTAGCTACCTCCTCCAGGGTCTTGGGCTCCCTACCTCACCCAGATGGCAGACACTCATATTCTTATTCACATATGGACTTATAACCAGCCTCTGTTTGAGTCTAGGGTTTGGTCCTCCCAAGGACATCTAGGGTTCAGCGAATCTATATGAATCACACATAGAGCAACTCAACTCATTCACTTAGGAGTAGTCTAGTTTAGGACATATCATATCACATATTTCTCGTAATTCTCATATCTTGGAGTTTAGGTTCTCTGACCTTTTCCATGTGGGTCTCACTCTCTCTAGAGTTAACCTTGAAACTCATCCTAACACTAGAGGTCCTCCTTCATAAAAGAGCTTGAAGCTAATGCTAACTCACAACCTTGTCTTAACTTAACATATCTTATCTCATAAAAGCCTAGTTACTTGCATCATCAAAACTTATCTCAAATCCTCAAAACCAAACTTAAATCCTCAAAGACAAATATAGATCATCATAACCATCTCATGTCATTTATATAAGACTTTCATCATATCATCAAAACTTATTTCATCTATTCCATCTGTGAGTGCATTGATGCAGAGAAGTTGGAATATAGTCAGTGTGCCACGTTTGTTGTCGATTGATTTGACTCTGTCTCCTCCCACTCCCAGGAGGGACGGGGCCAAGCCCAGAATGTATGGGTGACAGATCGGCCATAGGAGTACTCCGGTACCTACACCAGGGCAAAACATGTCGAGCATACGACGATGCCGCCCGTTTTCATTTCGTGGAAGTCCCCGGCAGAGGAAAGGGCTGTAGGTGCTGGCGCGTTCTGCTTCGGGCAGAAGAAAAAAAGAGGGGGAACGAGATATACCTTCTCTCAAGGAAGTGCCTTATATAGGAGAACAAGGTCAGGTTCTTTCTGTCATCAGGTGGGATAGAAATCCACCGGCAGCCTATCTTTATATTTCGACTGACCTTCGGACTCTCCCTCTACTCTCACTTTCCATTTCATTCGCTAAGTCGTTCGAAACTCCATTTCATTCTATCATAAGCCTTCTCTAGGTCTACCTTCAGACAATTTCCTTCCACTTCTCTTCCTTCTCATAGTATGGATGATCTCTTGTGTGATTATGATGTTGTCAGTGATTTGTCTTCCTTCCACAAAAGCAAATTGAGTTTAGCCATATGTCTCTGCCCTGTCCTCTAAAGAAAGACCAGTGCCATCCCTCTCCTTTCAGTCGAGTCACTTTGTACCTCTCCTTGAAGGTCGAGCTACTTCGTTCCTCTCCTACCCCATTCAATAGACTTGCCTTATAAGATGGGAAAGCTCCCTAGAGTGACCAAGCGGAGACCTTAGACGAAGAGAGTGTCCAGGCGAAATGAAAATGCCACACTGCTGGACACACTGACTTCGATTTTCTTTCGGGGGAAGGTCAGACTGGGGAGGTCTTTTCTTTAGCTTTTCACGCCTCTGCTTCTATTTCCGCTTCAGCCGCTCTCGTTCTCTTGTCGACTCTTGCTGATTGTTTTCGTTGAAAAAGAATAGTAGCGATTGGTCAATGACATGCGAATGATTGATTCTGACTCTTTCTCGATGCGAAAGATGTTGTAGCTAGGCAAGGTGCGGGGGCTTCTTCTTCTTCTTCTTCTAATGGGTTACCAATTGGATCCCAACCTTCAATTATGGGGCTTCGGCCTTCCAAGTTTTCTTCTTCCTATCATATATTCCAACAAGGCTCTAGACATCTAATCTAGAAATACTCTCTCTTATAGACTGATGCCATTCACTTTCACTTAGGTTGCATGACCACCTCCTACTCATACATGTGTGGGGACACATTTTTGTAATACATATATATATAATAAAATATTATATAGTTTTTCTCCGATAAAACAAGCGTTAGAGAAAACTATCAAGGTTCGATCCGATTGGAATCCAAAACCAAATCTAGAAAATGAGTGCCCCACACATAGTAGAGAGTCCAATGTCATGAAAACTAGTGAAAAGGGTGAGAACATGGTGTAGACTAGTGTAGCTACTCTAGACAACGTGCACAATATGTCTAGGGTTTCTCTTCCCTTGATGCACGTCATTTACAAATAGTGCAACGTCCCATACCGCTGCACTACAAGGAAAGAAAGACATCTAAGGACTTGCTCATCAACACACACCAGTCTAGACCTAGTTCTCGGACATCTAGGTGCTAACCTAGAGGCTAGGTCAGATCTAGTCTCTAAAGGATGACTACTCTAACCCTAAAAGATTATTAAGGTCAAGGTTCTTTAGTTTTGCGTTGCATGATGAGCAAATGTCAGTCTTTTCTATTGTTCATGCTCTGATACCACCTGTGACGTCCCCAGATTTTCTAAAACTTAATCTGATGTGTGACTTCCAAATTGAAACCCTCACCTCAGTGAGAATCCCAATTTGAACATCACACATTAGGCTGAGAAAGATAAAATCAAGGAAGTTAGAAGGAAACAATCAGTAGCACATGCACATGAACAATAATAAAACCATACACACATGTTCACCATTCAACATATAATTACAACATGAATTGTTACAATATTTGATATTTTATATTAAATAGCAAACTATACATATACATGTACTACGACTAAACTACAAGATCTTAAGACAACAGGTCCACCTGTACATCAGCTCGCTACACAACTCTCAACTATCTTGGATCTTCAAGAACACAACCACAACCTAAACAAAAGATTACATGTGGTACACGTCAGCACAATATTCAAGAATATTGTACTAGGTATGCCTACATGTCTTTTATATACCTCTCATCATATCTTGGAAATAAGATAAAACTAATATACTTGGCAGTAACGATAGAATATAAGAAAAGCGTATACTTGCACAAAGATGTTCATTAACAAAAGAGAACACATATTTTAAGCTTATTTTCCATTATATATCAAGGACTTTATGATCACTACCAAAGAGTTGGATCATATGTATAATGTGACCACTACCAAAAAGTTGTGTCCAAGAACACTACCAAAGAGTTGGTGCTTCCATATGTACAAAGTGACCACTACCAAAGAGTTAGGTCACTTCCAAGCACACTACCAAAGAGTTGGTGCTTTCATATAATGGAACAGAATAAATTATGTTTGATGTGTTCATAACAATAAGTATAGAAAATCAAGTAACATATCATACAAGAACAATCGTTTCAATCAATACCATATGCCAAGTCTTTACTACCATATAACACAAGCATATTGTATAATAAGCCAAGTAAGAGGTAATGGTGTACCTTGAAAAGAGACATCCTAATCATCACACATATTCTTGATATCATCTATATCCTTGGTCAACCCTGATCAAGACAAGATCAGATATCACCATTAGGTTCTTATCATCTTACATCTCATCTTAACCCTAATCGTGTTAATTAGGGTTTAGCTTATCTCATTAGGATATTTCCATCATTACTTGTCTTATCATCTTGTTATCTGGGATTGATATTACTGATGTCATATTCTAAATTATGATCAATAATCTGATTATTTGATTACATATGGTTATGTGTACATATTAACCCTAGATCATATTCATTTAGCATATTAGGGTTTTATATCACATGATGAGTCATTATCATGTTTCCATTAATTCCATATATATAAACTGATCTCAAAGATACATATTATCTTCTAATTACTGATATGAGCTTATTCTGTAAATTCCATCATTTATTGAGCATGTATGTACTTATTGCATTTTATTTAGGGTTAAAAGCCATAATTAGCCTTATTAAGAAAATTACATGATTTCATACATCAACATGACCATAACTGACATCATATGCATTATAAACATAATTATGAATCTACTGACATTTTTCCATAATTTTATATCATTATTTGATATTTATTACTCATTAAACAAGCATTATACATCTTACATGATATCACTGAGATTAATGCCTCAAAAGCCTGATATTATTTCTTCATTGTGTTCTACTAATTTTTTTGAACGTTTTGGTACCTTGTTTGTATTTTTCTGAGATTCTTACTAATTTCTATGAATTATTGAAGTTCTGAGCATTTGGGATATAATTACCTCACCGACCAATCGCAGGATGCCACATGTCCTCCAGGGTTGCGGCTCATCTTATTGTGCTTGGTTTCAGTTCAGCGCCTAGCTCCTGAGTTGACTAGGCTTGCCGACTCTTGACCTAGACCCGATCCGCTATCCCTGGTCTCTTCTTTCTCAAATTGCGTTTAGACGCGGACGCCCGCCTCCCCAGTTCTCAGTATGCGCCGCTGCACAAAACTGCTCCGACGAGCAAGGGCTCGGGCTCGAGTGCTCCACGTCGGCTCTTCATGCCGCTAACAGCTTTGAGGTCCCCTCGCTGACCTCCACGGCTATTCGCCTCCCTAGGTTTGGCTGTGAAGCTCCTTCTCCACTAGGGCGTCGCCGCCTGGCCTTGATTGCAGCGGGACAAAGAGGCAAGTGACCTCTTCTCATCTTCACGCCAGACTGAAGCTTCAAAAAGCTTCATAGGGTCTGCGTGAACTCGACCCTTGCCTTCGCTAGCGGTGAGCAGCTCTCCCAACAGGTCTTCGATCTCCCAGTTCATGGGCGACTGACCTGAGTTGGTCGGCCATGGAAGCAACCCATTTGAGGCCATGCGCTCAAGCGTGGATGATTCCCCAGGCCTTCACATTGATCCTCCCTTCTTCCTCTTCCTCCAGTCTGCCTTATATCCCCTTACTCCTCTTCTTCACACCACATGTACCACCCGATGGAGACGCAGTGAGGACAGGAAGGTAGAACTCTCTCGTCTCCTCACGATAGGGTACAAAAGAAGGGTCAAGTGACTCATCTCAGTGAGCCAAGATGAACTCCTCAGTTGGTTCTCACCCACATCCCATGATTAGCGAGCACCATGACATCGTGGTCCAAGCCTACGGTCAAGGAGGTAACCACAAGGTTAGGGACAACGCGGGGATCCTTGATCTTCAATCTAATGGTCTGAGTGAGTCCCTCACTTGAGCCCATCTGTGACTCATTCAAACTAACGGTCCCAGCCGCCATATCAAATATGGACGACCAAGATTCGGCCACATAAGCCCAGCCCAGACCAAGGGGCGTGCAGCACTTGTTGTAATCAACAACTTAGGCTAAACAACACCAATAATGCACATTATTTCACCAATTTCAAACCTTAATAACTTCCTCTAGGAACCTCCAATTGCCACCAAATTTTCGCCATATCTTCCTCACTACTCAAGGTACTTGTACACAAATTTATTGCCAAAACTCAATTGTTAGACCATTCAATTAAATTCCTCAAATAAGCATAACTTATGGATCCAAATCATTATACAAACCTCAATCAACACTCCATCTTTACTAAAACACTTGGGATTCTCAAAACAACTCAACATGCATGACTTCACTTGTGTTATTGGACATTTTAGGATTCCAAAAGTCCACTCCATCACAGTCGCAGCCCATGATCAGGACAGCCAATACAATGCCCGGCCATGACGGCGCCGTGGGTCTGCTGTGCCGTTCGTCTGCAAGATCGACTCGTTCATGTTGTGAGACCGAGCCACCAGCCCTGTGCTGGCCTCCATTGATGCTATTGGCCCTGCATCTTCTCCATCGATGGAGGAGCCATGACACCGACGAGATGTGCTGCAGGCAGTGAAGAAAAAGCTGACGGAATGTGGAAGCGTGATGGCTGTTGTGGTATACTCTAACAAAGCATCCACGGACGTGCTATACTCTAATGCCAAGGAGAACCAGGACACTCCTCGCTTGGATCGCAAAGCAAGGTGTCAGACTACCTTGATCTGGCAAAGTTTCAATTTTGCGTAAGCTGGCATACGACAGATAATCATTATCTGGAGCACTCCCGTGATCAGTTTCAGATAGGAACAAATCCGTTAAAGTACTAATCTCTATTCTAAGTATTCTTTCAATTTTCATTTGCTGCCGGGTAATCCTTATTTAACCACACTAACTATACGCATTTCTGGAGACTGATTGGTACGTACTGATTTGTAAGCTAATTGGAATTTTCCTCATGTTAAAAGAGAAAGTCAATCATTCTAAGCAAGTCAATCACTAATGACCGACGCAAATATTAGAAGAGACCAACATTACAATACTGGATATTAGTTTGTAAGTAGCAGAATCCACTTTCGGGTCGGGTCAGACATACACTTTTCGGGTCGGGTTTTCTCATACCATGTACTTACGGATATTTTTGGGTTCGAGTTTTTACGGGTCAGGTGGGGGTTGGGTCGAGTTTGTAAAAACCCAGCCCGTTGCCATGCCTAATCTTCTCCACTAAAAAAGGTATAGCTATAATATCCAATTAGTTTGAAACTTTTCATCTAGACTAATTAGGATCCACATAATCCAATATTGGGCTTAGATTTATCTAAGATTATCTTGTATTACTTTTTGCACAATGAGAGTTTAGCTCAATTATCTCCATAATTATTATTATATATCAACATTATCCATAATATTTATGATTGAGAGTTCTAATTCCCTCTAATTATCACCATCACACACACACACACACACACACACACACACACACATATATATATATATATATATATATATATATATATATTAGATTATATTGCATAAGAAAAAAATATTTTAATCAATTTCTCATTATGTCCATAAATTTCAACATTAACTCAAAATAATGGAACATTAGTTAATTTCACTTACATTATTGTCACATTATATTTAGTATTCACATTAGTATCCACATGAAACATTCACTTAGACTTATTCACATTAGATTACTAATTATACACATTTAGTCATTATATGTGTATTACTGAACAAGGTGAAACGCATTACAAATTAATGAACTGATTTTCATATCAAGCAATGATTAGGTGATTAGGTCTAATATATGTGTATTGATACATGTTATGTGATTATGGCACCTAGTGTCACTAATGTATCATGAATGTAGCCAAGAATGTACATGTTAGGGTTATATGATATTAGACTTGATTGTAGCTACAGGAACAACAAAGATAAATGAGCTTCAATTTTCAATCAAGAATCCTCTTGTTCTAAGGCTAGGAGGTCATGTAATAATTGCAACAAAATTGGTCATTATTTCACATATTTTCCTCTTAGATAAGCACCCAAGAGTAATAGGACTTGGGTTGCTAAGCTAATCCCTTCGGACCCAAAAATATGATTGGGGACCATTTCATCTTTCTTCTTGTAGGTCAAGTGCAATTGGATTGACATGAGCTATTGATTTGCAAATTAACTTCTCAATCCACATAAAATAAGAAAGGTGAGATGTGTATGGGGTGAAAACAAGTGGAAAAGAAATGGTAAGAACAGAGATAATGTTATTCTTACTCATATCCAATCATAGTGTGCTTTTGCCAAGTTAGTAAGCACTATACATATGGTTTTTGAGTCAAAATTGATATATTGTGATTCTCATCACTTTCTTGCTCAAAAATTGTTCATGATGCTTCCATAATACATTACTAACTCACTTATACGTATTTGGATATAGTTTACATTTTTACCATGCATCTGGATATATTTTTCTAAAATATATGTATTTTATTGACAACAGTTGTTGTCGGCCGAGTTTGTCCTGTAAGAAACTAGGCCGACAAGTACCAACATGTGTTGCCAACAACTGTTGTCGGTCGAGAAGTTTATCCCAGAAACTTGACCAACCACAGTTTGCACAAAATACACAGTTGGATTTTTGGATGAGAATTTCCCTCTCAACTAGACTTTCTCAACCAATAGCCTTATTCTATGGCACTCCTCTTGGTACCTTTATATGTGATTATTACCATAATTTAAATTCCCTATCTTTCTTACAACTCTATCTCTTTAATTTCTCTAAATTGGTATCTTCATATCTTGCAATTATCTATCTTGAGTTGTTTTACAAGTTTTTATGATGATCTCTTTGGATCTCTTAGTTTTGTCTTAAAATGGCTTCCATTGTGCTCTAACTTGCTACATATATCTAGTTGTATGTCTTGTTTTGATACAACCTTGAGTTTCTTAGTGGTAATCATCTTTTGGTATTGATGCATGTTTTCTAGTGAGTAATATCCTTTCATGCTTCTAAAACTTCCAATCTTTTTATTTGGATATTCCTCTACATCTATTCATAACTTGTTCTTTAACTTGTGCATCTCATGCTATGATCTAGATCCTACTAACTTGTGCATCTCATGCTATGATCTAGATCCTACTAGTAGTCCTAACTTGTGATATCATGTACTAGTAGTTCATATACTTGTAGTTCTAGCCTTGTTCATCTTTTGATCAAGTGGTATTCAAATATATGCTATGCTTGTATCTTGTTTCATACAAACTCAAGCTTGTTCCTTAAATTACATATCTATTATCTTGAGTTACTTGCTTTCATAGACTTATCTTGGTTATTTTCTATAACTACATCTAGATTTGTTCCAATACATGTCTTGATTTGCTTTATATACATTTCTCAGAAAAGCAATAGTTTTTGCTCTTCTACTCCCCTTTCTAACTTTTGGTATCTCCTTATTCTAATATGTTTCATGATATCTCTTCAAACCCCTAATTTTTGAAATGACAAAGGTGTATAAGGCATGTCTTGTTTATGTAATATGGGGAGAAGGCATGTATAGGGAGAAGGCATGTCTTATGTTTAAGGGAGAAGACATATATGTAGAACATATATGAGTAGAAGACATAGTTCCTATAAATGATGTGAAAGCTAACCATACATGATAAATAACATCAATTGAGGGGGAGTATGAGAACTCCATGAGAATCAATTGAGGGGGAGAATTTGACCTCAATTTTATTGAAACCCCTATGATTTAATCAAAAGCTTTCAATACATTTATGTAATGGTTTTTCATCTTCAAAAAGGGGGAGAATGTTGACTCAAGGTGAATGTTGACTAATCCCTTATTTTGATGATGACTAACCATTCCACTTATTTATGTCTAATGCTTCTACTTGATTGATTTTAGATTAGGTATAAAAACACTTCAAATGCCCTAAGTTGCACAACCTAACTTGGAGAAAAAGACAAGTCAAATCAATACAAGTGCACTTTTGTGAAATATGATGTAAAATCATAGAATCATGTTTTAAATCACTTGTAATGATTTTATGACTTGTAATTAAGCTTAGAAAAAACCAGGAGCACTTAAATCGAATATTTAAGCACTTTAATGATATTTTCCAAAATACATCATATGGTGCCTATTCGGTCGAGTTTCTTATGTGACAAACTCGACTGACACCCTTGATGCATTTTGAGAATGTCCAAGTTCGGTCAAGTGTCCAAAACATATCCATTGGAGTGTTGCAAAACTCAAAAAATATCCGTTGCAACACCTCCATCGGCTAGTATTCATCCTTAAGTGTTTCTACTGGCTAGTAGGCGTCCCCAACTACGAATAGGACTCCAGAATTCATCCCATGGTTAGCCAAGCACTATAAAGGTCCCTATATTTTAGTTTAGTACCTCAAAGATCCTCCTTCAACTCTCTAAGATTAATCACTTGCTACCTCCATTAGAGTGAGTAGAGATTTGTAAGAGATCTAGTCATGCATGTATATCTTGTGAGGCTCCTATTTCCTCCACCTCCCAATCTCTCATTTCTACCGTGAAGATGAAGATAAAGATTCTCTCTCTTTTCTATGAGAGGTGAATAAGAAGAAGGGAAGGCATCCCTTGGTAAACGCTTCTCCTTGGAGAAGGAGAAGTCAAAGGTGGAAGATCCAAGAAGAGTGGGTAATTCCTCTAACGATGAAGACTTGTGGAAGAGTGGGTAAGTCCTTGCTGAAGGCAAAAGACTCAATGCAAAGTGGGTAAGTCCTTGGTGAGCTTGAAGACTTGGTCTTGGATAGGTAAGTACTTTGGTAGGTTTTTGGATCCCTTCTCCTTAAAGGGAAGGTTGGGTATCCTTGGCCATGAAAAGGAAGGTCATATATTGTATGTATTATCAAAATCCTTGGTAAATATATTCCGAACCGAACCCCCAAAAAAAGGGGTGAAAAGTACACCTAGACACATACATGCATGTGACTACCACTTACATAAGAACTTAGGATTTATACAAGATCCCAATTTCTTCTAACTATTACATTCATGACCCCAATTTTGCATTTAAGAGCCCCATACATAATTTTAATTTAACTCTCCAATTTGTGAAACAAGACAAGTTCATCCTTAGCTTTGGCGCCAATTCATCTAGAGTTCCTCTCTGCCCACAACTTGTGGACACAAATAGTGAGACACCATACGGAGAAGGTCTTATTTCCCTCTTGTATGCCATTAACTTCTTTCAAGGACGTCCACAGGTTGTAACAGCTCCTCATTTGCATCTTGAGTCTAGATCGTCCCCACAAGTATTTCAAGTACTTACAGGATCCAAATAAGTGTCTGACTGAATTAACATGTTCCATGAACAGCCAGCATGCTGTGTCCACATCAAGTTTCCATCTTTGAACTTTCTCCAGTGTGGGAAGAAGATCACTATAGGCTTGGAAATATGTAAGGCTCCATCTAGGGACATGAAGGGGTAACCAAAGATGATCTATCCATTTATCATTCTCTCTTTTTTATCTACAGATCTCCCAGGGATCACCTTCCAGCTTCCACCTGTGCCAGACCTCCACCATTCTTCTCCATGTAGTAGAGTACCCCCATCTGTGCTTCAGTTTGATGTGGAGTTCATTCTTGTAGCATTTTTTCATCCATTGTGCCCAAGGCGATTCATTGTTGAGTAGTTTTTCAATCTATCTCATTGTGTACATATCAACAAGTTGGGTTAGATCATGTGTACCCAAACCTCCTTCATCCAGCGGGAAAGAAAGCTTCCCCCAACCCATAGGGTGGACAGCAGAACCCCATAGGAAATCTGATAGCATGATCTCCATCCTATGAAGAACTGAGGTTGGGATCTCCCCTTGTGTCATCCAGAATCTTATCAGTCCCACTACAACACTTTTTAGCAGAATAAGGTGACCTGCCATCGCCATCTTGGAACCCGACCACTTGTTGATCATATCTTTGAGCCTGTCGAGACAGTCATGGAAATGTTTCCTCCTTGAGTTCCCCCGAGCAAGGGGGAAACCTCAGTACTTCGTGGGAAGCTCCCCTTCTTGGATACCAATGCTCTCCAAGAGTTCCTCCTTCTTCTTAGATGATTTGGAGAAGTAAATGTGTGACTTATTTTCACTCAACTTCATACCTGAAATGACCCCAAACCGATCTAGTAGAGATTTGAGGTTAGCAAGAGACCCCGTACGCCCTTATAAAAAAACAAAAATATCTTCTGCAAAGAGAAAATGAGTCGTGACCTTTGTGTTTCGGATTGTATAGGGTTTAATCATCTTCATCAATGAGCTCTCATCTATCATCTTTGCTAGTCCTTCCATTGGTATAGTAAATAATAGTGGAGAGAGTGGATCTCCCTAGCGGAGTCCATTGGCACTGGTGAAGAATCCCTCTGAGGACCCATTGATCAACAACGAGAAGGAAGTAGATGTGACACATTGCTTGACCATCCAAATCCATCCCTCACTGAACCCAAGACCCTTTAAACATGACCAGAGGTAGTTCCAGTTTACGGAGTCATAATCTTTAGTTATATCCAATTTGAGACAAGCAGAAGGAGTGCTAAGTTTAACATTTAAGTTAAGAGTAAACTCCACAGAAAGCATCACACAATCATCAATAGTCCTAAATCTGGCAAAGGCAGCTTGATTGGGTGAAATTATCCTAGGCAAGACATTGGACAACCTCATGATAATGATCTTGGTGATCGAATTATAAAGAATTGAGCAGTAGGAAATAGGATGAAAATCTGCAGGAGTAGATATGATGTCCTTAGGAATTAGAGCAAGAAACACATGGTTTACTTGCTTAACCATGCTACCTCCATGAAAGAAGCATTTGATAGCTTATACTAGATCATATTTAATAATTGTCCAATTCTCTCTGAAGAAGAACATGTTAAAACCATCTGGTCCCAGACTCTTATCAGCCCCAATACTCCACAGTGCATTCTTTATCTCTTCTTCATCTAGAATCTTGCATAGCATCTCATTATCCTCTACATTAACCACTGGTTACCAGTTGATATGATTGATTTGCAAGACATGGTCTTTGTTATAGACATCACAGAAGAAATTAGTCATTTCCTTGGCAATGTTCTCTTCGTCATCGATGAAATTTCCATCCTGGTCATAGAGCTCCGTTATGGTATTAACAACTTCCCTTCTTTTGACTATGGAATGGTACAACTTTGTGTTTTTATCACCATTTTTGATCCAATTGGATCGAATTCATTTCCAACAGAACTTCTCCTCGGCTAGATCTAGTGCTTTGATTCTGTCCAATGTAACTTTTTCAGCATCAATAAGCTCTTGATCGAGCAAGTTCCATCTCGGAACCTTGGATATGTCATCCAGTCCTTTTTTTTCCTTCTGAAGTAAGTTATTGATGTTCACAAAATTCCTCGACCACTTCTTCAGATCCACTTTGACTTGTTTAAGATACTGGTTGAAGCAGAAGAGAGGGTTACCATGCACTTCCACTTTCCAAGCTTTCTTGATAATATTTGTGCACCCTGGCCATTCTTGCCATAAGTTTAGGAACCTAAATGGTTTATGCTTCTTAGAAATCTCCTTGAGATTCACCTATAAAGCACATTGGTCAGAAAATCAAAATGTAAGGAGTTTTGTCTTTGAACCAGGGAAATAGTCCATCCAGTCATCATTGACAAATGCTGTATCATGCTTACAAGTGATACATTTGGCCTTCTTAGCATTGTTGTGCCAAGTAAATGATTCCTTACCAATAATAGGGATCTCACTGAGGTGAGCTTTTTCAATTGCCTCATTAAAGGAGCTCAGAACCTCCTTCAGAACTTCTTGACCACCTTCCTTCTCCTCCCTCTTCCTAACATTGTTGAAATCGCCAAAAACAAGCCATGTGGTCTTAATTCTTGAAGCAAGGATCTCCAATTTCTCCCAGAGTTCCATTCTCTGACACATGAGGTTTTAGGAATATGCCACTGTAATGGTGATCCGCAAACCTCCTTTATTAATACAGTTAGTTGTAATTTGCTGGTCGTCCATGTCAATTGGGTCGAGATCCCAAGATTTAGGATTCCACCCAATAGACACACAACCATTATTATCATAATCATGGTTAGTCACCCACCTTCAACCACTAGGTAACATCTTAGTAACCAGCGATTTGTAGTGGTCTTTAATTTTAGTCTCAACTAATCCAACAATAGATGCTTGGACTGAGCAAATAACATGTCTCACCTCCCTCCTTTTCTGTGGTTTGCATGAACCGCATACATTAGACATGAAGAAAGTCATCAATGACCCCTAGCAGATGACCGAGTTTTGCGTGTCTCGGGCACTCTAGAGCTACCTCCATATTTCTTAGATCTAGAATCACCCCCTTTTTCTTGGTGGTTCTGGTTTGTCTCCCCCTCAGGATTGGGATACACTCTAGGATTACCTCCAGCTTTCTTGGAGCTCAAATCACCCCTCTTTTCCTAGTGGTTCTGACCCAACTCCTCATCAGAACAGATATTCACAAACCTATTATCAGTTTGAATTCTCTCTAGTTCTTTCTCCTTTCGGGGAGTAGATTGCTTCTCCCCCATATCTTCAATGTCTTTATTTATTTTCCTTCTGTTCACCTCTTTTCACTCTTGTGTTACCTTCTGTTGGGATTTTTTGGCCTCCTTTCTTTCCTCTTCATGCAAAGGACAGTCCTCGCCATCATGGCTAAAGACCTTGCATTCATAGCATCTCTTGGACAGGTACTGGTATTGGATCTTTACCGGAATAGGGTCTTTATGAGGTATATTAACCCATATTTCCTTGGGAGGGTCTTCTTCTACCTCGATCTCCACCAGGGCCTTCTTCTCTCCAAGCGATTCTTGTTGGATGGAACGTAAGTCCACTCATAAGAGTTTTCCTACGCCTGAAGCCACGATCCCAACCGCCTTCTCTGACCAATTGCGTCCCATGCTTGGTATCTTGATCCAAACTGGAAAAGAATTGAACATATCTTTTTGTAAATCATCACCTGTGTGATGATCTTTTACCACCACAAGATGATCATCAACCCACCTAGGTCCCATGTTGATCACCGAAGATTTGTCTTCTTCGTTATTGAATTGGACTAGATAAAACTTATCAGGTTTCGAGTACAAATCAAAACCTCCTTTGGGCTTCCAGACACGTTTGATCCATGCCAGGAAATGATAGTAATACGACCGTTTTCCCATGGTGTACACCGAGATGATGTGTTCCCATGTCTTCTCCATAGCTCCATAGGTTTCCTCATCGATGGTGATGAAGCGTTTCCCATCTTCAATCACCGGAGGGTCGCACATTTGTTTGGTCTTGAACTGCTCCACACTTTCAAAGACTGTAGCCCAGGATTTCTTCAAAGCAGGATCATTAGAATCCCCCATGGTAGCACTCACATAGGTGAGGGTAGGCAGGGGGTGGGGGAAGGTGGCTTCCCCACCGCCAGAGATGGTGGAAGCCTTAAGTCACCGCCTTGATCGCCATAGCTCTATATTAACCCTAGGTGCTATATGTTATATATTGTATGTCTTATAATCGAATATAAGTATGCAATGGTTGCAAAATCTTAGAGCTTGACCTCTCTAGGTAGTGGAATGAGGAGTATGGACCACTCTACATAGCTTGTGTTCTTATGCTGGTTTAAGAGTATTTAGCTCTATTTACCCCCTCTTGAGTTCATCCTAGATCCAACACAACATACCTCAAAGTAAGGACTTCAATAGGTCGAGATGATTTTTATGTATATGGACACAGGTGCATATGACTTCCACAATAGAGATGTTACCACATAGATGACTTCTGTGGAAATGGAGGTTTAGTGGAGGTGACTTCCACTATGGAGAAGAAGTAGTCATGAGGATGATAAAGAGTATGACTTCAACACCTAGAGCACTCAACTTCTTATTTCTAATCGAGGATCTAGATACTCTAACACTATTTTACCATAGATAAGGGAGGATAATATCTTTTTTTGTATCATTGACAAGAGGGATATCATTTATATAGGACTATGGGTTGCTTCCAATACCCATTTACATGGTGTGAGACTAATCCCAATGTACAAGAATTTAGATAGATTTACATACTCAACAAAAGTGAGAAATTATAGTGCCTTGAATGTGATCAATCTACAACTATGCATTGGGATGTTGTGTTGTGGGATCATATTGAGTAAGGTGCATCCTTTCATCCACATGTCTTTTCAAAATTTGATATGAATAGATGAAAAGGGGTGTATTTAAATGTTGTCCTAAATATGGTGGATAAGTTGGATGAGATATTCGAAAGGGGAAAAATATGTTTGATGGCAATGGAGTGCCAAGGATTATTGTGCTTGTAATATTTCTCAATAATGTGATCTTTCTAGATTATGTTTAGTTTGTGGATACTATGGATGTAGTTTTATGTGTGAAGCACAATGAATGAGTTTTGATATTGGTAGTGCCCCATCCTCCAAATCCTTTTGGTTTATGTAATATTTCCCAATTGACCAAATTAGTTTTCTATGAGTCATTTATGTCTCTCAAAAGGAAGTGTCATATAATATTGTATATCCTTTTATGAATATTATAAGGAAGAGGTATGCAGATAAGAAAGCAAGTGACCTATAGGGTAAGTGATAAATTCATCAAGGTACTAGAGTAAGGGTTTGAGATTCCTATAAGAAGATTTTATGTGGAAAATATTCAATGATAAAGTTTAAGCTATTCATAGGAATCTTCTAGGGGAGAGTAGAAGGCCAAGACATTTGTTGGGGAATTTCTCTTCTTGGAAACTATGGTTTGTAGGCTACTTCCTAATTTTATCTTTCCTCCCCATGAGTTGACATAGAATGAAACAAGCTATGTACATTTTTCTCTCTCCACCATCTTCAAATGCTTATATCATCTACTAGACTACTAGAATTAAAAATGTTGGCCATCAGATAAGGCATGAGCGACCCTCCTCTAGATTACTATAAGAGAACAAATTTAATTAAACATAACTCTCCTACCTAGATTTGAGATAGAAATATTTCTTAAAATTCTCAATAAAAAAAGGTCATTGTGTTATTATGTTGCATCTATAGATCAAGAATCACATATGCTAGGAAACAGTCACGCCAAAATGCCAAGTCAACAAAATACTCTAAGATATATTCCTTTTTATCAATTGGCAAAGTGTAAGATTTCTCTCTATGGTGGTGAAGATGGCTTCCACTGGCGTGGGCGACAAGCTGAAGGGTAGGGAGACGACTCCTCGTCAGCCGTCTTCCCCGGATGTTCGCCGGAAGGAAGGGGTGAAGTTCACAGATGTTGATTGTCCCGAGGTGATATTGGCCCCAGCTTTGGCCGGATCTCATTCTCGTCCAAGCTCTCCGCAAACATGGGAGTCAATACACCCGAGAACCCCTGGGAATGCCTTGGATCTGAAGACTACAGAGGTCAAGTTGTTAGACGGGAGATAACTTACCCAGACAAGGAGGCTAAGGAGAATGCAGCAAGATGGAGAAATTGTTTGATGGGTTATGTGATCGACTTCTGGTCGGACGTCCCAACTCTAACAAAATACTTCGACATCATTTGGATTACTAAGAAACCATTTGAGGTATTCGACAGAGGATCATGATTCTTTCTGCTTCGATTCGAGGATGCCACAGATCGGAATTCAACGCTGGAAAGTGAAATCTATGTTAAAGGAAGACCGGTGGTATTCAAGAAATGGGAACCTGGAGATATGCAAGACAGGGTGATCCTCACAGACGTGCCAATCTGGGTGGATATTCATGATCTTCCAATGGAGCTATGGGACGACATGATGCTTAGTAGAATAGGCTCCTATTTGGGTTGTCCGATGAAAATGGATGAGGATACATATAATATGAAGCGGCTGGACATTGCTAGGATTCAGGTGTTAGTGAATAAGAATGGAAGGTTTCCGAGGAATCTAGCTCTATGCAGTGAAGGAGGAAAAGAGCATAAAGTCCGTTTGGAGTACGAATGGATCCCCTACAAGTGCAGAACCTGCGGCTGCTTTGGGCATGACTGTCCGATGAAGCAGGGCAAGAAGAAGCAAAGCTCTGTACTGAGGATTGCTAACAGGAAAGTATGGGAAGAAAAGAAGAATAACGCTGGCAATATATTCGACGTTATTCCTGTTGGTGCGGACAACACTGATCCATCAGTTATAGAGGAAATTATTGACGAAGAAGAGAGAAGAATTGCTGAAGAGGAATTGCATGAAGCTGTACCAGCCATTGAAGACTTGAAACTATCTATAGAAGTTAATGAAGGATTTGAGGTTGAAATCATCAAGGACGCAGGAGTAGCTGCTGCTGAATCGCTCCCTTCTACCCCAAGTGTAGCTGCTGTTTTAATTACTGATTCTCTAGGGAGCAAAATAAGTTCTCAAGCGTCTAGTTCTACAGCTGTTATTCATGGCAACAAAGAACCACCAAAATGTCAGGGCAAGTTGAATGTCAGCATGTATCACAGAGTTGGTAATTCGCAATTTTCACCAATACAAAATGATCTTCACCTTTCTTCTTTAAGTACTGAGGCTGCTATTCCGATTCAAGACGAAGATAAGGCTGAGGCTGTCAGCTCAACAACCAAGGGAGTTAAATGACCTCCATCAGTATTTCCTCTTGGAATGTTCGAGGAATAAGCAATAAAATCCTCAGCGTCCAGGGGAAGTTCACAGAGCAAACAGTGATGTGTTTGGTCTTGTGGAGATGAGGTTGAGAGAGAACAAGATTGTTAAGATGATGAATAGATTTTTCAGTGATTATAGTTGGTCTTCTAACATTAAATCTCATGCTCTTGGTAGGATCATTGTCCTGTGGAAGGAGGATTCATGCACTGTTAATATCCTTGGTGAAAGTGATCAAACTATGCACTTGGAGATCTTAAAAGAAGATTCGAGAATGTTAGTTACTGCTGTGTATGTGCATAATGATGATTATGATAGAACGACGTTATGGAAAGAGTTGGAGAGTTTCAACCAGATGGTTGCTGAGCCTTGGGCTATTTTAGGAGATTTCAATGTTGTTAGAAGGAATGAAGAGAAGATTGGTATACATCCCCCTTCAAGGAAATCTATGGATGATTTCAATGACTTTATGCTTGATAATGGCCTCATTGAGTTGGATCTTAGTGGTCCTTTCTTCACGTGGGATAATCATCAAGATGATGATGATTTTATTACCACCAAGATTGATAAAATTCTGTACAACTCCAGTTTTCTGAATGGTTTTAAGAACTTTCATGGAGAGTGCATCACCAATACAATCAGTGATCATAGAAGGATTCTTCTTGTTATCGGTGATGCTAAGAAGAAAAGGACACTGTTTAGATTCATTAATGGCTGGATGAAACACAAAGAGTTTGATGGTATTCTTAAAGAGGCCTGGAAGCATAACTCGGAGGGTTTTGCTATGTTTAGGCTTTATAGGAAGTTAGAAACTCTTAAGGATAAGCTGAAAGCTTGGAACTGGAAAAGTTTTGGTGATGTATCGATCAATTTAAACATTGCTAAACAAAGGCTTCTGGATGCTCAACGTGATGCTGATATGAATCCCATGGACAAGGAGAAAAGGAAGTATGTCTTAAACCTGAGAAAGGAGGTAAAGGAAGCTGAGCTTATTGAGGAGTCCTTTTGGAGACAAAAATCTCGTATTCAGTGGTTGAAGGAAGGGAAGAAAAACTCTAGTTTCTTTTATTCCACCTTGAGGACGAGAAGAACCAGAAACAATATCAATTGTTTAAACATTGACGGTGTTCTTTGCAGGGATGATATTGCTATTAAGGATTTTATCAAAAAGTTTTATGAGAATTTGTTCTGTAACCATGACAAGGGAAAGGTTTTGGGAGGGACAGTGGAAAGGTCCTAAAATTTCAAAACAACAGGCTGATATGCTGATTGCTCCTATCTCTAGAAGCGAGGTGGATGACATTGTCAAAAATCTAAGTGATGACAAATGTCCTGGTCCTGATGGTTTTAACGGGCATTTCTTTAAACTTTCCTGGTTTACCATTGGTGATGATGTCTACAAGGTGATTCAAGAGTTTTTCTGTAATGATACGTTGATTAGAGAAGCTAACAAGACCTACATTACCTTGCTTCCTAAAGGGGCTGATAATACTTACATTTCTAACTAGAGACCCATTGCTTTTTGTAATGTTTTTTACAAGATCATTTTGAAGCTTCTGGCTAACAGATTGCAGAAAGTTTTACCGTCGATTATTGATGTCAACCAGTGTGCTTTCATCAAAGGCAGGAACATCAAAGATGCTATTTTAACTTCTAATGAAATAATTAGTGACTTTAAAAAGAGTAATAGCCATTTGATGTGTATTCAAGCTGATATCTCAAAGGCTTATGACTCTGTCAGTTGGAAATATCTTTTTTCCATCATGTTCAGAATGGGTTTTCCGATCAAGTGGATTAGATGGATTGAGATCATGTTCCAATCTACCTCCTACCAGGTTCTTGTGAATGGTGAAGCTACTTCTCTGATTTTTCCCTCGAATGGGGTCAGACAGGGAGATCCCATTGCTCCATACTTGTTTGTTATTGTCATGCAGGGTTTTACGGAGATGATGAAGGAGTACTATAAGGCGGATAATATTCATCCTATTAAGGCCTCGAAGAATCTAGATTGTTCCCATTTGATTTTTGCTGACGATTTAATGATCTTCTCCAAAGCTGATTATATTAGTGTCACTGGTATTGGGAAGATTCTTCAAAACTTTAGTGAGTCTTCTGGTCTCAAGATAAATCTCCAGAAAAGTATGATTTACTTGAGTAATAAGAGAGACAATGAGCTTGCTAATAGACTTGGTATGAAAGTTGGGAATTTGGATGACTCCAAATATCTTGGACTACCTTTGTTTACAGGGAAGTTAAATAAAAATCTCTGTTTGGGCTTGGTGGATAAAGTCAAGAGGAAGCTGGATTGTTGGAAATCTAATACGCTTTCTTTAGCTGGCAGACTTGAATTGGTTAAGTCCACTCTTTCAACTATGCATCTTTATTGGGTCTTCTCCTTTCCTATTCCCTGTTCTATTCTGGACAAGATTGATGAGATATGTAGGAACTTTTTATGGGGTCAATCTGAAAAAAAGCACAATCTTCATATGGTTAAATGGGACATTGTTACTTTGCCTAAATCCGAAGGTGGTTTAGGGCTTAGGAAAAGTAAGGAAGTTGCTAGAGCATGTCTTATGTTAAACGCTTAGAACATAGCTAGCAAGAAAGATTCCTTGTGGATTAAATGGATCAGTGAGAAATATTTCAAAAAAGAATCTTACTGGAGTATTGAACCTTCTCCCAATTTCTCTTGGATGTTCAATTCTGTCATTCATATTAGGGAACAGTTGAGACCTTTGTTTTCGATTAGTATTGGCTCTGGGGAAAACATTAAAACCTGGTTGGACCCTTGGGTTAAAGGGAACTTTCTTCGTGACTATGTGGACAGCAGTATGCTTATCAGATCTGGGATTCCGCGTGACTCTAAGCTTTCTAGTATTATTAAAGACAATCAGTGGTCTATTGCTAAATCCAGGGTGTCTAATGATATCCTTAATATTATCTCGGATATTCCTATCTCTAATTCCTCTATTGACTCTTTCTTTCTTAATGGGTCAAGGATTGTGAAGTTGAATCTCATTTGGGATCTGATTAGAAAGGAAGGCACTGAAGATGATATTTATGACTGGATTTGGAAGTCTAAAGGGAGCATGAATAGCAAGTTCCATGTGTGGAAAGCTGCCCTTAATAAATTACCCACTTCAGATTATGCTAGAAGAAGAGGGATCTCTGTGGTTTCGATTTGCTTTCTTTGTATGAATGATTATGAGGACACTCACCATATCTGTTTTAGCTGTCAATTCACGAAAGATCTGTGGTCTAAGGCTTATAATGATAATCATATTGAGGGTATTCCCTGCAATTGGAATGATGTTGTGAATCTTAAGTCTTCTTCGGCCAGGACTTTTATCCTATTCATCTTATATCAGGTTTGGATGGAGAGGAATAGAAGGGTCCATGACAACAAGATTAGTTCCTCGGATCAGATTTGGAGGATGATTGTGAATGATTCTGAGATGATGGTTTAGTTTTGTGTTGCTTGGTGATCGAGTTTCTGGTGGATGTGTTTTCTTTGATCTTCCTGTTCCTGGAGTGCCTGATCCTGTTCCTTACCTGCTGTGTTCTATGATGTTGTTTGTTTTGTGGATTGTTGTGCTGGTTGGTCGATGGATATTTTCTCTGGTTTTGTGCTGCTGCTGCTGGTTGTTTGATGGATGTAGTAGTATGCTCTGGCTTTGTGCTGTTGCTGGCTTGTCTCCAGTTAGGTCTGGACGAGAGGGTCGAGTCACCACTCCGGCAGTGAGTGTCGACGCTCCCCTCTTTTGTCCTTCTTCCGCTGAATGCTATCTTTTATCTGGTGATCTGTTGGTGGTCCTGGGTTTTGAAGGTGATGGTCAAGTCCCCACTCAGAGAGTGTCGACGCTCCCCTCTTCCTTCTTTGTTTTTCTGGCTGGTTTCAGTTGTTGTCTGGACGAGAGGGTCGAGTCACCACTCCGGCGGTGAGTGTCGATGCTCCCCTCTTCTGTTCCCTTGATCTGATGTGGGATTGGGTTCATATGTCTATCTGCTGGAGGTTCTGGTTGCTCTTTGCTGGAAGGAGATGGTCGAGTCCCCACTCTGCGGAGTGTCGACGCTCCCCTCTCCCTTGTTGTTATGACCGAGCTGTTGCAGGTTGTTTTTTGGCTGGGTTTCTATTTTGGCTGGGTTTCTGAAGATGTTGGAGTCTGTCACGGCTGAGCTAGAGATGTTGTTGTTCTTTGATGGAGCTTTTCTGATGATGATATCCTCTGTTCTCTCTATGTTCTGATCTATTGGGGCTGGGCGGTTGTCTCCTGTGGAGTTTTTAGTTCCTGCCTTGTCGTGGAGAAGGTCTTTTTCTCCCCTCTCATAGCTAGCTTCAGTTGTTGTGATGGTTGAGTGTGCCCGGTTGGTTGCTGCTCTATGCTGCTTGCTGCAGGAGTTTATGCTGATCTATAGTGTGCCTGTCATGGAGTTTGGTTGTCCTTGTGGGTGGTTTTTTTGGCTGTAGTTTTCTAGTGGACTCTGTTATTTTTTTAGGCTCTTTTCTTTCTTTTGTTTCTTCTCTATCTTCAGTTTTGAAGATGGACTCTTTGTAAAGAAACTTTGGAAAAATACAAAAAAAGCAACACGAGTTTTCGACCGACAAAAAAAAAAGATTTCTCTCTATGAAAAAATATTCAGGTGCATTGACCTTTTTCTTGTATTTTAGAACAATACTCAAGATAATGTATTAGTCCACAAAACTTTAGAAGATCATCTTTCTCAAGGAATGATTGCAATGATGGGTTGTTTTTCATGGTTACCATTTTATTAAAGAAAATGATAATGTAAAAGTTTAAGGTTTTAATTGAAAAGTTCATATATTAATTAGGAATTTTAGTAAATTATACTCTCACTATTCTCAAAGAGTTATTTGACTAGACTATTAGTCTAAAAAGTTACAATGAACGAATTTCTAGTGGGCTAAGATCAACATCTTATCAACTGATGATTCAATTTGGTAGGTAGCCCATTAATCAACTAATTAGGTAAATTATATTTTCAAATTTCATCACATGAAGATTTTGCATATGTGAGTGAACAACCTGTACCAAATTCCATCTTATGGAATCTCCATCTGCATGCCTCTAGGATCTTGATCCTACTATTATTACCTAATTACTCTAGGCCTAAATGCCTCATTGTAAAATTATGTTTCACATTTTGGAATCCTCACACATCTACCTCACACATCACCAAGATAGACTATGGGGCCTACTTTAAATTCCATGTTTATGGCCTCCCAACATAGTTGTTCAAAGATAATTAGGTGATTAAGGTTATATTGGGCTTCCTACCTTACATGCGTGAATGGAATATGACTGTTGAAATCTTCATACATAGCAACTACCAAGGAAAATACATTGATGTGGATATTATATATCTCTAGAATCTTAGGTTAAAGATAGAGGTGAAATGAGATAAAGAAAACTTAATAGAAACTTACTTGACCTTTAAATTATACCATAATATTATATCATAATATAAGTAAAATAGACAAGGGAGACTGACATAATGAGCAAGAATAAATTAACACAACTATGTACAATGTATCTAGCTTATGATTTTGTAGTTCCACAACCAAGTAGTCTTACATACTTGGATTTCTTCACTTAGAGAAGTGCCTTATACTACCACCATACAAACTCACAAAAAGCAGTATATGTTTGGAAAAAGAGTAACTATCTAAGTTTTTAGGAAAGCATACAACAAAGTGCACCAAGAGTCTTTCCTACCTTTTCCAAGGGCCATCTTCCCTACACCTTCCTTTGCCAAGGAAGAGATCTAATCATCTTGAGTGGAAAGATATGGGAAGAGAGAGAGAGAAAGATGAAATCCTCACAAATTGTAATTAGGGTTAATTGTCTAGAAGTATTCTTACCAAGTAAAACTTAAGAAGTAATAATATCAAGGTGGTGATTAGGGAAAAAAATGAAAACTATTGCGTACAAGTCACTTTGTAACTTGGGAAGATACAAATGATTTATATATATATTGTTTTAGGTGCCTACTATCTAGTAAACTTTATTGGGTTGAACTCTATCCATTTTAGGGAGTAGTTGGGATTTAAAGGATATACTTTTACCCATCTCACCCCTAATATTGCAAGTTTAGCTATATAAAAAGATAAATGCAAAGTACGGTCAGTTGGAGATTACAGAAAAATGTACTATCAATGCGTATCCATTAGTGTAATGACCTCGCTTCCCGGTAACCCCCAATTAAGGAAGACCAAGAAGTCAGATTCGTTATCCCAAAACAGGATCAATGGTTTTGCAAATAATAAAAAATAATTAATAAATTCTACCACAACTAAGCTTGAAATAGGATAAAACTTTCTTTTCTCATACCTTGCAAAATATAGGATTTGAGGTAATTTACCCAGATGAGAACCATCTATCTACAATCCTCCAATTCTTTATTAGGCTTGTTCCATCAATGTCACTTTAAAGGAATATCCATTTTCTGATAAACCTAAAACTCTGACAAACAAAAGCCAGTAAGTATAATAAATTATATTGGTATGTGGGGGAAACAAAATTTTGCATTTAATTGTAACAACATATTGCAAGAAATTATGATTTAACAAAACAAACTTTACGTTTTGAACATAACTACTCAATCCTTACATACCCTAGCCTCTGTGTTGTCACTGCAGTGGACATGGATACTACCTCTCATATGGTAGATCTCAACTAACCCCCATGATCCTACCTTACAGGTAGATAAATACATAGGGTCGTGGAGTTGTATGGTTCTACCCAAGGGTATATCAACACACACTACAAGAAACCAAGACATTAACGACCAAAGTAGTGACAACATAATTAGTTTATCGTAATTGTTACCCTAATCGTGACCACACATTTTTATGGTCGATATTAGTATGGTTAATAACAGCCAAATATATAAGTTGTCATAAATATGATGTATATTCTGTCGCTAAAAAAATTCTCCCTCCAGTCCCACCCCCGCCAACGCCACCCCCCCCACGCGACCCGGGAACTGATGCCCGATCCCTGCGGCGGCAAAGACCGCCCAACTCCCACATTATCCCACTCCACCGATAATTCCCACACTTGCCAACCCACGAGCAGAGAGATCCTTGGCTCTCTACGCAGACAATCCAACTGATTTCACACTAGGTTTGCCTGCTAGCTAGCTAACTCCCAAGCTCTCCTCTTCGGCGATGATGATCAGGGCAATCTAGTACTTCCGGCGGCCGATCAAGGGTGACCTAGAGCAGTGCGCCAGGCATCACAGCGACGCCATAACCCCGATCTAGAACCAGAGGCGAGTGTCAACCTAGATAGGAGCTGGTGATTGATCTGTAGGAGGAACAAAAAGGTATGCGACCATCATTCTACTCCACTCCCACAGTCATGTCTTCCGAACTCATCTATTCCCTACTTCTTCTATTTCTCTCTGCTTTGTGCAGTAACATCCTGTGGCCCTCTATTTCTCTCTGCTCCGTGCAGTAACAGCCTATGGCCCTAGGCGAACCAAGGTAGGATAAAGGACTGTGGACCCAAAGGCAAGAGGCGAGGTGATCTCTACGGACCCAAGACGATCGAACTAATGTTTGCTTCAAATGCTGTAGGAGGGTATGCGATTTTCTTTTTTTCTATGTGGGTTACCTATAGCTTCAGAATGTCTCCTCTAGCTCCATGAGCTAGGGTACCATGTTCAATTTGAGCTTGTCCTACCACTCGGCAAATCAGGAGCTGAGAAGCCTGTAATTAGATATGAAGATCACCTTCCTTTGAATCTGTGCACACATAGTCGCTTTATTTATGGATTTCATAGAACCACATTCACCTTGTACCATCCCTCCATGACCGTCTAATGAGGGAGAACTACTTGGAAGAACCCCCACTGCTGACAGCACAACATACAAAATCAAAAATACTGGTAGGATTTCTATAAAGTCTATGAAAATATATTAGAATTATATGATGTTAAATATCATTTTACTAACTTGTAACGATGGTGTAGTTATGAGTCATAAGATCTCAAATCAAAGTAAAACTAATATCACATTTAATTTATATGACACAAATGGTAGTTTGGAATTTATTAATACACAACGTAACTACTTCTGTTTAAGGATAAAATATAAAACGATGTGTAGGGAAACATTAATTTTAAATCTCATATGCATGAGTTTTGCATTATATTTTTTTATGTAAGTGGATATGATAACAACCTTGATCGCCCTCTAACTGTTTTGTTCCTAGTTAAGTAACCTCAAGTTGACAGTATACTTATCCAAATCGTGTGATAGCATGGGGGTGTAGTTGAAGAGGGCGATTAGGTTCCTAGTTTCATAAACATATCCTTTATCCCCATTTTCAGAGAGAGTAATTCAGTAGACAATATTCATGCTTGTCCTTTAACTACATCATCTAGATGCCAAAAATGTGACAATAAGTCAAATACCATAAAATTCACTCGTATATAACACTAAAATTAATGCTAAAACAAATTATGAATGTAAAATAGAATACTTGTAAAAGAAAAATATTGTTGGTTCATCACGATACAACTAGATAGAAAATATGTACATGACAAGGTGGAGTGTCGGCATGTGAGTTTAATATATTAGTCTAGTAAGAATCAAAATTTTAAGTGAAGGTTAAGATGGAGTGAAATCTTTAGGTCATCTTTCACAGTATTAAGCATAGAGACATTTCTAGTTACCACTCGTGTACCACTACATCCATACACTCAATTTGCATTTTCAAACTGTTCCCAACAATTAATATCCTTACATATCGTATGATTAGCCTATATACAGATTTTTAGGTCGTTTTGATACATACGCATCATAGACGTGAAGGCTAAAAAATGATGCTTTGTTAAAAAAAATATACTACGTCAGTTTTGCAGTCAACATATAAGTTCAATGAGTTCAATTTGCTAATAGGCTATTCAAGTAAAAGTACAGAAGTTTCAACAACTGGATTTTTAAAAAAATAACCAAAATATGTAATACAATGTCATAACTAACTCTTGTTTCTTAACTTCACTCATCGTGTGTGGTTTTCTTAGCATAACCCATACCTTCTTCTGTAGATTTATTTTCTTTGCAGCCCTGCTAAGATCTTTAATTGACTTGGCCAGAGGCTTGAGGCTAACAGTACTGCTACTATCAGAAAGAACTTGTTTCAACTCGCCCATGCTTGCCAAAATCCCAACAATGCTGGGGGTATTAATGGCCTGACACCATTTTAAAGTTTAAAGAATGGTTCTCAAACCAAAATCAACATTAGCATGACGCCTGCATCCAACTGAGCATGTGGACAAACTTTTGCCTATTTGTGTCAATGTCAGTGGGTCAGAATGTTGACCCAATGTCAACAAAATCATGGACAGCCTGTCAATGCTTCAGTCATATCATCAAATATCTTTTTTTTACATTTTCGGGCAATCCAACAGCTCGGACAATGGAGGAAACAAATACGAGAATGGTGGGGGAGACATATCTATGGAATGTACAACCGGTTTTTCTAGGAAAATATGTCTACACGCCCCCCACCCCCCCACACAAAAGATGCAATACTCATATGGGATATGACGTTGATCTTAACTCAATTTCTAATTTCTTATCTCACTCCTTTAGACAAATATGATTTTTTTATTAAAGAAAATACTTGTTGGCTAATGTAACACAACTTAAAGACCAGTACGATTAACATCAACAACCCCAAAAGTTGCAGTATTAGAAGCTATCTGTAACGGTAATTTCTTATGTCATATTGGCAACCTGATCGATATCTCTTTGTATTGAAAATATATCCTGCTTATGCTGATGTTACTTGTACGTCATTTAAGGAACTACAGAATCATTTTTTTATATATGGGTTGCCGCAATGCTATTTCACTAAAACTGTATGTATCACTCAGAAATCTTCTCACAATTTTTAGATCCATTTGCATCAATGTTTTGTTGAAGTTTTGTTCGCCAACCTCATCAAAGTTTCCCCAAATTTCCACTTCCAAAATTGATGAAGTCGACCTCCTTGGATTAATAGAGTTCATTGAACCAATTTCTTATGAAGGATTGTGTATAACAACTCTTTTTGAAGCTGATGGATATATACATTATTTAAATTGCATGCTGAGTAGATATGATCCTCGTCGGAACTTATTGATCATGCATGCACCTGCCTTTTTAGCCACAATTTTATTGGATTGGATGATATATATTCCTTTTCTGTACTGAAAAAGTGGAGTGTGATTGTTGTCCGACAAGTTTCTCTAAGGTTATCTGATATACCGAAATCAACTATAAGTAACACTTGTTCTTCAGCGTGTACTCAAAAGTAAAATATTGTGGTCAAAGAACGATGAAATTGCTACCACAAACGGTTTCTCATGAACTTTGATACAGAGTTACAGTCTTAAAATAATGGCAATGATCTCTGAATGTGTCGACTTCCTCTATTTGTATTTATTAACCATACATATCCCTTTCTCAATCTTGCTGATTGAAACTCCTCACTAGCACGATAGGGTAGGTGTGAGTCGTGTGACATCCACCTATATATCTTCCAATTATTTGACTGCATCGCCTCTTCCCCCCTACTCAATTGCATCTATTAATACTTAACCAGTAAGCATCGTTCAAGTAATGGACCCTCTATTTTGGTTATTTTGTGGTCTCCATTTCCTTTCAAGTCATTATCCTTTTGTCCCCTACTAAAATAGATATATGTAGAGGATTGGACAATGCTAACTGGGATTATATTTAGTATATTAACTGGTTCTTACAAGCAGTGTATAGATAGGAGTGTACATCGACTCATGATAACATGATGATCCTACCTCATGGGTAGACCATGTACTAGGTCATCTATCTCATCATCATCAAAGCTACAGAGGAGGACTAGGATCTGAGCTAGTCATCCATGTATACTTATGGTGATAGCCATAGTCACTTTACAGTTGCATGAAATAAAAGACAACCAAGCAATTATTTCCAAGTAACTGACAAAACCTCAGAAATCGCCATGAAACTAGAGCTATTTAGCCATAAGCATAACCACATACCTGTTTTGGAGATCTCAAAGAAGCAATATATCCAAATTCAACTAGAAGTCCAATCAGTCAATCAAGCAAACATTGGTCCTGAAAACATGTATAATGTCTAATTATCACAAACATATCCCAAACAACTCCTTATTGACTTGGGACACCTTTCCAAGGTTTCTAGGTCTCATTAGGATTCATTGTGGCTTCTTAGATCAATTTCTTAAACTTTTTCCTTTTTAGGTCAACAAATCCTAAAATAGTTTTTCTACTCATAAAAACCCTAATTACTCAAATTATCCATATTAAGAGTCTTTTAATCTCAAATTGGATTTGTAACAACTCATATCTATATTATTCATGGATTTGCACAATTATAACCATTAAAAGTCATAATTATCAAAATTAGAGTTTTTAGACCCATTAATGCATATTCATGTACATGGAACTCTAAATTAAGTCAATTATAAATAAAGATTGTCTTTTTAGACGTAATTCTCTCTTTTATTAACAACAAGCTAATATTTTTTCATAACATCCAAAGAACATTATTAGATCTCATTATCATCAACTCTTAGGGTTTTTCATAAATTAAACCATTAAAGATGATAAATTTATACTCTTTTCAAACTAGAAGCATATTTTGATCCTAAACATATTTTTATTGGATTCTACACATTTTTGTGAGCAAAATTCATATATAACATGATCTTATCAGAGTTACCAGTCAATTTCTATAATATTTTCAAAATTAATATAACCTGAGCCAATCATGAGACGCCACGTGTACTTTTTCTTTTCTTTGCTTTTCCTCTCTTTTTGGCTTGCGGATCCCCCTTCAGACCTGCCTAACCAGATACCCAATCCGGATCTCCTCCCTTCTTCGTCCTCACGGATGCCAACGCAGACAGGGAGTCTTGACTCCCCTGCTTCAACGGGAAAACAAGGCACCCTGCCCTTTCAGGCGACGGCCACCCTTTAACCCCCGATTGGTTCGCGAGGGTTCTGAAGAAGAAGAACTTCCCATCCTCTCTTCTCGCCAGGATCCACTGCCCCCTGCGATGATTCCATCTCCGACCGAACAAGCATGAACATGTAGGACAGATCGTCGTCCCCCTGACAGCGAGAAGGAGGAACACATGTTGTGGGTAAAACTGGGTTTCTTGGAGAGGTTTGGAGACTCCTCGACCTACTCTGAGTATGTGAGAGGATGAACATTGGACTTATATAGGTAGGGGGGTAGTTCCCTGCCATTAATGGACCTCCCAATCTAGTTGGGATTTGGAGAAATTTCGATTCCTCACGAAACAATGGAGATCCATAGATGTGTGGGTTCGTTTTGATCTCCCGAAGACATTGGGAGAGTTTCCAGAATTGATCGTGGATTAGAGAGGTAGAAATACAAGAAATTCGATTGGAAATATTGTTCCCAAGTTTCCCCTTTTGGCTCAAGGTTGGTGACGATCAGCCACCGTCAGATCTCAGATCTAATGGCCCATGTTTCATGCGCCCAAAACAACAAATTCCAATTAAATTGGAAAATCGTGACATTTTAATGTATTTCCTTTATCCTTTCCACTTTAGGAGATTTTGTAAAAATCATAACTCTCAAACTGATTATCCAATTAATACCAAATTTTAAAGGAAAGTCCTTGATGACTTTAGCTACTTGTGTGGCATGTTTGGGACTCAATTTCGAAAGTATGAGAGACTTTTCTTCATAAGAAAGTTATCACTTATTAACGCATATTTTATGCATATATTCTCTCTCCTATTCTTTTATATTCCTTATTTGGATTCTTTTTCCCCATAGAAACCTTGTGGATTTGAAATATCATCCATGATGAGTCAATCACACATCTTTCCACATATTTCTCATATTTCATCATCATCTCCAATTTCCTTCTTAATAATGCATTATTTGATTTCTTCTTTTTCTTTTACACATATTGGACTTATTAACATATTATGATCCATGAAATCACATGCATAAAGGAAATATTGCAAAGGAAATCCATTCAATACACATAAATGATACAATTCCCGTAATCATACATTTATTGGGGAAATTGCATTTCCAACTACATGAACCTAAAAATTGGGGTTGTAACTTCCTTCCCCTCTTATAGGAATTTTGCCCTCAAAATTCCACCAAACATACAAACAATGCTGGATAAGATTTTTCCATGTCCATCATGGCTCCCATGTTGCTTCATCCTCTCCATGGTGCGTCCAAAGAACCTTTATCATCTCTATTCTTTATTCCCGAGCTCTCTCCCATCTTGGTATCTCGTACCCTCATAGGTGACTTAGGGTAAGTTAGCCTCCCTTGGAGTTCAATAGGTTTAATGCTCAACACATGGCTCGGGTACCTCACATAGTGCTCTAGATCAGACACGTGGAACACATCATACATAAGATTATCCTAAGGGGTAAGACTAAACATAAGCAACTCCACCAATCCATCTCAAATGGACCCATGTATCGGGGACTCATCTTTCTTAGCTATAACTCAGAGGGGTCATGTTTCATAACACATATTCAGCCACAGTGCATGTCAGTCTTCTTCGCATCAGCTCACGACTCCTGTCGACCATGGGCTTTCTCAGCCATTACTTGATCAAAGCGTCTTCATCTGCCTCCACTATGGTCTCACTGACCTTCATAAGGTCCTCTTGTTGGGTTTTAGGGGAGACATAGAAGGCAGCAGAAAAAAAAATCTTCTCCCAAACCCAAAATAAAGGAATCGCGTCAACGTCTATACAGTAGGAAGGATGGTTTGTAGAGACATACCTTGTCCTGAGGCTTGCTCGGTGACATTACCTTGCGGCTTGTGTGGTCTTCACCTCCGGTCTTGGACGGTGTCTGTGTATCTCCTGGTCTCACAGGGAATGTCGGGATCGACAACTATCCTCTGAGCGGCAGAAGTCTCCCACCTCTATAGTAGTCCACACGGACCACCTGGAACTCCGATCTCCTTGTCCCATAAGGAATCAGAAGGAGTCGTACCCTCCTGTCGGTGTACTAGTCACCAACAAACTATCCTGCAACCAGTTGCCTTTCTGTAGTTTTCTTTCCCTTGTTGTGCCTCCCTTATCAGGTAGCACTTGCTCGAGCTCTCTTGGTTACCACAACCAGAGAGAACGACAACTTTGTAGAGCAATTGGTGTTCTGAGTTGTACTTTGAGAAGCCCCCAATACCCCTATCTATATAGGAGGGTCATGGGATAGGGTTCTCTACCCCGGGCAATGTGGGATTAAAGAAGAAGTAGAAGGGTTTGAGATTTTCCACAAAACAACCAACTATGCCAGATGAACCGATCGTTTCAAGCATGAAACGGTTGGGTGGGGACCTGAGCTGATCGGTTCACACCTGAACCAATAGGATGGGACACCTGAGCCAATCAGTTCAAGCATGAGCCTATCGGTTCGTGGTCCTGATCAGTTCCCGATTGAATTTTCCTCTTTTGTTTCAAATTGATCCAAATACCAATCATTGTTCCAATCAAATTGGACAAGTGAAACGAAAGGAAATTTCTCACCAACTTGAATTTCCCAACTTGTGCTCATTTGGAGCAGTTGAGACGATCGGTTCAACCCTTGAACCGGTCAGTTCAGCCTGTCCTGAGTCGATCGGTTCATCACATGAGACGATCAGTTCATCACATGAGCTGATCGGTTGGGAGTGCATACTATGCAAAATCAGTCAATTGCAGTTTCAATCAACCCGACACTCTATTCAATCGATCCAACACCTTGAACACTATGATATTGAGCTATCAATTGATTGAGTATTTAATTGAACTACTAAAATCCTTTAGTAATCAATCTAAACATCATTTGTGGATAAACTCCTCTTCTAGGTTAAATCCTATGTGTGTGACCCTGCAGGCCCATTTCATGTTGGCAGTGAAAGTCCATAACACTTATGACTTCACAAGCAAAGAGCGGTGCCTAGTCACACATCAGTGCTACCCAAGTGAAATAGAAAGTTGGAGAACAACTTTCAACCCTACAATCCATGAATGGTGTTACAACGAATGTATAATTACTTTGTCACTGATATCCCAAATGAACTCAAGGCATGGAATAGTCATCCTGTCAACGTTCATTCACTTTCTTCATCTCAGAGTAGACTAGAGGAGATATGTATGACATCAATATCACATACTGATTCACACATGCATGCGCACGCCTATCTCAATCCTACTCATCAAGTGGCCATGGATATCAAACTCCCTCAGGAGGGACAAATCCCATATCACTTACCCCTCAAAAGCCCATGTGTCAAAGCCACCCAATCATCACCTTTAACAACCCATGTTTCAGGACTGCGCTTGATGATGTCAAAGTGTACCCAATGACATGTGTTGAGTGTAGTGATTTCAGGTCAAAGAATCACACTCACCACCATCACTGTGAGAACTGACTGTGACTACCATGTCATGGTTCCATGTGTCAAAATCACGGTGGGTCTGTCAGGTACAGTTGTTCTCTAACAAGTACATATGTGTTTGGTTTGATATCTCCATATCACGACTAATGAGATTCTGTCATCAACCAACACCACAATCTAGTCTTGTGTGTCATTGTTGTTTATCTACCTTCCACAATGACATCCGACTAGGGACATAATAAGAATGTACAAACTCTTAGCATTCGTATGATCTCATCGTTCAGGTCCTTAACCTGAAAGCATACGTCATTGAGTACTATCATTCTCTAGACATTCAATCTGTTCGTATCATTATCTCATATGACTGAACCAGAAAGAACTGGAAGCTTGCCTTTGATCTTTATCAAATCAATCTTAATGCATCCCACCAATCATCCCATGATTGGATCTCAGGGCATACATACCAACAGACTCCCACTTGCACTGCGAGCCAATCACCCTTGAATCATATTCATAGTGATCTTCAAACATGTCCCACATGTTACTGTGCTCTAGTGCTTAACATAGTGAGTTATGGCAACACCTTGCCAAAGTCGGTATTAACTGTATGTCTCTCATCTCTTCATTGTATGTCACACGTATGAGATGGAGTTGCCGTAATATGCGATCTAGTATTCCTTTGCTAACCTTTAGCCACATTGCATGACCAAGTACTCCTTACTTGTCATCAATGACCGGAATATCTATGTGTTCATCTCTATGAACTTCCAGATCCATATAGTATCCATTAATGTTCTCTAACACACGAATACTCAGCTTTTCCTTTTAAACGGCTTTATTGGAACGTTTCCATTTATCAACAAACATTCACTTTTATATATCCCATATATATTTTGCGATTAAATTTTTGTCCTTTTTGGAAGTTCGCATCAGTGTAACTCTTTACAGTGAACCCTTATTTACTTCCATAGAACTAGTACTTCTCAAGTACTTATCAAGTTCTCATGGTATTCCAGTAACCCTTACTAGAACTATACATACATCCACTCGTCATGTCCCACATATGAGTTATCAGGATGAGCATATCATATTGTCATGTCCTACACACAAGATGATAAATGCATTTTGTTCTTGCCATGTCCATACATGCAAGATGATGAGATGTTTACATACATGATAAATCCTTATCTATTCTTAGTGTTTCCATTATTCATAAGAATTGGACACTTGGTTCTGGGATACTAACTCCATGTAACATGGATAAGTTTTCTCCCACTGAATCTGTGCATACTGAACCCTTCAGTATAGATTGCCAATGTATGCTCTCTCTTTTCAAGTCAAGATGTTTTCGAGAACTATCTCTATAGATCTTTATTCCTATCTCATAGGAAATGTCTCTATCTTCCCTAATTTCCACTTTGGATTTCCATTCTAGAACATTTCCATTTCACATCAACATGTAGAATGTGAATACGCTCCCACAAAATCACATATCTCTCTTTATCTTTGACATATCAGTCAAACCTTTTGACTATATCATCAAAGTAAAGATCCAGCTCTGAGTTACTTGTACTCAATCATCACATTGATTAGTCCATTGTAACTTATAGACTTCATTTGCATTAATGGATTCATAAATCGTATAGGTTGTGTCACGTACACATCCTTGTCTTATTCCTTATAGGAATGCATTTTTAGTATCCATATGCCAAATCTCTTAGTCATTAAGTTGCAATCAACAAGCATCATCCTTCTAAAAATGTTATCCATGTGTCTTAACGCTTAAGACTCATTCACACTTATGGATTTCATCCCAATGGATTCTACCATCAAGGTCATTCCTTATGGTTCACATGGAAGTCATTTAGGATGTAATGGTCATAAACCATAACTCAAAATCTGGTTCCTCAATATCATTTAGATTGTTGACTCATCATATGACCAACTCATCATATAGATATTTGAGGTGTATCTGTTAAGGAATTTGAGAACTCATAACACTTTGTGATTCTTAATATCCTTTATTAGTGTAGGGTATTCTTTATTTAAGAAAAACTTAGTTATTTGATAATCATCCTCTAACTCCTTAGAGTATGAATCCTTTTGATTTGACATCACCATGCCTTAATCATGAGTTCACTATGATACACTATCATAATCACTCATAAGGATCTCAAACATTTGGTCCAAGTATTTCATTCATTGATCTCATCAAGAATTAACACTTTACCAAATCCGTACTTCATCTATGATATATTCTTGAACACTTCAAGATATACATATTGGTATTTCTTCTAAACATTTTTTGAAGTACTAGCATTAACTCTAATAGGTATGTAAATACATCACATGTATTATACCTAATAGGATAATCATTCTCCCACTACCACTAGTGTAGATTGATTAATCATGTCTAAGAGATTCATGTCTCTTACTGGTTCTCTAACCAAAAGAGTCTAGATTTATCCATCATATGGAAACTAGAAATGAATTTCTCATGATTTATGCTAATTTGATTGTTTGAGTTATCAATAGCATTTAGGTATCATTTTATCTTATGCATACCAAGTACCAAAAGATAAACAAGGCATTGCCTCAAAGATCATATCTTTGAAACATCAACTATATTGATAGTCATCTTGTCACTACAAGATGCAACAATAAAGTGTTTCTATTAGCAAATTGAAATAGCAGTTCTCAACTCTATTCCGTGCCCTTTAGGCTGAAATAAACTGAAAGGTACTCCTATCTATGGCAGAAACACTTGCTCCAATGATGGGTGCTCCTTTCTTGGTCCTTTTGTAAAGGCCATCACTTCTTTGTAGATCTTACATATCATATATGTTAGATCTCCATCTTGGTATCATATACCTCAGAAGCGGTTCATTTCATGATACCTTAGGTGGAGATATCCATCCCCTCCTTCTTGTTTTGTTCTTATAGATATAGAGGGAAATTCCCTCGTTCACCCTCCCATGTGCCTTGAGGTTGAAGATGACTTGGGCTACTGGCTAGCATCAGAACCCTTCTTAGCTTTGCCCTTGCCCTTGCCCTTGGCCTTGGACCTGCCTTTCTTTCTATTGATCAGCATCACATACTTAGGCTTGTCCTTCTTCATATGTGCCTCAAGTCTAAAGATGGCTTGGATTACTGGCTAGCATCAGAATGCTTCTTTGCTTTGCCCTTGTCCTTGCCTTTGAGACTTACCCTTCATCAATCACATTAAAGATTAGGGTTTGTCTTTCTTCATCTTTGCCTCTACTATCCTCAACATGTCCAACAACTCTGTCAACACTTGTTAAGGTTGTTCATGTTGTAGTTCATCATGAACTGTATGATTCTCACAACATTTGTAGTATCATACCAGTACCTAACTTTTGGCTCAGAGGAAATCCTAGTCTAGTCATACCCAATCACATTGAGTGTGTGAATACCTACTGGATCTTCTTCTGTCATGACATACTAGGATAGTGTCTTGGAGACATCAATGTCTCATGTTGTCTCTGCAACTCATAGTTTAGAGAACACAACATTAAGCACTCCACATCAATGGCATCTTTGGTATGCTTCCATAAGCATCCTTTTAAGCCATTGGTGTGGTGGGATCGAGTTCATCTGGTTCTAGTATAACTAGGACTTAGAGCTTTCACTTTTCGATTGAGAACACTTCTCAACATCCTAACCAGTCGTGGAATTATACCCATTTAATTTGTCCATCTTAAGGACCGATCGCAAATAAAGTGATTATTGTTGATTAACCATTTATTGTACAAAAGGAAATATATGCAATTTAGTCCAAAAACTCCTTTTTGACTTGATTGATTTGAAAAGGTTTTACGATATAATTGGGACTTTAATTAATTATCGCTCCCAATATTTTGTTCAAATTGATAGCCCTCACCATCAATTCGGAAGATTGTAGCGTACAACCTTCTAGTGAGTATGATCCGTATTTCATCAAGTCATGAGTCAGCTTTGGTTGATCGCCCACAATCTTGACTATTTAGGTAGGCCATCATGCCAATTGCATCATATGCAACTCTTGATGAATGAACATGCACAACACCTTGCCATGAACATTCCATGCCTCTGGGATTAGACTCTCTAAGAACCACCAGTTAATTTTATCCCAAAAGCCGACACGATAAACATGCACCTTGCTTTGGCAGAACCTACATGTCTACCCTTTACACTTCCGCAAGATGGACGACAAAACACGCTTTGGCGTAACCTGCGCTTGGTCGATCGAGTTTTTCATGTGTTCCGCTAATGGAAGGCGTATAAGACTTAATATTTAGATGAGGGATTTGGTTTTTATAGGTACATATACATATCCAATCACCACAATATATAGTACGTATCATATACATGCTATATCCCACAGAAAACATGCAAAACGATAAAAGCGATGATTATGGCCATCCTAATGTGATTCCTTGAGCCAAGAGGACTCACGGTCATCTAGGTCTACATCACATGCAACCTGTCCATGATGAAGTACTATAGTCGTCTGAGTTGATCAACTCATCACATGAATGACCTGCTCGCCCTGGCCGGTCGTCTTGGTGTCAATCTCAAATTCGAAATCTACATAACCAAATAGCCTATGTTTATTTTTTTTATAATTTAGACAATCTTAAATATTCTGGTGTGTTTAGGAGAGAGAATGTGTATTTAAGCCCAAAATATTAAATAACATGTTAACCCCAAATGGAAAACTAATTATAGAACCGTGTTCCTCAATTTAGTTTGCTTGTAGGCTAAGTTTCATATTTTGAAGAGTTTCTAGATGCCACTAATTCATTCAAGGAGCAAAATAAGGGATAAGATTTAAAAATATTAAATAAAATAGTAGGAGTCTTCAAAAGTAAAATTAATGTCAAAATCAGACCCCTTACCCCAAAATCAGCTAACATATAAAATTTGGGTTTATTTGAACTTTGTATGTACCCTTAAATAATTATATAATATTTTGTACATTAAATGCATCAAAACACTATAGTTCTAAACATTTAGTACTTGTCCGTTTAGCCTCCAGCAGTTGCCGGTCACTCCGGTTGCAGACCCAGTGATCTGTGGTTCATCTCCCACCTCCGGTCTTTGGATGAACAATGCCGTGGCCGAAAGAGGTCCAGTTTTGTGGGCATAACTCCCTCGTTTATCAACAAAACTTTGTGAAATAACTTGCATTGGATTGTAAATTTAATTACACATCCATATGTACCATACTTGAATACTATAGTTGTATATTATGAAAATTCTTAATATCCCTCTCCCATGTATCCTAACCATCTATACACATACCGCCATATACCCAACCTTATAAATGGATAACCTAACCCTAGTTCCGCACCATCATGAATATTACTCTTACTGTTCCAATTTTGACTTTTGTCACCATTTTGACTGCCGCCAAATGGGGGTTTTGAGCTGCACTTACGGCTCCATGCCTGGGTACCCACCTTCACAAGAATCCAATCAAACCAGGTGGTAACTTCCTTGACCCAATCCATTGGTCTCTGTCTTGCCGATTTCACAAAACATTTGCCCGATGAGAATCACCCAATCTCCACACCCAAGCATCTTCTGTAAGCACACAACCATGGTGTGTGAGAGGAAGGGGAAGGTGACCCATGTAGAATTACTAGACTACCCCTCGCGTTCTTCAATATCTGAATTTTCTCACATGGGTATTCTGGTAAACCACACCATTTTGTTTGGTTATTTTCGCATGCCACGCCGATACACACCTGGTCAAAATGCCCTATCATTGAGTATAATATCGATTTCTAATACAAGGGAAAAGTGGTCTTTTGCAATTTAATTTCATTAGTAAACCAGTTAATTTGAATTTTGTAAAATTCATATCTTCTTGTTGAAATCCCCCAAAATTATATAAAAATATGTTTTAGAATCCTTGGAATTTCCTCTATCATATGGTCAAATTTTCATATAATGATATCAAAGTCTTAAAAACATGATTTTTAGGGTTTAATAATCCATATTCATTTAATAATGATTGAAGAAAGATTTTAATGGATAAAAATTGGATCTTGGATTAGTAACCTTATACCCACTTTCTAGATTAAAATTGTGATTTAATCTAGGGTTTAGGTTTGGATTTTTAGGGTTTCACATAATATAAACCACTAAACCCTAGTTGATGGATCAAATATCATATGTAGGTTTGAGTTGATTCTAGAAGACTAGGACTTGATCTCTGATTTAACATTCAAGTCAAAGTATATTTGCATCCCTATTATTCCATATTGAGCACTTCTAATTTCACTCTCTTAATGTATGGTTGCATCCCTATTATTCCATATTGAGAAATTCTAATTTCACTTTAATAATGTATGATTGCATCCCACATTATTTCTATATTGTGCAATTTCTAATTCCTCTCTTTTAATGTATCTTTGAATTCCATATTATTCCTATTAAGCGATCACCTATGTTTCCATCTTTTGATATATTTGAAGACCCTAAATTCTAATTTGATTGCTATATGTCCTTTGATATTGTTTTTAAAAGATATATTTTGATCATTTCTCTCACATCATCGACATTGTTGAATCTTCTTTAATGGGTCCTTTGACCCCACTTAGATTGATTATATGTTATCATCCCTCATATTTTTATTTAGACTTGCTTACACTTTTTTTGTGCATCTTGTGGTGACTACTAGTATAATGTGACATGTGTTATTTTATGTGGATGTGTAAATTCTTACACTTGATAATACAAACATGATAATTCCTGCAAGTGATATTATTAGAGAAGATGTGTATCTTGTCCTACTCAAAGTAGATGTGTATAAGTTCCTACTCACCCCATATTTATGGTAGATGTGTTATTTCCTACCAAAATGTTTATATTGTTCTAGTACTGTCACATGTAAAACACATGTATGCCTTGCTCTTATTTATCATTTTATTGAATTCATATTCTTTTATGTCCTGTTGGGCAGTCCTTTCCTTTTGTATGGGAAGCGTTGTTTATTTTTCAACCTTGGTTCCTTTTATTTCTCAATCCATATTTATTATGTACATACCAACCTTTATGATGATGTATCTACCTATCTCCTTTTGTTGGGGTATGCTTCCAACCCCGGGTGTAGGACTTGGATGACTGGGCTTGGTGATATGGACCTCTTAGGTGGAGACATAGAGTTGAGATAGTTGGATATCCCTCTGCTTGGATCCTTACGTTATAAGTTTCATATAAACCCTTTTATGGGAGATGATAATGTACTTTTGAAAAAATTGAATATAGTCATGAAATTTAATTCCGTTGCTATACTTTGGTCTCTTTTTGAATATCATCATTTGAGGAAAAAATTTATGTCTATCCGAGCATGATTGAAAGTATGTTTGGATAGATGAGTTTATTCTCAAATTAAATATGGAGTGGATCTCCTCCCGGGTCCCACTCGTTATAAGTTCATATGTATCTCAAATAGTCTACTATAGATCAAGGAACAAAGATTGAACATTAAGAGGATGAATTCCATACCTTGGATTCAATCTGTATATTAGAGAGAAATGGATTATATGATCACTTTATTACTAGACAAAATACTATATTGAAATTGGTCTCTATCTTTTGAAATTACTTGGGTGGCAATGAAGTCTTTCTATATACCAATCTTTGTATGTGAAATGATAACATAATTATAGATATCACTACCTACATAATTTGTAGCCTATAGGGTCACACATATAGGAAGTATTGGGAAGAGGAGTATAACATGTTGGATAAAATGGACATTATGATAAATCCCTTTGTTTCGATGATGACAAACATTTCATTCTTGTTGATATAACGTGCTACTTGAGTGTTGCAGGAATTAAGAGGATGACAAAGCTCTAGGGAAACTATACGCTTGAATGATTGTAAAAGTCATACAATGTAATCAATTGTAAACTTGTACAAATATATAATGTACAAGTAATTAGATTTCATGTAAATCAAGCGTTAGATCTTCCCTAGACAATCACCACACTTAGATAGGTCATCCCTTTCAATAGTGTCACATATGCACATTCATACACACACTCAATGCCTTAATTGAAAGATTAAAACAGGGTCAATCTCGGTCGACAAATTCCTCGACCGAGACACTCTCAGTCGACAAACTCCTCGACCGAGAATGACCCAGGTAGCCGTTAGAGGTAGTTGGCAGTTGGAGATGAACGTTGCAAACACTTGATCCAGAGTGCCTGTCGATCGACAAATCCTCGACCGAGTAGGTGTCTCGGCCGACAAGTCCTCGACCGAGATGGACTCTGACAGCAACTGCAGAATTAATTAACTAGCCGTTGCTAATGCGCCTAACTTGTACCTAACGGCTAGTTAAGCACTTAGAACCCCCTAGAAAGTGTCTAGAACGTCCTTGAGCACTTGTAGGCTATTCCTATAAATAGGACATGCCTTAGGACACCAAAACATAACCAAGCTACACTTGTGCTATACTTGAGCTTGAATACACATTGGCAATACTGTTTTGAGCAATAGAGCAATTCCTACATTTGCTATTCATTCCCATTGCTCCCATTTCGTGTCCTATAGGCTAGCATCTCCTTACCACAGCACTTACACTTCTACACTCATTGGTTAGGAGATCAATACGCTTGATATAGGCAAATCAAGCCTTGTGCTTAAAAGGATAAGTTGTAATTTCTATTTTCCTTCTTGTTCCTTTTATGCTTTGTATTCTCCTTGCTACTCCTAGGGTTGGAGGCTGCGGATTGGAGAAGGTTCTTCTCGGAGGAGAAGGTGGACTTCAAGCTACTTCAAGAAGGCTATCGCACGGGAAGCTACTTCAAGAAGGCTATTGCAACGGGAAGCTACTTCAGGAGGAAGGCTGCTTCAAGGTGGTGCAATTACTTCTAGGTGAAGGCTGCTTCAAGGTTGGGCGATTACTTCTAGGTGAAGGCTACTTGAAGGGTTTAGGGAGAGAATTGTAATTTTATGTAAAGTCCTTGCGAGGTAATAAAATTAAATTCTTTCCAAATCCCGGTTGGGTAAGCAACCGGGTAGTGGACTGACAACTTTAGTAGTTGCTAAAGTTGGAACCACTCTAAACACCTGTCTCCTTGTTCTAATTTTTAATTGTGATTGTTTGAGTTAAAATAAATTGTTAAAACTATTTAAAAACTCTATTCACCCCCCTCTAGTGTTTTTCAATTGGTATCAGAGTGGGCTTCAAGGAACCCTAACAAGGTCTTGAAGAATGGGTGACGGGGTGCTCAACAACCTTAACATTGAAGGGACATTCGTTGCTAGGCCTCCAGTGTTTGATGGAACAAACTACCAATATTGGAAGAGAAGGATGCATTTTTACTTCCAAGGCATCAATTGGGACTTATGGAGGATGGTGTCAACCCCATACAAGCTTCCTCAAATGCAATATGCAGAATGGGATGCAAACACGGTAAAATCGGCTCAAATGAATGCAAAGGCTGTAAGTATTCTTTATTGTTCAATTTCAGTAGGAGAATTTAATAGAATATCAAATTGTGAAACAGCCTATGAAATATGGCATAGATTGTCCATAACTTATGAAGGTACGGTTCAAGTTAAGAACTCTAAGATTAGTATGCTTAAACAGAAATTTGAACACTTCCGTATGGATCCCAATGAATCCATTAGTGAAATGTTTGTAAAATTCTCTTCTATTGTTAATGGTTTGAATGCCTTAGGAAAAACTGTACTTGAAGAAGATCAGGTGTCAAAGGTACTTCGATCACTTCCTCCCAAATACAAGCCCAAGGTGACAGCCATTGAAGAAGCCAATGATCTCACTAAACTGAAAATGGAGCAACTCATTAGCAATTTAGAAGCTCATGAGGCAACTCTAGAAGAGGAAGAAAGAAGAGAACGTGAACGTCAACATGGGAAGAAGAAGGATATTGCATTCAAAGCTTCAACTAAAGACAATCATGACACAAGTGAAGATGATAGTGAAGAAGAAACTCTCGTTGGAAATGGTAAGCAATATAAAAGTTTTAAAACTAATAAAACTTCTAGTGTTTCTTCTTCCAGGTGCTTTGAATGTGGTAAGAAAGGACATATGAAAGGTGATTGTCCAAAAATCAAGAAAGGGAAGAAATCATCTCACAAAAAGATAGAAAGAGCATATCGAGCTGCATGGGATGATTCAAGTGATGATAGTGATGATGGAAAAGAAGAAGTAGAATGCCTCATTGCTACAACAAATGAAGACGAAGAAGAGGTAAGTCTTTATGATCTACCAAAAGAAGATCTAATTGCTAGTCTTCAAGATACTCATGAGAAATATATTGAGTGCAAGAAGAAACTTAAGAAAGCAAATAAAGATTTAAATGCTAAACTTCTTGCTCTTGTATCCGAAAATGAAAATCTCAAAAAGGAAAATGAAGATTATGCTCTTAAGTTAAAATCGGTAGAAGCTAATTGCAATCTTCTTTCCTTAGAAAAGTTAAACTTGCAAACTCAAGTGAATGATCTTCAGAAACAACCTATTCTATGTTCACATTTAGATTATGATGAAGTTGTCAAAGAAAGAAACTCTCTAGTATCCGATTTAGATCAGGCAAAGAAAAATATTGCTAAGTTACAAAGAAATATAAATGAGTTAAGAGGAAATGACATACTTGAAAATATTCTGAAAATTTCCTCTAGTTATAATGGAAGAAGAGGATTAGGATACGATCCAAGGAGAAATAAACCCAAAAGAGTTAAAGCATCCAAGATTATATTTGTACCTAGGAACTCAATTCCTAGACAGAGAAATGAAGTTGATGCTATTAGTTGTCATTATTGCATGCGTCTTGGCCATTATTCATTTTCATGCCCATATAAGAAAAAGAATGATGAGTTAGCTTGGATTCCTAAAACTTAGTAGCTTAAAATTAACTAGTTGAGATTTGACCTAAACTAATTCTTGATATCATAATGTCTTATCTCAACAAAATCGAGCTCTAATTTGCATAAACTCTTTTGCTTGAAATTGATTAAAAGTTCTGAACATATTCCAGAAACTTGGTCGGTCGAGAATCTGTCGACCGAGTGAACAGTCGGTCGAGAAATTGTCGACCGAACATGTCACTGATTTTCAGACTGTTGTAAAATTGCTGAATTCTTTTGAAATTGATCAAAATTGCTATCTATTTGTGATTAATGACTGTACAATAAAGTATAAATCATGGACATCATCCTAGAAAGTTTATATAAGATTAATTTGGTTTACTCTCTAAATAATTTAAGTCAAAAACTAAAATTATGCTTAGTTTAAAGGAAATTTCTGTAAGCTTTTATTGTTCTATCATTACGTAGGCAAGCAAAATGATTCATTGGTGAAATATCTCTTAGAAATGCTTGCAAAGAGCACAATGTTAATAAAACTTTTTCAATTGATATCTTTAAAAGATTTTCATCGTGCTTTCATGTCTTTCACATGCATCAAAAATTGATGCTTAATTGGAAATCTGCAATTTATGCCTCTTGGTTGAAATGTAATTTGACCAAGGGGCGCTATGGTCGTAGTCAAGGGTGACCTAAAATAAGCTTTGACAAAATGCTTATTTGGACATTATTCTATTGTACTTAATCTTAGTATACTTTTGATAAAGGTCAAAATCAAAATTTAAAATCATTTGTGACCTTAGAAGCCTTAAATTGCTTTAAATTGTAAGATTAAGGGGGAACTCATAAAAACAAATTCGATTATTTGATCAAGAAGCTTACAAAAATATTGTAAATATCATTTGAAGCTTGTTAACAACCTTAGTATTTTTTTACTCTTGATTATGAAGAAATCCATGAATTTCATAAAAATGATATATCTTGTTCTTAAAGGAACTCTCTAAACAAATCAGGGCTTAACATCCCTTGCATTTGGTTAGAGACATTTTTATGTACTTTAAGATTAACGAATTCTCATTTAATTTAGGGCTTAACATCCCTTGATAGATGAGAAATCAATATACATTCATCATAAGCTTAAGGGAATCTCATATCATTTCAAGGCTTAACATCCTTTGCAAATGATTGAGAAACAAATTGTGGATAAATTAGACAAAAATGATATTAAACCCTTGTTCCTAATAAGAATATCTATTTAAGGGGGAGCATAATATAAAATTAAGGGGGAGAAGAAAAATAAAATATTCAACTCGGATATCTTTTTGAAATGACAAAGGGGGAGAAAGAATATAAAATCAAAAATATAAATGAGTTTCATAACATCGTGGTCAGCACTCACTTGCAAAACAAGAATGGCTACAAAAGGTAATCGTCAGGTATGAAACTCACATGCTTTATATTTTTTATTTTCATATTTAGGAAATGTTTGTCATCTTCAAAAAGGGGGAGATTGTTGGATAAAATGGACATTATGATAAATCTCTTTGTTTCGATGATGACAAACATTTCATTCTTGTTGATCTAACGTGCTACTTGAGTGTTGCAGGAATTAAGAGGATGACAAAGCTCTAGGGAAACTATACGCTTGAATGATTGTAAAAGTCATACAATGTAATCAATTGTAAACTTGTACAAATATATAATGTACAAGTAATTAGATTTCATGTAAATCAAGCGTTAGATCTTCCCTAGCCAATCACCACACTTAGATAGGTCATCCCTTTCAATAGTGTCACATATGCACATTCATACACACACTCAATGCCTTAATTGAAAGATTAAAACAGGGTCAATCTCAGTCGACAAATTCCTCGACCGAGACACTCTCGGTCGACAAACTCCTCGACCGAGAATGACCCAGGTAGCCGTTAGAGGTAGTTGGCAGTTGGAGATGAACGTTGCAAACACTTGATCCAGAGTTCCTGTCGGTCGACAAATCCTCGACCGAGTAGGTGTCTCGGCCGACAAGTCCTTGACCGAGATGGACTCTGACAGCAACTGCAGAATTAATTAACTAGTCGTTGCTAATGCGCCTAACTTGTACCTAACGGCTAGTTAAGCACTTAGAACCCCCTAGAAAGTGTCTAGAACGTCCTTGAGCACTTGTAGGCTATTCCTATAAATAGGACATGCCTTAGGACACCAAAACATAACCAAGCTACACTTGTGCTATACTTGAGCTTGAATACACATTGGCAATACTGTTTTGAGCAATAGAGCAATTCCTACATTTGCTATTCATTCCCATTGCTCCCATTTCGTGTCCTATAGGCTAGCATCTCCTTACCACAGCACTTACACTTCTACACTCATTGGTTAGGAGATCAATACGCTTGATATAGGAAAATCAAGCCTTGTGCTTAAAAGGATAAGTTGTAATTTCTATTTTCCTTCTTGTTCCTTTTATGCTTTGTATTCTCCTTGCTACTCCTAGGGTTGGAGGCTACGGATTGGAGAAGGTTCTTCTCGGAGGAGAAGGTGGACTTCAAGCTACTTCAAGAAGGCTATCGCACGGGAAGCTACTTCAAGAAGGCTATTGCAACGGGAAGCTACTTCAGGAGGAAGGCTGCTTCAAGGTGGTGCAATTACTTCTAGGTGAAGGCTGCTTCAAGGTTTGGTGATTACTTCTAGGTGAAGGCTGCTTGAAGGATTTAGGGAGAGAATTGTAATTTTATGTAAAGTCCTTGCGAGGTAATAAAATTAAATTCTTTCCAAATCCCGGTTGGGTAAGCAACCGGGTAGTGGACTGACAACTTTAGTAGTTGCTAAAGTTGGAACCACTCTAAACACCTGTCTCCTTGTTCTAATTTTTAATTGTGATTGTTTGAGTTAAAATAAATTGTTAAAATTATTTAAAAACTCTATTCACCCCCCCTCTAGTGTTTTTCATAACAATGGAAAAATTATTAATTGGTTGCTAAAAGGATTAGGTAATTAATTGAATCATTAATGGGCTGATTGGAAGCCCAATTAGCCAACTGGAAAGCTTAGTCACCCGACTAGATAGACCAGTCAATCAGTTGAAAGGTCCATTTGATTGACCATGTAGAGATCCACCCAATCATTCGACTGGATAGAACATTCGACCAGATGAAGCGATCAAGTAACTAGTCGACTTGCCGATCCAATCATCCAATTATATTGGATCAACAGATCCAGTGATTGGATCTAGGATGTTTGACCTAGTCCAATAACCCAAGTAAATTGGACAGTCACGTGAATGAGTGTCTCATACATGTCATTGAAAAGTAGCACAACTCAACCGATCACCTGACTAGACAAAGTAATCACCCAACTGGTTGTCCACTAGTGGACTGCTGAAAAGCAACATCTGCCTTTTTTGTTTTCCAGGGTTTATTAGAAACCCTTCTTCATTGACTCTCCTATAAACAGTCCCATAACGTACAAGTTTTGGTTACATCGTTGGACACGTGAACCCTAGCTTTCATTACCCTATAGAAGATATAGATGAGAGATTGTGTAATGTTGGCACATTGACAACAAGAAAGTTGCTCCTTACCTGTTGGCTCTTGGAGCACGACATTTTCCCACAAATCCACGTGGATGATATATAAACATAGACCTTCCTAAATACATTGGGAGAACAATGAAGACATCTTCTTACATCTATATTCTTTATGAGAAACATCACAAGATCTATTATGTGACAAGGTATATATCACTATCCTCCTTCCTAGTATATTGTTATTAACAAGATATGCTCATGGGAACATGCATATTTGAAATGTTATACTGCTTTGAATGCACTTGTAGCCTCCACGAATCCCTATAGTGGCATTGTGTGAATCTTGGGGATACATTGAGAGAATGAGGATGCAATGTTGGTAGCACCGTGTTGTAGTTTTGTTTTTGATGCCATAGAAAATTGAATGTGAATGTTGACAACTTTTGTCTTTAGTATCAATTTTAGTGCCACTAGTAACTTTATTGGCTTTTATGGAGCCACAATAGTTATTGATGGTTAGGGACCTCGACGAAACCCATGAAGGTTGGGTGTCTATAAATTATGAACTTTTCTTCATAGACACATGAATATCCATTATTCTCCCCCCTATATAATGGAGATCCTTCTATGGTGCTTATTACTCACTGGTATCAGGACCTAAAACTATGTGGAAATGGAAAACTGGTGAGGGAATTAACTTTTAGAGGGGTGCATTAGCAATATTTTGGCTCTTAATAGTTTAAATGCTCTTGTAACTCCACAAGTAGATTGGTTTTGGATATATTTGAACCATATAGTCTCTTTATAAGGTTGTTGTATATTATGTTGGTGATATCATTGTTGTAGACAACTGATGGCCTTATGTTTGGTGCAGGAATGGTCAAAACTTGGGACATGATGTGTCTCTTGATTCCTACTACTCAACATACACCAAATCTAATCACTGTTATATGTAAGCCATTAGATATGTTAGTACCGTCTCATTCATATATGAAGTAGAGGGATTGCTATTTTAGGATCTCCTTCTGAATATGTAAGTATGGTATTCCATCTTATGTGTCCCACAAACTCTCCAACCAAAAGGAGTACATGACATAGTCTCAAGTTCATTGTGTCTTTAGAGGCCCCATTGTGTAATATCCTAAGAGAATGTGTGACTGGTTAGGGTCTAGAAATTCTTCAAGAATGATAGTGACAATGATAGATGCATCCAAGTTGTGGTTGACCTCTAACATGCCATCTTCAATAAGGACTTATAGTGCATGCATGAAGAATTGACATACATCTATTGAATGTCACTATGATTTATGGAATGTGAAATCGGTACTTAGGTCAAAATTAGGTAGTAGCACATTCAAAACATGTCTCTTTGTTGGGAGCTTTAATACATTTTATGTCTTAGGAAATGTGGAATCATACATGCAAGTCAATGGAGTGAATTTCCTAGAAGACTTTCTTAGTGAGACTTTTTCAATTTTTTGTGTGTGTTTGTGTTGCTTTAATGGTTTTAGCTAGAGTTGTTATGCATGAGCCTTGGGGGCTACTCCAAGGGTCGTGAGTTGCTTTTGTACTGGTTGTAAAGGTGATGGCTATTGCCACCCATCATAGTTGTAGTCATTTAAGGGTGGGTTAAACCTTGTTGAGGTTGTATTTAGTGTTACTTCAATACCGATAACTGTAGGCTGGAGCTTCTTAGATTTGATTGTTTCTCCCAAGACAGAGATGACAACTACAATGATTTGGATCTATATAACAAATTGGGTGTGATATTAGATTAAGGTCAATGTTCTTATAGACTCCTTTATCAATATTCATCTTGATAAAGATACCTGTCTGGATGAGATTGGTGAATTGATTGTAAGAATAGAACATCATCATAGTTGATAATATCGGTGATGCTACTTTGATGACCATTTGGGTACCAACCTTGTCACACTACTATACAAACAAACTATAGTACTAGTCAAATAAGGCTTAAATCATCATTTATTAAGAAAGCATAAGTGGGTGACGCCACAATACATATGATACATTGTCAATTTTTTAGTTTATCAAAACCAACACTATAGGCACAACATCAGTTACAAAATGTGGCCAAAACACACAATAGAAGCAAAAAATCGACCAATTTCTCTATCAAAACTCTCGTTGTTTGCTCCATTTTATCACAAATTTTTAGTTTTCAGAAAAGTTCTATGACATCAATTTAAAAGAAAAAGGCATTCACACTATATATTTGTATCCTCAATTTCCCCAATAAGCTGAGACCATTCTATTTTTCACAACATTTTTTTGTTTTCTACATATGTCTCTAGCATCAGTTTGTAAAATAAATTGACATTATGCATTTATAGCCTTGGCTATAACCGATGCTATTTATATGCTTTTAGAATAATAGTAGGTTACAAACTTGCTATTCAGTAGGACATATGCAAACATGTGAAATCTACTACAAAAAGATGTAAAACATGCAATTCACTTACATTCATATGCACATCATTCTCTCTTAAATTCACTTGCATTCACATGAATTCACCAAATCATAAACTTGTTTACTTGTATTTACAAAATGCACTCACCAAATCATACACATATTCACTTGCATTCACATGATCCACTCACCAAATCATATGTATATTCACTTCCATTTACAAGATATACTCAAAGAAAAAAAAACCACAAAATATTAATAATTCACATATCATACATGAATTCACACATATATACACACTCACAAAACATCTACATATATACATACTAGTAAAGCACATACGATTTTATTAGGCAAATTTGACATAAAAAATTGTATTCACATTTTAGTCAGATTTGAAAGAAAATATGTAATATAAGTTTGAACTAGTTAGTCATACCTGATCTTATTTAAAGTGAAGTTCTTTTATAAAACAATCTACCCAATCCTCCCAAAAAACATCTAGAGTCTCACGTGAGTAGGACTAAGTGTCAAACGCTTACAAAAGGTATCTGTGTAAGCATACAAAAATATCAAGTGAAGTATGATTACAACTCAAATTACATTATAGACTTATGACTCCTTTATTACCTCTTGTATATTTTGGACCTTTGACAATGACTTCTATATAATTCATAACATAGTATCTGCACACCCAACCATTATCATGTTTAGGGCACTAAAAGTTAAGATTTATATGAAATTTAATAAATAATAATAAATAGAGTTTAAATAAGTTTTTAAGTCATCAAACTACCTAGATGTTCCTCCAAGTTACTTATTTCACTTTATTTCATTTATCCTCCACCATCACAGATTGCTTTTATATCCCTATAAGTTAAATTCATAACATAGTTTACTAAGTACATATATCATGATGAAGACATGTTAAGTAATGTTTCAATGACTACATATCTATACTTACTCCATTATTTTGAAAGTTAGTGGGTGTCTCTTTGATGAATTACCTAATGGATCAAGATAATACTCATTCATGAAGCTTAGAGTGGTCAACAACAATTCCTAGTCCTTGTTGTTGAGCAAGAACAAGACAAATAGAAATACAAAGTTACACACTGAAGGAAAATTCATAACTGAAGTTACAAGTTAAGAAATCAATTACATAATGGATACTTACTTGACATTAAAAGGAAATAGAATTAGGTTCTTTTCTCGTACTAGAAAATAAATGAAACAACACAGAGAAATTTTCTAATATGGAATCATAGTTTACTTACACCATGCTAATCAATGAAGGAATTAGGAATGGTGCTTTGCCTATTTGATAATATAATGTCTCTGCATATAAATAGATGTAAGAACAATTGTAACTATGTAATATCTAGGAAAAATTGAAGATATATATTTGCATAGACTTGTTGCATTGATAAGATCTCACCATATCCATACCTATCTTATGGAGGAATTAATCCACTCATACTAAAACATCTCCAAAATATTAACAAGGAAGATACTAACTTTATTCTCTTGGCCTATGGTGTCATTGAGCATTATGACAACCATATCCACAATGGTCTTTGATTAGATAAGAATCAACGTAAGTTTGTATATTTACTCCCCAAGATGTCGAATATGGTTTCCATAATAAAAGTTGCTTTAGGTTTTAGAGGATGACCCATATACACCTTCTTTGTTTTTTGTTTTTGTATATATTATGTTTCCTTGTATCAATGGTATTCATAGAAGAATACAAAATATTCACAAACAAATGTAATAGGAACTTTTAAGGACCTTCTCACAACAATCTAAGTCTTTGGGCCACCCCACCATTCCGCCTTTTCTTGTCCCAATGTGATGCATTCGCTATGAAGTATTGGTAGTGGTGTGCCTCACATTCCATCATAGACAAGTATGATACATAAATAAAGAACAACACAAGACATTGGTGTGCAATGCAATGTGCCACCAAGGCATTGGTAGACCTAGCCCTCTGCTACATACTCGCGTGCAGGATCTACAACCACAAGTCCACATCTTACACAAATGCCATTTGAATAGTATTATACCAAAAACACAACATATATATATATGTGTGTGTATATATATATATATATATATATATATATATACATATATACATATATATACATACATATATATATATATATATATATATATATATCAGTTGGCATAGTATTATACCACTAGCAAACTTATATAGGGCTAGTATGAGCATCATTCGATAACTATCAAGGCCTTTGTTGGTTCGAGTATGATCTTATACCTCATCGTTATAGTAATGTACTATGTGTTTAGTTTGAGGAGGTTGAGGAGGTCGTCATCATAAAATTTACACCAAGATTATATATCAATTGGCACCATTCTGTGGACATGACCCCTAAATAATGTGTAAAAACACTAGCATTTTCCCCCAACATGTGTTATGGTGTCATCAAACTGAGTGAGAAACTTTTCCCCTTTAGCCCGAATCTTTTGTAACTTGTGCATGAGTGTGGGCCCTCTAGTAGACAAAAAATCAACACTACCAAAAGATCTATACTCCTCTATGTGCTCCTTCTCAGATTGCTCTACCAATGAGGCCATACTATGAAAGTCTATGAAACAGTGGTATGACACATAATATAAATTCACACACATGTTTGATGGATAATATAAACATAAGCTAAAGAAACACATACATCTAATATAGATCCATAAGCATGCTTGGATGATAATATTAACACTTGTGAAAGAAACATACACATCTATTATTGCAAAATGTAGATTCCTAAACATGCTTTAGTGAAAGAAACACATGCGTCTACTATTGGTTGATTTACTCTTCAACCAATATTCCCTCCACATGATCTTGATTCATATAGTATTCATCTTTTTAACTTAGACATTTACACTTGGAAAAAAAATTGAGAATAGATTGGGTTCATCATACTTGTCATAGTACTCTTCTTCATATAAATGGTATGCAATTAACTTCATTTTATCATGAACTATGACATATTGATGGAGCTTCCACTCACGTGGAATTGCGTGCACCACTAAAAATCCTAAAGGTGGTAAGTATTTAGGTTTAGCCTTGCTTATACTAGGTTAAAACTCCACCCACGTATGCTAAGATACGTGGAAGTATTATCGCAGTATAGTTAAGGGTCGAATCCACATGACAACGGTCTTGTTGGCAGCAACAAGATGGAAAACGTTGGAATTTCACTTAACTCCTTAATAGTTGATATTTAGTCCAAAGATTTTATTTGGTTGTTTTAAACGAAGTGCAAGTAAAGTAAAAGCAAGAAAGTAAACTTAAGGTTGTTAACAATGATAAGAAATCACTAGGGTGTAATCGGTTTTCACCACCACTACGCATGGATCAAAACATGCAACATAAAAAACAAAACCTGCAATAAGAGTCTAATCAGTTAGTATCTTTGTAGGTTAGTTTCCTTTCAGAAAACTAACTACGGGAAGCATGGGAATGTTGCAATACCAGCCATCCCCGAACGAATGGTCACCTACTTTACATCATTCCCTTCGCAAAGTGTGTTCCTCGACTTATCAAGGTTGCACTTTCATACGTCAACTGATTCCATTTCATAGTATGAAAATGCAAATTTGGAAGTGAGTTTACCCCACTTCTTGAAAAACACTTCTAGATACCTAAACAGGTGCATGGTGGATACATGCACCAAGAACCCACATTCAATCGAGATTCGAATCTAATAGTACAAACATAGACAATTCATACTAAAAGATAAAAGATAACACAAGTTGGTGATCAAGAAACAAGCATTCATTAAACGATTGATGTAGAATCGAAAAGAAAGCATATCTCTATTGCAAACTATGGATTACATTGCATGAAATGAAACATGGGTAGCGGGGCTACTCCCCGCACCCTAGTGAAAGGAGACTACTCGCTCATAGATAGGACAAAGAAGGAGGCGAGAAGAGAGAGAAAGAACATCATCCCCACAAAGGAGAGAGGAAAGTCAAACCCTTGGAAAGAGAGAGAGACGATCTTCACACTTCATAGGTTGCTCGATGATGAGGTCTCCTCTTCCCACCTTCTTTGGCAAAGAGAGAGAAAGCAGCTTTAGGATGGTGCGTGGATCTCATACCGGCAGCCTTTGGGCGGAGGATGGAGGTTGGAATAGCTCTGGAGTAGTAGAGGCAGCCTCTGGGCGTCTGAAACTTGATGTCTTTGGGAGGACCCCTTGGGTCTTATTTATAGGCCTTAAGTGAAGTCCAAATGGTTTGGTTGGTTTTGGGTCCAAACGATCTTGGAGACCGTTTGGACTCCGAGACCGTTTGGACTCTGAGACTGTTTGGACTCATGCGGTCTTGAGATCGTGTGATTCCATGCGGTCTTGAGATCGTGTGACTCCATGCGGTCTTGAGATCATGTGACTCCATGCGGTCTTGAGACCATTTGGCTTCATGCGGTCTTGAGACCGGTTAGCTTCATACGGTCTTGAGACCGGTTGGCTTCATGCGGTCTTGAGACCGGTTGGCTTCATGCGGTCTTGGGACCATGTGAGTCCATGCGGTCTTGGGACCGTGTGAGTCCATGTGGTCTTGGGACCATGTGAGTCCATGCGGTCTTGGGACCATTTGGCTTCATGCGGTCTTGGGACCGTGTGGCTTCATGCGGTCTTGGGACCGTGTGAGTCCATGCGGTCTTGGGACCGTTTGGCTTCATGCGGTCTTGGGACCATGTGGCTTCATGCGGTCTTGGGACCGTGTGAGTCCATGCGGTCTTGGGACCGTTTGGGTCTTTTGTGATTTTTTTGTGTCTTTTTCTGTAAGTAAAAAGGAGAAAAGTTAATCTAACATTATGTTTGCAATAAAAGAGAATAGTTAGAGATTCCGTCTACCTTATCTGAGAAAGAGTGTGGAAAACTGAAGAATATTACTAAGATAACATCACAAAATTGGAGGTTATCACCCCCCTAACTTAGAGTCTAGCTTGTCCTCAAGTTAGATAGAGTTGAGGCATGTAATGGCGAGGCAATTTTGTTTAGTTAAGATTTCCATACTCTTGCTTCAATTCTAAACCTGGGATCTCCTAAGGTTGTATCGGAGCTTTTTGCCTTAACCTTTTCAAGTGTTGAGAGTTGCTTGGATCTCAAGTTTCTTCCATATCTCGAAGCCTGAATTGGGACCACTTTTTATTCGGTGCATGTCATTGACACTAATCAGTTTTATACTTCTCTGAAAATCCTACCGAAAGTTAGAGTGGGTATGAGGGTAGGCTAAAGGCTTTAGTGTGTAACTCCCCCTTCAAGTGGGGGAGGGGTTGTCCATGCTTTTAGGATCTCACTACTGGGCACGATACATCTGCCTTCTTGAGGGCAGCTGAATGTATCGGCCGGGCGAGTCCTTTATCAGCCTTTCATATATTTAGATACCTTAGGGTTTCACTACCGGACACGACACATCTGCCTTTGTGAGGGCAACTGGATGTATCGGCCGAGCGAGGCCTTTGTTGGTTCTTCATATAGATCCTTATTTATGGCACAACTCTCATGTTTTATTCAACACTCTGGCTTTTATTCGTAAACTCACAGGCTTAGGATTTGGATATTTGGAAATTTTGATTTGGGCGGCCAAGCCTCTTTTATTTGAAGAGAAGAAAACTATTCTTAGAGTTGTTCGACATGCACTTATTTAGTTTATACTAGTGGTCCACTTGCAAGGCTTCATGATTGGATGTCACCTGATGTCCCTCTCTTCCTTGAGATTGTTTTGGCTTATTGCAGCCCTGATGTTGTCCTGTGGAGGGTCAGATGTAGAATTGAAACAAAAGCATGGAAATTGAGTGAAGATGATTTATTAATTCGCCATTACATGTCTATGTTCTATTCTTGTTATTACTCTTGAGGGATACTAGATTCTAAAGTTAGTTGGGGATGACTTTGTTCCAAGTAGGTTTTATTATCAGCAAAAACTAAATATATGCAAAGAAAACTAAGAAATTTTTTTATACGGAATTGAAAAAGAAGATAGAGAGGGAAGGATTTAGAATTGATACCTTACCATTGTCCAGTGTACTCCCCCTTCTAACTTATCACTCACTCTGTCCTCAGAGTGTCAAAGTGATAGGTTGAGAAGTACAAGGACAAGGGCATCAGGCGTTCGTTAGTCCTTTATTTGCGCCATGTGTGAGAAGGAGATTAGTAGAAAACTTTCCACGTAACGCGTGGTAATCCACATTTGTCATGTACTCTACTGGTCTTCCAAGTACTATGATGGTGTATATCCAGTAGAGGACGTGGAAACCACATTCGTTCGACTCGCGGAGCTGCTGTGGGCACTTGTGGCTGAAAGCGGGGCGATGAAGTTCTTTGCCATATGCCCCTGTATGCTCACTGAGAAGGGCATGAAGTTGATCGACACTCTCTTTTGCCACCTCCTCCGTAGGTGTTCTTGGTGTTGTAGTGTAGTGTTGTTGATCTGGATTGTATTGGCTATCAGAACTGTTGTATATGATTGTTGTTCCTTCATGAAGATTTGTTGCCAACAACATCCAATGTTCTGAATGAAGGAAAGGGAGCATGATGAACTTCGGGGTCGTATGTTGTAAGAAGGAGATGAGTGCCTCAGTTGTTCCGAAGTTCTTCAGTTTTAAAAGATCGTCCTTCATGTAGGGGGATGCCATATAGGTTGTAGGGTGATTCAGTCCGAGAAGAAATTGATAAGCGGCCATTAAGCTTACAGATAGAGATCCTTTTGTCTGTACGGTTTCTCGTAACACGTCTTCCATGACCAAAATTTCATCGGACATGAAAACGAGGTCATATTTCTTGGCGTAAAGCCTTGACATGATGAGACGAAGTTCATTGTCGGAGAGACTTTTGCAAGCATTGAGGTCAAAATTGGGGAAAGTTGGTGTAATTGCAGACAAAGGGTCCATTTTTGAAGGTGATCTGTTGATGGTAGCCCCGGTCAGCAAATCGGTAACTCCTTCATCATCTGCCAGATCGAAAGCGTAAGGGTCCCATTTCTTCTTCTCGGGAACCTTGACTGGCTGTTGTTTCTCCAACTCCTCTAATGTTTGCCTGAATGGCTATTTTGGAGGACGTTGGATGGCCGAAAAAAGATAGCGAGGAACATCGGTAGGTGCCATGGTTGGGTCCTTGAAGAACCGTCTATCATAGATCAACTCCATGGCGTAGAAACCTCACAGAGAATGGAAATCCTCTGTGGCCAGTTCGGTAAAAGGGATTTGCTGGTTGAGCACTTGAATATGACATATAACGTAGAAAGTGCAGTCCCTAGAACCTTCTTGAGTTTGGGCGTGGGGGTTGATGATTTGAAACCAAGGTTGGTTCCAATTATTGCGGAGGGATGGGCAAGCGACCCAAATCAACTTCAGGAGCCGGAAAGGGACACATCTAGCCTCCCCGACTTCGATACCAGTGAAATTTATTATTCCGACCTTTAGCTCACTGGTGTAGAAATTGAACACCTTGGCATCTCGAGCCGCGGTGTCGACTATCATGAGTAGCCAGTGACCAGATACTTGAAAGGGCACAGTTATATAGCGTGCCTTGCGGGCAATTCCCCTCTGCAACTGTTCAATTGATTTGCTTTGTAATTTTTTATAAATGAGACTCATGGCTAGAGCAGGAGATGTGTTAAGAGTTGGTTGTTGTCGCTTAGAGCTTCTATAAGTTTCGATAGAATTGGTAAGAAGGACACGGAAGACTGCCATCTTCACCGCTGATTGAGGTCGAAGGATGGTGTGGAAGTCTTCACATGTCAACTTGCGCTGAGTCTTCGTATTTTGGTAGATAATATCGCCCCCGTCTTTGGCATCATCCACTATAGTGTTGAGGATGAAGATGTCTTGAGCACCGAGGGTAGAGATTGTCGTCATGTCGAGATCATGCATTTTGTGCGGTAGAGGTGGCGGCGGGGGTAGCTCTTGCGGAGGGAGGGGGGAAGTCTGCTCCAGGTTGTCTATGTATTGCTGCAGATCTTCATCTTTGTCAGAGTCAGAAGCTGATGCTAGATCTTCGTCTGTATCTAGGCTGACTCTTTCTAGTTCTTCTTGTTCTGGGGGAAAGGGCACCGATTGGTCTGGTGCAGAGAGGTGTTGCGCTGATGTTTCTAGTTGTTGACTTGTGCTGGTTCTGAGTAGGCATTGTTGGAACTCAGCAAAGGCTGCTTCTTTAGCAGATTCCTCCAGAGATCCCATTGCGGAGTAGTCAAGGAATTGATCCCCGTAAGACATATTAACATTGTCAATGTGAGTTGGGGATTTGGGATCTTTATCACCGTCATGGTGATCTTGTTGTTTTGATGCAGCTCCTCAGCTTGTGCCCTCCCCAGCATTGTGTGGGTTGTCAGGTTGGTCATCTGAGGAGGTGCTATTATTGGAGTTAGCCGAGGAGTCAGAATCCTCATCATTATTGTCATCTTCATCAGCATCTTTGTCTGCCACTTTATCTTTTGGCTTTGTTTGTGGAGGCTTCTTGCATTGCCGATGGGTTGCTTGTAGCTCATCAAACGCCACTTGCACATGTGCATGGGATTCGAGTAGTGCGTCGTGTGTTTCTTTGAGATCGGAGTATCGTCCCTCGGTAGAGAGGAGTCATGTTGTAAGATCTGTTACTTGATCGCGTAGCTGGTTAAGCTCATTGTTTGCTGACTCCTCTTGGCGACTGTGGAGCTGTGTGAGGGTATTGTCGATGTCATCCAAGCACGTTCTGAAAGCAGTTTGTTGTTGTTTAAGTTCGCACAGGGTCTCTGACAGAGGTTGAGTCTGCGTAGAAATCCTGTGAACTTGCTTGGCCAGCGTTTCTTGTTGGCGCTTTACTCCAAGGACCAGCTCGGGCAAGTTTTTGTAGTGGTCATCGATGTGATTGACTTGCTTGGCCACTACGTCTTGTCGTTGCTGAATACGTTGAAAAATTCTTGGCAAGGCGCTATTCTGCTCATTGATCTTGGTGACTTGTTGAGAAATACCGTGCACACAAGAAAAAATAGAGTGCATTATGTTAGAAGGGTCGGTGAGGAGGTTTCGGATGGTGTCAAATTGACGTCTGAATTCCTCGCCGACATTTGAAAAAGAGACCCCAGATGCGGAAGGGTGGTATGGCTGGGGTCGGGGTGGAAGGGTGGTAGTGCCTTGCGAAAGAGACACTGGTGATGGTCCCGCGAACTGCGTGGTGACCGTAGATGGAGTCACCAGTGGTGTCGGGGCAGTGGCGGATGAAGTGAATGGTAAATGGCTGGGTGAGATATGGGGGAGTGAAAAAGTTGAGGAAAAGAGGGTGGAGATGGGAGCGGAGAATATGAAGCCGAGTGTTGGAGCGGAAATGGGGGTGCTTGGGGAGAAAGATGGGGAAGTGGAGGATGCAGGTGGAGGGATTGTTGTGGAGGGAGGTGGGGTGGTGGTGGATGGTGGGAGGGTGGTGGATGGGAGTGTGGTGGGGGTGGTGGTGGTGAGCTCATCATGTAGTCTCATGATGAATGAGTCTATGGAAGAAGTAGTGATTGGTTCCTCCGGAGGGGGACGTTCTGTCTCCGGTTGCAATTTCGATGTTGGCGTCCCCGACAGCTGTGGTTGTTGTAAACGTACCTTAGATGGTTGTTTTACTGGTATTTTTGTTACCCTAGCTGTTGGAGCGGTTATGCTAAGCTCCGTCTGTCCCGCTTTGGTTGTCTTTTCTTATACTTTGACAGAAGCTAGGAGTTTGGTTATCTCTTCGTTAGTGAAGAGAAGTTTGTCCTTGTCGTAATCTGCTAGCTCCGGGAGCGGCAACAGAGTCCTGGTAGATCAGACTATTGGGCAGAAAATGTAGTGTAATTTCGCATCCTTCTCCTTGATAATGTAGGAATTCTTTAACGTTTGTTTGTTAGTAAGGATGTCGCCCTTGATCTTTGTGCAGCGAGGGAGTAATTTGTCCATTTTGAGGTGTTTGATAATGGAAGTTATGTGCCCGCCCATGCAAATTTCTTTTCCTATGGCATAGGATGAAAATTTCTGTATCATATGACGTCCGATGTTGACTGGCTTTCCTTGCAGAATGGACCATAGGAGAAAAAGGTCGGCAGTGATAACATTGCATTCCTCTGTTCTAGGGAAGAGCGCACTGGTAAGGATTTTATGAAGTGTGTGCACGAACCCGGACTGAAGGTTGGAGGCTTTGCATTTCTTTGCCTCGTAAGTGTGGATCCCTGTTAGAGTCTTCCAGAAGCTGTGTCTATTGAATTGGGAGTTCTCCGTGCCAACAACTTTGGCTAGTTTGAGTTATTCTGGATTGTCAATGAAAATTTCATTCAGAAGATTTTCTGTTATAATGACGTTGTTACCAAAGAGTTTGGTGACCAGCCTACGGTCACCTTCGTCTCTTGCTCTGTGCGTAATGTCGACCACTTCTTTGGTGAGATGTGTAAAGAATTCAGTGGTCGGCTCGACATATGAAACTTCGGGAACAAAGCACAGCCTGGAGAGATTGGCGTTGTCCAGCATGGTTAGGATTCTGTCATAGATCTCCATCTTGAGTAGTACGCTTGAGCAGACATACTTTGTTGGTTTTAGTACTTTGTCGATGGATGGGAGGGTGTGGATGTAAAGGTTTTCTGGTGGTGGTGTGGTGGTGGTGAGCATTGAGAAGATGGGGGTGATTGTGGGGGTGGTAGTGAGGGTGGTGGTGGTGGTTGATGGGATATGGCCTGCTAGGGTTTGTTCCCTAGCAGTGGCGGGGTGGACCTATTTTTTGCCCACTTTGTTGGGGGTTGTTTGGTTACAACTTCTTGGACCTTTTGCTTTCCCTTAGACTTTTCGACTGGGGATTCTTCCTCGGAGCGTGGCTCGTATTCAGAGCCTTCATCATCACTCGAAGAAATTTCTTCCACTTCTTCGTCAGGCTCCACAGTTAGACATTTGTTGATGCGGTCAATTTCACACAAAATCGATAAGATGTTGACCTTTGGTGGGGCCTTTCCAGTCTCGTTGTAGTTATCAACGATCTTTTGAAGTCTGGCTCGGTCCTCTATCAGCTCTTCTATTGTCCAGTGGGGGTTGTCAGTAGTTCCGGTTGGTTGTTTTGCTGGAGAAGCCATTTCTGAAAATGGAAAGTCATGTGTTAGCATAAAAATTGATTTTGTATGAGTTTATGTATTTTCATGTTTTAAGTAAAGACAAACGGTGCTAAAAAGACCAAACGGTTTTGAGACCGTTTGGTTCCAAACGGTTTGGAGACCGTTTGGTTCCAAACGGTTTGGAGATCGTTTGGTTCCAAACGATTTGAAGACCGTTTGGTTCCAAATGGTTTGAAGACCATTTGGAAGGTGAAACATTGGGGAGCGGTCGTCAGTGGTAGAGGCGAAGTCGGCGGTGATAGTGAAGGTGGTGACAATAGTGAAGATAAGGACGACGGTAGTGGTATAAAAAGAAGCCGCATAGGCGTCAAATACGTCGGAAATGGTAAAACAACGGCGGTGCACGGACGAAAGCGCCGATGATACGGCACTCTGGGCAACCTTGCAGCGACGGGCGGATAAGACGATGGTGATGCGAGGAGAGGCGGTGACTGAGGTGCAACCACTGTGAGGACACACGGAACCGGGAAGGACGGTCAGCAAAGAGAACCGGCGTTGCAAGTTGCACGGGAACGGGAGCAGAGATGGAACTATGTACTGAGGGTTTTAGAAGGTTCGAGAGTCGAAAGAAGGAAGAAGGAGGGGGTATATTTATAGGAATCGGGGGTTGACCCTACAAATTCCCCAAGTCAAACAATTTTGAGACCGTTTAGACTCCAAACGTTTTAGAGACCATTTGGGCTCCAAACAGTTTCGAGACCGTTTGGCTCCAAATCGTTTCAGGACCGTTTCTCTCCAAACAGTTTCAGGACCGTTTGGCTCCAAATGGTTTTAGGACCGTTTGGCTCCAAACAGTTTCAAGACCGTTTGACTCCAAATGGTTTGAAGGCCGTTTAGGAAGGCTAAGGTTATTTTGATTTTTATATTTTTATGTTTGTTTTTGGTTATGTGAATTTTTATATTTTTTCAGATGATAAACCTAAGTTAACGAAAGGAAAAGAAAATAAAGATAAAATATAAATGGTGGTACTCAGATCTTGGGTTGCCTCCCAAGTAGCACCTGGGTTTTACGTCGCTGGCTCGATGAAGTTTTGATGTTGTTATGTTGACACTGTGGGGTCTCTGATCTCAATGGTCTGTCTAGGCATTTTGTCTGCTGGAGTATAATATTTTTTCAATCGATGGCCATTGACTGTCCTTTCTCCTCCATTTTCATCAACAATTATGATGGCTCTGGTCGGGTATATATGTTTGATGGTGAAAGGCCTGGACCATTTTGTGCAGAGTTTTCCGGGGAACATTTTGAGCCTGGAGTTGAAAAGAAGGACGTAATCTCCAATGGTGATATCTTTTCTTTTTAGATGACTGTCGTGCCACATCTTGGTTTGTTCTTTATAAATTCGGGCACTTTGATACGCGGTCATGCAGAGCTATTCTAGCTCTTGTAGTTGGAGTTGTCTGTTTTCTCTGGCACTTTTGAAATCAAAATTCAGTTGTTTAATGGCCCACCAAGCCTTATGTTCCAGTTCCACTGGAAGATGACATGACTTCCTGTATACCAAACGGAACGGGGTTGTCCCAATTGGTGTTTTATAAGCTATTCGATAAGCCCAAAGGGCATTGGGAAGCTTGGTGGACCAGTCAGTGCGGTGTCTATTGACGGTTTTATCTAAGATTGCCTTTAGTTGTCTGTTCGAAACTTCAACCTGACCACTCGTTTGTGGGTGGTAAGGTGTGGCAACCTTATGGTTGACGCCGTATTTCTTTAAAAGGGCTTCAAAGCTTCGCTCCAGAAAATGGGTTCCACCATCGGATATGACAGTTCAGGGGATTCCAAATCTGGGAAAAATGATATTGTTAAACATCTTAATGACTGGTTTGGAATCGCTGGAAACTGTAGGTATAGTTTCTACCCATTTTGAGACATAGTCCACAATGACCATTATGTAAGAGCATCCATATGAAGAGGGGAAGGGACCCATATAGTCTATCCCCCAAACATCGAAAATCTCGATCTCCTGCCACATAGTGAGAGGCATTTCATTTCTTTTTGTTATGCCACTGGAGAGTTGACACTTGTTGCATGATTTTACAAAATCATGGGAATATTTTGCTATTGATGGCCAAAAGAAACCCGATTGTAGGATTTTCATGGCGGTCTTTTTCGAACTCATATGTCCTCCAGTGGGGCCAGAATGACAATGTTCTATGATAGGAGTGATCTCTTCTTCAGGTAGGCAGCGGCGGAAAAGTCCATCTGCACATAGTCGAAAGAGATAAGGTTCGTCCCAATAGTATTGCTTGACATCATGAAGGAATTTCTTTTTGTCACGGTAAGAGGCGGAAGGGTGAACGATTCCCGTAGCCAGATAGTTTACTATGTCAGCATACCAGGGGAATCCTGTTGTAATTTTCATTAGCTGGTCATCAGGGAGAGAGTCTTGGATAGACGTTTTATCATCGTCCTCGACTTCAATATGGCTGAGGTGATCAACGACGACGTTCTCCACCCCGCTTTTGTCTTTGATTTCCAAATCAAATTCCTGAAGCATCAACACCCAGTGAATAAGTCTGGGTTTCACGTCCTGCTTCTGAATTAGATATCGTATAGTGGAGTGGTCAGTGTAGATGATGACCTTAGCTCCAATCAGGTAGGAACAGAATTTTTTGAATGCATAGATGACAGCCAAGAACTCCTTTTCTGTAGTGGTGTAGTTCTTCTGTGCTTCATCGAGCGTTTTGGATGCATAGTATATAGCATAAGGTTTCTTGTCGATTCTCTGCCCTAATACGGTCCCTATGGCATAATCACTGGCGTCACACATGATTTCAAAAGGTTGTGACCAATCCGGGGCTCTTAGTATTGGTGCGGAGATTAAGGCGTTTTTTAGAGTTGTGAAACTTTGTAAGCATTCTTGGTTAAAATTAAACTCAGTGTCTTTGGTCAGGAGTTGGGTCATGGGTTTTGCTATTTTTGAGAAATCTTTAATGAATCTTCTGGAAAACCCTGCATGACCCAAGAATGCTCGTACTCCTTTTATGTCTTTGGGTGGAGACAATTTCGAGATAACATCAATTTTTGCCTTGTTCACCTCAATCCCTCTGTCACTCACTCTGTGTCTGAGGACGACACCTTCAATTACCATAAAATGGCATTTTTCCCAATTCAGAATGAGGTTCATTTCCTCGCATCGTTGTAAGACTTGTCCAAGGTTGAGTAGATAGTTATCGAAGGAGTCTCTGTAAACTGAAAAATCATCCATGAATACCTCCATTATAGATTCCATTAATCCTTCAAAGATAGAAGACATGCACCTTTAGAAAGTAGCAGGTGCGTTACACAACCCGAATGGCATTCTTATGAAGGCATAGGTCCCAAAGGGACAAGTAAAGGTAGTTTTCTCTTGGTCTTCCAGGTGTATAGGGATTTGGTAGAACCCGAAATAACCGTCTAGATAACAGAAGAACTTTTGATGGGCTAGGCGTTCAAGGACCTCGTCGAGAAAGGGCAGAGGGTAGTGATCTTTTCGCGTTGATTTGTTTAATTTCCTGTAGTTGATACACATTCTCCACCCCGTCACAGTCCTTGTAGGCACTAGCTCATTTTTGTCATTTAGCACGACAGTGGTTCCTCCCTTTTTGGGGACCACTTGGACAGGGCTGACCCACTGGGAATCTGAAATTGGGTAAATAATGCCGGCTTTCAGTAGTTTGAGGACCTTGAGGCGGACCACCTCTTTAAGATTGGGGTTCAGCTTTCTTTGGTGCTCTCTTGAAGGCTTGAATTCTTCGACCATAGGTAGTCTATGCATGCATAAGGCAGGGTTTATACCTGTTAGGTCAGTTATTTTGTTCCCTATGGCTTTTTTGTGTTTCTTTAACTCAACGAGAAGCCTTTCTTCCTGGTCTTTTGTTAGAGTGGAACTGATGATAATTGGACATCATTTTTCTTTGTCCAAAAAGACGTGTTTAAGTCCCGTAGGTAGAGCCTTCATCTTGGGAGCCTTGGGTGCTTCTATTGCTTCTAAAACAGTAGCGGATTTGAGTTCCTCAAAGGTGGCCATTGGCGCTTCTTCGGCTTTCTCTAAGTGTTGCAAGCATTGTTGAACCAATTCATTGGCCGAGAATTCGACTTCTAGATTTGTTAGAACATTTTCTAACTCATCAGATGGTTCGGATATATCTAATTGGGACATTTGGTGTATTGCATCTAGGAGAAAAACCTCCTCTTGAATGTTGGGACCTTTCATGCTGTTGAGAACCCGGAATTGAATTGCTTCTTTTCCCAGCCTCAGAATGATCGTACCAGCTTCAACGTCAATGAGCACCTTGGCGGTGGCAAGGAAGGGTCTGCCAAATATTATTGGGTATCTTAAGTCCTCTTTGATATCCATGATGACAAAATCACATGGGACATAAGCATCCTTGCCTATCCTGACTGGAATGTCTTCAATAATACCTAGGGGTGCAGTGATAGTAGAATCAGCTAACTGAATTATCATCGTGGTGGGTAGCAAGTCAGTGAAGCCTAATCTTTTATACATGGAATAAGGCATAATTGATATGCTGGCCCCTAGATCGGCTAATCCCTTTTTGCTTGAAGCATTTCCAATACAACACTGGATACCGAAGGAACCAGGGTCCTTCTTTTTCTTTGGCATCTTGTTAAGAATGATGCCGGAAGTAGTCTGAGCTAGTTTAACGGTCTCTTGCTCCTCAGTAATGTACTTCCTTGATAGCAAAGTTTATAGGTATTTAGCCCAAGTTGGCACTTCAGAGAGGGCATCGAGGAGCGGGATGTCAATATAGAGTTTCTTCATCGCCTCCTTGAATTTTTGGAATCTAGTATCCATCTTAGTCTCTTTCAATCTTCCTGGATATGGTATCCTAGTTTTATATTGCAGGACCTATGACTCCTTGGAGGCTTGTTCCTTTTCCTTGCCCTTTTCAGTCTCTACAGGATTCTCAGTTGCTAGATTCAGGATTGCATTTGGAACAAAGACAGGTGTATCATCATTATCCTGAGTGATCCTTGTAGCTTCGTGGAAGACACGACCTAATCTTGTAGTGACGGCATTCACTTGCTCCGGTCTATTCTGGTCGTGTCTTGGGTTTGACTCTGGTTGGCCAGTAAAAGTACCTGTTGGTGGTTTCAATTGGGCAGCCCTCTGTGCTAATTGAGCCTCAACAGCTTTCTGTTGAGCTTGCTGATTAGCAAGCATAGTTTGTTGTGATTGTAGCATTTGCCTAATCATAGTTATCTCATCAGTGGGCTGGGAAGGGATATTTTTCTGTTGAAATTGTTGTTGTCCTTGATGTGGTTGTTGTTGAGGTGGTGCTAACTGAGGCTGCTGCGATTACTGCAGCTGAGGGGGTAGTTGTGGGTGCAGAGGAGGATGGGTGTATTGATAGTAAGCAGAGGGATTCCTTTGGTAGTTGGATCTTGGTAGGTTATTTATAAGGTTCCCTTGATTATGGTTAAAGTTGTTTTGAAATCCTGGTGGAAGTCTATTAGAGGATCCTCCTTGCGTTTGGTGTTGTGGGTTGGCAGTCCCCGCAGGATTCCCATATTGAAACCCGGGGTGGTTTCTTGGTTGACTTGGGTTATAGTAAGCTTGTCTCGGTATAGAATAAATGGAATTAACATGTTCGGGCATCTGATCTTCAGGTTGTTCGATAATTGGTTCATACTACTGTTGTGGTGGTTGCATATCCATCATTACATTGTAAAGTAACCCACATGACAACGTGGGGTGATCAGATGCATGAAAAGCTTCACAGGTTCTTGTAGCAGCTTTAACTTGCTGGATTTGGGGGGTTTTTCTTCTTATCATATTCTCCAAATGAAGCTTCAAGTGCCTGCTGTTTGTGAGCGATAGTCTTTAAAGCTTCAACGATATCCTTCATTTCCATTGATTCCTCAACTTTATAAACTTTGAGGACTCCTTTACCGGATGATCGTCCCCAATTGGATTGGTTCTCAGCTCCAAGAGTAACAATTTTCCAAGCATCTTCGTAGTTTTTTCTCATAAAATTTCCTCCAGATGAGGAATCCAGAAATTGTTTGATATCATCACTCACCCCCTGTAGAATGTTTCTATCAATTGATTCTGGGAGATACCGTGATGGGGGCACTTCCTTAAAAGCCCCTTGAATCTTTCACATGCTTCCGCGAGCGTTTCTCCGGGAAGTTGGGCGAAGTGGTTAATTTGACCCCTAATTTCGTAGGTCAGAGAAGGAGGGAAGAACTTCTCCAGGAATTTTTCTTCCAAGGGAGCCCAGGTGGTGATGATTGGCTCCCTATCAAGAGAGTTGTACCAACTCAAAGCTCTTCCAGATAGATTAAAGTGAAAAAGATGTAGCATTATCGCATCGAAGGCAACTCCGGCTTGTGGGACAAGTCAGCAAAGTGCCTTGAATCTCTTCAAGTGATCCATGCAGTCGTCTCCAAAACTACCAGAGAATGAAATACCCTGCATGATTTGAATCCATTGTGTCTGGATCTCAAAATGGGGTATGTTGATGATCGGTGGCCGGAATGGGTGATTATCGTCGTAGTTCTTTGGGACGGCATAGTCTCGCAGTTGCTTGTTCCTTAGCTCTAACTGGGCAGCTTCGTTTTCAACTCAAATGCGGGCCTATTCTTCAGCTCAGATCTCCGCTTGGATTTGAGCACGAGTGTCAGCAATGAGTTGTGCTCTCTGGGTGGCTATGGCGACGTTGACCCTTTCCAAAACTAACACGGCTTGTCATTGATCTTCAGCCATTTGCCTGGCTCTTTGGCGGTTAAGTCTGATGCGGTGGTGGAAGCTTCTCTCTACCTCAGAGTCGTACTCTGGATCAGGGGAGAATCCGAGATTATGTGATGGTTGCATACACATCTTCTACCTGAGTAGAGGAAGAAACACACTTGTTAGATAATGCGGAAGATGTGATGAAATCAAGAATATATGGAGTAATGATTAAAGGAAAGTGTAAAACCCTAATCAACTAGCAAGATAGTAAATGAAATTAAAACGTTCTGTTGTCCCCGGCAACAACGCCAATTTTTGATGGAGCTTCCACTCACATGGAATTGCGTGCACCACTAAAAATCCTAAAGGTGGTAAGTCTTTAGGTTTAGCCTTGCTTATACTAGGTTAAAACTCCACCCACGTATGCTAAGATACGTGGAAGTCTTATCGCAGTATAGTTAAGGGTCAATCCATAGGACAACGGTCTTGTTGGCAGCAACAAGATGGAAAACGTTGGAATTTCACTTAACTCCTTAATAGTTGATATTTAGTCCAAAGATTTGATTTGGTTGTTTTAAACAAAGTGCAAGTAAAGTAAAAGCAAGAAAGTAAACTTAAGGTTGTTAACAATGATAAGAAATCACTAGGGTGTAATCGGTTTTCACCACCACTACGCATGGATCAAAACATGCAACATAAAAAACATAACCTGCAATAAGAGTCTAATCAGTTAGTATCTTTGTAGGTTAGTTTCCTTTCGGAAAACTAACTACGGGAAGTGTGGGAATGTTGAAATGCCAGTCATCCCCGAACAAATGGTCACCTACTTTACATCATTCCCTTCGCAAAGTGTGTTCCTCAACTTATCAAGGTTGCACTTTCATACGTCAACTGATTCCATTTCATAGTATGAAACTGCAACTTTGGAAGTGAGTTTACCCCACTTCTTGAAAAACACTTCTAGATACTGAAATAGATGCATGGTGGATACATGCACCAAGAACCCACATTCAATTGAGATTCGAATCTAATAATACAAACATAGACAATTCATACTAAAAGATAAAAGATAACACAAGTTGGTGATCAAGCAACAAGCATTCATTAAACGATTAATGTAGAACCGAAAGGAAATCATATCTCTATTGCAAACTATGGATTACATTGCATGAAATGAAATATGGGTAGCGGGGATACTCCCCGCACCCTAGTAAAAGGAGACTACTCGATCATAGCTAGGACAAAGAAGGAGGCAAGAAGAGAGAGAAAGAACGTCATCCCCACAAAGGAGAGAGGAAAGTCAACCCCTTGGAAAGAGAGAGAGACGATCTTCACACTTCACAGGTTGCTCGATGTTGAGGTCTGCTCTTCCCACCTTCTTTGGCGAAGAGAGAGAAAGCAACTTCAGGATGGTGTGTGGATCTCAGACCGGTAGCCTTTGGGCAGAGGATGGAGGTTGGAATAGCTCTGGAGTAGTAGAGGCAGCCTCTGGGAATCTGAAACTTGATATCTTTGGGAGGACCCCTTGGGTCTTATTTATAGGCCTTAAGTGAAGTCCAAACGGTTTGGTTGGTTTTGGGTCCAAACGGTCTTGGAGACCGTTTGGACTCCGAGACCGTTTGGACTCATGCAGTCTTGAGATTGTGTGACTCCATGCGGTCTTGAGATCGTGTGACTCCATGCGGTCTTGAGATCGTGTGACTCCATGCGGTCTTGAGACCGTTTGGCTTCATGTGGTCTTGAGACCAGTTGGCTTCATGCGATCTTGAGACCGGATGGCTTCATGTGGTCTTGGGACCCTGTGAGTCCATGCCGTCTTGGGACCCTGTGAGTCCATGCGGCATGCGGTCTTGGGACTGTTTGGCTTCATGCGGTCTTGGGACTGTGTGGCTTCATGCGGTCTTGGGACCCTGTGAGTCCATGCGGTCTTGGGACCGTGTGGCTTCATGCGGTCTTGGGACCGTGTGAGTCCATGCGGTCTTAGGACCGTTTGGGTCTTTTGATATTTTTTTGTGTCTTTTTCTGTAAGTAAAAAGGAGAAAAGTTAATCTAACATTATGTTTGCAATAAAAGAGAATAGTTAGATATTTTGTCTACTTTATCTGAGAAAGAGTGTGGAAAACTGAATAATATTACTAAGATAACATCACAAAATTGGAGGTTATCACATATAAATTTAGTTTTTTTTTTGAGGTCAAACATCATCATTCTATTACTCCGAGCTCAAAGATGGCTCATTCCAGTTTGCTACAGACTGAGGGAAAGACGACGATAAGAAAAATGAGCTAGAATTAATGACGGCTTCACGAGCTAGCAGGTGTGCTAGTCCATTTTCCTGTCTTCTACAGAAAGCAAAACTAATAGATGGAAAGGCGGAACTTAAGCTATAAATGTCTGCAAGTAGAGTTTCGAGCAGGTCCGGCCTTTTAACTTTTTCCTTTATGAACTGGATGATTGTGTCCGAGTCAGATTCCACCACAATCCTTGGTATATTCTGGTCCTTGGTTTGCTGAATGCCCTCCCTTATTGCCCATGCTTTGGCTATCAAGACATCCTGGCATGATGGACGCCTTCTCCCCGCAACATGCAGCACGCTCCCATTATGGTCTCGCCACACGAGACCGGTACCGTCGAGGCCCTGCACATGCACAGCTGCGTCGCAGTTTACCTTGATCGTGTCTACATCGGGCGCCATCCAAACTGCCTTCCTCTTCTCTTATGCTGCCGTCCGGCCTCCTATTTGTTGCTACGCCTCGTGGTGTCCGACGAGGAGTACTAGGAATTGTCGCTGGATTAACAGAGGTGTCTTCGGCTGTTCCTTAAAAATGATCGAGTTCCTCCTAGTCCACACCGTCCACATCACTGCTATCATGACGTGATTATCATCTTCACGCTGCTGGGAAATAAGCCTCCTGATTCCGCTTCCCACATCGGTCTCCCCCACTTCTCAGATCCTTGCTTGCACTACTGCCGGGCTGTCTTTCCAAAGCTCCCACGCCTGCGGGCATCTAAAAAACATGTGCCTAATGTCTTCTTTCTCCCTTCCACAAATGTTGCATATTCCGTCTGGATGACAATGTCGATCATATAGTCGCCCCAAGGTGCCCAGCGCCCCGGTCATGCATCTCCAAAGGAAATGTGCCGCCTTTGGGACAAGGTTCTTCCTCCATACTAGCCTCCATCCTTCAACCTCCTCTCGATTTCTATGTACTTCTCTTCCTGTCGAGTCTTGGGATGCCATCCAGTAGGCCGATTTTACAGTGAATTCTCCTCTTCTATCTGGACTCCAATAGATACCGTCCTCCCGCTTGTTGAAGCCAAGTGGTATTGCTAGGATCTTCTGTGCTATTTCTGGATTGAAGAGGTTGTAGATGCCTTCCTTGTCCCATGTGGTAGAATCCTCCATCATGAGTTGGTTCACCCATTGTGCATTGGTGCTCGAGAAACTATAGGCACTCTCTATGCTTCCTCTTATTCCCGGGATCCATGGGTCTTTCCATATGTTGATATTTGTTCCGTCTCCCACTCTCCACTGCATCCCTTCCAGAATGATGGCCTTTGCATTCCATATACTCCTCCAGGTGAAGCGTGGGTCATGTCCCCTTCTGGCGCTGAGTGTTGTCCCCCTAGGAAAGTATCTTGCTTTTAGCACACGGTGGACTAACGTATCATCTCTATGAAAGAGTCTCCATATTTGCTTTGCCAGAAGCGCTTGGTTGAAGATGTGTATGTTTCTGAACCCCAATCCTCCTTGATTCTTGGGTTTGCACATGTTGTCCCAGCTGACCCATGACATCTTCCTCTCCCCGTCTTTTGCCCCCCACCAAAATCTCGCTATAGTGTTGTTTATAGAGTCGAGAAGGTATCCCGGAAGTTGAAAAATACTCATGATATACGATGGTATGGCTTGGGCCACCGCTTTGATGAAGACTTCTTTCCCAGCTTTGGACATCAATTTCTCCTTCCACCCTTGTAGCTTCTTCCATATCCGCTCCTATATATAAGAGAACACTTGTTTCTTTGACCTCCCAACAGCCGTAGGCAGCCCCAGATATTTCCCATGTTTGTCTACTTCTTTGACCTGCAAGAGTTGTGTTATTTCTGCTCTCTTTTCTCACTCCACCCCTTTGCTGAAAGCGACCTCAGTTTTGGATAGGTTGATTTTCTGACCGGATGCCCGCTCATATTGGCTGATAATCTCAGCTAACTTCAGACATTCTTCTTTGGTTGCTCTCGCAAAAAGGATGGAATCATCTGCAAAGAAAAGATGAGAAACCCGAGGGCCTTGGCGGCTAGCTCAGATTCTTTGGATAATCTTTTGCTGTGCTGCCAAGGTTAGAGAAGTAGAAAAAGCTTCAGCACATAAAATGAAAAGATATGGAGAGAGAGGGTCACCCTGGCAAAGTCCTTGGGAAGGTTGAATCTTTCTGGTCCGCTCTCCGTTGATGGCAAACGAGTGAGTCACAATCGAAATACAATCATATACCTTGTTCCTCCATTTCTCCCCGAACCCCATTTTTTCTTGCACATAATCAACAAACTTCCATTCCACTCTGTCATAGGCCTTCGACATATCCAGCTTGAGTGCTATGTGTCCCTTCTTAGCTTTGTTGCCCCTCTTCATGGTATGGAACAACTCATATGCAATAAGAGCGTTGTCTGTAATGAGTCTCCTCGGGATAAAAGCACTTTTGTTTTCGGTTATGATTCTGTCCATGAACGGCCGCAGCCTGTTTGCTATGATTTTGGAAGCTATCTTGTAGACGACATTACATAAACTGATGGGTCTAAACTCACCAATCTCCGTGGGCTACTGAGTTTTTGGGATTAATACCACCAACGTGTCATTGATCTCTGCTATACTTCTTTCAGATTTCCACCACCCTTATATATAGTTGGAAACATCGTTCCCTACAATGTGCCAATACTTCTGAAAAAATAGAGCTTTCATACCATCCGGGCCCGGTGCTTTATTCGGATGCATATACTTCAGTGTCGTCAAGATTTCCTCAGATGTGACTTCTTTCTCAAGCTCCTTGCTCTCAATCTGACTGAACTTGTTATTGATTCCTCTCGTAGCCTCCTCCCATCCGCATGGATCACTAGATTGAAAAAGGTTTTGAAAAAAATTCAGCACTATGCCTTCTATTTCTTCTTCCTCCTCTTTCCACTGCCCTTCTTCATTTTTTAGACCTTCAATCATGTTTGTCTTCCTTCTTTGTGATGCCTTATGGTGGAAGTATGCCGTGTTTCTGTCACCTAACCTCATCTCATTCACCCATGCTCTGGCATGCCAGAACGCCTCATCCCTTCTGTGCCATTCTTGGAGTTCTGTCGTTATGTGAGTGCACCTCTCTAAATTTGTCCTGTCAGCCGGTAAATTTTGTAGTTCCCTTAGAGCCTCTTCCAACTATTTGATTTTTTTCCTTCTTTGCCTGAATTTTCCAGCAGCCCATTCTTTCAATTTACTTTCACAGTAGCCCATCTTTCCTTGAAGATCTGAACTATGTCGTTCCTCGCAAGCAGATTTTATGATGTGTTCACAAGCATTGTCCTCCGCCCACATAGGCTCGAAGAAAAAATACTGGTTGTTCCTTGCCTTCTTCCTTTTTTTATACTCAGTATTGATGATGATGGGTGCATGATCGGACTCGTATTTGATGCAGTGAATCACTCTTGCCTGTGGAAACTTTGCCACCCATTGTGCACATCCCATCGCTCTATCAAGGCGTTCTCTTACTAAGGTTTCCAGCGTGAGACCTCTCTGCTAAGTGAAGATGCTGCCACTGTATCCCAGGTCCGTGAGATCACAGTCATCAACTACGTCCATGAAATCCTGGATGAACCTGAGAGGTTTAGGAGGCCCACCAATTTTTTCTGAGTTGGATAGGATCTCGTTGAAGTTTCCGAAGAAAATAGTAGGCAAAGTCGAGATTCCTTTCTGTTCTCTCATTAATTCCCATGTCTTATGCTTTTGTTGTTGTGCTGCCCATCCATATATGCCAATAGCTCTCCACCTACTGTCACTGTTCTGCTCCTTTATATCACAGCTATAATTATGTTGTGAATATGATGTTACTGTGAGGTCGACATCCCTCCACCAAAGACCCATCCCCTCAGCTCTTCCTATACTAGAAATGCAAACTCCTTTGGTGAACCCACACTTCCTCATGACCACCTCCAAGTCAGCACTAGAAATCATAGTTTCCATCACGAAAACTATGCTCGGGCCCTCCCTCATGCACCTAGACTTGAGGGCAGTAACTGTGTCAGGGCGGGCTAGACCCTGACAGTTCCAACTTAAGATTTTCATTGCTCTTCGCGGGGCTGGCTCACTCCAGCCTCCTCTACTTGGGTTGTACACCCTCCTTCATGCTGCCCTTCTAGGATCATGTTCCTTGCTTTTTTCCCTGCCTCCAACTCAGTATCATACGAGTCAAGTTCCATATCACAGTACTCGGATTGCCTCCCTCTTTTCCCTACAATCGTGCTCCATTCCACTGCATCTTCTGGAATACCCAAGCGTTGGCCCGTACTCATCTTATAAACCCATGGCGGGTCTCTCTTCTTGTATTGGTTTGTCTTTTCCTTTCTCCCTATTTTTCTTCTATTTTCCTTCTCTCTTTGTGCCCTTGTTTTCACCGCTGATATAACTTCCTTTTCCTTGTTCCACGCTTCTTCATTCGCCATTGTTGCCTGTTGCATATTTCCTCCTGTTCCGATCCCGTCCTCCTGCCCATCCACCTCGATTGCGGCCTGTAAGCAATTCGCCTGTGCTCCACTTCCCCCTGTTGTTGTTGGTTTTTCCTTCCTGATCTGGGTTCATAGTTGCTCTCCTGTCCGCCTGTCATCTTCCCTTGCTTCTGTAGCAGATAGTTCTTGGTCGTTGCTTCCTCCATTCCTTCTCTGATCGGACTGGGTAGTTCTTTCCAGAAACAACTCACCCAGATTGAATTCCACCTCGTCACTGCCTTCATCATCATTCTGCACCTGCGCTTGATCTTCTGTTAACCCCAGTTGATCTTCTTCGAGTTCGGATCTTGCCCTTCTTTCCCCGTCGAGTTTTGGTCCCTTCTGTTTTCCCTGCTCGCTGCGTCCCTTCTTCTCGGATTCTGCTTCTGGTTTATATTTGAATTGGATCTTCTTGCTTAATCTATTGTTCCCGTATACCTCCTCCTGGAGCGACCGCCTTGGCTTCCTCGGCGACGCCCTAAGCCATGATCCCCACTGCTACTCCCGCTCTTCACCTTCATCGCTACCCTCACAATCTTTGACGACGTGGCCAAGTCGACTACAGCCGTGACAGAAATTGGAGAGACGTTCATATTTCAATTCGATCTCGATCACATTACCTTTGCTTCCTCTCATCCGCAACACTCTCTTCAGTGGCTTCGTGACATCAAGGTTGATTCTCACCCTCGCCGACGTCTCCCATTCCAGTTCATCCAGGTCTGTCGCTATCACCTCGCCTACTCTGGCCGCGATCTCTTCGACACTTCTTTTGTTCCGAAACCCTAGGGGTATGCCATAGAACCTGATCCAGAAGGGGATGTGGTTTATGACTATATCCCCCGACTTCTCTTCCCTCTCAATGTTCTTGAACAATAGGAGCTTATTGTCAAAATTCCATGGAGATCCTTCTTCTACCTTCTGCTTATCTCGCCAGTCGAAGAATTGTATGATGAACTGTCCTCCTTCAACCTGCTTGAAGACAACCTTCTCCTGTAGACCCCACGCTTGCGTCAGAGTCCGCTTCATAGCCCAGAAGTTCACCGGCCTGTCCGATAATATCCGCGCAACCAGCGCCAGCCGTAGGTGATTTTGATCTCCGTCGGCCTCCGACTCCGCTATCTCGATTAGGTCTTCTTCCTCCGGTGTCAATTGCAACTGTGCACATCTCTCCGCCAGTTCGTCTGCCATCGCTGGTAGAGGACCAGAAAGATCGACCGCCCTTGGACCTGCAAGAGAAAAACCCACGGTGGTGGAGAAGGGTGTCCCACGCTTCAAACCCTAATCTCCAGAGCGACGGGTCGGACGCGGGGAGAGTTTAATAGACTCAACAACTTAATTACATATAAATTTAGTTGATGGGTCATAGACATAGAATAATTGTTTCTCCTTTGATACCATGATTAATGGCTCACCCTTCTCTTAACGCTTTCAAACCACTAATGTGAAACCCAACCCATCCACTACAACTCCTTTATTGTTATCAACCAAATTACACCTAAAGATAGGAGCTCTAAACTCTATGTAGTCGAATTCATATTTCTTCAAGGACACCATAATATGAAATCTTATCTTGTAGTGATATCCTATAATTAACACTAGCAAAATACAATAAAAATTCTTGCATAGTGACCCCATTATTTTGGACTACACTACTATCACGTTTATGTTTTGCATATTATGAAAATCTATTTATAGAAAACCTTTTGTATGACACTACATCCACTTTTGGTTTAAGGTGAGCCATTTGGTGTTCTTAAAAACATCATTTGGTGTTTGTGATAGTTGACTAAATACTTTATTTTCAAATTACCTATTAAACATTTGATTATTCTCCCTTTCATGCCACATTGAAGTGGTTTGAGGATGTTGTCTCTTAATACTATTAGTGCATTAATTGATATAGATACCCACTTCATTGATGTTTTGTAAAACATACAAGTGTGCTTATTCCCATAACTCGTGACTAATTCCTTTGTCTCATGCTAGTAGAGTTCCCTTGTAAAACTAAGTTTCATTATGATAGGATTTTGGCTTTCCACAAACTTCATAGAAATCATTTTAAAAGTCCATTAACTTTCTAGACACATAACTCTCAATAACACTCCCTTTAGGATGGTAATGATTTCAAATGTCACTCCTAAAAACACTCATTTACCATTCAAAAGTATAAATATAATGTAATAAAACTAGAATCAATCTTCACCTCCCTAGTCAAATGGACAAAAAGATGATCCATGATTAAAATAATGAAGAAGTACAATACAAGTCAAGCTAGAACAAGATAGCGAGCACTTCCTTTTTCAACTTGTCAGGTTTGTTAGGATTTATTACTTTCCTGTATGTTTTGTTGAATAAGAAACAAAACCTTGTGATTACAAACCTAATATGCTTCAAAAGTATTGATTGAATGGCCACATGCAAATTGTGTTGCATTAGAGTGTGACAATCATGAGATTTAGGACCTATCAATTTCTGATCCTTCATTGACACCAATTAACACAAATTCAAAGAGTATCCTTGTGGCACCTTAACATTATGACATAATATTCTTTCTCCTTTTTACAAAAACTATAATAAGTAGGAGGTATATATGTACCGCGATCCCTCATCACTACTGAGAATTATTTCCTTATACCCATTTCATGTATATCTATTCTAGATTTGGTGCCAAATATAGTATGTCATTGTATATTTAATAACTTACCAATTACAATGTCACATATATCTTTCACAACATGAATGCATAATTGTCAAAAAAACTCCAATAAGGAAGACCCCTGAACGTCAACCTCTTCTTGTATAAAGATATATTACATGCAAGAGTACAACATAGTATCTTCCCAAATACATTAACAATGGTGCTCACTCCTTCACAAACACCCTTTCTTGATATATGTATAGGGGCACTTCATTCCCCAATTGATCCATCAAATTAAGGATGCACTGGTAGGAGAAATCTTCGATGACCAAGATATGCAGTCTTTTTGCTATACTTTAGTGAATATGAATCAGTGTTTTCCTCACATATAGGACATGCTTTGGATCCCTTTACATAGTATCTAGACAAATTCTTGTAAACTAGGAAGTCGTTAATTGTGCAAAATAACATAGCACACAAATTAGGGGTCATTTCACATAAATCATCATAATGTTGGGTTATAGGGGAGGCAGAGAAGGCAGCGGAAGCAAAAATTTTCTCCTCCCCAAACCCTGAACAAGGAAACGCGTCAACGTCTATACAATAGGGAAGGGATGGTTTGTGGAATCATACCTTGTCCTGAGGCTTGCTCGGCGACAATACTTCGCGCCTTGTGTGGTCTTCACCTCCGGTCTTAGACGGTGTCTGTGCAGCTCCTGGTCGCACCGAGACTGACGACTCCTGGTCTCACCGGGACTGTCGGGATTGACAGCTGTCCTCCGAGCAGTAGAAATCTCCCGCCTCTGAAGTAGTCCACACGGACCACCTGGAACTCCAATCTCCTTGTCCCACAAGGAATTGGAAGGAGTCGCACCCTCCTGTCAACGTACTAGTCGCCGACACACTCTCCTACCGCCAATCACTTTCTGCAGTTGTCTTTCCCTTGTTGTGCCTCTCTTATCGGGTAGCACTTGCTCGGGCTCTCTCGGTTACCAAAACCAGAGAGAAAGACAACTTTACAGAGCAATTAGTTGCATTGAGTTGTTGTCAGAGAAGCCCCCAATACCCTTATATATATAGGAGGGTCATGGGACAGGGTTCTCTACCCCGGGCAATGCGGGACTAAAGCAGGAGTAGAGGGGTTCGAGATTTTCCACAAAAACAACCAACTACGTGACATGAACCGATCGTTTCATTTCTGAAACGGTCGGTTGGGGACATGAGCCGATCGGTTGACACCTCAACTGATCGGTTGGGACACCTCAACCGATCGGTTCACTTTTGAACCGGTCGGTTTGTGGCCCTGGTCAGTTCCCGATTTACTTTTTCTCTTTTGTTTCTAATTGGTACCTAATACCAATCCTTGTTCCAATCAAATTGGGCAAGTGAAACGAAAAGAAATTTCTCACCAATCTTACTTTCCCAACTTGCTCGGTTGGACCAGTTGATCTGATCGTTTCAACACTTGAATCGATCATTTCACCCTGTCCATGAGCCGATCGACTCACCATCTGAGCCGATCGGTTCACCAAGCTCAGCCGATCGGTTCATCACACGAGCCGATCGATTGGGAGTGCAGATTGTGCAAAAAAATAGTCAATTGCAGTTTCAATCGATCTGATACTCTAATCAATTTGTCCAACACCTTGAACACTATGATTTTGAGCTATCAATTAATTGATTGTTTAATTGAACTACTAAACTCCTTTAGCAATCAATCTAAACATTGTTTGTGGACAAAACTCCTCTTCCAGGTTAAATCCTATGTGTGTGACCCTGCAGGTCCTTTTCACGTTGGTAGTGAAAGTCCATAACACTTATGACTTCACAAGCAAAGAGCGGTTCCTAGTCACACATCAGTGCTACCCAAGTGAAACAGAAAGTTGGAGAACAACTTTCAATCCTACAATCCGTGAATGGTGTTACAACGAATGTATAATTCCTTTATCACTGATATCCCGAATGAACTCGAGGCATGGAACAGTCATCCTGTCAACGTTCATTCACTTTCTTGATCTCAGAGTAGATTGGAAGAGATATGTATGACATCAATATCACATACTGATTCACACATGCGTGCGCACACCTATCTCAATCCTACTCATCAAGTGGCCTTGGATATCAAACTCCCTCAGGAGGGACAAATCCCATATCTATCACTCACCCCTCAAAAGCCCCATGTGTCAAAGCCTCCCAATCATCACCTTTATAACAACCCATGTTTCAGGACTGCATTTGATGATGTTAAAGTGTGCCCAACGACATGTGTTGAGTGTAGTGATTTCAGGTCAAAGAATCACACTCACCACCATCACTGTGAGTACTGACTGTGACTACCATGTCATGGTTCCATGTGTCAAACTCACGGTGGGTCTGTCTGGTACACTTTTTCTCTAACAAGTACCTATGTGTTTGGTTTGATATCTCTATATCATGACTAATGAGATTTTGTCATCAACCAACACCACAATCTAGTCTTGTGTGTCATTGTTGTCTATCTACCTTCCACAATGACATCCGACTAGGGACATAACAAGAATGTACAAACTCTTAACATCCGTATGATCTCATCGTTTAGGTCCTCAACCTGAAAGCATACGTCATTGAGTACTGTCATTCTCTAGACATTCAATCTGTTCTATCACTATCTCACATGACTGAACAAGAAAGAATTGGAAGCTTGCCTTTGATGTTTATCAAATCAATCTTAATATATCCCATCAATCATCCCATGATTGGCTCAGGGCATACATACCAACTGACTCCCACTTGCACTGCGAGCCAATCACCCTTGAATCATATTCATAGTGATCTTCAAACATGTCCCACATGATACTGTGCTCTTGTGCCAACATAGTGAGTTATAGCAACACCTTGCCAAAGTCAGTATTAATTGCATGTCTCACATCTCTTCATTGTATGTTACACGTATGATATGGAGTTGCCATAATATGCGATCCAGTATTCCTTTGCTAACCTTTAGCCACATTGCATGATCAAGGATTCCATACTTGTCATCAATGACCAGAATATGTATAAGTTCATCTCATGAACTTCTAGATCCATATAGTATCCACTGCTGTTCTCTAACACACAGATACTCGACATTTCCTTTTAAACGGATTTATTGGAATGTTTCCAATTATCAACAAACTTTCACTTTTATATATCCTATATATATATTGCGATTAATTTTCTATCCTTTTTGGAAGTTCGCATCAATGTAACTCTTTACATAGAACTCTTCCTTATCTCCATAGAACTAGTACTTCACAAGTACTTATCAAGTTCTTATGGTTTCCAGTAACCCTTACTGGAAGTAGACAAACATCCACTCATCATGTCCCACATACGAGTTATCAGGATGAGCACATCAAATTGTCAAGTCATACATACAAGATGATGAATGCATTTTGTTCTTTCCATGTCGATACATGCAAGGTAATGGGATGATTACATACATGATAGATCCATATCTATTCTTAGTGTTCCCATTCTTCGTAAGAATTGGACACTTGGCCTTGGGATACTAACTCCATGGAGCATGTACATGTTTTCTCCCACTGAATCTGTGCATACTGAACCCTTCAGTATAGATTGCCAATGTATGCTTTCCTTTCTCAGGTCAAGAGGTTTTCGAGAACTATCTCTATAGATCTCTATTCCTATCACATAGGAAATGTCTCTATCTTCCTTAAAGATAATTTCCACTTTGGATTTCCATTCTAGAACATTTCCATTTCACATCAACATGTGGAATGTGAATACGCTCCCACTAAATCACATATCCCTTCTTTATCTTTGACATATCAGTCAAACCCTTTGACTATATCATCAAAGTAAAGATCCAATTCTGAGTTGCTTGTACTCAATCAATCACATTGATTAGTCCATTTTAACTTATAGACTTCATTTGCATTAGTGGATTCATAAACCTTATAGGTTGTGTCACATACACATCCTTGTTTTATTCCTCATAGGAATGCGGTTTTAGTATCCATATGCCAAATGTCTTAGTCATTAAGTTGCAATCAACAAGCATCATCCTTCTCAAAATGTTATCCATGTGTCTTAACACTTAAGACTTATTCGCACTTATGGGTTTCATCCCAATGAGTGCTACCATCAAGGTCATACCTTATGGTTTACATGAAAGTCATTTAGGATGTAATGGTCACATACCATAACTCAAAATCCGATTCCTCATTATCTAGTTAGTTAACTCATCACATGACCAACTCATCACATAGATAATTGAGGTGTATCCGTCAAGGATATGAGAACTCACAACTCCTTGTGATTCTTAATGTCCTTTATTAGTGTGGGGTATTCTTTATTTAAGAAGAATTTAGTTATTTGATAATCACTCTCTAACTCCTTAGAGTATGACTCCTTCTTGATTTAGACATCACCATGCCTTAATCACGAGTTCACTATGATACACTATCATAATCACTCATAAGGATCTCAAACATTTGGTCCAAGTATTTCATTCATTGATCTCATCAAGAATTAACACTTTACCAAATTCATACTTCATCTATGATATTCTTGAACACTTCAAGATATTCATATTGGTATTTCTCTAAACACCTTTTGAAGTATTAGCATTTACTCCAATAGGTATGTAAATACATCACATGTATTATACCTAATTGGATAATCATTCTCCCACTACCATTAGTGAAGATTGATTAATCATGTACAAGAGATTCATGTCTCTTACTGGTTCTCTAACCAAAACAGTCTAGATTTATCCATCACATGGAAACTAGAAATGAATTTCTTATGATTGATGCTAATTTGATTGTTTGAGTTATCTATAACTTTTAGGTATCATTTTATCTTATGCATATCAAATACCACAAGATAAACAAGGCATTTCCACAAAGATCATATCTTTAGAAATTGAAACATCTCTTTATTGATTTCCATCATTGTCATACAATATGAAAAAATAAAGTGTTTCTATTGGCAAGTTGAAATAGCAGTTTTTAACTCTATTTCGTGCCCTTTAGGCTGAAATAAACTGAAAGATACTCCTATCTATGGCAGCAACACTTGCCCCAATAATGAGTACTTCTTTCTCGGTCCTTTCACAAAGGCCATCACTTCTTTGTGGATCTTGCATATCATATATGACATATCCATATCTTGGTATCATATACCTCAGATAAAGAAGTGGTTCATTTCATGATACCGTAGGTGGATATTTCCATCCCCTCCTTCATCTTCTTTTGTTCTTCCAAATATGGAGGGCACTTCCCTCATACACCCTTTCCCCATGTGCCTTTGAGGCTGAAGATGGCTTGGGCTGCTGGCTAGCATCAGAACACTTCTCAGCTTTGCCCTTACCCTTACCCTTAAGACTTACCCTTTATTGATCATGTAACATCCCTGACCTGGGTTATAAACTAACCCTAGGTGTTTTGCCTAAATATGTAATTAAACTCTTGTGATTATCTTTTGGCATGTAATTAAGTTCCTAAGGAACATACATTTTCATTTCTGTCCCTTTTAAACAATGATTGTAGTATTGTTTGGTAATACAGGGACCTATGTGCAAATTATCTAGTTAAGTGGTTTCACTTGCAAATTTCACAAGTTAAGATGTTCCTCTGATGATGAGATATCATATGAGTGATATGATGAGTTAAGATGGATTTCCCAAGCTTGGGCATCAAGATGCAGCTTGTGGAATGATCCTTATGCTTAAAAACCCTAATTTGGATTAAAGTGCAATTTACCCAAATGTGGAGTGCAACTTATAAAATACACATCTAGAACATATTTTATGACTCTTGACATCATTTAGAGTAAAAATGATGAAAGGGACACATGAATGAGTGATCAGATAAGAAAAATGATCTTTGTGCATAAAATTCACTAAGTATGAGGATGGAGACTTGTCATATATGAACTCTAGTTGAAAGTTGGTTTTCTTTACCCTTAGATCTAGAGTTTTGATGATCTTTACATAAGTTTTGATAGCTTGGGCGTTCCTTAGAAACAAGGAGGGACTTAGGTGAGAATTTCATGTTTTAGAGGTCCTTATGGTGGTAAATGGCCTAGAGTATATAAGCCTTCACCCTTGCAAACCAAGTGAACGTATCCTTTATCCTCTTCATTTCTCATCTTTCTCAAAATGTCCAAGGCAGAGCTTTGGACCTCAGCGAGATGACCAACTAGTGCTAAGGTGAGTAGGAACCATCTTCAAGCTCGAATTCATGGAGGAATTCTTCTTAAAAGGTTGGTTCTATGGTTAACTCACTTAGATTCTTTGTTTTAGCCGACCATTCCCATCTTTTCCTTGAAGAAACAACCTTGGATGACCTGTGGAGCTCAAGACGCCATTAAAGGCTTGAAGCTTGGAAGCTTGGAGCTCTAGGAACCACGTTTGAGGTGGGTTTTATGACTCTAAACTCCTAGCTTTATTATGCATATTTTTGTTCTTACTTTTAGTGCTTAGTTCTTCTTCTACCTCCCTTCTTCCTTGCACTTTTGCAAGCAAAACGGTGGTGTAACCGACCTGAAAAGAGGTTGAGGATGATGGGCGTGGATTCCTAGGTAACTTTATCAAACGACCTTGGACCCTTTTGGTCCAAACGGTTGCAACCCGTTTAAGGTCAAACGGTTTCAACCCGTTTGATCTCAAACGATCTTGCAAGATCGTTTGGATCAAAACGGTCTCAAGACCGTTTGATAGGGTTGACCAAGGGACGACCGTTTGAGGGTCTGTTCATAATATATTGAATTTCATTTCTACAAATAATTATAATCTAATTCCAAACCAATTGAGAGTTGAAGGCACTTCAACACCCTAACCCTAATCGGGATGAAATTGCTGATTTCAAGTATAGATCTTGTTGAGTTTTGGGTTGAAGGACCCAAACGGGTTCAAAACCGTTTGGGGGTTCATCCAAACAGTCTCACACTCGTTTAGTGACACCCCAAGACCGTTTGGAGGTCTAGGGTTAAGGAAATTTGATGGTTTGAGGGTCCAATTTCAATAGGTTGATGAATTGATAAAAATGCTGATTTTAGACCTATTTAGGGTTCAACCCTTATCCAACCGACTTGGTTTTTGGTCAAACTTTGGGAAAATGGTCTCAAGACCGTTTGGAGGTCACCCAAATGATCTCAAGACCGTTTGGGCCAATTTTGGGCCCAATTGGAGGTCAATTGATAGGTTCAACTTTGATTTGATTCACATTGTTGAACATTGAAGATTATCCGATTGAAACCCTAATTGAGATAGACTTAACCCTAATTGGCTTTCAATTGAGGGTCATTTTGGTGTACAATTGGTTAAGGCTAATCCTAATTGATTCAATTTGTAAGTGGTTAACATGTCTTTGGCCAATTGAAGGCTTCAACATAGGAAATCCTATTCAAACATAACCTTTGTGTCACCTTTTATGTTCATGCGGTTTGAACCCATGTAGGTCCACACTCGTTTAAGCCCAAACAGGTTCACACTCGTTTAGGCTTAAATGGGTCCACACTCATTTAAGGTCAAATGGGTTCACACTCGTTTAGGCTCAAATGGGTTCACACTCGTTTAAGCTCAAACGGGTTCACACCCGTTTAAGGTCAAATGGGTTCACACCCGTTTAAGGTCAAATGGGTTCACACCCATTTAAGGTCAAATGGGTTCACACTCGTTTAAGGTCAAGTGGGTCCACACTCGTTTAAGGCTCAAATGGGTTCAAGGTCGTTTGAGATTAAACGAGTTCTAGGTCGTTTAAAACCTAAATGGGTTGAAGGTTGAAGGTTAAACCCTAAGCCAGTTGGAGATTTTCAAGGTTGTTTATACTTAATCACTTGAAGGTGTAAATGGTTCAATGATGATCTAATCTAAACTCTAATGGTAACTTAAGACATTAAGGGACTAAGTGACTAATGAATTGACCCATGATGATGATCAATGGGTAAATTACCAAAATGTCCTTGAGGGGTTAATTTGAGTGATACCTTGTTCTAATCAAACCCTAATCACCTGATAGTGATGATTTGGTTTATGTTAATCAAGGATGACTTGACCAAATCTATCTAGAGTGCTATAATCACCATCTACTAGTGAGAGGAGAGAGAAAGTATCATTTATGGTCAAAACTCAAGTAAAATACCTTCAATGTACTTGAATATGCAAGATTAGGTATGATCCACTTATGTGAGATCATGGAAACCCTAAATATAATAATTGGTGAATCTTAATCTTATCTGAGGGCTTTAATGATGATGTTTCTCATACATGGTGATGTGATGAGATCAATTCATCATGAGGTGAATAGTAAACCCTAATTCTAGGGTGATGACATGTAATGTGAATAGTAAACCCTAATTGGTGAAAATCAGGGAACCTAACCCTTGTAAGAGTATGAGGGTACAACTTTTGATATGAATTGCTTACTAATTATCAGTTGAATTAACCATGCATGTTCTTATACATGATGATGATCATATCCAGGTAAGGATTATGATTTCATATTCATTGAAAGCATGTTATTAGCTTTATGAATAATGACATATGCTGATGCCTAGTAAGTGGAATCTTATGAGAATGATAGGCTGTGAGAGCCATGAGTATCATCAAGGTCATGCTTGTCAGATGACTTGTGATGAGATGATTGAGAAATGATAATTGATGAGAGTTAGACTTGATACATTTAGTATTCTACTTTCATAGCTGCTGTTCTAATGATTAATGTTTGAGAACATGTATGATGTTAAAAGAATACTGAAATGTACCTAACTAATCAAGTATAATCATACCATGTAGAGCCCTGATCATAGATCCATCATTGTCAGAAGTTAAATGATGGTGAAACAGGTTTTCCTAAGGGAACTCCTGGATCACATACTTTTGAGTATGTGGGGGAATATGGATGTGAATACCCTTACATCCTAGTGTAGGAATTGATGTAGATGTATCTTAATCTATCAATCCTTCACTATGTGTTTATGCCGGGGTGATGTAATACTAATCTCCCGAGGAAATCTTTTGTACCGCATCAATGAGAGATAAACAAGAAATCTTTCGATGGCGAAGAGAGAACAGAATGTCACTGTGACTCTAATAGCGAAGTACCAGAATACCCTGGTAAGCTATAGTAGAAGAGACACTAGATGTCCTGCATGTTGATCCTCATGCTGACTGAGGAAGATGAGGTCATAAGAATCCGGCTCTTTTGATGACCTATGTATGATACCGATGCGACTTAATAGTGATCGGTTGGAGTATGAGTGGTATACCTCATCTCCGCAGGGCATAATAATGTTTGTAAAACATAATCAACTGCGTAGCATATCTGCTTAGGTTGAACTACGAAATACATTGGTTGAAGTTACATTACTTAGTATACATGTTCTTCATATTCCTTAAATGTTGTTGTTCTAATTGATAACAATCTGCTGCCGATCACCTTAAAGCTTTTATTGCTTATGTTGATCTTTGATTGCTATAATAAAGCTTATGGCGGAGAGTTATAACTCTCACTGGGACAATTATTTAAAATTGTCTCACCCCGTAGATTTCAACTTTTTAGGTGGTCGTCGAGGACGAAGGAACCAGTCTGTAGGTGATCGGAATCAGCAGCAAGAGCACCAGGGGCAGCAGTGAATCTCAGGTGGAGATACTGACTGCTAAGTCATGTAGTTAGAAAGTCTTATGTCGTCTCTGTACTCTCAGGTCCTTGGAGTCTTTTGGTATGAGATTTTGGGTTTTAAATCTTGAGATTTTGTATCTGGCTGTGTATAATCACTCATGAAGTGATCCAACAGAGATGTAATCTGTTTACCTTGTTTCCTATAAAAGGAGTTTCATGATTTCAGGATCTTGTCTCAAAAAGTTTTAATTTCCGATGATTTTCGTATTCCGCTGTTAATCGAATCGCTTCCGCTATGTTTATCTTGTGTTTTGGAGATCAGAGCCCACACCGGGCGTTACAAATGGCATCAGAGCCATAACCCCTCTAGTAGGTGGGGCCCGCATGGGCATGTGGCATGCCAGTCTTGAGCCGTATGGTCCAGGCATGTAGGAAAGGGTTGTCCATGGTTGACGTAGCCACCCTTGCGCTGGTATTCCATGATTGGGAGCTAGGTGTCCATGGGACATTGTGGGTCTGCACTGAAATGGGGTCATATTATGAGGCCATATAGTTGAGCCTTGACGAGGATGTCAAGAGTCTAAGTGGGGGAGATTGTAACATCCCAGGATTTGAGGCCTTAGATAATATGATCTTAAAATAAATGATTGGACTACCCGTATCACCAAGGTGCACCTCCTTTTCTGGGAGCCCGTCTCTAAAGAACTCCATAGTTAAGCATGCTCAGCTTGGAGTAGTACTAGGATGGGTGACCAGTCGGGAAGTTGATCCTGGCTTGCGCGTGAGTGAGATTAAGACGCGCAGTTAAGGCTAGTGGTGGTCTATGGGGCCAGTCGTCATTCCTAAAACTTTACTAGAGCCTTGGGCAGTGGGCCCGGGCGTTACACCTAGATTCTAGGAAAATTGCTTATATGTGGCTTTTTGTAAATTACTCCTAAGTCCAATTAATGGATTACTAGTTAGCTATCACCTTCCTACATGTTAATCAATTCTCCTACACCTAGGTGAGAGCTTTAAGTAGCTAGTATAGGAGAATTTAGTGCATTTATCTTAGAGTCTTCTCAAGTCTAGGATGTAGGTGATGTGAGGTCTAAAACCTCACTTCCACCTTCCATAACTACCCCGACCCCTAATTACCCTAGGAGTTCCTATCCTAGAAACCAAGGATTGACTAGATCCTAATTGAATCACACCTAAACCCTAATTTAAGTGAGCCTTGTAAGGGTGATTAGGAGGTGTTAGGGACTAGTTCCCCTATACACACTTATCTTATCAATGGCCAATTAGTAGTTTAGGAAAATTCATTAGCATCTAACTTGTTGTAATCTAAATGAAAGAATAATGTTTACATGTTATCACCCCCAACCCAATTGACAAGTACATCCCTCAACATTCACACACTTCTCTCAAGAATAATTTTTACATGTTATCACCCTCAACCCAATTGACAAGTGCATCCCCTAAACAACACACACTTCTCTTAATCGCATTAAAATGCTAATTGCCTTCTTGCTTAGTTAGTCTTAGCTTAATTATCTCTTTACTTGCTTAGTTAGTTCATTGCCTTGTTCTTAGTTAGTTCTTGATAATTTAGGTCTTTAATTTCTCTTGTGTTTAGTTTTCTACCTTAGTGTAGTATAGACCTCCTTTCTTGCCTTGGTGTAGTTTACTCTTTTCTTGCCTTTTCTCGCTTTGGTTGTCTTTTCTTGCTCATTAGAATTAATTGTCTAGGGTAATTTCGGTGTTGATTCTTATTTTTTCTCTTTTACTTGCTTGTTCACCATTAGTCTAATCAATAAATCAACCATAAAATCCTTTAACCCTAGACTTCGCAGTAGGAACCTAGCCAAAATTAACCTAGCTCTAATGCCCCCATTTTCTCTTGGGTTCTACCCCTAACTTGCCACCCTCCTATACTATAACACGACCATGTATGCTTGTGGGTATAGTGTGTTAGTGTATGTGAGAGAGCCTCTTAGTGCTCTTTATAAATTCAAAATATCCCAAGTGTGTCCCAGTCCTTGAAGTGTGTGCATATAATCAAGATTCAATTGATTTAGGTGTGTATACTATGAGGGTTGAGGGGGAATGCACCAAGATTTCTGGTGCCATTTTCTGGGGAGAAAGGCACTCTTTCTAGCTAGTTAGTTTTGCTTTGATATTTTCCTATTGCCCTCATCATTGACATTCTTTATTCTTTATTCTTTGTATTCTTTGTGCATATTGGTGTGCTAACTTGTCCTCTTTTGTCTGGTTGTGCCTTGTGCATGTGACGACAACCCGTGGAAGACAAGATGGAAGGTCAAAATGCACCTCACAAGACACTCCGGGAGTACTACTTGGGGGAGAAATTCTCTATTCCTCCAAGTCTTCTTGGGATCCTTCCTACCTTCTACATCTTGGAGTGTGAGAACCCCTACAAGCACTTGGACTCAAACAAGGGACATAATGAGATGGAAAGAGATCAAGAAAGCCTAAGTTCTACTCCATTGCAAGGTTGACATGAATGTGTCGTGCCATAGTGAGTTTCAATCAAGTGGGTAATCAATAGTTCCATGATGCTTGGGAAAGATTTCAAAAGATGTTGAGAGAGTGCCCACACCATGAGATCCATTTTTGGCAGCTAGTTCAGTCCTTTTCCCTGGTCTATCTCCAATGGGTCAAGCTACAATGAGTTCTTCTTATGGAGGAACTTTTATGGTGAAGCCACCTGAGGAGATATGTCCCTTGTTTGAGAAGTTAGCAGAAAGTTCAAGGATCTGAGATTCTAACATGATGAATGATGGTGACCGCCTCTTCGGTGTGACATCTTCAGCTCATAGTGATTCTAACCCACAAATGGTGAAGATTCTTGGAGAAATGGTGAGCTTTATGAAGAACCAAGTCAAAAGTGTTCCTTGTCACTTGGACAATTTTGTTGAGTCCTTTGGTGAAGAAGAGAATAAACCTCATCCTTATAGCTACCTAGAGCAAAAAAGTCCAAGATATAGCTCAAGGTTCAAGGACGAAGTTCTCTCTAGGTTGAAAAGATTTTATGATATCCAAAAGAATGTTACAAAGCTTGAGGAAAGGATTGAGAAGCTATCTTCCATGCTCTCCAAGAGGAAAAATTGTCTTCAAAGACCATAATGAGTTTCCATGAATCTAGTGGACCAATGTGTGCCTCACAAGTTTTCTATAGTCCACCTCCAATGCAAGTACATACCATATGCCACTTCCAAGTCCATTTCAAGCCTTATACACCCCCTCCCCCTCTATCAACACAACTTTTCCACGAATTCACTTTCCAACCTCTACTCTCCCCTCCACCTCAATTTCAATGGAAAGTGTCTCTCCACCTCCTCCACAAACACAACAAGCTCCCCCTCTCCACCATGAGCAAGGAAGTGTTGTGATAGTTCTAAGGAGTGGAAGATCTCTTGAGAAGTCCACAAGTCAAAGAAATGTTGATGAAATAAGGCAAAGGCAACACAAGGGTGATACTATGATTGAAATTTTTGAAGATGATTTTGTGACACCTCATGTTGAGCATGTGATACTATGTGTTCCACCCTATACTCCATTTGTAGGTTCTACAGTTACACCTGTGATTCCTAGAGTCCCTCATGTGATTCCACAAAGAAACTATGTTGATTGAAGTGTTGCAAAAGCAAGTGAGCCACCATTCCCTGAAGTATTAGATGAGCCCCTGAAAGTAAAAAGGAGGCAAAAACACAATGTTGACATTCTAGAGGTGCTTTGGCAAGTCAAGGTGAACATTCCTTTGTTGGACATCAAGCACATCCCATCTTATGCCAAGTTCCTCAAAGACCTTTACACAATCAAGAGAAAGTCAATTGGGAGGATACCAAAGAAAATCAAGTTGGTTGAACAAGTGACCTCAATTATACAACACTCACTCCCAGTGAAGAGGAAGGACCCAGGAGCCCTACCCATACATAGCTACATTGGGGGACATCGCATAGACCGGTCCCTACTTTATTTAGGATCAAGTGTGAATCTAATGCCATATAGTGTCTATGTTGAGATGGGGTTAGGAAAGTTGAAACTTGCTCATTGCACTCTCTAAATGGTGGATCACTTCATCAAAGTGCCTAGAGGAAGAGTGGATTGATGTGTTGGTGATGACAGACAAAGAAAAGGCAGTAGTGTTCCCAACTAAATTCATTGCTCTTGACATGGAGTTGGAGGATAGGAAGATTGTCTTCATCTTGGGAAGACCATTCTTATCTACAGTTGATGTCGAGATACATGTGCGTAGTGGCATAATGATAGTATCTTTTATGGACATGAAGATAAAGATCAACATGTACAAGACCCCAACCCAGGAAGACCGATATGAGGATGTTGATCATGGTCACTTAAAGATTCCAGCTAATTATTTGAAAGAGGGAGATCTAGATGGAAAACCTCATGATGGCTTTTGTAGTCAATTGGACAAGGAACACAAGTTGAATTAAAATGAGAGATGTATCTAGTGCAAGAATGGACACACAAGGATTCCAAATGGTTGAGTGATTGAAGAATCTACAAGAATCTTGTTGAAGGCATGAAACTTAGTGTTAGTGCGAGGCAACCCACCTAGGTTTGGGGAATTTTCCACCTAACCTTTCATTTTTGATATTTTGGCTATGTTTACATTTTACAAGAAAACACACACACACACACTATACTTGATGGCTTTGTTAATTGTGAATCATTTTAGAATTGGTACATAGGAGGAAAGATGGTGCACAGATGATCCATCCAAAGAGAAGATCAAGAATGAAAAGAGAATTACAAATCAGTAGAAAAGCTACAGGTTTAAGACCAACTCAATCATTCCACACAGCACGGTCGTGGTGCTAGCAAGATAGAACGACCATTCTGTGCGCTACCTTATTCATTGTACACCTTGAGATCTCTCTCCCCTCTTGGAAATTGTCTACCATGACTCCATTCCTTCTACCCTATCATCGTAGACTTCTATTTCATGCTAAGGACATCATGGTTTAAAAGTTTGGGGTGGTAGGGCGGTAAGCCCTTTCTTTACCCCACTTTTATGTATGTTTCTTGTTCTAAATTTTTTATCAAGATGATCAAATAGTATAACCATCTCTCATGCTTGTGTATCCATACCTTGTGTTCTTGCTTTAAATACATGCATTTCATATAGGTTAATTTCATGCATTTTTTGCGTAATTTTCAAAAATCTGCGCTTCTTGCCATACATTGCATATCATGTAGATTTTGTAATTTTTACATGTTTATATCTAGTATTGTATGATTTCTTTTTTTTTTGTTTCATAAGAAAGGCTTATATGTTATTAAAGGTGATTTGGCACCATTTTGGCCAATTTTGCCTAAATTTGGAAGTTCTTGCCTAAAAGCATGTTTTAACCTAATCTCTACTTCTTGAAGTGAAAATGTTGATCTTTGACAAATACATGCTACACTATCAAGGTTTATTAGTAAATGGTTTTCATCTTGACTTCTTACATGTGATTCACCTCTCTCATGCTTGTGAATTGTTTGGTTGAACTGTGATTGATGCAAGTTGCAAACATTTAAGGATTGTAAAATCTCATGATAAAAGTGTGGTTTCAATATTGCTCATTAATGTGGTGTTTCATTACTAGATGAAATTGTTGAGAGTATCTTTCATGCAGAAGATCCCATGTTGAAATTCATACTAGTAATCCCTCTTTGACTCACTTTTCTTCTATCATATTCTTACCTCTTTACCTCATGAAAGGATGTCAAAGTGCACATATTCAGCCTTAGCCACCTTCAGTTTGGAGTGGTCAAATCTATATTCCCCCACTTCATTGTCACCACCATGTTCCCTATCTACACCAAGAGCAAAGAAAAAGAAAAAATGCAAAAAGAAAATAAAAGATGTTCCTATGTAATAGCATCTAAATAAAGAAAAGATGAGCACTCATATCTAATAGCACTCCAAACTCTTACATCAACCCCTTCTTCCATTTGCATTCCCATTGAGCTAGGAAACATCAAACCTAGCTCATTTTGCCCTTTGTCACAGCCACGTGGATTACTTAGTATGGATTGTTGAGATTGAATGCATGAATGTGAAACACCAATTAGTCATTTTTATCTTCACCACCATGAAATGGTTTACCTGGAGTGATATGAGAGCCACATGGATTGATTGTGTATTATATACTCTATATTTGAAGTTTGTAAGCTCAATGTTTTGATCATGATTGGTTTGTGAAAGAGGAGATCAAAGAGGTGTAATACGTGTACTTAGTCATCATTGAGCCCATCTAGTCAATATACATCTGTTGCAATGCGTTTGGCATTTCTTGTTTATTAAAAATTTGAAGAGAGATTGAGTTGAAGTATACTTGAGGAAAAGTATGTTTTAAGTTTGGGGTGGTGATGCAACCCTATTTTTGGGCTTCATCTTGTGTCATATTGCTCTTGAATCACATCAATAGTTGTTAAATTATATGTTATTTCCCTCAATATATTTTTACTATCAAATGCACTTATGGAGGCTTTTTACATGTTTTATAGGTATTTTAGCCACTACTTGATGGAAGGGATAGAGGAAAGTTGAATCTAGAGCTTACCCTTACTTGGAGGAGTCCAAAATGAAGCCAAAACAACTCCCAACCTACACCAAGTGATCAAAGAATGTATTGAAGAAATACCCTCCATGGATGACAAAGTTCAAGACACAAAGTCATGGGAAGGACCTCAGAATGGTCGTGCTACCAAGGAATGGTCGTTTTGGGACATACCCCAAGTACTAGAACCTTCAAAAAATGACCCTGTTGGCATGGATGGCCATTCTAGCCAGAACAGTTATGCTAGCAAATCTCAGCACAGCCGTACTGGCCAAAACGGTCATGCTATCAGTCCCAAGAACCCAAAATTCCTCTGTTTATTCCATTTTCCCACCATGTCCATTCCCATCAACCATGGTCATTCTACTCACACCACAGCACGGTCGTGCTACTCGAAAATCTACCCAATTTTTGCACCGCATTACCTATTCTACCCTCACTTAACCTAATGCTTCCCCACCAGCTATATATACATAGGTGGTGACTGGGGCATGAGGTTAGCTACCCTACAGCCATTCTAGCCTCCCCATTTTTCCTCTCATTCATTTCCATCTCATGCCACCTCCATTTCTTCATCTTCCACCCAAAAAACCCTATTTTACAATTTTTGGCCATTTTCCACCATACTCCCATACCATTCGACCTTTGAGGAGGGTTGTGCTCAAGTTGTTGTTTCCTAGAATGTAGATAAGGAGAATCCTTCATCGATCTCATCATGTCCTTCCACTCCTCTACTCATTCTTCTTCCTCCATTTTTGTATTTTATTGTTCTATGAGTAGCTAGGCCCCTTAGGTGGACTGTTTGGAACTCAAAATGTTACTTTGATACCATGTTTGGTTAATGATATTTAAACATTATAATTTTATTTGTTAGTGATTATTTTTTACTTTAATCTCACTTTTCATAAATTACTTTGTGGTTTGTGCTTAAAATTACCTAGATTCTAGGAACATTGCTTATATGTGGCTCTTTTGTGAATTGCTCCTAAGTCCAATCCATGGATTCATAATTAGATATCCACACTCCTACATGTTTATCAATTTTCCTACACCTAGGTGAGATATCTAAGTATCTAGTATAGGAGAATTTAGTGTAATTAGCTTGGAGTCTTATCAAGGCTAGGATGTAGGTGTTGTAAGGTCTAAAACATCACTTCCGCCTTCCATAAGTACCATCAGCCCCTAATTACCCTAGGAGTTCCTATCCTAGAAACCTAGGCTTGACTAGATCCTAATTAAATTACACCTAAACCCTAATCCAAGTGAGCCTCGTAAGGGTGGGTAGGAGGTGTTAGGGACTAGTTTCCCTATACACACTTACCTCATCTATGACCAATTAGTAGTTTAGGACAAATTCATTAGTATCTAACTTGTTGTTTGATTTGGTAATCTAAATGAAAGAATAATGTTTGCATGTTATCACCCCCAACCTAATTGACAAGTGCATCTCCCTAACAGCCCACACTTCTTTTAGTCACATTAAAACCCTAATTACCTTCTTGCTTAGCTAGTCTTAGCTTAATTAGCTCTTTACTTGTTTAGTTCATTGCCTTGTTCTTGTCTAGTTCTTGCTAGTTTATGTCTTTAATTGCTCTTGTGCTTAGTTTGCTAGCTTAGTATAGTGTATACATCTTCTTACTTACCTTAGTGTAGTTTGCTCTTTTCTTTTCTTTTCTTGCTTAGCTTGTCTTTGCATGCTCATTAGAATTAATTGTCTAGGGTAATTTAAGTGTTGATTCTTGTTTGTTATCTTTTACTTGCTTGATCACCACTAGTATAATCAAAAAATCAACCATCAAACTATTTGACCCTAGACTCTGTAGTACGAACCTAGCCAAAATTAACCTAGCTCTAGTGTCCCCTTTTCTTTTGGGTTTGACCCCTAATTGTCACTCTCATATACTATAACACGACCATGTGCGCTTGCGGGTATAGTGTGTTAGTGTATGTGGGAGATCCTCTTAGGGTTATTTAGAAATTTAAAATACCCCAAGTATCCCAACCCTTGAAGTGTGCGCATGTAGTCAAGATTCAATGTATTTAGGTGTGTATACCTAGAGGGTTGGGGAAAAACGCACCAGCATGGAGGTCATGGGGATATAAATATATGGCTCTTACAAAATGTTAACCAAAATGGATATGGTGTCACTTAAGACATCAAGCTCATGATTGAGAACATACATAGAAGCCAAAACAGCTATAGTTGGTGCTAGGCATAGGGATGGCAATGGTACGATTTTATGTAAATCATGCCAAACCAATCCATACCACTGAAAACTAAAATCATTTGGGTATTCACTCTAGCCTCCTATTGGTATTTCTTCCCCAGTGGTCGGGTTACCACGGAAATCCACCCAACCCAACTCCATTATGGGCATGTTTGGTTTCTTGGATTTTGCCAAATTGGATTGTATTTTGACATCCATTTGCAGAAAGTTTATGTTTGGTTTGTAGGATTTGGGAAACGGGGATAATCCTGGGATTTCCAGACATAATAAGAATCTTACATTTTAGTTTCCATCAAAATTCTTCCGGACATCAAAATTCAACTGTGGGTGACCTGTGGACTACAAAAAAATTAAATCATGAATTTTACAAATCCAGGAACCAAACATAAAATTTGTGTTTACAAGATTTTGACAATGCAGTATTTTATAAATACAGGATGGCATAAATGCAGGATTCTTAAAAATCCAGCAAACCAAACATGCCCTATATAGACATAAGCGGAGCCAGAAAAGTTGACGAGGAAGGGGCACCGCTTGAAGGGAACAATTACAAAGATGTCAAGGTCGGGCACCAATGGCTTTTGACAGTAGTAGATAGCTCATTATACATAGGTTATTATGCACTAAGCATTAGTAAGCAAAATAGTGGGTGGGGCACGTGCCCACCCAACTCTATATGTAGCTACGCCAGTGCACACGGGCACAACAACACTGCTAACCCAGGCATTGTATTTTCTCCACTGTCGTGGATGCATGAACCGGAAAAACTTCCAGCTGTCGTTCAACAGCCTGTTTAAAGCGCAGTACTCACGCAGTGGTGTTTTTGGCACCGGAAAGACCGGGAACGGCACCATCAGGGACGGTTTTCTTCCACTCGTTTCTGTAGACTTTTTGTCATTATAGATCCTTGCGGGTTCTCATCCCCCATCTGTAACCATGTATTATTTCAGATTGTCCAGACCATTGTCGTCCAATACCAATTTGTTGACCAAAATATGGGATGGAGCGGTTTGGATTTTGAGAACCCGCTGGTAGCTGGGTTATTCTGCCATTCCTACTACTGCCCAGTCCGTTCCATTCTCCGTCTTGCCGAAAAAGGAGCACTATAGTGCGGTATGCAATCTCGCCAGTCGATCTTGCCTCCTGGGTTCCAACATCCACGAGCGCCGCTTCCGCCCCACAGTTGTCGCCTTTGGTGGTGTTGTTGCTACTCGTAGCCTCCGGTGTCGTCAAGGAGATCCTTAAAAGTGTCGGGCAAGGAGCTTGACCCTCCTCGCGAGAGTGGCAAAGTGTCGTGCGCGTTGTGCTGGAGTCCCCTGGAATTGCAGCAAGTGGTGAAGTCAGCCCCACATAGAGAAATAATGTTAAGTATTTATGTGACATATATATTTTTTGTTTTATATCAAAAGTAAATACAACTTCAATTATCACCATGAGACAAATGGAGTGTTGACATGTCATAAAGACATGTTATTGACTTATTTAGTTGGATTCATAGAGGAAAATAGATGGATTTTAGATAAATTAAAAAAATGGTTGAAGACATAACTCATCACTTTGTGGAGTACTTAATCTTAAATCTAATTAAAATAATTTTCTATATATATGTATTATTACGTAGAATTATGTAAACAATATTTAAGATTTTTTTACATTTGAGATGAGTTTAAAATAGTGACAATTGATATTAAGAAGATTTAATTTTTATATAAGACAAAATATTCCTTTAAATCAATTCTCCATAATTCGTTTCAGAAAAATCACATAAATTTATGTTCAATATTGATTGTGTGGATAGTTATTTATTTTTCAAGATTGCCCAAGTAATTTCCTATGAGATGAGTTTGACAAGACAAGTAATTAAAAAGTAGCATAAATTATGAAAATTGAATATATAAGTAGTACCACGTGAATTACTATTATTATATATAAATCAAGAAATCAATAATGTAGTAATGTAAGGTTAAATGAAGATATTTATGATTGTGTTAAACCTAATTATTAATTTTAGCTTATAAATTAATAAATGTTATAATAATTTATTATTCAACAAGTTATAAAAATAGTTATTTCTATTATTTATTGTTATCTTTGACCATAGATGAAATAATATTCATAATTTAGAAGCATAACTTGCTAATAGAAGTATAGTTTTAAGGGTTAATTCTATAATGATACATGATATTACATTATTTTAACAAATATATATCGATGTATAAAAATTCAGAGCAGTACATATATTTTAAAAATATTATTAACAAATTTATGGTGACACCATGTACTCTAAGAAAGTATCATATTTCATATGAATTTATCTTTTTAGCATCTTTTACAACCATAATGGAAAAGAATTAGCATGCATCATTTGCACAAGTAAAATATACACTCATAGAATAATGTACTTGTTATATTGGTGATTCATAATGTACTTGTTATATTTGTTATTCATTTAACTATTTATAAGATAATATAGTAATATTTGATATATCATGGAGTGCACCATTAATTTTAGATATTAATTTTTTTTCTAGTTACCTATGTACTTGCTATATTTGTTACACACTAAATATTTATATATTATACAAAACATTTGGTATTTCATAAAGTATATAATTAATTATAAATATCAATTTTGTTTTCTGATTACCCATACAACTATTTACTTATTACATATCTAATTATTTTCTTTATAAGATACTTTCATTTCATATAGTATATTATGAATTATAGATATCGATTTTTTATTTATTCATTATAAAATTAGGTGTAAAGTAATAGTAATAAATTGACCTAAATGTATTTTTGATACAATTGTTATTATGTTTAATGAAAGAAGTAAAATTTGTCAATTAAGAAATATTGAGATATATTTATAAAATAAAGAAAAGTCTTTCATTTTTATGAAATTTACTCTATTTTAATGTATTTGTATTTGTGATTTTTACTTAAAATCGTTTGGTGATGATATTATTTATAAAGAAAAAATTCCATACTTAAAAATAATTTAAGAATGTTTGGAATAGATAATACATAAAAATAAATATTAACTTTGATACCATATTAAATATACATAACATATATATGTTTAAAAAATTCAAAATTGGAGAGGCACGTTGTAACGACCCCGCCTCCCAGTAACCCCCAATTAAGGAAGACCAAGAGGTCAGAGCCATTATCCCAATTAACAGGATCAAAGGTTCGACAAATAATCAATAATAATTATCAAAATCTACCAAACTAAACTAAAAACTGGTATAAAATTAAACTTTGCATACCTTTTTCAAAAACTTGGATATCTACTTCTATCCACATCTGGAGTCTATTCTAACTAATCCTTCTGGTACTTTAATTCTTATTTAGTTCCACATATGCCACTTTACTGTTTGTCCTTTTCAATCTTGTACCTAAAACACTGACAAACAAAATGTCAGTCAGCATATCGGGAAATGTCGGTATGTGGGGACAACCAAAATTTTGCAAATATGGCTAACAATCTAAGTATCACAGTCAAGTTAATTAACAAGCCAAATTTACACTTTCAATGTGACATTCTCCACTGCTTTTGCCCTAACCCTGGCATACCCCCTTTCGGGTTTCTCTTTTGCCATTGACTTAAGGCCACCTTCTCATTCTCGAGCTTGGTGCCCTTTAGTCATGCAATATCATAGGTCACCTTCTCAGTCTCAAGCTTGGTGCCTGAGGTCACCACTCATGGTGCCCATAGGTCTTCCCTCCTGGGCTTGACCTTTTGCATCATCCATCAGGGTGGCATGTAGGTGCGAGAATACACACTTCTATTATTATTGTGATAATCATAGTGACTTTATGATTTGCAAGTATGAACATCCAAACTGTCAAGTTGCATTCAATGCGATGAATCATTCGGGAAACTCTTTAGGAAACTAATGCGATTAACCGTAATTAACCACATACCTGTCAAGCTGATTTGAGTCAGAACTAATCCAATCAATGCAAGAAATCCAATAGAAAAGCAAGCACTCGAAGAGATCCTGAAATATGCATACAATTTCCTATTATTGATCATGCCATCAAGATCTATTGAACCTAGCTCGCTTCCTAGGGTTTCTAGTCCGCTTTTATGGTTTCCTTTGCAATTAGGGTTTTACTTCATTTTTACAATTTTAAACCCTAATCTTTATACAATTACTCGCAAACCCTAATTATCTCATCTATTCTTTACAAAAGCTATTAAGGTTACCTTTTAACAACATATAACCTTAATTTCGGATTAAAGGCACAATTATCCATTAGAAAACCCTAATCACTATATTAAGGGTATTTATCCACAATAAGGAACATTTATACTCAAAATAGCTTTGAACCATCGTATCTCAGCCTTATTCATGAATTGGAACAATTAAAGCCATTAAGAGTCGCAATTACCATCATTAGGGTTTCAAGGCCCATTATAGCATATTTATGCACATGAACTTCTAAATTAAACCAATTACGTGCAAAGTTCATCCTTTTTGTTCTTAATGTACCTTTTTACCATTAACAGGTTAATATCAACTTTAATCATCCATTAAACCCTACTAAATACATTAATCATCTCAAAATAGGGTTTCTTAATCGTTAATACATTAAAGTTGATAACTTCTATTACTTTTCGAATTGCAAGAGGAATTAGCTTCTAAAACTATTTTTAATGGATTCCCCTCATTTTTATGAGCAACTTTCATATTTTATGCGCATTCATCCGAGTTACTAATAAGGATATACGATTTTTGCAAATAAAACTTACTTGACCAATGGGAGGCTGCCACGTCGCCTATCCCATGCAATGTTGCTGGTTTTGGGTAATATAATGAAATGACTCTATTGCCCTCACTTAAGCGTCCAGTCCTGAACAGCACGGAGGGGCAATTTTGTCCAACGGCCCATCGTCTTCTTCCCCGCGCGCCCTAGCGCTGCGGTTGGTGTTTGCCGACTGTGGGGGGGTCACCCCCTCTACCCCAAGGCCCGAGGGTGGCCGGAGACTGCCGCCTGACCTCTGTCTCCCTCCGCCGTACCCAGGGTGCCTTCTCTTCACGGCCCATGTGGCCGTTTCCAGCGTGCCAAACCTGCGACTTCTGGCTGGTCAGACAGACCTGCTACAGGTGATTGTGCGAGATCGAGCAATCGGGGACGATAGTCGATCATCCTCAGGTCATCGGGGAACACCAAGCCTCCATCAAGATGACTCCACAGCTCCCTGTTGCTCTAGGGAAACACCAACCTCATGGCTAGGGTTTGAATCGAAGGAGAAGAAGAGAAAAGAGAGAGATACATGGGGGATCTCCTTGGGCTCGACCACGGGCTCTACCCTTATATAGGGGAGGGTAGCCATGCCCCAGCATGCTTGCCCATGAAGAAACAAAGCCCTATCCCAAAAGGAATCATATTCCTTCAATGAGAAGCAATCTTCTCTCTCCTAAACATCTTCTTAATAAACCATGTTCATGGGATTTTTAGGAATTCAAAAAATCCTTTCTCTTATCTTCTTTATGCTTGACTTTTAATCCATTGGCACGAATTTATATTTCCTTTTTGTAGAAAATACCTCCTTTTTAACAATGCCATAAAATCCATTAATTATGTATCACATTATCTTCTTATTTTATATTTTTTGTATTTTCTCTTTCTTTTTCTCCATTGGGACTCCTTGGATCCCAAGAAACTCTAATATTTCGAAATTCCGTTTTAAGGATACTTATTATCCTTCTAGATGCATCTATATCCATAATTTCTCGTTATCTTATTCATTTCTTTAGTAAAATATATCTTTTTGAGGATTTCTCTTTATCTCTCTTTTATTTTTCCTTATTGGAATTCCTTTTTAACATTAGGAACCTTATGAATACGAAAATCCATCAAGGATGACTCAATTATACCTCTTTCCACTCATTTTCCACATTTTATCATTGTTTTCAATTTCTTTCTTAATAAAGAAATATTTAATTGATCTTTTCTTTTCTTGTTGCATTATATTTGCAACTTTGGACTCCTTGGAACCCAAGAGGCACGAAATCCACCTTTGAATTATATACTCTTGCCTTCTAGAGGTTTCTACATCTTTCTTTTCTCCATTTCTTATTAATAATGGAGTTTCTTTTGTCATTTCCTTGTTATTGGGCCCAATAGCCAATAAAGCCCACAAAGCAACCATCAAGGCTATTATAAACGAAATACATTGATTCAAATCAAAACACACCATTATTTGCTCATTTATCTTTATTAAGAGAAATTGCATTTCTCATCAAAAGAATCCAAAATTGGGGTTGTAACATCCTTCCCCTCTTATAGGAATTTTTCCCTCAAATTTCCATCAAGCAAACAAACAAACATGATAAGCCTTTCATATGTACATCATGGCTCCCATGTGGCCTCACCCTTTCCATGGTACTTCCCAAGAACCTTCATCATCTCATACTCTTCCATTTGAGTTCTTTCTTACCTCGGTATATCGTACCCTCATAGGTGACTCAGGACATTTCAGCTTCTCAAAAAGCTGAATAGGTTCAGGTCTCAGCACATGGCTTGGGTACCTCACATAGTGCTCTAGATCGGACTCATGGAACACATTATACATCATGTTATCCTGAGGGGTAAGGCTAAACACAACCATCTCCACCAATCCATCTCACATGGACCATGCAGCCGAGACTCAGCTCTCTCTCTTAGCTATAACTTAGAGGGGTCGGATTTCACATCCCATATTCTCCCACAGTGAACTACATGTCAGTCTGCTTTGCATCAGCTCACGACTCATGTCGCCCTTGGGCTCTCTCTCAGCCATTGCACGATCAAAGCAACTTCATCTGCACACACTGTGGTTCTTTTCCGACCTTCGCGAGGCCCCTTCACCAACATCATCTTAATGAAGTGGTGACCGACACAACCTCCCTTGCAGAGCTTCTTTACATCCCGACCCTAGCTATGGTGGTTATCATCACATCTTACAGACGACAAGAACTACCTTTATGTATCACCCTGAACGAGCACACATGCTCTCCTCAGACCCCCTAGTCTGGATTATACTAACCATTAGTTAGGGGTGATAAACGGTACTAATACCAAGTTCTTCATGTACCTACTCCCACCACATGGAAGCGAATCCTTAGGTTATACTCAAGGTGCCCTTTAGTCATGCAATATCATAGGCCACCTTCTTAGTCCCGAGCTTGGTGCCTGGAGTCACCACTCATTGTGCCCATAGGTCCTCCCTCCTGGGCTTGACCTTTTACATCATCCATCAGGGTGGCATGTAGGTGTGAGAATACACACTTCTATTATTATTGTGATAATCATAGTGACTTTATGATTTGCAAGTATGAACATCCAAACTATTAAGTTGCATTCAATGCGATGAATCATTCGGGAAACTCTTTGAGAAACTAATGTGATTAACTGTAATTATCCACATACCTGTCAGGCTGATTTGAGTCAGAGCTAATCCAATCAATGCAAGAAATCCAATAGAAAAGCAAGCACTCAAAGAGATCCTGAAATATGCATACAATTTCCTATTATTGATCATGCCATCAAGATCTATTGAATCTAGCTCGCTTCCTAGGGTTTCTAGTCCGCTTTTATGGTTTCCTTTGCAATTAGGGTTTCACTTCATTTTTACTATTATAAACCCTAAACTTTATACAATTACTCGCAAACCCTAATTATTTCATCTATTCTTCACAAAAGCTATTAAGGTTACCTTTTAACAACATATAACCTTAATCTCATATTAAAGGCACAATTATTGATTAGAAAACCCTAATTACTATATTAAGGGTATTTATCCACAATTAGGAACCTTTATACTCAAAATAGCTTTAAACCATCATATCTCAGCCTTATTCATGAATTTGAACCATTAAAGCCATTAAGAGTCGCAATTACCATCATTAGGGTTTCAAGGCCCATTATAGTATATTTATGCACATGAACTTCTAAATTAAACCAATTACGTGCAAAGTTCATCATTTTTGTTCTTAATGTACCTTTTTACCATTAACAGGTTAATATCAACTTTAATCATCCATTAAACCCTACTAAATACATTAATCATATCAAAATAGGGTTTCTTAATCGTTAATACATTAAAGCTGATAACTTCCATTACTTTTCAAATTGCAAGAGGAATTAGCTTCTAAAACTATTTTTAATAGATTCCCCTCGTTTTTCTGAGCAACTTTCTTATTTTATGTGCATTCGTCCGAGCTACTAATAAGGAGATACGATTTTTGCAAATAAAACTTACTTGACCAATGGGAGGTTGCCACGTCGCCTATCCCATGCAACGTTGTTGGTTTTGGGAAATATAATGAAATGACTCTACTTCCCTCACTTAAGCGTCTAATCCTGAACAACACGGAGGGGCAATTTTATCCAACGGCCCATCGTCTTCTTCCCCGCGCGCCCTAGCACTGCGGTTGGTGTTTGCCGACTGCGGGGGGTGGGGGGTCACCCCTCTACCCCAAGGCCCGAGGGTGGCCGAAGACTGCCACCCGACCTCTGTCGCCCTCTGCCGTACTCAGGGTGCCTTCTCTTCGCGGCCCAGGTGGCCGTTTCCAGCGTGCCAAACCTGCGACTTCCGGCTGGTCGTGCAGACCTGCTGCAGGTGATTGTGTGAGATCAAGCGATCGGGGACGATAGCCGATCGTCTTCAGGTCATCGGGGAACACCAAGCCTCCATCAAGATGACTCCACAGCTCCCTGTTGCTCCAGGGAAACACCAACCTCATGGCTGGGGTTTGAATCGAAGGAGAAGAAGAGAAAAGAGAGAGATACATGGGGGATCTCCTTGGGCTCGACCACGGGCTCTACCCTTATATAGCGGAGGGTAGTCATGCCCCAGCATGCTTGCCCACGAAGAAACAAAGCTCTATCCCAAAAGGAATCATATTCCTTCAATGAGAAGTAATCTTCTCTCTCCTAAACATCTTCTTAATAAACCATGTTCATGGGATTTTTAGGATTTCAAAAAATCCTTTCTCTTATCTTCTTTATGCTTGACTTTTAATCCATTGGTACGAATTTATATTTCCTTTTTGTAGAAAATACCTCCTTTTTAACAATGCCATAAAATCCATTAATTATGTATCACATTATCCTCTTATTTTGTATTTTTTGTATTTTCTCTTTCTTTTTCTCCATTGGGACTCCTTAGATCCCAAGAAATTCTAATATTTCAAAATTCTTTTTTAAGGATACTTATTATCCTTCTAGATGCATCTATATCCATAATTTATCATTATCTTATTCATTTCTTTAGTAAAATATCTCTTTTTGAGGATTTCTCTTTATCTCTCTTTTATTTTTCCTTTTTGGAATTCCTTTTTAACATTAAGAACCTTATGAATACAAAAATCCATCAAGGATGACTCAATTATACCTCTTTCTACTCATTTTCCATATTTTATCATTGTTTTCAATTTCTTTCTTAATAAAAAAATATTTAATTGATCTTTTCTTTTCTTGTTGCATTATCTTTGTAACTTTAGACTCCTTGGAACTCAAGGAACCCAAGAGGCACAAAATCCACCTTTGGATTATATACTCTTGCCCTCTAGAGGTTTCTACATCTTTCTTTTCTCCATTTCTTATTAACAATGGAGTTTCTTTTGTATTTTCCTTGTTATTGGGCCCAATAGCCAATAAAGCCCACAAAGCAACCATCAAGACTATTATAAACGAAATACATTGATTCAAATCAAAACACACCATTATTTGCTCATTTATCTTTATTAAGAGAAATTGTATTTCTCATCAAAAGAACCCAAAATTGGAGTTGTAACACACGTGCCCCTGCTTGACCCTCCTCCCTCCGTCACTTATCTCAGCCACTACTTCGAGCAAGCGGTCAATCAATGACTGAGTCCGACTGAGATGGCAGCGGTACTGGCTCCTCCGTGCCAGATGTTGCAGCGGTATCCACCCAGGGCCGTCAGGGACAAACCACATGCAGTCCCCACAACCTCCGCAGCCAGGCTCTGGGCTACTAGTTCCGTAGCAGCAGCAACAGCTATAACTACAGCCATCATCCTTTCCGCAAAGTCGGTGGCGTTGCCGTTCCGATTAAGCCAACATGGGACTATTGCTATCCGATTAAACCACATGTTGTCCACCTTCTACTTCTTTTAGTCGGATCGCAGTTGTGCATATCCATTTAGGACTAGTTTGGTTAGGTATGGTAAAGGTACAGTTGTGTGAATTCATAATGTAAAAATGTATATCAAATAAATATTTCGTCATCCGATTATGCTTTACCAAACAGGGCCTTAATGTGTAGCAAGAATGTGATGCAGAGCTGTACACGTGAACTGTTCTCCGGAATGCTTGAAACATAATACAATACAACGTAAGTCAAGGAACTTCATCTGCTGATGACGGCGTCTGTGTTCCCTTGGAATTTGTAAATATTAGTAATACACCCAGACAGCAATCAGTTTTGTCTTACTCAATAAGGGGACGTTTGGTTTGCAAGAGTTACTTGGATTAATGAGAATCCTGCAGATGTTTAATCCAGGAACATGGATTTACGAGTTTTCAACAGTGCAGTAAAACAATATATTACATTTGATCGTTCTGTATTCCGACGGACGGAGACAACGTCTGCAGATCTGTCGTTCACGCAGAAAACGCGGTCGTAACCAAAACGGTATGAGTCAGCCTAAAAAATATGGCCGTTGTAGGAATAAAATGGCATTGCGGCCGCAGCTGGAGTACGGCATCCAGGCGATTTGAAATGTAATGTTGTATCCAGCAACTGTCATATAACCTGAAAATGCAGGATTCGTCCATTTTTTACAATCCCAGAAAGCAAACCTAAAATTTATACAGCTGGATCATATAATACATTCCAATCCGGCTACATCCAGTAAAACAAACATGCCCTGAATGTTACATTATGTTTCTCTAATAAAGTACAGTAATGGATTTGGTATTGTGTGCGTAATGCGTGGAGTTAGTCAAGATGGGTCTCAATGGGTCCCCACTGCACTATGGGGCGGGTATGGGTATGTGTTATTTTATATTTTCTTCAAATGGGGCAGGTATGGGTTATGTCAAAATTTAAATGGGTATTACGGGTATGAGTATGGGTTGCTCATACCCGCCCAATTGTCATCCCTAAATGGAGGACGGGAAATGAGTTCAAAAACAGGAAATGCAAAACGTTTAATTAACCACTCAATCGTCTGGTGGGCGCAATTGCTGTAATTGCAGCCGCAGTAACTAGAAGTGGTGAGGATAACGGAAGGAGGATTCATTGCTGCCAACACGAAGAATGAGACGTGGAGCACCGGAAAGCTGGCACAATTTGTTTCCCTAAACTGTATACATCGACGAATATTGCTTACGGTTGATTTTATCAATGTGAAATTAAACTCCGTCCAACCAAACATTTAACAATGCAAAACACCTTGAGTTAGAGCTGCACGAATTGGAATGCAGTCCAACCAAACAGGAACTGCACTTCATTTATAAATTGCATGCAAATGCAGTTACAAAGGAAATATCGCTTCAGATGATCAGCACCAAAGCTTAGCGCAACCATTCATTCTTTTGGCTGATTATTGCTGATTCGCCAACTTTATGCATATATACGCCAACTTAGAAGGGCGTGACGAATGTTTTTCTAACTTAATGTCTATCAAGTACAGCATCTGGTCATTCAAATATCAGCTGCATACTCAAAGAGCCTTGTTATCAAGGAGGAAGTCATTTTATCCCAAAAGCACGGGATAGCTCGTCCATGTTTTTATACTTTACCAAAGAATTCCATATTACCTATAACCTTCCATCTCCACTACAACCCACCAATGTTCTTTAGGAAATTTGTTTGTTTATACCATTTCGCTAGGTTTTCCACAATAACCCTAATGCCTCAGAAAGGATGCAATCACCATACCAGCAGTTGTTCTACCAATCCCCATCTGACAAAGTTCATGGAATAGATATGGAACCGTTTGTTAGAAAAAGTAAACTATATCAGCAACTTACACGAATTCGTAATTATAATCCTGTCTGACAATTCAAAACAGAGGAATCCATAGAACATGGGAGAATTTTGTAGCAATTGTATCGAAGTCGGAATTTGTGGGGGCCTTGCCATCAGCAACCGAAGCACATGCTAACGAGCTAAATCTTTCTCCACCAGGCATCTTAAAAACCTCCAATGGAGTCTGAATGGATTCAGCATTGGCATGTTCACATTCATCAAATATTTGGCCACCCTCCACTTATATGCGCTGTTTAGGAAGGTCATTGCAGCAATCACAAGGCAAATTCTAATCAGACCAGATTTAGTGGCGATCAGAAATTGTAGCGTATGTTTATGGCTTCTTGCAATGTAAAAACATTTTTTCTGAATTTGTGGAGGTGGTGATCTGTTTTTTGGCGCAAACAAACCAATAAAGAAATTTGCATAATCAAAGCCACCAGCTATAACAGGTATTTCTAGAGATTGATAAACAGGACTAAAAAGTTAAACGTCTGTCTAGATATATAGCAAGCAATAGGTACTGGATGGTTTCAACTTTCGACTAAACTTGCAAGATAACTCTGTTCATGCCAGCAATATCAAGAATTACGCTATATTCCTAGCAAGTTCTTATAGGTCATTTCACTTCACTAAGTACAAACATCTGGTATCTTCAGATTTGAAAATTTGTGTACTCTCCCATATAGTGCCATAAAATTGGGAAATCAATTTTGCTGCTTATATGCCAGAGAAAAATACGAGTGCCTTAAACAGTAAGCGTTTGCAACATCCGATATAAGAAACTCACGTACTTCTCTAAAAATAAAATTGGGTGCACCATCCACTCTAACGGATAAGATCATAGTTGTCGAGGCACCCGCCTGGGCGCCGCCTAGTCGACCTGGCGCTCAGGGGGGGCGCCTAGTCTGTCGCTTACTGGAATTGGTGTTTTGGGTGTCTGTCTGGCCCAGACTGGGTGGCTGGGCGGCCGCCTAGGGCAACTGGGCGAGCCGCGGCTGGGTCGGGCGGCCGCTTTTTTGCTGCCCGACTACTGAATTCTTTTTTTTTAACTTAATAAACCCAACTCTCCCGCGACTATTGGACTCCCTACCCCTACCCCCCCCCCCCGACTCCCACCCTCCCTGTTTGTGTGAACTGCAAACCGCACGGCACAAGGAGACGCGCGGAAAGCGTCCAGCCGACGAACGGCACTCGTCGGTGGTCCTCCCTCTCCGCTTCCGATGATCGATCAAGGAGGCTTCTTCTCGGTTCTCCTTCTTCCTTGTTATCTCCTTCAAAAACAAGAACCCCTGTTCATTGCTTCTCCAGTCCTCCTGTTCCACGTCTGCGTCTACGTCTACATTGGCGTCAACCGTCAAGTCTTTGTAATGGAAGGAGATAGTAAACCTGTGACACCTGTCGGAGAGTTTCTACCACAGTTCCTCGACTTGGTGAATGATCCATCAAGAAAGGCTAAATCCAAAGACCCCAGGTGGAAATATGGATTTTGGCCTAATCCGGCGGACAAGAACAAGTTGCAATGTGGATTTTGTGGGCACGTTAGCAATGGTGGGATCAACAGATTGAAACAACACATCATCGGCGGCTTTCCTGACACTGTGAAGAAATGTTCTAGAACTACTCAAGCAATCCGTATTGAATTGAAGGAGTATAGAGAACTTACCAAGAAGCGCAAAGTTGATACAAGTTTTAATGAGAATGTTGTTAACTTGGACGGCGACAATGAGAATGCATCTGCCCCCGTTGTTGATGTTGTTACCAATAATGTTTCACCTGCCAATCCCATTGGCACTTCAGGCCTTGGATTCAAAATAAAGTGTTCTCTTGATGCTTTTGTGTGTCCTAGCCCTGCGGATGTTGTAGCCCAAAGGAAAGCAGGTGGGAAAGTACAGAAGACAGTTGAATCTGCATACAAGGGGGCGTTATAGGTGGCCCATGATAGCATAGCTGCTTGGTTCTACGAAGCATGTATACCTTTTAATGTGGTTAATTGTACTTCCTTTGAGGTTACGTTAGAAGCAGTTGGACAATATGGCAGAGGATTGCTTCCCCCCCTCTTACCATCAAATCAGGTTGCCCCTCTTGGAGAGGCAATATGCACAAAGGAACTAGAGAGAGAGCATGAGAAACATTGGAAAATGTTTAGTTGTACTCTCATGTCTGATGGTTGGTATGATAGGAGACAAAGAGGGTTGATTACTTTTCTTGCTAACACTCCTGAAGGTTCATTTTATTTGTACTCCATTGATGCTACTTCTGCAACTTATACATCTGAATACATGTTTATTGTACTTGATGAGGCAATAGGTAAAATTGGGGTAGAAAATGTGGTACAAGTCATTACAGACAATGCCACTAATTATGTGACTGCAGACAAGAAGTTGATGAATAAGCACAAACATTTATTTTGGACCCCTTGTGATGCGCACTGTGTAGATTTGATGCTTGAAGACGTTAGGAAGATGAAGAACTTTGCCCCCAATAATCACAAAGGCAAGGAAGGTGACTGCTTACAGTTACCAGCATACACGCCTCCATGATGTGTTTATCAAGAAAAGCAAAGGGAATACAGAGATCATGCGTCCCGGGACAACCCTTTTTGCTACTTCATTTTTTACTCTTCAAAGCATGCTTGGCCACATAGAGACATTGTTTGCTTTGTTCAATTCTACTGCATGGGAGCAGGGAAGATCAATCAAGGGAAAAAAGTCTCATCTATTGTACATTCTAGACCATTTTGGAACTGTATAGAAGACTTACTTGGGGCTTCTCAACCCCTAATGCAGATTTTGAGACTTGTAGATACTGATGAGAAGCCTCCTATGGGATACATTGCAGCTAGTATAGAGAAGGCAAAAGAAGATATCATGTTGAATTTTGCCAATAGAGAAAGAGAGTACAAGCCTATCATTGACATAGTGGAGAAGAGATGGGCATTTCAGATGAGACGCCCCCTATACGGTGCAGGGTTCTTGTTAAATCCATCTTTGTACTATGAAGCTAGAGTTCAGCAGGACCCAAACCTTGGGAGTTATGATTCTGACTTTGTTGACTATCTTGAGAAGATGGTTAATGGCACCCCACAACAAGACAAAGTGTCTAATGAGCTGGATTGGTACAAGGAGAGTCGTGGGATGTTTGGCAAAGACATTGCCATTCGCCATAGGACAGTAAAAACACCACGTAAGTTATGTACTTTATTATTTATAAAATTATACTTGTTTACTTGAGCTTTAGTTTGTTACTGATTAAATTGTATTTTCTTATAGTTGCTTGGTGGGATTCCTATGGGGGGGCAAACACCATCACTTCAAAAGATTGCTAAGCGTATCCTTGGCTTGTGTTGTACCTCTTCTGCTGCGGGGAGGGCATGGAGTACATTTGACTTTGTAAGAAGAACTAAGACATTAGGAATTTGCACTTGATATTTGACACTTAAATTTATATATGTATACTTCAAATTACTCACATAGTTATTTTATTATGTAGATTCACACAAAGAGGAGGACCATGCTAGAGGTTAAGAGAATGGACAAACTTATCTATATTCAGTATAACCGACAACTTCATGAAAGGTTCAAGAGTAGACGGATTCAGAACCTAGAGAAGAGCTGCGATCCTATAGCTCTACATGAATTAAACTGGAATACTGAATGGATGACAGGTGTGCCAGAAGATCCTGTTGTTGTTGAAGGTGTTAGATTGAGCCAAGTAGATGTTGCAATGGGTGCTACTGAGTATCAAGTTGGGCCTAGCAGACCGAGAAGATCAACCAACACCAACAGAGCTCCAATGGAACTCAGTGACGATGACGTTTAGGAAGAGGACGAAGAAATAGATGATGATGTAGGACTAGAAGATGATGAAGATGGTGATGGAGAGGAGGATGCAGAAGACAATGATGAAGATCCGTTTTGAGTTTTAAAATCATTTTATAAATTTGTTTTGCATTTCAGACTTGAGCCATTTTCATTTGGTCGTGGTTATCATGCTACTTTATAGGTTATTCGAACTTGCTTGGAACTATGGAATATTTTCTAACTTTTCTTATTCATCAATGTCTCATTACTTTTTGAATTTATAATGTTTGTATTGTGTGTTCTGTCTTTTTTTCTTCTAATTCAATTCAGTGTTGCAGGCCTGCAGCAATGAGTTTGAGGTATAGAATGTCTCAATTCTTATATATTTACGGTTTTTCTGTCATTTTAATAAATATAAGAAGGCTGGATAAGTTTTACATACATATATTCATAGTTATATACATAACATAGTATATAAAAAAAATTATATATATATATATATATATATATATTTGTGTGTGTGTGTATGTGTGTGTGTGGGGGGGTGGGGGGGGGGGGGACCCACCGCCTGGTCGGCCGCCTGGGCGACCTAGGTGTCCATTTGAGGAAGGTCACAGCCTAGCCGCCTCAAAAACTATGGATAAGATAAGACTGGCAGGTCAGTTTTCAAAACGTTTCCAACGCCGGAGAAATTCTGGAACTCATTGAGGTAAAAATATTCATTTCTTAAGGTCACACATCAGCAGGCTTCATGGTTGAATAACTGAGGGTACTCGTAGAATATCTTTAAAGCCGTCTACAAACACTCTGGGTAAATAAAAACAAGAATCGTGAAAGCCAAGGTAACTGTGGAACATCGCAGTGCCATGCTATTGCATATTAGACCACCGGATATAGACAACATAAATCGAGACTTCCTCTTAGTTTAAAGTTAAAGACAGTCTTGAATAAATTACCAACCAAAACTAATTATGGTAAGAACCCTTTCTTTTTTTAATCAAGCATCAATAGATTAGATATTTATGTCTTAAAAGCCCTTTACTGATGGTAAAGCAAGAAACAACTACAATGTAAAGGCTAATTGGCTAATGAAACATGGTGTTTAAAAGCACCAACAAAAAATTTGATGACGTATTTATCTCTACTGGGACAGGAAGTTATCTTTTAGAGATTCTGATGGGTGCTTTATAGCTATAATTTGTAGAAGAGGATACACATCACCCTACTCCGACAGTCCGACTACACTAGTTTTTATATCCAGTGGTGGAGACTTATGAAACCTAGTCAACCAGTTTGATATGCATACAGCATACAGAGGAAGTTTGCAGGTTTTCACAAGCATTTGTGGGTTCCCAAAACATACATGTAGTGCACAGCAGTATTTGTCTGGTAGAAAATTGAGCATGCAGCGCACAACAACATTCATGCGAAAAATTGCAGCAATACTGAAAAATGAATACTGCTTTTAAAATTACGATAATCTGCATATAAAAAATGAGTATTTACTAGTGGAATACCTATAGAAAATGAGTATTAAATAAATTTATGCATTCAAATGTAGATACTGATGCATTTGCAAAAACTGAGTATTGCATTTAAAATAAATGGTATTATGTACATTAAATATGAGTACTGGACAGGTGGAACATTATAGAAAATGAGCAAGTACTATATACATATGTCAAATATCAGTATTGTAATATTTAAACTAGTATTGCATGCCAATGCAATGAGTATTGAGCGTGAAATTAGTATTTAATATAAAAAAAAATCCAACTAAAATTGGTGTTATGTACATGGAAAATAGTACTGCATGAAAAAAATTGTATTGTGCACGTCAATGTTCAAAATTTTGACGAAATTGTCGAAATTTTTGGTGAAATTTCTGTTTCTGTGGCAATCGGACATCGAAATTGACTGACGAAACTCTCGAAACAGGCAGATCATCGATTTTTTTATTACTTTTTTATATACTATATACTAGTTAGAGCATATTTTTTTGCACAGTTTTGTGTCTTTAAGTCTATATATTGTGTTTGCAAACTATAATGACTTAGTTCATTGATTTTGCCATTGAAAATTGACATCAAAAATCCCCATCGAAATGCCCATCGAAACAGTTCAAGGTCATTCACTAAAAAATGACGAGACCCCACCCCCACATATCCAATATGAAATATTATTACATATTTGAGTAGATCTACACTAGTAGATCATTCTGGTAAAATTTCATAAATTAATTCATTTATTTTGCCGTCGAAACGCCAGGAACGCATTTATCAAAATTTCTGTCGAAATTTGTCAAAATTTCTATTTCTGTGGCCACCGAAACGGCATCGAAATCGGACATTTTCTTCCTTGGTGCACGTTAAAAATGAGACATGTAACTTCATCTCTCTCCTTATTGTCATCTTTCCCCATTCCCGTTATACACTCCTCTCTATACTTTCTCTGTAATTAATTATCCCCATTATACACTCTTCTGAACAGTTTTCTCTGTCTTCTTAATTAGCCCACTATGCACCCGTCTCCATGCTTCTTCATTTTAACTATTCCACTACACAACAATTGTGCGCCCCCCAACATCCGAGTCATCCGGAGGTTGTATAGGTGATGCCTATCATTTTTACTTTTAGAAGGAAGAAAGTACGGTAGCCCCCTCACACAGCTGAGAGCAGTGCCCCAACTTCGGAGTAGAAATAGCACTCTGTCGGTGTTCCTGAGAAGCTAATCGCTTCGAAAGTAGGAGCAAAGAGCATGATCCAAAACATGATACAAGTGAGGATCCAAGCATCCCGATCTCTTCTTGGAAGACATCAACAACATCAAACTGTGGCTTAGCACACGCAGTAGCTAGATGGCAGATGCCTATTGGATATATAGATAGAAATGGAATTGCTTATTCAGTGAGTAAAAAGGTTTACAGGGTACTCTCTTATATAACTACAGAGAGTTGAGACACATACAAGCGAGCAATATGGGACTAATACAATAAAGCAGTAGGAGAAAAAACACAGCAGAATAAGTAAATAACACAGTATTTCTATACTCCCCCTCAAGCTGGAGCGTAGATGTCGAATAAGCCCAGCTTGTCAATCAGAGTCTGGAAGCGAGCTTTAGGTAGAACTTTGGTGAAGATGTCTGCAAGCTGCTTCTTAGTACTGAGATATGGAGTGCAAATATGTCCAGACAGAACTTTCTCCCTAACGAAGTGGCAATCAACCTCAATATGTTTTGTTCTTTCATGAAAGGTGGGGTTGCTCGCAATGAAAATGGAAGCCTTATTGTCGCAGAACATAGGAATGGGGCTAGAAGAGGTGATATCAAACTCATTCAGAAGACCACGAACCCACAGGAGCTCACATGCAGTATGAGCCATGGCTCTATATTCTGCCTCTGCACTAGATCGGGCAACAACTGTTTGTTTTTTGCTGCGCCATGTAACCAGATTTCCTCCCACAAAGGTGCAATATCCAGATGTAGATTTCCTGTCAGATCGACTTCCTGCATAGTCAGAATCAGAGAATCCAGATAAATTGCAATGACCATGCTTTTTGTACAGAAGACCTTTCCCTGGAGAGCTTTTGAGATATCGTAAGATGTGTCAAATAGCATCCCAGTTGCATTGTCGGGGTTTATCAAGATATCGGCTTATGAATCCTACAGCAGCAGCCAAGTCAGCTCTAGTAACAGTCAAATAGATAAGTTTGCCAACCAGTCTCCTGAACTGTTGATGATCAGCATAAGGAGGAGAAGTATCATTATCCCAATCCATATTGGGATCCAGAGGAGTGTTGGATGGCTTGCAACCCAGCATGTCTGTCTCCTGCAAAAGATCAAGAACATATTTCCTCTGTGACAGGCATAGTCCTGCAGAAGATCTAGCAACTTCAATGCCTAGAAAATATCGTAGTTTCCCTAGGTCTTTGGTGATGAAGTGTTGTGCTAAATACTTTTTGGTTGCTTGTATCCCTGCACTGTCACTGCCAGATAAGACAATATCATCAACATACACAATAAGGATGACCAGCCCTGCTACAGTTTTACGAATAAATACATAATGATCAGATTGTGAACGCCGAAAGCCAAAAGTAATTAAGATCTGACTGAGCTTGTCAAACCATGCACGTGGGCTTTGTTTCAGACCATAGATTGCCTTTCTTAGTTTACAGATTTTAGAAGCAGACTCCCCCTGAGCAACAAATCCCGGAGGTTGCTCCATGTAGACCTCCTCCTGTAGATCCCCATATAGAAAAGCGTTTTTGACATCAAGTTGAAACAGAGGCCAGTCTTTATTCACAGCAATAGATACCAGAATACGAACAGAATTTAAGCGTGCGACTGGAGAAAAAGTTTCAAAATAATCAACTCCATATGTTTGGGTATATCCTTTCGCAACCAATCGGGCTTTCAGGCGTTCAATGGTACCATCTGGTTGATATTTAATAGTAAAAATCCAGCGGCATCCAACAGTATGGCATGAAGAGGGACAATCAACCAAATCCCATGTCTGTTGATCACAAAGTGCATGCATTTCCTGCTCCATAGCATTTTTCCAGGCAGGATGGCGAAGTGCCTCTTCGACTGATTTATGAATTGTCACAGCCATAGTCACAATAATCGGCGACTTTTTGAAAAAGTCGCGTATTAAACGCGTTTTTTTGGTGTGCCGTATGTGACGGTCGTTTAGTTCGCCCGGAACGTTTTAATCGCGTAGTACGCGTTTTATTCGCGTTTTAAACCCGACTTCCGTTTTATTCGCGTTTTAAACGTTTTTTTCCCGTTTTATACGCTACTGTACGGTGATAGATATATATATATGTGCAAAGTATATACATATGTGTGTATATATATATATATATATATATATATATATATGTCCAAAGTATATACATATGTGTGTATATATATATATATATATATATATATATATATATATATATATATATATATATATATATATATATGTCCAAAGTATATACATACATACATATATATATATACATACACATATATATACATATATACATACATATATATATATATATATATATATATATATATGTATATATATGTATATCTATATATGTATATATGTATATATGTAATATATATGTATACATATATATATACATGTATATGTATACATGTATATATCTATACATATATACATACATATATATATATATATATATATATATATATATATTGCCGACTTTTTCCCGAATAGTTGACCGTACTTTGACCGAATTTGACCGTACTTTTACCGTTTTTTATCCGAATTTCCCGCATAATTCCCGAATTCCGAATTTTTCAGCTCCACCGTACGTATCCCGAATACCGAATTTGTGACTATGGTCACAGCAGACAAAACAGAAGTGAAACAAACAAAGCTACCACAGAGATTTTCAGATGAACAAAAATTACTGATAGGATGTTGAGTACATGAGCGAACACCTTTCCTTAAACTGATAGGAAGATCCAGGTCAGAAAATACCTCGGTGGATGGTGGATCAACCGCAGACAAAGGATTTGGTTCGGTCGGGGCTTCAGAAGCATTGATGTTCTTTGACCGGTGTCGATAGACTTGCAATGGGCGTTCTTGAGGCACATCAGGAGCTGGTAATTCCTCAACAACTAATGGTAACGGTGTGGTAGCCATAATATCAGCCGACAATTTTTCACCATCAGTAGAATAGTAAGGCATATGCTCAAAAAATGTCACATCCGCACTAACAAACCATTGTTTTTCAATAGGATCAAAACAGTGGTAGCCTTTCTGAGTACGGGAATATCCCAGAAACACACTTGACTGAGCGAGCATCAAGTTTGGTGAAGCCAGGACGAAGATGTTTTACAAAACAAGTACTCCCAAAAATGCAAGGAGGCAGAGAAAATAAGGGTTTATCAGGAAACAAAATGGCGTACGGGACCTGATTTTTCAAAACAGAAGAAGGCATGCGATTGATAAGATAGCATGTCGTAGAGACAGCTTCAGGCAAGAAGTGATGGGATACTTTGTAGTGTATGAGAAGGGTGCAAGCAACCTCAAGAAGGTGACGGTTTTTTCTTTCAGCGACGCCATTTTGTTGAGGGGTGTAAGGGCAAGTGGTCTGATGTATGGTTCCTTGGGCAGCACAAAAAGATGTAACAAATTGTTGCATGAATTCCAGTGCATTATCAGTACGAAGAATTTTAATAGGTCGATTAAATTGAGTGTGAATTTCAGCAAAGAAGGTGTGAATAGTATCTAACACAGTATCCCGACCTTTAAGCAAAAACAACCATGTGGTGCGAGAATAATCATCAATATAGGTCATAAAATATTTTACACCCGAGTGACTGGATACAGAGCACGGTACCCAGATATCAGCATGAACCAGGTCAAAAATTTCTTTAGAAGCAATAAATTTCTTAGCAGGAAAAACAGACCGAGTTTGTTTGCCCAAAACACAAGTTTCACAGGAAAAATTATTCTCAGATAAAGTAGGAAATAAATGCTTTAATTTGGTAGCAGATGGATGGCCCATGCGAAAGTGCCATTGTAATCCCGTCACTGAAGTAGATAGCATAGCCGTAGCAGTAGGAGGTCCATCCAGATAATACATCCCATCTGGACCTTCACAGCCCGAACCAATCTTCGTCTTCGTGCGGAGATCCATCAAAATACAGCCAGAAGGATCAAATTTAATAGAGCACTTGAGTTGTTTAATCATCTTACTGACGGACAATAAATTAACAGGAAACTTTGGAATATATAAAATAGAATTCAAGTGCAATTTTGGTGAAAGCGGAACCGTGCCAGTGCCATGAACAGCAGTTTTGGATCCATTTGCAACAATAACATATGATATAGGAGTAGTTTTATTGAGACTCGAAAAAAAATGAAGATCACCAGCCATATGAGTGGATGCACCTGAGTCAATGCACCACTGTTTGTTACCAGATGATGGAGAGGCAAGCATGGCAGAGGATCCTAGTGTAGACGATGATGGCATCTGTGCGAGACGTTCCTGGAACATCTTCTCGAACTTCGAACGTAACCAGTCTGTGTTAGCTGGAGCAGCAGGCGTGTCAGGGGTAGAGTCGGCAACAGTTTCTGTAGCAGCCTGGTTAGCCCAAGCTGGCTTGCCATGCTTAATCCAGCAGCGATCTTCAGTATAATTGTCCCGGCCACACCAGTTGCAGTAGCGAGGGCCGGGAGAAGCACCACGTCCAGGGGTAGATGAGCCGCGACCTCCCGAGGGAGGAGGGCGGCCACTACGGCCACGAACGCGACCACGACCACAGCCAGAATCAGCAGAGCGAGCAATAAGTGCAGGATGCTCAACAACAGGAGTAGGAGTCATAGACGGCAGGCGTTGGACTCGTTTGAGAACATCCTAAGGGTTAGCAGCGGATCACTTGACAGAATCTGGTCAACCACACCAGAAAAGGAGGCAAGAAGTGCATCCAAAAACTGCACCAGTGGCAGCCGGAGCGGAGGAAGAGAGGCTAGGAGGGTGGAGGCGGTAGGAAGGGGAGGCGGCGGCGAGGTGGGTTGGTGGTGGCGGGGGCAGGAAGGGGAGCGGCGGGAGAGAGAGGGCAGGAAGGGAGGGCGGCGGCGGCGGCGGGGGGGGGGGGGGGGGGGGGGGTGGTCGGGCGGCAGGAGGGGTGGCGGCCAGGGGGGGGGGGGGGGGGGGAGGTCTTACGTCATGGGTGAATGGGTGGGCGGGGAACAAAGGATCCTGCTCTTGATACCACATAGATAGAAATGGAATTGCTTATTCAGTGAGTAAAAAGGTTTACAGGGTACTCCCTTATATAGCTACAGAGAGTTGAGACACATATACAAGCGAGCAATATAGGACTAATACAATAAAGCAGTAGGAGAAAAAACGCAGCAGAATAAGTAAATAACGCAGTATTTCTATAGGATAAATGTGCATTCTTGTACATCTTTCTTCAGGTATTTACTGGCCTGGTAAATTTCAGTTGTGACAAAGGAATGAGATGAACCCATACTTTTATATAAAAAGTCAGATAATACAATGAAAACAGAGATTAATCAGCTGAAATTTTAAGAAAATACTTGGAAGTAGGTATCCTACTGATTTAATTATTAATGTTGTATAGTAATTGGTTGTAGGACAGGAAAGCATGTTACCATATTAGTGGCCTGTTGTGTTTATGTAATTAAGATGTAAGATCTTATTGCTAGTCTGTTCATCTAACTTCCAGATATAAAAGGCATCTTTTGAGTAACCATGATATTCAGATTGTTTCAAGGGTTCTTTCTCATTGATATAAGGTCCCAGTTCTGTTTCCTAACACATGCGACAAGAATTGCTTGTTTGGTTTACCTTCTGATGTGTGCCAGATATTTTGATGGATTAGTCACCAACAAAGTATACACTGCCTGTTAGTTCTTATTTCATTATTTCAGTATCTGGTGTTGTCTCTATTCCATCGGTTTTCTCAATAAATGACATCGTCATTTGTTCAATATAGATCACAAAATATCCAGTTTATCGTTCTCCTTAGTTGATTCAGACTATGAATATGAAAGTTCTACAAAGAAAACGTTAAAAACCTCTCAAAGAAACTGGAATATCTTTTTATCACATTAGTAACCATAATTATGTATTTTTTATCAGAAACAAGAAGGATAGCATATCCATCCGAAGATCAAAACCAAACCTTGATGTCTCATATTCCAGCCAACCACCAAAACTGAGCATCACTAAACTTAATTTGACTTGAGTATATAATATTTGTTTTTACACCAAGTTTAAAGACACTGATACAAGAATACTAATACTACAGTGCACTCGGACATCGGACATAAAGATTATTGTTTTATACAAAAGAAGTTTTAGTGAGAACCTAGAATTAAATTGTTTTGTATTGATGACAACCAATTGAAATTATTACATAATATATTTACAAGAAGTCCAGAACACTTTTCAAAGGTTACTGTGACTCATAGATATCTATGACTAAATGGTTGAATTTATCAATGTGTTGAAATTTTTTTTTTTTTTTTTGGATCTGCATGGGCCGAAGCCCACCCCCTCTCCAAACAGGTGCCAGAGCCCGGATGACCCAAGAGGTTGGTAAATACAGCTGACCCGAGCGGGGAATCGAACCAGCGACCCTTCATGAGGGGCGCGCTGGCTTGACCGCCCGGGCTACGCTGGCCGGGTTATGTGTTGAATTTTAGGGATAAAAATAAATCACATAATTCATACAAAATTGAATGGCAATCATGTTGACCAGTGAAGAAACAAGGGAGTTAACATGATGAGTGTAACAGAAATGTGCATGTTAAATAGATGTGTGGAAAGAGAAGAAAAGATCGGTTGAGGTTTGAGAAAAATGATACAAGAAATGAAGTGGGAATGACTAGTATTGAGGACAGCTTAATTGTAGGTCACTCGAGATGGTATAAACATGTGTAGTGCAGACCGCTAAAGCACAAATTCAAAACAATATTATGGAATTAAGCACAATTAAAAGGGCATGAAGCACACCTAAATTAAGTAAGAGCATTGCATCAAGCACAAATAAGAGGACAAGAAGCACACCTAAATTAAGTAAGAGAGGTCCTATAAGGAGGAACTTAGAATCTTTACATCTTGAGGAGGCTATAGCCCATAACAGAGGTGACTGGATAAAAAAGGATCCATGTAGTCGACCCCAACATGGTTGAGTTTGAGGCTTAAGACGATGATGAATGAAACTTGAGTGTATCCTAGCAGATTTGTCGATGGATAGCTAGCTTTACCAAACAAGTTTAACACCTTATGAAAGACGATCACTTTGTGAGTGTGTGCAGCAAGTAAACGAACATTCTGGGGGTTTACATAGTACAAAACAGTATCCAGGGTATATGATTTATCACTCCTTTTAGTGAATTGCAAGATATTATCAGTTTATCACGACATCTTAAATCTTAATAATACTTAATATATCAGGGACATACTCTTAACTATCCAAGATCCCAGTATACTGATTTTGAATTTTTTAATGAGGATTACCTATTACCCTGGGCTTCAACTTCTGACTTCTAGTTTAAGAACAAACAGATTAGCAACTGGGACGCTACTGCTTGGCTACTTTTGATAATCTATTATCGTATCAATTCATATTAGAAACGATATTTTCTACAAAAAGGTAAGTCCTACTTTTTAAATTTCAAACCATTGTTAAAACATTTCAGTTTCCATGAGAAATAAAAAGACAAGTTATAAACTACGAAGTATTATTACTTAAATGTATATTACAACTTTGTGATTTCTATACATTCAATCCATTAAATGATATATAAGTATAATGCTACACATTAATATTATTGCAAAAAAAGATCTATTAAATGTTTTGAAGGAACAATGATTATATTGATCAGCAAAGCATGCAGTGCATACATTAGTTGATAATTTTATTATACAAACAAAAACATCTTGATCATTTTGTTTTGATATGACAGATCTAGGTACCACCTTTATTACAACTTTGGATCTACCATCAATTGGGAACAGTTTTCATTATTGAGTTACATTTCTAGCCTGGATTTCTGCAGGGAACACAATCTTCAGAAACCAACTTTCTAGGTAATTAAGATGACAAAAACAATATCTTCATTAGTTCAAGCAAGAGATTTTACTTTAGTGGGTTGTTTTAATGCTGTGTGTGCCATTCGTATTTTCTTCTGGTATGTTTCCAGTGCAAGAGACTGGTCCGCATAGTCACAATATACTCCTCGACTTTTTGAAAAAGTCGCGTTTAAAACACAATTTTTCCACAAACGTATGAAACGCTGAATAACTCACAATTCTGGATATTACATTTTATTCCCGTATTATTCATAATTGTTCACGTTTTACGCTTTCTTCCAGTTTTATACATTTTTTCCCATATTTTCCCGTTTGCATTGTTTAAGACTAACTTAGTTTGAGTGTATATTAATGTGTCCGTAAATACATATATGTATGTGTATGTAATATATGTATGTAATAGATGTATAGATATGTACTTAGATATGTGTGATATATGTGTATTGATGTATATACATATATTGGTGTGTGTGCAGTATATGCGTGTGCAATATGTACAGATTAATACATCCATACATATATTATTTGTGTATATTCTCCAACTTTTTTCCAAATTTCCACGAATCATTGACCCTACTTTTACCGTAAGTTGATAGTTTTTTTATCCAAATATCCCGCATGAGTCCCAAATCCCGAATTTTTCATCTGGACCCGAACGTATCCCGAATAACGAATTTGTGACTATGCTGGTCCCCCATTACTTGCATGTTTCAAAGAAAGCCGCAATCGTATGTGGTTTTGCAACACCGAAGTAATTTGATCTAAACTATCAACTTATCATGAAAGGTAAGGTTGAATTCTTAAACTATTCACAGCTAGGATGACCCGGTTCCCTATTTCACGCACCTGAGCGCCTACTTTTGCAGATCTGAGTTGCATTACAAGTTGCCAAATATCACAATGCAGTATATGTACTGTAATATTTGCCAATTTGGTAATGAGCACAAGACTTTCATTGACTAAGGTATAAATATGGAGCATGTTATAGCTGCAGTTGTTTATTATATTCAACATTCAATAACAGTGTGACCTGTTTTATAATGATGGTTGTTACACTGTTACAGAATGATGGTTGCTGCTACCTAGATGCTTAAAATCAAAACAGAAAAGCACATATGCAACATATCTAAATGCACGTATATGTCAGACTTCTATTTTGATAGTGTACTCTCATTTCTGCACCAACTAAGTGCATCAAGAGATGGGCAACAGCATGCATGTAAGGTGCTTATAAGGGCAGCAGGTTTGACATATACAATGGGAACCCTCATCAGTAAGGTCACAACTCACAAGAACATATTTTACATTCACTAATATTCTCCATAACTTGACATATACCAATATGTACCTGTGAAGTATACTTTCGAGTTCTGACCTTGCTTTTATCCAATTAGAGAAACTTAATTTTACTGATGAATCCGGAGTTACAACTTTAACAAAGAAAAAGATTGATGCCGCCCTCGACTATGGTGACTAGCATTGATGGCCTCTCCCACGTTCTGTCAAAACATGAGAAAATGTATTCTCGATGTAATGATCACAGATCTCTTCGAATAACTTTTTGAACTATATTCTCATCAAAGTGCAAAAACATGTGATGCGAGGACGTCATCACGTCAACATTCCACAAATATGATTCTTTTATATGTTTCCAACACTGATAGGAATACTAAAATAAACCTCTCAAGAAGAGTATAAAATGCAACACTTTCTAGCAACAATAAGTAGCCCCCTTTTGGAAACACAAAATTCACTCAAGTTCAAATTTCAAAAGCACTTGGTGTAAACTGAAACTGGGTAAGAATGACATGGGAGTCACCTGCTAAGAAGACTATGATTTGGGAAGTTATAGAATATCATGGATGTCGTTGACGGGAACTCCTTCCTACTCTTCACCCAATCAAGTACAGCCATAGCTGCTGCCTCTTGAGTTTATCTAAGCAGTCACAAACATTTTCACAGCACCTGGGAATTAGTAGGTCGGGCATTCACTGATTCACAGGCCAATAGATAGAAAATGTCTAAATTTTCCAGGATGCAATTTCTTAATCCCATAATAGAACAGACAGAATCCATTCAAACATGGAAAACAATTGAAAAGTCGCCATAACTTCCAGAATACATTACTGCACTCGTGTTCTTGATAGTTGGCCTGATATGTACACAAACAAACAAAGTGTCTACATTTATCGCCTGAATGCATTGGTCTCAGCAGCTGCAGTCCCCCCCTGCAGGTAGTATGAACGGCGGCGGACACTCTCTTCAATTGTGGAGCTCCCACCTTTCTCAGCCCCATAGATACTCTTCTTAGCATCATCCAAGAAAGAGCGCTGACCAGCTGAAGCTTTGTCTTTGACAGCCTCTTGTGCATCAACTTCTGACGCCTGCTTTAGTCGTTTCCATCTCTGTTCCTCGTGAAGCTCTGCATTGACTTGCATTTCTCGCAGCCGAGCTGCTCTCTCTTCCTCAGTAAGTTTTGGGACAGGTGGACGACGATTGTAACCATAGCCACGTCTCTCTTCAGGCTCTTTGCCTTCTTGTCGGCTCTCTGATCGGTTATCATATCTGAACCTATTGATTCCTTCCCTCTCGGACTTTTCAGCATTATTCCTGGCATGTTCCATATCTCTGGCTTTTTCCTTGCCACTAGACCTGCTGTCTTCATAGTTCCTGGATTTTTCCTTGTTCCCGGTATACTCATAATCTCTGGAAGAGGAGCGCTTAGATGATTTTGATGGGTCATCTCCCTCAAATTTTGAGAGTTCTGTATCTCTCTCCCGTTTCTTATTCTGTCTCTCTTCACCATCCTCCCTGGATCTATCCTTACTCCTAGTATACCCAGAATCTCTGGAAGACAAAGGTTTCGATCTATCATCTCTCTCAAAGTTTGTATACTCGGAGTCTCTGGAAGAGATGCGTGATGATCTATCATCTCTCTCAAATTTTGAGTGATCATCTCTAACTCTCTCCCTTTTTCTATTATGTCTCTCTTCATTATCCTCTTCAGAATCAGATTGCGTTCTCACATGCTTTGCCTTGTATGAATTTTCATCCCGGCCTCTCTTCTCTTTCCTGTGCTCCCTCTCTTTTCTATCTTCTTCTGAATCCGAGTGTGCACTAGAATTCTTCGACTTGGAATGATGCTCATCTCGGCCTCCCTTCTCTTTCCTCCTCTCATCCTCTTCACTTTCTTCGCCAGATTCAGAATGGCCTCTAGAATGCTTTGACTTGGAGGAATGCTTGCTATGCTTGGGATTTTTATCACGGTGGTGCTTCTTTTTATGCTTGTCCTTCTTTCCTTTGCCCTTATCCGCCTCCATAGTCTGGCGGATTCTGGCCATCTGGACAGGATTGCTCTTGATGCGAGCCAGAGCTTCCTGTTCCCTCTGCCGAATGAGAAGCAAAGGATCTGTGTGGAGCTTCCTCCACGCATCATTAGCCGACTGTGGCTTATCCTCAAATAAAGCTCCAGGTGTGGCAGCATTTGATGAGGAGGCGCCGCTTTGCCCTGCTGCTGCTGTTCCCGAACTGGGAGCTGGCGCGGGATCCTGTAAGGCTTTAAACCCCTCGGAAGACTTGCCAACGGCCAAGCCGGACTCGTAAAGGAAGTCCAACCTCTCCTGCTTTCTGTGATACACAAAAATATTTTCCAGAATTAGGAAATACAAACATCTGGAGAAATCAGGTTTAGAATCGTAATCATTAGCTAGCCCTAGAATTAGAGGGGGAGGAAACACGGAGCGGGGCAAAGAGATCTTACGGTGTCAATCCAGCCTGCTCTTGCAGGAGCCGGAACTCATGGCGCTCGCGCTCCTCTTGGATCTGCTTTCGGAGCTCCTCGAGCTTCTTCTGCTCGGCATCGTGCTTTTGCTCTGCCTTCCAGACGTTCTCGATGTTCCGGAGGCTTCCGGTATGCCATCCCTTCTTGTTGAGGAACTTGAGGGCCATGTCGAACCTATTCCACGCCGCCGAAGCTGTATAGCCCAATAGCTTCGCGACGTTGCTGTGGGGTTCCTGCGATCAGAGACTCCCACGCCACGAAGGTTGAAGAAGGAGAGTTGTGAGCAGGCAATTTGTTCCCAGTAGAGAGAGCGTGGAGAGAGTATAGAGGCGCGATGCTTTGCTGTAGAAATACCAATCAATCGGCCTTCTAGAGTTCGAGCTGGCCTTTGCTCGTGTTGCGTTCGACGATGCTGGAGTCTATGAGGGCGGAACGCGGGGACCCTAAGCCCCTGTTTGGAAACGGCCTGGACCGGGTTTGGGCGGGTTTGGCACTCCGGCTCGGGCTGTGTTTCCGTTTGGCAATGAGACTGGTTCGGACCCCGTTTTGGGTTTGGTCAGTCTCATTTTCGAGCTTGACGCAGTACAGGTAGAGGCAGGTTTGGAATCTCAAACCCGGTTTGAGATTACCCCGACTCGCGTCTCGCGTCTATCGCTTCGTCCCTCGCGACGTCTTCCCTCCCTCTTCCTGGCGAAGCAGCCGAAGCAGCCGTCTTCCTGGCGAAGCAGCCCGTGAAGTAAATGTGAGGCATCTGCTCCCGACGCAGCTACCTTCGGCGTAGCTGCTTCCTGCCACCTGCCACCGCCGAGCTAGGGCGGTCAAAAGCATGGTCTGCCATGCCTGGTCAAGTCGTCTACAGAGGAGGAAGGAGTAGGCGGCACAGAAGAGGAACCTGAAACCCTAGTCAGTGTTGTGGCTTTAAATTGGCGGTGTGGTGCTGCGAGGTGCTGGACTTCTACACAAGCTTGTTCGTCCAAGTGTTGCGAGGTGCTGGACTTCCGCAGAAGATCGTTGCTGCTTGCTCGTGGTCTGCCGGCGCTGCCCAGGTCGACGCTTGTGCCCAGCTTCCGCCGCTTCCATCGTCACTCCAACGAGAGATTCTGCTCAGGTTGGTCTCTGTCTAGGGTAGAGGGTTATTTCGGTTTTAGGGCACAATGTTGAATAGGGTTATTTCGGTTTTATGGCACAATGTGGAATAGGGCAATGTCGAATTAAGTAGTAAAACATTTGTGAAATGATGTTCTTTATGGAAACATGTACGGTTTTAGGGCACCGAACATATTTGTCATTGGTTTGATGCTTTTCCCTTTCCCGTTGTTTACTCTGCACAGAACATATTTGTTATTGGTTTGATGCTCTGGACGAGCATGGTCTCTGAACTGATGTGGTCTGTAGCATGGTCTCTGTCGACCTGCTTTTCAGTAACATTTCAAAGTATCAAGGTGATGATGATAGACTACTTTAGAGTACCTCGTAATTACACTAATTTCTGGGACAAAATGGTATCTTCGACTTCCATTGTCAAAAAGGCTGCAAGGAGCCAGCTTGAATGAACTGAAAAAACGTGAGCCTCAAAGCTACTGTGGTGATGATGATAGAAAATACCTTAGGACCTGTATGAATGAACTCAAAAATTATTCCAGTCCAGAATCTCGATTTCAATCATGCACATATCAGCTATACTTGCTATACTGCTTAATAATCTTTCCCATGTTTAATTTTCTGGGATTATAGAAGTATGCTGCCAAATATGCCCTTAGCTCCTTATAGTGCATTGTTTAGCTTCTCTGTATATTACCTTCTATATATCAGGACACATGCTCCTGATTAGCTAATTAGTGATCTGTTTGCACTGTATGAGCAGAACTGCTCAATCTTTTACTCAAATCTTATGTTCAAATTGGATTGTTGTGAATGCTTGTAGAAATGTTGAGTTTTAAGGAGTTCGAGTACAGGCTTATTTATATTGTCGGTTCTATTACATATGAATATGTAAGTAAAAGGTTATTACTTAAGAAAATTGAATCCCTAGTGTGTTTCTATTTTGTTTCCAATGGTAACAGAAGAAAATTTACTATATAATGTGTATGCTTGTATTTCTAGTATTTGTTAAAATTTAAATAGATTAAATATAATATACTAAAAATAGGAATCTATAAGATGTATGTCATAAACATTATATAGTTATATGCAAACATCACTTTGTTACTTAAATAGCCACATATTAGATTATTATTTCAAAATATAATAAAGGTAACTCAAACCACCAAATATAGGGCACTTTTGATCATTGGATGATGAGTTTATGCATGGAGGTTTACTATTCAACTCCCCTGGTCTTGTTAGTGGTGGGTATAAATGTGACCCTTACTCGATTATTGAGCTTCTTCTAATTTGGATAGGTAGAATGGGCAAGATTGGACTAAAAATTCTTAGATCAACCAGAGATTTTAATCAGTGTCTGAATTGTTAGTAAACATGCTTTTAACATACTGTGTACATCTTAACTATGATTCTATTTTGTATACAACTGTATCTTATTCAAAACATGTTTCTTTTTGTTCAAATAATAAGATTGTCCATTTTGTGTATATGCAAATAATATTTTATTGTCAAACTATATTAGGTATTTTAATTAAATATCATCAATACTGTCCTCAAACTCAGGCTAATATCATTATAAAAGTTGACTTACTTTTTAATATGCAAGTAGTTTCTTACTTTGGACCGAATTTGGCAACACTTTTTTGTTCACCTACAACTTGTCAGCAACATGTTCGGTTAGGAAAACACTCAACCACTAGAATTAGTGTAGTTTTAAGCTTGGTTTGTACACCCACCTAGTGATTACTATCATCACTCACTAAATTGCATGTGTAGAGATTGATACTATTCCAACTATCAAAAGTAACCTTTTTTATTTTTCTTTTCCTTCTATATATGGTTGTATCATTGTAGGCCCATCTTGTTTCACATATCTAATTACACAAGAGTAAGAAAAAACAGAGTGAAAAAAAAATGAATCAAACTATATACATGCCTAAAATCATAGCAAACGAATTTTGTTTGACTTTTCTCACTTTGAGATTTATAGCTGTGATCAAAACAAATGCACACAAGATACTGCCTTGGATGGAGAAAAGACATGTAACATTAATACTATTTGTTTAAAGTTTAATATTAGTGAGTATCATATCTTTATTTTACACACTAGAGCATACTCGACAGTCCAGAATCTCGATTTCAATCATGCACATATCAGCTATAATTGCGATACTGCTTAAAAATCCTTCCCATGTTTAATTTTCTGGGATTATAGAAGTATGTTGCTCAATATGCCCTTAGCTCCTTATAGTGCATTTTCCAATCACCTTACTTCTACAAAATCAGACACTACAAGGCTCCTTACAGATATACATGAGTTGCATAGTAGGCGTGGCTGTCTACATAATAAACTTAATTGTACTAGTAATAGTGCAAACTCAAGTGACAGTAAGGGGTGGAATAGTTCCTAAAATAAACTTATATAGTTGAAATGTATTGTTCATTCATTTCCAATTTCATATGAAACAATTTCACATTAGTATATATGTGTTAAGTGAGAGACATGGGGAGATACAGTATATTTGTGTGACCAGAGTTGTTCATAAGTTTATTGATCATTATAAACAGACAGTCATACTAACAAATAACAAGATTATTGTGTTGTGTTTTAAGTATCTTTCATAGTTTTTGAAGAAGATTAAGTAGATATTATGCAACAACTTGTTACATCATTCTATCTCACATTGTGCAGCTGGTAAAGTTAAAGTGGGGTCAGATAAAATTATAGTTCTACCAATATGAAGAAATTCTATGAGCCAACAGGTGGTCTTGGAGAAACCCGTTTTGTAAACTGGTACCAGATTATATAGAAGTGAGACAATTTTAATTTTAATAAATGATCATGTGCTAGAAATAATGACACATAGTAGGTGACCATATTTTATAGAGGTGGAGTTAGTAATGTTAGGATGCCTGATAAGTGACAATGAGTCACACAATAATAATATGACAATGTTATTATACCTCTGATTCCAACTTACATATCTCTTTCATTACATACTTTGCAGTCATTGATAATTGTATTAGAAGTCTACACTTATTCTGCAAATCATGATTGTTCATCCTTCTGTTCATTTATTGCTCTATTTCCTTCTATGACTCCAACTGAATAGGAGGCTTTCCATAACCACCAAACAAGGATCATGGTCGTTCATGTTATGTAGCTTGGTCCACTTCATGTTTAGTAGCTTGGTTCAGTTCCTTTAATTACTTAGTGTGTTTCTATAGTCCTTGTAACTTATGTCATTCAGATAATTTCTGATTGTTCATGCTTCAGTTCATTTATTGCTGTATTTCCTTCTATGACTTCAACTGAATAAGTACTAGAACCGTAGCAAGGTTTTGGGTCTATACCGGTTCACATACATGTGGTACCAGGTCCATTCTCATTCATTCATAAATCAGGGACTGACCAGATTCATTTTATAAACAAGCAATAGCTGAATTTGGGTCCATTTTGTTTGTCTCTGCTGACCCAAAACCAGGTCCATTCTCATTCATTGATATCAGGGACTGACCAGATTCATTTTATAAATCAGGGACATTCCCTTCATAAATGGTTTCTATTGTGACTGAATTGTATTAAACATTTACACTGATTATGTCATCAAATATTGCAGCAACTACACGAGTATGCCTCCCGTCGACCCTAACAACCGTATGGTATGGACAAGAGACATCATTTTATAAATCAGGGACATTCCCTTCATAAATGTCCATTGTTTTCATTGTACATGTAGGCATCATGTCTGGCAATGACCAACCGTAAACACAAGACAGTGTCAACAACCCTTTATTAGATACCTTATTGTGGCCAGTGATTCACGTTGGTGATTTAATTGCCGACTCTATTGCATACTCAATCATGGACGCAGTAGACGTTGATGCCTCCACACCACCTCGTATCCCTAGGTCAGTTAGCATCAGGAGTGGCCACATAAAGGTCTTAGAAATATTGACCGGTCACGAACAAAGGGCTTATGACCTATACCGGATGCGTCCACAAACTATAATGACCTTTGTCGACAAGCTTGAGAGTCGTGGCTTGTTGCGAGGTACTAGAGGCGTCACCTCAGTTGAGGCCGTATGCTATTTCCTACAGATGGTTGGCCATGGACACACAAATCGTGCTTTGGCGGAGGACTACATTCGCTCCAATGAGACCATTAGCAGAAAGTTCAACGAAGTCTTGGACGCTGTTTGTGCGTTGACGCATGACTACATTGTCATGCAAACCGCAACTACATGCACAACAACACATACTCGCATTTTACATAACGCAAGGTTCTACCCATACTTCAAGGTAATAGTTAACCCCCTAATAAATTTAATTAATTTTCAAACATTCTGTATATGTCACAACATTATTTTGGTTTATAGAATGCCATAGGGGCTATTGACGGAACACACATCCCTGTCTTGGTCAGCAGAGACAAACATAATCGATACCATGACAGAAAAGGGAATGTCTCTCTCAATGTCATGGCTGTAGTAGACTTCTCCATGGAGTTTACATATGTCCTCACTGGGTGGGAGGGGTCGGCTGCCGACCAAAGGGTCCGGCAATCGGTAAGGACCCATAGCGGGTTTACAGTTCCGCCGGGGAAGTTTTACCTGGTAGATGCAGGGTATGCCAACACTCGTGAATTTGTTGCACCCTATCGCAACACAGCATACCATATTGCTGAGTACCGAGGAAACAGACATGCCTACACCAGCAAGAAAGAGATGTTCAACCACAGACATGCTCAACTACGTAATATTGTAGAAAGAGCATTTGGGGTGCTGAAGAGATGGTTTGCATACCTTAAGAAGGGGCCAACATATCCTATTCATTCGCAGTGTCGCATCGTACTTGCTTGTTGTATCCTGCACAATTTCATCCGATGGCAAAATGACGGCGACACCATAATGGATGAACTCCCAGATGAGAATTCATCGTCTGCCATTTTCACATGTTTCCTCCAGGATGTGTTTACATGTTTCCTCCAGGATGTGTTTACATCCAATTTTCACATGTTTCCTCCAGGATGTGTTTACTAGCAGCGATAATAATCTATTGTTGATGCCTACCCCCTCAGGAGTTGTCTTGATGGCTAGAGTTCAATTCCTTTATCATCTAAAAAGAAGATAATCACCATAAATTATTGTGTCATTCTAATAAAATGTTCATTTGATGTGCAACTATTATCGCGGAATCTTTTGTCTCTGTTAGTCCATATAGCCTAAATGATCACAACAAAAGTGAATTTGCTGACGTACGCTCCTTTAGGATGGCTAATATCATGTGAAATATATATTCTGTATTGAGACTAGGGCTTGTCTTATTGGTGGTAGCATTAGTGAAGTGTGACCATATGTGTTTGGTCGTGTGACATGTGAAGAAGAGGTGTTGATTGGATTCTTCTTGTGACAACACATAAGGCAAATGGATAGACCCTAGAATCCTATTCTTCTATAATGTGCATCAATATGGTTTTTGTCGTGTCATAGGAGCCATAGAACGATGTCTACTTTGGTTGGGCATTAGATATTCCATATATGCTTGTGTGAAAATATGTGTCCCTTGAAGGTGTATGCACCTCTGACAGGGTATTTATACCCCCATTCCCATGACACTTTCGTCCTAGTATCCATTTCCAGTTGAGTCATCATGTATGTCATGTCTGAAGTGGTGATGTGTTGATTTAAATTTCTTTTTAATTGGCTATGTCTATGTGATCCCAGGAGTGCTTGAGCTTTTTGTGTGGGGATGTATCCAAGGGTAGAGGGAATAGCTTTGTGATAGTGAGATGGTTGATAGGGGAGATACCATTCCACCATGGGTCTGACCAAAAGTGTACCTAAAGGCTATGGTGGGGTGGAGTGTTGATGGTATTAGGGATGATGTAGATGGTTTTGACAATTAATATATTTCCATATGAGTGTGACTAGCATACATAATATGTAATCCAATGGGTTATGTTTGGTATAACATTTGTCCATAACACTATCAGTCCATAGATGCTTTTCCTTCTAACATATGGATGTTGTAAGCTTGTGCATGAGACATAGATCATGAATTTGAATGTTGATGATACCCCAACCTTTGAATTGTTTTGGGCTGCGTACGGTGTCCAAATTGACAAGGAGTGTGTTGTGTTTGTTGTGATCCTAGAGGAAGTGCCTCCTTATTTTGTCAATACATTTGATAATAGCTTTGGGAGGTGGAGTTATGTAATACATCATGACATATTGTTTCCCAACACCATTATAAAAGATACTAAGGTCTTTAATAGAGAAAATCCTTCGTCATTTTCAACACATGGCATGTGTGATTTCTTAGGCTCTAACGAGAAACATGTGACCTTTATGGCCTGTGAAGGAAGAGAGAGGAGAAGATGAACAAAGAAAACAAAAGGAAGAAGAAGAATGTGAAAGACAATGGACACAACTTGGATCTCTCTAGAGTGATGGATCAGATATTGATCCCACCTCTTCTATCTCCCTTTGTACATTTTAGTTCTTCTTTCCACTTTGCATACATTGTGTATGTTTTGCATTTTGAGGGGTAGACAACTGTATTTCAGTAGCAAATTTTCTTAAACTCAATTTCATATTTGGTTTTTGCTATTTATTCTTAGTTTAATAAGTACTTCCTTCTACACATTTGCGGTTGTGTTTTTATCTTCTTAGAATGGATCCCTCCATGAGGTATTTTAAGAGTATTAATAAATGTGAAATTAGTTATTTTCATAGAGCTACAACTCAATCAAGTGTTCCATTTATATGAGAACGAAAAAGAAAGAAGGATTCTAGATTCTATAGTAGAAGGGGTATTTCACTAAAGTAATATCAACATGGTTGACTAAATCATCCATTTGGGACACAAATTTCGGCAATTGCTCTCATCCAGAGCACCTCATCTGACTTCAACTTGCTAGGTGAACTTATTTTACTTCTATTTGTATGGGCTTCATGGAGATGTTCTTCGATGTTGAGGACATAACCATGCAATTCCTTAATTCTATATGCATGCATAACCACATATTCCATTCTGTGAACCAATCTCTTGATGAATATTATTAGCTTAGAATAAATGTGGGCATTAACACTACTAGAGAACATGTCTTTGGTGTCGGTTGTTTATGCCCTTTTAGCGACGGTTCTCAAGTGACGCATATGTGGGCGCCGCTAAAGGTCAAACTCTTCGGCGTCCACTACTACAGAAACAACCTTTGGCGTCGGTTGTTTAACCCCCTTTGGCGACGGTTTTCAAGCGACGCCTATGTGGGCGCCGCTAAAGGTCGAACTCTTTGGCGTCGGTTTTCTAACCGACGCCTATATGACATATAGGCGTCGGTTATATATAGTTGGCCGACGTCTATAAGGTTCGCGCCACAAAAAAGAGCACCGCCTAGGACACTTTCTACGTCGGTTAACAACTTAACAACCGACGCCATACACCCAGACGACATGGCGAAACACGGCCGTGCTTCACTGCACGGCCGTGTTTAGTACTATACGCGTCGGTTTTATACTAATAAGCGACGCCTTTTCCACCACGGTCGTGCTTTCCTGCGCGGTCGGGTTGTTTGTCATATTAGGCGTCAGTTTTTATCTAATAACCGACACTGTAGGCCTTTGATGACGGTGTTTTATAAATAACTGATGCCTATACTTTAAATTTTTTTTTTCTTATCAGTTTGCAGGCCTGCTGTGGCTGGTCAGCAAGATGAGAACCTGCAGTTCAGTTTTCTGAACTGCAGGTTTACGACATCCATTGATATCAGCCTACAAACATGCCACAAACCTGCAAAATCAACCAATATTTTTTCACACAAGTAGATACATTCAGACATCAATTCAATTCTCACATTCACACATGTAGAAACATTCAAATACGCGTAGAAACATTCAGACATGTATAAACATTCAGAAATATTCATTTACAAAATATCATTCAGCATCTCTATCAGCATCCCAATTATATCTTACAATCGCCACTGCTTGTATGGCTTTTGCCCATTCTTCTCTTATTTCATTTAATGCTTCCATCGTATATGGAGCATGTACATTTTTTAAGCGTTTACCTATAGTGTGGTCAGTTTTAAACACCTGCAAAGAGAATGATGTATATGTATAAGTAATAATATAAAAATAAGATTGATATATTTCATACTAACTAATGAGACTATATATAATACCTCATGTATGGTATTAATATCCAATGCGGCATGTCGGATAATCATCTGCATAAATCGCATCACATAGTATGCTCATGCCCAGCCGTTGTCTTGTGTAGCACACTATAAATTGAAACATACAAAATATTAAAAAATACAACTAAGCACAGTTCACATAAATAATATATACATTGGAGTCGGGAACTTACTTTTACGTTCTCCCAAATTATTGGTTGGTTCTTTCTCCTTGGGACATTTCCTCCAGCATTTTTGAATGCATCTAAACCCCTACATGTTAATGTAACACAGTAAATTGCATAATTAAATAGTAATGTAATAACAGATGTTAACGGATATAAAAATGAAATATTTCTCACCAGAATAATGGCATTCTCAATATGTGTCCAATTTTAGTGTTCAATGTACTTCCCGCAAGATCTAGATAATAAACAGTGAACGTCCCGGAGACAATAACTAGTAACTCCCAATGTCTACCGCTAGAGGTAAAAAAGTTAAAAATTAATAACTCAAAATGCACAATAAAAATGGAATTTTCTTAAGTCCAAATTATAAATAAAGTAAACTTACTTGACATTGAATGGAGCTATTATTATCGTCTTCTTTTGTTGACTGAAAATTCTAAAAGCATCTATACAGTATTGTTGAACACTATCAGGGTCTTTAGCTACCATACTAATCAACGATGGAATAAAAAAACCCACATGATCAAATGCAAATTGTTTGCATTGATCTTCGAATAAGTAGTTGCAAAACATGTATTATGTATGCATTAATATATAAGAAACCAGATCACCAGATCTTACAAAAGGTATATGGATGTATAAACAAGATCTCACCTTATCCATGTCTCTATCATTGATGTATTCAACCAATCATACATAAACAACTCAATAATATCTTGTATAAATAAAGAGCTATCGTATGATTGACCTACATAATCTGCTTCTAAAGAAACAATTATAGGGCAATGTATATTATGTGCCCGTAGCCAACATGCCATTCCCCTACAAGCAGGACCTAACGGGTATTTTAGGTCAGTTGGAACCCAACTTGGTAATGCAGGAAGTGGAGGTGGAGGTCTAGGTGCTCTGGGTGTCTTCTTTTTAACATGTATATATAATTTCAGATCAGTTGACCTCATATATACACATTAACAATCTAAAGTAATGTAAATTTATCTTACAATTTCAGTAGTGTAGACGACATCTGCTTTGGGCCATAATATCACCCAGCCTTCTGCCTCACCAAGTGTATCAATATCTGGGTGGGCATATGGCAATGCAGCTTCCCTCCAATCGGGGAAGACACATATCGGGCTCACACGAACGTAGCCCTGCGGCATTGGAGTCCCATGAAATGTTGTCCCAGGAAGGGACTGGTAAGCATTTGCCTCTGCAACAACATAGTCTTGCATTCTTAAGCGGCATGGCTTCAATGCCTACAAATTTACGTAAATAATGTTATACATATATACATATCACCTTTCGAACATATCATCTTGAAAAGACTAGCTACAATGTCATAAACAATACTTACAGCAGACGTGCTAGGCGATGGGTCTCCATGATTACTCGCAGTCTGTGCATCAGGAGAAGAGTGGGTCGCCATAGGCTGATTGGAAGCCTGAGATGCCTGCCACCGCACTATTTCTTCCTTGACCTTCTCAGCAACTATATCATTGACCTTCTTAGAAACTATATCCTTGACTCTCTTATTCTCCTATACATGGATAAAAGAAGCATTAGCTTCTTATTATTGAATTCCCTTTTGCAGTAACATTCTAAAAAAAGAATAGGTTACCTCTTCTTGTGAAAGTCCCGCTCTGGGTTTGCGCTGGGATGGCCCAAAGAATGCTTTGATGCCCACACCAGCGCCTGCACCCCTAACACGTCCAGGATGCTCTGGGTTACCCAGAGCAACTGTCAATTCATCCCTTGTGCCCTGAGGGATGAACGTGCCTTGTTTCCTCTGCTCGTGCAGCTCCCGCTAATCACCATCAACAGAATTTGGTAAGTTAACACCACAAATAATCAATATTCAAACGATTGCTCTAAGAGTTGTATTTTACCATTTTCGCAGCCGCCTCAGCAGTTGCGGGCTTCTTTATTTCACCCTTCTTGTTTTGCCTCCCAGCTATCCAGATATCATGGCGAGGCATGGGTGTGGCTGACTCCTGAGTAGGAGCAGACTCCTGACTAGCCGCAGACTCCTGACTAGCCGCAGACTCCACCTGTAGTCTTTGGCGAACGCTTGCGTAGCCCTTTGGACCCATAGTGTGGTCATGCACATTCAGTGCACACCTTACTTTTTGCGCGTCACTGAGGGCCTAGTTAGTATGCACATTAATGATTTGGTTAGTAGCACTAAATGTTAATCTTGAATAGGTGAATACAACATATATTAATTAAATTGGGAGTGATGCCTAATACCTTGAATTATTCAGATTTTCTTGAAGCAACAAAATTGTCCCAATCTTCTTTGTCCAAGAAGTTCCACTGCTCAAGGGCTGACTTCTTCTTCTTATCACCATCTTTTATGTATTCTCTATTCAGATTTGTCCTATAGTTCCTAAGCATCTTTCCAGCGCGTTGCATCACGCTTTTACGATGCAGCTTCTCATCCAATGCAAAGAGATTCTATAAAATAGAATTCTTATTAACTAGTATCCAAAAATAGAATTGCAAATAATATAATTTGTAATCTACAAAATAGAATTGCAAATAATAATAACTCACGCATAAATCCTTCCATATCAAGTCTTTCTTCCCCTGAGGAACTTTATGCCAATTATCATACTTAACACCACAATGGCTTCGAGTGACACACCCAAGATAGTTTACAAAATTATTGCGGTTCACTCCAATTGCATTTCCTCCATTATCAAAATCCACAACCAATTTGGATCCACTACCACTTAGCACTATTAACTTCTTCAACAGAGTGATGCCCCTTTTCTTGTTAAGTGTTTGGTGCTGCGCATCAAGTTGCTCCAGTGCTTCAGTGGGTACATGTGCATCATCAACCTAAAATTTGACAAAAATAAACACACTGAATTAGCACAATATAGAAATATGGGATATATGACATAACTAGAAGATAATGAATTTTATAGAAATACAGGATATGTTTTTAGAACTTACATTGGTATCCTCGCCATGCTCGTCATGGACAACATGCTCATCATGGACTTCATGCTCATCATGGACATCATGCTCATCACGGTCAGCCATATGAAAATGTCATTAAAAAGGCAAACATTTAGCATTTGTATTAACTAGAAGATAATGAAACATCAAATCTGAAAATGATCTAAAATCCAAAGCCCTAGAATGGGTCAAGTTCAAGTCAAAATGGCTACAAGTGTGTGTTTTGGGTTTTGTATGTAAACGACCTTAGAACATCTATGTAATCACTTGTAATGATGAATTGACTTGTAACTTAGAAGAGAAAAATGATTGGGACAAATTTCACCAAGTGCTAATCACTTTAAATGAAAATTAGAAAATGGATTACAGGCACTTGGCCGGTCGAGTTTTCCTGGATTGAAACTCGACCGATCATCCTTGGTCGATTTTCTGAAGATTGCATCGGTCGAGTTGTGCACTCACAGAACTCGACCGATGCAATCTTCAGAAAATCGACCAAGGATGATCGGTCGAGTTTCAATCCAGGAAAACTCGACCGACCAAGTGCCTGTAATCCATTTTCTAATTTGCATTTAAAGTGATTAGCAGTTGGTGAAATTTGTCCCAAACATTTTTCTCTTCTAAGTTACAAGTCAATTCATCATTACAAGTGATTACATAGATGTTCTAAGGTCGTTTACATACAAAACCCAAAACGCACACTTGTAGCCATTTTGACTTGAACTTGACCCATTCTAGGGCTTTGGATTTTAGATCCTTTTCATGTAACAGGCCATTTAGCATTTGTATTAACTAGAAAAAGGCAAACATTTAGCATTTGTATTAACTAGAAAAAGGCAAACATCTAGCATTTGTATTAACTAGAAAAGGCAAACATTTAGCATTTGTATTAACTAGAAGATAATGAAAAATCAAATCTGAAAATGATATTGATATTAAAAAAGCAAACATTTAGCTTCATTAAAAAAATATAAACATACATGCCTCTAAAATTGTGATCTTTTATCAATTAACAATCCTTCATTGTGATCTCCGCGCACATATAAGTCATCATTAGATTCAATATTTTGTGGAGTTGGCAACCCAACAGATAATGGACTGGAGTCATCATACTTATCATATTACTCTTCTTCATCTATAGGATCTTCAATGAACTGTCTTTTCCCATGAAGAACAACCGACCATTTATCATTTGCAGGATCATCGATATAGAATATTTGTTTTGCCTGTGATGCCAATATGAATGGTTCACCCTTCTCGCTAATCTTTTCAAAGTGAAACCCAATTCATCCACTATAACTCCTTTGGTGTTATCAACCCAATTACATTTAAAGAGCAGAATTCTAAAATCTATGTAGTCAAACTCCCATATGTCTTCAATGACATCGTAATATGACATTTTAGCTTCACGTGGACTCTTATCCTTTGCACTTGCAAAATACATAGTCGACGCTTGAAGAGCGACCCCACTGTTTTGGACGACACTCTTATCATCTTGGCGCTTTGTGTAATATGTGAACCCATTAATGTCAAACCCTTCATAAGACATAACATTCGGTTTTGGTTTAAAGGCGAGGCATTTGATAGTTTCTGTAATATCATTTGGTATTTGAGATAGTTGATGTAAGACTTTATCTTCAAACCACTTAGTAAAAGTCTTATTATGCTCTCTAGCAAGCCACATTGAACTTGCTCGAGGATGTTGTCTCTTGATGAAATTGGTATGTTCCTTGATATAAACACTCACTTCGTCCATGTTGTGTAAAATATACAAGTGAGCTTGTTCCAACTGCTCACGGCTGATTACTTTCACCCGTGATCCCAAAATTCCTTTGCCCTCCTCAATATTCTTGTCATTAACAAGAGTGTTATTACCACTCAGAAAGTCATTGCAAAAATCCATAACCTCTCTCGCCACATAACCTTCAATAATACTCCCTTCAGGCCGATAACGGTTTTGAACATCACCTTTAAAAACGTTCATGTATCTTTCAAAGGGATACATCCAATGCAAGAAAACTGGTCCCAACATTTTCACTTCCCTAGTCAAGTGGACAACAAGATATACCATGATATCAAAGAACGAAGGAGGGAAATACATCTCAAGCTGACATAGGGTAACAACCACTTCTCTTTGCAAATTATCGAGAGTATCAGGGTCAATAACTTTGCTGCATAGACTGTTGAAAAAGAAACAAAGTCTGGTGATTGCAAACCTTACATGCTTCAGCAATATAGATCGAATTGCCATGGGCAATATTTGTTGCATTAGAGTGTGACAATCATGAGATTTAAGACCTATCAACTTCAGATCTTTCATTGATACCAATCTACGGATGTTGGATGAGTAACCATGTGGCACCTTAACATTTACCAAGCATTCACAAAAAGCTTTCTTCTCCTTTCTAGACAACGTGTAACAAGCGGGAGGTAAGTATGTTCTTTTATTACCCATTTCACGTAATTCTATTAATTCTGACCTTATTCCCATTTCACGTAGGTCCAGTCTGGATTTTATCTCATCTTTAGTCTTACCTGGTATATTTAACAGAGTACCAATGATGCTATCACATACATTTTTCTCAACGTGCATTACATCGATACAATGTCTGACTGTCAAAGAACTCCAATAAGGAAGATCCCAAAATATTGACTTCTTCTTGAATGAAGAATTGTCACTCCGTGTGGCCATACTACATTGTGATTTCTTACCAAATTCATTGACAATGTCTTTTACTCTTTCATAAACAACATCACCTGGTATAGGTTTAGGTGCACTCCATTCATCATTCCATCCATTGAATGCTTTGCGCTTCCTACGATACAGATGGAATTTTGAAAGAAACCTTCGATGACCAAGATATACAGTCTTGCCGCCATGTTTTAGTCTTATTGAATCAGTGTTTTCTTCACATATAGGACACGCTTTAGCTCCTTTGACACTATATCCAGACAAATTCCCATATGCTGGAAAGTCATTAATAGTGAAAAACAACATAGCGTGCAAACGAAATGTCTCTCTTCCTGAAGCATCATAGGTCATCACACCTTCAGCCCAAAGTTTCTTTAAGTCATCAATCAGAGGTTCAAGATAAACATCGATATCATTTCGGGTTGTTTAGGGCCCGATATCAACAACGACAGCATAACGTACTTATTTTTCATACATAGCCAGGGAGGAAGATTGTATATAACAAGCATGCCTAGCCAAGTGCTATGTTGGCTGCTCAATGTCCCGTACGGATTCATCCCATATGTACAAAGCCTAAGTATTAGATTCCTATCTTCTTCACCAAATTTGGGGAACAATAGATCAATCTTCTTCCACTGTGGAGAATCAGACGCATGTCGTAGGACCCCATCATTATTTTTCTTAACATCTGCATGCCACCTCAAATTCTTCGCATCTTTCGAATTTGCAAACAAGCGTTGAAACTGTGATATTATAGGTAGATACCACAACACCTTGGCAGGAGAACCAGTTTTGGACTCCTCCGAAGTCGTCAATTTATACCGTGACGCACCACATTTTGGACAATCTTTCAAATCTACATAGTCCTTTTGAAATAATACACAATCATTCGGGCATGCGTGTATCTTCTTGGCCTCCATTCCCATTGGGCACAACATTTTCTTTACCCGATATGTTGAGATTGGCAGCTCATTTCCTTCAGGAAGCATTTCTTTCAACAAAGTCAACAATTCAGTGAAGCTTTTGTCGCTCCATCTATTGTTAGCTTTCAACTTATACAATCTCAACACAACGCTAAGCTTCGTAAACTTAGCACAACCTGTGTATAACGGTATCTCAACATCATGCACAATGTTTCTAAAGATAGGAGGTGGATCGGTGTGCTCTACCCTACTATCCAACATCACATCAACGATGTCTACTGGAACTGGTTCGTTCACATCTACGTCATCGGAGGCAATTTCTTCTTCCACCCAAGCACTGCTATCGACATCTACTGGTTTCGAGTTTGAAATCTCTCCATGCCAGTGCCATTCTGTATAGCCTTGTACAATCCCGTTGCACATGACATGACTTTTGATTTCCTCACCAGTGTTGACTTTTAAGTTGTTACCGCAATGCCTACATGGACAGTAGAACCTATCTGTAGGTTTTTTCCTATGTTCCTCGGCAAATCTAACAAACTGATCAAGACCAGATATAAACTCTGGGGTGCAGTGATTGCGAATGGACATCCATGATCTATCCATTCTATGATCAAAGAGTAAACAAGTATATATTAGGATTAGGGTATACACTTACATCCTATCCAAGATTTACTCCAACAAACACATGTGATGTCATTCTTATATATAATAAATGTGTACCACCTATCCCATCCTTGAACACCTAATCTCACTAGTAAGTGTATAATGTGTATTGGGTTTTCGAGAAAATTTCGGCAACATTTCCCCGCTGTTCTCTAAGTACATATGTACTTAGAGAACAAACGGGGAAATGCTATCGAAATTTTCTCAAAAACCCAATACACATTATACACTTACATCCTAAGTGAGATTAGGTGTTCAAGAACAGTCCCAAACCGGGGACTATCCAAGATTTACTCCTAATGAGTAAATCTTGGACGGGTTTCTAGGCCAACAAACACAATAATAGATATGTACATGTTAGGGTTTCATCACAATTGATGTTAGGGTTTCATCAATGTTAGGGTTTAATCAAATCAAATTAGGATGCTGGAATGGACAAGTTTAAATCTTATTTCAACATGCATCAAAATTTACTGAATTAGGTCAAGCATTAGGATTAGAAGCACAAATATATGCAAGCAAAAGATTTATTCGTATCCTAGAATTTATATAAAGCATTACATATAGATTTGTTCGGCCGTGGTAGGCCAACACAGCCACGGCCGTGTTTGCTGCATGTAGGTAAAAAGCTAGGGAGAAAGGCTACGGCTAATACCTGGAGAGCAGACCGAAGCTAGGCGGTGCGGCGGGCGTGAGCAGGGAGGAAGGAGCGGGCGGCGCCGACGACGCAGGACGAAGCTAGGGCGGAGGCGACACAGGAGTAGCAGAGTAGGTGGCGGGCGGCGGCGGCGGCGACGACGCAGAGCAGCAACACCGTCATCGGCGACGGCGAGGTGAGGCAAGGAAGCACAGGCAGCATCGGCGACGGTGAGAACTAGCAGGCAGCTAGCGGGCGATCGAGCAGCAGCTAGCGGGCGATGAAGACAATGAAACAGGTACCGTACGATCGATCGTGGGTCTATTAAGTTTGTAAAGGCGTTGGTTATTAAATACAAACGACACCTAAAGTCTTCGGCGTCGGTTGATAGTAAAACACCGACGCCCAACTAGACAACCTTTACCCTAAATTTTTCGGCGGGAACCATTATCACCGTCGGTTATCGAAGGATAACCGACACTGAAAGTGGGACTTTTCGCTCAAATTTTCATTTTAAATAGGCGTCGGTGAATTGTTAAAAAACCGACATTGCAGGTGACCTAAAATGTTTTCACACGAAAATTGGATTTCGCGGGCGATTTTAGGCGTCGGTCTGTTATAACCAGCCGACGCTGAATACAAAGCGATACCCCTGTCTGGCTGGTCTTTGAATATAGACGTCAGCTTGCATAAATAACCGACGTCTAATATTATAGGCGTCGATTTTCCTAAATAACCGACGCCCAGAAAAGCGTCACTGAACGTTGTTTCTGTAGTAGTGGTCGGTTTTATAACTGACGCCAAAAGGGTTCGCGCCACAAAAAGGGCACCGATAGGCGTCGATTATGTATAGTAAGCCGATGCCAAAAGGGTTCGTGCCACAAAAAGGGCGCCATCTAGGACACTTTCTGCATCAGTTTGTAACTAAAAAACCGACGCCATATTCCCAGACGCCACGGTCGTGCTTCCCTGCACGGCCGTGTTTAGTACTATAGGCGTCGGTTTTGTACTAAGCACCAACGCTTTTTCTGCCACGGTCGTGCTTTCCTGCACGGTAGGGTTGTTTGTCATATTAGGCGGCAGTTTTATCCAATAACCGACGTTGTAATCCTTTGATGACGGTGTTCTATAAATAACTGACGCTTATGGTTTTTTTTCTTATCAGTTTGCAGGCCTACTGTGGCTAGTCAGCAGGATGAGAACCTGCAGTTCAGTTTTCTGAACTGCAGGTTTACGACATCCATTGATATCAGCCTACAAACATGCCACAAACCTGTAAAATCAACAAATATACTTTTCACACAAGTAGATACATTCAAACATCAATTCAATTCTCACATTCACACATGTAGAAACATTCAAATACATGTAGAAACATTCAGACATGTATAAACATTCAGAAATATTCATTTACAAAATATCATTCAACATCGCTATCAGCATCCCAATTATATCTTACAATCGCCATTGCTTGTATGGCTCTTGCCCATTCTTATCTTACTTCATTTAATACTTCCATCGTATACGGAGCATGTACATATTTTAAACGTTTACCTATAGTGTGGTCAGTTTTAAACACCTGCAAAGAGAATGATGTATATATATAAGTAATAATATAAAAATAAGATTGATATATTTCATACTAACTAATGAGACTATATATAATACCTCATGTATGGTATCGATGTCCAATACGGCATATTTGATAATCATCTGCATAAATAGCATCACATAGTATGCGCATGTCCAGTTGTTGTCTTGTGTAGCACACTATAAATTAAAACATACAAAATATTAAAAAATACAACTAAGTACAGTTCACATAAATAATATATACATTGTAGTCAGGAACTTACTTTTACATTCTCCCAAATTATTGGCTGGTTCTTTATCCTTGGGACCTTTCCTCCAGCCTTTTTGAATGCATCTAAACCCCTACATGTTAATGTAACACAGTAAATTGCATAATTAAATAGTAATGTAATAACAGATGTTAACAGATATAAAAATGAAATATTTCTCACCAGAATAATGGCAATATCATTACGTGTCTAATTTTAGTATTCAATGTACTCTCCGCAGGATCTAGATAATAAAAAGTGAACGTCCCGGGGAGAATAACTAGTAACTCCCAATGCCTACCGCTAGAGGTAAAAAAGTTAAAGATTAATAACTCAAAATCCACAATAAAAATGTAATTTTCTTAAGTCCAAATTATAAGTAAAGTAAACTTACTTGACATTGAATGGAGCTATTATTATCGTCTTCTGTTGCTGACTGAAAATTGTAAAAGCATCTATACAATATTGTTGAACACTATCAGGGTCTTTAGCTACCATACTAATCAATGATGGAATCAAAAATCCCACATGGTCAAATGCAAATTGTTTGCATTGATTTTCGACTAAGTAGCTGCAAAACATGTATTACGTATGCATTAATATATAAAAAAACCAGATCACCGGATCTTACACAAGGTATATGGATGTATAAACAAGATCTCACCTTATCCATGTCTCTATCATTGATGTGTTCAGCCAATCATATATAAACAACTCAATAATATCTTGTATAAATAAAGAGCTTTCTTATGATTGACCTACATAATTCACTTCTAAAGAAACAATTATAGGGCAATGTATATTATGTGTCCGTAGCCAACATGCCATTCCCCTACAAGCAGGACCTAACAGGTATTTTAGGTCAGTTGGAACCCAACTTGGTAATGTAGGAAGTGGAGGTAGAGTCTTAGGTGCTCCGGGTGTCTTCTTTTTAACATGTATATATAATTTCAGATCAATTAACCTCATATATACACATTAACAATCTAAAGTAATGTAAATTTATCTTACAATTTCAGTAGTGTAGACGACATCTGCTTTGGGCCACAATATCACCCCGCCTTCTGCCTCAGTAAGTGTATCAATATCCGGGTGGGCATATGGCAATGTAGCTTCCCCCCAATCGGGTAATACACGTATCGGGCTCACACAAACGTAGCCCTGTGACATTGGAGTCCCGTGAAACGTTGCCCCAGGAAGGGACGGGTAAGCATGTGCCTTTGCAACAACATAGTCTTACATTCTTAAGCGGCATCACTTCAATGCCTATAAATTTACGTAAAGAATATTATACATATATACATATCATCTTGAAAACATATCATCTTGAAAAGACTAGCTACAATATCATAAACAATACTTACACCAGACGTGTTAGGCGGTGGGTCTACATGATTACTCTCAGTCTGTGCATCAGGAGAAGAGTGGGTCGCCATAGGCTGATTGGAAGCTTGAGATGTCTGCCATCGCACTATTTCTTCCTTGACCTTCTCAACAACTATATCATTGACCTTCTTAGCAACTATATCCTCGACTCTCTTATTCTCCTATACATGGATAAAAGAAACATTAGCTTCTTATTATTGAATTTCCTTTTGCAGTAACATTCTAAAAAAAGAATATGTTACCTCTTCTTTTGAAAGTCCCGCTCTGGGTTGGCGCTGGGATGGCCCAAAGAATGCTTTGATGCCCACACCAGCGCCTACACCCCTAACACGTCCAGGATGCTCTGGGTTATCCAGAGCAACTGTCAATTCACCCCTTTTGCCCTGAGGGATGAACGTTCCTTGTTTCCTCTTCTCGTGCAGCTCCCGCTAATCACCATTAAAAGAAATTGGTAAGTTAACACCACAAATAATCAATATTCAAATGATTGCTCTAAGAGTTGTATTTTACCATTTTCGCAGCCGCCTCAGCAGTTACAGGCTTCTTTATTTCACCCTCTTGTTTTGCCTCCCAACTATCCAGACATCATGGCGAGGCATAAGTGTGGCACATGTAGTAGAGGACTCCTGAGTAGCAGTAGACTCCGCCTGTAGTCTTTCGCGAACACTTGCATAGCCCTTTGGACCCATAGTGTGGTCATGCACATTCAGTGCACGCCTTACTTTTTGCGCCTCACTGGGGGCCTAGTTAGTATGCACATTAATGATTTGGTTAGTAGCACTAAATGTTAATCTTGAATAGGTGAATACAACGTATATTAATTAAATTGGGAGTGACGCCTAATACCTTGAATTCTTTAGATTTTCTTGAAGCAACAAACGTGTCCCAATCTTCTTTGTCCAAGAAGTTCCACTGTTCAAGGGCTGACTTCTTCTTATCACCATCTTTTATGTATTCTCTGTTGAGATTTGTCCTATAGTTCCTTAGCATCTTTACAGCGTGTTGCATCACGATTTTACGATGCAACTTCTCATCCAATGCAAACAGATTCTGTAAAATAGAATTGTTATTAACTAGTATCCAAAAATAGAATTGCAAATATTAGAATTTGTAATCTACAAAATAGAATTGCAAATAATAATAACTCACGCATAAATCCTTCCATATCATGTCTTTCTTCGCCTTAGGAACTTTATGCCAATTATCATACTTAACACCACAATGGCTTCGAGTGACAACCCCAAGATAGTTTACAAAATTATTGCGGTTCAATCCAATTGTATTTCCTCCATTATCAAACTCCACAACCAATCTGGATCCACTTCCACTTAGCACTATTAACTTCTTCAACAGAGTGATGCTCCTTTTCTTGTTAAGTTTTTGGTGATGCACATCAAGTTCCTCTAGTGCTTCAGTGGGTACATCAACCTAAAATTTGACAAAAATAAACACACTGAATTAGCCCAATATAGAAATATAGGATATATGACATAACTAGAAGATAATGAATTTTATAGAAATACATGATATGTTTTTAGAACTTACATTGGTATCCTGTCCATGCTCATCATGGACATCATGCTCATCATGGACTTCATGCTCATCATGGACATCATGCTCATCATGGTCAACCATTTGAAAATGTCATTAAAAAGGCAAACATTTAGCATTTGTAGTAACTAGAAGATAATGAAACATCAAATCCAAAAATGATATTGATATTAAAAAAGCAAACATTTAGCTTCAATAAAAAAATATAAACATGCATGCCTCTAAAATTGTGATCTTTTATCAATTAACAATCCTTCATTGTGATCTCCGCGCACATATAAGTCATCATTAGCTTCAAGATTAGGGTCTACGGTTAACAAATACATGTGATGTAATTTTTATATATAATAAATGTGTACCACCTATCCCATCCTTGAACACCTAATCTCACTAGTAAGTGTATAATGTGTATTGGGTTTTCGAGAAAATTTCGGCAGCATTTCCCCGCTATTCTCTAAGTACATATGTACTTAGAGAACAAACGGGGAAATGCTGCTGAAATTTTCTCGAAAACCCAATACACATTATACACTTACATCCTAAGTGAGATTAGGTGTTCAAGAACAGTCCCAAACCGTGGACTATCTAAGATTTACTCCTAATGAGTAAATCTTGGACGGGTTTCTAGGCCAACAAATACATGTGTTGTCATTCTTATATATAATAAATGTGTACCACCTATCCCATTCTTGAACACCTAATCTCACTAGTAAGTGTACAATGTGTATTGGGTTTTCAAGAAAATTTCAGCAGCATTTCCCCGTTGTTCTCCAAGTACATATGTACTTAGAGAACAAACGGGGAAATGCTGCCGAAATTTTCTTGAAAACCCAATACACATTATACACTTACATCCTAAGTGAGATTAGATGTTCAAGAACAGTCCCAAACCGAGGACTATCCAAGATTTACTCCTAATGAGTAAATCTTGGACGGGTTTCTAGACCAACAAAATCATATCATTAAGAGCATGGTTTCATGTTAGGTCATCATAGGTCATAATAATCCACTAGAATGAGCAAAAAAGGTCTCATGGTGTTAAAATAGCATAAGAGTATTAGATCTTGATTCTAGAGTGTACAAGACATAATAGTGACTACTGATTTTGTGGGGTGATATCATTTCATAGGATTTATAGATTCAAATTCAACAAGTGTACAAGTTGCATCATTTTAATACTCTAAAGGTGACTAGTGGGTCATAGCACATAAAAGATGGCATTACAAGGAAAGTAAGCAAGCTAGATCAATTAACACTCATCTCAAGGGAACATTAGTTACTGAGGGGACCAGGAAAGAGTCTTTTAATCACTAGGATCATACAAGTAGAAATGTTGATTAAGTCTATGTGCTTACTAAAATAGAACCATTATATGGAACTAATCCCACATTATAGACATACTTTTCCTGAGTAAGACAATGTGCACTTCATGGAATTATTAAGATCTGAATATATATAAGTTGTTTCTACCTACTTTGATGGGATTTTATAACATTCGAGTCTTCCATTTAAGGCATTAGATGCATATATTGCAGTCCATTGTGTTGAGGATAAGAATCCCATGTGATACACACGATTGAGAATCTTTCACCATACTAGGAAAATACTATAGCATGTCCTCTCTAAATCTAGGTTCAGCATATACATCCAAATTAAATACACAACTAGATATTCATTTAGGTGTTAGACATTCATTTAGGTGTTCCTGATAACTCCCAGGTATGCACAACTAGACAACAGTGGCGGAGCAGTACTGGAGGAAGCATACCTTTCAGTAGCGGCGGCAGACAAGTAGGCGAGCAACAACAACAGACCTCCAACAGTGGTGGCGGTAGCCGGTGAGCTCTACAAGCGGCATGTCGGTCCAATAGCGGCGACCGACGAGCTCCAGGCGGCAGGGCAGACAGGTGCAGCGGTGACCGGCGAGCTCCAGAACCAGCAGCCGCAGTCAGGCGTGAGCAGGGAGAGGAAGGAATAGGCAGCGGTGGGCGGCGGCGAGCAAAGAGACTAACGGCGGTGGGCGGCGACGAGGAAGGAATAGCGGCGGCGGGCGGCGGCAAGGAGGAAGGCGGCGGCGACGTAGAGCAGTAGGAGACGCAGAGCAGCAGCAGCGGCGTCGACGGCGAGCAAGCAACAGGAAGCGTCGATGGCGAGCGAGAAGCAGTGACGTCGACGACCAGCAGCAGGCGGCGAGCAGAAGCGGGCGGGAAGGTGGCTTCGCGATGAAACAGAAGAAAGGGGAACAGTTGCTATTCGTGAGTCTATTAAGTTGGTAAACGACGTCGGTTATCAAATACAAACGACACCTAAACTCTTCGACGTCGGTTGACCCTTAAGAACTGACGTCCAATTAGACAATCTTTGCCCTAAATTATTTGGCGGGAACCATTATCGGCATCGGTTATCCCAAAATTGGAACTTTTCATGCAAATTTTCATCTTATATAGGCGTCGGTTAGAAGTTAAAAAACCGACGCTGTATGTGACACTTTGGGGCCAATTTTTTTTCGCTCGAAAATTGGATTTCGCGGGCGATTTTAGGCGTTAGTTTTGTGTTACCCTGCCGACGCTGAATACAAAACGGTACCCGTGTCTGGCTGGTCTTTGAATATAGACGTCGGGTTTCCTAAATCACCGACGTTGAATTTATAGGCGTCAGATTTCCTAAATAACCGACGCCCAGAAAAGTGACATTGAATGTTGTTTCTGTAGTAGTGTAATGTTCCAACAAATGGTATTGTCACTAATGTCATGACCGATAGACACCTTAGAATTCATATTTTCAATGTGTTAGCTAGCAAAATCATGTTAGGACACTAGGTCAAATTAAAACCACCATCTTCAGATCACTTAAGAAAACTTATAATATTGAGAGTATGAATGTATTAGTCTATAGGTTGTTAACGGAGATAAGATTTTAAGCAAGAACAATGAAGGTTTCCTTTGAACTTGATATTTATATGACTATTAGAATGAAAAAAGTTGAATTTCAAAATCTAAAATACATAAATTTTGACCATACAATGGGGATTCAAACATGACTCCTTCAACTTGGTCATTTTCCCCCAACCTATTTGACATGATTAAAGTACTTATCACATATTCCATGTTTTGTTCACTTATTTTCCAATAAGATTGATTCAATGCATTGCATGAATGTTCAAATATAAGCATTCCTTAATTAATTAGAGCTTTGGCATGACTTTTGCGGCCATTGATGCATAAAAAGGTAGAGACAAGCTTTATGACATTTAGACACTAACATAGCACAATTATATCATAGTATTATCCATTTATTTAAAGATGTATTATGGATAGAGAAACATATTGTAGTGTACATAATTTTCATATTATTTGCATAGTAGCATTATCATCACGATTTAGTGTGTTAAGTAAAGCTGATGTGGGTGTATTGTAGCTTATTAGTACAATCTTATTGAAAGTGAAACAAACAATGTAAGCTACATTGTGTCTAGCATATGTGATGATAAAAGTTGAGGCCCATGAGACCATGGTCTCTGATTAGAGTTCACATAATTGAACCAAGGTTTTCATAACCAACATGAATATCAACCAAATTCTAGATTAGTTTTTCAACAAGAAGCAACACTAGTTGGTTTCCAGCTTAAGATGATCTCTTACTATTACTAGATATCAAATTAACATCAAGTTTCTCATTTTTTAAAACGTTGTGCGCACAACGTGAAGATTCATATGTTGTGGAAAACATATTCTTCTTCATTATATTATTTATGTTATTATAATTATATGCAAACTGGTATTTAACCAAAAGATGTTTTAGAGAATGATCAACTGAGATGAATCTTGAGATATACCTAATATAAGTAGTAGACATCAAATCTACACATCTTAAAAAACACGTCAAATACCATGTATACCCCCACCCATCACAATTCGTGTATTATGCTTGAATAATCATGAATCAAAGTTTACTTTGTTGTTTATTCTCATATTACTCGCTAATGTTTTTTATTCTTCAATTTCAATGTGTTGTTTAAATAGATATATTTCATTTCAGTAGCATAGAAATACATTTGTAGTCTAAGAATAAATTTGAGTTCACTGATAACTTTTTTAATCAATGAACAATTCTACCAAGTCTATTAAAAAAAATTTCCTGAAAAATCCCCAAATATAAAACTTTGAACACACTTGTAGGATAAATTTTTTTGGGTGTCATGAACAAACAAAGACATGATAAGGAACATATAACATCGAAGACCATTTGATAGTTGATAGTGTCAAAGTACTACTCCAACATAACGTTCACATCTTTATCTCTGTGGGCAGAGTCCTAAATATGAAACCGATCAAGAACTGGCCATATGTGAAAGATGACAATATGACTCATTCCCAAACCCGGCTTTTGTGTTTCATCTTGTGTAACCAATGAGCAGCCGTTTCATGACATATTTAACATTTTGACCCACACCTAACGTAGTTCTTAAGAGTTAACACAGCGTGAAAAGTAAATAAACGTTCACCATCGATTAGACTGGTACTGATTTGACTAATTGAGCCAACAGGAAATTGGCGATAGAAGTGTAGCAGAAACTAAGTACTGCGTATAGCTTGTCATTTGGTTCTTTGAAGGCTGCCCAAGTCGCGTATCCCTGGTCAACATTTAGATCCAAGAACCTGCTTCAATAATAAGCCGTTGAGTTTGTAGACCCATCGAATGGACGAAAAATCATTCCAAAGAGAGGTCCATTTTGTGCATTCACGAATTAATGCAAAACATATTAATTTGGTATGATATCTTCTCCAAATCGGAATAGCTTCATGGACTTAAATGAAAAATCAATAGAAGTAAATGGAAGTCCTCTCAATGAATATATACACTAGTACACATATTATAGCACGGAGCCTATACATTGTGAAAGTACATAACATTTTCAGCTATTAAATTTACAGCGGTACACCCATCCCCACCCTCACCTCCACCAAAAAAACAAAAACAAAGGTAACCTACAATATCCAAGACATCACATAGAAATTTACTTGTCCGGTCTAAGATTGCTACAAAGATGGCCTAGCTCTGGCCTTGCATGCATCCACGATGAAAATCGGATTTCCTTAGCATCCACACAGTGAAGGTAAGACCTGAAGGTGATGAGGAAAAAATATCGCCTGCAAATAGAGTCGATTATTAATTGCCGTATCACGTAGATAATGCAAAGAAAACTATGTACAGTTGGACTAAGCAGATCAAGTGACAGAGCCTACTTCTGACACGATATTTAAGAGCTGTTTAATGGCTTTTGTAGAGAACACTTGAGAATCAAGAATGAGTAACGAACACTATTATAGGGAGTCTGGGACAAACATGTATCAAGGTTAGCACATGCCCCAACACTAAAACCTGATTTTTATCTACATAGGAATGCATTTAGATTATTTATGCACCAGACAACAAATTTGCAATCCATAACGAACCGACCACCATTTAGTCGGGGCACAAAAATCAATGCAAATTTTAACATAAACTATATGTATATGAATCTAGCATTGGAACATAAGTCCACTCTAGAGGAATGATACTGGAGATTAGACTAAATATATAACATCAACCAGTTGAAATCTACCAAACATAAATAATGTATGGTCTTAAGACAGACCATGACACTATATCTCGTTCTAATCCTCATTTCATGTTTCTAATCTTTCACAGGACAAGAGCATATATATATATATATATATATATATATATATATATATATATATATATGGCTAAAAGAATTGTGTACCTGAGTACATGTAGCTTACATATACCCACCTTCATTTATGGTGATTGTAAAATTATAACGAATAATCCAACCTTATGGATGTAAAGTATATATATATATATATATATATATATATATATATATATATATATAGTCAGGCTAGAATACACTCGAGTGTACAGATCACGCCGTACACCCCAATGGTGTTTGCCTATCTAGACCATGTTTTTCCAAAATCTAATCCATTGATCTTCATGGTTACAATAATAATAGGTCACATACAAAATTTGAACTCAATTGGATGAGTGTAAGTCACTCATCTAAGGACAACAAAATCGACGCACAAAACTAATTTGAAATACATGATTTTTGCCTCCTTTAGATGCACGACCTATAAGTGTCCAAATGAGCTAAAAAATTTATATAGTATGTTCTTATGATAATTAAGAAGATCAACGGTTTAGATTTTTCAAAAAATTATTACATCTTCAAAAATGACTAAGGTGTATGGTGTCTCCGGTACACTCGAGTGTACACTAGCTTGACTATATATATATATATATATATATATATATATATATATATATATATATATATATATATATATATATATATAAAATTCAAACCGTTTAACTTCTTTAGTTGGCTACGTTGTATGTGGTTGATGAAATTGTATGAACATTGGACTGTATTAGATAAAGAGAAAGCCTAAGACAAATATTGATTCCATGAAAATGATGTATCCTAAAGACTTAACCAAATTTCTCTTCTTTAAATTAAGGTTCCGAAGTAGTGCATGGTGGCTATGAGTGCAAAACAAAAATTGGCACCGCCATTATGATATTAAACCATACGCATCACAAACACAATATTGCAACCAATTATCCAACAAATAGATTACGGATAGATAAGTGTATTGTAGTACGAATATGACAACGGAAATGTGCAAAATTGCAGTAATAATGATGCAGCATAGCACAGTGAAGATGGGGGGTGTTGCCAAAGTACAATGCTGCAAAAATATCTGAAAATAAGCATTGTGGCAAATTTATATAGGCAACAATGTGAAAATGAGCACCATGACTCGTGGAATGCGTCCTGACTATGGCTGCATAATGCAAGCAAGGCCTTAGAACCAACCTGGAAATTAACCCAGAAAAGCTCTCAGGTCCTAGGTTTCCTGTTATATTTTCTTGCACTATTCTGTAAATCCAAGCGAAACATCTCTTCCATGTAGAACACAGATTATCTAGTTATCCCATCAGGTGGTTGCACGCCAAAGTCATTATCTTATCATTCTGCTCCTTCAACATTTGGCATTGGTATCGGGAGGACCACACTCACCTGCTATGACCTGTTAAGCTTGGAGGCACTAGTGCCTACATTGACTTGCTAGAAGTGATCCAAAGACGGTCTTGTCTAAGCCACACTGTTGTTGTATTCTCTAGTTTCTTGCTTGGTGTCCACAATAGACGAGACTTTGTATGCCCAATGATTTATGCGCGACTTTCCTGAGCGTGTTGATCTTGTATGTGCTTGCATCCAACAACAGAATGTGCTCAAGAAACTAAGAGAGACATTGAACATTTGATGCACTTTCATCATCCAGTTACACCAACTGGATTCAAACATTTAGTGAAAGTACATGACTCTCATGCGTCATTCTAGTGTAAACCGAGCCTTTTGGAAGAGCATCCTGATAACAGTAATTAGATATCGAGCATAATACATATATAAACCTAACCATGTTTAGCTCATTAAGGTTTGAGTCCATGTTGTAAGTGTCCCCTTCTCCTATACATAGCAGTGGGGTTTTGCTTAATGTATCATCTTATTTTTCCGGCATCTAATTTTCCACATGGTATCAGTGCAATGTTTCATAACCGTAGCCGTCAAGTACGAGGGAGGGAAGATGAGAGAGACATAGCCGGCTGGCGGCCACCCCTTCTTCCTTGGTGTGCTGCTGCAGGCCTCCATCTCCTCCACATTCCTTTATTCCTCTCCGCCAATCGAATCTCAGCCTCCCACCAGCCATCTCCTTCCTCGTATGTTTACCTTAGGCTCGTGACTACTCTGATGCAGGTGGCAGTGTTGTCCTGCTGCTTCCTCATATATGTTTGTGTTTCATCCCGTTCACCGAGCCGCCATCCCTTTTCAATTTCTTCTCCACTGCTGGGTATTTTAAACAATAAAGCCGGAGCCAACTAATTGCCGATCACTGCTTCTTTCTTATATAGATCACTTTTCTTTTCTCCATACCGTCCAGCAAGGATTTCGAGGTCGTTTTAGATCATACTGGACATGCTTTGTCTACATGATCGCTTGCGAACACAGCTTCATCTCAGCCAGTGAGTCATGTCCGACTATAATGAGATCATGATTGTAGCATCATACCCGAAGTCGTTGATGGCGGAGTTCCTTTGCACAAGCGCTATCGCCATGGCTGGTGATGCCGTACCACAGTTGATCGCAGAAAAACAGAAACTCGGTCGCTTCGGTCCGAGGGATGTTCAAGATCCAGATCCGTGTCGTCTGCTCAAAGTGACGCTCCCACATCTCCACACCCCTCTCTTCCTCCCAAAAAGCTGCTAGTCACCGGTCCTGTTTGGAAGTTTCGTGTGTTGCCGTTTCTAATGTCCTTTCTTGATGTTGTTCAGCTTTAACTTCTGATCCAGCTGTGTGTAGTATTGAATATGTGAAAATCAAACTGAGAACCCGTAGGGTTACACAATGTGTGTACCCCATATATATATAAGTGGAGCAATTACACAAAGGTCCATATAGAAAAGGAAAATAACAAACAAATATATAAAGACATTATTTAACACCCCCCTCAAGTTGGAGCATAGATATCAATCATGCCCAACTTGTCCACAAGAGAGCTAAAATGTTTCTTTGCCAACAACTTTGTACAAATATCAGCAACTTGATCCTCTGAGCGGGTAAATGGAGTGCAGATCCAACCAGACAAGATAGTTTCTCTGATAAAGTATTAGTCAACTTCAATGTGCTTTGTCCGCTCATGATACACATGATTATTAGCAATGAAGATGGCAGCTTTATTGTCACAATGCATAGGAATAGCAGTAGAAGACTCCACACCGAAGTCTTTCAAGAGAGATTGTACCCATAAAAGTTCACAAGCAGTGTGAGCCATAGCCCTGTACTCAGCCTCAACACTGGATCTAGCAACAACATTTTGCTTTTTGCTCCTCCAAGTAACAAGATTTCCTCCAACATAGGTGCAATAGCCTGAAGTAGATTTTCTGTCAATCTTACTTCCAACATAATCAGAGTCAGAATAACCTTCAAGCGAACAATGCCCATGCTTTCTATAACAAAGGCTTTTACCAAGATATTTCTAAAGGTACCTCAGAATGTGACAAAGGGAATCCCAGTGACACTGTCTAGGCTTATCAAGATACTTGCTAAGAAGACCAACAACAGTAGAGATATCAGCTCTAGTAACAGTCAGACAAATCATCTTACCAACCAGTCTCCTATATTTTTTATTATCCGGATATATAGGAGATGCATCATCATCCCAATTCACATTGGCATTCAGAGGAGTATCAGCAGGACGCGCTCCAAGCATCTCAGTATCCTATAAAAGATCAAGAATATATTTCCTCTGGGATAAGACAAGAGCACTAGCAGTTCTGGACACCTCAATGCCCAGAAAATATCGCAACTTTCCCAAGTCTTTAGTAGCCTGAATTTTAGTAACATCGCTGCCAGATAGGATGACATCGTCAACATAAACAATCAGAATCACAATACCAGAAGATGTCTTTTTAGTAAAGACAGAGTGATCAACATGTGATCTCATAAATCCAAAGGTAGTCAGTATCTTGCTCAACTTGTCAAACCATGCCCGAGAAGCCTGCTTGAGTCCATAAATAGATTTTTTTCGACGGAAAACCTTGTGTGACTCCCCCTGAGCAACAAACCCAGGTGGTTGCTCCATATAGATCACTTCTTGAAGATCACCATACAAAAAAGCATTTTTAACATCAAGCTGAATAAGAGGCCAATCCAAGTTGACAACAACAGAAAGAAGTACTCGGACTGAATTTAGTCGTGCAACATGCGAGAAAGTCTCAAAATAATCAATACCATAAGTTTGAGTGTACCCTTTTTCCACAAGGCGTGCCTTCAGACGCTCTACAGTTCCATCAGGTTGATACTTCACAACATATACCCATATGCATCCAACAGGCTTGCAATCAGGAGGCGGATCCACCAACTCCCAAATTCCTCTATCAACAAGGGCAGTCATTTCCTCTATCATGGCATTTGTCCAGGCAGAACTTTATAAAGCATCATGGATATTCTTAGAGACAACAATAGCAGATAGAGCAGCAACAAAATTACTCACATGAATACTCAGATGTGCAGTAGAAACATGATTAGCAATATTATGAGAAGTACAAAACGAGTGCCTTTCCTGAGAGCAATAACAAATCTAAGTCAGAAGTTACCTCAGTAGGTGTAGGACCTTCTAGAGGAGGAGATTGGTTTTGCATGGGAGGGTCTTGAGCAGTCTGTGACCGGTTCCTGCTTTGATACACAATAAGAAGAGTAGGAGCAGTTTTAATAGGTAAAGTATTAGATATGCAATCACTGATGACTGGTAATGGTGCTGCTATAACATCTGAAGTCAAGGTATCTCCTTTAACAGAATAAAAAGGTGTATCCTCAAAGAAAACCACGTCACTACTCGTGAACCACTTTTTAGTAGTAGGACTATAGCAACGATATCCTTTCTGAGTACGTGAATAACCGAAGAAAATGCATTTCTCCGCTCTAGGAGATAAATTGTCATAATTCGGTCCAAGTACACGTACAAAGCAGGTAGATCCAAATATCCACGGAGGAACAGAAAAAAGAGGCATATTTGGTTGTAGAACATGTACTGGAATCTTGTTACCAATCACAGATGAAGGCATTCGATCAATTAGAAAACAAACAGTAAGAATGGCTTCTGAAAAATATCTAGGAACATTAGAGTGTAGCATGATGGTTCTAGTGACTTGAAGCAAATGTCTATTTTTCCTCTCTGCAACTCCATTTTGTTGAGGTGTATAGGCACAAGATGTTTGATGAATAATACCGACCTAACGACAAAACAACTCAACCTCTTTCTGAACAAATTCCAAAGCATTATCTGTTCGCAGAATTTTAACAGGCATATAGAACTGGATTTTAATTTCAACAAAGAAGAATTTTATTGTAGGCAATATCTGAGACCGATCTTTCAGAAGGAACAACCATGTGGCATGAGAAAAATCATCAATAAACAGAATAAAGTATTTATTTCCAGATAAACTTGGAACATGACAAGGACCCCATACATCCACATGAACAAGATCAAAAATGTTTTTACTACTAATCTGAGTCATAGACAGTTCTCGACTGTTTTCCTAACTGACACGACTCGCACTGAAAACTGTGCGTCCCTACACCAGAATTGACATGCTTTATTTTCTCAGATGACGGATGTCCAAGTCTGTAGTGCCACTGCAAAGCTGAAACTGAAGATGATAGTGCTGAAGCTAAAGCCATAGTGCTGATTTTTTTAACTCATCCAGATAGTAGAGACCATCAGGTCATTCATGCCCCCCACCAATCTTCATCCTCGTGCGAAGGTCCTAAAAAATACAAGTACTAAGAACAAAGGTGAGACTACAGTTCAGGCTACGCACAATTTTGCTAACATATAGTAAGTTTAGTGGAAAACGAGGCACATATAGAGCATATTGCAACAAAAACTGAGCAACAATATCACCAATCCTAGACACAGCAGATTTTGAGCCATCAACGAGCATAACAGAAGACTTAGAAACCGGTTTAGATAAATTTGAGAAAAGAGATCGATTTCCAGAAATGTGAGAAGCACCCGAATCAATCACCCATCTTGTATTACCAGTACTAGACGAGGGTGCACTTAGAAAAACAGAATCACAACCAGAGTAGGTTGCAGCATGCGCTCCAGTAGTAGCAGTAGATGAAGACCCAGTGCGCTCTAGCAGTTCCACCTCAGAACGGATGAAATCAGCAGTAGTAGAGCTCGACGAATCAGTAGCTTGAGGCTGAGTAGCAACCTCAAAAGTAGAAGCGCTGACCAGAGGGAGGGCGAGAAGCACTGGGAGGGCCAGAGGACGCACCACGTCCAAACGAACCACGCCCCCTCCTAGAGCCAAGAGGAGGGCAGTTCTCCTGAAAGCGGCCATGACGACGGCCTGACATAGAAGCCATGGAACATGACTTCGACCTCGAGCCGACTTCGACATGTGTGGACATGGAAGTTTGTGGAAATGTCGAGGATTTTTACAACCAAACTTCGATGCAACTTCGACAAAAATTAAGCTAAAAACAGTCATTTTGTGATGAAAATCGACAGATTTCGTCAAATCTAGCTAAAAAACACAATATATGTTTACATATAGCCATCCATACAGGTTTACATATGTAAATAAATGCACGCTTACATACAGCCGTCTCCGAGCTACGTAGTTCTTCCATATATAAAGTTTGTGACGATAAACAAACTACATAAAAATAGTGTAAATCTATGCTAGATTTAGCAGAGAGAGGGTCAATCTATTACTATTAGCTTAGAATAGTAAAAGATAATATCAAAATCATCTTACCTCAAGCTCCAACACTTTTTCCCCCTCACACAGCCAACTCCACAAAATACCAGAAGAATGTCGCCAACTTCGATAAATGTCGAGGACATTGTGGAATTTGTATGGACTTGGGTCAACTTCACCGACATATGGGGATTTTTCGACAACTTTGACGAAATGTTGAGGATATTGTGGAATAAGGATGTTTACATGGATTCGACGTCGCCGACCGTCGACATCGACATTATCGGCAAAATTTCACCCCATGTCGACAACATTTAGTTCCATGATAGCAGCAAGGGCAGTAGTATTGCCAGTATCAACAGGTAACTCAGAAGATGAGGCAGGCAGTCGTTGAAGGCGCTGAAAAGCACTTTGCAACGTAGGCAGTGGATCACTGGCGAGAATCTGATCTACAACTCAAACATATGACTCAGGAAGTCCACACAGAAACTGGACTACCTGCAACTTCTGCCTTTGGCGTTGCATGGTAGCCAAATCAGTCGACAGAGGGTGATAGCTCTCCAGTTCACCCCAGAGTCCCTTGAAGGCAAAGAAGTAGTCAGCCAGGTCAGGTCCCGAGAACTGTAGACGAGTCAACTGCTTATTTAAGTCAAACACCTTTTTGGGATTTTAGTTGTGAGAGTAAGTGTTTGCCAACTGATCCCACATTTCCTTAGCAGTAGGTAGACAGAGTAAGGTAACACTGATGTGTGTTTCGCTGTTGTTGAGAATCCATGTCATCATAGTCGAATCATATTTGCCCCAGTCATCATAGGCCTTGATGTCCTTGGACTCGGCAGTACAAGCAGGAGCGGGAGGTGGATCGCGCGTCAGGTGGGAATGTTTGCCCTGGGATTTGCCCTGGGATTTAGCATAAATCTCCATGGAACAAACTCAATGTTGGTAGTTGCGCCCATCCAACTTGACAGTAGTAACCTGACGACGATGATCGTCATGTGCGGAAGCCATGACAGACAAGCAACACCAAGTCCAGCAGTAGGAGGCAGGTACAAGCAATAGATGACCGCCTAGGTCCTCGCTCTAGGCGGCAGCAGGCACAAGAGAAAAACTGGGTGGACTAGTTACATACGGACTACGCCGAGGCATAGTAAGGGACCCGACAGCTCAAAGGCCGACACGGGCAGGCAGTAGACGAAGCCGGAAGAGGCTCACACAGACGCCCGGGTGGTTGGGCGGCTAGGAGGTGGCGGCGGTTAGGAGGAGACAGCGATGTGGAGGCCCGGAGCGCCAGCGGTGGTGCGGTCGGCTGCTGCTGCAGCTACTCCAGCCGAGCGACGGTTGGCTGTTGTGCCTATGTGGCCAGTAGCAGCGGCGGGGCGGGGGGCGCCGGCCGGCGGAGAGATAGAAGGGAAGGGAGGGAGAGGAAGAAGAAGAAAGGAGAGAGAGGGGCGGCGCCCAAGGGTTACGCCTGCTCTGATACTATGTGAAAATCAAACTGAGAACCCATAGGGTTACACAATGTGTGTACCCCATATATATATAAGTGGAGCAATTACACAAAGGTCCATATAGAAAAGGAAAATAACAAACAAAATATATAAAGACATTATTTAACAGAATACTAGAAGAGGTCACATGCTCCTTGTGCTAGTTGCTGTCGCTGCACTAGTACTTGTTGGATTTTGGCCTAAAAACATAAACTGTTTTTGTTTTTGGCAATAATCAATGTGTTGCTGCATATTTGGTTTGCTATGCTAACATGGCATCAACCCGTACTGCCATAATCAACCAGAGTTCATCTTATTTGGAGTTGTAATCAAGTTGAGAAAACCTTCACAACTAATTGTTTTCCAGACACCACCCCACAGTCCATACCACCTCTTTCTGTCCCTGTTGCCCATCAAAGCCTTGTGAATTTATAGATTAAAGCTTGAACTCTCACCTAAAATCATCGTAACCAGGGCAGCGTCTTCCGAACCCCCCCAACAATATTGCGTCTGATTATTTGCGAAACTATGGTGTTTTGCTTCTTCATTGCAAGTTCCTTTCTTCTTGAGTCCACCCTAACCACTCTCCTGTTCTCCACGGTTGGTGTGAAAAGAAAAGATCATTTATCCAGCCATGTTGTCTAGTTCATTTTATTCATCCATGTTCTGTTCACGCTCTATAGTGCATCTTTCCTATAGCAACACATCTGAAGCACGCAAAAAACCTGCTCTAATGCAATATTTCTGTAGCAGTGCTCTTATCCTGACTACTGTGCATCATTTCAACAGTTGTGCTTCTTGAATGGAACCACCTCGATAACAATGGCAAATCAAAATGACTGCTACTCAAGGTTTTAAAAAGCGCGAAGCGGGAAGCGTGCGGACGGGACCTTATAGCCGATTAATCGCCAGGCGGGCGATTAAGCGGGCGCTTTTTAGAAAAGCGGATTTCCAATTCCTATAAACTTTTATGCAAAATTACATACATATGTATATAAATACTATATTTTTGAAACTTCTATACATATCTAAACATTGTACAAGACAATATAAAACACCCAAATAGTTTAGAATGCAACTATACAACAACGATTGTATTTATATAATATAGTAAACAATATACTTGTCATAGATAAAGCAGCCTACACATAAAATAATAAGTGTATATACAAGATGAAACAACAATTTTGTATCATGTTTACATAGCTAAACAGTAAATAATAGACCTATCATAGCTAGCTAACAAACATATTGTTACATTTGCACATCATCAAATAGTCATACATTACAGCAGTACATTTAATCAAAGTATGCATTCTAAATTAGATAATAGTTACCTATAATTCATTTGGATACATCACTAAAGTACCATATCATTACAGCTTACATACAAAGTATGCATTCTAAATTAGAACTAAGTATATCATAGAACATTTAATTTATGCTAATTTAATATATTATAGTCAATACTAAACATGGCATATAATGTACTTGATGTTATATGCTTACAGCAGTTTTTCTGAGAAAAGCAGGCAAAAAAGCGGGAAAAAGCGGGTTAAGCGGGCAAAAAGCGGCCGCTTTTCTCAAATTTACTTAAGCGCCGCTTCTAGTACAATTTAATCGTCCAGCACCTTGTGACGCTTAAGCGGCCGCTTAAGCGGCCGCCTAGGGCGATTTTTAAAACACTGCTGCTACTTATGAATTCAATCATATGCTGCTCCAAATGCCATGTGTTATCTTCGTCAGGAGGAGAATACATGCTCACTACCTCCTACATGCTATCATCTCCAAGGGGAGTGTGCAAGTGCTTTGATCGTTGCATTGCAAGGTTAAGGAGGAGATCAAATTTTTGTATGGGCTATTGTGATCCTTTATGTAATCTGTTTTTCTTTTGGAGTATGTGTTGGCAAGCTGGACATGCATTGCACCTATTCTCCAGCTTGAGGGGGAGTGTTAAGAGTTATTATACACTGAGTTTAATATGTAAACGGGCCTCACCATGTTTAGAGCATCAGAGTTTAAGTCCATGTTGTAAGTATCCCCCTCTCCTTTATACAAGAGTGGGGTTTTGCCTAATGTATCATCTTATTTGGCCTCCATCTTATTTTCCACACTTCTATGATTCTGGCTGCTTCATTTTGTGGTTTCTCCCCACGTTTGCTCATGGAAGTCATATTCTACTACCACAAATTAGAGACAGAATATGTTGACTTTCTCATGTGAATACAATACGATGGGCTGCTCATGATTCTTGAAGCATTGGACTTACAAAATCACATAAACTTTTAACTCCATATTTTATTTGTTTTGATAATTTAAAACATGATACCCTTTCTTTCAACTCCACTCCGATTATTATCTTAAATAGGTCACAGTATAGGTCCAAGCCTAGATCCAACTAGGCAATATGCGCCAATTTTCTCTCAATTCATTTTCATTAATATCGCCAATCCACTCTCAAGAAGGCCACTGGGGATGCCAAGCCCCCAACCAATGTCTAAGCTTGCCAGCCAAGTAGTGCTCTCCTATGAACAGTTGTCTATGTCACAATGTTGAGGGATGGCCCAGGATTTGGTGGAACTCTAGTTGACACCTCTTTTAATGTCAGCTACACAATAGCAATTCCACTATTGGCATTGCCATCTAATCAAGCATGTAACTCACATTTAAGCACCCATGACTTTAGGCTAATAGGCTTTCACCCTATCATCAAATCAAACGTGGGAGGACAATCATTACTCACATGTATAATGGGCATATCCTTCAAAGAGCCCAAGTTATCCTAGTCCTCTATCATATTGTTGTTTCCAAGAACCCCTTGTTCTATCTGTTCAACTTAAGTCAGCTGATTATTGGCCCTTAAGCCCAAAATCCTATAAGAATCCTCTCTAGCCCACATATACCTCTTTATCTCAGATCCAACTCACTGAAATTAAGACTCCCATGATGTTTTCTTTATTAGAAGTAGCAAACTTCTCTCTATTCTAGTGGTAATATTACCTCCCTCCATTTCTTTAGATTCCTCAATATTCAAATCTTGTTCTTATTGTATCATCTCTAGACTCTCTACCTCATTAAAACCCACCACTCTGCCTTTATTTCATCTACATGCCTTGTTAGCGGGAGTATTTTGTTAGAATATAGCCCATTTAGTTAATAGGTTATGTCTACATGGGCCTGTTGCCCATGGCCCATTAGGGTTAGTCCGCTTCCTTTCTGCTTCCTTGTAATAGCCTCAATGTATTAGAAAGCGGGAAGCAAAAGGCGTGCGGACAGCACCTTGTAACCGATTAAGCGGTAGGCGGGCGATTAAGCGGGTGATTTTTGAAAAAGTGGGTGCCTAAATTTTATATATTTTTATACAAAATTACTTGTATGTGTATATAAAAAAATATGTTTCCCAAGACGTTTTATACATATCTATTCAGCAAATCAATAATTAACTAAGTATTAATCAATACTTTACTACTAATCAATATCTCTAATCACTAAAATCAGCAAGCATATCAGTAATTGTGAATAACAAACTGTGAATTATTGATTTAAAGTAATCACTAAAGTAATACTAACCAGCAGTACCAATCATTAATCACTGAAAGCAACAAGGAAATCAGTAAAACTAATCATATAGAAGTATAATAGAGTAATATGATATTTACTTAAGATACATTACAGCAGTACCCTATTTATTACAGCTTACACACAAAGTATGCATTCAAACTAGGACTAGGTATATCATAGAACATTAAAATGTATACAAGTTTCATATATTATAGTCAACACTACTTGGACCATGTAATTAGTTAATGTTACATGCTTAGAGTAGGCTTTTTCAAAAAAGCGGGAAAAAAGCAGACAAAAAGGGAAAAAAGCGGGTGAAGCGGGTGCTTTTGTTTAAAACGCTTAATGGGCGCTCAGGGGCTAAATTGAGCGGCTGAGGGTCTTGGCCGCTTAAGCGGCCACCTGGGCCGCTTTTTAACACAATGAATAGCCTCCTTTCTTATATTTAGAATAGGGGTGTACATATCAATATAACAACAACAAACATTATAGTACACACTTCACATATTTATTTCTTTTCATCCTCAATTTAATTATGTTCCACACTCAAGACATGTATGGGTGGGAAAATAGGAGTTGGAGTGAGAGATCTATAAAGCAGAGAACATTCAAAAGAGAGTGAGATAAGAAATTTTATAATGTAAGTTGATTTCATCATTATCACATTTGTGGTTCTTCAAAGAGTTATCATCATTGAACTATTTTCGTTCAATATAATACTAGGGTTTTGAAACCCGACTTAATCCATCCGATAGTACCGGTTGACCCGCCACCCAAAAGCTAGTGGGTCGGGTGTGGCTAACCCATTTTTTGGTTGTGACTCAGCTTTGACCTGATCTGTGTAACTGCCCACTAGTGACCCGTCCTTGGATCATAGACTCAGTTGGGTTTCACTGATTTCACTTTCCCTCTCTAAATGGGCATGAGACTAATTCTGATCCCCCCCGCTCAACACCAAGATTCCAAATATTGAAATACTCACTAAGTTACTTATAACTTGTATTGAGCATTGCAATCCATTGATTTGTTTGTATACAAACGGATGCTTAATTTTATATTTTTATGTCTCATAATTTGTCATTGCTTTAATACATCAGATGCTATACTTAAGCATGCCTACACACACACACATATATATAATGTGTAAACTCATACATATACAATATGCATGTACATGTTTTTATAATTTATATTAAGTTATGTTACATATATTGTCATGCTAACTGTGGAAAAAATAATGAGTGAGGAGAACCCCAAACATGTAGATTGTTTTCTTATTGCTTGATAGATAGGAGGCGGCCACCCTTTCCTATAAATAGGAGAAGGGGGAAGCATACAGACACTTAGACAAACCCTAATGGGCAAATGGACAATTGGGCCCATGTTACAATTAGACTAAAGACAACTTAAGTAAAAGACTAAAACAGTTAAGTAAACAGACATTCTTTAACACTCCCCCTCAAGCCAGAGCTTGGGAGAATCCCAAGTCAGCTTGCAAACAGACATACAAACTAAACAGAATAAAAAGATAACCAAACCCATATAAAAATTTCTCCCCCTCAACATTACAATAAAATTACTCAAGCACACAAATACTCAAAGACTCCCCCTCAAGTAGATACTTCAAAGCAACAGATATCTGGGAAGGCAAAGAGGCTTCTTGATCATAATGGGATCTGGAGCAAAAGAAAGAATAGCGGATAGACACCAATATTCATCACATTTTTTGTCGTAGTAGCCAGAGAGTGTTGGATCACCAATTCCTAGAGAGTGCTAGGCCACAAGTAGCAGCAACAGTCAACGTGCAAACAAAGCACGGACGAACAGAGAGTCAACATGCACAAAACACAAACAAGCCGGAGAGTGCTGGCACACAGAAGCAAAAGTCGACGACGTAGGCGGATAGCAGACCAGTGTGCAAAGTAGCAATCAAATAAATAACTCGTGCTGGCACACAGAAGCAAAAGTCAACGGCGTAGGCGGATGGTAGACCAGTGTGCAAAGTAGCAACCAAATAAATAACTCCAATATGCAATGTAGACGAAGCTCTATGTAAAATCATAAACAAAAGTCTTCATCATTTTCCTCTTCATAAAGTATTCATCACAGTATTAGGCGTTAAAGTCTAGAGAGTGTTGGTCCACAGTAGAAAGTCAACATGCAAAGAAAGCACGGACAACAGATAGTGCAAACACACAAAGCAGCAGGTAAAATCTACTGATCATAGCACAAGTAGCAACAATGACGTCCCAATATGTAACTTCATAGCAGCAGTCGAGGTAGATGATGAATAAGCAATAATAGCAGTAGAAATATCCATATAGCAACAACACAATCATGAATAGTCCACATAACGATAGGCGAACCCACATAGAAGCAAAAGGAACACCATATAGTAGCAAAAGGATCCATATAGCAACAATAAATGTGGCATGAAGATCCATGTAGCAACATTACTAAATTTTTATTCATTTCTCTCTTCATCTCTCCTCCATCTCATCTCTTCCCTCTACTCTTCATCCTCTATTCTGCCCCTCATGCCAACCACGAAAAGAGTCAAGAGAGTGGTTGGCATGGAGAGTAAAAAACAATGGTAGAGGTAGGGGTGCGGGGGAGGAGCCTTACAATTTTTTTAGATTAGGTCAAAAAATAATATGGGAGTAGGACAAGAAGAACAAAAGAAGACTACCGGAATGGAACTCAGTAAAAAGAGAAGATACACTACCAGAATGTAAAGGGGGGTAGAAAAAGTATTGAGGAGGTAGGCTAAAAAAGTTATGTAGGGTTGGAAGACCATGTAAACAAAATTATAAAAATGCTGAAAATGGAAAGATAATTGTTGCTGGTAAGAGAAAGAAGGGACACGTCATGTATAGATACCTCCACCATATGATAGAATCATTATAGCACGCCAAAATGTAGCAACAGTAAGCAATAGACACGCCGTATCATTGCGATATGCCATGTCAGTTGACAAAGGAAGTAGCAATAGCAGACAACATGCCGTGTTTGGTAGCATAGTAGCAGCAGTCAGCGCCAGCAGAAGCCGGCAACAGGCCATGTCGCTGAAAGGAAACACCGTGTCAATTGACAGAAGCTCGAGGCAAAAGTAGGCGACACGTCGTGTCAAAGGACACGCCGTGTCTCATGCCGACGGATCACCGAACACGTCGTGTCCAAAAATGACATGCCCGACGAACGAAGTCACGAATAAGCAGAACACCGCATACACGTCGTGTCAAAGAAATGGCACGCCGTCTTGGCGGCAATCAACAACAGAAAAACCCCAGCAACAACAGCAAAAGAGGGGGAAATCCTCCCGGATCTCCACCAAAGCAGTAGAGGATGATGGATTCTCAATATTAGAGGAAATATGAATTATTTCCGTGATTTAGGAGTAGATCTCAATAGGGGTGGATGCATGGAGTAGATCGGCGGCAGAATTGGTAATGGCAATGTAGATCTGTGTTGATGGCGGCGAATAGGATAGCAACAACTTCATTAGCAGCAAGGCAACGGAGGCATGACGACCCTTGTAGATCTGGATACCAACAACTTCATAGGATGATTTTGGTGATGAAGATGGAGACAACTCCAAAAAGAGGCACGGATGGGAAAATCCATGTGGGGAGGCAACTCCTTTGTGCTCTCTCTTAGGGTTGGGGGCAACACATGATCGACTGCTCTGATACCATGTGAAAAATGATATTAGTGGGGGAAATCCCCAACATGTAGGTTTTTCTTATTGCTTGATAGATAGGAGGATGAAGAGTAGAGGGAAGAGATGAGATGGAGGAGAGATAAAGAGAGAAATGAAGAAGAATTGAGTAATGTTGCTACATGGATCTTCATGGAGACGACTCCAACAAGAGGCAGGGATAATCCCTACAGGCAGCCTAGCAATGCCTGCCGCCCGCAAGGGGAGCCAACTCTCCTTTGTGCTCTCTCTCTCTCTCTTAGGGTTGGGGGCAACACATGATCGACTGCTCTGATACCATGTGGAAAAAACGATATGAGTGGGGAGAACCCTAAATGTGTAGATTGTCTTCTTATTGCTTGATAGATAGGAGGCAGCCATCCTTTCCTATAATAGAAAGGGGAAGCATATAGACACTTAGACAAAAGAAGAGTGACGGATTGATACACGTCACAAGAAAATATGGGTGACGGGGAGATACACGTAACATCACAAGATCAGATGTGTATCTGACGCATCCACAGTCCCCAATTGAAATTCCCTAATCACACATGGAGGAGATGTGATTAGGAATTTCTTACGTACCGACGGACCCTCCGGTTTGAGATTTAGAAATTCGTTGGATCAACCAAAGGACCCGACGATCTAGAGAGAGAGGAGAAGGGGGGACGGCGGCTACGGCACCTGGCCCGGGAGACGACTGCTCCGCCCGCTTTGGGCCGGCGGCGCGGCGGCCGGGGAAGGCTGGTGACGTGCTCTGTTCACGTAGGAATTACTATCTACTCTGCCGTACTGTTCACGCCGCACACTGTTCACTGTCGGAGTTACTGTTCACGATGGCGGTCGGCCGACCGACGGCGACGCTGGGTTGTGACGGCTAGGTAGGGTAGGTTAGGAACCTTGCTTTGCTACCATGTGAAATGTGGTTTCGTAATGCAACATGCAATGCAACGTTGAGAGAGGCCATATGCCTTCTCCCTTTTTATTAATAAGAAAAATTAGATAATTTACATAGAGGTCCAGCAGGATATAGAAATTACAAAATAGAATAAATATGAAAATTAGATAATTTTGGGTCACAGGTCTCTAGTTCAACTGCCAATTCGACCTGATTGACTTAGTGATGTTAGTGTTAGTGTCTATTTACTTGTGTTTTAGTCTTTTACTTAAGTTGTCTTTAGTCTAATTGTAACATGGGCCCAATTGTCCATTAGCCCATTAGGGTTTGTCGTCAAATAATGGAGGACATTAAGGCATCTACATCTACAATGAGATGTCTCCTATCCACTCCATCAAGCTGAACGGGAAGAATTCTCTCTTATGGATGAATGTTGTCCATACTGTATTGGAGTCACGCGACAAGGCGAGACACGTTGATTCTGATCCTCCTACACTTACTGACAAAGGCTATGCTGAATGGAAGCGTCATAATAGTCTGGTGAAGACCTGGTTGTGGGGGAGCATGGAACCTGGGATTGCCTCGAGGTTCATGTTCTACACTACCGCCAAAGAGATCTGGGATGCAGTGAAGAAACATTATTCTCAGGAGAAGAATGTGCATCATCAGTTCATGATATATGATCACCTGTTTGCAGAACGACAGGTTGACAAACCTTTAGAAGAATACTTTGGAGTGATTTAAGGTATTGCACAAGAGCTGAGTTTCTACCATCCAGTAACTGTCCAGGAGCAAGTCAAAGACAGAGATGACTTGATTACAACAAAATTCTTGTCTGGTCTGAGTTCTTCATGCAGTTCAGCCCGTAGTGTTATCTTAGCTTCTGATAAACTTCCCAGCTTAGAAGAGGCCTATTCAAGGATTTTACAGGCAAATTTTGAACCTGTTGATCCTACCTTAGTCTCATCTCAAGAAGATTCTCATGCTTCTGTAGCTGCTGCAGTGAGAGGAGGACGGACAGGTATGGGCCGAGGACGTGGAACTCGCCTTAAGTGCACTTTCTGTGACAAACCTGGACACACATTTGAGAAATGCTGGAAGAAGCATGGTCGACCTGCTGCACCACCTGTGGGAGCAGCAAACTATGCTACCACTACTGAGTCTACTGAGCCTCCTGCTTCGGTTTCTGGTCCTTCTGGCATTACACTCACCAAGGAGGAATATGATAGATTTATTCTAGCTACTCGGCATCTGAGCTTGGGGTCATCATCTTCAGCTAACTTGGCGTCCACCACTGGTAATCAGGCTACCTCTTTATTGGCTTCTGGTTCTACTTCATCATGGGTCGTTGACTCTGGAGCATCACAACATATGACTGGTATGAGGAGACTTCTTCATTCCATTGACTCACATATTCCTCACAAATTTGTAACAATAGCAGATGGTTCAGTGAGGAGAGTGTTAGCCAGTGGATCTGTTTCTGACTCCTAGAATTGATCTTAAATCCGTACATTGTGCCTACTTTTCCTTTTAATCTTCTGTCTGTTGCTAAGTTGATTAATACTGTGAAATGTACGGTAACTTTTGGACCTTCTTGTTTTGTGTTACAGGATCTCAAGAGTATGAGGACGATCGGTGGGGGGCCTAGGAAAGGTGATCTCTACCTCTTCCACGGTGACAGTCTGCCTCGCCAAGTGTCTGCTCCTGCTCCAGCTGTCCTGTTGAGTGGCTCTCCCTTACCGTGGCACTACAGATATGTACATCCTTCATTAGAGAGCCTGAAAAAGTTAGAACCAGAATTGTCTCAAGTATCGTCTCTAGAGTGTCAGTCCTGTCAACTGGGGAAACATCATAGAATGTCTTATCCCGGTCGTGTCAATAAACGAGCATCATGTCCTTTTGAGTTGGTCCATAGTGATGTTTGGGGTCCTGTAAAAGACCATAGTTATAATGGTTTTCGTAATTTTATCTCTTTTGTGGATGATTTCTCGCGTATGACTTGGATTTATTTATTGAAAAGTCGAGAGTCTGTGCTATCTATTGTCAAATATTTTCATCAAGAAATAAAAGTTCAATTTGATTGCAACATTAAAGTTCTTCAATTTGATAATGCCTAGGAGTATGTTCAAAATGCTATGGCTGATTTTTGTAGTTCAGTTGGGATGATACATCGTACATCCTGTCCTCACACCCCTCAGTAGAATGGGGTAGCAGAGAGGAAAAATCGTCATCTCCATGATATTATTAGCAGGACAATCATGTTTCAATCTAATGTTCCTAAGCAGTTTTAGTCTGAAGCCCTTCTTACTGCATGTTTTCTTATCAACTGGCAACCTTCTTCTGTGCTTCAAGGACGTACTCCTTTCACTGTCCTACGTCCCAAGGATCAACCTTTCCTTGTTCCTCTTAGAGTGTTTAGTTGTACTTCTTTTGTCCACAATTTTGATCCTAAGGCTGATAAGTTATCTCCTAGGTCAATTAGGACTCTCTTTCTTGGGTACTATAACACTAGCAAAGGGTACAAGTGTTATTGTCCAAGTCTTCGTCGCATGTTTTTGTCTAGAGATGTGACTTTTCATGAATCCATCCCATATTTCTCTAGTGTTTCCAGTAAGGGGGAGTAGTTATGTGAGAGAGTGCCACCATCAGATGTTAGTGAGAGAGTGCCACCACCACATCAGAGTGAGAGAGTGCCACCTATCATTCCTAACTATACTATAATTCAGGAAAAGCAGCCAACAGATGGTCCACCAATTCAACAATATTCACATGTTTACAGCAGACGAAGCAGACGAGGCAGACCAGATCCAGAGGAGGTAGCGACTCCAGTCTCTGAGCCCTCCCCATCCTCCTCTACTCAAGGGATTCCTGAAGAACCATTTGACCTTGATGTTCCCATTCCTGTTCGCAAAGATACTCATTCCTATACTATTCGACATCCTATTACAAATGTGTGTTGTTTGTCCAAGTTATCTCAGCAGGCTCGCTCATTTGCTTTTGGGATTGATTTTGTGGTCATTCCAAGAAATCATCTTGATGATATGAAGGATATTGGCTGGAAACAGGCTATGCATGTTGAAAAGTATGCTCTGTTACAGAAAAACACCTGGGAACCTGTTGACTTACCTCCAGATAAAAATTTTGTGGGATGCAGATTGGTATTTACAGTAAAACATAATCCAGATGGTTCTGTGGAGAGATTGAAAACCAGACTGGTGGCAAAGGGGTATACTCAGACATATGGGGTTGATTTCTTTGAGACCTTTTCACCGGTGGCTCCTCTGAATTTTGTGCGTATTCTTATTTCTCTGGCTACTACATTCGACTGGCCTCTATTTCAGCTCGATGTCAAGAATGCCTTTCTTCATGGTGATCTACAAGAGAAGGTGTACATGGAGCAACCACCTGGTTTTGTTGCTCAGGGGGAGTGTCAGAAGGTGTGTAGATTGAAGAAAACCATATATGGATTGAAAGAATCTCCTAGAGCTTGGTTTGACAAGTTCAGTGATGTTGTGCTAAAGATGGGTTTTTCTCTTTATGTTACTAATCACTCTTTATTTTATTCTACTTCTTCTGGTGGATCTATTATTATTGTTGTGTATGTTGATGATATTGTTATCACTGGTAGTGATTCCACAGGCATATCTCGTGTGAAAACGGGCTCGCAGGGGAACTTTCACACAAAGGATCTGGAAAAATTGAGATATTTTTTGGGCATTGAAGTACTTAGATCTCATGCAGGTACCAATTTGTCTCAGAGAATATACGTGCTGGATTTAATACAGGAAACTGGTATGAGTGAGTCCAAGCATGTGTCTACACCTATGGACTATCATGTGAAGGAGATGACTGATGATACCGATTATCCAGATCCAGGATATTACAAGAAAATTGTGGGAAAATTGATATATTTGACAGTCACACGTCCTGACATTTCTTTTGCTGTAGGAGTGGTGAATCAACATATGAGCTCTCCAAAACAGTCTCATTGGACATACGTCTGTCGTATTCTGAGATATCTGAAAGGTGCACCTGGTAAGGGAATCACCTATTATAGGCCAAAGACTCCTGTATCTACACTGTCTCTTACTGGTTATGCAGATGCAAATTGGGCTGGTAAATTGAATGACAGGATGTCTACGTTTGGATATTGCACATTTCTGGGGAATCATCTTATTACCTGGAAAAGCAAAAAGCAAAATGTTGTGGCAAGATCTAGCACGGAAGCTGAGTATAGAGCAATGGCACATGCACGTTGTAAGTTGCAGTGGGTTCAATATGTACTTTCTAAATTAAAGATTCCTGTTTTGTCTCCTATAGAACTCAGATGTGACAATCAAGTGGCCATATACATTGCTAAGAATCCAGTCTTCCATGAACGTACTAAGCACATTGAAGTTGACTGCCACTTTATCAGAGACCAGATCAAGAATGGAACTGTTGTGACTCCACATGTCAAGTCTGAAGATCAACTTGCAGATGTTCTTACAAAGCCATTGAGTCCAGCATCTTTCCAAAGTTTTTGCAACAAGCTGGGTCTACACGATGTGTACACTCCAGCTTGAGGGGGAGTGTTAATATATTTCATACTTATTCTATTTTGTAATTTCTATATCCTACGGGACCTCTATGTAAATTATCCAATTTCTCTTATTAATAAAAAGGGAGAAGGCCTATGGCCTCTCTCAACGCTGCATTGCACGTTGCATTGCGGCACCACATTTCACACTTATGAAAACTTTGTATGTTATCGTATTTTTCAGAGATGCACAACCAATCTAGGCATCCCACACCCTGTCTACAGATCTGAAGGTTGTTACATGTTGAAACTATTTTATGCATGCCAATTTATGACGTCGGAGGTACCTCCATCTGCAACGACTTCTTTACAAGAAGCCTTTTGGGCCTAATTCTGGCCACATTGATTTCCACTACGAGAGCCTTGTGTTACACACTTTAGGCTGCATTTGTCGACCTCTCCTTGGAGCAATTGTAACAAATTGGAATTTTTTGCCTAGTATTGTATGAACTAGTTTTCAAAGCAGTTGATGCAATTATGTCATGGTGATCATGCGCCTCAGAAACATCTGAGGCACTATATAGTATATTGCACGCGACACACACACACTATGATGGCGACAACACGACTGGATAACTCTTTCTATGATCTATTTTTCATGATCCAACCACATGGATTAAAAGTTTATCATGACTACAAATTTCATATGCACTGGACCTACAAAGTATATAACGGTAGATAATAATGAATATTATATTATACATATAAATACACTAGCATATATGTATAAACTATAAAGTATATATATATATATATATATATATATATATATATATAACTTGGTAATAAGCATATACAATAGCTAGCACCAAAGCCTCCAACAACCGCTATAACCACAATGAAGGTGGAGAAACATGTATGTTCCGCCCTACAAATAGAGGATTACACCTCATCACCACTTTAGTCACTTTTCCGTTGCCCATAATTTTGAGGCACATACCTCACAAGCATAGTAACATAAGTCTCCAAATTTCACAAAAATTGGCAAACAAATCGGCAATATTTTGCAACTGTATAGGCTCTGGAATGTTCAACGCGATTAATACACAAGTAGTCGCCGATTTTTGACAACTTTTCACGATTTATCCTGTTGTTTCGCGATTTATACGTTTTTTCACGATTCTTTATGACTTTTCATGTTTTCACGATTTTTCTCTTTTATGTCGCTTGCTCTTTTTTTATCAAACCCTGTACACAAAACTCCTAATATACACTAAACCCCCAATCCCCCACTTTCCCAACAATCCATTATTATTGCTCAATATTCTTTAATTAATTTCCTACTTTTTCACTCAATAAGATAGTATGTCTTCTGACCTTGATAGTTATGTGTGTGTGTGTGTGCGCGTGTGTATATATATATATATATATATATATATATATATATATAGAGAGAGAGAGAGAGAGAGAGAGAGTCAGGCTAGAATACACTCGAGTGTATTCGGAGCAGAATACACTCAAATAGTTTTTCATGATGCAATATTTTTTTCAAAAATCTAATCCGTTGATCTTCTTAATCATCCTGTGAATAACTCATATAAAAAATTTGAGCACATTTGGATATTTATAGGTCATGTTATAAAGACCACAAAAATTATGCATTTCAAATTAGTTTCGTGCGTCGATTTTGTTGCCCTCGGATGAGTGACTTACACTCATCGAAATGGGCTCAAAATTTGTATGTAGCCAAATTATAGTATGACAATGAAGGTCAATGGTTTACATCTTGCAAAAAATAGTCTTGATATGCAAACACACTTGAGTGTAACCGTGCGATCTGTACACTCAAGTGTATTCTAGCCTGACTCTCTCTCTCTCTCTCTATATATATATATATATATATAGTGTATATATATAGTATATATATATATATATATATATATATATATATATATATATATATATATATATATATATATATATATATATTTGCACACACACATACCTACATATGTGTATATATGTATATATAGCTGCTATTCTTGATTATTTCCAAATAGTTGACCGAGCTTTACCAAAATTTATCGACTTTTTCACAAAATTTCTCGATTTTTTTTTCCAAAATCCGATTTTTTATGGCGAGTTGAAAAATTGCTAAATCCCGAATTTGACACTATGCTCACAAGTAGACTGAGGTACACACCTTTGACGTATTAGGGTCGCTTTGCCTCAAGGCATATACCATAGGTGCCTCCATGCACACCCTTTAATATTATGTGTCTGATACAGTAGCCATTAGGACTAGTCTCGGTGAGGACTCACTATCCCACAACTTAATGTCAAGGTCCATATGTAAGATATTTATCCAACCTTGGAATGAGACCTCAAAAATAAGGTGCCATATGAAGAGACCCTCAATTAAGCTAGCAACCTTTGGAGTTTAATTAGTAAACCAGTGACATGTTATAAATGGTCAAGGATCACTAACAAAATGTAAATATATGAAAAAGGCAATCTGATGTGGAAAGTAGTAGAACCCCACCTTCGGAAAGCATTTACGGCAATAATTGATGAACTAGAATGTGACAAGGAGCACCTAGTACAATATTACCACCACCACCTTGACATGTGAATCATAGAATTCATCCCCTTTGGTTGTATCTATGCGATTAATATTAAGCCTTTATTTACAACTCAAAACATTATAAGAATGAAATTCGAAGCGTTTCACGAGGCACAAAAAAGGTAATATATGGCTTGGAGCATTATTTATAATTTTACTGGATCCAGAGTATAAGGGCGTAAGAAGGGTCCATGAAAATAATACTCTCTTGGATAATTTTTGAGTTTCTAAAACACAACCCCACTAAGGAGATAGAGGTAAAAAGGGAAATAAGAGTTTAGTTGGAGGGGCTTCATATGAGAATAGGGTGTGGAATTAGATTTTGAACAACTTTTTGAGCCAATCCCAAATATGAAGTTGTTATTGAATTCCAAATTTTCAATCTATCCAACTTTTGTTGCAATAGGCAAAAAGGCAAGTTCGAGAGCTTTCCTTGGCAATTTGTGGCTAAGAAATTCCACGTATCTGGATTTTTCCATCCTAAACAAGATGCAAAACACATGGAATTTTTTAGTTGTTTCAGGAAGATAATTAATGAAGAGTTGTATTATAGTCAAGATAAGAAGGGTGTAGAAAATAAATCTGATTGGGGGTGGGAGGGAACAAATTCTACAACACCTAGGCTCCCATCCCCTTTATCCTACATCACTTGCACTCCTCTTCCCTTCTTTCCATCTCAATTTTGATTTCCTCTTTGCTACCCTCAACCTTCTAGACACTTCTCTCCTCCCAAACTCTTCCCCCTCTGTGTAAATGTCCATGTACCCCCCCCCCCCCAAATTGTAACTCCGCCTCCTTTAATTGCTATTGGCTAAAGAAATGGTAATGCAAACCAAATTACAAAACAAAACTAATCCATATCATTCAACTCTCTTTCGGACAATACCCCGGGCATAGGCTTATATAGGTAACACATAGATGATCTAATTGGCTTATTTCCACTCAAGACCCAACTAAAACAAGAATATATAAAATTTAATTAATTAAAAACTTACAAGTCCTTAATAGTACACTTAGATCCTAAAACTAAAATCATTGCATAATAAACACTAAAAGAATACAAAGACAAAATAACTAATTAAAAGATAACTCATGACGTGTTCTAATGAAGAGGTGCCAAACCCTAGCCAGGCTTTAGATGAATAGGTTGCCCTAGATCATACTGTTGGTTGTATGCTTCGAGAGCCATCATGTGATAATTGGAATGGGAATACTTTGAATATGATTTGTTTATTAATAAAAAACAATTCGACTTATTATGTTTGTTTCAGTATTGAGATAATGAATAAACTTAATAATATCCTAAGAACGTTTTAACTCGATGACATGTTGTCTGGGTTGAGGACCTAAATATGAGATCATATGTATTCTTAGAGTACTCATTCTTGTTATGTCCCTAGTCAGTTTTTATTGTGGATATTTTAGGACAACAATAATACACACAAGACTAACATGTATTGCGATGATGACTATGTCTCTTTAGTCATGATACTAGATATCAACTGAGGTACATGAGTAATTGTTGGGATATGGTGGTGATGAGAGTCCCGAACAACAAGGCCCAACAAGCTTGTTGCGGAGATGCGGAAGTGTGAGATCGAGCAATCCAAACCAAATACGTATGACGGAGATCAACAACAAACAAGCAAGCAACCACAAAGATGAGATTTATAGTGGTTCGGCAAATTCCCAATGTGGGAGCCTGCATCCACTGGAGGAGATGATATTATTGATAGAGAGATTACAGAGATGATGATCACAGAAGAGAGAAGAAGTACCCAATCCCCTTTTACACCCGAAAGCCAACCATGGAAGAAGACAATTGCTTGGAAAGGAGCTCTTGGAGGCGTGAAACCCTAGGGAAAGCCATAGGTCCGTACGTGGCTTTAGGTCTTCGAAAAAGGATGTCTCTTCATGTCTCTCCGTTGCTCTTCATGTTTGGGACGAGTTGGGGGGGGTCTATTTATAAGAATAGGACCCATATCCAAAGTTCCAAAGTGATTAGGTTGTTTTTCGGCCACGTTTACGGTCCGACGGGACTCTATATGGTTTGTAACACGGGCTGTATTTCCAAATTAGCAACATGTACAGTCCAGCGCTGGACTCTATACGGTCCGACTGGACCGTAATACATATACAGTATAGGTAGACCATATAGAATTTGAAGTAATGACCGTAATTACACTTGTAGGTGCCCAAAACGCATCCCAAAGATGTCGAGGCTTGGTGTAGACATCTGATTCATCAAGGAAGCTTTTCTAGAGAGTTTAAGACACTCTCTCAACAAACTCCACCTTGTTTTCAACTCAAAAAATGATGGAAGTAGAAAAGCACTTGCAATCTTCTCCAATATCAGAAACTGGTTAAGAATACCATCTCCTTCACACGCCCTGCATGGGCAAAGCTCAGGTAGAAAGAAGATAAGCTAATTTTGAGCAAAATAAAGAAGATTGGTACGTCTGAGAATCCAACCGACATGATGATGAAGACTCTTCCGTTAGCTAATTTTGAGCAAAGCTCAAACTTAGCTAACAGAAGAGTCTTCATCATCATGTCAGCTGGATTCTCAGACGTACCAATCTTCTTTATTTGAATCTTGCCTTCCATTGTGACTTAAGTGGTACTTGACATCAATGTAATTCGTTCTCTCGTGGAACATTTGATTTTTGTTGAGATGTATAACACTTTGACTGTCACAATGAACAAGAACTTGTTCTTGAACCATGCCCAACTGATTCATCAAGCCCTTGAGCCATAAAGCCTCATTCACGGCTTCCGTTGCCACCATGTACTCTACTTCAATAGCAGATGAAGCAATAATACTTTGTAGAGTGGCTTTCCAACTAACATCAATAGGTCCCACTGTGAACATGTAACCTGTGAGAGATCTCCTCTTGTCGAGGTCACCTGCATCATTTGAGTCCTTTTGAATCTCCATGCCAAGAATCTTCTTAGCGTCACCTAGGTCTTTCATATCAGATTCTCCACCTAGAAGAGCTTTCACCTTGTCACTCTCAGATGTGTCTAGAAGTCATCAACATGTCATCAACATATAGCAGTAGGTAAACAAAGGAATTGTCATCCAACTCTTTGTAGTAGACACAAGCGTAATAGCTACTCCTGGAAAATCCATTGTGCACCATGAAAGAGTCAAATCTCCTATACCATTGTCTAGGAGATTGCTTCAGCCCATCGTGTGACCTCTTGAGCAAGCACACATGGTTCTCTTTGTCTTCAAAACCCTCTGGATGTTGCATGTAGATCTTTTCTTCTAGTTTACCATGCAGAAGAGTTGTTTCATCATCGCCCAGCTCGAAGTGAAGGCGATTACATCGAACTTCTGGTGAAGGCTGTAGAGAATATCAAGCCCCTCTGCGAAGTAGAAAAAGTCAAAATAGCAGGTACGACTTATGATGTCCCCTCGATTGTAGGCAGGGATCGTCAACAAAGCTTAGCTATTCGTTGGATCCTGGAAGGAGCGGAGGAAGGACGTATAAGCAAGAGTACCAGCTTAGAGAAATCTTCATTTGAGGAGATAGTAGATGCTTACCGGCAAAGGGGAATTGCACATATGAAAAGGAAGAATCTTCATAGATCTACCTTCGACATCGGCGGCTGGTTCTTCTGATATGCTTGCATCTCCCTTTGCTGATAACCATAAGTGGTGTATTGTTTCTGGGGCGCCTGTCCACATGGCAGGCGACATCCACTTATTTTCTGCTCTATCTAAAACTTTGCATATTCCATCGGTCACAGTTGCTAATGGCTCAAAAACGCCTGTCCATGGCATTGGCACAGTTCTGCTATCTCGCAAGATGAATCTTCACTCTGTTTTATATATACCTCAGTTTCCTGTTAATTTATTATATGTCAGTAAAAATGTCAAACAACTTCAGTGCTCTATTAAATTTGATCCCTCTGGTTGTATTTTGAAGGATCTCCGCACAAAGACGAGGATTGATTCGGGCCATGAAGGACCAGATGGACTTTACTACTTGGATGGACCACCTGCGGCGTCAGCTCTCTTATCTACAACTATCTCAGGACTTCAGTGACACTTCCGGCTGGGTCATCCGTCTGCTGCGAAGATGAAGCTTTTATTTCCCGCTTTAGCTGAAAATAAATTCTCTTGTGAAACCTGCGTTTTGAGTAAAAAAACGAGGTCTGTTTTTCCTGCTAAGCATGATCTTAGGTCTAAAGATATGTTTGATATTGTTCATTCTGACATTTGGGGTCCATGCAGTGTCCCGAGTCAAACTGGTGTTAAGTATTTTTTGACATTTATTGATGATTATTCCCGTGCTATGTGGCTTTTCTTGCTCAAAGACCGAAGTATTGTATTGGACAATATCCACATTTTCTTTTCGGAAATAAAAACCCAATTCAGTAAAACCATAAAAATCCTCCGTACTGACATTGCCCTAGAGTTTATGCAGAAGTCTGTCACCTCTTTTTGTTCTGATCATGGCACCATACACCAAACAACTTGCCCTTATACTCAGCAAAACGGTGTTGCTGAACTCAAAAATCACCATCTCTTAGAGGTTGCTCACACTCTTCTTATCCATTACAAAGTTCCTCACCGTTTCTGGCCTGAGGCTGTCACTACGACATGTTTTCTTAGAAACCGCATGCCCTCTTCTGATCTACAAAATCGCATCCCTTACTCTATTTTGTTTCCTGATGCACCTCTGTTTTCTATACCACCTCGCATTTTTGGGTGTACCTGTTTTGTTAAGAATTTGCGCCCAGGAATGTCGAAACTTGACCCTCGGTCTACTAATTGCATTTTTTTGGGATATTCCAGAACTCAAAACGCTATCGCTGCTTTGATCCGATACTCCGACAGTGGTTTGTCAGTGCGGATGTAGTATTTTTTGAGCATATGCCCTTCTTTTCTGAGGATGGAGCAAGCCTATCTCATGATGTGTTGGCACAAACACCTCTACCGAACATTGTTGAAGATCTGTCTGTCTCTGACCAGCCTGAAGAACGTCCGCTGAAAGTATACAAACGCCGACCGAAGACAAGCACTCCTTCCATGGCCCCTCAACCAATTCCTGCGTCTGCGGATGATCAAATAAACACTGAGGTAACTTCTGACTTGCACCTTCCTATCAGCTTACGGAAAGGTGTTCGCTCCTATACTAAACATCCTATCAATCATTTCTGCACATCTGACAATCTGCATAACAACTTTGCATGTTCCAAAAAATATTACAGAGGCTCTTACTATTCCATCTTGGAAGAAGGCAATGGACCAGGAAATGCAGGCTCTGTGTGATCGCAAGACATGGGAGCTTGTGGATCACCCTTCTTCTTGCCCTACAGTGGGCTGTTGTTGGATCTTTACTATTAAATATCAACCTGATGGGACTATTGAACGTCTCAAAGCCCATTTTGTTGCAAAGGGCTACACACAGACATATGGTGTCGATTATTTTGAGACCTTCTCTCCTGTTTCACGATTAAACTATGTTCGCATTCTGATTTTTGTTGCTGTAAACAAAGACTGGCCTCTCTTTCAGCTTGATGCGAAAAATGCATTTCTTTACGGAGATTTACAGGAAGAAGTTTACATAGAGCAACCACCTGGGTTTGTTACTCAGGGGGAGTTTGCCTCCAAAGTATGCAACCTGAACAAGGCAATCTATGGTCTCAAACAAAGCCCGCGAGCCTGGTTTGACAAGCTCAGTCAGATATTAGTCACCTTTGGCTTTCGTCGTTCTAATTCTGATCATTCAGTCTTTATTCACAAGATAGTGGTTGGACTTGTCATTCTGATTGTTTATGTGGATGATATTATCTTATCTGGCAGTGATACTGTGGGCATACAGGAAACTAAAACTTACTTAGAAAAGCACTTTATCACTAAAGATCTCGGAAAACTTCGATATTTCTTAGGCATTGAAGTCTCCAGATCATCTGCAGGATTGTGTCTATCTCAGAGAAAATATGTGCTTGATCTGCTGCAGGAAACTGGCATGCTAGGCTGCAAACCGGCTAACACTCCACTTGACCCAAACATGGACTGGGATGATGCAAACTCTCCTCCCTATGCTGATCATCACCAGTTCAGGAGGCTGGTAGGCAAACTTATTTATTTGACTGTCACACGAGCTGATCTTACTGCTGCTGTTGGATTCATCAGTCGGTATCTTGACAAACCCCGACAATGTCATTGGGATCAATGTTCAAAATTTCATCGAAATTAAAGAAATTTCGCTAATTATTTCGATGCCGCCAATGATCGGACATAGAAATGGCCTTACATGTCTGTACATAGGGAATTTTGCCAGAAAAAAATTATATTTCGACAATTATTTTGAATTTTGACAAAATTAGGTAAATTTCGATGAAAAAAGGCCCATTTCGTCAGCGCATTTCAACGAAATTTCAAGAAACACATCTATTATTTCGAGAAATGGGGTACAATGTCTGCAGATTTTACTATGTGATCCCTTGGGCTTGTTAGGGGCAATCTAAGTTATGTTTCTTCTCTTCTTAGCCTAATTCTACCTCTGTCTCCTATTTCTCGCACTTCTATAAATATCTACAAGGGAAATATTTAAAAATCTGTGTGGGAGTGATATCTATGACTATGATGACCCGCTAACTTTCATTTTTGAGGTCACATGATTTATGTTATAGTGCGCAATTTTAGCATGACTATCAAGATATTTTCTATGTATGCCATTATCAATCACAACTCCAACTACATGGTTGCCTCCTATAGGCTCTCGCTACAAAAACACATGACCAAGAACAAAGCTTAAGTTAATCCATTAGTATGCATATTATCAGTTGAAAGCATATGTAGAATAACAGTGAGACACATCTATGCTTGTATAAAACAAAATAAATAGGAGCCAATATGTTGATAGGTATAATCAACAAGGAGGATGACAACCATCATGGTTCAACTAGATGCATAAACCATAGTTGTCTCATGCTTCGTCAATACTCACATACCACTGCAACATTGTTTCTGTGGTATAATCAACAAGGAGGATGACAACCATCATGGTTCAACTAGATGCATAAACCATAGTTGTCTCATGCTTCGTCAATACTCACATACCACTGCAACATTGTTTCTGTACTACGTCCTGTCATCCTACTGAGAGGTCCTACCATCCTAGATCCTGCTATGTTTTCATAAATTTGTGTCTTTAAGTCTATATATTGTGCTTGCAAACTATGATGACTTAATTCATTCATTTTGCCATTCAATTGACCTCAAAATCTCCATCGAAATGCCCATCGAAATTGTTCAACTTCCTTCACTCACACATGAGGAGCCCCACCCCCTCACATATCCAATATGAAATATTATTGCATATTTGAGTAGATCTACACTGGTAGATTGTTCTGGTAAAATTTTGCTAAATAATTCGATGATTTGGTCGTCGAAACGCGGGGAATGCATTTATCAAAATTTCCGTCGAAATTTCTGTTTTTGTGGCTACCGAAACAGCGTCGAAATCGGACATTTTCTTCCTTGATTGGGATGTTATATACCATATTCTGAGATATCTTATGGAAAGGCTTGATGTATAAGAAGCATGGCCACTGCAACCTGTCTGGTCTCTCAGACTCGGACTATGCAGGAAGTCGTTCTGATCGAAAGTCAACATCAGGCTACTGTACATTTGTGGGTGGAAATCTTGTCACTTGGCGAAGCAAAAAGCAGACTGATGTCGCCAGATCCAGTGTAGAGGCGGAATATCGAGCGATGGCTCATACTGCTTGCGAACTGCTGTGGGTTCATAGTCTCCTTCAGGAGTTTAATATATTTTATTCCAGCCCTATTCCGATGTTTTGTGACAATAAAGCCTCCATTTTTATTGTGAGCAACCCCACCTTTCATGAGAGGACGAAACATATTGAGGTCGATTGTCACTTTATTCGAGAAGCAGTTCTCTCTGGCCGGATTTGCACTCCATATCTCAGTACAGGCATGCAAGTTGCAGATATTTTCACAAAGATACTTCCCAAAGCTCGGTTTCAAACTCTAGTTGACAAGCTGGGCATGTTCGACATCTACACTCCAGCTTGAAGGGGAGTATAGAGATATGTTTGTGTTCTGTTATGTTTTGTTGAGTGTCATGTGCATAGCATGTGCCTCACTTATGATGTTCTCTTCTGTAGTTTAGTCCCATATTGCTCACCTCTGCTTTAGTCTCTATTCTCTTCTATTATATAAGAGATTGCATTGTACGTTGTTTTATTCACTCAATAAACAAGCCTCAGTTTCTCTATAATATATATAAGAAGAATACATTACACGTTTACAAATAGACCCCTGACAAAAAAAAGTAGATCCCTAACCTTTTAACATATAAGACCATGTCATTTACAATTAAGTCCCTATACATTCAACACTCCCCTCAAGCTGGAGCATACATATCATATGTGCCCGGCTCGGTACATAAGAAGTGAATCCGGCAACCATTCAGGGATTTCGTGAATAGATCAGCTAATTGGTCTTCAGACCTGACAGGTGAAAATTGAATCAACCTCTCCATCGATCTTCTCTATCAGTAAATGGCAATTAACCTCAATGTGTTTAGTTCTTTTATGGAAAATTGGATTTTGAGCAATGTGGACAGCAGCTTGGTTATCAAATTTCAGATCTATAGAAGCATCTTGGAAAAATCCAAGTTCCTCTAATAAATGTCGAATTCATAGCAACTCACATGTTCCTAAGGCCATAGTTCCTATATTCAAACTCTGCACTTGATTTGGCTACAATTGTATGCTTCTTGCTCCTTCATGATACTAGATTTTCTCCCACAAATACACAATAGCCAAAAATAGATCTTCTATCAACGCTACATCCTACCCAATCAACATCAGAAAAACCCTTGCACTTTCAGGTGACCATGATTTTGTTATAAAATTCCGCTTCCAGGGGACTTTTACAAATACCTCAAAATGCGCATCACAACCTCTAAGTGACATGTACATGGATTCTCCATAAACTAGTTCAAAACAATAGTAGCAAATGCAACGTGGCATCTAGTGACTGTCAAATAATTCAGCTTTCCTACAAGCCCTCTATATCTCAAGGATCATAAAAAAACTCCCTCTGCTCCATGGACAATTTGACTTTAGGGTCCATTGGAGTGTCACTGGTTCTAGTCCCAAGCATCCCTGTCTCTGTGAGCAAGTCAAGGACATACATCCATTGTGAAATTACTATCCTAGATTTAGACAAGGCAACTTCAATTCCAAGATAATCTTTAAGATTTTCTAGATCCTTTGTATGAAATTCTCCATACAGAAAAGCCTTCAATTGTGCAATGCCCTGACTGTCATCACCAATAACTACAATGTCGTCAACATATAGCACAAGAAATATGCATCCCTAACTTTGTCGCCTATAGAAAATAGAATGATCCATAGTACATCTCTGGAGCCCAAACACAGTAAGAGAATTGCTGAGTCTTACCAAACCAAGCACGAGGTGATTGTTTCAAACCATACAGAGAGTTGTGTCGACGACACACTAGATCACACTCCCTCTGAGCAACAGATCTTGGATGGTTGCTTCATATAAATTTCCTCATCCAAGTCACCGTGCAAGAATGCATTCTTGATATCAAATTGATGTAGAGTCCATGAATGTATGGCAGCACGAGACAAGAAGATACGGATAGATGCCATCTTCGCAACATTAGAGAAGGTCTCTAAATAACCCTCACCATACACCTGAGTGCATCCCTTGGCTACTAACCATGCATTAAGCCGATCAACTAATCCATCTGCACCAACTTTTATAGTGAAAACCCAACGACGTCCAACCACAAACTTACCCGATGGACGTTGAACAAGAGACCATGTATGGTTCTGGACTAGTGTTGAATCTCTTCTTCGATAGCATGACACCAGCCTAGGTGATCAAGGCAATGACAAGAGAGAAGGGTATGGAGACAGAGGACTTGGAGGATAAAAAGGCATGAAATAAGGGTGATACATCGAAACAAAATTAGAAATGGGATGAAGAGTGTAAGACCGAGTGCCTTTCCTCAAAGCAATAGGACGGTTATCAATACTTTTACCTACTCGACTTTTAGACAAGGGAGCAACTGGAGGAGTTGACTGGTAGGAGTCTTTGTACCATCTGTACATGTACTTAGACAACGAGTATACACCTGTGTGATAGGAGGTCTAGTAGATATGGACAGTACACTATCATGAGGACATTATTACATGGACAAGTGGGAATAGATTCAACAAAAATTGGAAGAGGCAAGAGCTCTTCCACAACTACTAGTGACATTGACGAACAATCATCAAAGAATAATGTTTCTTAAAAAAAGGTGACCATCCGAGACAAAAAAAGCGATGTAAGGTAGGACTTGTACCCCTTAGGAACTCGAGAATAACCTAAGGAAAACACACTTGGTGGACTTTGGACTCAACTTGTCCTTTCCAGGACCCAGGCAATGAACAAAACATACACATCCGAACCCCTTTGGTGGGGCATGGTAGAATGGCTATATAGGATGAAGAATCTGAACCAGTATACAATTTTGGATTATAGATGATGGCATACGATTTATGAGGTAAGTGGCGGTGAGAACTGCATCATCCCCAGAATTCTCCTGGGACATGCATGTGAAGAAGGGTACATGTTGGTCTCCACAAATGTGTCAAATCTTTCTTTCAGCCACTTCGTTCTGTTGTGGTGTGTGGGCAAAATGATTAGTTGATGATGCCATGGGTGGAGGTGAAATGGGTGAAATCATGGCTGAAGTATTCTCTGGCATTATCAGAATGGAGAGTACATACTTTGTTCTTAAATTGGGCTTCCACTTCCGCACAAAAAGATTTAAAGATGCACAAAAGTTCAGATCTTTCTTTCATCAAATAAAGCTATGTAGCACGTGAATAATCATCAAGGGAGATAATAAAATACTTATAACCAAGCTTAGAGGTTACACGACTCGGACCCCATACAGTAATCACTGTAGCAGTGCAAAAACTGAAAGGAAATGAAGGAGGAAGACTGTCTATCGTGCACCTCTCTTTCTTGTAGAAGAGTTTGACAGCTCTCCTGAACCCTAAGGCTCTAATACCATGTTACTAGCAATGTGGGAGTAGGAGACGACCTGAAACCTTACAGTCACGTATCATATATATAAGAAGAATACAATACACATTTACGAATAGATCCCTGACCTTAACATATAAGAACCTATCATTTACATATAAATCCCTATACATTAACAACAATGTATAACAGCTTCCATCTCATACTTTAATATTTCATATAAACCCCACCTAATCTTAGAAAACATCAGATTTTAGGGGAAATTCCCAATAACCACAAGGAATGCTCGAATTTGGTGATGAGCTCGTCCAAGTTGAGAATGAATTATCATAGTGCAGGTGTACTTGGGATTAATTTGCATTATACTTACAATCCCAAGGCTTAAAGAAGGAACCCTCATATGGCCCCAAGGAACCGTGTTTTTGAGGTAAGCTGGCTCACACCCCTTAAGCTAAATATCATTGCAATAGTGCTATGACAATAAGTACCATTATAAGAAAGAGTTGATCCAACTTGTCTCAAATATATGAACATCCTCAAACTCCTTGGGAAACTACATGTTTGTGTTACAACAGTAAATTTGGCGCCGGATTTGTATCCTACGTTTTCAGATATCATGGTGTCCAGTTTCTGTCTCTATGCTTCCTAGAATTGGTTTCAAGATTAACATTTTAAGTATATTTTGTTACTAATGTTTGTGATTTATTTATATTGGAAACTACATTGCAAAATGCAAAATTCAAATGATTGTGAATCTTATTAAAATTACATGTAGTTGTTCCAAACAAATTCTCATCATTTAATTGATATGTTTAGCATTTATTATGAGCTGTTGGATGTCATATTTTTTAACATGATTATGTGTTAATAGCTTTGACAATTTCATACATGTTTATTTCATCTAGCTCTATGTTTTACTCATGCTAGAAGTCACTTTGGTGAGTGTTTAGTATGCTTTCTTCCTTTAAGGGGCCACAAAATGTTAAAGATTGTGTTGTTCATATTTATACATATATTAGTATATTTCTATGATTACATTTTAATGAGTATAAACCAATGTTATCAGGGCTGGACCAATCATCGAACCTGTAAGGCTACTTGTTCATGGTTGAATGGTCCAACCATAACCAGTGACGTCAGCAATGAAGTCCTATATAAATTTATATGCGACAAATATATACAAGATATGAAGATACAAAAAATATTAACTAGTAGGTCTTGAGATAAATAAGGAATATGCATAGATGGTAAAAAGATAATTAGGGAGCAAGCGGTATAAACACGCATAACACATTGTTTATAATCCATTAGTTATGATAAGTTCCCAAACTATAGTTGCACTAAAGCGAACAATCCATGTATAGAAAGCCCCTACCGTTGCATATTATATGCTTTGCTCAATGGAAAATGTACAAAGGAAGAAGCAACTAGTATACATGGATTATGGTTGACATTTAACAGTGTCATAATTTGACAAAATGGCACATTTAAAGTACGATGCCAAGGGATCCATAAGAGATATGAGAAATCAAAACAAGGTAATGAAGCCAGTTTTCCTTACCTCAAGGCCTTTATTCCCATATCCATAAGAAAAGAACGAGTGTCCTCATCTCCACTGCAACTCTTATCCAATTCTTTCTTGTAATACAAAATCTCATCTCGCACATGACCAGCACCCTTACACCTGTTAATTATATGAATAAATAAACGAATGGGAAAGCTTATAGTAAACAATGGTTAGATTGTTAATATTGAGATTGAAATCAGTGCAACAAGGCAAACATTGTTTTTATGTTAGGTACATACAGGGTCTACAAAGAATGGTGAAACTGCAAGAGAACACATGCAGCAAATAAATGATCATATATACTAGATCTAAGGTACAATCAAGCTGATCCAAGACATTGCTTAAGACCAAGAGGAGCATACTAATAAATTAATATGTAACAAATTCAGCAGGCTACGGGACACTCACAAACTTATAACAAGCTTATAACTTGAAAACTTAAACTTAAATTTAGAACCTTAAGAACCAGATACTTCAAATATATCACAAATAACTAATGTGAAAAAACTTATAACTAGAAGAGAAAATTGATACATTTTGATTCATACAACAACTAGAATCATATCACTGGATTTACCTTGTCTTGCAAGAGAATACCACTAGTCCATAATATAAGAATGGAGACAACGACAACCCGTTCAATAATTGCTTAGGAAAAATACTTTATGAGCTTAGATTACCTACTTATCAGTGGTCCTAATTCTTCATCGCTCTCTTCTGCAATCAATTCGACTTGAAGGCTGATAATTGATGAGCACAGTGTTTCAAGAAATGGTTCATGTGGCCGCATATGCAGTTCGGACTCTTGACCGAACCGCATATGGGAAATTGGTGCCTAAAACGGACCATAGCCGCATATAAGGCCGATTAATCCCTGATTTTTGAATGGACAAACTGCTAATCTGGCAATTTTTTAACGTCACCCCCTATTCTTTGTGTAACTAGAACCACCACTTACATCCAGCCTACCTTCTGCTTCCATTTCCTCTTTTTCTACATTACATTCATCTATGGTAGTTATACATTTAGCTCATTATTGCATATTTGTATATATTTAAGTTGTGTTTGATTGCATCTAAATATGTAATTCTACAAATTAAATATGTAATTTGTATCTTTATATAGACATAATAATTAAAAGATAAAAAAATCCAAAACTTCATATACTTCCGCGTATACTCCTGCATACCGCATATACTCTATTCAGTGACCTCTATGAGCGTATGCATGAGCATGTCTAATATTTCTTCCATTCAACTATTTTACCAGACCTTTAAAATCAGAAATAAAGTAGTCACTGCTGAAGCATAGAACTACTTTGTTTGTCTAGACAATTTCCTTAAATTATCTCCTACTGGTTTACAGACTACAGGTCTGTAACTAGTTCAAGAGAAACCATTTCTGAAGTTCTAGAGAATTCATTCTACATATCATTGTTATTATCTGGTTTTAAATTTGCCACAAATGTATCGGCATAGCCAAGTATGCACACATTATCACAAAAAGATCCTATGGCCCATGTGTCCCTGATAAAGGAAAAAAATCATCCTGCTAAAGCAACATACTGAGCAATAAGAATAGGGTACATTTCTCGGGAATAAGAATAGGGCACGTTTCTGGGAAGATTGATGGTTAGAGAAGCAAGTTGAAAAGATGATGATCGCTAAGTCCTCACTTCGCATGTCTTCCAAATTTGAAGGGGCAGGGGAAACTATTGAACAAATTGGAAATTTGGAATCCAATTGTGCAGATTGAAGAAAGTAAGAAATTAAATATAGTGCAGACTTCGAAGATGACATACCATGGAGAGAAGAAGATAATAGTGGCTTCTGTAGCTTCCTTTAAGAGTTTGCTCAGCCACATGAATACATATATATATGGCAGAGTGAAAAGTTCAGAATTCCAACTCCCTTCAAGAGTCAAAATGTTCTAATGGAAGACGACCAAAGATGGTTGGCAACTATGGAAAATTTGGGCTTCTTTTGGGTTAACTAGCCAAAATAGCACAACCAAAATCTGTGTTGAATCAAATGAGAGTATTGGTCAATTATTGGAAAGTGAGGTGTTGCCGTAGTCATCTAGGGTCAGGTAGAAGGTAGGACTGCACCCACCTTAAAGGGAAAAGATTGACAACACAAAAAGCAATCTCAAAGTGACAGACTGAAGAACAACACGAGGACCATAACTCTTCCCTAAGAATTACTTGAAAATAAAGGAATAACAGAACATTTGTGGGATCCTACTTGTGTAAGACAACTCAAGACACCATTCAACTCAATGTTTAATTACACCTTAAGGGTGGGTATTTATAACTATTGACTCAAAATACAAATGATTGGATTTTTTTCACAGAATCGCCAACCTATTCATAAGACTTAAATTATCTACTGATACTTGAAAGTTGGCATGAAAGAGGGATTAGATGTGCAGCTTGTCCTACATCAGCCACCCCCTCCCGCACAGATTGACAAGCCTCTGGCGAGGTTTTGGTGTCGTCAGGATTACAATGCTGAACTGTTGTACCCATAGTTTAAAATTTCAACGAAATTGTCAAAATTTCCACAATTATTTCCATCCCAATGGCCATCGAACATCGAAATGCACTGTCGAAACGCAGTCTATCGAAAGTTTTGTTTCTTTTTAATGTACTAGGGACTGCCTAGAGCATTTTTTACACAGTTTTGCGTCTTTAAGTCTATACATTGTGCTTGCAAACTATAATGACTAAATTCATTGATTTCACCATTGAAAATTGACATCAAAATTCTCCATCGAAATCCCCATCGAAACAGTTCAGAGTCTTTCACTCACACATGAGGAGACCCCCACCCCCACATATCCAATATGAAATATTATTGCATATTTGAGTAGATCTACACTAGTAGATAATTCTGGTAACATTTCATAAAATAATTCGTTCATTTTTCCATCGAAACGCTAGGAACGCATTTGTCAAAAATTCCATCAAAATTTCGGTAAGTTTTTGTTTCTGTGGCCAGCGAAACGGCATCGAAATCGGGCATTTTCTTCCTTGGTTGTACCATACCCATAATCATCGTCAGGCTCATTGGCAGGGAGAAAAGCCTCATGATTTATATATGTTAGAAAGTATTATTAGCCTATTTAGGTAAAAGGATAATTAGTTAAGCCTTGTGTCAGCCCATATAGCCTGCCTTGAGTCCCAACTTTGTAATGTCTCCACCCTTTCTCCTATATATAGGACAGGGGTGTGCCTTCTAATATAAAAACAAGTGAATTTTCCCCTCACACCCTTCAACAATATCATTTCCTTTTGCATCAGTTGTGACAACCACACCTAACTTGGACCTTGCATGCCATTTGGGTTGGCATTTTCGCCATGTGTGCATTCCAGCTAGATCATCACAAGGGCGATGCATAACGTTTGGATTTGGTAGTTGAGTTTTGAAAACAATAGACAACATGTAAATAACCATATAAGACAAAATGAAAAAAAAAACAATTATCACCGCGGTCATCATCACTTAAGTCTCTATCCCAACCATTTTGGGATAGGCTACACGGATCCTTTTCATTCAGCTCTCTTTTGGGTCATATCCTTAATGAGATGTAGGCATGTACTGATTCCAGATCTCTTCTTAACAACCCTCTCCAAGTTCATTTTGTTCTAACTCTTCCTCTTTTATCCCTTTCTAACTCAATAATGACTCAAAAGTGATCAATGAGTCGATCTTCAGTGGACATGTTTAAATCTTCTAAGGCGGTCCTTATTAATATATATGCTTTATGATTTATGTTTTGCTTATGCTTTAGACTTGTCTTTGTCTTTAGCTTTTTTGTTGTCCCATATTGCGTGCTTCTATTTCTCACTTACTCTCTTATCCTATAAACGAGTGTCTTGTATCTGTTTTAGACACATCAAATAAAGATTTTTCTTATTCTATATGGTATCAGACATGTTTGGTCCTCCTTAACCCTAATGCTTCCCAAATTTCCTCTCTAAGCTGTCGCCCCCTCCCTCCCTACACTTTTACACCGTCTACAACCCCCCCTCTTCCTTTCCGGACGCCAACCCTCCAGCACCTGCCGCCCCCATCTTCCCATGCCCATGTCCTCCCCGCCGCTGCACCCATCCCCTCCTAGCCACCATCCATCTCCCCTCTACTCTCGCCGCTACAACCAACCCAATCGACTAATCCACCCCCAACCAATCGATTCGCCAACCAAATGACCCCCCCCAATTGATCGATCCACCCCCCCAGTCGACACCCCCAATCGGCCGTCCAACCCCCCCAGTCGACACCCCTAATCGACCATCCAACCCCACCCTCAATCGACAACCCAACTGACCAACCCTCTGTTACAACAACCCCCTTCTCGCTGTTGTTCCCCTTCCTACCAATCGTCGACTACCCCATCACCACAACTTCAACAACCACCCACACGCCTTCCGCACACCATCTATTCATCTTGCCTTCTTCAATCCATCCAAAAATAGCACGTTGACGACCTAAAAGTACCATCTTTTTTTCTGCCTACGCCACATGGTGGAGTAAATCTCACACCATGGCGGCATAGGTTTTTCTTTCTCTCTATTGCCCCTATGTGGATCCTTAGATCTGTTGATCTTGATCCGCTACCGCTCTCTACTACCCCTATGCGGGTTTCTCAAAGCTGCTAATCCAGATCTGCTGCCCCCTAGGAAGCATGGATACTCCAAAATAGGTGTCGTACCTGTATCCGATACGTATCGGATACCAATACTCCATGGATACACCTAAATACGTATCGGATACCTCTCCAGCCGTATCCCCTTTTTTTCTGTTTTTTTTGCCTGGATACGTTTTGGATACAGCCCGGCCCATTTAAGCCTTTTTTCATTTTTAAGACCTTTTAAAGGATTGACCTGCGTTTTTACTGATTCTCTGTGCAAATCAGTAAAACGACTCCTTTGGCTTGTGTGATACATTTTGAAGCTTGGTGTTGCTTCAGTCGACGTCATATTTCTATTGTTGTGCGGCTTGTGCCTCATCTTCTCCAATGGGCTATTAGTGGTTAACTTACAGCCTTTGTGCCTCATCTTCTCCAACGGGATTCAATTTTCTATTGGTGGTTACAGCCTCTAGCCTCTGAATTTCTACCTTAAACTCTTTTCGGAATTCTATTTTGGCATTGTCTTTGATCATCCCTTTTGAACGTAAGCCTCTCTAGCTTTCTCTAATTTTGTGGTTTAGTAGTTCTGATTTTCTCACCGTGTCTTGCTGTTAATATACCTACTTGTCTATAATTGCCTCTGTTGTTTCATTTTTCAGTTCTTTTTTTTTATTTTGGAATTTGGATATACTTCTTGTATACATAAATATTTAATTACTTCTTATAGACAAAACAAGATGGTTTGGTGTCGCAGATGACATGACACACTTAACAACACAAAATTAAATGATATATGTAATGTGAATGGTTTAGAATATGATTTATGACGTCTTTTTGTAACTTCTATCTGACATTAATATGAATGAAAGACCCCTTTTTATATCATTGTTCGATACCATGGAATTAGTTTCCATTTTCTTTAGATATATTGTGATTTATCAATGAAATTTGACTGCCTTCATCTATTTTTCAAATAAATATACTATTTATTTTTGAAAATATTTAAATAAATATTTAAGAAATTGTTGTATCCATGTCGTACCTGTATCCTATATTTTCAAAAATTGTCGTATCCCCGTACCCGTATCCGAAACGTATATGTATCTGTGCTTCCTAGGCTGCCCCCCATGTGGGTTTCTCAGATCTACTGATGCAGACCTGCAACTACTGTTGTTGCTTCTTCGTACACACAATCGTTCCGCTTCCTATGGTGACTACAGATCCTCCTCGGTCTTTGTGTGTTACGATCGTAAAGCTTGACGGATCAAACTATCATCTTTGGTCGGTGTCGTCTGACTCTGAACTCTATGTCAAAGCCTAAGGGCGCTATTCATGTTTGTATTGTTGCTAAAGTCCCTCCTAATGACTCGGCTGATGAAAAAACCAAACAAGCCTACACTCGATGGTCCAAAGATGATTCTAGAATAATGACATGGATGGTGAACAATGCCAAACCAAAGACCAGTCAGTCTCTCAGCCTTTATAATGCCAAAGTCATGTGGGATCAACTATCCCATGTATACTCTCACCAACAGAACCCGAAGAATGTCTTCGATATCTTCAAGAATTTGATGAAGGAGTATTTGACTGATGGATCTGTCGAAGACTACTAGAACCAGTGCTTGGCACTTTGGGATGAATACAAGTATATCGTTCTCTATCCTAACTTCAAAGAAGTTCAGCAGCAACGCAATGAACTTTCGTTGGCTCAGTTCTTGGCTAGACTTCCTTATTCCTTCTTTGGTGTTGTGGACTAAATCTTATCCAGTGATCCTTTTGTCGACACTAAGGGATGTTCTCAAACGCGTTCAATGCCTTCCTTCTATGTCTTCCTATCTGCTACCTCTTTCAAAGCACTCGATCCTTGCGGTCCGCTCCAATGACTCTAGTCAAGGACGAGGACATGGATGCGGTCACAGTTGTGGTGGATGTACTTTTGGTGGTCCTCCTAGATCTAGGCGAGGACAACCTCCTACCTCTAATTGCTTTTGCAACTTCTGTGGGCGCACAAACCACAATGAGGACCGCTGCTTGGACAAACATGGTCCACCTAAATGGGAAAACCAGGTAACCTCTGATGCTTCTGAAGACTCCTCTGTTGCCTCCAGTTCTACCCAACCCATCGTTGAGTGGATCAACTCGGAATTTGAGAAACTCCTTCAGGCATGTTTGTCCTTGTAGCCACCTACTCAAGATGGAGGTCCTTCTGCTTTACTTGCGTCACCAACACCTTATGGTAAAAATAAATGGGTTATTGACTCGGGTGCTTTTACTAATATCTCTGGCAGATTTGAGTTGTTCTCTACTTTATCTAAAACAACTAAAGTTCCACTAGTTACAGTGACAAATGGAAGTCAATCATCAATGCATGTTATTAACATTATATCTCGCTCCCATAATTTGCCGCTTAAATATGTGCTATATGTTCCAAGATTTCCTCTTAATATTTTATCAGTCAGTAAAATTGTTAAGAGTCTTCAATGCACAATCACTTTTAATCCCGAGGGTTGTGTGTTTTAGGATATCTACACGATTGGTTTGGGCCATGAGGGACGATGGACTTTACTACCTGGATGTGTCGCGATCTATTGTTGCTCTGCTATCTTCTTTAGTAAATGGCCTACAATGACACTACCATCTAGGACATTCTTTTGTTGCTAAATTGCGATGCCTATTTCCTGAAATATCTGATAAACATTTTTTGTGTGAATCATGTCAATTTGATAAATAGACTCGTGTTGTGTTTCACAAGAAAAAAGAGATTATTTCTAAAGATTTGTTTGATATTGTTCATGCTGATAATTGGGGACTTTGTTCTGTTACTAGCCTATCCTAATTTCCCTATTTTATGACTTTTATTGATGACTATTCTTGGGCCACTTGGTTGTTTATCTTAAAGGATTGCAGTAATATTTTAAACAATATAACCACTTTTTTCATTGAGATCCAAGCTCAATTCAATACAACTGTCAAGATCTTTCGAACTGATAATGCCTTAGAATTTATCCAAAATTCAATAAATTTGTTTTGTGCTACTCGGGGTCGCGGTACCATTCATTAAACTTCTTTCTCTTACACACCGCAACAAAATAGTGTGGAAGAGAGGAGGAATCGACATCTTCCTGAAGTAGCATCCACTAATCTTCTTCAATATCACGTTCCTACAAAGTTTTGGCCTGAAGCTGTATCTACAACATGCTACTTAATTAACTGCATGCCTTCTTTTGTGCTCCAAAATCAAGTCCCTTTCTCTCTTTTGTATCCTAATGCGCCTTTGTTTTTTGTACCTCTGCTCATTTTTTACAGCACTTGTTTTGTTAAGAATCTTCGCCCCAGGATATCTAAACATGACCCCCGCTCCACTAAGTCTGTTATACTGGGATATTCAAGAGCTCAAAAAGGATATAGGTGTTATTAACCTGCCAAAAGACAATGGTTTGTTAGTTCAGATGTCGCCTTTTTTGAACACATATCGTACTACTCTAAAAAGGGGTTTGCTTTTATTGAGTGATCAGCTTGATCCCATTCCCCTGCCTCAAGTGGTTGAAAATGATCCCACTAAAGTAACTGAAGTTCTTCCTCCTCTAAAGGTGTACAAAGAGAACACCCAAGGTTACAATCCCCTCCATGGCCCTTCAAAAACCAACGCTTCCTTCGTCAGCAAATCACAACACCTCCCAGGTGACTTCTGACCTACATCTTCCCATTAGTCAAAGGAAAGGTGTATGTTCCCGCACTCAACATCCGGTTAGTAATTTCTTCTCTACAACTAATCTTGATGCTAGTTTTGCATGTTTTATTACTACAATCTTTGTTGTTTCTATATTAAAGACTACTACACAAGCTCTTAAGCATGCTGCAGGAATTCGACTTCGTGTCAACTTCTCCAGGTGTGGAAATGGAAGTTTTTGGAAACTTCGAGGATGTTTCGAGGAAGTTTAGACGCAAACTTCGACAAACTTCGATGCCATTTTTTGAAGAAATTATGTGAATTTTTAGAAAACGTTGATGGAAAACTTCTAATTATGTTATACCTCTATCTTATATATGTGAATTTAAAAAAAGAACACGATTTATGACTCTCTAGCCCTATGTAGGTTAATAATACAATGTGTTGCTTGAAATGGTCAATTGTGCAATACACATATATAGATACAGTTCACCATATGTATTATATACAATATACAATCAAATAGTAGTTACAACACCCTCTCTAGGAATGAGTGGCAACAAAAAACATAGGAGTTGATATTAGAAGTTATGAAGAGGGTTGGAGTGATATTTATGCCTTATATGGCCATTGGGGCACTAGTTGGGATTATGGTTCTGGGTGGTCTTAACTTCGCCCCAACTTCGCCAACTTCCAGGAAACTTCGACAACTTCGGAGAAGTTGAGACGAAAATACACACAAAAAAGTCAACTTCGCCGACATCCATGAAACTTCGCCCCGAAGTTTGGACGAGGTCGAAGTATATGGTATTCGACTTCGCCTATGGTCGAATTTCAAAACTTCGGCGAAACTTCGCCAAACTTCGACGATGTTGTGTTCCATGCTCTTAAGCATCCTGCCCAACGTCAAGCTATAGAAACCGAAATGGATTCTCTTCATGATCGCAAGACTTGGGATCTAGTTGATTGCCATAAACACTTTCCCTACTATTAGTTGTCGTTGGATTCTCACTATCAAATACTAGCGAGATGATTCATTTGAACAGGTGAAGGCCTGTCTAGCAAAAGGTTATATTCAAACCTCTGGGGTGGACTATTTTGAATCTTTTTCCCTTGTTGCCAGACTTAATTATGTACGAGTGCTTATATATGTTGTTGTGAACAATAATTGGCCTCTTTTTCAACTTGACGTAAAATGCCTTCCTATATGGTGACTTGCATGAGGAAGTTTACATGGAGCAACCACCTGGTTTTGTTACTCAAGGGGGGTGTTCCAAAGTCTACAAACTCAAGAAAGCGATTTATGGCCTAAAACAAAGCCACGAGCATGGTTTGATAAATTGATCATGATTCTTTTAAAGTTTCAATTTTGGCACTCACATTCAGATCACTCTGTTTTCATAAAAAAAACAACTCTGGGCTTGTTATTCTTATTGTCTATGTGGATGATATAATTTTGTCTGGTAGTGCACTGATGGTATTTCAGCTACTAAAAGATATCTAGAACAACACTTTATTACAAAAGATCTCGACAAACTCAGGTACTTCTTGGGAATTGGAGTTTCTAGATCTTCATCTGGCATCTGTCTTTCACAACGCAAATTTGTTCTAGATTTTCTGATAGAAACATGCATATGCTTGTTAGTAAACATGTTATCACTCCTCTGGATCCCATACCAATTAGGATGATTAATCTTCACCGCCTTATCCTGATAACCACCAATATAGAAGATTGGTTGGTAAGCTTATTTGTCTTATTGTGACTAGAGTTGATACTGCTGTTGTTGGACTTGTAAGCAGGCATCTAAATAAACCTCGACAATGCCACTGGGATGTTGTCTATCATATACTTAAATATCTGAAAAGTTCTCCAAGGAAAGGATGAATGCATCATAGATATGGGCACTGCAAACTCACTGGATATTTTGATTCTAATTATGTTGGTAGTAGATGTGACAGAATATCTACCTCTGGCTACTACACTTTTGTTGGAGGGAATCTAGTTACATGTTGCCGGTAAGAAGCAAACAATGGTTGCACAATCTAGGGTTGAAGCAAAATAAAGATCTATGGCTCAAACTGCTTGTGAATTAATGTGGGTTCAAGGACTCCTTAAGAAATTTGATATCTCTAATCCCGATCCTATTCCCACACGCTGCGACAATAAAGCTTTCTATTTTTTTATTGCCAACAATCCCACTTTTCATGAGCACACCAAGCATATAGAGGTACATCACCACTTTGTTTGAGAATTTGTTCTCTCTGGTCACATCTGCACTCCTCAACTCCGAACACAAGATCAGATTGCAAACATCTTTAACAAAATACTTCCCAAGACTCGCATTGCAACACTGGTGGACACATTGGGCATGTTTGACATCTATACTCCAGCTTGAGGGGGAGTATTAATATATATGATTTATGCTTTATGCTTTGTTCATGCTTTAGACTTGTCTTTGTCTTTAGCTTTTCTTTTATCCCATATTGCATGCTTCTATTTCTCACTTACTCTGCTATCCTATAAAAGAGAGTGTCTTGTACTTGTTTCAGACACATCAAATGAAGACATTTCTTATTCTATAGTCCTCACATAGTTTCTCCTAAATACAAGCGACTCTCACTTTATTTCTTAGAAAGTCATTTTTACATGATCTTTCTTGGTCTTTCGACACATCCATGCTTAGCCTAGGAAGCACGAATACTCCAAAATAGGTGTCGTACCCTTACCGGATATGTATTGGATACTAGTACTCCTTGGATATGCTTGGATATTTCTCCAAACGAATCCAATATTTTTCACTTTTTGAAGAGTTTATACTTGATGGATACATCTTGGATACTTTGTGGATACATCCCGTCCCATTCATGGATACATCTTGGATACTTCATGGACAAATAAATCTGCCTTAATTTGTCAGTATCTCCCTGCTGTTACGACTTACGATAAGTTCTATATTTATTACTTTGGCTCTCAACTAAAAGCTGTGGAGTTTTGGGTACCGAAAAAATCATTGTGTATGGTAATTATGGATTTAGAAAATATTTTACAAGAAACCAAAATGACATTCTACAAAACTATTGTTAGTTTCTTATTGAAAGCAACTTATCGTTACTTCTTGACAGTAACCTACTTCTCGTCACTTACTATTAGTTCCACATTCTTGAGATTATTCTGGTAACGAAATTGTTAGAACTAAGTTTGTATAGAACTCTTTGGCGTACAGATTATATTTAGAAGTACAAACTACAATGTAATCAGATTTGATGTTAATTATAAAACTATAGATAGACGGTTCTATAGACTTAGTTGTTATTAAGATAGTAACATGGAATTTATATCTATCTTAGAATGAAACTAGATGGTCATGATTTGCATTTTCATGTATAAAAATAGGTGTACATATCTTTTAAATTATCTTTTTGTTGTATCCACTGCAAGATATGTATCCTAAATTTTCAAAAATAACCCTATCTTGTATTTGTTTACATATGGCCTAGGAAGCACGGATACGGATACGTATCAGATACGGGTACGGGTACGGGGATACGGAAATTTTCAAAAATATAGGATACGAGTACGTCATGGATACGAAATTTTTTTAATATTTATTTAATATTTTTAAAAATAACCAATATATTTATTTAAAAATAGATGAAGACAATCAAATTTCATTCAAAAATCACAATATTTCTAAAGAAAATGGAAACCAATACCATAATATCAAACAATTATTTAAAAAGGGGTCTTTTATTCATATTAATGTGAGACAAGTTCCAAAAAGACATAGATAATATCATATTCTAAACCTTGCACATTTCATGTATCATGTAATGTTGTGTTGTAAAGTGAGTTGTGTCATATGTGATATCAAACTATTTTCTCTCAGGGTATAGCTAGCTACTATGAAGCACAAATATGGATACAGAAATGGATACAGGTACGGGTGCGGTACGGGGATATGACAATTTAAAGAAAATATAAGATACAGGTACAACATGGATACAACCTTTTTTTAATGTTTATTTTAAAAGTTTAACAGACAATACCAATTTCATTCTCAAATAACAATACAATAGGGGGAGTCTAGAGTTGAAAGTCACATGGTTTTGGGATTTTGAGGGATCACACGAGTGGAATGCTCTCTTGGCTGCTAAATGGGTTGGTTGTATCCTGGTTGCATTGAGGTCATATCCTGCTAATAAAAAAAGGAATACGACTTAAGAAGTATTTGGTATGTATTAAAGAGTATCTAGGGAGTATTAGCATCAAATATGTATTAAGTACTGGTAGGACGCCTATTTTGGAGTATCGGTGCTTCATAGGGGGAGACAAAAGGATGGGGATGCAATGATTATCTTCGAAGGAGATGAAATAGATATTGTCTAGATAGAAATCCAGAATAAATCACAATGGATTTAGTCACCAAAACAAGAGGCGTGTTAACCCAATGATACTAAATTGAATCCTTTCATAGAATATGGAGGACATCAACGTGCTTAAAACTTGCACCTTAGCAGGGAAAGCATCCGGAAGTACCATGTAAAGGTGAATGAATTGATTTGCAATAAAGAACAAACAAAAATCCAGATTACATATTGAAGTTCTTTAAAAAGTGAAATCCCAAAAAACAAAGGAGATACAAACAATAAAGAGAAGAAGGAAGATTGGCATTTAGCAAGAGCAATGGTGACTAACCTTGAACTACTTCAAGGAAGCAACTATCACAGCCTTGATGTAAGCTACTACTTAACAAAGAGGGTTGAGACATGAGCTGGTGTCAAATGCTAATCAAACAATGTCATGTCCAGATTTTTTTTCTAGTTTTAACCGACTGGATACGGCCTAGATACGGCAGGATACGGATTAGGAGTATCCGATACGTATCCAGGAGTATCCACAGAGTATTGGTATCTAATACGTATCGGATACGGGTACGACACCTGTTTTGGAGTATCCATGCTTCATAGCATATGGCCATATCGGTATCCATATCCATATATGTTCTTTAAAGATCCTAACATTCTCATTATTGACACATTCAACTGTTAAACAACTTGTATTTTCACAAGCTAGCATTCACCACCACGCAACAAGGCTGCACATAGAACTATTCTAGAACTTTTCCTTTCTATCTAAGCGGAAACTTTCAGTCGCAATCCAGTTGCACTCCATTTCATCCATCTACATTGATCCTATGCGAGGTGACCTCTCGTATTTTATCTTCCATATGGATATGGACCCCACGTAAGGAGACTTATTTCATTTCAAGACATCTACTCCATCTAATTTTAGCTCTGCCTCCTTCCATACTTCAAAATTGATTAATATTGCAATGTGTATACTATGTTTTACTTCTACTAATCTAGAATCCTTTATATTCCAAGGTGTTCTTCCATAACTCTAGTTTGTAATTAACTCCATCTTTCTTTCATCAATCAACATATATCAATAAAAAAAGTAAACACAAGGGAATTCATTATAACATGGCTTGTCAACTCATCCATAACTCAAAAAATAAAATAAGCAAAGTTGACCCTTGATGTATCCCAACTATTATAGGGTATCTTGATGTCTCACCTGCTGGAGTCTTGATAGTGGCGATTAAGTTATGATACAAGCCTTAATCAAGTCGATATATTCGTCCGTTATCCCTATTTTCAACCAAACCCGCCACGACATTTCCCTTGTTACTCGATAACCCTGGCATGAAACCAAATTGATTGTCTAACATGTGTGTTATAGATCTGACTATGCAATCCACTCGACCATACTCACAAGACTTCATAGTGTGAGTCATTAGCTTGATAAATCTATAGTTTGTTCATATATGAGTATCCCCCTTATGTTGCAAATGAGAACAATGGTGTTGTTGCTTTATTCATTAGGCAATTTCCATATTGTCACAATCTAATAAAGATTCCCGTGAAAATCATCACTCCATCTCCAATTCTTTCAAACTATAGATTTATCAAGCTAATGACTCACAATCCAATAAAGATTCCCATGAAAATCATCACTATGGAGTGTATGTTATATTGCAATTTGTTGCTCCTTATGCAGTATTAATCCTACTTCCATATATCCAAAACCACCACATACTCTCTCAAAACCATTGGTACCTACTCCCTATACTGTTTAAACCAGTAATGGCATTTTCTTGTGCCCATGTTTCCCACAGATTTCCTTCTTAGTTTATCCTCTAAGACAGACTTTAGGGGCGTAAAGACTAATAACACTGAGAATCTATCCCCCAAGAACAAGGTTAATGCCCCCCGAGAACATAATACATATAGAGATATGTTGTGTTTTATTGAGTGTCATGTGCATAGCATGTGCCTCACTTATGTTTTATTTCTGTAGTTTAGTCCCATATTGCTCATCTCTAGTTTAGTCTCTAATCCCTTCTGTTATATAAGAGACTGTATAGTACACTGGTTTATTCACTCAATAAGCAATTCTCAGTTTCTCTATATGGTATCAAGAGTAGGTCTGATTCCCCGAGTTTCATTTTCCCACCCCGCCCCTATGCCCTAGACCTTCAGCCCCCCTGTCGCCCCCCCGCCTACCGTCGCCGGCGCCCCTCCCCTTCACCACCCGCCGATGTAGCTCCTCTCCCCTTCCTTTCCGCCTCCGCCGCCCCTCCTCCTTCCTCCACAAGCCGCCGCCCCTCCTCCCACCACCCGCCACCGCTCACCTGCTCCTGCCCTCTTCTCCTCATGTTGTCCTCTTTTTTCCTCCCGCTCATTTCCACACATGCAACCTTCTGGATAACCATAGAAATCACACGTTGAGAGTTTCCTACCTCTCCGGTTGGTCTTCTGCATGCGCCTCATGATGGAATATTAGTCTTCCTCATGACGACATAGGTTCCTTTATCAGTCCATCTGCCCGACACGAGTCTCTTCTGATCTGATGCATCAGATCTATGTTGCTGCTACTGCCCCATAGCGGGTTCTTTATCAACTGTTTGTTGTTGTTGCGCCGCCTCTTCACTACTGCCCTGCCTCTGCTCATCATGGCTTCGGTTGAGCCTCCTCGTTCTCTGTGTTACCACCGTCAAGCTCAATGGCTCTAATTACCATTTGTGGTCGGCGTCCTTCGTCCTCTATGTAAAGGCCCAAGGTCGGTACTCACATCTTACTATGGATCCTCCTGATGCCCCTGCTACTACGACTGATGAAAAAAGCAAGCAAACTTATGCACAATGGTCTAAAGACGACTCTGGTGTTATGTTCTAGATTCTTAATAGCACCGAGCCGCGGATCAGTCATTCCATGTTATGCCTTCATGATGTTAAGGCAATGTGGGACCATCTCGCCCATGTCTACTCCCATCAGCAAAATCCTAAACGTATTTTTGAAATTTTCAAAAACCTAGCCAAGGAGTTTTCTTCGGATACTTCCATCGAGGACTTCTACAACCAGTGTTCTGCTCTCTAAAATGAGTATGAAATCTACCATCCTTTGACGGTCGACATAAAAGAAGCCCAGAAGCAGCGCAATGAACTACAACTGGTCCAATTTCTGGCTGTCGTTCCTGCTTCCTTCTCCAGCGTGGTCGATCAGATTCTGTCAAGTGACCCTCTACCTACTCTTCGAGACATCCTTAAGCGAGTTCAAAGACTACCGTTGGTGATCTCCAATCTTGTTATTGAGCACCATGCACTAGTTGTTTGCACTGTTGACTATGGACGTGGCCGCGGTCGTGGCGGACGTCTACCTCCCACTCGTGGGCGTGGCTCCTCTACTGCTCTTGGACGCGGTCAAGCTACTGGACCTCGCTTCTGCAACTAGTGTGGTCGTGATAATCACAATGAAGATAGGTGTTGAATCAAGCACGGTAGCCTGGGCTAACCAGGCCTCTGCAGAAACCGCCACTGATATTGCATCCGACCAACCGTCTGCTCCTCCATCTACTGAATGGCTTTGCTCAGAATTCGAAAAGTTTTTCCAGGAGTGCATGACTCAGCTGCCTTCGACATCTGTTGCTGGTTCCTCCGCCATGCTTGCCTCTCATTCTGCTGGTAACAATAAATTGTGCATTGATTCTGGTGTGTCTGTCCATATGGCTGGCGACATCCATTTATTTTCTGCTCTGACTAAAACCTCTAACATTCCATCTGTCACTGTTGCAAATGGCTCTAAGACTCCTGTTCATGGCATTGCCATTGTTCCTCTATCTCAAAAGATGCATCTTCAATCTGTTTTATATACATACCACAATTTCCTATTAATTTATTATCTGTCAGTAAAACTATAAAGCAACTTCAGTGCTCTATTAAATTTGATCCCACTGGTTGTGTTTTGAAGGATCTCCGCACGAAGACGAGGATTGGTTCGGGCCATGAAGGACCAGATGGACAATACTATTTGGATGGACCGCCTGCAACATCTGCTCTTCTATCTACATCCGTCACAATTATTTAGTGGCACTTTCGACTGGGTCATCCGTCTGCTACCAAATTGAAGCATTTATTTCCTGCATTATATAAAACAATTTTTCGTGTGCATCTTGTGTTTTGGGAAAACAGGCACGGTCTGTATTTCCCGCTAAAAAGGAAATTGGTTCTAAGGCACCTTTTGATATTGATCATGCGGACATCTGGGGTCCATGCTTTGTTCTGAGCCACTCTGGTGTAAAATATTTTGACTATTATTGATGATTATTCCCGTACTACTTGGTTGTTTTTGCTTAAAGATCGTGACACTGTTTCAGACAATATTTGTGTCTTCGTTTCTGAAATACAGACCCAGTTCAATAAACCCATTAAAATTTTCCGCACCGATAATGCCCTAGAATTTATGCAAAAGTCTGTCACATCTTTTTGTTCATATCGTGGCACTATCCATCAAACCGCTTGCCCTTATACTCCACAACAGAATGGTGTTGCTGAACGGAAAAATCACCACTTATTAGAGGTTGCTCGTACTCTTCTTATTCATTATAAAGTCCCACACCGTTTTTGTCCTGACGCGGTTTCTACTGCTATCTTATAAACCATATGCCATCCTCTGTTTTACATAATCGTATCCCTTACTAATGCACCCATGTTCTCCGCCCCTCATATTTTTGGGTGTACTTGCTTTGTTAAAAATTTACGCCCAGGAATGACAAAACTTGATCCTCGCTCCACTAAATGCATCTTTTTGGGATATTCTAGAACCCATAAAGGTTACCATTGCTTTGATTCGGTACTCAAACAATGGTTTGTCAGTGCGGATGTGATCTTTTTTTAGCATATGCCCTATTTTTTCTGATGGAGCAACGTTATCCAGTGATATGTTGTCACCCACGCCTCTACCTGATATTGTTGAGGACTTGCCTTCTTCTAACCAGCCTGAAAGTCGCCCCTTGCAAGTATACAAACGTCGGTCAAAGACAAGTGCTCCTTCCATGGCTCCTCCACAACCAATTCCTCCGTCTACGGAAGATCAAACAAACACTGAGGTAACTTCTGACTTGCACCTTCTTATCAGCCTGTGCAACGGTGTTCGCTCCTGTACTAAACATCCTATCGGTCATTACTGCTCTACTGTCAATCTGCATAACAGTTTTGTATGCATTACTTCTGCGCTTTCTGTTGTCACTATTCCAAAGACTGTTGCAGAGGCTCTAGTTATTCTTGCATGGAAACAAGCAATGGATCAGGAAATGCAGACGCTCTGTGATCGCAAGACATGGGAACTTGTGGATCGCCCTCCTTCATGCCCTACTGTTGGTTGTCACTGGGTCTTCACCATTAAGTATCAACCTGATGGGACAATTCAACGCCTGTAAGCTAGGCTTGTTGCAAAAGGCTACACGCAGACATATGGTGTTGACTATTTTGAGACCTTCTCTCCTTTTGCACGATTAAATTATGTTCGAATTTTGATTTCTGTTGTTGTTAATAAAGACTAGTATCTCTTTCATTTAGATGTTAAAAATGCATTTCTCTATGGAGATTTACAGGAAGAAGTATACATGGAGCAACCACCCGATTTTGTTGCTCAGGGGGAGTCTGCCTTTAAAGTCTGTAAATTGAAAAAGGCCATCTATGGTCTCAAATGGAGCCCATGTGCTTGGTTCGACAAGCTCAGTCAGATCTTAGTCACTTTTGGCTTCCATCGCTCTCACTCTGATCATTCAGTCTTTATCCGCAAAACAGTGGCTGGACTTGTCATTCTTATTGTTTATGTTGACGATATTATTTTATCAGGCAGTGATACCGTGGGTATACAGGCAGCTAGAACCTACTTAGAAAAACAATTTGTCACTAAATATCTCGGAAAACTAAGATATTTCTTAGGCATTGAAGTTTCCAGATCTATGCATGGCTATGTCTCTCTCAACGAAAATATGTACTTGATCTCTTGTAGGAAACCGGTATGCTGGGCTGTAAACCAACCAACACTCCCCTTGACCCAAATATGGATTCAGAGGATGAAAATCCTCCTCCTTATGCTTAGGGGTGAGCAAATAATGGTCCAGACCGCAAATCGGACTGGATTGCTCAATTCGGTCCGATCCGGTCCGGTCCATTTTGAGTTCGGTCCGGTCCGCGGTCCGGGAATTTCGATGAGTTCGGTCTTCGGTCTGGTCCAAAACCGGTCCGGTCCGGTCCGGACCACAGACTGACTTTTATACAAAATTAATGTATATTTGAAGGTGTATTCTATAATAACTACAAATAAAGTACATATATAAACACTACTAGTATAAATGTTTGATACTAAAGTTATATAATTGTTAGAAGTGACTAAGATTATCAACTTTGTACAATTAAATAAGTTGTAAAACATGTAAAAAAGACTGATTACGGTCCAAACGGTCCGGTCCGGTCCTAGCACAAAACGGTCCGGTCCTAGTTCGGTCCTACCTTGAAACGGTCCGGTCTGCGGTCCATATATTTGTTGAAATCCGGTCCGCGGTCCGGTCCGGTTCGGTCCGATCCAGTCCGATTTTGGACCGATGCTCAGCCCTACTTATGTTGATCATTACTAGTTCAGAAGGCTGGTAGGCAAGCTTATTTATCTGACGGTCACAAGAGCTGATCTCACTACTGTCGTAAGATTCATCAACAGGTACCTTGATAAACCCCGACAGTGTCACTGGGATGCTATATGTCACATTCTGAGGTATCTTAAAAGCTCTCCAGGAAAAGGCTTGTTATATAAGAAGCATGGCCATTGTAATCTATCTGATTTCTCAGACTCTGACTAAGCAGGAAGTCATTCTGATTGTAAGTCAACCTCAAGATATTGTACATTTGTAGGCAGAAATCTTGTTACCTGGCGAAGCAAAAAGCAGACTGTTGTAGCCAGATCTAGTGCAGAGGCAAAATACCGAGCTATGGCTCATACTGCATGTGAACTTCTGCGGGTCCAGAGTCTCCTTCAGGAGTTCGATATCTCCTATTCCAGCCCTTACCGATGTTTTGTGACAACAAGGCCTCCAGTTTTATTGCGAGCAACCCCACTTTTCATGAGCGGACTAAACTGATTGAGGTCGACTGTCACTTCGTTCGAGAAACAGTCCTTTTTGGCCAGATCTGCACTCCATATCTCAGCATTGAAAAGCAAGTTGCGGATATCTTCACAAAGATACTTCCTAAAGCTCGTTTTCAGACTCTAGTAGACAAGTTGGGCATGTTCGACATCTACACTCCAGCTTGAGGGGGAGTATAGAGATATGTTGTGTTTTGTTGAGTGTCATGTGCATAGCATGTGTCTCACTTATGTTTCACTTCTGTAGTTTAGTCTCTAATCCCTTCTGTTATATAAGAAGAGACTGTATTGTACACTGGTTTATTCACTCAATAAGCAATTTCCAGTTTCTCTATAATACAAAAAGAAAGATACTACTGTTGCCACTCACATATCCCTTATTTGTACAACCTATTAACTTTGAATGGGCATCTAAGCCCATTGTTTGTATTTCCTTATGTTTACACATCTATGTTACAATCTTACCTCTTCCTACATCAGACATTCACTTCTTCAAGACCCGAATATTACTTTCGTACAACAATTATTGTCTTACAATACAACTTACAAACTACTTGCCATTTTATGTTCTATACATTCTTACCAATTCTCCATTTCAACCAGGGGTACCATTAATTTGAAAATGCAGAAATAAAATATCTCCTTCCGGAACGGATCCTTATATCATGTATGCCTCTAGCTTGGGTGACTAATCATGTGGTATGTACTGAGTTTTGTTTCATTAAAGCATGCAATCTCGGATCCCTACGCATACTATCTTCCAATTTCTAGTATGCGTCTTTCTCATTTATCAGAAAAACTTCAAACATCAATGAATATTATCTCCAACATGCAATGCAGCCATTTACAGTTGATAATTTATACAGTTTCATCTTTCCTCCTATCACTACAGTTCTGGATTTCTCCTATCACTACAGTTTTGGCTTTTACCCTTTTTGTTGAACCAATGTATATCATTACATCTTCAGCATTGAGAAACTAAAAACAGGCAAGTCAACTAGTTAGTAGTTAGGTGATTTTCTTCTTTGATTGCTGACCAATATTGACTTGGTTCAATTTTGATTACCTTGTAACATTTTCTAGCAGTAGACTGCATACAGAAATCTAATTCTCATCACATATAGAAAATGAGGTCATAAGATGAATTGAACAAATTTGGAGTTTAAAAGGACCATTATAGTAATTACGAAAAACTACATACAGAAAAATTGCATGAATTGACAGTTTGACAATTTGCAAGTGCAAACTGTATGCGTTACTTTATCTGACGCGTACTATTTCAGTTCTGGCATTTTACATAAACACATGCTTCATGCTGAACTGGCAATTACAACGCCATAGCTTCACAGATTGTAACAACACATCATTTATATGCCACAGCGTTTAAGGGGTAGTAGCAATTATATTATGTATATTAAGCAGAAACCACGCTTTTCTGCATTAATTTAATTTTGAACTTCTCCCCACTACTTTTCCTATAACGACAGAGAATTTTTAAACAAACAAGGATCAGTTTGAAAAAAGGCCATATAATAACCTATTTAAAACTATAAATCACTTTGAAAACATAATAAATGATCAGATTATGGAACATCGAAGATCTATTTGAAACTGTAAAAGGCAAACCAAGAAGTTGTTGATATAATGGAACACTGAAAAACCAAGGACATAGGAAAGTATTAAATTTAAAGTATCTGTTTCAAATAATGGAAATCTGACAAAAGTTAAGGATCTACTTTGAAATTTGAAGATTTTCGGAAGATAAGATAAATTTAAGAGAGTGGAACACCATCTATTTGAACACTGCTTGCAAAAATCAAGGACCTGTTTATATTTCCAAAAAAGTTGAAAAATCAGCAAACAATTCCCTGATGGCCCACTTCTTAAAGGAGATAGAGCCTGAAGTTTGGTGGATGACATCTGGTAGTAAAAAGAAAAAAAAATGCACAAATAATAGCTAGGAACACAGTTAACTATCATGATATAGGTTGTATTCAACATTCTTTCAACCCTCGAGTCAGAAACAAATATCCACATATGAAAAATGAGATAAGATGTAAGAGAATATAGTTACATTCCCTAGATCTACTAATAAACCTAATTTATTATAGTTAACTTTCGACATGTGGCATTACCTTTCTATAACATCATCAACCTCTGTCTTGCTTTGGGGTCCATACATGAGAACCCTAGTGAGGCTTAGTATGTCGCGGTAATCGCCCTGCTTAAAGGCTTCATCGCCAAAATGTTGAGAAGAGACTGTATCACTATGTGCAGCGACAACAGAAAGCTTTATGTTAACTGAATCTGGCATTTCTGGAATGAAGATCCCATTAGCATTTAGCGCTAGGCATGTAATGGCCATTGCATAACCTACCCCTCCAAATCCTGTATGTGAAACAAAAAGATAACACCCAGCAGATCTGCAAGGAAAATTCATCATTGTGATCTCAATAGAAGATATATGTCATTGAATGAAGATTCTAAACTCAATGATTTCTCTTACTCATTTATGCAATCATGAATTGCTTCCACATCTACAGCAAATGCCTCCCTTTCTCTGGTCAGAGGTATTCTTCTATACTGAATGTTGTATCCTTCATCTTTTAGTGTAGCATAGACTTCTGCAGGTGTCCTAATGTCCTCTAGTGAGATTCTCTCCCAAAACCCTACCACACTAGAATGATTGGTATTTGGATTAAGCTCTTCACGGTGCAAAAGTAGTTGTCCATCTGATTGTTTTAGTTCCATAATTATGTCCTCTTTCATCCTTGCCTCCATGCGCTCCACCTGCATCATAAGATAATACGCTAGTAGGCACTAATGGTATCAATAAGTAGTGCCTAAAATCTAGCAAACAAATATTACCATTTCTCCACTGATTCCAACATGCTTGAGAGTATCAACTGGATGGTCTAGCTCCCGCAGTACATAAGGTGTATCCTTGACATAGACAACTGCTTCTTCCCTGAGATCTACTATCACCACGTTCTGTGCAACATTGCATTTTGCTTTGCAGCTAGCACCAAGATAATTCAGCATCCCCTTAGCACCATCAATTGTCGGTGTTGCCAAACTAAAAACAGGGTATGCATCCGCCTAGCGGATAATTTGAAAGAATTGTTTTTAGAAAACAATATATTTCGTGAAACATTTGGCTTCCATCAAGAAAATATATCGTCATAAGTTAAGTACATTAAAATATTACAGATAAATAAGATAAACAGAATTAAACTTAAAATAGCATAGGTATTAACCAAAAAGGTGCCCATTTGCATACATGGCCAAGATGCCTTCTTAGACACTTATCTTATTGCCAACAACTGGGAGTGCCAATTTGATTATCTTTGGATATGCATTAATCACAGCCAACTTGGGGTATGGTTGATCCTCCCAGACAACATGCAGTACATATTTGGAAAGCAAAAATGTCCATATCGATCAAGGAGATTCAGAATTTCACAGATTGATTATCCTTTAGGTTCTTATTAGATTAGGGTGCTCTTAAGATTGAGGAAGGATGTTAAGTCTTATACTTTGATCATTTGGATACCATGTTAAGTACTCTTGTGACATTTCATTTTGTTGGATATATTGAGCATATCCCATAGAAGCCGATGGTTTAATTATTCAAAATTTACTTCCCCTAACGACAATATGACTAGATCCAACCTCCTAAGGCCCGCGCCTCTATGTCAAAGTGCACCCACCTATCAGTTAAGAAGCATACCAACTAGATAGATTGTCTCCTGCATATTCATTCACACGTTTTCCAAGTTGAGAAAATTGCATCTCAACACATAAAATTTCTTGCTAATATCTTTATTTAACCTATTCCAAGGAGATTACCAGATGTTGTTAGGGAAATGCAATGGATAGAATGTATAGAAAAGTGCACTTCTATTGAACATGACCTGTGAGGACTATAGTACTATTTCTCCACTTATCTGACATCTTCTTGGTCTTCATAATCTTGTTAAAGAGATTTCTTAACCACATAGCTCCACTCCCATACTCTTCCATACATCCACAGGAATATCGTCTAGTCCACATGCCTTCTGATTTTCATCTTTTTCATAGCATTTTTTACCTCAAAAAGCAAGATTTGTCGTGTAAATGATATCTCTTGTATGCTTGTCACACGAGTCTCTTGCATTATGTCTCCATTGAAAAGCTTATAAAAGTAGTTTCTCCATTGGTTCTTGATATCATCATCCTTCACCAACACTCTACCATCTTCATTCTTGATGCATTTTACTTGACTCAAATCTCTTCCCTTCCTTTCTCCTAACAAGCCTTTTTATATATATCTTTTGCCCCTTCTCTTGTGTTCATCTTATAAATCTCTTCAAAGTATCTAGAACTTGCTTCTCGAACAACCTTCTTAGCTTCTTTCTTTGCTTGCTTTGTATCACTGATAAGTTGCATCATCTCGAGATTTGGGCAAGCTCCTATAAATCTGCCTTTTGAGTTTAATAGCCTTTTGTACTTCATCATTCCACCACTGAGTCTCTTTCTGTGGAGGCCTACGCCCTTTAGACTCCCCCAAAACCTCCTTGACAATTTGTGTTATGCATAAGCGCATATTATGTCACAATGTTAACATCAGACTCCAAGTTCCAAGTGCCCTCCTTGATGAGTTTATCATAAAAAAATTAATTTCTTTTCTCCTTTAAGATTGCACTGCTTGATCTTGCTATCTTGGTTTGTGTTATGCTTGCCTTTGTTGATCTTCATGTTAATATCCAAAACCGCCAACCTATGTTGGGTGGTGAGTTCTTCACCAGGGATAACTTTACGATCCTTACATACTTTGCGATCCAGCCGTCTTATAAGGAAGTAATCAATTTGGCTACAATTTTGCCCATTCTTAAAAGTAATCTCATGAGAATCTTTTTTCTTGAAATGGGTATTTGCCAAAATCATATCATATGCAACAGCAAAATCTAGTATTCTCTCTCCATTTTTGCTGTCATATCCAAAACTACCATGAACTCCCTCACATTGCTACTCCCCACATGGCCATTTAAATTGCTCCCAATAATGATTTTCTCTTCTACCAGTATTCCTTACATCAAATCATCCACCTTATCCCAAAAATCCTCTCTGCCTCCTCGTTGAGGCCAACTTGGGTGCATAGCACTAATGATGTTATTTAGTTATTATCAAGAAAGGTAATTTAATGTATTTTCTCAAAAAGGATTGAATTACTAACACCAACTCTCTTATTGTTTGAGCAAATATAATAGTATCTCAAGCTTCTAATATTGCTATACGTTCATTTTCCTCTTTTTTTCTTGTTCTTTTTTCTCCAAACATCTTTCCCCCATGAACAGCCTTGATAGCTATGATTCTATAGCCCATCCTTGTGATCTTGACAAAAATCATCCTTAAACATCTTATCAACAATAATGCCTACGTCATTTCTATGCTTGTCCATACATGTATACCAAATTGTGTACCATGTGTCTCCAATCTCTCTAAATACCAAAACATCAAAATCAGATTCAAGCAACTACCAAGGAAAAAAAGTAAAATAAAAATCAAGAGTATTAATTCCATATAATTATGATATTGTAGAATATCGAGTTTTGGCCGACCAAAAAAAAAAATGATATTGTAGAATAAACATAGATAAATATACCAAATTTAGGTAGTAGAACATATTTACATCAAATAAATACATATACAGGGTCAAGGGTCCATAAAAACCTGAAGGCGCCATTTTGGTGAAGGCACACCCCCCATGGAGTGCCTTGCTGTCAAGGCACGTGCCTTTAACAAGTCAAAGAGTCAATGGTGGTTTTGGATGTGGCAATGGGAATGATGAAGATGATTGATTGGGAATTTGCAGTTGCTTATGACATAATTGTAGCAAAAACACATTATATAAAAAAATCACACTTTATTACCTTTGAAAGTGATGTAGTAGTAGCAGATTTGACTAAAAGCACTAAACCTCCCTTGTTCAAAAAAATAAAACATACATCGAATGCCATTTTCAGGCTTGAGTAGGGGTATTAATGGAGCACTGACAATGTAAGGAACCAAAGAGATGCAACTTTGACCAACCAACCAAAGATAGATGGTTACATATATAGCATCCAAAAATTCAACCTTGACTACAGCAGTTGCACCCCCATAGCATCGAGGAGGTGTTGGAGTGGATCAAGTAGTGTACAAGGATTGCAAAGTGATCCCAAGAGATAAGCTCACCACCCAACATAGGTGGTGGTTTTGGAGATTATTATCAGGAGATTCAGGACCAAAAAGGCAGTTGGAGCACGAAGTTAGAAATCAGTACCATCTGGAGTGACATGATCTTAGCATTGCAAACTAAAGAAATTTCTGGAAGAAAAAAAAAAGCAAGCCTCCTCCTAAAAAAGACACATTGTAGTGAATGATGAGGTGTGAAAGGCTATAAAAATTAGAGAGGGTGATTTATAGGAGCTTATAAAATCTGGAGACATTGCTACCTTTAAAAGATATAAGCTAGCAAAGAAGCAATTAAGAAGGTCAAGGGACAAATTTAGATTTCTAGAAGACATAAGAAGTTAGATACTTAAATAAGGAGAAAAGGATATGATAAATGACATGTATAAGAGTAAGAAAATGAAGAGACTTGGCAAGATGAAATCTGTTAAGAATGAGACAACAGAGTGTTGATAAAGATGATGCAAAATCATGGGAACCATTTTCCACAAATATTTTAACGGACACACCTTGAAAAATTTTCAAGACTTGTCTACCACGTAGAAAAGAAGCATAAGCTTCACACAAAGGATAACACAATAAGAGTTTAAGAATGCATTAGAACGACAGAAATGGGAAATGCAAGTAGATTAAAAGGTAGTGTTGTTGACGTATGGAAAGCAATTAGAAAAAATGAGTCATGTTGTTAATGAGCCTCATTAATTAGACGATGAGAACAAAGAAAACACTTGATAAATGGACAAATTGTACCATTGTTCCCATTTACAAATAAGGATGATGTTCAAAACTGCAACAACTAAAAAGGTAGCTAATGAATCAAACCTCGAAGCTCTGGAAGAGAAAAATTAACCATAGACTATCTCTAACCCACATATCAAACAACCAACTTGGTTAGGGACATCAATTATGGAGCATGTTTTTCTAGTCAGGATCCTTATAGAAAGGTGCCAATAGGAAAAGAGATCTTCATGTGATTTTTATTGATTTAAAAAAGGGATATAATTGAGTACTGAGAAAAGTGCTATCGTGAGTTTGAGGGAAAAGGGATACCAACCCAATAAATCAACTTAATAATAGGCATTTCGTGAATCAACTACTAGTGTCATGACTTTAAGAGGTGAGATATAAGATATCCTAAATTTAGTTAAGGTACATTAGGGGTCAACTTCGAGCTTGATTTACTTTCGTTAGTAATGGATGAGTTGCTTAAGGCATGTTCATGATGAAATTTCTAAGTGATGAGGAACATTGCTAAGGAATACTAAACTATAGCTCAAATCTTCAAAGCATAATCCACTAATTTAACAAAGCCCTCTAGGGTGGGTATTTATTATTGAGATATAGTTGTCTTTTAATTATTGTTTAAGTCTTCCTTAATTATCCTGTAACATGGATCTTTGTATAAAGAGGCCCATTAGGGTTTTCAGTTTGCTTCCCTGTACAGCTGCCTCCTATTTATAGGAGTGAGTTTTCTCCTTTCTGAATACAGAAAGACGGCACATTTCCACATGGTATCGGAGCAGGATACCTAATTCGGGTACTCCCACAACCGTTGCTCTCTCTTTCTCCTTCCATCCTTCTCCCTCTAGTTTCGTCCTCCTTAATTGACGTTGTTGATCATGACTAAGGAGATCTACTCCCCCCTCTAACCCTATCCTCTTATCCAACAAGAGGATCTAGGGACATGGCCGATGGTCTTTCCAATGGTCTTATGCCATCAAGACTGCTATTTGGAAAACCGTACGGTAAATTTTTGTGGTAATCCATGACCACCTGTTATAGGGCTCTATCGATATTATTATTGATATGATTGGGTCTATCCAACATATCGCTCTTCTTCTTGGTGAAACATAGTGTTTGCCATTCATTCTGGGTCCTTTTTCTGCTAGTTTGTCGTTGGTCTGCGCGACGTGCCTGTGACTCAACACGGCGTGTTGACGCCGCTATCTACTCCTGAATCGGCGACTGCCCCGATACCTGACGCTGTGTCTCCTTCGGTGAACTATCTGTTGTTGTTTGCTACTTATATCACATGTTGTGTCGTCTTCTGGACACGACGTGTCACTGCTTTTGGAGACTTCTGACAAGTTTGCACACACTGTGTCTTTTTCCTAACACGTCGTGTCTCTGCCTCTGGAGACATCTGTCAACTGTGCACACGTCGTATCATTTTCCTGACAAGTCGTGTTACTACTTCTGGAGACTTCTGCCAACTCTACACACGATGTGTCACTTTCCTGACACGTCGTGTGTCTTCTTTTAAAGACGTTTGTCAACTCTGCACATGCTGTGTCATTTTCCTGGAATGTCATGTCTCTGCTTCTAAAGACTTCTGTCAGATGTTGTTGTTCTATACTTTTGGAATCATGGCTTCATCATCTTCTGAAACCCTTGAGACACATGCTAGATGTGTAACTTATGTCAAGTTCAACGGATCCAACTATATTTTATGGGCACGTTCCTTTCAAATTTATGCACACTCCTCGGGCAAGCTTGAGCATCTCACTGAACCCCCTCCTAAAGATGAAACGACTGACAAAAAGAAAGTCGAGTATAAGAAATGGGCAGAGTGTGACTCTCAAGTCCTCTCCTAGATTCTAAATAGTTGTGAATCCCATGTATCCACCAATCTTCTTTTCACTAATACTGCCAAGGAAGCTTGGAATCATATTGCTCAAGTCTATTCTAGCAAGGGAAATGCCTCTTGAGTTTTTGAACTTTATAAACGTCTGCATTCTCTAAGACTTGAAGACACTGCATCGTTTGCTTCACACTTCACTACCTTCAAAGATATTTGGGGAAAGCTTAAACTTCATCATCTCTTGTCTACTGATCTCACTAAACTACAAAAACAACAAGATGAAGTCCATCTATGCTAGTTTTGGCATCCTTGCCTCCTAGCTATGAAGTTGTTCGTCAACAAATCCTGGCATCTGAACCATTGCCTATGCTAGACGATGTTTATCTTCGGCTATCTCGCTCGATATCCTCTACTACTAAAGAAGAGCATGCTGCTCTAGTTGTTGTTGGACGAAGACGTGGTAATTCTACTCGTGGACGGGGCAGAGGTCTCAACAATGGTGGAAGAGGGTCCTCTCCTCTTCCGTCACCTGGAAGATGGTCCTCTCCTCTTCAATCTCGGTACTGCAACTTCAGTAAACGGACTGACCATACTGAAGGCAAATGTTGGAAGAAAGATGGAAAGCTAGAATGGGTAAGCCAAGTATCCGCTATTGATGTTGATGGAGAATTTACATATGCCTCTACCGGAACCACTTCTCAAATGGTAACACTAAGCTCGTTTGACCTTGACAAGCTAATCAAAGTCGCTTCTGCTATTACTACCACGCCTCAGGCAAATAGTGCTCAACACTCAGGTGATCTTTCTTGTCTTCAAGCATCTTCTTCTTCGATAAAAGATTGGATTGTTGATTTGGGGGCTAAGGCCCATATGACCTGTAATAAAAATCTCTTAACTTACCTAAAGAAATCCACATATCATCCTCCTATGCGTCTGGCAGATGGATCTACATCTCCAGTCATTGAAATAGGGATGTTAGTAACACCCTGCTTAAATATATTATTCCCCTTGAAATTGTTGTCTGTCGGTAAAATTATCAAGTCTTTAAACTGCATTGCACCCTTCTTTCCTTACAATATTTCCATGCAGGATCTCAAGACGAAAAGACGATTAATGGGGGATATGAAGGTGGAGATGGCTTGTACTATCTATAAACTTTGTCAACTTCGGCTGCAATTGCTCTTGTGGCCCAGACTACCTGTCTTTATCAATGGCACCTGAGGCTTGGTCATCCTTCTGTCATTAAGTTGAAGTCTTTATTTCCCATTTTGTCTTCTGAAAATTTTACATGTCAATTTTGTCAACTTGGGAAACACCATCACTCTGTGTTTTCTCCTCGTGACAACAGGAGTCCAAGCTTGTTTTATTAATTCACTCTGATGTCCGGGGATCATGTCGTATAGGTAATCATACTAGTGTGCTATATTTTATAACCTTTATTGATGACTAGTTTCGTGCCACTTGGCTTTATCTTTTAAAAGATCATTCTGAAATTTTAGATGTTTTCTCCAAATTCTTGAATGAAATTAAGACACATTAATTTGCTACTCCTAAGTTTGTTCACACTGATAATGCTTATGAATATGTGCAACATAGTTTTCAAAATATTTGCATCTTCAAAAGAATTGTTCATCAAACCTCTTGTCCCTACGGTCTACAACGAAATGGTGTAGCTGAAAGGAAAAGCAGACATCTTCTTGATGTAGCTCGTACTCTTCTAATTGAAATGGAAGTTCTTAAGTTTTATTGGGCTGATGTCATTCTTTTAGCAAACTACCTCATCAACCGGATGCCTTCCTCTATCTTACAAAATAAAATTCCCTGCCAACTCCTCTACCCTCATGAACCAAGTTTTCCTACCATCAAAAGTTTTTGGCTGCCTATGTATTGTTTACAATCATCAACCTGGGCGTGCCAAAATTGTCTCCACGAGCTTTTTGTGGTTGTTTTATTGGCTATTCTCTAAGACAAGGGGTATAAATGTTTTGATCATGTTGCACGTCGATTGTATGTCAGTGCCGACTTCACCTTTTTTTAATATACATTGTTCTTTTCTAAACCTAGTAAACATGTGTCTCTTCCTAATGTGCCACCTCTTAGTGTGCCACTTCATAGTGTGCCTTCCTTAGACGAGTCTTCTACTCCTGTTCTGAAAGTGTATGAGAGGAAAAATAAAAGATCTCTACCTGCAGTATCCCCTGCTATAACCTCTTGTGTAACTGACGATCCACTACAAGATGATGGTAATTCTAATGTTTGTATTCTGATTTCTAATTTGGACATTCCTATTGCATTACGGAAAGGACAACAGCCTGGTGCCAAATATTGTATTTCTCAACATGTTTCTACAGACCATCTCAATGCTTCCATGGCTCAATTTATTGTTGCTTGACTTGCTATTTCTATTCCAAAGAACGTTCAGGAGGCACTCCTACACCTTGGATGCACATAGGCTATGGATGAGGAGATGGATGCCCTTCGATCCCGTGGGACATGGGAACTTGTTGATTTTCCTATAGGTAGCAATCATGTTGGCTATCGTTGGGTGTATACGGTTAAATATCTGCTAGATGGGACAGTTCAATGTCTAAAGGCTAGACTAGTTGCTAAGGCATACACATAGGAATCTGGGGTTGATTACTTTGAAACATTTCTCTTGTTGCTCGTCTTAATTTTGTACGCATTCTTATTTATGTTGCCCTCAATCAAAGATAGCATTTGCATTAGTTCGATGTCAAGAATGTCTTTCTATATGGTGATTTGTAGGAGACTATCTATATGTCCCGACCTCCAGGTTATGATTCTGAGGAGTATTCTGGGAAAGTTTGTCCTGTAAGAAGGCTATTTATGGACTCAAGCAGAGCCCCCGAGCATGGTTTAACAAATTCTCCCTATACTGCACAAATTTGATTCCACACAGTCTCAGTGTGATAATTATGTATGTATCAAGACCATTACTTCTGAAATTATTATTCTCATTATTCATGTGGATGATATCATTTTTGTCTGGTAGTGATGACACAGGGATTGTTGATACAAAGAAATATCTTCTAAAGCACTTTGTAACCAAAGATCTTGGACATCTTTGGTATTTTCTTGGCATTGAGGCAGCACACAACGAAAATGGAGTATCTTTATCACAGAGGAAGCATACTCTAGACTTACTACTAAAACTGGAATGTTGGGTTGTCGAGCTACAGTCTCACCTATGGATCAAGCACGAGATCTATGGGCTGAGTCCACTCAACCCTTAGAAAATAAATATTGCTACAAGCGATTGGTTGGCAAACTTTTGTATCTCACTGTTACCAGGCCAGATATACGCTTCGTTGTGGGACTTCTTAGACAGTTTATGGATTACCTTAGGCAGTGTCACTGGGAGGCTGCATGTCATGTCCTGATATATTTGAAGAACGCATCTGGACAGGGTCTGTTTTACAAAAGAAATTGACACTTTGATGTAACTGAATACTCTGATGTTGATTATGCAGGGTGTAATTGTACCTTCATAGGAAGTAACCTAGTTACTTGGAGAAACAAGAAACAAAAATGTTGTTGCCAGATGGCCCAGATCTAGTGCAGAGTCTTGAGTATTGTGCAATGGCACATACTACTTGTGAGTTGTTATGGATTAAATCTTGTTAGAGAGTCTATATTAGCCTATTTAGTTAATAGGTTAATTAGTTATTGGGCTTTTGTATTTCAGCCCATTTAGATTACTTGTGTCCTAAGTCTTAGAGCGTCTCCCCCCTCCTATATAAAGGAGAGGGCGTCCAGTCTTGTATTCATCCCATTCAATTCAATACAATCTTATTTCACATGGTATCAAAGCGGTGAACAGTACCGACGGCGGTGAAAAGTAACTTCGGCGTAAACAGTACGTTGGAGTGAACAATACTTCCTGTGTGAACAGAGCGCGTTCGCTCCTGAGGGAAATCTAGCCGCCGCCCCTCCTCCCTCTCCTTTTCGGCGCGCACACAGTCCTAGCCGTCGTCGCTCGTCTTTTCCGAAGAGCAACCGAGGGGAAGAACCCCTACCTGCGGGTGGCCGTCGCCGTTGCCATGGCTTAGGTCGGTTGCCCGCTAGGCAGATCCCAGCCTCCATGGCTCATCCTCTTCTTTCTAATTGATCTTATCTTCTTTATGTACGCCAGCGTCATCCTTCCCGACTATCTCCTATCTATCCACTGCCGCCAGCCGCATCAATCAGCACCGCCGACCAGGCCAACAGTCGTCCGTTGTTTGCCCATGCACTGCTGATGACCGCCAGTCCTACACCCTATGCCATCAGCGCCGCCACCACATGTATCCAGCAATTAGCAGTCGCCGGCCGCAACTGCCACCAATCCCAGGAGCAGCAATCAACGCCATCGCAATCGTAGCCAACCCCTCTTCCGCCACATCGTCTTGACGTCCTCAGCACCAACCTTCGCCGCCTCACATGGAGAGGCTCCGCACTTGACTCTGCATGCAGCCTCAAGGCATGCAATATCTCCAGAGCCGTGTAGGAGACCGGTATCATCTCCTTCATTGCGGCCAAGTGCTACATCAACCGAGCGACACAATCATCGCCATCTTTCGTGTTCGTCCGTTGCTGAGTTGCTGCCTCATTATCCAGCAATTGTATCCCCAGCCGACAATCGCACTCTTCAGCCGCCGTCATCATCATCCATGCCCATAGGTCGCTGCTCCACAATGCTGCCCTGTTGCTATTTATCTCGCCATCACCACCCATTATCTCTGTCCATTACTGCTTGTTAACCTATTGTTGTCGCCTTGCTTCTGCTTAGAGAGATGCTCTATTACCCCCAATTGTTCTTTCTTCTCCTAATTTTCTAATGTCCTCCGATACTTATGATAATTGGATCCTACTCTACATATTTGGATTAATCAGATCTTTCGGGTCGAGATTAGATCCATTCAATTTTCTACCCAGATCTTACATTGACCCATTTAGCATATTCTCTCCGGTTATCGGTTTCATTCTCCACATATTACACTTCTCCATATCACACAATCCTCTCAAATCCACCAATTCCTTTCCTACCCACCCATATCATGTTTGTATCCCTTTCCACAGTGTGGGGAGGTCATATATCCATTTCTCCACACCAAACACTCACTCTCATCGTATTTGGTGTGCGGGGGGGATAGAGAGGAGAGGAAGAGATGAGAAGAGAGAGAGAGAGTGTGTGAGAGAATATGTATGAGAGAGAGAGTATGAGAAGAGATGATATATGGATTCAGGCTATATATATATTCCAGACTATTATCTTCATGGAGCTTCGCATTGTTCAGCACATCCATTCTCTACTTTCAGACAGCGTTGAAGGATCTTCATTCAGCATCAACACCGAGCTATCCGCGTTCATACCGCGCTATGTACGTCAGGTGTTGATGGTGTACATATTCAGCTACATTTACATGAGACAGATGGGTGCTTCTTCAGACTTCTCAGAAGCTCAGCAATCTCAAGCCTGCCAAGTCTACATCTGTAAGGTTGATAGTTCATCTAGAGATATCTTCACCGAGTTGCTTCATCACGTCTTCTCCGAGCTGCATCTGTTCTTACGGCATCACCTTCCGCTGATCTACTTGGGACTTTCCTTGATGGATGATATCTTCTTTCTTGTCAAGCCCCCAAGGTTCACGCGACAGAGTTATGGTACCTGCATCGTATCACCAGCATATCGTTCGTTCGTGTTCGTACCACGTTATGCACGTCTTCTCAGACGCTTTGAAGACACCACTACTGCTACATCATCATTGGAGATCCGCGTTCGTGCCGCGTTAAGTACGTATTCCGGTGAAGTTGTCATAGTCGTGGTATTGATGATCGTCTGCTCCAAGTGGCGAATTACTGCTGCAGTATTCAAGTTCCATTCTTCAGATGCTCTTCATTCCAGATGCACTCCAAAGACCTTTTTCAAAGCTCGAGGATCTCCAGCCTGCAGAATACAAATTCAAAGAAGAGAGGCATTTTCACCACATGGTTCAGGGAGAGTATTAATTAAGGGGGAGCATCAATTTTTGTATGGGGAGTGATATTTATCTTTCATTTATCATTTCTTTTATCATTTTATCGAGTCTTGTAACCTCCAAGCTTTGAAAATGTGTTTCACCCATGCTCCAGCTTGATGGGAGTGTTAGAGAGTCTATATTAGCCTATTTAGTTATTAGGTTAATTAGTTATTGGGTTTTTGTATTTCAACCCATTTAGATTACTTGTGTCCTAAGTCTTAGGGTGTCTCCCCTCTCCTATATAAAGGAGAGGGTGTCCAGTCTTTTATTTATCCCATTCAATTCAATACAATCTTATTTCACAAATCTATTCTTGCAGACTTTGGATTCCCTATCACTTATGCTATCCAGATGTATTGTGATAATCGTGTTGCTACCTTCATTGTTGGTAACCATGTTTTCCATGAGAGAACCAAGCATATTAAAGTCGACTGCCCCTTTCTCTCAGATGTTGTACTAGATAAGAAAATTGCTACTCCTTTTCTACCATCACATGAGCAAACTGCATATATTTACTAAGCCTCTCTCTGGCAAGAGAGCTTGAGGAACTGTGTTGCAAGTTGGGCATGATTGACATCTATGCTCCAACTTGAGGGGGAGTATTGAGATATATTGTTGTCTTTTATTTACTATTAATTCTTTCTTACTTAATTATCCTGTAACATGGGCCTTTGTAGAAAGAGGCCCATTAGGGTTTTTAGTTTGCTTCCCTGTACATCCTCCACCTATTTATAGGAGTGAGTTTTCTCTTAATAGAATATAAAAAGGCGGCACACTTCCACATTTATATTGAAACTAACAAAAAATCTTAAAGACCATAGACAATCACACAATTTTCAATTGAAGAAAATACCTAGAGCAAGGAAATTTGCAAATACATCCTACTAAGAAAATAAGTCATACTAACATGTATGTATTCTAATCAGACTATCTCAGTCTTATGTCCTACAACTCCCACTAGTTGCGAAATGAGCCACTAGCAAGTTCGTTGATTGAGCTTAGCATGCAGTCGATGAAGCTATAGGCGACATATGATGTAATGTGCACATAATGATGCAACTAGTTGGGGTAGCCATATGAAGAGACCACTTAATATCTGGACAGAATAGGCATTAGTGAAGCCATAATATTGTGAATAGAAATTGTACTTCCATAATCATCCCTAAACAATATGCATGACGCCAAGAGATAGCAAGCCATATCAGACGGGATCCTAGAAGATGTGATGCATAAGATAGTAACAAAACAATATTTGTAACGACCGACATGTATGATCGATCCATTGTAGGTTGTACATAATTACACGGGACTCAATACATGGACCTAAACCGTTGCAACAAAGATGAGGTGGTGGAGCTACCACCATCAATAACAAGTGTGCACGCTTGTCTGACACACTCGACCTCCGAGAAGAAGAGACTAGAACATCTGAGATCTCGATCTAGAGTTCCTAGTGCATTCAAAAGGAGTATGAAATGGTTGATGGTCACCAATGTCCTTTTTGTCATCCCTTGACTCAACTGTAGAGAGAATGCCCTCACATTTATCATATCATTTGCCTTCTACAATGATCATCATTACTCAATGGGGCTCTATGTCAAGCGATGCCCAAATTCCTCACAGGTAAAGCACTAAATCAGATTCATCTTTGTGGACACTTTTAATAACAACGCAACAAATATTTGTGAGACTAACAAGATGTATGGATACAGATTGGTGCTTCCAAGAGACAAACTCCTTTCTAGAAGCACAAACTTTTCTTATGCTCAATGTAAGCTACAATGTGGATCATGTCGGCCATGCTGATAATGTGCAAGGCAACTAACACAATGGCAACCGACGAAGTAAGCCTTATCGGTACATTGTGATTATGTTGGTCTTGTCCCAGTAAACATTAGCTTTATGGAAACCAAGTTTAAATCCTATTCTAGTTTAGATAGATTGAGGTAGTTGTAATTGACCAAAAGAAAAAAAATAACTCCATGTAAAGTTCATATCATTCCATGTAAGTAACACCAAACCATTTAGACTCATTCCACGAAGAAATTGTGGCTCCATGTAACTTGGTTTCAACGATGCATACATCTCTCTTTTGGGGGTCAATGTCACTTGAAGAAAGTTTCAATGTTGTAAAGCAATGTTGTAAAGCCCATTATAGAAGAGATCGCATGCACATCTGCCATGGAATTCATAGAATGTCAATGTTGAGCACAATCATGTCGAGGGTGGGGCTTGATGTCATGCTAGCGGCAGTTTTAATGCTAGGCATATTGAATATCTAGTAGTTGATTCAATTATAGAAAGTGAGAAAACTTGAGATTCAAGTAGGCCAAAATGGTCATGACATTTTCAAGAAGTGTGTCATGCGTTGTCTACTAGTTGTTGAATACAATCATCTTTTGCATTGTACTCTTCATTGTGCACCATGATGGCTGATGGCAGTATGGTTGGCGGGTGAGGGATGTAGTATCAAAGTAGTGGAAACTAGAATCAAAAGCAAGTACCATAGAGGACATGGTGTCATAAATATTAGTGGGGGACTACAACCATTGTCAAGCAGATGCATACTGTGTAGTGTGAGTTCTTGGGGGAAAGAACGAGGTCAATCCCACAAGTCCCACTATTTAAGGCAAGTGCGACTTTAAGGCGCTTGTTCCTTTGGGGATGCAGGAGTAGGCCATACGAGGCAGAGGCAAGTTTTGTTGTCAAATGTGGAGTGGGCCACATTGGCCCTATTCTACACAAAGAAGGGGAGACATGGTAGTAGGGAAACAAAGAAGGGTGAAAAAAAGGTGCAACTACAAGGAGAGGATAAATCACGAGGGGACGGTGATGAGGCTTCACCCATGGTCAACCTACATATGGCGGCCTATAGGAGGGTCAGGGGCCACAAGGAGCATCATTGGACGACGACTAGTGATTTTTCTTTGTGGGCTAGCTTCAGTTAGCGGTGGTGGTGGCCAGTGAAGACAACTACTACAATTATCAGTGTTGACCAACTAACACCTCTACTACTACAAAGCCTTCTAGCGCACAACTAGTTAAAGTCGTTGATGCAAGATGCCCCCCAGATAGAATGCCATTGGGTTGGTCCATACATGCAAAAGAGGGATCACACAATGGAGGCCAGTTGCAAAAAGAGAAGAGGGCATGAGAGACGCCCACAACAACAAGACAACAGTAGCGTGCTTGAGACGGTGATGATGGCTTACAACTGATGAAGGAGATCGAGACAGTGATTGATGACGATAATGCAAGGTTTTACAATAGAATACCAGTTAATATTGAAAGGTGCCAATGCACCAATGTTAGGTGCATTTAGGCGACCTAAATATATTTTAATTTCAAACCTTTTTTTGTTATTTACACATATTTTATTAGTAGTATAACTATTTTCTGCTTATATGGATTTATGTAATAGTTATATGCACAAGTATATGCATCAAAATTATCTTTTATCCTTGAAAGTAGCTATAAAAGAAACCCCAACAAGAGAAATTGGATTCAAGGCACAAGGAAATTATGAAAATTGGATACTAATGGTATGAAGCCCTAACAATAAAGTATTTAGTCTTCTAAAATGAACAATTATCCTTTTAGAATAGTATTACCTTTCAGAGGATTAGTATACCTATATATGGAGTTGAAACCCCATAAAAAGTGGCGCATATAAGTCCAGGTGCACGCCAAGGTGCACCCCTTGGGGAGTTTATAAGTTTTTGTGTGTGTCATGCAGGGCCAATTCTAAACTATCTTAGGCTCTGATAGCAACAAATGAAGCATGTTCTATGGTGATAATAAACTCTAACTGAAATTCTTCAAAACATAGTTAACTATTCTAATTTCTAACAAAGCCCCCTGGATTGGTTATTTTATAACTATTAAAGAGTAAATAGAAGTCTAATCGATATATTTCATTACAGAAACCGTGCTTCTCTATATAGGAGAAGGGGAAGCGTACAAACTTAGACAAAATCCTAATGGACCAAAACACTTAGGCCCATGTACTAACTAGATAATTTAACCATTAACTAAATCACTATCAACAAAAACTATAAACACTTATACTCTAGAAAATTGCTCAAAAGTGTAAATATAAAAAAAAAATTCTAAAATTTGAAAAGGGTCCATGTGGCCAACTCCAACATGGTTGAGACTGAGGCTGAGATGATGCTTTTCTTTGAGGTTTCGTCAAAAGTGTACAAGTAATATCTCCACTCTCCAATTATAAATCCTCATATGTCAAAAGGCCATCTTCACAATACTAGTAACTTTAGATAGTGAAACATGTTTAATGCTTCCCCCTCCCATAATGTTTGATTCCACTCGACTATAGGTTTCTGCTTCTATTGTGTTGTATTTCACAAGGATAAAGCAGCACACCATCAAAGTTTAGCAACTAAAATACTTGTTGCTCCAAAATTATTGGATTGGAGCTCTTATGTCATTTTGTCCATTTTTTTTGAAACAGGAACATCTTTTATTGTAGCTAGGAAGGGTTGTGAGCAATTATGCTTAGCCTAATAAATTATCTTTAAATTATCTTTACCAGCCGCCAGATAGAGCTTTGAACATACTATGGCCATTTTAACCAAGAGATGTATGGTTATGCTTTGCTTCTTGCAATTTTGTAAAACCCAAGACTGTCTATGGCCATGCAAATGCAGTAGTGTTCACCCAAGATGTATAATTTTTAATTCCATGGATAATTTCTCTCCTAAAGTAATTCCATAACTCCAAAAGAGCCTACTAACATTAAAATGGGAGGTTCAAGTCCCTTCTAAGTACTTATGTTACCTTGTATATGTGAGGTGCTCCTTGGATCACTATTGAATTGGAGGTTTTTTGACCTGGAAAAAAATACATCTTAAGAATGGATCCTTTCCCCAATACAGAACCATTACGAGCCCTTACTACAGCTTCCATCATCAAATCATCAGGATCAGACAAAAGTAGTTCTTTTGTCTCCATCTGTAAAAAATTACTATTCAAATTACAAAATGATATAGAAACTTCTCAGCTAATCATTAACGAAATAGTGAAACTTACAGGATCTGTGAAGAATCTTCCAGGGCGTAACCGTATACTCCACTTCATTGCCTGAACCTCTGGGCGGCGATGTAACCATGTTTTGAATGTCATCTTTGTTTCCCCTTGTCCACAAAATCCATCAAATGCATCACTCCCAAGATAAGCTGCAAATGCAATCAAACGGAAGTATCGCTCCAGATACTCAGCACCACGGTTTAGTGCAACCCTCCTCTCTCTTGGCTCTGAATACTGCTGATTCAGCAACTTTCTGTATTTAAGAAGGGCCTGACGTATATTTTGCAATGCGGAGCATCTATCAATTATAGCATCCAAAGTCTTTCTAGATTCAGCTCCATTGTCAAACAGCCTTGTTATCTTACGGAGCAGGAGAATATCATTTATCCCAAAAGCACGAGATGGTTTAGTCCCGTTTTCGCGCTTGGACTCAATTTCCATATCACCTAAGCCTTCATCTCCACTAGAACCCTCTGTCTCTTCATAGAATTCGTTATCAAGAACCATTTCAATTGGTCTTCCATGATCAATCCGAAGCTTCAGGAGGCATGCAATCACTGTACCAGTAGTGGTTCTACCTATTCCCATCTGATAAAGTTCACCCACCAAATGAATTTGGAGCCAGTTGTTAAAATATTTTTTTAGGTAAACCACAGAAATAACATACAAGGGATTCGTATCTAATACACCCTAAAGGTGTTACCTGGCAATTGAAAACAAAAGAAGTATCCTTAGCAGCTGAGGATATATTTGTGGCAATTGTATCAAAGTCTGAACTTTTAGGAGCCTTGCCATCTGTAATTGGAACACGGGCATATGTAAGGGCAAAACCTTCATCCTCCAGACATTTATAAACCTGTAATGGAGTTTGAACAGATTCAGCATTAACATGTTCCCATGCATCAAATATATGGCCATCCTCTGTTTCATGGATAACCATTATCGCACCGCCATATCGCTCAGCTTCTCGCAATATGTCTTCTTTTAACCGAGCTTCCATCTTTTCAACTCTTTCACGATCTATTCCCTGGTAAATGGTTAATTATAAATGAAAATGATCTACTTAAATCACAAGCAACAACTATAAAAGGAATAATCAAGATATTGATAAAAAAGGCTAATCCGTTAAATAGCATCGTTGAGTGCCTTCATCTAATAATGTAACAAAAAGTAGTTGATGGTTCAGATTATATTTTACAAGATAAATGAGCCCATGCTAACAGTTCAGAAATTACCGTATACTCCAGCATGTTCTTGTACGGTCTTTCCACTTCACGAAGTACAAAAGGTTTACCATTTATATAAACAACTGGTTCTTCTCTCATATTGTGCCAAAAAATTGGACAATCGCCTTTGCTACTTCTTATATACTGGATAACATTACGAATGCCATCAATTGTAGGGTTTGCGACACCATACACAGGAAAACCACGCACATTTCTAAAATTGGGCGAACCATCTACTCTCTCAGGCAAACTAAGACTCTGACAGCCAGCACGGTGGTCACTTTTTAGAACAGTTTGACGCCCAAGAACTTCTCCATTCCTCATAGCAGCCACAACGCCCATCTCATAAGGGCGACCAGCAGCAGATTCAGCAGTTTTCATTAGAGACGGTTTCATGCTTGAATATCCAAGGGCACCCATTGGATCTCTTCGAAGCAATCTATAAGTGACATTAAATGAAGAACATTAAAATCATAAGAGGCGTCTGCAAAACATCATAGTACGGTATCACTGCATGGCAAACTAACAGAAAAAATGAGATAATTGGATCTACCACTCATTTTCAAGTCAAAATCAGTCTTGAATTAGTTACAAGTAAAAGCCCTTTCTTTGTTAATCAAGCAAAAAGACTTATTAAAACTATCTTTCCAGGCCCTCCACAGATACATTATGCTTAGTTACAGCAAGGAGCACATTGTAAAGGCTGTATTGCTACTCAACATGTAGTAGAAAAGCAGTTACAAAAAATGTTGATATCAATAGTTATCTCATATAAGATGATGTGAGGCAGAAGAACGTCAGATTATTACACATAATTGAGAGATCAATTGATTGTACTTTAAGAAAATCCGTGGAAGTTGGCATCATCCTGATTAAAATAATTTGTGTATATGACTAATTGGTTCTGTGGCGGGGAAGTCCATTACTGTATTAATGACCTATTGTGTTTTTGTATGCAAGTGAGATCTTATTGCTAGTCTGTCCTATAAAAGGATGCTTCTGAGTATTGTCTGATAGTGAGGTTGTTTAAAGGGACCTCTTTCACATTGACATAAGATCCCACCTTGGGCAATGTTAAACCATGTATATGTAGTCACCCTTGAATTGATTCAGTTTTTAATTAAGGTTTTAAAGTGTGGGAGGCGTATCGAGGTGTTTTTTACTCGGTGAGGTGAGGCGTAAGCCTCAAAATTTTATTGAGGCAGTATATATATATATATATATATATATATATATATATATATATATATATATATATATATATATATATATATATGTGTGTGTGTGTGTGTGTGTGTGTGTGTGCATTATTGTATAACACTTTTATAGATATGTTTGTTAATTGGTAAATATTAGAGCCACGTATTTATTGTATACATGCTTAATTACTTACAAATTTTCTAATGATATCAGTCATTTCGTACTATATATATTAATAAACTACAACATAATATTATAGCTATGCTGCAGGAATTTGACTTTGTGTCGACTTTTCATGTGTGGAAGTGGAAGTTTGTGGGAACTTCGAGGAAGTTTAGACGCAAACTTCGATAAACTTCAATATTTTAAAGAAAATGATGCAAATTTGAAGGAAACTTCGATTAAAAACTTTTATTTATGCTTTCACTCTATCTTACATATGTTAATTTAACACAAAAACACAATTCACGACTCTCTACCCCTACGTAGATTGATAATACAATGTGCACTTGTAATTCCAAGGATCAAATGTGCAATATAAATACATCAATACAGTTCGCTAAACGTTTTCCATACAATATGCAGTGAAATAGTAGTTACAACTTACAACACTTTCTCTAGCAAAGAGTGGCAGCCAATTATCACAGAAATTGTTACTAGAAATTGTGAAGAGGGTTTGAGGCACCAATTTTGCATATATGGCCTTTAGGGCACTAGTTAGGATTTAACTGGCTGCGCCATATTAACTTCTCCCCGACATCGCCAACTTCAAGAAATCATCAACAACTTTGACGTGTTGGGATGAAAACACACTGTAAAAATCCAACATCATCAACAGCGAGGAAACTTCGGTCCGAAGTTGGGACCAAGTTGACATAGTAGTGGTTTGACATCGACGGGCTCAAAGTTCAAAACTTTGGCGAAGTTTGGCCCAACTTCGACATTTTTAGTTCCATGATTATAGACAATCTCCTCCATGTTCTTAACACAATCGATGTACCATCACATTAATAGATCTAAAACCCTAAAACCTAATCATGTCACAACTCATCCCACCCTACTCCCGACTTGTCCCTCCCTCCCCACCACCAGTCAACAAACATCGGTGGTCACCTCATCCCGCTCCAGCAGCCTAGACGTTGCACTTGGTACTACAATGTGGGAAAGTAGTCTCCACTCCTCTATTCCTTTGCAAATGAGGTTTATGCCTCTAGAATGCCACACTAGATCATGTCTCAAAGATATGCCTCACAATAATGACGTGCTTGCCTTGCAGAACCAAGCTAAGGTACACGCCTCAAGGCATATTAATGGCCACCTTGCCCCAAGGCATGCCTTTTATATACCATGGTGTAAAATATATGAGAAGAAGTGCGCATATGACATATGGTACACTTTGATGTTGGATGTCGGATATTTTGACGAATTAGCCATCATGGCAGATTATGCTTCCCGTTATTTCTTATATCAATATTTTGCATTGTGGTTATTACCTTGTCTTTCTCAATGAGATAGTATCCCCAACTTTCAAATATTGATAAAAGAATATCAATTTGGGTTCTGCATAAGTTGCTTTTGGATACAGAAGAGAAAATTCACAAATGACTAATATGTCTAAAAGAAACAGGAATATCTTTTCTTTTATCACACTAGTAACCCTAATTCCATATTTTTCAAGCAGAATAAGAATACCATATTGACTAGCGAGATTAAACCATTGTTGAGAATAAGATTATATCGAATTGAATGGAATGGGATGAATACAAGATTGGACGCCCTCTCCTTTATATAGGAGAGGGGAGACGCCCTGAGACTTAGGACGCAAGTAATCTAAACATGCTGAGATACAAAAGCCCACTATCTAATTAACCTATTAACTAAATAGGCTAATATAGACTCTCTAACACCCCCCCTCAAACTGGAGCACGGGTGAAACACATGTCCAAAGCTTGGAGGTTACAATACTCGATAAAATGATATAAGAAATGATAAATGAAAGATAAAAGATAAATATTACTCCCCATACAAAAATCGATACTCCCCCTAAACCATGTGGTGGCAATGCCTCTCTTCTTTGAAATTGTATTATGCGGGTTGGTGATCCTCGAGCTTTGAAGGTCTTTGGAGTGCATCTGGAATGAAGAGCATCTGAAGAATGGAACCTGATACTACAACAGTAATTCGCCACTTGGAGCAGAAGATCCTCAACACCATCACTACGTCATCTTCATTGGATTACGTACTTAACGTGGCACGAACGCGGATGCCCAATGTTGATGTAGCAGCAGCGGAATCTTCGAATTGTCTGAGAAGACGTGCATAACATGGCACGAACATGAACGGACGACGTGTTGATGATACGATGCAGGTACCACAAAATTCTGACGCATGAACCTTGGGGGCTTGATGGGAAAGGAGATATCATCCATCAAGGAAAGTCCCAAGAAGATCAGCTGAAAGCGATGCTAATACAGCAGATGCGGCTTGGAGAAGATGTGATGAAGCAGCTCGGTGAAGATAAATCTGGATGAATCAACCTTGCAGAAGTACACTTGGCAGGCTAGAAATTGTTGAGCTTCTGAGAAGTCTGACGAAGCACCCATCTGTCTCTCAAGAATGCAGCAAGAGTGATAATGTTGTCTGAAAGTGAAGAACAGGTGTGTTGAACGAAGCTCCATGAAGATAACCTAGAATATGTAGCCTGAATACATATATCATCTCTTCTCATACTCTCTCTCATACATATTCTCTCACACACACTCTCTCTTCTCATCTCTTCCTCTCCTCTCTATCCCCCCCGCACACCAAATACGACAATAGTGAGTGTTTGGTGTGGAGAAATGGATATATGACCCCCCCGTACTGTGGAAAGGGATACACACATGATATGGGTGGGTGGGAAAGAAATTGGTGGATTTGAGAGGATTTTGTGATATGGAGATGGGTAGCATGTGGAGAATGGAAACCGATGATCAGAGAGAATATGCTAAATGGGTCAATGTAAGATCTGGGTAGAAAATTAAATGGATCTAATCCTGACCCGAAAAGGGATTTGTTTGGCCCGTTAGGGCAACAAATCTGGGGGTGCTGGGGTGGAGCCCCGCGAAAAATCCGATTAGGCTTAAAATCGGATCCAATTAGCAAAAGATAGGACCGATTAAGGATTCGAATATCAATAGAGATAGAAAGTTGGGGACAGTAAAAAGGATTGTTTGGTAGCGGTGGAGAGTGGTGGGTAGCAGGACTTGGCGGTGGACAGCAGCAGCGCGTGTCGATGGTTGCCAAGCAGCGGTGGCTTGCAACAGTGTCTGCGGCGGTGCTTGATGGCGACGAATATGGGCAGCAATAGTAGGACGCAGGGTCGAGCAGCAACATGATGGAGCCTAGAAGATGGCAACGACATCTGTTTGATGTTGTCGCAGAATTTCAGCGGCGTCTAGGTGATGACCGACTACCGTAGGACTTGGCCATGGCGGAGGAGATGGTTCCGGCTCTTACGCGGCTCCGGAGATGTTGCAGACCATGAGGCTGCAGGGGAAGCCAAGTGCAGAGCTTCTCCATAAGCGATGGCAAAGGTTGGATAGATGATGGCATCGGCGGCGATGGTTGCTCCTACTTCTATGGTTGGGCGCAACACTGTATTGGCCACTGCCAACTTGCTGGCTGGATACAGCGGCGACGTGATGCGAGGGACCGACAGCGATTGCAGTGTCTATTGTTTGCTGACCGACGGCCGATGTTGCTGATGGATGTGGATGGCAGATGGAGATATTTGTTGGGCGGCCGACGGTTGCTATTGCTGTTGCACTGGTTCTGGGCGGTGGCACTGCTTGTTGCGGAAGCTACTGTGATCGACGACGGCTTGATGATGGCATTGATAGCGCCGGGACGGAGATCTTTGGCTTACAAAAAGACAATTGGATCTTTAAGAAAGAGGAGAGGCCATGGAGGTTGGGATTTGCCTGGTTGGCAGCCGGCCTAAGCCATGGCAACGGCGGCAGCCACCCGCAAGCGGGGGTTCTCCCCTCGGTTTCTCTCTGGAAGAGACGAGCGACGACGCTAGGGTTGCGTGCGCACCGGTGAGGAGAGGGAAGTGGGGCAGCGGCTAGGTTTCCCTCGGGAGCGAACGCGCTCTGATACCATGTTGAGAATAAGATCATATTGAATTGAATAAAATGGGATGAATACAAGACTAGACGCCCTCTCCTTTATATAGGAGAGGGTAGACGCCCTAAGACTTAGGACACAAGTAATCTAAACGGGCTGAGATACAAAAGCCCACTATCTAATTAACCTATTAACTAAATAGGCTAATATAGACTCTCTAACAACCATGATGTCCCACTTCCCAATCAACCAGCCAGATACAAAACGTCAAAATTACTATACAAGACAATGCACTGTTTGCTTTCAGAACAAATAAAAAGGTGCATGAATATGTGCATATTAAAACAAGGCAGCACTTAAGACACCACTTACTAAAGAATTGTTTATGAAAATCCATAAATTTGGAACACTGACACTGATTTGTATTGATGACAACTAATTCAAAATATTATAAACTATAGCAGATTTGTTAAATATGGCGGGTGTGATGAATTGTACATGTGTTTCTGAATTGTACATGTGTTTCAAATTCCCATTTAACTCTTTCTATGCATATCAATAAACTAGGGACGACTTAGTGAGGTAGATTCAAGGAATGAAGTTTCGCCGGTATCGGCATAATTTCAACCGAAATACCGATACTGACGGGTACCACACAAAAACATGTGTGCGTACCGATAATGCCAACATGTATACCGCCAATACCGCCATGTTTCGATGGTTTCGGTGCAAAATGCACTACTAACTTCAATGAACCTACCGAAACCGGCAGTATACCGACGGGTATACCGTTTTTTGCGAGAATGATTGTTGTTACTTATTGGGAGGAGAAAAGAAGGTACATTTGGATGATTTTTGTCGATTGGAGCTAATACCAACCCAAATCAAGGTAATTCTAACTAATCTCTTTCATTTCTACCATTAACAACCTCTCCATCTCTTTTTCCTACTTTTTTCTTCCACTTTCGCCTGAAAAGTGTTTTTTACCGCCAAAGCCTAGTATCACTCCAATTTTTATATGTTTACGTGAACTATACATACATCTATAAGTATATTATGTAGATATGCAATATTATCACTAGATCTACCTACTCACAACACTATTAATTACTATTATCATACAATTTATCTAAGCATATGACAATTAGTATTGATATAATTAGTTAGTTATTTATGTTTAGTGGAAGATGTTTTACTAAAGAGTAATGTAAACATAATACAAAGGAGTAATATAGACATATAGTATTGCACATGAATAAGCAACACGGAACTTCGCCAATAATGATGTGTATGAAGAACATGTGACTACATACAACCACCTTTATAGGATGCACATGTATGGCCGCAATATCTCAGTAATATCAACTCATTACTGTATGGAGAACCAGCATGCCACTCAACATAAAGCTTATGTGAGTTGTAAGTAAATGTGTTATTCGTATGTTGTAAATTGTATACTATTGCATAATTTTGTGTATTTAAGTTTGTGGTTTGTGCTAGTAAAATTTCATATCTTAATTCCTAAATTTTTTCATCGAAATCCCAACGAAACAGGACAAATTCCTTACCTCCCACATGATGGACCCCCCCATACACACCCAATATAGATTTTATTGTATAATACACTGCATTTAGGTGTAGACATTACACCTGTAAAGTTTCATGAATTAATTCATTCATTTTGGCGTCGAAACGGCCAGAATTGCATGTTGGTATTTCCATCAGTATACCGGTAAATACCTATTTCCAAGCTGTCAAACGGCATCGGTATCGGTCACCTTGTTCCTTGGGTAGACTCTCAAATTCTCCTGTTACATAGTATAAGGATCTGTGTTGTAAAACCTACAAGAGTTGCTTCCTCTCCACGTTACAAAACATAGGGGGTGTCATTTCCTCTCACCGTGTCATGTTCCAGCTGCCCTAGTCTAGGGAAACTCAATCTACACTTTCTCCTTGTCCCACAACCAACAGAAAGCTAGGGGAATTGCAGCAGCAGTGCCACTGCTAGCATCCAAAAGCAGCCAACCACATCAATGCTGCCAGACACGTCGTTGTCCGAGTTATTACTTGCAGCAGCAGGTCCCATCACTACCTCCAGCTAAAAAGGTATCTAGAATATAGAAAAGTATTGCTTCTTTTGAGTGAATAAAACCAATACAATGCTCTCTCTTTTATAAGACAAGAGAGTAGTACATCGTTTAAAGATAAGCAATATGGGATAAAGAAACAAGTGACTAAAAGACAAATAACCAAAATACACTAAGTAAAAACAGCAGTAAAGTGTATATACTAATACTCCCCCTCAAGCTGGAGCATAGATGTCAATCATGCCCAGCTTGTCAGTCATTGCAGTGAATCTAGACCAAGGAATAAGGTATCCGATTTCGATACCGTTTCGACAGCACGGAAATCGAAATTTATGGAAATTTCAACAAAAATTTCGATAAATGCAATTGTGCCCGTTTCGCCGCCAAAATGAACGAATTAATTTATGAAATTTTACAGGCGTGATCTCTACACCTAAATGCATTGTTTTATGCAATAAAATTATATGTGGGGGTAGGTTAGGGAGGGGTCCTTCATGTGGGAGGTAAGGGAACTGTCCTGTTTATTGAGGATTTCGATGAAGGATTTCGATGACAAAATGTAGGAAATAAGTTATGTAATTTTGCAGTTATGAGCTATATACATGCATGTACTTATTTGTGCTATAACATCACATATTCAATATGTAGGGCGTCCCCCACACATTTTACTTGGGTTGATAGTTTGTTGTTGATATTGACTCGACAGTCAACCATTTCATTGGTCCTAAGAACATTAATGCAATGTTTCCAAGTAAAATCATTATTTTTTGGTGTATTTGGCTTCCTAGGACCCTCATTGTCTAATAAACCACCACTAGGATACATGTTGTCCGCTTTGAAGAAAATAAAATATAGCATAAAGCATGCATCGTATTAGTATTTGATAATTTGAGTAGCAAATATTAGGGAATGCAATGTAATTATGATATATTATAGGTATATGCTATGCATGAGTAATAAATGGTGAAATAACCCCAATCCCCCTTTAGTCCTATTCAAAAAACAACAATAACATAAAGGATTGCAATTATCGAAACTTCCATCGAAATTTCCATCGAAATTTTTCAATTTGTGTACAAAAAACCTCGAAATTGGAAAAATTCATCGGAACCGTCGAAATTTTTGTCGAAATTTCGATAAATGCAATCTTGTTGCCAGTTTCGATTGAAATCGGTATAGTCGCATGTTTCGGTACTAGATGCTACCGAAATTGGTATTTTGGGGCGAAATTTCGGTGATTTCGCCGAAACCACATTCCTTGTTCTAGACTTCGGAAGTATTTTGGTTAAGATGTCAGCCACTTGATCCGAGGTATGTATGTAGGGCGTAGATATCTGGCCAGATAAGACAGCTTCTCGAACAAAGTGACAGTCAACCTCAATATGCTTTGTTCGTTCATGGAAGGTAGGATTACTGGCAATAAAGGTAGCAGCCTTGTTGTCACAGTACATAGGGATAGGAGTAGAATCAGAAATGCCAAAGTCTTTCAGCAGGCTCCGTATCCAGAACAGTTCACATGTAGTATGCGCCATGGCGCGATATTCTGCTTCAGCACTCGAGCGAGCAACAACTGTTTGTTTCTTACTGTGCCAGGTAACCAGATTTCCACCTACAAAAGTACAGTAGTCGGAGGTGGAGCGTCGATCGATCTTGCTCCCCGCATAGTCAGAATCAGAATACCCAAAAAGGAGCACGGGGACTTTGTTTTAAGCCATAAATTGCTTTCCGCAAACGACAAACTTTGGAGGACTCCCCCTGAAGTACAAATCCGAGAGGTTGTTCCATATAGACTTCCTCATGCAGATCTTCATATAGAAAAGCATTTTTCACATCAAGCTGAAATATAAGGGCCAATCAAAATTAATTGCAACAGAAATAAGTATGTGAACTGAATTCAGCCAGGCCACAGGTGAAAAAGTCTCAAAATAGTCGACGTCATAAGTCTGTGTGTAGCCCTTGGCAACAAGCCTAGCCTTGAGACGCTCAATCGTTCCATCTGGTTGATATTTAATAGTAAACACCCAGCGACATCCAACCGGAGAACAATCAGTGGGAGGATCAACCAACTCCCAAGTGTTACGATCAGTAAGAGCCTGCATCTCAGCTTCCATGGCCTGACGCCAAGCTGGATGTTTAAGAGCCCGAGAAGCATTTTTAGGAATAGAAACAGTAGAAAGAGCAGCAGTAAAATTAGTCCCCACGTGAGCAATAGTACAGAAATTCCCAATTGGATGTTTGGTACATGTTCTAGTTACTTTCCTTAAACTGATAGGAATATCTAAGTCAGAGAATACCTGAGATGATGATTGATCTGGCATTGAGGAAGAAGATTCTAGAGGGGCCATAGAGGGAGTTGTCGTCTTCGGTCTTCTTTGATAAACTTTTAGTTGAGGAGTAGCACCAGCAGGAACAGTATCAAGGGAATCAGAATCATCAATCATTGGTAATGGTGTCTCCATTAATAAATCTGACGTAAGGGCAGACCCAACAGAAGAATAGAATGGCATGTGCTCGAAGAAAACAACATCAGTCGAGACCATCCATTTTTTTGAAACTGGATCATAACAGCGGTACCCTTTTTGAGTCCTAGAGTACCCTAAGAAGACACACTTGATGGCACGGGGATCAAGTTTGGTTAAACCAGGACGTAGGTTTTTAACAAAGCAAGTGCTCCCAAAAATACGAGGAACAGAAAATAAGGGCGCATCAGGGTACAAGATTTGATAAGGGATTTGATTCCCAAGAACAGAAGATGGCATGGGGTTAATGAGATAGCACACAGTGGAAATAGCTTCAGGCCAAAAACACTGGGGAACATTATAGTGAAAAAGTAAAGTACGAGCAATGTCAAGAAGGTGGTGATTCTTGCATTCGGCGACTCCATTTTGTTGCGGGGTGTAAGCACAGGAGGTTTGGTGAATACTACCCAATTTGCGACAAAAACTGCTGACCGAGGATTGCATGAATTCAAGAGCATTGTCAGTGCGAAAAAAATTTATAGGTTTGCTAAACTGGGTACATATTTCAGCAAAATAAGCAGTAATAGTCTCAAGAATATTAGACCTATCCTTTAGCAAGAAAATCCAGGTGGTCCTAGAGAAATCATCAATAAAGCTTAGAAAGTAACGGAATCCAGATATACTCGAGACAAAACAAGGTCCCCAAACATCACCATGTATAATATCAAATGGCTGTTTTGAACAAATACATAATTTCTTTGAAAAAGTTGCTCTAGTTTGCTTGCCCAATTGACAAGTTTCACAATGAAAAATAGAATTTGAAATATGAGGTAGTAAATGCTTTAATTTGGCTTCCGACGGGTGTCCCAACCGATAGTGCCACTGGATGCCAGCCACAGAAGATGTCAGATACGCCACAGTCTTTGGAACATCCAAGTAATATAAACCATCTGGTCCCTCATGGCCCGAACCAATCCGCGTCCTCGTGCGCAGATCATAAAAAACAACACCATTTGGGTCAAATGTAATAGAGCAGCGAAGGCTCTTCACAGTTCTATTGACAGATAACAGATTTTTAGGGAACTTAGGAACATATAAAGCAAAGCGCAGAGGCAGACATCCAGGAGTGCATATATCACCAAAACCAGTAACCGATGTTTGAGAGTCGTCAACCAGAGTAACAGGAGGTATAACAGTAGTGTTATGTAAATGAGAAAATAATGTAGGATTGCCAGAAATATGGGATGTCGCACCTGAATCGATCACCCAAGTGTTTTTACCGGACTGAGTCAGAAGAGCAGTGCTACCATCAGTGGAGGCCTCGGTAGAGGAAGCAAGCTGTGCTTGTAGTAGTTTCTCAAACTCCGATCGGATCCAATCGGCAGACGGAGGTGCAGAAGTAACGGCAGTGTCAGGCTGATCTATGGTGACTTGATTCGCCCAGGCTGGCTTCCCATGCTTTATCTAGCAACGATCTTCATTGTGATTGGTACGCTTACAGAAGGTACAAAAGCGTTGTTCAGTAGTCTCAGCAGGAGAAGAGGAGCCACGTCCTGGTACAGAAGAACGCTCGCGGCCACGTCCCCGACCACGGCCGCGTCCACGGGAGGAGTCACCAGTCCGAACAGCAAGGGTTGTTCCGTCAGAAGAGTTAGGTAGGTTTTGCGAAACGGGAGGAAGACGTTGACCACGCTTCAGAACATCTCTCAGGGTAGGAAGGGGATCACTAGAGAGGATCTGATCAACGACTCTTGCAAAAGATGAAGGCAAACCAGTGAGGAACTGGACAAGTTGAAGCTCGTTCCTTTGACGCTGGATTTCCGTGATATCTGCAGACAGAGGAAGGTAGACCTCGAACTCATCCCAGAGAGCACAGCAGTTGTTGTAGTAATCCTCCACGGAATCAGTAGCAGAGTACTCCTATTTGGCCAGTAGCGTGAAGATTTCAAAAACCTTCATCAGATTTTGCTGGTGAGAGTATACGTGGGAGAGCTGATCCCACATATCCTTTGCAGTCTTGAGGCGAAGGAGAGACTGGCTGATTTTAGATTCCGCACTATTGACCATCCAAGTCATAACACCATAATCTTCCTTGGACCAGAGATCGTAGGCTTGTTTGGTCTTGTCATCAGCATCAGCAGCAGGGATGGTCGGTCCCTTAGCCGACAGATGAGAGAAACGCCCTTGAGCTTTTAAGTATAATTCAAAGGCGGCTGCCCAGAGATGATAGTTGGGGCCATCCAACTTGACGGTAGTGACGCATAGATTGCGAGGAAGGTTAGGAGTCGCCATCCGAGATGATAGAGATAGTCAGAATCAAGGGCGCAGATAGCAGCAGAGGTAGTAGTCACTAGTCAGCAGCAGAAGTCCAACACATGGACTAGAAGTAGCATATAGAAGATACAAGCATGGATCTCAGAAACCCTCGTAGGGGCAGCAGGAGTAGATAGAAACCTACGCCAACATAGAGGAACAATCACTCCACCATGAGGCGCAGGCAAACAGAGCAAAAGACGCCTTTTACGACGTCAACGTGCCAGAAACTGGAAAGTTGCCAAAGTTGTCCGGAGGTTTCGGGGAAGATGGGTAGAGGATTGGGTGTACTTGATGGATTAAGCCATGGTAATGGAGTGGGGGTTAGGGTGTTGAAAGGTGGTGGGGGATTGGAGGAGGGGTGGGTGGTGGCAGGAGTGGTGGTGGTGATGGTTGTGGGCGGCGGTAGGGGTGGGTGGTGGCAGGAGTGGTGGTGGTGATGGTTGTGGGCGGCGGTAGGGGTGGGTGGTGGCATGAGTGGTGGTGGTGATGGTTGTGGGCGGCGGTAGAGTGGCTATGGGCGGCGGCAGGGGGTGGGCAGGTGTGGCGGCGGCACAAGGGGGCGGGGAGAGAGAGGAGGGAGAGGGGCGACTAGGGTTGGGGGGGATGAGAGGCGGCTAGGGTTTAGGGAGGATCGGGGTGCTCTGATACCATCTAGAATAGAAAAGTATTGCTTCTTTTGAGTGAATAAAACCAATACAATGCTCTCTCTTTTATAAGACAAGAGAGTAGTACAGCGTTTAGAGATAAGCAATATGGGATAAAGAAACAAGTGACTAAAAGACAAATAACCAAAATACACTAAGTAAAAACAGCAGTAAAGTGTATATACTAATAAGGTGGCAACAAAGCCAATTTTTGTTACCACGTGGAATCATATATTGTCGCATGAGCAAGAACCCCCCCCCTCTTCCAAATGTATCTGTCCACAGTCAGTCCAGGGACCAGGTCAGTGTTCTATCTCAAAACGACAGATTTGTCATTGAAAGAGCTGATGTCTCCTATTGCCCGTACCAAGGTTAGGTCTGCCAATATGACTAACAAGAATGAGATGTTGGTGAGCGATCAACAAACTATTTAACTTCTGGAATCGAATCACCAGCCCCAAACTGAATGAAAGGAGTTTCAGTATTGGGAGTCAAATTGTGTAAATACTCTTCAACGGGCAAGGGAGATAAAAAGAAATTTGCTAATTTTTCTCTTCAATGATGCTACTTTTGAGAAATGGGAACAGGAGGCAAATCTCTTTACCATGATATAAACTTGTGGAACCAAAGTCATAAACATTGTGAATAACTCTGAAACATGCAAAAAACTCTGAGATCACTTGACTCTGATGTATTTTAATGATATTTCTCAAAAGTAAGCCGTGATAATTTAACTCAAGGACTTCACACAGGTGACAAGTCCCTAACTTAGCGCTTTGGAGAGGTTGCACGCTTGATTAATGATCTTCATGTTGTACTTTCTCTTACCAATGATGTCCAAAAGATGCAAAAACCAAGATATCAATACACTGTGAGGTTTTAGATGATATTTGACATGAGTATGAGGGAGTAAGCAGTTAGACTTAGGCGGCTAAGCAATTCCGTTTCCCAAGGGGCGCCTAGGTGTTTCTAGACTTTTTATTATTTTTTAACTTATCACATATATAGTATAAATTCGCATTATCTATTTTCAAATAGATACATTAGTATATATATTTTGAATGGTTATATCTAAGTTATAACAATTACTAGTTGACCTAAATCACACCTAACATGACCTAAACTGGACCTAACTGGCCCTAATTTGAACTATCTTGATCTAAATTGGACCTAATATGACCTAATTTGACTAAAATCTAACCTAACTTTTCATAGCATAAACTTCTCAGATGTTAACTTTCCTAATTTACCCTATATTTACCTAAATGAGACATGATTTGGTCAAATCAGACCTAATTTCCCTTAAACGGACATGTTTTCCCCAAATTAGACCTAATTTGCTCACACTTGACCTGATGGGCTAAATCATACCTAATTTGAGACCTAAACGGACCCTACTTCCCCTAATTTACCCCATATTGACATAAAGGATACCCACTTTGGCCAAATTAGACCTAATTTCCTCAAATTAGACCAATTTTCCGCAAATAAGAACTAATTTTGCATAACATGGTGTAATTAGACCTTCCCCTATTTTGCCCTATATTGACTCAAATGATCTCAACCAGAATATGACCCATGATAGAGCTGAATGGAAAAGAAGGATCCATGTAGCCGACCCCAACATAGTTGGGATTGAGGTTTAGTTGATGATATGATGATGATGTTGATGATGATTGACTTAAATGAGACCCAATTTGGCCAAATCAGACCTAATTTACCCAGATCTGACCTATTTCCTCAAAATCAGACATGTTTTCCCCTAAATTAGACATAATTTGCCGAAATTTGACCTTCTTTGGCCTAAATCAAGCCTATTCCAACCATAAAATGACTCATGGTGATCTAATGTGACCGAATCCAGACCTAACTCGTGCTAAATTAGCGTTTAAGTGGCTTCATTTGGGCCTAAAAGGCCTTACACACCCACATTAGGCACTTAAGAGGCTATGCACCTAGTTTGGGGCGCCCTGCCTAGAGCCTAGGAAGGCACTTTGATAATAAGAGACTTTGTCTAGGGTTAAGCTACTTCATCTCATGCTAATAAGTATGGCATGATAGACCAATTCAGTCATGCAGCCCGGAAGCGGAAGAGGGCGACACAAAAAGCAACAGGTACTCCAACATGCAAAGTCATAATGTATCCATCAATCTTTCCATCGTTCAATTGATATGAGTTAGAGAATTTGGTCAGTCATATTTTTCTTTATTAAAATTGGGATTTCATATTATTTTTGAATATTTTATTTATATTTTATAATTTATCTATTTTATTTACTATTTTTTAATGAAATGAAATAATCAAATACTAAAATGAAATAGAACACTAATATAAATAATCGTAAGTGTGGATGGTTCTGACTGGGAAAGTGAATCCGGTCGGGCATGGGCAAGTCTATCGGTCAATAGGGGCATTGATCGTTACATTGGAGGACATACTGGTAGAGGGGGACAAGTAAACAGTGGAAGACATGCACCTTGTCAACATCCACAATACACTACTCATTGTTAGAGAAAGGGTTGCATCTAGGAAACTTGTTATGAGTTACATGGGTAAACATAACATCATATAAGAAAAACCTATCTAACAGAGCCCTTGTGTCACAGGGGGGGGGGTACCTTTAACCACAAAAAACACCAATATTAATTTGTATCTGGATTAGAAAATTAAATAAATTTACATGTGAAAAAATCCTAATGAGAATCTACTAGGTAGTTACTGCATGGTGTTTATCGGAATCATTATACATCTTGTGTCTTTTTGGTTTCCCTTGACTTGTGCTTGATTATCTTTTATTGTGCTTTTTGTGATTTCGTTGGATATTTCAGTTTGGCTCTATTCAACCTCCCCCTCTAGAGCCTTCAAATATTTGTTTTTCGAACTTCTATAATATGTACTCTCTTTCTTGCACCAAATAAATATATCAAGGACATAGATCGGCGTACATATTAGGGCATTAGATTTGACATGACTAAATGCATCAAGAAGTTAGATCAGCTTACATATTAGGCCAGTAGGTTTGACATATTAATGGTATCCCTCTTTGATAAGCAATAAGAACATATTGTAAATTCTATTTAACTTGAAAGCAAAGAATAAACAATCTGCACCTGCGAAGTATGCTGTATAGTTCTGGCCTTGCTCTCATCCAATCAGAGAAACTGATTTGCACTGATGAATCAGGAGTTACAGCTGCTCTCTCTGTGTGAATGTATACCGCAAAGCAAATAAGAAAGTAGTACCTTTCCAGGTATTCAACAAAAAAAGAGAGTGATGCCTCCCTCTTCATTTCATCAGGCTGGCGAAGAATACTATTGCGATAAGCAGCGATAGCTTCTCGCAGGTTCTGTAGAATCATGAGGAACCAAATAAGTTTAAAAAGACAAACAATACTTTTTACTTCTATGAATACTCTTATTATAACATAAAGTCTAGAAATTATCCTGATCTACTCAATATACATAGTATGGAATATGCATACTTCAAGATTCAGAGAAATCAATGATGGTAAAACTTATAGATGGAATTACCTGCATAGTGTCACACCAGTCAATGGCTTTGTCCACTTGCCTTTTTCCTTCTACACCGCCCTAACAAATAAAATGCCATAATCAGAAAATGGATCACCATATGCAATCTCATAAACAGAGGCATACTGGTTCTTAATACTTCTAGAACACGTATCAAACTCCTGATCACAGCATATTCCCCTCTGCGTATTGCCTCCTCAGAGTTTATTGTCTCCTGTGTGACAGCACTTCCACCATCCATTACTTTTCCTATTGAACTTGTCCTTGGAATACCTAAAATTTGGAAGAAATTGCAGGTAAATGAAGAAAAATCTAGATATGGAAAAAAAAATAAACAAAAGGCAGATTTTCTGACTTGATTCCTGTTTAATTAAAAAAAGTTGACTCTTATTTTACATGGGAAGTACATTTATTGTATTTCTATTATGAATATGTAACCATATTGTAACTAAAGTTTACAATCTTCTGTTATCAACATATCATTCTTTCTGACTACCCCTCATGGGAGTTACATGTCCTATAAGCTGTCTATTCTAGAAGATCGTTAAACGGTTTGTTCTGTTATGGAATTTTCAAACCAATGTCCGAACCACTTTTCTTAGAATATGCTCTTAGTAGGTTTGTCCTAATCAGTATTTTTGTGTGCGCAGACAAAAACGTTTAGTCATGGTTAACTGCATTTATCACTACTGTAAAATTAGAAAAGTACAATCAAAATAGCCAGTGTAATCTAATAGCACTAGGTCTACATGTGTAAATCACCAGCAGCAAGCTGTCTATTCATAATTTTTTAGTACCTAAAACTTATATTTGTAATGCTTCTTGTAATTCACTACATATTTTACATTGATTTCTTTTTATTTTCCGTTATCCATTTTCCATTTCTGTTTTCTCCTCTTTTACAGGTTAGAGGCAACAATTGTAACTTGTAAGATTAGGGGATATTACATGATAGGTTCTAAATGTTAGAAAACAGAAGCTACTCATGTAATCTTTTCTGGTTTCCTTTCTTTATTGGGTCTATTAGGTAAACGTTGACTTCCTATATAATAAAGGCTAACCTGCTACAGCAGGGTATCGCTTTGGCCCAATACTTTCACATGGTATCAGAAGAAAGCCCTAGGGAGTAAACCCTATCCGCCAGCCTTGCTTCCCTCTCTCTCTCTCTCTCCCTCTCCTCTCCACATTAGCCGCCACCGCCTCTCTCTCCTACCATCGGGCGCCTCCGGCTTCAATCCCTAGCCAAGCGCAGCCGGCCTCTCTGTCTCCTCCATATCTGCTACAATACAATGGTTCCTTGTACAAGAGGAGGAAAACCACTCGTTCTATTCCATAGAGGAGGAGAAACAGCCTCCTCCTTATTTCTCTTCATTTCCACAGATTTTCCGTAAGTGGATGAGTGCCTAAGCTTCTAGGGGTTGTTGATGTGTTAGATTCACATCATTTATAGACATAAATGACATTGCTAATTCCCGTCACTCCCTGGTGCGTCTTCCCGTGGTTATCTTTCCCCATGGTGCATCTTCCTGGGGTTATCTTTTTCTTTGACGTTGTCAATTCCCGTCCAAATCTGCAGCAAAATCGTCTGACACAGCGTGCCATCTAGCTTACACGGCGTGTTGGTAATAACCTGTTTTTATGCCTTCGACAACTTACACTGAATGTTGGTTTTTAAAGACGGCGTGTTGACAGAATTCTATTTCACGCCTCCTGCATCTTACACGACGTGTCAAACCTCCACATATGTGTCAGCAATTTACACATCGTGTCAGAATCTCTACATTGTGGGAACTTACACAGCGGGTCAGAATCTTTACACGACGTGTTGTCGGCAGTCTGTCTCAATTTATGCTGGTACAATCATTCTGATATGATCTCAGTATGGTAGATGAAAAGCCAATGACTTCTGCTACAATAGTCTGCAATGATCAATCAACTTTTGCAAAGCTCATCCCACAGAATAATTTTTTCTAGATAGAAGCCATATATACTATTCTTGAAACTGGCAGGAGCATGGATAATACTATCTCTAAGGAGTATAACCGTCTTCTTCATCTCACTCAACAAGTTTCTCTTTGTTCCTCTGTCAATATTGCTCAGATGTAGGTAACTAAGGGACATCACTTATTGCTTCCCACCCATCTTCTACATGGGTGGTGAATTCAGGCGCCTACCATCATATGACGGGTATACAATTCGTGCTTCTTTCCTCTGATTTGTATATCCAACATTCTTTTGTGACTCCATTTGATGGATCAGTCAGACAAGTACATGCCTATGGATCTATACAGGCATCATCTTCTTTGACTTCACAGTCCGTACATTATGTACCGTCTTTCCATTTAATCTAGTGTTTGTAGCTAAATTGGTTTGTTCCTTAAACTACTTGGTGATATTTGGGTCTTCCTTCTTCGGTTACATGATCCCATGAGTTGGAAAACGATTGGTTGGGGATCTAGGAAAGGAAAATTCTACTTCTCTGAGGGGTGATCGCCAGCTCGCCAGATCTCTTCCACAGAATCTACCATCCTCAGTTTCTCTCCTTACTATGGCATTATCACTATGGACATCCCTCCTTACAAAGTTTTCAGAAGCTTGTTCCTAACTTATCTTTAGTAAAGTCTATCGAATGTCAATCTTGTCAACTGAGCAAGCATCATCATGTTTCTTTCCCTGTTCGTACTATAAAAAGCTCTAAGCGTCCTTTTTATCTTATTCATAGTGATGTCTAGGGTTCTGTTAAAGGATTGAGTTACAATGGCTTTTGTTACTTTCTTTCTTTTATTGATGATTTCTCCTGAATAACTTGGGTATGCTTACTTAAGTCTTCAGATGAATTTTTTTCAGTCATCCAAACGTTTCATCAATTAATAAAAGATTAGTTTGATCATCATCGTCTAACCCTCAATCCCAATCATGTTGGGGTTAGCTACATGGATCCTTCTTTTCCCATCAGCTCTTTTATGGGTCATACTCTGATTAAGATGTAAAGATTCAAAATCTCTCTTTATAAGCTCTTCCCAAGTTAATTTAGGCCTACATCTGCTTCTTTTAGTTGTACTTGACTCAATAACCTTGCTCCGAATAGGAGTATTTGTCGGTCTACATTGCACGTCCACACCATCTTAATCGGTCTTCCTGCAACCCTCAATGCTTACCAACCCCACTTTGTTTCCGATATAGTCATTCCTCAAAAAATCATTTCTCACCTTCCCGCACATCCATCTCAGCATACGCATTTCGGCCACATTCATCTTGTTGAGACCTTATTTCTTCACTGCCCAACATACACTCCCATGTAGCATGGTTGGTCGTAGAGCTATTCTGTAAAACTTGCATTTTAATCTGAAAGGGATCTTCTGGTCACATACTACTCCAGTTGCACTCCACTTCAACCATCATGCTGCGATCATGTGACGAACATCATCTTGAACCTCACCCTCCCTTTCAATAATAGAACCCAAATAATGAAACTTATTACATATTGGTACATCCATTCCATTCAACTTGACCCCACCACTCACGATTCTAGATTGGCTAAAACTGCAATGCATATATTCAGTTTTGCTTCTACTGATCATAAATCCATTAGATGCCAATGCATTTCTCCAAAGTTCAACTTTATCATTCAATGTTTCTTTTCTTTCATCAATCAACACAATATCATCAGCAAATGGTTTGCACCAAGGGATATTATCTTGAACATGCTTTGTCAACTCATCCATAACAAGAACAAATAGATAAGGGTTGAGTGTCGATCCTTGATGTACCCCAACGGTAATAGGAAAAGTTTGTGCCTCTCCTTCAGGAGTCGTACCTCTTGCAATTAAGTCATCATGCATGTCTTTAATTAGGTCAATGTGTTGGATAGACACCCTTTTTATGCAAAACCCTCCATAACACTTCCCTGGGTACTCGATCATAGGCCTTTTCCATATCAATAAACACCATATGAAGATCTCTTTTATTTTCTCTTTAATTCTCTATAAGCCTCCTTATCAGACAACAACATTAGTTGTTGATCTTCCCGGCATAAAACTAAACTGGTTGTTTGATATATGTGTAATCAATCTTAGCCTTTGCTCAATAATCCTCTCCTAAAGTTTCATAGTATGACTCATCAACTTGATACCTCTGCAGTTTGTGCAGCGATGAACATCTTTGTTGTTCTTGTAGATCACGACTATAGTATCTCCATTCATCCAGCATTTACACTTTGTTCTCATAATCTTATTAAAGATTTTTGTTAACCACATAGATCCTTCATCCCCCATACTCTTCCATACATCAATAGGAATACCGTCTAGACCACATGCCTTTTTCGCTTTCATCTTTTTAAAAGCATTCTTGACCCCAGATAGTGAAACTCGTCGTGTGTAAGTGATATTTCTTACATTCATGTCACTCGAGTCTCTTATGTTGTTCAAAGTATCTCCATTGAAAAGCTTATGAAAGTAGTTTCTCCATTGGTTCTATATATCATCATCTTTCACCAACACTCTACCATCTTCATTCTTGATGCATTTTAATTGACTCAAGTCTCTTCCTTTCCTTTCTCTTATATGGGTCATTTTATGAATATCTTTTTCCTCTTCTCTAGTGTCCAACTTATTATATATATCATAAAAGTGTCAGGACCTTGCCTCTTGAACTACGTTCTTAGCATCTTCTTGCTTGTTTGTATCTTTGAAAAGTTGCATCATCTCTAGATTTGGGCAATCTCCTATGATCTCCCATTTGAGTTTAATAGCTTTTTGTACTTTATCATTCCACCACCAAGTCTCTTTATGTAGAGGCCCAGACCCTTTGGACTCTCCCAAGACCTCTTTGGCAATTTTTATCATGCATACGCTCATACTTTGCCACATAGAGTTAACATCAGACTCCAAGTTCCAAGTTCTCTCCTTGATAAGTTTATCATAAAATGTCAATTTCTTTTCTCCTTTAAGATACCACCACTTGATCCTTCTATCTAGGGGCTTCTTTTATGCTCAACCTTGTTGATCTTCATGTTCACATACAAAACAACCAACCTATGTTGGGTGGTGAATTCTTCCCCAGAGATCACTTTACAATCCTTGCATACTTTTCTATCCATCCGTCTTGTAAGGAAGTAATCAATTTGTCTACAATTCCGCCCACTCTTGAAAGTAATAATATGAGGATCTCTTTTCTTGAAATATTTATTCACCAAGATCATATCATAAGCAACTGCAAAATCTAGAATTCTCTCTCCTCCATTTAAGTTGCCATATCCAAAACTTCCATGAACTCTCTCATATTCAACATTGTTGCTCACCACATGGCCATTTAAGTCACTCCCAATAATGATCTTCTACTCTATCAGTATTTCTTACATCAGTTCATCCATGTTATCCCAGAAATCTTTTTTTGCCTCCTCACTAAGGCTAACTTGGGAGGCATAAGCGATAATATTGAAAATCTTTCCCCTAAGAACATCCTTGATAGCTATGATTTTGTCCCCCATCCGTGTGATCTTGATGACATCATCCTTCAACATATTATCAACAACAATTCCAACGCCATTTCTATGTTTGTCAAAACATGTATACCAAATCTTATACCTTGTGCCTCCAATCTCTACATCGTTCCCTTGTTCACGATGAAGAGATATTGGAGACACATGGTACAAAATTTAGTTTGATACTCATATAAAAAATTCTCCGTACTGATAATGCCTTAGAGTATATTCAAAAGGTTGTCTCTAGTTTCTGTGATTCCGTTAGCATGATTCACCAACCGACTTGTCCTCAATTCTTCATTCACCTCAACAAAATGGGGATGTTGAGCGCAAATATCATCATTTACTTGATGTAGCCCGTATGCTACTTATTCAGATGTATGTGCAAAGAAGTTCCGGTCTAATGCTCTTCTCATTGCATGTTTTTTATTAATCCTCAGCCATCTTCTGTCTTGCATGAGGTTATCCCTTTTTCTATTTTACAATCAGACGATCAAGCTATTCCTGATCCCCTCTGTGTCTTTGGTTGCAATGTGTTTGTTCATGTGTTTAAGCCACGTGCAGACAAGTTGTCTCCTGGTGCAATCCGCATTGTCTTTTTGGGATATTTTCCCACACAAAAGGGGTACAAATGTGATTGTTCGTCGTATGTTTATGTCGGCAGACATTACTTTTCATTAGTCCACTCCGTTCTTTAGTAACTCTGTCCAACATGAGGGGGAGCACAACCATGAGAGTGAACTTGCCATTGAGAATGATAGAGTGAGAGAGCGAGAGCCACCACCACTCCATGTGTCGGGTGATGAGAGTGTGCTAGATACTACTAGTAGTATAACACCATCACCACCACCTACACCTCCACCTATTCAACCTTTTCCACTGGTTTACACCAGGCGAGCGGGGCATCACCTAAAATATGTAGTGACATCAGTCTATCATATCGAATCATCATCGTCGGATACTCCTGAGGTACATGTTCATGTTGACAGTTCTCTTGATGCTCCTATTTCAGACTTACACCTTTCAGTTGCAGCTCATAAAGGTGTTTGGTCTTGCACAATATGACGCATGATCTCTAGTGTGTGTTGCTTATCTCATCTGTCACTGGAAGCACACGTTTTCTCCTCAGTTAGATTCTACAATTGTTTCTCTCATATGTATAAGCAGCCCAACATGACGGATGGGTACAAGCCATGGATAGTGAGATGGAAGCTCTTTACGAGAACTCCACTTGGGACTTGGTGGATCTTCCTACTGGGAAGCTTGTTGTAGGGTGTCGTTGGGTGTAGACTGTTAAATAGAAATCAGATGGATCTATTGACTGCTTGAAGGCTCAATTGGGGGCCAAAGGGTACACTCAGACACATGGAGTGGACTTCTTCAAGACTTTTTCTCCTGTTGCTCGGCTCAATTCTGTATGAATTCTTATTTTTTTTGCTACTCATTGATTGGCCTCTTCTCTAGATGGATGTCAAAAATGCATTTCTTGATGGTTATCTTCTTGAAGAGGCGTACATGGAGCAACCTCCTGGAAATTTTGCTTAGGGGGACTGTCAAAAAGTGTGCAAACTGAAGAAATTCATGTATGGCTTGAAGCAATCACCACAGGCATGGTTTGATAAATTCAGTGTTGCATTTATACGATTTGGGTTCAGTCGGTCTTCTACTGATGCAATTCCTCTTGTGGCACCATTATTCTGACTGTATATGTGGACAATATTACCATCACAAGTGACGATCTTACTGGCATTTCACAGCTCAAGGAGTGGCTACAAATGCAATATCAGACAAAAGATTTGGGCAACCTTCATTATTTCCTTGGAATAGAGGTTCTGCTTTCCAAGAAGGGCACAAATCTTTCTCAACAACAATATGTTCTAGATCTTCTTACAGAGGCATGCATGAAAACATTACAGACCAGTCTCCACACCTATGGATTAGCATATCAAGGCAGCTATTTCTAATAGACAGTGATCTTTAGATTGTGGGTAAGCTGACCTATTTGATAGTTATTAGTCCTGATATCTCTGATGCAGTGGGAGTTGTTAGCCGCTTCATGAGTGCACCCAAGATGTCACATTGGATGGCAATTCATGAGTGCACCCAAGACGTCACACTGGATGGTAGTCACCCAGATGTCACACTGGATGGCGGTCACTCATCCACTTTCTTGAAGCTTACTGGATATATTCATTCTTATTGGGTAGGTGATGTATGAGATAGACGATCTACCTCTAGATATTGTGTGTTCCTTGGGTCACGTTTAGTGACATGAAGGAGCAAGGAAAAAATGTGGTAGCACAGTCCAGCATAGAGGTTGAATATCGAGCAATGGCACATGCTAGTTGTGAACTACAATGGGTTATGTCCATATTATCTGAAACGGGAGCGTCTGTTGAAACTCCAATCTCTCTCATGTGTCATAATCAGGCAACCATTCACATTACTAGCAATCATGTGTTCCATAAGCGGACCAAGCACATTGAGGTAGACTGACATTTTGTTTGTGATCTAGAGCTCTCCAAGAAGATTCAGACTCATCATTTTTGCACTGGGCAACAACTTGCAAATAGCTTCACCAAGCCCCTTATGCCTTCAGCTTTCATCCATATGAGTTCCTAGTTGGGCATGCATAATGTGTACGCTCTAGCTTGACGGGGAGTGTTAGACAATAGAAGTTATTCATGTAGTATTTTTTTATTTCCTTTCTTTATTGGGTCTATTATGTAAATGTTCACTTCCTATATAAGAAAGGCTAACCTGCTACAGTAGGGTTTTTCTATGGCCCAATACTTTCACACTAAACTCTAGCCCATAGATTTTCTTGGTTTTGACATTGCCTCAATAGAAAATTAAGAAAAGTATCTATAAACTCCAATGCTATTGTTGGAAAATATTAGCCTATTCAGTTAATAGGTTAATTAGTCCATTATGTACATGGCCCTGCTTACCCTGGCCCATTAGGGTTTAGTTCGCTTCCTTGTAATTACATCCTCTCCTATATATAGGACATGGGTGTGCATATCAATACAACAACGATTACAGTGTCCCACACACTTGTCAACATGGTATCAGAGCGTGCTCTGGGAACCTAACCCTAGTTGTCCTCTCGGATTCCTTCCCCTCTTTCTCTGCGCTAGCCGCCGCCCTAGTTGCTGCCTCTCCTTCCTAGAGAGAGCAACAGAGAGAGCGCCCACCTGCGGGCGACCATCGTTCCTTCCATGGCTTAGGCCAGCCACCCACCAGGCACATCCCGTCTTTATGGTCGCCACTCTTCCCCTTTCACATACTATGGGTCGGCGTCGTCCTTCCAGGCAATCAACACCCCCGAGTTCGAGTCCCGAAATGGTGCTAATTGTTGTTCAGATCTATCCGTCGTCTCTTCCCCAAAGTTGTTCTTCTGATCATCTGAAGACAACATTCATCCCAGCCATCATCAAGCATCTCCGACCACACCATCGTACTATGTTGTTGCAACAACAAAGAAAGACATAGCAGCAACGGAGTCATCATCTTCCTCGATCCTTGTTCCCTAGACAACGCTAATTCCTATCCAGATCAGTTTGTGGTAGAGTTGTCGTCATCTCCCTGTGGCTATTGTCCAGATTGGTCATTGGTCTAGCAAGAGGTTGCTGCTACCCCAGATCCACATGATTTATGGTCCTAAGTGACAGGGTTAATTCCCGCACCCCTTGGTGCTAATTCCTGGAGTTGCGATCTCCTAGACAGCGCAAATTCCCATCCAGATCATTCATCAGTCGTCGCTGACACGACGTGTTCTCCAACCAACACGACGTGTTGCTCTTCAGAAATCTTCCAGACTGCGCAAAGATTTGTCCAAATCGCAACCATCATGGCGTGTTGTTCAACCAACACGGTGTGTTGCATTCTAGAAATATTCCTAATGGCGCAGATTGCAACATACACAACGTGTCATCTTCAAACACGTGTTGACGAAAGCCAGTTTTATGCCTCTGACATCCTACATGGTGTGTCATCTTCGAACACGGCGTGTTGACGGAGATCTGTTTTATGCCTCCGACATTTGACATTGTGTGTCGCATCTTCACACAACGTGTTGTTGGGAGCCTGTCACCTTCGACCAACAAGGTTACACAGCGTGTCAAGATACAAACACGGCGTGTTAGAAGCAGTTAGTCTACTTCCAATTCTAGTTATGACGTCCTCCAAAGGTCTATCTCATCTTCAAAACATGATGATAATCATATCCTGCTATTTTTTTACCTAGCCTCTTTTCGGGTCAAGAAAAGATCCATTTAATTTCTCTATCTGGATCTTCTAATCGGGTCATTTTGCATATTGATTTTGGTTGCTGGTTTTCCTACCGAGATCCATTCTGGTAGTGCCACTCCTTTTCCTACTAAGTTCCATTCTGGTAGTGCTTCTCCTCTTTATACTGAGTTCCATTCTGATAGTGTTTCTCCTTCTACTGAGTTTCCATTCCGATAGTATTTATGTTTTACATTTTTCCTTTCCCACCCACCATGTGTGCGTCTTTCCATGTGTGGGGGGTCATATGTCCATTTTCCATGAGTTGCATCTGCTACTTCTACGTGTTGAGACAACACTTCAGCACTCCGTACAACGTGTTCCGCCACGTCATGTGTGTCTGTAGTCTTCTACACTAATTCCGGTTGGCTACACTTTTCCGACAATTTGAAGACACCACTATTGCTACATAGACATTGTGCCTTCGTGTTCGTGATGATGTACTTGAGATGTGTTGATGTGCGCTTATTCCACTCACACACTCCTCTCCAATGAAGATGGCGTAGTCGTCATATTTATGATTGCTTCAGACAGTGAATAAAAAAGCGGGTGAAGCGCCCGCTTAAGCGCCCAAGCATATACTCCGTTGTAATTTTCAGTGAAGCAGGCCTTGAAGCGTTTTGCACTGAAGCGGCCGCTTTTGTCCGCTTTTTTCCGCTTTAGGCCGCTTTTTTGGGTCCGCTTAAGCGGCCGCTTCAGGGCGCTTCACAATAATTATTCTCAAAACTTGTCCAATCACCTGCTGAATTTTAAAAAAAATGAAAATTATGTATTGTATAGGTGTAATAACCAGTTTGATAAATATCTCTAACTATTTACGTCTGTTTGTACACTATATACATCTATATAAGAACTATGTATTGTCATCTTGTCATTTGTAAAGTTTGTGATATAATATTAGTAATAGTTGCATGAATTTATTGATGTTTCACTTTGTTGTTGTGATGTTTTAATTTTTCATGATATAATATTAGCAATACATTATGTTCCAGCTATGTTTGAATTTGCATGACTTTTTTGATGTTCCACAATTTCATCATGTAACTACCTATATGAAAGCACATCATCCTGTCACATGTATATACAATTATTTTTGCTATTGGCTGTTGCACAATTTCATCATTTTAGATGAATGGATGCATACCATTATGGCACTTCTATATTATTGCATGATTTCACAATGAATATAATATGATGCTGTCACATAATTAATTACTGCAACTAGTGATATTTCGATAAATCTATCTACTGTAAATTCAGTAGTCACTACTGCCTTGTATCATAAATCGACACTTACCCTACCTTGTTTTAAAATTTTAACTGTACGGATTATGATTTTATGATAATATGACTCTAAAATGTACTTACTCTAATCAGAAATTAATCTATTGATTATTTAATTTTCTATCATAACTAGTGTGGACGGGGGGTGATTAAAGTTTGGCTATGTCAAAATAATCCCAAGTGGAAGTATAACACTCATCCAAATCCAGCCCGAAGGGAGAAAGTGATCTGTAAGTTATTCTATGTTTTTTTATTTTTTTTCTTCAAAAACAATGTGGACCGCTTTTTCAAAAAGCGTCCGCTTTAGTCCGCTTTAAAACCCGCTTCCCGCTTCACGCTTCAAGCATAGCAATCCACACGCTTCCCGCTTCGCGCTTTCCAAAACCTAGGCTTCAGATATTCTTCATTCCAGATGCACTTCAAAAGAAAGACCTTCTCTAAAGCTCGAGCTTTTCCAGCCTGCAGAACACATCTCAAAGAGACGTCGTCGTATGTTTTCAGTTAGGAAGTATTATTTGAGGGGGAGTAACAATTTTTGTATGGGGAGGGACAGTTCTATCTTTCATTTATAATTTCTATCTTTTATCGTTTAATCGAGTCAGGTAACTCCAAGCTTGGACATGTGTTCACCCATGCTCTGGCTTGAGGGGGTGTTAGAAAGTATTAGCCAATCTAGTAAATAGGTTAATTGGTCCATTATGTGCATGGGCATGTTTGACCTAGCCCATGAGGGTTTAGTCCGCTTCCTTGTAATTGCCTCCTCTCCTATATATAGGACAAGATTGTACATATCAATACAACAACAATTACAGTGTCCCACACACTTGTGAACGGCTATTAAAAACCAAACTCTAGACCTTGTGTTATTATTTACCAATGATCTTTCTTATCATAATATCACAGTTTACGATGTTGTAAACCCCATGACCACAGATGAACAATAGAAATGGTTAACTGAACCATTTTCCCTAGTTTCTGATCTATGAATTGTGCATTGTAATCTTAATGACCGAAAAAGATTATAGTCTGCATCACTATATTTTTATTAGAGACGCCAATTTCAGTCCATTACAAACACTGAAAACTTGTTTATTGGTAATTCCCATTAGTCAATTCTAGAGTACAGGCTCTCATATATATAGCAGAGTACCGAGATATGTGGATACATTTAAGTTTTCAAATGGATCCTTACTTAAGTCCACCAAGGATAAAAGAAATGCAAGGCATATTATAAACACATGCGTTCAGGCCCAATAACCACTTATACTAATGCTCTCCTCAAGATGGTGTGTGTACATTTTGTAGTCCCAACTCAATATCCATATGTCGTAAAAGAGCTAAAGTCGGTGGTTTTGTCAAATTATCAGCAATTTGATCCCCCATCCGCACTTGGGATATCACAATTGTCTTGGCTTTGACAAGTTCTCGCACAAAGTGGCAGTGGACTTCAATGTGTTTTGTGTGTTAATGAAATACTGGGTTGTTTTTAATGTGTTTTGTGCGTTCATGAGATACCAAGTTGTTTGCAATGTGAATGGTTCCCTGGTTGTCCCAGTAGAGATTTGCTGGAGTCTGAACAGGAATCCCAATCTCAGTTAGGTTGGAGGTGGCATTTGTTTCATTCTCAAACTTGAATTCTTCAATACTATACTTGATTCTGATCTAGCCTTCTCCTTTAGGCTCTTTCCAAGAAGTCGCCTAGGCACAAAAGGCACCTAAGGGACCTCCACGGTCCACCTAGGTGGCCATGAATATGTGTAGCAACAATTGATTGTGGGTCTCTTTTTTCAGTTTGAGTGCCCCTTGTTTGGTCTTATTTTTAAATGCCCTAAAGTATGATCTAAAGGGATTATGTTTGTATAAGATTTGCATGCCTCCATAAAAGGATGTTATGTATTACATATTCAATATATAATGAGTATATCAGTTCGGCCAGAGTAGCCCGGGTGGTTGCGGCTCGGTAAGTCTCAATGAAGGACTCGGATTCGAACCTCACCGAAGACACACTGTGAAAGGCACTCTACCCTAATTTGGCGCGGGAGGGGGTGACCGGACCACACCCTCTCATGCCTCGAGAGTTTACCATTCCGGGCTAGCCCGGGGTGGGTTCTCTCGATCATCAATATATATATATATATATATATATATATATATATATATATATATATATATATATATATATATATATATATATATATATATATATATATATATAATGAGTACATCCATAAGAAGAGTCAAAGAAAAAAAAGGAAATGTCACCACCTAGGCAATCAGCTGGGCAGCAAGTATATTTTTAATAAGACACGAGCATATAGGCAAACAATAGTCTAAATGTAAAACCCCTGGCCAAGGTGATGCTATATCACCTTGGCACCTAGTTCAGCCAAAATGAGTTTATGATGTAATAGATTGGACTTGAGAATACATACATGTTACTCTACAACATTCTTGACTTATTGACATATAGGATCACAACAGTTCAAGACATACATAGACACATTCTAGAATACGGCTAGGTTGTGAAGACAGTACAGCGGTCCACCTGTCCCCACGGGCGCCTAGGGGCCTAGGCACTTGGTACAAAAAACCTTCATGCAAAAAGCCCCATAAGATGCTTCCAGTAATTTATATTTCTTCTACAATTAATTACCAGCCTTTGTTTTTCCCTAGATATCTTTTTGAATCCCCTTCAACTCCAAGATGTTCTTCAGTGTTCTATCTCAAATAACTTTTGGCAGGATTCCACCTTGTAAGTGCTAATCAGCTTTCTATAGGTTATCTCATGCCTTTCTTCCAATCTTACAATTATACTTTTTATTCTTACTGTTAAGATACCAAGTGAAATAATTTCATAATATTACCACCCTACTTGAGCCATATGATTCTTGAACATTGTATTCACTCAATCTGCTTTCTCAACAGTAGTTAGCTTTAATTTAGAATATTCTTCAACCCGGCCAGCGTAGCCCGGGCGGTCAAGCCAGCGCGCCCCTCATGAAGGGTCGCTGGTTCGATTCCCCGCTCGGGTCAGCTGTATTTACCAACCTCTTGGGTCATCCGGGCTCTGGCACCTGTTTGGAGAGGGGGTGGGCTTCGGCCCATGCAGATCCAAAAAAAAAAAATATATATTCTTCAGATAAATGTCTGGCTTCCTCTAACATCTTTAGGGAATGCGATTTGTTTTGCCAACCCATCAAATTCATGCTAGGAAATGCAATTGTCTATCGTTGACTATTCTGATTTCACTGATATCAACAAAGTTGGGATCTGAATTGCTAAAAAGTATCATTTTATTGTCATGAAGAGAGCTAGTTGGAGCAACATCTAGAGATTCTAGAGAATGTATTGTGCTTTTGAAGTTATCAGGTATGGTAATCACGGCCCCAAGATGGCCTCATTGCTGGAACTAAGATTATTTAGAACCTTGGTAATAACTTTATAATTGTCATCGGCTTGGTAGATTTTGTTTGAACAGGCCTCCAACTTGGTAGGTTTGAAGCAATGTTATTTTGTGAGATGATAAAAGAGACAAAGATGACTTTACCTGATGCTCCTGTGCGACTCAAGTAGACCAATGTTGCTATCACCATTCCCGTGGTAGTTCGTCCTCGACCCATTTGACAGTTAAATATAATTTCAGTATTTGTGTCTACCTGTGAGATTCTTTGAACCTGGAATGGAGGAACACATATAAGAGGGGATCATGTATATCATTATATTGGGATTATTAAGAGTTTAAAAATCAATTTTTAATAGTAAGAAATTACAACCAAGCAACAAAAGCTATTCGTCAATGAACCAATTTGTGCCGAGTCTGCTACAGTAATACATTCATACTTGGTTACTTGAGCTGGCTCTTTGAATGGTGATTGGAATTTTGGACAGCCCCAAAACTATTGAATGTGCCGACCTTACTCAGTAAAAATATATGATATACTAGATGCTAATTTCATTGGACTTGCAGAGGTTTGTCTATTGGCATCAGATTTTTTTTTTTTTTTGAGGTAAGTCTATTGGCATCAGATGGCAGCTACCAACACATCATTATCCAGCTTATCACAAGCAGCAGGTTATTTTATTCTCTCTTTATGTAGCAGCACACATCACTTCTGACAAGGTCCATGACCTCAATATCTTCCATTCTTATATAAACTGACTAGGAGTCAGCTTAATTTCTCTGTTTTAAAAGGATGGTTTCCGAACAAAGGGGTGGGGGGTCTTGAACCTATTATTTTTCAGAAGCTCAATATAACAGATTAGAACATGTCTTAACAAGAATTTCAACAAGTATAGTTAGGGACAATTGATTAGCAATCGTCCCTAACAAAGTTCAACTAGTAGCAATTACAGAATACAACAGAATGAGGGTTTGTTACTAAGTTTCAATCATTGTGGGGTTCCCATATATACAAGCAATTGGAATGTGTAGGAATTCAGTTAAATAGCCTATACAGCATATAATAGAATGGTGTACAAAAGATAGTGACTAGTACAATAACTGAAGTAGTCAGCCCACCATAGTATTAAGTAAGAGGATAAAATACTAGTAAAAATATACACAAAGCAGTTTTTTGAAGCAGAGCATATAATTTTATTGTGTCCATGTTCTCGCAATAAAGCCTAAACTATTAATTGCCAGAGAATAGAGAAAAAAGGTGCCCACCCTGGCACCTTAATGCCTTTAGCAGACTGTTCAGTGGAGTTAGAAAAGTTTAAGGGCATATTTATCTACAATATCGGCATTCTAATCTAGAAGAGAAGTTTACTTGCCAAAGAAGATTTGTGGAGCAGGTTTAAACCCTTTTGCGGGACTTCAAAAATGGGGTGATTTTGGCATGAGTTTATGGTTTAACAATTGGAACCGGTATACAGATCCGATGGATGATTTCCCTCTAGCCTTCCATGTTAGAGAGTATTAATTGTTTCATCTATTGGGTCTACTGGAATATGGGCTCAATTATGTTTTGGCCCATTAGCGTTTTGCCCAAGTCTTAATGCTTCCCCCTTCTCCTATATCTCGTGTTGCCCATCTAATAAAAAGAAATACAACACATGGACATTTCCCCATTACCACGTTTTGTGACAAGGTATCAGAGCAATCATTCATGTGCCCCTAGCCCCAAGAGAGAAAAGGAGACATAGCCCCCCTTGTAGGTCGCCTCTGCCCGTGATGTTGCTTGGATGCCCATAGGGATGCGACCTCTTTCATCTTGGGTGTCTCCTTCACAAAACAACAAAGTTCCATCATGCTTGTTGCTATATCTAATGGACCGCCCTTGATTATTTTTTTGTTGCACCATGCAGGAGCCTTTAATGCCCTCCTATAATGCTTCGTCGTCGTTGTCCACACCATTTTTATCTACGTCGTCGTTGTCATCTACATTGGTGTCATCTACGCCGCCACTATCTACTCCGTAACCATCTACTCCGTTGACATAATCTCCACCGTGATCTGCATGCCATGTCATTAAGATCTAATGCTAAATCAATTGAAAAAGATCCATCTTTCTACTACTATTAGAGACCGCCAATCCCTAGTTTGCCTTGGTAGAGATCTAGAAGGACTTTTCCAACATTTTGCAACCATTTCAATGTCAATTCTGCTGCTACGCCGCATCAAACGACATGTACCCCTGAGTAAACGACGCATGATCTGTGTTTTTGCTCGTTCTCGGTTCGATTCATGACTACTACATGGCAGGTGAACAACTTGTACAGCATGTAATCAGATCACACAACATCTGCTTCTGCATCTTCCATCGCCAATGCCACGTCTACTAACACGGCGTGTAATTTCTTTACACGATGTGTAACCTCTCTATTGTTGTCGTTATGCCCAAAAAAATTGCACGACATGTGAAATTTTTCATGTAGCATGTACTCTACAAGTTGTAAACTCTGCCTTCTGATCTACACAAAGTGTAAGAGTCGTACATTCCAGTGATTTGTGCAGGTGGTTGTTCATTCCAGATATGTGGTCTCTACTACACTACTTGTCTATGCTTTATGCATGTCAACTACTTTACTAGTATTCCAGCACTCTGTCTTGTTCGTGTTTCGCTCTGCGTGCTAACGACTTACTCTACGTTTCTAGTACTCTCTGGAGTTTAGTATTTGTGATCCAACAATCTTTATACTACTCAATGATGTTGGCGACTGAGATGATGCCACTTGCACCGACTTGCTGCTAAGCATAGATTCTCCAGATGCATCGTTTTCTATTGTGTCTGCCTTGTTGGTCTATTGGGTCTATTTGTGATATGGGACCAAATGTATTTTGACCCATAAGGGTTTTGCCTAAGTCTACAATGCTTCCCCCTGTCATATATATAGGAGAGGGGTTTGCCCATCTATCAATAAGAAATACAACATAGGAGAATTTCCTCATAACCCTATTTTTTGACATTCCAAATGTCATACACGGATGTGATTGTCTGTGATTGTATAAAAAAAATGGATGGCTAACACCAGCTACTCTAAGGAAGCTTGAAGAGAAAGATATTATTCTTTGTGTCAAAGTGCTCAATAGACCGCATGGACATTATCAGAGTGATAAGATGGTGTTACACCAACGCAATAGAATGAACTTACAACATCTAACATCACAGAGAATGTGAGAAGCTTGGTATTTCAATGTGATGGAAAAAAAAAGCATGACCACAACAGTGAATGTCGTTGACATTAGGCAAAAACTGGAAAATTGTCAACGTTGATGGTCAGGGAAGTTGAAAATGGATAAAATTCTATGTGCAGAAACTTGGACGACATTTTATCAACATTGCTAATGTCAACCCAATTGTCGGCAATGTCGACCCGACATAAAAACATGTAGGAAAAGTCTACTGAGTTTGTCGACTGTGTTGTTGCTATGGGTGGAGCGCTACAACTATTCCTATCTTGGAAAAAGAACCTAGTTAGGAGCTCAATTTAAGTGTCTTTATTAATTCTCCAAAAAAGCTTTATTGGATACTTATTCTAATTTAACCTACTAGGAATGACTAGGAATGGAATTTTAGCCCACAAAAACTCAAGTACATGGTATACAAAGGTGCGACATGAGGCGCCCAAGGCATAAGCAAGCAGCCCTCGGGCACCCAAGGTGTGCGCCTAAGCCAGGTTCAGAGGGGCAAGCACCTCATTTTCTCCTCATCTCATTTCTCTCTCCTCTACTCATCTTCTTATATTCTCTTCTTCTCGACATCTTTTCTCCTCCATCTCATTTCTCTCTCCTCTGCTCATCTTCCTCTATTCTCCTCCTCACACCAACCACGAAATCAAGAGTTGTCATGGTGAAAAGATGGATCAATAGTAGAGGCAAGGGCTATGTAGGCAAATATACAGTGGAGGTAACTGAGAGCTTGAGTCAATGCACAACATGACTCGATTACACACATCCAAGTAAAAAAATCTTAGAAAGTAAAAGAAGGCTATGTGTTGTATTGAATAGAAGAAACCATGCTCCTATAAATAGGAGGACAGGGAAGCGTACAGACATAAGACTAACCCTAATGGGCCAAGACACTTGAACCCATATAACAAAGACACTAATAACAATAATAAACAGACTCTCTAACACTCCCTCTCAAGCTGAAGTTGGGAGAATCCAAAATCAGCTTGCAAACAGAGAGTCAAACTAGAAAACAAAGAAACAAAACAAAAGGATAAACCAAGCCTATACAAGAAATTTCTCCCCCTCAATTTTACAATTAAAGCACTCAAACATTCAGACACTGATACACTCCCCCTCAAGTAGATACTCCAAGCAAGCAGGCAAGCAGGTCACAGAAGCTTCTCGATCATCTGCGGGAGATGTTGTCTTGGCTTGCTTGGCACTGTGCCACTTAATCCTAACAATAAGTGATTTTCAAGTGTCGACTTGGCCCTACAATTAGTTACCAGAAATCTTTTCTTTCTGCGACTGGTTGTGTCGAGTTTGCCAAGCGCTTCAGGGTTCGTAACCTCAATCAGAATTTCTCACTGATTTTGGTTAAGTCTTTACTGAATTGTTATCACCTTTTTGGTGGAGTAGAAATAAGCAGCAACAAAATCATCTGGAGCAAAAGATAAAATAGTTGATAGGCACTAAGGTCTTCATCAAAGTCGTCGTAGTAGTAGCCAGAGAGTGTTGGGTCACAGTGGCAGAGTAGCAGAGCCCAGAGAGTGCTGGATCACAGTAGTAGTAGTAGTCAACGTACAAATAAAGTACGGACGGGTCAACGTGCGAAATAGGGCACGGACGAGCCATAGAATGCTGGCACACAGAAGTAGAGAGTCGACGTGCAAACAAGGAACGGACATGCCAGAGAGTGTTGGCACACAGCAGCAAAAGTCGACGACATAGGCAGATAGAAGACCAGTAGGCAGAGTAGTAAGAAAATAAATAACTCCAATAGATGAAGCTCCATGTAAAGTCATCAACAAATGTCTTCATCATCTTCCCTCTACATAAAGCATCCATCACGGTAGCAGACGTCAAAGTCCAGATAGTGTTGGTCCACAGAATCCAGAGAGTGCTGGTCTACAGATTCCAGAGAGTGCTGGTCCACAGAAGAAAGTCAACGTGCAAATAAAGCACAGACAGCAAAAAGTGAAAAAGTACAAAGCAGCAAATAGAATGTGCTAATCATAGCACAAGTAGTAAGAACGACGTTCGAATATGTAACTTCATAGCAGTAGTCGAGGTAGATGATGAATAAGCAATAATAGCAGCAGCAAGCATCACATAGCAGCTGAAGAAACCATATATCAGCGGTAAATGTGGCATGAAGTCCAATAGAACAGCAGAATAAAATTCTTCTTCTCTCCATCTCACCTCCATCTCATCTCTTTCCTCTACTCTTCATCCTCTATTCTCCCCCTCACGCCAAGCACGGAAGCAGTGAAAGAGTGGTTGGTGTGGAGAGTCAAAACAATAGTAGAGTCAAGGTAGGTTTGTGTAGGCAAATATGTGGAGGTAAACGATAACACGAGTCAAGGTAGAAAACGACCCGAATAGGGATATCTAGATAGAAAAAATAAATGGATCTTTTGTCGACCCAAAAAGGGGATTTGTTTGCCCCGATAGGGCAACAAATCCGGGGGTATGGGGGCGTAGCCCCCGCGAAAATCCGATTAAGCAAAAAATTAGATCCGATCGGCACAAAATGTAGAGTGTATATGAGAGGCAGCAAAAATATTGAGGGGAACATAAAAAAAATTGGGTTGCGGTTACTAGCGGTGGGTAGCCGTAGTTGGGTGGGTAACAAAAAGTAGCGGGTTACGGGCGGCGGGCCAGCAAGAGCGACAAAGCTCAGCAGCAAAAGGGTGATGGCGGCAGCAGACGGGCAAGCAACGGCGGGTAGAGTAGGCACAGGCAGCGGCATGACAAGTGTTGCAGCGGCTGGTAGAGGCGACAACATCACAGAGAACCACCGGCAGTGGCAAGGCAGTGAGCAATTATCATGACAGCCTTTGCACAAAAAGCAGAAGGCAGCAACAGCTGCGGCGGCCAAGGGCAGCAGAGGCCGTCAGGCAGTAGTAGGGTTGGCGGAAGGAAGTGGAGCGGCGTAGGGGACAGGACCAGTAGGACGCAGCAGTAGCGGCGGCGCACAGAGCAGCAGCGGCACATGCAGGCAATAGGCAGAGGTGCAGGCAGATATTAGCAGCAGCGACAGCAACGTATGGAGCAGTAGCCGGTTAGAAGTGGCGGCAGCAAGAGTGGCGCAGGCAGTAGGGGCCGGTGGGTGGCGGCAGGCATAGTAGTAGTAGGCGAGATAGAGGTAGGAGAAGCAAAAAAATGGAGAAGAAATAGCCTCAGAGACCATAGAACAGTCTGCCGGCAGCCGGCCCACAAGGAAGAAGGGTGGTCGCCCGCCGGCTACATCTCCCTCTTGTTTCTTTCTCTCACGTATGACGGCGGCTCAAGATCGCTGCTCTGATACCATCTTAGAAAGTAAAAGAAGGCTATGCGTTGTATTGAATAGAAGAAACCTTGCTCCTATAAATAGGAGGATAGAGAAGTGTACATACATAGGACTAACCCTAATGGGCTAATACACTTGGGCCCATATAACAAAGACACTAATAACAATAATAAACAAACTTTCTAACAAAAAATAAATGGATCTTTATGTGGTCCGAAAAGGCACATTTGTCCGGCCCTTAGGCTGACAAATGTAGGGGAGGTGTGGGGGGAGCCCCTACAGTATAGATCAATTCAAAAAATCAGATCCTATTAGCAATAGAAAAAGTGTATATGGGAGAGGGCAAAAAATATTGGGGGATTAAGGTAATAAATATGTAGACTACGGATAACAGTGAAAAGTGATGGTAAGCAGTAGACAACCAGGGTTTATAGTGTAGTTAAGGGCTCAAGCAACAATAGGCAGGGAGGCCAGGCGGTAGTAGGAGGTAGTTGAAAGATGAACAGCAGGAGATGTAAGGGGAGACAACATCAACAAACTGGAAGTAGGGATGTGGTTGGTGTGTAGACACGAGCATAAGGCAAAGTATGCCTAAATAAGTTAATGCCACCATGACCTGCAAGGCTAAAGTAGAACAAGTTGATTCCACATAAAATTATTTTTCCATCCCAAATACACATCTTTCATCCATGAAAGAGTGCTTAGTATTTCCACTCCATTAGCAGTAGGTTTTGAGAGTACCCACATGGCTACCCATTCATAGTCTTGTCAGAGTCCTATCTCTCATGCACCAAATACAATTAATTTCCGTCCCCAATCGGAAGATTACCAAGCATCTTGAAATCGTCTTTTCTTTTGCCAAGAACCAAAGTTGGATGAGAAAAGGGTATTGGATGAGAAAAGTGTATCTTCTTGAACCTCTCAATCCTTAAATTGAGCAATGATGGCTTCTACTACTCGATGTGACAACGGATGAGCTTTGCTGCAGACAGTAAAACAAAGCGTCGTCTATAAAAATATCATGACGTAATAAAAAAGGGGCACATTGGAGGATGTTACCCACATCATATATGGGTCTCCAGTTGGGCATGATTCCATCACCTTCAGTGCCTTCCAATGAAGCTTATGACCTGGAGACGATATTTACAAGATTTCTGGTAACAAAAACCCAGACAACTTTTATACATTTTTTTGTACTAACGAGGTGGGGACATTTGGGATGCCATGTACTCCAAGTAGCTGCAAACGCCAATAGTCTCAAACTTGGATCATTTCAGCTTATCGGTCTTAAGAAAGGTATTGATCTACCAGTATGAGGGTTGCATATGAAGATCGCACAAAAGTTAGAATCAATATCAGTATTGGAATTTCCGGCTATATATGAAGTCACCAAATTTTAACATAAATTCATTGTGGCAAGTCTGGCAACAACATAAAGGTAGCTTAAACTCATGTACAAACCATGTGAATCTCGGTATGCAATACTAGCAGGAAGCACCGAGTACAACATGATCTTAGATCTTCCCAGAATTTCATTGACAATTCGTACCATTGGTGATGAGTAATACGCAAGTCCAACTAAGAACAAAGGCGGCGAAGTAGCCCAATCTTGCAGTCTAGTTTGTGATGGGAGATAGATAAGGATAAGACATTGGAACAGTTACCTAATGTCTCGGGTCGTTAAGGATTAATGAAGACCACTACGGGTGAACGGTGGGGTGGGGGGGCAACGAAAGCGGATGACTGCAGTAGAAACAGGGAAAAAGTGTTTTTAGGTGGTGTTGTGGCTATGGGATGATGGCAATAGGGGCAAGTGAACAGGATCATTGGCAATTAGGGATAATATATGTCACCCCCTGTTTGGGGAAAGATTAGGGCCGAACTGTGGCTGCAAGGCGGAGAGACATATCAGGCCATGGAGGCTAGAATGCCTGAAGGGCGGCCGAGCCAAAAAAGGACGGTTATTGCCCATAGGCGAAAGTTTTTTTCTTTCTCCTTTAGGGTTTAGGGTTGATGATGGAACACCACTCCTGATACCATGTCGAAGAGTAAATAGAAGAGTGATCATTTGATAATCGAAATCCCGCTCTTATATATAGGAGACAATCGGAACCATACAAACTCAGACACAACCCTAATGGGCCTAGACACAGTTGGGCACATATACAAATAGACCCAACAACTAACTAAATAATAAGACTCTCTAACACTCTGATTAATATGTTCAAGTCCTATAGTATCGCTATTCATCCTAATGAAGGTTTGCTATTTAGTTTTATTACTTCTCATTAGCTAACTTTTGTTTGGTTGCTATATATGGAAATAAGCCTTTGATAATGGTATACTGAGGAAACTCAAAGCTGTTGTGCCTTGGACCTTGATATGTATCAACTCATAAGTTACTCACTAGTGCCTACCTAGCTAAGTCCCACAAAGTTGTCCAAAGTTTTTAAGTTAAGATTTGCTAAAACCCAAAAAAGTTTCCTCTTTTTTTTTAACCCTCTTCCCCTACTTGACCAAAGACCGCCACACCCCCATGGTTCTCCACCTAACTTCCCAATTGCTGCTCCTCTACTTTCATAAGAGACATATCCGCTCCTATATAATCAATTTTATCAGTCAATATTAGTTGAAGAATTAGATGCCAAATCAATTCAATGCATGGAATGTAGCAAATCAGAAAATATAAGCACTAAATGAGAAAATTATGATCTAATGAATATCTAACCAGAATGTCAAAATCTTGCTCTTTGGGTGACTTCTCATCTGTGATAGGAACACGCTCATAATCGACAAAATAACCTTCTTCTTGTAACTCTTCATATACCTGATCCAGAAAGCAAAAAATCCAACGTTAGAATATAGGAGACGGTTATTATTACAAACATTTATACGTAAGCAAGCACCATCTTGAATATGGAAGACACTAGCTAGTTGAACAGGTTGGACTTGGTATGAGGCTGACATAATTGCCAATTTTGTGTTCGGAATGACTAGGCAGATTGTACCAATTACCCGCTTGGCCCAGCCTTGGTTCAAGTGACTCGATCAGCCCAATGTCAATATTTTTAAAATACTATACCTGAAATCTGATCTGTAGTGTTAGACATCAGAAAGCTGAAATCTAAATTTTTTTGTTATTTAGACGACTAATTAGATTTAAAAACAAATACATAGTTTTGATAATTTGACTATATTATCATTTATCATTTATTTTAGTTGGAAATCCAGTGTGTAGAATTTATCTATATGCATGTTCTATAGATCTGGAATCCAACAATTTTAGTGTACAGTACCAATTAGATTTAGTTTGATCATTTATTTTCATTAGAGTATTGATTTTATACTTTATGAGGTCGTCTCTAGTAACGTAATTAAGTAAACAAATACAAACTTGGAAAATGAAATCGGACATTATTATTACTAGATTAAGTATGCACTCTGAAACTCTTTGATAGGTATGGTACACATGCATCAAAGAAAGCAATACACGGAATCCAGCATTATTATATCTAGTGTAGGATATGAATATATCGTGTGCATATGTAGTTTTCTCTCCTACAAATTAGAATAGTAAATTATATGACTAATCTCAACCTTATTATAACTAGGGTAGGATATAATCTCAACCTTATTATAACTAGGGTAGGCTATAATCTCAAGTATTATAATAATTGGACTAGTAAAGTATGTGATATAAACAACACATTATTTAAGCAGTTATTTATGTATAATGGGTACACGGGTCTAGCGGGTCTAGGTCTAAGCATATGCATTAGTGGACTCGCTTATATGCGGATCCATGGATATGCTGGTACAAAAAATTAGAATCGTGAAATTTTTTTAGAGGATCCAGATTTGCAGGTCTGCGGGTTTACCTGCACCCATTTACAGCCCTACCTCCTACCCCTGTGTTCCACACTCTTAGCCTGCGTTTGGCACGGGACTGGAACCCGATTTAGGCTTGTCGTCTAGTGTCAACCCGGCCAAACAGTCGACCGATTGGGATTGGGTTCTGTTTGGTTTGTAATCCGATTTTGGCCCCATTTTGGGATTACGGAACCCCGAAAACCGACTCACGCCAGTCCCGCGAGAGTCGGGATTCCATTTTGCAACCCGATTTCCGCTGAGACCGCGATTAGCTCGCGACACCCCCCGACATCCCCCCTTTCCCCTCTCCCTCTTCTACTCTCCCGACACAGGCACCCGACCTCGGCGTCCTCCCCTCTCCCTCTTCTGCTATCTATCGGGAGGAACTATTGCCTCCGTGAGTTAAAGTTGTCGCCACATCGCCTACTCGATGGCAGCGCAGGGCTGTAGGGTGAACAGAAGGTTGGATTTGAGGTGTGCTTGTTCGTCAGGCATCGCCGAGCTACGACGCCAGCCTACACGGCATCGCCAGACTAGACGGCGAGAATCAAGGTTAGGCATCCCGACTTGTCATCTCCCATTAACTCTTGACCCTTGATTCCCCCTTATCACTCTGTGCAAGGCATCGACCAAACCCTATCGAGGGCACAGTCTGCCGCAGCTGCTATAAAATGATGCGTGTCTTAGCCGATCTACCTATCCAACTTTGTATCCTCCACCAAGTGTTCTCTGAAGCCGCCGCTGCCGAGCCCTTGTATTCCGAAGTCGCCCATCTGCTTGAGAGGTATGTGTTGAGCGACCATGTTTTAGTTTCAGTAGGCGAATGTAGTTGTAGGACGACTTCATGTTATGTACCGACACTTTCTTTCATTAGGCTAATATGTATTCCCCTTACCTTATTTTCATGTATTCCCGGACAATTTCTTGGCGACTAGTCGTCATCCCCTCTTCTACCTGGATTTCGGCTTACCGAGTTTATGTGCTAAGCAATATGATATTGTTTTCTGTATGGCTGAGTGCCTTACTTCGTTAGATTAGTTAAATTGCATTCAGTATTGTATACAAGACTCGTATGCAGTCTTGTTTTGATTGCATAATGTGCTTTGTCCTAGGGATGTATGCTCTGATTGATAAAAACCTAATATTATGTATTATGTTTATTTAACTTGGAACCTTGTCTGTCAACTATGCCATAATAGGAGACGTTTGAATAGGTAATGACTGATGTGGTCATGATTTTTCCTCTGTGATGGACCACAATATGTATATTTGTTCACTTGAATGTGGTCTGATCCCTTGAATGTGGTCTGAATGCGTGGTTGAGCTTCATGTTTATTTTCTGTGTTCATAAACAGGTCAATATTTACCTAGTCCACCTATTATGTATTATGTTTATTTAAGTTGGAACCTTGTCTGATCCCTTGAATGAGGTCTGACCCCTTGAACTAGGTCTATTATGTTAGACCAAAATTCGACTCCACCTTTATGTATTATGTTTATTTAAGTTGGAACATATTATTGTGTAGTGTATATTTTCTCTGTTCATAAACATAGCTTGTTCAACTATAATGATTGACCAAAATTTGGTATATTTGTTCAGTTTTATGTGCTTTGATCCCTTGAATGAGGTCTGAATTCGTGGTTGAGCTTCATTGAGTAGCAATTAAATTATTATGTCATTATTTAACCATTATACCATCATACCAAATAAATTCAAATGATTTACCTTGAATGATTGGCTGAATTTCATGTCCAACACAGCCTGTTCGGCATTACGATTGTGTATTGAATATTTTGTGTGCATAAACAAGTCAATATTTATCTAGTCTACATATTGTGTATTATGTTTATTTAAGTTGGAACCTTGTCTGATCCGTTGAATGAGGTATGACCCCTTAAACTAGGTCTATTATGTTGGACCAAAATTAGACTCCACCTATTATGTATTATGTTTATTTAAGTTTGAACCTATTATTGGGTAGTGTATATTTTCTCTGTTCATAAACATAGCCTGTTAAACTATAATGATTGACCAAAATTTGGTATATTTGTTCAGTTTAATGTGCTCTGATCCCTTGAATGTGGTCTGAATTCGTGGTTGAGCTTCATTGAGTAGCAATTAAATTAGTATGTCATTATTTAACCATTATACCATCATACCAAATAAATTAAAATGATTTACCCTGAATGATTGGCTGAATTTCATGTCCAACACAGCATGTTCGGCACTACGATTGTGTATTGAATATTTTCTATGTTCATAAAGAGGTCAATATTTACCTAGTCCACCTATTATGTATTATGTTTATTTGAGTTGGAACCTTGTCTGATCCCTTGAATGAGGTCTGACCCCTTGAACTAGGTCTATTATGTTAGACCAAAATTAGACTCCACCTATTATGTATTATGTTTATTTAAGTTGGAACCTATTATTGTGTAGTATATATTTTCTCTGTTCATAAATACAGCATGTTCAACTATAATGATTGACCAAAATATGGTATATCTGTTCAGTTTAATGTGCTTTGATCCCTTGAATGTGGTCTAAATTCGTGGTTGAGCTTCATTGAGTAGCAATTAAATTATTATGTCATTATTTAACCATTATACCATCATACCAAATAAATTAAAATGATTTACCCTGAATGATTGGCTGAATTTCATGTCCAACATAGCATGTTCAGCAATACGATTGTGTATTGAATATTTTCTGTGTTCATAAACTGGTCAATATTTACCTAGTCCACCTATTATGTATTATGTTTATTTAAGTTGGAACCTTGTCTGGTCCCTTGAATGAGGTCTGACCCCTTGAACTAGGTCTATTGTGTTGGACTAAAATTAGACTCCACCTATTAAGTATTATGTTTATTTAAGTTGGAACCTATTATTGTGTAGTGAATATTTTCTCTGTTCATAAACATAGCCTGTTCAACTATAATGATTGACCAAAATACGGTATATTTGTTCAGTTTAATGTGCTTTGATCCCTTGAATGAGGTCTAAATTCGTGGTTGAGCTTCATTGAGTAGCAATTAAATTATTATGTCATTATTTAACCATTTATACCATCATACCAAATAAACTAAAATGATTTACCCTGAATGATCAACATTACGATTGTGTATCGAATATTTTCCGTGTTCATAAACAGGTCAATATTTACCTAGTTCACCTATTATGTATTATGTTTATTTAAGTTGGAACCTTGTCTGATCCCTTGAATGAGGTCTGACCCCTTGAACTAGGTCTATTATGTTGGACCAAAAGACTTCACCTATTATGTATTATGTTTATTTAAGTTGGAACATATTATTGTGTAGTGTATATTTTCTCTGTTCATAAACATAGCCTGTTCAACTATAATGATTGACCAAAATTTGGTATATTTGTTAAGTTTAATGTACTCTGATCCTTAGAATGTGGTCTGAATTCGTGGTTGAGCTTCATTGAGTAACAATTAAATTATTATGTCATTATTTAACCATTATACCATCATACCAAATAAATTAAAATTTACCCTGAATGATTGGCTGAATTTCATGTCCAACATAGCCTGTTCAACATTACGATTGTGTATTAAATATTTTATGTGTTCATAAACAGGTCAACATTTACCTAGTCCACCTATTATGTATTATGTTTATTTAAGTTGGAACCTTGTCTGATCCCTTGAATGAGGTCTGACCCCTTGAACTAGGTCTATTATGTTGGACCAAAATTAGACTCCACCCATTATGCATTATGTTATTTAAGTTGGAACCTATTATTGTGTAGTGTATATTTTCTCTGTTCATAAACATAGCATGTTCAACTATAATGATTGACCAAAATTTGGTATATTTGTTCAGTTTAATGTGCTCTGATCCCTTGAATGTGGTCTGAATTCTTGGTTGAGCTTCATTGAGTAGCAATTAAATTATTATGTCATTATTTAACCATTATACCATCATACCAAATAAATTAAAATGATTGGCTGAATTTCATGTCCAACATAGCTTGTTCAGCATTACGATTGTGTATTGAATATTTTCTGTGTTCATAAACAGGTGAATATTTACCTATTCCACCTATTATGTATTATGTTTATTTAAGTTGGAACCTTATCTGATCCCTTGAATGAGGTCTGACCCCTTGAACTAGGTCTATTATGTTGGACCAAAATTAGACTCCACCTATTATGTATTATGTTTATTTAAGTTGGAACCTATTATTGTGTAGTGTATATTTTCTCTGTTCATAAACATAGCATGTTCAACTATAATGATTGACCAAAATATGGCATATTAGTTCAGTTTAATGTGCTTTGATCCCTTGAATGAGGTCTAAATTCATGGTTGAGCTTCATTGAGCATCAATTAAATTATTATGTCATTATTTAACCATTATACCATCATATCAAATAAATTAAAATGATTTATCCTGAATGATCAGCATTACGATTGTGTATTGAATATTTTCCGTGTTCATAAACAGGTCAATATTTACCTAGTCCACCTATTATGTATTATGTTTATTTAAGTTGGAACCTTGTCTGATCCCTTGAATGAGGTCTGACCCCTTGAACTAGGTCTATTATGTTGGACCAAAATTAGACTCCACCTATTATGTATTATGTTTATTTAAGTTGGAACCTATTATTGTGTAGTGTATATTTTCTCTGTTCATAAACATAGCCTGTTCAACTATAATGATTGACCAAAATTTGGTATATTTGTTCAGTTTAATATGTCAGATAGCAGGACATTCGTTATGTCTGTTGTTTTTTATTAGAATCATTAATGTTGTCCTTATTGCTTGTTATGCCTACTCTATTACTTATATTGCTATGTCAGATAGCAGGGCATTCGTCATGTCTGTTGTTTTCTATTAGAATCATCAATGCTGAAGTAACTCATCGAACCTTTTTATGCTATTCCATGGTTGAATAGGGCATTATTTTTCTGGATTTGATTTTGAACTTTTTCATTGATTTTGAACAAAACAACAAACTATTCCTGTATGCTGGTATAAAAAAATATTCATCTTCACTATCTGTCATATGTGAGTATTCTGAACTTGGAATGTAACTGTCATATATGAGTATTTTGAACTTGGAATGTCATTGTCATACGTGAGTATTTTGTACACATGATATGGACAAATATGTCTCCTGTTTCATTGAATGGTTTCTTTGTTATTTGCTTGTTTACCAAAACACATGACCTTTACACCTACCCTAATGACTGTTATTTGTTATTAACTAATTTTCTATGATGGGAACAAATATGTCTCCTGTTTCTCTTTAATGTGGTCTATATGATTTTGTACAAGAAAAAAACTAATTTCTGTATGATGGAACAAAATATCAGTGTTGTTTCCCTTGGTTGTTGTTTGTATGCCACGTTCTGTTTCATTGAATAGTTTCTTTGTTATTTGCTTAATTGCATATATGCTATCTCATTTGAATATCATGGAACTGATATTGATTGTAATAACAAACTAGTAATTGGAACAAACTACTTATATGGAACAAATTATGTGTCACCTTTCCCCTTATTGTGGGCTGTATGACCTTAAATAGTACCCTAATCAATGTTATATATTATTATTTTAAATTATGCTTCTGTTAATCATCGAACCTTAATAAGCTCTTACTATAATAGACTACTTTAATTCAAGTTATTGCTGTGTAAACTACCCCAAACAGCCCCAAACTAGGTGTGTATAAAGGTTTTGTTTAAACACCCCGACTATAGTGATCTATTGCAGTGCCATTGGTACTATGTCTGCACCAGACCCGAAGATCCGTTTTGTATGGACCAAAAGAGTCGGATGAAGCTTTGGGTTTCGGCATTGAGGAGACAATATGACCTGGGTAGGTACATCGACGGAATTTTTACTAGGGACGCGTGGAGGAAGACATTACACGATTGGCAGAACAGGATGGGGAGGGCGGATGGTACAATGGATCAGGTCAAAACTCAGTGGAAGAACCTCAGGCGAGACTTTGCAAAGATAAGATTGGTGACCAACAAAAGTGGTGTTGGCTGGGATGAGAGCAGGCACAAGCCAATACTACCTGACACCCCGGAGTGGAGGGAGACTTGCGGTATGTCCAATGATACACCCCCCTAAATATTAAATATTCACTTAAAGTTATTCAAAATTGACCTAATCAGTAGTGCTTGACCATTTTAGGGAAACAAGGAACTAGCGAGATTGATCACCAGACTATTCTACCACTACTACGAAGTCGAGATGATGGGTGGGAGGAACATCGCTAGGGGGCATCATGCAATGTCCTCAACGGATAGACAACTTCCTTCTGATGTTCCATCTGAAGATGATGTTGTTGTTGACTTAGATGCATCTGATACATTTGTCAACCCAGAACCAACCGGTCTTACAGAAGATATGGGTTATTTAAGTGTGCAAAGTGAGGACAACAACGGCAGAACCGACAACCAAGGTGTTGGTGCAAGGACTCCTACCACGCACAGACGCAGGAAGCGAGCCTCAACAACACAGGACATTTGTGGCCTTACTAATGATGTCGTTTCTGAATTCACAAAGGTGTTTTCAAAGGTACATGAGATGGGCAGCGGTATTGCCGATAGATCTAATGACAAAGATGAGTATCAAACCATTTTGCACCATTTTCATGCAACTTACCCTGACGCCCCTGTCCCTATTTTTATCACTCTTGTGCATGCCATAAAGGAGTCATCAAACCGTAACATTTACCTAAGCCTTCTAGATACCCCATAAAAAATTACCATTTGGTTGTAAGACCTTTGGGAAATGAATAACAGAGCTTCTGGATCAAAAACACCCCTCACGCCACCATATTCACAATCGCCACCTTCACCGTTTAGTAGCACGAGTGGTAATAACAGAGGCCCTGGCCCTTAGTCGTTCTTGTGAGGTTGTCTAATTTAAGAACTATATCAGTACTCTGCCTTTAATTTAAGAACAATTTCTAAATTTGATGTTGAAATATTTGCTTGCTTTGGGAACAATTTCTAAATTTGGTACTCTGTAATGTTTTCAATGATTACAAACACATCAATATCATTTTAATTTTCGTAGTAAGTAACAAATAGGCATGTTTATCATGGTGATTTCATATCTGCAATCTATGTATTTATTTCTTATGCGGGTAATCGCTTTTGATTATAGACATCATGGCCGCCGGTATAGAACATCCACAAACAACTGATGACATTATACAACTTTTGGATCTTATGTCCGGTCCAGCTAATGCCATTGCTAACGCAATAGTCGACCAACTAGCAGACCAAATATCACACAATATCATGGACAATTCAACCGACGGAGCCACACAACAACCAATACCGAGATCGGTTAGTATTAGGAGTGGCCATCAAAAGGTTTTAGAAATAATAACTGGCCATGAAAGGAGGGTGTATGACCTGTACCGCATGCTACCTGGCACGGTTTTAGCATTTGTGGACAAACTTGAGGAGTGTGGTTTTTTGAAAAGTGCCAAAGGTGTGTTATCAGTGGAGGTCGTATGATACTTCCTTCAAATGGTTGGACATGGCCATACCAACCGTGTTTTGGCTGAGGACTACATTCATAGTGGTGAGACCATAAGTAGAAAGTGTAATGAGGTATTGAATGTTGTGTGTGCTTTGTGCAATGAATATGTTGTGATGCAAACTGCATCCACAACTCCGCACTGACGCATACTCGAGAGTACAAGATTTTACCCTTACTCCAAGGTATGACCATCAATTTGTTGACCATGTGAATTCCATTGCTAGTATAACCACTTTCATCCTCACTAAATTTCGTATATACTTGTCTTAGGATGCCATTGGCGCAATTGACGGGACACACATCCCGTTTTGGTGAAGCGTGATAAGCAGAACCGTTATAGAAATAGAAAAGGGAATGTTTCTATGAATGTCATGGCTGTAGTAGACTTCGCAATGGAGTTTACATATATCATGATTGGTTGGGAGGGCTCTGCAGACTGCAGCTGACCAACGGGTACTACACGCAGCTACAACCACAAGCGGTTTCAAAGTACTTGCTGGAAAGTATTATCTTGTTGATGCAGGGTACGCCAACACCCGCCAATTTCTTGCACCATATCGAAACGTAGCTTACCATATAGCAGAGTATCGGGGTGACAGAAACTCATACACCGACAAGAAGGAGATGTTCAACCACCGACATGCTCAACTCCGTAACACTGTTGAACGAGACTTTGGTGTGTTGAAGAAGAGGTTTTCCTACTTTTGAAAAGGAGTGACTTTTCCTGTGCATTCACAGTCTCGCATAATAATGGCTTGTTGTATCATCCACAATTTTATCCGACGCCAAAATGATGGCGATCCTTTGATGGACGATAACTTGGATGAACCTCAGAATACCCCTGACATCTTGAACGATTTGAGTTCTCTCCAACAAACAAGCCAGGCTGATGCTAGGGAGGGAGATGTTTTGCGCGAAACACTTGCCAATTCTATGTGGGAAAATCATTGAATTTCATATTTTGTATAACTTTCAGACATTGAAACATGTTCTACAACATGTTTGACTTATTCCCTTCTCGAATTTGATGTGTAACTTAGATGCTTGGTATTCCGCCTACTTATGAGTGTGTCGTTATTTTTTTTATCAATAGGTTTGGTTTGAATGGATATCGGGATGCATGTCTGCCCATGTGGAATCTGTTGCACCGTGCGAGTGTATATGGATGGAACAGATGCGGCAAATGGTCGTTTCGAAGATAACAATCCACACAAGCCGTATTTTACGTATGGCAAGGGTCTGGTTGAAAATAGGTGTCGTATGATGTTACCCGCACAATGAGTACAACATACTGTTACAACCCTGACTGCAATTAGGGATGCTATAGTAACACAACTAGCATATGCACGAAACGAAAGGAAGCACTGGTCTTCATGTTGTGATTTTGTATGTTCCACAAGAGCAGATACACATAGGTTGGTCACTGAAATTACGACACTTAGTAGAAGACGGGACTATCTTCGCGAAAAACTTCACATGCCGACTGATAGTGATTCACCAACAGAGGATGAAGGTTACAATACGTCATAATGTAAAATCCAATGCCTTCCTGATTATGAATTACGTTGTATGTTTAAACTTGAAGATGCATGAATAATTTATTTAACTAAATCCCTACATGGTTGGCTTACTTTCAATTATACTATTACATGTATTTAGATGTCAACGGATGGATCCGAAGGTAGGAGGTGTTTTTGTGGTGTTCTGGCCGCATTGCGGATTAATACGGAAGATGTCGAGTTATATAACTTCGGCATTCTTAGCGAAAGACTAGGAGAAATGTATTACATCTGCTCTACCCAAGAGGTTCGACACGCAGAGGCCCCAAACACAAGTTATTATCAACTATGACATGGATATATGTTCGTTAACACTAATCCAAAATTCATATTACAATATAGGGAAAATACCGTTGCAAATACTTTCATTGGGCGGTCGATCTCCCACCAACAACTCATTCTTTGAAGGCTGAGATTAAGTTATTGACTGATGAGTGCAAGTCTGTCTGGGGTCAAGCAATGAAGATGAAGGATTTTGTTGAAATTCATCATGATGCCGAAGAGGTTTACAAATCATACCAATACCAATATGATACACTTTACACTAAGGTTAACAAGTTAGAGGATAGTTATAATCTTCTATTGGGTACACCGTCACCTCCAATGACTTCATGACATTTATGTGCCATTTATATTAGAACGATCAATCTTGCAAAATTTTATTCAAACGTCAGACGTGTTGTTGTAATAACCCATGCTTAGCTTATCTACTACAACTTAATATGGTATGTGTAAACGTTATGACAAAGACGATTACATATGTTCGATTCGGCTACATTTGTCATTATGTTCGATTCGGCTACATTTGTCACTATGTTCAATATTTTGCATGTCTGAATATATTTTAATGAATGCATATTTGTGCATACTCATTTCATGCACCTATATTTGGACGTAGTAATAGAATGTGACACCGACTTAGCTATGTGTTTTTGACCATTCGTTTTGGAACAACCTGTAGATGTCGCACAACAACAAATTCAATAAAAAGTTCATACACTACACAAAGCGTAAGGATACGTCGACGAAAGATGTAATAGATTGGTCAAAAATGAAATGCAATGTAGATGGGATACCCCTTGACTGGTCAAAGTATATATGTTGTGTCGATGGCAACTCATTCGATTATTCTTCTTCACTGTCACCTGGTAAAAAGCAACAACTTCCCCTGATTTTTTACTAGCCAATGGACGAGGCCACGGAACTGAAAAAAGCAGAACGGGCAGCAACACGCGTTGAGTTTGAAGAATACGACAAGCCTTTGTTGTGTACCTATAGCGACAGGTCTATGTCAGATGACCAAATTTGTCTGACACAAAAGAGAGGGGACGAACAAAACTCTTCTTCTTCCGAGTAGTGGGCGGGTTTTGTTTTTCAAACCATTGTACAAGGGAACAATTGGGTGTGCAAATGTAGTCATGCACCACAAGATGTTGTGCCGGCCAAAAGAGTGCAATTGATAAATCTGGTAGAAAGAGACTACATTTTTGTCGACAAAGAAGTGGAGTACAATTAGCATGGTAGGAGTTGTACGGTTCACAGTGGTCATTCAATGAAACACCTTTATTGGTTGCAAAATTTAGCTGGAATAGGCACGGGATGCAGTATGGTTTGGTTTGGCTACTGTTACAGTTGTCAAATTAAACTAGACTACATCCTGTGACTTTTCCAGCTGAATTTAGTAACAAGTGTAGGTTTTTCATTGCTTGACCAAACTGAGCTGAACAAATCATTCCATGCCAAATTGGACTTCATTTCCTTGTTGACAAATATACAGTCTTCTATCTATCGGTTGTTTACATTGCCTTCTTTAGGCCAGCGCAACAACTCTTGAAGCATGACCACTCACCATATGGTCATCTAATGCCCTTGCTACACTAGGATAAAAAACCAAAATAGCACAATTTAATATAAATATGTACACGAATAGCATGAAACCAATCTTATTTCCGGAAATAGCCCACTTTCTTCGGAAAGCGCCAATATCTTGGCGTTTTTAGTGCAGCCGGGTCAGAAAGCGCCAACTTTTTGGTGTTTTAGTCAGAAAGCGCCAATTTTTCGGCGTTTTAGTCAAAAAGCGCCAATTTTTCGGCGTTTTAGTCAGAAAGTGCAATTTTTCGCGTTTTAGTTCATAAGGTGTTTTCATTCTTGGCGTCAGAAGTCATACCAACTGCCAATTCCATGCAGTCCCATGGCTTGAAAGTCATACTACTTTTGTTCCCCTTACATACTTGCACCTCAACACCAACCGACAGCAATAGCTAGCAAACTCCTCCAATCCACACCACCCTTTTTTTTCTTTTCCCTGTAGCTAGTCTTGCCCTGCCTCCCTCACCCCAAACCTCTCTTGACCATATATATTTCTCCCCAGTTTGCCACTTCAGTACTCCAACCCCCCATTATGCCGGTCGTTTCCTCTTCGCTCTCCCTACGCCGCTTTACTCTTTAGGACCCCCCTTCCCAATCTCATGTCTGAGAACAGGGAGCTCTTCCACCACGATGGGTACAACTTCTTGAGGGACTTCTGCCAGGATGATCTGATGTTCTTCCCTCAACAGAAGCAAGGCGGCGTCCAGATCGACCCGTTGGCCACCTTCGCAGCTGGGTACATCAATGGATCCGGTGGAGGAGCTTTGTTGGCATGGGATGATAGCAAGGAGATGGAGCTGCAGGATTTCTTTCAGGTTGCGGATCATGAAACTCCAGCTTGTACGACTCCCGCAACCACTACAGGCTGCGGGTCGGCGATTTCAGCCGGAGCTTTCACGGCTGTCAGATGTGGCGCTGGTGGTAGCCTAGGGAGCGTCACCTGCACACTTGGCTTTTTCACTTTTTTCTGAACTAAAACGCCCAAAAATTGGCGCTTTATGACTAAAATGCCAAAAAGTTGGCGCTTTCTGACTAAAACGCCAAAAAGTTGGCATTTTCTGACTAAAACGCCAAAAAGTTGGCACTTTCTGACCCGGTTGTACTAAAAACGCCAAGATATTGGCGCTTTTCAAAGAAAGTGGGCTATTTCCAGAAATAAGATTAGTTTCATGCTATTCGTGTACATATTTATATTAAATTGTGCTATTTTGGTTTTTTATCCGCTACACTATATATGAATTTGTCTTTATCAATGTACCACGTGTTTATTTCACTACGTACTACACTTAGTACAAACTAATGTATAATTGGAAGGTATGTTTCCTGCTACCATCTTGAATGGTGGACATGTACTAAGATTATTCACATGGTACTTAATTTTAAATACCATTTAGCTATATAATTTCTCATTCTAGATTATCTCCATCATGAATGTTTCTTTACCGACTACACATTTATTTTTCAGTTTAACAGATACAATGAATCAGTTTGTATGGGATGCTGAATGTGATGCAGCCCTAGGAACAGTGTTAGGTCGACAATATTACTTGCGCAAACTACGTGGCCCTTCTGCACGGCAGGATTGGCGTGATGCCATAGCGGAGTTCCATGAGATAATTGGCAGAACTGATATTAGTATGGGTGTGTTTAAGGCGAGATGGAAAATTTTAAAAATTGTGGATGTAGTTCCAAAAACTTTCTGGACTAGCCCGCGAACTTATCCGCCAGGACTACAACAAGATCCAGTTCACCAACAAGACACATCTCATACTTGCACAATACATACAGAAGATACATGCAGAGTACCCGAGGATGTTGGTAGAAACTGAATAACTTAGTGCAATGAATGCCAGTTTGTATTTGATTGACTATTGCTTGCTTCGTTTGCAGTTAACTACGCAGAAAATATGTTATCTATTCGTATGAAACAATTATTTCTCCGTCATGAATATGAAATAACCCATGTTGTTGTCTGTTGTTAGTACTTACATTTATATTACTTGTTATCAATATTATTTTACATTGTTGTAGGCATAACATCTAACTTTTATTCCAACGTCGGACAAGTTGTTGTAATAACCCATGTTGTTGTCCGTTGTTAGTACTTACATTTATATTACTTTTTCTCAACATTATTTTACATTGTTGTAGGCATAACATCTAAATTGTAGAGACTCTCTCCAACCACAACACCCTAGGACCATGGCCTGGGCCTCGACCCCAATGTTACTATTCCATGTTGAAGACCAGTTGGACATCATCCTAGACGATTGTTCCTTAGCACAACTCACTATACCTAAACATTGGTGTTATCTAAACGGAAGACGCTACAAGGCTGGTGAAGTGTACCTAAATTTTGGAAATTCAACATCTGTTATCGAGGTTAAGTACGATGTTGTCGGAAATCTTGTATCCACATATGGTTGGTGCGAGTGGGTTAGGAAGATGTTATTGGGCCGTAGTGACAAGCTTTTTCTTCGTCCGGTTGACCATAATACCATCAAGGTTTGGATAACCAACATCAACAATGAGATGCCCGATCATCTCAAACGATTTCAGTACTCGATAGAGGATAGCGAACATTTCGACGAATCCGATGATGAGAACACACCCGACGATTGCTACGAAGTCCTTATATTCCTTTTGGCACCGTCGATTTCCCTATCACAATCAGTTCAGATTTGTCTAAAGACAACGACGAGCTCCGCGACACAGCAACATCAACAAAAAAACCAAGGTAGGTCCAAGCAACAAATTTACTTTCCAGTCTTATTTTGTTTTTCCACTTTTGCTAACAAATTTGCTAACAATGGCGTTCCTTCTCTGCAAACGGAAAAATCCTTCCAATCCAAGGGATGAAAGAGTGGCTAATCCTCCAACCAACCTCACGTATTCATTTAGTGGCCTACATTTCATTCACAATCGAGTCATTACTTGTTACAAAATTTTCCACCCAAGAAACCTTTTCCTTTTGGTGCTTATCCAGGTACCGGGTTGGAGCAGTGTGCGTTGAAGAGTCTATTCCATTTTTCATCATCTTGAAGCATTGCTCATCCATAGCAGCTCTTTTGAAAACGTATTCCAGTAGAACTATTGTTGATGAGTTCTATGCTAATCTTTTCTGGAACTATACTTCCAAGCTCCCCCTCCTGATCAACCCATCTCCGTGAATGAGAAGAGTCTTACTCACTACTTCAATTCCTTGACTCTTCTTAGGGTGCCAATTAAGAAAAAGGCATTGCTCTCCTCAATGTTGAAAACCTCTATTTTGTTTATGAACCCAAGTTTAACGTTCATGATATCCATCTAGCTATCAAGAAACCTGACGTTTCATATACCAAGAAATCCACTATTTTTGCTTATGCCCTCATGCCTCGGGTAAGGCTAGTTGCTTTCATTGTTAATGCCAATATCCATCCCAAGAAAAATCAGACAGATATTGTAGAAAACGTTGTCTGGGTCATTTGTTGCCTTCTAAAAGGAGTTTGGGTTAAATTGGTTAGAAGATGCATTCTTCACTACATGACCCATCTTTACTCTAAGTTTAACGCCCATGACCCCCATCAACCCTATCCAAACTTTATTTGTGGTGTGTTCTAGAAGTATACTAATCTTAAACCTAAAGTATCCATTTGATAGAAGAGGTATTGCGATCAACGTCACATCCACCAAGAAATCTTTTGTGAATGTCAGGACTTCCAGTCCCACTCTAGGTGTGTCTACCTCCTGTGTACCCCCCTTCCACCACCAGGTACCTCCAACCACCAAATCCTCTACCTTCCCTACACATCCACCCAGGCACTCATTCACTATATCCAAGAAACTAATCATGGGATATATGATGTATGTGACGCCTATCATCGCCAAGCTCATTCCGATCTCAATGATGACCTCCTCCATATCATGTCAACATCCTTATCCTGCCTACTATCCCTCTTTCACTCCACTGACTTTGCTACATATGCATATGATCAGTTCTACCCTGCTACCCACTTCACTCCTTCCACTACACCTGCTTCAGCTGGTGGTCCTTCTGTCCACCCCTCTCCTCACTTTGATGCACATAATACCTCTACACCTGCATCTCCTCCCACACCTCTCATCAAGATGTTCCTGATTTCTCCAAAGCTTTTGTTCCATCTTCCAACATGCCTCCAGAGTTAACTGGCTTTGGCTGGAACACGTCATGCCTATCTATTTGCAGTTCAAGACCATCACTAAACATGGCGTTATGACTGAGGAGCAATTCCATGCAAGTAGCCCGATAGTGATTTTAAGGTGACTGAAGATGTTGACATGGTTGTTGATGAGGTTTTTGGCGATGAGGACAGTGTTGAGGAATGTGGTGAGGATGTTGATGATGTTGATTCAGAGGGCCTCTATCAAGAAGTTCATGAGCACTAACCCGATCGCCCCTGACACCTAGGGTTGAAGAGTAGATGAAGACTATGACCCAAAGTTGGACAATTAGGTCTTGGTCTAGAGCGTCCTATGTACTTTGTATTTTGTGAGCTTCACATGTACCAGATAGGGCACTTGTATCAGAGCCTATGTTTTTCATCTCTCTTTTCATGTTGTTGTTTATTCTACGTGTTTCTCTAGTTGTAATTCTTTTAGCATTTGTACTCAAAACTTGATGATCAATGCATATGTTTTGGTTTTGAGGCAAATGTGAGCATATTTTGATTATGACTTCTAGAATTGCATTTTTTTGTTGAGTGATATTACTGTCGTGATTGATTGGATAAGAACCAGCATAGCTCTTCTACCCTCCCTCTTTTGATACAATTAAGGGGGAGAAAAGATGCTATATTGAAATTATCTTATTGCATATTATCTTGAATGGAATGGAATTGACTTAAATAGAATTGACATATTTATTGTCATTTCTTGTGAAGAACTAACCAAACAAGTTAGCAAGCATGAATTTAGGGGGACCATATCTTAACTCAATTGCATACACCCCCTTAGATTCAAAGGTAAAAGATTCAATTCCTTTTCTTTCAATATCTTTAAGAATGGTTTGTCATCTTCGAAAAGGGGGAGCATATCATAACTCAATATCGTACACCCCCCCTAGATTCAAAGGTAAAAGATTTCAATTCATTTTCTTTCAATATCTTTAGGAATGGTTTGTCATCTTCAAAAAGGGGGAGAATGTTGACCTAACACTTATATATTGTCCATATTTGATGATGACTTAACCATTCTATTCATATGTATCTAACATTTCTATTGAGATCATTTCAGATGAATAAATACACCCAATTTGCAAACCTTAGTTTGTCAAAATACAAGTCAAAACAATTCAAATTCAATAATTGAAAAATAGACATATTTCATCTTAGGTATTGGTTGTAAATCATTCTACATGATTGTATGGCTTGTATATCAGCTCAAACTATTTCGAGAATTAATTATATCAATGAATATTGCCATTTGTATTAATTGAGTTAATGCAATTCAGGCACTTTCATTGGCCAAGATTGTCCTGGAACCATCTCGGCCAATGAGCCTGATTACATTTCTCAAATAATGCCATCGACCGAGATGCTAACTGTCATGGGCTTGGTCGATGACTAATGGCTTGGACACAACAAGTCCATCAGCTGAGTTTGGTCACTCAACATCTCAGCCGATAATATTTGAAATCATTATCGTATAGTGCCATCGACCAAGTTATGGCCCCAGAATCTCGCTCGATGGCACTATAGTTGTAAAGTTTAATATAGTTATTAAAGAAAGGTAAAAAGTGATTCATATCCATTGCAGACCCAATAAACCTCTGAATAACATATAGAATTCAAACTAATTGAGTCTACTAGCTAGTTTCTACCCTCAACTATAAATAGGACCCATTGGACTTCATCCCAAGATTACCGTCTATGCTCCTATGCTATATTTGAGTGTTTGTGCCAACCACTTGAGGTAAATCACTTCTCTGCATTCATTTGAATGAATCAGGAAATCTATAAGGAAGACTAGTTGTAATTGTTCTATGTAAAGCTCTCTACTCCTCCCAAACTAATGAAGAGAAGAGGACTAGCAGGGAAGAGGCAAAGAAAGATTGATATTGGTCTTTGCAAGGCCAACATGGCCCATGGTAATGCTGACAAAAGATGTGGAAAGGGGAACAGACACCTTTTGAATCTTTTTAAAGCCTCATGTAGCTAATAAATTGGGGAACCAATCAGGTTGACCTATAGGCATAGAGGCGTCTTTCATTGAGTATGGATACAGTAAATTGATCAAAGTGTGATCCTTGTCAAATTACAAATCTGTAGTAAAAACCACATTATCAATTGTATGATTTTTTTCCTTACATGAGTCGAGTCATGTTCTAGCATTTAATTCGCCTTGAGATTGGAACAACTCATATTGCTAGTAGTTTGGTACAAAAATGCCTCACTCCAAAAGAACAAGAGAAAAGGTGCATGTCACACTTACAAGGGATTGCCAAGCCATTGCTAACCATTTTGCTCGCTTCTTATCCCAGATGAGGAGCCAATCCATATGAATCGTTGAGGTTTGCTACACATCAGAACCACAAACTTCACCCTAGTGAGATAAGGAAAGAGCACCATATTTCAACATTGAAAAAAGTCAAAATCCCATCTTATCTTCGAGATTCAAAGCTATGCCTTTGACCTCAGTCGATCTTACGCCCTGAATCGCCCCTAATGGACAAACCTTGCAGAAAAACTTCTAGGTTTTTATAGTTCTACTCTATTAGCATCTAGCTAAACATGAACACCATCTGTGTTTTATGAGGAAAAATTGTTTCACTTTCCTTTTACATCCAGCTAATAGAGCGCATAGCTCAAGACCTTCCGACAGGAGAGAGACCAAATTACATATTCAAATGATGAGTCCCTCCTAGGGTAATATCATTTAGGATGAAATGATGGCAATCACAAAATTCTAGTGAAAAAGAAGAAGTCTACCAGACAACCGGCTCTTTCATGACTCTACAACAACTAGATCCATTGATCATTTTATCTCCTATGAATGTGAATCTCCCAAGAAGTACCTCTGCTTTTCAAGCTACAACTAATGCTATTGTTGTGCTTGGGATCACGTGATTCATCTTTGTTGGACCTGACTAAAGGATGTGAGCTTCATATCTGATTCCCTTTTGTATATGTTGAGTCTCAAATCTATCAAGAAGAATCTTTATAGGAAAAAAGCTGATACAGCTTGCAATTGGTGGGGATCGTAAAGTACTTTTTAAAATAATAGTGTAGAAAATAATATTGTTGTATATTGAATTGATATAAAAGACTATATACCCCTGTCCTATATATAGAAGAGGGGAAACCCTGAAGACTTGGGACGCAAGTAAACGAGACGGTCCGAGACAATAAAGTCCATTAACTAATTAACCTATTAACTAAGTAGGCTAATATACTTTCTAACTCTCCCCCTCAAGTTGGAGCATTGGTGCAACACATGTCCAAGCTTGGAGTTACAGGACTCGATAAAATATAAAAGAAATGATAAATGAAAGATATAAATGTCACTCCCCATACAAAATTTGTGACTCCCCCTTAAACAATACACCCCAACTAAAAACATATGATGATGACGCCTCTCATCTTTCGAGTTGTATTTTGCAGGCTGAAAATCCTCGAGCTTTGAAGGTCTTTTGAAGTGCATCTGGAATGAGTAACATTTGATGAATGGAACTTAAACGCCATAGCAGAAACCCGCCACCTTGGAGTAGATGATCATAAAATGCCATGAATATGCCATCTTCACAAGAGAGGGATGTGTGAGTGGAATAAGAGCATGATCAACACATCACATGTACTTAAACGCGACACGAATGCGGTTACACAATGTCGATGTAGCAGGCGATGTCTTCAAATGGTCTGAGAAGTGTAGTCAACTGGAATCTAGTACAGAAGACCACAAGTATGCTTAATGTGCCACGAACATGAACCGGGCTAGGTGTTGATGATGCAATGCAGGTACAATAAATCTAACGCAAGAACCTTAGGGGCTTGATGAGAATGAAGAGCACCATCAAGGAAAAGCCCAAGTAGATCAGTGGAGGTGATGTCGAAACAATAGATGCAACTCTGAGAAGACGTCATGAAATTAGCACGATGAAGATAAATATGGATGAATCAACCTTGCAGATGTAGGCTTGACATGCCAGAAACTGTTGAGCTTCCAAAAGTCTAAAGAAGCACACATTTGTCTTTTGAAAATGCAGTGAGAGTGCTCAACGGAATTGTCATTAACACCGGAGGGAAGGAGGAAACAAGAGGCTGAAATATGTGCAGCAAACTCTTATCCTAATGTACATAATGTGGTATGAACGTGAGAAACTCAGTGTCAATGCTACAATGGAGATCCTTCAAAGCTATCTAGAAGTGGAGAACAGATGTGCTGAACAATACGAAGCTCATAGTCTGGAATGTATATCATCTCTTCTCATCTCTCCTCATGCTCTCTCTCATACTCTTCTAATACTCTCTCTTTATCTTCTCATACTCTTCCTCTCCTCACTATCCCCCCGCACACCAAATACACGAGTGAGTGTATAGTGTGGAGAAAGGGACATATGGCCCCCCGCACGTGGATAACAGATACTCACATGATGGGTGGAAGGGTGGGAAAGAAATTTGTGAAAAAGTGAGGAATTTGTGAAACTTTGAGGTATAGTATGTAGAGGAGAAATCGATTGCCGGAGTGAAGATGCAAAAACGGATTGATGTAAGATCCGAATAGAATTTAATGGATCTTGTCCCGACCCAAAGAGGAAATTTGATTAGGTCAAAAAATAGATCTGAGTAGCAATAAGAGATGTGGGAATTGTGGGCAACTATTTGATGCGGCATATGTGTATACGGGGAGGCAGTAAACAGAACAATTTTTGGGGAAGAAAAATTTGGAGGACGTCATAACTGGTATTGAACTGGGAGTAGACAGATTGTCTGCAACACAATGTGTAAGGCATGGGCACGCCGTGTAAACTATCGGGGTGAGAGGCAGACTCCTGATGACATGCCATCTGAAGATGATGACACGCCGTGTAGCTCCTTCGCTCGAAAATGTCAGACTCCTTGCAACACATCGTGTAAGATTTCGGAGGTGTAAACCATATTTCTGACGACAGACCGTGTTGGTTGGACAACACACCCTGTAACTTGCAATCTAGGTGAAGTCTTTCGCCGCCGAGTGGATTATGGACAACCGTGGAGAGATGGGTTGATGACCATCGCTCCTTGTAGTGGTCGTTGTTGTTGCACCATGCAGGGGACGGTGAGACTACTTGGAGTAGATGGCGTGGTTGCTCCAATGGCTGGTGTGATGAGGGGCGCGATCGTCGGCTGGTGCGATGAAGGTTGTGATCGTCGGTTGGTGGATACGGTTGTTGTATTGGGGGCAGGAAGGCAGAAGCCAATGAACACGGTGGATGGCGTTGAAAGTTTGATAGTGGCGGTTGCTAGAGACATTTGCTGAAGCTGGAGGCCAATGTATGTTGGCGTGGTTGCTTCACTGGCGGCGGCTACATAAGGAGTTGCATGACAAACTCGGGGAAGGGATGACTTGACGATGACGACCATGTGGGTGGCTTGACTATTGATAGATCGCCGGGAGGAGATCGTTGACGTATGGATAGGTATATAGTCGGGAAGGATGGCACCGGTGTACGGAAGGAAGATTGGATTTAACAAAGAGGAAGAGAAGTTGTGTAGGTCGGTAGGTGCCTAGCGGGCGGGCGGCCGGCCTAAGCCATGGAGATGGCGGCAGCCACCCGCCCGCAGGTGTAGGCGCCCCCTCTGTTGCTCTCTTTAGGAGAGAGAGGCGGCCACTAGGGCTGATGTATGTGTGGAGAGAAGAGGGAAACGAAGAGGGAGGCTAGGATTCTCTTTCTGTCTACTGCTCTGATACCATGTGGAATATAATTTTGTTGTATATTGAATTGATATAAAAGACTATGCACCCCTATCCTATATATAGGAGAGGGTAAACCCTGAAGACTTGGGACACAAGTACACTAGACGGTCTGAGACACTAAAGCCCATTAACTAATTAACCTATTAACTAAATAGGATAATATACTTTCTAACAAATAGGATCATCAGTGCTTGTGAGCCAAACATCTAACACTCATATGTCATTCACCCCATTATATAAAATTAATAGTTCTTCACCTTCTTCTTTTGTCATTTATTCTCAATGAATCATGAGCTTCAACTAATTCATGTGTGGCTAAAAATATCTCAATTATTAGTCATGACTCGTACCCTTGAAGGAGTGACCTAGCCTTCCGCTTAGGCATCAAGGTATTCTAGCGGGGTAAACCTTAGCTTGTCTTTGGAATTCTCTTAGGGGTTCTTGACCTATTTATGAGTATCAATGCCCCTTTTAGGGACCTCCTGTAACTATTGAAGATTGTTGTCCATAATACTACCCAATGCTTGTACCCCTTATTATTAAGGTTTTTGCCCTGATGTTCATTTTCCAATTTTCCATGTAAGAGAATAGGCTATGATTATTAGCATTATCTATATTAGCACCATGTTGCACATTATGGGAAACACAAAAATTTCATATTGATCTTTAAATTTACGTTTTGTAAAGGTATGAATAACCTAAAAGCAAAAGTTTCAATTACTATAATAATTTAGGAACGACATAGCTTTATTTAACACTTAAAGTGATCTCATTAAATTTCAATCAGTTATGGTTTCTCTATCTCACGAATTTTCTTGCTTGTTTATGGTATCAATGTTGATCAGAAATAAATAACAATAGACTTAGGTATGTCATAATTTTATTCAAGACTTAAACTGATGTCATTAAATTTCAATCAGATATGGTTTCTCTATCTCACAATTTTTCTATCTTGTTTATAATATCAATATTGATCAAAATTAATAGGAATATACTTTGGAATGCCATCACTTAATTTGAGGCTTCAAGTTATGTCATGAAATTTCAGTCAGTTATGGTTTCTCTGTCCGGGGAATTTTGTAGCTTGTTTATGGTATCAATGTTGATCGAACATTAATAGAAATGTACTTGAGTCATGTCACATACAAGGTTTGGGGCAGATTCATGCGCAACTTTATCTGTGTATATTTCTGTTAATATGTGTATAGGGACCTACTTGTAAGTGTGATAAAAGTCAGGGACCTATGTGTAAAGTCTCTTGTATGTATATATAGAAGCGCCCCAACCATGAGAATTGGCTGAGGGATTCTCCCACTTTCTGCTCTAGTTCTCATATGGTATCAGATCAACAAGGAAAACCCTAGGAGAGTCGTTAATCTCTCCAAGAAAGTTGTCATCCCCAACTTAATGTCTTCAGTCATCCGAATCAGCAACATTCCAAGCGCAACATTCCAAGCTTTTCCGCTCGCTACAGTATTGTCGCTACAGTACGGTACTGTAGCATGACGGTCCTTGGAGCGGCAGCTACTCCTTTGCTAGGATTTCGGATCAGTCCTTTTGGGTGTTGTATCCCCTTGGGCTTAGCTGCTCCACAGTGGCGGTGGCTGGCTGCTACTCCCCTATGTGCTTCAAATCAGCTTGTATTGGGCTGCTGTCAACAGCCTTCTATCGCAGCAAGAAGTTTGGCTTCAACAAAAGGATTTAAGGGCTGTTCCTCACTCAAATCTGATCTATAAGGGGCGTCTTTGATCCTACTACCTTGCCCTAGAAGGTCACAGGCATTGGTAATCCGAGAAGGGAGCTTTGGTCGTTCTCCCTAGGTACTGTAGCCGCGAAGTACTGTAGCACAGCTGCTACAGACTTGCCAAAGTTCTGTTTTCAAGGCCAAACAGTCCTATTTCAAGGTCCTCACTTCTACAAAGTGTGCAAAAGTCAGATTTAAGGCCTTCTATTGTCCATTTATCTGATTTCTTGAAGAACAACTCTGATTTCTTGAAGAACAAGCCCGATTTCTTGAAGAACAAGCCCGATTTCTTGAAGAAAAAGTCTGAATCTTTGCCATAAAGTTTGCTTTTCTGTCCCTGTTCATCTTGTGATGATTTACTTAATATCTCATTCGGTGGGTGCATTTGTGGTCAACATGGCTAATAAGGAGTTTGTCGTTCACCAATCTTGTGCAACAATTCATAGTGAGTTATATGGATTCCCTGCGGGGAAAAAAACCAATATAGCAACTTTGATAAAAAAATATTATGGGTATAGCACCCCCTTGGAAATAATTCCCAACATAGCCACTTAGGTAAGAATACGCCACTTGAATTGGCATTTTATACATGTAAGAGGTGAAAACACCGTCTATTTTGGAGATTTTAATAAAAAATTGAAAAAAAAATTAAAAAAAGGAATGAAAACGCCAAAGCAAGTGGCACTTTCACCCTGGTTCTTTCATTCCTTTTTTATTTTTTTTATTTTTTATTAAAAAGCTCCAAAATAAATGGCGTTTTCACTTCCTGGACTTTAAAACCGCTCATTCATGTGGCGTTTTCTGACCAAAGTGGGCTATGTTGAGAATTATTTTCAAAAGGGTGCTATACCTAGAATATTTTTTGTCGAAGTGTGCTATTTTGGTTTTTTTCCTTCCCTTTGAAGTCCACTAACATGACAACTGTTGATGATACTCGGGAGGCAGCTACATATCAGATGTCTTTGTCTAAAGAAGAATATGCTCATTTGATGCGGTGCCCTGTCCGTCCGAACACTGATTACCGCATTTCAGAACATTGGTATCTAGTGCACAAAGGTTTGATTTGTCAGCATGCATTTCACATGGATCCAAAGCATCGATGTCCAAGTCAGACTAGGTTCTTGATTCTGGTGCAACTGATCGTCACCGGGGTACCAGAGATGTTCACCACCTACACCCATAAGCCCAACCTACCCGGTGTCACCCTTGCAGATGGCTTTGTTGCTTCTGTAAAGGGAATTGGGATAGTGTCACCTAACCCCACATTTATCCCTTTCGCCTACATTGTTAATTCCCAAATTCCTTTTAATTTGTTATCAATTAGCAAATTAACTCATTCTCTTCAAGCCTTTGTTACTTTCTTACCAGATACTTGTCTTATACAGGACTTGAAGAAGAGGAAGGCGATCAATGAAGGATATGAAGTGGCAGGACTCTACTACTTGCAATAGCTTTCCATAGCATGTGTAGTTGCGTCCCCTTTGATAGTGCATAATCGTCTTGGTCATGGATCTATGGAAAAGCTCAAGTTTTTGGTTCCAGGTTTGTCCAACTTGGAGTTTGTAATGTGAATCATGTCAATTGGGAAAACACACAAGGTCTATTTTTAGGTCTAGGGAGAGTTAAAGAACAAAGTTTGTGCTTGAGTTGGTACATTCTGATATATGGGGTCCGAGTCGAGTTACATCTAAGCTTGGGTTTAGATATTTTGTTATTTTTGTCAATGATTATTCTCGTGCTACATGGCTTTATTTGATGAAGGGACGATCTGGACTTTTGTCCATATTTAAATCCTTTACAGCAGAAGTGGAAACCCAATTTTAAAAGAAAATTTGTACACTTCGTTCTGACAATGCCAGAGTATTTAAGTCGTGAGTTCATCCATTTCACCTCCACCCATGGCATCATTCACCGATCATCTTGCCCATGTATACTACAACCTGAAAGAAAAATTCGTCATATTGTTAAGACCACTCACACTCTTCTCCTTGATATGCATGTTCCTAGAGAATTATGGGGGGATATCGTCCTCACTGCCACCTACCTCATCAACCGTATGCCATCATCTGTTCTTCAAAATCGCATACCTATTCAGATCCTTCATCCTATTAAGCCATTGGATAATGTTCCACCAAGAGTGGTTGGATGTGCTTGTTTTGTCCATTGTCTTGGTCCATCTATGGATAAGTTAAGTCCAAAGTCCGTTAAATGTATTTTCTTAGGTTACTCTCGAGTTCAAAAGGAGTACAAGTGCTACAATCCTACTTACATCGCTTCTTTGTATCTATAGATGTCACCTTTGAAGGCACATCCTACTTTGATGATAGTTCTTCAGTGACACCCGTAGTTATGGAGGAACTCTTGCCTCTTCCCATCATTGTTGAGTCTCCTATTTTTAAGTCCCCTAGCGACGATGGTCCTCGTGATGTAATTCCACCCAGCCCAGCTAGACCACCAGTCACTCAGGTTTATACTCGTCGTACAAGTACAGGTGGGCAGTCTAGTTCGGGCACCAATGCAGTGGGTACATTCAGTCCTACCAGTTCAGCTCCTCCAGATGCTTCCTTGTCAGAAGGTCTGGTGGAGACAATTCGTCCATCTTTTCAACAGAATCTTCTTATTGCCCTGAGTAAAGGCGTCACATCATGCTTAAAAAATGTCCAATATCTTATTTCTAACTTTGTTTCATATAGCCACATCTCACCTTCATATCATGCTTTTATTTCTTCTATGTCATTTGTCTCTATACCTCCGTCTGTTTCAGTTGCATTTGATGACCCAGGTTGGCGTCATGCTATGGATGAGGAGATGTCAGCTCTTAACCAGAACAAGACATGACGTCTTGTTTCACGCCTGCATGGCAAGTCTGTTGTTGGATGGCATTGGGTTTACACTGTCAAAGTGGGTGCAGATGGTTGTGTTGATCAACTCAATGCGCGTTTGGTAGCCAAGGGCTACACTTAGATATATGGTGAGGATTACTCAGAGACCTTCTCTCATGTGGCAAAGATGACATCTATTCACATTTTCTTGTCTCCGGCTGCTACTCACTCTTGGCCTCTATACTAGCTTGATATTAAAAATGCATTCCTTCATGGTGATCTAATGAGGAGATTTATATTGAGCAACCACCTGGGTTTGTTGCTCAGGGGGAATTAGATCTAGCATTTCGTCTTCACAAGTCCCTCTATGGTCTAAAGCAGTCACCTCGTGCCTAGTGGAAGATTCAGTAGTGCTCTTTCAGAGTTTGGTCTTTAGAGATGTACTATGGATCATTCAGTCTTCTACAGATGACATAGTTCTGGGCAAGGAAGAAAATGTTCGATTTCGATGCCGTTTCGGTGGCCACAAAAATAGAAATTTCGACAAATTTCAACAGAAATTTGATAAATGTGTTCCTGGCGTTTCAACGGCAAAATAAACGAATTAATTTATGAAATTTTACCAGAATGATCTACTAGTGTAGATCTACTCAAATATGTAATAATATTTCATATTGGATATGTGGGGGTGGGGTCACGTCATTTTTTAGTGAATGACCTTGAACTGTTTCGATGGGCATTTCGATAAGGATTTTTGATGTCAATTTTCAATGGCAAAATCAATGAACTAAGTCATTATAGTTTGCAAACACAATATATAGACTTAAAGACACAAAACTATGCAAAAAAAATATGCTCTAGCTAGCACATAGTATATAAAAAAGTAATAAAAAAAATCGATGATTTGCCTATTTCGTCAGTCAATTTCGATGTCCGATTGCCACAGAAACAGAAATTTCGCCAAAAATTTCGACGAGTTCGTCGAAATTTTGAACATTGGTTCTGGGAGTATTTTCCTAGTGGGATATGTAGATGATAGTGTGATTATTGGTGATGACAGACATGGCATTGCACAGTCAAAGACATTTTTATAAGGCCAGTTTCAGACAAAGGACTTGGGTAATCTCAAATATTTTCTGGGGATTGAAGTTGTCAAGTCTAAGTCTAGGATAGTTATATCACAGAGAAAATATGTCTTAGATCTTATCACTGAGACAGGGATGTTGGGTACCAAATCTATTAATCCTCCAATGGATCCTAAAGTCAAATGTCCATGGAGCAGTGGGAGTTAGTTGATGATCCATGGAGATTCGGATGACTTGTTGGAAAGTTGATTTATTTGACTGTCACTCGGCCCGACATTGCCTTTGCTACTGGTGGTGTTAGTCACTTCATGGATAAGCGATGCATAGGTCATATGGAGGTTGTGATGCGCATTCTAAGGTTTCTCAAGAAATCTCCTGGCAAAGGGCTTCTCTATGAAAATCATGGACATCTACAAGTTTAGGGTTTCTCAAATGTAGATTGGGTTGGATCTAGTATTGATAGAAGGTCTAATTCTGGCTATTGTGTATTTGTAGGAGGAAACTTGGTGTCATGGAAAAGCAAAAAAGCAAACTGTAATCGCAAGATCTAGTGCAGAATCAGAGTATAGAGCTATGGCCCTAGCAACACGTGAGTTGCTATGGGTTCGTCACTTGCTAGAGGAGCTTGGCTTTATTCAGAAAACTCCCATTGACTTGAAATGTGACAACCAAATTGTTGCCTACATTGCTCAAAACCATGTCTTTCATGAGAGAACCAAACATATTGAAGTCGATTGTCATTTTATGCAAGAAAAGATTCAACAAAATTTGATTCAGTTGTCACCAGTCAGATCAGAAGACCAGTTAGCTGATTTGTTTACAAAGTCCCTAAATGGTTGTCGGGTTCAATACTTATGTAAGAAGTAGGGTACATATGATATATATGCTCCAGCTTGAGGAGTGTTAATGTGTATAGGGACCTACTTGTAAGTGTGATAAAAGTCACGGACCTATGTGTATAGTCTCTTGTATGTAAATATAGAAGCACTCCAACTGTGAGAATAGGTTGAGGGATTCTCCCACTTTCTGCTCTAGTTCTCACAATTTCAATGTGTTTGGCCATAAAATAACATATTTAGGAGGCATACTCATGATGACCATAAAACCATATGCATGTAACAGGAAATGACCTGAAATTTTACAAAAAAAAGTGTGGCTCAAGCCTCAAGACATCAAGGTGCTCAAGCTTGGCGCCTTGCCACCTTAACAAATATTTTGTTGGTCGTGAAGCCTTCAAAGTATAGAACAGGCTGCTTTGGCAGATAATTAAAATGGAAGAAATCCTTAAGAAAAATAAGAATCCGGATCTGAACGATGTTAAATGTGAATGGATATATATGTGTTTCTCAAGGAATGTTCTGCATAAGTAAACATAATTGCATTACTTGTTAATGGTGTGCGCTCCAAACATAGATGAAGCTATGAAGCTGATTATAGCGGCGTCATAATAACTCACCTCCAAAGGTGTTTTCACAGATTTAGGTCCCACGTCTTCCCATTGATCCACCATTTGTCCATCTGGTAGCTCATCGGTTACAAGGATCTTACTTCCATATCTGCAAAGTGGACAAAACCACAAAATTGACACTCATGCTCTCAGCCAGCCAGCAGCACCATTTCTCTAAAAAGAATTGAACTAGCATAAAACTGCTGAAAAAACATCATACTAGAGAGGGGAAAATAGACTCTGGAAAACAACTTTGAAAACCTATCTTAAATGAAATATGACAGTCAAGCTCGTACATTTCATAAGCACTATTTACAGTCTAACTTGAGAAAACATACATACCACGTTATGACAAACACCACTGAAATTACATTTCAACTATTATGTATTATGATCTCTGAAAGTACATAAACCACACACTGTTAAAGATTTTAAAATAATATTGGGTCTGTTTAGTAAATGAAAGTATAGTTTTAAGTTATTGCAGATTTAAAATTGCATCAGGACATTCTTATACACCCTATAACCAGCATTTATTTCCTTAAGAATGATACTGCACTCTAGCAACATTTTGGAGATCTTCTGCCTATAAACATATGTGTTTGTGCATATCTGTGTATAAGATGCGGTTATGGTACCTTGAGGCTTCAAGAAGAATATCTTCTTTCAATCGTGATTCCATTTGTTCCACTCTTGCTCTATTAATTCCCTTCAACGATGCAAAGAGATTTGTAAGTGGAGGTACATATACAAATAAAATATAGATCATAATTAGACAAGTGCTTGCTCTTCTTTTCCTTTTAGGGTGGCACCAGTGGTTAACTACCAGAAATATCAAAACTCCAAAAAGATATATGAGGTATGGTGCTGAAAAAGTCATCCATAAGAAAATGATTGCAGTGCCACTTGTAGATTTATTTTAAATCAGTATCAAAAAGTCCACAATTGGATAATGAAATAAGACATATTATTAAATTACAGTCATCCAGGCCAATCTGTTCCCGTCTAAACCATCTTTCCAGTCAAGAATTTTAGCTTCAACTCTGAATAAATTGTTAGCTGTTACAACATCAGACAGCACTCATAAGTTGAATTGTGTTTTGGCGAGAACAAAAGAAATCCCGTTTTAAATGAAATTCCTTATAAGAAACTCCATCGAGGTTAATGGACTGTCCTTCATCGATCCTCTACTTGATGTCATTCATAAAAGAAGAACTGCCAATCCGATAGTTTTATGACGCCATTTGCCTTCCAGCGATAAAAATCATGTTGACACTTGATTGAATCACAAGTTAGGTGTAGAACCCTTTGCAGAAGTTTCAATTGAATGATATAGTAAGTGGAAGGGTTCCATAAGGGTTCCATATTCTTGCATGTGTTTCTGGATTGTTTTCCCATACACAAGAGTTTAAATGCCTTCGTCACATTTTAGCTAGATGGACTTGTAAATGCTCACTAGTAGACGAAGCTGTTGAGATATATGTCTTTAGTATATTTCTTTACATGTTTTTTTATTACACATGTAGCCGGTCCCAAGCCCAGGTAAAGGAGGGGGGTTGGTGGTAAGTTGACAGCCAACCATAAAACTTTGGTCACTCTTTTTATGACATGGATCCATGTAGGAATTATGTTTCTTATTACTCTTTTCCTATTTCTTTATTTCAAAGTAATATGGGCCAAAGTGTATCAGGCCCATTATGTTTTTGTCCACTTGCCTTGTATCTCCTATTTAAAGGAGAGGGGTATGTCTCTTATCAATATAACAAAGATGGCTACCTTCGACATGGTAGGATACTTGACACCTCGTAGTCATCATTACCTCCACCCAACCGATTTCCTTTTGACTGTCATCTCCAAGTGGCCATGATCTCTCAAGCTACAGTGTTTGTGACTAGGAGGCTCCCTCTCTTATAGAGTCTCCTCTTCTCCAACAAAAGGATCTATAAAATAGCCTACGGTTTCTCCAACGGTCTTATGCCTTAAAGACTGTTTTTCGGGAAGTTGTATATCTTTTTTGTGGTCATCCAGGACCACCTATTATAGGGCTCTACGTATCCCTTTTTGATAGGGTTAGATATTTCCAAGATATTCTTTGACCCCTTCGGGTACACAGCGATCCTCGTACTATTTCCATAAAATATAGGTCTTTTTTACCTTTTTCTGTTTTTGTTGCACGGGAAAAGGTGTGTCCTCAAAACACACGACGTGTTGCTCTATCACTGAACCGCCTTGAATGTTATTGCAGTTGAACACAGTATTCGACCGAGCACATCAACAACACAAAGTCCTCACATATAACTGCCCAGAACACCCTAAGCTTTCACATGACGTGCCATACCCAAAACACGGGGTGTTCACCTTTGACACGGCATCTGTCTTCCTAGACACGACGTGTCATCTCCTGATTGCTTCAATTGCTACTAATCTTTGACACTACATGCCAAAGACAGGATACGGTTTGTCCCCTAGGAACATGGTGTGTCTCTCTAAAAATAGGTTATGCCCCACTGTTATTGAACATATATCTTTTTGGTACTATTTTATGATCTTATGATTGAAATACTATGGCCTAGTCTTCTTTTGGGAAGGTCTCTAGAACACATTCTAGGTGTGTAATTCTGTCAAGTTCTATGGATCCAATTACATCCTATGGGCACATTCGCTTCAAATTTATTTACATTCTTCTAGCAAGCTTAATCTTCTCATAGAGCCACCACCTGCTAACGAAGAAACCTCTGACAAAACGAATGGTGAATAAAAGAAGTGGATCGAGTGTGAGTCTTTAGTTTTGTTCTGGATTCTGAACAGTTGCAAATCACATGTCTCCACTAATCTCATCTTTCACCAAGACAACCAAGGAGGCATGGGATCGTACCGTGCAGGTATATTCTAGCAAAGGGAATGCAAACAAGTTTTTTATTTGTATAAACGACACATTCCTTAAAGTTGTAGGATACCTCCCTATTTGTGTTGCACTTTGATAACTTTAAAGGGATATGGGGAGAGCTCAAAGTCTACCGTTCTTAGAATCTGGCCTAGTAAAACTACAAAAGCAACAAGAGGAGGTATGGTTGTGTTAGTTTCTTGCCATCCACTAATGAAGTTGTCTGACAATAGATTCTTGTATCTGAACCACTTCCCACTTTAGATAATGTCTATTTACGCTTGGATAGGCCTATTTCTGTTGTTACTACAGAGGAGCATGTTTCTCCTGCTATTTTTGACAGGGACGCGGTCCTCCAAGTTGTAGACAAGGAAGAGGACCCAAGTCCATTGGCAGAGGCACTTCAATTTTCAACCCTCGATATTTTTTTTTAGTTTGAAGAGAGATTAAGTCCCCCCCCTTCAAGAGCATGCCAGAGCATGGATGACTACAAGGGTGGTAAATAATGTGCGCTATGGGAGGTTCAAACTCGGGTCCCCCGAGGAGTAGCTACCGTGCGTGCTCAACCATCCGCGCTACACACTTTGAGTCTGATATTTGTAATTTTTGCAAGAGATCATATCACATGGGGGTAAATGTTGGAAAAAGCATGGTACACCTGAGTGGGCCAATCAAGTCTCAACTATGAAGTCGACGGTGTATCAAAACTACTTCCAATAATACCAACATTAGGATGATAACTCTCAACTCTGCATGATCTTGACAACTTGCTCAGGGTTGCATCTTTGTCTACTAAATCTTTTCAGACAAACACTGCCAACACTCAGGTGATTATACAAAACACTCAGGTGATTATACATGTCTCCAAGCTACTTTTTCATAAGATGATTGGATTGTTGATTCTAGTGTTACTACCTACATGACTGGTAATAGAAGTTTTTTCTATCCTCGAGGAAGTCTATATACCATCATCATGTGAGATTAGTTGATGACTCTAATTCTCCTATAATTAGGATAGGCGATGTGACTAGCACTCCCAATATTCTTAAATATGTGTTACTTGTTCCAAATTTCATTTGAACATGATGTTTGTTGATAACAACACTAAGAATTTGAATTGTAGTTTACCATTCTTTGCATACACCATCTACATGCAGGATCTCAGGACAAAGGGAATGATCGGTGGGGGATATGAAGATGCCTTTTATTACCTAAAGGCGTTGTCAACTCTAATGCTACAGCGGTTGTTGCCTAATCTACTTTGCTTTATCAACGACACTTGCGCCTTAGTCACTCTTCTACTACAAAGTTAAAGTCTTTATTCCCTAGTATGTCTTCTAAAAGTTTTGAATGTCAGTCGTGTCAACTTGGTAAATATCATCGTTCAGTGTTTCCTTTACATGATATTTCAGTGTTTCCTTTACATTATACGGAAGTCCTAGTTTTTTTTATGTGGTCACTCTGGTATATGGGGACCATGTCGTAGTGGTAATCATAGAGGTGTGTGAAAATTCTTTAACCTTTGTCGATGATTGGTCATGTGCCACTTGTTTTTATCAGTTAAAAAATTGTTCTGAAATTATAGATTTTTCTCAAAAATTTTGAATGAGATATAGAATCAGTTTTCCGCTACACCCAAGTTTGCTCGCACTGATATGTGCAACATGGCTTTCAACAGATGTGTATTTCTAAGATCATTATCCATCAAACTTCTTGCCCCACCAGCCCACACCGAAATAGAGTTTTGATGGCCACGGAAACAGAAATTTTGACAAATTTCGGCGAAAATTTCGACAAATTTCGGCAAAAATTTCGACAAATGCATTCATGGCGTTTTGACGACCAAATGATCGAATTATTTATTTAATGAAATTTTACCAAAACGATCTACTGGTGTAGATCTACTCAAACATGCAATAATATTCCACATTTGATATGTGTGGGTGGGGCTCCTCATGAGTGAAGGAAGTTGAATTGTTATGATGGGGATTTTGAAGTCAAATTAAATGGTAAAATAAATGAATTGAGTCACTATAATTTGCAAGAACAATATATAGACTTATAGACACAAATTTATGAAAACATAATATGATCTAGGATGGTAGGACCTCTAGATAGGATGACAGGACGTAGTACATAAATAGTGTTGTACTGGTATGTGAGTGAGTATTGAGCAAGCATGAGACAATTGTGGTTTATGCATCTAGTTGAAACATGATGGTTGCCATCCTCCTTGTTGATTATATCATTATACCTATCAACATATTGGCTCCAATTTATGTTGTTTTATACAAGCATAGATGTGTATGAATATAATCTCTATAAGCCTACTAGTGACAAAGTGCATACTCATGGATTAACTCAAGCTTTGTTCTTGGTTGTGTGCTTTTGTAGCTAGAGCCTATAGGAGGCAACTATGTAGTCAAAAAGTACGATTGATAATGACATACATACAATGGTCATGCTAATTTGCGCACTATCATTACAAATCATGGGAGTCGTGACCTCAGAAACAAAAGTTAGCGGGTCATCATAGCCATTGATACAACTCCCACACCCATTTTTCAAATTTTTCCTTCTTAGATCTTTATAGAAGTGAGAGAAATAGGAGAGAGGGATAGAATAAGGTTAGGAAGAGAAGAAACATAACTTCGATAGCACCTAAAAATCCCAAGGAGTCATATAGTAAAATCTACACACATTGTACCCCGTTTCTTAAAATATTACCTATATTTATGGAAATTTCGCCAAAATGTGAACAAAATGAGTCTTCTTTCATTAAAATTTACCTAATTCTGTTCAAATTTCAAAAAAAAACATCGAAACTAAATTTTTTCTGTTGATTTCCTACATAAAGACATGTTTGGTCATTTCTATATCTGATGGCTATCGGCATCTAAATAATTGGCAAAATTTCGCCAATTTCGACAAAATTTTGAACTATGGCAAATTATATCATCAGTTGAATGCCCTCATTCATTTTACGTAAAGAAATCCCCTGCAATTGCTGCATCCTCATGTAACCATATCTGTTGTACCACCAAAAATCTTTGGTTGTCTCTGTTTTGTCTACAATCACCATCTTCGACGCGAGAAATCATCAGTGAGAGATTTCTATTGTTGTTTCCTTGGCTGTTCCCGTAAGTAAAAGGGGTATAAATATTTTGATCCAGATGCATGTAGTTTGTATTTCAATATGGCTTCTTTGGGGACACCTAGTTCTTTATCTGAACATAGTTAGCAGGTGCAACCTCCTACCATTCCTCTTCATGATCCCATTGTCTCAGCCACACCACCTTCTGTTCAGTCTTTCACCCTTGTTGTACAAATTTATGAGCGGAAGAAAAGGCGGCATCCACCTTAGGTATCCCCTACTATGGTTTCTCCAGAAACTTTTTTAAAAACTAAGTGAGGGAGATTACATTCATTCTGTCTCTCCCATCGGGCTAAATATCATCAGTAGGTGAGCTGCTACTAAAATCTATTACCTCAAGCAACAAAAATTGTATCATACACTATCTTTTTGCTTTATGTACAATGTTGTATATAACTAAACTCGTAAATATCAAATCCATAAACTCCTCTCAAAGGAGGCATCGTCTATAGCCTAATGAAGTAAATACCATCAAGAGAACTACCATAAACAGCAAGTTCTCTAGCCACCATAATAGCCTCCTTTCAACCACCAAACAGCTTATATCTAACTTACTCATTCCCTCCTTAACGGCATGTACTTCTTCTTTCATACACTAAGGGATCACATAAGCATCATTCATGGATCAACCACATACTGAACTTCTAAGTCAATTATATATGGCATATTGTCATGAATAATGCTGAGACTGAGAGCATACAGACAGACCTCAAGCAGCCCCTTAATGGCACCAAGAGAATCACTAGGTGAGGCAAAAGCCCACATAAGAACACCTGCATCATTCCTTGAAATTCCCCACAGTCCTGTTGTTGAATGATTCCTATTTCTTATTTGTTTTGTGAATACTGCAATATTAATTCTCTCCTTCCCTTAAAGGAGGCTTAATTTAGCCCACAGCTCTATGGAAAGTATGCTTAATGCGACAAATCAATAACCTTTCTCCAAGCCATATTGTTTTTTAGCAGTATATGTTGTATCAATGCCTAGCATAGAGAGCATGCAGTTAACAGAACTCTTTATTTTGGCCACCCAAGTCCATCAAAATTTAGCCACTTGGCCTGTACAGAAAACATACTCAATGCCTTCACAATTGGATAACAAACAACATTCACGACAAGAAGCAATACGAATATGGCACTCTTGTATTTTTTCATCCACTAGTAGTACCCCCTTTTAGCTTTTCATGCTGACACTCCCATTTGGAGGGGTAAAGAGTGAAAAAGCTCACCAGGTACTTCCATGTGAGTCCACTTTGATTGGCAAGAAGTTTACTGGCAGATTCAATAGAATAAGAGCCATCATCAGTAGGCTTCCAAATAAGCTTATTCGAAACCTTCAATAGATATCCAGTCCTTGCTCTGTGAGCATCCCTTCGGCATAGGCCAATCTCAAGTTCTTTCAGCTAACATCATATCTACAACTGTTTGTTGCTTGCTTCAAACTAAATCAGTGAGAGTGCGGTGAGCAACTATCACCTGATTCCATCTAGCAAGCCAAAAAGACACTTTGCCAACTCCAACCTCGCATTGTAAGTTGTCTAACACAAATTTGAAAGAGGCCCATTTCCAGTATATAGATGCAAAGCTTCTCATTTTCAAGAGATAGGGTTGAACTTTATCAGCTGCCCATAAAGTCATGTACTTGGCATGACAAAAAATGTCCAGATAGAGTGCCCTCCAACCATGTTCCATGAAGCCTTGCTCAAGCATGTAAGCTGAACATCATAAAGATGGGTGATGCCCAAATCACCCTTCTCAGATGGGAGAGTGACGGAGTTCCAACCAAAGCATTGCCTCTGAGAGTGCCCATCACGTGATTTTCATAAGAAAGCAGCCATACACCCTTTTATACGTCCGATTACCCCCATTGGTACATAGCTGGCCTTGAGAGAACAAATAGGGATTGAAGATAGGATAGAAGTCAACGGTAATGCTCACATTCCACCGTGCTTTTTGGTATTGTTACCAATTGCTTTGAGAAAACCACAGCAATGTGTGCAAATGTTGTATATCTCAGCATGTGTTTACAGATTATCTGAATGCTCCAATCATCCAATGGCACATTGCATTGTTCATCTTCCTAGGGGAGTAATCTCATTGGATGTTGTTGGGTATTTGTAGTCAAGTGCCTGCAAGTTAGACTTGTTGCCAAAGGATACATACAGGAATCTAAGATTGAGTATTTTGAAAAAAAATCTCATATTGCTCATCTTAATTATGTGTGGATTATTATTTCTATTGATGTGAATCAAAGTTGGCAGTTATCTTAGTTTGTCGTCAAAAATGCTTTTGTTTATGGAGACCGTGTACATAACGCAACCTCCAGGGTATGTTGCTTGTGTGTGTGTGTGTGTGGGGGGGGGGGGGGGGGGTATTTTTGGAAAGTTGAAAAGGTTATCTATGGCCTAAAGTAGATCCCACATGTAAATTGTCTCTCATCTTGAGTGAATTTGACTTTTCTCAATCTCAGTTTGATCATTCTATTTTTATCAAAACCACTAATGTTGCCGCTTTAGTTTTCATTATTTATATGGATGATACTATTTTTCTTTTTTGGAAAGGGTATTCAACCTTTTTGATTAACCTACTCAATAGATCGAGTCGAGAACATAGGTTAAATTACATCAAAGATTCAAACCCTAATCTTACCTAACAAAGGTTCGGCAATAAGAACCATATTACATGCGAAAGTCGTAGGAACCTCCAACATCAGGAAAAATTCTGAATACAAAATACTGTAAACTAAAAATTCAATGAAGATGTTAGCAAGAGTATGAGTAGTCTGCATCCGATCTTCATAAATCTCTACATCCAAGTCCTCTAGATTTTCGAGTTCCAACTGTTTTTCAGCAATCTTCTTTGCTTGATAATGTGTATAATAAGGTGCAGTCTTCATTTTTCCACTGGATCCTCTTACTTCATTGCGTGTATAATATTTTATCTGCTAGTGATGACACAAGTATTGTTATACGACAAAATAGCTTATGTAGCACTTCATTACCAAAGACCTTGGATGTCTGCCATCGAGGTGGCATACGGTAAGAATGGAGTATCTTTATCTCAAACGTAAGCATATTCTAAATCTATTGAGAAGCACGAGTATGCTGGGTGCCAGCCTGCAGTCTCTTCTATGAACCAAGCATGTGATTTATGGTCAGAAACTTCTCAATTATAAGAAGAGAAATTTACATTTGGTTGAAAAACTTTGGTATCTTGACCTGATATATGCTTTCCTGTCTGTGTTCTCAGTCGGTCTATAGATTGTCCTCAACAATATCATTGGGAGGCAGCTTATCATGTTGTAAGATCTTTGATGAACACAGTTGGCTAGGGATTATTTTACAAAAAGAATGAGCACCTTAGTGTTATTGAGTATTCAGATATAGATTACATAAGGAGTAAATATGATGAGATCTACCTCTAGGTATATTACCTTTGAGGGAGGTAATCTGGTTACTTCGCAAACAAAGAAACTAATGTTGTAGCCAGATCTATTGCTAAATTTGAATATCGTGCAATGGCACCACTATTTGTGAGCTTTTGTGGATTAAATCTCTTTTAATGGACTTTGCATTTCCTATCACAAGTGTTATTCCAATGTATACTGATGATCTGACAATGACCTTCATTGCAAGCAATCATGTCTATCACGAAAGGACCAAGCATATTGAAGGGGATTGCCTCTTTCTTCATGAGGTTGTGATGACCAAGAAGACTACCACTCCCTTTATGTCTGTTAAAGGGCAAAGTGCAGGCATCTTCACCAAGCCACTCTCAGAGAAGGGAGTTCAAGAATTATGCTACAGCTGTGCATGATTGATATATGTGCTCCAGCTTAAGGCGGGCGGGTGGGTGTGCGGGCATGTGTGACAAATTTCTTTGTGTTTCATTTATTACCCTTTTCCTATTTCTTTACTTACATGTAATATGGGCTTAAGTGTATTAGGCCCATTAAGGTTTTTGTCCACTTTGTTGTATCTCCTATATATAGAAGAGGGGTCTGTCTTTTATTAATATATAACAAAGACGATTACACTCGACAAAAACTATGTTGGACAAATACTGTTAAATGAACTGCATGAGTGGACAATTATATCAAATTGTGACACGAAAATGTGTTATTCCTATGTGGATTATTAATCCACATATCAAAAGCCTCTCAATTTACTAAAAAGTGACACAAAAATATCAAAATGTACAATTATCATCTATACCAAAATGTGTTTTTTTGTGTGGGTGGTGGGTGGGGGATATTTTGATTTCATGTGAGTTTTTTCCTAATCTCAAGTAACTCTATTCCAAAAGCTATCTTTCTGCCTATTTCAATATAGCAATAAGTATTATTAGGAAGAAGCATAAAATTGTGCCATTACGCATATTTGAGCATTTTATCATGCAAGATGCCGGTATCTCCATTGTCCGACTATAGTTAGCAAATTGTATTTATTAGGTTTTAAGTTGCTACATTTGACATAATAATACCGGTTCTCTCAATTCATAGATTACAATAAACATCTCTTTATCACCAGATGGTCCCTAATATTTTAATAATTTGCATGCATCTATCAAACATACTACCATGAAGAGAAGTGAAAGCCTAATTCATAGCAACTTGTTAAGACAACTTTGAGAATAAAAGGGAAACATCAAATGACTTGTAAGTTTGAAATGGAGTTAGCATGTCCATGCATAAACTTGAGAAAAGCAAGTTGTCCGCCAAGACAATTAATATGGTAACGGCATAAAATAGCAATGTAGAACATAAATGCATGTGAGACGGATGAAGCTTTATATTTAGGAGTGCTCGAGTCATAAACCAACCGTATATTCAAGATTCGAAAATGGCCTTCCAACATCCCGAAGAACAAAAGGACGGCCGTTGATGTAAACAACCTAATCATATATGGAAAAAGAAAGAAATTTATAGCATTAGTAAGAAGACAAGTCAATAAAACAACATTCCATTACTGTAGATTCATTGAAGAACGCTTTGGTTAATGCACAAGTAGCTTAATCTTCAAGCACAACACATTGAAAATATCAAAAACACTAGTGATGCTGATATACAGCAACGGATTACCGGCTCCTCGCGAAGATTGTGCCAGAGCACGTGCTTGTGGTCCCCTTTCTTTTGTGCTCCAATGTGATTGAGCATATTGCGCATTCCTTCAATCGTCGGCATCGCCACGCCGTGAACTCGCAACGATCCAGCCTAACATAGCAACAATAGAACCTCACAACATAACCAAAAGTGCAAAATTATGAAGCGGCTATAATTACTTCATCACAGCTGTTGGTGACTTGGTCTTTTGATCACTAGTGATAGATGAATAGTATCCATCTGAATTGCAGTCACCCTGTGACAAGAACAGAGAAGGGGAATGGTGTCTGAAAGTGCCATGCATATGGCTGCTGGACAAATCCTTAGAGCCTACGAGCCAGCTAACTACTAGACGTTGGGGTTAACCCACTTGGCTTCTGGCCTATTGGATATGTTGGTGTGATTCAACTGAAGACAGAGCAATTCACTGCCTGCTCCATCATCAAGGGCGACGACAAACATGTTGCATACATCCCACCCGGAGAAACAACTCCGCAATACTAAAGGCGTTGGCTTTATAGAAGTAATGATGGCAGCCGATACAGTGAGGTCGAACGGCAAGAAGGGCATGCCGAAAAAGGAAAATTACGACGACCCAACAGCCTAAAAGTAGAAATACGTCCACCAAGGACGAGGGAGCCGAACAACACCCTCACCGGCCATGGGAGAAAGGAAACGGTGATTCCCAACCCAATGAAAAGACCATAACTTTTCAGGTCAAGACATGGAGGAAGTCACACGGCACCATCCCACCTCCAGCGTGCCGACAGCCGACAGCAAGATGACGGGGAACCATGAGGATGTGGAAGGTAGGCCTGCGAGGGAGGGAGTTGCAACACCAGTACCTGCCTGTAATTGGGGGCGCCGTCGATCTGCGGCAAGAGCCGCTTGTTCTGGCAACCGGGAAAGTGGTCGCTCTTGAGTATGGTCTTCTTCCCAAGCACCGACCCGCCCCTGCTGTTCATCACGTCCTCCGGTTCCACCGGCACCATCTTCGCGTATCGACCGGGACACACAAACAGCAGGGATTCCAACTCGCTTCCGCGCCTCGGTACGGCCAACAAAACTCCCTGGCGCTCCGAATGTCGCCGCTGAGGTGTTCGACCGGGGGCGCGCGCACGCAGGAGGCGTGGAGGAACAACAGGCGTGTGAAGGGACAGAGCCACGAGGAAGGAGAAGGGTGAGGTGAGGGGAGCGGAGGGGGAGAAGAATGAGAAACCAGAAAGCGGGAGGAGAGAGTTTCCTGGTGTGTAAAGCGTGTATCTCGTTAGCGTCGCGTTGTCCAAATGGATTGGTGAGAAGGGTGGGTATGGGGCTGGGCTTGGAGAGGGATAGCTGCAGGGCAGAGAGCCGGGTGGAGAGGCGAGGCAAGGCAAGGCGAGGGAAGGCGGGTGGGAAACACGCCAAACAGACAAAGTGGATATTCTCAGCAACTGCACCTATTATCCTGCGAAATGCGAGGAGAGGGGGCGATATATACTCAATAGTGATCCATATTAAAAATCCTGACGGTGATGGCGACGGCGACGGCGACGGTGGCAGAAAACTACCAACCGGCCGGCGGTCCAGCTCTTGGTTCCAATTCACCCAGGAAGCATGCGTGAAACATGAAGTGGACACCCACACACGGTGCATTCTTTCGGAAGACCCACGCAGACCGTGCAGTTTTATATTTTAGTATTAAAACTGCAAGGTGGTCGTATCGGTCCGATTTTATATGCACTTTGGAATCCGATTCATCTCAACTTGTCTGTAGCTTTCATTGTGCTGGATTTAGTAATTTTTAAATTATAATAGGGAGGGATCAAGGAAGTCACACCCTTCTTCTATATTTGTGAAAGCAGAGAAGTTGATGAAAAAGAAACACCGAGACAGTAGTATAGATAACATAATTAATATTCAAACTAGGGATGCATTTAAAGCTGGTACAAATGACAACTTCAAGTTATAGCCACTCAGACCCATACGACCAATCTAGGAATACGCTCATGCAGTTTCTGCCATGGATGAAGTGTTTACAAACAAGTGAGGTGGTAAAAAGAAAATTCTAGAATGCATTTCTGCATTGCATCAAGCATTTTTATGACGGATGACATATATCGTTGTTACCCATTTTGAATCTTTTATGATAGGGAATCATAGCAAACTTTTAACTAAAGAGGATTTAATAACTTAAGTGCTCCAGTGGATCTATTAAAATAGTAAATAATATATTTCAATATTGAAAGATGTAGCTAAAATCATCAATGTATTGATATTGAGTGACAAATATTTGAGGATGATAGTGATAAGTAATGTATGACTAAATTTGTGATCCTTTACGTGTTACTTCATCAATTCAAGAAAACAAGTCCACTTATCTTGCAAGATTTGATTTATCATTATTGCTACTTGTCATGGCCCATTTTGAACCAATTTTAAACCCTGGCCTAATAGTGTTGATCTCTCCACAATCCTTTTCTATTGATCTGAAGCTAAGTCATGAGTGTGATATAGTTAATGATAATAAAATCCTAATTTTTTTTATGATTGACTTTGTCATATTTGTGTGAATCAATAAGGAACCCTAATATATTGGTATGTTATATTATTAGTTGATAATATGACGGCAATTCAAATAAAGAAAAAAAAGGGAAATTCAAATAGCTTGTAGTGTCATAATATAGAGAAAACGAGTGATAAGAAGAATTTAGAACCTTCTGGTTCGATGGCTTTAAAACTTGTTGGTGTGATTTGAAGCACCAAACTAACTATTTTCTGGGACGGGCCAAAAGTCAGCCAAACTTTGCTAAAGCCAATCGACACTTGAGGTCCATGGGTTGAGACCTATTGATCCAAGTCAGGTCAACATGTCATTAGTCAGGACGATAACATTAACAAGTTAGACCAACTTAATAAGAGTTGAGTAGCAACTTAGAAGTATGAGTGGGTGGAATGCTAGTGGGTATTGTTGGCGAGGAGTAGTAATGATCCAATAGGCGGTCTAAGTATCGGGAAGTCCAACAGTCATTGGAGACTGACTAGCAACCTATGGTATCGACTACGTGCGTCAATAGTGAGTAGCCCAAGCTTGTGCCCCATTGGTCGAGCAGCCCAAATAAGAATTCAATCGACTAATGAGTCTGTTGGAGTAGAGGTAATTTGTCAAGAATAATTTGAATAAAATATGGTATATATGAACTTTTGCACCTTTCTTAGTATATCAACTTCTTGAAGACACCCTATCATTCTTCGATACTCTTATCACAATTCCCACTCATATATATGGTTTCTTAGGATATTTGCAAGGATAAAAGCTACATTTCAGTTCAAGAACTAATCTATAGATGAAGTATAGTTAGGAAATCAAGTAAGTGATGAACATTCATTATTCTTGTAATACCCCTGACCTGGGTTATGGCTTAACCCTAAGAGTTTTGCTTAAGTAAGTTACTTACAAATTGATTATAATCTTTTGAAAAGTAATTAAGGCTTCTTGTGAAGTTTATGGTCAAGTTTGAGCTTAATTGCAAACTATTTGTGTATTAATTGATAGTTTGAGTGAAATATGCAATTTACCCAAGATGAGGGGTTACATTGCAAAATGTCACATTTTGAATGTGTTCTTAGTGTTTTAGTATCATAAGATAGAATATGATACTAAGTGATGGCTTGTGGAAAGCCTAATTCCCAAGTTACAACTTGTTTGAACAATGCTAGTACTATGTGCACCAATTTTGGTACAATTTGTAATTTACCTAATAAATGGGGTTGGAATGCAAATTACCACCTCTAGAGTGTCCCTACTCCCTCTATGTATCTTTTAGAGGAAATATAAAGAAGGATATACTATGTTTGAGTAATGATACTCTTGGTGATGGAAAGACCAAGGAAAGAGTTGAAGGAGAAGCTCTATATGTAATGTATCGGGTTGTAGGCTTGACATAGGAGTCCTATCGGCCAAGGAGCCATGATACAAGCCTCCTATCAGTTTTTTGAACCTTGGCAAAGGCCATGACGGGAAGAGAACCTCAAGGAGGTGGTCCATGACGGGTTGCAAAGCCCTTGCATAAAGTGCATCAAGTTGCCTTGTTGATGAGATAAAGATGAGAAAACTTATCCAAGAAGATAAAGGGTGGCTGAGATATTATATCTAGCTTATCCTCAAGACTCTTGAATGGCAAGATATAGATATGTGCATGCATGGCCACGTGTCAACCATGCATGGCCATGTTTCATCTAGTAGCATGAGGTGAAGACACCTCTTATACACTTTATCTCATGAAACCAAGTATATATACTTCACCTTTCACCAACTTATGAAAGTTTACGATCCTCACAAACCATATCCCTTGGAGATATCATGTAAAGCCCATTAGGTATCGTGCAAAGTAGCTCAAGGAGCAAGGAGAGCTCGAGCACCAAGCTTTAGGTAAGGCTTTGGTCATTTTCAACCTTAGTTGAAGTAGGATATCGGGTTATGAATATTCCTTTCTTTCCTTCTTCACCAAGTTCTTAACTATAGTGATTTCTTGTCTATGTAAGCGTTGTGAACGAGCCCTGGACCTTGGAGAAGTTCATCTTCAACCTTAGGACGTAAAGCTTTGGAGCTTGGAGCTTTGAAGTTGTTTACAAGGCGGGTTATATAACTTGAACCCAATCATGTTATTATTTACCACTTAACTTGTTACACTAGATGATCACCTTCAATTCTGAGTTTTTATTGAATACTTGATGAATCCATGAGTTCTATGAATTTTCTAGACCTGTTATTCATAAACCAGAATAGTTAGAATGAAGGTCTAGAGCTTGAAGAAGATGGTATCACTTTATAAAGTGATATCGGGTTCAAGCACACAAACAAGTAGCTCATACCCGATATGGTAATATATATGTATCACTTGCACGATATGCTTGTGAGATTATATCTCCTTGCACAATATGGAGACGAATTTCATACCTTGGAACACGATATGGTGTTAACCATAATGCCCTTTGTACGATATAGACTCCATGCACGATATAGGAACAAGGGTATACTTGTACGTCGATATGAAACCCTAGTTTGGGTAACCCGATATGAGTGAGAATAGCAAGTGCTCCTTGCATGATATGATCATGTAATACACATATGGCACACGATACCTTGAAGCACACATCTGGTGCACGATATGATTGATTGAGTATACACTTATACATAATAGAACACATGAATTAAAATACAAGGTGTAACCCGATATGGTTGAAATATCTCAACCCGATATGAAACCCAAGATGGGGGTTAACCCGATATGGGGATAGATGATAGCTCATACACAATATGAGTCTTGCCTGTTGCACGATATGGGAGATACCCACTTACCCCTTATACACGATACAAGTCTAAGATTACATCTCTTGCACGATATAGAGATAGTGAATACTCTAAACAATATAGAGTTGGAAACCCAAGGTGATGGGTAAACCGATACAAGTGGTGAGTGATACCACATGGATGATATGAATGATATCCCTTGATTGATCGGAATAGCACCTACTCCTATTGTGACATCCAACTTACAAAACACAAGATTAACTAAGCGGAAGCGGCATTTGCAGCGGATTACTGAAAATCACTAAAAATTAAAATTTTTTGCAAAGAGATCCAAACATAAGAAATTTCTTACATCAAGAACCATTGTATAACGTTTACATCCTGATTCAAAAGTACATGACTTGTACCATCTCTTCTCGAGGAATTACAACATCAGCTGCCCTATAACATTATAGATAGACAACATAAAATCCTCGAGACATCAAACCAAAAATCTCAGATCGGTTCATTAAAAACACTAACTATGAACTCCGAGGACCTGAGAGTACAGAGACGACACATAGGACTTTCTAACTATATGACTTGATAGGCAGTATCTCCACCTGAGATATTATTGTTGTCCCTGATGCTGCTGATGTTCTTTCTCTGCTATAGGGTTTCTGCCTCTTCGTCCGCGTCCACCTAAAAACATTGGATCCCACGGGGGTGAGACAATTATAAATTGCCCCAGCGAGAGATATAACTCTCCGCCAAAACATTGTTACAACAGTTTATTATAATAAAACTGAGCAGGAGTTATTATATATTAACAACAGTATTAATCATTGAATGTACAGAGTACAGTAATCGCCTTTCCTAAGGAGAGCATTGCATCTATCCATGGTAGACATATAATTCATCCATCTACTCGCAATGAATATAAAGAGATATGAATAACATCTATCAACTAGAGATGCATAAAAGGAATGTAACATCAGCCAATGAATTTCTGTATTCAATCCTTAAGCAAACATGCTATACGGCTGCTTACATTTTACAACCATACTTATGCCCTGAGGAGATGAGGTATACCGCTCATACTCCAACCGACCACTGCGAACTCGAAATCGGTACCATACAAGATCAATGGTAGAGTCGGCTACCAAGACCTCCCACATCTCGGTCAGCTCGAGATCACATGCAGGACATCTTGTGTCTCTGCTATATAGCTTTCTAGGGTATACTGGCAACTTCGCTATCAGAGTTACAGTGGTGTGCTGCACTCTCTTCACGATCGTGAGATTTCATGTTTATCTCCATTGATCCGACATTAACATTATTCGGAGATGTGTACTGCATATGTCCCAATCATCGGGAGATTCGTGATACATCCATCTCGGTACAAGTAATGAAGGATTGAGAGGTTTAATGTTTACCTTTCCTCAATTCCCTCATTAGGACGTCAGGATACATTCGCCCATTACCCCCAAATATTCAAAATATGCGTTCCAAGTTTTGCCGCGGAGCACCCGTTTCACCATCACCTATTGCTGACGATGATGGATCTATGGTCAGGGCTCTACATGATATGATTTTACTTAATTAATTAAGTACATTAGCATGTTCTTTTAGCATCAGTCAAGTTCTCAACATAACCTATTCATACAATTGCTACAAAGAAACATGTACTATTTGCATTAATCACTTCTCAGTCTTTATAAGACTTTGGGATTTCAATCCCTCATTTTGTTCTTGAAAGTTCACATCTCTCAACAACATCATCATCATACTTATCAAATATGGGTATTCATACCCTTAGTTCATCACTAATCACTGTTACCACTTGCTAGGTAACTATTACCTCTAGGTCCTCAGACTGAGGTATGCATGATACTTGTTACACAAGTATCTCTCATGGCTCACATGGCCCATTAAGTGTCTTGTCACCTTTCACTAGGCAACCACTTACTCATATGACTCATAAAGCCCAAGCAAAATTTGTTACTTTTACTAAGCAACAACAACATCAAGGCACACAAGGTCAATCAACATTTTGTTGTATAATGTAATAGCTCACATCTGGCTATGTCCATCATCTCATAATATCTGCATGGTCATTAAATATGATGACAGTCATGTAAATCATCTATCACATCATATGAAACAATAGTAACACCTCCATCCTTTATCAGGATTAGGGTTATCTATCAAATAGGGCTTTTCATTCCCTTTAATCAAAATTAGGGTTAAGTTTTCCCATCTTACATTAATTAGGGTTTCATACTCATATTATTAGTTCAACCCTAATGTATTGCTCCACACCTCTAGGAGTATTCAAAGATATCATAAGTATATGCTTATGATCATTATTCCCATCATGTATCATTAATGATCATCAATTCAAGGTATGAGTTCATTTCTCATCCTTGTCATGGTATGATTACATCATACTCATTGATTTGGCTTACCCCATTCGCAAGGTATATTAGTCAACATTTATCAAAGTACATTGAGTTCATTACATCTTTATTGTAACAATTACATATCACACACTCCATGTGTTTCTTATCCAAGGATATTGGATTAGAGGTTCATCATGGTATGTCTACACTGAAATGCTGAATGTGATATCTATCATGTCTTGATGTATCACTTTCTTATCATTTCCATCTTACTTAAGTTAATCAACTAACCTTGTATCAAGGTATTTCCCTCTTAATACTTTATCCACTAACTTGTCACTTTCATCATACAGTGCATAGGCTACACATTAGAATTGTCCAGCTATCTTTAAGGATATGGACTTATCCAATGGTTAGGCATTGTTGATATAGGATATATCATTATCAATCACATTAGGTATTTCAACTCATAGGATGTTATTCACTCCATTATATAGTATTGCATACCTCACTCCTAAGAGTTTCTTGTCCTCATCTTTGTAAGATGTAAAGGGTTGATACACATGTATAGAGTTGGATATATATAAGGATCTAGGCATCATCTTGTCTCTTAGACCCTTATTCATTAGAATAACCACATGATCATTCATATGGTTCATCAACCTTACCCCACATGGTTATAACATTCTCATCTTATTTGATTATATTAGCTACACCCCATTTTAGTATATTGTCTATTATACCATCGTTAGGGTTTCACATATCATGGTATCATTACATGGCATCATTGCATCAGGTTCCATGTAACATCATTCTAATTTAGATTTTCATATGGCATTACTCTAGATCTGGGTTTCTCATTCCATAACCCACAATTAGGGTTTCTCGTAACATTAACCTCAATTAAGGTTTCTCATAACATCACCCTCAATTAGGGTTTCTCATGAATTCACCCTCAATTAGGGTTTCTTATAACATTAACCTCAACTAGGGTTTCTCATAGATTCACCCTCAATTAGGGTTTCTCATGAAGTTACCCTAAATTAAGATCATACCATCATCATGTATTAGGATTTCACCTATCAATGCTCTCAATTAGGGTTATGATTCATTAACCTTCATAATTAGGGTTTTTCCTCATGGTTAGGGTTTATGATCTCCCTATCAAGAATCATACCCTCATTAGACATTCATCCATATTAAAAGTGTTAAGACTTAACCATTACATGGTTATCATTCATGTAGGAAGTCTTCTCTCTCATCTTCTATAAGATGATGCTTACATCAGCCTTGATTAGGCTAAGTCAGCTCAATCTTGAAAGAAGAATTGACATAATGGATTATATAATTACTTTCATAGTCATTAAAGATTTATTATCCAAAGGGTACTAATCACCCTACCTCATTAACGGTACAATTATTATAATTACCCTTGGTTCACATCATGTAATTGTTCAATTAAACAATTGACCTTTAAACACCTTAAGTGTCCATACTGTTTTGGTTAATTATTTCTCAACCGGTCTTGGTCACTTGGACCTCAAACGGTCTTGACCAACCATACATCAAACGGTCTTGGTCTAAGGGTTTGAAACCATTTGGTAAAGGTGGTGCTTGAAACCGTTTTCCAAAGCAAGTACTTGAAACCGTTTGCTAAAGTATGTTCTTGAAACCGTTTGCTAAAGCACTCATGAGATCGATTGGGCCTCAAACGGTTTGGGATCGTTTGGTCCCAAACGGTCTTGAGACCGTTTGGTCCAAACCTCCTCAAAATTTAATGGACCAAATATGGTCTCCACCAATCATATTGACTTAGGGTTTCCAAGATTGATTCCTTCATTGGTTAAATCCATGTAACCACTCATCAATTGAGCCTAACACCACTCTTCAAATGGACTTAATACATCATCCTTCAACTGATTTAACCCTCATTTGATCATCAATTAGGGTTTAGAATCAATTGGATTAGGGTTTGAGATCAATGAACCTTTACTATTAATCAATGTGAAACTAGTTGCCTTGAAATCATTGGGTCACCATCCAATTTGGACATGACCTAACCCAAAACGGTCTTGAGGTCGTTTGGATGACCTTAAAATGGTCGTGAGACCGTTTTCCCATCTCAACATCCAAATCCAGGACATCCAATTAGGGTTTGGATCATAGGATTGATCACCAAATCAGCATTTGATTGCAAATCAACTTGGTATCTTTAGATCTTCAAACACCTAACCATACTCAACCCTAGACCTCCAAACGGTCTTGCGTGACCCTCAAACGGTCTTGAGACCGTTTGGGTGATCCCCAAACGGTTTTGAAACCGTTTGGGTCAATCAACCCAAAGAACTAACTCAATCAAATTAGAAATCAACACTTAACCCGATTAGGGTTTGGTGATTGATTGTCCTTCAACTCATGAACCAATTGGAACTAATCACTTATAATTAGTGGTTCATTAACCAACATCTTATCAACAAATATCCAAATGGTCAGCCATGGTCAACTCCCCCAAATGGTTTGAAACCGTTTGCCCTTAAACGGTTTGTGAAACCGTTTGCTCCTAAACGGTTTGCAACCGTTGTCTCCCAAACGGTTTGGGAAACCGTTTGAGCAACTATATGTAAACCGCTTGCCTTTGATATTTTGTGAGGTGTGTGCTTATGATGATGTCATCATCATCAAGCTCTAAACTCACGAAACCTGCTGTGATTTTCATGGTGGTTGCATCAATCAACCAAATCAATTATCGTGAATGTAGAAATGATCATTATTTGATAAGGAATTGAATGCAATAACAAAATCAAAGGTTCAAGTTATAAAACCCGCCTCCAATTGAGCTCCAAATCTCCAAGATCACGCCAAAAATGGTGGATGAAGCTTTTGAAACTCCCCCTAGGCTCGTCCTCAAGCTTTTGATTGAAAAGATTGGCTAGGGTTGAAGAGGAGATCGAAATAAGAAGAAATCAATGGTTTATTTTCAATTTCCACCATGGAATCAAGGTGAAAAGGGGTCAAGAACCTTACCAACAGGTTGGGGGTCGTCCTCCAGGTCCTCCCTAGCTCCCTTGGTCGTTTTCCAAGAAAGGAGAAGAAGTGGAAACGGAAAAGCCTTTCATTTGGCTTGGAAAGGGTCTTTTTATAAGAAATTCAATGAGAGAGAAAATGTTTTATAAAAATCTTTTAATTCAAAAATTGTTGCCGCCTCTTCCCCCTTGGTTTATTTTATACAAAGGCATCTCTATCCCCACCGAGATCCCTTACATTATCCAAGAATTATGGGAAAAGGAATTAAGCACCTTAACCTTTATAATAAGAATATCCATATTTGAGTGGAAATTCTTTTTCTTATAATAACAGTGAGTGTAGTTTTCACCTCCTTGGGATATACTCTTGCCTTTTCAAGGCTCAAGGATGTCCAAAAAAATCTGAATCCAACCATTTTAATTTTGGTTGAAGGCCCTTCAATTATTTTATTTATTTTTTCATTAAATTGAATTAGGGTTTCGATTGGGCTTAAATCTTAATTATTTTAATATCAAGATTCTCTCTCCTCCAACTTAATTCAAATGAGGCGCCCCTCTCATTTTATTTTCTCTACATGATGTCAATAAACATTAGGGACCTTATTGAAGTGGTAATTTGCATATTGAACCCTAAGTTTTGGGTAATTTGCACATTACACCAAAACTAGGTTTTAATGCACAAGGATTGCTCTACAAGCTTTATCTTGGTGCTCAAGCTTGTGGAAACCATACCATTACATAATATTCATTCTTATGATGCCTCAAAATCATAGGAATATTTTATCATGTGTAATTTTCAAGCTAACCCCTCATCTTGGGTAATTTGCACTCTAGTCCAGAATAAGCAAACATTGCTTCAACATTATTCAAATAGGACCAAAATTGAAACATGAGTTCCTCTTGAGCCCTGATTACTTTTCACAATATAATATTAAGCTTATAATCATATTTCTTAATCAAAACACCTAGGGTTAAAGCATAACCCATGTCAGGGATGTTACAAATTATAAACCCCTAACAAGGATTTCATCCCCGAAATCACAGATAAAGGAAGATATATGTTATTCATTCATCATACTATCATGTCTTCACATAATATCTCATTATTATGGAGACACTATAGAGCTTTGATCAACAAAAAGTTATTTCATACAAGTTTATCATGGAATGGTTCACATGGAACACATACTCCCATGTTCCTCAGTTAGTTCAATATTTCTCTTTCAATATCACAATTATGTTCTATCACCCACTTGGGACTATAAATCTTTTCATTCAATTATGCCATCTCATATGGTGACACAATTATAGTTTTCCTTACTACTTGCACTAACTATCTCATTAGTTGTACATTCTCTTATCATAAGGAAAGGTTACTTATCAATCAAGAACTTATCTCAAAGATATCTTCAATTGTTATGTTTATGCAGAGCATAAACCCCTAATGTGTGATGTTCATACTATTTTGCATGATTAATCTAATATTTCTTTAGATACCAGGATTTCTTATCTTGGTTCCTGTTACATGTGTTGAAAACACATCACATCTTTATCTTCCTTTCACCTTGGGACATTACTCATTACACATATCTTTTCCTTGAAACCAAAGTCCAAGGTGATCTGATACTTTTCTAAGTATCCATCACATGAACATCTTTATCTTATGCACATCAAGTGTCCTAAGACCCACTTGATTGCCATGTCCCTGAAAGGAAAGAAGATAAGGAATCGTATTCCTCTTATTTATTCATGTATTTTCAACTATTCATGAAACATTTACTCTTTATCTCATCCTAGGTTCCTTGCCCTAGCATAGGGATTATAAGGATGATTACATGACATTATTCCTTTCTTTATTATTATCTAACATGTTTATGATCATCTTAGGATCTCATCACATTTTCCATTTCCACATTATGGAAAGGATCTTTATAATATTTACAACTTTATTGGATAAGATTCATCTCCCTTATTCTCATTCTTATCTTATGATGATTATACTCTTAATTCCTCATACAAACATGCTCATCTGGGGTTATCTCAGATTTCTCTTTCTTGTGCTTAGGACAGGACACATTCATTTATTCCATATTTCTTATTTCATGATACTCATTAGATTGTATCAGAATGACTACTTGATCAGAGCAATAAAAAAGATTACAATCTAAGAGTTTCCATACTCACTTTATCATCAATAGTTGCATACCTGGCCAGGGTATATAAATACTGAGATAAGGTAGTATGCACTTGTATACCGTCATATTCCTCCCTTTTCATATTATCACAAGTATAAAACTTAACATTACTGGATTTTATCCAGGCATCTCTTCAATACCTCATCTTCTTCTCATAGAGGTAAGAGCAACATGAAACATCTATAATGTTTATTATGCAAAATATAAGTCCTCATAGGACTAATCAAAGAAAACTCAATCAATTACCTTCTCATTTTAACTCAGGGAACCATAAAAAGACATATTAGAATGACATTGTTTTGTCTAGCCTGTCATAATTTGTGGATTTTTCATTGCCTCAGGCTGACTCTGCCTCAGAGGTTGATTCACCATAACATTTCTGGCTGAGCAATCTCTTGCCAGATGTGCTACCTGTCTACATTGGTAGCAAATTCTGGGTGCCAGGTGTGGTCTAGAGGGTTCTTTACCCTTTCTAGATATCCATTGCCTCGGTGCACTAGGCCCCGGTTGTACCGAGTGGTACCAAAAACTTATTCTTTTTGGAACTACCATGCCTCTGTTTCTGGATTTGGATAGGCCTTTTCTCAATTCTTCCTTTATATCCCTTTTCTGGACAATTAGGTCTGATATGTCCTGGCTTCCTACACTTATGGCAGATCCTGGTTTTAGGTTGTATCCTATTCCTTTCATCATTATTCATTGCTCCAACATGCTAATGTTGAGTAGGAAACCTATTGGAGTTCAACACTTCATCATTTCCTATTGTTTCAACCTGTTGATGTTGATTACCAACCCTGTTGATATTCAAAACATCACCATTGGGGGTCGGTAGTCTAGGTTGTAATGCTAATGCACGATCTACTATGTGCATCATAGCTGTCCTATATTGCTCAAACAGAGCAGGGAAAGCCGGGATCTCTATTATGTCTAGGTCAAACTGGGGATGTGTGGGTGTATGTTCTTCTCTGCTCTAATCCCATGCACCCCTTCTTGGTGTAGCATTGTTGTTTTCTGTAGCAAACTCCTCATGTGACCCAGTCATCTTCAAGTTCTTCTTCTCCTATAAGAGTAGAAGACACTATCAGATACACTGGAAGACACTAGAACAAACTCTACTACCTTAGTCCTATGTCTCTGTAGACTCAGCGAACTTAGAGCTCTGATACCACTAAATTGTGACATCCAACTTACAAAACACAAGATAACTAAGCAGAAGCGAATCATTTGCAGCGGATTACTGAAAATCACTAAAAATTAAAACTTTTTGCAAATAGATCCAAACATAAGAAATTTCTTACATCAAGAACCATTGTATAACATTTACATCCTGATTCATAAGTACATGACTTGTAGTATCTCTTCTCGAGGAATTACAACATCAGCTGCCCTATAACATTATAGACAGACAACATAAAATCCTCGAGACATCAAACGAAAAATCTTAGACCGGTTCATTAAAAACACTAACTATAAACTCCGAGGACTTGAGAGTACAGAGACGACACATAGGACTTTCTAACTATATGACTTGATAGGCAGTATCTCCACCTGAGATATTACTACTGTCCCTGATGTTGCTGATGTTCTTTATCTGCTATAGGGTTTTTGCCTCTTCGTCCGCATCCACCTAAAAACATTGGATCTCACGGGGGTGAGACAATTATAAATTGCCCCAACGGGAGATATAACTCTCCGCCAAAACATTGTTACAACTGTTTATTATAATAAAACTAAGCAGGAGTTATTATATATTAACAACAGTATTAATCATTGAATGTACAAAGTACAATATTCTCCTTTCCTAAGGAGAGCATTGCATCTATCCATGGTAGACATATAATTCATCCATCTACTCGCAATGAATATAAAGAGATATGAATAACATCTATCAACTAGAGATGCATAAAATGAATGTAACATCAACCAATGAATTTCCGTATTCAATCCTTAAGCAAGCATGCTATATGGCTGATTACATTTTACAACCATACTTACACCCTGAGGAGATGAGGTATACTGCTCATACTCCAACTGACCACTGTGAAGTCGAAATTGGTACCATAGAAGATCAATGGTAGAGCCGACTACCAAGACCTCCCACATCTCGGTCAACTCGAGATCACATGTAGGACATCTTGTGTCTCTGCTATATAGCTTTCCAGGGTATACTGGAAACTTCGCTATCAGAGTTACAGTGGCATGCTGCACTCTCTTCACGATCATGAGATTTCATGTTTATCTCCATCGATCCGACATTAACATTATTGGGAGATGTGTACTGCATCTGTCCCAATCACCGGGAGATTCGTGATACATCCATCCCGGTACAAGTAATGAAGGATTGAGAGGTTTAATGTTTACCTTTCCTCAATTCCCTCATTAGGACGTCAGGATACATTCGCCCATTGCCCCCACATATTCAAAATATGTGTTCTGGGTTTTGCCGCGGAGCACCCATTTCACCATCACCTATTGCTGACGATGATGGATATATGGTCAGGGCTCTACATGATATGATTTCACTTAATTAATTAAGTACATTAGCATATTCTTTTAGCATCAGTCAAGTTCTCAACATAACTTATTCATACAATTGCTACAAAGAAACACGTACTATTTGCATTAATCACTTCTCAGTCTTTATAAGACATTGGGATTTCAATCCCTCATTTTGTTCTTGAAAGTTCACATCTCTCAACAACATCATCATCATACTTATCAAATCTGGGTATTCATACCCTCAGTTCATCACTAATCACTGTTACCACTTGCTAGGTAACTATTACCTCTAGGTCCTCAGACTGAGGTATGCATGATACTTGTTACACAAGTATCTCTCATGGCTCACATGGCCCATTAAGTGTCTTGTCACCTTTCACTAGGCAACCACTTACTCATATGACTCATAAAGCCCAAGAACATTTTGTTACTTTTACTAAGCAACAACAACATTAAGGCACACAAGGCCAATCAACATTTTGTTGTATAATGTCATAGCTCACATCTGGCTATGTCCATCATCTCATAATATCTGCATGGTCATTAAATATGATGACAGTCATGTAAATCATCTATCACATCATATGAAATAATAGTAACACCTCCATCCTTTATCAGGATTAGGGTTATCTATCAAATAGGGATTTTCATTCCCTTTACTCAAAATTAGGGTTAAAGTTTCCCATCTTACATTAATTAGGGTTTCATACTCATATTATTAGTTCAACCCTAATGTATTTCTCCACACTTGTAGGAGTATTCAAAGATATCATAAGTATATGCTTATGATCATTATTCCCATCATGTATCATTAATGATCATCAATTCAAGGTATGAGTTCATTTCTCATCCTTGTCATGGTATGATTACATCATACTCATTGATTTGGCTTACCCCATTCGCAAGGTATATTAGTCAACATTTATCAAAGTACATTGAGTTCATTACATCTTTATTGTAACAATTACATATCACACACTCCATGTGTTTCTTATCCAAGGATATTGGATTAGAGGTTCATCAACGTATGTCTACACTGAAATGCTGAATGTGATATCTATCATGTCTTGATGTATCACTTTCTTCTCATTTCCATCTTACTTAAGTTAATCAACTAACCTTGTATTAAGGTATTTCCCTCTTAATACTTTATCCACTAACTTGTCACTTTCATCATACAATGCATAGGCTACACATTAGAATTGTCCATCTATCTTTAAGGATATGGACTTATCCAATGGTTAGGCATTGTTGATATAGGATATATCATTATCAATCACATTAGGTATTTCAACTCATAGGATGTTATTCACTCCATTATATAGTATTGCATACCTCACTACTAAGAGTTTCTTGTCCTCATCTTTGTAAGATGTAAAGGGTTGATACACATGTATAGAGTTGGATATATATATATAAGGATCTAGGCATCATCTTGTCTCTTAGACCCTTATTCATTAGAATAACCACATGGTCATTCATATGGTTCATCAACCTTACCCCACATGGTTATAACATTCTCATCTTATTTGATTATATTAGCTACACCCCATTTTAGTATATTGGCTATTATACCATCATTAGGGTTTCACATATCATGGTATCATTACATGGCATCATTGCATCAGGTTCCATATAACATCATTCTAATTTAGAGTTTCATATGGCATTACTCTAGATCTGGGTTTCTCATTCTATAACCCACAATTAGGGTTTCTCATAACATTAACCTCAATTAAGGTTTCTCATAACATCACCCTCAATTAGGGTTTCTCATGAATTCACCCTCAATTAGGGTTTCTTATAACATTAACATCAACTAGGGTTTCTCATAGATTCACCCTCAATTAGGGTTTCTCATGAAGTTACCCTGAATTAAGATCAAACCATCATCATGTATTAGGATTTCACCTATCAATGCTCTCAATTAGGGTTATGATTCATTAACCTTCATAATTAGGGTTTGTCCTCATGGTTAGGGTTTATGATCTCCCTATCAAGAATCATACCCTCATTAGACATTCATCCATATTAAAAGTGTTAAGACTTAACCATTACATGGTTATCATTCATGTAGGAAGTCTTCTCTCTCATCTTCTATAAGATGATGCTTACATCAACCTTGATTAGGCTAAGTCAGCTCAATCTTGAAAGAAGAATTGACATAATGGATTATATCATTACTTTCATAATCATTAAAGATTTATTATCCAAAGGGTACTAATCACCCTACCTCATTAAGGGTACAATTATTATAATTACCCTTGGTTCACATCATGTAATTGTTCAATTAAACAATTTACCTTTAAACACCTTAAGTGTCCATACTGTTTTGGTTAATTATTTCTCAATCGGTCTTGGTCACTTGGACCTCAAACGGTCTTGACCAACCATACCTCAAACGGTCTTGGTCTAAGGGTTTGAAACCATTTGGTAAAGGTGGTGCTTGAAACCGTTTGCCAAAGCAAGTACTTGAAACCGTTTGCTAAAGTATGTTCTTGAAACCGTCTGCTAAAGCACTCATGAGATCGATTGGGCCTCAAACGGTTTGGGATCGTTTGGTCCCAAACGGTCTTGAGACCGTTTGGTCCAAACCTCCTCAAAATTTAATGGACCAAATATGGTCTCCACCAATCATATTGACTTAGGGTTTCCAAGATTGATTCCTTCATTGGTTAAATCCATGTAACCACTCATCAATTGAGCCTAACACCACTCTTCAAATGGACTTAATACATCATCCTTCAACTGATTTAACCCTCATTTGATCATCAATTAGGGTTTAGAATCAATTGGATTAGGGTTTGAGATCAATGAACCTTTACTATTAATCAATGTGAAACTAGTTGCCTTGAAATCATTGGGTCACCATCCAATTTGGACATGACCTAACCCAAAAAGGTCTTGAGGTCGTTTGGATGACCTTCAAATGGTCTTGAGACCGTTTTCCCATCTCAACATCCAAATCCAGGACATCCAATTAGGGTTTGGATCATAGGATTGATCACCAAATCAGCATTTGATTGCAAATCAACTTGGTATCTTTAGATCTTCAAACACCTAACCATACTCAACCCTAGACGTCCAAACGGTCTTGGGTGACCCTCAAATGGTCTTGAGACCGTTTGGGTGATCCCCAAATGGTTTTGAAACCGTTTGGGTCAATCAACCCAAAGAACTAACTCAATCAAATTAGAAATCAACACTTAACCCGATTAGGGTTTGGTGATTGATTGTCCTTCAACTCATGAACCAATTGGGACTAACCACTTATAATTAGTGGTTCATTAACCAACATAATTATCAAAAAATATTCAAATGGTCAACCATGGTTAACGCCCCCAAATGGTTTGAAACCGTTTGCCCTTAAACGGGTTGTGAAACTGTTTGCTCCTAAACGGTTTGCAACCGTTTACTCCCAAACGGTTTGGGAAACCGTTTGAGCAACTATATGTAAACCGTTTGCCTTTGATATTTAGTGAGGTGTGTTCTTATGATGATGTCATCATCATCAAGCTCTAAACTCATGAAACCTATTGTGATTTTCATGGTGGTTGCATCAATCAACCAAATCAATTATCGTAAATGTAGAAATGATCATTATTTGATAAGGAATTGAATGCAATAACAAAATCAAGGGTTCAAGTTATAAAAACCTCCTCCAATTGAGCTCCAAAGCTCCAAGCTCATGCCAACAATGGTGGATGAAGCTTTTGCAACTCCCCCTAGGCTCGTCCTCAAGTTTTTGGTTGAAAAGATTGGCTAGGGTTGAAGAGGAGATCGAAATAAGAAGAAATCAATGGTTTATTTTTTATTTCCACCATGGAATCAAGGTGAAAAGGGGTCAAGAACCTTACCAACAGGTTGGGGTTGTCCTCCAGGTCCTCCTTATCTCCCTTGGTCGTTTTCCAAGCAAGGAGAAGAAGTGGAAATGGAAAAGCCTTTCATTTGGCTTGGAAAGGGTCTTTTTATAAGAAATTCAATGAGAGAGAAAATGTTTTATAAAAATCTTTTAATTCCAAAATTGTTGGCCCCTATTCCCCCTTGTTTTCTTGTATAAAAAGGCATCTATATACCCACCTAGCTCCCTTCCATTATCCAAGAATTATGGGAAAAGGAATTAAGCACCTTAACCTTTATAATAAGAATATCCATATTTGAGTGGAAATTCTTTTTCTTATAATAATGGTGAGTGGAGTTTTCACCTCCTTGGTATATACTCGTACATTTTCAAGGCTCAAGGATGTCCACACACATCTGAATCCAACCATTTTAATTTTGGTTGAAGGCCCTTCAATTATTTTATTTATTTTTGCATTAAATTGAATTAGGGTTTCAATTGGGCTTAAATCTTGATTATTTTAATACCAAGATTCTCTCTCATCCAAATTAATTCAAATGAGGCGCCCCTCTCATTTTATTTGCTCTACATGATGTAAAGAAACATTAGGGACCTTATTGAAGTGGTAATTTTCATATTGAACCCTAGGTTTTGGGTAATTTGCACATTACACCAAAACTAGGTTTTAATGCACAAGGATTGCTCTACAAGCTTTATCTTAGTGCTCAAGCTTGTGGAAACCATACCATTACATCATATTCATTATTATGATGTCTCAACATCATAGGAATATTTTATCATGTGTAATTTGCAATTTAACCCCTCATCTTGGGTAATTTGCACTCTAGTCCAGAATAAGCAAACATTGCTTCAACATTATTCAAATAGGACCAAAATTGAAACATGAGCTCCTCTTGAGCCCTAATTACTTTTCACAAGATAAGATTAAGATTATAATCATATTTCTTAATCAAAATGCCTAGGGTTAAAGCATAACCCAGGTCAGGGATGTTACACCTATCTTGTGAACGACATGAGGTTCAATTCATACTTCATGCATGATATGGCATAATTTACCCAATCTGGTGGAAAACCCTAGATGATGGATTGAAACCCAATATATCCTACCCTTTGTGTAATGTATTGTGGTATGAAAATTCAATAAGACACCTAGCTTGTCAAGTAACTATGTAATAAGGTTGATCCTTGAAGGAATGAAAGGGTTATGAGTCTAAGGGTCTACCTAACATGGTAACCTGATATGTTACTCGACATGGATACCTGATATGATAATCCTGAATGGAAACCGATATGGTATCTTGTAAATATACCACTCAAATGATACATGATGAGACATATGATCTATGCCCGATATGGTGCACACCTTGTGCATGATATGGTATCAAGCACATAGCTTGTACCCGATATGGGGTCAAGCACTTAACTTATACCTGATATGAAGTTATCTTGAAATGATAAGAACTAAGTGATAATCAATTTGATATGAGTACATGATATGATGATTAGGGGATACACCCTGAAACATGACATAGTGATGTGACTATCTCACATGCTCTATTTGGATACACAACATGAAGTAAAGAACGTAGCTTAAAGCATGATATGATAATATACACATCTTAATACCCAATAGGGTAGAGACACTTCAATCATATGTGATTGATTGAGTGACATATATTGCAAAATAAGATGATGTGAATTGTTAATGATGAACTATATTCCTCAAAGAGTAGGATTGAACTAGGAAGTATGATGTAATCAATATCCTAGTGAGGATGAAAGAGAAACTCATACTTTGTGTTGATAATCATTTAATGATAAATGATGAGAATAAATAAGTATGATTGAATACTTATGATAGCAATGTATGCTCCTAGATGTGTGGAGCAATGAATTAGGGTTTGAATTAATAATATGAACATGAAACCCTATTCGACTACAAAGGGAAACCCTAACCCTAATAATGGCCTTATGAGCCATGTGTATAGTTGTTACCTAGTGAGAGGTGAAAAGATGTTTAATGGGCCTTGTGAGCCATGTTATAGTTGTTGCCTAGTGAGAGGTGACACGATACTTAATCAACCCATGTGAATTGTGTGAAATATATACTTGTACAACAAGTGAAATTAATACCTTGGTCTGAGGACCTAGAGGTAATGGTTACCTATTACAGAGATAATAATATTGTGTGGTGATCTAAGGGTTTGAATACCTATTGGATCCTAGATGGGTGATTAGATGCTCTAGAGGGGGGGTGAATAGAGCTGAATGCACTTAAACAAAATTCATGAGACCTTCAAGATATATCACAAGATAAGGTTGCTAAATGGGTTATTTGAGTGCAACTAAAACATACATAGCAAGGGAGAGAGAGATTGAACATGCACCAATTGACAAGCTATTTTAGAGTGGTTCCACACTTCAAACTAGAAGTGAGTCAGTCCACTACCTAGAGAGGTCAATCTCTGAGATTTCTTAACCTTGCATCTTCATTAGATTCATTATAAGAGATACAATACATGGCCACCAAAGGACTTACCTATCCAATACAAAGAGTCTTCAACCTTACCAAGGACTTACCCACTTTGCAAGGAGTCTTTCACCTTCTTCCAAGGACTTACCTACTCTTGCACAAGTTTTCAGCCTTGCAGGAATTACCCACTCTTCTTGGATCTTCCGCCTTTGACTTCACCTTCACTCGGAGAAGCTTCCACCAAGGACTTACCCACTTGAGCAAGGAGTCTTCTGCCTTCACCAAGGGCTTACCCACTCTTGCTCCAAGTCTTCAGCCTTGATCTTCACCAAGGGACTCCTTCCCTTGTTCTTCTTCACCTCTCTCAGCCAAGAGAGAGAACCTTCATCTTCATGGTAGAAATGAGAGAAAGGGAGGTGGTGGAAGTGAGAGCCTCACAAGATATACATGTAGGACTAGATCTCTTATAGATATCCTACTCACTCTAATGGATGTAGCAAGTGGTTAATCTTAGAGAGAGAGAGGAGGTTGTAGGAAGCACTCAACTATAGAATAGGAACCTCACATAGAGTTTGCATTGAATTCTCAACCTTGGAATGAAGCCCAAGGGGTCCTATTTATAGCTGGGGATGCCTCTTAGCCTTTGGGAATACTTGAGAATAAAAACTAGCCATTTTGTGGCTTGCAACAGATATATTTTCACTTGTTGCAACTCCATAATGGCTAGAAGCACTTTTCTATACTTTTCCGTACAGTGCAATCGGTCAAGTTTCTATAAGGGTAACTCGACCGATATAGTAAAAGACAAAGCCGATATTCAAACCATCGGTCGAGTTTGTCCTGGGGAAACTCGACCGACTAATGAAAATTGAATTGGTCTGGTACTCCATCGGTCGAGTTCTGTGTAGTATAAACTCGACCGATCAAAAGTCATTTTCAAGATCCAATCAGGATCGGTCGAGTTTGCAACTCACAGAACTCGACTGATGAACAACCTGATGTGAATTTTGGAAAATGGCTTTTGAGTGCTTAAACATTCGATCTAAGTGCTCCTGATTTTTTCTAAACTTAATTACAAGTCATACAATCATTACAAGTGATTTACAACATGATTCTAATGGATTTACATCATATTACAAAAACGTGCACTTGTATTGATTTTGACTTATCTTTTCTCCAATTTGAGATGCGCAAGTTTGGGCATTTAGAGTGTGTCTATACCTAATCTGAAATCACTCAAGTAGAGACATTAGACACCAATATGTGGAATGGTTAGTCATCATCAAAATACGAGTTTAGTCAATTTAGACGTGAGTCAACATTGACCTAATTGACCTTGAGTCAACATTCTCCCCCTTTTTGAAGATGACAAACCATTCCATAAATGTATTGAAAGCTTTGAAGTAAAATCATACCTTTAGAGAAACCTAGGGGTTTCAATAGGACTAAGCTCATATGCTCCCCCTCAATTGATGCGCATGGAGTTCTCATACTCCCCCTCAATTGATGTTATTTCTCCTGCATGGTTAGCTTTCATAACATTTATAGAATACTATGTATTCTACTCATATATGTTCTACACATATATGTCTTCTCCCATTTTACCTTCTCCCCCTTACATGGACATACTTCTCCTCTTCATGTAAGACACACCTTCTCCTTGTTTTATTAAAAGAAGACATACCTTTCTCCCCCTTTGTCATTTCAAAAAGTGGGGTTATGAAGAAAATAAGAAACATCACTTGTTAAAGAGCACAACGGAAGCAATTTTTAGACACAACCAAGAGATCCAAAGAGATCATCATAAAAACCTACAAAACAACTCAAAGCAAGTTATTGCAAGATATAGATATACCAATTTAGAGCAATTAGAGAGATAGAGTTGTAAGCAATATAGGCAATTTAGAACATGGCAATATGCATATATAAAGGTACCAAAGGAGTGCCAGAGAATAAGGCTATTGGTTGAGAAGATCTAGTTGGGAGGGAAATTCTCATTCAATAAGCCAAATGTATATTCTTTGCATAGTGTTATCGGTCGAGTTCTGTGAATTGACAACTCGACCGATGACAGCTGTTGGCAACACACATAGGTGCCTATCGGTCGAGTTTCAAACAGGGCAAACTCGACCGACAGAGTAGCTGTCAAAAAGCATATATATTTCATAAAAACATATTTAAAGGCATGCTAAAAATGCAAACCATATCTAAACATGTCTAAGCAAGTTGGTAATGCACTATAGAAGCATTAGAAATAGTTTTTGAGCAAGAGTGTGAAGAGAATCACAAAATACCACTTTTGACTAAAAAACCATATGTATAGTGCACACCATCTTGACAAAACAAGTTAGGATTGGTTATAAGCAAGAAAAACATTACCTTTGTGCTTACCATTGTTTTTCCACTTGTTTTCACCTCATACACATCTCACCTTTCTTCTTTCATGTGGATTGACAAGTCAATTTGCAATTCAATAGCTCAATTCAATCCATTTGTAAGTACCTACAAGAAGAAAGATGAAATGGTCCCCAATCATGTTTTTGGGTCCGGAGGGGTTAGCTTAGCAACCCAAGTCCTATTGCTCTTGGGTGCTTTCCTAAAAGGATAACAAGTAGAATAATGACCAATATCATTGCAATAGTTGCATGTACCCATAGTCTTGGAACTAGTGGATTCTCCATGGAAGATTGGAGGTCCTTTACCTTTGTTGTTCCTTTGACTACTGTCATATCCTTAACCTTGTCTACCAATTTGTTTAGTATAATGGTGTAGGATGTCATTAAGACTCTTTTTACCAACTAAGAATATTTGCAAAGAGGATCTCAAACTATCATTATCATGCATAAGAGAAGTAATAGTAGAAGACAAATGATTGATATTATCTCTAGCATGCAAAAGATCATTTTCTAAGCAAAGAGCTTTAGTTAAATAAGAATCTCTATCAATATGAAGAGCAACAACATCATTCTCTCTATTAGTAGAATGACACGATTTTACCGTGCGTCAAACGCAAGTGTACGCGTCAATGTAATATAGGCCTTTGTGAGGCCTGAGTCTAACTCAGGGACACTGAATTATCGGAGACTACTACTAACTACTCGCAATCAGCTAGACCGGCTAAAAACTTGGAAGTTGTTGTAAAATTAAAAGAAAATGAAATAAAACAAAACAAAACAATCGATTAAAGGTTTAGTTTAATCAATTCAAGTGGAGATCTTTAGGATTGCGGTTTCACCGCGGGTTTTCATTGTATGAATTTCTATATAGCAATTCAGATTTATCTCTCTCTGGGTAGTGGCCTGTAAACAGAATTGCCCACTATCGTGGTACAATTCACTACCTATGTCTAGGTCAGTTCCACCGTCGTAGTAACCTATACCCTAAACTAAGTGCATTAGAATCGATCTCTGGGTATCCACCATTAACCTTACACCACCTTATTCAAGGGATTTGTCAATTAATGTGAATTTCGTCTCTTTTCAACCGTTAATTCTTCTTTCAAAGTAATTAAAGGCATTAGATTATTATTATGGTGATCAAGCATAACAATATAATTGAGAAAAAGAAATTATACCACGGATTTAAGAGATAAATGATGAATTACTATGATAAAATTGTCATACAATGATTCCCCGGGCTACTCCCGGTCCTAAAGATAAAGGGGATTAGCCTCGCATGTTCATCTTAGAGTAAAACATGGTAGAGAAAAAGGGAAACATGGAGAAAAATGTGATTGAGTGGTGAAACCCCTGAACGGAGAAGATCCAAGCGGTCCTTGACGTAGAATGCACGATCTCCGGCCTTTCGGCAGTGGAAAACGTCTTCTTCGGCATCCGGAACGACTGGGGCATGCTTCTGGGCTCCGTCCTTCTCTCCACACCTTCTCGGGACGTGTGCAACGGCTAATGATGTCCTCGATTGCTCTTGGCCGCCGTCATTAGGTATAATCACCGAGTTAGGTCGCTAAAATATCACAGCCGTCGGATTTAGATCGATCTGAAGCAAACTTGTATCTGACGGTGTCGATACTATCGACGCGAGTCGATAGTATCGACTCTGCACAATATCGACTGTCTTCTTTTCTTTTCTTTATTGCGACTGATGCTGAATCGATACCATCGACGAGGGTCGATGGTATTGACTATCTTAGGCGTCGCTTTTGTCTTTTTCCGTCGCTGAAGCTCCTCTTGTCGATAGTATCGACTTTAGGGTCGATAGTATCGAATGTCTCCTCGCCAACAACCTGATGGTATCTCGATACCATCGACTTCTGTGTCGATAGTATCGACTCTGCGATGCTCCTTGCGGCTGGAAACCTATGGTTGTGTCGATGGTATTGACCACTGTCGATGGTATCGATAGCAGCATATATTCATTTTTCCTGAAATTGCAACACAGAACCACATAAGCCGAAATAAAACATATTATTTTAATCATTTATGCTCAAAACACTAAAATAAGGGAGATTTGACATAGAGAAGGATCATAGACCAAAGTAAATGAATCATGCAATATTAACCACCAAAATGACCGATAACTGCATAAAACACAAGTAAAATATGTCTATAAATGAGACTCAAAATCATCGCATCAAACTCCCCTAAGCTTGAACATTGCTCGCCCTCGAGCAACAAAACCTTAGAATAGAATTGCTAGGGTCAACTAAAGAACAAATCATCACAACCAACATTACCATATGATCCCCACCGGACATTCACATTCCGGCCCTCACTAACCACAGAATGATAATTACCCTAAAGGTGACAGTAATCATCCATAAAAGATATCTACCTCAAAACTGATGAACACAGTCATATAAGGCAGTTAACATAATAAAATTCGCCGGTTCAGACTTTGTGCATCTTGTGATCTCCTATTCTACGTTGCGCACCCTAACTACCATCTACATGGAAGCAACTCTCCTGATATTCACAAGTGAGGAGAAAATCACGGTAGCCTACCAATTCGAGCAATGGGTGGATGGAATGGGTGGCTAATGGAAGAAATGGCAGCATTATATGGTTTCAACATGCATAAAACAAAATGCCCTAAATGATGCATTTGCACATGAAAATGCCCTAATGCCTATAATTGGGTGGAATGATGCATGCACTACATCCCTTCTCAAGATGAAAAGGAATATCTAAAGTAGCTACATCATGTACTTACTCATCTTAAAATGCAGGTGAGACTATGTTCCTTTCTCCCTCTTATTCTACTTGCTTCTCAATGCTTTCTCTTTTTTTCTTTCTTTTTCCATTTTTTTTCCATTTTTTTTATTAAGCCCTTATATCCATAAATGACAATGAATTATTTGTTGGGCTCACTTTTTCTACATAGCTCAAATATTTGAAGCATTTATGAAGGTAGGGAACATATTAATCACCCTTAAAGAAGAAATAAGATACATGATGTACTGTATGCATAAAAGAATTACGAATGCAGCTAAATGACACGCACCTAAGGATAATGTGCATGTATCATTCCTCTTTTTTTTCATGCAAGACATGTGAGAATACTTTGCAATGCAAGACCTATCTACATGAGATGCAATAAAAAAGGTTAAAACTGTAATGTACTTCCAATTCTTATGGTGGATTGTGAAAAACAATGAGGTGGAAAGATCACAAGACTAATTGACTGAACCTTTGAAAATTATTATGTGTCCCTCCTTACTGACCTGTGTAGTAGTTAAGAGGATTCTCTCTCTTACTTCAAATTAGAGTCTCATTATCATTTGGTCAGTTTAGGCTCACACAACCAATTCTGTCCACTTTTCATGAATCATTAGGAATGTACAGTTGTGATTTTTCTGTTGTAGAGTTGACAAAACCAATCATTTTCTTAAGTTATGTGCTCAAAGTTGAACAACACAAGCTTGTGAACACTCAAAATTTTTTAATTTTCCCTTAATTCTCATGTACAAGCAATTGAGATGACACAAGACTTAAGACATCCACAATTAAACTAGATAGAGTGTGGATCCTACAAACAAACTAAGATTGCAAAAACTAAATGACAAGAACAAAAACGATAAAACTAAAAACTGAGAAAATAAAAGATAGATTTGTTCCAACTCCCCCCCAAGCTTGAATTCGACTATGGCCTCATTGTAAGGACCCTAACCTTCGTTTAGGGTTTACCCTATTTGTTTTGCTTAACCTCGATGCTTTGGTGCTTGCTAATCACCTTTAGTGGTGATTAGGGTTTAGTTGTGCTTTGTTGAGAGTTGGAGGTGCTGCTTGCAAATAACCCAAGTCTAGGGTTTTGTGAGCAAGTTTGCCACCTTGTGAGGTGCTCCTCTCTCTCTTTGTTTCCTCTAAGTGTTGAGAGGAAGGCTTGGGCTCGTTGTTTGAGTTCTTTTGGGCATGGTTGGGCTTGTTTGAGCCTTGAGGTGCCTTTTTTTGGCTTGGTTGAGCTTTGTGTCACCCAAGAGATGTTTGTGTCGGCCAACATGGATGTGTGTCGCCCATGGTGCCTTGTTGTGTCGCCCATGGTGCAAGTTGTTGTGTCGCCCATGGTGCCTTGTTGTGTCGCCCATGGTGCAAGTTGTTGTGTCGCCCATGGTGTTTGACCTAGCTTTGACCTCGTTTGTGTCACCACTAGTGGACACTTGTAGCTTGATGCATGCATATGGCAATGACCTTGGACAAGTGTTTAGGGCTTTCTAGAGTGGTGGCATGTCCTCTAGGACAAGTGTCCTTAGGTGGACGACACCTTGCCTTGCTCTACCTTGTTTTCTCCTCCCTTTCCTCCTATATAAGTGGTTCCTTTCCTTGCTTTGGGTCCCTTTTGGTCCCTTAGTCTCTTCACCAAGGTTCTCCACCTTGGTGTGCACGACACACTCCCTTCCTAGCAGCTTGGTGGCTGACACCTCTTCTCCTTGGCAGCTTGGTGGACGATACCCCCTTGAAGGAGCAAGTGGTGGCCGATATCCCTTGGAGTGTCTTCCTCTTCCTTGGAGCTTGCTTAAGGCGGGTTGCATAACTTCTAACCCTAGCTACACTATCTCCTTTCTTGCTTATATGTTGTTGTTAGTTTTACATCTTGCTTTAGTTTCTTGTGGGCCGATCCTCTTGTGGTTTAGAGTTTCTTGGCGAGTTGGTGTTCTTGACCCTCTAAGGTTTTGAGTACCTTGTGCTTGAGGAGGAAGATGACCCTGAGTGGGTGTTGGGCGATAGGCCTTGGGTGGATGTCGGGCGACAGGCTGTTGTGACGGGCGTTATGCCCTGCCCATGTGTCGGGCGATATGCTTGTTCCTGTGACGGGCGTCACGCCCTTTTTCTTGGCTTGTGTTGGCCGTTAGGCCTCGACCAGGTTGTTGCATGAGATGTGGGATAAGTTTTCTCTCTCTTGGTTGTTAGTGTTTGGTGGTGACCTGGCCGAGTTAGGCTCTGCAATGCGCGTTGTTGGGCAAGCCGTGACGGGCGTCACATGCCCTGGTATCGTCCAACACCCCACGTTGTGATGGGCGTTGCCCGATAATGCTGGATGCCCAACATACCTCCTTGATGCACGACGCACCTCCCCTGACGTGTGTTGTGCGTTGCACACTTGGTTGCTTTAAGTGGCAACGCAGCGTTGCTGCTTGTTTGGATACCAACCGTTTGGTTGTTGTTCTTTGGTGAGGGCAGGTGGCCGATATACCTCTTTTTGTGAGGATCTTTGGTATAGGGCTGCAGCGCATATGGTGAGGGTGTTACGTTTCATAGAAGTAGGCTGTTATATATGTCCTTGCTCAAACGATAGTAACTCCTTATATAGATAATGATGCCCTTTATCATAAGCTTGATCATTTATCTTAGCCTGGCTACACATATGAAAATGATTATCTGTTAATGCTAAGAATGGTAATGGTAGTATCATGACTATATGCATGAAGTGATCATCATGTTTATCTGTTAATGATAAGGAGAATAGTGGTAGTTACACTAATGGTTTGCTTAATGGTGTGCTTTATGCACTTGATCACCAGATAATGTAAGATTTATAAGTATAGCATCTTGAATGTCATCTCATGATAGCAAGCATAGTCCTTATGTTGAAACTATGATTACTGAATACACTAACCATGCAGGTGATGCTTAGCCATGATAAGGCTATGAGATATACGTAATGAGTAACATCACTTTGATAATTACTCTGGTTGATGAGATTTCATATATGATGTGTTTGTCCCATGATGATGATGTAAGCCTTGAGAGGCAGTGGCAATACATGATGAGGGATTGAGATCCCATTGTATGTGATGATCCTTGAGATGGATCTGGATGGTTGGCAAGAGGCACAGTGATAACATGTGATGTTGGATCCTTGAGATGGATCAGGTTGATGTGATTACAATAAAAGCATAATGTTGAGTTTTATGTTGTTTATTCTGTTATAGTTTGCATGTTATACAACTTGGTTGAATCTTGCAATCCATCTAAAATATACTAAATAATTACAGTGGAATATATATCATGTAGTTTTCCCTGGCCATAGATCCATCATCGTCAGGAGCTGGTGATGGTGAAATGGGTTCTCCTGCAGGTTAACCTGGAGTGCACATTTTTGAATATGTGAGGTTTCTCCTAGCCTAAAGTGAGGAGGTAGGAGTGCAACTTCGGTTGTAGACTCGGATACGTGATGAGCATGGTGAACATGCCCATGGCTCCAGATATGTGATATGAAGAGCATGAATGCGTTCATGACTCAGAGCACGGTGATCAGGCCCGTGGCTCAGATATACTAGTGTCGTGACCTGTACCGAGGTGGGCTAGAGGAAGGGTAGCCTGTGGAGCTGACCCTGTGGCTGAGGCCACTTAAGCATGAGACTGCGGTCCTGCTTGTGTTGTTCTCGTACACTGACTACGAGGGGGAAGGTTGTGGAGTCAGGCTCTTCCATTAACCTTGTATGGCACCGGCTATGGGCTTCGCAGCTGAAGGTTGGATTTGAATGGTACGGTTCACTTCCTCAGGGCATAAAATACGTAATTCAGCCGTATAGTATTTACTACTTAAGGCAAAACCCGAAACATTGGTTGAGGCCTCGCTTGTGTAGATAATCTTATTATATCTTGCAGTTACTTACATGATCCTCATGTTACATAGAAATATATCTTATCTTGTCAATCATGTTCCATTGAGAAATAATGGTTATATGCCTTCTATACATATGGTAAGCTTGTCGGTAAGAATAGCTTTGTTTTACATACACTGCTCTTGTTATACCTGTTATCAGTTATCTGCTGTTATAGCTTATCTTTCTGAGGTTCTGTAGTTACGGCGGGGAGTTATGTTTCTCACTGGGACAATGTTCGATTGTCTCACCCCACTGGTTTACACCCTTTTTAGGTGGTCGAGCTAGGCGTGGTGGTGGTCGCGGGGTTGCGGCCGAGCAGCAAGAAGAGCAGTAGAAGGCAAGAGATGGATATGTTGCTGTTTTAGTGTTCTGTGGTAGAGTCTTAGAGTCATCCCTATACTCTCAGGTCCTTGGCGGTGTTTTGACATTGTTTCATGATGTATGATCGTTGATGTTTTGTATATCCTACTGTTGGCCGGTTGTGGGCCTTATGTGTATAATAGGTGATGAACTCATGTGATGACAAGACAGCTGTTCCTCTAAGATGTGGACACGTATCAGATCTTATATATGTTTACATAACATGTTTCCTTGCAGGATGAGGACCTATATGCAATAAGTTTCACAGTTTATCTGTTTTCCGCAATCGGTTTTAATTAACCCGTGTTTTGGTAATATGTGGTTATGGTGATTTCCGCACATTTTTGCGTAACACCTCGCTGTCTGTGTGATAGTGGGATGTGTTGCCTCACTCATAGTAAAAAAAAATCTTAAAGGTTGGAACAGAGATACCGATTACTCTTCTGGAGGAGGCGGGTACTGTGGGGCCGTGGGGTCCCAGGATGGATACTGCCCCTAAAAGCTCGGATCATACTGAGGCATGGGTGGAGGTTGTGGATACCCCCCAAAGTAGTTCTGGCTCTAGTAATGATCATTGAAGGGTTGTTGCTGCATCTCCATCCTATGCAACCTGTCGTGAATGTGTTGTTGGTTGTCGAGGAGGAGGCACTAATTTTCAAAAATAGCCCTTTGATTGTCAAGCAGTCGGTTTGTTGTATCATGAATACCGGCGTATGTCACTGTATGATGCTGCTGCATCTGCTGAATATCCTACAGCATGGCATACATTCCTTGCATAGAGTAAACATCCTCGCTTTGTTGCGAGGGATGTGGTGGCTGAGGTTGGTAAGAAGAAGAAGCACCCGGATGCATGCGAGGATGCTTCCTAGGTGCCACTCGTGCGCAAAGAGGAGTGAAGGCCTCCTCTTCCTCTTCAGCCTCATCACCATCATTATCATTGTCGTCGTTGTCGCCGTCTTCATTTGAATCATCAATGGCAATAACCGGCCATCAAAAATGCTGAGCACCCTCGATGTGGAAGACAGGGTCAGGGAGTGAACACTCCTGATAAGCGTGATTAACGTGGCAGTGGGCATACACAAATCCATCACGCAGCAGGATGAGGTTGGAGCGGTGAAGGTGTTGCAAATTTACCTTGCTTTTGTTGGAGAGAGGAGTCAGCTGAGAGAAATTCAACCCAAGATAGTGGGCCAGTGGTGTGATGAACCCTCCAAAATGAATTGGAGCCTTCCGCGTGCTCCTCTTTACCACCAAAATGAGCTGCAAGAAGAATGCTCCCCAATTGCACTCTTGCCTCTTTAGTAGTTTATGCAAGAAAAATAGGTCTGTCTCTTGAAACTTGCTAAGAGACAGATCACCCCTAGCAAACAGAGTGGAGAAAAGCATGCAGTGAAGAATCTGCACGAACGGGTGCTCAAAATCCGCTACCGTCGCATTGTGGTAGCTCACAGATTTACCCGGCGGTACAGTCATGAGATCGACGAAGATAGCGTCGTAATCCGTCCGATTGTCTGGCCTCCAGTAGTCAGTTCGCCCATGGTTCCAGTTGTAGATTTCATTGAACTACCGGAGGGTGAGATTGTAGTCATTATTGTACAGCCGGAAAGAAACACAGCCCTTGATCCACTCGCGATCTGTGGCGATGATGTCATTGGGCACGACACATACGTCCAGCGACGCCATGAATTCCGCCACTAGCTCCTTGTATGTCGGCCAATCACCGAAGAACGGCTGGCCATCAACATGGTATTCCAGCTCATCGGGCGTCCTGCTCATGTGTCTCACTTGCCCCTTGAGCACATAGGCCAGATTAGCCTCGAACCCCATGTTACAGATCATGTCGCGGTCGACGTAACAGGTCGGCTCAATCTTCCTTTTCATGATCTCCTCGTAAATCTTCCAGACCTCCGCAGAAGGATGAATGATCTGCGGACGCAGAATAGACGCGATCGATGGAGGAACGAACTCCGGGATCTCCATTGGATTCGCCCAGGAAGAGGACGCTCCAGCAACATGCACCATTGTCGTAGAAGAGAAGAAAGATTAGAAGACGGAGCTCAGAGAAGGTCGGAGAAGATTATCTCCGCTCAGTGAAGAACGCACTCCGTGGATGCTCGTAGCGGGGCTTCAATTGCTCACAAGGACGCTCGACACAAGTGGAGAAGGATTGCTCTAAAGTGTGACGTCATCTGACAACAATCCCTCCCTTAAATAACCGTTGCCGGCGCTGCTGTATGCCCGTCGATACCATCGACGCGGGTCGATGGTATCGACTCCTGTAGCACAATCCGTCTGCCGCTGGTATCGACGGTCGTCGATGGCTGGATATGGGGGCCTGGATCGATGATGTGTCGATACTATCGACAGGTGTCGATGGTATCGACCCGTCCCACAGATCGACTCTCTCGATGCAGCGATCGTCGTTGATCTCCTCTCGCGGATCGGTGACGTGTCGCGTCGATACTATCGACGCATGTCGATAGTATCGACTTCTTCTTAGGGCAACACCCTCGCGAGGCCTGGCCACCGCCTTCTGCCTGTAATTGGGTTGATACCATCGACAGGCCCGTCGATGGTATCGACTTCACTGAGACAATTTTCGTCTGAATATCTCTAGAGATCTCGATAGTATCGACGCCCATGTCGATACTATCGACCTTGTTTTTGCAATCAACCACGACGAGGCCGTCGATAGTATCGACGTAGTGAGATTTCTGTAGCCGCCAACCTGTACCCAACTCGATACCATCGACACAAGGGTCGATGGTATCAACTCTGCCTTAGTCCTGCACATTGAGCAAACGATCACGGTACCTTTTTTTACACTAAAAATGAAATCAAATCAAACCAAAGTACGAATGTGAAAGAAACTAAGCTAAACTACCGATGGCTGGGTTGCCTCCCAACAAGCGCCCTTATTTAACGTCTTAGGCTAGACAACTTGAAGCTCTCATGCATCCGGAAGCGCAATGAGTTTGACCTCATTCACCTTCCTTGTGTAATCTTCACCGAAGTACAATTTCAACCGTTGTCCGTTTACCAGGAATGTTGTCTCGCCATCACACACCATGATTGTGCCATGTGGCTTGACCTCTTCCACGGTGAACGGTCCACTCCATCGGGATTTCAATTTCCCGGGATGCATTTTCAACCTAGAGTTGAACAAAAGTACGCGATCTCCTTTCTTGAAGACACACATCTGAATATGGTGATCATGAATCAACTTTGTTTGCTCCTTGTAGATCCGCGAGCTTTCATATGCATTCATCCACAACTCGTCTAGTTCGTTGAGTTCAAGCATTCTTTTATTTCCCGCTTCATCATAGCTCAAATTTAATTTCCTCAGCGCCCAATGTGCTTTATGTTCCAATTCCACCGGCAAATGGCAAGCCCGACCATAAGCCAACCTAAAAGGCATAGTGCCTATAGGTGTCTTATATGCCATCCTGTATGCCCACAAAGCATCCGGTAGTAGGGTGCTCCAATTCTTTCTCGTGGAAGCCACAGTGCGCTCCAAGATCTTCTTAATCTCCCGATTGGAGACCTCCACTTGTCCTTGAGTTTGCGGGTGGTACGGGGTACCAATTTGTGTTTTACCCCATACTTTCTCAACAATGCCGCAAACTTATGATTCCGGAAATGTGTACCCCCATCACTAAGGATCATTCTTGGTACACCAAACCTGCAGAAAATATATTCTTTGACAAACCTGCACACTACAGCGGCATCATTAGTCCTTGTGGGTATTGCCTCTACCCACTTCGACACATAATCAACAGCTAAAAGAATGTACAGATTAGAATTTGAGGACACGAAGGGTCCCATAGAATCTATACCCCACAAGTCAAACACCTCAACCTCTTGAAATACATTGAGGGGCATCTCTTGTCTTTTCGAGATGTTACCCGCCCTTTGGCAGGAATCACATTGCCGCACAAAATCGTAAGCATCCCTGAACAAAGTAGGCCAGTATAGGCCACTTTCAAGTACTTTAGCTGTAGTGCGAGAACTAGCATGGTGTCCCCCCGTCGGTAGTGTATGACAATGACGAAGAACACTTTCGTATTCCACCTCCGGTACGCACCTGCGTAAGACACCATCCCTGCACTGCTTCAAAAGAATAGGGTCATCCCAGAAATAATAACGTAAAGAATGGAAAAATTTCTTCTTCTCTTGGTACATCCAATCATCCGGGATAATTTTGTAGGCAAGATAGTTGACAATGTAAGAAAACCAAGGATCTTTTGATTTCACGGATAGAAGTTGTTCATTAGGAAATGTCTCGGTAATGGGTATGTGCAAATCCTTTTCATCTACCCTCTCCAACCTAGACAAATGGTCCGCGACCACATTTTCAATGCCTGCCTTATCCTTGATTTCAATATCAAATTCTTGTAAAAGTAAGATCCACCTAATCAATCTAGGTTTGGCATCCTTTTTCTCCATCAAATACTTAATGGCGGCGTGGTCCGTCCATACCACGACTTTTGATCCAACCAGATATTGCCAAAATTTCTCAAAAGCAAAAACAACGGCCAACAATTCTTTTTCAGTTGTCGTGTAATTAAGTTGAGCGTCATTCAATGTTTTTGATGCATAGAAAATCACAACCGGTTTATTGTCCACACACTATCCCAAAACAGCCCCAACTGCGAAATCAGATGCGTCACACATTAATTCAAATGGCTTAGTCCAATCTGGTGTTTGCACTATCGGTGCGGAAATCAGTTTTTCCTTAAGCACGTTGAACGCGTGTAGACATTTTTCATTAAAGTAAAAAACAACATCCTTTTCTAACAGCTCAGATAAAGGTTTGGAGATTTTAGAAAAATCTTTTATAAAGCGGCGGTAAAAACCGGCGTGACCCAGGAAACTCCGTACCCCTTTAACCGAATTCGGTGGGGGCAATTTGGAAATCACATCGATTTTTACCGGGTCTACTTCCAACCCTTTTCTAGACACTTTATGTCCTAGTACTATCCCTTCGCTCACCATCATGTGGCATTTCTCCCAATTGAGGACCAAATGTGTGTCCTCGCAACATTGCAGCACCTTGTCCAAATTGTATAAGCACTCGTCAAAGGACGCACCATAGACGGAGAAATCGTCCATAAAAACCTCCAAACAACGTTCAACCATATCTGAAAAGATGGCGAGCATGCAACGCTGAAAGGTCGCCGATGCATTACACAACCCAAACGGCATACGACGGTATGAAAATATTCCGTAAGGACAAGTGAAGTTGGACTTCTCTTGGTCCTTGGGATCAATAGAAATCTGATTGTACCCCGAATAACCATCAAGAAAACAAAAATGCGATCGGCCGGCTAAACGCTCTAAAATTTGTTCAATAAATGGGAGGGGAAAATGATCCTTAAGCGTAGTAGCATTTAATCGACGGTAATATATACAAACACACCACCCGGTTACCAAGCGGGTCGTGACAGGTTCATTTAGTAGATTATGGGTAACAATGATTCCCCTCTTTTTAGGGACTACCTGCGTAGGACTCACCCATGTCGAGTCAGATATAGCATAGATGATACCTACAGAAAGGAGCTTGATCACCTCCTTCTTGACAACCTCCATCATGCTAGGATTTAGTCGACGTTGTGGCTGAATCACCGGCTTGGCTCCCTCTTCGAGCCAAATCTTGTGTTGGCACAAGATAGGGGAGATCCCCTTGATGTCTGCGACCGACCACCCGAATGCACCTCGGTGGTTCTTCAACACAGTTAGCAGCTGGTATTCCTCCTCGGCACTCAGATATGCCGAAATAATCACAGGCAACTTCTCTTCCTCAGCTAGAAATGCGTATTTTAAGTGCGGTGGCAATGGCTTCAATTCCAACTCTGGCGGGTTGATTAAGGATGACTGAAGCGGTGGTGGGAGTTCACCAAGGTCTTCATAGTACCTCGCATAAAAGCACAGAAGCAACTGAAGCATCTTGGCACACTCTTGTAGTGATTTGCTTCTCATCCAATCATGTGTTATATTGACCAAGCAGGCTTCAAGTGGTAGTTCTGGATATGCATTGAAAACCGAACTTGCTATGGCCTCATCTTTAGTAGAGGGGGGAATGTATTCCTCTTCATCATTAGAAAAACCTATAGCTTTGCTTAGGGACACGACCTTGGTCTTCTCCATGATGTCAACAGTGAATGTCCCTTTCTCGACCTTAGTCATTACATGAGCCATATATAAGAATGGCTTCCCTAGACAAAGTGAGATATTGTGATCAAAATGCTTTACCATGCGGCACTGCTCCGTAGCTTTAGATGACGTGGTGCTGGAAGGCATGACCATCTCAAAGCGATCATCAACGATGCCCAAGGTCAAACGACCTCTCCCCATCTCAAGTATCATGTCAGCTGTAGCTTGGAAGGGTCGTCCGAGTAGTAACTCATTGCCTTGTTCATCTTGCATCTCCATTACTACATAATCTGCTGGAAATACAAACCGATCTACTTTCACCAACACATCTTCACAAATTCAATAGGGCTTCACCACTGAATTATTCTCCAGTTGTATTGTCATGTTGCTCGGCCTTGACTCTTTTAATCCCAGTTTCTTGAATGTAGAGAGGGGCATCAAGTTTATACTTGCCCCGGAGTCACATAGCACTTCACCAAACTTCACCTTTCCAATGTAACATGAGATATTGAAGTAGCCCGGATCCTGCCTCTTCAGTGGCAATGTGCCCATGATGAAGGCACTCACTTGCTCCTTAAGAACTACAACCTCCGTGTCAGGGATTTTCCTCTTTTTAGTAATGATGTCTTTCAAAAACTTGCCGTAAGAGGGGATTTTCTCTATTGCTTCTAATAATGGGATTTTGACTGAGAGCTTTCTGAAACTGTCTAAAAATTTATTGAACTATGCGTCCACCTTCTTTGCTTTCACACTATTCGGATATGGAACCGGGACCGCCTGTGCCCTTTGATGCGGCAACACACATGGTGTCCTTCTCTGCGTCTCCTCCTCAACAACAATGGGCTCCGCAGTGACATCCTCTGTTATTTCCTCAACTGGATCTGTGACTGAGTTTGGCAATTCCTCAGTGGCCTCACCTTCGGTTTCTGCTTGGGGTTTGCTTGGTTCGTCGACCTTGGGGTTTAAAAGCTTCTTTCCACTCCTTAGCAAGATCGCCTTTGCCTGTTGGTTTCCTCCTGGAATGTTTGTGTTACCCGGAAAACCTTACTGCGCTGGCTTCTTCATATTGGCTATCTCAGCTGCCAATTGCGCCATTGACGTCTCTATCATCCTCATCTGAGCCCCATGGCTCTGCAATGTTTGTCCAAACTGATTCATAAATCCCCCCTTTTGCTTGATCTGCTGGCCAAAAGTGGTCATTAATTCTTGGTTTTTCTTTATCACTTGGTTGAGCAACTCCGTGCTCTTATCCTCCGCCACCGGCTGGGGTTTTGCGTCGGGGTCCTGCAAAACGTTGTTCAGATCCTTCCATGAGAATTTCTTGTCCTTCCTCCATGAGTAATCGTTATTTCTGTACCCCTGCTTCTGGCGCATAAATTTGACTTGGGCTTCATCCTCAGATTCAGTGTCTTCTTTTGCAAGCAGTTTCTTTGCTATAAGGTCCATCTTTTCATTTAGCTCTTTGATTGCCTTTGACTCCCCTGCTACTCGAACGTGCTCTACGGCATCCCTGTCGCCCCAGGATTGCTTCTTGGCCATAATTTTCAAGATTTCCCAACATCTCATATTTGTGTTGTTCAAAAAGAATCCTGAGCCTGCGGAGTCTAGGTTACTTCTATCATGCTCGGAGAGAGCAAAATAGAAGATTTTGACCTGTGTTTCCTTGTCAAGCCCGTGATGCGAGCACCGCCTAAGCATGATCTGAAACCTTTCCCAGGTCTCAGAGTAGGTCTCTCCTGCCTTCTGAGTGAAATTGTGGATTTTCCTGATCATGTCATTGGTCTTCTCAGGCGGAAAGAACCTTTCAAAGAATACCTCCACCATGTGGTTCCATGATTCCACATATTCATCATCCAGATTGTGCAACCACTCTCGTGCGTTCCCTGCCAGAGAACTCGGGAATAGCTTCAAGTAGAGCGTCTCTTGTGGAAATCTGTCAATTTTTATCATGTCACAGTTTTCCACGAATTGGCTTATATGAGTGATTGGGTCTTCGTTCTTGAGCCCATGGAAAGCATTCGACTTGACCAAGTTTATTAACGCAGGATCAATCTTGTACGTTGCAATGTTGATCGCCTGCTTCTTGATTGGCCCCTTTGAAGCAGATGAAGAAGAAGCCTTGATCTTCTCCCATATCGTCTATTCCTCTGCCATTTATTCTTGTTCGGATTCGAAATCTGTTTCTTCCAAGTGGTCTTGATTGTAGTACTCTTCGTCGTTAGGTCCCGACAGTGGAACCTCTGGTGCCTGTTGTGAGTAGTCGGTGCTACGCGTTTGCACCATACACAGTACCTGCAAAGTTGGTAAATTGAGTTCAGTACCATGCTAGACAACTACAAAATGCAGAAGATAGGCTATGAATTTCAAAAGTGAAAATAAAATTATAAAATAAAATTGTGGCCTAGAGTGGCCGCTTGCAGCACTCGTAGTGCCGAAAATTGCCGTGTCCCCGGCAACGGCGCCAAAAACTTGACACGATTTTACCGTGCGTCAAATGCAAGTGTACGCGTCAATGTAATATAGGCCTTTGTGAGGCCCGAGTCGAACTCAGGGACACTGAATTATCGGAGACTACTACTAATTACTCGCAATCAGCTAGACTGGCTAAAAAGTTGGAAGTTGTTGTAAAATTAAAAGAAAATGAAATAAAACAAAACAAAACAATTGATTAAAGGTTTAGTTTAATCAATTCAAGTGGAGATCTTTAGGATTGCGGTTTCACTGCGGGTTTTCATTGTATGAATTTCTATGTAGCAATTCAGATTTATCTCTCTCTCCGGGTAGTGGCCTGTAAACAAAATTTCCCACTGTCGTGGTACAATTCACTACCTATGTCTAGGTCGGTTCCACCGTTGTAGTAACCTATACCCTAAACTAAGTGCATTAGAATCGATCTCTGGGTATCCACCATTAACCTTACACCACCTTGTTCAAGGGATTTGTCAATTAATGTGAATTTCATCTCTTTTCAACTGTTAATTCTTCTTTAAAAGTAATTAAAGGCATTAGATTACTATTATGGTGATCAAGCATAACAATATAATTGAGAAAATGAAATTTTACCACAGATTTAAGAGATAAATGATGAATTACTATGATAAAATTATCATACAATGATTCCCCGGGCTACTCCCAGTCCTAAAGATAAAGGGGATTAGCCCCGCATGTTCATCTTAGAGTAAAACATGGTAGAGAAAAAGGGAAACATGGAGAAAAACGTGATTGAGTGGTGAAACCCCTGAATGGAGAAGATCCAAGTAGTCCTTGATGTAGAATGCACGATCTCCAGCCTTTCGGCGGTGGAAAACGTCTTCTTCAGCGTCCGGAATGACTGGGGCGTGCTTCTGGGCTCCGTCCTTCTCTCCACACCTTCTCGGGACGTGTGCAACGGCTAATGACGTCCTCAATTGCTCTTGGCCTCCGTCATTAGGTATAATCACTGAGTTAGGTCGCTAAAATATCACAGCCGTCAGATTTAGATCGATCTGAAGCAAACTTGTATCTGACGGTGTCGATACTATCGACGCGAGTCGATAGTATCGACTCTGCATGGTATCTGCTGTCTTCATTTCTTTTCTTTATTGCGACTGATGCTGACTCGATACCATCGACGAGGGTCGATGGTATTGACCTTAAGTGTCGCTTTTGTCTTTTTCCGTCGCTGAAGCTCCTCGTGTCGATAGTATCGACTTTAGGGTCGATAGTATCGACTGTCTCCTCGCCAACAACCTGATGGTATCTCGATACCATCGACTTCTGTGTCGATAGTATCGACTCTGCGATGCTCCTTGTGGTTGGAAACCTGTGGTTGTGTCGATGGTATCGACCACTGTCGATGGTATCGACAACAACAGATATTCATTTTTCCTGAAATTGCAACACAGAACCACATAAGCCGAAATAAAACATATTATTTTAATCATTTATGCTCAAAACACTAAAATAAGGGAGATTTGACATAGAGAAGGATCATAGACCAAAGTAAATGAATCATGCAATATTAACCACCAAAATGACCGATAACTGCATAAAACACAAGTAAAATATGTCTATAAATGCGACTCAAAATCATCGCATCATAGAACTAGAACAAGATTCATGCACATTGATTTTAGCAAACAAGGAGGCATTTTCTGTTTCTAATTCTTGCAAAACAAAATCTTTGTCCTTGTTTTCAGATTTAAGAACATCAATATCATGCATGAGAGAATCAACATGAAAGTATGATCTTTATTAGAACTAGGCATGATAGGTTGAGCTTCTAAAAATCTAATCTTATCAAGAAAATTAGCATTTTCAAGTTTAAGAGAGTCTACTTGGCTAAGACAAGCATTTTTATCATCAAGCAAGCAAGAATTAGCATGTTCAAGATCATTTAATTCTACATGCAAATTATCAACAATTCTAGCAAGCTTTTTCCTTTTCCTTTTAGAAGACTTAAGAGAGGCACAAGTATCATGAATAATATCAATCAATGATTCTTTATCTAAAGAGTTTAGATTTACCTCACTTGAGTCCTTACTTGTTGATGCCATAAGAGCAAAATGGCATTCTCCTTCATCACTAGAGCTTGAGCTTGATCCTTCACTTGAATCTTCACTTGAGCTTGAGTTGGAGGAGTCACTTGAGCTTGAGTGCCACTTATCTTCTCTTTTCTTATGATGATGGTTCTTCTTGCCTTTGTAGAATCTACCCTTGGAGTACATGACATCTTCTTCAAACTTGAGAGGATGGAGAAGCTTGACCAACAATAGCCTTGATTTGAGCTTTGATTTCATCCTTCTTCATTCTCTTGATTTCTTTCTCCTCTTGTCTTTCTACTTCCTCCCTCTTGTTAAGTGTGGCTTCATGTGCTTATAGATTTCCAATGAGCTCTTCGACAGGGACATCCTTAAGGGACCTTACTTCTTCAATGGAAGTCACCTTGGGTTCCCACCTCTTGGGAAGAGTTCTAAGGATCTTTGAGTTGATCTCTCCACTAAACATAGGATGACCTAGAACAGCAAGACCATTCACAATGGTGTTGAGCCTTGAGTACATGTTGGCTATCCTCTCCTCCTTTCCCATCTTGAAGTTCTCAAGAAGCCCTTTGAGCATGTAGACTTTGCTTTCCTTCACTTGATTTGTCCCTTCATAAGTGATGCATAGCTTTCTCCATACCTCATAGGTTGTTTCACATGAAGAAATCCGGTTGAACTCGGTGGGGGTCATGGAGGCATAGAGGATGTGCATGTCTCTAGCATTCAAGGTTGCTTTCTTCAAGGTAGATTCATCCCATTCTTCAATCTTTGTCTTTGGTAGCATGTATGGGCTGTTCACCATTTGCCACATCTCAAGACTTGATCCTTGGATGTAGAATTGAAGCCTTCTTCTCCAATAGAGGAAGTTGCTCCCATTAAAGATTGGAAGGCTGATCAAGTATTTCCCTCCTTGGTAGTCACCCATCTTCTCCTACTTGTTGAAGTATGCTTGGAGAAGCCCGCTCTGATACCAATTGTTGGATCCTAGATGGGTGATTAGATGCTCTAGGGGGGGGTGAATAGAGCTGAATGCACTTAAACAAAATTCATTAGACCTTCAAGATATATCACAAAATAAGGTTGCTAAATGGGTTATTTGAGTGCAACTAAAACATACATAGCAAGGGAGAGAGAGATTGAACATGCATCGATTGACAAGATGTTTTAGAGTGGTTCCACACTTCAAACTAAAAGTGAGTCAGTCCACTACCTAGAGAGGTCAACCTCTAGGATTTCTTAACCTTGCATCTTCATTATATTCATTATAAGAGATACAATACATGACCACCAAAGGGCTTACCTATCCAATACAAAGAGTCTTCAACCTTACCAAGGACTTACCCACTTTGCAAGGAGTCTTCCTGTGGGATCACTGTCCGAACAAAACGTAATTAACTAAGTGAAAGTGATCATTAACAGCGGATTACTAAAAATCACTAAAAATTAAAACCATTTACAAAGAGATCCAAACACAAGAAAACTCTTTTATCAAGAACCAATGTATTTCATTTACATCCTGGTTCATAAGTACATATCCTGTACCGTCTCTTCTCGAGGATTACAAGCATCATCTGCTCTGTTAAAACTGTACACAGGCAGCATAAGAACCTCGAGACATCATGCCAAAATCTCAGATCGATACATTAAAAGTACTAACTACTAACTCCTAGGACCTGAGAGTACAGAGACGACGCATATGACTCATATCTACATGACACGACAATCAGTATCTCCACCTGAGAAGTTACTGCTGTCCCTGTTGCTGCTGTGCTTCCCCTGTTGTAGGGTTTCTACCTCCTCGTCCACCTAAAAAGGTTGAATCCCATGGGGGAAAATTAAAAATTGTCCCAACGAGAGATATAACTCTCCGCCAGAAACATTATTATTTCAAATGAACAGTAATAAAATGAATAGAGGAATCTTCATTAAATAGCATGATTTAATAATTATTAAGCAGAATAGAGCAATGTCACCTCTTATAGTATGAAAGCTATAAAGTGATAAGAAGAAGATCATCTATTCTTTTAATAAGGAATATGAAGAATATGTATAATATTTATCCACTTTAGGACACAATAAGCAATGTAACATCAACCAATGATTTCCATATTTCATCCTTGAGCAAATACGCTACACGGCTATTTACATTTTACAATCATACTTATGCCCTAAGAAGATGAGGCATACCACTCATGCTCCAACCAACCACGATTAAGTAAAGCATCGGTACCATACATAGGTCAATGGAAGAGTCGGACTCCATCACCTCATCTATCTCGATTAGTATGAGATCATATGCAGGACATCTTGTGTCTCTGCTAAATAACTTTCAAGGCTATACTGGCATCTTCGCTATAGAATTATAGCCCGCAACATATACTCTTTTCAGGATATGGCTCGTAGCCAATGCCTGATATTGTGGAGTTATGACCCATAGCCATAATCTTATTGGGATATGGTCCATAACCATTCCTGTGCATAGGATATGGCCCGCAGTCATTCCTATGAGGCGTAAGGATATATTCTCCCATTACCCCCACATATTCAAAAATATGCATTCCAGGAGTTCTCATAGGAAAACCTGTTTCACCATCACCAATTACTGACGATGACGGATCTATGGTCAGGGATCTACATGATAAGATTTCACTTGATTAATTAAGATTAATGTAGTTAGGGTTTCAAATCACATTATCTTGAATTAAGATTCATTATAACTTTTCCCCAAATTAGGGTGTCATGTAACTTTACCCAAAATTAGGGTTTTTCATTATATTTCCATGAATTGGAATTTCTCATATCATCACCCTAGATTAGGGTTACATTATTACCCTAGATTAGGGTTACAACTAGCATTGCCCTAAATTAGGGTTAGGGCTCATCAATCTTCTCAATTAGGGTTTCATGATCTCATTATCAAGGATCATACCCTAATTACATGTTTTATTCATGTTGAAAGTGTTGAGGCTTATCCACTACATGATTATTATACATGTATGAATTCCTCTCTCTCTCTCATCCTCTCAAAGATGTTGACTACTACAAACTTGATTAGATTAGGTCAACCTTTCATTCAAGTACATACATTTAGGGTTAGCATAGTGTATTGAGATATTGCTTCCATAAGCATCAATGGTTAACCCCTCAAAGGGTACTAATCACCATAGTACCTTAAAGGTACAACCATTATAATTATCTTTGATAAACATCATTAACAATCATAAGGTTAATTTATCTTTCATAGCTTTGAGACTATTAAATCTCCAAACGGTTTTGATACTTTTGAACCTTCAAACGCTTTTGACCTCCTTACACTTCAAACGGTTTTGAGACCGTTTGCTCTCCAAACGGTCAGCAGACCGTTTGATCCCAAACAGTCTCAAGACCGTTTGGTCCAAACCACCTTGAAACTGAATGGATCAATTAGGGATTTCTTCAACCAATCAATTTAGGGTTTGCACCCATGAGACCATCCAACATTGAGACCATTGAAAGTGGATCAAAAGTAACCCTTAGATCTCCATCCATCCATGACTCTACTTCACCTCAAACGGTCTTGAGGTACTTGACCTCCAAATGATCTTGAGATACTCAACCTCTAAACGATCTTGATCTCGATTATCCAAACGATCTTGCCCTAATTCCTTCAATCAGTTTTGAAACCGTTTGAATTAAATAATATTAAACCTTAAACGGTTTGAGACCGTTTGAATTAAATATTATTAACCCCAAATGGTTTGAAACCGTTTAAACCTCCAAACGGTCAACTCCTTCAAACGGTCAAAGTACCCAAATGGTTTTGAAGTTCAATTTACCCATTCGATCTTGAGATCCATTACCCATTCAGTTTTGAACTCAATTATCCATTCAATCTTGTAGTCAATTACTCATTCGGTCTTGAAGTCAATTACCCATTCAGTTTTGAGGTAAATTACCCATTCGGTCTTGGGTTCAATTACCCATTTGATCTTAAAACCGAATCAACTCAATCGATTTTGAAACCGAATCAACTCAATCGGTTTTGAAACTGAATCAACTCAATCGGTTTTGAAACCGAATCAACTCAATCGGTTTTGAAAACCGTTTGCCCATTCCTTTGTTGAGGTGTGTGCTTAAGATGACATCATCATCTTTAAGCTTCAAACCTTCGAAATTAATTGTGATTCTTATGATGATTTCAACAACTAATCAAAAGGAAACCGAGAAAGAAGAAAGGTTCAACACATGATGAATAAATTGCAAGCAATAATAACATTTAAGGGTTCAAGTTACATAACCCGCCTTCAAAGCTGAATCCAAGCTTCAAGATTCACGTCCTCAATGGTGAATGAAGCTTTCTCAACTGTCCAAGGTCCGTTCTCAAGTCTTTGAGTGCAAGGAATGATCAAGGTTGAAGATTGAATGGAGAAAAGAAGAAAATAAGCATTGAATTTCGATTTCCACCATGAATTCAAGGTTGAAGATGACTATGGAGCTTACCTACAGGTTGGGGCACGTTCTCCTGTTGCTCCTAATCTCCCTTGTGTTCAACCAAAGCAAGGAAAGAAAAAGGGATCGAAAAAGCCTTTCATGTGGGTTGAAAATGGGATGTATATAAGGGAATTTCAATGAGAGAGAAAGTAATAAATAATTCTTTCAACTCCCAAAATTAGTACCACATACTCCCCTCAATCCCTTGCATATGAATCCATCTCCCACACCTTGTAATTCCTATTCGTTATCCATGAATTAAAAGAATACAAATTAAGCACCTTAATCAATATAATAATAATATCCAAAATTGAGTGGATATTACTTTTTCTTTAATTAATGTGAGTGGGCTCTCCACTCACTTTCGATATTTCATTTCCTTTGCAAGGCACAAGAACGTCCATACTTATACAAATTCAACCATCTCATTTTTGGTTGAGGGACACTTCCATTAATTTATTTATTTTTGCATTAAATTGAATTAGGGTTTCAATTATGCTTAAATCTTGATTATTTTAATATCAAGATTCTCTCTCCTCTAAAGAGATTCAAATGAGATTCCCCTCTGATTTTATTGTTTCTAATTGATACCAAGAAACATTAGGGACTCTCTAAAAGTGGTATTTTACATATTGAACCCTAGGTTTTGGATAAATTGCACATTACACCAAAACTAGGTTTTAATGCTCAAACATTGCTTAATAAGCTCTTTCTTGGTGCTCAGGCTATCACAAGCCATGCCTCTGCATCATTCTCATTCGTATGATGCTTCAACACTTGAGGAACATTTGATCATGTAATATTTGCAAGTTAACCCCTCAACTTGGGTAATTTGCACATTAGTCCAAAACAGGCAAAACATTGTTTTCAACATTATTCAAAAAGGACAAAAATTGAAACATAAACTCCTCTTGAGCCTTAATTACTTTTTCAAAAGATAAGAGAAAGCATATAATTATCTTTCTTAAACAAAACATCTAGGGTTAGATCATAACCCAGGTCAGGGATGTTACAAATTATCCACCCCTAACAGGGATTTCGTCCCCGAAATCATCAAGAGAAACGAGAAGGGTACTTCCTCCTTATATCTTCCACTAAATCTCATGTAGATTCTTCAATTCCATGGTGATGCCAAAGAACTTTCACAAGACATATGTCTTTCTTTTTCATCTTTTTAATTCTTTTATCAAGGATCATCACAGGTCCTTCAACATATGATATATCATCATTTAATTCTACCTCCACAAGTTGCAAAACCAACTCTGTGTTAGGGTGACACTTTCTCAGCATGGAGATGTGGAACACTGGATGCAACTTATGAAGCTCAGGTGGCAACTCCAGCTTATAGGCTACCTTTCCAATCTGTTCAATGATTGGATAAGGCCCCATAAATCTAGGAGCTAAATTTCCCTTCTTTCCAAATCTAAGGACACCTTTCCAAGGTGAGACCTTGAGATATACTCTGTCTCCAGCTTGGAATTCTAATGGTCTTCGCCATTTGTCGGCGTACGACTTCTGTCTATCCTGTGCAGTCTTTAATTGTTCATGTATTACTTTAATCTTCTCAGTTGTCTGTTGTACAATCTCGTGACCCAAAAGTTGATATTCTCCTGTTTCATACCAACATAAAGGAGATCTACAACGTCTACCATATAATGCTTCATATGGTGCCATATCAATACTGTGTTGATAGCAATTATTGTAAGCAAATTCTATCAAGCTCAGGTGTAGATCCCAACTTCCTACAAACTAAAGGACACATACCATAAGCAAATTCTCCAATGCTTTATCTAAGGTTGGTGATGATGATTTCCTACTTAGTGCATCAACCACTACATTAGCCTTCCCTGGATGATAATCAATTGTATAATCGTAGTCCTTGATCAACTCCATCCAGCGGCATTGTCTCATGTTCAACTTATGTTGTGAGAAGATATATTTTAGATTCTTATGATATGTGAAAATCTTGAATGTTTCTCCATAGAGATAATGTCTCCAGATCTGCAAAGCATGGACCACAACTGCTAGCTCTAGATCATGTGTCGAATAATTTTCCTCGTGTTTCTTAAGTTGTCGAGAGGCAAAAGAAATCACTTGATTATCTTGCATCAACACACATCCTAGACCATTCTTAGATGCATCACAGAAAACTATGTACCCCTTCCCTTGCTCATGTAACACTAGTACTGGTGCACTTGTCAACCTTTCTTTCAACAGCTGGAAAGAATGTTGACACTTGTCAAATCCATACAAAAGGAACCTCCTTCCTGGTCAACTTGGTTAGGGGTAAATCTATAGAACTGAAGTTCTTAATGAACCTCCTGTAATAGCCTGCCAGTCCTAGGAAACTACGTATCTTCGTCGGTGTCTTTGGTTGTTCCCATTGCAAGATAGATTCTACCTTCTTAGGATCAACACGGATACCTGAGGCAGATATTATGTGTCCTAGAAAAGAAACTTCTGGTAATCAGAACTCACATTTGCTAAACTTAGCATACAGCTTATGCTCCCTTAGCAAAGTTAAAGCCTGATGGAGGTGTTGCTCATGCTGTTGAACATCTCTACTGTATATCAAGATGTCATGTATGAAGACTACTATGAACTGATCAAGAAAAGGTAAAAATATTCTATTCATGAGTTCCATGAATGCAACCGGTGCATTAGTTAGTCCAAACGACATAACTATGAACTCATAGTGATCATACCTTGTCCTAAAGGCAGACTTAGGTATGTCAATCTCCTTGATACACAACTAATGATATCCCGACCTCAGATATATCTTAGAGAAGATAGTTGCACCACACAATTGATCAAATAGGTCATCAATCCTTGGCAGAGGATACTTGTTCTTTATGGTTACTTTATTCAACTATCTGTAATCAATGCATAGTCGCATCAATCTATCCTTCTTTTTAACAAAGAGAATCGGAGCACCCCATGGTGAAGTCCTCGGTCGGATAAAACCTTTCTCAAGCAACTCCTACAGCTGTTTCTTGAGTTATGCCATCTCAACAGGTGCCATTCTATACGGTGTTTGTGCTATAGGTTGCGTGCCCAAGATTAGATTAATCTCAAAATCAATCTCTCGAGGTGGAGGAACACCTAGAAGTTCCTCAGGAAACACATCTTCAAACCCATAACTATCAGAACTTCAAAAAGATTAGGGCTCTCCATTGTGGTATCTACCACATGTGTCAAGAATGAAAAGCATCCTTATTCATCAGCTTCTCAGCTACCATAGTTGACACAAGACAGGTTGGAAGAATCTTTCTATCTCCCTGAAAGATCCATGTGTCGCCATCATCTGCAAACACAGCTTGCTTGGAATCACAATACAAGACAACCTTACATATTTCTAGGGTGTCCATCCCAAGAATTATATCAAACCCATGCATCTCAAGTGGTATAAGATCCACCTGAATGTGATGTTCAAAAAAGGAAAGAATGTAGGGAGAACACACCTCCTGCAGCACTACAAATCCCAACAAAGGGGTTTCTAACAACAGACTATCTGCTCTATGACTAATAGTCATATTGCAGTCATGAATCACTTTTCGAGTGATAAAGGAATGTGTAGCACCCAGATCAATCAAAATAGATACGAAGTAGGATGAAGACATATTAGAATGAAATAGTTCCATCTGACCTATCACAACTCGGGGGTTGACTACTGCTTCGGGTTGATTCATCGCATAGACCCTCGCCGTTGCTTGCTGTTGACCCTGTGCTCGGTTGTTGGGTGCCGATGAACCATCTTGGGATGCTTGTCTATGTCCTCTAGCGTTACTAAAAAACTATCGCCTCTAAGAGCCTTGCTGACTCTACCTCATAGATTGAGTCACCACTGTGTTTCCAACTGGACAATCCCTCACTAGATGTCCTACCTGTCTACACTGGTGACAAGTTCTATTCTCTTGATATGGTCTAAAAGGTCCTGTTGCTGACGTTGATGCTGTACTGGGGGCTCTATTTGGAGGAAAACTATGGCCCCTACCCCTATTTGACGTCCATTGCGTATGGGTATTGAACCTTGGTGGTGCTGTTAGTGAAGAAAACCTTAGTTTCTTAAAACTCTCAGACCTATGTCCTTGAAACTAAGTATACACCTTCTTACTCTTAGTTTGACACTTCTCAATCACTGACCTTTCTATCCATCTCACGGACTCCACAAAGGTGGCAAACCTCTCCCTGTTCTCTAAGGCAGACACATGGGTGGTCAATTCAGTGTTCAGCCCCTTCTCAAAATACCGAATCCTCTCCTCATCTGTAGCAGCCATATGCGGATAGAACTGTAGAAGCACCATAAACATAGCTTTGTACTCACTAATATTCAGTGGTCCTTGATTTATCCGCTCAAACTGAGAAATTTTCTCATCTAGAAACGTCTTAGGAAAGTATCTATTGACGAATTCTCGTCAGAATTCCTCCCATCTGATTTCAACACCTGGCCTCTTGCCCTCTTCTGTAGTCCATCAATGGCCAACACTCCCCTTCAACAGGTACACTGCATGTCTAACCTTCTCAGCTTCTAGGATGTTAAGGATTCTGAAGGCCTTTTCCAGCTCGGTCAGCCACATATCCACATTTGTTGGGTCAGCTGTTCCAGCATTATCAGTGGATCCAACCCGATGAAGCCGTTCAAAAGTCTTTCCAGCTCTCTGTCCTTCATGGTGAAATGGTGCCCTAGGTGTAGGTGGTGGCATCCTATCCTCCATATGCGTCATGGTCACCATGAACTGCCCAAATAGATCATGGAAGGCTGGGTTTTCCAATGCAACTTGATTAAGCTAGGGATGTTCAGGTTCTGGTTCTTCCCTATTCTGGTCCCTTGCACCTCTTCCTGGTGCAGCAATGCTGCTCTCAGCAGCATGTTCTTTGTGTGATCCAGACATCTTTAAGTTCTTCTTCTCCTATATGACCATAAGACACTATCAGATAAATTGGAAGAAACTAGAATAGACTCAACAACCTTAATCCTATGTCTATGTAGACTCAGCAAACCTAGAGCTCTGATACCACTAGTTGTGGGATCACCATCTGAAAAAAAATAATTAACTAAGCAGAAGCGATCATTAACAGTGGATTACTGAAAATCACTAAAAATTAAAACCATTTACAAAGAGATCCAAATACAGGAAAACTCTTTTATGAAGAACCAATGTATTTCATTTACATCCTGGTTCATAAGTACAATCCTGTACCGTCTCTTCTCAAGGATTACAAGCATCATCTGCTCTGTTAAAACTACACACATGCAGCATAAGAAGCTCGAGACATCAAGCCAAAATCTCATATCGATACATTAAAGGTACTAACTACTAACTCCTAGGACCTGAGAGTACAGAGACGACTCATAGGAATCATATCTACATGACATGACAGTCAATATCTCCACCTGAGATGTTATTGCTATCCATGTTGCTGCTGTCCTTCCCCTATTGTAGGGTTTCTATCTCCCCATCCTCATCCACCTAAAAAGGTTGAATCCCACGGGGGTTAGACAATTGAAAATTGTCCCATCGAGAGATATAATTCTCTGCCAGAAACATTATTATTTCAAATGAACAGTAATAAAATGAACAGAGGAAAATTCATTAAACAGTAGGATTTAATCATTATTAAGTAGAATAGAGAAATGTCACCTCTTATAGTATGACAACTATAAAGTGCTAAGAAGAAGATCATCTATTCTTTTCATAAAGAATATGAAGAACATGTATAATATTTATCCACTTTAGGACACAATAAGCAATGTAACATCAACCAATGATTTCCGTATTTCATCCTTGAGCAAATACGCTACAGGACTGTTTACATTTTACAATCATACTTATGCCCTAAGGAGATGAGGTATACCACTCATGCTCCAACCAACCACAATTAAGTAAAGCATCGATACCATACATAGGTCAATGGAAGAGCCGAACTCCATCACCTCCTCTATCTTGGTCAGTACGAGATCATATGCAAGACATCTTGTGTCTCTGCTAAATAGCTTTCCAGGGTATACTGGCATCTTCGCTATAGAGTTATAGCCCGTAGCATATACTCTTTTCAAGATATGGCACGTAGCCAATGCTTGATATTGTGGAGTTATGAGCCATAGCCATACTCTTATTGGGATATGGTCCATAACCATTCATGTGCATAGGATATGGCCCGCAGTCATTCCTATGAGGCGTAAGGATATATTCGCCCATTACCCCCACATATTCAAAAATATGCATTCCAGGAGTTCTCATAGGAAAACCTGTTTCACCATCACCAATTACTGACGATGATGTGCATTACCATATTCTCTTAGCATCAGTCAGGTTTTCAAACATAAATTATTATAACAAATGCTAAAAAGAATGTGTAATACTTCTATCAAATACTTCTCGAAGCTTTATAAAACATTGGGATCTCAATCCCTTGTCACATCATGGGCATTCTCATCCCTTAACATCTCATTATCATGATTATGGGATATGGGTATTCAAACCCTCAGTTCATCAAATAACACTTGTTACCACTTATCAGGTAACTAATACCATCAGGTCATCTGACCAAGGTAAACGTGATACTTGAAATACATGCATCTTACATGGCTCTTAAAGCCCGTTAATCTCTTATTACCTCTCACTAGGCAACACAACATATTATGGCTCACAAGACCCATAAAACAATTTCAATAATAAAACATCATAGCTCATACTTGGCTATGTCCAACATCTCATGATTCCTGCATGATTTGTACACATGATAACAGATATATCAATTATATATCAACACTATGCAATGTAATGGTAGCATCACTATTCACTCATTAGGGTTAGGATTTTCCAAATTCATGTTAATTAGGGATACTCATCCCATTACCCAAAGTTAGGGTTATGGTTTATCATCATATTACCCAAGATTAGGGTTTCACATGTCATCATTACATTAGGGTTTCACATGACATCACCCTAGATTAGGGTTTCACATCACATCACCCTAGATTAGGGTTTCAAATCACATTATCTTGAATTAAGGTTCATTATAACTTTTCCCCAAATTAGGGTGTCATGTAACTTTACCCAAAATTAGGGTTTCAAGAAGCATTATCTTAAATTAGGGTTTTTCATTATATTTCCCTAAAATGAAATTTCTCATATCATCACCCTAGATTAGGGTTACATTATTACCCTAGATTAGGGTTACAACTAGCATTGCCCTAAATTAGGGTTAGGGCTCATCAATCTTCTCAATTAGGGTTTCATGATCTCATTATCAAGGATCATACCCTAATTACATGTTGTATTCATGTTGAAAGTGTTGAGGCTTATCCACTACATGATTATTATACATGTATGAATTCCTATCTCTCTCATCCTCTCAAATATGTTGACTACTACAAACTTGATTAGATTAGGTCAACCTTTCATTCAAGTACATACATTTAGGGTTAGCATAGTGTATTGAGATATTGCTTCCATAAGCATCAATGGTTAACCCCTCAAAGGGTAATAATCACCCTAGTACCTTAAAGGTACAACCATTGTAATTATATTTGATAAACATCATTAACAATCATAAGGTTAATTGATCTTTCATAGCTTTGAGACTATTAGAGCTCCAAACGGTTTTGATACTTTTGAACCTTCAAACGATTTTGACCTCCTTACACTTCAAATGGTTTTGAGACTGTTTGCCCTCCAAACGGACTGAAGACCATTTGATCACAAACAGTCTCAAGACCGTTTGGACTCAAACAGTCTCAAGACTGTTTGGTCCAAACCACCTTGAAACCGAATGGATCAATTAGAGATTTCTTCAACCAATCAATTTAGGGTTTGCACCCATGAGACCATCCAACATTGAGACCATTGAAAGTGGATCAAAAGTAACCCTTAGATCTCCATCCATCCATGACTCTACTTGACCTCAAACGGTCTTGAGGTACTTGACCTCCAAACAATCTTGAGGTACTCAACCTCTAAACAATCTTAATCTCAATTATCCAAACGATCTTGCCCTAATTCCTTCAACCGGTTTTGAAACCGTTTGAATTAAATAATATCAAACCTTAAATGGTTTGAGACCGTTTGAATTAAATATTATTAAACCCAAATGGTTTGAAACCTTTTAGACCTCCAAACGGTCAACTCCTTCAAACGGTCAAAGTACCCAAATGGTTTTGAAGTTCAATTTACCCATTCGATCTTGAGATCCATTACCCATTCGGCTTTGAACTCAATTACCCATTCAATATTGTAGTCAATTACTCATTCGGCCTTGAAGTCAATTACCCATTCGGTTTTGAGATAAATTACCCATCCGGTCTTGGGTTCAATTACCCATTCGGTCTTAAAACCGATTCAACTCAATCAGTTTTGAAACCGAATCAACTTAATCGGTTTTGAAACTGAATCAACTCAATCGGTTTTGAAAACCGTTTGCCCATTCCTTTGTTGAGGCGTGTTCTTAAGATGACATCATCATCTTCAAGCTTCAAACCTTCGAAATTAATTGTGATTCTTATGGTGATTTCAACAAATAATCAAAAGGAAATCGAGAAAGAAGAAAGGTTCAACACATGATGAATAAATTGCAAGCAATAATAACATTTAAGGGTTCAAGTTATATAACCTGCCTTCAAAGATGAATCCAAGCTTCAAGATTCACGTCCTCAATGGTGAATGAAGCTTTCTCAACTGTCCAAGGTCCGTTCTCAAGTCTTTGAGTGCAACGAATGATCAAGGTTGAAGATTGAATGGAGAAAAGAAGAAAATAAGCATTGAATTTCGATTTCCACCATGAATTCAAGGTTGAAGATGACTATGGAGCTTACCTAAAGGTTGGGGCACGTTCTCCTGTTGCTACTAAGATCCTTGTGTTCAACCAAAGAAAGGAAAGAAAAATGGATCGAAAAAGCCTTTCATGTGGGTTGAAAATGGGATGTATATAAGGGAATTTCAATAAGAGAGAAAGTAATAAATAATTCATTCAACTCCCAAAATTAGTGCCACATACTCCCCTCAATCCCTTGAATATGAAGCCATCTCCCACACCTTGTAATTCCTCTTCATTATCCATGAATTAAAAGAAGACAAATTAAGCACCTTAATCAATGTAATAATAACATCCAAAATTGAGTGGATATTACTTTTTCTTTAATTAATGTGAGTGGGCTCTCCACTCACTTTGATATTTAGTTTCATTTGCAAGGCACAAGAAAGTATATGCTTATACAAATTCAACCATCTCATTTTTGGTTGAAGGACACTTCCATTAATATATTTATTTTTGCATTAAATTGAATTAGGGTTTCAATTATGCTTAAATCTTGATTATTTTAATATCAAGATTCTCTCTCCTCCAAAGAGATTCAAATGAGACGCCCCTATGATTTTCTTGTATCTAATTGATACCAAGAAACAATAGGGACTCTCTAAAAGTGGTATTTTGCATATTGAACCCTAGGTTTTGGGTAAATTGCACATTACACCAAAACTAGGTTTTAATGCTCAAACATTGCTTAATAAGCTCTTTCTTGGTGCTCAGGCCATCACAAGCCATACCTATGCATCATTCTCATTCTTATTATGCTTCAACACTTGAGGAACATTTTATCATGTAATATTTGCAAGTTAACCCCTCAACTTGGGTAATTTGCACATTAGTCCAAAATAGTCAAAACATTGTTTTCAACATTATTCAAAAAGGACAAAAATTGAAACATAAACTCCTCTTGAGCCTTAATTACTTTTTCAAAATATAAGAGAAAGCATATAATTATCTTTGTTAAACAAAACACCTAGGGTTAGAGCATAACCCAGGTCAGGGATGTTACAAATTATCCACCCCTAATAGGGATTTCGTCCTCGAAATCATCAAGAGAAAAGAGAAGGGTACTTCCTCCTCATCTCTTCCTCTAGCTCCCATGTAGATTCTTCAATGCCATGGTGATGCCAAAGAACTTTCACAAGACATATGTCTTTCTTTTTCATCTTTTTAATTCTTTTATCAAGGATCATCACAGGTCCTTCAACATATGATATATCATCATTGAATTCTACCTCCACAGGTTGCAAAACCAACTCTGTATCAGGGTGACACTTTCTCAGCATGGAGATGTGAAACACTGGATGCAACTTATGCAGCTCAGGTGGCAACTCCAGCTTATAGGCTACCTTTCCAATCCGTTCAATGATTGGATAAGGCCCCATAAATCTAGGAGCTAACTTTCCCTTCTTTCCAAATCTAAGGACACCTTTCCAAGGTGAGACCTTGAGATATACTCTGTCTCTAGCTTGGAATTCTAATGGTCTCCGCCGTTTGTCGGCGTACGACTTCTGTCTATCCTGTGCAGTCTTTAATTGTTCTTGTATTACTTTAATCTTCTCAGTTGTCTCCTACACAATCTCAGATTGTCCATCTGTCTGTGGGTGAAAGGCAGTACTAAACCTTAACTGTATACCCAAAGATTTATGTAGTCGTTCCCAAAAATGACTCGTGAACTGGGGACCTCTATCAGAAACTATAGTAGCTGGAACTCCGTGCAACCACACTATCTCATCTATATATATCTTTGCAAGCTTCTCAACAGTGTAGGTTGTTTTGACAGGAAGGAAATGTGCTGTCTTAGTCAACCTATCAACTATCACCCATATGGAATCATGACCTTTGGTTGTTCTAGGCAAACCAACTACAAAGTCCATGGTCACATGATCCCATTTCCACTGCGGTATAGGCAAAGGTTGCATTGATTCTGCGGGCTTTTGATGTTCATCTTTAACCTGCTGACACACCAGACACTGCATAACAAACTCAGCAACATGTTTCTTCAAACCAGGCCACCAATACATATCCTTCAAATTATGATACATTTTGGTGCTCCCTGGGTGCATTGCATACATCGAAGAATGAGCTTCCTCCAAAACTAACTTCCTTAAGTCATTGGCATCAGGTACTACCATCCTACCATGGTAACAGACTACCTGCTCTTTTGAATCATGAAATCCATCCCGTTTCTCACTACCATACTCTAACCTAATCTGCTGAACCACAACATCAACTTGTTGTGCTTCTTTAATCTGTTGTTTCAGAGTAGGTTTCAGTTGCATCTCAGCTAACAACCCGTCTAACAATGATACCTTAAGCTGTATATTGTTTTGCCTCAAGGAGATAAGCATATCTCTTTTAAAGCACACTAAGGAGTTCAACTGTGCTTTATCTAAGGTTGGTGATGATGATTTCCTACTTAGTGCATCAGCCACTACATTAGCCTTCCCTGGATGATAATCAATTGTATAATCATAGTCCTTGATCAACTCCATCCAGCGGCGTTGTCTCATGTTCAACTAATGTTGTGAGAAGATATATTTTAGATTCTTATGATCTGTGAAAATCTTGAATGTTTCTCCATAGAGATAATGTCTCCAGATCTTCAAAGCATGGACCACAGCTACTAGCTCTAGATCATGTGTCGGATAATTCTCCTCATGCTTCTTAAGCTGTCGAGAGGCAAAATAAATCACTTGATTATCCTGCATCAACACACATCCTAGACCATTCTTAGATGCACCACAGAAAACTATGTACCCCTTCCCTTGCTCATGTAACACCAGCACATGTGCACTTGTCAACCTTTATTTCAACAACAGGAAAGAATGTTGACACTTGTCATTCAGACAAAAGGAACCTCCTTCCTGGTCAACTTGGTTAGGGGTAATGCTATAGAATTGAAGTTCTTAATGAACCTCCTGTAATAGCCTGCCAGTCCTAGGAAACTGCATATCTTCGTCGGTGTCTTTGGTTGTTCCCATTGCAAGATAGATTCTACCTTCTTAGGATCAACACGGATACCTGAGGCAGATATTACGTGTCCTAGAAAAGAAACTTCTGGTAACCAGAACTCACATTTGCTAAACTTAGCATACATCTTATGCTCCCTTAGTAAAGTTAAAGCCTGACGGAGGTGTTGCACATGCTGTTGAGCATCTCTACTATATATCAAGATGTCATCTATGAAGACTACTATGGACTAATCAAGAAAAGGTCGAAAGATTCTATTCATGAGTTCCATTAATGCAGTTGGTGCATTAGTTAGTCCAAACGACATAACTATGAACTCATAGTGACCATACCTTGTCCTAAAGGCAGAATTAGGTATGTCACTCTCCTTGATACACAACTAATGATATCCCGACCTTAGATATATCTTAGAGAAGATAGTTGCACCACACAACTGATCAAACATGTCATCAATACTTGGCAGAGGATACTTGTTCTTTATGGTTACTTTATTCAATTGTCTGTAATCAATGCATAGTCGCATCGATCCATCCTTCTTTTTAACAAAGAGAATCGGAGCACCCCATGGTGAAGTACTCAGTCAGAGAAAACCTTTCTCAAGCAACTCCTACAGCTGTTTCTTGAGTTTTGGCATCTCAACACGTGTCATTCTATATGGTGTTTGTGCTATAGGTTGCGTGCCCGAGATTAGATTAATCTCAAAATAAATCTCTCGAGGCAGAGGAACACCTGGAAGTTCCTCAGGGAATACATCTTCAAACTCCCTAACTATCATAACTTCAAAAAGATTATGGCTCTCCATTGTGGTATCTACCACATGTGTCAAGAATGCAAAGCATCCTTGTCTCATCAGCTTCTCAGCTACCATAGCTGACACAAGACAGGTTAGAAGAATCTTTTTATCTCCTTGAAAGATCCATGTGTCACCATCATCTGCAAACACAGCTTGCTTGGAATCACAATCCAAGACAACCTTATACTTTTCTAGGGTGTCCATCCCAAGAATTATATCAAACCCATCCATCTCAAGTGGTATAAGATCCACCTGAATGCAATGTTCAGAAATGGAAAGAATGTAGGGAGAACACACCTCCTGCAGCACTACAGATCCCAACAAAGGGGTTTCTAACAATAGACTATCTGCTCTATGACTAACAGTCATATTGCAGTCATGTATCACTTTTCGAGTGATAAAGGAATGTGTAGCACCCAGATCAATCAAAACAGATATGAAGCAGGATGAAGACATATCAGAATGAAATAGTTCCATCTGACCTATCACAACTCGGGGGTTGACAACTGCTTCGGGTTGATTCATCGCATAGACCCTCGCCGTTTCTTGTTGTTGACCCTGTGCTCGGTTGTTGGGTGCTAATGAACCATCTTGGGATGCTTGTCCACATCCTTTAGCATTACTAAAAAATTGTCGCCTCTGAGAGCTTTGCTGACTCTGCCTCGGAGATTGAGTCACCACTGTGTTTCCAACTGGACAATCCCTCGCTAGACGTCCTACCTGTCTACACTAGTGACATGTTCTATTCTCTTGATATGGTCTAAATGGTCCTATTGCTGATGTTGATGGTGTACTGGGGGCTCTATTTGGAGGAAAACTACGGCCCATACCCCTATTCGACGTCCATTGCATCTGGGTATTGAACCTTGGTGGTGCTGTTGGTGCAGAAAACCTTGGTTTCTTAAAAATCTCAGACCTCTATCCTTGAAACTGAGTATACACCTTCTTACTCTTAGTTTTATGCTTCTCAATCACTGACCTTTCTATCCATCTCACGTACTCCACAAAGGTGGCGAACCTCTCCCTGTTCTCTAAGGCAGACACATGGGTGGTCAATTCAGTGTTCAACCCCTTCTCAAAATGCTGAATCCTTTCCTCATGTGTAGCAGTCATATGCGGACAGAACCGTAGAAGCTCCATAAACTTAGCTTTTTACTCACTAATGTTCAGTGGTCCTTGCCTTATCTGCTCAAACTGAGATTTTTTCTCATCTAGAAACGTCTTAGGAAAGTATCTATTGACGAATTCTCATCGGTATTCCTTCCATCTGATTTCAACACCTGGCCTCTTGCCCTCTTCTATAGTCCACCAATGGCCATCACTCCCCTTCAATAGGTACACCGCATGTCTAACCTTCTCAGCTTCTGGGATGTTAAGGATTCTGAAGGCCTTTTCCAGCTTAGTCAGCCACATATCCACATCTGCTGGGTCAGCTGTTCCAGCATAATCAGTGGCTCCAACCCGGAGAAGTCATTCAAAAGTCTTACCGGCTCCCTGTCCTTCATGGTGAGCTGGTGCCCTAGGTGCAGGTGGTGGCATCCTATCTGCCATATGCGTCATGGTCGCCATTAACTGCCCAAACAGATCATGGAAAGCTAGGTTTTCCAATGTAGCTTGATTAAGCTGGGGATGTTCAGGTTCTAGTTCTTCCCTATTGTGGTCCCTTGCACCTCTTCCTGGTGCAGCAATGCTGCTCTCAGCAGCATGTTGTTCGTGTGATCCAGACATATTTAAGTTCTTTTCTTCTATATGACCAGAAGACACTATCAGATAAACTAGAAGACACTAGAACAAACTCAACAACCTTAATCCTATGTCTCTGTAGACTCAACGAACCTAGAGCTTTGATACCACTAGTTGTGGGATCACTGTCCGAACAAAACATAATTAACTAAGCGGAAGCAATCATTAACAATGGATTACTGAAAATTGCTAAAAATTAAAACCATTTGCAAAGAGAACCAAACACAAGAAAACTCTTTTATGAAGAACCAATGTATTTCATTTACATCCTGGTTCATAAGTACATATCCTGTACTGTCTCTTCTCGAGGATTACAAGCATCATCTGCTCTGTTAAAACTGTATATAGGCAGCATAAGAACCTCGAGACATCAAGCCAAAATCTCATATCGATACATTAAAAGTACTAACTACTAACTCGTAGGACCTGAGAGTACAGAGATGACTCGTAGGACTCATATCTACACACGACAGTCAATATCTCCACCTGAGATGTTACTACTATCCCTGTTGCTGCTGTCCTTCCCCCGTTGTAGGGTTTCTACCTCCTCGTCCTCATCCACCTAAAAAGGTTGAATCCCACGGGGGTGAGACAATTGAAAATTGTCCCAATGAGAGATATAACTCTCCGCTAGAAACATTATTATTTCAAATGAATAGTAATAAAATGAACAGAGGAATCTTCATTAAACATCAGGATTTAAACATTATTAAGTAGAATAGAGCAATGTCACCTCTTATAGTATGACAGCTATAAAGTGATAAGCAGAAGATCATCTATTCTTTTAATAAGGAATACGAAGAACATGTATAATATTTATACACTTTAGGACACAATAAGCAATGTAACATCAACCAATGATTTCCGTATTTCATCCTTGAGCAAATACGCTACACGACTGTTTACATTTTACAATCATACTTATGCCCTGAGGAGATGAGGTATACCGCTCATGCTCCAACCGACCACGATTAAGTAAAGCATAGGTACCATACATAGGTCAATGGAAGAGCCGGACTCCATTACCTCATCTATCTCAGTCAGTACGAGATCATATGTAGGACATCTTGTGTCTCTTCTAAATAGCTTTCCAGGGTATACTGACATCTTCTCTATAGAGTTATAGCCCGTAGCATATACTCTTTTCAGGATATGGCCCGTAGCCAATGCCTTATATTGTGGAGTTATGACCCATAGCCATACTCTTATTGGGATATGGTCCATAACCATTCCTATGCATATGATATGGCCCACAGTCATTCCTATGAGGCGGAAGGATATATTCGCCTATTACCCCCACATATTAAAAAATATGCATTCCAGGAGTTCTCATAGGAAAACCTGTTTCACCATCACTAATTACTGACGATGATGGATCTATGGTCAGGGCTCTACATGATAAGATTTCACTTGATTAATTAAGTGCATTACCATATTTTCTTAGCATCAGTCAGGTTTTCAAACATAAATTATTATAATAAATTCTATAAAGAATGTGTAATACTTCTATCAAATACTTCTCGAAACTTTATAAAACATTGGGATCTCAATCCCTTGTCACATCATGGGCATTCTCATCCCTTAACATATCATTATCATGATTATGGTATATGGGTATTCAAACCCTCAGTTCATCAAAGAACACTTGTTACCACTTATTAGGTAACTAATACCTTCAGGTCATCTGACCAAGGTAAGCATGATACTTGCAATACAGACATATCACATGGCTCTTAAAGCCCATTAATCTCTTGTCACCTATCACTAGGCAACACAACATATTATGGCTCACAAGGCCCATAAAACAATTTCAATAATAAAACATCATAGCTCATACCTGGCTATGTCCAACATCTCATGATACCCACATGATTAGTATACATGATAACAACTATATCAATTACATATTAGCACTATGCAATGTAAATGTAGCATCACTATTCACTCATTAGGATTAAGGTTTCCCAAATTCATTTTAATTAGGGATACTCATCCCATTACCCAAAGTTAGGGTTATGGTTTATCATCATATTACCCAAGATTAGGGTTTCACATGTCATCATTACATTAGGGTTTCACATGACATCACCCTTGATTAGGATTTCACATCACATCACCCTAGATTAGGGTTTCAAATCACATTATCTTGAATTAAGGTTCATTATAACTTTTCCCCAAATTAGGGTGTCATGTAACTTTACCCAAAATTAGGGTTTCAAGAAGCATTCTCTTAAATTAGGGTTTTTCATTATGTTTCCCTGAATTGGAATTTCTCATATCATCACCCTAGATTAGGGTTACATTATCACCCTAGATTATGGTTACAACTAGCATTGCCCTAAATTAGGGTTAGGGCTCACCAATCTTCTCAATTAGGGTTTCATGATCTCATTATCAAGGATCATACCATAATTACATGTTGTATTCATGTTGAAAGTGTTGAGGCTTATCCACTACATGATTATTATACATGTATGAATTCCTCTCTCTCTCATCATCTCAAAGATGTTGACTACTACAAACTTGATTAGATTAGGTCAACCTTTCATTCAAGTTCATACATTTAGGGTTAGCATAGTGTATTGAGATATTGCTTCCATAAGCATCAATGGTTAACCCCTCAAAGGGTACTAATCACCCTAGTACCTTAAAGGTACAACCATTATAATTATCTTTGATAAACATCATTAATAATCATAAGGTTAATTGATATTTCATAGCTTTGAGATTATTAGATCTCCAAACTGTTTTGATACTTTTGAACCTTCAAACAGTTTTGACCTCCTTACACTTCAAACGGTTTTGAGACTGCTTGCCCTCCAAACGGTCTGAAGACCATTTGGTCCAAACCACCTTGAAACTGAATGGATCAATTAGGGATTTCTTCAACCAATCAATTTAGGGTTTGCACCCATGAGACCATCCAACATTGAGACCATTGAAAGTGGATCAAAAGTAACCCTTAGATCTCCATCCATCCATGACTCTACTTGACCTCAAACGGTCTTGAGGTACTTGACCTCCAAACGATCTTGAGGTACTCAACCTCTAAACGATCTTGATCTCAATTATCCAAACGATCTTGCCCTAATTCCTTCAACCAGTTTTGAAACCGTTTGAATTAAATAATATTAAACCTTAAACGGTTTGAGACCGTTTGAATTAAATATTATTAACCCCAAACGGTTTGAAACTGTTTAGACCTCCAAACGGTCAACTCCTTCAAACAATCAAAGTACCCAAATGGTTTTGAAGTTCAATTTACCCATTCGATCTTGAGATCCATTACCCATTCAGTTTTGAACTCAATTACCCATTCAATCTTGTATTCAATTACTCATTCAGTCTTTAAGTCAATTACCCATTCAGTTTTGAGGTAAATTACCCATTCGGTCTTGGGTTCAATTACCCATTCGGTCTTGGGTTCAATTACCCATTCGGTCTTAAAACCGAATGAACTCAATCCGTTTTGAAACCGAATCAACTCAATCCATTTTGAAACCGAATCAACTCAATCGGTTTTGAAAACCGTTTGCCCATTACTTTGTTGAGGTGTGTGCTTAAGATGACATCATCATATTCAAGCTTCAAATCTTTGAAATCAATTGTGATTCTTATGGTGATTTCAACCACTAATCAAAAGGAAATCGAGAAAGAAGAAAGGTTCAACACATGATGAATAAATTGCAAGCAATAATAACATTTAAGGGTTCAAGTTATATAACCCGCCTTCAAAGTTGAATCCAAGCTTCAAGCGTCACGTACTAAATGGTGAATGAAGCTTTCTCAACTGTCCAAGGTCTGTTCTCAAGTCTTTGAGTGCAAGGAATGATCAAGGTTTAAGATTGAATGGAGAAAAGAAGAAAATAAGCATTGAATTTCGATTTCCACCATGAATTCAAGGTTGAAGATGACTATGGATCTTACCTACAGGTTGGGGTATGTTCTCTTGTTTCTCCTAAGCTCCCTTGTGTTCAACCAAAGCAAGGAAAGAAAATGGGATCGAAAAAGCCTTTCATGTGGGTTGAAAATGGGATGTATATAAGGGAATTTCAATGAGAGAGAAAGTAATAAATAATTCCTTCAACTCCCAAAATTGGTGCCACATACTTCCCTCAATCCCTTGCATACGAAGACATATCCACCACCTTGTAATTCCTCTTCATTATCCATGAATTAAAAGAATACAAATTAAGCACCTTAATCAATATAATAATAATATCCAAAATTGAGTGGATATTACTTTTTCTTTAATTAATGTGAGTGGGCTCTCCACTCACTTTAGATATTTTGTTGCATTTTCAAGGAACAAGAAAGTCCATACTTATACAAGTTCAACCATCTCATTTTTGGTTGAAGGGCACTTCCATTAATATATTTATTTTTGCATTAAATTGAATTAGGGTTTCAATTATGCTTAAATCTTGATTATTTTAATATCAAGATTCTCTCTCCTCCAAAGAGATTCAAATGAGATGCCCCTCTGATTTTCTTGTATCTAATTGATACCAAGAAACATTAGTGACTCTCTAAAAGTGGTATTTTGCATATTGAACCCTAGGTTTTGGGTAAATTGCACATTACACCAAAACTAGGTTTTAATGCTCAAACATTGCTTAATAAGCTCTTTCTTGGTGCTCAGGATATCACAAGCCATACCTCTACATCATTCTCATTCTTATGATGCTTCAAAACTTGAGGAACATTTTATCATGTAATATTTGCAAGTTAACCCCTCAACTTGGGTAATTTGCACATTAGTCCAAAATAGGCAAAACATTGTTTTCAACATTATTCAAAAAGGACTAAAATTGAAACATAAACTCCTCTTGGGCCTTAATTACTTTTTCAAAAGATAAGAGCAAGCATATAATTATCTTTCTTAAATAAAACATCTAGGGTTAGAGCATAACCCAGGTCAGGGATGTTACACTTCCGCCTTCTTCCAAGGACTTACCTACTCTTGCACAAGTCTTCAGCCTTGCAGGAATTACCCACTCTTCTTGGATCTTCTGCCTTTGACTTCACCTTCACTCGGAGAAGCTTCCACCAAGGACTTACCCACTTGATCAAGGAGTCTTCTGCCTTCACCAAGGGCTTACCCACTCTTGCTCCAAGTATTCAACCTTGATCTTCACCAAGGGACTCCTTCCCTTGTTCTTCTTCACCTCTCTTATTTAAGAGAGAGAACCTTCATCTTCATGGTTGAAATGAGAGAAAGGGAGGTGGTGGAAGTGAGAGCCTCACAAGATATACATGTAGGACTAGATCTCTTACAAATCTCCTACTCACTCTAATGGATGTAGCAAGTGATTAAGCTTAGAGAGAGAGAGGAGGCTATAGGAAGCACTCAACTATAGAATAGTAACCTCACATAGAGTTTTCATTGAATGCTCAACCTTGGAATGAAGCCCAAGGGGTCCTATTTATATATGGGGATGCCTCTTAGCCTTTGGGAATACTTGAGAATGAAAACTAGCCATTTTGTGGCTTGCAACAGATATATTTTCACTTATTGCAACTGCACAATGGCTTGAAGCACTTTTATGTACAGTGCAATTGGTCGAGTTTCTATAAGGGTAACTCGACCGATAGAGTAAAAGGCAAAGTCGATATTCAGACCATCGGTCGAATTTGTCCTGGGGAAACTTGACCGACCAATGAAAATCAAATTGGTCTGGTACTCCATCGGTCGAGTTCTGTGTAGTGTAAACTCGACCGATCAAAAGTCATTTTCAAGATCCAATCAGGATCGGTCGAGTTTGCAACTCACAAAACTCGACCGATGAACAACCTGATGTGAATTTTGGAAAATGGCTTTTGAGTGCTTAAACATTCGATCTAAGTGCTCTTGATTTTTTCTAAGCTTAATTACAAGTCATACAATCATTACAAGTGATTTACAACATGATTCTAATGGATTTACATCATATTACAAAAACGTGCACTTATATTGATTTTGACTTGTCTTTTATCCAATTTGAGATGCACAAGTTTGGGCATTTGGAGTGTGTCTATACCTAATCTGAAATCACTCAAGTAGAGACATTAGACACCAATATGTGGAATGGTTAGTCATCATCAAAACATAGGTTTAGTCAATTTAGATGTGAGTCAACATTGACCTAATTGACCTTGAGTCAACAATACCTGATGGAGTTTATTTTTGTGCAACACCACTAAAAATCCTAGAGATGATGAGTCTCTAAGTTTAGCCTTGCTAGTACTATGGTAAGAACTCCACCCACATGTGCTAAGACATGTGGAAGTCTTATCGTAGTATAGTTAAGGGTCGAATCCTCGGGACAACGGTCTTGACGAAGTCAAGATGGAAAACGTTTAGCTTTTACTTAACAACTTAAAGATTGATATTTAGATCGAAAGTTTGATTTGGTTGTTTTAAACTAAGTACAAAGAAAGTAAGGCAAGAAAGTAAATAAAGCAAGTAAATCTTAAGAGTTAACAAATGGTGATGAATCACTGGGGTTAAGCAGGTATTTACCACCGCTACACATGCATTGTATATGTACTAAGCAAGACTTATAAGCTAGATGCATGGATGTTTCCACAAGACCGATGCCTTATAAGACAAGAGCGATGTGTTGCATCCAAGGGTGTTCCACAAGACCGATGCCCACATAAGACAAGAGCGATGCATTGCACCCTTCGATGTTCCACAAGACCAATGCCCATATAAGAAAAGGGCAATGCATCTCATCCTTCAAGGGTTAAGTAACTCTAATACGGTACATCCTACGCGTCACTGAAGGATGTAGTCTCCGAAAAGAGAATCTTACTCAACCTCATGAAACGTGCATCTAAAACTAACAAGCGAGCGATAATTATCAAATCGAATGGCGTCTTTGTAGACCTAGTTTCCGGTGAGGGATAACCTAGCTACGAGAAGTGCGGGAATGATGCAACGCCAGCCATCCCCGAACGAATGGTCACATGCTTTACATCATTCCCCTCGCAAAGTGTGTTCCTCGACTCACCAAAGGTCTCTTCCATACAGATGGGAGTGTGCCAGATGGTAGTGAGTTTACTCCACTCTTTGAGATACACTCCTAGACACCGAAACGGATGCGTGGTGGATACACACACCAGAAACCAACACTAAATCGGTATTCAAGCCTCGATAGCGGTCGTAGACAAACCACAACGAAAGACAATAAATGCATACAAGAACGTGGCCACCATTCAAGCATGTGTGAAACGATTTAGTATTAAAACGAAATGATAACATCTTTTTTTACAGTACAAAATACAAAACATGGGCAGCGGGGCTAGTCCCCGCGCCCCAGTGGATGGAACTACTCGCTCCTCATAGAGGGTGCAACAAAGAAGGAGGCAAGAAGAGATAGAAAGAACATCATCTCCACTGAGGAGAGAAGGTTGAACCCTTGGTGGAGAGAGCAACGATCTTCACCCTTCGTAGCTTTCTTGATGACGGATCTTCTCCTCTCACCTTCTTTGTTGATGAGGGAGAAAGTAGCTTGCAATGGACGTGAGTCTCAGACCGGCAGCCTCGAGTGATGGATGGAGTTGTTCTGGTGGTGGAGAGACAGCCTCTGGACGTCTGGACTCTCTTTTTCATGAACGGCCCTGAGGTCTTATTTATAGGCTTTGAGTGAGATCCAAACGGTTTGGAGACCGTTTGGGCTCAAACGGTCTTGGGACCGTTTGGCGTCAAACGGTCTTGGGACCGTTTGGCGTCGAACGGTCTTGAGATCGTTTGGCGTCAAACGGTCTTGGGACCGTTTGGCGTCAAACGGTCTTGAGACCGTTTGAGCTCCATGCGGTCTTGGGACCGTTTGGCTTCATGCGGTCTCGGGACCGTTTGAACTCCATGCGGTCTTGGGACCGTTTGGCTTCATGCGGTCTCGGGACCGTTTGAACTCCATGCGGTCCTGGGACCGTTTGGCTTCATGCGGTCTCGGGACCGTTTGAACTCCATGCGGTCTTGGGACCGTTTGGCTTCATGCGGTCTCGGGACCGTTTGAACTCCATGCGGTCTTGGGACCGTTTGGCTTCATGCGGTCTCGGGACCGTTTGAACTCCATGCGGTCTTGGGACCGTTTGGCTTCATGCGGTCTCGGGACCGTTTGAACTCCATGCGGTCTTGGGACCGTTTGGCTTCATGCGGTCTCGGGACCGTTTGAACTCCATGCGGTCTTGGGACCGTTTGGCTTCATGCGGTCTCGGGACCGTTTGAACTCCATGCGGTCTTGGGACCGTTTGGCTTCATGCGGTCTCGGGACCGTTTGAACTCCATGCGGTCTTGGGACCGTTTGGATCCACTCGACCCTTGGGCTGGTTTATTCTTTTGTTATTTTTTTGTGCTTAGTCTGCAATTATAAAAGGAAAAGTTAGTTTGATGATGTATTTACAAAAAAAGGGTAAAATTAGGTTTAAGTACAATATAAATGTAGAAAGAGTATGGAAAACCAAAGAAAAAGACTAAGATAAACTACTAAAATAGGAGGTTATCACCCCCCCTAACTTAGAGTCTAGCTTGTCCTCAAGTTAGATAGAGCTGAGACATGAAATGGCGCGGCGATCTTAATTAAAATTTCCATACTCTTGCTTCAATTCTTGACCTGAGTTCCCCAGGGGTCGTATCGAGGCTTATTGCATGCCTTGATCCTTTTGGATTTCGAGAGTTGCTTGGATTTCAGGTTTTTCCCTATCTCAAAGTTCGCCTTGGGACCACATTTATTTTGTGCATGCTGTTGACTCTAATCAACTTTATACCTCTCTGGAAACCTATTGGAAGCTAGAGAGGGTATGAGGGTTGGCTAAAGGCTTTGAAGTGTAACTCCCCTTCGAGTGGGGGAAGGGCTGTCTATGCTTTTTAGGATCTCACTACCGGACACGACACATCTGCCTTTATGAGGGCAGCTGAATGTACCGGCCGGGTAAGTCCTTTATTAGCCTTTTCATATACTTGGAACTTTTAGGGTTTCACTACCGGACGCGACGCATCTGCCTTTGTGAGGGCAGCGGAATGTGCCGGCCGGGTGAGCCCTTTATCAGTTCTTTATATAGGTCCTTATTCGTGGCACAACTCTCATGATTTTATTCGTCTCTCTGGCTTTTATTCAAAAACTCACAGGCTTGGGTTTTGGGATGAGGATTTATTTTGGGCGGCCAAGCCTCTTTTATTTTGAAGAGAGGAAAGTTGTTCTTAAAGTTTTTCAGCATGCACTTATTTGGTTTGTGGTCCACTTGCAGATCTTTTTGACTTGGAATTTGCCTGATTTCCCTCTCATCCTTGAGATCTCGGCTTATTTCTGCCCTGATTTTGACCTATGGAGAGTCAGATAAAGAATTGGAGCACAAATATAGGATCCATAGTGGATGGGGGTTGATAAATCGCCATTTGATGTCTAAATGCTAAATACTTGTAGAGACTAACATGATTCTAGAGTTAGTTGAGGTGATTAAAAAGAATTTGTAAAAAGAATCTTGAAAGAATAAAAAGAATTTGTAAAACAAAAGAAATGTATGGAAAGTGTTTAGAGAAAAAGAAGGGAGTATAGAAGTTGATACCTAGCCCTTGTCTAATGTATCCCCCCCTAACTTATCACACACTCTGTCCCCAGAGTGGCAAAGTGATAGGTTGAGAAAACATTAGAACAAGGGCTGCAGGTTAAGGTAGATTGTCGGTTTCTCCTGGAGAATGCAGAAGTGTAGATGCGAACTGCCCACGTAAGGCGTGGTAATCCACGTCCGTCATTTCCTCCACTGGTCTTTGGAGAACGATTATAGTGTACATCCAGTAGAGGATGTGGAAGCCGCAGTCGTTGGATTGTCGTATTTGCTGGGGGCATTTATGGCAGAAGGCGGGGCGGCTGAAGTGCTCAGTGCTGTATGCCCTAGTGTGCTGACTCAGAAGTTCGATTAATTTCATAGCACACTCCTTTACCATTTCTTCTGTCGGCGTCTTGGGCGTTATGACGTATTGTCGTTGACGGGCATTGAACTGGCTGTCGGAGCTGTTGTATATTGTAGTTGTTCCGGTGTGGAGGTTGGTTGCCAGAAGAAGCCAGTGCCCTTGATGTAGGATCGGTAGCATGATGAACTTCGGCGTTGTATGTTGAAGATATGCAATCAATGCTTCTATTGTGCCGAAGTTTTTCAGTTTGAGCAGATCATCTTTCATGTACGGGGACGCCATATATGTGTCGGGATTGTGTTGTCCAATCTGAGATTGGTAAGCGGCCATGAGGCTGCAAGAAAGTTGCCCCTTATCTTGTAGAGTTTCTCGCAAAGAATCGGCCATTACGATAATGTCTTGAGACATGAAGACGATGCCGTCTTTTTCTGCGGAGAGTTTTGCCATGATTATGCGTATTTCAAGGTCGTTTAGACCCTTGCAGGAATCGCGATCGAAATCAGGAAAAGTTGGTGTAATTGTGTACGCGGGGTCTTTCTTGCTGGTGTCTTCTGTGGGCAACTTGTTTTGTTCTGACTCTTCCAGAACTTGGCGGAAAGGTCGCCGCTGTCGACGTTGCACAACTGAGTAAAGATACCGTGGAACATCATCTGGTGACATAGTCGGATCGTTGAAAAATCTTCTGTCACAGATGAGTTCCATGGCATAGCGTCCTCTTAGCGAATGGAAGTCTTCAGCTGCCAAGTCTGTGAATGGGATTTCCTGGTTAAGCGCTTGAATATATCTGATGGTGTAGAAGGCGCTGTCCCCGGATCCCGTGGTGGCTTGAACTGGAGGGTTAATGATTCTAAACCATGGTTGGCTCCAGTCTTGGCGAAGAGAAGGGCGTACAGCCCAAATTACTTTAAGCAGGCGGAAGGGTATACACCGAGCTTCACCTGCTGCGTCTCCGATAAAGTTGATTATGCCGGATGGTAGCTCGGCGGTATTGAAGTTGTAGACTTTGGCGTCCCTTGCCGCGGTGTCCAATATCATAAAGAGCCAGTGTCCCGAGACTTGGAAAGGCAGCGTGATATAGCGTGCCCGACGTGCTAAACCGACGCGCAACCGCTCAATCGACCTCGCCTGCAGGCTCTTGTGTAAAAGGCCGAGAGACAGTGCAGGTGAGGCGTTGAAGGCTGGTTGTATCCGTTTTTTACTTTTATATATTTCTATACAGTTGGCGAGGAGGACACGAAAAATTGACAGCGGCATCGTAGACCGGGGTCGGAGGATGCAACGAAAATCTTCACGTGTCAACGTACGCCTGGTTTTTGTATTAATGTAAATTGTATCGTCCCCCGCTTTTGCATCGTCTACTATAGTGTTCAGGATGAAAATGTCCTGAGCATCTAAAGTAGAGATGGCTGTCCTGTCAAGATCATGCATTTTTTGTGGAAGAGGGGGGGGGGCGGGGGGAGGTTTTGTGGTGGAGGGGAGGCGGGTTGTGCGAAGGCTTCTTCATGGCCTGTGATATTGTCATCCTGGTCGGAGGCGGAGTGAAGATCTTCGTCTGTATCTAGACTCACTCGGTCCGCATCGTCCAGGTGAGGGGGAGAAGGTGTTGAGTAGGGAAGGGGAGTTTTCGGCGAGGTAGCGCTGGCTCCTTGTATGCACTGTTGGAGCTCAGCGAATGCTGCATCTTTGGCGGCTTCTCCCATTGACCCCATAGCGGAGTAATCAAAGAATTGGTCCCCATAAGAAATGTTGACGTTATCGTGCTGTGGGGACTTGGGGTGATAGTCACTTTCCTGGTGACCTTTATCGGACCCTTTATGGGAGGGTTCTGCAGCATTCCCTGGATCTTCGCCATCATCGTGCTTGTCTCCTGGAGGTGTGTCTTTATTGGAGTCAGCAGATGAATCGGAGTCTTCTTCTTCTTCATCATCATTGTCATTGTCAGTCGCAGCTTCGTCTGTTTTCTTCTTATTGGACGGCTTTTTACACCGCCGGTGAGTGGCATGTAGCTCATCGAAAGCCACTTGCAGATGCTCGTGTTTTTCGAGCAATGCGTCGTGGCCTTCTTTGAGATCTGTATATCTGTCCTCGGCGGAGAGGAGGCGTGCAGTCAGATCTGTGACTTGGGCGCGTAGTTGTTGTATTTCATTAATGGTAGCCTCCTCTTGATGATGGTGGAGCTGCGTAATTGTTTCTTCGATGGTAGTCAGGCGCGAGCTTAGCTTGTCTTGGTTTTGCGCAAGCGTGCGGAGATTCTCTTGCAGAGGGTGAGTCTGGGTCGAGATCTCGTCGACTTTTCTCGTCGTAGCTTCTTGCTGACGCGTTGCCCCAAGGATCAGGTCCGGCAGGTTGTTGGTGTGGCTGTTGATATGTTCAACTTGCCTAGCCACTTCATCCTGTCGTTGCTGAATACCTTGTAGGACGACAGGAAGAGCTTGATGTTGATTGTCGATCCTGGTTACCTGTTTAGTTAAATCCTGTACACAAGAAAAAATGGAATGTAATAAGTTAGAAGGATCGGTGAGGAGGTGTCGGACAGCGTCAAATTGACGGCCGAATTCCTCACCGATGTTAGTAAAGGGGGCCCCAGAGGCGGAAGGGTGATGTGGCTGGGGCCTATGTGGGATGGTGGTAGTGTCTTGCGGAAAAGACACTGATGAAGGCCCGAACTGCGTAGTGACTGTTGATGAGGTCACCAGCGGTGTCGGGGTGGTGGCGGATGTGAAGAGTGGTGGAGTTGATGATGAAGGGGTGGGGATTGTGGATGGTAATGGAGAGATGGTGAAGTCGGGCGTGGAGGTGAAGAAAGGTAAGCCCGATGTTGGGGTGGGTGAAAAAGTGGATGTGAATGCTGATGTGGAAGCGGAGGCGAAGGTGGTGAAATCAGGCATGGAGGTGGGGAAAGGGAAGCCTGATGTTAGGGAGGGTGGAAAGGTGGATGTGAATGCTGGCGTGGAGGTGGAGGTGGAGGGGAAGGCGGTGGTAGGAGCAGTGGAGAGCTGCTCATGTAGACTCTGGATGAAAGAGTCAAGGGAGGATGTTGTGATAATTTCATCGTTGAGATGCTCATCCTCCGGGTTGGGGTGGGATGTTGGCGTCTCCGACAGCTGCTTGGCCTGTAATGACCTTCTAGAGAGCCGTTTGACAGGGATCTTTGTAAGTCGTGCTGTCGGGGCTGTAATACTCATCTCGGTTGGGCCCGCAGTTTGTTCTTTCTCGGCGGGTTTGACCGAAGCCAACAATTTAGTAAGCTCGTCGTCAGAAAACAAGAGCTGTGTCATGTCATAGTGTGCTAGCTCTGGGAGCGGAAGGAGGGTTCTTGAAGATTTAACCATCGGGCAAAATATGTAGTGTATTTTCCCGTCCTTTTCTTTGATTATGAACGAGTTTTTCAGAGATTGCTCATTCGTAAGGATGTCGCCCTTGATTAGCGTGCATTTGGGTAGTAGCCTGTCCATCTTAAGGAATTTTATAATGGAAGTGACATGGCCCCCCAAGCAGATCTCTTTCCCTATTAGGGCAGCAGAAAATTTCTGGACCATCAATCGTCCAATGTTTATTGGCCTGTCGTTGAGGATAGACCAGAGGACAAAGAGGTCAGATATTGTGACGTTTCCTCCTTCCGATCTTGGAAAAAGCGCGCCAGATAGGATTTTGTGCAAAGTGCGCACAAATCCGGAATGTATGTTGGACGCTTTACAGGTTTTTGCGTCGTAGATGGGAAGTCCGGTTAAGCTTTTCCAGAATGTATGGCGGTCGAATTCTGGGTGATCGGTTCCCACTAGCTTGGCCTTTTGTAGCTGCTCCGTGTTGTCGATGAACATAGAATTCAGCATATTTTCTGTCAAGACGACATTGCTACCAAAGATCTGGGTGACAATTCTTCTGTCACCCCCATCCCGTGACCTATCAGTGATGTCAACGGGCTCCTTTCTTAGAAAGGAGAAGAATTCCGCCGTAGGTTCAAAGTATGATACTTCAGGTAATGAGAATAACCTGGCGAGGCTGGCTTTCTTTAGTACGCTGAAGATGCGGTCTTGAATTCCCATTTTGACTAGTATGCTGGAGCAAACATACTTAGTCGGTTTGAGGGTTTTGTCGATGGAGATGGAAGATTGGATGAATAGGTTTTGTGGAGGTGGAATTGGAGCAGTAATGGGAATGAAAGTGGTAGGGATGGTAGCTGCAGGGGTGATGATGGTAGCAGCGTATGTGGATGGTTTAGCGAAGGGTTGGTCCATGGCGGATGAAGGGTGGACCTGTTTTCTTGCTCTTTTTGGAGGCTGCCCAGATGCAGCCTTTGCAGCCTTGCGTTTCCCCTCTGTCTCTTGGGCAGAGGAGTCTTCATCGGGGTTCGGTATGTAATCCGAACCTTCATCGTCGTCCGAAGAGGTATGCTCAATCTCTTCTTCAGAAGCCTCACCCAGGCATTTGGTAAGGCGGGTTATTTCGCATAGGACTTCGATGATCTTGATTTTTGGAGGGACAACTCCAGTGGTGTTGTAGGTGTCCCTGATTTGCACGAGCTTTTCTCGCTCCTTCATCATCTGCTCCCTTGTCAGAGCAGGGGAAGATCCGGAAGTCTTGTTTGATGCCATTTCTGAAAAGAATACAAGTTTCTTAGTTAGAACAGAAGATTGAAACAATTTAGATTTTATTATTGTTATTTATACATATATTTTTGTATATTTTTGTGAAAACGGAAAGAAACGAAGACCAAACGGTTTCAGGACCATTTGATCCCAAACGGTTTCAGGACCGTTTGACTCCAAACGGTTTGAGGACCGTTTGACTCCAAACGGTTTGAGGACCGTTTGGTCTCAAACGGTTTCAAGACCGTTTGGTCCCAAACGGTTTCAAGACCGTTTGGAAAACCGTTTGGAAAACGAAGAGTCGCAGGTTGCCGGCGCAGGGGAAGGCGAAACGGCGTGAAGGCGGGTGAGCGCGCCAGCACCTTCGACGATGACGAAGACGATAGGAAAAACAGCGACGGCGATGAAAGCGGTGGAAGAAGCGGAGTTTCTTTCGACAGCGACGGTGCTAGCGGAGAAAGAGATGTTGCGCGATGATCAAGAAGACGGCGACTGGTTCAGTGGTGGTGGCGACACAATGGCGTGGTGACGAAGGCGACAGAGGAGTCGGAGAACTTCGTTCGATGATGGCTGCGATGGCGGTGTAGGAAACGTCGGCGAGAGCGGCGTGTGGAGTCGCCGGACTACCTTGCGGAAGAAGGTCGATCGAACGGGTGAGCGGCTAGGGTGAATGCAACAGTAGCAGGAAGAAGACTCTTCGCACGAACACTCTGGAGAATTCGAAGATTCGAAGAGAGAAATATGAAGAAGAAGGGCTGGTATATATAGTGATTGGTTGGTGGCCTTTCGTATTCCAAACGGTTTTAAGACCGTTTGGTCTCAAGCGGTCTCAAGATCGTTTGGTCCCAAACGGTTTCGAGACCGTTTGGTCCCAAACGGTTTTAAGACCGTTTGGTCCCAAACGGTTTCAAGACCGTTTGGTCTCAAACGGTTTCGAGACCGTTTGGTCCCAAACGGTTTGGGGACCGTTTGGTCTCAAACGGTTTCAAGACCGTTTGGTCTCAAACGGTTTCAAGACCGTTTGGTCCCAAACGGTTTGAGGACCGTTTGGAGGTAACAAAAGGGAAAATATATTTTTATGTTTTTGAGTATATATATATTTGTATATTTTTTTGTATTTTGGTTTATGAATTTTTATGTTGTTTGTTTTATATTGTTTTTGTAGTTTTTATTATGTAGATTTTTTTGTATTTTTAGATTTAACAAAGAAAGAGCTTAAGGAAAGCAAAACAAAATTAAGAGAGAATAAAACTAGAAAATAGAGAAATTGATATTCAGGTCTTGGGTTGCCTCCCAAGAAGCGCCTTGGTTTTATGTCGCTGGCTCGACGAAGCTAAAACTTGTTATATTGCTGGCATATTCAATTGTTGATCTTTGTTCAGCCCATGTTTCGGATTTAATTCGGGTTGTCCAGCGAAAGTGCCAGCCGAAGGCTTCAATTGTGCAGCAATCTGAGCAAGCTGTGTTTCAACTGCCTTTTGTTGGGCTTGTTGATTGGCCAGCATGGTTTGCTGAGATTGCAGCATCTGTCTTATTGAAGATAGCTCATCTTCTGGCTGCGTGGTAGCATTCTTCTGAGAATTTTGTTGTTGGTATTGTTGAACATGCAATTGTGGGTGAAGCGGGGGGTGAGTGTACTGGTAGTAGGCGGACTGATTTCTAGGGTAGTTAACCCTAGGGAAGTTGTTTCTTGGATTCCCTTGATTGGTTGATAAACCAGGAGGCAACCTGCTGTCAAATCCCCCTTGAGTCTGGTGTTGCGGGTTTGCAGTCCCAGAAGGGTTCCCATACTGGAATCCAGGATGGTTCCTTGGTTGACTGGGATTATAGTAGACTTGCCCGGGAATAGTATGGATAGAGTTGACTTGCTCCGGAGTCTGATCTTCAATCTGATTAGTGATGGCTTCATAGGGTTGCGGTGGTGGATGAAGATCCATCATCACATTATAGAGCATTCCGCAGGATAGGGTCGGATGATCTGATGCATGACAAGCTTCACAGGAACCTGTGACAGCTTTGACTTGATGCAGTTGCGGGGTTTGTTTCTTGTTGAATTCCCCTAGAGATGATTCAAGGGTTTGCTGTTTATGGGCGATTGCTTTCAGAGCCTCTGCTATTGATTTTAATTCCGTGGATTCCTCAGCTTTAAAGACTTTGAGGACGCCTTTTCCGGCTGTTCGCCCCCAGTTGGACTGGTTTTCAGCCCCTAAAGTGACGATCTTCCAGGCGTCTTCATAGTTTTTCCTCGTGAAATTTCCTCCAGATGAGGAATCTAGGAACTATTTAATGTCATCACTTACCCCCCGATAAAAGGTCTCAATCAGTTGATTTTGCGAAATCCCATGATGAGGGCATTTTCGTAGAAGTTCTTTGAATCTTTCCCATGCCTCGGCGAGGGTCTCTCCAGGAAGTTGAGAGAAATGGTTGATCTGCCCTCTGATTTCGTAAGTAAGCGAGGGTGGAAAGAACTTCTCCAGGAATTTCTCCTCTAGAGGGGCCCAGGTGGTAATAATGGGTTCTCTATCCAATGAATTATACCAACTTAAGGCCCTTCCAGATAGAGTGAAATGAAACAGATGGAGCATTATTGCGTCGAAAGCAATGCCAGCTTGTGGGACCAGTCGGCATAATGCCTTAAACCGTTTCAGGTGGTCCATGCAGTCGTCTCCAGAACTTCCAGAGAAAGAAATCCCTTGCATAATCTGAATCCATTGGGTCCGGATCTCGAAATGTGGGATGTTAATGATCGGAGGCCGGACCGGATGGTTGTCTTCGTAATTCTTCGGGACGACGTAATCCCGAAGTTGCTTGTTTCTTAACGCAAGTTGAGCAGCAGCCTGCTCTGCTTGGATGCGGGCTCGTTCCTCAGCTCGGATCTCAGCTTGCACCTGAGCACGAGTGTCAGCGATAAGTTGTGCTCGTTGTGCTGCTATGGCGGCATTGACTCTTTCTGCAACAAGGCGTTGCTCTTCGGCCATCTGTCTGGCTCTTTGGCGGTTAAGTCTATTCCTTCGGTGAAAGCTTCTTTCTACCTCAGAATCGTATTCTGGTTCAGGGGAGAATCCGATGCTATGCGGGGGTTGCATACACGTTTTCTACCTGAGTAGAAGGAAAATCTCAAGTTAGGAAAGATGGAAGGAAATGAAAAGATCAAGAAATATTGGATTGGTTATTAAGAAAAAGTGTAAAAACCTAATCAACCAAGAAATTGGTAAGTAAAAACTAAAAAGTTCCGTTGTCCCCGGCAACGGCGCCAATTTTTGATGGAGTTTATTTTTGTGCAACACCACTAAAAATCCTAGAGATGATGAGTCTCTAAGTTTAGCCTTGCTAGTACTATGGTAAGAACTCCACCCACATGTGCTAAGACATGTGGAAGTCTTATCGTAGTATAGTTAAGGGTCGAATCCTCGGGACAACGGTCTTGACGAAGTCAAGATGGAAAACGTTTAGCTTTTACTTAACAACTTAAAGATTGATATTTAGATCGAAAGTTTGATTTGGTTGTTTTAAACTAAGTACAAAGAAAGTAAGGCAAGAAAGTAAATAAAGCAAGTAAATCTTAAGAGTTAACAAATGGTGATGAATCACTGGGGTTAAGCAGGTATTTACCACCGCTACACATGCATTGTATATGTACTAAGCAAGACTTATAAGCTAGATGCATGGATGTTTCCACAAGACCGATGCCTTATAAGACAAGAGCGATGTGTTGCATCCAAGGGTGTTCCACAAGACCGATGCCCACATAAGACAAGAGCGATGCATTGCACCCTTCGATGTTCCACAAGACCAATGCCCATATAAGAAAAGGGCAATGCATCTCATCCTTCAAGGGTTAAGTAACTCTAATACGGTACATCCTACGCGTCACTGAAGGATGTAGTCTCCGAAAAGAGAATCTTACTCAACCTCATGAAACGTGCATCTAAAACTAACAAGCGAGCGATAATTATCAAATCGAATGGCGTCTTTGTAGACCTAGTTTCCGGTGAGGGATAACCTAGCTACGAGAAGTGCGGGAATGATGCAACGCCAGCCATCCCCGAACGAATGGTCACATGCTTTACATCATTCCCCTCGCAAAGTGTGTTCCTCGACTCACCAAAGGTCTCTTCCATACAGATGGGAGTGTGCCAGATGGTAGTGAGTTTACTCCACTCTTTGAGATACACTCCTAGACACCGAAACGGATGCGTGGTGGATACACACACCAGAAACCAACACTAAATCGGTATTCAAGCCTCGATAGCGGTCGTAGACAAACCACAACGAAAGACAATAAATGCATACAAGAACGTGGCCACCATTCAAGCATGTGTGAAACGATTTAGTATTAAAACGAAATGATAACATCTTTTTTTACAGTACAAAATACAAAACATGGGCAGCGGGGCTAGTCCCCGCGCCCCAGTGGATGGAACTACTCGCTCCTCATAGAGGGTGCAACAAAGAAGGAGGCAAGAAGAGATAGAAAGAACATCATCTCCACTGAGGAGAGAAGGTTGAACCCTTGGTGGAGAGAGCAACGATCTTCACCCTTCGTAGCTTGCTTGATGACGGATCTTCTCCTCTCACCTTCTTTGTTGATGAGGGAGAAAGTAGCTTGCAATGGACGTGAGTCTCAGACCGGCAGCCTCGAGTGATGGATGGAGTTGTTCTGGTGGTGGAGAGATAGCCTCTGGACGTCTGGACTCTCTTTTTCATGAACGGCCCTGAGGTCTTATTTATAGGCTTTGAGTGAGATCCAAACGGTTTGGAGACCGTTTGGGCTCAAACGGTCTTGGGACCGTTTGGCGTCAAACGGTCTTGGGACCGTTTGGCGTCGAACGGTCTTGAGATCGTTTGGCGTCAAACGGTCTTGGGACCGTTTGGCGTCAAACGGTCTTGAGACCGTTTGAGCTCCATGCGGTCTTGGGACCGTTTGGCTTCATGCGGTCTCGGGACCGTTTGAACTCCATGCGGTCTTGGGACCGTTTGGCTTCATGCGGTCTCGGGACCGTTTGAACTCCATGCGGTCCTGGGACCGTTTGGCTTCATGCGGTCTCGGGACCGTTTGAACTCCATGCGGTCTTGGGACCGTTTGGCTTCATGCGGTCTCGGGACCGTTTGAACTCCATGCGGTCTTGGGACCGTTTGGCTTCATGCGGTCTCGGGACCGTTTGAACTCCATGCGGTCTTGGGACCGTTTGGCTTCATGCGGTCTCGGGACCGTTTGAACTCCATGCGGTCTTGGGACCGTTTGGCTTCATGCGGTCTCGGGACCGTTTGAACTCCATGCGGTCTTGGGACCGTTTGGCTTCATGCGGTCTCGGGACCGTTTGAACTCCATGCGGTCTTGGGACCGTTTGGCTTCATGCGGTCTCGGGACCGTTTGAACTCCATGCGGTCTTGGGACCGTTTGGATCCACTCGACCCTTGGGCTGGTTTATTCTTTTGTTATTTTTTTGTGCTTTTTCTGCAATTATAAAAGGAAAAGTTAGTTTGATGATGTATTTACAAAAAAAGGGTAAAATTAGGTTTAAGTACAATATAAATGTAGAAAGAGTATGGAAAACCAAAGAAAAAGACTAAGATAAACTACTAAAATAGGAGGTTATCAATACCCAGATCCAGTAATCATGATGATGATGATGTGAAGGGATGAAAATTCCCAGTAATGTGATAAGGGACTGAGATCCCAAGTTTTATGCATCTAAATGTGTTCCTAAGATTTGAAAAGTACTCGATAAATGTATTATAACTTTCTTTGTAGAATTTGTTTATGATTGATGCTTATAACTTGTTTGATGGTAAAAGAATACTGTAATGCACTTAATATATCACTTGAAACCATAAAACGTTGCCCTGACCATAGATCCATCAGCGTCAGAATTTGCTGAATGGTGAAACGGGTTCCCCGCAGCATAATCCGAAATGCATATTTTTGAATATTTAGGGGGCGTAAGCTTGGACGGCCATGTGTGAGCCGATCCCCTTACGAACTCAAAATAAATGGGGATTTGGCTGTGTGAAACCATATCCTAGATCAAGTGTGACTTTGGTCGTAGACTCTATGTTGAGCACGGTGAATTGGCCTATGGCTCAGAGTATGGCTATACGCCATGACTCAGTAATTTCATAACTGAGGACGATTGTTAGTAGATGTTCCCCTAAGAGAGTACATGCTGACGCAGTAACTCTGAGCGAGGATGCCTAGTACCCTGACACACCCTTTTTGCAGTGACACAAGATGTCTTGTCAGCAGATGACACAAGATGTCCTACTGAATCCTGTTTGGTCTCGTACTGATCGAGACAGGTGAGGTATTAGCAACTGACTCTTCTAATGACCTTGTATGGTACCGACTTGTGAGAAGTTTGTGGTCAGTTGGGGATGAACAGGGTATACTTCATCTCCTCAGGGTATAAGTGTGATTGTAAAATATGATCAATCGTGTAGCATATTTTCTTAAGGAGTGAATACAGAAAACATTGTTTGATGCACAATTCAGTTATACATCTTAGCTTGATAGATGATTATTTATGTTTCTTTACATTCCTTGTAAAGTAGATAGATGGTTTATTACTTTACCATGAGTATATGCATCATTTTCCTTAAAGCAAAGAGATTACTTTATTCTATTCATACAATGATTAATCATGCTTGTTAATATAAAAGAACCTATGCTCAATTTTATAATACTTTTCTATGATAATAATATGGTCGGCGGAGAGTTATATCTCTCACTGGGACAATTGTCTCACCCCGTGGGATCCACAATTTTTAGGTGGACGTGCATGAGGCGGTGGAGACCTTTTTATAGAGGAGGAACAATAGCTTAGGCAGTAGTGACAACTCAGGTTGAGTGTATTGTCTGTCGTATCTTGTAGATAGAAGTCCTATGTGTCGTATCTGTACTCTCAAGTCCTTGGAGTCAGTTTGTGATGGTTTCATGAACGTTCTGAGATTTTGGCTTGTAAGCCTCGAGGTTTTATGTTTCTACAGTATGTGTTGATAGAGCAACTGTTATATGTTGTCCTCGAGATGAGATGAAAGAGTGTTTGTACAATGTGAATCATGATATGTATAAGATTTGGATCTTTCAGTAAGATTTTTTTGGAAGAGTATCTCCTTGCAAAATTGTTTTAAATTTTAGTAAATTTTTGTTAATCCACTGTTTATGATAATTCCACATTATTAGTAATGATTTAATTTTTGGTTTGATGGCGGTCGTTACAAGTTTGGTATCAGAGCTTAATGTTCGCTGAGTCTACAAAGACATAGGACTAAGGTGTTGTATCTGTTCTAGTGTCCTCCAATATATCTTATAGTGACTTCTGTTTATGCAAAAGATAGAGTAAAACTTAAAGATGCCTGGAGAAAATAGGGAGTACATTGCTGAAAGCAATGCTACTACACCAAGAGAAAGTGCAAGGGATCGGGCGAGAGGAGAACGACTGCCTGAGAATTCCCAAGATGATCCAGTTGTGATAAGGGATCCTTCTTTTGATACCGTTGTTGGGCACGTTAGGACAGCAATGATGCATATAGTGGACTGGGGATTAGTAACACAACCTAGATTACCAACCCCTAATGATGAAGTTATGGGCTCTGACAGAGTTTCAGATCAACATAGTTATGTTGGGGTAGTTGAAAATGCTGAAAGAATTAGGTTATGACCTAAAATCAGGATTTGCTACAGCTGTAGGCAACCAGGACATATCATAGAAGAATGTCTAGAAGAGGATAATGAGGCAGGAATTAAGAAAAGGCCCATCCAAACTCAGGAGCAGATGCCTAGTAGTTTTAAAAAGGGGAAGTTTTTGGTACCACCACTGCAACCAATGTCTAATGCACCAGGGCAGTGGTTACCAAGAAAGGGCAAAGGACCTGATGTTCCACAAGTTAGAACTCTTGATTTGGCCTCTACATTGGTTATAAGGCTGAAAAGGCCAGGGGATGCTTATAAGATGTGTTATAAGTGTAAAAAATTTGGGCATATTAGATCCTTTTATCCAAAAAGGAAGGAGGAAATGACCCAACCGCTGAGGCAGAGTCAATAAGACTCTCAAAGGCAATGGTCTAGCTATGACATACGATGACATAGACAAACGTCCTGAGTAGGTCCATCAACACGAGCAATAGAGTACGACATTGGGATCAGGCAATGACAAGATTCTATGAAAAGAATCAGCCTGAGGCAGTAAACAATCCACGAATTGAGACAGGTCAGATGAAATAGTGTCATTCTGATATGTCATTTCATGATTCTATTTGTTAAATGTGAGAAAGTAGCTGTTATTGAGCCTCCTTTGACTAGTCCTATGAGGACACAAGGAAGATGAGGACTTACATTTTGCTCAGTAATCTTTTAAATGCTTTACAATTTCTTTTATCTGTGTGAAAAAGAATGAGGTGTAAAAGTGATGCCTGGAGAAAATCCAGGGATGCTAAGTCCTATGTTCTTGATGATATGAAAAGTAAGGAATATGATAGTAAACAAAGTGCATACTACCTAATCTCAGTACTTGTATACCCTGGCCAGGTATTCAACCATTGAAGATAAGGTAAGTATGGAACTCTTAGATTGTTATCTTTTTGATTACTCTGATTAGGTAGTCACTTTGAGGCAATCTAGCGAGTATAACGAAACTGGAAATATGGTATGGACATTTGTATCACATCCTAAGTGCAATAAAATGAAATTTGAGATGATCTCAGATCAATCTATGTGTATGAGGAAGTAAAGAGTATAATCCTCACGATAAGAGAATGGGAATAAGGGAGATGATCCCTATTTGATAAAGTATGTGTGAATAGTAAAGATCTTTCCCATAATGTGGAAATGGGGAATGTGATAAAATCATGAAATGTTCATGAACATGTTAGACAATAACAAAGTAAGGGATGATGATGTGTAATCATCCATATAATTCCTATGCAGATGGCAAGGAACCTAAAATGGAATGAGTATAAATGACTCATGAACAGTGAAAGTTCATGGAATAATCTTAAGAGATGATAATGTCTCCTCTTTGATAAACAACCCCGGGTAATGATGGGGTGAAGAAAGGAATATGTTTCTTTGTGTTCTTTCCTTTCAGGAACATGGAAATCAAGTGAGTCTAAGGATACTTGATGTGCATAAGTTAGAAAGTGATCTGTTGATAGATACTTAGAAAAGTATCAGTTTGTCTTGGACTTTGGTTCCAAGATAAAGATATGTGTAATATATTATGTCCCAGGATAAAAGGAAGATCCTTTGTATGTTTTACTTTGGTATTAACAATAGAGAAATGGATATGATGAGGATATAATGTGTTTTTGACACATGTGAAGAATACCAAGGTAAGGAATTCTGGTAAGTTCCAGGTAGTATGGGAAAAATGAGAATATGATTCCCGATAAGATGAATAATGTTTGGGTATCTAGAAGGGCCAATCTTGAGATAACTTGAGTATGGAAATCATATGTTAGGGGTTTGTGCTCTGCATAAACATAACATTGATAAGGATGTATTAATTGAAGGAACAATTGTAGAATCATTTTGAGAAGAAGCTCTTATCAAAGCTAAAAATAATAATTCATTAATGTATCCCTATCTAGATCTGTTGAGGCAGTCTATTCATAACATCTAGAGGTATCTCTGAGATAAGTTCTTCTTTAGCAAGTGACTTTTCCTTATGATAATAGAATGAATAATTAGGAAGATAGTTGTTACAAGTTTTGTGTTGTGTCAATAGATTAGATGGCACAACAAATGTATGATAAGACCTGTAGTCCCAAGTGGGTGACAATACGTAACCGTGATTTCTCCTTGAAAGTGAAATGCTAAACTGAGTGAGGAGTATGGAAGACTCCCTAGAATTTTGTCACATAAAAGATGTGAGTCAATAAGGTTTGACACCTGAATTATTCATAGTACTTCTCTGACTTGGAAAGTGTTACTTGACACAAAGTTGACTTCATAGTCAGTGATGGATAGAATAGCTGAGTATGTATCATGTATGATAGATCTTATGATGATATTTTATGAAAGGGCTTTGTGCTTTGGCATCTCCATAACATCAAGATGTTATGTGGAGACTTGATGATATGATGCATGAACGACAATTGTCTTCCTTCATCTGGGATTTCGAGGATGAAATCCTTGTTAGGGTTTTATAATTGTAATACCCCTGACCTGGGTTATGGCTTAACCCTAGGATTTTTGCTTAATTAAGTTACTTACAAATTGATTCTAATCTATTGAAAAGTAATTAAGGCTTCTTGTGAAGTTTATGGTCAAGTTTGAGCTTAATTGCAAACTATTTGTGCATTAATTGATAGTCTGAGTGAAATGTGAAATTTACCCAAGATGAGGGGTTACATTGCAAAATGTCACATGTTGAATGTGTTATAAGTGTTTTATTATCATAATATAGAGTATGATACTAAGTGATGGCTTGTGGAAAGCCTAAATCCCAAGTTACAACTTGTTTGAACAATGCTAGTACTATGTGCACCAATTTTGGTACAATTTATAATTTACCTAATAACTGGGGTTGGAATGCAAATTACCACCTCTAGAGTGTCACTAATCCCTCTATGTATCTTTTATAGGAAAGAGAAAGAAGGATATACTATGTTTGAATCACTTTTGAGTAATGATACTCTTGGTGATGGAAAGACCAAGGAAAGAGTTGAAGGAGAAGCTTTATATGTGATGTATCAGGTTGTAGGCTTGACATAGGAGTCCTATCAGCCAAGGAGCCATGATAGATGCCTCCTATCAGTTTTTTGAGCCTTTGAAAAGGCCATGACGGGCATAGCACCTCCAGGAGGTGGTCCATGACGGGTTGCAAAGCCCTTGCATAAAGTGTATCGGGTTGCCTTGTTGATGAGATAAAGATGAGGAAACTTATCCAAGAAGATAAAGGATGGCCGAGATATTATCTATAGCTTATCCTCAAGACTCTTGGATGGAAATATATAGATATGTGCATGCATGGCCATATGTCAACCATGCATGACCACGTGTCATCTAGTAGCATGAGGTGAAGACACCTCTTATACACTTTATCTCATGAAACCAAGTATATATACTTCACCTTTCACCAACTTATGAAAGTTTACGATCCTCACAAACCATATCCCTTGGAGATATCATGAAAAGCCACTTAGTTATTGTGCAAAGTAGCTCAAGGAGAAAGGAGAGCTCGAGCACCAAGCTTTAGGTAAGGCTTTGGTCATCTTTAACCTTGGTTGAAGTAGGATATCAGGTTATGAATATTCCTTTCTTTCCTTCTTCACCAAGTGCTTAACTATAGTGATTTCTTGTCTATGGAAGAGTTGTGAACGAGCCCTGGACCTTGGAGAAGTTCATCTTCAACCTTAGGACATAAAGCTTTGGAGCTTGGAGCTTTTAAGTTGTTCACAAGGTGGGTTATATAACTTGAACCCAATCATGTTATTATTTACCACTTAACTTGTTACAGTAGATGATCACCTTCAATTCCGAGTTTTTATTGAATACTTGATGAATCCATGAGTTCTATGAATTGCCTAGACCTATTATTCATAAACTAGAATAGTTAGAACGAAGGTCTAGAGCTTGAAGAAGATGGTATCACTTTATAAAGTGATATCAGGTTCAAGCACACAAACAAGTAGCTCATGCCCGATATGGTAATATACATGTACCACTTGCACGATATGCTTGAGAGATTATATCTCCTTGCACGACATGGAGATGAAGTTCATACCTTGGAACATGATATGGTGTTAACCATAATTCCCTTTGCATGATATAGACTCCATGCACGATATAGGAACAAGGGTATACTTGTAAGTCGATATGAAGCCCTAGTTTGGGTAACCCGATATGAGTGAGAATAGCAAGTGCTCCTTACATGATATGATCATGTAATGCACCTCTGGTACACGATACCTTGAAGCACACATATGGTGCATGATATGATTGATTCAATATACACTTATGCATAATAGAAGACATGAATTAAAATACAAGGTGTAACCCGATATGGTTGAAATATCTTAACCCAATATGAAACCCAAGATGGGGGTTAACTCGATATGGGGATAGATGATAGTTCATACACGATATGAGTCTTTCCTATTGCACAATATGGGAGATACCCACTTACCCCTTATACATGATACAAGTCTAAGATTACATCTCTTGCACGATATAGAGATAGTGAATACTCTAAACAATATAGAGTTGGAAACCCAAGGTGATGGGTAAACCGATACAAGTGGTCAGTGATACTACATGGAAGATATGAATGATATCCCTTGATTGATAGGAATATCACGTACTCCTATCTTGTGAATGACATGAGGTTCAATTCATACTTCATGCACGATATGGCATAATTTGCCCAATTTGGTGGAAAACCCTAGATGATGGATTGAAACCCGATATACCCTACCCTTTGTGTAATGGATTATGGTATGAGAATTCAATAAGACACCTAGATTGTCAAGTAACTATGTGATAAGGTTGATCCTTGAAGTAATGAAGAGGTTATGAGTCTAAGGGTCTACCTAACATGGTAACCTGCTATATTACCCGACATGGATACCCGATATGATAATCCTGAATGGAAATCGATATGGTATCTTGTAAATATACCACTCAAATGATACATGATGAAGCATATGCTCTATTCTCGATATGGTTCACACCTTGTGCACGATATGGTATCAAGCATATATCTTGTACCCAATATGGGGTCAAGCACTTAGCTTATACCCGATATGAAGTTATCTTAAAATGATAAGAACTAAGTGATAGTCAATTTGATATGAGTACATGATATGATGATTAGGGGATACACCGTAAAACATGACATAATGATGTGACTATCTCACATGCTCAATTTGGATACACAACATGAAGTAAAGAGCATAGCTTAAAGCATGATATGATAATATACACACATCTTAATACCCAATAGGGTAGAGTCACTTCAATCATATGTGATTGATTGAGTGACATATATTGCAAAATAAGATGATGTGAATTGTTAATGATGAATCTATATTCCTGAAAGAGGAGGATTGAACCAGGAAGCATGATGTAATCAATATCCTAGTGAGGATGAAAGAGAAACTCATACTTTGTGTTGATAATCATTTAATTATATATGATGAGAATAAATAAGTATGATTGAATACTTATGATAGCAATGTATGCTCCTAGATGTGTGGAGCAATGAATTAGGGTTTGAATTAATAATATGAACATGAAACCCTATTCGACTACAAAGGGAAACCCTAACCCTAATAATGGCCTTGTGAGTCATGTGTATAGTTGTTACCTAGTGTTAGGTGATAAGATGTTTAATGGGCCTTGTGAGCCATGTGTATAGTTGTTGCCTAGTGAGAGGTGACAATATACTTAATCAAACCATGTGAACTGTGAGAAATATATACTTGTACAACAAGTGAAATGAATACCTTGGTTTGAGGACCTAGAGGTAATGGTTACCTGTTACTGAGATAATAATGCCGTGTGGTGATCTAAGGGTTTGAATACCCAGATCCAGTAATCATGATGTTGATGATGTGAAGGGATGAGAATTCCCAATAATGTTATAAGGGACTGAGATCCCAAGTGTTATGCATCTAAATGTGTTCCAAAGATTTGAAAAGTACTCGATAAATGTATTACAACTTTCTTTGTAGCATTTGTTTATGATTGATGCTTATAACTTATTTGATGCTAAAAGAATACTGCAATGCAATTAATACATCACTAGAAAACAAAAAACATTGCCCTAACCATAGATCCATCAACATTAGAATTTGCTGAATGGTGAAACGGGTTCCCCGCGGCATAACCTGGAATGCATATTTTTGAATATGTGTGTGTAGGGGGGGGGGTAAGCTTGGACGGCCATGTGTGAGCCGATCCCCTTACAAACTCAAAATAAATGGGGATTTGGCTGTGTGAAACCATATCGTAGCTCGAGTGCGACTTCAGACGTAGACTCTATGTTGAGCACAGTGAACTGGCATGTGGCTCAAAGTATGGCTATATGCCATGACTCAGTAATTTCATAACTTGGGATGGTTGTTAGTAGATGTTCCTGTAAGGGAGTGAAATCACCCCTTTACTAAAAATTTGAAGAATTGGCATCCATTCCAAACACTCTCAGTGGTATGATTGAATGGGCATACATTTTCCAAACTTATTAAACATTGGTATACAAAAGACCATTAGAAAGCAACGGAATAAAAACTAACTGACTATATTCAATTTCATAAAAGGTTTACAAAAATACATAAAATTCTTCCTTTAGGGTTTACATCAAGACACACAATCATGATCTAGATAGAGGGAAGTCTAGACTACTACAATCTTGTCTCCAAGCAACATCTCCATCAACTGACTCCAAGCCAAAAGCTATATACTCCTTGTCTTGTTCATCACCTTGCTCATCACCTGGGTGGTTGGCAAATCACCCAACAAAAGGGAGAGGAAAACAAGGTATGCATCAAATAATGAATAAGTACAAGAGAAAAAGAAATCATATGAAACATAAATATATTGAATCATCATAAGATGAGAGGGCCAAGAGAATGAGGCACATAACAAAATAGATTCTTACCATTACAAAACATATAAGAAGTAGCATGCATGATATTAATTGGACTACATTAACTAAGTAGGGTTGAGGCACCTACCGAACCTCAACCTATAGGTGAGGGGAGAATTCATACATTCCCAGTCACCTATCAAATTTTATAGGGGAGGAATAACACATTCCCTGAGGGGAGAATAAGACGTTCCCCAGGGCGATTATTTACATACCCTCTGTGGGTGGTTGTACATAAGTACCACTACTATAGTTAAATATCCAAATAAACCATCATGATCAAGAAATAGTAAAGTTACAAGATAAATCATCATATAATTACAACTTGGTGGTGGGGTTCCAAGACCCAAGAATAATGTTCTGAAATTGATTTATGAGGCAAGTATAGCAAAAGATTCAAGAGTATATGAAATAGGGTTTAATAAAGCCTCATTATAGAAAAATAGGTTAAGGCACAATTATTCCCAACTTAACGTGTAAATGCACATACATAAATAGGGATTGCACATACATAGCACATACCTTTCATTATGATTCATATTACCCACTTTCATCACTTGATTGAGTCCATGATCAATTTTTCCTATTTTCAATTCGTATACATGTGTTAGAATGATATATATGCATTAAGGTAGAGAAAACCCATATTTTTAATTTTTTAGCAACACCTTGATTTAGACTATGAAAACATCACCATAGACTTAGATAGGTTCTTCTGATTAAGAAAACATATAATTTTGCATATTTTGGAGTTTCGATGATTAGAGTGTATTTTTGGTGATTTTTAAGTGATTAAATCATTTTCTAGAAAACCACCATTGACAAAACTCAAAACCAATACTTGTAAATATTATTATTGAAAATAAAATGTTTTTATGAGTTTAGGACGTATTTTACTTTAGTTTTTGGACAAAGGAATCAAAAGTTATGAATTATTGAAATTCGGCCAATCAGAAACTGACACATCATCAAACCAAACGAGATAAGCAAAGAGAGAGAGAGGGAGGGAAAACACCATTAGACCTAATATCATGGTTTTAGATTAATATTTATCCAAACTAGATCTTATAGAGAAGGTAAATCGGTAAGAAACCAAAACCCTAGATGAACATGGTAAATAGAGATGGAAATCATCGATTTTAAACATAGATGCATGAATTTTAAGCATGTAGCAAGCAATATATGAGAAGTGGGTTATGAAACTCGCCTCTAGGGAAGATAAGAAGGTCCAAACAGCAAAGATCCGAGTTTAGAAGGTCTGGTTGCTCCAAGCCTAGCTCCTTTCTTGGACAAAGATCACCTTCTCAACTTAGAGGTGATAAACCCTAGCAAAAGAGCATAGAGATGAGGTGTTTTAGGGTTCTAGGTGGGGTTTCACCATGGAAGTCCATGGTTACAACCTGTAATCGGGTGTAAGGAAGAATAATAGTATGAAAATAGGGAAGGAAGGGAGGAAACTTACTATTTTTGGCCGAAATTACCAAGGAGGAGCTTTAGAAACCCTAATAGAGCAATTTGGAAACCCTAGGAGCCTTCTTCACCAAGGTAGGCTCCCTCTATTACCTTGGTACAGCAACTTCGTGGCCAAATACAGAAGGAACTATTATCTAAGCTAGAGGAAAGAAAAGGAGAGCAAGAGTTTTCGAATTGTGAGTTGGGAAGGGGTATACATGGCTATATAAAGAGAGAGGTGAAGCATGAGGTGTCTTAAGGGACTTTCCATGTGTCTTTAGCCTAGGGATTGATGGCCATGCAAGAGGACGCGAGCCAAAAGCTTGTGGTTATCCCTTTCATATTCTTCCTTGGTAAGCCATGGTTTTCTAGCTTTCTTTCTCTTCTTCTTTCTTCTTCTCGACTATGGACCTTGGTATCTTCTTTCCTCTCTTTTGCTTTCTTAACCATGGTCCTATCTTATGTCTTGGAGGTGTTGTGCTTGGAGTATCTTCTTCTACCTTGATCTTGGGAAGCTTGAAGCTTGACCTTAGAGCTTAGAGCTTGGTAATTGTTCTTGAGGCGGGTTATATAACTCTAAACCTACTTTATTATTACCACCTTTCTACTTGTTACCTTGCTAGTTATCCTTAGCTTGTTATTTCTTGCTTGTTAGTTGTAAGGACCCTGACCTATGTTTTGGGCTAACCCTATTTTCTTTGCTTAATAAAGATTCTTAGAACCTTAATCTAATCCCTCAAGAAGTTTTTATATCATGTGACAAACTTATGTTTCCAGTTTGGTCCCGTTTGGATGATGTTTAAGCAATGTTTGCTTGTTTTGGACCAAAGTGCAATTTACCCAAAGTAAGGGATTATATTGCAATATGTCACATGTAGAACATGCCTTTAGTTCTATAGCATCATTATAGAGATAGTGATGCTATGGGGCACCTTGTGGAGTGCCTAAGTTCCAAGTTTGAGCTTGGTTGGATGATGCTTGTGCTTTAAGTGCTAGTTTTGGTGTAAATTGCAAATTACCCAAAGTGGACGGTCAATATGCAATTTACCTGCTCTAGAGTTTTATTTCTTAAGTTTGGAATCATCTAGAACGTGAATGAAGGTTTGGTCACCTTGTTTGGATGATAGTTAAGGAGTGACATCTCTATATAGTTTTTATGCCTTATATGTCACATGTGCTATCTTGTCTTTTAGTATATCATGTAGAGCTTGGAGTATGTATCGGTTTAAGGGGTGTGTCTTCCATGAAGGGTGCCCATCTGCATGATACACTACCTAGAGTATATCACCAGGCCATGCATGTGGATCTTGGGTGACAACAAGTGGTGTTAAGATCATGAGCAAGTGGCATCTAAGTTTATGTGGTTATGACACCTTTCCTTTGCTATCTCCCTCTTCCTTGGTGTATATAACTCCCATCCTCCTTACCCAAGTGATCCTTTTCAGCCACCTCTTTCCCCTTCCTATATGAGATAAGCTTGGGATCTTTGGGAGCTTAAGGAAACCCCCATGGAGCTTGGGAGGCCGAGTTCCTTGCCTATGGAGATTTCTTGCTCAAGATCCGACCTTGGTGAGTCATGCTTCTTTACTATCTTTTCCTTGTGCTTTCTTCTTCACCTCCTTCCTCCCCTCTCGGCCATGGATGGACCCTTGATGAGTGTAGGCAAGGCCATGGTTCTCTCCCTCTTTACTTCTTCTTGAGCTAAGCATAACCATGGCTTCTTCTTCTTCTTCATCTTTTATTTCTTGAGGTGATGATGATGGAGCCGAAGGCAAGTTTGGAGCCTGGGATGGATGATCTTCATGGTGAGGAACGTGAGTTTGCTGCTTGGATCAGGAAGCTTGATGTATTTCATGGAGATCCTCTTAAGGCGGGTTACATAACTCTTAACCATCTCTATTATGTTCACTCTTTATATGTGCTTAAATTGATTCTTGTCTTTAGATTGATACCTTTCACTATGACAGATGTATATGTGGAACATGAAATCTGATCTAATGGAAAATTCACGTTTTATTACTGCCTTTATCTTGCGTGGGATGGAAAAGGGTGTCTTGAGGTTGAAGATGACCAACCCGATATGCTTTGGCTACCCGATATGGTGTTTTACCCAATATAGGGCTTTACCCAATACTATGCTTTGCCCGATATAGTACCTTGCCCGATAGGATATGCCTTGGTTGATGGATTGTGAGAAATACCCCTCTCTCACTTTGTTGTTGATAGGTGATCTTAGGATCCCTTGATCCAAAGATGTATGGTAGTGAGTCCTTGGGCAATACCCCTCTCTCACTTTGTTGTTGAGAGGTGAGCCTATGCTCTAGATGGTTGGGCGGCATGTTAGCTTGGCTGATAGAAGAGCTCATCTTAATGATTAGATACTCTACCCTAGTTGCATGACATGTTCTTGGGGTTGAACCCTTGGTTGGTACCTTGGGTGATATGGTGGTGATGCCTTTGGTGATGGGTATCCTTGTTGGTATAGGGAATCCGATAGGCTGATCCTTGGTGTGGGTGATACCCTTAGAAGTAGTGCTTCCCGATATCCTAGAATCCTTGGGTGATATGGTGTGGTTAGGTTTGATGACATGGTTTTGGTATTCCTTACACGATACCCTTAAATGTGAATCCTACCCTTGAGTAGGCACTTGGGCAATACTGAGTATCCCTTACCCGATATGCCTTGGTAAAGGACCTAACTCGATATCCATGCTAACCCGACACACACCTTCAGAGGTCTTGGTCGATACATCAGTCTTCATGAGTATGATCTATGGTTTGTAAAGATACTGAGGTACATGTTGTTGGCCTGCCCGATATCATTGACCCTATCTCGGTATGAGCATGATCGTGTACATGAGGTTTTGGGCGATACTAGGGTTGAGTGCTTAGCTGATACCCTATATGATGACATGATATCTTGGTCGATATGCCCTTGCCTGATATGCTCCCTTGGATGGTTGCCCGATACAAGAAGGGAGTTGTAGGCCGATATATGTTTTGAGCTGGGGAGATATAGGGTCTTGGACGATATAGAGTTTGGGCGATATAGTGTCTTGAACAATACAAGGACTAGTGATGATAGGTGGACCAGGTATGTGAAGTTTGTTACCCTTATACCCTTAATGATGATCATGGATGAGGAAAAAGGGAGTTAACCTTGGTAGGGTTGACCTAGAGAATACCTTAGTTGTCATTAGGTTATGTGGTTCTTGGCCGACATGGTTACAAGGTTGTCTAACCCAATATGAAGTGAGATGTGTTAGATACATGAGTTGCCCGATATCCCAAAAGATGGTCCCTTGAACAGGATGGGCTAAGGTGTGTTCGGACGATATGACCTTAGTGGCTTCTTTGCACGACATGCTTTGCCCCATATTAGATATAAGCAGAGTTTATGGGTCTTACCTGATATCAGCTTGCTTAATGCTCTCCCCGATATGGGTGTTAATCGATATGGCAGGTTGTGTTTGTTGCTTGGTTGAATACCGACACCAATAGTGTTCATTGGATTTTAGTGAGGGTTCATTTGGTCGCTGCCTAGTTTTGGTGTGGGTAGGCGACACCTTTAGTGAGGGTTGTGCCCTAACCCGATAACCCTAAGTGTTATCTTGAGCCTTAGATGTTAATATGTTTACCTTGTTACCTTGGGCCCGTATCTTTGATCACGATGATGAAGTATGACGAATAGGTTGTGAGCCTTACTATGATGGTTACCTATGGTTGGTGATAGGAGAACCTTTAATAAAGGCTAATGATAGATCGTGGTTGTATGATCCCTAAGATGAATCCTTAGTGATGGCGTGCATGGTGACATGGGATGTAGGGTATGGTTAGATACCCAAGATATGGTAATAGCAATGTGTATTGTTTAATAAACCTTCTAAGACATTATGCTCCATGTGTTCATAATAAAGGATGTTGTTTCAATCCTATAAACCTTAATCTTAATGACGTGATAATCATGATATGTTCTACAAAGATTTGTATTTGGTGATCAAGTTATCTCTTTTGCTATACATCCTAACCATGTAGGTAATAGCAATTAAATTCATAGCCAGGTAAGAGCTATGATGCTTATATGAATATATGCTTTGTGTGGAACTTGGTATATGTGAAATATCTGAGAAATGATGATGTTCCTTGTTGATGAGATAACATGTATCACTAGTATGATGTGAGAGGTCTGGTGACCTGATAAATGCTGAGTGCCTGATTGAGGTGTTATCCTCTAGTTGTGATATGAGGGATTGATATCCCATGATGATGAAGCCTTGAGAGGCAGTAGCATTATGTGATGAACTGAGGGATTGATATCCCATGGCAATATGATGATTATTGAGGGCATTGAGAATAACAGTAATAGTGTGACATACGATAATGGAATTTAATGTTGTTTATGTTTTATATATGGTTGTTTAATAAAACTTGGTTGCCCCAACAATCCACTTAAAATGCATTAAATAAATATAGATGAACTTTCATGTAGTTTGCCCTGGCCATAGATCCATCATCGTCAAAAGATGGTGATGGTGAAACAGGTTCTCCTGCGGGTTAACCCGGAGCACATATTGTTGAATATGCAGGGTTTCTCCTAGCTGAAAATAGGAGGATTAGAGTGCAACTACGGTTGTAGACTCAAGATGTGTATAAGAGCATGGTGAATAGGACCATGGCTCAGTATGATAAAGCATGAATGCATTCATGGCTCAGGAGCACGGTGAACAACCCCGTGGCTCAAGATATACTAGCTCTGTAACCTGTACCAAGGTGGGCTAGAGAAAGGGTAGCCTGCGGAGCTGACCCTGTGATTGAGGTCACTTAAGTAAGAGACTGCGGTCCTACTTTGGTTCTCATACACTGACCACGAGGGTAGAGGTCGTGGATTCTGGCTCTTCCATTGACCTTGTATGACACCGAATTTGGGTTTTGCAACTGAAGGTTGGATTTGAGCGGTACGACTCACTTCCACAGGGTATAATAATTCATAATCAAGATGTATAGTATATTTTCTTAGGGCGAATGCGAAACATTGGATGAGGCCTTGTAATGTTCTTCTATGATCTTTGTATAAGTTTTTCATATACATGTTCTTCATATTCCTTCTTGCATAACTGGTTAGTTATTACCTATTGTTTAGTTTGATCTATCTGCTTAGTCATATGTGATAATAATAAAGTTGGTAGAGGGTTATGTTTTTCACTGGGACTGTGTGTCTCACCACACTGGTTAATAACCCTTTTTAGGTGGACATGCCTGGAGAGATAAGGATCATGTGGCTAAAGACGATGAGCAGAGGTATCATACCTGGTGGAGTTGATAGTGTCTAGCTGTAGAGTCATATGTGTCGTCCCTGCACACTCAGGTCTTCGGGAGAGTTTTCAATGTTTCTCATATGATGATCAATGTACGGTTTTCGGCTTATGTACCGTGATGTAATAAATCATCACGTGAAATGGTTATTTCATGTAACGAGATGATGGGAAATTATGTTGTAGCACCTTGAAAATATATTATGAAAAGAATGTGTTGGCTCAGATGCAACATGTCTCATCTTATAGTGCTTGTTGTAAATCAGTTTTAATTTCCCGTGATTTTTGGTAATCCGCTGGTTAGTACATAATCATGTTTTGTTCGAGTTGGGATGTTTCATTAGTATCTATTCTTGGTAGCCTTACATTTTGTTTTTTAGAATATAACCTTGCTAAGTTGCTACCATGAAATGCACTTTTATTTTACCTTGTTCGTATCATAATCTTGAGGTAGAAGATGACTAAACTGATATGATATGCTAAACCGATATGCGATGCAATCCTACATGCTAAACCGATATGCAATGCAATCCGACATGCTAAACCGATATGCTTTCATCTAAACCGTTATACCTACCATGATGGGGTTTGTTATGATCTTGTGATGACTAGTGAGGAGTAGTGTTGAGTCTCCATGCTTTTAGTTGAGTATGGAAGTCGACATGGGTAACCCTAATCCGATATACATATAACCCGACACACATGCAGCCCGATATACCTAGAGTTGAAGAGGGAAACATCTCCCTTGAGGTTCAACTGATACTACTCTAAACCCTAGTGGCCGATATCCCTTGGTGATCTTTGAGGCCTATACCCTAGTTGTTGGTATGGCTGATATCCCATGATGGTGAAAGTGGTAGATATCTAAAGGGATACTTAGGCCGATACCCTATGAGATTGTATGGCCGATACACTTTCTCATGTACCTCTAAACTGATATCATTTGTGGTGACTGATACCTAGTGATGATCAACGATATCCTACCATTAGTATGGTGACCGATAATCTACCTTAATATGGTGGCTGATACTCTACCTTAGTATGGTGGCCGATACTCTACCTTAGTATGGTGGCCGATACCCTACTTAGGTTGGTTGTCCGATACACTTAGGGTTAACCGATACCATAGGTGGAAACCCTAATCGATACTCTATGGTGATGGTTGAGACATACCATTTTGATGTTAGTGTCTCATAGTGGTGATATGATATCCTATGGAGTAGTTGTACGTATGATGTGAGGGTTATGTTCCTATACCACATAACATGTTTTATAATAATAATGAGAAACATGCCTCTATGTCTCATACCACATCTCATAATAATGAGGAAAGTGATAAACTAAGGGTGGTTGTTGATCCAACCCTGTAAACCCTAATCAGGTAAAGTGAAACCCTGGTTGTTATGATGTAAAGTGTATGATGTGAATTAATAGCATGAGTCCTATGAGATAATAATGCTTTGCCTTCTTGTTATCAGCTTCCAACCATACAGATGATACTGATTCATGTACATAGTCAGGTATGAACTATGGTGATTATGATGTAATGGACATTGATCCATGTGATGGACATTGGTCCTTGTGATGGACATGTGGTCCTTGTGATGGACATTGGTCCTTGTGATGGACATTGGTCTTTGTAGTGGGCATATGGTGAATAATAAGCATAAAGGGACCTAATGTGATGAGATCACACTTAATGTGATTCAATCTGCTCTGGTGATGAGTTATGCCCTATTTATGTAGATATTGTTTACAGGTTATACGTAGTAACTTGGTTGATGCTTAAAGATGTTTTGTGATAACCTAGATTTTGAGTTTTAATAACTAATACAATATTTGAGAGACAAGCATTATATGTAGAGGACAAATACCAAATTGAGGAATTGGTAATACAATCATGGATTCCTTCACCCAAATTAGGTGATTTGAGATACGATAGAGGACTATGATACCTAATTGAAGTCAATTGTGAATGAATACCCTTACTAATTGATTAAGCTCTCATGAGACCAATCATTCATTTAGTGATCCAGTGAGTAGTGAACTCATTTCTTTTGAGGAATTATGTACATATGAATCAATGTTAGAGTTTGATGTCAACCTTGATTAATTGGCTTATCAATTTCATTTAATACCATCCCTTGTATCATATAAAGCCAAATTACAAGCAATATGACATCTAGTCAATTGACATAGCCAACAATCAAATTTAAACTCCAATTTTATACCATAGTCACATATTGACATCATGAAGCTTACCTTAAAATTTCAGTCTAGTTGGATAAGTCATTTGGGAGATATAAGAATTTGAAATCATGTATAGTATATCATTAATTTGAACCCTAGAATCTAAGTTGGGAATTATATGAATCAAATGCGTGACATTATGTGTCACACAGCCCTTTGAAGCTTGGACGCGGGCCTTAATATAGGTCGAGCTAATGCTGGCCATTGATCAGCGATACAATAGGGAAAACTTTGTCATCTACCTCCCGCTTTCCTTGGTCCCGACCCCAACTAAAACACCCAAATAAACTGAGACTCCATGCGCCCGACTCCCACATCTCCTGGGCGAGATCGTTATAGGATGACCTCGTCTCCCCAAACTGACCCCAACAAGCCCTCACTCAACCCCCTCACCCTCAGATCAGGGAGAATTAGCTCCCCTTATCTACGCACCTCTCATAGGCGGTGGCGCCCCTTTAGGGATTTTCCCTCTACACCTCCTCACTCCCATTTAAACCCCTCCATAGCTTTTCCATCCACCCTTTACTCAGTCTCCATCATCAATTGCAAGCAAGACCACCCCAAACACCACCACCATCTCCACTTCCTCTCTGCCACTGTACCACCTCGGCGACACCCCCATAGGTCTCGCCCCACTGAATACACCCTGCCATCACCACCACCTCGATCCAGGGGTGCTTCCCGGCCAGCTCCCTCCCTCTCCAATGCCTTATGCCCCTAAAACCCTCAATGCATCGACAACCTCTGTCACCCACTCGGCAGATCAGTGACCCAAAGGGATCCACACCTCTAAAACTGACCGCCCCTTCGTGGTTGGCCTCAATGAAGGTGAGGCCACCTTCACCCGAGCCAACATAGCAACTCTCAGCCGACAAGGCCTCGCCGGATCTACTCCAGGCACCTGCTCGCGCGCAAGCAAAGGAGAAGAGGAAGCTGACATGTCGCCAACTCATCACATAGGTGGACCAATCCCCGAATGCCAAGTCAGCAAATTGATCCATTCCTTGCAAATCCTAGAATCAACGAGAGCCGTAGATCCAGTCGGATCCGACTGTTGATCAAGGTAATTTCTTTACCCTTTTATTTTAGAAAATGGATTATCTTAGAAAAACCCTAGAAAATGCTAGGAAGGTTGGATTATGATGAACCTATATACCATTTTCATCATAAAAATGTGATATATCTAAATAAAATATAGTCAGGACCTAGATTCGACCCCTTTTCAGAAAATATGGCCTACAATCCCTAATGACCTTTTAATATATATATATATATATATATATATATATATTGTGTAATATTAGCGATCCATGATTAAGATCTGATTTGTTGACATCTAAAACACTAATTGGGTCCCTGATATCCTCTGGCTCGAAACCCTAATCAATGAGGGATATTTGATCCAATAGTTGTGAAAAACCCTTATTTCTAGTTACTCTTTCTAAAAGTGTATACCTTATGCAACAATATGTCGAATCCTAATTATTTAATGACACTATAAGATCTTGAACGACCCTAAAACCCTAAGATACACATATGATTCCTTTGAATCATGTGAATCCTAAAGAGATACCCCTAATGATCTAACCCATAATGGAAACCCTAATTTGGACCTAAAATATCAGTAATATAATGAACCATGTATTAATGACGATTAATTGTTATTAATGAGGTCATGGAAAAAGTTCTAGATGATCATGGATGTGTAAAGAATCTCTGAACTCAGGTACGCGGATATAATTATATGACTAGATTTTGCTGGATGTTAAATATATGTACTTACTTGCATGTATTTGAAGTACATTGTTGGATGTAGATGTATGTGTATTGACAATTTCCGCCTTGAACATTTAAGAACATAAATGAATAAGAAAATGAAATGTAGTTACTAGTGGTGCTCATTAATCTCCCTATTAGAGAGGGAAAGAATTAATGTTGACTAACACCTCCCTAATGGTACAAGGTACGCAGGAAGATCCCTAATGGTACAAGGTACGCGGGGATAGGGCCCAATTAATTTATGTTTGTGCTAAGTCCACCATAGTAATGTATATTCATTTGAAATGTGATTAATAACTTGGGATTACCTAATTTTCTGCCATTAAATTATATTTCTTTCTCTCTTTCTTCTTTTTCAAGTATTTTCAATATGCCAATATAGTATAGATATTTAATTCCACATACCAACTTTTGTTGATGTTTTTGTTTCTCGTATTTTCTAGGTCCAGAGATAGAATGGGATAAAGGAATAGGATGTGAGCAAGTTGCACAAGTTGTACCTGTTGTCTAAGATCCTATTAGCATACATGTTCATAGATTGTAGAATCTTCATTCAATATGTAATTGTAAATCATTGTGTAATAATTCATGCTGTATAAATATACATGTTGAATGTTGAGAATGTCATGGTGTATGTTATGGTTTTATGTTCATGTATGCACATATTGCTTCCACAATGCACTTTGATACAATTGCTTAATGTTTTCGGATTTTGTCTTCTCATCTCCATGGGGTTTTGAGAAGGTGAATATCTAGGGACATTACAATTGGTATCAGAGCATGAACAATAGCTACACCTGACCATTGCTCACCATGAAACATAAAACTAAGTTTTACCTTTCACTTAAACCCTAGAAACTTAGTAAGTTGTGCTATAGGAATAAGGTTTGACCTAGCCTCTAGGTTAGAACCCAGATGTTCGAGAACTAGGTTTAAACAAGTGTCTGAAACCCTTTCCATATAGAGATCATATGTATTGGGTAGCTACACTAGTCTACACCATGTTCTCACCATTTCACTAGGTTACTTGGCACTAGACTATCTACTATGTTTTGGACACTCAAGTTTGCTGGTTTGGTTTTGTTTCCCAATCGTCTCGCACCTCGAAAGTTTTCTCTGACGCCTTCTTTCTCAAAGAAAAAATATATAATATTTTATTAGATATAAGTAAATATAAAAATGTGTCCCTCACACAGGGGAGTAGTGGGTGTTCATGCAATCTAAGTGAAAGGGAGTGACATCAGTCTAGAAGAGAGAATAGATCTAGATTAGATATCTAGAGCATCATAAGGTTATGTGATAGATAGATAGACAAAATAAAGACGAAGGAGATAAGAATATAAAATCTTATCTAACTTTGATCTATGATGGTATAAGTTTCCTTCTGAATATTTGAGTTGTATATGAGACAAATCCACTCTTAGAGGATCTATGCTAAGTCATGATGATGAAAGCACATTCCCTTTTCCTACTTGAGATAAGCTAAGTTAAGATAGAGATGAGTATGCATGAGCCTCAAGCTCTTATACAAGGAGGATGTCTAGTGGTAGGATGAGATATGTGGTGAACTCTAGAGAGAGTAAGACCCACAGGGAGAAGGTCATAGGACCTAGCCTCTAATATATGAGATATGTGTTAAAAAAATGTGTCCTATACTAGATTATTCTTGAGTGTTGAGTTGAGTCCTTATGCATGATTCAAATCTATATGTGAGAATTGGGTAAAGGAAAAGGATGGGTAGATGACCCATATGATAAAGTCAATCCTTTGGTTGAGTTAGGTCCTAGCTAGAGTGACATATTTTGTGAATCTCATCATTAGTTGCAAGTGAGGTAATATATGAACTCTTCTTTGAGACAAGCATATGACTACTGGTAGGATCAACCAGGTAGCATTTCTCCTCAGTTCAAGCAACTCGGCCATGACCAGCTCCCCTGCCGAAGCGGGGTAGCACGGAAATGACCAAGTACCATGAGATTTGCCAAAAGGGACACAGACATCTGCCAGCCGAAGGGCCAATATAAAAGCCTGTCGCATATGCAAGCGGGGCTCAAGGGTCCACCCATACTTAAAGGAAACGAGCACGCAAGGTTCTCATGTTCCTCGAACAAATTGGACATTAAACCAAGTCGAGTGAGAACCATAGCAACCGGTCGATGGCAGCCATCACATGCATGCGCTGCATGGCAGATCAAGCACATGAATGGCCTTCGGTCAAGTTTAACACTAGCCATGTAGAATGGATAAGACATTGCCCGGACATAGAGCGAGCCGCGATGCGGCAAAAGGAAAGAGCAAAGTGCCAAACTAGCGATCACTACCAAGTATTATACTAGAGATTTCCCTTGTAGTTCCTCGCCAATGTCTCATTCAACAACGAAGCAACAAGCCACTCTTATGCCGACACAGAACTCACAGCACCGGAAGCCCACAGCCGCACCCCAATTAATGGGAAGTGGAACTCAAGACAACTGATACATCTGGAGCACCGCTGTGCATGTCATGAGGTAGGTAAAATATGAACTCTAGTTATGAGAGTATGATGCTTTGTGCAAAAGATACTCAACATACATGTTCTCCCTTCTTCTTCTCCTTCTTAATATACGATGACAGAAACCTCACTTGAGCTATATAGATGATTTATATATGAGGAGTCACTCATATAAGCTTGACCTATTGTATATTTCCTCCCTATATCATACATGTAGTACCCAAGATTGAAATCATGATAAGTTTTACTTTAAAATATTCTCTTCCCCTTCATATGAAACATGAAAGATATGATGCTGAGATCATGGGATAAACTTAGTATATTCTCTTTTTCCCTTCACATAATACATGCAAGACATAAAAATTTGAACTCATGAACTTGATATAAAGATATTTTTGGATCATAGGATATATGATCAGAAATATAGTTCGTAATTTTGATCCTTCTCAATGTATGCTTCTAAGTTGAGTATGAATATCACACCATAGGGTGAAACCCTAATGGTCAAACATGTTACGTAAGCCCTTCTTAAGTAGAAAAATTCTAATACCAAGGATGAAGATAAATCTCCTCTAATGCTGAAATCATTGTAAGATGTTAATGATGTTAGATTTGAACGATCTGAATACCATGGCATATAAACGAATTCCTCTTGAACTTTAAAAGTATGAACAAAACTCATATCCTTAGGGGTGTTGTAATCCTAAGATATCATAATGTCATGTTATGGCTAAGACTTTAAGCGATGCTTCCACATATATATGGTAGGGTGGACACACCCAAGAATCTCTAGACCCTAAGCTGACAACTTAAAGTGCATGTAACTATGGTGGTCTTAGAACCTAAGCAATGATGATGTATATGAAGTTGAACTCCTAAATAGCCTCTTATGGATGAGATTAGTTGAATTTTGAGGATGAAATTCCAAATAAGGTGGGGTGAATGTGATAACCTAGATTTTGAGTTTTAATAACTAATACAATATTTGAGAGACAAGCATTCTATGTAGAGGACAATTACCAAATTGAGGAATTGGTAATACAATCATGGATCCCTTCACCCAAATTAGGTGGTTTGAGATACGATAGAGGACTATGATACCTAATTGAAGTCAATTGTGAATGAATACCCTTACTAATTGATTAACCTCTCATGAGACCAATCATTCATTCAGTGATCCAGTGAGTAGTGAACTAATTTCTTTTAAGGAATTATGTAAATATGAATCAATGTTAGAGTTTGATGTCAACCTTGATTAATTGGCTTATCAATTTCATTTAATACCATCCCTAGTATCATATAAAACCAAATTACAAGCAATATGACATATAGTCAATTGACATAGCCAACAATTGAATTTCAACTCCAATTTTATACCATAGTCACATATTAACATCATGAAGCTTACCTTAAAATTTCATTCTAGTTGGATAAGTCATTTGGGAGATATAAGAATTTGAAATCATGTATAGTATATCATTAATTTGAACCCTAGAATCTAAGTTGGGAATTATATGAATCAAATGCGTGACATTATGTGTCACGCATCCCTTTGAAGCTTGGACGTGGGCCTTAATATAGGTCGAGATAAAGCTGACCGTTGATCCGTGATCCAACAGGGGAGACTTTTTCATCTACCTCCCACTTTCCTCGATCCCGACCCCAACTAAAACACCCAAATCAATTGAGACTCCACACGCCTGAATCCCGCATCTCCTGGGTGAGATCGTTGGAGGACGACCTCGTCTCCCCAAACCGACCCCGACAAGCCCTCACTCAACCCCCTCACCCTCGGATCAGGGAGAATGAGCTCCCCTTATCTCCATACCTCTCACAGGAGGTGGTGCCCTTTTAGGGATTTTCCCTCTACACCTCCTCACTCCCATTTAAACCCCTCCATAGCTTTGCCATCCACCCTTTACTCAGTCTCCAGCATCACTTGCAAGCAAGACCACCCCAAGCACCGCCACCATCTCCACTTCCTCTCCGCTGCTGCACCACCTCGGCGGCACTCCATAGATCTCACCCCACTAAATACACCATGCCATCACCACCACCTCAATCAATGGGTGCTTCCCGGTCAGCTCCTGCCCTCTCCAACACCCTATGACCCTAAAACCCTCAGTGCGCCGACAACCTCCATCACCCACTCCGCAGATCAGTGACCCAGAGGGAGCCCACCTCCAAAACCATTTGCCCCTCTGTGGTTGGACTCAATGAAGGTGAGGCCACCTTCACCCGAGCCAACAAAGCAGATCTCAACCGACAAGGCCTCGCCGAAGCTACTCCAAGCACCTGCTCACACGCAAGAAAAGGAGAAGAGGAAGTCGACGTGTCACCAACTCATCGCATAGGTGGAACAATCCCCAAATGCCAAGTCAACAAATCGATCCATTCCTTGTGAATCCTAGAATCAACGAGAGCTGTAGATCCAGTCGGATCCAGCCGTTGATCAAGGTAATTTCTTTGCCCTTTTATTTTCGAAAATGGATTATCTTAGAAAAACCCTAGAAAATGCTAGGAAGGTCGGATTATGATGAACCTATATACCATTTTCATCAGAAAAATGAGATCTATCTAAATAAAATATATTCAAGACCTAGATACGATCCATTATAAGAAAATATGGCCTACAAACCCTAATGACCTCTTAATATATATATATATATATATATATATATATATATATATATATATATAGTGTAATATTAGCGATCCATAATTAAGATCTTATTTGTTGAAATCTAAAAATCTAATTGGGTCCCTGATATCCTATGGCTCGAAACCCTAATCAATGAGGGATATTTAATGCAATAGTTGTGAAAACCCTAATTTCTAGTTACTCTTTCTAAAAGTGTATACCTTATGCAACAATATGTCGAATCCTAATTATTTAATGACACTATATGATCTTGAACGACCCTAAAACCCTAAGATCGAAATCTAATTCCTTTGAATCATGTGAATCCTAAAGAGATAATCCTAATGATCTAACCCATAATGGAAACCCTAATTTGGACCTAAAATATCAGTAATATAATGAACTGTGTATTAATGGCAATTAATTGTTATTAATCAGGTCATGGAAAAAGTTCTAGATGATGATGGATGTATATAGAATCTTTGAACTCATGTACGTGGATATAATTATATGACTAGATTTTGCTGGATGTTAAATATTTGTACTTGCTTACATGTATTTGCAGTACATTGTTGGATGTAGATGTACGTGTATTGACAATTTCCACCTTGAACATTTAAGAATATAAATGAATAAGAAAATGAAATGTAGTTACTAGTGGTGCTCGTTAATCTCCCTATTGGAGAGGGAAATGATTAATGTTGACTAGCACCTCCCTATTGGTACAAGGTACGCAGGGAGATCCCTAATGGTAAAAGGTACGTGGGGATAGGGCCCAATTAATTTATGTTTGTGATAAGTCCATCATAGTAATGCATATTCATTTGAAATGTGATTAATAACTTGGGATTACCTAATTTTCCACCATTAAATAATGTTTCTTTCTCTCTTTCTTCGTTTTCAAGTATTTTCAATATGCCATCATAGTATAGCTATTTAATTCCACGTACCAACTTTTGTTGATTTTTTTGTTTCTCGTATTTTCTAGGTCCAGAGCTAGAATGGGATAAAGGAATACGATGTGAGTAAGTTGTACAAGTTGTACCTATTGTCTAAGATCTTGTTAGCATACATGTTCATAGATTGTAGAATCTTCATTCAATATGTAATTGTAAATCATTGTGTAATAATTCATGCTGTATAAATATACATATTGAATGTTGAGAATGTCATGGTGTATGTTATGGTTTTATGTTCATGTATGCACATATTGATTCCGCAATGCACTTTGATACAATTGCTTAACGTTTTTAGATTTTGTCTTCTCATCTCCATGGGGTATTGAGAAGGTGAAAATCTGGGGATGTTATAGTTGGTATCAGAGCATGAACAATAGCTACACCTGACCATTGCTCCCATGAAACATAAAACTAAGTTTTACCTTTCACTTAAAACCCTAGAAACTTAGTAAGTTGTGATATAGGAATAAGGTTTGACCTAGCCTCTAGGTTAGAACCCAGATGTTTGAGAACTAGGTTTAAATAAGTGTCTGAAACCCTTTCCATATATAGATCATATGTATTGGGTAGCTACACTAGTCTACACCATGTTCTCACCATTTCACTAGGTTACTTGGCACTAGACTATCTACTGTGTTGGACACTCAAGTTTGCTGGTTTGGTTTTGTTTCCCAATCGGCTCACACCTCGACAGTTTTCTCTGACGCCTTCTTTCTCAGAGAAAAATTATATAATATTTTATTAGATATATGTAAATATAAAAATGTGTCCCTCACACAGGGGAGTAGTGGGTGTTCATGCAATCAAAGTGAAAGGGAGTGACATCAATCTAGAAGAGAGAATAGATCTAGATTAGATGTCTAGAGACTCATAAGGTTATGTGATAGATAGATAGACAAAAGAAAGATGAAGGAAATAAGCATATAGAATCTTATCTAACTTTGATCTATGATGGTATAAGTTTCCTTATTAAGATTTGAGTTGTATATGAGCCAAATCCACTCTTATAGGTTCTATGCTAAGTCATGATGATGAAAGTACATTCCCTTTTCCTACTTAAGATAAGCTAAGTTAAGATAGAGATGAGTATGCATGAGCCTCAAGCTCTTATATAAGGAGGATGTCTAGTGGAAGGATGAGATATGTGGTGAACTCTAGAGAGAGTAAGACCCACAGGGAGAAGGTCACAGGACCTAGCCTCCAATATATGAGATATGTGTTAAAAAAATGTGTCCTACACTAGATTACTATTGATTGTTGAGTTGATTCCTTATGCATGATTCAAATCTATATGTGAGAATTGGGTAAAGGAAAAGGATGGGTACATGACCCATATGATAAAGTCAATCCTTTGGCTGAGTTAGGTCCTAGCTGGAGTGACATATTTTGTGAATCTCATCATTAGTTGCAAGTGAGGTAATATATGAACTCTAGTTATGAGAGTATGATGCTTTGTGCAAAATATACTCAGCGTACATGTTCTCCCTTCTTCTTCTCCTTCTTAGTATACGATGATAGAAACCTCACTTGAGCTATATAGATGATTTATATATGAGGAGTCACTTGTATAAGCTTGACCTATTCTATATTTCCCCCCTATATCATACATGTAGTACCCAAGATTGAAATCATGATAAGTTTTACTTTAAAATATTCTCTTCCCCTTCATATGAAACATGAAAGATATGATGCTGAGATCATGGGATAAACTTAGTATATTCTCTTTTTCCCTTCACATAATACATGCAAGACATAAAAATTTGAACTCATGAACTTGATATAAAGATATTTTTGGATCATAGGATATATGATCAGAAATATAGTTCATAACTTTGATCCTTCTCTGTGACGTCTGTCTCGGAAAATGAGATGAACGAATGCAGAAGCGATTAATTAGCAGCAGAATTATTGAAAATTTCTAAAAATTAAAACTTTTTGTAAAGAGATCCATAAACTGTAAAACTCTTTCATAAAGAAATAAGGTATGTTATTTACAAGCTAATTCATCAGTACATCTCTGTATTAACTCATCTCGAGAGTCATAACATTGAATGCCCTGTTAAACTTTACATGAGCAGTATACAAAAATCTCGAGGCACTAAGCCAAAATCTCAGATCTATATCAAACCATCTACTGACTCCTAGGACCTGAGAGTACAGAGATGACACATAGGACTTTCTATATAAGACTTGACAGACATTGTCTCCACCTGAGGATCACTGTTGTCCTTGCTGTTGTTGTTGTTGCTGCTCACCCACTGATGGGTTTCTTCTTCCTCAACGTTTACCTAAAAAGTTGAATCCCACGGGGGTTAGACAATTGAAAATTGTCCCAGCGAGAGTTATATCTCTCCGCCAGAAGCATTGTTATTACAAATAATTGAATAACACTGAGCAGTAAATTTATAATTATTCAACAATAGGTAATTCATTGAATAAGCTAAGTAGAGCAGTATTCTTTATGCAATCATTTCAATTATAACTTGATTGAATGGCAAGTCATTTAATCAATCGGGAATATGAAGAACATGTATACTAATTGTCCAACTAAGACATTATAACAATGTATTATAAATTATTGTTTCTCGTAGCTCAACCTAAGCAAATATGCTACATGGCTGATTACATCTTACAAACATACTTATACCCTGAGGAGATGAGGTATACCTCTCATACTCCAACCGACCATTACGAAATCGCAATCACTACCATACATAGGTCATCAGAAGAGCCGGATTCCTATGACCTCATCCTCCTCATTCCATGTGAGGAACAACATGCAAGACATCTTGTGTCTCTGCCATAATAGCTGTTCAGGGTATTCTGGCACTTCGCTATTAGAGTTACAGTGGCATGCTGTACTCTCTTCACAATCGAGGGATTTCTTGTTTATCTCACATCGATTCGGCATTAACATCATCATTGGGAGATTAGTGATACATCTTCCCGGCATATGCATATAATGAAGGATTGAGAGATTAACTGTTTATCTCACATCAATTCCTCCATTAGGATGTAAGTATATTCACATCCATAACCCCCACATACTCAAAAGTATGCTCTCCAGGAGTTCCCTTAGGAAAACTTGTTTCACCATCATCTAGCTTCTGACGATGATGGATCTATGGTCAGGGCTCTACATGATATCATTATACTTGATTATTTAAGTACATTATGGCATTCTTTTAGCATCAAGCATGTTTTCTAACATAAACCATTAAAACAATTGCTATAAAGAAAGAGTACTAATTGTATCAAGTTCATTTCACAGCTTTATTAACATTGGGATCTCAGTCCCTTATCAACTCATCATCATGATTCATGAGAATGTGGGTGTTCAACCCTTAGATCATAAAAACACATGTTACCACTTTAACTGGTAACTAAATACCATCAAGTCATTTGACAGTGTAAACATAACGGTAGCAATGCAGGTATTTCACATGGCTCATACAACCTATCAATCTCTTTTGTCACCTTTCAATAGGCAACATAGCATATTATTAATTTCAAAGCTTATAAAGTGCTTTCAATGAACATGGCATCATAGCTCTTACCTGGCTATGCTCACTATTTCATAAAAACCTGCATGATTAATACAAATGATAGCAGACACATTATCTCTATATCAACACAATGCAAAATAAAGATAACTTTACTATTCAAGAGTTGCACCACTATGCCCTTACCAGGGTTAGGGTTTCCCTTTTCAACTCAATTAGGGTTAACCAACCCTTAGCTTAAATAGTAATAGTGATTCCTCATTTTATTATCTAATCATAGAGCTTCATGCTTACAAGCATAACCCAGAATTAGGGTTTCACACTGCTATTCACCTTAATTGGAATTAGGGTTTACTATTCATGTCACATCATTCTAGATTAGGATTCACATATCACATCACTCTAGATTAGGGTTCTTATTTAACATACTCTGAATTAGGATTTACTATTCACATCACATCATTTACTATTCATATTGAATCACCCTTGATTAGGGTTATCATTAATATCCCTCCATTAGGGTTTACTATTCACCCCAAGTAGGAGTGATCAACAAAGTACCTTTAATTAAGGTTTACCATGTCATCATTATGAATTAAGATTACATAATCATCATGCATTAGGGATACTTCCATTATTACCCTCAATTAGGGTTAAGATTCATTAACCATCATAATTAGGGTTTTCATGATCTCACTATGAAGGATCATACCCTAATTAGATATTCATTACTATTGGAAGTCCATTACTTGATTAAAATTCATAAAAGGAGTCATCTCTCTGTCATCCTCTATAGGATGATGTCTACTTCAACCTTGATTAGGTTAAGTAACTCAGTCAAGAAGGAGAATTGACTTTATGGTTATATCATTACCATTGTAATCATTAGGGCTTAACCACTTCATGGATTTCAATCATACTATCCCATTCAGGTACAAGTACCCTAATTACCTTTGATTACATCATGTATTAATTAACTAATCACTTTGTCCTTTAATCACTTTAAGTACCCATGGGGTTAGGTTAATCAATCACCAAACAATCTTAGCTCTTAAGGCCCTAAACGATCTTGACTATCATAGACCTCAAACGGTCTTACATACTAAACCTCCAAACGGTCTAAGACCGTTTGGACCCTCATGCAGTCTTGGTCTCCCTTGAGACCATTTGGTAAAGTAAACCTTCAAGACCATTTTCTAAAGTGGGAGGTGAAGACCGTTTGCCCAAGTTTGACTTTTGAAACCGCATGGACATAATCAGTTTTGAAACCGCATGCACTCAACCGATTTGGAAACCGCATGAACCTAAACGGTTTGGGATCATTTGGTCCCAAACGGTCTTGAGAACGTTTGGTCCAAACCACCTCAAAACCGCATGGACCAAGTATAGTCCCAACACCTCAAATTGAATTAGGGTTTCCAATGTTGGATCCTTCAACACTTGGATATATATAATCAATAATCAATTGGACCTATCACCATTATTCAATTGAGTTAATTAAGTCAACTTTCAACTGATTTGACCCTCAATTGACCCTCAATTGATCATCAATTAGGGCTTGAATTAACTGTATTAGGGTTTGGAATCGATGACCCTTCAACATAAATCAATGTGAGTCTAATTGATTTGAACCCATTGAACCATCATCCAATTTGGTCATGACCTGACCCCAAACGGTCTTGGGATCATTTGGATGACCTCCAAACGGCCTTGAGACCGTTTTCTCAATTCAACACCAAAAACTAAGTCAACTAATTATAGATTAGACCATTGAGTTGATCACCAAATCAGCAATTGATTATACTTCAACTTAGAACCGTTGGATCTTCAATTGGTCAACCATGCTTAACCCTAGATCTCAAAACAGTCTTGGGTGATCACCAAACGGTCTTGAGACCGTTTGGGTGATCCCCAAATGGTTTTGAAACTATTTGGGTCACTCAACCCAAGTCTCAACCTTAATCAATTATCAAATCAACAATTAACCCGATTAGGGTTCAGATAGTTGATGGACCTTTAATTAGTGAACCACTTGGAGTTAATTGATAATTATTGATAGATGATTAGTCTACATTATTCTCAATAGACCTCCAAATGGTCAACACTTGGTAAACACCACCAAACGGTCTTGGACCGTTTGCTTCTATGCAGTTTGGATGAAACCGTTTGTAATCAAACAGTTTGAAACCGTTTGCTCCCAAACGGTTTGGGAAATCGTTTGAGCACAAAACCAAACCATTTGCTAAAGTTGTTTTCTTTGGATAATCATAAATTTAACGTCATCATATTCTTCCTAAGAACAACCAAGAACTATTGCTGTTCTTCACAGAGGTTATAGCAATTAACCAAAAGAATACCAAAGAAGGAAATAGCCAACAATTATTAAAGAGATGGATGCATTAGCAATGCTTAAGGGTTAGAGTTATAAAACCCACCTTTAGAACTGATCCAGAGCTCCAAGCTCCGAAGCTTTAATGGTGGATTGAGCTCCAACAGTTGTCCAAGGTTCATTCTTCAATCTTTGGATGAACAAGGTGGCTAGAAAAGGAAATCGTGTGAAGAAAACCATGAATCTACCCTTGTTTTATGGTTTCCACCATGAATTCGAGGTAGAAGATGATCAAAACTTACCAAGCTGGTTTGGTCGTCCTTCCTCTAGTCCATAGCTCTTCCTTGGTCGGTCAAAGCAAGGTGATGAAGAAAAGAACTAAGGGAAATGATCCTTTGTGTTGTTGGAAAAGATACATATATATGTATGGATTTTCAAGGAAAATGGAAAAAGAGGTTTATCTCCTTTTATTTCCTAATTAATTTCCACCAAACTTCCTCCACTCTTTGGCCATGTATCCACCTTCTAATACCTTGCAAAACCCCTTCATTATCCAAGGTTTAAAGGATAAGGAACTAAACATATTAAAAAGATGTATATTAATATCCACCCTTTTATTGGATATTGCTTTATATATTTTATTAATGTGAATAACTTCCACCTCAACCAAGATATTTTTGGTGCCCAAGAATGGAACAAGCTTGTCCAAACTATTGCAAACACATACTCCAACTTTTGGTTGAAGGGCTCCATAATTAATATATTTCTTTTTGCATTAAGTTATATTAAAAGCCATATTATGTTTAAATCTTGATTATTCCATATCAAGATTCTCTCTCCTCCATGATCATTCAAATGAGGCACCCATCTCATTTTCTTTGCTCTTATTTATGCCAAGAAACATGAGAGACCCTCTAGAGGTGATAATTTGCATGTTGAACCCTAGGTTTTGGATAAATTGCATATTACACCAAAACTAGGTTTTAATGCACAAGGATTGCTCTACAAGCTTTATCTTGGTACTCAAGCTTGAGGAAACCATACCACCACATCATATTCATACTCATGATGTATAAACAGTAGAGGAACATCTTAACATGTGAAATTTGCAAGTTAAGCCCTCTACTTGGGTAATTTGCACTTTAGTCCATTATTAACAAAACAATGTTTCAACATTATTCAAAAAGGACTGAAATGAAATATAAGTTCCTCAAAAGCTTTAATTACTTTTCAAGAAATACAAGAAAGCATCTAATCAATTTTATTAGGCAAAATACCTAGGGTTAGTACATAACCCAGGTCAGGGATGTTACATTCTCAATGTATGCTTCTAAGTTGAGTACGAATATCACACCATAGGGTGAAACCCTAATGGTCAAACATGTTACGTAAGCCCTTCTTAAGTAGAAAAATTCTAATATCAAGGATGAAGATAAATATCCTCTAATTCTGAAATCATTGTAAGATGTAAATGCTGTTAGATTTGAATGATTTAAATACCATGGCATATAAACGAATTCCTCTTGAACTTTAAAAGTATGAACAAAATATGTATCCTTAGGGGTGATGTAATCCTAAGATATCATAATGTCATGTTATGGCTAAGACTTTAAGTGATGCTTACACATATATATGGTAGGGTGGACACACCCAAGAATCTCTAGACCCTAAGCTGACAACTTAGAGTGCATGTAAGTATGGTGGTCTTAGAATCTAAGCAATGATAATGTATATGAAGTTGAACTCCTAAATAGCCTCTTAAGGATGAGATTAGTTGAATTTCGAGGACGAAATTCCAAATAAGGTGGGGTGAATGTGATAACCTAGGTTTTGAGTTTTAATAACTAATACAATATTTGAGAGACAGTCATTCTATGTAGAGGACAAATACCAAATTGAGGAATTGGTAATACAATCATGGATTCCTTCACCCAAATTAGGTGATTTAAGATACGATAGAGGACTATGATACCTAATTGAAGTCAATTGTGAATGAATACCATTACTAATTGATTAATCTTTCGTGAGACCAATCATTCATTTAGTGATCCAGTGAGTAGTGAACTAATTTCTTTTTATTTATGTACATATGAATCAATGTTAGAGTTTGATGTCAACCTTGATTAATTGGCTTATCAATTTCATTTAATACCATCCCTAGTATCATATAAAGCCAAATTACAAGAAATATGACATCTAGTCAATTGACATAGCCAACAATCGAATTTCAACTCAAATTTTATACCATATTCACATATTGACATCATGAAGCTTACCTTAAAATTTCATTCTAGTTGGATAAGTTAGTTGGGAGATATAAGAATTTGAAATCATGTATAGTATATCATTAATTTGAACCCTAGAATCTAAGTTGGGAATTATATGAATCAAATGCGTGACATTATGCGTCACACAACCCTTTGAAGCTTGGACGCGGGCCTTAATATAGGTCGAGCTAATGCTGGCCATTGATCAGCGATCCAACAAGGGAGACTTCATCATCTACCTCCAACTTTCCTCGGTCCTGACCCCAACTAAAACACCCAAATCATCTGAGACTCCACATACCCTAATCCCGCATCTCCAGGGCGAGATCATTGGAGGATGACCTCGTCTCCCCAAACTGACCCCAACAAGCCCTCACTCAATCCATCTCACCCTCGGATCAGGGAGAATCAGCTCCCCTTATCTCCCCTCCTCTCATAGGCGGTGGCACCCCTTTAGGGATTTTCCCTCTACACCTCCTCACTCCCATTTAAACCCATCCATAGCTTCGCCATCCACCCTTTACTCAGTCTCCAACATCAATTGCATGCAAGACCACCCCAAGCACCACCACCATATCCACTTCCTCTCCGCTACTGCACCACCTTGGTGACACCCCATAGGTCTTGCCCCACTGAATACACCCTGCCATCACCACCACCTCGATCCAGGGGTGCTTCCCGGCCAGCTCCCGTCCTCTCCAACGCCCTGCGCCCCTAAAACCCTCGGCGCGCCGACAACCTCCATCACCCACTCAGCAAACTAGTGACCCAGAGGGAGCCGCACCTCTAAAACCAGCTGCCCCTCTGCAGTTGGCCTCAATGAAGGTGAGGCCACCTTCACCCGAGCCAACAGAGCTGCTCTCAGTCGAAAAGGCCTCGCCGGAGCTGCTCTAGGCACCTACTCGCGCGCAAGCAAAAGAGAAGCGGAAGCCGATGTGTCTCCAACTCATCACATAGGTGGACCAATCCCCGAATGCCAAGTCAGCAAATCGATCCATTACTTGCAAATCCTAGAATCAACGAGAGCCATAGATCCAGTCATATCCGGCCATTGATCAAGGTAATTTCTTTATCCTTTTATTTTAGAAAATGGATTATCTTAGAAAAACCCTAGAAAATACTAGGAAGGTTGGATTATGATGAACCTATATACCATTTTCATCAGAATAATGCAATCTATTTAAATAAAATATAGTCAGGACCTAGATTCGATCCTTTTTCAGAAAATATGGCCTACAAGACCCAATGACCTTTTAATATATATATATATATATATATATATATATATATATATATATATATATATATATATATATAGTGTAATATTAGAGATCCATGATTAAGATCTCATTTGTTGACATCTAAAACTCTAATTGGGTCCCTGACATCCTATGGCTTGAAACCCTAATCAATGAGGGATATTTGATCCAATAGTTGTGAAAAACCCTAATTTCTAGTTACTCTTTCTAAAAGTGTATACCTTATGCAACAACATGTTGAATCCTAATTATTTAATGACACTATATGATCTTGAATGACCCTAAAACCCTAAGATCCAAATCTGATTCCTTTGAATCATGTGAATCCTAAAGAGATACCCCTAATGATCTAACCCATAATGGAAACCCTAATTTGGACCTAAAATATCAGTAATATAATGAACCATGTATTAATGACGATTAATTGTTATTATTCAGGTCATGGACAAAGTTCTAGATGATCATGGATGTATAAAGAATCTCTGAACTCAGGTATGTGGATATAATTATATGACTAGATTTTGTTGGATGTTAAATATATGTACTTACTTGCATGTATTTGAAGTACATTGTTGGATGTAGATATATGTGTATTGACTATTTCTACCTTGAACATTTAAGAACATAAATGAATAAGAAAATGAAATGTAGTTACTAGTGGTCTCATTAATATCCCTATTAGAGAGGGAAAGAATTAATGTTGACTAGCACCTCCCTAATGGTACAAGGTACGTAGGGAGATCCCTAATGGTACAAGGTACGTGGGGTAGGGCCCAATTAATTTATGTTTGTGCTAAGTCCACCATAGTAATGCATATTCATTTGAAATGTGATTAATAACTTGGGATTACCTGATTTTCCACCATTAAATAATGTTTCTTTCTCTCTTTCTTCTTTTTCAAGTATTTTCAATATGCCAACATAGTATAGCTCTTTAATTCCACGTACCATCTTTTTTTGAAGTTTTTGTTTCTCATATTTTCTAGGTCCAGAGCTAGAATGGGATAAAGGAATAGGATGTGAGCACGTTGCACAGGTTGTACCTATTGTCTAAGATCCTGTTAGCATACATGTTCATAGATTGTAGAATCTTCATTCAATATGTAATTGTAAATCATTATGTGATAATTCATGCTATATAAATATACATGTTGAATGTTGAGAATGTCATGGCGTATGTTATGGTTTTATATTCATGTATGCGCATATTGCTTCCGCAATGCACTTTGATACAATTGCTTAACATTTTCGGATTTTGTCTTCTCATCTCCATGGGGTTTTGAGAAGGTGAAAATCAAGGGATGTTATATGTTTAAAATGATCTAATTAATCAAGTAAAATCTAATAGTATAGTTTGCCCTATGCCATAGATCCATTTATTGTCAGCACTTATTAAATGGTGAAACAAGTTTAACTCAGAGCACATATTATTGTATATGCAAGGTGCAAGTTGAGGTATCTCCTTGTGTCCTGAATGTATATCCATCACAGGATTGTCTATATGCCACACCTAGAAGAGTGCAACTTTAGACTGCAACTCCATAGTCTATATCACAGGATTGGCCATAAGCCACATCATGGAAGCGTGCGTCTACGGTCCTAGCTCACTAGCACCGTGACCTGTACTAAGGTGGGCTAAATCTGCACAGCTAGACTATACGTCACTGGAAGCAGTTGACCCATGATGTCACTGCATATTCACTCATACTGACCTTGGAAGGTGAGGTCATGGACTCTAGCTCTTCCATTAGACCTTGTATGGAACCAATTTCGACTTATCATGTGGTCGGTTGGATTTGGGTGGTACAACACAAATCCTTGGGGCATAATGAAATATGTAATCAGACGTGTAGTATAATTGTATATGATCAAATATAAAAATATTGGTTGAGGCCTTGCTTGATCTTTAGACAATGTTCTTGATAGAAAATATGCATGTTCTTCATAATCCTTTTAAATTATTAAGATCTTTCATAATTCAACAACAATTTCCCTTCATATTAATAATCATTATCTGCTTCTTCTTAGTTGTATATATACTACTACTCAATTTATCTTATCTATGATGATAATAAAGTTGATGGTGAGTTATATTTCCCACTCAGATTTGGAATCTCACCCCGTGGGTTTCTGACACCTTTTTAGGTGGGTGAGCACAAAGAGGCAAAGATCATGCAGAAGAGGTTAACCAGCAGCTAGAGTAGCAATAGCTGATAAGGTTGGAGGTGGTGTTGGATGTCTTTTGTTGATAGAGTCCTAGAGTTGTCCCTGTACACTCGGGTCTTTGGGAACGTTTTGTAGATGTTTTACGGACATGCTATCTTTATGTGCCCTTTGTACATCAGATATGATGGAATCATGCATATATGTTCTAGAACAATGCTTTCTTTACAAGTTAACAACATGCCTTGTCAATGCTTTGAGACATGAAAGGACTCATGTGTAAATGTTCTTGCTATATGGTCATTTTATGAAAAAGGTTTTAAGTTTTAGTGTTTTCTCAGTAATCTATTCACCAATCTTTCTTTTACAGTTATGTTTTGAGTAATCTCGCTTCGTGTGGCGTGAGGCGTCACATGTTCAATCAACGACTTTGATTAAAGTGGTTCAATTTGGATGCTTTGACCAAACGAGGACTGGTTCAATCGACGACTTTGATTAAAGTGGTTCGATTTGGATGCTTTGACCCAAAGCATCATGATTCAACACCTTCTGACGTGCATCAAATCGATTGAACTCTAATTGAAGTAGGCCGAAACACACACTTTTGGGTGCTTAGAGAACTTCTTTGACCCTATGCTTTATGAATGGTTGATGCATTTGATGTCAATGCCACCAATACACATAATCATGAGAAATGTGATATATCAAGATTTCTTAATGAAAAGATATGAATAAGCGCAAGTTTGTAATATCTACAACTAGCTACTAAAGTCATATATCTAAGAGGTGGTGATCAAGGAGGAAACTTTGTGAAGAATTGTTGGATTATTGGGCTCTAGATGTGACGACCGTCTCGCGAAAACATGATTAACGAATTTAAACTAGTGTGGAAGCGTTTCGTTAGCAGTGGAATTACTAAAAATCACTAAAAATTAAAACTTTTTGTAAAGAGATCCTTAAACGGTAAAACTCTTTCATAGAGAAACAAGGTAAGTTATTTACAAATTGATTCACCATTATATCTCTATAATATCACATCTCGAGAGTCACAACATCAACTGCCCTGTTAACTGTACAAAGCAAGATACAAAAATCTCGAGGCGTTACGCCAAAATCTCAGATCTATTTAAAACTATCTATTGACTCCTAGGACCTGAGAGTACAGAGACGACACATAGAACATTTCTATCTATAAGACTTGACAGACAGTGTCTCCACCTGAGGATCACTGTTGTCCCTGATGTTGCTGTTGCTGCTGTTGCTGCTCACCCACTGAAGGGTTCCTTCGTCCTCGAGTCTACCTAAAAAGTTGAATCCCACGGGGGTGAGACAATTGAATAATTATCCCAGCGAGAATTATAACTCTTCTCCAGAAGCATTGTTATTGCAAATATTAAGATAACAATGAGCAGCAGAACTATAATTATTTAACAATAGGCAATTCATTGATTAAACTAAGTAGAGCAGCATTCTCTAAGCAATCATTTCAATTATAACTTGATTGAATGACAAGACTTATATCAATAAAGAATATGAAGAACATGTATACTAGTTATTCAACTAGAACACTATAAACAATGCATCATCAATCATTATTTCTCGTAGTTCAACCTAAGCAATTAAGCTATACGACTGATTACATTTTTCAAACATATTTATGCCCTGAGGAGATGAGGTATACCACTCATTCTCCAACCGACCATTACTAAATTGCAATCGGTACCATACATAGGTCATCAGAAGAGCCGGATTTCTATGACCTCATCTTCCTCAGTCAGTGTGAGGTACAACATACATGACATCTTGTGTCTCTGCTTAAATAGCTTTCCAGGGTATTCTGGAAACTTCGCTATTAGAGTTACAGTGGCATGCTGTACTCTCTTTGCCATCGAGGGATTTCTTGTTTATCTCTCATCGATGCGGCATTAACAACATCATCGGGAGATTAGTGATACATCATCCCGTCATACACATATAATGAAGGATTGAGAGATTAAATATACATCTCACATCAATTCCCTCATTAGGACGTAAGGATATTCGCGTCCATAACCCCCACATACTCAAAAGTATGCTCTCCAGGAGATCCCTTAGGAAAACCTATTTCACCATCATTTAATTTCTGACAATGATGGATCTATGCTCAGGGCTCTACATGATATCATTATACTTGATTAATTAATTACATTATGGCATTCTTTTAGCATTAGGTATGTTTTCAAACATAAACTAATAAGACAATTTCTATTATGCAAGAGTACTAATTGTATCAAGTTCATTTCACATCTAGTTAACATTGGGATCTCAATCCCTAACCATCTCATCATTGTGATTCAGGAATATGGGTATTCAAACCCTTAGATCATCAAACACTTGTTACCAAGTAGCATGTTGCTATTAAGTCATTTAACAATATGAACAAAATAATAGCAATGCTGATATTTCCTATGGCTCATATAGCCTGTCAATCTCTTATGTTACCTATCACTGGGAAATATAACATATCATTACTTTCAAAGCTTATAAGTGCTTTCAATGAATATGACATCATGGCTCTTACCTGGCTATGTTCACCATTTCATAAAAACCTGCATAATGAATACATTTGATAATAGGAAAATTATCTCTATATCAGCACATTTCAAAATAAAGATAACCTTTCAATTCAAGGGTTGTACCACTATGCCCTTACTAGGATTAGGGTTTCCCTTTTTAATTCAATTAGGAAAAGGGATTCTTCATTTCATAGTTCAACATTGAGTTTCATGCTTAAAACCATAACCCAGAATTAGGGTTTACTGTTCACATCATCACATTACCCTAGATTAGGGTTTACTATTCACATTACATCACATTACCCTAGATTAGGGTTTACTATTCACATTAAGATTATACCATCATCATATATAAGGATTAATTCCATTAATGCCCTCAATTAGGGTTATGATTCATTAGCTGTCATAACTAGGGTTTCATGATCTCATTATCACAGATCATATCCTAATTAGGTGTCCATCCATATTGGGAGTTCATTACTTGATTAATAATTCATATAAGAAGTCTTCTCTCTCTTCTTTCATTAAGATGATGTTTGCATCACTCTTGATTAGGCTAAGTCAATTCAACATTGACATCATGGGTTATGTCATTACCATTGTGATCATGAAGGCTCACCCATTCAAAGAGTGCTAATCATTTTATCTCATCAAGGGTACCTTTATTATAACATACACTAACTAACTAACCACTTGGTCCTTTAATCACTTTAAGCATCCATGAGATTTAGGTTAATCAACTACTAAACCATCTTGACCACTAAGGTATCAAACGATCTTAACCTTTTTAGACCTCAAACGGTCTTGCATACTAAACCCCCAAACGGTCTTGGACAAACCTTGAAACCGTTTGGTGTTGAAGACCGTTTGGTCTTGTTGACTTTTGAAACCGTTTGGTAAAGTGCACACTCAAGACCGTTTGCCCAAGATGGGGTGAAGACCGTTTGGTCAAGAAGACTTTGAAACCGCATGGACACAATCGACCTTGAAACCGCATGAGCACCAAACGGTTTGGGATCATTTGGTCCCAAACGGTCTTGAGACCATTTGGTCCAAACCACCTGAAAACCGCAAGGACCAAAAAGTGTCTCAACCACTTCAATTGAGTTAGGGTTTCCAATGTTGAACCCCTCAATTGGTCATGCACTTGTTAGCCACTCTCCAATTGAGTCAATTAGGTCAACCTTCAACTGATTTGACACTCAATTGACCCTCAATTGATCATCAATTAGGGCTTGGATCGATTGGATTAGGGTTTGGAATCGATGACCCTTCAACATACCTCAATGTGAGTCTAATTGATTTGAAATCATTGAACCATTATTCAATTTGGTCATGACCTGACCCCAAACGGTCTTGGGATCATTTGGATGACCTCCAAACGGTCTTGAGACCATTTTCTCAAGTCAACACCAAAAACTAACTCAACCAATTAAGGTGTGGCTCGTTGGATTGATCACTAGGTCAACAATTGATTGCACCTCAACTAATTACCTTTAGATCTTCAATCACTTAACCATAGTCAACCCTAGACCTCCAAACGGTCTTGGGTGAACCCCAAACGGTCTTGGGATCATTTGGATATCCTCCAAACGGTCTTGAGACCGTTTGCCCATTATTTTATCAAAAACCAAGTCATTCAAATAAGGTTTGAACCCTAGGTTTGGTCACCAAATCAGCAATTGATTATTCATCAACTTGATATCATTGGGTCCTCAATTGGTTAACCCTACTTAACCCTAGACCTCCAAACGGTCTTGGGTGATCACCAAATGGTCTTGAGACCGTTTGGGTGATCCCCAAATGGTTTTGAAACCGTTTGGGCCACTCAACCCAAACTTCAACATAATACTATTATTGAAATCAACAATTGACCCGATTAGGGTTTAGATGATTGATGGGCCTTCAATTGGTGATTCACTTGGAATTAATGGATGATTTATGGTAGGTAATTAGTCTACATTACTCTCAATAGTCCTCCAAACGGTCAACACCTGGTCAACACATCCAAACGGTCTTGGACCGTTTCTTCTATGCAGTTTGGTTGAAACCGTTTGCATTCAAACGGTTTGAAACCGTTTGCTCCCAAACGGTTTGGGAAACCATTTGCAAAAGGTGAGAGATCGTTTGTTAAAGTGAAAACTTGGATAAACATAGGAATTAACGTCACCTTCATCTACCTCAAGAACAGGGGCTGTTCTTCATGGAATTGCTAGCAAGAACACAAGAGTAGTAAAGGAAGAAGAATAACTAACAATTTTTCATGGAGATGAAGATGCATAAACAAAGCTCAAGGTTTAGAGTTATAAAACCCACCTCTAGGATTGTTCCAGAGCTCCAAGCTTCGTAGCTTTAATGGTGGATGATGCTCCAGGTGTTGTCCAAGCTTCGTTCTTCACTCTTTGGTTGAGCAAGATGACTAGAAAGAAGAATTGTGTGAAAAACACCAATAAACCAACCTTGTTTTATGGTTTCCACCATGAATTCGAGGTAGATGGTGATCAACACTTACCAAGTCAGCTTGGTCATCCTTCCTATGCTCCAGAGCTCCTTCTTGATTGGCCAAAGCAGGTTTGAGAAGAAAAGAACTAAGGGAAACGATCCCTTGTTTATTTGGAAAGATTGCTTATATATTTATGGGTCTTTTCAAAGCAAAAGGAAAAAGGATCGTTATTTCCTTTTTATTTGACAAACATATCCACTAAGGCTTGATACATCCTTGGAAACGTTTTCCAATTACTAAACTCATGCAAACTCCTCCATTATCCAAGGTTTAAAGGAAAAGAAACCAAACATCTTAATAAGTTGTATATATAAAAGGGCCATTTGCTTAAATCTTGATTATTCCAATATCAAGATTATCTCTCCTCCTTGATCATTCAAATGAGGCACCCTTCTCATTTTCTTTTCTCTACTTGATGCCAAGAAATATGAGAGATACTCTAGGGGATACATTTTACATGTTGGACCCTAGGTTTTGGGTAATTTTGCACATTACACCAAAACTAGGTTTTAAAGCACAAGGATTGCTCTACAAGCTATATCTTGGTGCCCAAGCTTGTGGAATCCATACCACCACATCATATTCATTCTTGTGATGTCTCATAATCAGAGGAACATCTTGACATGTGAAATTTACAAGTTAACCCCTCAACTTGGTTAATTTGCACTTTAGTCCATTATTTAACAAAATAATGTTTCAACATTATGCAAAAAGGACTGAAAATGAAATATAAGTTCCTCAGGAGCCTTAATTACATTTCAAAGGATAAACAAAAGCATCTAATCACTTAATTAGGAAAAACACCTAGGGTTAGTTCATAATCATGTTACAAATTATCCACCCCTTACAAGGATTTCGTCCCTGAAATCATTACAAAAACATATTAAGAGAAAAGAGCAGGGCATTTCTTCCTCATCTCTTCCTCTAGTTCCCACGTGGCTTCTTCAACACCACAGTGATTCCAGAGGACTTTCACAAGACTTATGTCTTTCTTTTTTAGCTTTTTAATTCTCTTGTCAAGGATTAACACAGGTCCTTCTATATAAGATATATCATCATTCAATTCCACTTCCATAGGTTGCAGAACTGATTCTGTATCAGGATGACATTTCCTTAACATGGAAATGTGGAACACTGGGTGTAACTTTTGCAACTCTGATGGTAACTCTAGCTTATAAGCTAACTTTCCAATCCATTCAATACCCCATAAACCTAGGAACTAACTTTCCTTTCCTTCCAAATCTAAGAACTCCTTTCCAGGGTGAAACCTTGAGGTACACCCTGTCTCCAACCTAGAATTCTAAAGGTCTACGATGCTTATCAGCATAAGATTTCTATCTATCCTATGCAGTCTTTAACTGTTGTTGTATTATCTTAATCTTCTCGGTGGTCTGCTACACAAGATCAGGACCTAAAAGTTGATATTCACCGGTTTCATACCAACATAAGGGAGATCTACAACGTCTACCATACAAAGCTTCATAAGGTGCCATATCAATACTATGTTGATAGCTATTTTTGTAGGCAAACTCTATCAAGCTTAGGTGCAGATCCCAACTCCCTATAAACTGAAGAACACATGCTCTAAGCAAGTCCTCCAAGGTCTGTATAGTCCTTTCTGATTGTCCATCAGTCTGAGGATGAAAGGCCGTACTAAACCTTAACTGTGTGCCTAAAGCTTTATGAAGTTGTTCCCAAAAATGACTCATAAACTAGGGAACTCTGTCAGAAACAATGGTAACTGGGACTCCATGCTATCGTACTATCTCATCTACATACAACTGTGCCAACTTCTCAGCAGAATAGGTTGTTTTGATAGGTAAGAAATGTGTTATCTTTGTCAACCTATCAACTATTACCCAGATGGAATCATGTCCTTTGGCTGTTCTAGATAAACCAAACACAAAATCCTTGGTCACATGATCCCACTTCCAGTGTGGTATGGGTAAAGGTTGCATTGTTCCTGCAGGCTTATGGTGTTCAACTTTCACTTGCTGACACACAGGACACCGCATAACAAACTCAGCAACATCCTTCTTCAAACCAGGCCACCAATACATATCTTTCAAGTTTCGATACATCTTGGTGCTTCCTGGATGCATAGCATACATTGAAGAATGAGCTTCTTCCAGGACTAACTTCCTCAAGTTATCCACATCCGGTACTATCATCCTACCATGATAACAGGCTACTTGATCATCTGAGTCATAGAAACCTTCTCGTTTCTCACTACCATACTTTGATCTAATCTGTTGAACTGCAACATCAACTTGCTGTGCCTCTTTAATCTGTTGTCTCAGGGTAGGTTTTATGTGCATCTCAGCTAACAACCCTGATAACAACGATACTCTGAACTGTACATTGTCTTGTCTTAAAGAGATAAGCATATCCCTTCTAGAGCATACCAAAGAATTCAATTGTGCTCTATTTAGGGTAGGTGTTGTTGATTTCCTACTTAAAGCATCAACAACTACATTGGCCTTCCCTGGATGGTAATCGATTGTACAATCGTAGTCCTTGATTAATTCCATTCAGCAGCGTTGCCTCATGTTAAGATCATGCTGAGAAAAGATATACTTAAGGTTTTTATGGTCTGTGAAAATCTGGAATGTCTCTCCATAAAGATAATGTCTCCAGATTTTCAAGGCATGAACTATAGCAGCTAGTTCTAGATCATGTGTCGGATAATTCTCCTCATGTTTCTTAAGCTGTCGAGAAGCAAAAGAAATCACTTGTTTATCCTGCATTAACACACATCCTAGTCCATTCTTAGAGGCATAACAGAAAACTATATATCCTTTTCCTTGTTCAGGCAACACAAGCACTGGTGCACTTGTCAACCTTTCCTTCAATAGCTGAAAAGATTGCTGACACTTATCACTCCAGGAAAAAGGAACATCCTTCCTGGTTAACTTAGTCAAGGGTAAAGCTATAGAACTGAAGTTCTTAGTGAACATTCGATAATAGCCTGCCAACCCTAAGAAACTACAAATCTCTGTCGGTGTCTTCGGCTGTTCCCATTGCAGGACAGATTCTACCTTTTTAGGGTCAACATGTATAACTGAAGTAGATATTACGTGTCCAAGAAAAGAAACTTCTGGTAACCAGAACTCACACTTGATAAACTTAGCGTATAACTTATGCTCTCTTAGCAAAGTTAGAGCCTGACGAAGATGCTGTTCATGCTGCTAAGCATCTCTACTATAGATCAGGATGTCATCTATGAAGACAACAACACATTGATTGAGAAAAGGTCGGAAGATTCTATTCATGAGTTCCATAAATGCAGCTGGTGCATTTGTTAGTCCAAACGATATAACCGTGAACTCATAATGACCATACCTTGTCCTAAAGGCAGACTTAGGAATGTCACCATCCTTAATATGTAGTTGATGATATCCCGATCTCAAATCTATTTTTGAGAAGACGGTTGCACCACGCAACTGGTCAAAGAGATCATCAATCCTCGGTAGAGGATACTTATTCTTTATCGTTACTTTATTTAGTTGTCTATAATCAATGCATAACCGCATTGACCCATCTTTCTTTTTAACAAAGAGGACCGGAGCACCCCAGGGTGAAGTAGTCGGTCGGATGAAACCCTTCTCAAGCAACTCTTGCAACTGTTTCTTGAGTTCTGCCATCTCAGTAGGCACCATCCTATACGGTGTTTGTGCTATAGGTTGCGTGTCCGGGATTAGATTAATTTCAAAATCTATCTCTCGGGACGGAGGTACACCTGGAAGTTCTTCAGGAAATACATCTTCAAATTCCCTGACTACAGGAACTTCAGTAGGATTAGGACTCTCCATGGTAGTATCTACCACATGGGCCAAGAATGCATAACATCCTTGCCTCATCAGCTTCGCAGCAACCATAGCTGACACCAAATAGGTTGGAAGAATCTTTCTATCTCCTTGAAAGATCCATGTGTCACTTTCATTAGTGAACACAACTTGCTTGGACTCACAATCTAAGACAACCTTATACCTTTATAAGGTATCCATCCCAAGGATTATGTCGAATCCATGCATCTCAAGTGGTATAAGATCCACTTGAATGCGATGTTCAGAAAAGAAAAGAATGTAGGGAGAACATATCTCCTGCAACACGGCAGATCCCATTAATGGAGTTTCCAGCAACAAACTATCTGTTCTATGACTTGTAGTCAGGTTGCAGTCAAGAATCACTCTTCGAGTGATAAAGGAGTGCGTAGCACCCGAATCAATTAAAACAGATACAACACAAGATGTAGACATATCAGAATATAACAATTCCATCTGACCTGCCACAACCCGAGGGTTGATCACTGCCTCAGGTGGATTCATCGCATAAAATCTCGCTGTTGCCTATGGTTGATTCGATGCTCGATGACTAGGTGCCGATGATCCATCTTGGGATGCTTGTCCAAGTCCTCTAGCTCCTCCTGGAAACTGTCTCCTTTGAGAACCTTACTGACTTTGCCTTTGAGGTTGAGTTACACTCGCTTCTCTGGCTCTGCAATCCTTCATCAGATGTCCCATCTTTCCACATATGTAACAACTTCTGTTTAGTTGTTGTGGTCTGGGTGATCCTGTAACCGACATAGATGCTGAACTGCGAGCTCCTTGTAGTGGTAGGCTTCGTCCTCTACCCCTATTTGATGTCCACTGCGTATGGGTACTGAATCTAGGTGGTGGTGTAGGTACAGAAAACCTCAGTTTCTTAAAACCTTTGGATGAAGATCCTTGAAATTGGGGGTACATCTTCTTGTTCTTGGTCTGTCGTTTCTCTAACACATACCTCTTTATCCTCCTGACTGACTCCACAAAGGTAGCAAACCTTTACCTATTTTCCAGAGCAGACACAGGGGTGGTCAACTCAGCGTTTAACCCCTTCTCAAAACGTCTAATCCTTTCTTCATCTGTAGCTGCCATATGCGGACAGAATCGCAACAGCTCCATGAACTTAGCCTCGTATTCGCTAATGTTCATCGATCCTTGTCTTAACCTCTCAAACTAAGAGATTTTCTCATCCAAGAACATCTTAGGGAAGTATCTATTAATAAATTCTCGTCAGAAAGCTTCCCATTCAAACTCCACACCTGGCCTTTTCTATTCTTCCATGGTCCACCAGTGACCAGCACTCCCCTTGAGAAGATACATAGCATGTCTAACCTTCTCAGCTTCTGGGATGTTCAGGATTCTAAAGGCCTTCTCTAATTCAATTAGCCACAAGTCAGCATCTGCTGGGTCAGCTGTTCCAGCATACTCTGTGGCTCCAATTTGGCGAAGTCGTTCAAACGTCTTGCCGACTCCTTGTCCTTCAGGATGGGTAGGTGCCCTAAGTACATGTATAGGCATCCTATCAGTCATATGTGTCATGGCAGTCATGAACTGCCTGAACATGGCTTGGAAGATTGGGTTCCCCATGTCAGCTGGACTGAACTGGGGTGGTTCAGGCACATGTTCCTCCCTTTCTTGGTCTCTTGCACCTTCTCTAGGTGCATCAACACTACTCTCAGAAACGTGTTCCTCGTGTTATCCAGACATCTTCAGTTTTGTCTTCTCCTCCTAAATGAGTAGAAGACACTATCAAATATATTGGAAGACACTAGAACAAACTCTATAACCTAAGTCCTATGTCTCTGTAGACTCAGCGAACCTAGAGTTATGATACCACTAAATTGTGACGACCGTCTCGCGAAAACATGATCAATGAATTTAAACTAATGCAGAAGCATTTCGTTTGCAGTGGAATTACTGAAAATCACTAAAAATTAAAACTTTTTGTAAAGAGATCCTTAAACGGTAAAACTCTTTCATAGAGAAACAAGGTAAGTTATTTACAAACTGATTCACCATTACATCTCTATAATATCACATCTCGAGAGTCACAACATCAACTGCCCTGTTAACTGTACAAGGCAAGATACAAAAATCTCGAGGCGTTACGCCAAAATCTCAGATCTATTTAAAACTATCTACTGACTCCTAGGACCTGAGAGTACAGAGACGACACATAGGACATTTCTATCTATAAGACTTGACAGACAGTGTCTCCACCTGAGGATCACTGCTGTCCCTGATGTTGCTGCTGCTGCTGTTGCTGCTCACCCACTGAAGGGTTCCTTCATCCTCGACGTCTACCTAAAAAGTTGAATCCCACGGGGGTGAGACAATTGAAAAATTGTCCCAGCGAGAATCATAACTCTTCGCCAGAAGCATTGTTATTGCAAAGATTAAGATAACAATGAGCAGCAGAACTATAATTATTTAACAGCAGGCAATTCATTGATTAAACTAAGTAGAGCAGCATACTCTAAGAAATCATTTCAATTATAACTTGATTGAATGACAAGACTTATATCAATAAAGAATATGAAGAACATGTATACTAGTTATTCAACTAGAACACTATAAACAATGTATCATCAATCATTGTTTCTCGTAGTTCAACCTAAGCAATCAAGCTATACGGCTGATTACATTTTTCAAACATATTTATGCCCTGAGGAGATGAGGTATACCACTCATTCTCCAACCGAACATTACTAAATTGCAATCGGTACCATACATAGGTCATCAGAAGAGCCGGATTTCTATGACCTCATATTCCTCAATCAGTGTGAGGTACAACATGCAAGACATCTTGTGTCTCTACTTAAATAGCTTTCCAGGGTATTCTGGAAACTTCGCTATTAGAGTTACAGTGGCATGCTGTACTCTCTTCGCCATCGAGGGATTTCTCGTTTATCTCTCATCGATGCGACATTAACAACATCATCGGGAGATTAGTGATACATCATCCCGACATATACATATAATGAAGGATTGAGAGATTAAATGTACATCTCACATCAATTCCCTCATTAGGACATAAGGATATTCACGTCCATAACCCCCACATACTCAAAAGTATGCTCTCCAGGAGTTCCCTTAGGAAAACATGTTTCACCATCATTTAATTTTTGACAATGATGGATCTATGCTCAGGGCTCTACATGATATCATTATACTTGATTAATTAAGTACATTATGGCATTCTTTTAGCATCAGGCATGTTTTCAAACATAAACCAATAAGACAATTGCTATTATGCAAGAGTACTAATTGTATCAAGTTCATTTCACATCTAGTTAACATTGGGATCTCAATCCCTAACCATCTCATCATTGTGATTCAGGAATATGGGTATTCAAACCCTTAGATCATCAAACACTTGTTACCAAGTAACATGTTGCTATTAAGTCATTTAACAGTACGAACAAAATAATAGCAATGCTGATATTTCCTATGGCTCATATAGCCTGTCAATCTCTTATGTTACCTATCACTGGGCAACATAACATATCATTACTTTCAAAGCTTATAAGTGCTTTCAATGAATATGACATCATAGCTCTTACCTGGCTATGTTCACCATTTCATAAAAACCTGCATAATTAATACATTTGATAATAGGCAAATTATCTCTATATCACCACATTGCAAAACAAAGATAACCTTTCAATTCAAGGGTTGTACCACTATGCCCCTACTAGGATTAGGGTTTCCCTTTTTAATTCAATTAGGAAAAGTGATTCCTCATTTCATAGTTCAACATTGAGTTTCATGCTTAAAACCATAACCCAGAATTACAGTTTACTGTTCACATCATCACATTACCCTATATTAGGGTTTACTATTCACATTACATCACATTACCCTAAATTAGGGTTTACTATTCACATTAAGATTATACCATCATCATATATAAGGATTAATTCCATTAATGCCCTCAATTAGGGTTATGATTCATTAGCTGTCATAAATAGGGTTTCATGATCTCATTATCATGGATCATATCCTAATTAGGTGTCCATCCATATTGGGAGTTCATTACTTGATTAATCATTCATATAAGAAGTCTTCTCTCTCTTCTTTCAATAAGATGATGTTTGCATCATTCTTGATTAGGCTAAGTCAATTCAACATTGACATCATGGGTTATGTCATTACCATTGTGATCATGAAGGCTCACTCATTCAAAGAGTGCTAATCATTTTATTTCATCAAGGGTACCTTTATTATAACATACACTAACTAACTAACCACTTGGTCCTTTAATCACTTTAAGCATCCATGAGGTGTAGGTTAATCAACTACTAAACCATCTTGACCACTAAGGTATCAAACAATCTTAACCTTTTTAGACCTCAAACGGTCTTGCATACTAAACCCCCAAACGGTCTTGGACAGACCTTGAAACCATTTGGTGTTGAAGACCGTTTGGTCTTGTTGACTTTTGAAACTGTTTGGTAAAGTGCACACTCAAGACCGTTTGCCCAAGATGGGGTGAAAATCGTTTGGTCATGAAGACCGTTTGGTCAAGAAGACTTTGAAATCGCATGAGCACCAAATGGTTTGGGATCGTTTGGTCCCAAATGGTCTTGAGACCGTTTGGTCCAAACCACCTCAAAACCGCAAGGACCAAAAAGTGTCTCAACCACTTCAATTGAGTTAGGGTTTCCAATGTTGAAACCCTCAATTGGTCATGCACTTGTTAGCCACTCTCCAATTGAGTCAATTAGGTCAACCTTAAACTGATTTGACACTCAATTGACCCTCAATTGATCATCAATTAGGGCTTGGATCGATTGGATTAGGGTTTGGAATCGATGACCCTTCAACATACCTGTAAAGAGTGGGATAAACCCACCTCTCTACTCAAAACAATGGTAAACAAAATCCAATTTGGAAAGCAGCGGAAGATAAAATTTTGACTATATTCAATTTCAAATAAAGTGTACATAAAAATTCTCCCAATATGGGTGTACATGCTTTATACAAAAAGAGGATCTAAGTAGAGGGAAATCTAACTACTCCACTTTTGTCTCCAAACAACATATCCATCATCTAAGTCTAAGCCAAAGCCAAGATCTTCAAGTCCTATTCAACCACCTTGCTTCACACCTGGGTGGTTGGGAAGTCACCCAGCAAAAAGGAAAGGAAAATAAAAAGTATGTGTTACAAAACTATTCTAAGATGGAAAGATAAGTAAAGCATGTGAAAACAGGCTAGGGTTCATCATAAGATGAGACATCAAGAGTATGAGGCTGTTATTAAGGAAACTTGCCAATAACAAAAGTAAATAAAGAATTTGCATGTAAATTAATATGTCTACCTAACTAAGTAGGGTTGAGGCACCTACCGGACCTCTAACCTTAGGTGAGGGGAGAATAAGACATTCCCAGTCACCTATAATTTTTATTATGGGGAGAATTATAAACATTCCCCTAGGGCGATTATATACATGCCCTCTATGGGTGGTTGTACATAAGTACCACTACTTAAACATTAAATAGAACATTTAATTACATGCTAGCAAAGAGTTATGGCAAGATTAATCAAAAGAATATATAACATGGTAGTGGGGTATGAATACCCAATCAAGATAATACTACAACTACTTTTGAGGCAATAAACAATTTAGGTTTCAAGAATCAAGGATTAGTTCAGATTAAGCCTCATTAGGGAATATGGGTATTGGTATAAAATTTTCCCAACTGAAGGGGGTAGATGCACATACCTCTTTTCACACATAAAGGTTAACTTGAATAGTATACTTTGGTCCACAAAGTCAACTTTTCATCCTAGAAACACATTATGTATATTAGCCAAGTCAAAGTGAACATATTTGTTCCTATTGTATTTTTATATTATTATTACCCAATTCCCGACCATGTACTGTCATGTTAGGGTTTATGATTTTAATCTTTGTTGAGATAATATGTGATGCTTTACATATCTATCTTAGTTCTAGTTACCAATATTTAGTCACATAAGTTTATGTAACTCATATATGTGGATAATAATATATATGTTGCCAAAATAGGTGTAATGATGTGAGTCCATATTATTCCTAACATCATGCTCACCATGTTTATTGGTGTAAGTATATTCCATATGAATATTTATTAGGTTCACTAATATACACATGATTTGATCCAACTAACATGTCGTCTATATATATGTTTATAAAAGTATATTCCTTTACACATTATTATCTTTTTTTACTATTTAATTCCTAAGAAGACAATATCATTAGATGAATTCTTATACAGATTTCAAGTTCCCTTAGGATTAATTTAGATGAGAGTGTTCCCTAGATCCATATGTATTTCTAATTATCATGTAATGCACCTATATATATATATATATATATATATATATATATGATTTCTAATGTAAAGGTTACATTAACACAAGGATACACCATTAATGATTCTTAGAGTTCGGTAAGTATACAATAAGCAATTAGGGTGATTCTTTAATCATTTTTGGATATCAATCTACCCAGGTCTTATACAACATCTTTTATTTAATATCAAGTTTCCACTTTAACGTATCATTACAGGTTTGATTTCATGCAATCTAATATTTACATTTGTATACAACAAAGTTGATAGGTAAGATAATTGACTAGTTCATGTTATGGTTTTAAATAACTAGATTATCCTTACTCCATTCTTATCCCATCTTTATAATCTATTTTCTAAAACAAAACTATTGAAAATGGAATGAAGACTTACATGTTTAGAGTTACCATGGGGGTTGCATGTCTGGTTGATTCACAACAAGATGGGGACCCAAACACATCATCACGTTCTCTATGATCATGTGACCCAGGAAGAAGCAGCATGTAATGAGTCACCATCGTCAGGTTGAATGGAGGTGTTTGCAAACGTCATGGTCTTGCAGATCTAGCGGTTGTGAATGACAGTGTCATTATCAAGGTCGACGGTGTTGCACTTGGTGGCTACGATGCCCTGCTGTCATAGTGTGTTGGTGTCGGGGTTGCTCTGGAAGTGGTGTTGTCAGCGTCCGGGCGTCGGGGCGTCACAGCATCAGGGCGTCGGGGCGTCGCAGCATCAGGGCGTCGGGGCGTCGCAGCATCAGGGCGTCAGAAGGGCAGGTGGTAGAGACGCTAACGCAGCGTCGAGGCGTCGGTTGGGCAGTCGTTAGTGACGCCGACGCAGCGTCGGGGGCTGCTGGACGTCGAGGGTCAGATGTGAAGGTGTTAACGACGCCGACGCAGCGTCGGGGTTGCTGGACGTCGAGTTCTAGGCGTCGTTCGGGGAGAGAAAGAAGAAGAGGAGGAGGTGACGATGCCCAATGATTCTCAACTCTGTTTGGTGTTGCTCGCCATGGTTGGACGCAAGGTGAGAGTAGGCTGGGCGGCTAGGGCTTCATGTGTTTGAGGAGAAAAGGAATGAAGGGAGGAAGATATATAAATAGGATACGTAGAGGAAGGGTTGGGCGTTGCCCGTTTTGGAAGGGGAGAAACGTGAGGGAGAGGAAGCAACGCAGCGTTGCTTTACGTTTGCTTTAGGAAAACTGTAATTTGTTTAATCAAATACCACTTTCAAAGCCTATGATAATTAGGATTTTAAATACCAATTCAATTGGGAAAGCAAGCATTATCCAGTTAAATATACAATTTGAACCCTTTACTTTTTAATACATGTAGATCCACATTAGTTTTCTTTTTTGGGAATTCTAAGTATTTTATTTAATCCCTTTAAATTAATTCATATTTTCTCTTTCTTAATATATTAGAGACTCATATAATTATCAAATAATGTGCAACTTCACTCTCAAGGAAAACAAAATATATGGAACACGAATTTGTTATTAACTTCATTTGTTTAGTTATTTTAATTAATGATTTGAATATTTTACACATGTTCTCTCTCCTAAATTCACGTTCTCACCAAATATTTTCCAAATTGATTCAAAATTCACCCAAAGGTCTATTTTAACCTATATAACACGAATTTGGCATTAATATATTTTTTGAAGACTTTTATTATTTTATTTAATTCATTTACATTTTACCACTTATTTATCTTTTTAATTTATTAGTGGCATCTAGAAACTTTCTAAAAATATAAAACTTGGTCTACAAGTAATAATAAACGTTAGGAACACATTTTTGACATTAATTAATTTTTATCAATATATATTTAATATTTTTGGTCTTTAAGTCATTTTCTCTCTCTTGAATAAAGTAAAATATTAATCATTGACCAAATTAAATGCAAATTTTCCCAAAGGATTATTTTTGTGTTTAGAATACGAATTTGGAGTTATTTTTCTGATTTGAGAACATTTAGTATTTTATTTCACTTTATTGGCATATTTCCTATTTTCTTTTGATAATGTCATTAATATTTATATTATGTTCCACTTTAAATGATACTTGGCCCTTAAGTTACTTTTTGATCAAGGAAACGAATTTGAGTATCAAATTATCCTGATAGGTTTCCAATTATAATATTTTGTGCAAAATCTTTCTCATTATCTTCTTTACCCATTAATTCCCATATTACCTTTAATTATTGCATTTATCTTCTCCTTTATTTCAAATTCGGATTTTCTCTTATTTCTCTTATTCTAGTAAGTGCTAGAAAGTTCTAGGACGAAATATTTTATTCTTTTTATTGCTTAGTGTACAATTTGCATTTTAGGCCCATTATCTAAAGTCTTACTGAGGTATTTGTGCATAAACTCAAATATTGGAATCAAAGGTGAATATATGTTCATTAAACCATCATATTGTCCACAAAATAAATAGAACAGACAAAGAGGATAGAAATGAGAGGAAAAGATGGAAAAAGAGGACCAAAAGGCAAAATGCCTAGATTTCGGTATGTTACAGCACTCCACCCCTTAAAGAGGATTTCGTCCCCGAAATCACTAGCAATTAGGGAAGGGTGAGTGTGCAACCTCACATCACCAAAACTTTAGGTTGTTCCTCCAACCATACAACTTCCACCAAAACATACACTTCAACTACCCCTAAGGGTTTAGAAACTTCACATACAGCTCAACATAGGTTGGGTTCACAAGGATCACCTAGGGTCCATTACTAAGATATCCTTTTTAGGAGATTTAACATTATTTATATTTTTATCTCATTAACATTATACTCTATGATATCACATTATCATAATTATTTTAATTATGTCATGTCACATTCACTTAGTTGTCAAAAAGAATTATATTTCATTATTATGCACAATTAGAGGTTACTCAATTATCTCAACATTCATTATTATATTTGATCATTGTCCTTAATAATATGGATTTATACTTCATTATCCTCATATTACTATTTTATTAATTATAACAAATTATTTTACATGAAATAAGACATTCTATCCTATTTGTGGTTAAGCATATAATTATTTCAATCAATGTCACATTAGTTACTTATATTCATATTAACATTGTCACAATGTCACATTATCATTATTGCTCACATTAATGTCACCATTAATCATTATTCATATTTATTCCTTTATATTATTGATTTTGCACACTTATGTGAATCCAATTACTTCATATTCACATTGAAGCCATTATATGTATTTTAATGATCAAGGTGGAACATATGTCATATTAATGATTTGATTCACACTAAGTGGCTAATAACATGTATATTAGTCAACAAGGTAACACTCATTCATATTGATGACTTAATTAATATGTGATTAGATGATCATATATATCATTTATGTGTATCAAAGTATCTTAACTGATTATGGCACTTAACATCATTAATGTATCATGAAAGGTATTAAGGATGTATTGTTTAGGGTTAGATTATAACAACTTATGGTTTAGGTCAACATGACCATTATATTTCACTTATTCATCCTTAGCATGCATTAATTATGAATTATAACCTTACTCATCATATCATTAGGGTTCATTGGTTCATGACATTATTAACATCTTACTTATTGACAATTAGCATTGATATTCATATTATGTGCATTGGATATTCATTAGGGTTCAGGCATATGATTTATTCCTTAGATGATAATTATATGTTCATTAATATATAAACAAGCACGTTAGGGTTACAACTATTAACTTGTTTGGTCAAAACTAAGGATTCAAGCACACTAACCACCTAAGTATGAGGTTAGGGTTTCTAAAGATAGATCAAGATGTTATAGGGTTCCATCCCCCTAAAGAGGATTTCGTCCTCGAAATCTAACCACTCAAACATCATCAACTAACCATACTCCACCCCTTAAAGAGTTTGACCTACTACACTAGGGTTAAAGGATAAGTCTAACTAAACCATTATCAAGATCCATCATGCTTCCACTGCGCACTCTGATATTCTCACTAACACCCAAACTCCAAGGTCTAGGTTCAAAGGACATAAGAAAACTATCTTGGTAACCATCCTCAAACAAAACAACTTAGGGTTCCCAAAGATATACATCATAGAAGTCTAAAGTTACTATTGCCTAAAAGCAAACTATTTCGGGCAATTCGTATCAACGCAGGCCAGGCTGGATCATATGGGCATGGGAGTCCTCGTATACCAAGCTAGTGGTGCGGAGGAAAATTTTTCCAGCCCCCGAAACCCTGATCCTTTCTAGACACCCTTGCTTCAACTGCATGCCCTAATAGTTGCCTAAAGGCAAACCTAAACAACATTACGTTATACATATTTTAATTTTGCCAGCCCCCGAAACCCTGATCCTTTCTAGACACCCTTGCTTCAACTGCATGCCCTAATAGTTGCCTAAAGGCAAACCTAAACAACATTAAGTTATGCATATTTTAATTATGAGTATATAAGATTTTTATTCATCAAGACTTTAAGGTGAAACTATAGGGTCCTAAATCAACCTATCATCAGCATAGAACAAATCTAGGCAAACTTTTCACCTAAAGGAAACTATGCAGGTCTTGGGTTCTAATTAGGGAGACAAACTGAAATAGTCAAAGATCCGACTACCATTGGCTCTGATACCATGTTGTAAAGAGTGGGATAAACCCACCTCTCTACTCAAAACAATGGTAAACAAAATCCAATTTGGAAAGCAGCGGAAGATAAAATTTTGACTATATTCAATTTCAAATAAAGTGTACATAAAAATTCTCCCAATATGGGTGTACATGCTTTATACAAAAAGAGGATCTAAGTAGAGGGAAATCTAACTACTCCACTTTTGTCTCCAAACAACATATCCATCATCTAAGTCTAAGCCAAAGCCAAGATCTTCAAGTCCTATTCAACCACCTTGCTTCACACCTGGGTGGTTGGGAAGTCACCCAGCAAAAGGGAAAGGAAAATAAAAAGTATGTGTTACAAAACTATTCTAAGATGGAAAGATAAGTAAAGCATGTGAAAACAGGCTAGGGTTCATCATAAGATGAGACATCAAGAGTATGAGGCTGTTATTAAGGAAACTTGCCAATAACAAAAGTAAATAAAGAATTTGCATGTAAATTAATATGTCTACCTAACTAAGTAGGGTTGAGGCACCTACCGGACCTCTAACCTTAGGTGAGGGGAGAATAAGACATTCCCAGTCACCTATAATTTTTATTATGGGGAGAATTATAAACATTCCCCTAGGGCGATTATATACATGCCCTCTATGGGTGGTTGTACATAAGTACCACTACTTAAACATTAAATAGAACATTTAATTACATGCTAGCAAAGAGTTATGGCAAGATTAATCAAAAGAATATATAACATGGTAGTGGGGTATGAATACCCAATCAAGATAATACTACAACTACTTTTGAGGCAATAAACAATTTAGGTTTCAAGAATCAAGGATTAGTTCAGATTAAGCCTCATTAGGGAATATGGGTATTGGTATAAAATTTTCCCAACTGAAGGGGGTAGATGCACATACCTCTTTTCACACATAAAGGTTAACTTGAATAGTATACTTTGGTCCACAAAGTCAACTTTTCATCCTAGAAACACATTATGTATATTAGCCAAGTCAAAGTGAACATATTCGTTCCTATTGTATTTTTATATTATTATTACCCAATTCCCGACCATGTACTGTCATGTTAGGGTTTATGATTTTAATCTTTGTTGAGATAATATGTGATGCTTTACATATCTATCTTAGTTCTAGTTACCAATATTTAGTCACATAAGTTTATGTAACTCATATATGTGGATAATAATATATATGTTGCCAAAATAGGTGTAATGATGTGAGTCCATATTATTCCTAACATCATGCTCACCATGTTTATTGGTGTAAGTATATTCCATATGAATATTTATTAGGTTCACTAATATACACATGATTTGATCCAACTAACATGTCGTCTATATATATGTTTATAAAAGTATATTCCTTTACACATTATTATCTTTTTTTTACTATTTAATTCCTAAGAAGACAATATCATTAGATGAATTCTTATACAGATTTCAAGTTCCCTTAGGATTAATTTAGATGAGAGTGTTCCCTAGATCCATATGTATTTCTAATTATCATGTAATGCACCTATATATATATATATATATATATATATATATGATTTCTAATGTAAAGGTTACATTAACACAAGGATACACCATTAATGATTCTTAGAGTTCGGTAAGTATACAATAAGCAATTAGGGTGATTCTTTAATCATTTTTGGATATCAATCTACCCAGGTCTTATACAACATCTTTTATTTAATATCAAGTTTCCACTTTAACGTATCATTACAGGTTTGATTTCATGCAATCTAATATTTACATTTGTATACAACAAAGTTGATAGGTAAGATAATTGACTAGTTCATGTTATGGTTTTAAATAACTAGATTATCCTTACTCCATTCTTATCCCATCTTTATAATCTATTTTCTAAAACAAAACTATTGAAAATGGAATGAAGACTTACATGTTTAGAGTTACCATGGGGGTTGCATGTCTGGTTGATTCACAACAAGATGGGGACCCAAACACATCATCACGTTCTCTATGATCATGTGACCCAGGAAGAAGCAGCATGTAATGAGTCACCATCGTCAGGTTGAATGGAGGTGTTTGCAAACGTCATGGTCTTGCAGATCTAGCGGTTGTGAATGACAGTGTCATTATCAAGGTCGACGGTGTTGCACTTGGTGGCTACGATGCCCTGCTGTCATAGTGTGTTGGTGTCGGGGTTGCTCTGGAAGTGGTGTTGTCAGCGTCCGGGCGTCGGGGCGTCACAGCATCAGGGCGTCGGGGCGTCGCAGCATCAGGGCGTCAGAAGGGCAGGTGGTAGAGACGCTAACGCAGCGTCGAGGCGTCGGTTGGGCAGTCGTTAGTGACGCCGACGCAGCGTCGGGGGCTGCTGGACGTCGAGGGTCAGATGTGAAGGTGTTAACGACGCCGACGCAGCGTCGGGGTTGCTGGACGTCGAGTTCTAGGCGTCGTTCGGGGAGAGAAAGAAGAAGAGGAGGAGGTGACGATGCCCAATGATTCTCAACTCTGTTTGGTGTTGCTCGCCATGGTTGGACGCAAGGTGAGAGTAGGCTGGGCGGCTAGGGCTTCATGTGTTTGAGGAGAAAAGGAATGAAGGGAGGAAGATATATAAATAGGATACGTAGAGGAAGGGTTGGGCGTTGCCCGTTTTGGAAGGGGAGAAACGTGAGGGAGAGGAAGCAACGCAGCGTTGCTTTACGTTTGCTTTAGGAAAACTGTAATTTGTTTAATCAAATACCACTTTCAAAGCCTATGATAATTAGGATTTTAAATACCAATTCAATTGGGAAAGCAAGCATTATCCAGTTAAATATACAATTTGAACCCTTTACTTTTTAATACATGTAGATCCACATTAGTTTTCTTTTTTGGGAATTCTAAGTATTTTATTTAATCCCTTTAAATTAATTCATATTTTCTCTTTCTTAATATATTAGAGACTCATATAATTATCAAATAATGTGCAACTTCACTCTCAAGGAAAACAAAATATATGGAACACGAATTTGTTATTAACTTCATTTGTTTAGTTATTTTAATTAATGATTTGAATATTTTACACATGTTCTCTCTCCTAAATTCACGTTCTCACCAAATATTTTCCAAATTGATTCAAAATTCACCCAAAGGTCTATTTTAACCTATATAACACGAATTTGGCATTAATATATTTTTTGAAGACTTTTATTATTTTATTTAATTCATTTACATTTTACCACTTATTTATCTTTTTAATTTATTAGTGGCATCTAGAAACTTTCTAAAAATATAAAACTTGGTCTACAAGTAATAATAAACGTTAGGAACACATTTTTGACATTAATTAATTTTTATCAATATATATTTAATATTTTTGGTCTTTAAGTCATTTTCTCTCTCTTGAATAAAGTAAAATATTAATCATTGACCAAATTAAATGCAAATTTTCCCAAAGGATTATTTTTGTGTTTAGAATACGAATTTGGAGTTATTTTTCTGATTTGAGAACATTTAGTATTTTATTTCACTTTATTGGCATATTTCCTATTTTCTTTTGATAATGTCATTAATATTTATATTATGTTCCACTTTAAATGATACTTGGCCCTTAAGTTACTTTTTGATCAAGGAAACGAATTTGAGTATCAAATTATCCTGATAGGTTTCCAATTATAATATTTTGTGCAAAATCTTTCTCATTATCTTCTTTACCCATTAATTCCCATATTACCTTTAATTATTGCATTTATCTTCTCCTTTATTTCAAATTCGGATTTTCTCTTATTTCTCTTATTCTAGTAAGTGCTAGAAAGTTCTAGGACGAAATATTTTATTCTTTTTATTGCTTAGTGTACAATTTGCATTTTAGGCCCATTATCTAAAGTCTTACTGAGGTATTTGTGCATAAACTCAAATATTGGAATCAAAGGTGAATATATGTTCATTAAACCATCATATTGTCCACAAAATAAATAGAACAGACAAAGAGGATAGAAATGAGAGGAAAAGATGGAAAAAGAGGACCAAAAGGCAAAATGCCTAGATTTCGGTATGTTACAGCACTCCACCCCTTAAAGAGGATTTCGTCCCCGAAATCACTAGCAATTAGGGAAGGGTGAGTGTGCAACCTCACATCACCAAAACTTTAGGTTGTTCCTCCAACCATACAACTTCCACCAAAACATACACTTCAACTACCCCTAAGGGTTTAGAAACTTCACATACAGCTCAACATAGGTTGGGTTCACAAGGATCACCTAGGGTCCATTACTAAGATATCCTTTTTAGGAGATTTAACATTATTTATATTTTTATCTCATTAACATTATACTCTATGATATCACATTATCATAATTATTTTAATTATGTCATGTCACATTCACTTAGTTGTCAAAAAGAATTATATTTCATTATTATGCACAATTAGAGGTTACTCAATTATCTCAACATTCATTATTATATTTGATCATTGTCCTTAATAATATGGATTTATACTTCATTATCCTCATATTACTATTTTATTAATTATAACAAATTATTTTACATGAAATAAGACATTCTATCCTATTTGTGGTTAAGCATATAATTATTTCAATCAATGTCACATTAGTTACTTATATTCATATTAACATTGTCACAATGTCACATTATCATTATTGCTCACATTAATGTCACCATTAATCATTATTCATATTTATTCCTTTATATTATTGATTTTGCACACTTATGTGAATCCAATTACTTCATATTCACATTGAAGCCATTATATGTATTTTAATGATCAAGGTGGAACATATGTCATATTAATGATTTGATTCACACTAAGTGGCTAATAACATGTATATTAGTCAACAAGGTAACACTCATTCATATTGATGACTTAATTAATATGTGATTAGATGATCATATATATCATTTATGTGTATCAAAGTATCTTAACTGATTATGGCACTTAACATCATTAATGTATCATGAAAGGTATTAAGGATGTATTGTTTAGGGTTAGATTATAACAACTTATGGTTTAGGTCAACATGACCATTATATTTCACTTATTCATCCTTAGCATGCATTAATTATGAATTATAACCTTACTCATCATATCATTAGGGTTCATTGGTTCATGACATTATTAACATCTTACTTATTGACAATTAGCATTGATATTCATATTATGTGCATTGGATATTCATTAGGGTTCAGGCATATGATTTATTCCTTAGATGATAATTATATGTTCATTAATATATAAACAAGCACGTTAGGGTTACAACTATTAACTTGTTTGGTCAAAACTAAGGATTCAAGCACACTAACCACCTAAGTATGAGGTTAGGGTTTCTAAAGATAGATCAAGATGTTATAGGGTTCCATCCCCCTAAAGAGGATTTCGTCCTCGAAATCTAACCACTCAAACATCATCAACTAACCATACTCCACCCCTTAAAGAGTTTGACCTACTACACTAGGGTTAAAGGATAAGTCTAACTAAACCATTATCAAGATCCATCATGCTTCCACTGCGCACTCTGATATTCTCACTAACACCCAAACTCCAAGGTCTAGGTTCAAAGGACATAAGAAAACTATCTTGGTAACCATCCTCAAACAAAACAACTTAGGGTTCCCAAAGATATACATCATAGAAGTCTAAAGTTACTATTGCCTAAAAGCAAACTATTTCGGGCAATTCGTATCAACGCAGGCCAGGCTGGATCATATGGGCATGGGAGTCCTCGTATACCAAGCTAGTGGTGCGGAGGAAAATTTTTCCAGCCCCCGAAACCCTGATCCTTTCTAGACACCCTTGCTTCAACTGCATGCCCTAATAGTTGCCTAAAGGCAAACCTAAACAACATTACGTTATACATATTTTAATTTTGCCAGCCCCCGAAACCCTGATCCTTTCTAGACACCCTTGCTTCAACTGCATGCCCTAATAGTTGCCTAAAGGCAAACCTAAACAACATTAAGTTATGCATATTTTAATTATGAGTATATAAGATTTTTATTCATCAAGACTTTAAGGTGAAACTATAGGGTCCTAAATCAACCTATCATCAGCATAGAACAAATCTAGGCAAACTTTTCACCTAAAGGAAACTATGCAGGTCTTGGGTTCTAATTAGGGAGACAAACTGAAATAGTCAAAGATCCGACTACCATTGGCTCTGATACCATGTTGTAAAGAGTGGGATAAACCCACCTCTCTACTCAAAACAATGGTAAACAAAATCCAATTTGGAAAGCAGCGGAAGATAAAATTTTGACTATATTCAATTTCAAATAAAGTGTACATAAAAATTCTCCCAATATGGGTGTACATGCTTTATACAAAAAGAGGATCTAAGTAGAGGGAAATCTAACTACTCCACTTTTGTCTCCAAACAACATATCCATCATCTAAGTCTAAGCCAAAGCCAAGATCTTCAAGTCCTATTCAACCACCTTGCTTCACACCTGGGTGGTTGGGAAGTCACCCAGCAAAAGGGAAAGGAAAATAAAAAGTATGTGTTACAAAACTATTCTAAGATGGAAAGATAAGTAAAGCATGTGAAAACAGGCTAGGGTTCATCATAAGATGAGACATCAAGAGTATGAGGCTGTTATTAAGGAAACTTGCCAATAACAAAAGTAAATAAAGAATTTGCATGTAAATTAATATGTCTACCTAACTAAGTAGGGTTGAGGCACCTACCGGACCTCTAACCTTAGGTGAGGGGAGAATAAGACATTCCCAGTCACCTATAATTTTTATTATGGGGAGAATTATAAACATTCCCCTAGGGCGATTATATACATGCCCTCTATGGGTGGTTGTACATAAGTACCACTACTTAAACATTAAATAGAACATTTAATTACATGCTAGCAAAGAGTTATGGCAAGATTAATCAAAAGAATATATAACATGGTAGTGGGGTATGAATACCCAATCAAGATAATACTACAACTACTTTTGAGGCAATAAACAATTTAGGTTTCAAGAATCAAGGATTAGTTCAGATTAAGCCTCATTAGGGAATATGGGTATTGGTATAAAATTTTCCCAACTGAAGGGGGTAGATGCACATACCTCTTTTCACACATAAAGGTTAACTTGAATAGTATACTTTGGTCCACAAAGTCAACTTTTCATCCTAGAAACACATTATGTATATTAGCCAAGTCAAAGTGAACATATTCGTTCCTATTGTATTTTTATATTATTATTACCCAATTCCCGACCATGTACTGTCATGTTAGGGTTTATGATTTTAATCTTTGTTGAGATAATATGTGATGCTTTACATATCTATCTTAGTTCTAGTTACCAATATTTAGTCACATAAGTTTATGTAACTCATATATGTGGATAATAATATATATGTTGCCAAAATAGGTGTAATGATGTGAGTCCATATTATTCCTAACATCATGCTCACCATGTTTATTGGTGTAAGTATATTCCATATGAATATTTATTAGGTTCACTAATATACACATGATTTGATCCAACTAACATGTCGTCTATATATATGTTTATAAAAGTATATTCCTTTACACATTATTATCTTTTTTTTACTATTTAATTCCTAAGAAGACAATATCATTAGATGAATTCTTATACAGATTTCAAGTTCCCTTAGGATTAATTTAGATGAGAGTGTTCCCTAGATCCATATGTATTTCTAATTATCATGTAATGCACCTATATATATATATATATATATATATATATATATATATGATTTCTAATGTAAAGGTTACATTAACACAAGGATACACCATTAATGATTCTTAGAGTTCGGTAAGTATACAATAAGCAATTAGGGTGATTCTTTAATCATTTTTGGATATCAATCTACCCAGGTCTTATACAACATCTTTTATTTAATATCAAGTTTCCACTTTAACGTATCATTACAGGTTTGATTTCATGCAATCTAATATTTACATTTGTATACAACAAAGTTGATAGGTAAGATAATTGACTAGTTCATGTTATGGTTTTAAATAACTAGATTATCCTTACTCCATTCTTATCCCATCTTTATAATCTATTTTCTAAAACAAAACTATTGAAAATGGAATGAAGACTTACATGTTTAGAGTTACCATGGGGGTTGCATGTCTGGTTGATTCACAACAAGATGGGGACCCAAACACATCATCACGTTCTCTATGATCATGTGACCCAGGAAGAAGCAGCATGTAATGAGTCACCATCGTCAGGTTGAATGGAGGTGTTTGCAAACGTCATGGTCTTGCAGATCTAGCGGTTGTGAATGACAGTGTCATTATCAAGGTCGACGGTGTTGCACTTGGTGGCTACGATGCCCTGCTGTCATAGTGTGTTGGTGTCGGGGTTGCTCTGGAAGTGGTGTTGTCAGCGTCCGGGCGTCGGGGCGTCACAGCATCAGGGCGTCGGGGCGTCGCAGCATCAGGGCGTCAGAAGGGCAGGTGGTAGAGACGCTAACGCAGCGTCGAGGCGTCGGTTGGGCAGTCGTTAGTGACGCCGACGCAGCGTCGGGGGCTGCTGGACGTCGAGGGTCAGATGTGAAGGTGTTAACGACGCCGACGCAGCGTCGGGGTTGCTGGACGTCGAGTTCTAGGCGTCGTTCGGGGAGAGAAAGAAGAAGAGGAGGAGGTGACGATGCCCAATGATTCTCAACTCTGTTTGGTGTTGCTCGCCATGGTTGGACGCAAGGTGAGAGTAGGCTGGGCGGCTAGGGCTTCATGTGTTTGAGGAGAAAAGGAATGAAGGGAGGAAGATATATAAATAGGATACGTAGAGGAAGGGTTGGGCGTTGCCCGTTTTGGAAGGGGAGAAACGTGAGGGAGAGGAAGCAACGCAGCGTTGCTTTACGTTTGCTTTAGGAAAACTGTAATTTGTTTAATCAAATACCACTTTCAAAGCCTATGATAATTAGGATTTTAAATACCAATTCAATTGGGAAAGCAAGCATTATCCAGTTAAATATACAATTTGAACCCTTTACTTTTTAATACATGTAGATCCACATTAGTTTTCTTTTTTGGGAATTCTAAGTATTTTATTTAATCCCTTTAAATTAATTCATATTTTCTCTTTCTTAATATATTAGAGACTCATATAATTATCAAATAATGTGCAACTTCACTCTCAAGGAAAACAAAATATATGGAACACGAATTTGTTATTAACTTCATTTGTTTAGTTATTTTAATTAATGATTTGAATATTTTACACATGTTCTCTCTCCTAAATTCACGTTCTCACCAAATATTTTCCAAATTGATTCAAAATTCACCCAAAGGTCTATTTTAACCTATATAACACGAATTTGGCATTAATATATTTTTTGAAGACTTTTATTATTTTATTTAATTCATTTACATTTTACCACTTATTTATCTTTTTAATTTATTAGTGGCATCTAGAAACTTTCTAAAAATATAAAACTTGGTCTACAAGTAATAATAAACGTTAGGAACACATTTTTGACATTAATTAATTTTTATCAATATATATTTAATATTTTTGGTCTTTAAGTCATTTTCTCTCTCTTGAATAAAGTAAAATATTAATCATTGACCAAATTAAATGCAAATTTGCCCAAAGGATTATTTTTGTGTTTAGAATACGAATTTGGAGTTATTTTTCTAATTTGAGAACATTTAGTATTTTATTTCACTTTATTGGCATATTTCCTATTTTCTTTTGATAATGTCATTAATATTTATATTATGTTCCACTTTAAATGATACTTGGCCCTTAAGTTACTTTTTGATCAAGGAAACGAATTTGAGTATCAAATTATCCTGATAGGTTTCCAATTATAATATTTTGTGCAAAATCTTTCTCATTATCTTCTTTACCCATTAATTCCCATATTACCTTTAATTATTGCATTTATCTTCTCCTTTATTTCAAATTCGGATTTTCTCTTATTTCTCTTATTCTAGTAAGTGCTAGAAAGTTCTAGGACGAAATATTTTATTCTTTTTATTGCTTAGTGTACAATTTGCATTTTAGGCCCATTATCTAAAGTCTTACTGAGGTATTTGTGCATAAACTCAAATATTGGAATCAAAGGTGAATATATGTTCATTAAACCATCATATTGTCCACAAAATAAATAGAACAGACAAAGAGGATAGAAATGAGAGTAAAAGATGGAAAAAGAGGACCAAAAGGCAAAATGCCTAGATTTCGGTATGTTACAATACCTCAATGTGAGTCTAATTGATTTGAAATCATTGAACCATTATTCAATTTGGTCATGACCTGACCCCAAACGGTCTTGGGATCATTTGGATGACCGAAAAATGGTCTTGAGACCATTTTCTCACGTCAACACCAAAAACTAACTCAACCAATTAAGGTGTGGCTCATTGGATTGATCACTAGGTCAACAATTGATTGCACCTCAACTAATTACCTTTAGATCTTCAATCACTTAACCATAGTCAACCCTAGACCTCCAAATGGTCTTGGGTGACCCACAAACGGTATTGGGATAGTTTGGATATCCTCCAAATGGTCTTGAAACCGTTTTCCCATTATTTTATCAAAAATTAAGTCATTCAAATAAGGTTTGAACCCTAGGTTTGGTCACCAAATCAGCAATTGATTATTCATCAACTTGATATCATTGGGTCCTCAATTGGTTAACCCTACTTAACCCTAGACCTCCAAACGGTCTTGGGTTAACAAAAAACGGTCTTGAGACTATTTGGGTGATCCCCAAATGGTTTTGAAACCGTTTGGGCCACTCAACCCAAACTTCAACATAATACTATTATTGAAATCAACAATTGACCCGATTAGGGTTTAGATGATTGATGGGCGAATTAATGGATGATTTTTGGTAGGTAATTAGTCTACATTACTCTCAATAGTCCTCCAAATGGTCGAAACCTGGTCAACACATCCAAACGGTCTTGGACCGTTTGCTTCTATGTGGTTTGGTTGAAACCGTTTGCATTCAAACGGTTTGAAACCGTTTTCTCCCAAATGGTTTGGGAAACCGTTTGCAAAAGGTGAGAGACCGTTTGTTAAAGTGAAAACTTGGATAAACATAGGAATTAACTTCAACTTATTCTACCTCAAGAACAGGGGCTGTTCTTCACGGAATTGCTAGCAAGAACACAAGAGTAGCAAAGGAAGAAGAATAACTAACGATTTTTCATGGAGATGAAGATGCATAAACAAAGCTCAAGGTTTAGAGTTATAAAACCCGCCTCTAGGACTGATCCAGAGCTCCAAGATTCGTATCTTTAATGGTGGATGATGCTCCAGGTGTTGTCCAAGCTTCTTTCTTCACTCTTTGGTTGAGCAAGATGACTAGAAAGAAGAATCGTGTGAAAAACACCAATAAACCAACCTTGTTTTATGGTTTCCACCATGAATTCGAGGTAGATGGTGATCAACACTTACCAAGTCAGCTTGGTCGTCCTTCCTCTTCTCCATAGCTCCTTCTTGGTCAGCCAAAGCAGGTTTGAGAAGAAAAGAACTAAGGGAAACAATCCCTTGTTTATTTGGAAAGATTGCTTATATATTTATGGGTCATTTCAAAGAAAAAGGAAAAAGGATCGTTATTTCCTTTTTATTTCCCAAACATATCCACTAAGGCTTGCTCCATCCTTGGACACGTTTTACACTTACTAAAATCATGCAAACTCCTCCATTATCCAAGGTTTAAAGGAAAAGAAACCAAACATCTTAATAAGTTGTATATATAAAAGGGCCATTTGCTTAAATCTTGATTATTTCAATATCAAGATTATCTCTCCTCCTTGATCATTCAAATGAGGTGCCCTTCTCATTTTATTTACTATACTTGATGCCAAGAAACATGAGAGATACTCTATAGGATACATTTTACATGTTGGACCCTAGGCTTTGGGTAATTTTGCACATTACACCAAAACTAGGTTTTAAAGCACAAGGATTGCTCTACAAGCTATATCTTGGTGCCCAAGCTTGTGGAATCCATACCACCACATCATATTCATTCTTATGATGTATCATCATCAGAGGAACATCTTGACATGTGCAATTTACAAGTTAACCCCTCAACTTGGTTAATTTGCACTTTAGTCCATTATTTAACAAAATAATGTTTCAACATTATGCAAAAAGGACTGAAAATGAAATATAAGTTCCTCAGGAGCCTTAATTACATTTCAAAGGATAAACACAAGCATCTAATCACTTAATTAGGCAAAACACCTAGGGTTAGTTCATAATCCAGGTCAGGGATGTTACACTAGAAGTGGGGTTAATAGAGCTAAAAGCACTTAAACCAAATGTGTTAGACCTTCCAATTACTTCAAGAGATTAGATTGCAAATATGGAATTTGTGTGCTACTAAACATACATAGAAAGGATGAGATAGATTGAATGAGATCAAGAGCAATCTATGTATAGTGGTTCCAAATTCTTAACTAGGAGAGTGTACATTCACTACCTAGAGAGGTCAACCTCTAGGATTTTAAAACCATTGCACACTTATATTTTGTTATCAGACATACAATATGACCTTCCTTTTGTAGGGCAAAGATACCTAGTATTCCTTTTAAGGATCAAAAGGAGCCAATAAACCTTACAAAGTCTTACCTATCCTTAGAGAAAGAGTCTTCAACATCTATAAGGGCTTACCCACTTTTGCAATGAGTTGGACACCTTCACCAAGGAGATCCCCTCTTGCAACAAGTCCACCGCCTTTAAGGAATTACACACTCTTCTCAAGGATCTTCAACCTTCACCTTCTCCTTCACCAATGAGAAGATTTCACCAACTTTGCTTTGATGAAAGGGATTTGGAAAGGGAAAGATTTGAGGGCTTCACAATGATTACAAAGAAGTGGTTCTCTCATAAATAACCTATTTCACTCAGATTGACATTTTGATTAGTTAGAAAGAGAGAGAAAGTGGCTCTTAATAGACAAATCCACTCAACTATAGCTAGGAGCATAAGAAGCAAACTTGAGATGAAACCCAAGGGTGCCTATTTATAGTTGGGGATGTCTATTAGCCAGTAGAAGCACCTGGGAATGAATTCTAGTCATTTGGGGTGTTGTAACGAATCTATTTTTGATGACACTCCGACAACTAGAAACACTTTTTCTGCACACTCCGTACACTGTGGTCAGTCTAGCTTCTATAAAGTACTCTCAATTAATAGCACTAAGTGACAAAGAAAATTTAAAGTATCGATCAAGTTTATCCTAGATGAAACTCGATCGACTGCTTAAATTTGTTTTAGCTGTGTAGGAGTATCGGTCGAGTTTGTCCTGGGGAAACTCGGCCAACCCTGGCATTTCCCAAAATCCATCAAGGGTGTCAGTCGAGTTAATCAAAGATGAAACTTAGACAAAAAAAGTCCATGTAATGAGTTTTGGAAAATTTCATTAGAGTGCTTAAACATTATTTTAAGTGCTCCTAATTTTTTCACATCTTAATTACAAGTCATAGCATCAATACAAATAATTTAAAAAATTGTCCTAAGAGTTTTAGGGCATTTTCCACAAAAGTGCATTTGCATTGACTTTAGCTTGCATTTGGTCAACCCAGGGCTTGATTGAATTGATCATTTTCATGTACCGAATACCTAAAAGGCTGAAATTAATATCAAATAGACATATTAGATACATATGAATGGAAGGTTAAGTCATCATCAAAATATGGACAATGTATAACTATTACGTCAAGATTCTCTTCCCTTTTGAAGATGACAAACTATTCCTCAACATATTGAAAAGGACTTGGAATTTAAACTTTTACCTTGTAAATTGCAGGGGAGTACATGAATGAACAATAGCAATTGCTCCCCCTCAATTCATGCTTACCTTTGCATTTATGGTTAGTTTCTCCAAAAAGCATAACCATAACACATATATACTATTTGAGCCGTTTTACATAGTCACATAATATTTCAAAGAATTAACTAGAAAAGGATCACAATTCAATATGTACTAAGCTCATTTCTCTCCCTTTGTCATATCAAAAGGGGAGGGGGTAGAAGAGCTAGAACATAGGTCTTATCCAAGGAACAAACTACACAAGAAACCACCATATGCAAGCACCAAACTTAAGCTAGAGAGAGAACAAATATGCTAGAGTCATAATCAGAATATTAAAGCACATACCAAGTAACTCATGAGATATAGCCAAGCATAGAGTTAAGGTACATATAATAAGACTATGATAAAAGATATGTCCTCTCGAGATGAAAACTACAAAAACATCAAAGAAAACAACAAGATATGAAAAATAGTAGACATCAAATACAATGTCCAAATGTTTAGTACATGAAAGTATCCAAAAAGAGATATAGATGAGCACTCTATAGACTAAGAACTAAACATCAAGGGCATCTATGTCAACGCTCTCATCATCATCAGGTTGGTAGTCTTCATTGTCATTAGAGGTGTGTTAGGGGCAGCAGATGTAGCCTCGCCACCATCTCCATCATCATCGGAGACATCATCACCATGCTCATCATCATCCTTATCCTCATCACCATCACCATCACCATCATCATCCTCATCATTCTCATCAACCATCTATGTGTCCTATGTAAGAACGAAAGAGTGAGGATTGGTCCATCTATGATTTTGCTCTTCCCAGGAGCTGCCACATTCACGTAGTGCCTTAGATTGATCAAAGTTGGGTATAGAAACCCAGTTGTAGTCAGCAAAAGAGAAAGAAACAAGGCCAACTGGAAGAGCAAGGAGTGGGGAGGAAGTAGGTGTAGGTGGGGGTACAACAGAAGCAACAGGTTGGTAAGCCGAGTGGAACTGATTATATGCATAAGAGGAAAAGTCAACAGTTGGGTAGAGTTGATAGGTGGGATAAGGATGGGTGCAAGACGAGTTCATGCTTGACATTATCTGAACAAGATCGTGGTGTAGGAGCTCCTAGACCTATAACTTGTATCCCTATGGATGCATCATGTAGCCCATCATGATTTCATTAAACACTGAAATGAGGCATGGTTAGGTTTAGGAGGAGGTTGGGTGGAGGTAAAAGAACCAAGTGTAGATGACATGGGGTGAAAGGATTTCTTGAACGTGGTGTCACTGGTATAAACTCCTTTTCGACTGAATTTGTAGCCAAGGTCTTTGAAAAGGGATTGACTAGTGTGATCTTGAAAGACACCACAAATTAGGTTAGGGTAGGTGGGTGGGAGTCTCTAGTGTTCTTCTGTATGCCAAAGCAAGTCATGTGATGAAGAATGTATCTTTCCCATTCGACACAAATATTCTGAAGAAGACAATACATGATCACTGCCGAGTTTTTTGCAACATATTTTTAATTGTTTTTCAGATGGATGTTGCAGTTAACTAGGAGAGAACCAAGTGAGTCTTAATATCTAGAGAAGAAGACAATAAGATGGCTTTCTTACTATATGGGGCCTCAGGATTCTTATGATTTTTTTGGATATTAGAAAGAGATAACTCGGGGTCAAAGCTCTTATAGAAGGCTTATGGATCAAGGAGGTCTCAGTAGGTGGGGTAGGAAGACATCCAATTTGACGAGATGGAAGAAAAGTAAGAATTCAAAGAATTCTAAATATTGAAGACTTGACTCCCCCGATCATGGATCATAGAACAACTTGGGTGTTTGGAGGAGGCACTAAGGTGGTGTAGTTCTAGGTTAGATTTTCATAGAACTCATGCACCGCCTTATTACACGAGCGAGTTGTTATAGGTCATGTATTCATAGCAAAGAGCATCAAGTTTTTGGTTCGAAAAGAGTTTCTTAACCTTAGCCAGTTTCTTATTGCTAGAAACAACAAAGGTCAAAAAGGATAAGGGTTCCTAGGAAGCAACTCCCTGTAATGATTGACCACTTGATTAGAGAAAAAGGAGGTACCATCATAGGAAATATGCCTAAGAGTTGTGGAGGATGAAGGAAGACCTTATGGACATTTCTTTTTTGCCTATTGGATGCCATGGAGAGAAAGCTTGAGGAAGATGGTGCCAAGCAAGGAAGAAAACACAAGCAACAAGTCACCCAAGCTAGGGTTCAAGGTTGGGGAAGGTCAAATGGGGATCCATAGGGATAGGAAAGGGGATTTGGTGACGTAGGGTTCAAGGAAGAACTGAAGGGGAGATGAGTCTGTCAAGTTTTCTCTAGTTAAGAGGGAGAAAATTGGTCGACAATCTATATATAATTCCACACAACAGTGTTGTTGGTCAAGTTTAAGATTTGGGAAACTCGATCGACACTACTATGTGTTCAGTCCTTCTATCAATTTTCCCTAGAGCAAACTCGATTGACAAATAAGTCTATCAAAAAGATTTGAAATCTAATTCTAGGCCACTAGAGTGCTATATAAGTTTATTTTTCTATCCTATAATACATTTTGAACATAATAATGCACTTTCTATTGACTTGAGAGTTATAAATTATCCATATTTTGATAATGACTTAACCATTCCATTCATATGTATTTAATATGTTTGTTTAAGATTGATTTTAGGCTTTAGGTACATGAAAAGGATCAATTTACACAAGCCCTAGCTTGTCCAAGTTCAAGTCAAAAGAAATGCAAGTGTGCAATTTGTTAAATCACTCCAAACCACCTTAAAATATTTTTGTAATAACTTATATTGGTGATATGACTTGTAACTAAGATGACAAAAAACCAGGGACACTTAATTCTAACATTTGGTCACTCAAAAACCATTTGAAAAAATTTGTCACAGCAACTCTGTCAGTCGAGTTTGGATCTCGACCGACCTGTGATGGATTTTTGGAAATGGATCAATCGGTTGAGTTGTACATTCATAGAACCTAACTGACCAACTCACTGCCCAAAATTGATTTTGACTCATCAGACGAGTTTCCTAGAACAAACTCAACTGATAGTTTGAAAATTAGCATTGTCGGTTAGTGGATTGGTCGAGTTACCTTCATTGAAACTCGACCATATGTACTGTATAGGAAACACAAAAAAGTGATTCCAACCATTGGAGAGTTATTAGAAGAAAAAATAGATATGTTGCAAGTTGTAAAATGGCTATTTTTCATTCTTAAATGATCCCACACTCAAGGAAACACCCCCATCTATAAATAGGACCCCTTGGAGTTCACTCCAAGTTTTCTCATTCATGTTATCCTTGGTCCTTACTATAGTTGAGTGTTTTGTAACCATTTGAGCCCCTTTCTCTCTCTCTCTCTCTCATTTATAAAGCATTTTGTGATTATGAGTGAGTTAGGCATGTTGTAAGAGAGCTACCTCCATGTTATCTTGTAAAGCTCTCATTCCTTCCATCTTCCCAATCCCCTTTCTCAAAGAGAAAAGGTTGAAATGATCTTCTCCGAGTGAAGGAGGAGTAGCTGTTCTTCTTCAAGGTTGAAGAAGGTGTGAAGATCTTTTCCAGATGAAGGAGAATTCCAAGGTGAAGATTCAAGAAGAGTGGGTAATTCCTTCAAGGCTAAAAACTTGATGCAAGTGTGGGTAAGTCCTTGTTGAAGGCTGAAGAACCTTGATTAAGTGGGTAAGTCCTTGTGTAGGTGAAAGACTCTTGTCTTGAATAGGTAAGTCCTTGGATGTATGGTGGTATCCTTGTATCTCTTATGATAGAATATAAGTATACTTGGGTTGCAAAGTCCTAGAGGCTGACCTCTCTAGGTAGTGGATTGACAATCTCCTAGTTTGGAGATTGGAAGCACCCTAACCACCTTGTCCAAGTGCATGTTTCAATATCTCTTGTCCTTGCTGTGCTTGCTTAGATAGGACTTCAAATTGTTCTTAATCTTTTGGTTTCAATTGATATAATTTGAAGGTCTAACTTTTCTTGTGAGAATTTTGAATCTCTATTCACCCCCCTCTAGAGCCCTAGATCCAACAAGTGGTATCAGAGCTTGGATCTTCTCCAACAAATCTCCCATGAGACGAGAAGATGGGTGAGAACCTACTTGGTTCACTCAAGCTATAGGGAGACTTCTCCATGCGCCCCCTAGTCTTCGATGGAACCAACTTCCTCTATTAGAAGAGGCAGATGCAATTCTATATTCAAGGAATGAACTTTGATATGTGGAAGGTGATGATTACACCCCACAAGGAGCCAACCAGAGCTATGTCAAGATGGGATGAAGCTTCCCTAAAGAATACCCAGCTCAATGCCAAAGCTATTAGCATCCTCTATGCAACCCTCACTCCATATGAGTTCAAAAACATCTCCTCATGGGATACAACCTATGAGATATGGGATAAGTTGTGCATCACTTATGAAGGCACACAACAAGTGAAGGAGGCAAATATCTACATATTGAAAAGCCTCCTAGAGAACTTCAAGATGGGGAAGAAAGAAGGAGTTGTTGAGATGTAATCAAGGCTCAACATCATCATCAACGACCTAGATGCTTTGGGACACACTTTGGATAGAGGAGCAATCAAATCAAAGATCTTGAGGTCTCTATCAAAGAGATTGGAGTCAAAGGTGACCTCCATTGAAGAAGTGAGAAGTCTTGGTGACATTTCAACCAAGGAGCTTATTGTCAATCTACAAGCTCATGAGCCAAGACTTGACAAGCAAGAAGATGAAGCTAAGCAAGAAGAGAAGGAAGCAAGGAAGATCAAAGATAGTGCTTTCAAAGCCCAAGTGGAGGTTGTCACCCTTCAACAACAACTTGCTTTTTAGACCTCTCCCTCCTCCTCTAGTGAAGATGATGGACCTAGTGAGCATGAAGCTAACTTCTCAAAAGGAAAGCACTTCAAAGGAAAGCAATCTTCTTCTTCTACTCTAAGATGCTACAAGTGTGGTGAAAAGGGACACTACAAAAGTGAATATCCCAAGGCTAGAAAGTCACACCACCAGAGAAGCTCCAAGAAGGAGGAAGAGTATAAGAAATATATCAGGTACAAGAGGAAGGATAAGAAGGAGAGGAGACACAAAGACACAACTCATGCAACTTGGAAAGCATCATCCTCTAGTGGCTCAAGCACCGATGAAGATGGAGAATGCCACCTTGCACTCATGGCCTCTACAAGTGAAGATATTGGTGAGGTAAGTGAGGTAAGTGAGGTATGCTTGCATGAGTTAGATAAAGAAACTCTTATTTATATTCATGTCTCTACCCATTCTTCTTATTCTAAATGTAAATCTAAAAAGAAGAGGTTAGGTAAAATCATTGATGACTTGTATGCTAAACTTGATATTCTTGAGCAAAATGAGAAAATTCATCTTGAGAACATTGATACTTTGCAATGCCAATTTCTTTATCTTGAGATCCAATACGACGGAGTTGAGTTAGAGAATGTCCTCTATCTTAAGAAAATTGAATCTCTTAAGGAAGATAACCAAAAGTGCCTAAATGAGCTTGAAATACTTAAAACTGAAAATGCTGAATTCAAGCTTATTGTTGATGCTCATAGCGATGAGAGGGATGCTTATCTTAAAGAAATTCAATTGCTTAAATATGAAAATGCTAGGTTTCTTGGTCAAGTTAATGATCTACCTTCTAGGCCTATTTTTCCTAGTAATGATGTTGCTTCTATTTCTCTTGAAAAAAATTCTTATTTGACTAAAGCCCTCTGTTTAGAGGCCGACCTTGTTCATGCTAGAGATAATATTGCTAGTTTGTATTCTACTATTATCTCTCTTACTAGTCACAATCATAGACTTAGAGCCTCTCTACAGAAATTCCTCAAAGGGAAAAACTCCCTAAATGAAATCCTTGACCATTCTACCAAACAAAGTGGCACTAGTGGTTTGGGATTTATAGGGGGCACCTAAGAGCAAGAATAAGGCCAAAGGTAAGAAAAAGAGTAAGGAAACCTCCTTTTTCATTGGAGAGTCTTCTGACACTAAGAACTCTATGATTTTCTCTCATTGCAAAAGTGATGATCATTATTCTACTTATTGTCCTTACAAGCCTAAGGGGACCAACCCAAAGATGAAATGGGTCCCCAAGCTAACTCTGGATACCAAAGTTTGAGTTGGGAACTAACATTCTCCTTTCTTGTAGGAAAAAGTAAGATGGATTGTTGACATTGGTTGCACTAAACACACATGACATGTGAGATAATCCATTTCAACAATTTCACAAAGAAGAAAGGAGGTTCGCTTACTTTCAGGGACAACAAGAAAGGTAAGGTAAAAGGTGAGGGTGATTTAGGTGAATACTTGTGTATTAAGAATGTTCTTTTTGTAGATGTCCTGCATCATAATTTAATAAGTGTAAGTCAATTATGTGATAATGGTTATCTTGTGCTTTTTACTTCTTTTGAGTGCTTGCTTCTATATTCCCTCACTTATCATGTCATATATAAGGGAACTAGAAATGGTAATCTCTATGTAATTATGCTTGAATATATTAAGCCTATTGTTGTTAGATGCCTAGTAGTTAATTTGAATTATATTTCTCTTTGGCATCATCGACTTGGTCATGTAAATATGCATCACTTAAAGAAGTTGAGCAAAAAGGACTTGGTGAAGGGACTTCCCAAATTAGATTTTGGAAAGGATGAGGAATGCCAACCTTGTACCCAAGAAAAGTAAACCAAGTCCTCCTTCAAAATCCAAAGGAGTCCTGAGTACCAAGAGAGCTCTTGAACTTCTCCATATTGATCTATTTGGACCTATGAGAACTCAATCGATTTGCAGTTCCAAGTATTATCTTGTTATTGTCAACGATTTCTCTCGATGTACTTGGACCTTCTTTCTCATTTCCAAGAGTGATATGCTTTATGTTTTCTCTAGTTTTTGTAAACACGTTGAGAATGAAGCTTCTTGCCATCTGTAGTGATCATGGGGGAGAATTTGAAAATGATCTTTTTGAACCTTTTTGTGAAGAATCTAGACATGCACATAACTTTTCTTCACCTCGAACACCTCAACAAAATGGGGTGGTAGAGAGTAAGAACATGTCACTACAGGAAATGGCTAGGACCATGCTATTAGAGTATGACACTCCAAAGAAAATTTGGTCTAAAACCGTTAGTACCTCATGTTTTGTGCAAAATTGGGATTTTACACATCCTTCTTTGAATAAAACCCCCTATGAGCTATGGTGTGGTAGGAAGCCTTCTATCGAGTACTTTCATCTTTTCAGATGTCCTTATTTTGTTTTGAACATGAACAATTCTCTCGACAAGTTTGATCCAAAATCATACAAGGCTTTGTTTCTTGACTATAGCACTACTATCAAGGCTTATAGAGTATTTGATATTGATCTTGGTAAAGTAGAAGAATATATTAATTTAAAGTTTATTGAGACTAACCCCTCTATTCCCAAATATATTGTTCCAAATGATGTTTTTGCAGGTGAGATGATTCCCATTTTAAAAGAACTCAACATTACCCAAAAGGGAAAAGAGGTGGCTACTCAAGAAGAAGAGAAAGATGAAGAGAAGAAGGATCCTGTTGGCTAAATTGGACATTATTAAACCCTTTGTTTTGATGATGACAAACATTTCATTCTTGTGGATCTAATGTGCTACTTTAGTATTTCAGGAACAAGAATTCAAGGTGGTGGATAGCTAAGCTTGGAAGATCTATATGCTCAAATTGCCTTATTTTTTAAACTTGTACAAATATATAATGTACAAGTACTTAGATATCATGTAAATCAAGCATTTATATCTTCCCTATCCACTCACAACACGTAGATAGGTCATCCCCTATGATAGCATCACAATGGCACTTTGATACATATACTTAGTACATATCTAGATACACTAAAACAGGGACTCCCTTAGTTGAACTACTTCTCGACCGAGACACACTCGGTCAAACATCTTCTCAATCGAGAATCACCTGAGTCTATCCTTTGAGCAGGTTCTATAGCCGTTAGACTTGGTGGGAAAAAGTGGTTGGGAGTTGAGTTGAACATTGCAATACACTTACTCCAGACTTTCCCTCAATCAATGAAGTTCTCGACCGAGAGATACTCGGTCGACAAACTTCTTGACCGAGAAAGGTTTTGGACTGCACTTTTCAGCATTAAACAACTAGTCGTTGCAAGGTAATTAGTGGACACCTAACGGCTAGTTGAGCACTAAGAACATCCTAGAAAGTGTCTAGAACGTCCCTAGACCCTTGTAAGCCATTCCTATAAATAGGACATGCCTTAGGACACCTAAAATCACTTGAGTACACATACTTGCAATTGAGAATCAACTCTTGTGAGCAATTGAGCAATCCTTCACTTGCAAAACATTTCCATTAGCCGAGATTTTGTGTCCTATAGGCTAGCATCTCCTACCCACTACACTTACACATTCATACACATTGGATAGGAGATATGTAAGGACTCTGACATGGGTTATGAGGTAACCCTATTTGTTTTAGCTAATAAAGTTTCTTATAACTTTAATATAATCCTCTAAGGTGTTTTTTTTATCATGAGACACACTTATGTTTCAAGTTTGGTCTTGATTGAATGCTGTTTGAGCAATGTTCCTTTGTTTTGGACCAAAGTGCAATTTACCCAAGATGAGGGGCTATATTGCAAAATGTCACATGTTGAACATGCATCATGTGTTTTAGCATCGTTATAGAGAGAATGATGCAAGATGGTGGCTTGTGGAAAGCCTAAATTCCAAGTTTGAACTTGTTTGAATAATGCCGGTGACTTGTGCACCAATTTTGGTACAAATTGTAAATTACCCAAAATGTAGGGTGGATATGCAAATTACCACCTCTAGAGTGTCCCTAATTCCTCTATGTATCATTTAGAGGAGAGATAATGTATGAGATACCATGTTTGAAACAATTATGAGTGATGATACTCTTGGTGATGAAATGACCAAGAAAAGGGTTGAATATGAAACCTTAACTTGAGTTGTATCAAGTTGAAAAGCTTATATATGAATGCCTATCAGCCAAGGATCCAAAGGAGGAGTCTCATATAATGTTTTGGACTCTTGGCAAAGGCCATGTCGTGCAAAGAACCTCAAGGAGGTGAGTTGTGTCAGGTTACAACTTCCTTAGTAAAGTTGTGACGAGTTGTGAATAAAGTGATGAATTTATTGATATTTCTTATTCAAAAGGATAGGTAATGGACGAATCCTTATAACTAAATGATCCTCAACCATTTTGCATGACAAGATAAATTTTTATGCATGCATGTAAACATGTCATCCATGCATGGACACGTGGCACCTACTAGCTCAAATTGATGACACCTCATTTTTACCTTCTTTCATGAGCAACAAGTATATATACCCCTAGTTTCACCCCTTAATGGAATTTTTCGGATCTTACCACCCTCCTTCCCTAAGGTATCGTGCATAGGATCCCTATGTCGATCAAGAGTGATGTGGTATCGTGCATGGGCCTTGGGTATCACCCATAGCAAGATCATATTGCCCAAGTAGGGTGATATTGGCCAAGAAGGGTGATATCAACCATAGTGAAGTGTTTTTGGCCCCAAGTGAGGAGGATATCGGCCACAAGTGGCGACATATCGTGAAAGGGTTGTTAGGTATCGTGCAAAGGTGCTGGAGCAATAAGGATCTAAAGTCTTAACCCTAAGGTGAGGCCATGATCATCTTCAACCTTGGATTGAAGCATGATTTTAGGGTTTTGATCTTCTTTTCTTTTCTTCTTCACCAATTGCTTATCCATGGTGATTCCTTGTATATGAAGGATTTGTGAATGAGTCTTGGAATTTTGATAAAGTCATATTCAACCTTAGGAACGTGGAGCTTTGGAGCTTGGAGTTTTGAAGTTGTTCTTAAGGCGGGTTATATAACTTGAACTCAACCATGTTATTATTCATCATCTAAATTGCTATACTTAATGAATTACTTTTAATTCCGAAATTTCCTGAAATAGTTGATGAAATTATGAGTTCTAGTAGTTTCTTAGACCTGTTGCCATGAACTATAACAGTTAGAACAAAGGTCTAGAGTTTGAAGATGATGATATCACCTTATAAAAATGATATCGAGTGCAAGCACACAAGCAAGCACCTCTAACCCGATATGATGATGCACCTACTTCACTAAAACGATATGGATATGATTGTATACCTTCTTGAACGATATGGTGGTGTAGTATACACCTCTAGACCGATATTCTTGCATGATAAGAAGTCAAGTACAAACTCCAGGCACGATACAAGGTTAAATGTATACTTGTAAGTTGATATGAAACCCTAATTTGGGTAACCCGATATGAGTAAAGAATAGCAAGTGCTATCGCACGATATGATCATATAATATATCATTGGAACTGGGTATCATGAAGTACACACATCTGGTGTATGATAGGAATAATTAAGTAAACCCTATTGCATGATATGAGGTATGGATTCAAGAGTAAGATGTAAACCGATATGGCAACCCGATACACAACCCTAGATGACATGAAACCCATCATGGCCAACCCTAGTTGATGTCTATCCCGACATGATGATGAGATGATACCTCTTAAACATCATGGGATACACATACAACTACCATGTTCCCGTCATGACCAACCCTAACCCGACATGGGTGATGCAACCCAACATGGGATGGTGTAACCCGACATGGGTGTTGCAACCCAACATTGGATGGTATTGCCCAACATGGCTTGGTACCTTTCACTCCTATCGAATTGTGTAATGGGTTGAGAAGAGTTTAACTAATTGTTTAACCTATTACTCATCCTTAAGATAGGATGGTACCCTTGAAGGAGGAAATAAGATGAATATATTGGGTTGTGCCTGATATGGCAAACCCTAACCCGTCACGACCAACCCTAGATGGTGAGCCACCCGATATGGTGATTGAATGAACCTCTAGCCTGATATGGATGGTGTTCATATTCCTCTATCCCGATATGGTGAGTCCTCCTGTACCTCCAACCCAATATGGTGGTGTCTATACACCTACAACCCAATATGGTGAATATATGTACACCTCCAACTTGAGACACTTTGTAAAGGTGAGGGCAAAACACTCTTAGGAGTGATAGGTATAATACCAAGTAATGGTGTGGCTAATACCTTGATAGGTGAGACACCCAAAGTGATTGATAATGGTCAATCCTATATCAACAATGTCTTAACCTGAGATGAGTCCATATCACTTGACGATAGATGGATAATTCAAGTATGTGAATTATGGCTAAACGCACCATAGAATAAATATGATGAGTTAGTGCATAAAGTATTAGGATAGTAAATACCCTAATACAAGATAAGTTGATGAACTTAAGTAAGTTAAAAGTAATAAGGGAAGTGATACACTAAGACATGATAAATATCACATCTGGCACCTCAAGGTTGATATACCTTGATGCATTTTAAGTCCAATATACTTGGATGAGTAACACATGAAGTGTGTCATGTCAATTGTTACATTTAGATGTAATGAGATTAATGCACTTTGATAAGTGTTGGCTACATGCCTTGAGAAAGGGTCAAGCCAAGTTAATGAAGTATGACGTAATAATTATCCTAGTGAGGATGAGAGAGAAACTCATACCTTGTGTTGATAATCATTCAATGATAAATGATGAGAATAAATAAGTATGATTGAATACTTATGACATCAATGTAAACTCCTAGATGTGTGGAGCAATGAATTAGGGCTTGGATTAATAATATGAACATGAAACCCTAATCGGCTATAAAGGGAAACCCTAACCCTAATGATGGGAATGTTGTAATTCTCTTATTACATAAGCCTTTTAAGGCATGTTAAATACTTGTATAACAAGTATAATAAGTTATGGTCTTGTGAGCCATATGAATAAGTTATTGCCTAGTGAGAGGTGACAAGATGTGTAATGGCCTTGTGAGCTATGTGAATAAGTTATTGCCTAGTGAGAGGTGACAAGATGTGTAATGGCCTTGTGAGCCATGTGAATAAGTTGTTGCCTAGTGAGAGGTGACAAGATGTGTAATGGCCTTGTGAGACATGTGAATAAGTTGTTGCCTAGTGAGAGGTGACAAGATGTGTAATCGCCTTGTGAGCCATGTGATAACTTTTTGCCTAGTGAGAGGTGACAAGATACTTAATGGGCCTTGTGAGCCATGTGAGATGCTTGTACAACAAGTGAAATGAATACCTTGGTATAAGGACCTAGAGGTAATGGTTACATCTTACAGAGGTAACAATTCTAAGTGACGATCTAAGGGTTTGAATACCCAGATCCAGTAATCATGATAATGATGTGAAGGGATGAGAATTCCTAGTAATGTGATGAGGGATTGAGATCCTAAGTATCATGTGTTTTAAAGATATGAAAAGTACATGATAGATGTATTACACTTTTCTTTGTAGAATTTGTTGTGATTAATAATGATAACTTGTTTGATGCTAAAATAATGTTGTAATACATGTAATACATCATTAGGAACTATAAAACATTGCCCTGACCATAGATCCATCAGCGTCAGGAATTGCTGAATGGTGAAATGGGTTCCCCATGGCATAACCTAGAGTGCATACTTTTGAGTATGTGGGGGCGTAAGTATGGATGGACATGTGTGAGCCGATCCCCTAACGAGCCCGAGATGAATGAGGATTTGGCTATATGCCATATCCTGGCTCGAGTGTGACTTCGGTCGTAGACTCTATGTTGAGCACGGTGAACTAGGCCGTGGCTCAGAGTATGGTGGTTGTTTCGCCATGACTCAGTAACTGGGGACGGTTATTAGTAGATGTTTCCCCTAAGAGAGTGCAGTTGACGCTGTAGCTCTAAGCATGGATGCCTACGTACCATGGAACAACTTGTTAAGCAGTTGACATACTCCTGCTAGTGGTCTCATACTGACCGAGACAAGTGAGGTCATGGCAACTGACTCTTCCATTGACCTTGTATGGTACCGACTTGTTACAAGTTTGTGGTCAGTTGGAGATCACCGGGGTATGCTTCATCTCCTCAGGGCATAAGTGTGATTGTAAAATATGTTTAGCTATGTAGCATATCTGCTTAAGGATTGAATATGAGAAACATTGTTTGATGCGCAATATAGTTATACATATTAGTGGATAGATGTTATTTATTTTTCTTTACATTCCTTGCAAAGTAGATAGATGATTTATAACTCTACCATGGGTAGATGCAATGTTCTCCTTAAGAAAGGAGATTACTTCATGCTATTCATACAATGATTTATCCTGCCTGTTAATATTAAAAGAACCCCTACTTAGTTTATAAATGCTTAATCTATGATAATAATATGGTCGGCAGAGAGTTATATCTCTCGCTGGAACAATTGTCTCACCCCGTGGGGTCCATAATTGTTTTTAGGTGGATGTGAACGAGGCGGTGGAGACCTTGCTACAGAGGAAGAACAATAACTGAGGCAGTAGTGATAGCTTAGGTTGAGTGTACTGTCTGTCGTGTCTTGTAGATAGAAGTCCTATGTGTCGTCTCTTTACTCTCAGGTCCTTGGAGTTAGTACTTAGTGGTTTTATGATCGGTCTGAGATTTTGGCTTGTATGCTGCGAGGTTTTATGTTGCTTATGTATAGTTTGTCAAAGCAACTGTTACATGTAACCCTCGAGATAAAGATGTACAGGGTATGTACAATGTGAACAATGATGTATATAAGGTTTTGGATCTTTCAGTAAGAGTTTTCCTAGGAATGGATCTCTTTGTAAAATGATTTTAATTTTTAGTGATTTTTGTTAATCCACTATTTATGTTTAATTCCGCTTAATTAATGACAGTTTGTTTGTCGGTTTGGTGACTGTCACCACAAGTTTTGGTATCAGAGCTTAAGGTTCACTGAGTTTATAGAGACATAGGACTAAGGTGTTGAGTCTGTGTTAGTGTCCTCCAATATACCCTATAGTGACTTCCGCTTATGCAGAAGAAATGGTAAAATTTATAAATGACTGGAGAACATGAGGAACACATTGCTGAGGGCAATGTTGTTGCACCAGGAAAGGGTCCAAGGGATCAGGAAAGAGAAGAATGAGTGCCTGAGAATTCCCATCATGATCCGATCAGGATAAAGAATCATATGTTTATGCTCTTGATAGGCACGTTAAGACAACATTGATACATATAGCAGACTGGATACTAGCATTACAACCTAGGTTACCAGTTCTTAATGCAAAAACTTTGAGCTTTAAAAATGGTTCTTGAATTACATGGTCATGTTGGAATAGTGGAAATGTGGGAAAGATTAACATATGGCAAGAAAATAGACTCTGCCATAAGTATAGATAGATAGTACATATGTGATGGTAATGCCCAAGAAGGGGCAATAAGCTGAGAATTAGGGTAGGGTCTCTATAATTTTAGAGACATTTGCCTATTTGTTCTAAAAAGCCAAAGTTTTTGGTGCCACCAGTGCAATAAATGCCTAGTGCACTAGGGTAGTAATCACTATGTAAAGGCAAAGGTCCTAACTTTCCACCTGTAAGAACCCATGGCTTAGTTTTTACATCGGTAATAAGACCGATAAGACCATGGTATGAGGACAAGACATGTTATAGATATGGACATGTTGAGCATACTAAACTCTTTTCTTTGAAAAGAAGGGAGGAAATGACTCAACAACTGAGATAGACTCGGCAGGGCTTATGAAAGTTACAGCCCAATAACATGAAAAGGCAAGAGTAACAACATGAAATAACTAGACTCTATGTGTTGAGTCAACCTAAAGCGGTAGATGACCGCGAGGGATAACAGTCAGATAGAGCTTTTTCATTTTGATATGCTTTATTTTGATGTTACTTGATAATCATAAGAAGGATTGCTGCTATTGAATTCCTTATTGATTGCCCTATGGGGACATAGGGAAGAAGTGATGAGAACTAGAATTTATATTATGTTCAAGTATTCTTTTAAATGTTCTATAATTGCTCTTATCTGTGTGAAAGAGGATGAGATATAGAAGTGATGCCTGGAGAAAATCCAGGAATGTTAAATCATGTGTTTGTGATGATACAAAAAATAAGAAATATGATAATACACAAAGTGCATACTACCTAATATCAGTACTTGTATACCCTGGCCAGGTATTCAACTATTGAAGATAAGGTGAGTATGGAACTCTTAGATTGTTATATTTCTGATTACTCTGATCAAGTAGTCATTTTGAGACAATCTAGTGAGTATAATGAAACTGGAAATATGGTATGGACATTTGTATCACATCCTAAGTGCAATAAAGTGGAATCTGAGATGATCTCAGATCAATCTGTGTGTATGAGGAAATGAAAAGTATAATCCTCATGATAAGAGAATGAGAATAAGGGATATGATCCCTATATGATAAAGCCTGTGTGTGTAGTAAAGATCTTTTCCATGATATGGAAAAAAGAAATGTGATAAAATAATAAAATGTTCATGAATATGATTGACAATAATAAAGAAAGGAGTGATGACATGTAATCATCCTTATAATTCCTATGCTGATGGCAAGGAACCTAGGATGAAACAAGAGTAAGTAACTCATGAACAATTGAGAGTTCATGCTATAATTAGAGGAGATGATAATCCCTTCTCTTTGATAAAGAACCCTGAGTGATGATGGGGTGATAAGAGGAATATGTTTCTTTCTGTTCTCTCCTTTTAGGGACATGGCAATCAAGTGAGTACTATGTCACTTGATGTGCATGGATTAGAAATAATCTATTGATGGATACTTAGAAAAGTATTAGTTCATCCTGGACTTTGGTTCCAAGATAAAGATAAGTGTAATAAATAATATCCCAAGATGAAATAAAGATCCTTATATATATGTGGCCTTGGTAATAACAATAGAGAAATGGAAATGATGAGGATGTGATGTGTTTTTGACACATGTGATGGATACCAAAGTAAGGAATTTTGGTATCTAAGAAATATCAGGTGGTATGGGAAAGTAAAAACATAACTCCTAATTAGATGATTTATGTTGGTTACCTGGAATGGCCAACTGTGAGATTAGTCTAGTTACATACTATAGTATGGACATCATATGTTAGGGGTTTATGCTCTGCATAAACATAACATTGATAAGAATGTAGGAATTGAAGGGACAATTGTAAAATCATTGTGGGAAAGCTTATCAATCTAAAAAAATATAATTCCTTAGAATACCCTTATCTAGATATGTTAAGGCAACTTATACAAAACATCTAAAGATACCTTTAAGATAAGTTCTTAATTGATAAGTAACCCCCCTTATGACAAGATCATGTACAAATAATGAGATAGTTGGTACAAGTAGTAAGAAAGTTTAGTGTTGTGTCAGTAGATTGGATGACACAACAGATGTATGATAAGACTTGTAGTCCCAAGAGGGTGACAGAACGTAACTCTGGTCTTTCCTTGAAAGTGAAATGCTAAACTGACTGAGGAGTATGGAAGACTCCCCAGAATCAAAAATCTTGTCACATAAAGATGTAAGTTGAGAAAGGTGACAAATCAGTGAGGTTTGACACCTGAGTTAAATAAGGTATGTATAATGTTTCTCTGACTAAGAAAAGTGTTACCTGATACAGAGTTGACTCTACAGTCAATAATGAAAAAGACAATGGAGTATGTGTCCTGTGTGACAGATTCTATGATAATCATGTGTGGAAGAACTTTGTGTAGATCAAAGTTCTATGGTATCTCCATGACATTAAGATGTTATGTGGAGACTTGATGATATAATAAATGAATAATATCTGTCTCCCTTTACTTGGGATTTTGGGGACAAAATCCTTATTAGGGGTTTATAACTTGTAAGGACTCTGACTTGAGTTATGAGGTAACCCTATTTTTTTGGATAATAAAGTTGCTTAGAACTTTAATATAATCCTCTAAGGTGTTTTTTTTATCATGAGACACACTTATGTTTCAAGTTTGGTCTTGATTGAATGATGTTTGAGCAATGTTCCTTTGTTTTAGACCAAAGTGCAATTTACCCAAGATGAGGGGTTATATTGCAAAATGTCACATGTTGAACATGCCTCATGTGTTTTAGCATCATTATAGAGAGAATGATGCAAGATGGTGGCTTCTGGAAAGCCTAAATTCCAAGTTTGAACTTGTTTGAATAATGTTGGCGACTTGTGCACCAATTTTGGTACAAATTGTAAATTACCCAAAATGTAGGGTGGATATGCAAATTACCACCTCTAGAGTGTCCCTACTTACTCTATGTATAATTTAGATGAGAGATAATGTATGAGACACCATGTTTGAAACAATTATGAGTGATGGTACTCTTGGTGATGAAATGACCAAGAAATGGGTTGAATATGAAACCTTAACTTGAGTTGTATCAAGTTGAAAAGCTTATATATGAGTACCTATCGGCCAAGGAGCCAAAGGAGGAGTCTCATATCGTTTTATGGAATCTTTTAAAAGGCCATGTCGTGAAAAGCACCTCAAGGAGGTGAGTTGTGTCGGGTTACAACTTCCTTAGTAAAGTTGTGACGAGTTGTGAATAAAGTGATGAATTAATTGATATATCTTATTCAAAAGGATATGTAATGGACGAATCCTTATCCTGAAATGATCCTCAACTGTTTTTCATGACAAGATAAATGTTTATGCATGCATGGACACGTGGCACCTACTAGCTCAAATTGATGGCACCTCATTTTTACCTTCTTTCATGAGCAACAAGTATATATACCCCTAGTTTCACCCCTTAATGGAACTTTTTGGATCTTACCACCCTCCTTCCCTAAGGTATCATGCATAGGATCCTTGTTTCGTTCAGGATTGATGTGGTATCGTTCAGGGGCCTTGGGTATCACCCATAGCAAGATCATATCGCCCAGGTAGGGTGATATTGGCCAAGAAGGGTGATATCGGCCATAGTGAAGTGTTTTTGGACCCAAGTGAGGAGGATATCGGCCACAAGTGGTGGAATATCGTGATAGGGTTGTGAGGTATCGTGCAAAGGTGCTGGAGCAAGAAGGATCTCAAGTCTTAACCCTAAGGTGAGGCCATGATCATCTTCAACCTTGGATTGAAACATGATTTTAGGATTTTGATCTTCTTTTCTTTTCTTCTTTACCAATTGCTTATCCATGGTGATTCCTTGTATATGAAGGAGCTGTGAACGAGTCTTGGACTTTTGATAAATTCATATTCAACATTAGGAACGTGGATCTTTGGAGCTTGGATATTTGAAGTTGTTCTTAAGGCGGGTTATATAACTTGAACTCAACCATGTTATTATTCATCATCTAAATTGCTATACTTAATGAATTAATTTTAATTCCGAAATTTCCTGAAATGGTTGATGAAATTATGAGTTCTAGTAGTTTCTTAGACCTGTTTCCATGAACTATAATAGTTAGGACAAAGGTCTAGAGTTTGAAGATGATGATATCACCTTATAAAAGTGATATCGGGTGCAAGCACACAAGCAAGCACCTCCAACCCGATATGATGATGCACCTACTTCAATAAAATGATATGGATATGATTGTATACCTTCTTACACGATATGGTGGTGTAGTATACACCTCTTTCTCAATATGCTTGCACGATAGGAAGTCAAGTATAGACTCCAGGCACGATACAAGGTTAAATGTATACTTGTAAGTTGATATGAAACCCTAATTTGGGTAACCCGATATGAGTAAAGAATAGCAAGTGCTATCGTACGATATGATCATATAATATATAATTGGAACTGGGTATCATGAAGTACACACATCTGGTGCATGATAGGAATAATTAAGTAAACCCTATTGCACGATATGAGGTATGGATTCAAGAGTAAAATGTAAACTGATATGGCAGCCCGATACACAACCCTAGATGGCATGAAACCCATCATGGCCAACCCTAGTTGATGTCTATCCCGACATGATGATGAGATGATACCTCTTAAGCATCATGGGATACACATACATGTACCATGTTCCCGTCACGACCAATCTTAACTCGACATGGGTGATGCAACCCAACATGGGATGGTGTAACCCGACATAGGTGTTGCAACCCAACATTGGATGGTATTGCCCAACATGGCTTGGTACCTTTCACTGCTATTGACTTGTGTAGTGGGTTGAGAAGAGTTTAACCAATTGTTTAACCTATTACTCACCCTTAAGATAGGATGGTACCCTTGAAGGAGGAAATAAGATGAATATATTGGGTTGAGCCCGATATGGCAAACCCTAACCCATCACGACCAACCCTAGATGGTGAGGCACCCGATATGGTGATTGAATGAACCTATAGCCCGATATGGATGGTGTTCATATTCCTCTAGCCCGATATGGTGAGTGCTCCTGCACCTCCAACCCGATATGGTGGTGTCTATACACCTACAACCCAATATGGTGAATATATGCACACCTCCAACTTGGGACGCTTTGTAAAGGTGAGGGCAAAACACTCTTAGGAGTGATAAGTATAATACCAAGTAATGGTGTGGCTAATACCTTGATAGGTGAGACAGCCAAAGTGATTGATAATGGTCAATCCTATATCAACAATGTCTTAACCTGAGATGAGTCCATATCACTTGAAGATAGATGGATAATTCAAGCATGTGAATTATGGCTAAACGCACCACATAATAAATATGATGAGTTAGTGCATAAAGTATTAGGATGGGAAATACCCTAATATAAGATAAGTTGATGAACTTAAGTAAGTTAAAAGTAATAAGGGAAGTTATACACTAAGACATGATAAATATCACATCCAACACCTCAAGGTTGATATACCTTGATGCATTTTTAGTCCAATATACTTGGATGAGTAACACATGAAGTGTGTCATGTCAATTGTTACATTGAGATGTAATGAGATTAATGCACTTTGATAAGTGTAGGCTACCTTGTGTTGATAATCATTCAATGATAAATGATGAGAATAAATAAGTATGATTGAATTCTTATGACATCAATGTAAACTCCTAGATGTGTGGAGCAATGAATTAGGGTTTAGATTAATAATATGAAGATGAAACCCTAATCGGCTATAAAGGGAAACCCTAACCCTAATGATGGGAAGGTTGTAATTCTCTTATTACATAAGCCTTTTAAGGCATGTTAAATACTTGTATAACAAGTATAATGAGTTATGGCCTTGTGAGCCATATGAATAAGTTGTTGCCTAGTGAGAGGTGACAAGATGTGTAATGGCCTTGTGAGCCATGTGAATAAGTTGTTGCCTAGTAAGAGGTGATAAGATTTGTAATGGCCTTGTGAGCCATGTGAATAAGTTGTTGCCTAGTGAGAGATGACAAGATGTGCAATGGCCTTGTGAGCCATGTGAATAAGTTGTTGCCTAGTGAGAGGTGACAAGATGTGTAATGGCCTTGTGGGCCATGTGATAACTTGTTGCCTAGTGAGAGGTGACAAGATACTTAATGGGCCTTGTGAGCCATGTGAGATGCTTGTACAACAAGTGAAATGAATACCTTGGTCTAAGGACCTAGAGGTAAAGGTTACATCTTTCAGATGTAAGAATGTTAAGTGAAGATCTAAGGGTTTGAATACCCAGATCTAGTAATCATGATAATGATGTGAAGGGATGAGAATTCCTAGTAATGTGATGAGGGACTGAGATCCAAAGTATCATGTGTTTTAAAGATATGAAAAGTACGTGATAGATGTATTACAATTTTCTTTGTAGAATTTGTTGTGATTAATAATGATAACTTGTTTGATGCTAAAAGAATGTTGTAATATATGTAATACATCATTAGGAACTACAAAACATTGCCCTGACCATAGATCCATCAGCGTCAGGATTTGCTGAATGGTGAAATGGGTTCCCCATGGCATAACCTAGAGTGCATACTTTTGAGTATGTGGGGGCGTAAGTATGGATGGACATGTGTGAGTCGATCCCCTAACGAGCCCGAGATGAATGAGGATTTGGCTATATGCCATATCCTGGCTCGAGTGTGACTTCGGTCGTAGACTCTATGTTGAGCACGGTGAACTAGCCCGTGGCTCAGAGTATGGTGGTTGTGTCGCCATGACTCAGTAACTGGGGACGGTTATTAGTAGATGTTTCCCCTAAGAGAGTGCAGTTGACGCTGTAGCTCTAAGCATGGATGCCTACGTACCATGGAACAACTTGTTAAGCAGTTGACATACTCCTGCTAGTGGTCTCATACTGACCGAGACAAGTGAGGTCATGGCAACCGACTCTTCCATTGACCTTGTATGGTACCGACTTGTGAGAAGTTTGTGGTCGGTTGGATATGATCGGGGTATGCTTCATCTCCTCAGGGCATACATGTGATTGTAAAATATGTTCAGCCGTGTAGCATATCTGCTTAAGGATCGAATATGAGAAACATTGTTGGATACGCAATACAATTATACATCTTAGTGGATATATGTTATTTATGTTTCTTTACATTCCTTGTAAAGCAGATAGATGATTTATAACTCTACCATGGGTAGATACAATGTTCTCTTTAAGAAAGGAGATTACTTCATGCTATTCATATAGTGATTTATCCTTCCTGTTAATATTAATAGAACCCCTGCTCAGTTTATAAATGCTTAATCTATGATAATAATATGGTTGACAGAGAGTTATATCTCTTGCTGGGACAATTGTCTCACCCCGTGGGATCCACATTTTTTTAGGTGGACATACACGAGGCGGTGGAGACCTTGCTGCAGAGGAAGAACAATAGCTGAGGCAGCAGTGATAGCTCATGTTGAGTGTAATGTCTATTGTGTCTTGTAGATAGAAGTCCTATGTGTCGTCTCTGTACTCTCAGGTCCTTGGAGTTAGTACTTAGTGGTTTTATGATCAGTCTGAGATTTTGGCTTGTATGGATCGAGGTTTTATGTTGCTTATGTATAGTTCGGAAAAGCAACTGTTATATGTAACCCTCGAGATAAAGATGTACAGGGTATGTACAATGTGAACAATGATGTATATAAGGTTTTGGATCTTTCAGTAAGTTTTCCTAGGAATGGATCTCTTTGTAAAATGGTTTTAATTTTTAGTAATTTTTTTAAAATCTAATGTTTATGTTTAATTCCACTTAATTAATGATGGTTTGTTTGTCAGTTTGGTGACTGTCACCACAAGATCAAAACACTTGATATAGTATTCAAGCCTTGTGCTAAAGTGGTAAAGTGTAACTTCTTTCTTGTTCCTTCTTATTGCTTTGTATTCTCCTTTGCTACTACTCGGTTGGAGGCTGTGGAAAGGAGGTTGTTGGAGCTTATTTAGGTGGTGAAGTTAGCTCGGTGGACTTAGGATTACTTCAAGAAGGCTGTTTCAACGGGAAGCTACTTCAAGAGGAAGGCTACTTCAAGGGGGAGTTTGAAGTTACTTCAAGAGGAAGGATGCTTCAGGGTTGGTGAGACTACTTCTAGGTGAAGGCTATCTTAAGGGTTGGGAAGGTACTTGTATCTTATGTAACATCCTCCAAAAAGGTAATAATATACAAGTGCTTTCAAAATCCCAATTGGAAACAATTGGGTAGTGGACTGACTCCCTTAGTTTTTGCTAAGGGTGGAACCACTCTAAACACCTTGCCTCCTTCTCCAATATTTTTGTGGTTGTTTGCTTAAATAATTTTTAAAATTATCATAAAACCCTATTCAATCCCCTCTAGTGTTTTTCAATTGGTAACAGAGCGGGCTTCAAGGAACTTTAACAAGTCTTGAAGAAAATGGGTGTTGGAGTACTAAACAACCTAAACTTGGAAGGAACACTTGTAGCTCGGCCTCCACCATTTGATGGAACCAACTACAACTATTGGAAGAGGAGGATGCAATTCTACTTTCAAGGGATCAACTGGGATATTTGGAGAATGGTTTCAAATACCTACACTCTTCCTCAAACAGAGTATGCTACATGGGATGCAAATACGGTAAAATTAGCCCAATTGAATGCAAAAGCTGTAAGTATCCTTTATTGTTCAATTTCCATAGGTGAGTTTAATAGAATATCAAATTGTGAAACTGCATATGAAATATGGCATAGACTCTCTATTACTTTTGAAGGAACTGTTCAAGTAAAGAACTCCAAAATTAGTATTCTTAAATAAAAGTTTGAACAATTTCATATGGAACCAAATGAGTCTATTAGTGAAATGTATGCAAAGTTTTCTTGTATTGTTAATGGTTTGAATGCATTAGGTAAAGACATTAGTGAAGAGGATCAAGTGTCTAAAATTCTTAGGTATCTTCCTCCCAAGTACAAGCCTAAGGTGACTGCAATTGAAGAAACCAATGACCTCACCCGACTAAGGATGGAGCAACTCATTGGCAACTTAGAAGCACATGAAGCAACCTTGAAGGAGGAATAAAGACGGGAGCGTGAACTTCAAAAAGGAAGAAAGAAGGACATGTCTCTAAAGGCTACAAAGGTCATCACTCAAGAAAGTGATGAGACAAGTGATGGAGATGAGGAAGAAGAAGCTCTAATTGTAAATGGTAAGAAATATAGAAGATTTAAATCTAACAAAGTTGTTGGTTCCTCTTCTTCTTCCTCTCCTAGGTGTTTTGAATGTGGAAAGAAGGGACATCTTAAGAATGAATGTCCTAAAGCAAGGAAGGGTAAGAAAAGCTCATCCAAGAAGAAGGAAGAAAAAGCATACAAAGCTACATGGGATGAGTCAAGTGATAGTGAGAGTGGAGAAGAGAACGTGGAGTGTCTCATGGCCAAAGAAGATGATAGTGACAATTCACAAGGCGTAACTCTTTTTGATTTGCCAAAAGAAGATCTAATCGCTAGCCTTCAAGATACACATGAAAAAATATTGATTGCAAAAAGAAACTAAAGACAATTACTAATACTAATGAGGATTTGTATGCTAAATTAAATGATCTTTCTCTTGAAAAAGAAAGTATTATTTCTGAAAACTCTACCTTAAAATCATCTTTCAATGATTGCAATATGAAGTTGCTTACTCTAGAAACATACTATGATTTTCTTTCTCAAGAAAAGGTTGAATTGCTTACAAAACTAAATAATTTCCAGACTCAACCTATCTTATGTACTCATCTAGATTATGATGCTATTGTTAAAGAAAGAGATGCTTTATCATATGATCTAGACCAAGAAAAGTTAGATATCAAAAGGAAAATGGATGAGATTGCTAAATTACAAAAAGAAATTAGTAGCTTGGGAAATAATGATGTTCTTGATAAGATCCTACAAAATCTTCTAGTCATATTGGAAGGAGAGGTTTAAGATATATTCCAAAAGAAAAATCTTATCAACCTAAACCGAGGAGATCACAAGCACCCAAAACCATGACCATGTATGTACCCAAGAACAACTCAACTCAAAATCTTAGAAAGAGAAATGAAATTGATTCCATTTGTTGTCACTATTGCTTGCGCCTTAGACACTATTCTTTTTCATGCCCATACAAGAAAAAGGATGTTGAATTAGTTTGGGTTCCAAGACCCCAAACTTAGCAAATTTGAATATGATTAAGTTGAGATTTGACCTAAAACCTAACTTGAATATTTTAATGTCTTATCTCAACTAAATAGAATGGTACCTTAGCATGTTACAACGATTTAAGCTCAAACTGATATAAACAAATTGCTGAAAACAAACAGAAATAATCTCAGTCGACAAATAGTTCGATCGAGACTCTCCTCGGTCGAGAAAGTATTCGACCGAGGGAATACCTGTATCAAATCTGAAATATGCTATAAAAATAGTAACAATCTCGGTCGAGCATATCTTCGATCGAGACAACTGTCGACCAAGAAATCTCCTATTTCAACCAGTAAAATAGCAACACTCTCGATCGACAAAATGTTCGACCGATACACTATTCGGTCAAAGTATTTGTTGACAGAATGTAGTTCTGTTCAGCTTAAAACATTCAATTGTTCAATTATGTAATCATATTCAGTTTTGTTATTAAATGACTCTAACCAAAGAGGACCATCACATGGGTACCAAAATCTATCTCTTTTGCAGGATTGGGTGGTTGATAGTGGATGTTCTAAGCATATGATTGGAAACAAAAAGGCCTTTCAAACATTTGAAGAAAAGAAAAGCGGAACAGTCACTTTTGGAGACAATGGAAAAGGAAAGATTGTTGGAATAGGTAACATTAGTACAAATCTTCAAATAAAAAATGTTTTACTTGTTGATGGCCTACATCATAATTTAATTAGTGTTAGTCAACTATGCGATAGTGGCTATGATGTCTTATTCAATAAAACTTGTTGTAAACTATTGATTGAAAACACTAATGAAATCGTTTATGAACGAAAAAGAATAGGACATTTATATATACTTAGGCCTAATTCTATGCAAGCTATTATTGGAAAATTCCTTCTTGCAAAAGACGAATCTCTACAACTATGGAATATAAAATTAGGTCATGCAAGTTCCCATGTTATCAAAAAGTTGATTAAATATGATCTTGTACGTGGTTTACCTAAAATATCTTTTGATAAACCTGAAAATTGTGAACCTTGTACTCTAGGAAAGCAAAGCAAAACTTCTTTCAAATAAAAAACAATGCTTAGAACTACTAGATCATTAGAACTTATTCACATGGATTTATTTGGTCCTATGAGAACTCAATCTATTGGTGGAAAAAGATATTGCTTTGTCATTATAGATGATTATAGTAGATATACATGGGATCATTTCCTTGCAAACAAAGATGATACAATTCAAACATTCATAAAATTTTGTTCTAAAATTGAGAATTTATTACAAAATAAAATATGTACAATTAGGAGTGATCATGGTGGGAAATTTGAAAAGCACACCTTTGAAGAGTCTTGCACATCTCAAGGATACACTCATAATTTTTCAGCTCCACACACTCCACAACAAAATGGCTTAGTGGAAAGGAAAAATAGATCTTTACAAGAAATGGGTAAAACAATGTTGCTTGAACATAATACACCCAAAACTTTTTGGGCTGAAGCAATAAATACAACATGCTGTGTTAAATAGAGTAACAGTACATTCTCATCTAAAGAAAACACCATATGAACTCATCTTCAACAAAAAACCAAGAGTTGATTATTTTCATACCTTTGGTACAACTTGCTATATCTTAAATACCAAAGATGATAAAGACAAATTTGATCCTAAATCACATAAAACATTCTTTTTGGGATATTAAACTTCTAGCAAAGCCTTTAGAATTTACAATACTATTACTAAGAAAGTTGAAGAATCCATCCATATCACTTTTCATGAGGTATCAACTCAAAATGCTGAAAATGAATATGAGGACATAAATGACATTACTCATCAAATTGAAGACTTAACCATAATCACAAAAGACGATCAAAATATTGAAAATAATCAACAAAACGAGACACAACAACATGTTCCTAGATTAATCAAAGATCATCCTCAAGATTTAATCATTGGAAATCCGCATAATAAAGTACAAACTCGGTCATCACCTAGAGATTTTACAAATATGGCATTTGTATAAATCATTGAACCTAAAAAGGTAAATGAAGAACTACAAGATGAATTTTGGATCTTGGATATGCAAGAAGAATTAAATCAATTTACAAAAAATGAAGTATTCCCTAGTTCCTAAACCACAAGACAAAACCATCATTGGGACTAAACGGGTCTTTCAAAATAAACTTAATGAAGTCGGGGAAGTAGTAAGAAACAAAGCTAGATTGGTAGAACAAGGGTATAATCAACTAGAAGGAATAGATTTTGATGAAACTTATGCACCTCTGGCAAGACTTGAAGCTATTAGAATGCTATTAGCCATAGCTGCCCACAAAGACATTAAACTATTCCAAATGGATGTAAAAAGTGCATTTTTAACTGGAATTATACAAGAAGAAGTTTATGTTGCCCAACCACCTGGATTCAAAATCCTTGGTAAGAGTGATCATGTATATAAACTTAAGAAAGCACTTTATGGGCTTAAACAAGCAGCCCAAAACTAGTATGCAAGACTTAAGAATTATCTATTCGATAACAATTTTTCAATTGGAAATTCAGACTCTGCATTGTTCTTCAAAACATATGAATCAGATTTCCTTGTGGTACAAATATATGTTAATGACATCATTTTTGGTGCCTCAAATGATTCCTTATGCAAATAATTTAGTGACATAATGCAAAAAGAATTTGAAATGAGTCTTATGGGTGAATTAACATTCTTTCTTGGTTTTCAAATAAAACAAACATCTGCTGGAATTTTCTTAAGCCAAGAGAAGTACAATAACGAACTAATAAAACATTTTGGAATGGAAAATTGCAAGCATGCTACCACTCCAATGGCCACTTCTGCTAAAATTGATAAGGATGAAGATGGAGAACCCATTGATGATTCCTTATATAGGGCTATGCTTGGTAGCTTGTTATACTTAACTGCTTCTAGACCAGACATTATGTTTTTCGTCAGACTTTGTGCTAGATTTTAGTCTAAACTGATGCAATCTCATTTTCAATCCGTTAAACGTATCTTAAGATATCTAGCTGGTACTACCAACTATGGATTGTCGTATCCTAAAGGCCAATCACTGGATTTAAAAGCTTTTATCGATGCCGATTATGCTGGTTGTCAAGATGAAGAAGGTGAGAAAGTAGATGAGAAGCTCTATAGAGGTATGATTGGAAGTTTACTTTATTTAACTGCCTCTAGATCTGACATAATATTTAATGTTGGCTTGTGTTCTCGATTTCAATCAAATCCCAAGAAATCACATATTATAGAGGATAAGAGGATTTTAACGTACTTAGCCAAAACTTCAAATTTTTGGGACTATGGTATCCCAAGTCAAGAGACTTTACTCTTACAACTTATAGTGATGTGGATTACGCAGGATGCTTGATTGATAGAAAGTGCACGAGTGACACTTGATTCCTCCTAGGATCACGCTTGGTGTCTTGGTTTTCCAAGAAACAGAGCAAAGTGGCTTTATCAACTATTGAGGATGAATATATTACATTCGGGAGTTGTTGTGCCCATGTTCTATGGATGAAGCAAATGATCCAAGACTTTAAAATTTATTTTGATTCTTCTCCTATGTTTTGTGATAATTCTAGTGCAATCAATTTATCTTACAATCCTATATTCCATAGTAGAGCCAAGCATATAGAGGTTCTTCCTCACTTTCTTCATGATCACATTACCAAAAAGGATATTTATATCACACATGTGGACAAGGAAAAATAGTTGGCGGACATTTTCACTAAACCTCTAGCTTGAGAGAAATGTAATTTTATGAGATCTAAACTGCTCATAACTGATTTGGATGAATCTGATATGCCTTCTAGCTAGTTTATATCTATCCTAAATGCTTTGTCCATTTCTTGATCACCCTTGCTTGCTAAAGTGCTAAAATTTCATGTTCTTATGCCTTATTTTTTCGCTTGGTTTGGGAATTTTTTTTGCAAACAATTGTTTTATTGCGAAATGGTACTCAATGATGAGTGATATGTGCCTAAGCATGTTTAAAATGCAAAATGGACTAGAAAATAAATTTAATTAGCACTCAAATGGCTAGAAATTAAGATTTATAATTTTGGGACAAACTTTCTATCGGTTGAGTTACAAACTCGATCAATGGGTGACCGAGAGCTTTTGTAAAAAGCTATTTAGTCGAGTTTCCCTGTTTCAGAACTCAATCGATGGCCTGGCTGGAGCAAATTTAAGTGTGGTTCGGCCAACTTTTCTCCCTCTCAACTAGAGAAAAATTAATCGATCCACTCTCCAGCTCCCTCTAGCTCTCAACCCTAGCCTCGACCTTCCTCTTCCTAGACCTAGCCAACCATTACTCGACCTTCCTAGACCTCTTGCTCATCATCCCTAGGTGCTTGGTCATGTTTTGGTGGTGTTCTCTACATTTTTGACCTCTCTTTCCTTCTTATCTCACATCCATGGCTTCTAATAGGAGAAAGAGAGCCTCCCCCTCTAGAGCACCATCCTCTTCTTCCAACTCTTGTCCTATCCCATTCGATGATACCTTCTTTGTCTCAAATGATGCTCTAAATAGGTATAAGGAGCTCCTTCCTAGGAACCCCTTCCCTTTTTGTGCCTTGTTTGAGTCACACCCACGTACACAAAAGGTCATCGATCAGGTTGCCAAGTTGTTGTACAACCACCACCTCTATGCCCTGAGTGTTGAATGCACGTGCTATAACAATTCCATCACAAGAACTAAAGTCATTCACGGATTCTATGAAAATTTTCAATGGAATTACGACACTCTTGTACCCTCACAAAATACTCAAGTTATTCTTACTTCCATGATTACCGATAAAAAATTCCAAGTCTCAGAGGATACCTTTAATATCTTCTTCTCTGGTACTGAGGTGACCGACACATGGAGGAAGGATTACCCTGAGTATTTTAACCTCCTAGACCCTGAGGCATTCTACAAGCAATATGATATCACTCTCCCTGACATACATAAATTCTTGAAGAAGCATCGATTTCCCTATAGGAAGAAGTCCACCCTTCCCTCCTCTGCCTTAGACCTGAAGATCCACATTCTCACCCTGGTAGTCAACTGCAATATTCATCCAAAGAAAAATCAAACTAAAATTGCAGAGAATACCACAATGATTATGTTCTGTATCCTGAAGAACATTTGATTCAAGTGGTCTCCATATATTCTTCATCACATGACTTACTTTGACTCTAGTAAGAGCACCCATTGTTCCCACCCACCCTACCTAGCCCTAATTTGTGGTCTATTTCAATTTATCACTAGAAAGTCTCTTTTTCATTACCTTCATTACAAATTTTCTAGAAAAGGAGTTTGTATCAGAGATACCACAATTTAGAAGAGTATTTGTACCCCTTCTTCTACCATACCTGGAGCCCCCACATCCACCTAGACACCTCCACCTCCTCAGCCATCCCGTTCTACCCACACCTCATTTCATGTATCAAATGAAATCCTCATGGGTTACATAATGCATCAGTCATCGTGTAACCTTCAGTTTCAGGAGCATATGCATAAGGATCTCTGTGCTATCATATCTACCAATAACCTATCATATACCCATCCTTACCCTACATACCATCCCTACCAAGGTGGTGATTATGCATCCTATGCATATAATCACTTTTACCCAACCCCTCTACCTACTGCTTCCGCTGCTACACCCTCTACTGCTGGCGGATCTACCCCTGGAGTGCAACCTCTCCCTATTAGTGCTATACCTACCTTGCTTACAGGACTGGACATAGATAGCCTAGATGTTTAGATGTTTTAGTTTTTAGTCTTTATATGTTGATCATATATATCTTTCTAGACTATTTTGTACTAAAAACATCTGGGCACATTATCTGAGATGTACTATTTCTATCCTCATGTTGTTTTCATCATTTTGGCTTGTATTTTTTTTGAGGACATGCTTTCAGTGTTGTAATCTTAATCATATGTACCCTTACTCTTTGATTGACTATATCTCATGAGTTGGTGGCATGTTACCCATATTTTGATTATGACATAGCTTGCTTGCTTTTCTCTCATCTGTATTTGATGTAAGCTATGAGGTTGCATGTTTTATCTTGTGGATGTATGTTTTGGTTGTGCTTGGAGAAGACCTATTTTTGTTCTCTTCTACTCCCTTCCTTTTTGATAATTCTAAAAGGGGGAGAGAAGTTTAATGTTTTGAAGCTCAACCATATTTCTTTTATTGCCTATGTGATCCTTTTCTTGTTCATTATTTGCTTTATCACGTGACTTGCTAAAGAACCATACAATATACATGTTATATTGCTTTGTGTAGACAGACTAACTATGCAAGTAAGGGTGAGCATAGATTGAGGGGGAGCAATTCACATTGTTAAAATTCTGAATCCCCTTGCAATTCACAAGGCAAAGGTATAACTTTACATATCCTTTTCAATATGATTGAGGAATAGTTTGTCATTGTCAAAAAGAGGGAGAATGTTAACTTGAGAGTTATACAATGTCCATATTTTGATAATGATTTAAGCATTTCTTTCATATGTATCTATTATGTTTGTTTAAGATTGATTTCAGGCTTTAAGTACATGAAAAGGATCAATTTACACAAGCCTTAGCTTGTCCAAGTTCAAGTCAAAGGCAATGCAAGTGTGCAATTTGGGAAATAACTCCAAAGCACCTTAGAATATTTTTGTAATCACTTGTACTGATGATATGACTTGTAAAAGATGAAAAAAAATCAGGGACACTTAATTCCAACATTTGGTCACTCAAAAACCATTTTGAAAAATTTGTCACAGAAATCCTATCAGTCAAGTTTGGATCTCGACCGACCAGTGATGGGTTTTTGGAAATGGATCAATCGCTCGAGTTGTAGACTCATAGAACTAGACTAAACGACTCACTGACCAAAACTAATTTTGACTCGTTGGTTGAGTTTCCCAGAACAAACTCGACTAATAGTTTGAAAATCAGCTTTGTCGGTTGGTGGATCGGTCAAGTTACCTTTATTGAAACTCGACCGAATGTATTATATGAAAAACACAGAAAAAGTGATTCCAATCGTTGGAGAGTTTATAGAAACCAAAATAGATCCGTTGCAAGTTGTAAAATGGATATGTTTTGTTCTTAAATGATCCACACTCAAAGGAGCACCCCCAACTATAAATAGGACCCCTTGGAGTTCATTCAAAGTTTGCTCATTCATGCTATCCTTGGTCCTTACTATAGTTAGAGTCTGTTGCAACCCTTTTAGTCCCTTTCTCTCTCTCATTTACAAAGTATTTTGTGATTATGAGTGAGTTAGGCATGTTGTAAGAGAGTTACCTCCATGTTCTCTTGTAAATCTCTCATTCCTTCCATCTTCCCAATCCCCTTTATCAAAGAGCAAAGGTTGAAGTGATCTTCTCTGAGTGAAGGAGGAGTAGCTGTTCTTCTTCAAGGTTGAAGAAGGTGTGAAGATATTCTATAGGTGAAGGAGAAGGGCAAGGCGAAGATTCAAGAAGAGTGGGTAATTCCTTCAAGGACAAAGACTTGATGCAAGTGTGGGTAAGTCCTTGTTGAAGGCCAAAGACATCTTGATTAAGTGGGCAAGTCCTTGTGTAGGTGAAAGACTCTTGTCTTGAATAGGTAAGTCCTTGGATGTATGGTGGTCTCCTTGTATCTCTTATGATGGAATATAAGTATACATGGGTTGTAAAGTCCTAGAGGTTGACCTCTCTTGATAGTGGACTGACAGTCTCCTAGTTTGGAGATTGGAACCACTCTAACCACCTTGTCCAAGTGCATGTTATAATCTCTCTCATCCTTGGTAAGCTTGCTTAGATAGGACTTCAAATTGTTCTTAAGCTTTTGGTTTCAGTTGATATAATTTTAAGGTCTAACTTTTCTTGTGATAATTTTGAATCTCTATTCACCCCCTCTAGATCCCTAGATCTAACACTTTCAACTCATCATTGGATACTATTTTGTGATAAAATAAGTGTTTGCAAAAAAAGCCAAAAACAAGAAAAATAAGGCATTAAAACTAGGCATATGTAGCACTAACAAATATAAGATGAGAAAATTATGAGCAAGAAGATATAGGTACAAGAACATATAGCTAGAAGGCATACCATTATCATCAAGAGTAGTACTAAGCATTTTGATCTAATGAAAGTAAATTTCTCTCTAGCTAGAGTATTGGTGAAATTGTCTGCAAGTTGGTGTTTAGTGTCCACATGAGTGATATAGATATCTTTATTGGTAATGTGGTCACAAATGAATTGATGGAGGACCTCTATATGTTTGTCTCTAGTATGAAATATAGGATCGTAAGATAAATTGATTGCACTAGTATTATCACAAAAGATAGGAGAATCATCATAATGAACATTAAAGTCTGGGAGAATTTACTTCATCCATAGGACTTGGGCACAAAAACTCTCGACTGTAGTTTACTCATCCTTGGTAGTTAAAAGAGACACTATGCTTTGTTTTATAGAGAACTAAGAAACTAAGCATGGTCCTAGGAGGAAGCAAGTGCCACATGTGCACTTTCTAAAAATTAAGCACTTGACATAATCCACGTCGTAAGAGTAAAGTCCCTTGACTTGGGATACCATAGTCTAAAATTTTGGGTTTTGGCTAGTGACGTGTTTTTACTATGCGCTTAAACGCAAGAGAACGTGTCGAAGTAATATAGGCCTTGTGAGGCCCGAGTCAAACTCAAGGATACTCAGAATTGTTGGTGACTCCTACTAACTAGTTGCGATCAACTAAGCCGATTAAAAGTTGAGGGTGTTTGTAAAATTTAAAAAGAAAATTGAAAGAAAACAAAACGAACAATCGATTAAATTTTTGGTTTAATCAATTCAAGAAGGTATCTTTAGGATTGCAGTTTCACCGCGGGTTTTCATTGTATTAGATTTTATATAATTCCTCAATTTTATCTCTCTATCCGAGTAGTGGCCTGAAAATAGAATTGCCCACTGTCGTGGTGCAATTCACTACCTAAGCTTAGGTCAGTTCCACCGTCGTAGTAACCTATACCCTAAACTAGGTACATTATGAACGATCTCTCAGTTTCCACCATTAATTTTACACTGCCTTGTTCAAGGGATTTATTGATTAATGTAGATTTCATCTCTTTTCAGCCGTTAATCCTTCTTTCAAAGTGATTAAGGGCATTAGGTTATTATTATGGTGATCAAGCATAACAATACATGGAGAAAACGAAACTATACCACGGATTTAAGAGATAAAATATGATTCACTGTTATAAAACTATCATACAATGAATTCCCGGGCTACTCCCGGTCCTAAAGACGAAGGGGATTAGCCCCGCATGTTCATCTCACACAAGTACATGGTAGAAATAGGGGAAAACATGTGAAAAACGTGAAATGAAAGGGAAAACCCCTGAACGGAGAAGAACCGGTTGATCCTCGGTGTAGGATACGTGCTCTCCCACCTTTCGGTGGTGAAATCCGTCTCCTTCGGCCTCCGGATCAACTGGTATGGGCTTCTGGCCTCCGTTCTCCTCTCTACTGCTCCTCGGTACTCGTGTAATGGCTCATCAGACCCCCCTTCACGTCTGGGCGGCCGTCATTAGCTATATCTCGGTCATTAGGTCACCAATTAACAGTAGCCGTACGATTGAGATCATTAGGAAGCCGACTCATATCCTACGGTGTCGATACCATCGACGCGAGTCGATGGTATCGACCCAGTATGGTAGCGGCAGCCCTTCTTTCCTTTCGTCCGAGTGCATGATGTAGTCTCGATACCATCGACGCGGGTCGATGGTATCGACTACCGTGTAGCGACAGTTTTGTCATTTTGCATCGCTGTAGCCTCTGTACGTCGATGGTATCGACTTGGTGTCGATACTATCGACTGCTTCTTCGCCAGCAACCTGATGATAACTCGATACCATCGACATCCCTGTCGATAGTATCGACTTTTTGCTGATACTCGTGACTGGCAGCGTGTGGTCCAGTCAATGGTATCGACTTCCGTCGATGGTATCGACGGAAGGAGATACTTGTTTTTCCTGAAATTCAAACACGAAACCACATAAATTCACACAAATAATAATATTTTGACAATTGATGCTCAAAACGATGAAATAAAGGGGATTTGACATAAAATAGTAGAAAAGACCAAAGTGGATGAATTATGCAACATTAACCATAAAAATGACTAATAAAAGCATAAAACACATATCAAACAGGTCTATAAATGCGACTCAAAATCGTCGCATCAAACTCCCCTAAGCTTGAACGTTGCTCGCCCTCGAGCAACTAATCCTTAGAATAGAATTGCTAATGTCAACTGAAGAACAACGCATCACAACCAACACCCAAATGACTCCCACCTAACAATCACATACCGGCCCTCTCTAACCACAGAATGGTAATTACCCTGCAGATGACAATAATCATCCATAAGAGAAATTGACCTCAAAACTGATGAACACTATCACATAAGGCAGTTAACATAATAAAACTTGCCGGTTCAGACTTGGTGCATCTTGTGATCCCCTATACTATGTTGCTCGCCCTAACTACCATTTACATGGAAGCAGTTCTCCTGATATTCATTAGTGAGGAGAAATTCATGGTGGCCTACCAATCCGAGCAACGGGTGGATGAAGATGGGTGGTTCATGGAAGAAAGTGGAAGTATTATATAGTTTCAACATGCATAAAACAAAAATGTCCTAAATGATGCAGATGCACATGAAAAATGTCCTAATGCCTAAAATTGGGTGGAATGATGCATGTGCTAACCATCCATCTCAAAACGAGATGGACATCTAATTAAGCTACATCATGTACTCAATTATCTTGAAATGCAGGTGATATTACGTTCCTTTCTCCTTCTTATTCTTGTTGCTTCTACATAACTCTTTTTTTTTCATTATGCAGATTTTTTCAGATTTGTTTTTTTTTAAACTTTCCAACCCTTATATCCATAATTTATAATGAATATTTTATAGTGCTTATTTTTCTTCATACTCAGAAATTTGCACTATTTAGAAGGTATGGAACAATTTAATTCACCATTAAAGAAAAATCGAGATACATGATATACTTTATGCATGAAAAATTATGAATGCATCTACATGACATGCACCTAAAGGTAATGTGCATGTATCACTATTCTCATTTTTTCTTTCTTTTTATGCAAAACATATGGAAAAAGAATTAATGCAAGCCCTATCTACGTACAATGCAGTCAAAGAAGTTAAAACTGTAAAGTACTTCCAATTCTTGTGGTGGATTGCAAAAAGTGAAAAGGTGGAAAGATCACAAGACTAGGTGATTGAACCTTAGATAAATATTATGTGTCCCTCCTTACTGACCTGTGTAGTAATTAAGAAGTTTCTCTCTCCTACTTCCGATTAAAGTCACATTACCATTTGGTCGGATTAGGCTCAAACAACCATTTTCGTCCACTTTCATGAATCATTAGGAGTATAGTTGTGAAATTTTGTTTTAAAGTTGACAAAACCAATCATTTTCGTAGGTTAATTGCACAAGGTTAAACAAGACAAGCTTTGCACAATTTTTTTTTTTAAAAAATTCCCTTGATTTTTCCCATGCACACTATAGAGACGACACAAACTTTATGACATCCACGATTACACTAGATAGCATGTGGATCCTAAACAGACTAAAATTGCAAAAACAACTAAAAAGAACAAAAACAAATAAAGTCAAAAACTAAAAACAATAGAAGAGATAAAGTTGTTCCAACTACCCCCCTAAGCTTGAATTCGACTATGGCCTCATAGTCAAAAACAAACTTAAGGATTGGAACAGTGATACCGGATCACTCCTGTGGTGGTGGAGGCGGATACTGCGGCGCCGTGGGATCCCAAGACGGGTATTGCCCCTAGAAATTCGGATCATACTGAGGCATCGGAGGAGGCTGTGGATACCCCCCAAAATAATTTTGGCTCCAGTAATGATCGAAAAATGGCTGCTGCTGCTCCTCCATCCTGTGCAGTCGGTCATGGATGTTCTGTTGATTCTCGAACAAAAGGCGCTCATTCTTGAAGATCGCCTGCTGATTGACGAAGAGCCGGTCGGTGGTGTCCTGAATACCGGCATAGGCAGCTGTGTGGCTATGCTGGGTTTGCTGGATGTCCTGCAGCATTGCGTACATGCCCTGCATAGAATAGACATCCTCGCTCGGCTGTGAGGGCTGTGGTGGTGGAGGCGGATGCTGAGAAGATGAAGATGCACCCGGATGCATCCTAGGGTGCTTCCGGGGTGCCACTCGTGATCGAAGAGGTGTGAACGCCTCTTCTTCCTCTTCCGCCGCCTCGTTGTCATTGTCACCGTTGTTGCCGCCGTCTTCTTCATCGGAGTCGATGGCTATGATTGGTCATCAGAAGTGCTGCGCACCGTCGATGTTGAAGACGGGGTCAGGAAGGGAACACTCCTGATATGCTTGATTGACGTGGCAGTGTGCGAACGCCACACCATCTCGGAGGAGTAGAAGATTGGACCGGTGGAGATGCTGCAAGTTGACCTTGCTTCTTGTAGAGAGAGGAGTCAGCTGCTCGAGATTCAGCCCCAGGTAGATGGCCAGCTTAGTGATAAGCCCGCCAAAGTGAATCAGGGCTTTCCTCGTACTCCTCTTCACGTCCAATACTCGCTGCAGAAAGAAGGCACCCCAATTGCATTCTTGTTTCTTCAGGAGTTTATACAGAAAGAAAAGGTCCGACCCCTGAAATTTGCTAAGGGCCAGATCACCCCGGGCAAAAAGCGTAGAACTCAACATCCGGTGTAGTACCCAGATGAAAGGGTGCTTGAAATCGGCTACCGTGGCGTTGTGGTAGCTCACCGACTTTCCTTGCGGCACCGTCACCAGCTCGGAGAAGATGGCGTCGTAGTCGGTGCGGTTGTCCGGCCGCCGGTGGTCGTACTGAGAATGATTCCAGTTGAAAATCCTGTTAAACTGCTTGAGCGTGAGGGTGTAGTCGTGGTTGTACAGCCGGAAAGACACCCGACCCTTGATCCACTCACGATCGGTAGCTACTATGTCGTTGGGCATGACACAGACGTCTAGTGACGCCATGAACTCTGCCACCAACTCTTTGTACGTGGGCCAGTCGTTGAAGAATGGCTGGCCAGCTGCATGTACTTCTAGCTCGCCAGGCCTTATTGATGTGTGGCGGTCCTGCCCCTTCAGAACGTAGGCCAAGTTGGCCTCGAATCCGAGATCTCAGATCATTTCCCGGTCCACATACCGGGTGGGCTCTATCTTCCTCCGCATGATCTCCTCGTAGATCTTCCGGACCTCCGAGGACGGATGGACAAGTCGGGGACGTGCGATCGACGATGGCGGTGGTGGCACAAATTCCGGGATGTCCATCGGATTCGCAGGCAAGGAGGAAGCTCCGGCCACATGCGCCATGTTTGCGATGAGAGATGGGGATCAGAAAGAGAGCTTGGTGAAGATTGGAGAGTTGAATCTCCGCTCGATGAAGAGCGTCGGTCGGTGATGCTTTTATTCGGTCTTGGATGGCTCGGGGGAGTTCTCGGCGCAAAGGGAGGAGATTGCTCTGAAGGTGTGACATCAACTGACGTAATGAATCTCCTTAAATAGACTTGGCCGACGCCACTGTTGGCCCGTCGATACCATTGATGTGAGTTGATGGTATCGACAATGGTATCGACACTAGTCGATGCTATCCACCCCCTCACTGGTATCGACGGTCGTCGATGGCAGGATCTTGAAACCCAGATCGCTGACGTGTCGATACCATCGACATGGGTCGATGGTATCGACGCTGCACCCGGATCGACTGTCTTGATGCCACGATCGCCGTTGATTTGTTCACGCGGATCGGTGACGTGGATGGTCGATACCATCGACGGAAGTCGATAGTATCGACCCTCTGCGTAGGGCAAATCCTCGCTAGGCCCGGCCGCCACCTTTTTCACTTGAGTGCGTCGATACCATCGACGCGCCCGTCAATGGTATCGACTTTCCTGAGTCGATTTCTTCTGTAAATCTTCAGAGATCTCGATGGTATCGACAGCCACCTCGATACCATCGACTTTTTCTTCACGACCTGCCTGTAGGTAGGTCGATACCATCGACGAGGCTGTCGATGGTATCGACGCAGAGCAAAATCCACAGTCGTCAACCTATGCCACGGTCGATACCATCGACCAGTGTGTCGATGGTATCGACTCTGCCTCAGCTTGCACAAGGAACAAACCGATCACGGTATCTTTTTTACACTAAAAATTAAACCAAAACAACTCAACCTACGATTGTACATAAACTAAACTAAGGTACCGATGGTTGGGTTGCCTCCCAACAAGCGCCCCTATTTAACGTCTTAGGCTAGACGGCTTTCGGCACCTCATGCATCCGAAAGTGAAATGAGTTTGACCTCATTCACCTTCCTCTTGTAATTCTCACCAAAATAGAGCTTCAACCTTTGTCCATTTACCAAAAACGTGGTATCACCATCACGCACTAAGATCGCGCCGTGTGGTTTGACCTCCTCTACCACGAACGGTCCACTCCACCGTGATTTGAGCTTCCCGGGATGCAACTTGAGTCGTGAATTGAACAACAAAACACTATCTCCCTTTTTGAACGTGCGCAACTGGATGTGGCGGTCGTGGATCAGCTTTGTGCGCTCCTTATATATCCATGCGTTCTCATATGCCGTCATCCGCAGCTCCTCCAACTCATTCAATTCCAGCAGTCTCTTCCTCCCCGCTTCATTGTAACTCAGGTTTAGCCTTCTCAGCGCCCAATTCGCTTTGTGCTCTAACTCTACCGGCAGGTGACAAGCCCGGCCATACACCAACCTAAAAGGCGTGGTGCCTATAGGTGTTTTGTAAGCCGTCCTGTATGCCCACAGAGCATCCGGAAGTAAGGCACTCTAGTTCTTCCTCATGGATGCCACCGTACGCTCTAAAATATTCTTAATTTCACGGTTGGAGACCTCCACCTGGCCTTGCATTTGCGGATGATATGGGGTACCTATGTTGTGCTTGACCCCATATTTCTTCAATAATGTCGAGAACTTCTGATTCCTAAAATGCGTACCCCCATCACTGATTATCATTTGGGGTACCCCAAACCTACAGAAAATATTTTCTTTCATGAATCTGCACACTACAGTGGAATCATTAGACCTTGTGGGTATTGCTTCCACCCACTTCGACACATAATCAACTGCTAATAAAATATATAAATTGGAGTTTGAGGACACAAAGGGTCCCATGAAATCTATGCCCCACAAATCAAATACCTCCACTTCTTGAAACACATTCAGGGGCATCTCTTGTCGCTTTGAGATATTACCTGCTCGTTGGCAGGAATCACATTGCCTCACAAACTCGTAGGCATCTCGAAACAAAGTTGGCCAATAAAGGTCGCTTTCCAAAACTTTAGCTGCCGTACGAGAGCTCGAATGGTGTCCTCCCGTAGGTAGTGCATGGCAATGATGGAGAACGCTCTCGTACTCCACCTCAGGCACACACTTGCATAGGATACCATCCCTGCATTGCTTAAGAAGAATCGGGTCATCCCAAAAATAATATCGTAAAGAATGGAAAAATCTTTTCTTCTCCTGATATGACCAATCTTCTGGGATGATCCCGCAAGCCAAATAGTTTACAATCTCAGCGAACCAAGGATCCTTAGAGTTAATTTTCAAAATCTGTTCATCTGGAAACATCTCGGTTATGGGTATATGTAAATCTTTTTCATCCACCCTTTCTAACCTACACAAATGATCAGCAACAACGTTTTCAATCCCAGATTTATCCTTGATTTTGATGTCAAATTCCTGTAAGAGCAAAATCCACCTAATGAGTCTAGGCTTTGCGTCTTTTTTCTCCATTAAGTATTTGATTGCGGCATGGTCAGTCCATACAACTACTTTAGATCCAACTAAATACTGCTGAAATTTTTCAAAAGCAAAAACAACGGCGAGTAATTCTTTCTCAGTAGTTGTATAATTTAATTGGGCATCATTCAAAGTCTTTGAAGCGTAAAAAATCACGGTGGGTTTATTGTCCACCCGCTGCCCCAGCACAGCTCCTACCGCAAAGTCTGAGGCGTCACACATTAGTTCGAACGGTTTCATCCAATCTGACATTTGAACAACCGGTGCAGAAATAAATTTTTCTTTTAAAACGTCGAACGCATGCATACACTTATCATTGAACTCAAATACAACGTCTTTCTCTAAGAGCTCGGATAGAGGTTTCGTGATTTTAGAAAAATATTTTATAAATCGACGATAGAACCCGGCGTGTGACAAGAAACTTCTTACCCCTTTAATAGAATTTGGTGGGGGCAACTTGGAAATGACCTCAATTTTGACCGGATCTACCTCTAAACCTTTGCTAGACACCTTGTGTCCTAGCACTATCCCCTCAGTCACCATCATGTGACATTTCTCCCAGTTAAGGACCAAATGTGTGTCCTCACAGCGCTGTAAAACTTTGTCCAAATTATAGAGACATTCATCAAACGATGCACCATACACCGAAAAGTCATCCATAAAAACCTCGAGACAGAGCTCTACCATGTCAGAAAATATGGCGAGCATACAACACTGAAATGTCACTGGTGCATTGCATAAACCAAAAGGCATTCGGAGGTACGCGAAAGTCCCATAGGTACAAGTGAAGGTAGATTTCTCTGGATCCAAGGGATCAATCGAGATTTGGTTGTACCCCGAGTACCCGTCTAGAAAACAGAAGTGCGATCGGCCGACAAGACGCTCTAGGATTTGATCAATGAAAGGTAAAGGAAAGTGATCCTTTAGCGTGGCGGCATTCAAACGGCGGTAATCAATACAAACTCGCCACTCGGTTACCAATCGGGTGGTGACAGGTTCATTTAACATATTTTGGGTGACAATAATTCCCCCCTTCTTAGGGACTACCTATGTGGGACTCACCCATGTCGAGTCTGATATGGCGTAAATAATACCTGCAGCAAGAAGTTTAATAACCTCCTTCTTCACAACCTCCGTCATGCTTGGATTGAGACGTCGTTGAGGTTGGATCACGGGCTTGGCTCCCTCCTCGAGCCGAATCTTGTGCTAACATAGAGTAGGGGAAATCCCCTTGATATCTGCAATGGACCACCCAAAAGCTCCTCGGTGGTTCTTCAACACTATCAACAGTTGGTCTTCCTCTTCCACACTCAGATAAGAAGATATAATCACTGGTAACTTGTCCTCCCCAGCTAGGAAGACATATTTGAGATGCGGTGGCAGCGACTTTAATTCTAACTCCGGCGGGCTGATCAGAGATGATTGAAGCGGCGGGGGAAGTTCACCTAAATCTTCATAATGCCTCGCATAGAAGCATTAAAGCATCTGAAGCATTTTGGTGCACTCCTTGAGTGATTTACTCCGCATCCAATCATGTGTAATATTCACCAAGCAAGCCTCCAATGGTAATTCAGGATATGCATAAAAAACAGAAATTACAATAACATCATCTTCCGTAGAAGGCGGAATGTCCTCATCCTCATCATTCAGGAATCCCACAGCTTTGCACAGAGAAACTACTTTGGTCTGCTCCATAATGTCCACAGCCAAAGTTCCATTATCCACCTTGCTCATCACATGAGCCATGTCCAGAAATGGCTTCCCAAGACAGAGTGAAATATTACTATCCAGATGTTTTACCACCTTGCATTGTTCCTTTGCATTAGATGACACAGTACTAGAAGGCATGACCATCTCAAAGCGGTCATCGGCTATGCCCAAGGTCAAGCGACCTCTCGCCATCTCTAAGATCATGTCGGCTATAGCTTGGAAAGGACGTCCAAGTAAAAACTTGTTGTCATGTTCATCCTGCATCTCCATGACTACAAAATCTTCTAGAAAGACAAATCTATCCACCTTCACTAACACATCTTCACAGATTCCATAAGGTTTTACCACAGAGTTATCCGCCAATTGAATTGTCATATTGCTTGGCCGTGACTCCTTCAATCCCAGCTTTTTGAATGTAGAAAGGGGCATCAAGTTGATGCTTGCCCCTGAATCACATAATGCTTCACCAAATTTGACTTTTCCAATATAATAAGAAATGTTAAAACAGCCTGGATCTTGCCTCTTTGGCGGTAAAGTGCCCATGATGAAGGCACTCACTTGCTCCTTGAGCACGACAACCTCTGTATCCGGAATTTTCCTCTTCTTTGTAATGACGTCCTTTAGAAATTTTCCGTAAGACGGGATTTGCTCAATGGCTTCCAATAGATGGATATTTACCGAAAGCTTCCGGAAACTGTCTAAGAACTTCTTAAATTGTGCATCTACCTTCCTTGCCTTGGCACTATTTGGATACGGGACCGGAACAGCTTGTGCCCTTTGATGAGGTGGCACATAAGGTGTCTTTTTCTGAGGTTCCTCCTCTACAACCTGTTCTTCAGTATCATCCACGGCTGTGTCATCAACCTGCCCTGTGACTGGTGGTGGCAGCTCCTCATTGGCTTCACCTTCTATCTCAGCCTGTGGTGTGCTTGTCTCCTCGGCCCTTGGATTTAACAATTTCTTGCCACTTCTTAGTAAAATGGCCTTTGCCTGCTGGTTTCCCCCTGGAACATTGGTGTTTCCCGGAAAACCTGGATGTGCCGGTTTCTTCAAACTGGCGATCTCTGCCGCCATCTGTGCCATAGATGTCTCAATGGTCCTCATTTGAGCCCCATGGCTCTGCAATGTTTGCCCAAACTGATTCATAAACTCCCCTTGCTGTTTAATTTGCTGGCCAAACGTAGTCATGAGTTCTTGATTTTGCTTAATCACCTGATTGAGCAGCTCTGTGCTCTTATCCTCTGCAGCTGGTTGGGGTTTGGCATCCGGATCCTGCAGAAAATTGTTTGGATCCTTCCACGAGAACTTTTTGTCTTTTCTCCATGAAGAATCATTGTTCCTATAACCTTGCTGCTGCCTCATAAATTTCACTTGAGCCTCATCCTCAGACTCAGTATCCTCCTTTGCGAGCAATTTCTTTGCGAGAAGATCCATCTTCTCATTCAGTTCTTTTATTGCCTTAGATTCTCCTACTGCTCGGACCTATTCCACGATGCCTCTTTCGCCCCATGATTGTTTCCTGGCCATGTTCTTTAATATCTCCCAACACCTGGTGTCCGTGTTGTTCAAAAAGAATCCTGACCCAGCTGAATCAAGGTTGCTCCTATCGTGCTCGGAGAGAGCAAAATAGAAGATCTTTACCTGTGTTTCTTTATCCAGCCTGTGATGCGGGCACCGTCTCAGCATGACCTGGAACCTCTCCCAGGTCTCAGAATATGTCTCACCTGCCTGTTGAGTAAAGTTATGGATCTTCCTGATCATGTCGTTGGTCTTCTCAGGAGGAAAGAACCTCTCAAAGAAAACCTCCACCATATGGTCCCAGGACTCCATAAACTCATCATCTAAATTGTGTAGCCATTCTCGCGCGGCTCCTGCCAATGAACTCGAGAAAAGCTTAAGATAAAGTGCATCCTGTGGAAACCTGTCGATTTTAACCATGTCACAGTTCTCAACAAACTGGCTGATGTGTGCGACGGGGTCCTCATTCTTGAGCCCATGAAAAGCATTGGACTTCACCAAATTTATCAGAGCCGGATCAATCTTATAGGTAGGTATGTTGATTGATTGCTTCTTTATAGGCCCTTTTGACGCGGATGCGGAAGAAGCCTTGATCTTCTCCCATATTGTCTGTGGCTCGTCCATCTCTTCTTGTTCAGATTCTGACTCTGTTTCTTCTAACTGGTCTTGATTGTGGCTTTCCTCGTCTTCTGGTCCCGGTAGTGGAACCTCTGGTGCGTGACCTGCGTAGTCAGTACTACGCGTCTGCACCATGCACAATACCTAAAAATAAGAAAATTCGAGTTCAGTACAGTGCTATGACGAGTATAAAAATTATCGAACAATTTAGAAATGTTTGAAGTTGTTTCAAAATAATAAAAAAAATGTGGCCTAGAATGGCCGCTCGTAGCACTCAAAGTGCCAAAAAATTCGTCGTATCCTCGGCAACGGCGCCAAAAACTTGACGTGTTTTTACTATGCGCTTAAACACAAGAGAACGTGTCGAAGTAATATAGGCCTTGTGAGGCCCGAGTCGAACTCAGGGATACCCAGAATTGTTGGTGACTCCTACTAACTAGTTGCGATCAACTAAGCCGATTAAAAGTTGATGGTGTTTGTAAAACTTAAAAAGAAAATTGAAAGAAAACAAAACGAACAATCGATTAAATTTTTGGTTTAATAAATTCAAGAAGGTATCTTTAGGATTGCGGTTTCACAGCGGGTTTTCATTGTATTAGATTTTATATAATTCCTCAATTTTATCTCTCTATCCGGGTAGTGGCCTAAAAACAAAATTGCCCAATGTCGTGGTGCAATTCACTACCTAAGCTTAGGTCGGTTCCACCGTCGTAGTAACCTATACCCTAAAATAGGTGCATTATGAACGATCTCTCAGTTTCCACCATTAATTTTACACCGCCTTGTTCAAGGGATTTATCGATTAATGTAGATTTCATCTCTTTTCAGTCGTTAATCCTTCTTTCAAAGTGATTAAGGGCATTAGGTTATTATTATGGTGATCAAGCATAACAATACATGGAGAAAACGAAACTATACCATGGATTTAAGAGATAAAATATGATTCACTGTTATAAAACTGTCATACAATGAATTCCCGGGCTACTCCCGGTCCTAAAGACAAAGGGGATTAGCCCTGCATGTTCATCTCACACAAGTACATGGTAGAAATAGGGGAAAACATGTGAAAAACGTGAAATGAAAGGGAAAACCCCTGAACGGAGAAGAACTGGTTGATCCTCAGTGTAGGATACGTGCTCTCCCACCTTTCGGTGGTGAAATCCGTCTCCTTCGGCCTCCGGATCAACCAGTATGGGCTTCTGGCCTCTGTTCTCCTCTCTACTGCTCCTCGGTACTCGTGCAATGGCTCATCAGACCCCCCTTCACGTCTGGGCGGCTATCATTAGCTATATCTCAGTCATTAGGTCACCAATTAATAGTAGTCGTCCAATTGAGATCATTAGGAAGCCAACTCATATCCTACGGTGTCGATACCATCAACGCGAGTCGATGGTATCGACCCAGTATGGTAGCGACAACCCTTCTTTCCTTTCGTCCGAGTGCCTGATGTAGTCTCGATACCATCGACGCGGGTTGATGGTATCGACGGTTTTGTCGTTTTGCATCGCTATAGCCTCCGTACGTCGATGGTATCGACTTGGTGTCGATACTATCGACTGCTTCTTCGCCAGCAACCTGATGATAACTCGATACCATCGACATCCCTGTCGATAGTATCGACTTTTTGCTGATACTCGCGACTGGCAGCCTGTGGTCCGGTCGATGGTATCGACGGAAGGAGATACTTGTTTTTCCTGAAATTCAAACACGAAACCACATAAATTCACACAAATAATAATATTTTGACAATTGATGCTCAAAATGATGAAATAAAGGGGATTTGACATAAAATAGTAGCAAAGACCAAAGTGGATGAATTATGCAACATTAACCATAAAAAATGACTAATAAAAGCATAAAACACATATCAAACAGGTCTATAAATGCGACTCAAAATCGTCGCATCAGCTAGGTACCTTAGAATCCTCTTAACCACTATAAGATGGGATTTTCTAGGGCTTGATTGAAATCTAGAACACAAGCCAACACGAAACATGATATCAAGTCTAGAGGCAGTTAAATATAACAAGCTACCAATCATACCTCTATAGAACTTCTCATATACCTTCTCGCCCTTCCTCATTTTTATCAAGTTTGGCGGTGTTTGACATGGGAGTGTCCATCGGATTGGTATTCACGATCCTAAAGCACTTCAATAGTTCACTTGTATACTTGCCTTGGTTGATGAAGTTTCTTTCCTTTGTTTGTTTGATTTTGAATCCAAGGAAGAAAGTATCCCCCCATCATGCTCATCTCAAATTCACTTTACATAAGAGAACTAAACTCCTTGCAAAGATTAAGATCAGTTCCACCAAATATGGTATCATCAATATATATTTGAATAATCAAAAAGATGTTGTTAGAAGTGTGCTTAAGAAAGAGGGTAGAATCAACTTTACCCATGACATAACCATTGTCTAGCAATAGGTTTTTCAATTTCTCATACCAAGCTCTAGGGGCTTGTTTGAGATCATAAAGAGAGTTTTGCAACAAAATAAACATGGATAGGAAGCTTTTCATGTTCAAAGTTAGGAGGTTGAGCCACACAGATTTCCTCCTTATTCTATCATTTAGAAACACACTTTTAACATCCATTTGGTATAGCAATACATTTGTATATCTAGCAAAGGCAAGTAGCATTCTAATAGATTCATGTATAGAAATAGGATCATAAGTTTCATAAAAGTCAATGCCTTCCTGTTGATTACAGCCTTAAGAAACTAACCTTACTTTGTTCCTTACCACTTTGCTACTTTCATATAGTTTGTTGCGGTATACCCACTTGGTGCCAATGATATTTCTATCATTTGGTCTTGGAACTAATGTCCATACTTTGTTTTTCTCAAACTACTCCAGCTCATCTTGCATAGGTAGGATCCATTCATCATCTTTGAGAGCTTATTTGATGTTCTTTGGCTCAAGTTGTGAAATGAAGGTATTGTCAGCTTGTTATTCGTTGAATGCATCCCACGTCTTCACCCTTTCAAAAGGATTTACTATGATGAGCTCTTTAGGATGATCTTTAGCAAGATGGGGGGCTGGATATTTCTTTTCTTCTTCTTTTGATTCTTCATCAACTACCAACTCTTTTCTTTTGTCATTTATGTTGAGATCTCTTAATCTAGGAATCACCTCATCTACAACATCATCATTCACAATATTCTTTGAAATAGAGGGGTTAGTTTCAACAAATTTAACATTGATAGATTCTTCTACTTTAGACAATTCAATGTTAAACACTCTTTGTGCTCTACTAGTAGTGCTATAGCCAAGAAAGAAGGCTTTGTAAGATTTCACATCAAACTTTTTTAGAGAATCCTTATTGTTTAAAACAAAACAAATACAACCAAAAAATACAAGAAATCAATATAGGGCTTTCTACCATGCCATAATTTATAGGGAGTTTTCCTTAAGAAAGGATGAGTGAGAACCTAGTTTTGCACAAAACATGAGGTGCTAATGGATTTGTTCCAAAATTTTTTGGGAGTATCATACTCTAAAAGCATGGTCCTATCCATTTCCTATATAGACCTATTCTTTCTCTCTACAACCCCATTTTGTTGAGGTGTATGAGGGGAAGAAAAGTTGTGCATATAATTAAATTCCTAACAAAACCTGTCAAACATATCATTTTCAAATCCTCCCCCCATGCTCACTATGGATAGAGAAGATTTGGCAATACACTTCATTTTCAATCGATTTGCAAAAAGTAGAGAAAACATCGAGAGTATCACTTTTTGAAACGAAGAAGAAGGTCCAAGTAAAGTGAGAGAAATCATCGACAATCAGAAAGTAATACTTGCTACCACGATGCAATTGAGTTCTCATTGGTCCAAATACATCAATGTGAAGAAGTTCAAAAGGTCTTGTGGTACTAAGGACTCCTTTGGATCTAAAGGAGGATTTGGTTTTCTTTCCTTGTGTACACAGTTGACATTTATCATCCTTCTTAGAGTCCAATTTGGGAAGTCCTTTGACCAATTCCTTTTTACTCAACTTATTCAATTGATGCATATTTATGTGACTAAGCCTACAATGCCACAAAGAAATATCACTTTTATCAACAACAAGGCATTTACCAAGAACATGCTTAAGATAATCAAGAATAATAATGTAGAGATTCCCATTTCTAGGTACCTTATATATGAGATTATAGGATAGGAAATCTAGAAGCAAGCATTCAAGAAAAGTAAATAACACAAGATATCCATTATCACATAATTAGCTAACACTAATAATATTGTGATGTAGGCCATCCACAAGAAGAACCTTATTGATGCGTAGTGAATCATCCACATCACCCTTATCTATAACTTTACCTTTGTTGTTATCCCCAAAAGTCACCGAGCCTCCTTTCTTTTTTGTGAGATTGTTGAAATGGCTCATCTCACCTATCATGTACTTGAAGCAACCACTATCAACAGTCCATTTTCCTTTTATCTACAAGAAAGGAAGATGTCAATGCTAAATTCAAACCTTGGGATTGGCCTGGGGACCCATTTCATCTTTGGGTTGGTCCCCTTTTCTTTGTAAGGACAATAAGTAGAATAGTGATCATGACTCTAGCAATGTGCACAAACCATAGGGTTCTTAGAGCCATATGAATCTCCATGGAAAATAGGAGGTTCCTTGCTCTTTTTCTTTCCCTGGCCCTTGATTTTGGGAGCTCCCTCATATTCGAATCCACTTTTACCATTTAGTTTGGCAGAGTGATCTAGGACTTCATTGAGCGACTTTTCCCCTTTGAGGTACTTTTGGAAGGAGGCTCTAAGCATGTGGTTATCATCACTAGGAGTAATAATGATAGAAGAAAGGCTATCTAGATCATCTCGAGCATGGAGCAATTAGGCTCTAAACAAAGGGTTTTAGTCAAGTAAGAATCTCTCTCAAGAGTTACACTAGTTACTTCGTTATTAGGCAATAGAGGTCTAGAAGCAAGATCATTGATTTTGGAAAGAAATCTAGCATTTTCAATTATAAGCATAGTAATCTCATCAAGATATATTCTATTTTCATCCTTAATACCGTCACATAGATGCATAAGATCATTAAACTTGGCAAGAAGCGTGTCATTTTCTATTCTAATCAAAACAAGTTCATTAAGGCAAGTTTGGTTTTAATTTTTAAGACTATTGACGTTCTTAATATATATACCATTCTCTACCTCAACTGACGTTGTATTCAATTCAAGTTCAAGAAATTGACCTTGCAATGAAACTATGATATCAAGATGGACTTTTACATTTTGCTCAAGCAAATCTATATTAGCATACAAGTCATCAATAATATCCCCTAATCTTTTCTTCTTAGATTTGCATTTAGAATAAGAAGAATGGGAAACATTAATCATATCAATGAGGTCTTCTTTAGATAGTTCATTCAAGCTTACCTCTCTTACCTTACTTACCTCACATATGTCTTCACTAGTTGAGGCCATGAAAGCAAGGTGGCATTCTTGTTCTTTGGAGCTGGAATCACTTGAGGGAGATTCCTCCCATGCAACATGGGATGCATCCTTGCTTCTTCTTTCCTTCTTGTCCTTCCTCTTGAACTTGATTTCCTTCATATAGTCCTCCTTGTTCTTGGAGATGATCTTGTAGTAAGACTTCTTTGCCTTGGGACAATCATTCTTGTAGTGTCCCTTTTGGCCACACCATAGCACCTTGGAGTAGAGGAGGAGGGTTTTCCTTTGAAGTGCTTCCCCTTGGGGTAGTTAGCTTCATGATCACTAGGGGATTCATCTTCACTTGAGGAGGGAGTACCACAGAAAACAAGTTGTTTTTGAAGAACAATGGCCTCCACTTGAGCTTTGAAGGCATTTTCCTTCATCTTCTTGGATTCCTTATCTTCTAGCTTTTTCTCTTCTTATTACTTGTAAAGTCTAGGCTCATAGGCTTGGAGATTCCCAATGAGCTCTTCGGTATCAATCTCACCAAGGCTTCTTGTTTCTTTAATGGAGGTCACCTTGGATTGCACCTCTTAGTAAGAGACCTAAGGATTTTGGAGTTGATTGTGCCTTTATCCATAGGGTTGGCCCAAATAATCAAGTCCATTCACAATGGTGTTGAGCCTTGAGTACATCTCAACCACTCTCTCTTTCTTGCCCACCTTTAAGTTCTCAAGGAGACCTTTGAGCATGTAGACCTTGGACTCCTTGAATTGCTTGGTCCCTTCATAGGTGATGCATAGTTCGTTCCATATCTCATAGGCGGTGTCCCAAGAAGAGATTCAGTTGAATTAAAAAAGAGTGAGGGTTGCATAAATAATGCTAATAGCCTTTGCATTCAGCCGGGCCTTCTTCAGTGTTGCTTCATCCTAAGTAGCCACATCTCCTACCCAATCCTAGTAGGGAAGGATGACCACTTTCCACATGTCATAGTTCATCCCTTTCAAGTATAAATCCATTGTGACACCCCGACGTGCCACAAATGAGATTACTCAAAAAACAAAAAGGAAACAACACTGAGCAAGCGAATACCAAAAAATACAAGAAACTAAAACCGATTTCATAAAAGCACCATAGGATGAAAACTTATTACATATGAGTCCACAAGCCTGCCACATGTAGGGTAGAACATACCACATGGTTCTTACATCACTGTACACCAGAGCTCATGTCATCAAGTTGTTTACACAAGATACTGGTTCCACATATATACAATACAACTGTCATAACCATACAACCATGGCACACAATCCAAGACCTCATATTAACCACTTAGCTACAAAATATCTCAAAAGAAAGACACCACAAGGACCTGAGTGTACAAGGATGACTCTAGGACTCTAACACCAAAAGACTAGCACCACATCCAACCATATCATCTAGTGGCCTTGCTGCTACTCTTCCTCAGTTGCACGACCTCTACCTCTTCATGCAAGGTCACCTAAAAGATGTGGAATCCCACAAGGTGAGAGAAAATGTCCCAACGAAAGATATTACTCTCCGTCAATGCTATTAAAGCATAGGTTAGCTAAATAGGCATAACAATATACTAGCAAGTTGAGAAGATTCAGTAACATGATATGTATATAACATGTAAAGCAGATTAAACAAGAATAGGTAGCCACCACTGAGTAGTAGATTAAGTTATATTCCATTGAGGAATATGAAGAACATGTATAATAGTGGACTTCTCTTACCATCTTATAAATCAATAAATCAGCAAAAAGATAAGGCAAAGGCTCAACTAATATGAGACATATGTCACCTAAGCATATACACTGCACGTCTATATTACATATTTTATTATGCCCTGAGTATTTGAGTCATACCACCAAATCCAACTGACCACTGCTAAGTTAAAATCAGTGCCATATAAGATCCATGGAAGAGTTGGAATCCACCACCTCTCGAACACCTCTTGGTCAACAAAAGAGAACACCGCAGAGACATATCAATCAACTGCAAAAGAGTGACATTTAGTCAACAAAATGATAATCTCATGGATGGCCATCCTCATATATACACCTAGCCCACCTTGGTACATGTCACAGTGCTAGAAGAACAGGCTCACACATGACCGTTCTTAAAAGAAGGATTGGCTCACGCATGACCATCCATATCACAAATAGATCGACTCACGCATGGCAGTCTCACACCACCTATAATTAAGGAGGCAAGGAGATACTCAACTTGCACCCTGCATATTCAAAATATGTTCTCTGAGTTAAACGCGTTTCACCAATCCAACAGATAAAGCTGACACTGGAATGGATCTATGGCACATGGAAAACTACATGATTAGATTTCACTTGATTAGTTATCCAATTGGGTGACTTTTAGCATCAATAAAGTTATAATGTATAAAGATAAAATCAACTCTACAAGAATAAGGGTGTGTTGCAACTTTAGAAGATATAAAACATACAAGGTGTGAACTTGTCACACAATCACCACATGATACTCATTGCTCTACCATTCACAAGGTGATCACCAAAGTCACATATCACCATGGGATATCAATCCCTTAATCACATCACTTGACGATATGACCTCTCAATAGGCATCTAGACATCACCAGGCCATAGGACCTATCACATTAAGCCTTGTATATGATGCCTCATCGATGTGCATAAGCACCACCCTGTACAACATAATCACCACCATAGCATACACAAGCCATGGCATACATATCACCTATAAGGTTAGGGGTTTATAAATAAGAGAGAGGGATCATTACACATGATGAAAATCTCATGAGAGATATAAAACACATCTCATAACTCAAAATTAGGGCTAATACTTAGCCGATTAGGTTTTTGTAGATGTAGACAAGCACTGAACCCTAGGAATGGCATCTCCCACATTTTTGGATTACTTTTAAGGTTAGGGATCATCATAAGGGTTAAGCAACAACTATCCATGTAGAATTACACGTGGCTCATGCATAGTTCATCTATTACTCATACAAGTGCATTGACGAAGTGTTCAAACATGTGACTCAACCATCCAACTCATGTATATCGTGACCATCACCTCACATGGGTCACAACCACCATCACCCATGGTGTCACAACCACAACCAACCTCCTTCATGTCATGAACGCACAAAGGGGTATACAATGTCTCAACCCACCAAATAGCCAGGTCGTGACCATCAACAACCCAGATGTTTCAACCAACTAGGGTTAGGGTTTTGACAACCCAAAGAAGAGCATGTTGCGACCCAAAAACAAGGACTCACCTCAACCCGTGACAGAAAATGTCTTGACCTCAAGACCCAACCAAGGAAGAAGGAAACATCTCAACCAAAACCAGGTTATGTCTCGACCCTCTAGGAAGTAGGTGTCACAACCATCAAGGATGAGGATGTCGTGACCTCCACAAGGTCAGCTATCTCGACCCCAAAACAACATGCCAAAAGATGTCGCGACCCAAGACAAAAACAAGGCATAATGACCACTAAGGGTCAAGCATCCACCAAGTCTAAGGACCAACTCCAACCCAAGATTAAGCCAAGTCAAAAAAGAGATAACCCATGGCTAAAGCAGGAGATAAAACAAGGAAAACCCATCATCACCATAAAGTAAAAATCTCATGCAAAATGATCATCAAACCCTAATGCAAACTTCAGGAAACTGCCATGAAAAGGAACCTCAACAAGAGAGATGAACCAAGATCATCACCACCAAAATTGAAACAAAACCTCATGGAACACAAAAACACTCGATCATCATGCATGCAACTCAAACCAAGGTCAAGAAAGGAAGGAAAATCACCATGCACCACAAACACCAAAATCGGGTACAAGGGAAAATTAGGGATTTAGATTACATCCAAACCAAGCATGTTCTCAATCATCATCCAAGTTCTAAGGTCTATTCACCATTTACTAGCATGTTAAGAAAACATTAGAGAGAGGAAACAACAACATGCTTGTAAGAAAGGTGCATTAATAGAGAAGGTTAAGAGTTATATAACCCGCCTTAAGGAATATCACTCCATAGAAGGCAAGCTCCAAGCACACGATCACCAAGGATGATCAAGCTCCACCAAAAGCTCCACTATTCGGCCACATGAGCACCTTAAGAAAGAGAAGACACCATGGTCAAAGATCACCCAAGAAAAGAGAGCCAAAAATCTCTAGGCCGAGCCACAAGACAAAGGAGAGGAAGAGAGAACAAACCCTCCTTACACTTGGGTCTACCTTGTCAAAACATGGTCTATGACCCTTGTGATGAGGAGTTTCTCTCCCAAAACGACCACCATGAAGGAACCATGGTCTAGGTCCAAGAAAAGAGGCGAATAAGATGGGATATAATGTCCAAGGAAAACACCAAAGAGGAAAGATAAACAGTCACCATGGTTAAAGATGACCAAGGATCACCATGAACTCCACATGCAAGGTTGGACCACCTTCAAAGCGCCAAGAACAACTTCTTCTTGCTCCATTAAACTCTAAGGGTGAGAACAAGGAAGGGGAGGAAGGAGATGGCCGAAAAAGATCACTTGCATGGAGAGAAGATGGTTTATATATCAAATGAGGAGAGAGGTGGGGCAAGCGATGAGCTATCAACAAGGTAGGGTTCCAAAGGGACACTTGTCCACCCAAGAAACTAGCATGAAACCACATAAATCCCACATTCAAGAGATGATGATACACTCTAGGTTGGATCTCGACCACCTAGACCACCCAGCACCTATGTTGCGGTCGCAACTCACCAAGGGAACCACTCATGGTCGTGACACACCACTCAACACAACAAGGTCGTGCCAAGGGGTCACCACACACCCTAGGTGGAGACACTCCACATCAAGCTATTTTCTCGACCCTAGGCCATCTTGGTCATGACAAACACACCTAGGGGAGGTGTCTTGACCGCAATACCCTCTGAACAAGCCCTAGGTCGTGACCTAGGTCAAGACAAACCAACAAGGTTCATAAGGTCAAGGGACACCAACCCTAGAAACCCTAATCACCACTAAGTGTAAAACCACTCAACCAAGGGCCAAAAAAGGTGCCCAAAAGCACCACACTCTATATCATGAATCCAAGAGAGATAATCAACACTATATAGGTGGCAAATTAGAAGAATACCCCCACAAATGGGTAAGTTGCAATTTGTACCAAAATAAGCACACAAAGAACAAACAACATCCAAACAAGCTCAAACTTGAGACATAAGCTCTCCACTAGCCCTAATATAATCTCAAAGGGTTAGAGAAAGTTTCTAAGCCCTTCATCAAGCCAAAGAAAATAGGGTTAACCCAAAACAAAGGTCATGGGTCTTACAAGGCATAAACCCGTAACAAGGATTTCTCCCCCAAAATCCTAAGTGAAAAGAGACGGGTACTTCTTTCGCATATCTTCCTCAAGCTCCCATGTGGCTTCCTCAACACCACAATGATGCCATAGAACCTTCACAAGAACTATGCCATTCTTCTTAAACTTCTTCACTCTCCAGTCAAGGATCAACACGATCCCTTCAACATAGGATATGTCCTCATCAAGCTCAACCTCCACTGGCTACAAAACCAACTCGGTATCAGGGTGGCACTTCCTTAGCATGGACACATGGAACACTGGGTGCAACTTAGGTGGCAACTCTAGCCTATAGGCCACCTTCCCAACATGTGCCACCACATGTTAAGGTCCCATATTCCTAGGAAACAGCTTACCCTTCTTTCTAAACCTCAAAACACCCTTTCAAGGAGAGACTTTGAGATACACCTTGTCTCCCACTTGGAACTCTAAGGGTCTCCAACCGTTATCAATATACTACTTTTGTCTATCCTGTGCTTCCTTCAACTGTTGTTGAATCACTTTAATCTTCTCTATTGTCTATTGCACCAACTCAGGAGCAAGAAGTTGATATCCACATGTCTCATACCAGCATACCAGATACCTACAATGTCTCCCATACAATGCCTCATACGGTGCCATATCGATGATCCTCTGATAACTATTATTATAAGAAAACTCCATAAGATTGAGATGGATGTCCCAACTCCCCAAAAACTACAAGACACAAGCCCTCAACATGTCCTCCAAGGTATGCATGGTCCTCTTAGACTGACCATCCATCTGTGCGTGGAAAATAGTGCTGAACCTCAACTGCGTACATAGAGTTGTGTGCAAATGCTCCCAAAAGCAACTCATAAACTGAGCACCTCTATCTAACACAATAGTAGTCTGGACATCATACAAACACACTATCTCATCCACACATATCTGAGTGAGAGCTTCTCTGCTGAATTTGTTGTCTTTACTAACAAGAAGTGCACTGACTTTGTCAACCGGTCAACTATCACCCAAATGGAATCATGTCCTTTGGCTATCCTAGGCAGACCAACCACAAAGTCCATCATAACATGATCCCACTTCCACTATGGTATGGGTAATGGTTGCAACATCCCTACAGGCTTCTGATGCTCTACCTTGACTTATTGACACATGTGCACTTGGCCACAAACTCAGCCACATCCCGCTTCAAGCCAAGACACCAATACAAATATTTAAGGTTTTGATACATCTTGGTGATACTTGTGCATCACATACATCAAAGAGTGAGCCTCTTCTAGAACCATTCTCCTCAGATTACCAGCATCAGGAACCACAACTCGGTCGTGGTAATAAAGTGTCCCATCATCTGCCTCGTGGAAACCATCACACTTCTCGCTATCGAACTCTGATCATATCTGCTATATCATGGTATTAGCCTACTATGCCTCTTTGATCTACTATCTCAACATCAGCTTTACCTGCAACTATGCCAACAACTCTTTTAGCATAGATACTTCTAGCTTCACGTCAATCTGACGTAAAGAGACCAACACGTCCCTCTTATGACACACCAAGGAGTTCAACTATGCAGTGCCCACAGATGATATCGTACAAGACTTTCTACTCAGTGCATATGCCATGACATTCACCTTGCCTGGATGATAATCAATAGTACAATCATAATCCTTGATTAACTCCATCCAGTGCCTCTGTCACATGTTCAACTCCTGATGCGAGAAGATATATTTTAAGTTCTTGTAGTTTTTGACGATCTGACACCTCTCACCATAAAGGTAGTGCCTCCAGGTCTTCAAGGCATGAACCACTATGGACAACTCTAGGTCATGGGTAGGATAGTTCTCCTTGTGATTCTTCAGCTGTTGTGACGCAAAAGATATCACATTCTTGTCATGCATCAGCACACAACCCAAACTATTCCACGACGCATCACATAAAACTATGCAACATTTCCCTTGCTCAGGATGCACTAGCACTGGTTCACTTGTCAGCTTCTCCTTTAACAATTGAAAGGAACGCTTACACTCGTCATCCCAAACAAAGGACACATCCTTCATTGTCGGCTTGGTTAGGGGTAACACCACTAAACTGAAGTTCTTAATGAACCTCCTATAGTAGCTTGCCAACCCCGGGAAACTACACACTTCTATCAGCATCTTTGGCTTCTCCCACTCTAGAACAGACTTAATGTTCTTGGGGTCCACATAAACACCTTGAGCAAATATCATGTGTCCTAGGATAGACACCTCCTTCAGCCAAAACTCACACTTGTTGAACTTGGCATACAACTGATGTTGCCTCAACATGGTCAATGCCTGGCAAAGATGTTGTTCATGTTGTTGACTGTCAAGAATGTATATCAAGATGTCATCTATGAACACCACCATGAATTGATCAAGGAACAATCAAACACTCTGTTCATCAAGTCCATGAATACTTCCAGTGCATTAGTCAACCCAAATAACATGACCACAAACTCATAATGACCATACCAAGTCCTAAAAGCTGACTTAGGTATGTCATCCACCTTGATCAACAACTGGTGATTCCCCGACCTAATATATATCTTGGAAAAAACTACAATACCTTAAGTATCAAACAAGTCATCAATCCTCAACAAGGGAAACTTATTCTTTATTGTCACATTGTTCAACTGTTTGTAGTCTATAGACAACCTCATGGATCCATCTTTCTTTTTCACAAACAACATAAGAGCACCCCATGGAGATGTACTTAGTCTGATGAAACCCTTCTCAATAATCTCTTGCAACTATTTCTTCAATTCTACCATCTCTGCTGGTGTCATCCTATACGGTGTCTATGCTATTGGTTGCATGCCCAGGACTAAATTGATTTCCATATCAATATCTCTGATAGGGGAAACACCTAGGAACTCGTCTGGGAACACATCCTCAAGCTCTTTGACAACTGGCACCTCCTGGATACTCAGACTCCTCACCTTGATATCCACCACATGCGCTAAAAACGCATCACAACCCTGTCTCATAAACTTCTCAGCTACCATTGCCAACACCAAAGAGGTAGGAACAATCTTCATATCGCCTTGGAAGATCCATGACACACCACCATCTACAAACGTCAATGCCTTGGAACTATAGTCTAAGACCACATGATACTTATCCAAGGTGTCCATTCCAAGGATTAGATTGAATTCATGCATATCAAGTGGTAAGAGATCCACTTGAATGTTATGTCCTGAGAAAGAAAGGACATAGGAAGGACATACCTCCCACAACTCTGTGGGACCAACTAACAGGGTTTCTAAATGAATATTATCTTGCCTATGGCTAATAGTCAAAGAACAAGAATCAATCACTTCTCGAATGACAAAAGAGTGCATTTCACCTGGATCAACCAAAACAAATATAAAGCAAGAAGAAGACAAATTAGAATGAAACAACTCCATCTGACCTGTCACTACCTGTAGGTTGGCCACTTTTACAGATTGACTCATGGAAAAGAATCTAGCCGTCGCCTATTTCCACCCTCTTCCTATACTAGCCCATCCTGAAGAACCAGCTTGAGATGCCTGTCCACACCCCTTCCACCACCATTGAACGGTTTTCTTTGAGAGCCCTATTAGCTTTGCCTCAGTTGTGTTGTTGAGTCACTTCATTATCTTTCATAGGACAAAACATCTTTGTATGCACAACTTGTCTGCACTTCAAACAAGTCTTACTCTAATACCATGGCCTAGATGGCCCCATCACCGAAGTTAATGCTGCACTCTGAGTTTCTGCTGGTGGAAGACTGTGCCTCTAGCCTTACTAGGCGACCACTGGGTCTGTCCAATGGACCTCTATTGTGCTAGCGGTGCAGAAAACCTAGGCTTCTTAAAGCCTCATGACGACTGCCCCTAGTACTGCACCAACCTCTTCTTGGCACCCTTTTTCTACTTCTCAACCACACACCGTTCAATCCTCCTGATAGACTCCAGAAACAATCTCAAGTGCTTCCGCCGCCATTGTCAGATCACCGTTCAGACCCTTCTCGAAATGTCAAATCCTCTCCTCATCTTTTGATGCCATGTGAGGACAAAACCTTAGCAGATCCATAAACTTTGCTTCGTACTCATTGATTGACATGGATCCCTATCAGATCCGCTCAAACTAACTAATCTTCTCATCCATATAGTTAACCAGAAAGTACATGCTGACAAACTCTTGTATGAGCTCCTCCCAATCGATATCAACTCTTAGTCATTTCTCCTCTTCAATGGCCCACCAACGTCCAACACTCCCCTTTAGAAGATACACTGCATGTTTCACCTTATCAGCCTTGGGGATATTAAGTATCTAGAAGGCCTTTTCCAACTCTGTCAAGAACAAAATAACATTTGTTGGATCATCCGTACCATCATACTCCATAACACCAAAACATATCAACCTCTTAAAGGTCTTCCCAAACCCTGGAGATTAGGCACCATGGACAGCTACCCTAGTCTGAGGGGCATGCATTCTGTCCACCATGTGCATCATCCTCACCATAAACTGCCCAAATAGAGACTAAAGATAGGGTTCTCTACCACATCTGGGGTTAAACTGGGGTTCATCAGGCACCCGATCTTCTATTGTCTGAGCCCTCACACCACCACCGTGTACAACAACACTGTTCTTTGCAGCGTGTTCTTCGTGTTCTCCAGCCATCTTTTCTACTCTTCTTCTTCTCCTGCATAAGCAAAAGTCACTATAAGACAGACTGGAGGACACTAAAACATACACAAACTCTAGTCCTAGGTCCCTATACACTCAGCGAACGTAAAGCTCTGATACCATCCAAACTGTGACACCCCAATGCACCACAAATGAGATTACTCAAAAACTAAAAGCGGAAACAACATTGAGAATTAGAATTACCCGAAAACACAAGAAACTAAAACCAATTTCTTAGAAGCACCATAGGCTAAAAACTTATTACATAGGAGTCCACAAGTATGCCAAATGCAGGGTAGAACATATCACATGGTGCTTACATCACTATAGATCAGTGTTCATTTCATCAACCTATTTACACAAGATACTGGTTCCATATATATACAATACAAATATCATAACTATACAACCATGGCACACAAGCCAAGACCTCGTATTGATCACATAGCCACAAAATATATCAAAATAAAGACACCCTAAGGAACTGAGTGTATAGGGATGACTCTAGGACTCTAACACCCAAAGACTAGTATCACATCAACCTTATCAACTATTTCTCTTGCTGCTGCTCTTCCTTAGTTGCACAAACACTACCTCTTTGTGCATGGTCACCTAAAAGATGTGGAATCCCATGAGGTGAGACCAAGCTTCCTAGAAAGAGATACAACTCTCCGCCAACGCTATTAAAGCACATGTAAGATAAGAAGGTATAACAACATACTAGAAAGTTGAGAAGATTCAGTTAAATGATATGTATATAATAGGTAAAGCAGATTAAACAAGACTAGGAAGCCACCACTGAGTAGTAGATCAAGTTATATTCTAAAAAGGAATATGAAGAACATCTATAACAGTTGACTTCTCTTACCATCTTATAATTTAGGAAATTAGTAAAAAGATAAGGCAAAGGCTCAACCAATGTGAGACGTATGTCACCCTAAGCATATACACTACATAGTTGTATTACATCTTTTATTACGCCCTGAGGATTTGAGTTGTACCATGCAAATCCAACTTACCACTACTAAGTCAAAATCAGTGCCATATAAGATCCTTGGAAGAGCCAGAATCCACGACCTCTCCAACACCTCTTGGTCAACATAAGAGAACAATGTAGAGACATATCAGTCAACTACAAAAGAGTGACATATAGTCAACAAAATGATCAACTCATGCATGGACATCCTCCTGTATACACCAAGACCACCTTGGTACATGTAATAATGCTAGAAGAACATGCTCACATATGGCCGTTCTTAAAAGAAGGATTGGCTCACATATGACCATCCATATCACAAATAGATCATCTCACGCATGGCCGTCTCACACAACCTATAATTAAGGATGGAAGGAGATACTCAACTTGCACCCTACATATTCAAAATATGTGCTCTGGGTTAAACTTGTTTCACCAATCCAACAAATAAAGCTGACACTAGAATGGATCTATGACACTGGGCAGACTACATAATTAGGTGTCACTTGATTAGTTAGCCATCAATCAAGTTACAACATATAAATCTAAAACAAACTCTACAAGAATAAGGGTGTGTTGCAACTTCAGAAGATATAAAACGTACGAGGTGTGAACTTGTCATACAATTACCACATGATACTCATTACTCTTTCATTCACAAGGAGATCACAAAAGTCACATATCACCATGGGATATCGATCCCTTAATCACATCACTTCACGATATGACCTCTCAATAGGCATCTAAACATCACCAGGCCATATGACCTATCACATTAAGCCCTGTATATGACGCCTCATCAATGTGCATAAGCACCACCCTGTATCACATAATCACCACCATAGCATACACAAGCCATGACATACATATCACCTATAAGGTTAGGGGTTTATAAATAAGAGAGAGGGATCATTACACATGATTAAAATATCATGAGAGAGATAAAACACATCTCATAACTCAAAATTAGGGCTAATACTTAGCTGATTAGGGTTTTGTAGATGTAGACAAGCACTAAACCCTAGGTATGGGATCTCCCACATTCTAGGATTACTTTTAGGGTTAGGGATTATCAGAAGGGTTAAGCAACAACTATCCATGTAGCACTACACGTGTCTCATACATAATTCATCCATTACTCATACAAGTGCATTGATGAAGTGTTCAAACATGTGATTCAACCATCCAACTCATGTATGTCGCGACCATCACCACACATGGTTCGTGGCCACCATCACCCATGGTGTCACAACCATGACTAACCTCCTTCATGTTGTGAACGTGACCCACCAAAGGGGTATACCATGTCTCAACCCACCAAACAACCAAGTTGTAACCATCAACAACCAAAATGTCTTGACCAAATAGGGTTAGGGTTTCGACAACCCAAGGAAGAGAATGTCTCGACCCAAAAACAAGGACTCACCTCGACCCACGACAGAACATGTCTTGACCTCAAGACCCAACCAAGGAAGAAGGAAACATGTCAACCAAAACTAGGGTGTGTCTCGACCCTCTAGGAAGTAGGTTTCATGACCATCAACAATGAGGATGTCGCAACATCCACAAGGTCATCTATCTTGACCCAAAACCAACATGCCAAAAGATGTCGCGACCCAAGACAAAAAAAGGCATAATGACCACTAAGGGTCAAGCCTCCATCAAGTCTAAGGACCAACTCCAACCCAAGATTAAGAAAGGTCAAAATAGAGATAGCCCATGGCTAAAGCAAGAAATAAAACAAGGAAAGCCCATCATCACCATGAAGTAAAAACCTCATGCAAAATGATCATCAAACCCTAATGCAAACTTAGGTAATCGCCATGAAAAGGAACCTCCACAAGAGAGATGAACCAAAATCATCACCACCAAAACTAAAAAAAAACCTCATGGAACACAAAAACGCTCGATCATCATGCATGCAACTCAAACCAAGGTCAAGAAAGGAAGGAAAATCACCATGCACCACAAACACCAAAATCAGGTACAAGGGAAAATTAGGGATTCAAATTACATCCAAACCAAGAATGTTCTCAATAATCATCCAAGTTCTAAGGTCTATTCACCATTAACTAGCATGTTAAGAAAACATTAGAGAGAGGAAACAACACCATGCATCTAAGAAAGGTACATTAATAGAGAAGGTTAAGAGTTATATAACCCGCCTTAAGGAAGATCACTCCATAGAAGGCAATCTCCAAGCACATGATCACCAAGGATGATAAAGCTCCACCAAAAGTTCCACTATTTGGCCACAAGAGCACCTTAAGAAATAGAAGAAACCATGGTCAAATATCACCCAAGAAAAGAGAGCCAAAAATCTCTAGGCTGAGCCACAAGACAAAGGGGAGGAAGAGAGAAGAAACCCTTCTCACACTTGGGTCTACCTTATCAAAACATGGTCTATAACCCTTGTGATGAGGAGTTTCCCTCCCAAAACGACCACCATGAAGGAACCATGGTCTAGGGCCGAGGAAAGAGGGGAATAAGATGGGGTACAAGGTCCAAGGAAAACACCAAAGAGGAAACACTCCACATCAAGCTATTGTCTCGACCATAGAACATCTTGGTCATGAAATCCACACTTATGGGAGGTGTCTCGACTGTGAAACCCTCCCAACAAGCCCTAGGTCACGACCTAGGTTGTGACAAACCAATAAGGTTCACAAGGTGAAGGCACACCAACCCTAGAAACCCTAATCACCACTAAGGGTGACACCACTCAACCAAGGGCCAAGCAAGGCTTCCCAAAGCACCACTCTCTCTCATGAAGTCAAGAGAGAGAAGGAACATTCTCTAGGTGGAAAATTACAAGAAAATCCCCACAAATGGGTAAGTTGCAATTTGCACCAAAATAAGCACACAAGCACAAATAACATCCAAAAAAGCTCAAATTGGAGACATAAGCTCTCTACAAGCCCTAAGATCATCTCAAAGGGTTAAAGAAAGGTTATAAGCACATAATCAAGCCAAAGCAAATAAGGTTAACCCAAAACACAGGTGAAGGATCTTACATGCATCCTTTGCTTCCAATAGAGGAAGTTTGTGTCGTCAAAGATTGGAGGTGTCATGGAGAATCCACCCTACAAGTTGAGAGAACCTAGAAGGTTGTCACCCATCTTCTTATCATGGGAGATCTAATCGGAGAAGCCCGTGGCTCTAATACCATTTGTTAGATCAATGGGATGTAGAAGGGGGGTTGAATAGAGCTAAAAGCACATAAACCAAATTTGTTAGACCTTCAAATTACTTCAAGAGATAAGATTACAAATATGAAATTTGTTGTGCAACTAAATTACATAGAAAGGATGAGAGATATTGAATGAGATAAAAAACAAGCTATGTATAGTGGTTCCAAACTCCAAACTAGGAGAGTGTACATCCACTACCTAGAGAGGTCAGCCTCTAGGATTTTGCAACCATTGAACACTTATATTCCATTATTAGACATACAATATGACCTTCCATTTGTTGGCCAAGGATACCTCACCTTTGTTTTTAAGGATCAAAAGGAGACAATAAACCTTACAAGGTAATACCTATCCTTAGAGAATGTGTATTCAAGCTTTACAAGGACTTACCCACTTTTGCAATGAGCTCGACACATTCACCAAGGATCTCCCCTCTTGTAAGAAGCCCTTCGCCTTGAAGGAATTACCCACTCTTCTCAAAGATCTTTAGCCTTCACCTTCTCCTTCACCAAGGAGAAGCTTTTACCAACTTTTCTTGAAGAAAGGAATTATAAAAGGGAATATTTGAGAGCTTCACACTGATTACAAAGAAGTAGATCTCTCACAAATAATCTATCACACTCAGATTGACATTTTGATTAGTAAGTAAGAGAGAGAAAGGGGCTTTTAGTAGACAAATCCACTCAACTATAGCTAGAAACATAAGAAGCAAGCTTATGATGAATCTCAAGGGTCCATATTTATAGTTGGGGATGGCTACTACCAGTAGAAGCACTTAGGAATTAATTCTAGTCGTTTTGGGTGTTGCAACATATCTATTTTTGACATTTTTGACACTATAACAGCTAGAAACACTTTTTCTGCAAACTCCATAAAGTGCAGTCAGTCGAGTTTCAATAAAGTAAGCTCGACAGATAGCACTACGTGATAAAGCAAATTGAAAGTGTCAGTCAAGTTTATTCTAGATGAAACTTGGCTGATGACTTTAATCTATTTTGGTTGTGCAGGGGTGTTCATCGAGTTTGTGTTGGGAAAACTCGGCCAACCCTGGCATTTCCCAAAATCCATCAAGGATGTCGATTGAGTTTATCAAAGATGAAACTTTACCAACAAAAGTCCTTGTATTATATTTTAGAAAATGTCATTAGAGTGATTAAACATTTGTTTTAAGTTCTCCTGATTTTTTCTCATCTTAATTACAAGTCATATCATCAATAAAAATGATTAAAAAATTGTCCTAAGGGTTTTAGGTTTTTTTCTTCACAAAAGTGAATTTGAATTGACTTTGGCTTGTATTTGATCAAGCTAGGGCTTGATTGAATTGATCCTTTTCATGTACCTAATACATGAAATAATTCTCAAATAGACATATTAAATACATATGAAAGGAATGGTTATGTCATCATCTAAATATGGACAATGTATAACTATTAGGTCAACAAGAACTAGGGTAGATGTAGAAAAGAACTGAAAACATAGCTAGAATCAATCAAAATAAATCATTTTAAGGTTGATTCTTCTTTTCTTCATTACCTCTTGCATGGGAGAAATTAGTTCTACAAGATAATTTGAGTTCTTCCTCTTCTCTTTCATTCTCCCTCCTTTCTCAAGTATGTGTAATTTAAGGATAAAAGAAGCACACATAGTCTACAGAAATGGGATGCGAAGTTGTTCTTTCAATGTTGGTTTAAAAAATGTGATGTTATACTATTTTACTATTTTTGAAACATTAAGCATAAACTTAGAGTTTTAGTTGTATGATTGAATGAAATAGCTATGTATTGATAGTTAGATTTAGCTTGAAATGACTTGAATGTGTATTTTGTGAGTTTCTAAGGAAGTAGATTATAGAGACACTAGTATACTCGGGTTGACCCTAATTCTATAAAAGAGAAGACATAAAAATATAATTACTTCACTTAGTTTCTTCTACTTTTGAATTCGAGTTGATAAATGTATATACTTATTTAATATTTCAATTATGCTCATTTTTTCCAATGCCAGAGGAAGTCAATATTGACTTGAGAGGCTACATTGCCTAGTCCTATAATTTCATGATTACTAAACCGTTCTACTTATTTGTTCTGACACTTTTACTTTAGTGATTCAAATAGACACTCTCCTACCCCTAACTTATGAATCCAAGAATTAGAGAATCAAGTCATAAATGAACAAGGATCAAGACTGAAGAATAGATACATTTCTTCTTAGAGATTTGTTTTAAATTATGTACAATGATTATATCACATGTAGTTGAACTCATAACAATTATTGAATGATTGAAATGAACTATTATGCACTTTGATGTGTTTGGTCTTACCCAAATCAAACACCTTTGTCGATCTAGTTCTACTTAAACAACACTAGGCTAACATACAAAATGTTAAGGCCATGAAATGTTGTTGGTTGAGTTTCCTTGGTCATGTCTTGAGTTTTTTAGTTGTTATCCTAGTTTTTCTTTATCATCACCCAAAATTTTGTATCCCTATACAAGTGCAAATATATTCATTGGAAGGGGTGAAAAAGTGGAAATATGACCGTTGGACAACCACCAACTCCCCTTAAAATGGATAGAATTTATTCTTATCATTACTAATAGATAATAGGAATTATCAACAAAACATAGGACCTATATGGGTGCTTCCCAAGTTCCTAGAAGTCCCAAGAAACTCTTACACCAAATTTGAGAGATTGTCTCAAAGATCCCATATCCACTCTCATGAGATTAATCACTTGCTTACATCTATTAGAGAGAATATGGTATTTATTAGATACCTATCACCTTTTATATATTGTTAGCATCTCATTTTATACCTCCATAACCCTCTCTCTATCTCTCATTTGAAGATTAATTCTCTCTTGTCTAAGATAGTAAGAATAGAAGATAGCCCTTGGCAAAACAAGGCACTTCTTGGTGAAGCAATAATCTCTTTGTGAAGAGGGGTTTGAGAGAAGGGGGCTCACAAAAAGGGAAGGCATACTTTGGTGGTTGACGAATTCCTTGTCTAAGGAAGGTGTACATGGTAGAAGAACCATGGTAAGGTTAAACAAGCCCTTTTGATATGTTCTTGGTTTTGTATTGGTAAAGGGAAGCTTGTTAACCCTTGATTTGAAAAGTAAGTTCTCTTGGTATAACTATTGTGATATGTATACAAGGTGGTACTTGATATTTGCAAGTCCTTGAGGTTGACCTCTCTAGGTAGTGGAGCTACATCCATTGAGACAAAACCGCTCTAAATCTTGCCTTCTCTTTGTGGTTGTTTGAATTATTCTCTCCTTGTTTTTAGTACTTGAATGGTTTATCTAGTTAGATATTATATTGGTATACTGAATTTGGTTTAAGTGGTTATAGATCAATTCACCCATTGCTCCGCTTGATCCCATATATCAAACTAGTGGTAACAGTGTGAGATATTTTCCAAGCAATACTCCCATAAGTAATATAACATGGGAAACAGTCACATGGTCATATCCATCACAGAGGGAAGCTACCCCATCCACATGTTGGCCTTTGATGGAAGAAACTAGTATTGGAATAGGAGAATGTAATTTTTAATTCAAGGGTCAACACTTAAGACGTGGTAAATGGTGGACCTTCCTTACAAGCAACCCAAAGGAGAGTTAGAGGAATGGGATACCATCACCTTGAATAAATCAACCTTAAATGATTGAGTCATAAAAACCTCTATGCCATCCTTTCTCCCTTTATATTCAATTGAACATCTTCTAAAACAAATTGACATAGAAGTTTGTAGGAAGTTTTATATCACACATTGAAGCGATAGTGTAAGTAGAGAACTAAAGACAAACATGGTTCTACATCAACTAGAGATCTTCAAGATGTAAAATATATAGTCCACTGGAGTCATGTACTCATGATCATTTGACATCATTATGGTCTTGGTTCACTTGGAGGAGATATAGAATAAAAGGAGAAACATGAAAAAAAATACTCTACTCCCTCCTTTTTTGATTTGAGAAGAGATTCACCACAATAGAGTATTCTTCCAACCTTAAAACACCCCTTGTGGAAGATCTCATTGGGAACATAAAAATAAAGAAGAATAGGACATTTAAGAATACAACTGAAGGAAGGGTAAAAATATTGATTCAAATGTCCATGATTCTTTCTCAAGTGATCAATCTTATTAAAGTGAAGAATATGATAATGGACATCGTTAGCAAAAAAATCACTAGGAAGAAATCCTAGAGTTTAACCTTTAAAATGGCAAACACCTCACCTACAAGAGAATAGGTTAATTCTTAGAAAGGTATAGATCCCATGGAACAACATTTTTAAGAATTTTATTCAAACCAATTTTAAGAGTAATATTTAGAATCTAGTTTGTAGAGAGTGATTAAAACTAAAACAAGAAATGAAAATTATAGTAGTATTAATTAAGTTGGGTTTTAGTTCAATTTTTAAGAGATATCGAGGGTTGGGGGATTGGAACCATATATCACATATTTACTTTAGGTGATTCAACTCCTTAATTTTTATTAGTTAGATCAGGACTATGTAGATTTGTTTCCTTGTAGAACACAAATCTCATAAGAGTCAGACTTCTCACAAACTCAAGATTTTGGCGCTTGTGGATCATTGTTCAACCATCTAGTAAATTCTATTAGGCATCTCTTCAATGGCTTACGAATTTCAACTGTTGTTTCAACCCATGGATCAGGTGTTCTCGTCATCATGAGCTATAACTAAAAAGATAAAATGGATAGATTGATCATAGAGCGCCATCAATAAATCTCGTTAGGAGTCTTTGGGTCCATGATATGTTGAGATCCAAATCTCATCACCCAACATGGATATGTTTAATCTAAACAATGAATGAGTGTACAAAATCAGTAGGAAAAACATCTAATTAGTAGAATCTTAGAGTTGAATACAATTAAAGTAAGAAATGGGATATGTGGCTACTCCTTTTTCCCTAGTATATAAACTACTCATACTTGATAAGCATTAGAACAAAGGAACATGTAAGAATGGAAAGAGTCCTGTTTTTGAATTTTGCAACAAGATGACATCATTCTCAATGAAGTCGACATCTCTTTCCTTCCCTTCTGGCCTTGTGCACCCAAAGGAGGCTCTTGGGTGATAAATTATAAGATGGTATTTGTTCTTGGACTCCCCTCCTTTTATAGTGGAGATGGGGCTTGAAATCCTAAAAAACACTCATGGAAGTAGTTGGGTAGACTTGGTTTGTGATGCTAGTTAGTTGACTGGAAGCCTAGTCAGTTGATTGACTTGAATAGATACTTCAACCTTAAGGCAGGTTAGTCGGCCGATTGGGGTTCAATCGTTCAGTTGAGTGGAATGACACTTTAGTTCAAAGATAGGTCGGTCAACCAATTGGGGATCAATCAGTCAGTTCATCTATAATAATGAGCCTTCTCAGTTTAGGTTTAGTCAGTTGAATGGGTGATCAGTTGACCGCTTGGTGATTATGAATCTGAGTAATTCTTGCTGGCGAGTTGACTGAGTGGGATGCTAGTCAATCTATCAAAATTTCTGTTCCTGACAAATTCTTGCATGTGAGTGATCGACTAGGTATGTTAGTTGATTGATTGATGTTCTAGGAGACTGTATGTGCAATTGAAGCCTTTAATCCATGGGTCTAGGCCCTTGGGGTGATTGGGCCATTTTCTTGCAAAATTCAAGCAGATCTAATAAAAACTCTAATTAAGGAGAGGAAAGCTAAAGTAAGATAATTGAATCTAGGACTAGTGAATAATCAACAATATGCTTCTAAGGAATGATCTAAAAGTTTAAAATAAAATGGATAAATATGGATTCACCAAATACCCTAAACTTACATGTTGCACGTTCTCGAGCAACATTGAATCATAAATAATTACCAAAGACTACTATCATCCTATCCTCCTCACTTGCCTAACACTAATTGAATTCTCACCACCTTCCATGGCCTAGCAGCCCTAGTTTCTTATAATCACAAAAAAAGTCCCAAATTCCCTACTTGAAATTGCTCCTGACTTATTCCCATTTTAGGACCTGCAAAGAAACAAATGCCATATCCTTTCTGATTTTTGGTACTCCCGCATATTCTCACAAGTCTTGCATAAGAATAAGGTTTATTGATTGAATCGTTTGGGGTTATGTAGATTCCCATGGGTAGAAAAGTGAAGCGAATGAAGATATGGAAGAAGGAGATATCTCCTCTAGTCAACTTGAGATATTTTTATTTTCTTCATTGTACTTACATTGATTGTATTTTTTGGTATGTACTTACACATCTTTTCTTATTGGTACACCCCTATTAAATATGAGAGTTATGAAAGAAGTAGTACAGGGGGAAGGGTGTGAAACCCCAAACTTGGAGTTTGACATATTTTTTGGACATTTGATATTTTTGGAAAATGAGAAGGCGGTGGAAGAAATTTAGAATAGGCTGGACTTGTGCATCTTATTTTTGGAATTTAGTGCATTGGGAGTATCATGCATTTGTTCAATTCTCTCTATAACTTGTGGCGATCAATAAATTTTATAAGCTATTTAGAAATATTAAGTAGGGACACATTGCATGATTTTTATGTATCCATTATGACTTTCCACCTTTTCCAAGGACTAATTCTATTTAAGATCCTAGGTGACAAATAATTTCTAGCAATGGTAGTTTATGAAAATGCTGGAAGAAAATTCACTTTTTTTTCAGGGGATCCGTTGATTTACATGCATAATCAGTCAACTATATAAGGGCCATATTGTAAGAAAAAAAATGAAAATTTTAAAGCTAAACTACATAACATGATGAAAAATCCTAAAAAGGGAAGATAGAGTGGGTGGAATAGGTATGTTCAAACTACCTCCACTCCAAGCTTGGAATTTTTCTCATATGAGCAAAAATTAAATATGAAATGGAGGGAGGAATTTATTGATATCACTAGGCGGTTGTGGTTACTCAAAGAATGTCTATCTAAAGGGAATGTTGATGAGGAATGGGGCCTTGAAAAAATGAGCTTCATGGTGATTCCAGTGATTAGGTGGTCATGTAAGCTCAAAGGGGCTTTAGGACATCTGTAGGATAATTTTTTTTCTCCTCACAATCCTTCCAATAAGATCAACATATATTCCTCCATTAGTAGAGAATATGTAACATATGTGAGACATTCTTTTTTTTTGGAGAAGCTAAAGCATGACTATTGAACCAAAAAAGGGAGTATAGAGGGGGAAGCCCACATATACTGTACAAGTGGGTTTACACTTGATGCACGCCATTTATCACACCAATGACTAGGAAAATTATCCTAGAGTTGATCCTTTTTCTACTTTCCTATAAAGGGTAGTACAAAAGGGTCGATCCACAGAGACAACGATGAAGATAGTTGAGTTTCAAATCTGATTGTGAGAACAAGAATGTAAAATCCATTTTAAGAGTTTGTTAAAACTAAAATAAAATAAAATAAAATAAAGATGCTGGATTAAAAATAAAATAAATAAAAGAAAGAAATACCAAAGCTAAGGGATTTAACCACCCTAGCCGATGTGAAACGAGACCAAAAAAATTATACGATAAGAAAGATAAATGAAGGTAAGTGAAACATTTGTAAATGATTCACATATGATGAACTCCTCGTGAACCCATTGGTCCTGACATTCATGGATCCTAGTTCAATCTTCATAATGGGGACTTTTTTGAGATTTCATCCAAATTCCTATGAAATTAATTTGGTTGTTCTAAATATTGGGTGCCACGGTCGCATCTGTCAAGATTAACAAGCGATGAAAATGAGAGATGACTTCGTTAAAATCATCGAGATCCAAATAAAAAACTATTTATCTAAAAAAATTGTGTAAAACATTGATCTAATAATCACATGGCTAAGGGGTTGCTCCTCTCACATCGGTAAGAAAACTACTTGCTAGTCATACTAAGGGATGGAGAAAACAAAGAAGGAAGGTAGAAAGCCATAGATCAGAAGTGACAGAATCTCCAAGGAGATCTTAGCTGGTGATAATGAAATGAATTGCTCTCTTAGTTCCCCTCTCCAAAGAAAAGAACAAGAATAATAAATGAGATCTAGAAACTAGAGAGAAAAGAAGAAACTTTTATTACAGAAATGAAAGATTACACTTATGAACGGAAGCGACAAAGTTTAACTACAAGATACAACTATAAAATCTGAGATATTTTTTTTTCTTAGTGGAGTCCCCCCTCCTTTTATAGGGGAATGAGGGGTATAAACCCTACATATAAGACTCTCTATAAGACTCTTATCTGGTGGCTGAAAACTTTCTGGATGTGGTCAATAGAAGAAATGGTTGATTGCTTTTAATTATGTTGATTGATCATATTCTTTTTGTTGTAGATTCCTGTAACAATGATTTCAAGAGGATTTATCTCCCATAAAAGGCACTAAATCGATCCAAATAATCTGATTTTATTTTAGGAAATTAAATTTTCTTTATAATGAATACTTGTACATCTAATTTGGAGTTCGTATGCAGAAGTTATGACACTTTTGGTGCTGGGTATATATTAATTTCAGGCACTGCGGAAATTGTGCAAAACATCTTCCAAGGGAAGTTGATCATGATTAGAACATTTTCCTAAAAAAACCAAACAAATATAATTAAAAGTACAAATGAATATAAAATATAAATTAATACAATTAATTACAAAACTAAGAAAATAAATAACAAAAAATCCTAAAAAGATATCTAAAAGATTAAATTAAAAAGGATAAATACACATTTATCAAAATACCCCGAACTTGAATCTTTGTTTGTCCTCAAACAAATAAAATCATAAATTATTCTAATTTATGCTAACAACATGTCTATCCTCACCCTAGTAACATCACTTTATTCCTTACCTCTAAATTTGGCCAAGTAACTCAATCTCCTAAAACCACTTTACATAAAATTCTATATTCCCTATCAAAAACAAATATCATATCTTGTTTCTAAATCAAGATTTTGTAAAAAAACATGCTTCATCTTACTTTTTCTTTGACACTCTCATTTTTATTATTATATTTATTTTATGTGAGTTGTTTCACAAGAACATGATGAAATTGGGGGAAGTGAATACAAAGAAGGAAGTGATGCTTTTTTTTGATCCCTCCTTTATTTGACTCAAGATTTAGATTTGTGGAGTTGTGGCTACATTGGTCACAAATGTTTCATGTGCACTTTTGGAATCTTTTGATGGTGCACCCCTTTGTGGGGTATGGAATTTTTGATATGGGAAGCATGCCACCCCAGACTTGATTTTTTCCCGGTGATGATTCTTTGCTTCTCTTTTTTTAGAAAGAAAATAAGGGGGAAACAAAAGGTGTCCTTGTTCTTATAACTTCACAATTTTTTTTGAAAGTGTCATTACATCAGAAAGAATATTCATATCAATCACATTGTATAAGATTTATATCAAGTTAATCCATAGTTTAAAAATAGAGAAAATTTGTGTTTGATTTTGATTGATTCCATACGGCTTGCCAACTTTTTCAAGGAGTGATGCTATTTTGGGGTCCTAGGTGACATGATGGTTTCAGACATGGAAACTTGTGAATTTTTTTGCAAATGATTCACTAAATTCAAAGGGGTACAATGATAAAAATCTATTCATATTGGTCGACTAGATAGAGGGCATTTTGAAACAAAAGAAATAAAAACATGGCCGACTAGATAATGGCCATGAACAAAGCAACTATATGTAAAACAAAGAAAAAGCCATAAATAATGAAAGAATAGAAAAGATAAGGGGGGTGGAATAGAAACATACTACCCACCTCAACCCTAGACTTAGATTTTTGCTCATCCCGAGCAAAACTGAAACCCGAGATGGAGGGAAGAGAAGGGCGAGGATTTCCAGGTGGCCCTGGTAGCTCAAAGAACGTCCAACTAAAGGGGATGTGTACAAGGGCTAGGACCTTCATCAGAGGAGCTTCATAGTGTACCCTATGACAGGGTAATTGTGGAAGCTCAGTGAGGTGCTCATATTTTCTTTCACCTTGAATTACTTCCAATAAGATCCACATATCTTCCTTCGATAGAAAGGGAAGTGTTGAAGGTGGATGTGGATTGTGGGAGGTTGGCGGGTACCCGACTAGTAATGCCAGTAGAGAAGGATGTACAGAGTTAGGTGGAGGATCTGGCTCAGGTTTTCCACCATCATAATGACCTGTATATGGGAGAATTGATGTTGATACAAAAGATTTCAAATTATTTACAAAAGTGTTTTGCTTCTCCTAAAAAATAATGCCATCAACATTGAGTTTGGTAAGTTTCATTGTTGATATAACATATGGATCTAATTCTTTTATACAAGGGGTCCCCAAGCATTTAGGAGGGATAAGGACATCTTCCTTGTAAACAACAAAAGGGGGTGTATGGGCTTCTTCCAAGGGTGGTATCTCCCCTTCTACATTAGTCTTATGTGGAATGAGAATTGGCTATTTCAAAAAGGGGGTTAGATGCTCATTATCAAAAATAGAATAAAAAAATGGGTATTGGTCTATGGTATCATTCAGATTTATGTTAAGGATGGGAGGGCTTGTTAGATCTTCAGAATGACTCTCCTACTTTGAGTTTTCACATTCAAGTAATAGAGTCTCTAAAGGAAAGATAGGGATACCAACATCCTCATCACACGCAAAATATGACTCCATGGTTTTTGCTATTTCTTCAGGTTCTGACATATATGGCACAAAAATAGATCATCGTCGTCATCGTCGGGAAGAACTATCTTGGGTTGCTCAAGCTCTATAGGGGGATTTTGTGATCGAGCCTCTAGTAAGGTAGCTAACATGGCTTGGCTAGTTTCTAGTTTTGCTTGTCGTTTTACTACCATCTTCTCTAGGGCCTTAAGTCTCTCTTCTTGTGGGGGAGTGAACTGAGTTTCATAAATGGGTTCCCCAAAATTTTGGCCATCCTCACCATACCCCCCATAATGATCTTGGGCCTGATGCACAACATGTTGCTTGTGGTATTGCTCCTCATAATAATCTTCAGAAGATGGTGGATTGTAATTTTCATTGCATGCATCATGGTGGGAAGATTCAATACAAGGTGGCACTGAATCATGGGCAAACATATTTGGAACATTTGAGTTTAGGGATTGGGATTTCAACAAAGTGGCTAACAAGGTTTGGCTAGCTATCAGTTTTGCTACCATCTTCTCTAGGGACCTAATTTTCTCTTCTTACTGAGGATTATATTGGGTATCATAGATAGGTCCATTTCCCCTAAAGTTCTGTTGGTCATACCATTCAAAATTATATTGATCATACCCCCCTCAGAATATGGATAGCAAGGTTCCCCATAGTGGTTCTTAGAAAAATATAGATTCACATTGTACCCACTAGGATGAAATGGCTCGTAAAGAGGGGTGTTATGGGATAAAGTCAGATAGGAAAGAGATGCATGGTGGTAAAGACCACAATATTAACATTATGGGGGATATTGGGATGCCCACTCCATTTGAAAAGTTCTTGAAAGATATGTCAATCAACACACGAGAGAAGAGAGATTACAAGATAATGGGTTAGTCAAAATTATAAAGAGAACTAAAAATTATAAAGCTAAAAAAAATTATGGAATAAACAAAAAATTTCAAAAAAATAACTAGAAAATAATACTGCTGTAATGAAACTCAACCGAAAGATGAGATACACTTCCAGAATGGTGCTCGAAAGGGAAAAAAAATTACGAAAATCTAGAAGAAATTATAAAAAAGACTAAAGTTATACAATTTAATGAATATGAAACAAGATTATACAAGATATACAAGCAACCAAATATGGAAAACAAGCATGCTGTCCCTGGCAACAACGCCAAATTGATGCACATCGTTTAGCACACCAATCACTAGGATAATTATCCTAGAGTTTATCCTTTTTCTACTTTTCTATAAATGGTAGTATAGAAGGGTCGATCCATAGAGACGGTGATGAATATGGTTGAGTTTCAAATCCTATTGTGAGAACAAGAATGTCAAATCCATTTTAAGAGTTTGTTAAAACTAAAATAAAATAAAGATGCTAAATTAAATATCAACTAATCAAAAGAAAGATATACCAAAGCTAAGGGATTTCACCACCCTAGACGATGTGAAATGAGACCGAAGAAATTACATAATAAGAAATATAAAGGAAGGTATGTGAAACATTTGTAAATGATTCACAAAAGATGAACTCCCAATGAACCCATTGGTCTTGACGTTCACAGATCCTAGTTCAATCATCCTAATGGGGACTTTTATGAGATCTCATCCAAATTTCCATGAAATCAATTTGGTTGTTCTAAATCTTGGGTTCCACGACTGTATCTTCCAAGATTAACAAGCGATGAAAACGAGAGATCACTTCGTTAAAATCGTCGAGATCCAAATAAAAAACCATTTATCTAAAAAAATCGTATAAAACTTCGATCTAATCATCACATGGCTAAGGGGTTGTTCCCCTCACCTCGGTAAGAAAACTACTCACTAGTCATACTAAGGGATGGAGAAAACAAAGTAGGAAGGTAGAAAGCCATAGACCAGAAGTGACAAAATCTCCAAGGAGATCTTATCTGGTGACAATGAAATGACTTTCTCTCTTAGTTCCCCGATCCAAAGAAAAGAACAAGAATAAGAAATGAGATCTAGAAACTAGAGAGAAAAGAAGAAACTTTTATTGTAGAAATGAAAGATTACACTTATGAACAGAAATGACAAAGTTTAACTACAAGATACAACTATAAAATCTGAGATATTTTTTTCTTAGTGGAGTCCCTCCTTATTTTATAGGGGAAGGAGGGGTGGAAACTCTACATACAAGACTCTCTATAAGACTCTTATCCGGTGGCTGAAAACTTTATGGATCTGGTCAATAAAAGAAATGATTGATTGCTTTGAATTATGTTGACCGTTCACATTCTTTTTGCTACAGATTTCCGTAATAGCAATTTTGAGCGGATTTCGCTTCCCTCAAGGGCTCTAAATCGATCAAAATAATATAATTTTCTTTTATAAAATTAAATTTCCTTTCCAAAAAAATACTTGTACATCTAATTTGGAGTTCATATGCAGAAGTTATGACACTTTAGGTGCTCGGTATACATTAATTTTAGGGCCTACGAGAATTGTGTAAAACATCTTCCAAGGGAAGTTGATCATTAGAGTGGTTAGATCATTTTCCTATAAAAAAACTAACTAAATATAACTAAAACTCCAAATAAAGAGAACAATCTAAATTAATATAATTAATAAAAAATAAGAAAATAAATAACAAAAAATCCTAAAAAGATATCTAAAATATTAAATTAAAAAGGATAAATACACATTTATCAACACTACAAAACCCCACTAATTGAGGATTAAGGTGTTGACCCCCTCACCATCTTAGGCTTGGATTTAACCACACATCCAAGAAGGGAAACAATATTATCAAAAAATACAAGAGCATCTGAGTCATTCTTCAAGAGAAGGCATATAGTAGGAAAAGTGCCTATAGGTTTTTTCGGGGAGTGGGTCCTCCAAGAAGTCTAGCAGTGGACTACCTTCTTGCGAGTCTAAGACAACATGAGAAGAATACACCATATATAATACTGTATATGCAAGATCAGGTAAAGGATCTTGATCTGCCTTCTTGTCATCACCTAGATCGCATGCAGTGGACATGGTGCTGCCATCAAAAAAACCTTTTTATCAGTCGGGTATAAATTTGTATGCGGTCGTGTGTCTTCCCAAAGAATCAAAACTCGACATTGTGATCAATGGGAGCATCCAGATCCTTTACCAAGTCAAATTTTTGCTTTGATTCCTTCAGGAACCATGTGCCCAACTCAATGGGCTGAGAAGGAATCACATCAGGAAAGCCACCATCACATTCTTATGTTGAAGATATGTCAACTTCTTACAGAGGTGGTATCACCTCATCGGGTACAATGCAAAATGAAACAAAGGGTGGTTGAAGTGGAGTGTAGGTCTCTTTATGATACAACCTCTCTTTAAAAGGATCCACCAATTTATCATGGGGATGATAGTACAAGATCCAAAATAGTCTCAACCAAAGTTAGTTGGTCATTGATAACGCCTTGACTGATGTCTACAACAGAGGTGGTTGGTGGAGCTTTAGGTTTTGGTTGTTTTTGCTAGATGTGACATAGATGGCATGAGGATGATATATTTATCATCATTTTTGTCAATTAAAATCATCTTCCATTGCTCCAACTTCATTGGGGAGATCTCTGATTTCCCCTCAAGGGACGTGACTATCTGAGAGAGTAGTGCTTTCCATCCAACTACCATAATCTCTATGGCATCAAGTTGCTCCATGGTGTATCATGCCTTATATTCAATGGCCATGATTTCTCTTCCCTCAACCCACATGGCCGCTGACGATGAGACAAGGGATTGTTCTATCTGAAGGTTGGTTTATTTCTCATCTATAAGGTGCGACATCTGATAGTATCGAAAATTTTGTTGGCTATAATATGCTTCGTATCTCTCCTTAGGGTATCTAACAATTATGAATGAGGTAAAGTCATCATATGTTTGCTTCGTGTTGGGACATCTTAGGGCACCTCCATATATCACGATAGAAGGAGCCAAATCTCTCACATTGTACATTTTGGGATGCCAACCACTCCATTTAAAATTAATGTATAAAAATAAAAAATGTGATTATTAGGCTCAATTTTTTATAGAAGGACAAAATAATTCAAAACTTCTAAGATAGGAAGGAAAAATATAGACTAAAAGAATTATGGAACCAAGCTAAAAGGTACAAAAAAATAAGAAATTATAAAACAAACTGAAAATTATAAAAACAAACTAGAATAATAAAATCCCAATTACTTAAAGCAATGATGTTTGACAGAGACTCTGTTGTCCTCCGAATTTGATATGCATTGTTAGCATAACGGATACACTAGGAAAAATCCTAGAGTTTAACCTTTCAAATGAAAAATAACTCACCCATAAGCAAATAAGTAATTTTTTAGCATGGAAAGGTATTGATCCCATGAAAGAACATTTTTAAGAGTTTTATTCGAACCAATTTCTAATAGTAAAAATAAAAAATTTGGTTTGTAGGGAGTGATTAAAACTAAAGCAAGAAATGGAAATTGCTGAAGTAAAATTAGTTAAGTTGGCTTGAAATTTGATTGTTGGGGAATTGGGGATCACCACCATAGACCATGCATTTACTTTAACTGATTCAACTCCTTAATTTATATTAGTTAGATTAGGAACATGTCGATTTGTGCCTTTCCGGAGCACAAATCTCACAAGCGTCACATTCTCACAAACCTAATATTTTGGTGTTTGTGGATCATTGTTCAACTATCCATTAAATTCTATCAGGGATCTTGTCAAAAGCTCATTAAGTTCAATCAATGTTCCAACCCATGGATCAGGTGATCTCTTCACCATGAGTTATAAATGACAAGATAAAATGGATAGATTGACCATAGAGCTTCATTAGTTGATCTCATCAAGAATCCGTCACTTCATAAAATGTTGATATCTATATCTCATCATTGAACAAGAATATATTCAATCTAAACAAAGAACGAGTGTATACAATTGATAGAAAAATATATATTTTACATAATCTTGTATTTGAATACAATTAACATAAGAAATGGCCTATGGTGATACTCACCATCCCCCAATATAGAAACCGGTCAGATATGATAAACATAATCACAAAGGAATGGGTAAGAATGGAAAGAGTCACGTTCCCAGATCTGGCAACAAGATGGCATCTTCTGCGAGGAAGATGACAGTTCTTTCCTTCCCTTCTAGCCTTACGCACCCAAAGGAGGCCCTGGGGCAATAGAATATGATATTGTCTTTTTTTTAGACTCCCCATCCTTTTATAGGGAGTGGGGAATGAGGTTGGAAACCCTAAAAAATGCTCCTGGAGGTGACTGGGAAACTAGATCCATGACGTGAGTCAGTTGACTGGAAGCCTAGTTGGTCTATTGTATTAAGTAGATACTTCAGGTCTGAAGGCATGTTAGTCGGTTGATTGGGGTTCAATAGGTCAATTAGGTGGAATGATACTTTGACCTGAAGGTAGGTCGATTAAATGGTCATGATCAATTTGGTTGGCTCATCTATAATAATGAGTCTTCTCGATTTAGGTTTAGTCAGTCGACTGTGTGATCATTCAAATGGTTGGTGATCCTCAATCTGTCTAATTCTTATTGTCAAATTGATTGAATGGGATGTTAGTTGATCCATTGGAGTTTCTAGGCTTAACAAATTCTTACACGTGAGTCGTCTAACTGGGTATGTCAGTAGTTTGACTAGTAATTTAGGAGGATGAATGTCTAATTGAAGCCTTTGATCCTAGGGCTTTCTTGGGCCTTGGAGCGATTGGACCATTTTCCTACAAAATTCAATTAAATCTAATAAAAATATTATTAAGGAGAGAAAAGATAAACTAAAACAATTGAATCTAAAACTAGGGTATAATCAACAATATGCTTCTAAGGAATGATCTAAAAATGCAAACAAATGGATAAATATACATTTATCATATGATATGTACTCCAAAGGGAGATTTTTAAGGGAAAGTCTTTTTCCTCCTCTTTTTGTGATAAGTGTAGACAAAGGGGCAAAATTATTTCCTAATATTCAACCAGATCCATGGCCATAAAGGGAGCAAGATAAGGGAAGAAAAGAATAAGAAGAGAACAAGAGAAAAAGACGTGATAGAGGAACTTGGAACTCAACCTATACAAGTAAACTACTAATAGAAGGGAAGTTCTAGTGAAAGTGAATATAATGAATGCTATTTTTCTCTCATGTAAATGTAGAATGAAGATTCAAATGAGGTAAATCTTCACTCTCTATCTAAATATGTCTTGATAGAAATACTAAACTCCTATAAGTCTCTCATGTAAATGTAGAATGAAGATTCAAATGAGGTAAATCTTCACTCTCTATCTAAATATGTCTTGATAGAAATGCTAAACTCCTATAAGTTTAAAATGCAAAAAGCATACTGGAGTTTTCAAATCTCTCTATGAATGTATTGATGTTCTTAAGAGTACCAATGATGATTTAGAGCTACAATTGCAAGGAGTAAAAAAAACAATGATGACTTCTCTTTAAGATACAAATGATTTCGTACTTACAAGTGTCAATGATCTAGAACTTAAACCTATCATGCCTCATTGAGAGAGGGGAAACATACTATTTTTTTATAAAGATTCTTATTTGACTAAATCCCTCTACTTAGAGGATGATCTTTTTCATTCTGGAGATGTCTAAATTGAATTCTACTATAACTTCCATATGCATGATTATCATAGCTTGAAATCCTCTTTGAAAATCTTTTATGTGGTAAAAAGTTGGTTTATGAAATCGTACACCAAAATACATGGCAAATTGGTAGGAGTGGCATAGGATATACCTATAGGAACAAGACTAAGAACTCTTCTTATGTGTTCGATGGAGAGTCCCCTAAATACCAAACTAGATGCAATTTTTATAGAAAAGAATGACATTAGTCTACCTATCGCAATATTAGGAAAGAACTCATAACCACTTCAATTTGGTGTCCAAGAAAACCCCCTTGTACCCAAAGAAATATAATTTGGGATCATTTCACCTTTTCTTCTTGTAGGTCACTTGCACAAGGAATGACAAAAGAAAAATATTTAATACATGGTTCTCAATCCGCATACTAGAAAATATATGAGAGGTGTATGGTTGGGAACAAATCGATGCTTGGTATTCATTCTTATTTTAACCATGTATAAATGTTACCAAGTATGTATGCATTTTACATATGGTGATTGAGTTAATTTTTTGGATATTCTGACTCTCATCGAAATATTGCTCAAAACTCCATGTGATATTTTTTTAGTGCACGCATAACTTGTTTATACATGTTTGAATCATGTTTGCATTTTTTAGAAATGTAGATATGCTTTTGGCTTATTTTTATGGATTTACACAACATTTTCCACCAATCAATATTTTTATGTATATCTCTTTTTATCTATGTAACATACACAAATCTAGTTTTCCAGTCTCAACCTCCTTTATCTTATGCCCTTTTTATTAAGTCGTACATACCACCTTTTTCCCGATTTACATCATACCAAGTTGTTTGCAATTCTAGAATAGTGATTTCTTAACTAATAATCAACTTATTTGAGGCTTATGTGTAAATAAAAGTGACTATTATAATTACAAGCTAATTCTACAATTTTACTACTTTCATAGGTTATGCTTAAAGTTTGTTCTCGAGAATTTTGGGTATGACTACATGAGAGAAAGGAAGATCCAAAAACAAAATTTGGGGATTAAATGAATAATGAAAGAGATAAAGCAATAATAGTTTACTTCACCTTCAAGTCATGGTTTTATTTATTAAATTTTCAAAAGCAAAATTTAACTCAAAATTCAGATTGCTCACCTCTCAATTAGATAACATGCCAAATTTCAACTGATTTGGACATTAAATTCCCAATGAATTTGATTAGGATAGAAAACAAGTTGAATGTATAAATCTCTAAAGTTATGGGAATTTAATAATGATTTTCCTAGTCACACCTTATTTTCCCAAATTTTATAGTAGTGGGATCAGTGCCAATCATTCCATCTTGACCAAATGATGCATGCTATTTCTTCTATCCTGAGTGGAGTTCTCTCGATCTGCACATAGTGATCTTCACAAATCTGGATTTTCCTTCTCGTTATCTCTCTCTACTTCACCTTTTTATGGTGATTCCTTCACAATTGCTTTCCTTTTTGAATTCCACTTTTTTATACCCTTTTGGGTGAGGTGCGGTAGTGTGTGCCACTTTTCCTACTCTAACCCTAGCTTGCTCGTAGCCATTTTTTTGGGTAAAACATTCTAGGCTCTTAAAATGCCCAATCCAATTTAAAACCTTTGAACCTCCCTCGATCTATTTTGCACTCCTCACATCATCAACCACACTGATACCTCTCCTAGTGATGCACCTTAGAGATTCTTGTTCTCTATCTTATTTCTCTTTTTTGACCTTCTTGCTTCACCACCAAATAATTGGACTCTCAAAATCACTCCTAGTATATCCATCTTCCTATTTCATTCTAGATTTGCCTGTCTAAATCATTGGTTTCCTCTTCTTGGTCTCTTGTGATCCTACCTTCCTGTTGGAGTGGCATCTCTCTCGTCTGACAATTGTTTTCCTTGAGCTAGGGTTTGTTGACCTCAAAAAGGTGCCATGAAGCTAGGACAAGAAGAAATTTTCGGTTCATATGTAGTTAACTTACGCTTTATTACTCTCAATTGGTCGAATAGGTTTTAGATTGATCCATTTATGGGGTGGAATCTCATAACAGGTTGTTGCTAGTATTATAATTCAACTTTAGGGATGCCTAGACTTAATAATGAATGCATTAACTATTTTTTGAGTAACTTGCATAACTAATGCCAAATAGATATAGATAACCCCTAAAATAATGAGTGAACTCTATTATGGTGACCATGTGAATGTTAGTTGAGTAATTAAAATAACTATGATAATTACTTTTCTCTTATCAAGATGATGACCCTAAGCGAGGTAAGTTGGCAGTCATGTTAAAGAAAAACTTGGAGAAGTGTTAAAGGATTGACCATGATGTCATTTAACCTAATTGTAGGACCCCACCTCAGAGAACCCACAGTGTTATCCAAACTACCCACACTAATCCTCAAATTAGCACTCAAAATCATTGAATCAAAACATTTTATTATATGAAAAACAAAAACAACTTTTTCCTTCTATTTCAATATCTTGCACAAGCAATTAAAGTAGTATTCATTTTCATCTATATATAAGCAAACCCCAGATGTAAGCATTATTCAAGATAAAACTCTAATACAACATGAAGTTGAAAGTTATACAATTACATTCACATAAGCAACCTAGATCAAGATAAAGTACATCACTACAAGCACACACACCCTCCCAGAACTTCCTAGTATAGGGACAACCTATACATATGACCTACAACAAATAGAGAATTCTACACCTCAAATGGTGAAGAAAAGAACACTACAGATGAGAAACTTTTATGTGAACTGAAGCTAATCAGTACCTATAAAATTTAAACTGCCACTTATCAGTACACTGAGTGAGTGGAACATGTTCAAGACAAAACTAGCAAGAAACTAATCCTTTTTCAACTGATAAAAAATAAGTGAATTTCATATTAAATAAAACACTTACAAATATCATGCATGTAATGGTAGATATAAACTACATATAATGAACATGAAATTAGAAATAAACTAACATGTAATTAGAGAAGATAATCAAATCTTATTCTCAGGTTGTCAAGGTTCATTGTTAGGTTTGCCCTAAAATTACTTGATCTATACCTGATCAAGTAAAAGTCATCATGCCAGGTTCTCATGTCAATGACTCACTGTCTACATTTTAGGATCAACCAAAAATCCTAAGAGAAACAACAAACTCTGGTCTGCCTTAGAGTTGCGAAACACTAGATAAGTAAGAGCATAAAGCCTCTCTACCTTAGAGACATCATCTTAGGTACATGAGATATGTTTAATGACATAAATATCAAAGATAGGGAATCATGTATGATATAATAAACAAGCTATACCTATTGATTGCTTTCACATCATGATAATAGTTTCTATAACAGTGTTCCAAATACAATTCATTTCATTTACTTAGAAATAGAGAATTTAGGTTAGTATCTCATCTTGAAGGTCTAGATTTACACTTTGACATTCCTTTTCATAATCCAAGGACTATTATAAGATATATAGATTCATTTCCACAATGCAAACCTTGGTGAAAAATCACAATGTTCATGGCTCCTTCTAAATGAGTTTGGTTATAATGGATATTAAGTATATTTACTCACTTTAAAGAAAATATGAGGCAATTATATGACATATATGTGATTTCACAATCTAACCCTAGAATATATGAAATAGGGTTTCAGAGATACATTGTGTTTCAATTCAGATTACAAATACCCTACATATCTATTTCCATCATATAATTTCAAATGAACCAATCAAAACTTAAGACTTCACATTTTATGCACTCTACTCCATATTTAACCAATATGAGGCATTTGCAATGTATAGATAATAAGAATGTGCAAACTGAATTTAAGAAATGTGTATTACTCATGATCAAGAAAATGTAACATCCATTTGCTTCATTTAAAAGGATCAAGACAAGAATCATATTCAAGATCAAGAAAGCAAAACAATCCTATACAATGTTGGAGTTGCTCAATTTCCACCAATTGTACTTTAGTGAGTAGATTTGATGTTATAGTTCAACAAGAGTTTTCAAATGAACCTAAATCAATCACCTTAGGTGTGAAACACTTGAATTTCGTAGCCCAGCTACTACCAACTCTTGAATCAAATTCTAGCTTCAAGGAAATCAAAATTTTCCTGCACCTATATGATCAAGAACCTAGAAAAAGAAGAATTGAAGAAAAAGAATGGGAGAAGAGATTGATTTGGGATCTTTTGATCCAAATATGTGGAGTGACGATTTATATACACAAAAGAGAGGAAAACCAATTAAACCTAGAAAATATTGATGATCTATGTAGAATTTACCAACCTTAGAAAGAGAAAACCCTAAAATTTGAAATTTCAACTCTAGATTCTCCAAACCCTAGAAACCCCTCCCCTGTCAAGAACTATGAAGCTCTGAAGTGTAGAATGGAAATGGGAGGTTCTTGGGTTGTAAAAGTGTTCTATATATTCATTAAGGTGCTTGGAATAATTAATTATACACATTTTAGTCCATTTTTATATTTCCCCCGTTGACCGAGTTGTCCTAGTAGAAACTTTTGACCGACTTAAGGTTCTTTTGTGACATCCAAATGCTCCAAGACTTACAAAAATTTAATAAGTTATCTAAAGAAGGTATATAAGCTACATTTAATATTATAGCTAAATTGGATAATCCAATAAAGTATTAAAAATCAAATATTACATTGCTATACTTTGGCCAGTATAGCATTGTCGGCTGAGTTTGTCCTAGGGAAACTCGACCGAACAACAGGTCCAAGAAACTCTGAAAATTCTGAAAATGTTCATTAATTCTCCTACTTGAGTTTTACAATATATAACCATTCATGGTAATTTGATTTACATACAAAATAATAAAAATCATTTACTATATTGTTTTACTTAACACTAAATTCATCATCACAGTTTCTATTGATAATTTCATGCAACTAGGGTTTTCAATTTATAACCCTACTAACCTAATCATTCACAACATTAATATAACAAACAAGGTTTAAGATTCCAATTACCTAATTAATAGAAAATTAAATTGATAACTATTGATGCTTAGCAAGAGTGAACTAGGATTTAATGTAATTTAGGAATGGGTCCTTACACCAACTTTCTATAAAAATTAATGCATAGTTATACTATAGAAACCACATTAAAAACATTAGGAATTTTTAATATTGCAAGGACATCCTTTACCTAGGAGAAAATTTCAAACTAAAGTGAAATTAAGTGCACCTTTAACCTAATACACATGTAAATCATGTACTAAGTTCATGGGTAATTCCTTTGATAAATCACTTGCAATACACTATAATACATAAATATGGTTTGTGAAATGTGTTTTCTAGCTAAACCCTAATCTTACACCTTAACACTACTTTTCCCTAGTAGACAATATGTAATATCTTGGTTATTGGACACTATATGATTAGTTCACCATAGTAAAATCTAATGAAGATACTGGACATTAAGAGATAGACAAAACATTGAAAACTAAAGGAAAACCTTTGTACTTATCATACTTTTCAAGTGTGCTAATACTTAAACCTTTTAGATAGGAGTTGATAATGATAAAATTAAATTAATAATAACAATATTAATAATGACAATAATAACAATAATAACAATCACGATAATAAAAATCTAGATAATAGTATGAATGAGGTTATTTTTCATAATCGAGTTATGTTCAACACACTTAATGGTTATGACCTTAGGATTCCATAATACACTTAAACTTCAAACTCAATATTTTATCAGTTAGGACCTTATGATTCTATAAACTTTAACCTATGACCAAACCTAAATTATCCCATATAACTCATTTATGTACTTGGTTATCTCATGCTTATGTAATGACGACATGTGTAGACTTTTGATACTTTAGAAAATGTTATGGAAATAATGTTGGAAAAAGATGATGATGAAACTACCATCACAATGTAGGTAACCCGAATAAGTACACAAATGTTAAGAGAAGCCTAGGTTTTTATTTGAATCTCTTAGATCAGGTTTTAGTGTGAAAAATAGTGATGATATGATGTTTAGACTGACATAGTTACATCTTGGATAATAAGTAACTCGGTACACAAGGTCATAGCTGGTTGAATTTTGGGGACGAAGTCCTCTTTAATGGGTGGAGTGTTGTAACATACCCAGTTCTAGTTTACCTTACTCCTTCCTTACCTTAAGCCATTTTATTAATGTTGTCCTTAAATACCATTTTTCCTGAGTTAGAATATACTATGATGTTCAGATCTCAAAAAAGGTTGTTTATGAATCTAGAGACATGATGTCTCATATAATACTCAACTTATTTAAGGCTTAGTGTAAGTAAAATAGATAATATTGTGTTTAGGGGTTAGTTTAACAATTTTACCACTTCAATAGGATTAAGATTAAATATTTTCTAGAATGATTCCTACAACATGAGAGAAAGAAAGAGTTGAAAACAAAATTTGGGGATTAACTGAATATTGGAAGAGAAAAATGCAATAAATATTTACTTCAACCTCAAATCATGATTTTATACATTGAACTGTTAGAAGTAAAATTGAACTCTAAATTGAGATTCCTTATCCCTTAATTAGCTAACATACCAAATTTCAATCAATTAGGACATTATATACCCAATCAATTTGACATGGAAAGAAACATACAAGTTGCACATAAAGATCTCAAAATTTTTAGAAATTAAATAGAAAATTTTTGTGTCATGCTTCATTTCCCAGATTTTACTATAGAGGGATCAATGATGACTGTCACATCTTGATTGGATGGAACAAGATCCATCTTATACCCTAAGTCAGAGTTCTTCACACCCATGCACATTGATATTCTCATCTTTGGATTTTCCTTCTCCTCATTGTATCTATACTCCACCCTTTTCCATGATTCCTTCACCATTTCCTTTCTCAATTCTGCTTCCTTAGATCCCTTCGGGTGGTGGTGCAGTCATGTGTGTGACTATTACAACCCCAATTTTTGGGTTCATATGGATGGAAAATGCAATTTCGTCAATAAATGTATGATTATGGGAATTGTATGATTTATATGTATTGAATGGACTCCCTTTGCAATATTTTCTTTGTGCATGTAATTTTGTGGATCTTAATATGTTAATGGGTCTAATATGATTAAAATAAAAAGAAGAAATCAAATAATGCATTATTAAGAAGGAATTTGAGATAATGAGGAAAATATGAGAAATACGGGGAAAGATGTATGATTGAATCATCATGGATTAGATTCTGAATCTACTTGATTTCTAATGGTAAAAGAAATCAAAATAAAGAAAATAGAAAAGAAAGAGAGAGAAAATATGAATAAAATATGCCTCTTTTAGTGATAACTTGCATATGAAGAAAAGTCTCTTTTATTCAAATTTTGTTTCCAAACTTGGCATACAAGAAGTTTAGGCCTTCGAGGATTTTCCCTTAAATTTGGGAGAAAAAGGATCTCCTATTGTTTACGGATATGTTTAAAAGAGTAGGTTTATATATAAAGCTTCTTTTTCCATAGTTACCATAGAAGTGGAATAAAAGATGGGAGAGGTATTTGTTGATTCCTTGTTTTTAAAATGATTGATAAATAAATGGAGAGAAAGAGAAACTAATGTAAGGAAAAAGAGAGAATATCCTTAGAAATAAAATATATCCTTTTTGTATATAAAAGGAAAACGTGCCTTCTCTCTCTTGAGATATCATATGGAACTAGATTGTGGATGAGGAAGGTAATTTCTGATGCAAGGGAAGATATTGATTGTTTCTTTTCCTTAAACACCAAGATTTAAAGATGAAAGATGGAAGGGCATCATGACCTTTGATTATAGAATCATAATGCAAATGATGTATTACGAAAAGAGAGGGAATGTCTTGCTAAATATGAGAAAGTACAGAGCTTATAACCCCGTTAGTCATATCTTCAGTATATATATACATATATATATTTGTATATATATACATATATATGTATGTATGTATATATGTATATATGCATATATATATATGTATATACACACACACACACACACATATATATATATATATATATATATATATTAAAGACTGCATGATCCCTCCTTGGATGGACAACTTGGGACTCCACAGCTGTGAGAAAGCTAGGTCAGCCCGCCTTCCTTCACTCGGCTCCATTCACCGTAGAAGCCTTCTTATAGGGATGACACAATCTGGGTGTCAGAAGGGCTTGATGATCGAGCGTCCCTCATCATCTTGCCCCGATCTCCTCCTCGTCCTATGGCAACAACCCACGAGAACAGAGCACATGGAGTAGGGCACCACCCTTTCAGCTTTCATGCAACTCTGACCTCATCAGGAAGAGGGGGTGAACATCCTGGACTCCATCCGCTGATAGCTGGGCCTATTTGTGTGCGTTAGAGATGGGTGAGGATCCTCAAGCCACTGCCTTCCCCTTAGGTCGCTGAGGATGGGGCGGGCGAGATGGATGCAGAGCCGCGCGATCAGTTCCAACACGAGAAGGAAGAAGCCCATGGTCCAAAGGACCCATATACCCCCACACGCACGTGTGCAACGCAAGGACAGAAACATCTTTTACCTACATCTTGAACTGGATGACTACAAACAAAAGAAGTAAAAGGTATCTGGCGCTGATGTGGCACTTTTTGATTTGTTAGATTAAGTGTTATTTTGTGAAATTGATAGGAAATAATATGTAGCTCAAAATAAGGCATATTATATATGAATATTACTCAGAAAAAGATGAGTAATCCATTAAAAATATAATCGAAGTCTATTTCTACTTGTAATTCAAAAGGTTCTTATAGTTGTCACCTTTAATGTTGTTATTAATGGATAACCCTAATTTTTAATGTTCTACAAAGTTGGGAACATTAGGATACATGATCTATGAGTACATTAACCTGTTGTTGATAAAAGGAAGAATTAAATCTAAAAAGATGATCTTTATGCATAATTGGCTTAATTTAGGGTTTCATGTACATTAATGAGTTTAGAAACCTTAATTTAGGTGAATATGACTTTTAATGATTTTAATTGTGAAAATCCATGAATAAAATAGAGATATGATGATCCTAAGACAATTTGAGTATAAAAGATACTTAAGGTGGATAATTTAAGCAATAAGGGTTTTTATGAGTAGAAAAGCTATTTTAGGGTTTGTTGACCTAAAAAGGATAAAGTTTTAGAATTTGATCTAAGAAGCCCTAATGAATCCTAATGAGACTTAGAAACCTTGGAAAGGTGTCCCAAGTCAATAAATAGAGTTGGTTGGGATTAGATGGTAAAACAAGGTGTTATACATGTTTTCAGGAACAAGGTTTGCTTGATTGGTCGATTGGCTTGCTTGATTGGACATGTAGTTGGATTTTGATATATTGCTTCTTTGCGATCTCCAAAATAGGTATGTGGTTACTTTATGAATAATCACCCTTAGTTTCACGGCGTTTCCCCAATGTTTCTCGATTGATTGCAACCTAAACTGTTGGATTTTCAATTCTGCAATCCTATAAAGTCCCTATGAGTATCACAATTAATTATGTATGTGTATTCTCGAACCTACATGCCACCTTGATGTATGTTGCAAGACCAAGCCCCGAAGGGAAGGTCTGATTTGGTCAAGCCCAGGAGGGAAGACCATTGGGCACCTCGAGAGGTGACCCCAGGCACCAAGCTCAGGATGGAGAAGGTGGCCTTATGTTCCTTGCAAGGACAAAACCCTAAGAGAGGGTAATCTAGGGTTTAGGACAAAAGCGTTTGAGAAGTCACATTGAAAGCATAATTTGGATGTTAATCAATTATTTGCTTAATTAGGTTGTTAGAAGTTATTTGTGATATTGTGATTGTGCTCCATATACCAGTATAGCAATATACTTACCGACATTTTGTTTGTCGACATTTTAGGTACATTTCTACAAATGGACAAATAGTAAATCAAAATATTGTGAAGATATAATTAATCTGTTCAAGGAGGATTAGTTAGCTAGATTTTTTTGTGGATAGAAGTCTAGATCCGAATTTTACAAGGTATTCAAAAAGATTTATTTTATTCCAGCTTTTCAGTTTAGTAATAGTAGAATTTGATAATTATTTTTGATTAAATGTCAAACCATGGATCCTAAAATATTGGGATACCGTCTCTGACCTCTTGGTCTCCCTTGATTGGGGGTTACCGGGAGGCGGGGTTGTTACATTTGGTATCAGAGCCAAGGTTTCTCATTTAATCCTTGGTAATTATTAAATTTTACAAACTCTGTAGAACCAAGGGAGTTATCAGAGGATTTTGCAAAGATGGAGGTGTCTAGAAAAGGATCACAGTCCGGGGGCTGGCTATATTTTCCTCTACCCCACTAGTCATTCACGAGGACTCCCGGATTCGGTGTGACTGCTTGGCCAAAGTTTGAGGTTTTGACTCAAAATAAGATACCTTTTAGGACTCTCTCATCTATTTCTTCTCTTCTCAACCCTAATTCAATTAAGGTCTAAGGTTTTGGGTTTTCTGTCTCTTCCCCACCCCTCTTGAGGTCAGGGTAAGTATGATCAGGATTAAGGAATCCTCCACCAAATCAATGAAAAACATGTAAACAAGATGGCATGGACTTAAGTTTAATAGTTTAAGTGTAAACTAAAGATTAGTTACATGCTTAGGTTGCATGGTGTGAGTTGTCGTGCCCTTAGGAGAGAACTAAGGTTAGACCTTCTTGTCAGGAGGATGAGTAGAGCCTTGGAGGCATATGCCTCCAAGAAGAGGTAGAGACATGGCACATCCTCTGAGGATGATGCTAACCCTAACCCTAAGTGAAGTTTGAAGAAGACATGACAGAATGAGTTGGAAATCATAGTCGACCATGTAGGCATGTACATGTGTTGACATGCATATCTGTTTTGTGTACCCATGAGAAGCATGAGCTAGTTTTGACCTAGTATTTTTGGTGACCCAACCTTGGGCGGTCGTGCCTTTGTGGGTGAGGAATAGTTCCCTTTTTGTGGAGGATAGTGGTGACAATATAAAAACCCTTAGGGGCATGTAGGAGTAGAGACGAGGAATGCACCTACATAGATGTGGAAAACAACAATGCTGGGCAGTAGGTTGAAACCTAGGCTAGAAGAGTATGCCGGATAGCTTATGAGATGAGCATGCTGAGCTCTGGAGAATCTGGGCCGAACATAGGTTGTGGATCATACATTTCACTTATGTAGGTGTAGATATGTATCCTAAGAGCTTGACCCATCTTCTATGAGGAAACCTCAAGTTGTAGGACCAATTCGTGGTTGCCTTTAGAGGAACCAAAACCTAGAAAGAGGGAGAGGCTTCTTGAGTCGATGTACAGAAGTTGTAGATGCCTACCTTTTAGGATGGAGAGCTCTTTAGACCCTGATGAGGTATGGTAACAAGCCATGGGGCCTCACACCCAGTTGGTTGTCCTTGTGTAACAAGCATGGAGTCACATGGTCTCAAGACCGCATGAAGCCAAATGGTCTCAAGACCGCATGAAGCCAAACGGTCTCAGGGTCCAAACGGTCTCAGAGCCCAAACGGTTCAGAGCCCAAACGGTCTTAGAGTTCAAACGGTTTCAGAGCCCAAACGGTCTCAGAGTCCAAATGTCTTCATTGCCCAAACTGTTTGGGCTTCACTTAAAGCCTATAAATAAGACCCGAGGGTTCCTCCCAAAGGAATCAAGTTTCGGACGTCCAGAGGCTGCCTCTACTACTCCAGAGCTATTCCATCCTCCATCCTCCACCCAAAGGCAGCCGATCTGAGATCCACACTCCATCCTGAAGCTGCTTTCTCTCTCTTCGTCAAATAAGGTGGGAAGAGGAGACCTCATCATCGAGCAACCTGTGAAGTGTGAAGATCGTCATTCTCTCTCCTTCCAAGGGGTTGACTTTCCTCTCTCCTTTGTGGGGATGACGTTCTCTCTCTCTTTTCTCGCCTCCTTCTTTGTCCTAGCTATGAGCGAGTAGTCTCTTTCACTAGGGTGCGGGGAGTAGCCCCGCTACCCATGTTTTCATTTCATGCAATGTAATCCATAGTTTGCAATAGAGATATACTTTCTTTTCAGTTCGACATCAATCATTTAATGAATGCTTGTTGCTTGATCACCAACTTGTGTTATCTTTTATCTTTTAGTATGAATTGTCTATGTTTGTACTATCAGATTCAAATCTCGATTGAATGTTGGTTCTTGATGCATGTATCCACCATGCATCTATTTCGGTATCTAGGAGTGTTTCTCAAGAAGTGGAGTAAACTCACTTCCATCGTTGTACTTTCATACTATGAAATGGAATCAGTTGACGTATGAAAGTACAACCTTGATAAGTCGAGAAACACACTTTGCGAAGGGAATGATGTAAAGTAGGTGACCATTCGTTCGGGGATGGCTAGCATTGCAACATTCCCACACTTCTCATAGTTAGTTCTCCGAAAGGAAACTAAATCTACAAAGATACTAACTGTTTAGACTCTTTTTGTAGGTTATGTTTTATGTTGCATGTTTTGATACATGTGTAGTGGTAGTGAAAGCTGATCACATCCTAGTGGATCCTTATCATTGTTAAAATCCTTAATTTTACTTTCTTGCTCTACTTTACTTGTACTTAGTTTAAAAACAACCAAACCAAACTTTTCGATCTAGACACCTACTGCTAAGAGATTAAGTGAGATTCTAACGTTTTCCACTTGTTTCTCTCAAACAAGACCGTTGTCATGTGGATTCGACCCTAAGACTTCCACGTATCCTAGCATACGTGGGTGGAGTTCTCAATCTAGTATAAGCAAGGATAAACCTAAAGACTTACTATCTTTAGGATTTTTAGTGGTGCGCGTAATTCCACGTGAGTGGAAGCTCCATCACTTATTAATGCAATATTGTGCTGATACGGTGTATTATATGTAAGTGATGTTGTTGATCCTTGCTACAAGGCATGGAAAGATAATGATGATCTTGAAGGGAATATTATGATGGTCTTAATGACCTTTGGGCATGGTTGAGCCCTGAATGAGGTGTAATCCTCTTGTTTTGATAAGGGTTGATACCCTGTGATATTGTGAAAAGGATTTATATCATGTGATAGTATGATGGTCTTAGTGACCTTTGGGCATGGTTGAGCCCTGAATGAGGTGTAATTCTCTTATGTTGATAAGGGTTGATACCCTGTGATATTGTAAAAAGGATTTATATCTTGTAGTAGTATGATGACTAGTGTGGTCTCATGAATGGCAAGTGAATAGTACCATGTGATGATGAGATGAGAAATTATGTTTCACACATTTTATATCTTTTATAGTTGTGATATTTATATGCTTGCTAGAAGTGAAATAGGGTTTGTATGTCCACTTGTTTGATGCAACCTTAATTCACCGAATTGGCATAACTAATCAAGAGCAACTCTAATCATGTAGTGCCCTGTGCCGTAGAGCCATCTTCAGTGTCAGAAATTACTAGATGGTGAAATGAGTATTCCTAAGGGAAGATCATAGCACATACTATTGAGTATGTGGGGGTGGAAGGTTGAGGATATATCCTTGTCATCCACAATGTAGGTTGTGGAGGTTGGCTATGGTCATGCCTCATACATCTCATGTGATTGAGAATGACTGCGGTCATGTCTCGATGATTATAACATGATGTGATTAGAGGACAACTGCGATTGTACCTCAGTGATTGGGTTTAAATATTGTGGTTTCTAGTTCCATGACCTATACCAAGGGAGGACTAGTGGTTATCAACTTGACTATATGTCGTTGTGGTGGCAGCTTTGACTGATATGTCACTTCCTTTTACTCATACTGACCGAGGGGAAGAGATCTTAGGATACCGACACTCCTAGATCTTATATGGAATCGAATAGCCCTTCACAGGGGCTGGTTGGAATTTGAATGGTACGATTCAAATTTATCAGAACATAATAAAAGATGTAATACAGCTGTGTAGCATATTTGTTTAGGGTTATACACAACGTTTCACATTGGATGATAACCCTTGTTTTTTATCTTTACATAAAGATGATGCTTAGTGCAATTAAGAGATAGTAGACACACTTAGGTTGTGGATATGCTTAAGATTGTAGATGCATAGATACAGTAGCTATGCTTGTATTGATAACTATACTACTAATGTTGATTAAAATTGTGATGCTTGCTATCTCATCTTGATAGTTATGTTTAGCATGCTAGCCATGCCTTTGTAACTAGAGATGCATATAGTGCTAATCATGCTTATACAGATAGTTGTGCTTATGTTGTAGCTCTTCTTATGATGTTGATATGTTCAACCTGTTCGACATACTGATGTTGTTAGCTATGCATATGATACTAGATTTATTCATGATGTTAGAGATGCTCATGATGATAGACTCCTTATATTGTTAATAGGGATATGAGAATAGTCTAGCTAATGAAGATAGTTATTATTTGCTCCTTTGTGTATTTTGTTAATCATCAGTGCTGCTGAGCTTATTTGTTATATCTGATAAATTTGCTTAACTGTTTAATTACTTAAAAATGTTGTAATCAATAAATGTTGCTGGAGGTTATATCTCTTGATGGGACATGGGTCTCACCCTTGTGGTTCGCCACATTTTTTATAGGTAATTGGAAGTGATGAAAACAAACATGTGGCAGCAAAGAGGAGCTATAATAATGAATGTTTGAGAAAGTTGATTAGATGTTTAGTGTGTCCCAGAGTAGTCCCTGTACTCTCAGGTCTAGGCAGGAAAAGTTTGTATATGGTGGTTCAAACAAATCAAACTTTTGTTAACATGTTAATGTTTGTTGTGTGGCATATACAAATATTGTTCTCTTGTGTATATATGTTGTGGCCAAGGCAATAGAACAATTTGTATCAAATTCCTGGCATAGTATGGATATAAGAAAGATGTTGGGCTCTTATGCAAATGTTTTTGAGCAGGTGCTGACATTGAAATGAGTTTTAATTTACCCATATTTTTGGGTATGTGATTAATTAGTGATCAATTGTGTTTTATAGTTTGAGTAATCTCATTTAGTGTAACAGGTTCTCATAAATAGATCCATTCAGTATCAGAATTTGTTGAATGGTGAAACGAGTTTAACTCGGTATACATATTATTGAATATGTAATCTTCTTTATACTGGGGTTGCTTAGTGGACTCCCCAACTAAATTGGGAAAGCTCAGTGGTCTTCCTTATGAAAATAATCCAAGAAAGATCAGTGGTCTTCTCGAAGAGAGTGCATGCTATGGCTGTAACTCTATAGTGAAGATACCAGTATACCCTAGTAAGCTAATTGTAGTTGACAGAAGATGTCCTGCTAGTATCCTCATACTGATCGAGACAGGTGAGGTCTTGGAAGCCAACTCTTTCATTGACCTTGTATGGTACCGATGCTTTATGTAGCCGTGGTCAGTTGGAGCAGGAGCGGTATACCTCATCTCCTCTGGGCAGAAGTGTGATTGTGAATATATAACCAACCATGTGGTGTTTTTGTTTAAGGATCGAATACATAAAATATTGGTTGATGCTTCATTACTCTTATACATCTTAGTTGATAGATGTTATACATGTTATTCATATTCCTTACAAAGCAAATAGAAGATTTATAGCTCTACTATTGATAGTTGAACTATCTTATCAATGTTATTTCCTTGCACTGTAAATAAACATGCTTACTTGCATAAAGTATCATCTGCTCAGTTTTATACTATTTCCCTGTGATAATATTATTGTTGGCAAAGAGTTATATCTATCGCTGGGACAATTGTCTCACCCTGGGGGTTCCACAATTTTTAGGTGGACATGCATGAGGTGGCAGAGACCAAACTGCAGAGGAAGAACAACATTAGCAAGGATAACAGTAATAGATCAGGTTGAGTGTACTTCCTATCGTGTCTTGTAGATAGAAGTTCTATGTGTCATCTCTGTACTCTCAGGTCCTTGGGAGATAGTACTTAGTGGTTTTGTGAACGATCTGAGATTTTGGTTTGATTGCCTCAAGGTTTTATGTTGCTTATGTATATGTTTGGGTAAAGCAACTAGTTTATGTTATCCTCAAGATGAGATGGTACAATGTATGTACAATATAAACCATGATGCATTTAAAGTTTTTGTTATTTCTTTAATAATTTCTTGGAAATGGATCTCTTTGCAAGATGGTTTTAATTTCTAGTGATTTTGTTATTCCGCTGCTTACGGTTATTTCACGATTATTACTGGTGGTGATTAGGCTCGATTTGATGTTAGGTCATCACAAAGTTTTGGTATCAGAGCCTAAGGTTCACTGAGTCTATAGAGACATAGGATTAAGGTTGTTGAGTCTGTTCTTGTGTCCTCCAGTTTATCTTATAGTGACTTCTGATCATATAGGAGAAGAAGTAAAGCTGAAAGATGGCTGGAGCACACGAAGAACATGCTGCTGAGAGAAGTGTTGCTACACCAGGAGGAGGTGCAAGGGATCATGATAGAGAGGAACCATTTCTTGAGAATCCCCAACTTGACCAAGCTATGCTAGAAAACCCAGCTTTTCACACTCTTTTCAGACAATTCTTGAACACAATGACGCATATGGCAGATCAGATGCCAGCACCAACACCTAGGGCACCAATTTCTAATGAGGGACATGGATCTGGTAAGACCTTTGAGTGGTTATACCAGGAAGAAGCCATTGAATATGCCGGTACAGCTGACACAGTAGATTCAGATTCATGGCTCACTGAACTAGAAAAAGCTGTTAGAATCCTTAGTAGTCTAGAAGCTGATAAAGTTAGGCATGTTGAGTACCTTTTTAAAGGAAGTGTTGGCCATTGGTCGGCCATTAAAGAAGAGAAAATGCCTGCTGTTGAGGTCAGATGGCAGGAATTCTGACGGGAGTTTGTCAGTAGATACTTCCCCAAGACTTATCTAGATGAGAAAATCTCATAGTTTGAGCAGATTAGACAAGGGCCGATGAAGATTAGTGAGTATGAAGCTAATTTTATGGAGCTTCTGTAGTTTTGTCCACACATTGATACTATAGATGAGGAGAGGATTCAACATTTTGAGAAGGGACTAAACGCTGAGTTAACCACACCTGTATCTGCTCTAGAAAATAGAGAGAGGTTTGCCACCTTTGTGGAGTCAGTTAGGTGGATAGAGAAGTCCGTGGTTGAGAAATGAGAGGCGAACAGTAGGAAAGTACCTGCAAAGTTCTAGGGACAGAGGTTTGGAAGTTTCAAGAAACCAAGGTTTATTGCACCAGTATAACCATAGAGGTTCAATGCTCAGACGCAGTGGACAGGTTCAATGCTCAGATGCAGTGGACATCAAGCAAGGGTAGAGGCCATAGTTTTCTGCCAAGTGGAGCCCATAGAACAACATCGATGTTAGTGACATGACCATCTAGGCCACAATGGGAGGACAACGTTAGCTATAGGTGTAGGCAGACATGACATATGATAAAGGATTGTCCAGTCAGAGACAGGGAGGTAACCCAATCACTGAGGCAGAGTCAACAAGGCTTTCAGAGACAACAGTTCAGTAGTGGCACAAGAGGACATGGACAGGCATCCCAAGTAGGATCATATGCACCAGCCAATATAGCACATAGTCAAAAAAAAGGCAATAGCGGGATTCTATGCTATGAATTAGCCAAAGGCAGTGGTCAATCCACGAGTCGAGACATGTCAGATGGAATTGTTTCATTCTGATATGTCTTCCTTCTTCGTATCTATTTTGATTGATTTGGGTGCTACACATTCCTTTATCACTCAAGAAGTGATTCATGACTGCAATATGACTGTTAGTCGTAGAACATATAATCTGATATTAGAAACTTTGTTAGTTGGATCTGTAGTGTTGTAGGAGGTATGCTCTCCCTATGTTCTTTCTTTTTCAGAACACAACATTCATGTGGATCTTATACCACTTGAAATGGACGGGTTTGATGTAATTCTTGGGATGGATACCCTAGAAAAGTATAAGATTATCTTGGATTGTGGTTCCAAGCAAGTTATGTTTATAGACAGTGGTGAGACATGGATCTTTCACGGGGATAGAAAGATTCTTCCAACATGTCTGGTATCAAAAATGGTAGATGAGAAGTTGATGAGACAAGGATGCTTCACATTCTTAGCACATGTGGTAGACACCAAAGTAGAGATTCCTAGTCTTTCAAAAGTTCCTATTGTTAAGGAATTCGATGATGTGTTTCCTGAGGAATTTCTAGATATTCCTCCACCTCGAGAGATTGATTTCGAAATTAATCTAATTCTGGGTATGCAACATTTATCACAAACACCTTATAGTATGGCGCCTGCTGAGATGGAAGAACTCAAGAAATAGTTACATGAGTTGCTTGAGAAAGGTTTCATTTGACCGAGTACTTCTCCATGGGGTGCTCCAGTTCTTTTTGTTAAAAATAAGGATGGGTCTATGAGATTATGCATAGACTATAGACAGCTTAACAAGGTGTATATAAAGAAAAATATCCTCTACCAAGGATATATGATCTGTTTGACCAGTTGCGTGGTGCAACAATGTTCTCTAAGATAGATCTAAGGTCAGGATATCATCAGTTACGTATCAAGGAGGATGACATACCTAAGCCAGCCTCTAGGACAAGGTATGGTCATTATGAGTTCGTAGTTATGTCATTTGGACTAACTAATGCACCAACTGCATTCATGGAGCTAATGTATAGAATCTTCCGACCATTCCTTGTTCAGTTCATAGTGGTCTTCATAGATGACATCCTTATATATAGTAGAGATGGTCAACAACATGAACAACACCTTTTCCAGGCCTAGACTTTTTTGAGACAACACAAGCTATATGCTACGTTTAGCAAGTGTGAGTTTTGGTTGTCAGAAGTGTCTTCTCTAGGACATGTTATATCTGCTTCAGGTATTCATGTTGATCCTAAGAAAGTAGAATCTATTATAGAATGGGAACAACCCAAGACACCAACTAAGATTCACAGTTTCCTAGGTTTGGAAGGTTACTATAGAAGGTTTATTAAAGACTTTAGTTCTTTTGTATTACCCTTAACTAGGTCAACCAGGAAGGAGGTTCCTTTTGTCTGGAATGACAAGTGTTAGCATTCTTTCCAGTTGTTGAAAGAAAGGTTGACTAGTGTACTTGTGTTGGTTTTACCTGAACAAGGAAAAGGATATATTGTTTTCTGTGACGCTTCTAAGAATGGTTTAGGATGTGTGCTAATGCAAAATGATCATGTAGTTTCTTTTGCTTCTCGACAACTTAAGAAACACGAGGAGAATTATCCTAGGCATGATCTAGAGTTAGCTATAGTGGTCCACATGTTGAAGAATTGGAGACATTATCTCTATGGAGAAACACACAGATCATAAAAACTTAAAATACATTTTCTCATAGCACGAGCTGAATATGAGACAACACCACTGGATGGTATTAATCAAGGACTATGATTGTACAATTGATTATCATCCAGGGAAAGCTAATGCAGTGACAAATGCATTAAGTAGAAAATCCTCGTCTCTACCCACATATAAAGCATGATTGAATTCATTAATATGCTTTAAATGGGACATGTTTGTCTCTTTGAGACAAATGAATGTATAGCTAGAAGTTTCTTTGTTAGCTGGATTATTAGCTGAGATGCATGTGAAACCCACTCTGAAAGAACAGATTAAAGAGGCACAACAAGTTGATACTATGATTCGAAAGATTAGGTCAGAGTATGGTAGTGAGAAATAAGACAATTTCCATGAATCAGAGGATGAGGTAGTCAGTTACCATGGTAGGATGGCAATACCTGATTCCAATGACTTAAGAAAGATAGTTATGGAAGAAGCTCACTCATCCATGTATGCAATGCATCTAGGGAGTACTAAAATGTATCATAACTTAAAAGGTATTTATTGGTGGCCTAGTTTGAAGAAGGATGTAGCTGAGTTTTTTATGCGGTGTCCGATGTGTCAACAAGTTAAAGTAGAACACCAGAAGCTTGGAGGAACATTGCAACCCTTACCTATACCACAGTGGAAATGGGATCACGTGACAAAGGACTTTGTGGTTGGTCTACCTAGAAAAGACAAAAGTCATGATTCCATTTGGGCGATAGTTGATAGGTTGACTTAGAAAAAACATTTTCTTCCTGTTAGAACAACCTATACTGCTGAAAAACTTGCACAGATCTATATAGATGAGATAGTGCGGTTACACATAGTTCTAGCTACAATTGTGTCTGATAGAGGTCCTCAGTTTACAAGTCATTTTTGGGAATGACTACATAAAGCCTTGGGTACGCAGTTAAAGTTTAGCACAACCTTTCACCCTCAGACAGATGGACAATCTAAAAGGACTATATAGACTTTGGAGGACTTGCTTAGGGCATGTGTTATTTATTTTGTAGGAAGTTGGGACTTACACTTGAGCTTAATAGAGTTTACCTACAACTGTAGCTATTAGACTAGTATTGATATGGCACCATATGAAGCATTATATGGTAGACATTGTAGATTTCCATTATGTTGGTATGAGATAGGAGAATACCAACTTCTGGGTCCTGAATCAGTGCAACAGAAAACTAAGAAAATTAAAGTAATACAACAACACTTAAAGGCTACACATGATAGATATAAGTCTTATGCCGATAAATGCCGTAGAACTTTAGAGTTCCAAGTTGGAGATAGAGTGTATCTCAAGGTCTCTCCTTGGAAAGGTGTTCTCAAATTTGGGAAGAAGGGTAAGTTAGCTCCTAGATTTATGGGACCTTGCCCAGTGACAACACGTATTGGAAAGGTAGATTATAGGTTGGAGTTTCCACCTGAGGTACATAGTCTACATCCAGTATTTCATATATCTATGCTGAGGAAGTGTCATCCTGATATAGAGTTGGTGTTGCAACCTGTAGAGGTAGAATTGAATGAAGATATATCCTATATGGAAGGTCTAATGATGATTCTTGACAGAAGAATCAAGAGGTTAAAAAAGAAAGACATAATTCTTGTGAAAGTTCTCTGACATCACCGTGGCATTGAAGAAGCCACCTGGGAGCTGGAAGAGGAAATGAGGAGGAAGTACCCTTCTCTTTTTTCTTGAGATTTCGGGGACGATATCCCTATTAGGGGTTGATAATTGTAACATCCCCGACCTGGGTTATGCCCTAACCTGGGAGTTTTTCTCAAGTTGTTTACAAACTTTTTTTAATCTTTTGAAAGTAATTAAGACTCTCTGTGAGTTTAATTTTCAAGTTTGAGCTTATTTGCAAACTATTTGTACATTATATGATAGTTTGGGTGTAAAGTGAAATTTACCCAAGATGAGGGGTTATATTGCAAAATGTCACATGTTGAATGTACCTCATGTGTTTTAACATCATAAGAGAGAGCATAATTCTAAGTGGTGGCTTGTGGAAAGCCTAACTTTCAAATTAAAACTTGTTTCAATAATGCTAGTGCCTTGTGTACCAGTTTTGGTACAATTTGCAATTTACACAAAATGTAGGGTTGATATGCAATATAACACCTCTAGAGTGTCCCTAATATCTCCTAGTATCATATAAAGGAGAGAGAAAGAAGGAGACACCATGTTTGAATCATCTTGGAGTGGTAGCATTCTTGGTGATGAAAAGACCAAGGAAAGATGTATAATTGAAATCTTTACATGAGTTGTAGACTTGATATGGGAGTGCCTATCAGCCAAGGAGCCATACAGGAAGTATCTTATAAGTTTTTTGACTCTTATCAAAGGCCATGACGAGCTAATCACCTCAAGGAGGTGAAGGGTATAGATTTACAACTTCCTTGGAAAAGTTGTATCGAGTTGTGAATAAAGTGGTGATTGAGTTGAAAGATCTTATTAAAAAAGATAAGTGATGGACGAAATTTCATCTCTAGATTATCCTCAAGTGTTTTTCATGTCAAGATAAATAAGAGTGCATGAATGTACATGTGTCAACCATTCATGGACATATGGCACCTAGTAGTGTAAATTGATGACACCTCATATCTTCTCCTTTTTATGACCCACAACTATATATACCATTCCTTTCACCCATTTGTGAATTTTTCGAATCTTACCACCCTCTTTCTCTTAGATATCATGCATAGGTGAAGGGGTATCATGCATAAAGACTTGTTGTCGGCCATAGCAAGAAGATATCGACCATAGTGCTGTGATATTGACCACGATGAAGGGATATCGTGCAAAGAGTGGTAAGGTATTGTGCATAGTACTAAGGAGTAAGAAGGAGCTCAAGTACTAATCCTAAGAGTATTTGTGAAGCTCATCTTCAACCTCGGCAATGTGAAGCTTTGGATCTTAGAGCTTTGAAGTTGTTCTTGAGGTGGTTTATATAACTTGAACCCAATTATGTTATTATTCACCTTCAATTCTTTTGAACTTGTTGATCTACTTTCAATTTCGAATTCTCTTGATTAAATTGATGATCCTATGAGTTCCAAAAGTTTTTTAGGACTATTTCCCATAAACTAGAAGAGTAAGAACAAGACTCTAGAGGTTGATGATGATGAAATCATCAAGTTCCAACCAGATATCGGGTTGAAGCACCTCTAAACCCGAGATGATGAGAAACCCTAGATTGTGAGCAACCCGATATAGGTGATCCAAGTACCCATCTCAAGCATGATATGGTGATGAGTTATACCTCATGGATTATATGAGTGACACATACACTCACCTTGTGCATGATATGGGGTCAAGCATTCACCTTATACACGATATGGTGTCAAGAAGATACCCTAACCCGATATGGTGTTGAAACCCAACATGGCAAAGAAAAACTCGATATGCTTTGGAACTTCAAACCTTTATTGGTTTGTACACTTGAATTGGATTAAAATAACCTGATATTTATCCTATCACCTAACCCATGATTAAGGTTAAACCAATACCATGAAGGTTTGATGGGATATGAGCATAAGGATCTAACCCGATATGCAAACCTTAATGTTGTAGTAACCTAATATGGTAGCACGATATGGATTCCCGATATGGAAGCATACACACACCTTGATGCCCGATATGGAGGCATACATGCACCTTGATGGTCGATATTGTGGAAGAACCTCAATCCAATGTACTTGATTGAGTGACACATGTTGTGTGTTATGTCAAATGATACATTAGGATGTAAAGAGTTTAATGCATTTTGATAATTGTGAGCCAATGTACCTTGAAAGGAAGATTGAGCCAACTTAATAAAGTATGATGTAATCAAACATCCTAGTAAGGATGAGAGTTAAAATTATACTTGTGTGATGAGTATACAGTGATACTCCTAGTATGGATGGAGTATGAATTAGGGTTTGATCCTTGATGATATGATCTTGAAAACCCTAAATCAGTTAAATAAGGGGAAACCCTAACCCTAATAATGGGAAGGTTGTATTTCTCTTATATTGTATGGTAATGATATATATTGTATATTGCTGTTATCATGAAGTACTAACCATGCATGTATCATGAGATGATGAGAATATCTAGGTATGAGCTATGAAGTTCATATGATACAGATTTAAACGGGCTTTGTGAGCTATGTGGAATACTTGTGCAACAAGTATAATGTATACTATGGTATGATGACCTAGAGGTAATGGTTACAATGTTCAGTGATGAACTAAGGGTTTGAATACCCAAATCTAGAATTCATGATGATAATAATGCTAAGGGATGAGAATTCCCAATAATGTGATAAATGATTGAGATCCTGAATGTTATATGTGTACCAAAGATCATGAAAGTATTTGATAAATGTGTTACACCTTTTCTTTGTAGCATCTGATATAATTCTTGCTTGCAACTTGATTGATGCTAAAAGATACTGCAATACACTTAATTAATCAAGTAGAATCTTATCATGTAGTTGCCAAGACCATAGATCCATTTAGTGTCAGAATTTGTTGAATGGTGAAATGAGTTTAACTCGGTATACACATTATTGAATATGTAATCTTCTTTATACTGGGGTTGCTTAGTGGACTCCCCAACCAAACTAGGAAAGTTAAGTGGTCTTCTTGATGAAAAATAATATGAGAAAGCTCAGTGGTCTTCTCGAAGAGAGTGCATGCTGCGACTGTAACTCTATAGTGAAGATTCCAGTATACCCTAGTAAGCTAATTGCAGTTGACACAAGATGACCTGCCTGTAGCCTCGTACTGACTGAGACAGGTGAGGTCTTGGAATCCGACTCTTTCATTGACCTTGTATGGTATCGATGCTTTACGTAGCCGTGTTAGGTTGGAGCATGAGCGGTATACCTCATCTCCTCTGGGCATAGGTGTGATTGTGAATATGTAACCAACAATGTAGTGTGTTTGTTTAAGGATCAAATATGGAAAATATTGGTTGATTCTTCATTACTCTTATACATCTTACTTGATAGATGTTATACATGTTCTTCATATTCCTTACAAAGCAAATAGAATATTTATAGCTTTACTATGGATAGTTGAATTGTCTTATCAATGTTATTGACTTGCACTGGAAATAAACATGCTTACTTGCATAAAGTATCCTCTGCTTAGTTTTATACTATTTTCCCATGATAATAATATTGTTTGCGGAGAGCTATATCTCTCACTGGGACAATTGTCTCACCCCGTGGGTTCCACAATTTTTAGGTGGACGTGCACGAGGTGGTAGAGACCGAACTACAGAGGAAGAACAACATCAACAAGGACAATAGTAATAGCTCAGGTTGAGTGTACTGCATGTCGTGTCTTGTAGATAAAAGTCTATGTGTCGTCTCTGTACTCTCAGGTCCTTGGGAGATAGTACTTAGTGGTTTTGGGAAGAATCTGATATTTTGGTTTGATTGCCTCGAGGTTATATGTTGCTTATGTATATGTTTGGGTAAAGTAACTAGTATAAGTTATCCTCGAGATGAGATAGTATAGTGTATGTACAATATAAACCACGATGTATATAAAGTTTTAGTTCTTCCTTGAATAATTTCCTGGAAATGGATCTCTTTGCAAGATGGTTTTAATTTCTAGTGATTTTGTTATTATGTTGCTTGGTTATTCCACGATTATTACTGGTGGAGATTTGGCTCGATTTGATGTCAGGTCATCACAGTTTTAGACTGAATCTTAGAAAAGTTTAGGATTGCCACTTTATTTAGTATAACTTGATTCTATGAAAAAAATCTTATGATCAATGTTAATGCCATATTATTGAATGGCATAAATTTTACAAATAAAATATTGCCTTAATTGTCAATCTAGGCCTTTTTATTATTTTTGGCATATTGGGGATTTTTTAAACAATACTTTCTAGTATAGTTATGATTTGTATAATATGATATAATTAATACTGAAGCTGAGTCTTAATTATGATGTAGCTACTATATGACCAAAATTGGAGAAACTTATATTTGTATGTGCATGTTGAGCATGAGGTAGGGTTTTATTGCTTCTAATGGTTTCTTTACACATATATAAGTAGGAAATATTGATATCTATGTACTTTTTTCATAAAATATGAATACATATATGAATGTTGTTCACATGTGAACATAAAGCTCCCCTAGTGTTCAAATGTCAAAGAAGTGAAATACACATCCTTATAGCATAAGGGTTATAAAAATGTAGTTGGAGTCTTATATTACTGAATAATTTTGAGTTACAAGAATCCATATGAGGTATCACACCCTCGACACCCTAAATTCACATATTTATATGAGTGTGATCGAGTCCATATCTCTTATTGTCATATGATAATTTGCCAACATTGATGAAAAATATGTGATAAGATGTTTTAAGGAAGTAATACCTATGTGATAAGACATGTATCATCATCTTAGTACCTATGGCATGTTTGATGTTTTTATATAGGTTGTAGGATGATGGGAGCCTCTTTTATACTCACAAGGACAGAGGCATCGAGGAATCTTAAGGAGACCAAATAATCCTAACATATTCTATAGTGGTCCAAGGGACTTTGTAGTCACTAGAAAATATTTTGGGTGGTCCACCTTAGCTACACAAGGCCTTATAATAAAATGTATCAAACAATACATGTATAAATACTTGTGTATTACTTTAATACCTTATTATATACTGCCTTTGTCTTGTTATTATTATTTTTAGATGTTTTTTATTATTGATATGCCTAACTGGACATATATAGTATATGCTACACACTTTTATTACTCTATAAATGAAAGATATCTTATTGGGCCATTGGTGTCGCTCTCATGGTTGCCACCCTTTTAAGGTTCTCATCATCTACCAAGGTGTTTTCCACCGAGGAACCTCCTTCACATGGAAATCAAAGAGCTTAAGGTGGGATTCTAATCTTTTGTGGTGTCTAAAGTTGTCCATGTACACTCATGTACTAGGTAGGGTGTTTTCACATGATAATGTATTCATGTAGTCGGCTGCATGTGTTGCATATGAATTATATGTTGTAAATGTGAACAAACATGTATTTTGTATTAAATAACTAGTGACATTGATCACTTATGATGACATTGAATACTTACCTAGATATTTACAAATATATTGGACCTTTTAGATGTGTTAGGGAACATGAGTGTTGTTGGAAATTTTTATTTGGACTTTTTCCTTGCCTTCTTGGTTAAATGATATTAGTTAAGACCTAGTCAAATTTTACTTTGAGTTTACTTTCTTTTTGGCCTACCTGGCTTTGGGGCATGCTTGTACACTGATACCAACATTGGTTATCACGTTTAGTGGTATTAGAAGCTACATTGACTAATGTTATGGGAACACATAATGTTGTGTATGTTCTGACGTTGACTCTGTATTAAGTCATCATTTATAATTACATAGATATAATAGGAAAATGTGAATAACACACAAAAAATAATTTCATTTTGCTTATGGTTGAGGATGGTATATGAAACTCAAGCAGAGAGTGGATCATATAAGGCCTAGATAAACTCCACCTGTAGAAACTGACAACACCAATTGAACTGTTAGTCTTTTCTATGTTCAAGAAATTGATGTCCACATTTGTGAACCTTATGGACATGATGGTAATTCCTCCACTAGAGGCTCCAATGCCTCGTGTTGAGTCATATGAGGCATTAGGGAAGAACTTTGAGCATTTAAGGAGAGTTGGGATGGTAAAGTATATCATGTCAACAGATCAACATGATGCTAATTTATGGCTAATGGAGTTGATGAAGGCTCTATGGGTTCTTGATATACTAAAGGAGGATATGGTCAAGTACGCGATATACCTCTTAAAGGATATTATTTTTGATTAGAAGGCCTGAAGGAAGAGGAGAGATCTAGAGAGGTGATTACATGGGAATAGTTTAGGAAGGAGTTTGAGGGTAGGTATTTCTAATAGTTGTACCTATGAGAGAAGATGAGTCATTTATATTTTTTGTTAGAGAATGATATCTATTAATGAATATAATGCCTAGTTTATGAATCTATTGAGCATATGCTTTCATCTAGACCCTAAATATGATAATAGGATTGTGATGTTTGAGGAGGGGTTGAACACAAAGATACATCAATTAATGTCCATGATGGATGTGCATGATAAGTTTACTACTTTTTAGGTGTCCCATGGATGGGTTGACATGGACAAAATAGCATGGAAAGAGTAAGAGTAAAGGAAGAGACATGCTTAACCCTATATAAAATAACCAAAACTTTATGAGGTTGGTATATTTGATGATGTAGTAGTGATATTAATGACACATATTGAGTGTGTTAAAATAGAGGAGACAATAATATTGATCACCAAGTAAGGGTAGGGGAAGAGGTTTTACGCTCTGTAGGGCTGAATTTAAAGTTCTTTATTAGTGAAATGGCCATTAGGGTTGCAATTTGGAAGGAAACATAGAGTTCATAATAGTCATCACTTTGCTCCATTCCAATTTGGGAACAACGATGCTACTAGTACAAACAATATAAGATGTGAGGAGATTTTTCCCATAGTCACAGTAGGGCCATAAAGTGATAGAATAGAGGTGGAGTTCACCATAGTAGACTAGATCTAGTAGATTACATGACCAATCACCATTGGTAGGGTCATCTAGACCATCCTCCTAGAATCATGGGATGTGGCTACCCATAAAAATATTGGTTGTGTCTATGGTATGGATCACAATAAATGCATTATCTCCCCACACGACATTACACATTAGTTTGGACTCTTTCATTATGACTTGTTTTTAATTGTATTTCATTTCAATTTTAATAATACCAGGTGAGACACACTCATTTATCACCAAAGAGATGATATCCATATATAGTTTGTTTGTTAGTAGTATGTCATATAGCTTTTGATAAAGACTCCATTGGTGGGTTCAATAGTTTGTATGGAGGCGTGTCAATCTTGTTTCCTTTGTTTCTTAGGGCTCAATGTCAAGTGGATCTGTCACCACTTGATATGTATGTGTGTGATGTGATCCTAGGGATGGAACATGCAAATTCATAAGTTGGTTTTGTACTATTGGTCCTAGGCTGCAAATAGGAAGCTCCTAAGTATTCAATATTTGCAACAATACTAGAGAGAATGACGAGGAACTATTCGACATATTTTTGGTACATATTATGGGTAAAATGTGAAAAGTTCTAAGATGGAGGATGTTCTTGTGGTCTGTGAGTTTGAGGTTGTGATTACCAAGGAGTCTCCAGGTCTTCCATCACCTTGAGAGATTTATTTTAAGACATAATTGGTAACTGATACTCAACCTCTAGATCAAGAATTGTATACGAAGGATCCAACAAAGATGAGGGACCTAAGTACTTGGATTCAAAAGATTTTATGCAAAAAGGTTAGATGAGCATGTCACTTTTGGTTGTCTTGTTCTATTCTATTACAACCCCAATTTTTCATGTGTTTTCATAATTGAAATATAATGATTTTGTGAATTTGGAATTAATTGAAAGGATTGCACGCTTTGCTTCAAAGAAGGGATTTCTTTTCAAATATCCCTTTTGATAGGAATTTCGTGATTCCTATTATTAGATTAATCCATTAATGGATATAAAAGAGAAGGAAAGAGGAAAATTCCAAATAATGGAAAAAGATAAAATGTAATGGATTTTAAGTAAAGTATTTACAAGAAATACTTGGAAATATCTAGAAAGTGGCATTAATGACCACAATTGAGTAAAATTCGTTTACATGTGATTTCTATTAAAAGAAATAGGAAAAGAGGAGAGGAAATGAAAGATAATGGGAAATCCTTGCAAAAGAATATCTTAATAAAGAAATAATAAAGATAATGCGAAATAAAGGATGTAGATGCATGTAAAAGGATAATAAGTATCCTTAAAAAGGAATTTTGAAATAATAGAATTTCTTGGGGTCCAAGGAGTCCCAATGAATAAGAAGAAAGAGAAAATAATAAGAGGGCAATGTGATATACATAATTAATGACTTTTTGATACTTTCCATCCACAAGAATCGTGGGTATTCTTAAGCGGCCACTCTCCCTCTCTTGCTTTTCCCCTTTGTGGGAACCAGTAGGGTTTCCATAAGATGTGTATATAAGGCAATGTATAGAGAGCCCTCACCACCAAAGAACTCAGGCCTAACCTCGATAACCCAGGGTGACCCCTATGAAGGGTTCTTGTTTCCCCCATGCGTAGCCTGAGATCTAAACGAAGGTCACATGAAGTAGGGTCGGGCTGAAGTCCAAGGAGGGCCAACAGAGATGTGAAATGGTGAGCAAACCTTCTCTACGGCCTATGTAGCAGCATCACTACACCCCAAAGACCCAAGGAGTCTAGGCACCGACAACGTCATATGTGGATCTATAGGAAGGAGGGGTCGACACTCTTGGTTGCAGAGAAGGCAGGCGCTGGGAACGGCCTACAGAGGTGCATGTATGACTGTGCCAATGGTGCCCTTGACATGGATTCTTGGCATGAGGAGGTAGTTGCCTTGCCAAGGGTGGCACCAAGAACCCCGCCGTCCATGCACACTAGCATAGAGGCATACACGCAGATGAGAGAGAGAGAGAGTTCAGAAGATAAGGGATGTGGGGGCGGCCGTAGGAGAGCAGCAGGACATCCATGTGTTGCAGGGATAGTGAGCTCGGTATAGCCATCTTGGCCACAAAATAGCGGTGTCCTCACGTGCACAGAGGCACGATGGAAGCATAGGAAACCACCCTGGAGGTCGACGGGGTCCATGATGAGGAGCCGGAGCTGCGCCTAGGGCTGCAGGTCGGCGCGGTAGGGATATCGGGAGGAGGAAGACAACCTTTCAGCCGTTTGACGAAAATACCCCTCTGAGTATTGAAGAAATAATTCAATTATCAAGGGTAGAATCAACTTTTGATTATGTTTCCAAAGCAGTGAGCAACATTGCATGGGATAGGCGACGTGGCGCGCTCTGGTAAGTAATTTCTTAAAAAATTCATATTTTAATAATGGTAATTTGGATGGGTACAAATAATATATGTATTTTGCTCAGAAAAACAAGAGGAATTCATTAAAATTGGTTTTATAGGCTAATTATTCTTTCTATTCGAAAAGTAGTGTAAGTTATCAACTTTGATGAATTAAAGATTAAGAAACCCTATTTTGAGATGATTAATGTATTTAATGGGTTTAATGGACTAATAAAGTTGATATTAACCTATTAATTGTAAAAAGGTACATTAAAAAAAGTATGAACTTTGCATAGAATTGGTCAATTTGGAGTTTCATGTGCGTAAATATGCTTTAATGGACCTTGAAACCCTAATATTAGTGAATGAGACTGTTAATGGCTTTAATGATCGATTTCATGATTAAAGTTGAGATATGATAATTTTAAGCTTTTTCAAGTATAAAAGTTCCTAATTGTGGATAAATACCCTTAATGTAGTAATTAGGGTTTTCTAATGGATAAAGGTAGAATTAATGGCAAATCAAGTCTCAGACCATAAGGAACTATGAATTGATGATAAATGAGCATAATGATCTTGTCATGGATTAAAAGGATAAAAATGGTAGCTTTAATGTAAAAGAGGCTTAATGGACTTAATAAATGGTTAATTGTGCTTTTTATGAAATTAGGGTTATATGTTGTTAAAAGATAGCCTTAATATCTTTCGTGAAGAATAGATGAGATAAATAGGGTTTGTAAGCAATGGTATACAATTAGGGTTTGAAATAGTAAAAATGAAGTGGAACCCTAATTGCAAAGGAAACCCTAAAAGTGGGCTAGAAACCCTAGGAAGCGAGCTAGGTTTAATAGAGCTTGATGACATGAGTAATAAAAGGGAATTCCATGATTATTTTAGGATCTTGTTATGTGTGCTTTCTTGCTTGGATTTCTTACTTACATGGAATATTTCTATCTCAAATCATCAGATTAGGTATGTGGTTACACTTATGAATATCTCGAATTAGTTTTTTGAGGTTTTTTGATGTTTTCCTCGATGACTTGAATTAAACTGTTGGATGAATTTAATTCATGTAAACTATAATGTGGATATGACTATCACTTAGGATATGTGCCTACTAGCTCAGATCCTAGTCCCCTCTGTGGCTTAATAGTTTGACCTAGTACATGGCTACCTATGGGGTAGGTCCATGAGGTCATTGGATGACTTAGTACATGGATACCAATGGGGTAGGTCCATCAAGTCACCTTGAGTCAGGGATTGGGCTACCTATGGGTAGTGCCATGCGACTCTTTAGCACACCATGAGTTAGGGATTGGGCTCCCTATGGGTAGTGCCATGTGACTCAACCCTAGATATTGATCTACCTGTTAGGTAGGATCATGCGGGGTTTAATGGGGATCTACCATGAGGAAGGTAGCATCTAGGTCCACTGCAGGGACATGAAAAAGATAGGGGATAGGTAAGCATTGAGTAGTATTTCTTAAGACGTAATCTTGACGGTTAAATGATAATTGGTTGATTACATTGTTATCATAGTTGCACAATTATTATTCCCCCACATACCAGCTTTATGCTGACTGACGTTTTGTTTGTCAGCATTTTAGGTACAAGTGAAAAGGACAAACAGTAAAGTGGCATATGTGGAATTAAATATGAATTTAAGTTCAAAGGAGGATTAGTTTGAATAGACTCCATGTGGATAGAAGTAGACATCCAAGTTTTTGAAAAAGGTATGAAGAGTTTAATTTTTATTACATCCTTTCAGTTTAGTTTGGTAGAATTTGTTAATTATTATTGATTATGTGTCGAACCTTTGATCCAAAAATTGGGATAACGGCTCAGACCTCTTGGTCTCCCTTAATTGGGGGTTATTGGGAGGCGGGGTTGTTACATTTGGTATCAGAGCATGGGTTCCTCATTTAATCTGTAATAATTATTAAATTTTACAAACTCTATAGAACCCAAGGGAGTTATTAGAGGAATTTCTGAAAGACATAGGTGTCTAGAAAAGGATCACGCCCGGGGGCTAGCAAGATTTTCCTCTACACCGCTAGTCAAAATACAAGGACTCCCAGATCTGTGTGACTGCCTGGCCAAAGTCTCAGGATTTGACTCGAAATAAGATACCTTTAGGACTCTCTCATCTTGTTCATCCCTTCTCAACTCAAATGCTTTTATGGATTATAAGAATTAGGGTTTTATCTCTTTTCCTCACCCTCTTGAGGTATGGGTAAGGTTGATAAGGTTTAAGAAATCCTCCACCAAATTAATAAAAGGCATGTAAATAAGATGTCATGGACATATGCTTAGTATATTAAGTGTAAAAGAATAGATACATGCTTAGGTCGTATGACATAAGTTGTCATGCCCTCAGGAGAGACCTGAGGCTAGACCTTCTTGTCAGGAGGATAAGTGAAGAGATTTAGTCTTGGAGGTAGAGATCTCCATTAAAAGAAGAGACCTGGCACATCCTATGAGGATGATGTTAACCCTAACCCTAAGTGAAGGTTAAAGAGAGAGATGACATGATGAGTCAGATGTCATGGTAGACCAGGTGTTTGGATAGACATGCCTTGGATGCCATATGAGCCATGAGAGGTTGGATGACCGAGTACCTTTGGAGGCCCAACCCTGGGAAGGGTCGTGCATGTTAGAATGAAGGATAGATCCTTCATTGTTGAGGTCAGAGAAGGACCTATAGAAACCCCATGAGCTTATATGAGCATGGCATAGTAGGCACCATGAATACGTTAGTAGTGTAAGTAGTAGGTTGAACCCTGGCCAAGGGGGTATGTTGGATAGCTAATGAGAATAACATAAAGGGCTAGGGATAACCTTGAGCAAACATAAGTTTGAACATAAGTATCACCCATGTAGGGGTATGTTTGTAAGCTTGATCCGCCTTCATGGAGAAGAGGACCTCTAGTAGTGAGGATGTTTGTAGGGTTAGCTATAGAGAGAGAGCAGGAACCATGAAAGGATGTCGGAAGCCTAGACTCTGAGATATGAGGAAAAGTGGGGAGTTGAGGATGATGCGACCTAAGTGGATGTTTGTGGTTGCCTCATGCTTGATCCTTGGAGGCTGATGATATCTTGGTTGCCATTAGAGGAACCAAACCATAGAGACAGGATGAGGCTTTTGGTACCTAGGTGTCCATGGTGTAGGTAGTTACCTTCTGAGATAGGAAGAAGAGTTCTTTAGACCTGGAGAGGTTTAGCAACAGGTTGTGAGGCCTTGTACCTTGATGTTTGTCCTTGAGGAGGAGTCAACTCTGAAGTGTTTCTCGAGTAGAAGGATGACAGGAAGTGCATGTCATACCTTGTACATGTTTGGTTCGTGGCTAAGAGGTTGAGCATGCAGTTGGACACCCAAAAAGTGAACCTAGGCCTAAGAGGGGAAGTGGTGTACCTGATGCTTATGATGATATTTGAGTTTTTATAGATTCGAGCATGGTACCCCTCATGGTTAGAGGAGAGGGAAACCCCTTAAGTTTAAAGGTATGTTTGATGAACCCCCACAACTAAGTGATGACATGGGAAGGTATGATCTTGATCCAATGTTGAGGATGAGAACACGTATGACCTAGCATGGTTTAGTAGGTGGTCCGCTTGTGCCTTGGTGGCTGCTGGGTTAAGCATGCTCATGTGAATATAAACCCTAAGGATGTTTGTCACTAGAGTTGTAGTTTCCTCCCATCCTGGGAGAGGAATCCTTTGGTAGGGTGTGTACCAGTTTGTGGGTTTTGTGGAAACCTAAAGAGGTCTCATAAGATCGTGAGAGGCTAAGTGAAAAGTACATGGTATGAGAATGAACCTGTAGACCCATAGATAACCATCTCTACATGCATGTGGATGTGTTACCATGGAGGTAATCGGTATGGGGCCTGACCAAGGTAGGCAGGTCACCATGACTCCTATGAAAGGGTGAAAGTCATCCCATGCATGAAGAGAGAGATGATGAAGGCTTGGGTAAGGTTCCTAGTTAGACATGTACTATAATAGAATCCTAGGTCTATCGTAGGATCAGGTAGGGATAAGACCGATGGAAGTAGGAGTTACCTAATTCCCTAGTTGCACATGACCATAGGGTCGTGAGGTAACATGTATCATGGTCTGAGGGCCATGGGTTAGGAGATTGATCACCTTCATGAACTCATGGGACCCAAAGGGCAGATGAGGAAGGCACTCTCTGGATGCATAAGGGAAGTGGGATGACCCTAAAAGTGCTGACACCCTACAGACCTAGAGGAGATGACCAAGGTTTGTGTGTGGACCCAAGTAAGTTTGAGACCAGTTTTCCATGGAAGTAACTTCGATATCGAGATGTTTGTACTGTAGAGACATATGTGGCATGTTTCAACTTAAATTTAAAGGTGTACTGGCAAGGTGGGATGTACCATCTCTACTCTTAGAATAGGAAGAACTCTGTATTTGGACTGCAGTCAAATGCTTATTTGCTCTTGTTATGGGGGTGAGAGATAGGGCAATATGCATGCCATACACCAAGGATAAAAGGTGATGTGAGTTGGATCGTTGCCATGAGGTATGAGGAAAGAGATGATAACATACCTTGGTGGAGTGAATGATACATGGATGGGTTACAAGGTAGTCATCTTATGTGGATGCTTTTATCATGGGATAATAAGTGGAATACATGGAGGTGTATGTTTTCAACGTTACCTAAGGATGTGAAGTGGTAATGGATGCTCTGGATGAGATACAACTGCCTAGTTTAGATGGAGGATAGAAGAGGCTGATAGGATAACCCCCAGTTGGAAAAAGAGATAAGTTTCTCTAACACTTAGATGTAAAAATATTGGTTGATCAAGTTAATGGTTGTTTAGTTAGCCAGCTTAGGCCTTGATGCAATGAAAGGATGGTTGTAGAACCGTAGATGCCTTCTCTGGGAAGGAAGGTGATGAGACCCTGATTAGAGTGGTTTAGGGTTTCTGAGGAATCAATCTTAAGGAATCATGATAATACAGGAGATCATGATTGAAGATCACCATACACCATAGCACTACGAAGATGGTAAGTGACAGTGATACTTTGGATGCCTAAGATGAAGTTGCATGGGGTATGTTGACATGCATGACAGGAGGTGAAGGACGAATACCAGTAACCCAATGAGTTGGTATAGAGGATAAAGAGTCCCCGATAGAGAATGGGAGTTCATCACTAGGGATGTGTAGTAAGTTTCCCATAGACCAAGGAAGGTCAAGATGCAATATGGGTTATGGTAGATCGCCTTACCTAGATGATATGAGAAAGAAAGAGTACTATCAAGGGTCAGATCGGGTTAAACTACAAATGAGAGAGAGAGTTCAACTACACCATGATGCGAGTTCAAAAGTTCTTGAGTATGACCTAAAGGTTCACTTCCATAAGGTGGAAGTATATACATGAAAAACTCGATGTTAGTACCGCTTATCACCCATAACTAATGGTTAGTATGATCCAGACTAGAGGGTCTGGTGAGAGCATGTGTGCTCATTCAGGGTGATACATAGAGACAATTTTTGTCCTTTGTAAGATGTGATGATAACCACCCTAGCCAGTATCGGGATGTAAAGAATCTCTATAAAGGAGGTTGTGTCGGTCACCACTTCATTAAGATGATGTTGGTGAAGGGACCTCGCAAAGGTTAAGAAAGGACCACAGCGGGTGCAGATGAAGTCACTTTGATGGTGCAATGGCTGAAAGGAGCCCAGAGACGACATGAGTTGTAAGATGATGCAAAGTAGACTGACATGCAGTTCACTGTGGGGGAAAATATGACATGAAAATCCAACCCCTCTACATTATAACTAAGAGAGCTGGGCCCCAGATGCATGGGTTCTTTTGACATGGGTTGGTGGAGAAGGTTAAGTTTGCCCTTTCCCCTCAGGATAATGTGATGTGTGATGAGCTTTATGTGTCCAGTTTAGAACATTATGTGAGGTACCTGGACCATGTGCGGAGCAATGAACCTAGTGAGCCCCAAGGGAGGCTAAAATGACCTGAGTCACCTATGAGGTTTATAGATGCCAAGGTGAAACAACTCAGAGAAAAGAATATGTGATGATAAAAGTTCTTTGGAAGTGCCATGGATAAGGTAAAGCCACATAAGGGCCAATGATGGACATGTAAAAGTTTTATCCTGAATTGGTTGTTTGTATGCTTGCTGGAATTTTGAGGAAAAAAAATCTTATAAGAGGGGAAGGATGTTACAACCCCAATTTTGCATGTGTTTTCATAATTGAAATATAATGATTTTGTGAATTTGGAATTAATTGAAAGGATTGTACACTTTGCTTCAAAGTAGGAATTTCTTTTCAAATATCCCTTTTGATAGGAATTTCGTGATTCCTATTATTAGATGAATCCATTAATGGATATAAAAGAGAAGAAAAGAGGAAAATTCCAAATAATGGAAAAAGATAAAAGGTAATGGATTTTAAGTAAAGTATTTACATGAAATACTTGGAAATATCTAGAAAGTGGCATTAATGGCCACAATTGAGTAAAATTCGTATACATGTGATTTCTAATAAACAAAATAGGAAAAGAGGAGAGGAAATGAAAGATAATGGGAAATCCTTGCAAAAGAATATATTAATAAAGAAATAAGAAAGATAATGCGAAATAAAGGATGTAAATGCATGTAAAAGGATAATTAGTATCCTTAAAAAGGAATTTCAAAATAATAGAATTTCTTGGGGTCCAAGGAGTCCCAATGAATAAGAAGAAAGAGAAAATAAAAATAATAAGAGGGATATACATAATTAATGACTTTTTGATACTTTCCATCCACAAGAATCGTGGGTATGTTTAAGCGGCCACTCTCCCTCTCTTGCTTTTACCCTTCATGGGAACCAGTAGGGTTTCCATAAGATGTGTATATAAGGCAATGTATAGAGAGCCCTCACCACCAAAGAACTTAGGCCTAGCCTCGATAACCCAGGGTGACCCCTATGAAGGGTTCTTGTTTCCCCCATGCGTAGCCCGAGATCTAAACGAAGGTCGCAGGAAGTAGGGTCAGAATGAAGTCTAAGGAGGGCCAACAAAGATGTGAAATGGTGGGTAGACCTTCTCTACGGCCTGTGTAGAAGCATCGCTACACCGCCGGACCCAAGGAGTCCAGGCACCGACAATGTCATATGGGGATCTATAGGAAGGAGGGGTCGGCACTCTTGGTTGCTGAGAAGGCGGGCGCTGGGAATGGCCTATAGAGGTGCATGTATGATTGCGCCAACGGTACCCTTGACATGGATGCTTGGTGTGAGGAGGTAGTTGCCTCGCTGAGGGTGGCACCGAGAACCCCGCCGTCCATGCACACCAGCACAGAGGCATACACGCAGATGAGAGAGAGAGAGAGTTCAGCAGATAAGGGATGTGGGGGTGGCCACAGGAGAGCAGCAGGCCGTCCACATGTTGCAGGGATAGTGAGCTCGGTATGGCCATCTTGGCCATGAACCAGTGCCGTCCTCACATGCGCACAGGCATGACAGAAGTAGCGGAAACCGCCATGGAGGTCGATGAGGTCCAAGATGAGGAGTCGGAGCCGCGTCTAGGGCTGCAGGTTGGGTGCGGTAGGGATATCGGGAGGAGGAAGACAACCCTTTGGCCGTTTGACAAAAATACCCCTCCGGGTATTGAAGAAACAATTCACTTATCAAGGGCAGAATCGACTTTTGATTATGTTTCCAAAGCAGCGAGCAACATTGCATGGGATAGGCGACGTGGCGCGCTCTGGTTGGCTCTGGTAAGTAATTTCTTGCAAAATTCATATTTAAATAATGGTAACTCAAATGGGTACAAATAATATATGTATTTTTCTCAGAAAGACAAGAGGAATTCATTAAAAATGGTTTTATAGGCTAATTCTTCTTGCTATTTGAAAAGTAGTGTAAGTTATCAACTTTGATGAATTAAAGATTAAGAAACCCTATTTTGAGATGATTAATGTATTTAATGGGTTTAATGGATGATTAAAGTTGATATTAACCTATTAATTGTAAAAAGGTACATTAAGAACAAAAAGGATGAACTTTGCACAGAATTGGTCAATTTGGAGTTTGATGTGCGTAAATATGCTTTAATGGGCCTTGAAACCCAAATATTAGTGAATGAGACTGTTAATGGCTTTAATTGATCGATTTCATGATTAAAGTTGAGATATGATAATTTTAAGATTTTTCAAGTATAAAAGTTCCTAATTGTGGATAAATGCCCTTAATGTAGTAATTAGGGTTTTCTAATGGATAAAGGTAGAATTAATGGCAAATCGAGTCTTAGACCATAATGAACTATGAATTGATGATAAATGAGCATAATGATCTTGTCATGGATTAAAAGGATAAAAATGGTAGCTTTAATGTAAAAGAGGCTTAATGGACTTAATTAATGGTTAATTGTGCTGTTTTGAAATTAGGGTTATATGTTGTTAGAAGATAACCTTAATATCTTTCGTGAAGAATAGATGAGATAAATAGGGTTTGTAAGCAATGGTATACAATTAGGGTTTAAAATAGTAAAAATGAAGTGGAACCCTAATTGTAAAGGAAACCCTAAAAGTAGGCTAGAAACCCTAGGAAGTGAGCTAGGTTTAATAGATCTTGATGACATGAGTAATAAAAGGGAATTGCATGATTATTTCAGGATCTTGTTATGTGTGCTTGCTTGCTTGGATTTCTTACTCGCATGGAATATTTCTATCTCAAATCATCAGATCAAGTATGTGGTTACGCTTATGAATATCTCAAATTAGTTTTTCGAGGTTTTCCAAAGTTTTCTTTGATGACTTGAATTAAACTGTTGGATGAATTTAATTCATGTAAACTATAATGTGGATATGACTATCACTTAGGATATGTGCCTACTAGCTCATATCCTAGTCCCCTCTGTGGCTTAATAGTTTGACCTAGTACATGGCTACCTATGGGGTAGGTCCATGAGGTCATTGGATGACTTAGTACATGGATACCAATGGGGTAGGTCCATCAAGTCACCTTGAGTCAGGGATTGGGCTACCTATGGGTAGTGCCATGTGACTCTTTAGCACACCATGAGTTAAGGATTGGGTTACCTATGGGTAGTGCCATGTGACTCAACCCTAGATATTGATCTACCTGTTAGGTAGGATCATGCAGGGTTTAATGGGGATCTACCATGAGGAAGGTAGCATCCAGGTCCACTGCAGGGACACCACAGAGATAGGGGATAGGTAAGGATTGAGTAGTATTGCTTAAGACGTAATCTTGACTGTTAAATGATAATTGGTTGATTACATTATTAACATAGTTGCACGATTATTGTTCCCCCACATACCAGCTTTATGCTGACTGACGTTTTGTTTGTCGGCATTTTAGGTACAAGTGAAAAGGACAAACAGTAAAGTGGCATATGTGGACTTAAATATGAATTTAAGTTCAAAGGAGGATTAGTTAGAATAGACTCCATGTGGATAGAAGTAGACATCCAAGTTTTTGAAAAAGGTATGAAAAGTTTAATTTTTATTACATCCTTTCAGTTTAGTTTGGTAGAATTTGTTAATTATAATTGATTATGTGTCGAACCTTTGATCCAAAAATTGGGATAACGGCTCAGACCTCTTGGTCTCCCTTAATTGGGGGTTACTGGGAGGCGGGGTTGTTACATTTGGTATCAGATCATGGGTTCCTCATTTAATCTGTAATAATTATTAAATTTTACAAACTCTGTAGAACCCAAGGGAGTTATTAGAGGAATTTCTGAAAGAAAGAGGTGTCTAGAAAAGGATCACGCTCGGGGGCTGGCAAGATTTGCCTCTGCACCACTAGTCATAATACAAGGACTCCCAGATCTGTGTGACTTCCTGGCCAAAGTCTCAGGATTTGACTCGAAATAAGATACCTTTAGGACTCTCTCATCTTCTTCATCCCTTCTCAACTCAAATGCTTTTACGGATTATAAGGATTAGGGTTTTCTCTCTTTTCCTCACCCTCTTGAGGTATGGGTAAGGTTGATAAGGTTTAAGAAATCCTCCAACAAATTAATAAAAGGCATGTAAATAAGATGTCATGGACATATCCTTAATAGATTAAGTGTAAAAGAATAGGTACATGCTTAGGTCGTATGACATAAGTTGTCATGCCCTCAGGAGAGACCTGAGGCTAGACCTTCTTGTCAGGAGGATAAGTGAAGAGAGTTAGTCTTGGAGGTAGAGATCTCCATTACAAGTAGAGACCTGGCACATCCTATGAGGATGATGTTAACCCTAACCCTAAGTGAAGGTTAAAGAGAGAGATGACATGATGAGTTAGATGTCGTGGTAAACCAGGTGTTTGGATAGACATGCCTTGGATGCCATATGAGCCATGAGAGGTTGGATGACTGAGTACCTTTGGTGACCCAACCCTGGGAAGGGTCATGCATGTTAGAATGAAGGATAGCTACTTCATTGTTGAGGTCAGAGAAGGACCTATAGAAACCCCATGAGCTTATATGAGCATGGCATAGTAGGCACCCTGAATACGTTAGTAGTGTAAGTAGTAGGTTGAACCCTGGCCAAGGGGGTATGTTGGATAGCTAATGACAATAACATAAAGGGCTATGGATAACCTTGAGCAAACATAAGTTTGAACATAAGTATCACCCATGTAGGGGTATGTTTGTAAGCTTGATCCGCCTTCATGGAGAAGAGGACCTCTGGTAGTGAGGATGTTTGTAGGGTTAGCTATAGAGAGAGAGAGCAGGAACCATGCAAGGATGTCGGAAGCCTAGACTCTGAGATATGAGGAAAAGTGGGGAGTTGAGGATGATGCGACCTAAGTGGATGTTTGTGGTTGCCTCATGCTTGATCCTTGGAGGCTGATGATATCTTGGTTTCCATTAGAGGAACCAAACCATAGAGAGAGGATGAGGCTTCTGGTACCTAGGTGTCCATGGTGTAGGTAGTTACCTTCTGAGATAGGAAGAAGAGTTCTTTAGACCTGGAGAGGTTTAGCAACAAGTTGTGAGGCCTTGTACCTTGATGTTTGTCCTTGAGGAGGACTCAACGCTGAAGTGTTGCTCGTGTAGAAGGATGACAGGAAGTGCATGTCATACCTTGTCCATGTTTGGTTCGTGGTTAAGAGGTTGAGCATGCAGTTGGACACCCAAAAAGTGAACCTAGGCCTAAGAGGGGAAGTGGTGTACCTGATGCTTATGATGAGATTTGAGTTTTTCTAGATTCAATCATGGTACCCCTCATGGTTAGAGGAGAGGGAAACCCCTTAAGTTTAAAGGTATGTTTGATGAACCCCCACAACTAAGTGATGACATGGGAAGGTATGATCTTGATACAATGTTGAGGATGAGAACAAGTATGACCTAGCATGGTTTAGTAGGTGGTCCGCTTGTGCCTTGGTGGCTGCTGGGTTAAGCATGCTCATGTGAATATAAACCCTAAGGATCTTTGTGACCTTGTTGTCAAGAGTTGTAGTTTCCTCCCATCCTGGGAGAGGAACCCTTTGGTAGGGTGTGTACTAGTTTGTGGGTTTTGTGGAAACCTAAAGAGGTCTCATAAGATCGTGAGAGGCTAAGTGAAAAGTACATGGTATGAGAATGAACCTGTAGACCCATAGATAACAATCTCTATGTGCATGTGGATGTGTTACCATGGAGGTAACCAGTATGGGGCCTAACCAAGGTAGGAAGGTCGCCATGACTCCTATGAAAGGGTGAAAGTCAGCCCATGAATGATGAGAGAGATGATGAAGGCTTGGGTAAGGTTCCAAGTCAGACATGTACTATAATAGAATCCTAGGTCTATCCTAGGGTCAGGTAGGGATAAGACCGATGGAATTGAACAATGTGATAGTATATAACAAGTGCCATTTGTCAAGTATAAATGATGAATTTGATCAATGGAAGGGAGTTATAATATTTTCTTTGATATATCTAACTTCAAGTTATTATCAATTGAGGATCTAGGTAGATGACATACCTAAGACAACCTTTAAGGCTAGGTATCAAAACTGCAAGTTTGTAGCTATGTGTTTCGGCTAACCAATGCACATGTAGTTTTCATGGACTCAATGAATAGAGTGTTCAAGCATATCTAAATCAATATATAGTGGTTTCAATAGATGATATATGATCTAATCCACTGACACAAATAAACTGAGGATAATGTTCTCTTAGCTTTGTGGTTACTGAGGAAACATCAATAATATGTGAATTTTGGTTGAATGAAGTAGCTCTCCTCAGTCATGTCATATATAAATATAGGATTTGTGTATATCCCAAAAAGATAGATCCATTCTTACTGTGGGAACATCCGAATATAATGATATAAGTTTGAAGTTTTCTTGATTTAGCTAGTTACTATAGATGGCTCATCAAAAAATTATGTTATATATCTTCTTCGTTGATTGACTAACCAAGAAGGGTGTGACTTTCATTTGTGATGAGGAGCGTCAACCATGTTTCTATTTGTGGAAGAAGAAGTTGATCTCAACAACATTCTAGTTCTTCATAATATAGGAAAAAGTTAAATCATCTTATGTGATGCTTCATGGAGAGGTATAGTTTTTGTGTTGATGCAACATAAGAATGTGATGTTGTATTCTTCTTGGCTACTCAATAAACATGAAGATAACTACCCAACACATGATCTAGAGTTATAATCCATGCTTTTGTCTTTGAATAAATGGATGCACTACCATTATGAAGAAAAGTGCAAGATCTTCATAGATCATAAGAGCCTCAAGTAAATTGTTATGTACATGAGGCAAAGATGATTGTTGGATCTGATCAATGATTATTGTTCTACCATGTAATTCCATATGTAAGGAGTGGAACCTAAGAGGGGATCCACTCCCTAGTAAATTAAAAAAAAGGAACATCCCATATATCAAACACCATTGTAAATTTTTCCTAAAAGGGATGATAATTAATTTATTTAAAATGTATTTAATATGATACCAAATGTAGAGATGGAATACAAAATATCTAACTATTACCAAGCTTGATATTGTCACTATACTTCACCACACAGGGTGATACATATGAAAACTAACTATACTAAAGGATCAATTGAGGATCATCTTACCAACTAGAGAAAGTCTCCCAAAAGGTTGTGCTAAACTTGATGTGGTCCTGGTCCAACTTGGTTATCTTCTCCTTTACCTACACCTGGGGTTGGAAGCGTACCCCAACAAGAGGACAAAAGTAGATAAATTAGCAAAATGCTAGTATGTGGATACTAAATCGAGTATTGAGCAATATGAGATATAAGGTTGTCAAATAAATAAAGCTACCCATGCAAAAAGGAAAGGACTAACAACCTAGGTATAATAAAATATGAATTCAATAAAATGATAAATAAGAGAAAGGCATCCATGTGTTTTACAAGTGAGAGTACTAGAACAAAATAAACATGTTGGCATGAAATAACACATCTACCATAAATATGGGGTAAGCAAGAACATATACACATCTGCTCTGAGCAGGACATGAGTGCCATCTACTCTAATTATATCACTTGTAGGAATTATCACATCTGCATTATCATGTGTGGAAATTTAAACATCCACATAAAACAACATATGTCACATTATACTAGTTGTCACCACATGTTGCATACAAAAGAATAAGAAAGTCTAAATCAAAATATGATGGATGAGAACATGCAATCAATATAAGTGGGGTCAAAGGACCCACAAAAGAAGACCCAAAAATGTCAATGATGTGAGAGAAACAACAAAAAAGATATCTTTCAAGAACAATATCAAAGGAGATACATGTAGCGATCAAATTAGGATTTTGGTTCTTCAAGTAGATCAAAAGATAGAAACATAGGTGATTTCTCAATTTGGAATAATACAGAATGTCAACATACATTATGAGAGATGAATCATAATTTTCTAAATATAGAAATAATATGGGATGCAATCATACCTCAAGAAGTTTGTCAACTTATCAAAGTCTAAATCTTAGATCCCAAGGGCAGATGTCTAAGCTAGAGAAGCGTGATTTGTGCACTATAAAACTAATGTTTTGATGGTGTTGCATTATTATTTGGGAAAGAGGGCATTGTGGTGTTACGAGATGTTTCTTCATGGTCTTGGCATAGGGAAAGAATAGGGAAGGAAGAAGAGGAGGCAATCATGAAAAACCTTCTGCATAACACCGACTTAAATAGGGCAGTAGATAAAGAAAGGAGGTGAGAGCTTTTATAGAACCAATAATAAGAGTCAAAGGTTGTTGTTTGACTGGTTTTGTTTAGCTGACATAAATTTAGTGTAATAGAAAATCTTTAGGAAAATACAATCCAACTAAAGAAACAATGTTCCCTTATATACTAGTATTTTAATTCTTTATTTGTATATTTTATTTGAGGAAATAAACATCAACTAGACAAAGTAAATTTGACATGTAGTCTAATTATGATGCGTATAATACAAAGTTAAAATATTTTTTTTTGTTTTGAAACTATTTTGTAAGTCATTTAATTTATTTGTGTCCTTTTAGCATTACCATGATAACTTATTTTCATAATTTACTTATGGCAACTTAATTATCCAATTGACATGGAATATCATATATAGAGGAACTACTATAATAAAAATCCAAGTTTGACATTATTTCTTATTTTTAGATTGTTTATTGGAATATTTAATATAGAAATATGTTTTTGGTATTATTTGAAAAAATAAAATCATAATGTATTTTATGTTACCATATTTGGTTTTTATGATCCTTTGGACTACTCATGAGGGAAGTAAAGAATACCTTATATTTACTTCAATTCCTCAATCTCTCTTCATTATCCCCAATTATGTTTATTTCTAATTTCTTTTGGATAATAGTAACTTAGTTTTGCAATACATGTTAATTGTTCCCATAATACAAATTACATCCTCTAAAGAAAATTAAAAATGGTAAATTGTATTCTCTTACTTCTTTTTACTACCGACATTTTACATCAATTTGTTTAGTACATATGAGTGTGATGCTATAATGTACATATGTATTAATTAGTGTGTTTTTGAAATAACTTTCAGATTTTATCTCTTTTATGTTACATTTCCAATATTATTTCTTATTACATCACACCACAATTTAATTTAATACAAACGATACAAGTTGGTTTACATTGTTCATTTTATATATTATATGTTTTCTTTTTAATAATAAATTCAATGTTTTTGTCCTTATCTTTCATTTTCTTTTCTTAAGGAATTTGAGGCATCTACAAACTACTAAAAGATGTGAAACTTAGCCTACACGCCAACTTGAACATGTGGAAAATGATTCTACAATTACTTCTTTCTATTGTGGTTGTTTTGCATTTTACTTAATATTTTGGATTTTAATATACATTCTCTCTCCTAAACTACACTAGGATAGATAATATTCCAAATACTATAGAAATTCACACATAAATTAATTTTGGTACGTAGATTTGAAAATTGGGATTTATTTCTACTATTGAAGATATTTAGTAATTTATTTAACACTTTTGACCCCTATTGTTATTTTCTTTTCCAAATAGAATTAAAATAGTTATCATTATTAAAAAAATGTTAATATTGACACCCAAGGAAAAGGGGACCCAAGGGACATGTTTTTACCATTATATTTTACTTTTGAGATTCCCTTTTATGACTTATGGCACCACAAAAATGTTAGACTTATTACCATTATGTTTATCAAAATATTTATCTTTACTATCAACATTCATTGAATTGAATGTTATTATCTTCACATTGTTGTCAAAAGAGCTATCTTATATATTTTACACAAAATTTCACATTTAACATATTTAGTCTATTAATTCCATATTTATTCAAATAATAGAACATTATTAGTATTTATGGACATATAATTACTAATTGTTACCCCAAAGCATATTATTCATTTTTATTTAGCCATTATGTTAGTAAAGAAAATATATGCAACATATTTTGTGACTTTAATTACATGTTGGCACATAACTAAGTCATCATGTTAATATGTTTTGATTTATACCCTTTTTTGGTCAAATCTAAGAAACCAAATTTTACTAGATTTCTAATCATGGAATAGAGTAGGATTCTAGGTTCTGGTTCAATGCAACACTCCACCCCTATAAAGGATTTCATCCTCAAAATCTAATTTTCCATGTATCATGAATCACCTATATTCCACTTGTTAAAAAGGTTTGACCTAATAATTAAAGCTAAACAACATAAAGGTACTATGGTCAGGCAAGTATCTTTAAATTATGATTTTGTTTTATTTTATGTGTTTCTGTTGTTCATGCATCCAACTATACAGTCAAAACCACCTAGGGCTAAATTTGGGGTCCTCGTGTAGCTAACCTTACAACCCTAAGGTTCTCATGAACATCCAATAGTCAAAGGGTACAAAGGGTAGGTTTTTTAACTAAACCTTTATCACAAAACATATCTTCCTAGACATCAATTCATTCATAAACTAGGGTCTAGGGTAACCATCATAAGGTTGACAAGATTGAAATAGTTAGATAACAGATAACCACTACTCTGATACCATACTTGTAAGGAGTGGAACTCAAGAGGAGATCAATCACTACTAAATTAAATAAAAAGGAACCATCCCATATATGATACACCAATATAACTTTTTCATAAAAGGGATGATAACAAATTATTCTAAATGTATGTATCATAAAACCAAATGTAGTAGTAGAATACAAAATATCTAAGTATTACAAAGCTTGATATTGTCACTATACTTCACCACGCAGGGTGATACATATACAAACTAACTATACTAAAGGATCAACTAAGCATATTACCACCTTGAGAAAGTCTCCCATAAGGTTGTGCCAAACTTGATGTGGTCCTAATCCAACTTGGTTATCTTCTCCTTGACCTACACCAAAAAGAGGAGAAAAGTAGATAAATCAACAAAATGCTGGTATGTGCATACTAAATCGAGTGTTGAGTAATATGAGAAATAAAGGTTGTCAAATAAATAAGAGTTCCCATGAAAAAAGGAAAGGACTACCCAACTGCACATTAAAGAATATGAATTCAATAAAATGATAAATAAGAGCAAGGCATCCATGTTTTTAAATGTGATAATACTAGAACATTATAAACATGTTGGTAGGAAATAACACATCTACCATAAATATGGGGGGAGCAGGAAGATATACACATATTCTCTGAGTAGGATAGGATACACATCTACTCTAATAATATCACTTGAAGGAATTATCACCTCTGCATTATCAAGTGTGGGAATTTAAACATCCACAAACAAAAAATATGTCACATTGTAGTAGTTTTCACCACACGATGCATACAAAAAAAGTAAGAAAGTCAAAATCAAAATATGAGGGATGAGAACATACAATCAATATAATTGGGGTCAAAGGACCCATAAAAGAAGATCCAACAATGTCAATGATGTAAGAGAAATAATAAAAAAATATATTTTAAGAACAATCTCAAAGGAGATACATGTAGTAATCAAATTAGGATTTTTGTTCTTTAAGTAGATCAAAAGATAGATACATAGGTGATTGCTCAATTTGGAATAATATGGAATGTCCATGTACATTATGAGAGAGGAATCAAAATTTTCTCAATATAGAAATAAATATGGGATACAATCATACCTCATGAAGTTTGTCAACTTGTCAAAGTCTAAATGTTAGATCCAAGGGAAGATGTCGAAGCTAGAGAAGCATGATTTATTCACTGCAAAATTGATGTTTTGATGATGTTCCATCCTTCTTTGGAAAATAGGGTATTATTGTAGTAGGAGATATTACTTTGTGGTCATGGTGGAGAGGAAGAATAGGGAACAAAGAAGAGAAGAGGCATCGTGGGCAACCTTCTGCACAACACCAACTTAAATAGGGTCACTGTAACATCCCCAATTTCATAACCAATGTAAGTCTTTAATGTCAAGTTTCCTAGTATGTGTATGCCAAGGGACCTAATGAACCTAACATGGCTAGGTATGTAATTAAGTTCACAAAATTTGTAATACAAGTCATCATAGTCAACCAATACACACATAATGGTTTAAATTTGTATGATTGTAGTTAGGTGTAGATGATTATGAATGGATTATTCATGTGAGCAATAATGTGATGAATATATATAATATTAAGACTTGAGTTACTAGTTTGAGATCTAGACCAACTTAGGTCTCATTATTAAGTAAGCAAAGTAATGTTGACCTAATGTATCATATAAAATCTTTCATTGAGGGAATATTTATTCACACTTTAGTTCCATAACCAAGAATAGATTATGGACCTTTTGAAAGATCAGGGAATGGTCTGGGGGCCCAAGAACCTTATTCTAGCCCAATTGGGCCAATTAAGATTCACATATGGGTCCTTGGAGTTCAAATTTGGGGGTTTAGCATTTCTTACTCATGATAAATACTCACTGTATTTCTATTAGATAAATAATTAGAATATAATATGGTGAGAGAAATTTTAGATAATTTTGGATTATATAGTGTTCTAGGGAATTAATTTTGTAGTTACCCAATAAATTAATCAAAATATATTTTAGAGTATTTATCTTATTAATTTGGAATTGATAACATTCCCATACAGAGTTAATGATATTACAATGTTTATCCTAAAATTTGAGAATAAACCTGAGTTTGGAATCGGGTCGCATAAATATTTCTTTGATTTGGGTTTTTGTTAAAACTAAAAATAAAATAAAATAAGAAAGGGGGGTGCTCCAGTCGGGCGGACTGAGAGCCGCAACCCCTGTTTGACAAAGGCACAAATAGAGTCCCCTCAAGGGGGGGAGCTATGCCCAAGATCCGAAGAAGGGGAGGCTATAAAAGTCTTAGTTTTTAAGAATATAGGGTTAGACGGTTCATAGCTAGGGCTTTAACTGGAAGTTGCGAGGGAGAGAGAACCAGAGATGAAGAAGAAGAGGGCAGCACCACTGGCGGTGATTAGGAGGGTTGGAAGTTCATTTTTATCAACTATGATGACCCGGAGAATGAATAAGGTGTCATCCATTTATAGGGGAACGAGCCACACGTAGAGCAAGCCTTGGATCGTGGTACGTGTGGGCTGATGAGCGAGCCTAGGTCGCCGGAATCTGGCCTGGCGGCGGCCAGGTTGTGTAGCCGCGTGATTGGAAGGAGGATATGCTTCGGGCTAACGGGTAAGGAAGGAGGCAGATCCTTGGAGTGGATCCGCGACCAATAGAAGGGCTGCATAGGTGAGGCGTTGTTGATCATCACCCTTGCATCTTATATAAACGACTGTGATCATTCCAAAGAAAGGTAACTTCTAAAATTCATATCTTGGGATTGGGAACTGATATTTTATCAAATAAGGTACCAATAGAAAGCTCATGATGTCTACTATCTTATAAAAATATGTCCAAAGTGTGGTTTGGACGTCTGATAAATATTACTAGTCGATTTCTAGAGTATATACAATTTCAATGTTTTGAGAACTAAAAATAGTAAACGACTTTAGAAATGAATGAATAATTTATGGTAAGTATATTTTGATGTGATATACATGATTGCAAACCCTGATCATCCTGATTCAAATTTTATCTATGCTTTTGATGCAAACCCTAATAAGGGCATTTTGGGTATTTTACCCATGATTGGATTATGCAATGACCTGATATTTTAATACATGATCCAAATATATTGTATGATTACTTTTTTGGAGATTTTATGGAGTTTCTTGTGTTATTATATTAGTATTTAATTTCGGATCTGAGTGGCCATTATGTAAGAATAATAGATGATTATCTTTACACAATAAGTGAGAATTTATTCTCATTGTATGAAGTATATGTTCATATTAGTGCATAAGATGATTTATGTCTTATTTGAGTATAAAGATTATAATAACTATATAATAGGGGTTTTACTTAATTTCAACGCCAAGATTCTATGGTGATTTTAGATTAAAGTTATGTTTAGTCTAAATAAGAACCGTAAGTTGGTATATAAAGTTAGGAAGATGGGGCTTTGAGATTTAGAAATACAAAGAGGGAGAATGTACTTGGACTAGTATAACTATGATGATATCCAAGTTATTAAAGTTATGGAACTTGGAATCAGGACTTCTTTATAGACACCCTCAGTATAAGAGGTAAGTGGTTCATGCCCATGAGTACTCATATTTTAAGCTCATTATGTTTGCATGTCTCTTAGATAAGACTTCTGTGGATTATGTAGTTTAATGTTGTAAGATTTTAATGATTGAAGCGTGCAAGCAAGATTCTACCCCATTATTATGTAAGTTCATATGCTCAAATAGAGTTATGCTCCTCAAATAGTTGCCATTCATGGACTAGGTCCATGAGAAAGTTTAAGAATCATGTTATTATAAGATTTCTTAGCAATGTTGTACATTGATGAGTAAGATAGAAAGATAAGTAAGTAATACAGTCATAGTTAGTTAATAATTTGGGATAATTTGGGGTGAGGGAGTAGCCCAGTGGTGTGGCTCAATGGTGTGGCTCGATAATCCCAAATGAAGGGACCCAGGTTCAACTCTGGCTGCATAACCCTCGAGGTGCAACAAGGCCCCATGTTATTGAGCATGTCGTGGTGCCCCCATGTACGCGGATTGTTATGGGGTTTACCCTTAGCTGGGTGGGGTCCAATAGTGGCCGATCTTGGGAGGGGTTCCTCATTATTAAAAATAGAAAATTTGGGATAACTTTAGATCAAGATTTTAAGTTCAAGTATGTTGTTAGGATTTATCATAAACATAGATATAGGAAAGTATTAAGATTTCAATTAGAATCATGTTTTCTTATATATAGAGATCCAAGAACTAAGTAGTTAATCATATTCTATAGAATGAGTAATATATTTAAGTTAAGTTAAATGTGAGAATACAAGTTTTGAACATATTGAGACATGATCCAATTTTCAAGATAAATGTACTGTTGGGATCAGAATGTGTTGTTAATTGACTTATGATGATAATATGAATTATGATGCATTAAGTTATGATTAAGTTTCAAGATAAGATTATATAAGATTGCTATTTTAAGGTTTAAGTTGTAAGGTGTGGGATCATATGTAAATATTAAAATTCATGATAAGATCATATTTCATAAGATCTTATAAATTTTAAATCATCTTGTCAGAATTCATGTTTTTAGATACTTTGTACTTAAAATACTTTTATAAACTTTACTTAAGGTACTTTGTATGCTTAGTATTACTATATGCAATTGAGATCCTTTTTCCTAAGCCTCTAGAGTCCGTTGTCATATAATTATTATCAATGATGCCATTATAATAAACCAGAGTTTCAAATTAAGATGTATCTAGATAACAAGGACATTAGATTTAGATTCAAACTTAGACTACTCATTGTGTGAGTAGCCAGAAACTAAATAAAGATACATGATAAGGGTTTTAGACCCAATCTCAATTATGAAGTAAATGAGATCCATATTCATATTCAGTTGTAGATTCAGTTTATCATTTAAGAATAAAAGATTCATATTCAATTTTAAGTACATGTTCAATACTCAGTTTCAGATAAGACCAGATTCAGAGTTTAGTAAGACTAGACTTAAGATAATTAATTCAAAACCTTCACATAATACTTTATATAATAAGTCCTCACCAGAGAGTCCTAAGATGATTCAAAGGGCGCACTATGCCAGACACTACGGGTGTCACAGAGAGCATTTATGCCAACAGAGGGTGCACTGCACAATAGAGGACACTTCGGTGTTAACAGAGGGAACGATGTGCCAACAGAGGGTGTGCTGCACCATAGAGGACACTTCGGTGTCAACAGAGGGTATTTATGCCAACAGAGGGTGCATTGCATCATAGAGGACACTTCAGTGTCCAAAGAGGAGGACTTATTGTATAATGGTGGCCACAATCAGATAAAAAATTGTAAGTAAAAAATACCTTAGGCTAGAGCATGCCCATAATCTCATCCATTAGTATAACGAGAGGGAATTAGATAAGATAAGTATGACCCATGCACTATGGTGTAGGTCTTGAGATCCATGTACCAGGGTACATGTCTCTAGAGAAAGATAAGGTAGAAATATAAGAATTTAGATTAAGTAATAAGAGAGAACATGTTAAAGATTTTACTCAGAGTTTGATGTTAGTTTCTTATTTATAAAATCCAATTTCAATTCTTTAGCAATGTATATTTTAGATTACTCATGCCACTTACTCTAACGACATATTTTTATTATAATCTTATGGATGAATGTGATGTAGTTTTATGTTGATAAGAACTATGTATGAATCATTTTCAAATATATGCAAAAGTGTTTCATTTAACTTAATTGCAATGATGCTCATGTTTGTGACACCCCCAATAAAAAAAATTATTACTTCCACTCATGTGTTATGAAAATTTGGGTGTTACAATATGGTATCAGAGCAATTTGGTAAATGTCCACTAGGCAGAATATGATTCTCATAGTAACCCTAAGATGAAGATAAGGGATTAGGGTTTAGGGATAGATTCCCATAGAAAGATACAATGACCTTGAATGACCAATAGTTTTCACTTTAGAAGAAATAGAGATGTCTGAGAGAGATGTTTATATTGTAGGTCTCATGTTTCAACCTAACCCTTGCTAATGATGTTGCTTCTCCATTCTCAATGGTTATGGCCAGCCAATTGAGAATTGAAGAGGAATGTAAAAATCACTAGACTTTGATAAACCTCTAATTCTTACTGGTCTGTGTGGTATAAGACACAAGTATTAGTAGGTTAATGAGAGATAGCATGTTAGGATCTTACATCTCTGGGTATGTGCTTAATCACCACATATCTAGAAATGTGGGAGGTACCTGGAAGACCTAAGATTAGACAATCAACTATACCTAATGTAAAAAAAATCATGACAATGTTGAGGTAGATGTCCTAAGTATAGAGCCAAGTTTAATTTCGTAAACCCTAAGTATGAGTTGAGCAATAGACCAAGGTAATAGATAATGCTCACATAAATATTTTATTAAAACACATTACATACCTCTTTTCATGCCAAATTTTGAGCATGTGTACCTTAATATGTTAATTGTCAATAAATGAAGAGGTAAGCAAAACCCTAAGGTGGGTAGTAGCCAAGAGAAATTTTGAGGGAAAAATTTATTTTAAGGTGGGTAGAATTGCAACATCCCCATTTTCATAACCAATGTAAATCTTTAATGTCGGGTTTCCTAGTAAGTGTATGCCAAGGGACCTAATGAACCTAACATGGCTAGGTATGTAATTAAGTTCACAAAATTTGTAATACAAGTCATCATAGTCAACCAATACACACATAATGGTTTAAATTTGTATGATTTTAGTCAGGTGTAGATGATTATGAATGAATTATTCATGTGGACAGTAATGTGACGAATATATATAATATGAAGACTTGAGTTACTAGTTTGAGCTCTAGACCAACTTAGGTCTCATTCTTAAGGAAGTAAATTAATGTTGACCTAATGTATCATATACAATCTTTCGTTGAGGGAATATTGTTTTACGCTTTAGTTCCATAACCAAGAATAGATTATGGACATTTTGAAAGATTAGGGAATGGTCTGGGGGCCCTAGAACCTTATTCTAGCCCATTTGAGCCAATTAAGATTCACATATGGGTTCTTGGAGTTAAAATTTGGGGGTTTAGCATTTCTTACTCATGATAAATACTCACAATATTTCTATTAGATAAATAATTAGAATATGAGATGGTGAGAGAAATTTCAAATAATTTTGGATTATATAGTGTTCTAGTGAATTAATTTTGTAATTATCCAATAATTTAATCAAAATATACTTTAGAGTATTTATCCTATTAATTTGGACTTGATAACATTCCCATGTAGAGATAATGATAATGCAATGTTTATCCTAAAATTTGAGAATATACCCGAGTTTGGAATTGGGTTGCATAAATATTTCTTTGATTTGTGTTTTTATTAAAAATAATAATAAAAAAAAGGGGGTGCTCTAGTTGGGCGCACTGAGAGCCGTAACCCCTGTTTGACAAATGAACAAATAGAGTCCCCTAAAGGGGGGAGCTATGCCCAATATCCGAAGAAGGGGAGGCTATACAAGTCTTAGTTTTTAAGAATATAGGGTTAGACGGTTCATAGCTAGGGCTTTGACTCGAAGTTGTGAGGGAGAGAGAACTAGAGATGAAGAAGAAGAGAGCAACACCACTAGCAGTGATTAGGAGGGTCGGAAGTTCATTTTTATTAACCGTGATGACCTGGAGCATGAATAAGGTGTAATCCATGTACATGAGGATGAGCCACATGTAGGGAAAGCCTTGGATTGTGGTACATGTGGGCTGAGGAGCGAGCCTAGGTCGCCGGAATCTGGCCTGACGGCGGCCAGGAAGTGCGGCCGTGTGATTGGAAGAAGGAGGATATGCTCTGGGCTAATAGGAAAGGAAGGAGGTAGATCCTTGGAGTGGATCTGTGACCAATAGAAGGGCTGTAGAGGTGAGGCGTTGTTGATCATCACGCTTGCATCTTAAATCAACGACTGTGATCATTCCAAAGAAAGGTAACTTCTAAAATTCATATCTTGGGATTGGGAACTCATATTTTATTAAATAAGGTACCTACCGAAAGCTCATGATGTCTACTATCTTATAAAAATATATCCAGAGTGTGGTTTGGATGTCTGATAAATATTACTAGTTGATTTCTAGAGTATATGTAATTTCAATGTTTTGAGAACTAAAAATAGTAAACGACTTTGGAAATGAATGAGTTATGGTAAGTATATTTTGACGTGATATACATGATTGCAAACCCTGATCATCCTGATTCAAATTTTATCTATGCTTTTGATGCAAACCCTAATAAGGGCATTTTGGGTATTTCACCCATGATTGGATTATGCAATGACCTGATATTTTAATACATGATCTTAATATATTGTATGATTACTTTTTTTTGGAGATTTTATGGAGTTTCTTTTGTTATTATATTAGTATTTAATTTCAGACCTGAGTGACCATTATGTAAGAATAATAGATGATTATCTTTACAGAATAAGTGAGAATTTATTCTCATTATATGAAGTATATGTTCATATTAGTGCATAAGACGATTTATGTCTTATTTGAGTATAAACATTATAATAACTATATAATAGGGGTTTTACTTAATTTCAGTGCCAAGATTCTATGGTGATTTTAGATTAAAGTTATGTTTAGTCTAAATAAGAACCCTAAGTTGGTATATAAAGTTAGGAAGATGGGGCTTTGAGATTTAGAAATACAAAGAGGGAGCATATACTTGGACTAGTATAACTACGATGATATCCATGTTATTAAAGTTATGGAACTTGGAATCAGGACTTCCTTATAGACACCCTTAGTATAAGAGGTAAGTGGTTCATGCCCATGAGTACTCATATTTTAAGCTCATTATGTTTGCATGTCTCTTAGATAAGACTTCGGTGGATTATTTAGTTCAATGTTCTAAGATTTTAATGATTGAAGCGTGCAAGGAAGATTCTTCCCCATTATTACGTAAGTTCATATGCTCAAATAGAGTTATGCTGCTCAAATAGTTGTCATTCATGGACTAGGTCCATGAGAAAGTTTAAGAATCAAGTTATTATAAGATTTCTTAGCAATGTTTTACATTGATGAGTAAGATAGAAAGATAAGTAAGTAATATAGTCATAGTTAGTTAATAATTTGGGATAACTTGGGGTGAGGGAGTAGCCCAGCGGTGCGGCTCGGCAATCCCGGATGAAGGGACCCAGGTTCGACTCTGGCTGCGTAACCCTTGGGGTGTTACAAGGCCCCATGTTATTGAGCACGCCACGGTGCCCCCATGTACGTGGATGGTTCTGGGGTTTACCCTTGGCTGGGTGGGGTCCAATAGTGGCTGATCCTGGGAGGGGTTCCTCGTTATCAAAAAAAGAAAATTTGGGATAACTTTAGATCAAGATTTTAAGTTCAAGTATGTTGTTAGGATTTATCATATACATAGATATAGCCAAGTATTAAGATTTCAATTAGAATCATGTTTTCTTATATATAGAGATCCAATAACTAAGTAGTTAATCATATTATATAGAATGAGTAATATCTTTAAGTTAAGTTAAATGTGAGAATACAAGTTTTGAACATATTGAGACATGGTCCAATTTTCAAGATAAATGTACTGTTGGGATCAGAATGTGTTGTTAATTGACTTATGATGATAATATGTATTATGATGCATTAAGTTATGATTAAGTTTCAAGATAAGATTATATAAGATTGCTATTTTAAGGTTTAAGTTGCAAGGTGTAGGCTCATATGAAAATATTAAAATTCAGTATAAGATCATATTTAATAAGATCTTATAAAGGTTAAATCATCTTGTCAGAATTCATGTTTTTAGATACTTTTTATTTAAAATACTTTCATAAACTTGACTTAAGGTACTTAGTATGCTTAATCTTCCTATATGTAATTTAGATCCTTTTTCCTAAGCCTCTACAGGCTGTTGTCATATAATTATTATCAATGAGGTCATTATAATAAATCAGAGTTTCAAATTAAGATGTATCTAGATAACAAGGACATCAGATTTAGATTCAAACTTAGACTACTCATTGTGTGAGTAGCCAGAAACTAAATAAAGATACATGATAAGGGTTTTAGACCCAATTTCAATTATGAAGTAAATGAGATCCATATTCACATTCAGTTGTAGATTCAGTTTATCATTTTAGAATAAAAGATTCAGATTCAATTTTTAGTACATGTTCAATACTCAATTTCAGATAAGTCCAGATTCAGAGTTTAGCAAGACTAGACGTAAGATAATTAATTCAAAACCTTCACATAATACATTATATAATAAGTCCTCACCAGAGAGTCTCAGGACGATTCATAGGGCGCACTGTGCCAGACACTACGGGTGTCACAGAGAACATTTATGCCAACAAAGGGTGCGTTGCACCATAGAGGACACTTCAATATTAACAGAGGGCATGTTGTGCCAACAGAGGGTGTGCTGCACCATAGAGGACACTTCAGTATCAACATAGGGTATTTATGCCAACAGAGGGTGCATTGCATCATAGAGGACACTTCAGTGTCAAAAGATGAGGACTTATTGTATAATGGTGGCCATAATCAGATAAAAAATTGTAAGTAAAACATACCTTAGGCTATAGCATGCCCATAATCTCATCCATTAGTATGATGAGAGGGAATTAGATAAGATAAGTATGACCCATGCACTATGGTGCAAGTCTTGAGATCCATGCACCAGGATACATGTCTCTAGAGAAAGATAAGATAGAAAGATAAGAATTCAGATTAAGTAATAAGAGAGATTTTGTTAAAGATTTTACTCAGAGTTTGATGTTAGTTTCTTATTTATAAAATCCAATTTCAATTCTTTAGCAATGTATATTTTATATTACTCATGCCATTTATTCGAACGACTATTATTTTTCCCAATGCATGGCTGGGGATGCAGTGTCCACATGTTTTGGAGAAATTGAAGAACAAAAGGACAAGCAAAGGACTAGGAGATTTCAAGCTCAGCCTAGTGGGGTGCCATTTACCTAGACAATCCAGAGTTTTGACATATTTTTATTATAATCTTATGGATGAATGTGATGCAGTTTTATGTTGATAAGAACTATGTATGAATCATTTTCGAATATATGCAAAAGTGTTTCATTTATCTTAATTGCAATGATGATCATGTTTGTGACCCCCCCAATAAAAAAAATATTGCTTCCACTCATGTGTTATGAAAATCTGGGTGTTACAATATGGTATCAAAGCAATTTGGTAAATGGCCACTAGGCATAATATGATTCTCATAGTAACCCTAGGATGAAGATAAGGGATTAGTGTTTAGGGATAGATTCCCATAGAAAGATACAATGACCTAGAATGACCAATAGTTTTCACTTTAGAAGAAATAGAGATGTCTGAGAGAGATGTTTATATTGTAGGTCTCATGTTTCAACCTAACCCTTGCTAATGATGTTGCTTCTCCATTCTCAAAGGTTATGTCCAGCCAATTGACAATCGAAGAGGAATGTCAAAAGCACTAGACTTTGATAAACCTCTCATTCTTACTGGTCTGTGTGGTATGAGACACAAGTATTAGTAGGTTAATGAGAGATAGCATGTCAGGATCTCACATCTCTGGGTATGTGCTTGATCACCACATATCTAGAAATGTGGGAGGTACCTAGAAGACCTAAGATTAGACAGTCAACTATACCTAATGTAAAAAAAAATCATGACAATGTTGAGGTAGATGTCCTACGTATAGAGCCAAGTTTAGTTTCGTAAACCCTAAGTATGAGTTGAGCAATAGACCAAGGTAATAGATAATGCTAATATTTTATGAAAACACATTACATACTGCTTTTCGTGCAAAATTTTGAGCATGTGTACCTTAATATGTTAATTATCAATAAATGAAGAGGTAAGTAGAACCCTAAGGTGGGTAGAAGCCTAGAGAAATTTTGAGGGAAAAATTTATTTTAAGGTGGGTAGAATTGCAACATCCCCAATTTCATAACTAATGTAAGTCTTTAATGTCAGGTTTCCTAGTAAGTGTATGCCGAGGGACCTAATCAACCTAACATGGTTAGGTATGTAATTAAGTTCACAAAATTTGTAATACAAGTCATCATAGTCAACCAATACACACATAATGTTTTAAATTTGTATGATTTTAGTCAGGTGTAGATGATTATGAATGAATTATTCATGTGAACAATATTGTGACAAATATATATAATATGAAGACTTGAGTTACTAGTTTGAGCTCTAGACCAACTTAGGTCTCATTATTAAGGAAGTAAAGTAATGTTGACCTAATGTATCATATAAATTCTTTCATTGAGGGAATATTGATTCACACTTTAGTTCCATAACCAAGAATAGATTATGGACCATTTGAAAGATTAGGGAATGGTCCGGGGGCCCTAGAACCTTATTCTAGCCCAATTGAGCCAATTAAGATTCACATATGGGTCCTTGGAGATCAAATTTGGGGGTTTAGCATTTCTTACTCATGATAAATACTCACAATATTTCTATTAGATAAATAATTAGAATATAAGATGGTGAGAGAAATTTCGAATAATTTTGGATTATATAGTGTTCTAGGAAATTAATTTTGTAATTACCCAATAATTTAATCAAAATATATTTTAGAGTATTTATCTTATTAATTTGGACTTGATAACATTCACATGTAGTGATAATGATAATACAATCCTTATCCTAAAATTTGAGAATAAACCTGAGTTTGGAATTGGGTTGCATAAATATTTCTTTGATTTGGGTTTTTATTAAAAATAAACAAAAAAATAAAAATATAAAAGGGGGGTGCTCAATTTTGGCGCACTGAGAGCCGCAACCCCTGTTTGACAAAGGCACAAACAGAGTCCCCTCAGGGGGGAGCTATGCCCAAGATCTGAAGAAGGAGAGGCTATAAAAATCTTAGTTTTTAAGAATATAGGGTTAGACGGTTCATAGCTAGGGCTTTGACTCAAAGTTGCGAGGGAGAGAGAACAAGAGACGAAGAAGAAGAGGGCAGCACCACTGGTGGCGATTAGGAGGGTCAGAAGTTCATTTTTATCAACCGTGATGACCTGAAGCATGAATAAGGTGTTATCCATGTACAGGAGGACGAGCCGCATGTAGAGCAAGCCTTGGATCGTGCTACGCGTGGGCTGAGGAGCGAGCCTAGGTCGCCGAAATCTGGCATGGCGGCAGCCAGGAAGTGCAGTCGCGCGATTGGATGAAGGAGGATATGCTTCGGGATAATGGGAGAGGAAGGAGGTGGATCCTTGGAGTGGATCCGTGACCAATAGAAGGGCTACAAAGTTGAGGCGTTATTGATCATCACCCTTGCATCTTAAATCAACGGCTATAATCATTACAAAGAAAGGTAACTTCTAAAATTCATATCTTGGGATTGGGAACTCATATTTTATCAAATAAGGTACCTGAAGAAAGCTCATGATGTCTACTATCTTATAAAAATATGTCCAGAGTGTGCTTTGGTCGTCTGATAAATATTACTAGTAGATTTCTAGAGTATATGTAATTTCAATGTTTTGAGAACTAAAAATACTAAACGACTTTAGAAATGAATGAATAATTTATGGTAAGTATATTTTGATGTGATATACATGATTGCAAACCCTAATCATCATGATTCAAATTTTATCTATGCTTTTGATGCAAACCCTAATAAGGGCATTTTGGGTATTTCACCCATGATTGGATTATGCAATGACCTGCTATTTTAAGACATGATCTTAATATATTGTATGATTACTTTTCTGGAGATTTTATGGAGTTTCTTGTGTTATTATATTAGTATTTAATTTTAGACATGAGTGGCCATTATGTAAGAATAATAAATGATTATCTTTACACAATAAGTGAGAATTTATTCTCATTATATGAAGTATATGTTCATATTAGTGCATAAGATGATTTATGTCTTATTTTTGTATAAATATTATAATAACTATATAATAGGGGTTTTACTTAATTTCAACGCCAAGATTCTATGGTGATTTTAGATTAAAGTTATGTTTAGTCTGAATAAGAATCCTAAGTTGGTATATAAAGTTAGGAAGATGGGGCTTTGAGATTTAGAAATAGAAAGAGGGAGCATATACTTGGACTAGTATAACTACAATGATATCTAGGTTATTAAAGTTATGGAACTTGGAATCATGACTTCCTTATATACACCCTCAGTATAAGAGGTAAGTGGTTCATGCCCATGAGTACTCATATTTTAATCTCATTATGTTTGCATGTCTCTTAGATAAGACTTCTGTGGATTATGTAGTTCAATGTTCTAAGATTTTAATGATTGAAGCGTGCAAGCAAGATTCTTCCTCATTATTATGTAAGTTCATATGCTCAAATAGAGTTATGCTGCTCAAATAGTTGTCATGCATGGACTAGGTCCATGAGAAAGTTTAAGAATCATGTTATTATAAGATTTCTTAGAAATTTTTAACATTGATTAGTAAGATAGAAAGACAAGTAAGTAATATAGTCATAGTTAGTTAATAATTTGGGATAACTTGGGGTGAGGGAGTAGCCCAGCGGTGCGGCCCGGTGGTGTGGCTCAACAATCCCGGATGAAGGGACCCAGGTTCGAATCTAGCTACATAACCCATGGGGTGGAACAAGGCCCCACGTTATTGAGCACGCCGCGGTGCCCCCATGTATGCGGGTGGTTTCGGGGTTTACCCTTGGCTGGGTGGGGTCCAATAGTGGCCGATCCTGGGAGGGGTTCCTCATTATAAAAAAAAAAGAAAAATTGGGATAACTTTGGATCAAGATTTTAAGTTCAAGTATGTTGTTAGGATTTATCGTATACATAGATATAGCCAAGTATTAAGATTTCAATTAGAATCATGTTTTCTTATACATAGAGATCCAAGAACTAAGTAGTTAATCATATTCTATAGAATGAGTAATATCTTTAAGTTTAAGTACAATGTGAGAATACAAGTTTTGAACATATTGAGACATGATCCAATTTTGTAATTACCCAATAATTTAATCAAAATATATTTTAGAGTATTTATCTTATTAATTTGGACTTGATAACATTCACATGTAGTGATAATGATAATACAATCCTTCTCTTAAAATTTGAGAATAAACCTGAGTTTTGAATTGGGTTGCATAAATATTTCTTTGATTTGGGTTTTTATTAAAAATAAACAAAAAAATAAAAATAAAAAAGGGGGGTGCTCAATTTTGGCGCACTGAGAGCCGCAACCCCTGTTTGACAAAGGCACAAACAGAGTCCCCTTAGGGGGGAGCTATGCCCAAGATCCGAAGAAGGAGAGGCTATAAAAATCTTAGTTTTTAAGAATATAGGGTTAGACGGTTCATAGCTAGGGCTTTGACTCAAAGTTGCGTGGGAGAGAGAACAAGAGACGAAGAAGAAGAGGGCAGCACCACTGGTGGCGATTAGGAGGGTCAGAAGTTCATTTTTATCAACCGTGATGACCTGGAGCATGAATAAGGTGTCATCCATGTACAGGAGGACGAGCCGCATGTAGAGAAAGCCTTGGATCGTTCTACGCGTGGGCTGAGGAGCGAGCCTAGGTCGCCGGAATCTGGCCTGGCGGCGGCCAGGAAGTGCAGTCGCGCGATTGGAAGAAGGAGGATATGCTTCGGGATAATGGGAGAGGAAGGAGGCGGATCCTTGGAGTGGATCCGTGACCAATAGAAGGGCTACAAAGTTGAGGCGTTATTGATCATCACCCTTGCATCTTAAATCAACGGCTATAATCATTACAAAGAAAGGTAACTTCTAAAATTCATATCTTGGGATTGGGAACTCATATTTTATCAAATAAGGTACCTGCAGAAAGCTCATGATGTCTACTATCTTATAAAAATATGTCCAGAGTGTGCTTTGGACGTCTGATAAATATTACTAGTAGATTTCTAGAGTATATGCAATTTCAATGTTTTGAGAACTAAAAATACTAAACGACTTTAGAAATGAATGAATAATTTATGGTAAGTATATTTTGATGTGATATACATGATTTCAAACCCTAATCATCATGATTCCAATTTTATCTATGCTTTTGATGCAAACCCTAATAAGGGCATTTTGGGTATTTCATCCATGATTGGATTATGCAATGACCTGCTATTTTAAGACATGATCTTAATATATTGTATGATTACTTTTCTGGAGATTTTATGGAGTTTCTTGTGTTATTATATTAGTATTTAATTTCAGACATGAGTGGCCATTATGTAAGAATAATAAATGATTATATTTACACAATAAGTGAGAATTTATTCTCATTATATGAAGTATATGTTCATATTAGTGCATAAGATGATTTATGTCTTATTTTTGTATAAATATTATAATAACTATATAATAGGGGTTTTACTTAATTTCAACGCCAAGATTCTATGGTGATTTTAGATTAAAGTTATGTTTAGTCTGAATAAGAATCCTAAGTTGGTATATAAAGTTAGGAAGATGGGGCTTTGAGATTTAGAAATAGAAAGAGGGAGCATATACTTGGACTAGTATAACTACAATGATATCTAGGTTATTAAAGTTAAGGAACTTGGAATCATGACTTCCTTATATACACCCTCAGTATAAGAGGTAAGTGGTTCATGCCCATGAGTACTCATATTTTAAGCTCATTATGTTTGCATGTCTCTTAGATAAGACTTCTGTGGATTATGTAGTTCAATGTTCTAAGATTTTAATGATTGAAGCGTGCAAGCAAGATTCTTCCCCATTATTATGTAAGTTCATATGCTCAAATAGAGTTATGCTGCTCAAATAGTTGTCATTCATGGACTAAGTCCATGAGAAAGTTTAAGAATCATGTTATTATAAGATTTCTTAGAAATTTTTAACATTGATTAGTAAGATAGAAAGACAAGTAAGTAATATAGTCATAGTTAGTTAATAATTTGGGATAACTTGGGGTGAGGGAGTAGCCCAGCGGTGCGGCCCGGTGGTGTGGCTCAACAATCCCGGATGAAGGGACCCAGGTTCGAATCTAGCTACATAACCCACGGGGTGGAACAAGGCCCCACATTATTGAGCACGCCGCGGTGCCCCCATGTATGCGGGTGGTTTCGGGGTTTACCCTTGGCTGGGTGGGGTCCAATAGTGGTCGATCCTGGGAGGGGTTCCTCATTATAAAAAAAAAGAAAAATTGGGATAACTTTGGATCAAGATTTTAAGTTCAAGTATGTTGTTAGGATTTATCGTATACATAGATATAGCCAAGTATTAAGATTTCAATTAGAATCATGTTTTCTTATACATAGAGATCCAAGAACTAAGTAGTTAATCATATTCTATAGAATGAGTAATATCTTTAAGTTTAAGTACAATGTGAGAATACAAGTTTTGAACATATTGAGACATGATCCAATTTTCAAGATAAATGTACTGTTGGGATCAGAATGTGTTGTCAATTGACTTATGATGATAATATTAATTATGATGCATTAAGTTATGTTTACATTTCAAGATAAGATTATATAAGATTTCTATTTTAAGGTTTAAGTTGTAAGGTGTGGGTTCATATGTAAATATTAAATTTAGGATAAGATCATATTTAATAAGATCTTATAAAGGTTAAATCATCTTGTCAGAATTCATGTTTTTAGATACTTTGTACTTAAAATACTTTCATAAACTTGACTTAAGGTACTTTGTATGATTAGTCTTTCTATATGTAATTTAGATCCTTTTTCCTAAGCCTCTAGAGTTAGTTGTCATATAATTATTATCATTGAGGTCATTCTAATAAATTAGAGTTTCAAATTAAGATGTATCTAGATAACAAGGACATCAGATTTAGATTCAGACTTAGACTACTCATTGTGTGAGTAGCCAGATACTAAATAAAGATACATGATAAGGGTTTTAGACCCAATCTCAATTATGAATTAACTAAGATCCATATTCACATTCAGTCGTAGATTCAATTTATCATTTAAGAATAAAAGATTTAGATTCAATTTTCAGTACATGTTCAGTACTCAGTTTCAGATAAGTTCAGATTCAGAGTTTAGTAAGACTAGACTTAAGATAATTAATTCAAAACCTTCACATAATACATTTTATAATAAGTCCTCACCAGAGAGTCCCGAGATGATTCACAGGGCGCACTGCGCCAGACACTGCGGGTGTCACAGAGGCCATTTATGCCAACAGAGGGTGCACTGCACCATAGATGACACTTCAATGTTAACAGAGGGCACGTTGTGCCAACAGAGGGTGCGCTGCACCATCAAAGACACTTCAGTGTCAACATATGGTATTTATTCCAATAAAGGGTGCATTGCACCATAGAGGACACTTCAGTGTCAAAAGAGGAGGACTTATTATATAATGGTGGCCATAATCAGATAAAAAATTGTAAGTAAAACATACCTTAGGCTAGAGCATGACCATAATCTCATACATTAGTATGATGAGAGGGAATTAGATAAGATAAGTATGACACATGCACTATGGTGCAGGTCTTGAGATCCATGTACCAGGGTACATGTCTCTAGAGATAGATAAGGTAGAAAGATAAGAATTCAGATTAAGTAATAAGAGAGAATATGTTAAAGATTTTACTCTAAGTTTGATGTTAGTTTCTTATTTATAAAATCCAATTTCAATTCATTAGCAATGTATATTTTAGAATACTCATGCCACTTACTCTAACGACTGTTATTTTTTGCAATGCATGGCTGGGGACGTGATGTCCACATGTTTTGGAGCAATTTAAGAACAAAAGGACAAGCAAAGGACTAGGAGATTTCAAGCTCAGCCTAGTGGGGTGCCATTTACCTAGACGATCCAGAGTTCTGACATATTTGTATTATTATCTTATGGATGAACATGATGTACTTTTATGTTGACAAGAACTATATCTGAATCATTTTCAAATATTTGCAAAAGTGTTTCATTTATCTTAATTTCAATGATGATCATGTTTGTGACACCCCCAATAAAAAAAATAATTGCTTCCGCTCATGTGTTATGAAAATCTAGGTGTTACAATATGGTATCAGAGCAATTTGGTAAATGGCCACTAGGCAGAATATGATTCTCATAGTAACCCTAGGATGAAGATAAGGGATTCAGGTTTAGGGATAGATTCCCATAGAAAGATACAATGACCTAGAATGACCAATAGTTTTCACTTTAGAAGAAATAGAGATGTCTGAGAGAGATGTTTATATTCTAGGTCTCATGTTTCAACCTAACCCTTGGTAATGATGTTGCTTCTCCATTCTCAATGGTTATGGCCAGCCAATTGAGAATTGAAGAGGAATGTCAAAAGCACTAGACTTTGATAAACCTCTCATTCTTACTGGTCTGTGTGGTATGAGAGACATGTATTAGTAGGTTAATGAGAGATAGCATGTCAGGATCTCACATCTCTGGGTATGTTCTTGATCACCACATACCTAGAAATGAGGGAGGTACCTGGAAGACCTATGATTAGACAGTCAACTATACCTAATGTAAAAAAAAATCATGACAATGTTGAGGTAGTTGTCCTAATTATAGAGCCAATTTTAGTTTCATAAACCCTAAGTATGAGTTGAGCAATAGACCAAGGTAATATATAATTCTCACATAAATATTTTATTAAAATACATTACATACCTCTTTTCATGCAAAATTTTGAGCATGTGTACCTTAATATGTTAATTATCAATAAATGAAGAGGTAAGCCGAACCCTAAGGTGGGTAGTAGCCTAGAGAAATTTTGAGGGTGAAATTTATTTTAAGGTGGGTAGAATTGTAACATCCCCAATTTCATAACTAGTGTAAGTCTTTAATGTCGAGTTTCCTAGTAAGTCTATGCCAAGGGGCCTAATGATCCTAACATGGCTAGGTATGTAATTCAGTTCACAAAATTTGTAATACAAGTCATCATAGTCAACCAATACACACATAATGGATTAAATTTGTATGATTTTAGTCAGGTGTAGATGATTATGAATGAATTATTCATGTGAACAATAATGTGATGACTATATATAATATGAAGACTTGAGTTACTAGTTTGAGCTCAAGACCAACTTAGGTCTCATTGTTAAGGAAGTAAAGTAATGTTGACCTAATGTATCATATAAAATCTTTCGTTGAGGGAATATTGATTCACACTTTAGTTCCATAACCAAGAATAGATTATGGACCTTTTGAAAGATCAGGGAATGGTCTGGGGGGCCTATAACCTTATTCTAGCCCAATTGAGCCAATTAAGATTCACATATGGGTCCTTGGAGTTCAAATTTGGGGGGTTAGAATTTCTTACTCATGATAAATACTCATAGTATTTCTAGTAGATAAATAATTAGAACATAAGATGGTGAGAGAAATTTTAGATAATTTTGGATTATATAGTGTTCTAGGGAATTAAGTTTGTAATTACCCAATAATTTAATCAAAATATATTTTAGAGTATTTATCTTATTAATTTAGACTTGATAACATTCCCATGCAGAGATAATGATAATACAATGTTTATCCTAAAATTTGAGAATAAACCCGAGTTTGGAATTGGGTTGCATAAATATTTCTTTGATTTTGGTTTTTATTAAAAAGAAACAAAAAAGGGGGGGGGGGTGTTCCAGTCGGGCGGACTGAGAGACACAATCCCTATTTGACAATGGCACAAACAGAGTCCCCTCAAGGGGGGAGCTATGCCCAAGATATGAAGAAGGGGAGGCTATAAAAGTCTTAGTTTTTAAGAATATAGGATTAGACGGTTCATAGCTAGGGCTTTGACTCAAAGTTGCGAGGGAGAGAGAACAAGAGATGAAGAAGAAGAGGGCATCACCACTGGCGGTGATTAAGAGGGTCGAAAGTTCATTTTTATCAACCGTGATGACCTAGAGCATGAATAAGGTGTCATCCATGTACAGGAGGACGAGCCGTATGTAGAGAAAGCCTTGAATCGTGGTACGTGTGGGCTGAGGAGCGAGCCTAGCTCACCGGAATCTAGCCTGGCGGCGTCTAGGAAGTGCAACCGCACGATTGGAAGAAGGAGGATATGCTCCGAGCTAACGAGCAAGGAAGGAGGCAGATCCTTGGAGTGGATCCGTGACCAATAGAAGGGTTGTAGATGTGAGGCATTATTGATCATCACCCTTGCATCTTAAATCAACGGCTGGGATCATTCCAAAATAAAGGTAACTTCTAAAATTCATATCTTGGGACTGGGAACTCAAATTTTATCAAATAAGGTACCTACAAAAATATCATGATGTCTACTATCTTATAAAAATATGTCCAAAGTGTGGTTGGATGTCTGATAAATATTACTAGTCGATTTCTAGAGTATATGTAATTTCAATGTTTTGAGAACTAAAAATAGTAAACGACTTTAGAAATTAATGAATAATTTATGGTAAGTATATTTTGATGTGATATACATGATTGCAAACCTTGATCATCCTGATTCAAACTTTTATCTATGCTTTTGATGCAAACCCTAATAAGGGCATTTTGGGTATTTCACCCATGATTGGATTATGCAATGACCTGATATTTTAATACATGATCTTAATACATTGTATGATTACTTTTCTGGAGATTTTATGGAGTTTCTTGTGTTATTATATTAGTATTTAATTTCGGACCTGAGTGGCCCTTATGTAAGAATAATATATGATTATCTTTACAAAATAAGTGATATATGTATGGCTAATTAGGCCTGATATTAGTAGCGTGATTATATTCTACTTTGATTTTCTAATTGAGTCAGTAAGTTTAGAATATGTGACTATATTTGAGAATTTATTCTCATTATATCAATTATATGTTCATATTAGTGCATAATACAATTTGTCTTATTTGAGTATAAAGATTATAATAACTATATAATAGGAGTTTTACTTAATTTGAACGCCAAGATTCTATGGTGATTTTAGATTAAAATTATGTTTAGTCTAAATAAGTACCCTAAGTTGGTATATAAAGCTAGGAAGATGGGGCTTTAAGATTTAGAAATAGAAAGAGGGAGGATATACTTGGACTACTATAACTATGATGATATCTAGGTTATTGAAGTTATGGAACTTGGAATCAGGACTTCCTTATAGAAACCCTCAATACAAGAGGTAAGTGGTTCATGCCCATGAGTACTCATATTTTAAGCTCATTATGTTTGCATGTCTCTTAGATAAGACTTCTGTGGATTATGTAGTTCAATGTTCTAAAATTTTAATGATTAAAGCATGCAAGCAAGATTCTTCCCCATTATTATGTAAGTTCCTACACTCAAATAGAGTTATGCTTCTCAAATAGTTGTCACTCATGGACTAGGTCCATGAGAAAGTTTAAGAATCATGTTATTATAAGATTTCTTAATAATGTCTTACATTGATGAGTAAGATAGAAAGATAAGTAAGTAATATAGTTGTAATTAGTTAATAATTTGGGATAAATTGGGGCGAGGGAGTAGCCCAGCGGTGCGACTCTACAATCCTGGATGAAGGGACCCAGGTTCGACTCTGTCTGCGTAACCCTCAGGGTGTAACAAGGCCCCACGTTATTTAGCACGCCGCGGTGCCCCCATGTACGCGGATGGTTCCAGGGTTTACCCTTGGCTGGGTGGGGTCCAATAGTGGTTGATCCTGGGAGGGGTTCCTCATTATCAAAAAAAGAAAATTTGGGATAACTTTGGATCAAGATTTTAAGTTCAAGTATGTTGTTAGGATTTATCATATACATAGATATAGCCAAGTATTAAGATTTCAATTAGAATCATGTTTTATTATATATAGAGATCCAAGAACTAAGTAGTTAATCATATTCTATAGAATGAGTAATATCTTTAAGTTAAGTACAATGTGGGAATACAACTTTTGAACATGTTTAGACGTGATCCAATTTTCAAGATAAATGTACTGTTGGGATCAGAATGTGTTGTTAATTGACTTATGATGATAATATGAATTATGATGCATTAAGTTATGATTAAGTTTCAAGATAAGATTATATAAGATTTCTATTTTAAGGTTTAAGTTGTAAGGTGTGGGCTCATATGTAAATATTAAAATTCAGGATAAGATCATATTTAATAAGATCTTATAAAGGTTAAATCATCTTTTCAGAATTCATGTTTTTAAATACTTTGTACTTAAAATACTTTCATAAAATTCACTTAAGGTACTTTCTATGCATAGTCTTCCTATATGTAATTTATATCCTTTTTCCTAAGCCTCTAGAGTCAGTTGTCATATAATTATTATCAATGATGACATTCTAATAAATCATAGTTTCAAATTAAGATGTATCTAGATAACAAGGATATCAGATTTAGATTCAAACTTAGACTACTCATTGTGTGAGTAGCCAGATACTAAATAAGGATACATGATAAGGGTTTTAGACCCAATCTCAATTATGAAGTAACTGAGATCCATATTCACATTCATTCATAGATTTAGTTTATCATTTAGTATAATAAACTTAACAGAAACATGCACATATTGAAAAGTCTAATAGATAGTTCTATCATAAGTCATATCTAACTTACAATGGTAATCTAATCCAACAGATAAGGTAATCATTTAAATCAATTATAACTTTGAAACATCTTTTAGAGAAAGTCTATGAACAAATCAACAGATACTTCTTAGTTCAGATTAAGAATCCTACTGCATGAGTAATAAGTCAAGTTTTAAGCATTTTGAATCTATACATAACTATAATATTATATTTGTGAGACTCCACCAGCCAGACCAGGAACACATCCTGCAATCCTGAAGGTAAAGTACACATAATACATATCTACCCAATAACACTATCAAATAGTAAGAAATCCAACTCATAATCAGAATGGATATAAATCCCATCATTTATAACTTGCCAACATGACATATCATAGTGTGAAATAGAAAATGTCCCTAGCAACATGATTACTTTCCACAACATGAAGCATAATCAACAATGACAAATTATCAAGTAGTATTACAAGGAATGTAATAATCATTCAAATCATGTTCTACATGGCTTATCATATTTTATTCATTTGCCCTGAAACTACTTGGATTGTACCTCACCAAGTAGAAGTCGCCACGCCTGATTCTCGTGTCAATGACTCACCGTCACTATCTTAGGGTTTAGCTGACCACCCTAAGATATCAACAACAAACCCTGGCCACCTTAGGGTTGCCTAAAGAGGCTCACGTCCTCATATCGGATACACGAGATAGGAGCCAGCAAAACAATATATCACATATCACATTATTTCACATATTTTCACATTTCACATGTTTCATTTCATCAAAGTCTATTCCATCTGGACATAGACTTTCACATCAAGGATTTAGGTCTAGAGCCACTCTAGATGACTCACTCCTAAATCCTAGTGGTCTAACCTTTAAGGTCTCGATCCACACTCCAAAAATCCTTCTCATAATTCATTAATTACTATAAGGAGATCCGTTTTGTTTCCCTAGTGTGGTCCTCGGGGGAAACTCACAGTGTTTAGGGAACCTAACTAGATGTTCTATCATTTCACTTGTTATTAATCTCTTTTAATCATCTTAAAAGAATTCAAAACATCATATATCATATCTGTGTGTTCTCACATAACTAGAATAACATGAAACAGATCAAGTTCATCAATAAGGAAAATGATCAAAGCAAGTAGCACAATAAATCTATATATTGCAACACATATGACTATTTCTATCATCTACTTCATCCCATAGCAATAATCAACAGTGGGCCTTTAGCCCAAGACATAATCTTATTGTCCATCATTTACCCCATCAGGGTTTTATCATCATGAGTGGGCTTTCAGCCCTAGACATAATCTCATTATGCAACATTTACCCTTATCAGGGTTTCTCAATGTAAGGAGTGCATATTAAATTCAATTTCAACATAAATCTTATCAGTTCATTGTATATCATAGTTTTAAACAACTATTAGTAGAGGCATTAGAACTAGAAACAATAAAAGCATATAGATATCATATATCATTCCTCATACTCAGAATAGATTTATCATACAACATATGCCTCTTCCATCTAATCTAAATAGATGCCAATAATTTCATGCATATACATGCATAACAGACTTAGTTGTCTTCTTATTTTATTTCACATTATTCATATGGGTTTACTAATCAACACATGTTGACTATCAATTGAAGTTTGTACTATTAGTCCATTCTCATAGTACATTTCACAATTCAAGAACACATTCTTGTAAATCAATTCAAATACTTGACTTTCATCTTTTAGTTGAATTCAACTACAGTTATGTGCATCTCTTAATTCCCCATTTGAAATTGTCATTCACTAGTATCATCAAACTCATCATTTTAGGGTAAGAGTTACATTCTTAGAATCATCTACTAATTCCTATCTTTTTCCATCATTTTATACTCAGTAGTCTCTACTTCTTTCATTTCATGTTCATTACATTATCTGGACCAATATTTCTTGATTCACTTTACATACAATGCTTCTCTTCTACATAACATTTATCAAAGTATAGTTCTTAGTATATTTCATTTAATTTGGGTTAAGCCACATGTAATTAAAATAAAAGATAAAATACTTCATCATACTATCTTCATTAGTTTCATCTTTATCTTGCAATCACCATTAAGTACATCTTGTTCATATTGTCTCTTATATTCAGATAAGTGTACCTTGTCATTGACTACTAATGTCATTCCCATAATAAAAAACAATCATTCTTTATTATAATAAAACAAATGCATTAGACTTCGATGATATTAATACGACTCATCATATTCAATTTAAGTATTAATACTTTCAACTTCAACATTTGATCATATTTACAACATCATATACAAGTTCTAGCTTTATCACTCATAATATTCTTAATAATAAACTTTTAGGGTTTTTAAGAAGTCATTCCATAGTTCAACATATCATAAGAATCATATCATTCAGTAATCCAATCATGACTCAAGGGTTCATTAGGGTTACTCACAAACATGGAAACCCTAGTTTCCATTTTCACACATTTCATTCATCAATCATAAGTATACATTGATCAATTGACTCATTTGATTCACTTCCTCAACACAAATCCTAATCAGGATATTGATGAATCCTCCAGATTCATCATTATAGTCACCAATTCTAAGGATTTTTGTGCCTTATATCGACTGATCTACCCTCACTTTGGGTTTACTTTAAGTATTATTTCAGTCTCATGTAAATAGTGTGTTACTAGCTCAAATTACCCTAGTTTCGTGCTTATTTGATCTCATTTTCCTCTACTCACGATCTCTCTCCTCTGCAGATCATCCTCAACTATCACCAATGGTTAGGACCCCTACAACACTGACTCTAGCGGTCTCAAGACCGTTTGAGCCCATGCGGTCTCAAGACCGTTTGAGCCCATGCGGTCTCCAGACCGTTTGAACCCATGTGGTCTCAAGACCGTTTGAGCCCATGCGGTCTCAAGACCGTTTGAACCCATGCGGTCTCAAGACCGTTTGAGTCCATGCGGTCTCAAGACCGTTTGAGCCCATGCGGTCTCAAGACCGTTTGAACCCATGCGGTCTCAAGACCGTTTGAGTCCGTGCAGTCTCAAGACTGTTTGAGTCCATGCGGTCTCAAGACCGTTTGAACCCATGCGGTCTCAAGACCGTTTGAGCCCATGCGGTCTCAAGACCGTTTGAACCCATGCGGTCTCAAGACCGTTTGAGTCCATGCGGTCTCAAGACCGTTTGAGCCCATGCGGTCTCAAGACCGTTTGAGTCCATGCGGTCGCAAGACCATTTGAGCCCATGCGGTCTCAAGACCGTTTGCTGTGATTGTAAAGACCGAATGGACAGTCAAATGGAGACCGTTTGGCTAGTGGAGAATCAAGATCGGAACAACAACTTGCATAGGAGTTGCATGCAAATCATTCACGTGAACAAACATTGCTAATTGCAAACCGAATAGCCAATTGATATATGAAGACCAAGAGAGCTGCTCTGAAAAGTCAAAATCATTTGCAAGCTGCCAAACCTATTGGATTAGGTTCCACGTATGAGCAACCAAGCAAACCATTCACCTATTCCAAAGTGAAGGGATCCCACGCATGCAAGACCATGCTGCTGGAAACCATTGAAATAATCTACTTACTATATTAGTTATTCACGTAAAGGAGAATGCATGGCCCCAACCATTAGTAGTGCACGCCAATACTCCAAACCGTGAAGAGAATAACACAAGTAAGAATGGAAGACCACGTGAATACTCCAACCAATAGTGGTCCACGTGAATACTCCAAACGTGAAAAGAACAGGACAAGACCATTTGACGGATGCTAAGATTTCCAGGACCGTGAGAATGGAAGACCGCATGAATAGAGCAAATCGCATGAGCTGCGAATAACAAAGCAGACCGTATGAGATCGTGAGCGCTGCCAAAATGAATGCCGGAGACCGTTTGCTCATGCAGAGCGAAGACCGAATGAGTAACCTGAAGACCGGTTGCTCGCTGCACTTGCCACGTGAAGAACCAAATGACGAGACCGCATGAAGGACCGCATGAAGGACCACATGAAGCAAATAGCGAGACTGCACGAAGGACCACATGAAGGACCGCATGAAGCAAATAGCGAGACCGCATGAAGTAATTGTGGAGAGAAAACCGCATGGACAAAAGGACACGCACAAGGTGTGACTCCTTGGCCTAAGATATTTTGGCAAGCCTATAAATAGAAGGGTAGAGGCATGGTCTTGGACATACCATCTTACTACGGCCCAAGGCTGCCGGACTGGGACCAGTGCCGGAACGCCGACAGATTGCCCGAGTACCGTTTCCAACCAAACTTCACCCACAACCTCAGAATCCCATCCTGAGTCCAGATCCGGTGAGCAGTCAGTCTGGGCGCAGATCTAGTAGGCTGTTCCATCACCATCTCACCATTGCTCACACCATAGCTCCACCTCACCCTACTCTTACAATCCCGAAGGTTGACCCGAAGATCGAGGCAGAGAGACGGACGACATCGACCACGACGGAGCAGTCCCGGAGACTGCGACGATCTACACTGGGCTGTCACAGATCTACTCTTCTGCTCCGACGATGCTTTCTTTCTCTCTCTTCTCTTTCTTTGTTGCTCCCTCTATGAGGAGCGAGTAGTTCCATCCACTGGGGTGCGGGGACTAGCCCCGCTGCCCGTGTTTTGTATCTTGTACTAAAAAGATGTTATCATTCCGTTTCAATACTAAATCGTTTCATACATGCTTGAATGTTGGCCGCGTTCTTGTATGCATCTATTGTCTTTCGTTGTGGTTTGTCTACGACCGCTCTTGAGACTCGAATACCGATTTAGTTTTGGTTTTTGGTGCGTGTATCCACCGCGCACCCGTTTCGGTATCTAGGAACGCTTTCTAAGGAGTGGAGTAAAATCACCTCCATCGTTGAACTTTTGTACTATGAAATGGAATCAGTTGACGTACAAAAGTGCGACCTTGATAGGTCGAGGAACACACTCTGAGGAGAGAGTGGTGCAAAGTACTTGACCATTCGTTCGGGAATGGCTGACGTTGCAACACTCTCACGTTTCTCATAGCTATATCCTTGAAAGAGGGATAGTATATAAGGATACTAATCGACTTGGTAATTATCGCTCGCTTGTTAGTTTTCCGATGCACGTTTCACGAGGTTGAGTAAGATTTTCTCTTCAGAGATACATATCTTCACTGACACGTAGATACGTACCGGATGAGAGTTACTCAACCCGTGAAGGATGTATGCATTATTCTTGTCCTATAAGACATCGGTATTGTACAACATCCATGTGTCCTACTTACAAGTCTTGCTATGTTTGGTACAAGTACAATTCATGTGTAGTGGTGGTGAATACCCGCATCACCCCAGTGATCCATCATCATCTGGTAATCTTAGTTTTTAATCCTTAAACTAGTTTTTATTCTTGCCTTTACTTTTGCATGTTTTAGGTTAAATAACTCAAATTAAACTTCTGGTCTTAGATGATTAACTTAGATTGATACGAAACAAGAAAAAGACACTCAGATTCTTAACGTTGTCCTTTGGGTTCGATCCTAAACATGTACTATGATAAGGCTTCCACACTCTTGTGGGGTTGGAGCATTTATCTAGCACCAGTTGTAGGTAAACCTAGAGAGAACATCAACTCCCTAGGGTTTTTGGTGCATATTAGGACTTCCATTGGAAGAGTAATCTTTTGGTGTAAGTCCCAGCTCCATCAAAAAATGGCGCCGTTGCCGGGGACAACGGTATAAGAATCGTCTATTTCAAATTTTGTGTCGATTTAGGTTTCTCTAGGGTTTTACTTTTTCTTTTCAAAAACCTAAAAAGTGAAGGGCTTAATCTTGCATATCATCTTGGATTTGAAGTGGTTGGTCAAACTTGATAAACTCTTTCTTTGATTTCAGGTACCAATTCTCTTCAAAATGAAGCAGTCAGTGCCACCAACCAATAGTTGTCAATTCTGTGGCGACTATTCTCATGCATCGATTAACTGTTTCAACATTCATCCTCTTTACGTAATGGCCTTGCGTCAAGTAATCATGAATCGTATAGTCGGGAAACTCAGAGAAGCCACTCCATACAACTATGGATATAACGCAGGTTATATTCCATATCACCCCGGAGGCTACTACGAGAAACCTAACTATGGCGGATTTCAAGGCATAGACTGCAATACAGGAGGGCAATTGGAAAGCAACTCAAATCAATACTATGATGAGGGAAGCTATTATCAACATCAATCAAACGGGTGCCATGAAGAGCCTTTTCATGAAAATCAACACACATTGATGGAAGAACTACGTGCCTTACAAACATCGGTGGCTCAACAACTAGCTGATCAGACAGCCGCGACCAAGAAGTTGATAGCCGACCTTAATCAACTTACACAACTTGTCAACGCTCCTGAGCAACATGTAGAACAGCCACAAAATTCAACTAAGCACATCTCTAGTCCACATGTTGCAATAAATTATGATGATGATTATGAAATCATGTGGAATGTGCCTTCCAATGATCATCATGCATCAGTGCAAAATGGGGAATCACCCTCTGAGTTAATGACTGAATTCAAGGATGACTCCTTCGCAATATCACAAGAAAAAGAATCATTTTCTGAGCCAAGGTCTGACTCGAATAATGAAAAATGCACTATGCTCTTAGATGAAAGAATGAGCACTCAACCTGAAGATTTTCTACGATTGGAAGATAAACTGGGGATAAATTTCGGTGTGTGCCCATCTTCTCCCATAGACCCTGATCCAACCATACAGATTGAGGGGCAATCAACAATGATTGACTCCTTATACGACAAATATTCCTCAACTACAACCATCTTGTCATTGAATTCCAATGAAGAAAGGTCTACGCTACAAGAACCCTATACTCCTTCACAGTCAGACATAGATGAATATGAGACTGATTCAGATGAGGAGACGTCTTTTACGCAAGAGACTCAAATGACTCCATTGCTGGAGCAGGATCCGATTTGGTCTTATGAAGAAATCTCTGACCATTCGGTCGATCTAGAAACAAACCTCGAGGATGGGACTGATCAAGATCTTGATTCAGGGATGGACCACATTACTCTCACTGACCCCGATGATGATGAAGAAAAATCATGGGGAGATGATGAATCTCATGATGACGAATCTACGACAAATCCTTTTCATGAGATGATGTTACCAGAGTTACCGCCATTACAAGAAGTCCAGACGAAGTCACTCCTCGAACAAGAGCATGATCTTTCTATTGAATCTCCTTCTAGTCACTTGAATGAGACGATAGTGCAATATGAAGAGGAACATGAGCCATCTCTTGACCTTAGAATGAACTACGGTTTTACTGTGAACTCTTGTAATGTCCCTTGGAAAGACAACAAGTCACAAACCTATCCTTCTATAGTCACACACACCTCTAAAGAAGCCCCTCCTGATATTCAAGAAACTGAGATGTGTCCATCGAAGGAGTGTTATGAAGAAGAACTGGGACAACAACATAACTCAGAAATGGTATACACCAGTCCCAATATTGAAGAAATGGATTCATCAGGGAATTTTAGCCCTCAAAATGACATGTCATAGACTAATCCCTCCCATAAAGAGAAATTATTGGAACCCCTATCTCAAGATCCCATGAATCCCTTACACAAGCAAGAGTTCGTTTCACCAATCAAATCCTCTTCTAGTTACTTGGATGAGCTAAGGATGTTCTACGAGGAAAATTCTGAATAAAACCTTGAAAAGAGGAACGACGCTCTTACCAAATTCAACATTGATAAAGATGATGATACTTCTCAAAATAACTCCTCTGAAGAAGAAACGTCACTCTGGCCACCATATCCCACACAAGAAAAGCCAGGTGACAAAATGAAGCCGGAACCGGATCCACCACCTGATCCTAGACAGGAGGAAGTTCAAGTGGCCGACCCTCAATCAACTGCCCTAGATTTTGAAGAAAGTAGTTTTACTTTGAACTTTGAGGGTGAGCCACAACTGGAGGGCACAAGTGGGCATAACCTTGATTTCTCGCATAGTCCTCCAGTTTCGACTGCTTATGTTCCACCTCCCTCGCTAATGGGGGAAGGTCTCTGGATTCTTCTGGATGGACAATGAGGTGAAAGTGATGTGCATCCAAGTCATCCAGAAGACTCGTTCAAGTTGCCACAACTTCCCAGCCAACAAGTTGTTCAGACCACTTCCTCGTTCTCAGCACCAGCCATCACTAGATATCTTTGTAGGACCTTCTTCCAACTACGAGGACCGCCTGGTTAACACTGCTCAACCCTTCCCCTCCATCTTGAACCTAGTACTTGCTCAGAAATGGGCAAATTCATAAGTTCGAGGTGGAGGGCGGGTGGTATGACTTTCACTCCACCCTCTATCTTTATTGCTTCCTGCTTTTCCATTCTAGTTTCTTTTTCATAATTTTTTTCCGCCTTTTTGTTAGTTTTCTAAAAATAAAGCCTTTATCTAGTCGGCTTTTGTTTTGCAAATCTGTGATCATCACCTCTGTTGCGTTGCAAATTTCTTGGAAAAGAATACTTAAAACTAGCCAATGCGTGTTTTTCATTTTGATTTGTCTATGAATCCTAATGTTATATCTCAAACATGAAAAGATGATACACTTCATTAAGACTGAGATAGATCAAATATATCACGCCTTTATCTGATTAATGGATCTGCTGTATGGATCTCTCATTTGATGTTTCATCATGTCTCTTTTGGAGCAGATTGTGATGGAGAAAAGGGACCCGTCGCATGGAATCACTAAGCAAACTGCATCATGATCCGAACTCTCTTCTACACTTCTTCCTTCGTTTTCATACCCCTCTGTTCACTAACCATGCCAAAGTTTTAAGTCCGGTGTGGCACACCACACTTCTTTCTAGTGAAAACTAGAACATTGCCGAACTTTAAGTTCGGTGTGGTAAACCACACATCTGCAAAACTCTAAGTTCGGTGTGGTACACCACACCCCTCTTTCCATTACCACTTCTTCCATACCCTTAAATACATAACAAGGGTGTATCACCTTCTTTTCTTGATCCAAAGAGTATACAATGATGATTGTGCACATACCGAGGTTGGCGAAAAATCTACCCCGATTCCAAAAAGAGGCTTGGCAGCCCAAATATACAAAAATCCAAAAATACCCTTTCTCCCAAGCCAAGTGAGAATAAATAAAAGCCAGAGTGTGAATAAAAGCATGAGAGTTGTGCCCTGAATAAGGATAACTGATAAAGGTCTTGCCCGACCGATACATTAGATGCCCTCATAAAGGCAGATGTGTCGTGACCGGTAGTGAGATCCTAAGGATCCAAAAATAACCTCCTTACCTCCTCTCAAAGAGGTAAAATAGCCAAAAGCCTTAAGCCAACCTATACACACTTCTGAGTTACCTTTAAAAAAAATCGGGTGTAAGGCTAAGTCAACCAGAGTTGTGCATAAATCATTCAAAGTATCTCGATGAGTCAACTATTAATAAGAGTCTTGATTCAATCAAAGGAGAGACTCTTATCTTTTGATCATACCCCCATTCTCTCCTCTTTCAACACCAGTAACAGATCATATGATTTTTGTTGATTTTGTGGGTCTGTTCAAAGTCTCATATACTCTTTAGCATGACTGATATGACAGAGAATGAGAAGGAAATACTTCAGCAAAATGAACTCAGAAATGAGGATATCATAAGATGTATTTCATGATCTAAGGAAGCTCTAATGTTGTATCGATCTGAGCCATGAACAAAATTATAATATGACATAAGGATGAGGCAAACACGAGATGAACAATTTCATTGGTGACTGTTTTAAGTTTTCCGTTTCTCGGGACAAGCAACACTTAAGTTCGGTGTGGTGATGAATCTTCTAGACTCATCCTCAGTCACCAATTCAAAGGTTTTTTTTTGACGTTTTTACCCTAATTTGTGTTTTCACCTCATTTTCCTTTTCTCTTTTTTTGTGAAAATTCTGACACTTGCACGAAGGTGAGGTAATTACGAGACCAACTGCATGCGTTTTGGCGACTGTCTTGGGCTTTTTTGTTCCTCGGGACGAGGAACGCTTAAGTTCGGTGTGGTGATGAATCCTCCAGATTCATCATTATAGTCACCAATTCTAAGGATTTTTGTGCCTTATATCGACTGATCTACCCTCACTTTGGGTTTACTTTAAGTATTATTTCAGTCTCATGTAAATAGTGTGTTACTAGCTCAAATTACCCTAGTTTCCAGCTTATTTGATCTCATTTTCCCCTACTCACAATCTCTCTCCTCTGCAGATCATCCTCAACTATCACCAATGGTTAGGACCCCTACAACACTGACTCTAGCGGTCTCAAGACCGTTTGAGCCCATGCGGTCTCAAGACCGTTTGAGCCCATGCGGTCTCAAGACCGTTTGAGCCCATGTAGTCTCAAGACCGTTTGAGCCCATGCGGTCTCCAGACCGTTTGAACCCATGCGGTCTCAAGACCGTTTGAGTCCATGCGGTCTCAAGACCGTTTGAGCCCATGCGGTCTCAAGACCGTTTGAACCCATGCGGTCTCAAGACCGTTTGAGTCCATGCGGTCTCAAGACCGTTTGAGTCCATGCGGTCTCAAGACCGTTTGAACCCATGCGGTCTCAAGACCGTTTGAGCCCATGCGGTCTCAAGACCGTTTGAACCCATGCGGTCTCAAGACCATTTGAGTCCATGCGGTCTCAAGACCGTTTGAGCCCATGCGGTCTCAAGACTGTTTGAGTCCATGTGGTCGCAAGACCGTTTGAGCCCATGCGGTCTCAAGACCGTTTGCTGTGATTGTAAAGACCGAATGGACAGTCAAATGGAGACCGTTTGGCTAGTGGAGAATCAAGATCGGAACAACAACTTGCATAGGAGTTGCATGCAAATCATTCACGTGAACAAACATTGCTAATTGCAAACCGAATAGCCAATTGATATATGAAGACCAAGAGAGCTGCTCTGAAAAGTCAAAATCATTTGCAAGCTGCCAAACCTATTGGATTAGGTTCCACGTATGAGCAACCAAGCAAACCATTCACCTATTCCAAAGTGAAGGGATCCCACGCATGCAAGACCATGCTGCTGGAAACCGTTGAAATAATCTACTTACTATATCAGTTATTCACGTAAAGGAGAATGCATGGCCCCAACCATTAGTAGTGCACGTCAATACTCCAAACCGTGAAGAGAATAACACAAGTAAGAATGGAAGACCACGTGAATACTCCAACCAATAGTGGTCCACGTGAATACTCCAAACGTGAAAAGAACAGGACAAGACCATTTGACGGATGCTTAGATTTCCAGGACCGTGAGAATGGAAGACCGCATGAATAGAGCAAATCGCATGAGCTGCGAATAACAAAGCAGACCGTATGAGCTCGCGAGCACTGCCAAAACGAATGCCGGAGACCGTTTGCTCATGCAGAGCGAAGACCGAATGAGTAACCTGAAGACCGGTTGCTCGCTGCACTTGCCACGTGAAGAACCAAATGACGAGACCGCATGAAGGACCGCATGAAGCAAATAGCGAGACTGCATGAAGGACCGCATGAAGCAAATAGCGAGACGACATGAAGTAATTGTGGAGAGCAAACCGCATGGACAAAAGGACACGCACAAGGTGTGACTCCTTGGCCTAAGATATTTTGGCAAGCCTATAAATAGAAGGGTAGAGGCATGGTCTTGGACATACCATCTCACTACGGCCCAAGGCTGCCGGACTGGGACCAGTGCCAGAACGCCGCCAGATTGCCCGAGCACCGTTTCCAACCAAACTTCACCCACAGCCTCAGAATCCCATCCTGAGTCCAGATCCGGTGAGCAGCCAGTCTGGGCGCAGATCTAGTAGGTTGTTCCATCACCATCTCACCATTGCTCACACCATAGCTCCACCTCACCCTACTCTTGCAATCCCGGAGGTTGACCCGAAGATCGAGGCGGAGAGACAGACGACATCGACCACGACGGAGCAGTCCCGGAGACTGCGACGATCTACACCGGGCTGTCACAGATCTACTCTTCTGCTCCGACAATGCTTTCTTTCTCTCTCTTCTCTTTCTTTGTTGCTCCCTCTATGAGGAGCGAGTAGTTCCATCCACTGGGGTGCGGGGACTAGCCCCGCTGCCCGTGTTTTGTATCTTGTACTAAAAAGATGTTATCATTCTGTTTCAATACTAAATCGTTTCATACATGCTTGAATGTTGGCCGCGTTCTTGTATGCATCTATTGTCTTTCGTTGTGGTTTGTCTACGACCACTCTTGAAACTCGAATACCGATTTAGTTTTGGTTTCTGGTGCGTGTATCCACCACGCACCCATTTCGGTATCTAGGAACGCTTTCTAAGGAGTGGAGTAAACTCACCTCCATCGTTGTACTTTTATACTATGAAATGGAATCAGTTGACGTACAAAAGTGCGACCTTGACAGGTCGAGGAACACACTCTGAGGAGAGAGTGGTGCAAAGTACTTGGCCATTCGTTCGGGAATGGCTGACGTTGAAACACTCTCACGTTTCTCGTAGCTATATCCTCGAAAGAGGGATAGTCTATAAGGATACTAATCGACTTGGTAATTATCGCTCGCTTGTTAGTTTTCCGATGCACGTTTCACGAGGTTGAGTAAGATTTTCTCTTCGGAGATACATATCTTCACTGACACGTAGATACGTACCGGATGAGAGTTACTCAACCCGTGAAGGATGTATGCATTATTCTTGTCCTATAAGACATCAGTATTGTACAACATCCATGTGTCCTGCTTACAAGTCTTGCTATGTTTGGTACAAGTACAATTCATGTGTAGTGGTGGTGAATACCCGCATCACCCCAGTGATCTATCATCATCTGCTAATCTTAGTTTTTAATCCTTAAACTATTTTTTATTCTTGCCTTTACTTTTGCATGTTTTAGGTTAAATAACTCAAATCAAACTTCTAGTCTTAGATGATTAACTTAGATTGATACGAAACAAGAAAAAGACACTCATATTCTTAACGTTGTCCTTTGGGTTCGATCCTAAACATGTACTATGATAAGGCTTCCACACTCTTGTGGGGTTGGAGCATTTATCTAGCACCAGTTGTAGGTAAACCTAGAGAGAACATCAACTCCCTAGGGTTTTTGGTGCATATTAGGACTTCCATTGGAAGAGTAATCTTTTGGTGTAAGTCCCAGCTCCATCAGATATGTGGTCATTCAAATCCATTAATATTCAACAATACACTTGTATAATACGATCTAATACAATTCAAATATGAATCTATCCATGTTAATTCAATTCCAAGCATATCATCCATTAGGCTGACATTTAGGAAAAATTCACATGAAATAGAATTTTCATCTATCCATAGGATTCTACATGGATCCTCAATCAATATATCAGGAACTAATCAAGTTTTAATCAATGAGAAATAATCAAAATTAGTAGAAGTTGATCCCCTAATATCTTTCCCAAAATCAAATCCAGTCACATACATATACAAATAGGGTTTCTGATTGTTTTAGCCGAATGGAATTAGGATTTCAACATGAATACAAAGCTTAGGAGGGAGAAAACACTCACCTCAGGTGCTAAGCACCTTAAAAAGGTAGGTCAGCCTCTGAATTATTGGAAACCGAATCAAACTCTCACAAAAGAATCCAATTCTTTCTCCTCTCAACTCAGAAACCCTAGAAATGGGGATTAGAAGAGAAAGAGTGAGAAAAGGGGGAGATTTGATGTGATTTTGAATCAAATCAGAGGAGGGATGGAATCTTGACATGTGAGAGAAGATTCACCATGAAATGGTATGCAAATAAGCTAAACTTACTTGATTTCATCACAACTTGGATAGAGAAACCCTAGGTCAACATCTCTACCACTTTCTCTTATCAAAACCCTAGCTCTCCTCTCTCTCAAAAATTTTGTTTCTTTGACAGGAAGGACAAGTTATGAGAGATCCTTGTATGTTAGGTTAGTGATATAGATGAATTGAGGTGCTTAGAACATTTGCAAACAAGCCCCTCAATGTATTTGTATTTTGCTCAGACTGGTTGGTCGGCTGAGTTATAAACTCGACTGAAACCACACGTTTCAGAATTCAAACCACATCCAAAAATTATGAAACTTTATCCCAATATATTAAATTTATATTTTAAGAAATAGTAAAATTTGTAGATCATTTGGAGTTACCAATAAATAATTAAAAATCAAATACTACACTGCTATATTGCAGACGACATCATTGTCGGTCGAGTTTGTCCTTCACAGAACTCGAACGACACCCCTCTCTGTAGAGATCAAAAATCTTCCAAAAATTACACCAATTTAATATGCTATCTATAACTGAGTTTAACAACTACGGTTAAAATTTGAGATCAATTGGATATACCAATAAAATATAAAATTCAATTACGACACTATTATATCAATCTGAAAATATGGTCGGTTGAGTTTGAAACTCGACCGATAAACAAGTCATAACATTCTTCAAAAATTCTTATATTTTTTAATGTTGTTCAAATTTTATATATACAAATCATATCCAAATTTTATTTAAATAAGAGTTACACATAAAATACTAAAAAATAATTTATTGAGACATTATACTTATCAAATTTTGTATTCATATGTCATCAAAACCTAATTTGGGCCGATTAGGGTTTCCAAACCTTAACCCCAATTATGTGAATCAAAGTATGATTAAACCTTCTCATTATATTTAAAATATCAAAAAATAAGTACCATCACTAATCAAACTTTAAACAATGATCAACTTAGTTAAGCATACAATCATCCAAGTAAACCCTAACTAGATGACTAATTTGAAAATAGGTCATTACAAATTCTCCCCTCCTTTTAGGATTTCATCCCAAAATCCAAGAAAAGATACAAAAGAATATCATATCATCTAATCATTCATCTCTCTCGACGTCCAGTTAGAAAGTCTTCCATTTTATCTTTCTTTCATATGAATTTTTTTTGCATTTAATGGATATTTCATCCCTTATCATCATCATATCTCTCCTTGAGTATTATAAACATTTGAATCACTAATATTAGTAATACATCATTTATCAAGATCTGATTCACATCACGTTTCACATCCTTTTTTTAAAATTTGATTGTGTATCTCATGGATTAAGATTATGACTCATTCACATATTATCATTTGCATTCATCAATTTCCTTTATAAAGAAGATCATCTAGTGTGCATCTTAGTTCATAGTTTTTCTCACAATTTTAGATTTCATACTCAGACTCAAACTCATTAGAGATTATGTTCATAATCCATTAAGCTTTCATCATTCTTATATGAAATTTCATGTTTTCCATAGGTTCCATATTGAATTATAAAATCCTTTTCTCTTTCACCATTTTATCGCCATTCTTCTCTTTTTCATCATGTATCTTATTATACTACCAAACTATGTTCATCTGGATACTTGGTCAGGGCATCCATAAGAAGTATAGTCGACAGTTCCATACTAGCTTAGCTCAATGCCCAAATACTTGACCAGAGTATCTAGATACTGAGTTCAGTCAGTATGCACATCATTCAGGTTATATTCAACATCAACATTATCAATGAGTCCTAGATCATATTGTCCCTGTAGACTCATCTAACCTAGGCTCTGATACCATGCTTGTCGGGACCCACTCTTTTAATCTGCATAAATACCAATCATTAGAGATAATCCCAAAACCTAAACCCATATTATGAAATAAAACAATGAATTCTCGACAAAGGGGAATAAACAATATACGAAAAACACAGATAAATTTTTCCTTTTTCATTTGTTTACAAACTCATAAATCAATGTCACATCAAGGTCATCACATTCAGATATCACAAATCATATTCAACTCCATTAAATCCAGAATCAAATCTTGTTCTCATATGCGGTTCAGTTTACATCAGATACATGTACATTGATGAACAAACTTAATCTACAACCCATCCCAGGAAGAAGAGAGTACAGGGACATGCTAATCTATCTAGATTTTACTATTTATATCTTCTTTTTCATGACCTCTCCGCTTGATAGAATTGTACCTAAAACATTTGAAACAACCTCATGAGACTCATATAGAGCCCCAGTGAGTGGATACCTCCCACTCAAGCTAGGTACATGCATCAACATCAAATTAAGTATAATAAACTTAACAGAAACATGTATATATTGAAAAGTCTAACAAATAGTTCTATCATAAATCATATCTAACTTACAATGGTAATCTAATCCAACAGATAAGGTAATAACTTAAACCAATTATAACTTTGAAACATATTTTAGAGCAAGTCTATGAACAAATCAACAGATACCTCTTAATTCAGATTAAGAATCCTACTGCATGAGTAATAAGTCAAGTTCTAAGCATTTTGAATCAACACATAACTATAACATTATATTTTTGACACTCCACCAGCCAGACCAGGAACACATCCTACAGTCCTGAAGATGAAGTACACATAATACATATCTAGCAAGAAATACTATCAAATAGTAAGAAATCCAACTCATAATCAGAATGGAAATGAATCCCATCATTTATAACTTGTCAACATGACATATCATAATATGAAATAGAAAATGTCTGTAGAAATATGATTACTTTCCACAACATGAAGCATAATAAACAATGAAAAATCATCAAGTAGTATTACAAGGAATGTAATAATCATTCAAATTATGTTCTACATGGATTATCATCTTTTATTCATTTTCCCTGAAACTACTTGGCTTTTACCTCACCAAGTAGAAGTCGCCACGCCTGATTCTCGTGTCAACGACTCACCTCACTGTCTTAGGGTTTAGCCGACCACCTTAAGATATCAACAACAGACCCTGGCCACCTTAGGGTTGCCTAAAGAGGCTCACGTCCTCATCTCGGGTACACGAGATAGGAACCAGAAAAACAATATATCACATATCACACCATTTCACATATTTTCACATTTCACATGTTTCATTTCATCAGAGTCTATTCCATCTGGACATAGACTTTCACAACAAGGATTTAGGGCCAGAGCCACTCCAGATGACTCACTCCTAAATCTTGGTGGTCTAACCTTTAAGGTCTCGATCCACACTCTGGAAATCCTTCTCATTATTCATCAATTACTACAAGGAGATCCATTTTGTTTCCCCAGTTTGGTCCTCGGGGGAAACTCATGGTGTTCAGGGCACCTAACTAGTTGTTCCATCATTTTACTTATTATTAATCTCTTTTACTCATCTTAAAAGAATTCAAAACATCATATATCATATATATGTGTTCTCGCATAACTAGAATAACATGAAATAGATTAAGTTTATTAATAAGGAAAATGATCAAAGCAAGAAGCACAATAAATCTGTATATTGCAACACATATGACTATTTCTATATTCTACTTCATCTCATAGCAATCATAATTAGTGGGCCTTCAACACAAGACATAATCTTATTGTCCATCATTTACCCCATCAGGGTTTTGTCATCATCAGTGGGATTTCAACCCTAGACATAATCTCATTATGCAACATTTACCCTTATCAGGGTTTCTCAATGTAAGGAGTGCATATTAAATTCAATTTCAACATAAATCTTATCAGTTCATTGTATATCATAGTTTTGAACAAATATTAGCAGAGGCATTAGAACTAGAAAAAGTAAAAGCATATAGATATCATGTATCATTCCTCATACTCAGAATAGATTTATCATACAACATATGCCTGTTCCATCCAATCTGAATAGATGCCAATAATTTCATGCATATAATTGTATAACAAACTTAGTTCCCTTCTTCTTTTATTTCACATTCTTCATATGTGTTTACTAATAAACACATGTTAACTATCAAATGAAGTTTTTACTATTAGTCCATTCTCAGAGTACAATTCACAATTCAAGAACACATTCTTATAAATCAATTCAAATACTTAACTTTCATCTTTTAGTTGAATTCAACTATAGTTATGTGCATCTCTTAATCCCCCATTTGAGATTGTCATTCACTAGCATCATCAAACTCATCATTTTAGGGTAAGAGTTACATTCTTAGAATCATATACTAATTCCTATATTTTTCCATCATTTTATACTCAGTAGTCTCAACTTCTTTCATTTCATGTTCATTACATTATCTGGACCAATCTTTCTTGATTCACTTTACATACAATGCTTCTCTTCTACATAACATTTATCAAAGTACAATCCTTAGTATATTTCATTTAATTTGGGTTAAGCCATATGTAATTAAAATAAAAGATAAAATACTTCATCATACTATCTTCATTAGTTTCATCTTTATCTTGCAATCACCATTAAGTACATTTTGTTCATATTGTCTCTTATATTCAGATAAGTGTACCTTGTCATTGACTACTAATGTCATTCCCATAAACAACAATAATCATTTTTTATTATACTAAAACAAATGCATTAGACTTAGACGATATTAATAAGACTCATCATATTCAATTTAAGTATTAATACTTTCAACTTCAACATTTGATCACATTTACAACATCAAATATAAGTTATAGCTTTATCACTCATAATATTCTTAATAATAAACTTTTAGGGTTTTTAATAAGTCATTCCTTAGTTCAACATATCATAAGAATCATATCATTCAATAATCCAATCATGACTCAAGGGTTCATTAGGGTTATTCACAAACATGGAAACTGTAGTTTCCATTTTCACACATTTCATTCATCAATCATAAGTATACATTGATCAATTGACTCATTTGATTCACTTCCTCAACAAAAATCCTAATCAAGATATGTGGTCATTCAAATCCATTAACATCCAACAATAAACTTTTATAATACGATCTAATACAATTCAAATATGAATCTATCCATGTTAATTCAATTCCAAGCATATCAGCCATTAGGCTGACATTTAGGCAAAATTCGCATGAAATAGAATTTTCATCTATTCGTAGGTTTCTACATGGATCATCAATCAATATATCAGGAACTAATAAAGTTTTCATCAATGAGAAATAATCAAAATAAGTAGAAGTTGATCCCCTAATATCTTTCCCAAATCAAATCCAGTCACATACATATACAAGCAAGGTTTCTGATTGTTTTAACCGGATGGAATTAGGCTTTCAACATGAATAAACAGCTTAGAAGGGAGAAAAATACTTAAATCAGGTGACAAGCACCTTAAAAACATAGGTCAACCTCTCAATTTTTGGAAACCCAATCAAACTCTCACAAAAGAATCCAATTCTTTCTCCTCTCAACTCGGAAACCCTAGAAATGGGGATTAGAAGAGAAAGAGTGAGAAAAGGGGGAGATTTGATGTGATTTCGAATCAAATCAGAGGAGGGACGAAATCTTGACATGTGAGAGAAGATTCACCATGAAATTCTGTGCCAAGAAGCTAAACTTACTTGATTTCATCATATCTTGGATAGAGAAACCCTAGGTCAACAACTCCACTACTTTCTCTTCTCAAAACCCTAGCTCTCCTCTCTCTCAAGAATTTAATTTCTTTGACAAGAAGGAAGAGTTATGAGAGATCCTTGTGTGCTAGGTTAGTGATATAGATGAATTGAGGTGCTTAGAACATTTGCAAACAAGCCCCTCAATGTATTTTTATTTTGCTGAGACTAGTTGGTCGGCTGAGTTATAAACTCGACTGAAACCACACGTTTTAGAACTCAAACCTCATACAAAAATTATTAAACTTTAACCCAATATATGAAATCGAGTTTAAAAGAAACAATAAATTTTTAGATCATTTGAAGTTACCAATAAATAATTAAAAATCAAATACTACACTTCTATATTGCAGTCAGCAGCATGGTCGGTCGAGTTTGTCCTTCACATAACTCGACCGACACCCCTCTCTGTAGAGATAAAAAATCATCCAAAAATTACAAAAATTTAATAGGGTGTCTATAATGGAGTTTAACAACTACAGTTAAAATTTGAGATCAATGGAATATACCAATAACAAGATAAAATTCAATTACCACATTTCTATATCAATATGAAAATATGGTCGGTCGAGTTTGAAACTCAACCAATAAATAGGTCACACCATTCTTCAAAAATTCTGATATTTTCCAAAGTTGTTCAAATTTTATATATCCAAACCGTGTCCAAATTTTATTTAAATCAGAGTTACACATAAAATACTAAAAATCATTTAGTGAGACATTATACTTATCACATTTTGTATTCATATGTCATTAAAACCCTAATTTGGGCCGATTAGGGTTTCCAAACCTTAACCCTAATTATGTGAATGAAAGTATGATTAAATTTTCTCATTATATTTAAAATATCAAAAATTAAGTACCATCACTAATCAATCTTTAAACAATGATCAACTTAGTTAAGCATATAATCATCCAAGTAAACCCTAATTAGATGACTAATTTGAAAACGGGTCATTACACTGTGGGTGTCACAGAGGGCATTCATGCCAACAGAGGGTGCACTGCACCATAGAGGACACTTTAGTGTTAACAGAGGGCACATTATGCCAACAGAGGGTGTGATTCACCATAGAAGACACTTCAGTGTCAACAGAGGGTATTTATGCCAACAGAGGGTGCATTGCACCATAGAAGACACTTCAGTGTCAAAAGAGGAGGACTTATTCTATAATGGTGGCCACAATCAGATAAAAAATTATAATTAAAAGATACCTTATGCTAGAGCATTCCCATAATCTCATTCATTAGTATGATGAGAGGGAATTAGATAAGATAAGTATGACCCATGCACTATGGTGCAGGTCTTGAGATCCATGTACCAGGGTACATGTCTCTATAGAAAGATAAGGTAGAAAGATAAGAATTCAGATTTGGTAATAAGAGAGAATATGTTAAAGATTTTACTTAGAGTTTGATGTTAGTTTCTTATTTATAAAATACAATTTCAATTCTTTAGCAATGTATATTTTAGAATGCTCATGCCACTTACTCTAACGAATGTTATTTTTCCCAATGCATGGCTGGGGACACGATGTCCACAGGTTTTGGAGCAATTGAAGAACAAAAGGACAAGCACATGACTAGGAGATTTCAAGCTCAGCCTAGTGGGTGCCATTTACGTAGACGATCCAGAGTTCTGACATATTTTTATTATAATCTTATGGATGAACGTGATGTAGTTTTATGTTGACAAGAACTATGTATGAATCATTTTCAAATATATGCAAAAATATTTCATTTATCTTAATTGCAATTATGATCATGTTTGTGACACCCCCAATAAAAAAATTATTGCTTCCGCTCATGTGTTATGAAAATCTGGGTGTTACAGTCACTGATAAAGAAAGGAGGTGAGAGATTTTATAGAACAAGGAATAAGAGTCAAAGGTTGTTGTCTGACTAGTTTCCTTTTGCAGACATAAAATTTAGTGTAATAGGAAATCTTTAGGAAAATACAATCCAACTAAAGCAACAATGTTCCCTTATATACCAGTATTTTAATCCTTTGTTGTATATTTTATAAAGCAACAATGTAGTCTAATTATGATGTGTATAATATAAAGTTCACACATATATATATATATATATATATATATATATATTTGAATATATTTAGTAAGTCATTTAATTTTTTTGTGTCCTTTTAGCATTATGATGAATAATGATAACTTATTTTCATAATTTATCTATGGCAACTTAGAATTATCCAATTGATGTGGAATATCATAAATAGAGAAACTAATATAATAAAAATACAAGTTTGACATTATTTCTTGTTTTTAGATTGTTTTGTGGAATATTTAATACATAAAGATTTTTTGGTATTATTTAAATAAATATAATAATAATAATGAATATTGTGTTACCATATTTGGTTTTTATGATCCTTTGGACTACTCTTGAGGAAATTAAAGAATATCCTATATTTACTTAAATTCCTTAATCTCTCTTCATTATCCTCAACTATGTCTATTTCTAGTTTCTTTTGGATAATAATAACTTAGTTTCACAATACATGTTAATTGTTCCCATAATACTAATAACATCCTCTAAAGAAAATTAAAGAGGGTACATTATATTCTCCTACTTCTTTTTACTACCAACATTTTCCATCTATTTGCTTAGTACATAAGAGTGAGATGATATAATTTACACACACACAGATATATATATATATATATATATATTTATATATATATATATATATTAATTATTGTGTTTTTAAAATAATTTTTGATTTTTATTTTTTTACACTACATGTAGAACATTGTTTCCCATTACCTCACACCACAATTTTATTTATTACAATCAATACAAGTTGGTTTAAATTATTCTAATATTTTAGATGTTTTCCTTGTAAAAAAATTCAATGTTTTTTGAGGCATCTAGAAACTCCTAAAAGATGTGAACTTAGCCTACACACAAACTTGAAAACGAGAAAAAGGATTAGACAATTACTTCTTTCTATTGTAGTTGTTTAGTATTTTATTTAGTATTTTGGGCTTTGATGTACATTCTATCTCCTAAACTACAATAGGATAGATAAGATTCCAAATATTGTAGAAATTCACACATAAACTGATTTTGGTATGTAGATTTCAAAATTAAGATTTATTTCTACTATAGAAGATATTTAGTAATTTATTTAGAACTTTTGTCTCCTATTGTTATTTTCTTTTCCAAATAGAATTAAAAAAGTTTTCATTATGAAAAAAATGTGAAACTTGGCACCCAAGGCAATGGGGACCCAAGGGACACAATTTTACCATTATATTTTATTTTTGAGATCCCCTTTTATGAGTTATGGCACCATTAGAATGTTTGACTTATTACCATCATGTTAATCAAAATATTTATGTTTATTATCAACATTAGTTGAATTAAATGTTATTATCTCCAAATTGTTTCCAAAAGAGCTATGTTATATATTTTACACAAAACTACACACTTCACATATTTAGTCTATTAATTCCATATTTATTTAAATAATAGAATTTTTTTAATATTTGTGGATATGGAATTACTAATTGTTACTCCAGGTCATATAATTCATTATTATTTAGCCATTATGTTAGTAAAGAAAATATATGTAACACATTTTGTGATTTTTATTACATGTTGGCACATAATTAACTGATTATGTAAAGAAGTTTTAATTTTTACCCTTGTTTGGTTAAATCTAAGAAACCGAATCTTACTAGATTTCTAATCATGGAATAGAGTAAGATTCTAGGTTTTGGGTCATTACAACGCTCCGCCCCTTAAAAGGATTTCATCCTCAAAGTCAAATCTTCCATGTGTCATGAACCACCTATACTCCAACCCTTAAAAAGGTTTGACCTTATAAGTCAAGCTAAACAACATCAAGGTACTATGGTCACGTAAGCATCTTCCAATTGTTATTTTTTTTAATTTTAGGTGTTTATGTTGTTCATGCATCCAACTATCCAGTCAAAACCACCTAGGGTTGAATTTTGGGTCCTTGTGTATCTAACCTTACAACCCTAAGGTTCTCATGAACATGGAATAGTCAAAGGGTAGATTTTTTTTAACTAAACCTTTATCACAAATCATATCTTCCTAGTCGTCACTTTGTGTATAAACTAGTGTCTAGGGAAACCATCCTAAGGGAGACAAGATTGAAATAGTTAGATAATCGACAACCATTGGCTCTGATACCATACTTGTAACGAGTGAAACTGAGAGGGGATCCACTCTCTATTAAATTAAATAAAAAGGAACCAACCATATATGAAACACCACTATAAATTTTTCACAAAAGGGATGATAACCAATTTATTCAAAATTTGTATTCATCATGATACCAAATGTAGTAGTGGAATACAAAATATCTAACTATTAAAAAGTTTGATATTATCACTATACATCACCATGTAGGGTGATACATATGAAAACTAACTATACTAAATGATCAATTGAGGATCATCTAACCACCTCGAGAAAGTTGCTTAAAAGGTTGTGCTAAACTTGATGTGGTCCTGGTGCAACTTGGTTATCTTCTCCTTGACCTACACTTGGGGTTGGAAGTGTACCCCAGTAAGAGGAGAAAAGTAGATAAATTAGCAAAGCAATGGTATGTGCATACTAATTGGAGTATTGAGCAATATGCAAAATAAAGCTTGTGAAATAAACAAGGCTTCCCACGAAAAAAGGAAATGACTACCCAACTGGGCATAAAAGTACATGAATTCAATAAAATGATAAATGAGAGAAAGGCATCCATGTGTTTTACAACGGATAATACTAGAATAATATAAACATGTTGGTAGGAAATATCACATCTACATAAATATGGGGTGAGTAGGAACATATACACATCCGCTCTGAGTAGGACATGATACACATCTACTCTAATAATATTTCATAGAATAATTATCCCCTTTGCATTATCAAGTGTGGGAATTTAAACACCCACATGAAATAACATATGTCACATTATACTAGTTGTCATCATATGATGCATAGAAATGAATAAGCAAGTCTAAATCAAAATATGAGGGATTTGATTGGGTGCACCGTGGTGTCCTTCCAAATGACATGACTGGTCCTGTGGTTTACTCTTGGCTGGGTGGGGTCCAATAGTGTCCGATCCCCAAAGGGGTTCCTCTTTATAAAAAAAAACATGAGGGATGTGAACACCCAATCAATATAAGTGGGGTCAAAAGACCATAAAAGAAGACCCAACAATATCAATTATGTGCTGGAAACAATAAAAAGATATCTTTCAAGAACAATCTCAAAGGTTATACATGTAGTAATCAAATTAGGATTTTGGTTCTTCAAGTAGATCAAAAGATAGAAACATAGATGATTACTCAACTTGGAATAATATGGAATGTCAACATATGTTATGAGAGAGAAATCAAAATTTTGTCAATATAGAAATAATATGGGATGCAATAATACCTCGATAACTTTGTCAATTTATCAAAGTTCAAATCTTAGTTCCAAGGGCATATGTCGAAGCTAGAGAAGTATGATTTGTGCACTGCAAAATTGATTTTTGATGATGTTACATGCTTCTTTGTGAAAGAAGGCATCGTGGTAGTAGGAGATGTTGCCTCATGGTCATGGTGGATGTGAAGAATAGGGAAGGACAAGAGAAGAGGTAATTGTGAGAAACCTTCTGCATAGCACCAACTTAAATAGGGTCACAAATAAATAAAGGAGGTGAGAGCTTTTATAGAACCAAGAATAGGAGCCAAAGGTTGTTGTCTGACTGGTTTCTTTTTGGGAACATAAAACTTAGTGTAATAGGAAATATTTAGGAAGATACAATCCAACTAAAGCAAAAATGTTCCGTTATATACTAGTATATCTATCCTTTGTTTTATTTTTTATTAGAGGAAACAAACATCAACTAAACACAATAAATTTGACATGGAGTCTAATTATGATGTGTATATTACAAATTTAAAATAGATTTTTTTGTTTTGAAACTATTTAGTAAGTCATTCAATTTATTTTTGTCCTTTTAGCTTATCATGATAACTTTTTTCTATAATTTATTCATGGCAACATAGAATTATCCAGTTGATGTGGAATATCATAAATAGAGAAACTAATATAATGGAAGTCCAAGTTTGACATTATTTCTTGTTTTTAAATTGTTTAGTGGAGTATTTAATATGCAAAGATATTTTTGGCATTATTTAAATAAATAATATATATATATATATATATATATATATATTTTTTTTGTTGCATTATTTGATTTTTATGATCCTTTGGACTACTCACGAAGGAAGTAAAGAAAATCTTATATTTACTTAAATTCCTCAATCTCTCTTCATTATCCTTAACTATGTTTATTTCTAATTTCTTTTTGATAATAGTAACTTAGTTTCCCAATACATGTTAATTGTTTCCATAATATTAATAACATCCTCTAAAGAAAATTAAAAAGGGTAAATTGTATTCTCTTACTTCTTTTTACTATTGATATTTTACATGTATTTGTTTAGTAAGTACCAGTGTGATGCTATAATTTACATATGCATTAATTAGTGTGTTTCTAAATAAATTTTGGATTTTATTTCTTTTACGTTGCATGTACAACATTTTTTCCCATTAAGTCACATCATAGTTTTATTTATTACAATCCACATAAGTTGGTTTACATTATTAATTTATGATATATTTATTTACTTTTAATAATAAATTCAATGTTTTTGGCCTTATCTTTCATTTTCATTTTTTAAGGAATTTGAGGCATCTGCAAACTCCTAAAAGATGTGAAACTTAGCCTACACGCAAACTTGAACATGAGGAAAATGATTCTACAATTAATTCTTTTTGTTGTTGTTATCTAGCATTTAATTTAATATTTTGGGCTTTAATATACATTCTCTCTCCTAGACTACACTATGATACATAAGATTCCAAATATTGTGGAAATTCACACATAAACTAATTTTGATATATAGATTCTGAAATTGGGATTTATTTCTACTATTGAAGATATTTAGTAATTTACTTAACACTTTTGGCTCCTATTGTTATTCTCTTTTCCAAATAGAATTAAAATAGTTATCATTATATAAACAATGTATAGCTTGACACTGAAGGCAATGGGGACCTAGGTGACACACTTTTACCATTATATTTTACCTTTGAGATTCCCTTTTATGGGTTATGGCACCATTATAATGTTTGGCTTATTACCATTATGTTTATCAAAATATTTATCTTTATTATCAAAACTCATTTTAATTAAATGTTATTATCTTCACGTTGTTACCAAAAGAGCTATCTTATATATTTTACACAAACTTCCACATTTAATACATTTCGTCTATTATTTCCGTATTTATTTAAACAATAGAACATTATTAATATTTATGGACATGGAATTACTAATTGTTACTCTGAAGCATATAATTCATTTTTATTTAGCCATTATGTTAGTAAAAAAATATATGTAATTCATGTTGGCGCATCACTAAGTCATTATGTAAATATGTTTTAATGTTTACCCTTGTTTGGTCAAATCTAAGAAACCAAATCTTAGTAGATTTCTAATCATGGAATAGAGTACGATTCTAGGTTTTGATTTGTTACAACACTCCACCCCTTAAAAGGATTTCGTCCTCAAAATTGAATCTTCCATGTATTACCGATCACCTATACTCCACTTATTAAAAATGTTTGACCTAATAAGTCAAGCTAAACAACATCAAGGTGCTATGGTCACGTAAGAATCTTTCAATTGTGATTTTTTTCTTTCTTTTAGGTGTTTATGTTGTTCATACATCCAACCATTAAGTCAAAACCACCTTGGGTTAAAATTTGGGTCCTTGTGTAGCTAACCTTACAACCCTAAGGTTCTTATAAATATGCAATAGTCAAAGGGTATATTTTTTTAACTAAACCTTTATCACAAAACATATCTTTGTAGTCTTTTCTTCATGCACAAACTTGGGTCTAGGGTAATCATCCTAAGGGAGACAAGATTGAAATAGTTAGATAATCGACAACCACATGCTCTGATATCATACTTGTAAGGAGTACCAACAAGGAGTGACTCAAGTAGTCAAGCACAATGTCTCCTCATGAAGGGAACCAGGTTCGAATCCCAGTTGCTGACTTGATTTACCACCCTCATGGGCGTTCAAACTCCAGCGGAGAGGGGGGAATCTTTCTCTCTTAATCCCATACTTGTAAGAAGTGGAACCCGAGAAGGAATCTACTCTCTACTAAATTAAATAAAAAGGAATCATCCCATATATCACCACTGTAAATTTTCATAAAAGAGATGATAACCAATTTATTCAAAATGTATATATCTTGATACCAAATGTAGTAGCGGAATATAAAATATGTAACTATTACAATGCTTGATATTGTCACTATATTTCACCACGCAGGGTGATACATATGAAAAATAATTATTTAAAGGATCAAATGAGGATCATCTAACCACCTTGAGAAAGTCTCCCAAAAGGTTGTGCTAAACTTGATGTGGTCCTGGTCCAACTTAGTTATCTTATCCTTGACCTATGCCCAGGGTTGGAAGCATACCTCAACAAGAGGAGAAAAGTAGATAAATCAGCAAAACACTAGTATGCACACACTAAATAAAGTATTGAGCAATATGAGAAATAAATGTTGTCAAATAAACTAGACTCACCATGGAAAAAGGAAAGGACTACCGAAATGGGCGTAAAATAATATGAATTCAATAAAATCATAAATAAGAGTCAGGCATCCATGTGATTTGTACGTGATAATACTAGAACAATAGAAACATGTTGGTAGTAAATAACACATATACCATAAATATGGGGTGATCAGGAACATATACACATATGGTCTGAGTAGGACAAGATACACATCTTCTCTAATAATATAACTTATAGGAATTATTGCCTCTGCATTATCAAGTGTGAGAATTTAAACATCCGCATAAAATAACATATGTCACATTATACTAGTTGTCACTACACGATGCATACAAAAGAGTAAGAAAGTCTAAATCAAAATATGAGGGATGAGGACATCCAATAAATATAAGTGGGGTCAAAGGACCCATAAAAGAAGTTCCAATAATAACAATGATGTGAGAGAAACAATAAAAAGATATATTTCAAGAACAATCTCAAAGGTGTTTAGGATTTTGTTTCTCCAAGTAGATGAAAATATAGAAACATAGGTGATTGCTAAATTTGGAATAATATGGAATGTCAACATACATTATGAAAGAGGAATCATAATTTTCTCAATATAGAAATAATATGGGATGCAATCATACCTCAAGAAGTTTGTCAAGTTATCAAAGTCTAAATCTTAGATCCAAGGGAAGACGTCAAAGCTAGCAAAGCATGATGTTTGCACTATAAAACTAACGTGTTGATGATGTTCCATGTTGCTTTGGAAAAGAGGGCATCACAACGGTAGGAGATGTTGCTTTGTGGTCATTGTGGAGGGGAAGAATAAGGAAGGAGAAAATAAGAGGCAATTGTGAGAAACCTTCTACATAACACCGACTTAAATAGGGTCCCAAATAGAGAAAGGAGGCGAGAGATTTTATAGAACCAAGAATAACAGTCAATGGTTATTGTCTGACTGGTTTCTTTTTGTAGACATAAAATTTAGTGTAATAGGAAATCTTTAGGAAAATACAATCCTACTACGACAACAATGTTTCCTTATATACTAGTATTTTAATCCTTTGTTTTATATTTTTTAGGAAACAAACATCAACTAAACAAAGTAAATCTGACATATAGTCTTATTATGATGTGTATAATACAAAGTTAAAATATCTGTTTTGAAACTATTTATTAAGTCATTTAATTTATTTGTGTCCTTTTAGCATTATCATGATAAATTATTTTTATAATTTATTTATGGCAACTTAGAATTATCAAATGGATGTGGAATATCATAAATAGAGAAACTAATATAATCAAAATCCAAGTTGACATTATTTCTTATTTTTGGATTGTTTAGAGGAGTATTTAATATATAGAGATTTTTTGGTATTATTTAGATAAATATTATCATAATTTATATTGTGCTACTATATTTGGTTCTATGATCCTTTGGACTACTCACAAGGGAAGTAAAGAATATCTTATAAATACTTAAATTCCTTAATCTCTCTTCATTATCCTAAACTATGTTGATTTCTTATTTCTTTTGAATAATAGTAACTTAGTTTCCCAATACATTTAATTGTTTCTATAATGTTAATAACATACTCTAAAGAAAATTAAATTGGGTAAATTGTATTCTCTTACTTCTTTTTATTAATGACATTTTACATCTATTTGTTTAATACATATGACTAAGATGCTATAATTTACATATATATTAATTAGTGTCTTTCTAAAATAAATTTCAGATTTATTTCTTTTATGTTGTATGTACGACATTGTTTCCCATTACATCACACCACAACTTTATTTATTACAGTCCATGCAAGTGGGTTTACATTATTCATTTAATATTATATGTTTTTTTTGAAATAAATTGAATGTTTTTGGCCTTATCTTTTATTTTCTTTTCTTAAGAAATTTTAGTTATATAGAAACTCCTAAAAGATGTGAAACTTAGCCTACATGCAAACTTGAACATGAGGAAAATGATTCTATGATTAATTCTTTCTGTTGTGATTGTTTAGCATTTTATTTAATATTTTGGGCTTTAATATACATTCTCTCTCCTAGACTACACTAGGATAGATAAGATTCCAAATATTGTGGAAATTCACACATAAACTAATTTTGGTATGTAGATTTTGAATTTGGGATTTATTTCTTCTATTGAAGATATTTAGTAATTTATATAACACTTTTGGCTCCTATTATTATTTTCTTTCCCAAATATAATTAAAATAGTAATCATTATGCAAACAATGTGAAATCTGACACCCAAGGAAATGGGGACCCAAGGGACACGTTTTTACCATTATATTTTACTTTTGAGATTCCCTTTTATGAGTTATGGCATGATTATAATGTTTGAGTTATTACCAAGTATGTTTATTAAAATATTTATCTTTATTATCAACATTCATTGAATTAAATATTATTATCTTCATACTATTGCCAAAAAACTCTCTTATATATTTTACACAAAATTCCACATTTAACATATTTAGTCTATTAATTCCATATTTATTTAAATAATAGAGCATTATTAATATTTATGGACATGGAATTACTAATTGCTATTCCAAAGCATATTATTCATTTTTATTTAGTCATAATGTCAGTAAAGAAAATATATTTAAAAAATTTCGTGATTTTTGTTACATGTTGGCACATAATCGAGTCATTATGTAAATATGTTTTATTTTCTACCTTTGTTTGGTCATATCTAAGAAACCAAATCTTACTAGATTTCTAATCATGAAATAGACTAGGATTCTAGGTTCTGGTTTGTTACACCACCCAACAAAGGTAAATGTGGTGGGTCATGATTTGAAAATGAATTCATGTTCATATTTTTTCTAAATATTTATGGTTTAAGTCGAGTGCTTGCAGCAAGACAAACATGTGTAGAGATGGAAGTTTCTTTTTCTAGGAGGTTTCTTGGCACAATTGTTGACCTTATCATAACAAATTAGAGATGCTTAGAGGATAGATGCAGTGATTCTAAAATATGCGATAAGATCTTTGTGATGTGTAGAATGATTTTTTTTCACAGGTTTGGTGTGTTACCAATGCAATAGGTTTGAGGCATATGGTGTTGGAATAGGAGCACCCCTTTTTGTATATTATGCATTCTCATAGTACTGAGATGCAAAACAATATGAAATAATTGTATTGGTTCCATGGATGAAGTATGATGTAGGATAGTTCATGAGGAAGTTCCTCGTTCATAAAAAATGTAAGGTAGTTGTGGTTTAATCCTATCCCTAAGTTGAAATGAGATAATTTCACTATGTAATATGTGGTTGGATTGCCTGAGATAGCCAAGAAATATCATTCTATTTTGGCATTTTTTTTTCCATTTGACTAAGTCAGCATAATGTCCAACATTCAAAACTTCCTACTTAGCTGACAAGTTGGCCCATATCTATGTGAATAAGATAGTCCTTTTTATTAGGATACCATAACTATTGTGTTAAATAAAGGACTTGAGTTCATGAGTAAGTTTGGAATCATCTGCATGAATCTTTGGGTATGCACTTGAAGTTTAGTACGAATTTTCACCAGTAGATAGATGAATGATCAGAGTAGATAGTCTAGACACTTAAATATCTTATACTATCGTGTGTGCTTTAGTTTCCTTGTAGTTGGGATATACACATTATCTTGACAAAGTTTTACTATAAAAACATTTATGAGAGGGGTATAGACTGAAAATCTACAAATGGATCTATGTTGACACTAGATCGGGTAAAAGGGAAGAACCATGGTACATCATGTTGGGTTTTATGGCCTCAGAGTAGGCAGTGGAAAAAAAAATTTAGTGGCCATTAACCCATAACAAGAGATCACATCAATGCCTTTGTAATGGGAAGGATGGTTTTAACAAGATATACCTGGTCATGGGGCTTGCCCAACGACAATACCTCGCAACCATGTGCGGTCTTCAACGCCATGTCTTGGACGGTGTCTGTGTAGCTCCTAGTCTTTGCCATGGACTCTGGCTTCCACCACGGACTGCGGCTGATGTATCCTCCTGAGCGGCAGACATCTCCTTCCTCTGCATATAGTCCATACGGACCACCTGGAACTCTTTGCATTCTAGAAGAACTGGCAGGAAGGAGACGACCCTCCTATTGGTGTACTAGCACCAACATGTTCTCCCAAACTCACAATGCTTTTCTACAATTGTCTTTCCCTCGTTGTGCCTCCCTAGTGGGGTAGCACTTTCTTGGGCTCTCTCGGTTACCAAAACCAGAGAGGACAACAACTTTGTAGAGCAACTGATGTTCTGAGTTGTGTGTTCTGAGAAGCCCCCAATACCCCTCTATTTATAGTAAAGGGCAAGGTCAGGGTTCCCAATCTGTTCGGGAGTAGAAGGATCCAAAAATTCCATGAATAGTTTGTACTACGGTAGGCATATCGGTCGGTTCAAAAGTGAACCTATCAGTTGGGAGTGTGGGCCGATCGTTTCACCCAATTAACCGGTCATTTCACTTTCCAGACTTGCCTGCAATTGACTTTCCTCAATCGCTTCCAATCAATGCAAATATTAATCCTTATTTCAATCGAATTGAATAAGTGAAACGTGAAAGATTTCCTCCAACCCAGAAAATCCCAATTTTCTTAGTTGGCAAGATTGTGACCCACCCATTTCACCAAGTGAACTGGTCGGATGGCTCACACCAGCCGATCAACTCACCTGGTGAACCGGTCAGTTGGCAGTCCTGACATTGCCAAAGCAGTTTCCAATCAACCTGACACTTTAACCAGCTAGTTCAACACTTGATTTTTCTAGTCAGTCAATTGTATGTTTAATTGAGTACCTAAGCACCTTTAGTCTGAATCTAAACATCATTCATGGACAATCTCCTCTTCCAGGGGTATCCTATGTGTGTGACCCTACAAGTTCCAATTTACATTGACAGTGAATGTTCATTACAACTTATGACATCACAAGCAATGAGCGGAATCTAGTAACTCATCATTTCTACCCAAGTAACTTAGAAAGTTGTAGAACAACTTCAACCTACAATCTATGATTACTGTTGCCATGATCGTATAGTTCCTTTGTCTCTGACATCCAGATTGAACTCGAGGCATGGAACATCATCCTGTTCAACATTCAATCCATGTTCCTTGAACTAGAGAAGACTGTCTGAGATGCATGTGAGTACACATATCATAGATTGAATCAATGAGTATGACCATACAATTCTCAGTCTCAGTTATCAAGGGGCCCTGGATATCATACTCCTTGTAGGAGAGACAAATCCCATCTCTATCACTCACAGTCTATCCCCACGTGTCAAAGTCACCAAGCCATCACCTTTATAACAACCCATGTTTCAGGATTGTGTTTGATGATGTCAAAGTGTACCCAACGGCATGTGACAAATGTAGTGATTTTAGGTCTAAGAACCACAATCACCACCATCACTATGGGATATGATTGTGACTACCATTCCATGATATCCATGTATCACTCTCAAGGTGGGTCTGTCTGATATACTGTTCTCTAACATATATCTGTGTGCTTAACTTGATATCATATATCATGACTAATGAGACTCTGTCATCAGTCAACACACACTCTAGTCTTATGTATTACTGTTGTCTATTTTTCTTCCATAGTAATATCCGACTAGGGACATAACAAGAATGTATGTACTCTTATCGTACATATGGTCTCATTGTTCAGGTCCTCAACTTGAAGACATATGTTATCAAGTCACATCATTCTTTAGACATCTATGATGTATGTGTCAGACACACATAATATATGGAATTACCTTTATCATTATCAAATCAAGTATCATATGCCTCATTGCAATCATCATATGATTGGCTCTTTGGGCATACTATACTAATAGACTCCCACTTGCACTTAGAGCCAATCACCCACGAATCATATTCCAAGTGATCTTAACATGTCCATCATGTTTCTGCTGAACAAGTGCTTTTATAGCGAGTAAGAAACAATTGCTTCAAGTCAGTATATTGCATGTTTCACATCCCCTTGCTATACAACAACTCGTATGAGATGGAAGTGTCATAGAATGCTATATGAAATTCTTTTGCCTAACCAGTAGCTCCATTGTTGTCACAATATTACTACTGAGTTACCAATGGTCGAAACCTCCCATAAGTTCATCCATATGAACTTCAAGTTGCATACAATATCCTTTATAGTGTTCATAACACTAAGGTACTCGACTTCTTATTGTAGAATTAATCAATTGCTTTATTTTGGAACATTTCCAACTAACAATTCTTATTCCAAGGTCAAACACAATTTTTTCATTTCGGAAGCTTGCATCGCTGTAACTCTTTACACCGAACTCTTCCTTATTACCATAAATAAAGAACTAATCCTTTTAGTACTTCACAAGTACACAAATATGTCCTTCATGTTATTCCATTAACTCTTACAAGAGTTTGATAGATATCCATTCGTCATGTCCAATACATATGAGATAACTAGATATTTATATCATCTTTTCATACAAGATGATGATTTCATATCTTCTTGTCATGTCCAATACATACAAGATGATGAGTTCATATATTCTTGTCATGTCCAATACATACAAGATAATTAGTTCATATTTTCTTGTCATGTCCAATACATACAAGATATCGAGATGCGTTCATATGTGATAGATCTAATTGTGAATGCATATGGCATCTATCCATGTGTTCCTTATTCTTCATAAGAATTGGGACACTTCTCTCTTGAGAGACTAACTCCATGGAACATGGACAAGTTTTCTCTCACCATGCTGAACTCACTCAACATCTAGCCAAAGTATGTTATCTTTCCTAGGACAAGAAGCCCTCTTGATCTATCTCTATAGATCTTGATTCCTATCACATAGGATGCTTCTCTAAAATCCTTTTAGAATGCACTTCGTTTCTAGATTTTGTAGTACAAGGATGATACTCCCCATCAATATGTGGAATATATATATATATATATATATATATATATATATATATATATATATATATATATATATGCTCCCACTAAATTCTTGTAATCACACATTACATATTCATTCTGACTCAAGTCAAACTCTTTGACTATCTTGTCAAATTGAAGATCCAGTTTTGAGGTGCTTCCTTCAATCCAAAGATTGATCTATGCATCTTTATAGACTTTATTTGCATTATTGTATTTATAAAACCTTTAAGTTGTGTTACATACACATATTGCACAATATTCCATTTAAGGAATGTGGTTTTAACATCCATATGACGAATCTCATAGTCATATTAAGCTACAATGGCAAGCATTATCCATATGGATTTATCTATGGTAATTGCTAAAAAGATTTCACCATGTCCAACACCTTGAACTTGTTAGAAACTTTTTTCAACCAACTTACCCTCCATGTCAGTCTTTTTCTGGAAGACCCAAAAGTAACCTATGGGTTTTACCCCTTCAGGTGGATCAACCATGGTCATACTTTGTTGATGTACATGGAGTCCATCTTGGATTTCATGGCTTCAAGCCATATCTCAGTTTCTAGTTCTCATTAGCTTCTAGGTAGACTGTCGATGATTCATATGATCGACTCATCACCTTCTTGTCCATAAGATATCATATATCATTCAAGCTGTAGGTGTGTTCTACTAGAACCATGAGTTCTGTGTGTTACTTAAGGAACTTTGAGATTCCACAACATTTTGTGATTCTTTTTTTACCCAGTGTAAAGCATGTGCCCACAAGGAAATTTGAAGTTTTAGCTTATAATCACACTTTGAGTTATCAAGGTGTGGTTTCTTCTTTCTGATACACTTATCATGATACTCTATCATTGTGTCTCAGATGGAGTCCATCATGAAACATTACCATGATCTTCCAAAAGGTTCTCAAACTCTTGGTTCATAGTATTTCCATATCAACCATATCGAAATTTAATACTTGTACCAAGTTTGTTATGTACTTCATTTGTGATCTCCTTGAACACTTTAAGAGATTCATGTTTGTATTTTATTAAATACAAACTACCATATCTACTGAGGTCATCAGTAAATATATTGAAGTACTATTGATTACCTTTAGCATTTATTTTAAAAGGTCTATATACATCAATATGTATAATCCTTAATAGAATAATCATTCTCCCACTACATCTAGTGAAGAAACATTGTCATATTGCCCAATGAATGAGATTAGCATGTCTCGATTGGTTCAATAACCAAAATGAGTCTAGATAACCATCATATGGATTTCTAGAAATGCAATTCTCATTTATGCACTACAGATGACTATGCTATAGGCATTCAAGTTTGAGTTATCATGTCATTCATTACATGTGTCACACACATTTGTCTCCTTAACTATCAAGTATAGTTGATGAGACATATGCATTGCCATCAAAGATCATTTCTTTGAAATGAAACATTAGTCCATTACACTCTTGTTCATAGAAGATGTATGACAATGTTATTGATGGCAGATGTATAATAGCAATTCACTAATTGTATTATATGCCCATGAATGTCATATTGTAACTATAATGGTAGCAACTCTTGCTTCGCACAATTTCTAGCTTACTTCTTCTTAGGTCCTGAAGTAGAGATCTCTATCTCTATCATCTTCCAGAGATCCTCTATAAAGAGGTTATTTCCCATTCCTACTTACCCCTCTCCATATCTTGAGTGATGAAGACTTGGACCTAAGTTTGGATTCATAACACTTCTTTACCTTGCTTTAGTCTATGGGCTTCACTTTGCTGATCATTATCATAGGTTTTATCCTTTCTTCATTCATGCTTTGGCAACAACATGCCAAGCACTTCAGACAGTGGTTTGGCCAAGTTTCTCAACATTTGATAAACTGGCTATATGATTCACACAACGATTTGTAGAATCACACGTTTGGTCAATTCTTGACCTATAAGAAATCACAATTAATCTATATTCACAATCATATTGAGCATATGAAATTATACTTTATCTTCATCTGTCTGATTATACTCAAACATTGCTTTGAAGACATTATACCTTTCATACTTTATATGATTCTTAAGATGTATAACCATCTCAAGAATGTCCATGCTTCAAGATATTTATGCAACTCATAGTTCATATAGCTCAATATAAGGTTCTTGATGTCTTAGGCATCATTGTCATGCTTCAAGTAAGCATCCAATTTTAGCCTTAGGCATATTTGGAGTGGTTCAACTGGCTTTGGTCTTTCAAGCACTTTAGAGTTTATACTCACCATTGAGAACACTTCTCAAAGGTCCCAAAACAGATTTCAAGTTTATCCCATTTATGAACTGATCACAATGATAATGTATTTGTTTTTGTCATTTGGATTCTATAAAAGAATTTTGCAACTTTTCAAAACATTTTTGATTTGTTTGATTTGAAAAAGTTGATGATATTAATTAGATGTTACAACCCCAATTTTTGGGTTTCTTTGGTGAGGAATGTAATTTCTCACATTAAAGATATTGGAACATATAATGATATAATTTGTTTTAAATAAATGGATTTTGTTTACAATAGCCTTGATGATTGTGTTGTGGGCTTTATTGGCTGGCCCAATAACAAGGAAATTCAATTAATAAATGAATAATTGAGTTTTTGAGAAAAGAGAGATGTGGAAACCTCTAGAAGGCAAAAGAATGCAATCCAAGGATGGATTTTGTGCCACATGGGTTCCTTGGGTTCCAAGGAGTCCAAAGTTGCAAAGAAAAGCAATAAGAAAAGAAAGGATTAATTAAGAATTTCTTTATTAAGAAAGAAATTGAAAACAATGATAAAAGGTGGAAAACAAGCAAAAGGAGGTATAATTGAGTTATCCTTAGTGGAATTTAGTATTCCAAGGATTCCTAATGATAAAAGGAATACTAATGAAGAAAATAAAAGAGAAATCCTCAAAAAGAAATATTTTAATAAGAAATACACATGATAATGAAGAATAATGCATTTAGATGCATCTAGAAGGATAATGAGTATCCAATAAAAAGGATTTCAAATTATTAGAGTTTCTTGGGATCCAAGGAGTCCCAATGAATAAAGAGGAAAGAGAAAATACCTATAAAAGAAAATAAGAGAATAATGTAAGACATTATTAATGGATTATGTGGTGTTGCTAGAAAGAAAGTAATTTCTATTAAAGGAAAATAGGATTTCGTGCCTATGAATTGAAAAGCAAGAAATAAAGAGAATAGGTGAGAGGAATTTCAAATTCCTAAGATCTAATGAACAAAGTACACAAAGAAAGAGAGAAGAATACTTGTAAAATAAGGAAATCTCTTTCCTATAAGGAGTAGCCTTGATTGCTTAGTGGACAAGCGATCTGGGGCGTGGATACTCCCCTATTTAAAGGATAGACCCTCCAGTTCGAGTCTAGAGAGAGATTCCACGCAACTATATCTCCCTTCTTCGTATTGCTTGCACGCAAAACCCTAATGAAGGTGTAGAGCAACCCTGGAGCAAACCAGGGGCTGAGGAGTCATCTGGTTGGAGGCAGGGTGCTTCCACATCAACCCTAGACTGCTCGACTACCATCTCGATGTCCTTAGCCTCACGCAACTTCCACTGATAGACTGCAAGACCGACTGCAGTTGCAGCGACGGTCGCATCCTTCTTCCTCTTGGGAGAGACCACTTTGGCGGCAAGTTAGAGGCGCCCTAGGTGCGGAGGATGACGGCGGAGCTAGGGAAGCCAACAATGTCGATCCTCGAGCCTCAAGGTGGAAGGGCAGACCGTGGGAAGCAGCCGTTCATCGTCTGGTCGTGGCGGATCTCAAGGTTGAAGACGATCAGGAGCATTGGACAAGGTTGCCCTCCGTGAGTGGTAGAACCAACTTACTTAACCAGGGGCAAAAAAATCACTTCAAAATGTTTTTAAGCAAGCTGCCCCGCGTTGTATGGAAGGCGCCTACGTGGCAGCCCCGCATTGGCCCAAAGTAAGTGTTTTTGCTAAATTCATAACTAATGATTCGTAGCTCGGATTAGCACGCATAAAATATGAAAATTGCTCAGAAAAATGAGGGGAATTCACTAAAAATATAATTGAAGCATGATTTCTCTTGAAATTCGAAAATTAATGGAAGATGTCAACTTTAATACTTTAATGTTTAAAGAACCCTATTTTGATATGAATAATATATTTATAAGGGTTTAATGGATGATTAGAGTTGGTATTAACCTGTTAATGAGGAAAGGGCACATTAAGAACAAAAAGGATGAACTTTGCATGTAATTAGTTTAATTTCGAGTTTAATGTGCATGAATAATACTTTAATGGGCCTTGAAACCCTAATGTTGGTAAATTCGACTCTTAATAGCTTTAATTATTCAAAGTGGTGAATAAAAATGAGACATAATGATCCTAGGATATTTCGAGCATTAAAGTTCCTAAATTGTGGATAAATGCCCTAAATGTAGTAATTAGGGTTTTCTGATGAATAAAAGATAGAATTAATGGTAAATCAAGTTCATATGTGATTTGGACCATAATGAACTATGAATTGATGATAAATGCGTATAATAATATTGTCATGGATTAAAAGGGATAAAAATAGTAGCTTTAATGTAAAAGAGGCTTAATGGACTTATTTAATGGTTAAATTATGCCTTAAATATGAAACTGAGGATTAGATGTTGAGATAATTAGGGTTTGTGATCAATTGCATTAAATTAGGGTTTAAAATAGTAAAAGATGAAGGGAAACCCGAATTGCAATAGAAACCCTAAAAGTGAATTAGAAACCCTAGGAAGCGAGCTAGGTTTAATGGATCTTGATGACATGAATAATAAAAAGGGAATTACGTGATTATTTCAGGTTATTGTTGAAAATGCTTGCTTGCTTGGATTCTTATTTGCATGGATATTTCTGTTCAAATCATCAGATCAGGTATGTGGTTAATTATGAATAACCGCCTTCTTTTCCCGAGGATTTTCCAGATAGTTAATCGCATTGAATGCAAATTATCAGTTTGGATGTTCATACTTGCAAACTATAAAGTCACTATGATTATCACATTAATAATAGAAGTATGGATTCTCGCACTTACATGCCACCCTAATGGATGATTCCAAAGGTCATGCCCAGATGGGTAGACCAATGGACACCTTGAGTGGTGACCCCAGGAACCAAGCTCGGGAATGAGAAGGTGGCCTATGATATTGCATGACTAGTGGGCACCATGAGTGGTGACCCCCAGGCACCAAGCTCGGGATTGAGAAGGTGGCCTTAAGTCACTGGCAAAGGAAACCCTAAGGTGGGTATGCCAGGGTTAGGGCAAAAGCGGTGGAGAATGTCATACTAAAAAGTGTAAATTGGCATGTTGATTAACTTGATTGTGATAATTAGATTGTTATCCTTATGTGCAAACTTTTGGTTGTCCCCACATACCAGTATATTTCGATATACTGACCGACGTTTTATTTGTTGGCGTTTTAGGTACAACCCTGAAAGGAACAAATGATAAAGTCACACATTGTGAAATTAAAACATAAAGTGCAAGGAGGATTAGATAAAGTAGATTCAAGATCGGGGTAGATAGATTTCCAAAGTTTTTCAAAGGTAAGTAAAGATTTAATTTTATACCCAAATTTTAGTTTAGTTAGTAGAATTTCATAATTATTATTGATTATTTGTTGAACCTTTGATCCTGTTAATTGGATAACGGCACCGGCCTTTTAGTCTCCCTTAATTGGGGGTTACTGGGAGGCGGGGTCGTTACAATTGGTATCAGAGCATAGGTTCCTCACTTAATCTTTAATAATTATTAAATTTTACAAATTCCATAGAACCTAGGGAGTTATTAGAGGATTGTCTGAAAGACTGAGGTGTCTAGAAAAGGATCATGTCCAGGGGCTGGCAATATTTTCCTCTGTACCGCTAGTCAGAATATGAGGACTCCTGGATTGTGTGACTGCCTGTCCGATGTCTTAGGATATGACTCGAAATAAGGTACCTTTAGGACTCTCTCATCTTGTTCATACCTTCTCAACTCAAATTCTATTAAGGACCTTAAGGATTAGGGTTTTCTCTCTTCTCCTCACCTTCTTGAGGTATGGGTAAGGTCAATGAGGTCTAAGGAATCCTCCACCAAATTAATGAAAAGCATGTAAATAAGATGTCATGGACATAAGCTTAATAGATTAAGCGTGAACTAAATAATAGATACATGCTTAGGTCGTATGGCACGAGTTGTCATTGCCCTCAGGAAAGACCTGAGGCTAGACCTTCTTGTTAGGAGGATAAGTAAAGAGAGTTAGTCTTGGAGGTAGAGATCTCCATTAAACGTAGAGACCTAGGACATCCTTTGAGGTGATGTTAACCCTAACCCTAAGTGAAGGTTAGAGAGAGAGATAACATGATGAGTTAGATGTCATGGTAGACCAGGTGTTTGGATAGACGTGCCTTGGGTGCCTTATGAGCCATGAGAAGTTGATACCAGAGTACCTTGGGTGACCCAACCCTGGAAAGGGTCGAGCATGTTAGAGTGAATGATAGCTCCTTCATTGATGAGGTTAGTGAAGGACCTATAGAAACCCTATGGCTTATGAAAGTAGGGGATAACATGCACCCAGAGTACGTCAGTGGTACGGTAGTAGGTTGAAACCCTAGTCAGAAGAGCACGATGGATGGCTTATGAGATAAGCATAAAGAGATATGGATGATCTTGAGCCAAACATGAGTTGAGCATAGGCTTCACCCACATAGGGGTATGCTTGTGAGCATGAGCCTTCATGGAGAGAGGACCTCTAGTAGTATGGCTGGATGTGGAGTTAGCTCTAGAGAGAGAAAGCAAGAACCCAACAAGGAGGTTGGAAGCCTAAAAACCCCAAGATATGAGGAACAATGGGGAGTTGAGGATGATGCGACCTAAGTGGATGATAGTGGTTGCCTTATGCGTGACCCCTGGAAGCTGATGATATCTTGGTTATCTTTAGAGAACAAACCCTGGAGAGAGGATGGTGCTTCTGGTACCTATGGTATAAGTAACTACCTACTGGATGAGATAAAGAGTGCCTTAGACCCTAAGGAGGTAACCTGTTATACCTAGTTGAATGTCCTTGAGGAGGACTCGACTCTGAGGTATTGCTCATATAAAAGGATCATGGGAGTACATGACATACCTTGGACATGCTTGATTTGTGGTTAAGAGATTGAACATGCAGTTGAATATCTAAAGGAGAAGCCTAGGGTTCCTAGGCCTAAGAAGGGAAGCAGTGTATCCGATGCTCATGATGAAATTTGAGTCTCTATAGTTTCGAGCATGGTACTCCTCATGTGTAGAGGTAAAGGAAACCCCTTAAGTTAAGGGTATGTTTGATGAACCCTTCACGACTAAGTTGATCTAATGTTGAGGAAAGAGAACAAGTATGACCTAGCATGGTTTAATAGGTGGTCTACTTGTGCCCTAGTAGCTGCTGGGTTAAGAATGCTCATGTGAATATAAACCCTAAGGATGTTTGTGACCTTGTTGTCAAGAGTTGTAGTTTCCTCGCATCCTGGGAGAGGGACCCTTTGGTAAGGTGTTTACCAGTTTTTTTGGTTTTGTGGTAACCTAAAGAGGTTTCATAGGATCTTGAGAAGCTAAGTGAAAAAGAAATACATGGCACGAGAATGAACCTGCATAACCATAGATTACCATCTCTACGTGCATGTGGATGTGTTACCATGTAGGTAACTGATATGGGGCCTGACCAAGGTAGGCAGGTTGCCATGACCCCTATGAAGGGATGAAAGTCAGTCATGAATGCAGAAAGAGATGATGAAGGCTTGGGTAAGGTTCTAAGTTGGACATGTACCATAATCAAATCCTAAGTCTATCCTAGGGTCAGGTATGGATAAGACCGATGGAAGAAGGAGTTGCCTAATTCCCTAGTTGCACATGACCATAGGGTCGGGAGGTAACAACTATCATTGTCTGAGGACCATGGGTTAGGAGATTGATGACCTTCATGAACTCATGGGACCCAAAGGGCAGATGAGTAGGGCACTCTCTGGATGCATAAGGGAAGAGGGATGACCCCAAAAGTGCCAGCACCCTATAGACCTAGAGGAGACGACCAAGGATTGTGTTTGGACCAAGTAGGTTCGAGACCAGTTTTCCATGGAAGTAAGTGATATCGTGATATTCGTAGAGACATATGTGGCTTGTTCCAACTTAGATGTAAAGGTGTACTGGCAAGGTGGGATGTACCATCTCTATTCTTGGAGCAGGAAGAACTCTGTATTTGGACTGCAGCCAAATGCTTATTTCCTCTTGTTATGGGAGTGAGAGATAGGACAGTACGCATGCCATACACCAAGGATAAGGATGATGTGAGTTGGAACGTTGCTACAAGGTATGAGGATAGAGATGATAACATACCCTTGTGGATCGAATGATACATGAATGGTTTACAAACACTAAGAGTAGTAAGGAGATCATCTTGTGAGGATGTGATACCATGAGCTATCTGGAATTTACAAGGTTTGATCACCATGAAGAGGAGCTCAGAGTTTCTTGATGAAGACAAACTTAGAGATGAGATGATAAGTAGAATACATGGAGGTGTATGTCTTCAACATTACCTAATACCAAAGGATGTGAAGTGGTAATGAATGCTCTGGTTGAGAAATAGCTGCTTAGTTTAGCTAGAAGCTAGAAGAAGTTGAGGTTGCTAGACTAACCTTAAGTTCAGAAAAAGAGATAAGTTTGGCTAACACTTAGATGTAACGATATCTGTTGAACAAGTTAATGGTTGTTTGGTTAGCCAGTTTAGTCCTTGATGTAGCGAAAGGATGGTGATAGGACCTCGTATACACTTCATTGGAAAGGAAGGTGATGAAACCATGATTAGAATGGTTTAGGGTTTCCGAGGTACCAAGCTTGATGAATCGTGACGTATAGGAGATCATGATTTTAAGGTCACCATACACCATGATACTATAGAGATAGTAAGAGATAATATCATTTTGGATGCTTAAGATGAAGATGCATGTGGCTTGTGGCCATGCATGATAGTAGGTGAAGGACGAACACCAATAACCCAATGCTTAGACATAGAGGATAAAGAGTCCCCTAAAGGGAGTGGGAGTTCACCATTATGAAAGTTGTGGAAGGTCTCCCCTTGACTAAGGAAGGTCAATATGCAATATGGGTTATGGTAGATCGCCTTACCTAGATAACATGAGAAAGAAAGAACACTGTCAAGGGATAAATTCTGTTGAACTACATAAGAGAGAGAGATGTGGTTCAACTACACCAGGATGCGAGTTCAAAAGTTTTTGAGTATGACTTAAAGGTTCACTTCCATGAGGTGGAAGTAGATACATGAAGAACTCGATGATAGTATAGTTTATCATCCCTAACTAATGGTTAGTATGATCCAGACTAGAGGGTCTGATGAGAGCAAATGTGCTTGTTCAGGGTGATACAAAGAGACAGTTCTTAAGATGTGATGTTAAACACCATAGCCTTTATCGGGATGCAAGAAGTTCTACTAGTAGGTTGTGTCGGTCACCACTTCATTATGATGATGTTGGTGAAGGAGGCCTCGTGAAGGTCAGAAAAGAACCACAATGTGTGCAGATGAAGTCGCTTGATCATGTAATGGCTGAGAGAGAGCCCAAGGGTGACATGAGTCATGAGCTGATGCAAAGCAGACTGGCATGCAGTTCACTGTGGGAGAATATAATGTGAAAATCCGACCCCTCTAAGCTACAACTAAGAAAGTTGAGTCCCCGATATAGGGGTCCATTTGAGATGGATCGCTGGAGATGGTTGTGTTTAGCTTTACCCCTCAGGATAACATGATGTATAATGTGTTATATAAGTCCAATCTAGAGCACTATGTGAGGTACCTAAGCCATGTGCTGAGCCATGAACCTATTCATCTTTATGAGAGGCTGAAATGTCATGAGTCGCCTATGAGGGTACAATATACCAAGGTGAGAGAGAACTCAGATGGAAGAATATGAGATGATGAAGGTTCTTGGGAAGCACCATGGAAAGGGTGAGGCCACATGAGAGCCATGATGGACATAAGAAAGGCTTATCCTGTTTGTTTGTGTGCCTAGTGGAATTTTGAGGGAAAAATTCCTATAAGAGGCGAAGGATGTTACAACCCCAATTTTTGGGTTTCTTTGGTGAGGAATGTAATTTCTCACATTAAAGATATTGGAACAAATAATGATATAATTTGTTTTGAATAAATGGATTTTGTTTACAATAGCCTTGATGATTGTGTTGTGGGCTTTATTGGCTATTGGGCCCAATAACAAGGAAATTCAATTAATAAATGAATAATTGAGTTTTTGAGAAAAGAGAGATGTGGAAACCTCTGGAAGGCAAAAGAATGCAATCCAAGGATGGATTTCGTGCCACATGGGTTCCTTGGGTTCCAAGGAGTCCAAAATTGCAAAGAAAAGCAATAAGAAAAGAAAGGATTAATTAAGTATTTCTTTATTAAGAAAGAAATTGAAAATAATGATAAAAGGTGGAAAACAAGCGAAAGGAGGTATAATTGAGTTATCCTTAGTGGAATTTCGTATTCCAAGGATTCCTAATGATAAAAGGAATACTAATGAAGAAAATAAAAGAGAAATCCTCAAAAAGAAATATTTTAATAAGAAATACACATGATAATGAAGAATAATGCATTTAGATGCATCTAGAAGGATAATGAGTATCCAATAAAAAGGATTTCAAATTATTAGAGTTTCTTGGGATCCAAGGAGTCCCAATGAATAAAGAGGAAAGAGAAAATACCTATAAAAGAAAATAAGAGAATAATGTAAGACATTATTAATGGATTATGTGGTGTTGCTAGAAAGAAAGTAATTTCTATTAAAGGAAAAAAGGATTTCGTGCCTATGAATTGAAAAGCAAGAAATAAAGAGAATAGGTGAGAGGAATTTCAAATTCCTAAGATCTAATGAACAAAGTACACAAAGAAAGAGAGAAGAATACTTGTAAAATAAGGAAATCTCTTTCCTATAAGGAGTAGCCTTGATTGCTTAGTGGGAAAGCGATCTGGGGCGTGGATACTCCCCTATTTAAAGGATAGACCCTCCAGTTCGAGTCCAGAGAGAGATTCCACGCAACTATATCTCCCTTCTTCGTATTGCTTACACACAAAACCCTAATGAAGGTGTAGAGCAACCCTGGAGCAAACTAGGGGCTGAGGAGTCATCTGGTTGGAGGCAGGGTGCTTCCACATCAACCCTAGACTGCTCGACTACCATCTCGATGTCCTTAGCCTCACACAACTTCCACTGATAGACTACAAGACCGACTGCAGTTGCAGCAACGGTCACATCCTTCTTCCTCTTGGGAGAGACCACTTTGGCGGCAAGTTAGAGGCGCCCTAGGTGCGGAGGATGACGACGGAGCTGGGGAAGCCAACAATGTCGATCCTCGAGCCTCAAGGTGGAAGGGCAGACCGTGGGAAGCAGCCGTTCGTGGTCTGGTCGTGGCGGATCTCAAGGTTGAAGACGATCAGGAGCATTGGACAAGGTTGCCCTCCGTGAGTGGTAGAATCAACTTACTTAACCAGGGGCAAAACAATCACTTCAAAATGTTTTTAAGCAAGCCGCCCCGCGTTGTATGGAAGGCGCCTACGTGGCAGCCCCGCATTGGCCCAAAGTAAGTGTTTTTGCTAAATTCATAACTAATGATTCGTAGCTCGGATTAGCACGCATAAAATATGAAAGTTGCTCAGAAAAATGAGGAGAATTCATTAAAAATATAATTGAAGCATGATTTCTCTTGAAATTTGAAAATTAATGGAAGATGTCAACTTTAATACTTTAATGTTTAAAGAACCCTATTTTGATATGAATAATATATTTATAAGGGTTTAATGGATGATTAGAGTTGGTATTAACCTGTTAATGAGGAAAGGGCACATTAAGAACAAAAAGGATGAACTTTGCATGTAATTAGTTTAATTTCGAGTTTAATGTGCATGAATAATACTTTAATGGGCCTTGAAACCCTAATGTTGGTAAATTCGACTCTTAATAGCTTTAATTATTCAAAGTACACAAAGAAAGAGAGAAGAATACTTGTAAAATAAGGAAATCTCTTTCCTATAAGGAGTAGCCTTGATTGCATAGTGGGCAAGCGAACTGGGGCGTGGATACTCCCCTATTTAAAGGATAGACCCTCCAGTTCGAGTCCGGAGAGAGATTCCACGCAACTATATCTCCCTTCTTCGTATTTCTTGCACGCAAAACCCTAATGAAGGTGTAGAGCAACCCTGGAGAAAACCAGGGGATGAGGAGTCATCTAGTTGGAGGCAGGGTGCTTCCACATCAACCCTGGACTGCTCGGCTACCATCTCGACGTCCTTAGCCTCGCACAACTTCCACTGATAGACTGCAAGACTGGCTGCAGTTGCACCAACGGTCGCATCCTTCTTCCTTTTGGGAGAGACCACTTTGGCGGCAAGTTAGAGGTGCCCTAGGTGCGGCAGATGATGGTGGAGCTAGGGTAGCCAGTGGCGTCGATCCATGAGCCTCAAGGTGGAAGGGAAGACCGCGGGAAGCAGTCGTTCGTGGCCTGGTCGCGACGGATCTCAAGGTTGAAGACGATCGGGAGCATTGGACAAGGTTGCCCTCTACGAGTGGTAGAACCAACTTACTTAACCAGGGGCAAAACAGTCATTTTGAAATGTTTTTAGGCAAGCCGCCCCGCGTTGCGTGGAAGCCGCCTACGTGGCAGCCCCCCATTGGCCCAAAGTAAGTGTTTTTGCTAAATTCATAACTAATGATTCGTAGCTCGGATTAGCATGCATAAAATATGAAAGTTGCTCAGAAAAATGAGGGGAATTCATCAAAAATATAATTGAAGCCTGGTTTCTCTTGAAATTCGAAAATTAATGGAAGATGTCAACTTTAATACTTTAATGTTTAAAGAACCCTATTTTGAGATGAATAATATATTTATAAGGGTTTAATGGATGATTAGAGTTGGTATTAACCTATTAATGAGGAAAGGGAACATTAAGAACAAAAAGGATGAACTTTGCATGTAATTAGTTTAATTTCGAGTTTAATGTGCATGAATAATACTTTAATGGGCCTTGAAACCCTAATGGTGGTAAATTCAACTCTTAATAGCTTTAATTATTCAAAGTGGTGAATAAAAATGAGACATAATGATCCTAGTCTATTTCGAGCATTAAAGTTCCTAAATTGTGGATAAATACCCTAAATGTAGTAATTAGGGTTTTCTGATGAATAAAAGATAGAATTAATGGTAAATCGAGTTCATATGTGATTTGAACCATAATGAACTATGAATTGATGATAAATGCGTATAATAATATTGTCATGGATTAAAAGGGATAAAATAGTAGCTTTAATGTAAAAGAGGCTTAATGGACTTACTTAATGGTTAAATTATGCCTTAAATCTGAAACTGAGGATTAGGTGTTGAGATAATTAGGGTTTGTGATCAATTGCGTTAAATTAGGGTTTAAAATAGTAAAAGATGAAGGGAAACCCTAATTACAATAGAAACCCTAGGAAGCAAGCTAGATTTAATGGATCTTGATGACATGAATAATAAAAAGGGAATTACGTGATTATTTCAGGATCTTGTTGAAAATGCTTGCTTGCTTGGATTCTTATATGCTTGGATATTTATGTTCAAATCATCAGATCAGGTATGTGGTTAATTATGAATAACTCCCTTAGTTTCCCGAGGATTTTCCAGAGGGTTAATCGCATTGAATGCAAATTATCAATTTGGATGTTCATACTTGCAAACTATAAAGTCACTATGATTATCACATTAATAATAGAAGTATGGATTCTCGCACTTACATGTCACCCTGATGGATGATGCCAAAGGTCAGGCCCAGATGGGTAGACCAATGGACACCTTGAGTGGTGACCCCAGGCACCAAGCTCAGAAATGAGAAGGTGGCCTATGATATAGCATGACTAGTGGGCACCATGAGTGGTGACCCCCTGGCACCAAGCTCGGGATTGAGAAGGTGGCCTTAAGTCATTGGCAAAGGAAACCCTAAGGTGGGTATGCCAGGGTTAGGGCAAAAGCGGTGGAGAATGTCATACTGAAAAGTGTAAATTGGCTTGTTGATTAACTTGATTGTGATAATTAGATTGTTATCCTTATGTGCAAACTTTTGGTTGTCCCCACATACCAGTATATTTCGATATACTGACCGATGTTTTGTTTGTTGGCATTTTACGTACAACCCTGAAAGGAACAAACGATAAAGTGACACATTGTGAAATTAAAACATAAAGTGCAAGGAGGATTAGATAAAGTAGATTCAAGATCGGGGTAGATAGATTTCCAAAGTTTTTCAAAGGTAAGTAAAGATTTAATTTTATACCACAATTTCAGTTTAGTTAGTAGAATTTCATAATTATTATTGATTATTTGTCGAACCTTTGATCATGTTAATTGGATAATGGCACTGACCTTTCGGTCTCCCTTAATTGGGGGTTACTGGGAGGTGGGGTCGTTACATTAGGTCTTTAATTAATTATTGCTCCCACTATTTTATTCAAATTGATAACCCTCATGTATAAACTCAAAAAATTGCAATGTACAATCTTCCCGTGGCCAAGATCCATATTTCATCAAATTATGAGTCAGCTTTGGCTGATCACCCACAAATTGATTATTTAGGTAGGTCATCATGCCAATTGCATCATATGAAACTCTTGGATAGATGACATGCAAAACTCTTTGCCATGATCATCTACATGTCTCTGGAGCTTAGAGTCTCTAAGAATCACTAGTTAAGTCTGACTCAAAAGCCGACACTGACAAGCCTTAAATGTGGGTCCAAGAATGGAGACATGTCTAGGTCATCTGACTTTAGAAATTAATAATACTCGAATGTTTAAGACTCCTACAACTAGCACATGGTCGAAGTAGTTCGGGTTCAAACACAGGGAAAGGAAGAATAGTGCTTCGGAACTCAAGTTTTACTTGTCTAAGCACGTTATAAAGTCAAAGGATAAGGTTTTGATGTAAAGAGAAAGAATTAAAAAGAATCAAACTAAAAGCCTATCTCCAAGGGGAGTTACCAGATAGATTAAGATTTTAGGGGTTTAGCAGTTTTTATGGAGGTTTTTAGATAAAAGAAAATTGAGGATATAAAATTGTTCTCGGCGTACAACACAAATGAGGAAAACTTAAACATAACAAGCGACAGCGGCATACATCCTATGCCCTCTTCTATCAAAGAAGGTGCCTCTAGTCATGCACTAAATTCCCTCTCTCAAGGGTACCAGGCATAGGCTGGAGCGGAAAGATATGTCAGGGCATCCCTGATTCTGAGTACTCTCATACACCCAAATCAGACCAAGCTTTAGAGTTTACAACATCCCTCTCTCAAAGGAGTCAAAACGAGAAACACGATTCGATAGCTAGTCAAAAGCGTGATCTAAACAAAAGTGACTAGAGCTCAGATACCATAAAGAATCATCCAAAAAAAAGGAACCATACACAGATCAACATGAGATAAACTCCACAGATTCCAATAACCATAAAGAGATAAAAAGGTTTAGTTACAATGCAGTAGTAAATGAAAGTAAAGTGATGAAAAAGGGAAGATAGGTATCGTCCTCCTTGATATAGGAGATTGATATACATAGCAACAGACCCCTAAGATAATGTTAACCTAGTACCGGGCTGGAGCCCTACCGGGATACGACCATGATGGGTTCTTGACCGTGTCGGGTCATGAACCGTGATAAGTAAGGGGCATATTGGTAAAGGACTCCCTACACGATATGGTCGTGTCGGGATGTCGGCCCTATCGGGCTGCAGCTGTGACGGGTAGGCCATATCGGGTTGGGTATCATTCGTGTTAGGACATGTATCGGGTTTGCTTAATCTTAGGTTCACATGTTCCTCATGTTGGGTATATATGGGTGAGCCATTTCGGGTTGAAGCCCAACTAGAGACCCGACATGTTGAAGTAGCCTTGAAGGTCGTGTCGCACCACTTGCTGCTACCGAGTCGGGTTCTAAGTGAACTTTTCCCGTCCCTCTCGAGTTGGGGATGTGCTCACCTAGTATCACCCGACAGACTGTGGAACTTGACACACTAGCTCCTGTACTCTAAGAGTTAGTTTTTATAGGGTTTTGACCCGTCCCATCGTAGGCCTATAGCTGCTATTTATAGGCAATGGGTTGGTGGTGAGTTGCGACTCTTGTTGGGTCACGTGTCCTCCATCTGGCACCGTTCATGTGGCTTCGGAAGGGGCTGACACGGATATCTCCCGACATGCCTGGCAGGGGATGAGACTACATTTTTGCGAGAGAAAAGTACAAATGTCCACCGCCTTAGATACAGAGAAAACAAGCTGGAAGAAGTTGTACCAAATATTTGCGATAAAGTAATTGTTTTACAATTTTTGAGAAGCAGACCGTTATGTATATATTGTGTATTTATTGCTTTCTATCAAACATTTATATACATGTATACACAGAGTATGATGGGGAGAGAAAAGGGAAAGAATGAGAAAATTTTAGAGTACCTCCCTCACTGATACTATGGAGCTCCTCCCCTCCCCAAACTTACCCCACACTCTGTCCTAGAGTTGTGAGATAAATTGAGAAGGATAGGCATAGATCAGTTAGGGTTCAGTGGAAGTGCGCGCAGTAGCAGATAAGAGCTCCATCACAATTTCCCCTTGTTGGTTGTGGTAGTCAAGGGTTTGGAGCTTCTGAGGTGCTTTCATCAAGACTACGACGATGTATATCTAGTGCAGCACGTAGACACCGCAGTCATTTGATAAGGGAGCCTGTTGTGGACTGTGGTGGCAATATTAGAGGTCGTGCCAGGTTGCCGCCAGATCTTCAAGATAGGGCTGGATCAAGGACACAACCTTGGTATAATATTTTCTTACTAGTCACTCGAAGGATGTTGTCGGCGTAAGTGCACACTCCGTTGGGTAGTCGTTGTTGGCGTCAGAGCTGTTGTAGAAGAAACCGACGCGTAGATGGGTGTACATCATCAGGAGCATCCATTGATTTTCATGCAGCATAGGTAGAAATATAATGCGTGGCAGACACTTCTTCATTTCAAGATGGAATAGCTGGCGTGCTCCTATCTCATCATCTAGGCATAAGTCATTGAACAACATCAGATGGGTGATGTAGGGATGTCTAATCTTCTTCTGTAGGATGGGGATGTAAGCTGATGCCACCAACATAGCTAAGCATCCTCATGCCTTGGATAAGTCTTGTAGATCATCGAGGGGGACTACTGCATTATCTTTCTTATATATGACGTCTACAGTGTTAGAATCAACAAGTTTCAGAAGTATATCATTGATATGTTCCTGAGATAAAGAACTGCACGCGGAATGGTCGAAGTTGCCGATGAGGGATTTGGTGATGACAGGTGAAGCAGAATCACCTATAGTGGTGAGTACGGTTCGTAGATGTTCTATCTGCTTGCATATCCTGAAGACGTCAGAAGCACCCTCAACTTCATTCCTTGGAGGACTGCTGGGTTGAGAAGAATAAGAGTCAGAATTAGAACCATCGTTTGTCTCCAATAGGTCCTCTGGAAGCTCTGCATCTCAGAAGTAGCACTTATCTTTGATTAGCAACACCACGTATATGCTCCTCAGTTCATAGAAGTCTTGGTCCTGGAGCTGCCTTATGTATCTGAAGATGTTTAACATCTCTATGGCATGCAAGATGATGAAAGTGCTATTCCCGCTCCCTGGGTCTTTGAGGATGACTACCGATGATTTGTCCCACCAACCTTCGAGGGGTGCGGGCCTCCCTATTGCAGCCATCCTTTCTTCGATGGCCATCGTGGCAGTGTAGGCTGCGTCTACGGCCAGATCTTGGACCTCTACCGTAGTGTAGACTAGCTTCTCCGCGTCGTAGTTGATGTAGAGTGGGAGGTGCCGGAGGATGTTTGTCCTCATGAACTTGTAGAATAGGTGGCAGCCTTCCTTCTTGATTATATTTTCCTGGGTGAGGAACTTGATGTCGATCTTGTCATCACCGTGGGTGCACAGCAGGCTGAGTGGCTCCCTCGGGTAACCTAGCCCTGCCGGTATCAGGTTGACGACCCCCCATGTTGTATTCCTTTGTGGCATCCTTTATAAGATGGAGGCGGTTCAACAGAAAGTAACCTAGGTTGATCGGCTTGCCTTCCATCATGTACCAGATTAAGTGCAGCTCTTCAGTGTAAAGATTTCTTGTCTCATACTTGCTGAAGAGCAGACTTGCCACTATCTTATGCACGATCCTCCAGAAGCATGAGTGGACCGCCACCACTTTGCTTCCCGATTTGAAGGAGGATTCACCCATCAGCTTCCTCCATAGGCTGACTGGGTCAAGGCCATCACCGTCGGTGTTCTGGGCACCATTATTGAGCAACTCTCTCTCTCAGCCTCACTGGAGGAGAATATCTCATTGAGCAACCTCTTCGAGATGTCGTGCTCGGCATTGTAGAGGTGCCCCTGGAGTCTGTCCACTCCGCCGAACCTTTTTCTCTCCTCTAGTGTGTTTGGAACATGGCGGAGGGAGGAGATGAACTCCTTCGTGAGCTCGGTGTAGGAGGAAGTGTAGAGGAAGCATATCTTCTGGAGTCCGATATCTTCTAAGACGTTCTCCAGTCTATCGAAGATGTTGTTCTGTTGAAAAGATGCTTGATGACATAATCAGGTTGGGTGGTAGACTTTTACCTCCAACTTAGTGTAACGCCGTTGGTGCTCCTCGTCTCTGGGCACGAACTGGCCTGGTGAGTGGGCCAGGATCTCTGGTTCCACCGTCATGGTCGGGGTGGGGTTGCTTCTATTCTGGGCCACTTCTCGGCCTCAGAGTGCCCAACCATCTCTGGATTAGGGCATTTCTACCCAGTGGTAGCTTGAACCGTGGCCTCTGGGTTGATCCTCTAGCCTTGTTTGTCGACTTGGACAATAGTCTTCTTGGTGCGTGCCATTTTCTACAATGATTGGATAAAGAGATTAAGTCAGAAAGAGTTGTTCAACAAAAATTGTATTTCCCGATATCGGGTAGAAGGTAAAAACAAAGGGTGCTGCCCAAAATGCACAAGAACTGCACAAGAACCAGTATTCGATCAAGTACTTATGGAAACCTGGCACGCGATACGTAAGTGCCTGATACTGAGAAAACTGATGCACTTTTCAAATGGTACTCAGAACAAAATGATATTGGGCAGAAGTTGAAAATGATTCACAGGTGAAGTCAGTATGGTCTAAGCTATAAGGTTTTAGCAATAAACTAGTATTAGGTAACTCTACAAAATTGAGTATGCACGATATGGATGCTTGGTAGACGTGTCACGCGATATGGGCGTCGTGTGGCTAGGGTGTAAGCACGATAACATCATTAAGCGGTCAGATAACCGTCAAGAACATATGAAGCTGTGTCATGCGATACTCGTGTCGCGTGACACGGGTGGAAGCGCAATGAAGCAATCCGAACGATAAGGTCAGGCCCGACAGAGGCATGTAGTTCATTGTGTCTCACGATATGCGTATTGCGCGACACAAGCATAAGACCGATGCAAAACAAAATGATAGGAAAAATCGTCATGCTTGGCGCGATAAGTAGAAACTCGACACACATTAAAGGGTTATGCCCGATACAGGCAACAACACGATACAATTAGTGCTCGATAAGGTTTGTCGCGTGACACACGGTTACATGACAGGGTGATACATAGGGCGTCACACGTTTTACCTTTGTCGAGTAGGAAGATCGGGAGCGTGACACAAAAGTCGGTAGGCTAGAAATCGGCATGGGAGATTAGCTTGCAAAGGATTGCGCGATACAGGAGCGAAAGTGGTAACTTTGGTAACCCGACACGGTTAACCCCAAGTTACTATATATAGCCATCCACAAGCGGGGTTAAAAGGGTAAAATAGGGACACATGTCGCACATGCACGTGAATCGTCTTCCAAATCACAGTAAAATCCATCTAATCACGTCACGTCGCAAAACTTTCGAGAAGGCGATGCATCGTGCGGCAGACGTGTTGGGTTGTAAGGGCGTGTTGCCCTATATGCTTTGCTGACGCACTCCTTATGCTACATGGGTCTGCATGATAGACGTGGCACAAGGCACATGATGTATGTGTTGGGCAACAAACTTTCCCGGTATGTATCTAGGAAATTGGTTAATATTTGCAAGTGTGGGCATACTAGACGATACGGCTTGGGCGACACGATAGCCCATCACGCTCTCTAAAGGTGATATGATCTGGGTGCGACACTTGCCTGTCAGGCCTTTGCAAAAACTGGGTAAGCTTGAAAGAAGGAGTCATGCAATACACACCGTCCTGGCTTGGGCAACATGTTTTCAAAGAACCTGGGGCATGCCAAACAAGGGTTAGATATCGTGCATGCCCGACATGTTAACAATAAACATAAAGAAAACTTTATAATGGATGGAAAACTAAAAATCAGAAGATGCTTGATGTGTAAAACATCATTGGCCTAAGAGTGAACCTCAACCTCAGGTAGTATTACACACCAAGGTGATAAAATTAAGTCGGTAGCCCATGAAATGAGAGAGCCTGTGCATGTGGCACGGGCACAGACTCGAGGCTTATTATAATGAGTTGATCATAGTGTTCTTTGCAGGAAAAGGAAATAACATCCTATTCTAGGGAAGTAAAACTCGGGCTGCCTCCTGAGGAGCGATGTGATTTCTATCGTTAGCTCGACATCTTCAAATCTCACTATGATTCTTCAGTAACTGTAGCTTTGACATCATCTAGGGGCATCTCGGACCTCCTCACGAAAGCTTCATCTTTGTAGAACCACTTTACTCGGTGTCCGTTGACTGGGAAGACCTTCACTGGATCATCTTTGTCGTATAACTCCATCATTCCTGAAGGGTATATCTTCGCTACTATGAATGGTACAGACCACCTAGTCTGCAATTTTCCTGGAAAAAGTCAAATAGAAGATTTAAACAACAAAATTTTGTCACCTTCCCTGACGTCTTTCTTTCGTAGGTGAGAATCATGCCATAGTTTTGTCCTTGTCTTATAGATTTTTTCATTCTTGTAGGAAGTTCTTCAAGTTCTTGATGCTAGAGGAACCACTTCTTTCTGGCAATCTACAAATCCATGTTGAGACATTTGATTGCCCAGAAAGCCTTGTGCTCCAATTCAAAAGGTAGATGACATGCTTTCCTGTATATCAGACAATAAGGTGTGGTATCGAGCGGCGTCTTGTATGCTGTTCTGTACGCCCAGAGAGCATCGTCTAGCTTGGATGACCAATCTTTACAAGACTTTCTGACTATTTTCTCAAGGATCTGTTTGATATGTCAGTTAGAAACTTCAACTTGACCAGATGTATGTGGATGGTAGGGTGTGGCAACTTTGTGTCGAACGCCATATCTGTGTAGAAGTGACTCAAATTGCTTCTCAGTAAAGTGAGATCCACCATCACTGATAACTATCCTTGGTACACTAAACCTGGAGAAGATGATCTTAGTAAAGAGCTTTATCACTACCTTAGCATCACAGGTGGTGGTGGGTATGACTTCTACCCACATGGAAATGTAATCCACCGTGACAAGAATGTCCTTGAAACCGTAGGATGAAGGGAATGGTCCCATGTAGTCTATCCCCCATACGTCGAAAATCTCTACTTCAATCCATTCTGACATGGGCATCTCATTTCTACAAGAGATATTCTTGGCCCTTTGACACTCATTGCAGGCGTTGACAAAGGCGTGATAATCCTTGAAAAGGGTTGGCCAATAAAAGTCAGACTGAAGGACCTTGGTCGTGGTTCTTTCAGCACCCAGGTGTCCTCCATAGGGAGAGGAATGACACTCAAACAAGATCTTTGGGGCTTCATATTTGGGTATACATCTCCTGTATAATCTATCAGCACAATGCCTGAACAACAGAGGGTCATTCCAATAATAGTTCTTCAGATCGGAGAAGAATTTCTTCTTTTGATTGTAGGACATTTCTGGGGGTAGTTGTTTGCTGGCTAGATAGTTATAGAAATTTGCATACCAAGGCCCTTCAGGATTGGCCATCTGGGCTACGTAGATAGCTTCATCTTCATAACTTTCATTGATCGGCAGTGGGTGGTCATCTACCACCCTAATCCTCGATAGGTGGTCAGCGACCACATTCTCAGAACCTTTCTTATATATTATCTCATGATCAAACTCCTGTAACAGTAATGCCCAACATAACAACCTAGGCTTAACATCTTTTTTTTGCATCAAATACTTGATAGCCCCGTGGTTGGTATGAAAAACCACTTTATAACCCACAAGGTAAGATCGAAACTTATCAAACGCATAGACAATTTCTAGCATTTCTTTCTCGGTGGTGGTGTAATTCATCTACACTTCATCTAGCATCTTACTGGCATAGAAGATCACATGGTGCTTCTTATCTTTCTTTTGCCCTAGGATAGTGCCTATGGCAAAGTCACTAGCATCACACATTAGCTCAAAGGGAAGGTTCGAGTCAGGGAATTGGAGAATGGGTGTGGAGACCAAAGCATCCTTCAAAGTGGAGAACGTTGTTAGTCACTCATCTGTGAAATCAAATTTCACATCCTTCCTCAGTAGATTTGACAGGGGCTTTGTAAATTTTGAGAAGTCCTTGATAAACCTTCAATAGTAACCGGCATGACCCAAGAAACTTATGAATCCTATAATAGACGTGGAGGAAGCTTGGCTATCACCTCCACCATAGATTGTTCAACTTCAATGCCTTTGCTAGACACCTTATGTCCCAGAACTATCCCTTCCTGCACAATAAAATGACACTTCTCCCAATTAAGGGTGAGACTGTGTTCTTCACATCTCCTCATTACCAAATACAGGTTATTCATGCAATCATCAAAAGAGTTGTTGTAAACACTGAAGTCATCCATGAAGACTTCCATTTTGTCTTCCAGGAAGTTCGCGAAAATTGCATACATGCACCGCTGAAAACTTGTGGGTGCATTACAAAGCCCAAAGGGCATTCTTCTAAAAGAAAACATATTGTAGATGCACGTGAAGGTAGCCTTCTCCTGGTCATATGGGTGAATGGGGATCTGGTAGGACCCCAAATAACCATCCAACCAGCAAAAGTAAGAGTGGTGTGCCAGGAGCTCAAGCATCTGGTCGATAAACGGGAGACGGAAGTGGTCCTTGTGAGTGGCAGTGTTGAGCTTTCGGTAATCTATACACATCCTCCAACCGGTGACAGTGTTATTCGCAACTTCGATTCCATTATCCCCCTTTATTAGTGTTATGCCTCCCTTCTTTGGGACTACCTGAATGAGACTCACCCATGTGCTATCGCTAATGGCGTAAATGATTCCAACGTCACAGAGCTTCACAACCTCCTTGATGACCAATTCTCTCAACTTCTCGTTCAACTTCCGTTGTGGCTGGGCATAAGGCTTGGAATTTTCTTGCAAGTGGATCATGTGCATACTAACAAAAGGGCTGATCCCCCTTAGGTCTCCAATCGAGTAACCTAGGGATTTTCTCCGTAGCTTTAGTTCCTCGAGCAGCTGTTCTTTCTGACCGTCAATAAGCTCTGAGTTGATGATTACTAGATTCATCTTTTCTTCATACAGAAAATGGTATTCCAAACCTCTCAGAAGAACCTTCAAATCGGGCGGGGTTTTCTCTTCTTGTTCTTCAACAGGATCACTCCATAGGGCAGCATACATCACTGTTTCCACTGGGTCTTCTGCTTCAGATAGATATTCTTCTTCCAGAATCACCAGCAGTTCCTTCACTTCCGGATCCTCGATCACTTGTGCCTCACCAACTAAGGCACGCATCAGTGGGTCTACCATAGATTTTTCTTCCCTTACCTCATTGTAGAGCTACTGATAACTTTCGAAAAAATATGATGACTCAAAGTAGGAGGGGGCTTTCATGCAATCATAGATGTTGAAGTCAATGTGCTCTCCTCCAACTCTGATTGTTATCATACCCACCTCCACATCAATGAGTGCTCTACCAGTTGCAAGGAAGGGTCAGCCAAAGATAATGGGGCAGCTAGGATCTTCCATGGTGTCGATCAAAACGATATCACAGGGTATAAAGAACCACCCAACTCTGATGGGCACATCTTCGACCACTCCAACTGGTTTGGTGAAGGTGTGATCCACAAGATGAATTCACATGTTGGTGCTCACCATATCGATGAGTCCTAACCTCTTTGCAAGGGACAAGGGCATTAAGCTGATACTTGCTCCCAGGTCCACTAGACCTTTGTAGGTTATGTTGTCCCCAACCTAAAAGGGGATGACAAAATCCCCATGATCTTTCTTCTTAGAAGGCATACTTGCCTTGATAAAAGAACTGGACATTTGAGCTAGTGTCACAGTTTCAACGTCTTTTCTTCTTTTCTCCCTCAAAATCAAGTCTTTTAAAATCTTTGTGTATGTGGGCATCTCCTCGATAGCATCCAAGAACGAGATGTTGAGGTGCAACTTCTTTACTGCAGCCATGAACTTCTCGTACCTCTTCTTCAACTGTGACTTTACCAACTTATGTGGGAAAGGTATGCGAGGTGATATTTGTCAAGATGCTCCTCAGAAGTTGCGTCGTTGACTCTTTCTTTCGTCACTTTCTTTGACTTTGTGGGTATTTCTTATGCTTCCTCTAGGTTAACATCCTTAGCTGGTGCTATTGATGATGTTGCTCTCTTCTCAATGGCTAGGTGTACCACTATTCCTGACCTTAAGATGACCATCTTTGCGGTCTCGTTCCCACACGAATTTGCCTCGGTATTTTTTTTTGGTCGGTTGAATTTGCCTCAGTATTAGAGGGGAAACGCCCTATTTGGTGATTGATACTCTGGGCCAGGATGGCCATCTACTGGTCAATCTTCTTGTTGTGCTGCTGGAGCTCTCCTATCTGAGCAGAAAAACCTCCCATCTATTATTGCATCGACTTGAGCAAGGCCGTGCTATCCATGGAGCTTTTATGTATCTTTTCATTAAGATCATTCTGCTTCTTAGCAAAAGACATCAACTCTGTCATCATCGATAGTCGCTGTGGATGATTCTACTAGAAATTCCTCTGTTGTGGGAACCCTACTTGGCATTACTGATTCAGCAGTCCTCCTAAGGAAGTTCCACCTACCAGTTGATGAGAATGTTCAATTGTGCTGGTGTTCCCGTATGAAAAACCAGGGTGATCGGGGCACCAATATTGGACGTAGATTACATTCTCTGTGTTGTCTTCATCCTATTCGCCTTGGGTGGCCGTGTGTGGACAGAAGTCAGACAGGTGATCTGGCTCTCCACAAGTGACACAGCTTCTCACTACCTCCTACCACACTTTTCCTTTATATCCCTGCTCCTTCAGGGTTTGGATGTCAGTCACTATCTTGTCCAACTTAGCCTCTAGTGCCTCCATTGCCTTCAATTCTCCAGGAGAGGTATGGCTCATAGACTCTCTGTCGTACTCACTATCTTGCTGGTTTGTGGCCATGTTGTCTATAATCTATCTGGCCCTTTGAGCACTGAGTCCCAAGAAATCACTGCCAGTTGCAGCGTTCATGGATTTCCTTTCTGTGTCACACACCCCATTAGAGAAAGTAGTGATCAACTTGGGCTCAGAAAAACCATGGTGTGGGCACTCCCTCTGATAACTTTGAAACCTTTCCCAGGTCTCATGTAGGTTCTCTGAGTCTTTTTGTGAGTACCTCATTATCTTGTTTTGGCACTTGATCGTCCTTTCTATAGGGAAGAACTTGGCGATAAATGTGTTGGCTAGATATTCCCATTCGGGAAGGCTCCCATCTTGTAGACTTGTATACCACTCCAACACTTTGTCTCTTAAAGAGAAAGGGAAGCATTGGATGTAGATGTGGGATATTAGAACTCTGTTGATCTTAAAAGTATTGCAAGTCCTCTTGAACATTGTAAGGTGGTTGTACAGGTTCTCTTCAATAGTGTTCCTGCCGAGCCGATTGTGCTACAACAACTGGAGGAAAGTAGGCTTCAATTCAAAGTTGGCAACATTGAGTGGTTGCTCCACTACCGGTTTCCTTTCTTCATTTGTCCTGACTTGGATAAAAGAGCACAAGGATCGAGCCTCAGGAGGTTGCTCAGCCATGGCTTGTCAGACACAGGAGGAGTCAATGAGGTGAAGTAGTAACTAGAAAGAAAGAAAAATGTAAAAGTATTAGTGTTCGGTATAAACTATTTTTTTTATTGTCGGGGAAACCCACCCCCCTAGGAGGAGGCCCAGATAGTAGGGATGGTAAACCCGGGAGACCCGTGTGCCCGCACACCGGTATCTCAATAAGTCGCATCAGAGGCCGACTGACGCTATTGGAAATTCATTTCCGAGAAGCACTTCCAGCGAGAGTCGAACCTGGGACCCTTCGTGAGGGGCCCTGAGTTATGACCAGCTGGGATACTGCTCACCGAAAGTTCTGTATATACTTTGTGCAGTAAATATTTGCAGTATTATATGCATATGTACAAGGTTTTTGGCAAAGTGCAAGTAAAGCTTGAGTTCGTAGAATGATATTCATTGCCTCTCCCTGGCAACAACACCAAAAAGTTGACAAGCCTTAAACGTGGGTTGAAGAATGGAGACAGTCTAGGTCATCAGACTTTAGAAATTTATAATACCTGAATGTTTAAGACTCCTGCAACTAGCACATGGTCAAAGTAGTTTTGGGTCGAACACAAGGAAAGGAAGAACAATGCTTCAGAACTCAAGTTTTACTTGTCTAAGCACGTCAGAAAGTCAAAGGATAAGGTTTTTATGTAAAGAGAAAGAATTAAAAAGAATCGAACTAAAAGCCTATCTCCAAGGGGAGTTACCAGAAGGATTACGATTTTAGGGGTTTAGCAGTTTTTATGGAGGTTTTTAGATAAAGGAAAAGTGAGGAGATAAAACTATTCTTGGCATACATCACGAAGGAGGAAAACTTAAACATAACAAGCGGAAACAACGTACATCCTGTTCCCTCTTCTCTCAATGAAGGTGCCTCTAGTCATGCACTATATTCCCTCTCTCAAGGGTACCAGGCATAGGCTGGAGCGGAAAGATATGTCGGGGCAACCCTGATTCTGGTTACTCTCGTACACTCAAATCAGACCACACTCTAGAGTTTATGGCATCCCACTCGCAAAGGAGTCAAAATGAGAAACATGATTTGGTAGCTAGTCAAAAGCATAATCTAAACAGAAGAGACTAGAGCTCAGATGCTATAAAGAATCAACCAACAAAAAGGAACCATACACAAAACAACTTGAGATAAACTCCACAGATTCTAATAACCATAAAGAGATAAAAAGGTTTAGTTACAATGCAGTAGTAAATGAAAGTAAGTACTAAAAAAGGGAAGATAGGTATCAGCCTCCTTGATATTTGAGATCGATATACATAGCAGCAGACCCCTAAGATAATGTTAACCCAGTACTAGGCAGGAGCCCTATTGGGATACAACCGTGTCGGGTTCTTGATCATGTCGGGTCGTGAACCGTGACAGGTAAGGGGCATATTGGGAAAGGACTCCCTACCCGATATGGTCATGTCGGGCTACAACCATGATAGGTAGGCATATCGGGTTGGGTATCGTGTCATGTTAGGACATGTATCAGGTTAGATTTATCTTAGGTTCTCGGGTTCCTCGTGTCAGGTATAGATGGGCAAGCCATCTCGGGTTGAAGCTCAGCTAGAGACCCGACATGTTGAAGTAGCCTTGAAGGGCGTGTCACACTGCTTGCTGCTACCGAGTTGGGTTCTAAGTGAACTCCTCCCGTCCCTCTTGGGTTGGGGGTGTGCTCACCTAGTATCACCTGACAGACTCTGGAACTCGATGCACTAGCTCCTATGCTCTAAGAGTTTGCTCATGCAGAGTTCCAATCCATCCCATCGTAGGCCTATAAATGCTATTTATAGTCAACAGGTTGGTGGGAGTTGCGGCTCTCATTGGGCCATGTGTCCTCCGTCTGGCACCATTCATGTAGCTTCGAAAGGGTCCGACACGTCTATTGCCCGACATGCCTATCGGGGACCGTTGCGTGCCGAGTTGCGAGTAAATCGCACAGTCCTGTCCGGTTAGGACTTTGGCGGGCTGCACCGAGGGGTAACCGTATCGCACAACCGACTTTGTCAGCTAGGCAGACTGTGGCAGGCAAGGCACCCTGTCGGGTAAAGAGCTACAGTATGTCAAAGCTTCCGCACGACACACCCGCGTCAGGTTACTGCCATATCGTGGTAGCGACCGTGATGGGTAAAAAGGGTGTGTCGCTTCACGCTTCTTACTGGGCCGAGATGGGTGCTTCACTGTTTGATGGGATGGGATGGGTCCATTAACGCTCTTTTTGATGGAAAAATATTAGAAACTCTACAAAAGATAGGAAATGTTATCAGGAGCATAGTAAGCATTATTTCTTATATAACAAATAAGATAAAACATAGAGGAAGTCAGGTTTGGAGGCAGCTTTGATAGTAAAATATAAGCTCTAGCAGCCATAAAATGGGTGTTATCAACTCCCCCAAACATAGCATTTTGATTGTCATCAATCAATTTGTGCCTATTTTAAAACTTTGTTTGCATTACCTTTCAGAACCAGGCGTAGTATTCAACTAAGGGGTTAAGTGAGTTTTTAAGAAATCCTGAAGAAAATTTTGACTGATCACGAATAATGGACTTTATTTTTCCTACCTTATTTAAAAAAAAAATTTCTCTCCAGCTTTTGCGAGACTTTGGTGCATGACTTTGAAGTTAGCTTTCACACCAAATTGCTTGAGTCTTGGAGGTGGAAGGTGGAGTTTTTGGGAAGGTTTAAAGCTTTTTGGTTTTTTTTTGCTTCCCATTGGTCCTTCTAAGTACATGTCCATTAGCGGGCAATTGGTCCCTGCAGTCCAAGGCAGTTGGATTTAGAGCAATGATTTCACATCCTACGTACCACTGCCCCAGATCTACCATGCCTAAAGATGGGTACTTTTGGGAAGATAAGTGTTTTCTTTTGGGCACAACTCTCATGCTTTTATTCTCTCTAATAAGACTTTCCTCTCTTTTTAGGATTTTGATGGGTAGGGAAATAGGGGGTTTACTGTTTGGGCAGCTTTTTCCTTCATATGCATGTCTCTTAGCTGTTGTGAGATTATTTTTCAAATTTGGCGTAGAAATTTTATAGCCTTTTTCATTTGAGACTACATTTTGAGAGAGCATAGCATAAATGTCCACCACCTTAGATATGGAAAAAACAAGCTGGAAGAAGTTGTACCAAATATTTGCGATAAAGTAAATTTTTTACAATTTTTTAGAAATAGGCAGTTGTGTATATATTGTGTATGTATTGCTTCCTATCAAACATTTATATACATGTATACATAGAGTATGGTGGGGAGAGAAAAGGGAAATAATGAGAAAATTTTAGAGTACCTCCCTCACTGATACTATGGAGCAGCCCCCAAACTTACCCAACACTCTGTCCCAGAGTTGTGAGATAAATTGAGAAGGATAGGCATAGATCAATGAGAGTTCAGTGGATGTGTGCATCAATAGCAGATAAGAGATCCATCATAATTTCCCCTTGTTGGTTGTGGTAGTCGAGGTTGTGGAGCTTCTGTGGTGCTTTTGTCAAGGCTACGATGTTGTATATCCAGTGCAACACATAGACACCACAATCATTTGATAAGGGAGCCTGTTGTGGACTGTGATGGCAGTATTGGAGGTCATGCCATGTTTACTCCAGATCTTCAAGATAGGGTTGGATCAAGGACACCTCCTTGGTATAATAATTTCTTACAAGTCACTCGAGGGATGTTGACGGCATAGATGCACACTCTGTTGGGTATTCACTATTGGCGTCGGAGCTGTTGTAGAAGAAACTGACATGTGGACATGTGTATATCATCAGGAGCATCCAATGATTGTCATGCATCATAGGTAGAAATATAATGTACGACAGACACTACTTTGTTTCAAGCTGGAATAGCTGGCGCGCTCCTGTCTCATCAGCCAGGCATAAGTTGTTGAACAACATCAGATGGGTGATGTAGGGCTGTCTAATTTTCTTCTATAGTATGGGGATGTAAGTTGATGCCACCGTCATAGTTAAGCATCCTCCTTCCTTGAATAAGTTCCGTAGATCGTCGAGGGGGACTACTGCATTGCCTTTCTCATATATGACGTCTACAGTGTTAGAATCAGCAAGTTGTAGAAGTATATCATTGACTTGTTCCTGAGATAAAGAACTGCGCACAAAACGGTCGAAGTTGCTGATGAGGGATTCAGTGATGATAGGCAAAGTAGAATCGCCTACAGTGGTGAGTACAGTTCGCAGATGTGCTATCAACTTGCCTGTCCTAAAGACGTTAGAAGCGCCCTCGACTTCATTCCTTAGAGGACTGCTGGGTTGAGAAGAATAGGAGTTAGAATCATAACCATCGTCTATCTCTAATAGGTCCTCTGGAAGCTCTGCATCTCAGAAGTAGCACTTGTCTTTGATCAACAACAACACGTATATGCTCCTCAGTTGATAGAAATTTTGGTCCTGGAGCTGCCTTATGTATCTAAAGATGTTTTACAGCTCTATGGCAGGCAAGACGATAAAAGCACTTTCCCACTCCCCTAGTCTTGTTGCACTAGGAAGTCTTTGATCCCCAAAAAGTTTTAGATGCCGCTGTGGCACTGGATGCCTTGTTTGATGACCCAGTGGAGACGTAGAGGTAGGACCCCAAGGTTGATGTCTTTAGGGTGGATGAATATCTACTCCAAATGCTGGACCTTCGTGCCACAATAGCTCAGCAACGTTACATCGTGAGAGCGAAGGTCAGCCACACATAGGAACCAATATCCCCTATTCTTGTGGGGGGCCAACACCAAGTCGGGGTTGTGCTCTTCTATATGCTTTACCATGTCAACCACCAGATGTGTGTTGTCTGCCCCGGCTAGTAGTCGTCTGGCCAAGGCTGGGGTGGCATTGTAGATTGGCTGCCAGCCTGTCCTGATGGTGATATTCTAAAGTATCGTGCTTTCTAGGACCCTGAACAAGATCTTCCCCATGACGACTTCTGAGCAGAACATCCCTTTGAGTGCTCTGCATCTTACAGAGAAGTACCCATCACTCCAGATGATGGCTTCTTGTTCCCCCTGTGGCCTCATGACCATGTTCAACAATTGTTGGTACCAAATTGTAAGGTACCCGATGGCACGCCTGTCAAAGTTGGCCATCTCGAAGACTGTGATCTCGAACGGTGCAGAAAACACATCAGCTGCCGAAGTCTTCACCCTGATGGGTTGCTCAGCAATCAAGCTATATAGATCACCCCCTCTCCCTCAGATGAATCCTCTACTAGGCCTTCAGATATCACTCCTACGGATTCGGTTGGATCTAGCAGTTGAGGGGTTGCAGATACGTCAACGCCGCGAGTGCTCCCCTATCCTGTGGGAGCCCTGTCGATGGTTCTATTGGTCGTCTCCTCCTCAGGCGTTGTTGAGGGCCAGGTGGTGGCAGATGAGGATGATTCGTCAGACGAAGAAGATGATGATGATGGTGGAGAGGGGGAAGCCGGCGATGATGGTGATTTTCTGGGATGCCTTGAGTAGTGGTGGTTGTCCCTCTTGTCGAGCCTCTACTTGATGGCGTCAAGGTGTTGGAGCACCGCATGCATTGTATTGTTTAGCACCTCTAGTTGGCAAGGGAGACCAACTAGAGTCAACAAATGACGCTCCTACTCACTTAGCCTCCGCTGGAAGACCTAAAACTTGCAGGTTACAGAAGCAAATGTAGTTGTGTGGTTGCTTGTTACCTCCCGCAAGTTGTCGAATTCGAAGCTGAAGGCCTACCCCAATGAGGAGGGGATTGCCACTGATCGACTTTGGCTTTGGGTGGTGCTCTTTTCATTGGCCGTGCGGCCCAATGAATACGCATAGTCTATCCAGGTTGAGTCCACCTGGATAGTACGTGAGGGCGTGGCCTCTGGACGAGGCGTTGGCACCTTTGTAGCTATCTCCGTCTCCTCAGTGTGGGGTCATGGAGAAGGTTGCGGAGTTGGCAGATGCTGATCGACAATCCAGCTCTCGGCTTCCTCCTCTATAGCGATCGTTGGCATTGGGTGGCGATGTCAGGGTTGGCTGTACAAACCTAAGCTCCATCTCTAAGAGCTCAATGAATGCCTCTTCACTGTTGCGAGAGGCATCTGACTGCACCAAGGTCTCTGCCATTTCTGACAGAGCTGAATCTTCAGGCACTGCGGCTATTGCTTCTGCCTTTACGGCTTCTGAGATGACCCGATGGTCGATACTTCTACTGTAGCCATGGTGGGCAGCATTATGGTTTTCGCAACAAGTTTGGTGGTGGCGGTGGCAATGGTGGTAGTGGTGACCACCGATGTAGCAGCTAATGGTTCAGCGACTCCTGCGGTTGGCTCGACGGTGGTGGTGACAAGCGAGTCTTCAAGGATGACTACCGATGATTTGTCCCGCCGAGCGTCGAGGGGTGCAGGCCTCCCTGTTGTGGCCATTCTTTCTTGGATGGCCATCGTGGCAGTGTAGGTTGTGTCTACGACCAGAGCTTGGACCTTTGTCGTAGTGAAGACCAGCTTCTCCGCGTCATAGTTGACACAGAGTGGGAGGGGTAGGAGTATGTTCATCCTCGCAAACTTGTAGAAGAGGCGGAGACCTTCCTTCTTGATTATATTCACCCAGGTGAGGAACTTGATGTCGATGTTGTCATCTCCCCAGGTGCGTGACAAGCAGAGTGGCTCCCTTGGGTACCCTAACCCTAGTGCTATCAGGTTGATGACCCCCCATGTTGTATTCCTTTTTGGCATCCCTTATAGGATGGAGTCGGTTTAGCAGAAACTGACCTAGGTTGATCAACTTGCCTTCCATCATGTACCAGATTAAGTGCATCTCTTCATTGTAGATATTTCTCATATCATACTTGGTGAAGAGCAGGCTCACCAATATATTATGCACGATCCTCCTGAAGCATGAGTGGATCACTTCCACTTTGCTTCCCGGTTTGAAAGAGGATTTGCCCGTCAACTTCTGCCATAGGCTGATTGGGTTAAAGCCATCGCCGTCGGTGATCCGGGCACCATTATTGAGCAACTCTCTCTCATCCTCGCTGGAGGAGAATATCTCATTGAGTAGCCTCTCTGAGATGTCATGCTCAGCATTGTAGAGGCGTCCCTAGAGTTTGTCCGCCCTGCCGAACCTTTTTCTCTCCTCTGGTGTGTTTGGAACTCAACAGAGGGAGGACACGAACTCCTTCGTGAGCTCGATGTAGGAGGTAGAGTAGCTGAAGCATATCTTCCGGAGTCCGAAAACTTCTAAGACATTCTCTAGTTTGTCGAAGATGCCGAACTGTCAGAAAGATGCTTGATGGCAGAATCTGGCTGGGCGGTATACTTTTACCACCAACTCAATGTAACGACGTTGGTGTTCCTCATCTCTGGGCACGAACCGGCCGGGTGAGTGGGCCAGGATCTCCGGTTCCATCATCGTGGTTGGGGCTGGGGTTGCTTCTATTCTGGGCCACGTCTCACCCTTAGTGGGCCCAACCATCTCTGGATTAGGGCGTTTCTGCCTGGTGGTAGTTTCAACCGTTGTCTCAGGGTTGATCCTCCGGCCTTGTTTGTCGACTTGGACAATGGTATGCTTGGTGTGTGCCATTTTCTACAATGATTGGATAAAGAGATTAAGTCAGAAAGAGTTGTTCGACAAAAACTGTATTGACCCAATATTGGGCAGAAGGTAAAAACAAATGGTGCTTCCTAAAACGTTCAAGAACGGTGCAAGAACTAGTATCGGGTTGGGTACTTATGGAAACATGGAATGCGATACATAAGTGCCCAATACCAGGAAAACCGATACACATTTCAAATGGTACTCAGAACAAAATGATATCGGGCAGAAGGTGAAAACGATGCACAGGTGAAGTCAGTATGGTCTGAGCGATAAGGTTTTAGCGATAAATCAATATTGGGTAATTTTGAAAAATTGAGTCTGCATGGTAGGGATGCTCGGTGGACGTGTCGTGTGATATGGGTGTTGTGAGGCTAGGGTGTAAGCACGATAACATCATTAAGCGATTAGATAACTGTCACGAACGCACAAAGCTTTGTGTCGTGCGATACTCGTGTTACGCGACATGAGTGGAAGTGTGGTGAAGCAATCTGAACAATAAGGTCGGGCCCAGAAGAGGCACATAGTTCATCGTGTCGTACGATATGCGTATCGCATAGCACAAACATAAGACTGATGCAAAACAAAATGATAGGAAAACTCATCACGCTTGGCGTGATAAGCAAAAACTCGACACGCGTTAAAGGGTTATACCCGACACGGGCAACAACACGATACAGTTGGCGCTCGATAAGGTTTGTCGATATGATCTACACGACACACAGTTATGCGACTGGTCGATACATAGGGCATCACGGGTTTTACCTTTGTCGGGTAGGAAGATTGGTAGCACGACACAAAAGTCGGTAGGCTAGAAACTAGCAGGGGAGCTTAGCTTGCAAAGGATTGCACGATACTGGAGCGAAAGCGGTAACTTTGGTAACCTGACACGATTAATCCTGAGCTAATATATATAGCCGTCCATGAGAGGGGTTAAAAGGGTAAAAATAGGGACACATGTCGTGCATGCACGTGAATCGTCTTCCAAAGCATGGTAAAATATATCTAATCACGTTGCATCACGAAACTTTTGAGAAGGCAATGCGTCATGCGGTAGATGTGTTGGGCGATAAGGACGTGTCGCCCTAGATGCTTTGCCCGACACACTCCTTACGCGGCACGGTTCTGCGCGATACACGTGGCGCATGGCACACTATGTATGTGCTGAGAAACAAACTTTCCTGGTACGTCTTTGGGAAACCAGATAACCTTTGCAAGTGTGGGCACACTAGACGATATGACCTGGGTGACACGACAACCTGGCATGCTCTCTAAAGGTGATACGATCTGGGCGTGACACTTTGTTGACTAAATTTGACATTATCAAACCCTTTGTTTTTATGATGACAAACATTTCATTCTTTTGGACTTGTTATTTTAGTGTTTCAGGGAAAAACAAATAAGACAGTGGATAGCTGAAAATCTACACAAATTGGAAGACCAACATGCTTAGATTGCTTTTATTTTCATGATTTTACTCAATGTAAAAACTTGTACAATTATATAATGTGCAAGTACTTAGACTTCATGTAAGTCAAGTGTTAAATCTTCCCTATATACTCACAACACTTAGATAGATCCTCCTTTAACATATAAGCACAATTACACATTGATACACACACTTAGTAGATCAACACATTGAATCAGGGATTTTCTCACTTGACAAATTCCTCGACCGAGACACTCTCGGTCGAAAACGTTCTCGACCAAGAATAGACCTTCCTAGCCATTAGACTGAGTTAGTAAAGTAGTTGGGAGTTGGAATCAAATGTTACAACACATTGACCTCAACCTCCCATTCGGTCGACAAAAAGCTCGACCGAGACAATCTCGGTCGACAAACTTCTCGACCGAGAGAAGTTCTGGACTGCACTTTTCAGCACTAAACAACTAGTTGTTGCAATGTAATTAGTGGACACCTAACGACTAGTTGAGCACTAAGAACACCTTAGAAAGTGTCTAGAACATCCCTAAGCATCTATAATCCATTCCTATAAATAGGAGAGGCCTTAGGACACCCAAAGCATCACTTGTGCATACAATTGCACTTGAGATTCATTCTTAGTGAGCAACAAGCTGAGCTACACTTGCAATCTACTTCTTTGAGCTCTACATTAAGTTTCCTATAGCCTATTATCTCCTACCCACCACACTACCACGTTCATCTACAGTGGATAGGAGATCAATACGCTTGATATAGGATCAAAGCACTGTACTCATTGGTAACATTGTTCCTTTCTTCCAATCTTGTTCTTTGTTATTGTATTTTGTTCTCCTTGACTACTCCTTGGTTGGAGGCTATTGAAAGGAGGTTCTTGGAGCTACTTCTTGGTGGAGAAGGCTGCTTCAAGGGGTGGAGCTACTTCAAGGAGGTGAAGGCTGCTCCGTGGACTTCAAGTTACTTCAGAAGGCTACCTCAAGGATTGAAGCTACTTTGGGTGAAGGCTACTTCAAGGGTGAACTTGGAGTTACTTCAAAAGGCTACTTCTAGGAGAATTGAATCTACTTCAAGTGAAGGATACTTCAAGGGTGTAGAGGAAGGTGATTGCATTTTATGAAACATCCTTGCGAGGTAATAAAATTAATCACTTTCAAAATCCCGGTTGGAAACAATCAGGTAGTGGACTGACTCCCTTAGATTTCTAAGGGTGGAACCATTCTACATCCTTGTGTCTTCCTTGTATCCTCCTACTTCTTGTTCAAGTTCTCAATTGTTTCAAATTGTTTTTAAAACTCCAAAAAGTATTCACCCCCTATAGATCTTTCAATTAGTATCAGAGTAGGAATTCAAGGAGCTTTAACAAGTCTTGAAGCATGGGCGATGGTGTGCTCAACAACCTGAACTTGGAGGGAACCTATGTAGATTGTCCACCACCGTTCGATGGAAGCAATTACAACTATTGGAAGAGAATGATGCAATTTTACTTTCAAGGCATTAGTTGGGAGCTTTGGAGAATGGTTTCTACTCCACACATTCTTCTGGAAATTGAGTATGCTACATGGGATATCAACACGATAAAGCAAGCTCAACTTAATGCCAAGGTTGTAAGTATCATATATTATTCTATATACATAAGTGAATTCAATAGAATTTCTTCATGTGAAACTGCATATGACATATGGCATAGACTTTCTATTACACATGAAGGAACCGTACAAGTTAAACATTCTAAGATTAGTATGCTTAAACAAAAGTTTGAACAATTTCGTATGGAACCAAATGAGTCCACTAGTGAAATGTATGCAAGATTTTATACTATCATTAATGGTTTGAGTGCATTAGGAAAATTCATAAGTGGATAAGATCAGGTATCCAAGATTCTTCTATGCTTGCCACCAAAGTACAAACCAAAGGTGATGGCTATTGAAGAAGCCAATGATCTCACAATATTGAGGATGGAATAACTCATTGGCAACTTAGAGACTCATGAAGTCACCCTTGAAGAAGAAGAAAGATTGGTGGCTGAACACAAAAAGGATAAAATAAAGGACATTGCACTCAAGGCATCATCCAAAATTAGTCATTGACGTGTGATTTTATCGCACTAACAAACTCACTCAGGGTTGAAATCCCCGAGCTTTTACCAAAACCAAAGTGCAATAATTCCACCCGCAAGCAGACGAGTCTTATCACAATATAGTTAAGGATCGAACCCAAAGGACAATGTTTTTAAGAATCTTTGTCAGTCTTGTCTAGTTTGAGTTAAGGCTAATATTTAAAATTATAGGTTGATTTGAAGTTAATTAAACTAATTGCAAGGAAGTAAAAGCTGAATTAAAGTTGGACTTAGATCAATGATATGGAATCGCTGGGATGGTATTGGGTTTCACCACCGCTACACACGCAAACACATTCGATCGCAAACAATCCAGGTAAGATATATAGATCCAGATAGAGCTGTTGCAGAACCTCCCGTATGGGCATTAGCATTACCTTAGGCATCAAATGTCTCGTCACCAATCAGATCACTTACTTACGGCTCCGAAGATACAGAAATCCAATGAAGGTTGTGAGCCCCCTATATAGGCGTTAGGCACACAGAAGCGTCACCGAAGGCTAGATGGCTCGTCCCCTCACGGATCATACACTTACAACCTCGAAGAAATCCCATTCTATTTCTAGTTTGGGAGTCAACTGCATTAATCGATAAGCAAGCAGGTGATAGATCTACAAATTAAAATTGACGATATAAAAAGATGATACAAAATCCAACTAAGGTTGTGGTCCTCCCTCAGGGATGTTTAGACCACAGAAGTGTCACCGTAGGATAGATGTCTTGTCCCCTTATGGATCATACACTTACGACCTCAAGGAATCTTATCAGAAGTTCTCATCAAAGAGTCAAACTTTGTAAACCGCCATTCTATCCCACATATACAAGATTTCACAATATAGGAAAGAACAAGATGAGAGCAAGGAGATAATCATTTACGAACATGCCAATTAACTACGAAATGGAAAGTTATATACATTTCCATAGAGAGTTTAACAAAAGAACATGATTGCATGGGCAGCGGGGCTAGTCCCCGCACCCCAGCGAAGAGGTACTACTCGCTCATGATGCGAGAAACAAGAAGAATAAGAAAGAGAGAGAAATCCGCCATGAACTCAGTGCAGAAGGTAGTCGCAGCTCGGTGAAGAAAATACGGCCTTCTACGCCATGTCAGAGCAGATCTGGACGTGAACGGGAGATGCCAAGATAGACCAGATAGTCTCCCTCGCTCCGTCTTCCTTCTCTCCTCAGCCTCCTTGGTTGCAACACGGGCAGTAGGTGGAATGGAACTGGCGTGGACGGTACTGGATTTGGATCATACCTGTGTACAGGAAGCTTGTCGGCGTCCCAGAACTGATGCCCCGAAAGGGGACCCTACTGGTCCTATTTATAGGCACGGGGCAGGTCTTCATGTTTTTGGTCTGTTTCCAGTCCAAACGGTTTTAGGGGATATTTTTGTTCAAATGGTCTTGTAAAAACTGACCAAACGGTCTTGGTGTTTAAATGGTCTAGGGACTTTTGCCCAAAGGGTCTTGAGAAAAATAGGAGAAAATGGTTTTGGATTGTTAAGTCTAATCGGTCTCACAGACCGTTTGCTTTTCTCCAAACGATCTTATGCAAAAGGGGCATACGGTCTTCACATACCCCCCCAAACAATCTTCATCTTTGGGAAAATGGTCTGGAATCTCAGCAGATGCCCAAACAGTCTTCGAATCTGTCCATACGGTCTTTAGTTTCTCAAACGTTCTTCACATTTTCTGCAAATGGTCTTCACAGTAGGTTCATTCGGTCTTCAAGAAGCCAGTAAGAGACCAAACGGTCTTCACTTTGACTGATCTAAATAGTTTGCTGTTGGGATCTCAAACGGTCTTGTCCTGAGATCGAATAGCTACTGGTCCGCTGGCGGATGGGCTTGAGGGACAAGACGGAAGGCGAGGGCAGTGTGGCTGGAGGTAGAAGGTGTGGGGGTGGAGGTCACAGCAGTAGGGTTGCGGGAGGTAGAAGACGACGCACCACAACTGTGGCGAGGCACCACAGTCGTGGTGATGCAATTGTCCCACAGTCATGGCCTGCCAATACGGTCGTGGCCGGGCTGCCATCCCACGACTGTGCTGCCTTGCACGAGTGTGGCAGGTGAGGAAGGATAGACACTCATGTTGGTTCACCACGGTCGTCCAAAACGGTCATGGCCGTGGCTTTGCTTCAAGGTCTTGCACTACTCGATCCCTCACGACTGGGTTATGCCTCCAATCAGCCTCTTCTAGTCTATCGGTCTTGAGACCGAATGGGCTCAGACCGAATGGATGGATTTTCTTGGTTAGATCGATTGGTCACAACCAAGGGTGAGTGAGGATGGGCCCCAGCTGATTGTTCAGGTTTATTAAGACCTGCATTAAATCAACATAAATTCGGTTAAAACCTTGATAATCGAATCAATTAAGTAATTTTTCATATTATGATGCATTTTTATATTTAATGAGTGAAATTAAATGTGTTGAGTTGAATTTGTCCAAAAAATGATAATTGAATTTCCTGGTGAATATGCATTCATCAGTCATGACACAAGTGAAGAAGACAGTGAAGAAGAAACTCTCATTGTAAATGGTAAATAGTATAGAGGATTTAAAACTAACAAAACTTCTAGTGTTTCTTCTTCCTCTAGGTGCTTTGAATGTGACAAAAGGGGAAATTTAAAAAGTGACTGTCCCAAACTCAAGAAAGGAAAGAAAGCATCTCACAAGAAGAAGGAAAAAGCCTACAAAGCTGCATGAGATGACTCAAGTGATGATAGTGAGGATGGAGAAGAAGAAGTGGAGTGCCTTATTTCTACAAAAAATGAAGAAGATGATGAGGTAAGTCTTTTTGATTTATCTAAAGAAGAGTTAGTTGCTAGCATTGATGAATTGCATGATAATATATTTATTGTAAAAAGAAACTGACAAGAGTTACTAAAACTAATGAGGGGTTGTATGCTAAATTAAATGATCTTGCTTCTGAAAAATAAAGTATTATTTCTAAATATTCTACCTTGAAATCTTCTCTTAATGATTGCAATAAAAAGCTACTTACTCTAGAGACAAACTATAATCTTCTTTCTCAAGAAATAGTTGAATTACTTACTAAGTTGAATAATCTTCAAACTCAACATATTTTATGCACTCATTTAGATTATGATGCCATTGTAAAAGAAAGAGATAGTTTGTTATCTAATCTAGAGCAAGCAAAGTTAGATGTTAAACGGAGAATGGATGAAATTGCTAAGTTACAAAAGGAAATTAGTAGCTTGAAAAACAATGGTATTCTTGACAAGTTCCTAAAAGATTATTCTGGTCAGATTGGAAGGAGAGGACTAGGTTATAAGCCCAAAGGTAAAACCTATCAAAAACCTAGAATGAGAAGGACACAAGTGCCCACGACTAAAGTTATCTATGTGCCTAAAGACAATCTAGCTAAGAAGAGAAATGAAATTGATTCTATATGTTGTCATTACTATTTACGTCTTGGACATTATTCATTTTCTTACCCATACAAGAAAAAGGATGTTGATCTAGTTTGGGTTCCTAAAACTTAGAGATTTGAATATGATTAGTCGAGATTTGACCCAAAACGTTACTTTGATATTCAAAATGTCTTATCTCAACTAAACTGAGCTTTAATTTGCATATTTCTATAATTATATTGGAAATACCTTATGTTTTACTTGCAAATAATTACTGAAAACACAACAGAAACAATCTCGATCGACAACAAGTTTGACCGAGACATTCTTCAGTCGAGAAAATTGTCGACCGAAGTAGTTTCTGTCTCAAACCTACATTTTCTGGAGAAACAGTAAAATTATCGATCGAGAAAGTTGTCGACCGAGAACATTCTGGTCGATAAAATAGTTGACTAAGTAAGTTACTATCTTAAGTCTACAAAAACCTGAGAAACATCCTGCCAAAAAGTACTTCGACCAAATATCACTCGGTCGAGAACTTTGTCGACCGAGGAAATCTCTGTCAGAACTGTTTTATTAGAATAAGATACTTCAATTGCAATTAACTTAAGTGACTGGAATATGCAATGAACTTTACATATTACATAAAATGTCCGAATGACCCTTATCAAAAGGAAGAATATGTGGGCATCAAAACTTCATACTTTGTCCCAAACAAGCATACTTGAGGAAAAGATTGGTTTTATTCAAGAAAAGTACTAATGGCAAATATATTTGCATAGGAGACTTTGCTCAACATTAATGGAAAATTAAAGAAGTGATCATACAAGGAACTTGGTTAAAATATAATCATCACCATTTTGAAAAGTTTTGAGCATGCTAAGAAATTATGACAAGATATCTTCTAAAAAATATTGCTTACAAGTGACAAACTTAAGTCATAAAAAGAATCTATCTTAGACTATTCAACATTCATAAGTTCATATATGAGCAAAATAAAGAACTAATATTGATCATACACAACAAGATCAAGTAGCCCATTGAATAATCTATGAAAATGGATACATTGGAAATCTATATAAATGCCTTTTGTTTGAAAAAGGAGCTCGACTGAGGGGCATCGTTGTCTAAGTCATGGTCAACCTAAAATTAGCTTGACAAAATGCTTATTTGTAAATCATTCATCTGCATTCAACCTTAGTATATTCGCTCAACATGTTAAAAACAAATTTATCCATTATTTTACTTATTCAATTGTACTTCAAAGCTAGTTATGACCTTCGTATCCTTAAAGTAATTCAAATAAGGAAGCTTACAATATTCTTGAATATGATGCTCTTAAATGAATTCTCTAAATAGATTAGGGCTTAACATCCTTTGTATTTGGTTAAGAGATACATCAATTGATTCCACTATGAGCCTAAAGGAATCTCATATCATTTCAGGGATTAACATCCCTTGTAAATGGTTGAGAAACTATCAAAATATATTCATGAGCCCAAAGGATTCTCATGTCATTTCAGGGCTTAACATCCCTTGCAAATGATTGAGAAATAAATCATGATTTTTGAATTATGGCTAAATTTGACATTCTTGTTATAGTATACAATCAAGGGGGAGTATCTCATTCAGGGGGAGTAAATTGGTTATATGGCTATCTTTTTGAAATGACAAAGGGGGAGAAATAATATAAATCAAAATAAATGAGTTTCATAATCTCTTGGTTTCACATAAATTATTGCTACATTCCTTAAAAGAGATTTATACCTCTTTGAATAAACAAGAGAATACTTACATAAGGAAAATGTCAAGTATGAAACTCATGCTATTTAAATTTCCTTGATTTATATTTTAGAAATGTTTGTCATCTTCAAAAAGAGGGAGATTGTTGGCTAAATTTGACATTATCAAAGCCTTTGTTTTGATGATGACCAACATTTCATTCTTTTGGATCTAACTTGTTATTTTAGTGTTTCAGGGAAAAACAAATAAGACAGTGGATAGCTGAAAATCTACACAAATTGGAAGATCAACATGCTTAGATTGTTTTTATTTTCATGATTTTACTCAATGTAAAAATGTGTACAATTATATAATGTACAAGTACTTAGACTTCATGTAAATCAAGCATTATATCTTCCCTATCCACTCACAACACTTAGATAGATCATCCACTAAGATATAAGCACAATTACACATTGATACACATACTTAGTAGACCAACACATTGAATCAAGGATTTTCTCGGTCGACAAATTCCTCGACCGAGACACTCTCTGTTGACAAAGTTCTCGACCGAGAATAGACCCTCCTAGCCGTTAGACTGAGTTAGTAAAGTAGTTGAGAGTTGTAATCAAATGTTACAACACATTGACCTCAACCTCCCATTCGTTCAACAAAAATCTCAACCGAGACAATCTCGATCGACAAACTTCTCGACCAAGAGAAGTCTGGACTGCACTTTTCAACACTAAACAACTAGACATTGCAATGTAATTAGTGGACACCTAACGGCTAGTTGAGCACTAAGAATACCCTAGAAAGTGTCTAGAACTTCCCTAAGCATATGTAATCCATTCCTATAAATAGGAGAGGCCTTAGGACACCCAAAGCATCACTTGTGCATACAATTACACTTGAGATTCATTCTTAGTGAGCAACAAGCTGAGTTACACTTGCAATTTGCTTCTTTGAGTGCTACATTAAGTGTCCTATATCCTAGTATCTCCTAGCCACCATACTACCACGTTCATCTACAATGGATATAAGATCAATACGCTTGATATAGGATCAAAGCATTGTACTCATTGGTAACATTGTTCCTTTCTTCCAATCTTGTTCTTTGTTATTGTATTTTGTTCTCCTTGACTACTCCTAGGTTGGAGTCTATTGAAAGGAGGTTCTTGGAGCTACTTCTTGGTGGAGAAGGCTGCTTCAAGGGGTGGAGCTACTTCAGGGAGGTGAAGGCTGCTATGTGGACTTGAAGTTACTTTAAAAGGTTGCCTCAAAGATTGAAGCTACTTTGGGTGAAGGCTACTTCAAGGGTGAGCTTGGAGTTACTTCAGAAGGCTGCTTCTAGGAGGATTGAGGCTACTTCTGGTGAAGGATACTTCAAGGGTGTAGAGGAAGATGATTGTATTTTATGTAACATCCTTGTGAGGTAATAAAATTAATCACTTTCAAAATCCCAGTTGGAAACAATCGGGTAGTGGACTGACTCCCTTAGATTTCTAAGGGTGGAACCACTCTACATCCTTGTGTCTTCCTTGTTTCATCCTACGTATTGTTCAAGTGCTCAATTGTTTTGAATTGTTTTTAAAACTCCAAAAAGCTCCATTCACCCCCCCTCTAGATCTTTCACACTTGCCCGCCAGGACTTTGCAAAAACTGGGTAAGCTTGAAAGAAGGAGTCACACGATACACACCATCCTGGCTTGGGCAACTTGTTTTCAAAGAACCTGGGGCATGCCAAACAAGAGTAAGATATCATGCATGCCAGACATATTAACAATGAACATAAAGAAAACTTTATCTAGGATGGAAAACTAAAAATCAGAAGGCGCTTGATGTGTAAAACATCATTGGCCTAAGAGTGAACCTCAACCTCAGGTAGTATTACACACCAAGGTGATAAAACTAAGTCGGTGGCCCATTAAACGAGGGAGTATGTGCTCATGGCACGGGCACAGATTCAAGCCTTATTACAATGAGATTATTCATAGTGTTCTTTGCAGGAAAAGGAAATAACATCCTATTATAGGGAAGTAAAACTCGGGCTGCCTCCTGAGGAGCATTGTGGTTTTTGTCATTAGCTCAACATCTTCAAATATCGCTATGCTTCTTTGGTAACTACAGCTTTGGCATCATCCAGGGGCATCTCAGACCTCCTCACAAAAGCTTCATCTTCATAGAACCTCTTTACTCGGTGTCCGTTGACTGGGAAGACCTTCGCTGGATCATCTTTATCGTATAACTCCATCATTTCTGATGGGTATATCTTCTCTACTATGAATGGTTCGGACCACCTAGTCGGCAATTTTCCTGGAAAAAGTTGAATAGAAGATTTAAACAACAAAACTTTGTCACCTTCCCTGATGTCTTTCTTTCGTAGGTGAGAATCCTGCTAGAATTTTGTCCTCATCTTGTAGATTCTTGCATTCTCATAGGCGTGAAGCCTAAGTTCTTCAAGTTCTTGGAGCTAGAGGAACCTCTTCTTTCCAGCGAGCGACGAATCCATGTTGAGATGTTTGATTGCCCAGAAAGCCTTGTGATCCAATTCAAAAGGTAGAAGACATGCTTTCCCGTATATCAAACGATAAGATGTGGTACCGAGCGACATCTTGTATGTTGTTCTGTACACCCAAAGAGAATCATCTAGCTTGGCTGACCAGTCTTTGTGAGACTTTCTAACTATTTTCTCAAGGATCTTCTTGATCTGTCGATTAGAAATTTCAACTTGACCAGACGTATGTCGATGGTAGGGTGTGGCAACTTTGTGTTGAACGCCATATCTGTGTAGAAGTGACTCAAATTTCTTCTCAGCAAAGTGAAATCCACCATCACTAATAACTTTCCTCGGTACGCCGAACCTGGGGAAGATGATCTTAGTAAAGAGCTTTATCACTGCCTTAGCATCACAGGTGGTGGTGGGTACGGCTTATACCGACTTGGAAATGTAATCTACCGCGACATGAATTTACTTGAAACTATAGGATGAAGGGAAGTGTCCCACATACTCTATCCCCTATATGTCGAAAATATCTACTTCAATCCATTCCAACATGGGCATCTCATTTCTATAGGAGATATTTACGGTCCTTTGACACTTGTTGCAGGCCTTGACAAAGGCATGAGCATCCTTGAAAAGGGTTGGCCAATAAAATCCGGACTGAAGGACCTTGGTCGATGTTCTTTCAGCACCCAGGTGTCCTCCATAGGGAGAGGAATGACACTCAAACAAGATCTTTGGGTCTTCGTCTTCGGGTATACATATCCTCTATAAGCCATTAGCACAATGCCTAAACAATAGAGGGTCATCCCAATAATAGTTCTTCAGATCGGAGAAGAATTTCTGCTTCTGATTGTAGGACATTTTTGGGGGTAGTTGTTTGCATGCTAGATAGTTATAGAAATCGGTGTACCAAGGCCCTTCAGGATCGGCCATCTGGGTAACGTAGATAGCTTCATCTGCATAAATTTCATTGATTAGTAGTGAGTGGTCATCTACCACCCTAATCTTTGAGAGTTGGTCGGTGACCACATTCTTAGAACCTTTCTTGTCTACTGTCTCGTGATCAAACTCCTATAGCAGTAATGCCTAGTGTAACAGCCTAGGCTTAACATCTTTCTTTTGTATCAAATACTTGATAGACCCATGGTCGGTATGAACAACCACTTTAGAACCCATGAGGTAAGATCGAAACTTATCAAATGCATAAACAATTTATAGCATTTCTTTCTCGGTGGTGGTGTAATTCAACTGCGCTTCATCTAGCGTCTTACTAGCGTAGAAGATCACATGGTGCTTCTTATATTTCTTTTGCCCAAGGACAATGCCTATGGAAAAGTCACTAGCATCACACATTAGCACGAAGGGAAGGTTCCAGTCAGGGGACTGGAGAATGAGTGTAGAGACCAAAGCATCCTTCAAAGTAGAGAACATTGTCATACACTCATCTGTGAAATCAAATTTCACATCCTTCATTAGCAGATTTGACAGGGGCTTCACAATCTTTGAGAAGTCCTTGATAAACCTTCGATAGTAACTGGCATGACCCAAGAAACTTTTGACTCGTGTAACAAACATGGGTGGAGGAAGCTTGGCTATCTCCTCCACCTTAGATTGGTCAACTTCAATGCCTTTGTTGGACACCTTATGTCCCAAAACTATCCCTTCCTGCACCATAAAATGGAACTTCTCCCAATTAAGGATGAGACTATGTTCTTCACATCTCCTCATTACCACAGATAGGTTATTCAGGCAATCGTCAAAAGAGCTACCGTAAACACTGAAGTCATCCATAAAGACTTCCATTTTTTCTTCCAGGAAGTCCGCGAAAATGGCATTCATGTAACGCTGAAAAGTTGCGGGTTCATTGCAAAGCCCAAAGGGAATTCTTCTAAAAGCAAATGTATTGTAGATGCATGTGAAGGTAGTCTTCTCCTATCTGTCTGGGTGAATGGGGATCTGGTAGAACCTCGAATAACCATCCAACCAGCAAAAGTAAGAGTGGTGTGCCAGGTGCTCAAGCATCTGGTCGATAAACGAGAGAGGGAAGTAGTCCTTGTGAGTGGCGGTGTTGAACTTTTAGTAATCTATGCACATTCGCCAACCGATGACGGTCTTGGTCACAACTTTGATTCCATTATCTCCCTTGATAAGCGTTATGCCTCCCTTCTTTGGGACTACCTGAATGAGACTCACCCATGTGCTATCGCAAATGGTGTAAATGATTCTAGCGTCAGAGCTTCAAAACCTCTTTGTTGACCACTTCTCTGAGCTTCTCATTTGACTTCCGTTGCGGCTGGGCATAATGCTTGGAATTTTCTTCTAAGTGGATCCTGTGCATACACAAAGAAGGGCTGATCCCCCTTAGGTTTCCAATCAAGTAACCTAAGGCTTTTCTCTATAGCTTCAGTTCCTTGAGTAGTTGTTCTTTCTAACCGTCAGTCAACTCTAAGTTAATGATTACTAGATTCATCTTTTCTTTGTCCAGAAAATGATATTCCAAACCTCTCAGAAGAACCTTCAACTCGGGCATGGTCTTCTCGTCTTGTTTTTCGACATGATCACTCTGTAGGGCAGCATACATCGTTGTTTCCACTGGGTCTTCTACTTAGACAGATCTTCTGCTTCCAGAAATGCCAGCAGTTCCTTCACTTCCGGATCCTCGACCACTTGTGCCTCACCAGCTAAGGTGCACATCAGTGGGTCTACCATAGATTTTGCTTCCCTTACCTCATTGCATAGCTGCTAATAGCTTTCGACAAAATACGATGACTCAAATAACAAGGGGGCTTTCATGCAATCATATATGTTGAAGTCAATGTGTTCTCCTCCAACTATGATTGTTATCATACCCGCCTCCACATCAACAATTTCTCTGCCAGTTGCAAGGAAGGGTCACCCCAAGATAATGGGGCAGCTAGGATCTTCCATGGTGTCGATCAAAATGATATCACAGGGTATAAAGAACCACCCAACTCTGATGGGCATGTCTTCGACCACTCCAACTGGTCTGGTGAAGGTGTGATCCGTAAGCTGAATTCTCATGATGGTGCTCACCATATCGGTGAGTCCTAACCTCTTTGAAAGTGACAAGGGCATTAAGATGATACTTGCTCCCATGTCCGCCAGACCTTTGTGGGTTATGTTGTCCCCAACCTGGAAAGGGATGGCAAAAGCCCCAAGATCTTTCTTCTTATAAGGCATACTTGCCTTGATAAAAGAACTGGAAATTTGAACTAGTTTCACAGTTTCAACATCTTCTCCTCTTTTCTTCCTCGAAATCAAGTCTTTCAGAAACTTTGTTTATGTGGGCATCTCCTCGATAGCATCCAAGAATGGGATGTCGAGGTGCAACTTCTTTACTGCAGCCATGAACTTCTCATACCTCTTCTTGAATTGTGCCTTTACCAACTTATGCGGGAAAGGTATGCGAGGTGCATATTTGTCCAGATGCTCCTCAGAAGTTGTGTCGTCGAATCTTTCTTTCATCACTTTCTTTGACTTTGTGGGTATTTTTCTGCTTCTTCTGTGTTAACATCCTTAGCTGGTGCTATTGATGATGTTGCTCTCTTCTCAATGGTTGGTTGTACCACTGTTCTTGACCATAAGATGGCCGTCTTTCCGGTCTCATTCCCATGTGGATTTGCCTTGGTACTGGAGGAGAAACACCCTACTTGGTGATTGATACTCTAGGCTAGGCTGGCCAGCTGCTGGTCAATCTACTTGTTGTGTTGCTGGAGCTCTCCTGTCTGAGAAAAAAAACCTCCCATCTATTGTTGCATCAACTTGAGAAAGTCCATGTTGTCGATAGAGCTTTTATGCAGCTTTTCATTAAGATCATTCTGCTTCTTAGCAAAAGACATCAACTCTATCATCATCGACGGTCAATGTGGCTAATTCTGCTAGAAATTCCTCTACTATGGGAACCCTGCTTGGCGTTGCTGATTCGGTGGTCCTCCTGAGGAAGTTCCACCTACCAGCTGATGAGAATTCTCAGCTGTGCTAGTGTTCCCGTATGAAAAACTAGGGTGATCGGGGTGCCGATACTGGATGTAGCTTACATTCTCTGTGCTATCTTCATCCTGTTTTCCTTGAGAGGTCGTGTGTTGACAGAAGTCAGGTAGGTGATTTGGCTCTCCATAGGTGACACAACTTCTCACTACCTCCAACCAGACTTTTCCTTTATATCCCTGCTCCTTTAGGGTTTGGACGTCAGTCACTATCTTGTCCAACTTAGCCGCTAGTGCCGCCATCGCCTTCGATTATCCAGGAGTGGTGTGGCTCATAGACTCTCTACCATACTCACTATCTTGCTGGTTCATGGCCATGTTGTTTATAATCTCTCTGGCCCTTTGAGCACTGAGTCCCAAGAAATCACTGCCAGCTGCAGCGTTAAGGGATTTCCTTTCTGTGGCACACACCCCCTTATAGAAAGTAGTGATAAACTTGGGCTCAGAAAAACCATGGTGTGGGAACTCCCTCTGATAACTTTGAAACCTCTCCCAGGTCTCATGCAGGTTCTCTGAGGCTTTCTATGAGTACCTCATTATCTTGTTTTGGCACTTGATTGTCCTTACTATAGGGAAGAACTTGGCGATAAACACATTGGCTATATGTTCCCAATTAGGAAGGCTCCCATCTTGTAGACTTGTATACCACTCCAACACTTTGTCTCTTAAAGAGAAAGGGATGTCAGATATTGGAACTCTATTGATCTTATAAGTATTGCAAGTCCTCTTAAATGTTGTAAGGTGGTTGTACGGGTTCTCTTCAAAAGTGTTCCCGCCAAACCAGTTGTGTTGTAGCAACTGGAGGGAAGCATGCTTCAACTCAAAGTTGGCAACATTGAGTGGTTGCTCCACTACTAGATTCCTTTCTTTGTTTGCCCTACCTTGGACAAAAGAGCGCAGGGATTGAGCCTTAGGAAGTTTCTCAGACATGGCTTGTTAGACACAGGAGGGGTCGATGAGGTGAAGTAGTACCTGGAAAGAAAGAAAAGTGTAAACGTATTAGTGTGCTATATAAACTATGTGTAGTAAATATTTGTAGTATTATATGCATATGTTCAAGGTTTTTGGCAAAGTGCAAGTAAAGGTTGAGTTCGTAGAACGGTATTCATTGCCTCTCCCTGGAAACGGAACCAAAAAGTTGACAAGCCTTAAATGTGGGTCTAAGATTGGAGACATGTCTAGGTCATCAGACTTTAGAAATTTATAATACCTGAATGTTTAAGACTCCTACAACTAGCACATGGTCAAAGTAGTTTGGGGTCGAACATAGGGAAAGGAAGAATAGCACTTTGGAACTCAAGTTTACTTGTCTAAGCACGTCGAAAAGTCAAAGGATAATGTTTTGATGTAAAGAGAAATAATTAAAAAGAATCAAACTAAAAGCCTATCTCCAAGGGGAGTTACTAGAAGGATTAATATTTTAGGGGTTTAGAAGTTTTTATGGAGGTTTTTAGATAAAGGAAAAGTGAGGAGATAAAAATATTCTCGGCGTACAACACAAAGGAGGAAAACTTAAACATAACAAGAGGCAACAGTGTACATCCTGCGCCCTCTTCTCTCAAAGAAGGTGCCTTTAGTCATGCACTAAATTCCCTCTCTCAAGGGTAACAGGCATAGGCTGGAGCAGAAGGATATGCCAGGTAACCCTGATTTTGGGTACTCTCGTACACCTGAATCAGACCAAGCTCTAGAGTTTATGACATCCCTCTCTCAAAGGAGTCAAAACGAGAAACATGATTCGATAGCTAGTCAAAAGCGTGATCTAAATAGAAGAGACTAGAGCTCAGATGCTATAAAGAATCATCCAACAAAAAGGAACCATGCACAGAACAACATGAGATAAAGTCCACAAATTCCAATAACCATAAAGAGATAAAAAGGTTTAGTTACAATGCAGTATTAAATGAAAGTAAAGTGTTGAAAAAGGGAAGATAGGTATCATCCTCCTTGATATAGGAGATCGATATACATAGTAGCAGACCCCTAAGATAACGCTAACCCAGTACCAGGCATGAGCCTTATCTGTATACGATCGTGTTGGGTTCTTTACTGTGTCAGGTCATGAACCGTGATAGGTAAGGGGCATATCAGGAAAGGACTCCCTACCCGATATGGTTGTGTCAGGCTACAACCGTGACGGGTAGGCCATATCAGGTTGGGTATCATGTCAGGTTAGGACATGTATCGGGTAAGCTTTATCTTAGGTTCTCGGGTTCCACCCATCGGGTGTAGATGGGCGACCCGTCTCAGGTTGAAGCCCAACTAGAGACCCGACATGTTGAAGTAGCCTTGAAGGTCGTGTCATGCTACTTGCTGCTACCGGGTCGGGTTCTAAGTGAACTCCTCCCATCCCTCTCAGGTTGGGGGTGTGCTCACCTAGTATCACCTGATAGACTCTGGAACTCGATGCACTAGCTCCTTTTCTCTAAGAGTTAGCTCTTATAGGGTTCCGACCCATCCCATCATAGGCCTGTAGTTGCTATTTATAGGCAGCGGGCCGGTGGGAGTTGCAACTCTTGTTGGGCCACATGTCCTCTGTCTGGAACCATTCATGTGGCTTCAGAAGGGGCTGACACGTCTGTCGCCCCGCATGCCTGGTGGGGGCCGTCGCGTGCCGGGTTGTGAGTAAATCATGATATCGTGTCGGTTTGGGACTTTGGCAGACTGTTGCACTGAGGGGTAGCCGTATCGCGCAGCTGACTTTGTCAAATGGGCGGACTGTGGTGGGCAAGGCACCCTATCGGGTAAAGAGCTGCAGTCTGTCAAAGCTTCCGCGTGACACACCCACGTTGGGTTACTGCCATATCAGGCAACGATCGTGACGGGTAAAAAGGGCATGTCACTTCACGCTGCTTATTAGTCCGAGATGGGTGCTTCGCTGTTTGTTGGGCTGGGACGGGTCCATTAATGCTCTTTTTGATGGAAAAATAAGAGAAACTCTACAAAAGATAGGAAATGTTATCAGGAGCATAGTAAGCATTATTTCTTATACAACAAATAAGATAAAATAAAGAGGAAGTCAGGTTTGGAGGCAGTTTTGATAGTAAAATATAAGCTCTAGCAGCCATAAAATGGGTGTTATTAGACACGATAAACATGCACCCTACTTTGGAAGAACCTACATGTCTACCATCACACTTCCACGAGATGGACCGTGCACCACGCTTTGGCATAACCTACACTTGGTTAATCAAGATTTTCATATGTGCCACTTATTGAAGGCATCTTGGAATTTAATATTTTATTTAAGGGATTTTATATAAGTACATATACATATACAATCACCACATTATTATGGTACATATCATATACATGCTATAACCACAACTAGAAACATGCAATATCGATAAAAGCGATGATTATGGCCATCCTATTATAATTCCTTGGAGCCATAAGGAATTATGGTCATATAAGGTCTACATCATATGCAACCTATTGTTGATGAAGATCTTTGTGCTTGAACCATTCCGGGTTGATCAACTCATCCTATGACACGATCGACTCACCTCCTGGATGGTTGGTTGGTCGGTCTGGCCTCCGTTGTTTGGATACCTCCAACAAGAAGTTGAGCCATCAGTCAGTTGGTCTGAGTCCTTTGCATTCCTCCTCAGTCCTCCAGGTGATCAGCTTGTCTTGTGTTGAACGTATTCTTTTTCAATGTAAAAAAAAATAAACTATCTTACTTTGACATAATCTTTGGGAAACCTTGAGCTCCATTCGAGGGGAGAAAAGGTACAAGAGAAAGGATCTCAAGTTATCTTGAGTTACATGTGAAATAGAAGTTAGAGGCTCAATATGCAAACCAAGATTTAAACAACCATAACCAACCAAGAACACATAGGGTTTATAGGCCATAACCATGCTACACACATCTACCATCAAAAACCATTTTAGGGAAACATGTATCAATAGCATATATACCATATCATATATGTATATTATTTTGTCGTCACATGTGGTATTTAGTCAGATATGCACATTAATCATTTTAAATATTCACGTCATATGCAATAAATAAATGACAATAAAACTAAAATACGATCATATTGATTTATCCCAAAACATAGTACATTGACGTGGCTCTGATACCACTGTTGGGTTTTATGACCTCAGAGTAGACAACGGAAACAAAATTTTTACTGGACATTAACCCATAACAGGAGATCGCATCAATGACTATGTAATGGGAAGGATGGTTTTAGTGAGATATACCTGGTCCTGGGGCTTTCCCAGTGACAATACCTCACAACCATGTGTAGTCTTCAATGCCATGTCTTGGATGGTGTTTGTGCAACTCCTAGTCTTCGCCATGGACTCTAGCCTCTGCCACAGACTACGAATATGTGTCCTCCTGAGTGGAAGACATCTCCCGTCTTTACAGATAGTCCACACAGACCACCTGGAACTCTTTCCATTTTAGAAGAATTGCCAGGAAGGAGACAACCCTCTTGTCGGTGTACTAGCACCAACTTTCTCTCCCGAACTCAGACTGCTTTTTTGCAGTTGTCTTTCCCTCGATGTGCCTCCCTAGTCAGGTAGCACTTTCTTGGGCTCTCTCGGTTACCATAACTAGAGAGGACAACAACTTTTTAGAGCAACTGATGTTCTGATTTGTGTGTTTTGAGAAGCCCCTAGTACCCCTCTATTTATAATAGAGGGTAGGGTCAGGGTTCCCAGTCTGTTTGGGAGTAGATGGATCCATAAATTTCATAAATAGTTTGTACTGCGGCTGGAGGACTGGTCAGTTCACAAGTGAACCTGTCGGTTGGGAGTGTGATCCGATCGATTCACTCAGTGAATCGGTCATTTCACTTTACAGACTTGCCTGCAATTGATTTTCCTCGATCTTTTCTAATTAATGCAAAGATTAATACTTATTCCAATCAAATTGAACAAGTGAAACATGAAAGTTTTCCTCCAAACGGACAAATCTCAATTTCTTCAGTTGGCAGGACTGTGAGCTGCCCAGTTCACCAAGTGAACTGGTCGGTTGGCTCGCACCATCTGATCATCTCACCTGGGTGTACCGATCAGTTGGCTGTCCTTACAGTGCCAAAGTAGTTTCCAATCAACCTGACACTCTAACCAGCTAGTTCAACTCTTAAACTTAATAGTTTTGAGTCCAGTCAGTCAATTGTATGTTTAATTGAGTACCTAAATACATTTAGTTTGAATCAAAACATCATTCATGGACAATCTCCTCTTCCAGGGGTAAATATTGTGTGTGACCCTATAGGTACCAATTTACATTGGCAGTGAATGTTCATAACAACTTATGACATCACAAGCAATGAGTGAAATCTAGTAACTTGTCATTGCTACCCAAGTAACTCAGAAAGTTGAAGAACAACTTCAACCTACAATCTATGATTAGTGTTTCCATGATCATATAGTTCCTTTGTCTCTAACATCCGGATTGAACTCGAGGCATGGAACATCATCCTCTTCAACATTCAATCCATGTTCCTTAAACTAGAGAAGATTGTCTGAGATGCATGTGAGTTCATATATCATATATTGAATCACATGAGTATGGCCATACAATTCTCAGTCTCACTTATCAAGGGGTCTTGGATATCATACTCCTTGTAGGAGGGACATATTCCATCTCTATCACTCACAGTCTATCCCCATGTGTCAAAGTCACCCAACCATCACCTTTATAACAACCCATGTTTCTGGACTGCATTTGATGATGTCAAAGTGTACCCAACGACATGTGATGAGTGCAATGATTTTAGGTCTAAGAACCACCATCACCACCGTCACTATGAGAGATGATTGTGACTACCATTCCATGGTATCCATGTATCACTCTCAAGGTGGGTATGTCTGATATACTGTTCTCTAACATATATCTGTGTGCTTGACTTGATATCATATATCGTGACTAATGAGAATCTATCATCAGTCAACCCACACTCTAGTCTTATGTATTATTGTTATCTATTTTGCTTCCATAATAATATCTGACTAGGGAAATAACAAGAATGTATGTACTCTTATCATACATATGGTCTCATTGTTCAGGTCCTCAATCTGAAGACATATGTCATCGACTCACATCATTCTTTAGACATCTATCATGTATGTGTCATCATATGATGAGTGAGACAAACATAATAGATAAAATTACCTTTATCATTATCAAATCAAGTATCATATGCCTCATTTCAATCATCATATGATTGCCTCTCTGGGCATACTATACCAACATATTAGTGAGATTGGAAATTGATTGTATGCTTCATCTAAGATTCTTGGGTGATTAATGCATAAGAAACTTTTCAATAAGTTCCTCCTCAACCTTGATCATCATTCTGACTAGTAGAATCCCAATAGCCTAGACATGAATTGGAACAACATCTCCACTAGTAACTATTATAGTCCCTTTTCGAATGAGAGATCGACGTTTGAAGACACACCAACAATCTGATAGCAAAATGAGGTGACAAGGAAAAGTGGTGTCATTGACCAGATATCTGGGGGAAACCTAGACCCTGTCCACATCCCTACCGAAGGAGAAAACAATGATGATGAACCACAATGAGAAACAAGGCATTCAAACTTCCCAAAAACTAAACAACAAAAGAGACCAACAAAAAAAGGAAAAATAAAATCCTAACAAACAAGGAAAGAAAAAGGGGGAAATATGGAGAAATGCTCGATCAAGGTAATACACCACATGTAGGGTAGGTGAGAAAGCTCTGGGAAGCACCAACCACCATGGGATGACTAGAAACCACAAAACACTACCATTAAAACATCCAGACCTTGATCAAATGGGATATATATAAGAAATAAGTAGCCACCACAAATGGGTCTCCTAGTGATGACGAGGTGCTACCCAATAGATGCACTGCCCAAATCTAAGGCCCACCCAAAAAGCTTTTCTGGATGGCCTTGGGATAGAGAAGAGATAGGGGGAGGCAGGTAGAGCTTGTAGTCTATGACCCTCCACTTTTAGACTAGAGAATGCACATGCACCCTAGAAATTCACCCCTATCACTAGGGCCAAGCATGACACATTATTGTGGTAGTTGGGTAAACTCTCTGACAATATAATTGTCAAAAAATGCTCAATGGCTAAAGAGGAGGCCACATCCTGGATTTTTTTATTCTAGATGCCTCCTTACTTTCTGTGATATGTCGGTCACCACCATCACAAGTACCTCAAATGAAAGACCAACAAGGAAAAGTTGCCAACATACATAACTAACATAGTCTAAGAAGAGCTATTTGAAGATATATCCATAGTGTTAATAGAAGAACCTCCAGAAGATAGTCATTTAGAATACATTACTATCAAATGCCAACCATTTCACATTATAGAAAAAATAGAGAATGTTGACATCAACATGGGATAACTCCCTCGTCCTATAAAAATTGGTGCCTCTTTCCCATCTCTAGTCAAAGTGACCTTGATTGAGATTCTCTAGTCAAAACATCAATATCTTCTCCTAGTGCTACACTGATATGGAGGAGCTTGATGAGTCAATTGTCAAACATTAAATCCTAACTAAGACAAGAAATCATCCAATCAAGTAGAAGTCCAAGTGTACCAAACCAAAAGCAAATTGGAAATACATGAAGAAGTTTTAAAGAAGTATGACATCATCTTCATACACCCTATATCATGTCCAAGATGGCTTGGAAATATCATGCTGATCCTCAAGAAAGAGAGTCATGTCCACATGTGCATCATCTAAAGGGATATCAACCAAGCTAGTTTAAAATATGACTTTCCATTACCACACATTGATATTCACATGGACAATACAACCAGACATGGGATTCTTAGTTTCATGGACACATAATCAAATCAAGATGTTGTCATCATAACTGAAGAAGACTTCCTTCACTAAAAAGTGGGGATTTTTTTGTTACAATGTTATGCCATTCAAACTCAAAGATTCAAGTGCAACCTATTTGTGGGCCATGGTATCCCCCTTCCATGATATTATGTTAAAAATATTACATTATATGTAGAAAACATGATTACCAAGTCAAATCAAGTAGAAGACCATGTGTGGTATTTGAAAAAGATGTTCTAAAGATTACTACATTGGACCTATGACTAGATCTAGTAAGATGTACATTCAGTATCACATTTGGGAAACTATTAGGATTCATATTTTTAGAAAATAATTCACAGAGTTCAAACTAAGGAAAGATCAAGGGATCATTTAATTACCTGATCATTTTATAGGGAAGGAAGATAGAGGATTGCTCAAAAGATTTCACCACATTAACATATTATTCATCAATATAACATGATTTGTGAACTAAACATATAGGCTACTACACTAGAATTCTAATGGAAGGTGGAATAATAAATACCAATATAGAATTAACAAGTTGAAATAATACTTGTCCAACCATAACATCACACTTTTTACAACATATATATCTCTGAGTAGAAGCATCTTACTCAATGGGGATGTCACAAGAAGCTAATCTTTGCAATTAAAGTAAATGAAACACCTTGCATTAATTTGGAATAGATTCATACCAAGTCCATAGTCATGAAATCTAAAACTTGTCCATCATGAAATCTAAATCTATGAGCTAGACTTGGATGAGAATAACCTAGGCATGATGCAAATGATATCTAAAGGCATTGGATCAACTTGGTAAATGGCAACCCACCATGAAAAACTTGAAATCCTTCTTATCCTTGCTTATTTCTTTAAATCTTCAATGTCTTGAAATCCTACATCACATCCCCAACCATGCAAAACAAGCATCACACCGGTAAGAGGTATTTGGAACTTTATATATATAACTTGACATAAAGTAAACTTGACATGAAATAAAATTGACATGAACTTGACATAAACTTGACTGTGGATAATCTAAATCATTCTTATATATCTTAAACATGATGAATTGGATAAATATATATCTGTTGCCCCTAAATCCCCATAGGAGCACATAATTTCTAGGAAGCCCATAATGCTAGGAAATCCCATAACGTCCTGAAGGCCCATGATCGAGGATCATATAAAAACTTAACCAATTTCTTGAGTTTGTTTATGATATTGACTTAATGATTAATGTCTTTAATCTTAATCTTGACCATAACATGATTTCTCCCTCTTAGTGCCACAAAGGGATTTCTCACACTTAAAGTCTTAATGTAATTTCTCCCTCATAATGTCTTAATGGGATTTTTCCCTCATAATATCTTAATGGGAATTCTCCCTTCTTAGACATAATACATTAATCATAAATCTTAATTATGGTTGGGGTTTAACAATAGACCATAAAAAATTAGTCACGTAGTGGAATCTATACATGATGTCATCTTAGAAAGCATTCATAATTTCATGAAACATTATAATGTGCGCAACCATAAAATAAACATCCAATAAACCAAATATTACTTATGCCAAATATGCATGGCCCACTTACCTAGAGAAAAACTCCATAGGTCAAGTCATTTGACACTATTGAACCTTTAATCATCTATAATTTGATTAATATCATAATTTGTTCATGGGTTCATAATTACAAAACAAAATCTTAGTCTTTGAATTATTGAAGAGAATAAATGTGTAAAAAGTGTTTGAAAACATGTTATATTGAAATAGAATCAAAAGAGATTTTCAAGCATATTTTCCATCATTTTCTGATGTGGTTTGCAAAAGTTATGATTTTTATGATGTGGACCAATCAGAATCCAGGAAACTTTAGCATGACCATCAATTTAAATCAAAAATAATCTTGATGTAAATAAGTAGTGGAAATATTGAAAAAATAAGGGCACACGTGACATGCAATTAAAGAGGCAAGGGTAAATATGTCATTGAGACCTCACTAGTAATCATGCGCAGGAAAAACAAAAAAACATGCGAGATCTCGATGTTTCCCTTGCAATAAAAATTGATTGATTTAAATCATGGGGTCAACAAGGTATTTTCTTTACTTGGATTGTTTCCCTTCGGGCCATGGCTTGAGAAGATCAACTTGATCTCTTAAGCTTTGATCTAGAGCAAGAGATACTAACTCCCTGGAAGAGTCAACCCTCCCATCGAGTTCCTAAGGAGGAACCAAATACATTTAGTGTTTTCTCTGGCATTGGGGAGCACACAGAAGCTTCACCGGCCATGGAGAGAACATCAAGGAATATGGATGGGACCAGGAAAAGCTGTGAAAGAAACAATGATATGGGAAAAACAAGTTTGTGAACATAAGTCAGAATCGAGGGAACCGTTGTGTGGAGCTAACAACCAGAGAATCACTGGTGTGAACCAAAGAAGGTGGAAAATAGGGGAAGAAGATTGAGTTCCAATCCTTTGAAGGACCACATGAGAGTCTCCACTAAAGCCTAGAAAACCATCTTGGAGGAAACCCAAGTCCATCAGAAAAGTCTGTGCAGCCGAAGAGGCACTGGGGTGGCTTGTCGATGAAATGCCAATGAGAGCTAGTGCATGTCCTATAGGTGATAGTGTCTTGGACAACCTCAAAGAAAACTAGCAATCAGAAGTCATATAGGGGGCCTTGGAGATGCATACAGAGGACACAATTTCACCAAAGGAAACATCGATGGACAAGGCAAGGGGGTGGTTTCTGGATATCAAAACTGTGCAGGTCCAGGAGGCTCAGGGCTTATGGGATTTAATTAACAATGGAGGAGGAATGTGTGAGGTCTAGCTAAGCCCTTGTCACCCTTGAATAGGAGTGGGTCTTTTGGTGATGGCAACTACAATTTGTAGCAAAGATGGGATTCAAACCCTACTTGAGCATTTCATCCACATATCAAAATGGAAGGTGAGTATTGGCTTAAACAAAACATGAATGAGGATGAGGTCAAATACAAAGAAAATTCAGGGCAAGGTGGAGAGATAAGCGAGAGAGAGATCGAGAGAGGAACCATGGCTAACTAGTTTCATATAAGTGAAATAGACAGAGGTTGAGGATAATTCAAATGCTGTTAGATCACTGGTGGTTAAAGCGTGGCCTTCAGGTCATGCAATCAAAAGGAAAGAAAAGAAATTAAATGTGTGACAATACTCAAAACCTAGACTATAGGTTTAATATTCATATTAAAGGAAATTTGATGGAATCTTATTTGAACTATATACAAAACCTTCCCTAATTAATTTGGAGGGTAAAAAATGGTAAAAACTTAACCAAATTTGGACCACACAATCCAATTAGAAGTCTAAATCCTTCCTAGATAATAAAATTCGAGTTTACAAATCTTTTTCTCACAATTTCTATATTTTTCATGTATCTTATTTTTTATGAAATTAAAAGGTTTGAGATGACTTTCATGGGTCACTTACTTGAGTTCAAAATAAGATCATCAATATTTGTCCACATTTAAGTCTTGTATACCTTTTGGATAATTTTCTTATAGAAAAAGATGAAAGGGAAGATAATGTTACTTGTATTGAATAGGGTAAAGAAAGTAATATCAACATCATGTGATTGAATGGATATTATTTTGCATGCATTCAAAATTAATCCATTAAGTGCATTATGTTTTTCTTTAAGTCTTCTGATTATTCCAAAGAGGAGAGAGAAATAATGAATAATGTTGTTTCCATTTTATGTTAAAAGCTATCCAAGAAAGATGACTTCTTGTTCAAGCTATATGTTATATAATTTCAAAATCTACTCCTTTTATCTTCCTCTTTGATTTATTTTAAACATTTTCAAGGATGAGTGTGAGAAAAGGAGAAGGAAAAAAATTTATTCAACATCTTATGTTAATTGCCACATATGATGGCATATGTATAAGAGAAAGTGTATTTTTAGTTTTATTTTGTCTTTGCCCACTTTATTTGCCTACAAGAAATATAATTTCATGGTCTTTTACATAATCCCTTCAAATATTTTTATTTAACAAAACCATTTTCTATGTGAAAATTGGGGTGTGACACCAACCCACTTGTGTTTAGACCACCAGTGCATAGTCATCCACTATTCTCTAGTATCTTTGTGATAAAAAAATTCATGGGAGGAGTCCTTACATAGATATTCATTGATGATGAATACACTATCTACTATATGTACAAAACATTCATGGAAATAGAAAGATGATACACCTTGGTGGAAAAACACTTCCTTGCTTTGATTCATTCTACCAAGAAATAGAGACATTATATAATGAGTTATCCTATGCTATTAATAGCATGCCAAGATACATTAGCCTACCTATGCGACCATTTAGACTTGATGTATGATGCGCAAATTAGAAGGTTCCTCTATAAATTCAACATCACATCTATCCCCATGGAGGTGGTCAAAGACAATAAATTAGCCAGTCAAATGCCAGAAATATCATGTTTATTTCAAGAAACAAGGATTTTTATTTCCATGTCGATGACATGAACATGACTGATTCCAAAATAAATACTACATCCACTCATGGTTACATGTGTACCATGCTCTCTGGAAGTGTCTTGATTATCAATCTAGTATGTGAATACATCCCTATCACCCGTTGACTATAGTTAGACAATACCAACAATGCCACCAAGTATGCAACTCGCATCTAGGGCCTACAAGTGGCTAAAATTATGGACATTCAAAGAATCAAACTCATTGGTGAATCTTTGCTCATGATTCCAAAAGTCAAGTGGGAGTGGAAGACAAATTAGGAGCATATCATCCAGTACTAGGAGATCAAATTTACTCACTACAAAAGAGACAAGAATGTGTACACTAACATATTGGCACATGTAACCTCTTGGCCCAATGTAAGGGATACATATAGTTTTGTGGTCAAAGTCAACACACTACCTCTACTGGACGACAATATGTAGATTTGAGAAACTCCTTTGCAAAATAAGGAACTGTGGTTCCATGACATCAAGCGACTTATTTAATGACACCCCTTGCCTAAAGGTACTACTAGAGGCAATCATGAAATGATACAATGATTGGCGGTCAAATATGTCTTGGGAGCTAATATTCTATATCGACTCTCTCCTAATTAAACACATCTACATTTTATCAACAAGATGGAATCTAAAGGCATTATTTGTAAAGTCCATAAAGGAATATGTGGTAGTCACATTGGAAGAGGCACCCTTGCCAAGTTAATCCAAACTCTTGGCTATGACTAGAGCATGATGGAGTCATATTGCATGTAGTACATCTGCAAATGCCGAATTTGCAAGCTTCATGCTAACCACATCCATATGCTTTGACTCTTCTATATACATGCCCATGCCTGTCCATTAATAGTATGTGGAGTTGATATGTTTTACAAGATCCATATAAAAGCCTCCTATGGACATTGTATCAATTTAGTAACCACCAACTAACTCACCAAGTAGGCAGAAACAATATCAATCTATGTGGCATTAGCCTCATGGGTCATCAAGTTCTTTTGCAATAATATCATCACCATGCATGGTATTTTGAGGAAGTTCATCTACCAACGTGACACTACTTTCATTGTGAACTTAGTTAAGAGTATCTTGACTCTTTAGGCATCAAAAACCACATGAAATCTCCTTATTGAACCCGAATGAATGAAGTAGTTGAAGCAACCAACAAAAATCTGATTAAGATACTTAAAAGACTATCTAGATCACTCAGGATTGGCATAGATAGTTGTCTATGGATCTCTAGGTGTACATGATATCCATTCAAACATCAAAAGACACAACACCTTGATCCATCATCTATGGGATCGAAGATGTTATATCAGTCAAAGTTGACATTCCCTTCTAGTGTATTCTTTAAGAGGTAGACAACCTCGATATAGATTCAATCTAGGATCATATATACACACTTAAAATAATCAAAGAACAAGAATGAATGGCTTAGTCTTTCACCAATATGGTACACCCTTGACACTTTAAAAAGGGTGGCCTCATGCTATACATGTACCACAAACCTAACATTCAATATAAGTTCAACCCAAAATTGGAGGGGTTGTCACTATCCACACAGTCCACAATGAAGGTGCCATGTGATTATAAGATATGAATAATGACACTCATTTTATCCCAATCAATCCCAACCACATAAAGAGGTATATGGCTAATGATAGGGCATATACATAGGAAAGCGTTATAAACCCCTTTTGAATAAGACTATGCTAATTGTGAATCACCAGTGAAGATGAGGGTTAATTAGCCAAAGATTTTAGGATGAGATGGAACATACCATGACCATCATCACTGACCTCTTCATTTTTCAAATCATAACTAATTACAGGTCATCCAATTAATCAATCTATTACTAATCCATGTTACCTAACATGATTACACAACTACCCTATCTGATCAAGATGCTCCCTGGTGGATATGCTGACAAACACTATCAGTTAGCTACCCTACAAGAAGGTAATGATGAGACCACTCCACTTGAGAGACTCCCATAAAGGAGTTATTTATTGGATTTCTTTATTGGTTTCAATCACCACATTATAGATCCAAAAGAAACATGGGGTCCTACAACCAATGTCCTTTAAAAGTGTTGATAGGGCTAATGCATCCAAAACTCCACAATTTTGATCAAATGAAGCTTAAAACTAGGCAATCCCCTTGCATTCTTCTCACCAGAACTGCACCCCATACTAAGTATCTAAGTACCACTTCCCATGATGTATTTTCTCATGACACACACCCCAACATGTTCCAACTGAAAAAAATAACATTCCAGACAATGCCAATAACCCATGAGGAACAATTGTGTCAACCGTTGTCATACAACAATGTTCTTTTCAGTGACAATATGAGTTTTGGAGTTTAGTTTATATCATTCACCATAACTTTTACATTCTTGTACTCTTGGAGGCAGATCATACGATGCTTTTTTTCATACTAATATTGTGACCATTGTTACCAACAACACAAAATTATTAGGATTTCACCCAATCACTTTTGTTGCTTATTAGTTTGACATTGGAGATAACTATTGAGGTTCAAATATATTGAAGGAATAATAGGTTTTACAAGCAAGTTTACTCCATTGAAATGAAGCTCTTCAATCCACCTAGACAACTCAGGAATACTTAGTCCTACTTACTTTAATAAAGTCAATCATACTTCCTTTGATATTAGGAATCACCTCACTGCCACACCCTTAATCTCCATAAAATATAATTATAACTTATCACCATTCTATAATTTTGTCTAATCCATATAGGGATTGTATTACCTCCCCTAAACATTATGACACTTTGGGTGTTCTCTAAGGCAATGCTCCCTTTCCCATATGGATAATGTTCCCACACTGCCTATATAGCAAAAATTTGCTCCAGTCATAGAGTGTTTTTATTTATATACTATTGGATGTATACCCTAGAAGACATCATGTGATAATTGTAGTTGTACGAGATTTTTTGATTAATATAAGGACATTCCACATAACAAATGACCAACAAATAAGAAATAACCTTCATTAAATGGTTGTGCGTACTAGTGTAAAAGTTTTCAACCATATGGATACATTCACTACCATGAGAACTTGTGACCAAGTGGTGACCTAAAAAGAGACCACCACATGGTCCAAACCTATGGGATTTTTTTCTTTCTAGAATTAGTGGGGCACCCAAGTCCTTATCTCTCCTCACGAAGACACCCATCTCATAGGAGTTTTTAGGGAAGACATGACTTACATCCCTTATTTCTGCACACACTACTTATTAGGGACTCTATTTATAAGGCTAATAGAGAAATGTAGGAGGGTCCATACACTTTCATTCTATTTATTCAACCACAACACCATCCCACACAATGCCCTCATTGGTTACCTTGGTCAATGAAAAGTCTATGAGCCCTATAAATGGAATAGTGCCATGGTTTGCAAGTAAAGCATGTGACTAACAAGATACATATCAAAGGAAAAATATGGGGTACTATGGTCATTAATATGATACCAATCCCAGAAAAAAAACAAAGATAACAAACAAAAAGATCCTAAATATCATGAATAAACTATGCATCTAATCTTTCTACAACTCGCCTTTATCTGTGTAAGTGACCTTAAGACATAAAAACCTCATGTGATACATCTGGCTCCCCTATGAAATACCACAATTATTGTATATCCTAGCCTCATGATCAATATGATAAACATGGCATCATAACAAGAAGCAAGAACAACACATGGGAAGATGACACATGGAAATGCAGATACTAATTTCATTATTGAAAGAAGACAAAGTACATGGAACATAATACAGGATGGCTCTTCAATGAGTGACCATTCATATAATCCTATCTACTTTGCAATTTTTTTTCTAGGAATGGAAGTGAACTTCGTAGCAAAACCCTTATCTATCTTCTTCCTAGAAGCTGTGTTTGAATACCTAGATGACTCATAAGCTAGACCAAGATCAAAGACCACACCAATTATAGGTTGCAAATATTCATCATCCTTAATAGACCCCTACACCAATGATAGTTAGGCATGATCAAAATAATGGGCACTCCCAAGTGCAATGTATCACCCCAATCTTCACATGCAAGAATATTAACGTGACAATTTTATCACCTAGGGATGAACAAAATAGTTGACTCTAGTACATCCAAACTATGGGGGTGTAGTGATGCGATCCCTCAGGTCACCTATACTACGTCCATCACTACGTTAATAAAAAAAAGATGTAGTATAATCTTCTGGACTCTATTGAGGCATCTACGCATCCCAAGATGACAACTGACTCCCTTCACCAATAATGAAATGTTGCTCTGAATATGATAATGCCCTGTATTCATTATAATATGAGGCATCCACATAATCATGGTAATAAGCATTATATTACTAATGATTAGTTCTTCTAGAATTGATAAGGCCACACATTTTCTATCCCCATGAGTGATTTGATCTTGTATTTCTTCATCCAATTTAGATTGTGCATGGATGAACTAAAAAATGACTGTTCAGAATATAGTGATCAAAATGAATGATGCCATTACAAAGACATCTTATTTGTCCATTGACACAAGTGTGCTAAGGCTGCAACCAAGGATATCTACCTCTTTCCAGTGGTGGTGTACCATTGTGGATGAAAAAGGCCAGCCAAAATAGACCCATACCATTCATGTCCACAAATCCTATAGGGGACAAGTTAGTATGGGGATCCACTTGGACTCACACTTTTTATAATGTTCCACTCTTTATCCCAAATGTATTAAAACCGTACCATGAAATGTAACCAAAAAGATTCATAGTGTTCACACGAATCCCTTGCTCATCAGTGAAATCCCTTCCCTCCATGAATCTTCTAAATAAATGAAAACCTATCTAGAAAAAAAATTATCAGGCATATAGGTCGAGCAAACACTAGCATAATATGTTGAGAAGAAATAATTCATACAACACTTACCACACTATAGAAAAAATCATCCAAACAACATGTTGAGATTTAGTAGTCATGAAAAAATTTACCTAAGCGGTAAACATGGCACCACACCTCGCTTGTTGTTATAGGACATATGTAAAATTTGGTTTCACCCATCCACTAGGGACAACCAAATTGGAAATGCTCATATGACCCATACTACAGTGAATCCTAGTAAAATAGTCTAACATAACACCCTTTGAGGTCGAATACTACTAAAAATTTTCAACCTTCAAAATTGAGAGGAAAATGTTGCAAAACTTGATGGTGACCGTACATGCATTGACCAAATCCCCTATGTTAAAATTTTTGAGGCCAATCACCAGGATTCAATACATTATGCCCCCCAAGCGTGAGTGTGTATCAACTCTCTAGGAATTAATAAGTGAAGCCAAATAAGTATTCCATACCCCTATCTACTCTACAAATCTTTGTCTAAGAACTGAAGTGAAATTCCTAGAAAAACCTTTCCTCATATTCTCCCCAGAAGATGAGCTTGATACCTAGATTATTCATAGGAAATACCACGATTAACTACCATACCACCTACAACATGTGGATCATCATCATCCTTAGTAGGACCATGAACAAATGTTGATTGGGGAGGATATATATATTGCCGTTGTTAAAGCACATAGTATCACCTTGACTAAGAGATTCACACTCACACACAAGAAGATGGTCATACCACCTATTACATATCTTTTGTGTGAATGAAATAGCTAGTTCTATTACTTCCAAACCATGACTGTGTAGCAAAGTGATCCATTGTAACAACTACATTACATCTACTGCTGGGTTAATCAAAACAAAAGCAAGTAAAATCTTCTAGACTCTATTGAGAAATTGACACATCCCATTATGAGTGCTTACTCTCTCAACAAATAGGTGGTTGCTAATTTGAATATGACAATGCCCTATTTTCATCATATTATGACTCTCAACAAGAGTCATCATCATATGAAGAAGCATTGTATGTCCCGTGATGAGGAGATTTTTCCTGTAGTGCTAAGGTCACACCCATGATAGACCCTTAGATGAGATGATTTTCTACTTATTATTCAACAAAAATTGTACATGGATAAACTAAAACATGCTAATTCACAAATCAATATAATGAGAAAAATGGATGAGGACATTACAAAGACAACTTACCAAGTCAGTAACACAATTGTGCCAAATCTATGACCAAGGATAGTTACTTGTTTCCTACAATGGTGTACATTGTAGATAAGAAATGCCTTTAATTATAGATAGAACCATAGTATTGAGGTCTAGAAATCCTACAGAGGACTAGTTGGTAGGTGGATTCATTAGACCCACCATTTTCCAAGTAAATGATGTGTCACTCTTTCTCCCAAATGTATTAAAACTCGAATGTGAAAGAAGTAGGGGTGAAAAAATAATCCAAGGTTCTCATGTAGAGTACTTGCTCATTCACCGGATCCCATCCCTCCATGAATCTTCTAAATGAATGCAAAACTTTATATAGAAAATAATTACCAAGCATAAAGGTCAATGCAACACTAGCAAGATATTATAAGAAGGAATTATTACAATCACTTCCCACATTAGAGAAACACACATCTATAAAACATCTCAAGGTTCACTAGTCATGGCAAAAGCTACCTATGCTTCAAACGTGACACCAAACCATGCACGTAAATATAGGACAAATGTAAAGTTGGCATCATTACGGATGACTGAATTAGATATACTCTTATTCCAAATATCACATTTGGAACTCAAAGCTATTTCTGTGAACCCACTGACAAATTCTACCATTTCACTAGACTGAATAATCCATAACCGCAACCTCAACCTAATTCAGTCATCATATGTTTCTACACGTGAAATTCTCCTTGATATTAAATTATTCTCATATAATGGCCTTTGAGGTCAAATATTAACAATAAATTCTTACTTACAAAATGTAGAGGAAATTTTTCAAGGCTTAATGGTGACCACATGATCATTGACGAGATCCCCTCTGAATAAATGCATGAGTACAAGCATTAGGATTACATATGTTGTGATTTCCCAAACATAAGTGGGTATCAACTCTAGACAAACTAGAAAGTAAAGTCAAGTGGTTTGTCCATAACTTCCCATCTATGTATTAAACAAGATAGGAGACATTAGGATAAACACAAGATCTGTAACTTGATGTTCTACAAATAATTGATCTATTGACCCCTTGAGTGGTCCAAATCCTTATGGAACAAAAATCCTTCAACCAAGTGATGTTGAATCTAGTATGATAACTACTCATAACATCTACACGAGGGACCTCCCAAAAAAGCATGACAATCATACTTTATAGAACCTCATGCCAAAAGTAGATCTGCCCATCTGACCACATGATCATTGACCACATCCCCTCTGATGAAATGCATGAGGCTAAACATTGGGAATACATACATTGTGCTTTCCCAAACATAAGTGGTTATCAACTCCAAACAAACTATAAAGTAATGTCAAGTAGTTTGTCTAGAGCTACACATCTATCTTGAAAACAAGATAGTAGACATCACGATAAACACAAGATCTGTAACTTGATTTTTTGCTAACAATTGATAGGTTGACCCATTGAGTGGTCCAAATACTTGCGGAACAAAATAGCATTTAGCCATGTGATCACCAAGCTAGTACCATGACTACTCATAACATCTATAGGAGGGACCTCCCCAAAAGCATGACAATCATACTTTACAGAATTTCATCCCAAAAGTAGATCTGCCCCATGAAAGCAAAGTCCATTTAATGAATTAAACTCACTAGGAAATAGGATCATCTCATAGATTCTAAAATTAAAGGTGGTCATATTGGGATGATAACTTTATTCTATGGCTTATATTATCATTCAATCATTAGATGGAATTGATCAATGTCCAAAAGTCAGTCATCCCAAACAATGCACATTTGGAATCTATAAGATCAATGAAGCAATGAAATAATTTTGCCTACTATTTGCATATGCATATGAATTAAAAAATTCCATGCACAAAGGATGTCACAAATAAGAAACAAGATCATATGATGGCAATATCTTATTGTACAACATACTTTGTGCTTGAAAAATGTGATTTATAATGATTATCCAACCAAAAGAAGCCACCAAAAAGATAATATCACAATTGTTCACTAACATTAGAATCAACTCTGATTAAAGAATGAGAGGTAATTGGAATAAGGCATAGGTTTCTTGTGAAACTATGTCTTAACCCTGAGCCTCATCTTGTTCCTCCATAAGAACTACCATTTCCATTGTAGGTTGTTACTACTATTGGTATAGGTCACCAACCTCTTTGCATGTGCCTGATCTTTCCCCCTCTCTCCATCTACATTGAAATGGTGATCAAGAGAACAAGATTATATGAAGAGGAACTAGATAAGGCTGACATAAACAAGAAAATTATACATTCCTTAGATACTGGTGAGACAAAATGAAACAAGGCTAACATTAATTGGAACATGCATACATAAATTAATCCTACTAGGGAAGGGAAAACTGAGTCAAGGATAATGTAAACATGTATGTCATATGTTACTTAGGCCTACTAGAGAAGTCAACATGATACAAGGTTGATGTGAATAGGGACATGAACATGTTCTACAAACCTACTATCAAAGAGAAACATCAAATGAGGATGATGTAAATAGGAACATGCAAATGTACCTTAGGTGTACTAGAAAAGTGAAAACATGAAAGTGAAGTTATAAACATGTGCTGGAAGATGTTTCTTATGCCTTATGGATAAGTGACAACATGGAAAGGATGGTGAAAACAAGAAGAGGTAGATGTTTAATAAAGTCTATTCAGGAGTTAAGGTGAGATGTAGCCAAAGTGAAAAGTCAAAACAAGAACAATATATAGAAGTTATACTTAATTACATGCATTAAAAATGGAAGGTGTCTTTACTAAAAGATCTTCTATGACAATGCATAATAGGATTTTAGAAGACATGAAGAAAGGAGACCATACCTATGCTCCTTAGTTAAACAAGGATAAAATATCTATGGAAGAGTGCTTAGATTTGGTTGAAGAGAAGTCAAAATATGCTTCACCAACACTTCACCAGAGTTGTGGCACACTCCTAGAGACTCCTGGACACCACATGGGCTTCATACTAGGATTTTCATAGATTGAATAAGCTCTTAAAATCACCTGAAAGGTAAGTGACTTGTATTTCTATTACAAGAGGAGGAGAGGGCCTTTTATAGGCAAGGTGAGTTCCATCTGCACACCTAACATGTTGAGGCATGTGGTGGTGCCCCTTCCTCCCTCAAATCCTAGCACTTCCCCATGGGGGGGGTGGTGCACTCCCTACCCGAGTCTGGTCCCCAAGTAGAATCAACAAACTAGACGTTCCCCTCTCACAAACTAGATGGATAGGTCATACCTCTAGGTTAAAGCATTGACTTTTGGCACGTTAAGATCTTTCCAAAGGAATTTCATATTCTTTTGGTTTCATAAAGTTAGGATATGGTATGATTTCCCCTGATTTATTCACTTGGCCCCAATTTCATGTTATATAAGCATTTTTTAGATGAGCAACTTGTTTAAAAACCTTATTATAAAGTGATTAACCTCAAACCTTCCTCATACAAGAAATTGTGTGAAATCCATAAATCCTTGTAACAAGAAAGCTCGATCATCAAATCATTTAGCAAATAAACATGGTTATCGAAACCTTATTAAACATGAGAACAATTCAATTGCATGTATTAGTTTTACTTCCTTGATATTGGAAATTTTTTGTAGATATGATCCTACATACTATTGCATCAAATTAACACCCATGACCAAAAATGATTGTCTACCAATCTCCTGAATTCATCTCTCAATATTAGTAGGTTTACCTACAATGCTTCTAACCTCATCTTGAGAGGAGAAAACTATTTACACTCCCTTTTTGAGTATGCCCAAGACAATGTATGAATGAATAAAATCATGACAAATTTAAATACAAAATGACAAAAGAAATCAAATTGAGTATGTGAACAAACATCAAAATCATTAAAGGATTGGTGACAAACTTTATGGGAAACCATATTACTTAATATTTGACTGAGAGACACAAAGGGTCAACTTGGAATAGGAGGAAGCAATACAAAAAATTTTAGTATATGAGTGAGGGACATTAGGGAATGAAAATATGATTCAAAAAGATACTCAACAACTTCAACTGAACACAAATATTCTCTATGATCAATTATAAAAATAAGATCTGACAATCATAGAATTGAATATCTATAAATAAATTAGTCACATGTTCAACAAAAAAAGAGTCAAAATGATCATATATCCATCATAGTTGAAGATCATATATGTATAGATATATACATTAAATTCCCACATGTGGAAATGTTGCCGAAAATAATAGACATCCAACTGATGGATCATTTGTTGCATAATACCTTGATTAGACGTTGTCACCGATGCCTTGACTCAAGAGAATTCCATAACATGGTCCTTGTCTCCCAAATTGAGTTCGTCAACTCCAAATACTTGCATTGTTTCCCAAAAATGCAACTTTATGTGGTATTTAATCATGTGGGCTCACATGACACCATAGTCTGACCAAAAGCCTGTGCGGATTGAGGTCAAGTGGAGCATTTACTAGGCACACCCCACAACTCGAGGGTTGGACCCCACCATGAGTTGGTATGTGGTATGATCGGTTCAAGTTGATTTGAAACTCAAAAGATGTGACATGTAGTAAACACATACCCCCTTCTGTTTTATTTGACTAGTCCAGACAATGCTATTTACTATTCCCAAAAAACCTAGAAGGTTGGATGCACAATTGGGATACACCCCATTCCCTTGATTTGACCACCCCACAAAATTCTATTTGGAGGTGACTAGAAGGTTCCTGAACATAGGGGAAACCTCGGTTCACTTTTCACATTCTTTGGCTTGACCTATCAATGACACATCATTCAAACACCCCTAAAAGTCTGTATAAGAGGCAACAAAGACACTTGACACATGTTCTTCCGCCACCCAACCTCATTTAGATTGGAGGAGGCACCACTTAAACCCTAACCATGGGTGACCCCCTATACCCTAAAAATATAGCCCCTTGACCACCATGTGAAGGGACATGAACTTAGAAAGAGACCCCATGACGTCATTTCTAGTGATTGAATCCCGTCTGCAAATGCCTTAAAAATCCAAAGTGTATTTTCTCTATATAATTGAAAACTAGGCACCCTAACTAAACATCTAGATTCTCCCTTTCCAACATCTAACAGAAAGATCGAAAAGAGAGGGAAAATTTGTCCCCACCTTCTACGATAAAGGAAGGTAGTTTCAGACCATGTAGATACCCCTCTCCTCCCACTTTCTAAATCCTAGTGGCATGATGAAATGAGAACCCAAGGTCGATGATTACTAATATCATATTGTTGTCTTTAGTTTCCTTTATCCTATTGTTTTGCACCATTTATATGAACCAAAACTTACCTAACTCATTGTGATTTGTGATATTGAAAATGGACTTGTGACAAAACTAACACCTTACCCATTAATAACCTAATGGATCACTTGGAACTTAGTTGAACTCTTACTTATCCACTTAATTTTTGAAGAATTTTCACCATTTTTCTCATTATACCTTATAAACATGGTGGCGACTTTGATTCCACCTCCCCTAACATGTCCATCAACACCCACCCATCATTTTGACTACAAAAATATATCAAAAATAGATGAATTTAAATAAATCTAGGAAGGAGAAGTCTTTAAACCTAACATGGATCAGTTTACATTTAGGGCTAGAATTGGTGTCCTATCAAAAACTATAAAGTTGTTATCAAATATTTTTCTTGATGATTTATATCTCATGAATAAATTAGAATGTCATTAGCAAATACCACAACGAACTGATACTAGTATTATATAAAAATATATCCTTCATATCCATGCAGGTTGAATGGACATTTGATAATACAAAAGCCATGACCACAAATTCATAATGCCCATATTGAGTTCTCAAGTCAGACTTTGGCATGTTATGCATGTGTCCTTAGCTGATGGTATCCCGATGAAGAAGCCATCTTGAAAAAAATATGTCGCTCATCATATTTGATTAAATAAATTATCAATCTAGGGTAAAGATCACTTGTTTTTTTATCGTGATCTTATTAAACTATTTGTGATATACACACAATGGATCATGCCATTTTACTTTCTTTTTACAAAAATCACTTTAGATCACTAAGATTATTAACTACTTTGTTTGAATCTGTTATGCAACAAATCCTATAGTCTTTATCTCATTCAAATAAACAAACCATATCCTTGATGTGGAAGTGCTACGTGATGTCTACTTGGGAGTATCTTATACTCAAGGTATCTTTCTAGAGGTACACCTAGAAACTCATATGGAAAGTCATGTAATAACTTACATACTACTTATTCTCTCCTTTTTTCCTCACATGCACCACATGTGCTATTAAGGCTTCATATCACTTCCTCCAAATCTTAACAATATTTAATCCAATACCATGCACACAGACAAGTACCTCATGTCTTCAACAGGATACATAGGAAAGTCCTCCTTGCTATAGGATATCTCCTTTCTTCCAGCAATCCAATTGGATCCAAAAAGTCTCAAGACATTCCCTACTAGATATAGCACCAAAAGAGTTAGTATCTTATAATATTATATCTATCATATTAGTGTTACTTTTAGAACTCAAACATATACTCAAGCCACTCTTTTGTCAATTTTTTCTTCTTCTCCTAAACTCAATTTTAACAACAGCTAATAAGATGAATCCTAAACTATTAAACTTAAACAAAAACTACTAGACACTAAAAAAATGAATGCATCATGCTGTAATCTATTCAAATGAAATAGATAGATTACAAAATAGAAGCATCTCACTTGTGACAAATCTTAGAGAAAAACCTATTTACAATGTCATCAAAGAAAAGAAATGTTCAATGGCTCTACATGTTGGTTATCCTGCTCTATAAGTGGAAGTCACTCATGTATGTGATCCACTAGAATGAGCATGACTATAAACTCAATGTTGGATTTATCTAAATCTTGGTACAATATTTCTTAAAGTATTCCATTTGACCACAATAATGACAAGAATAAAATTTTGGGCTCCAACACTAACCTGAGTATGCCCTTCAATATGCGTTACATTCCCCTAATTCCTCTCCATTATAGTCATATAAAATAATAGTAGAAAAATCCATTTAATAGAGATAGAATTTCCCCTACTATAGGAAGAAACAAAGTCACTTTAAGCAGAGTCTCATCTTACATAATATACAAACATATTACTACTTTAGATAAAAAACCACTACCTGCATTTGGACCACCACTTGTTGGTCCTCCTGCGGTAAATGTGGAGATCACATCATGAACATGGGGTAATAGAATCATTTATCAACTCTTCTTTTTTTGCGTGAATCCCATTTTTTTTTCAATTTTTTGTTTACCATTTTTTTACCACTAATATAATGTTTTTGACCGATAACTCTCAACATACCTCAAACCTCTAGTATTTCTTTAACCCTATGGTACAAGCCATGAGTATAATTAACCAATTTGGTAGAAGTGACTCAGGTTTATCCATTGTCATGTTTCTTTGTTGTATACTCTCAAGCTACCTAATAGTGATACTCATGAATGTGGGAAGGAAATGCTTAAAGTGAAACTCATCCTAAAGTCCTAATATATCTTTATGCCTCATCTTCTATTTTCTTGTATACATTGACACCAAAATTCAACATCAACTTTAGGTAGATAGATAACTTGAAGAATCTATTAATTTTTGATAGATATATCAAATGGAACAATTTATCCACCTATTTAACCCAAAGACCAACAAAAAATGTATCTTTGGAACCCAAGAATTTCATCTCTCCAAATATCTTCACCAACTCATGCAACCTCATCATGTACTTGTTTGATGATGAGGAAAATCCTTTATTTCTCTAGTTTCTATAGTTTCTCTACATACTCACTATTGATGCATCATTCCTATCTTCCATTCCTTTTATGTATAATGAATGTAATTGATCTCATTCTTTTGAAATAAGGATGACTTAATTTGCTACACTCCTGATCAATCAATCTAGACTCGTAGTATAAATTAAAAAGTGAAAAAATCTCACAAAAGGGAAGCAACTCTTAATCCCCACTAGGGATCAAAAGAGGCTTGGCAACCCATGCGACCTGAAATCCCATTGCCCGTAAGCTTTGTGAATAAGAATAAAAGCTGAGCTTAAATAAAACAATGAGAGTTTGTGCTTGGCAAGATGCTGAAGGGATCTACCTGGCTGGTGTGTGGCTGCACTGAAGAATGTATATATGTCATGCTTGATAGTGGAGCTTGGAATCCAAACAATACCCGCCTGTCTTTTGAGTGTGATCTCTCATAACCAACTAAAATTACATCAGGATGTATGATTGAGTAACACTATTATTACAATAGTACTCATGGTTGTTTAAACCTGAGAAAGATAAAACACATTACATCCTAAACCAACCCTAAAAAATATGGCTAAAATTACCAAATATAATTTGATTGTGGATAATCTATATATTAATTTATGAACCATATTGGATTCATTGATTTTTTCCTTCAAAGATGTGATGGATTTGCTGGATTCACTATGGTACAAGAAGAAGTCTTTTTTTCTTAATTATTTGGTTGTGAAAGCTACCTCTAGAGAGTACCTTGCATTAGTACATCTAGGAAACAAGTCTTGGTGTAATATTTGAAGGAGAAACTCCTACTAAGAATAGGATGTAATAGATGAAAGAGTTCATGCAACTCTAGATCTAAGAGAATGAGGGATATAGTATGCCAACCAGGTAGTCACACAAGTAGTCCAAGAACATCGTCAACTCTAAAAAACACTAAACAAATAAGGCCCTTAACGTTCGCTCTATGCTTTGATTATCTTTATTATCTTGAGGACAAGCAAGATTCTAAGTTTGTGGGGGTTGATAACATACAATTTTGTGGATTCTTCATGCCTAATTTTCCCCCAATTTCCTTGAGTAATACAATCTTGCTTTAATTTCCCCTTCTTGTTCATATTTATCCTTTGTGCCTTAATTAGGCATTAATGACTTCAGTTGTGCAAGAAAACCAATGACCAACGTCCTTAACCAAAGTGACACACTTAGAATAGGATCTCCATTGATTTTCACAACCGATGGTTACCCTTTATCTATCTCCCAAGTGTGCTAACCACTCAATTGACTGGGAAGACCACCAACCTAATCATCCATGAACTATGGCAATTGAAGATTACACCCAATTGGCTTTTTGATGGCAGTACACTCCCACAACTTGAAGGTGAGATGTGAGTCCACCTACTGAATGATTGACATGACTAAACTATACGTGTGAAATGTAAGCATACACGTCAAAGTAATACAGGCCAAAGTGGCCCGAATATTGAATACGGGGAAACGTAATTCAAGAAACTACTACTATCTTCTTTCAATCAGCTAAGCCAATGAAAATTTTGATTTGAGAGTTGTTAGATTAATTGCAAGAAAGAATACTAATTTAATGGTTTGTGATCACAATGAGAAGAAATTATCCAGGACTGTGGTTTCACCACGATTGACACTACAATGTTAATCTAAGATTAATATATTTTCCTCCCACTCCTAGACAAAGAGCCTGTAGTAAGAATTTCCCACTCCCAAAGTATAGTTCACTACCTATTCTAATGCCAATCCCATTTCCATAGTAATTGGTTAATTAGTTAGGTTCTTTACAAATAATATATGGGTTTCTCCTCACATTCGTAAGCCACCTTTCCCAAAGGGTGATATAAAATGTGTGTTACTAAGGAGTTCCAATCCTTAATCCTCCTCCTAAAGTTATTAAAGATCTAATTAATCACCTATGATGCGTAACATAGACAATTCAATATGATTTCATATCAACATGACAAAGAATAAGGAGAATACAATATACTAATGCCAAAGATCCATATACATTCTACAACCAAGCTACTCCCATGTCCTAAAGAACATGGGGATTAGCCCCTCATGGTTTCCATTGACAACAACATGTAGGAAGAAGGAAAACCATGGAGAACACTAAAAACTAGTGAACCCCCTAGAGAAACGTGATTAGGACACTCCACACAAATGAACGGATCCGCAATCCACAAATTCTACCCACCGAACGTGCCCAAAACCTCCTGAACGTGCGGATCTCCTCCTCATTCTCCTCTCCCGTTCCATCTCCATCTTGTAATGGAATAGAATGTGATTACCTAGGTCTGGCCGAACTCCCCTTAAGTCATAGAAGTGACTTAGGGTGAAATAAATCCTCAATCGTTGGATTAAACTTGATTTTCCGAACTGCTTGATCAGGTAGACTCAGTAGTACTGACTTTTGGACTTGGTAGTATCGAGTCTAGAAGTCAAATTTGCTCTATCTCTGATGCAAAGTCGGTAGTACCAACTTTTGAAGTTGGTAGTATTGAGTCTGTGAGACTCTTGTAGTAACTAAAATCGCACAAAAATTTACATAAGTACTTGAAATATAATAAATCATTAAAAAAATTAAAATTAAGCTTATTTGATGCAATTGAGTAACACATGTTAATATTAATAAATCATGAACAAATTAATATGAAAATGAATAGTAAGTACACAAAAAGCAATATAAAAATAGCATGTGAAAATGACAAATATACATTGCATCAAACTCCCCTAAGCTTAAATGTTGCTCGTCCTCGAGCAACACACTATTGGATATGTTTGAGAAAAGTAAGCAAAAGGACAAGGAACATGAACTTCATTTCTCAACTATCCCCACTTGGCAGTCCCAAACTGGCCTTCATTGATCACTGAACAATCAACTACTCTTAAGGGACCAAAAATTTCCATAAAAGTTGTCCACCCTTAGATCAATAAACACCATCAAGAGAGTAGTTAACATCATAATCAATCAGGTATTCACTTGGTTCATTACATGATTCCCGATTCTACATTGCTCTTTTCCTAACTACCAATTAATTACAAGAAGTTCTCCATATAAAAATGATTGAGGAGAATAATCATATAACTGGCCTACCAATAAGAGAAATGAATGGTATGAAATGGGTGGCAATTGAAGAATCACAAGTAACATCCAAATCATTTATGCAAAATAAAACATGATGAACCTATATGGTGAAAAGAATGAGAAATGCATGAGTCCTAATGCCTACTTTATTGGTAGAATGATGCATGAGTCAAAAGATGTTGTCAAATCAAAGGACAAATTTATAAAGAAAACAATGCATCATGTATATGTTTCCCTCATTTTTATGAAGAGTTGAGGGCATCCTTTCTCCCTCTTAACTTCAAAACAATACAACTCTTTTTTTTCTTTTTCTTTTTTTCATTTTTTTGGCCCATTATTTTAGTATGATGGAGTGTTATGCTTGGGCTTTATTACATATCATTTTTTTTCTTCTTCTGAGGGTATGGATGTGTATCCCTGTACTCAAATTTTGAAGGAAAAAGATACCCACATGATATAGCAATGAATGATGAAAAATGCATGCAATCTACATGTAATTGTTTATGCAACTAGAATGATGTGTACATAAATTGTTGAAGTACACAACTTGGTCTATTTTTTTCTTTTTTGTAACTAATGAAATAAAATCAAACTAACTATCATGCCACCTACTATTCTATGCAATGCAAACAAGAGAAAATATTTCAGAGTACTTGTTCATCTTAAGGTGGTGAGTCTATAAGGAGTGGAGGATGGGTGGAATCACATAAATAAGAGACAAAACCTTTCATGAATTTATGATATGTACCTCTCTAATGACCTATGTACAAGGTACCCTTAGGGTTTCTTTCTTAAACTTCAATTTAAGGTCCCATTTATTGTTTGATCAGTTCAAGCTTAAACCCCATCTTTATCCACATTTCATAAATAATTAAGATGTCCATTCATATCAAATGTCCATAAGCTGACTAACCCATACACTTCTAAGTGAGATTACTCAAGTACTCACAACTAAGACTATAAAAATATTTTCAATTTCCATTGCAAACTTGAAAGCATGTATGATAATTGCCAGGAACAAACAAAATTTAAACTCCATGTTACACTAGATAGATTGTGGATTGTACAAATTTCAAAAATAAAAAACTAAAAGTAAGTAAAAAGGGAAGATAAAGCCGTTCCAATACCTACCTCCCCTAAGCTTGAGTTTGACCATGTCCTCATAGTAAAAAATCCAAACCTAGAGGTGGAATGGGTATACCAGATGCTCTGAAGGGTGGTGGAGGTGGATGATTGGTGGATCTTTGGATCAAGTTGTGCAAGAATATATCCCTCTTGTTGGTGGTACTAATTTGTCTCTTTTTGGCATCAAGATATGAAATTCTCTCTCCTTCTTTGAGCTGTGAAAATCAGTGCCCAGTGGCATGTGTATCGGTTGTTCTGACAACTTCTTATTGTAGCTTTTGTCACCTTTTTATTGAAAAATTTCAGTAGTGTCGAGTTTGGACTTGATAGTACCAACTTTGGTTCAGGGTTCAGGTGATTTTCTGGGAATCATTTCAGTATTATCGACTTTGAAAGCGATAGTACCGACTTTCTGTAGAGAGTGCAGAATTTTAACTAATAAGGAGTCAGTAGTATCGAGTTTAGACTCAATAGTACTGACTTTGGCCCTATCTGCACACCAAACAAAAGAATCAAGGTGCCTTCTTTACATCAAATGAAATTCTAACAAAATAAGATGAAATGTAACTAAGATAAACACCTAAACAAATAATAAATGAAAAAAATACTATTGAGTTGCCTCCCATAAGTGCCCTTTTTTAATGTCCTAGGCTTGACATGAATGATCCTCCTCAGCCTGGGTTGTCTTGAGATGGTGGTGAAGATTCATTCAGAAGTCTAATCTCCACTCTATCATCATCTATCCCGAGTGTCAAATAGCCTCTACCAATGATAGTGATCACATATACCGTAGCTTGGAATGACCTCCCTAGAAACATCTCAGACCCTTTCATTTCCTTCATATCCATCACCACAAAGTCAATTGATAGATGAACTTGTCGACTTTAACCAACATGTCCTCGCATATCCCGTATGGCCTCACAATAGAGCCATCTGCCAACTTGATTGCAATGGATGTTCTTGTTGGTTCCTTCAATCCTAACTTTTGGAATGTGGTAATAGGCATGAGATCAATACTCGCTCCCAAATCACATAGTGTTTGCTTGAAGTGTCTGCCACCTATATTACATGGGATGTAAAATCATCCTGGATCCTTCCTCTTCCTTGGTAGTTTCCCATTCACCAGTGCACTCATCACCTCATCAACCTGTATAATATCCGTGTCTTTAATCCTCTGCTTCTTATTGATGATATCTCTTAAAAATATCCCATAAGAAGGAATTTACTCTATCACCTCCACCAATGGCAAATTGATGTGGATCTTTCAGAAGATGTCAAGGAACTTTTTGAACTGCGCTTCCTTTTTCCTCAACTTCAAACTATCTGGGTATGTCACATCTGACTTCTCTGCTTGCTTCTGTGGGGGGAATATATGGCACTTTATGAACTCCCCCCTAAGCTTGTTTTATCACCACTGCCTGGAATAGAAATCGGCACATCCTCTGTGGGTGGGGTTACTATTGGTTGTTCCTTCTAAATTATGGGTGCCTCTTTATTGACTGTGACTATTCCACTACGTAGTAAAACCTTCACCTACTCTTGTTGAATAGATACCCTCCCATAAACTGTAGTCGGTGATTTAACAGGAATGGGACCTTGAAGTGCACTATCCACTGGCATTCTACATCCTCCTGGTAATCCCAATAGACTGCAAGGAAACATGACTTTAGGCAGATACACCCAATCAGACTCCTGAGTTTGTTTCTTGGGTGCCTCCTCGGTATAATGTTCTCTCTCTTCGACAACAAAGATGAATTTTTCTTGGTGATGTTGATGGGCTAAAGCTACATTCCCAGTTGCTCCTTGCTGAATGGACTCGTTCAAGGAAGCTACTTCTGTTGCTAACTAAGAAAGTTGATATTCAATGTTGTAGATTTGAGCACCTTGGTTTTGTAGATCCCTATGTGTCTGACCCATAAGTGCTTCATTCTGGCTCACCAACTTTCTTAACATGTTCTCAATTTTGTCAATCTTGTTGGGGCCCCTATCTTGTTGGTACTGCTGGTGTATATACATACAATTCTCTTCTTCACCCACAGATGATGTTACATCCTTCTGGTACAACTTCATGGTGATGAGGTCAAGCGTATCAATGTCAAGATGACTTTAGATTCTTCAACAATTTTAATGGCTGCCTTGTGTTCTCTTTCTTTAGCCCACAACTGATTCTTAGCCATGTTTTTCCAAATCTCATGGCATCTAGAAGGCTTGTTGTTCAAGAAAAATTCACCTCCTGCACTGTCCAGGGTGGTCCTCTCACCCTGATGTAGGCCATAATAGAAGGTCTTTTCTTGGCCATATAAATCTATACCATGGTGAGGCACCTTCCGCAACATATTCTGAAATTGCTCCCAAGCCTCTGAGTATGACTCTTCAGCCTGTTGCTTGAAGTTGTAAATCTTCTGTGTCAATTCATTTATTTTATGTGGAGGGAAATAACACTCAAAGAAAGCATCTATCATCTGGTCCCATGTCTCTATGGACTCTAGCTAGAGGTTATAGAACAAAGACTTAGCATGGTTTGCCAAGGATAATGGAAACAACTTCATGTATATCACAATGGCAAGAACCTTGTCTATCTTTACCATGTTGCATCTTTCAACAAAATTGTTGATGTCAGTCATTGGGTCTTTAGTAGTGTGGCCATGGAAAGCCTATTGTTTGACTAACGCCACCAGCCCAGGATCAATCTTGTAGCTTCCCACATTTATAGCTTGTCACTTGATTGGCCCGAGCTGAGATGTTGAGGATGATGCCTTGATCTTCTCCCAGATGGTTTGTTCTTCTTCTGCGTCACCCATACCTTCTGGTTGTGAATTTTCTATGGGAATGTAATCAGTGGTTCGTGTTTGAACCATGCACTAGTACCTGAAATTTGTAAATTCAATGTGAGAACAAGATACTAGTGATTGAATTAAGAAAATATTTGCAGTTCATCTTTGGAAAGAATAAAATATTTAAAAAAATAAAGAAGGCGGACTAGAGTGTCTGATTACAACATTCATAGTGCTTGAATATACCGTTTCCCCAACAACGACACCAAAAACTTGACACGATTAAACTGTACATGTAAAAAGAAAGCGTACACGTCAAAGTAATACAAGCCAAAGAGGCCCGAATATCGAACACGAGGAAATGTAATTCAAGAAACTACTACTAACTGCTTTCGATCAGCTAAGCCAAACAAAACTTTGATTTTAGATTTGTTAAACTAATTGCAAGAAAGAAAACTAATTTAATGGTTTGTGATCACAATGAGAAGAAATTCTCCAGGACTGTGGTTTCTCCATGATTGACACTACAATGTTAATCTAAGATCAATATATTTTCCTCCCACTCCTGCACAAGGAGCCTGTAACAAGAATTACCCCACTCCCAAGTATAGTTCACTACCTATTCTAATGCCAATCCCATTTCCATAGTAATTGGTTAATTAGTTAAGTGCTTTAAAAATAATCTATGGGTTTCTCATCACGTTTGTAAGACACCTTTCCCAAATGGCAGTATAAAATGTGTGTTAATATGAATTTCCAATCCTTAATCCTCCTCCTGAAGTTATTAAGGATCTAATTGATCACCTATGGTGCACAACACAGACAATTCAATATGATTTCATAGAAACATGCCCAAGAATAAGGAGAAAACAATATACTAATACAAAAGATCAATATACATTGTACAAGTGGGCTACTCCCGGGTCCTAAAGAACACGAAAATTATTCCCTCATGGTTTCCATTGAAAAAAACATGCTAGTAAGGAGGGAAAACATGGAGAACATACAAAACCAATAAACCCGTAGAGAAACATGATTAAGACGCTCCACGCCAATGAACAGATCCGCAATCCACAAATTCTACCCATCGAATGTGCCTGGAACCTCTCGAACATGTGGTTCTCCTCCTCGTTCTCCCCTCCCATGTTGTCACCATCTTGTAATGGAATAGAGCATGATTACTTAGGATTGGCCGAACTCCCATTAAGTCATAGAAGTGACTTAGGGTGAAATAAATCCTCAACCGTTGGATTAAACTTGATTTTCCAGACAACTTGATCGTGCAGAATCGGTAGTACTAACTTTTGGACTTGGTAGTACTGAGACTGGAAGTCAAATATGCTCTATCTCTAATGCAAACTTGGTAGTACCGACTTTTGAAGTCGGTAGTACTGAGTCTGTGAGACTCTTGTAGTACCTAAAATCGCACAAAAATGTACATAAGTACTTGAAATATAATAAATCATTCAAAAAAATTAAATTATGCTTATTTGATGCAATTGAGTAACATAGGATAATATTAATAAATCAAGCACAAATTAATATGAAAATGAATAGTAAGTGCACAAAAAGCAATGTAAAAATAGCATGTGAAAACAACAAATATACAGTGTATCAATGATGTGATCTAGAGGGGGGATGAATAGAGCTAATATAAATCTTATGCAATGTCAAACACTAAGGAGGTTAGATTGCAACTTGCTTAAAAGAGAATGTAGTGGAGTGTAAAAAAAGTAATTGGACAATGAAAGAAAACCACAAGAGACACTCGATATAGAGTGGTTCCATTAAAAGATGTCAGTCCACTACCTGGTTGCTCCCAACCATGATTTGTAGTAATAATTTTTCATTAACCTTGAAAAAGGAATGATACAAACTACAATTTTTAGAAATTGTCCTTTTTCAGTGTTCGTCCTTGGTCGTGAAAGAAGAGAATTAAAATTGTAGTTTGTATCATTCCTTTTTCAAGGTTAATGAAAAATTATTACTACAAATCATGGTTGGGAGCAACCAGGTAGTGGACTGACATCTTTTGATGGAACCACTCTATATCGAGTGTCTCTTGTGGTTTGCTTTCATTGTTCAATTACTTGTTTGAATACAAAAACTAAGAAATAAAGAAACAAAATGAATCTGAATGCCAAATTTAAGGATAACTAAGAAAAATTGCTATAGTCAATGTATGAACTTGTTTATTAATGCAACAATAAACTTGTCAAAAATTATGAGCAAGATCAAAAAGATATCCATTTAAGCTCATGATATTTCAAACCTCATTTAAAGAGAGGTTTTAGGGGCCTAAACCATGTTGTTGTCCCTTTTCTTTCTAAATGGGCATGAAAAGGCATAATTGCCAAATTCCCCACAACTATAACAAATAACATGATTAATAGGAACATCAGATCTAGATTTTGGTTTAACAAAAATACAACCTTCCTTTTTCTTTCTTTTATAATTTTTAGGATTATAACCAGGTCCATGAGTACCATGAGAATGAGAATGCAACAAATTATTCAACATATGTCTACTATTTGAAAATTTTTATAGAGATACTTTTAACTTTTCATTTTCCTTTACAAGAAATAGATAGTCGTTGGTAATAGAAATTATACATTTTCTTGTACTAGTAATGTATTTCTTCAAGAATATCAATTTCATTTAGCTCATCATTTGTTTCAAGTATAAGATCATGATCACAAAGTGAGCAATTAATCGACTATTTCTCCATATTACTCAATTTGTCTAAAAGAGTAGTCTTTTGAGTTTGTAAGGAAGCATTTTCAGAAATAAGTTCACCTATCTGTTTCTTTTCACTTGCATATTGATCATTTATCTCATTAAGTTCTTCATTTAGGATTCAACAATACTTGCCAATTTATTTTTATTTCTCTTATATTTTTTAACTTTATCTAAATTAAGTTTAACAAGTTCAATAAGTTCAATTTTGAAAAAGGTAGAGAGGTATATCTTATCATCATTACCTTGTGAATCTTCATTATGGTTATCATTTTCTTCATGCTCGACTACGAAGCATTCAACCGCATGATGACATATTTCTTCATCACTTACCTCTAAATTTGAAGAATCATCCCAAGCAGCATGATACGACTTCTTCTTCTTGTCCTTAGAGTTATTTTTCTTCTTCTTCTTCTTCTTCTTCTTGAGTTTTGGGCATTCATCTTTCCAATGTCCTTTCTCTCCACATATGTGACATACAATAGAGACACATAAAATATTTTTGTTATATTTCTTACCTTTATGATGTATTTCTTCTTTACGACAAGTGAGTCATTACAAGAAGGTGACTCTAAAGCTTTTTATTTTATTTCCACACCCTCTTTCTATTCCAGTTTTTCTTCTTCTTTGATTATAGGTTCTTCTTTAAGCTTCAGTTCATGTGTTTTGAAGTTTCCAATGAGCTGCTCCACCAATAATATTGAAAGGTTTCCATATTCTTCTATAGCAGAGATCTTATCTTTGAATTTTGATGACAAAGACCTACAAATTTTGGAGACCTGCCCTTCCGCTGGTATAAGATTTTGAGAGACACTCAACCCATTTATTAGAGTACAAAATCTTGCATACATTTCAACAATAGTTTCAATTTTAGTCACACAAAATAACTCATATTTAGCTCTAAAAAAACTCATATTTATGTTTTAACATAGTGGTTTTTGTTCTCTTAACTTGTTGATTTCCTTCAAGTGTAACATAAAATTTTCTCTGTATGTCATATGTGGTATCACATGAAGATATTCTATTCAATTCACTATGAGACATATATGAGGAAAAAATATGTACTGCTATGTCATTTAGAGTTCCCTTTCTTACCGTATATGGATCCCATTTATCTATTTGTTCGAGGTTTGTGTATTAAGGAGACCATTTTCCATAGGTAGAAGTTCAAGCCTTGGTAGTACTATTACATCCTTTTCTTCCAATATATGTAATTTTCCCCATAAAGCCATGGTGGTCACTCTAGATATGATCCTTTGAGGTTGAGTTATCCCATTAGACTTTCCCCATCTTCAAGACCTATTAAAGTTCTTTGAAGCCTACTCTGATACCAACTAATGTGCTTAGAGGGGGGTGAATAGGGCTAATTTAAATCTTACATAATTTCAAACACTAAGGAGGTTAGATTGCAACTAGCTTAAAAGAGAATCCAACGAAATCTAAAACAAGTAACTAGACAATGAATGAAAATTACAAGAGACACCCAATGTAAAGTGGCTCCATCAAAAGACGTCAGCCAATAACAAGTTGTTACCAAATATGATTTGTAACATTTTAATTAACCTTGCAAGGAATAATACAATGTACAACTGTTACCCTCTTCTTTCATAGTCAAGAAAGAGCACTGAACTTTCACCTCTTCTTTATCGGGTTTGAAGAATACAAAACCTCTTCTTTAATGAGTAAGGAAGAGTACCAAACCTTCACCTCTTCTTTAAAGGCTTTGAAGAGTACCAAAACTTTACCTTTTCTTCAATGGCCAAGGAAGATAACCAACAATAAGACTCATTCTCTAGGAAGTCCTTGGACAACCTTCTCACAAGAAGTAGTCTAAGAACACTCAAACAATGTTGTTGAACAAGATTGGAGAGACAGAACACCAATGCTCATAATATACAAATATCAATTTTTTTCTAAAGATTTACAATATGAATCTCTCTATGAACAAGTGATGATCAACTTTCACAAGAATAGGCAAGGCTGATAGAGTATGACACTATTGTTGGGCTATGGTTTAGATCTGATGATAGCACTATAGAATTCTAAGCTTAGAGAAAGAAAGTATGTAATAGATTTCTCAAATTTTGTATCCTAAGTGATCATAGGCACTCCTATATATAGGAAACAGTTAGGAATCATCAATATATCTCTTGAGAGTATTTTGGCCAAGTTTAATGCCAAACTAGAAATTAGGATGTCAAGAATTGTGTGAACAAGGGATAGAAAATTAATGCTGATTTTCACAACAGATTGATTCTCAGTCAAACTGTACTTCGAATGAGAGTCACTCACCTCTCAAAAATTGCAATAACTATTTTCTACAATGACTCTTTTTCTACAATGACTCTTTCTTGGTCAAAGTGTAGTTTGGCCAAAAATGTGTTTGTATTTTTTTATTTATTTTTGGAAAACACATTAAATGATTTTCCTAGTGACACCTATCTATTCTAAAGACTTGAGTATAAGTGCAAAAAAGGGTTTAGGATAGGATAGGAATGATCATCACTTTTTCTTAAAACTTTCCTAGTAAGTTACACAAAATTCACTTGTACAAAGCATATACATGGTAGAGCTTGTCCTACAAGCATCCAAGCACATATAATATAGCATATGATTTAATGTTGGATCTTGTCTAAGTTTCTCGATCACCTGAAACTCTCAATGCACATTTTACTAACACAAAAGGAATATATTTGCATCATTGAAAATAGAGTGTGGCATATGCAGAAATCAACACCGAAGACTCGATAAGGCCCTCTTTTCTGATGGTACATCTACTTGCCTCTATGATGGTTTAACTAAAATTCCACCTACCAAAGGACGCCATTTGGTCTTGCCTACTGATGAATCAACTTGGCATCACCCTCCCGATTTCTTGGAAGATACCTCCCATCCAAATACCACTAACCATACATCTACCGATGGTCCAATAGTGCCCATCAACTGAGGGCTCAACATGCCAGCCTTTCCCGATGGCCGATCTATAGGTGACAACTGAAGACCAGTCAGACTACACAGACTAATGGTTCTATTGGTATATATGCCTAGAGAGCCAATCATGTGATGATTGTAATAAAGTACTCTTTGTCTATATGTTTGTTCAATTATGAGATAATGGTATAACATGATAGATGTCTAAAGAATGACATTACTCAATGACCTGAACAGTGAGATCATATGATATGAGTACATACATTCTTGTTATGTCCCTAGTTGGATGATAATGTGGAAGCAAACATACAACAATAATACATAAGACTAGTGTGTATTGGTTGATGACATAATCTCATTAGTCATGATATGTTATACCACACCAAACATATTAATATTTGTTAGAGAACAGTGTATCGAAAAAATACACCTTGAGAGTGATACATGGAAACCATTGAATGATAGTCAAAATCAACTATGATAGTGATAGTGGTGATTGTGGTTCTTAGACATGAGGTCACTACATTCATCACATGTAATGTGATGTACTTTGAAACCATCCAACATGACCTTGAATAAGGGTTACGATAAAGGTGATGCTCAAATACATTGTGACACATGAGGAATAACTATGAGTAATGTGGATGGGATTTGTACCTCCTGCTAGAGTTGATATCCTATCCAATTGATAGGCGAGATTGAGAAAAATTTGTCCATACTCATCTCAATAAATATATGAAATGTGAGCTCACATGCATCTCATACAATCAAATCTAGTTGAATGAACATGGATTGAATATTAAGAGGATGATGATTCCATGACTCATGTTCAATCTAGATATTAGGGACAAAGAAACTATATGATCACCATAAAATTAATCATGGATTGTAGGTTGAAGTTGTTCTTCAACTTTCCAAATACTTGGGTAGCAATGAAGTATTTCTTGATACTGCTCATTGTTTGTGATGTCATAAATTAGTTATAGACATGTACTGACATGTAACTTAGGACATACCGGGTCACACGCATAGGATACATATGGAGTAGGAGTTTACTCATGAATAAGGTTTAATTTTATTACTAAAATGTTTAGGTATTAAATTTAAACAATATGGGTTGAAAATTGATTGACTGAGTATGTGAGATGACCAACTCAAGTGTTGAGCCTACCGATTCAAGTTCCAAGTCAATTTAAATAACACTGGATGAACAATGGTTGAACAAGAAAATGGATCGACCAGTTCAGAATGTGAACTGGTCAATACAGAGTCAGAATTGACCGGTTCAACATGTGAATAGCCTGGTTCAATGACAATAAGATTGGATCAAGAATTGATGTTGATGTCATATAGTGCAATAATCACCAATATGTTTTCAAATAGGAAGGCATTCAATTTCACTAACTTGGGGTGTGAGTCAATTGACTCAAAAGTTGATTTGATTAGCTCATGACCCGCAACAGACAAAAATTTATGAAACTCTATCTCTTGAACTTCCAGTTGATCTAGAACCCCTAACCCTAATTCTACCATAAATAGGGGGGGGGGTCGTCAAGGCTTTCAAAATACACAACTAACACTGAAAAATGTTGTCCTCTCATAGTTTTAGTAACGTGAGGGCCCAAAGCAAGTATTACCCATAGAAGGGAGAGACAAATAGAGGGAACAAGTTAGTTCTAGCACATTCACGTCAAAGGGGAAACTCCTTCTTGTCATTTTAAAAAAAAGGAAATGAGTTCCCGGTGGTCTGCGTGGACTACGTAGAGGCGTAGAGGTCACTACCACCATTTTAGGAGGATGTCTTCAACCGCCATCCATAGTGCTACACCTGGAGGCATTCCCCTGACAACAGTTTGAGTGCTACTTGAAAAAGAAGCACATTATTGTGTGGATTGTCACTGGACTTTCTCCAGGACCAAGTATACACCTCACAAACCTTTCTTCCCAATCTATAGTTGTTGTTGTGATTTGCTGGTAAAGGGGAATATGGGAAGAAATTTTTTGTTTCCTCTACCATATCTGTTTCCATATTTCCCTGTAGTGGTATCAAAGCCACGTTAATCAATATGACCGACTTTTAATTTTATCATTTATTTATTCATGAAATGTGAATATTTAAATGATTAATGTGCATATCTGATTAAATACACATACACTACAGAATGTCCCGTAGATCCTATAATGTATGATATGATATATATGCAACTTATGCATGTTGCCCTGAAATTGTTTTGATGGTGGATGTAAGCGTGGTTGTGGCCAATACCCCTTGGATATGTGTGCATGGTTGAATGGCTTTATTCATGCCTTTTAAATTCAATTTACATGCTGAGACTCTCTCTCCTTTTCCATATGTAAGTTAATGCTTTTCTCCCTATGTTCCCCTTGAATGTAACTCAATGTTTCATTTTTACAATGTAATAATTTGAATAGGAATAGGATACATTTACTAACTATTTCGGAAAAGAGAAGGCATTCTTCACCAGACAAGTTGACTGACTAAGAAGTCGAATCGATCGCTGGAGGACCAAGGAGGCCAGATGACAGAAGGAGACAACCAATCGACTGGTGGTCCAACTGATCGACTGGAGGATTCCAGACACCGCTTGAGCTAAAAGCCAGTCAACCGATCTAAGAAGACCATTCAACTGACCAACATGCCAACTAACCGACTCAAGGGTTGAGTCAACTGACTCAATGAGTTCCAACACATATTTTTGCAAGTATCAATTTTCTACATTTGATGTGGACCTTAGTAGGTACCGATTCTTTATGCCTTCAAAGAATTGCATTAGTATGGCCATAAACATCACTCGTATTTATGATTGCATGTTTCATTGTGAATATAGTATGTATTTGATACACATTATAAGTATGTAGTGATTAGATATGTATAGGTATTTATATCTAAATAAAATCCCTCAATCAAATATTAAGTCTTATATGCTTTCCATAGACAACACACATTAAAATATTGATGTTCTAAGTGTGGGCACACCAAGAATGGTGCATCGTGTATCTTGTGAAAGTGTCCTGATAAGAATGTTGGGCTACCAAGTAGGATGCATTATTATCATGTTATATTTTGGGTCAGGCTTAACTAGGTGACCTTAATGAGATTAAGTGCCTAGAAGCATAATAATGAGATATGACATGGAGTTGTGCATACAATCTATTCAACAATTGCATAAGGTACAATTGGAAAATGTTGCCTATATTAATAATTGATTATGGATGCTGGTGTTGGATGAGCAATAACTTAATTATTTTGGATCTCAACGCACTAGAAGGTTGTGCGCTGCACTCTTCCGAATTGATAGTGAGAGATATCAATTTGAATAAAATAATGGGAGAGATAATTAATTAACAACCCAATTAACATCGTCAAAATTTTCTTTTAATCAAATCAAATAAAAATGTTCAAGAGAAAATGAAAATTTATTTTGTAGAAATAAATGGCAAAGAAATCATTATTGTGATCGGTCCTTAAGAAGGACAAACTAAATGAGACAAATTTCCATGACTAATTTTAGGACTTTGAGAATCATTCTCAATGATGAGCATAAGCTCTATGTCCTGAATACACCAGTACCATAGGAACATGCTCCTAACATGCCTAGAGCTGAGGTGGATGCTTTTTGGAAGTGTGCCAATGATTCCTTAGACATTAAACACCTTATGGTATTCTTTATGAACTATGATTTGTGTAAGAAAAATGAAGACATGGACGTTCTCAAGATGGAAACTCATCTTAAGAACATGAACCAGAACATGCAAAGCAAGAAAGGTACAATGTATCCAAGGCACTCGTTGATGAAAAATGATTAAAGGAAATCTAGTAGAGCCCCATGTGCTCAATATGATTGAAAATATGAGGAACATCTAGAGAGACAGGGTTTTCATTTGAGCTAAGAGTTTGCCATAGATATGATTCTACAATTGTTGCTTGAATCATATAGCGAGTTTATCAAGTGTTACTACTTGGGTAACTTATCTAAACCACTGTCTAAATTGCCATGCATGTTGATAAATGCCAAAGCATGAATGAAGAAGGAAAAACCTATGATGGTTATCAACAGAGTGGAGTCCGAAGACAAAGGCAAGGCTAAGAAGTGTTCCAAGGTTAAACTGAAGTCCAAGTCTTTTTGGTTAAAGATAATGATAAGAGTAAGTGCAAAAGGAATCTATCCTTTTCACTTAAAGGGATTCACGAAGAAGAAGGAAATATGTCTACTTCTTCATATTGGGTACTAGATACCAGACATATGTTCAAATATGCAAGATCTAAAAAAAAGTAAGCCTTTAAGGTAGGGTGAGGTTGAACTGTGCGTTGAAAATGGAGCAAAAGTTTCTGCCACTATAGTTGGAACCTATCATTTATTTCTTCCCACAGAGCTTGTAATTGAGTTAGAGAATTGCTATTTTGTATCGGCCATTAACATAAATATCATTTCAGTATCTTACATGGACAAGAATGGATACAAACTTCATATAAATAATGGTTAATGTTCTATTTCTAAAAATCAGATCTTTTATGGCAGTGCCCCAACATCATTTGGTCTTTATTTGCTAGATCTAAAGACAAATGTTTATAACATAAATAACAAAATATTAAAACTCGATAACCAAACAAAACATACCTTTGGCATTGTCATTTAGGGCACATCAATGAGAAACACATTTCTAGACACTCGAAAGATGGATATCTAGACTCTTTTGACCTTGAATCATTAGAGACATACAAATATTATTTGTTCAGAAAGATGACAAAAGCTCCTTTTACTGGAAACAGTGAAAGAGCAAGTAATCTATTGGGACTCACACATAGTGATGTATGTGGAACTTTTTAAACAAATTCTAGAGGTGTTTATGAGTACTTCATTACCTTTACTGGTGATTTTAGAAGGTATGACTATGTGCACTTGATGAAACATAAGTCAGTAACCCTTAAAAAGTTTAAGGATTACATGAATAAAGTACAAAACCAACTTAGTAAAAGTATGGAATCACTTCATTTTGATTGAGGTGAAGAGTACTTAAGACAAGAGTTTGAGGACCTTCTGCAAGACTGTTGTATCATATCACAATGAACTCCACATGGAACACCACAACAAAACAATATCAGAAAGAAGGAATTGTACAGTACTAGATATGGTGCGATCAATGATGAGTTTTTCTAGTCCTCCAACTTCCTTCAAGGACATTCTCTAGAAATCTTAGTGTTTACAATAAAATGTATACCATCTAAATTGATTCAAAATACATCATATGAGATATGGTATGGGAAGCATCCCATTGTGTCTTTTATGAAGATTTTGGGATGTGAAGCTTATGAAAGAAAGTAGTTTCCTAAAAATCTTGGACCCAAGTCAAATAAATGTTTTGTTAGATATCCTAGGCAAACCAAAAGATACTACTTTTATACTCTATCTGAAAACAAAGTATTTGTTGCTAGGGATGTTGTACTCCTAGAAAAAGGAATTTATTTCCAAAAGAATCAACAGGAGAAAATTAGAACTCAGAGAAGTTTGAGAGTAATAGGAAAACATTTAACCTGTAAAGGTACAAAAGGAACATGGAGAATCACGAAATGTTGTTAAATCTCAAATTCCTTATGCAAGATAGAAACCTCATAGGTCTAGTAGGACACGCCTTGAGCCTAAAAGATTGGTTATCTTGTGACTCAAGAAGGTGATGATTTGGTCATTGATGATGAGCCAACAACCTACATAGAAGTTGTTAAGGGACCAAAATATGAGAAATGGCTTGAGTCCATGAGATATGAGATGGAATCCATGTACACCTACAAGGTATGGACCTTAGTGGATCCATCTTGATATGGAATCAATGTACACCAACAAGGTATGGACCTTGGTGGATCCACCTGAAGGTCTAAAACCCATAGGGTGTAAGTGGGTCTTCTAGAAGAAGACTGATATGGATGGTAATGTACAAACCTATAAAGGTTGATTGGTTGCAAAGGATTTCAGACAAGTTCAAGGTGTTGACTATGACAACACATTTCTCCAGTTTCCATGATTAAGTCCACTTGGATCATGCTTGCCATTAAAGCTTATTATGGCTATGGGATTTAGCAGATAGATGTTAAAACTACATTCCTTAACGTAAATCTACTTGAGGATGTGTACATGGCACAACTTGAGGGTTTTATAAATCTAAAAGATGCAAATAAAGTTTGTATGCTAAAAATGTCAATCTATGGATTGAAGCAAGCATCTCAAAGCTGGAATCTTTGACTTGATGAAACAATCAAAGAGTTTGGCTTTAATCAAAATGAAGATGAACCATGTGTTTACAAGAAGTTAGTGGGAGCATGATTGTATTCCTCATATTGTATGTATATGACATACTATTGATGGGGAATGATATCCCTACTTTACAAATGGTAAAAACCTGGCTAGGAAATACATTCTCTATGAAAGACTTCTGCGAAACATCCTATATCTTAGGACAAAGATCTAGAAGTATTTTTGGCCTAATCCAGAGCACATACACTGAAAAAGTGTTGAAAAGGTTCAACATGGAGAACCTAAAGAGAGGAAAATTACCGATGTCTCATGGTGTTAGTATATCTAGAGCTCATTGTCCTAGTTCTTGTGAAGAATGGGAGCGTATGAGTAAGATTTCATATGCATATATAGTTTGGGACTATCATTTATGCAACAGTATGTACTCATTCCAATGTCTCATATGCCTTGAGTATGACTAGCATGTATCAGTCAGATCCTGATGTAAGTCATTGGACTACCGTAAAGAACATCCTTAAGTACTGGAGAAGAACTAAGGATCAGTTCCTTGTCTATAGTGGTGAGAAAATTTGGAGGTGAAGTGTTACACCAATGAAAGATTCCAAATTGACAAATATGACTTTAGATCGCAATCTATATTCATGTTTTACCTTAACAATAGTTTTGTAACCTGGAAGAGTTCCAAGCAATAAGTAGTTGCTAATTCTATAAAAAAGGTAGAATATATTATTGCCTCCAATGCAGCAAAGGAAGCTATTTGGATCAAGAAGTTCATCACTTGACTTAAGGTGGTTCCAAGCATCAACGATGTAGTTGAGCTGTATTGTGACAACAATGGAGCTATTGCACAAGCTAAGGAACCTAGATTGCATTAGCATGCCAGGCACTAAAAATGACGGTTCCATCTCACACGAGTGATCATGTAGTGAGGAGATATGAAGATTTGTAGAGTACCAACTCAAAGCAATGTTTATGACCCCTTGACAAAAGCACTTTCACAACAGAAGCATGAAGGTCATGTTAGATCACTTGGGATTGAATTCATGGGTGATTAGCTCTAAGTACAAGTGGGAATCTGTCGGTATGTATCCCTAGAGATCCAATCATATGATGATTGTAATGACATATGTTGTAATTGATTTGATCAATAATAAAGGCAATCTTTGTCTATATGTTTTTTGAATTATGAGATAATGGTATACATTGATATATGTCTAAAGAATGATGTTACTCAATGAATATGACTTCCAAGTTGAGGACCAGAACATTGAGATCACATGTATGATAAGAGTATATGCATTCTTGTTATATCCATAGTCAAATATTATTTTAGAATCAGATAGACATCAATAATACATAAAACTAGAGTGTGAGCTGGTTGATGAGAAAATCTCATTAGTCATGATATGTGATATCAAACCAAACACATAGGTACTTGTTAGAGAACAGTGTACCGTATAGATCCACCTTGAGAGTGATACTTAGAAACCATTGAATAGTAGTCAGAATGAACTATCATAGTGATAGTGGTGTTGTGGTTCTTAGACATGAAGTCACTACATTCATCACATGTCATTCAATGTACTTTGACACCATCCAATGTGAGCTGGAATAAGGGTTACCATAAAGGTGTTGCTCGGATACGTTGTGACACATGGGGAATGACTGTGAGTGATCTAAATGGGATTTTTCCCTCCTACTGGATCTAATATCCCGACCACTTGATAAGCGATATTAAGAAACATGTGGCTATATTCATGTGAATCAATATATGATATGTGAGCTCACATGCATCTCAAATGGTCTGCACTAGTTCAAGGAACATGGATTGAATATTAAGAGGATGACGATTCCACGCCTCGAGTTCAATTTGGATATCCGAGATAAAGGAACTATATGATCATTGTAACACTAATCATGGATTGTAGGTTGAAGTTGTTGTCCAAATTTCCAATTACTTGGGTAGCAACACTGTGTTGCTAGATATCACTCATTGCTTATGATGTCATAAATTAGTTATGGACATTTACTGCCTATGTAACTTGGGACCTATAGGGTCACACACATATGATACACCTGGAATAGGAGGTTACTCATGAATAAAGTTTAACTTGATGACTAAAGTCTTTAGGTATTCAATTTAAACAATATTGCATAAAAATTGGCTGATTGGGATTGTGACCGACCTATTCAAGTGTTGATTTGACCTATTCAAGTGTCAATTCCATCTAAAAAATGTTAAATGAACATTGATTGAACTACAAAATGGATTGAACATTTTAAAATGTGAACCAACTGGTTCAGAGTCTGAACCGACCGGTACAACATGTGGATCACCCAATTCAATGATCAATAATATTAGATCAAGGATTAATGTTGATGCCATGTTTCACCTTAATCTCCAATATATTTGCAATTAGAAAGCATTCAATTTCACTGACTTGGGGTGTGATTCGACTGAATCAGAGTTTGAGTCGAATGACTTATGACCCACAATAGCCAACAATTTGTGAAAATCCATCCCTTTAACTCCTAGTTGATCTAGAAACCCTAACCCTAACTCTTCTATAAATAGGGGGGTAGTCAAGTCTTTCACAATAAACAACTAACCCTAAAAAACATCTTCCGCTCATGGTTATAGTTATGTGAGAGCCCAAAGAAAGACATACCCATAAAAGGGAGAGACATCTAGGTAGAACAAGTCAGTGCTAGCATGGTGACATCAAATTGGCAAATCCTTCCTATAAGTTCTAAAAGAACAATAAAGTTCTCAGTGGTGCGCATGGACTACACAGATGTGTGGAAGACATTTTCACCATTCTAAGAGGATTTCTTCAACCACTATCTATGGTGCTACACGAAGAGGCCACTACCGACAACAATATGGGTGCTTTTTGAAAAAGAAACATGTTATTGTGAGGATTGTCACTAGACTTTCTCCAGGACTAGGTATATACCTCACAAACCTTCCTTTCCAATCTATAGTTGTTGATGAGATCCCTTGGTCAAGGGAAATATGGGAAGAATTTTTTTGTTTCCACTACCATCTCTGTCACCATATTTCCCTACAGGTTCAACAAGACCTTCACCTATCAATGGCAGCACTATGTGCATGAGTCAACATGTTAGTTAAGCGTGTTCCCCGAGACATGTGACTAGAGACTTAGGGTGAATGCAAAGCTCATCTATGAGCACCTCGAGCCCCAAACATACTCTATAAATAATGCACCCCTTTCTATGAACAAGGAATCAGTCATCACCAAAGTGGAGGACAAAGTCCTACCACTACGCCTGCTCACCATCAACCTCACCATGGAGCCATCGTGTCACCACAACTAAGGATGAAAGTCCAAGGTTCCAACATACCTTCATCATCCTGGAGAAGTACTTGTGCCTTTTACGAGAGAAGAAGGATGACAGAGAGGACACCCACCATCCACCTTTCCATCACTATTGTCAAAGTGGAGAAGGAGGTCTTCCCCGAGCTTCAGTACCCCTTTCTGGATACTATATTTAAGTCTTCCTCCTTCTACTCTCCTTTCCTTCACCTTCAATCCTATTCCCATTCCGTCCATATTCCATGGTTTCACTCTGTTGTAATTCCACCATGTCAGTCACTACCATGAGTGGCTAGTCCATTAATTTGGGTTGGGAGTAGCCACTAAGACTCTCACTACATGTAAATACATATATTGTTTGAATATATATTGTTAGCAATGTTTATCTCCATAATATTGTTCTTAAAACTTCACTTGCATGATTAGCTACCATCTTGTTTTGTTTGATTGTTATTGCCTCGAGTGAATAGTATTAACCTATATCTAAGAGTTATCAAGTTGAATGAATGCATAAGAATGTTGAAATACTTAAGCTTATGATCATATGGTGTTATGTTGATTGTTTTTTTCCATAACAAAAGAGAGACAACCTTATAATATGGATCTATCCTAAGATCGATTGAGGAGGGAATGGTCATATATGATGATTGTTTGTAAAATTTCTAAGGTTGTGTGATAGATGCGAATATTAAATTTTGGTGAGAAATCTTGGATGGTGAAACCTAATCTATGTTTCCTTCCTTCCCTATATTCAAAACCATTAAAACACACTTTCTCCTTTTTGTTTATTCTTTATTTACTTTTCTTATTTATTATTTGTTCATTGAGATCTACCCTTCCATTAAGAACATCTTTCTTACCTACTAGTTGGCATAAGTAGGATAAGGCATAAGGATCTTGATACTTCCCACCCTTTTCCCTTTGTTCGACCCTTTACTACATTGTACCCCATTATTATTGTTGTAGGAGCCTAATTATCATGCTATAAATTTAATGTTTGACTACTCTAGATCTGCTCCTTTTGAACGTGTTATTTTTCACTTTCAACTTGGCCGACAGTGACCCGACTTGCCTTGGCAATGAACTGGCTTAGTGAGACCATTGACAAGTCACTCTAACTAGGAAAAAATTAGACAACTTTCCTCATGAGTAACATTGGGTTCATTCAGTAAGATCCAACAACTACGAGGCCCTAACTATGGAAGAGTGACTCGACTAGTTTGTAAGTTAGAAGATAATAGGTCCACATTGAATGGAAACTAACCTAAGGTGGTTTATTGATATTATAATATTATAAAAAGACCAAAGCACTCTTGAAAATTTCCAATTTCTTATTCTTATAATTTCAATGAAACAAAACCCTAACTAATCATGATAAAAATATATAGAAGTTTAGTCATATGAAGCAATACATGACAATATTATAGTTCAAACTAAATAATATCATATATGTATAATTAAGGTTTAAAAAGGAAATAGGTTGTCACAAGTTACACCTCTTCATAGGATTTTTCCCTCAAAATACTAAGATATAATTGAGTTCAATCGGGACATCTCCTCCACCAACTCTAATATGGCTTCTAGCACACCATGATGATGCCACAACACTTTCAATAAATGTATATTCTACTTGATCATGTCATGTATTTGAAATCTAAAATTGTACATTTCCTTCCTCATATAAAATGTCCTTATCTAATTAAACCTCAATTGATTGTAACATATTCTCTAGTTAGCATAACAAATAATATAGAAACATGGAAAACATCACACAACTTGCCCAACCTAGGAGGAAACTTCAAACTATAGGTCAATGTGTCAACACATTCTATAAAATAATATGGTTCCATGTATTTGGTCTCTTCTTGCCAAATATTAAAGCTTCCTTTTAAGAAAAATCCTTCAAATAAAAATGATGACCAACTTGAAACTTAGGTTCCTTTTAAAATTATGAACATGTATCTTATCACTATCATGTTCCATGTTTACTACATCTTGGTGATGTATATCTATCCATTTGTAATGTACATAGACTTTAAAACCAAAAGAGGATGCTCACCTATCACATACCTATATATCATATATATAAAATAACTACCTCACAAATATTCATATGGTTCCACATCCATATTCCTTTTTTGTTGTAAGAAAGCTCAATAAAAATCAAGTGTACAACCATCTACAAAGAAATTGAATGAAACATGAATTTAAAAGATCTTCAATTGCCTACATAGTTCTCTTATAATAACCATTTATATGCAAATAAAATTATATATTGAACTTCAACAGAATCCAACTAGCTTCAAGTAAATGCTCCCAAGACCTACTTGTAAAATGATGCCCTCTACCCAACACAATGGATAACAATATATCATGCAACTGGACTACTTCATCCATGTAAATATGAGATAACTTATCAACTTAGTACGTATCTTTGACCAATAAAACACGTGCTAACGTAGTCACTCGTTCAAATATAATCCAAACCGAACCCTATACCATGGGTGTTTTAGTCAAACAAACCAAAAAAATCCATAGTGACATGATCCCATTTCCACTCAGAGTTAGGCAAAAAGTACAACAACTCTATAGTTATCAAGTGCTCTAGATAACATGTTGAAAATCAAGACACTTTTCAACTAACTTTTCCACACCCTGCTTCATACATGGAAACTAGTACATATCCTTCTATTATGTCACATCTTGATACTATGGGGATGCATTGTCCATATCAATCAATGTGCTTCGTCAAACACCATATTTCTCAAACCTCTTGCTTGTAAACACAAAGCTTTCCCATAAATGAACTGATTCATCTCCTGACTCACATATAACTTCATGCTTCACATCACCAAGCTCTAACAATGTAAACAGTATCACTATATTTGTCATCAATGAAATGTAATATGTTGTGCTAATGTTAAGTTGATCTTAATATGAGATAAAAAACCTCCCCGTAGAGATACTTCCAAATGTACATTCATTTTTCAGAAAGATGCAAGCATGTCTCTTTTTCTACAAGAGATATAATATAATTTTACACTATTTACTAAAAATACATAGATAACTTCCTAAACAATGAATTTGGGATTCCATTTATCTTCCTAAATGGTAATCTATGGCACAATCAGAATACTTAGATAAATCCCACCATATATTGTGGCACACGCTTTACTCCTTCTACAAAAAATATTTTTTTTACTATAGTGAAACATGAAGATTTGGTAGTGCTATCCATAATATAGCACCTCCACACCTTTAGAGATAGAACCACCACTACTAAACCCAAATCATAGATTGGATAGTTCTCCTCATGCTTCTTGAAATGTATATAAGTGATCATGTTCTTATACTATACCAACACAAAACTAAGACCTTTCCTTGAAGCACCATGCAATATGATATATCCTTTCATTGTCATTGGAATTAACATCATTGGAATTGAGTTTAACTTATCCTTCAACAATTTGAAGCAACTTTGACATTCCTCATATCAAGATTAAGGCATACCCTAATAGGTTGTCTTGTTCTAAGGCATATTAGTTGTGCTAAAGCTCCTAATGAATTGTCTATTATAGCTAGATCAACCAAGGACAGTCTAAACTTGTGTTAGCATTTTTGGCTACTACCACTGCAACACTAACTCTAACTTCTAGTAATCTACATAAAGTCCCTTTCTAGATTGATATGACCAAGTAATGCTACCTGGGCTAGACAAAACTCACATTGCACTAAGATTTGAAGATTCTTATCTTGTGTATCTATGTATATGGAGTATATTAATATATATCATATATGAACAACACCATGAATAGATCTAGATGAGGATTCTACCCTCTATTCATTAGATCCATGAAAGTTATAGGTTAGCCCAATGGCATAGCCACAAATTCATTGTGTCCGTACCTCATATTAAGAGATATATTAGGTATTAACTCCACCTTGATTCTTAGATATTTATATATGAATCTCACATCTATCTCTGAATACAAATAACTCCCTTCAACTATTAAAAAAAATCATCCATCATCAGAAAAGGATACTTGTTCTTTACAGTAACTCTATTCAACTATAAGTAGTATACACATGGAATCATAGATATATTTTGTTCTTAATGACTAGAATAAGCACACTGCATTGTCATGTACTTATCTAAATGAACCTTTATCAAACAACTCATGTATCCATCCTACACAATGTTTGATATATCAATTGAGCATCATGTAGCATATTGATATCAAAGTTAATATCTTGATGTGGAGAAAGAGTTACGAATTCTCCAATAAACAAATCTTGACACTCTATAACCTTAAGGAAATCCTATATCTTGGGTATATTTTCCCTAGTATATGAAATACATGTTGGAATAGTTTCACATTTTTTACCTCAACATCATGTTTTCTACGACGGATGACACAACACATGTAAAGGATCTTCCTATTATCTTTAAAACTCCTAGTAGATAATACCATATATTTTCTCTAATACTTTGGACCCGTAATACAAATTTACCTCATAATACTCTAGACTATCCATAAAAACTATGCATTTCAACTGGTATCATATCCATTTAAATCTTGTTTCCCATGAAATATATGACTAAAGATGGACATACCTCCATCAACATAGATGAAACAATAAAGTAAGTATCAATATGAGTGATCAAAGCATAAAATCTTAATGGGAAGATTACTCAAATATGTCACATTCTAGTCAAAACAAATACAATACAAATGAGCAAGGAAAACTAAAATGAAAGATGAAGCAACAAAAAAGAATGAAACAATTTCATCTAACATGTTATGATCCCATGGGGAGCTGACTCCTTTAGGTTTTTCAAAGCATAGAATCAACCAATTTGTTGTGGGTGTCCTCTTTCTTGACTATGGTTGGTAGGTGTAGATGACTCCAACCTATGATATTAGCCTTAATTTGTTACAAGTCCTCCCTATTAATTCTCTTTTTGTTGGATCAGAGGGATCTGAAGGGGAGTATGGATAGAGATTCAAAACTTGCACAAGAGTAGTTAGACTTTCAATTTACTTCAACTAGGCATAATTGCAAATAGCCAATTTGATGACAATCGAAACATGCATAGCAAGGATGAGAGAAATTGAAGCAACCGATTGAACAAGATGAGAGTGGTTCCACACTCGAAACTAGGAGAGAGTTCGCCCACTACCTAGAGAGGTCAAGCTCTATGATTTCTTAAGCTTGTCTACCCATTATATTCACTTATAAGAGTTATAACAAATGACCTTCCTTTTCTAAGACAAGGATGCCCAAATTCCCTTTAAGACCAAGGGAGCCAACAACCTTACAAACAAGGTCCTACCTATCTAAGAGATAGTCTTCTACCTCACCAAGGTCTTACCCACTCTTGCAAGCAGTCATATGCCTTCACCAAGGAGATCCCCTTCTTGCACTGAGTCTTTTGCCTTGAAGGATTTACCCACTCAGCTCCTTGGATCTTCTTCCGTGTCCTCCTCCTTCACTCATAGAATCTTGAAGTGCCTTCTTCTACATCTTGAAGAAGAATGCACCTCCTCCTTCACTTGGAGAATCCTTCATAGACATGATCTTAAAGAAGGGATCATGAAGGAGAAGCTTTAAGAGCTTTACAAGTGAACAATGAGGTAGCTCTCTCACACAAATCATATCTCACTCATATGGATGAAATGAAGTGTAATAAAGTGAGAGAAAGGGGATCAAGTTGACTAAAAGTGCTCAACTATGGAAAGGAACTTGAATAGCATGGATGAGAAACCTTGGAATGAACTCTAGGAGGTTCTATTTATAGCTGGGGGTGTCCACTAGAGTGTGGGAACACTTATAAACATTTTCTATATGTTTGGAGGGTTGCAACAAATATAATTTTGAGTTTTGCAACACTCTAATGGTTAAAATCACATTTTCTATGTTTTTCATACATTGCATTTAGTTGAGTTTCAATAAAGATAACTCGACCAATCACACTATGTGACAAAGCCAATTTAAAGCATTGGTCGAATTTGTCCTAATGGAAACTCAATCGAACCACTTAAATCGGTTTTGGTCTACAGAGGGATCAATTGAGTTCTGAAAGTGTGCAACTCAACTGATCAAGATCATTCTCAAAATCCATTGAGGTTTGGTCGAGTTTGTAACTCGGTCGATGAACAACCTCTAATGAATTTTAAAAAATGATTTTTAAGTGATTAAACATTCGAATTAAGTGTTACTGATTTTTTTCATCTTAGTTAGACGTCATATCATCAATACATATGATTGCAAAATAATCTAATGTGATTTGGAGTGTTTTACCAAATTGTACATTTGCACTGCTTTTGACTTGAACTAAAACAAGCTAGGGCTTGATTGATTTGATCCTGTTCATGTACCTAATGCCTGAAATCAATCTCAAACAAACATATTAGATAAATATTAATGGAATCATTAAGTCATTATCAAAATATGGACAATATGTAACACAAAGTATATTTACCTTTGAGAGAGGATATGAGAGTTAAACATTTACCTTTGAGAAAGGATGTGAGAGTTAAACCTTTACCTTGTGAATTGCAAGGGGATACATGACTGAAAAATGTTAGTTTCTCCCCCTCAATTTATCTTTACCTAAGCATGCATGGTTAGTCTTACCACAAATAACCATAGCATATATACACACTATATAGTCCTATCATCAAGTCACATGATATGTAGATAATTGACAAGAAAAGGATCATATACGAGTTAAAAAGATATGGTTGAGAGAACTTATCCCCCTTTGTCATCACAAAAAGGTTGGGAGGTAGAAGAGCAAAAAACACATGCGTTCTCCATAAAGACAAGCTAAAGCAATCAACCACATATAGCACACATCAAACAGAGATGAAGCACAAAGAACAAGCAGTCTAATGTCATAGTCAAAATATTGTATAACAAACCACAAACTCATAGGATATAGTCAACCAAAGAGTTATGATACATAGTATTAAGATTACAACACTAAGAATGTTCTCACAGAACAAGCCACAAACCAACGCTAAAATAGAAATATAATAAAATAGTAAGCCTCAGATACAATGCCCAAATGTCTTAGTACATGAAAGTCTAAAAAGATAGATATGATCGACACCTAAAGACTAATGAACTAAAACATCTAAGCTACATCGATGCTATATATATCAACATGGTCATCATCATGGCCAGCCTCAGGCTCGCAATCCTTGTCACCATCTGAAGGTGTAACAGAGCCAACAACATCACCTGCATCTCTAGAGGAACTGATAAAGCCATCATTAGGATCATCAATAGAGCCATCATCCTTGGTGCCCTCAACATCATCAGGCTCATCCACACTAACAACCTGGTCAGACATCTACTCATCAAAAGGAGGATCGAAACCTTGACCAATCCATCTGGCATTCTACTCAACCCAAGATATGCCAAGAGCATGTAACTCCCGTGCTTGTAGGAAGGTGGGAGAAGAAATCCCAAGACTAGAAAGTAGGGTGGCAACACGACTAGCAAGAAGGGCCAAAGGAGGAAGCAAACTAGGGGCAAGAGCAGGTCCACCATTAGAAGAAAAGGTGGAAGCGGAAGAAGAAGGTGGTGGGGTAGGGTGTAAATGACTATAAGCATAGGAAGCATAGTCATCATCAGGGTATGGCTGGTAGGAGGGATAGTGATGGCTTCAAGATAGGTTCATGCTAGACATGATTTGCCATAGGTCTCGGTGGAGGTTATCTTGAACTTGAAGGTTGTACGCTTGCTGGTGCATCATGTAACTCATGAGGGCTTCATTTGACACTGAGAAAGAGGCGCGGTCATGTCGAGGTGGAGGGGCCTGGGTGGAGGTAGAGGTGGAGGCTCCACTGTGGTAGAAGAGGTAGGGAAGAAGGTCTTCTTGATGGTAGTTTCACTGATGCGGACTCCTTTCCTACTAGATTTGTAGTGGAGATCATGGAAAAAAGATTTCTGAGTAGAAAAAGCAAAAAGACCACAAATCAAGGCAGGATGGGGGTGGGTACCACGAGTGTTGTTCCCGGAGTCAAAGTAGGTCATGTGATGTAGAATGTATTGTGACCACTTGACTCCAACATTCTTCTAGAGATAATGCATGATGACAATAGTGTTTTCTACAATTTCCTTTTGGTTTTTCTTTGGGTGGAGATTGCAAATAGAAACTAATGCAATCATACGGTTCTTGAGATCTAGGGAAGATGATGGCAATGTCTACTTCTTCCTATAGGGTACCTGAGGCTTCTTCAAAAACTTTTGAATATTAGGGAGAGTAAGCTCAAAGTGTTTGTAGAAAGCATCAGGGTCAAGAAGGTTAAAATCGTTAGAGTATTCCTTCCTCCATGTGTCCGTGATCACAGTTCCATTGAAATAGATACTCAAGGAATCTTCAGAGATGATAAATTTTGTCCCGACAATCATGGAATTGAGAATTACTTGGCTATCGGGTAGTGGCACAATTGTGTCATAATTCCATTGAAGTTTGGCATAGAACTCATTGACTGACTTGGTGCTAGAGATGGAATTTTGAAAACACCGATGTTCTACACATGATGTGCCTAGGTAATGGGAAGAAAACAACTCTACAACCGAGTTATAACCATAGTCATGGTGAGAAGAGGCTCAAATAGAGCTCTAAATAGAAAATGGTTCCTGGGAAGGAGCTCTTTATAGCGATTTAGTGTTTTGGATGAGATAAAAGAGGTGTCATCATAGGTTAAGAGGCGAGGATTAGATGAAGATGAAGGTTCTCTATTTGGGATAGCTCTTTTCCTATGGTTGGATGTCATAGAGACAAATTGGAGAAGCAACTACAACTAAAAGAGAGAGAGAGATCCTCACCAACAAGTCGTCTAACCACCTAGATGGGTGTGGGAAGAGGCAAGGAAGGCTAAGCTAGAAAAGGGAGAAGGTGTGTGAACCTAGGGTTGGAGGTCAAAAGGATAGGATTTGGTATAAATAAAAATATCTCTAGTTGAGAGGGAGAAATGTCAACCATCATTCAAGTTCTGAGTTTTGGAAACTCGACCGATTGACACATTTACATGACCTCGACCAATGGATTGGTCAACTTGGAAACTCAACTATAAGAGCCCTGACATGTATTTTGGGTTAACCCTATTTTATTTGGCTTGATTATGTGCTTATAACCTTTCTATAACCCTTTGAGATGATCTTATGGCTTGTGGAGAGCTTATGTCTCCAGTTTTAACACTTTTGGATGTTGTTTGTGCTTTGTGTGCTAATTTTATTGCAAATTGCAACATACCCATTTGTGGGGGTATTCTTGTAATTTTCCACCTCTAGAGTGTTCCTTTTCTGTCTTGGATTCATGAATGAGAGTGTGGTTCTTTGGGTTGCCTTGTTTGTCCCTTGGTTGAGTAGTGTCACGCTTAGTCGTGATTAGGGTTTCTATGATTGGTGTGTGTTGACCTAGTAAACCTTGTTTGTTTGTCTCAACCTAGGTCGTGACTTAGGGCTTGTTGGGAGGGTGTCATGATTGAGACACCTCCCCTATATGTGGTGGTCACAACCAAGATGGTCTAGGGTCGAGCCAATAGCTTGATGTGAAGTGTCTCAATCTAGGGTGTGTGGTGACCCCTTGTCGCGACTTTGTTGTGTTGAGTGGTGTGTCATGACCGTGGGTGGTTCCCTTGGTGGGCCGGGACCATGCCATAGGTGTTGGGTGGTCTATGTGGTTTAGATCGATCCTATAAAATATCACCATCTCTTTCATGTGGGGTTTATGTGTTTTCATGTTAGTTTCTTGGGTGGACAAGTGTCCCTTTGGAACCCTACCTTGTTGACACCTCATCTCTTACCCTACCTCTCTCCTCCTTTGCTATATAAACCCTCTTCTCTCCATGCAAGTGATCTTTTTCAGCCATCTTCTTCCTCCTCTTCCTTGTTCTTGCCCTTGAAGCTTGGTGGAACAAGGATAAGCTGTTCTTGGTGCTTTGGAGGTGGTCCTACCTTGCATGTGGAGTTCATGGTGATCCTTGGTCATCTTCAACCCTGGTGAGTATTTATCTTTCCTCTTTGGTGTTTTCCTTGGACCTTCTACCCCATCTTATTCCCTTATTTTCTTAGCCCTATACCATGGTTCCTGCATGGTGTTCTTTTTGGGAGAAAAACTCCTCATCACAAGGGTCATAGACCATGTTTTGACAAAGTAGACCCAAGTGTGAGGAGGGTTTCTTCTCTCTTCCTCCTTTTGTCTAATGGATCAGCCTAGAGCTTTTTCTCTCTCTTTTCTTGAGTGATCCTTGACCATGGTGTCTCTGTGATGTCCCCGTATTTTGATTTCTCCAAACCCTATTGGGAATGGGATGTCAGAATCTGAAAACATCATCCAATCATATCAGAAAGTGATGCGGAAGCATAATGCGCATACATGAACATACAACCATAACATTCTCAACATTCAACATGTAAATTTATACAAATGAATTATTACAACATGATTTACAGTTACATATTGAATGAAAATTCTAAAAGTCTACGAACATGTATCCTAAACTAGGATCTACACAATAGGTACAACCTGTACAACTTGCTCACATCCTGTACTTTTTCTCCCATGCTATCTTTGAACCTAAAACATACGTGAAACAACGAATCAACACACAAGGTGTTGTGCACGTGGACAGAAAGATACATATATTTATGGCTTTCATTATTTTTGGAAAAAGATTTGCAGAAGGAAAGAGAATCATAGAAAACATTTCTTTATTAAGCGAAATACGCCAATTTAAGTCATTTTCCTAGATGATTTGCATTATTAAGGTGGACTAGTACCAAAACATAAATATTGGGCCCATCCCCGTATACCAGGTACTCTAGGGAAACTCCCCGTACACCGTGTGCTCTAGGGAGGTGTACTAGCCAACATTAATCCATTCCCTCGTAAGGGGGATAATGAACACCTTAAATAACTTCAAAGCATCTACTTATCATTTATGTTTACAAGTGATAAAACATCGAGTACTATATAGTGCTACTACATCCAATATTTGCAAATAGAAGAGAGCATACATACATATCATGATTGCAAGCAAGAAAACCATAGTCATATACTTAAATAAAACCCACGTACCTGAGTTCAGAGATTCCTATTTACATTATGGATCATCTACATATCTGGTCTTCACCTGATTAAGACAAGATCATATACTATCATCAGGTTCTCATCATCATTAACCCTATTTATATCCATTTTAGGGTTTGCCTATCTCATTATGTTATATACATTATTACTTGTCTTCTTATCTTAGATTTGTCATACTGATGTCATTTTCTAGATTATGGCTCATTATCTGAACATTAGGTTCCATATCCTTTTTGTGCACATATTAACCCTAGTTTATATACATTACTAAATTTAGGATTACAACCCATGTATTAAGGGTTATCTTCATATAACATGAATTATATGCATATAACTGATCTCAGATTTATATATTATATTCCAGTTACAGATATGAGGGTTTTCTGTAAATTTCATCATTTATTGAGCATGCATGCATTTATTGCATATTATTTAGGGTTATAAGCCCTAATTAGCCACATTAGGTAAAATTACATGATTTCGTACATCAACATCTGTATTTATGACTTAAGATGGATTATAAACATAATTATGGACTTACTGACATTTTTCCATAATTTTAGGTATTCATTTATTATTTATTATACATGAAAAGACCATTATACATCTTACAAGATATCACTGAGATTTAATCATCAAAACACTAATATTATCTTTCCATGATGTTCTACGCATTTTTCTGAGAAATTCTATATATTGTACTTATTTTTCTGATCACTGTGCTATTTTCTACGAATTAAAGAAGATCTGAGCATTATAGAGGTATTACCCTTATTGGGCCAATCGGTCGCTGACACGTGGCTCCAGGGCTGGCACACACCCTTTGCTTGGGCCGGCCGGTCTCTCTTGAATGAACCGTTAGGTTCAGTTAGGATTTGGGCCATTTTTCTCTGATTTGTCACTGAACCAAGCTGAGGCACCCGCTCCCTCTCCTTTCCTTCTTCGTTCCCCCTGGGCGCTACGTCTCCACGCCCTCGCGATCTGTGAGTCTGTGGGACTCCGCTTCACGGCCACCATTGCGATGATCCTGCACCGCCAGCTCCTCCGTTCAAGCTTCTTCAGCCACCACTACCTGCGGCATCCCCAGAAAGGTCTCCATGGATCCTCTATTTCTCAGCCCCAGCTCCAGACCCTAGTGCCCACAAGCTCGTCGTCGCTTGGTTCTGGATGTGGCGGGGGAAGGAGGCAAAACACCTATGTTGTGCAAACTCTGATCCTCCGTGCGTTGTGCCCATGAGTGACCAGCGCCATCGCCGCCCTCTCGTTCAAGCGCCGCCATGAGGGGCGTCTTTCGATGGGCAACCGGACCGTGGTCGACTCCGGCGAGCAAAGGCACCCCTATCCTCCTCGTCGACCTATGATGGCGCCAACAACTCTTATGATGTCTTCCATTATTGCCGGCCACCAAGATCGCTTCTCATATGGTCAAGTGTGAGCCACAAGTCTGGCCGCCACCACCTGAAGCCTGACGCCTGCGTGCGTCGTCCGGCGCCATCACCTTCGATGGCTCCAGACAAACCTCTAGAGGTAACAGGGTTGGTCTTTTACTCCAAGGATCCTTGTCTACGAGCCGTAGGTGGTGGCTGCCGATGCGGCCTCCACTCTGGTGAGCAAACGATCACCCTCGTTGCTCCTCGATGTCTTCTAGTGACTCTATTCTGGGCGCGCATGAATGCCACCGCAGCACCATGGAATGATGGATATAGGTCTCACGTTGGTTGCATCTCATTAACAGCCATTGTCGTCTGTGCTTCCTGGTGTTGTTACTCAACACTGCTGCTGCATTGTGGATGAAGAGGGATGAAAGTGAGAAGGAAGCATTTCACCCTATAGTCCACGATGTCTGGTTAGTTGGGTTGCTCCTGGAGTTGTGGCGGATCTGAAAACTTATCCCCCAACACTCTTAACCACTTGATATGCCTTTCTCATGACTTGGTCTCCTATACACCAGCAGGTCTATTGAAAACGTTGGTAGGTTGTGATCTTTCAGATGTATCCAAGGGCCATTAGTGTGCCACACTACTCAGCCTGTCACAACTTACAGATTCGTGCCCCTCTATTGATTGGGTTGGCTTGTGACGTTATGTGGAAATTGAACTTATTTCTAACTTATTTAAATCAATAGTTCACATCATTATATCTTAATAGCCACCAATAGGGACCTTTAATTATCACCAATTTTACACATGGATCCCTTGTCGTATAATTTCTCATCTAGCAATGTTTGAGGCCAAAATTCTATGCTATGATCATGTAAGTATATTCCTCAAATAACCTTATAACTAAGTGGTAAACCTTAATACAAGTCGATTCATCATCAACTCTTGATCAAAAAGTGCAACTTTCATTATATGACCACATTACACCTCTAGGTACATCATTAAAATATTTTACCCCAACATGATTTCAAATATTATATTGAGTATCAGAATCCTAAATTCTGGGTCATCACATTCACCCCACCTTATATGGAATTTCGTCCTCGAAATTCAAGTGGTTTCATTCTTAAGCTAATATTCAAGAGTTGTTGATGTCTCTAAACCACCACTCTAAGTTCCAAGAGTATCATTATTTTGATTCATCCTAGGTTGTCATCTTAGGAGGTTTAAGCATGTAGGGTGTACCCACCCCACCTTATATAGGTTGAAGCATCACTTAAAGTCTTACCCATAACATGGCATTATGATATCTTGGGATTACATCACCCCTAAGGATACAGGTTTTGTTCATACTTTTAAAGTTCAAGAGGAATTCATTTATATGCCATGATATTCAGATCGTTCAAATCCAATATCATTAACATCTTATAATGATTTCAGCATTAGAGGAGATTTATCTTCATCCATGATATTAAGATTTTCTACTTAAGAAGGGCCTACGTAACATGCTTTCCCATTAGGGTTTCACCCTATGGTGTGATATTCATACTCATCTTAGAAGCATACATTGAGAAGGATCAAAGTTATGAACTATATTTCTGATCATATATCCTATGACCCAAAAATATCTTTATATCAAGTTCATTAGTTCATTTTTTTTTGTATTATGTGAAGGGAAAAAAAAGAGAACATACTAAGTTTATCCCATGATCTCAGCATCATATCTTTCATGTTTCATATGAAGGGGAAGAGAATATTTTGAAGTCAAACTAATCATGATTTCAATCTTGGGTACTACATGTATGATATAGGGGGGGGGGGGAAATATATAATAGGTCAAGCCTATACGAGTGAATCCTCATATATAAATCATCTATATAGCTCAAGTGAGATTTCTATCATCATAAAGTGAAGAAGAAGGGAGAACATGTATTTTGAGTATCTTTTGCACAAAGCATCATACTCTCATAACTAGAGTTCATATATTACCTCACTTGCAACTAATGATGAGATTCTCAAAATACGTCACTCTAGCTAGGACCTAACTCAGCCAAAGGACTGACTTTATCATATGGGTCATCTACCCATCCTTTTATTTTACCCAATTCTCACATATAGATTTGAATCATGCATACGGACTCAACTCAACACTCGAGAGTAATCTAGTGTAGGATTTTTTTTTTAACACATATCTCATATATTGGAGGCTAGGTCCTATGACCTTCTCCCTGTGGGTCTTACTCTCTCTAGAGTTCACCACATATCTCATCCTACCACTAGACATCCTCCTTGTATAAGAGCTTGAGGCTCATGCACACTCATCTCTATCTTAACTTAGCTTATCTTAAGTAGGCAAAGGGAATGTACTTTCATCATCAAGATTTTGCATAAATTCTACAGAATTGGATTCAACTAGTGTACAATGTAAACCTTTATAAGGAAACTTATACTGTCAGACATCAAACTTAGATAAGATTTCACATGCTTATTTCAACTATCGTTCTATCATCTACTCTATGTATCACATATCTTGATAAGGCTCTAGACATCTAATCTAGACTACTCTATTGTAACATCCCAGGATTTGAGGCCTCAGATAAAACACTCTTAAAAGGAATGATTGGACTACTCATATCACCAAGGTGCACCTCCTTTTCAGGGAGCCCATCTCTAAAGAACTCCATAGTTAAGCGTGCTCAGCTTGGAGTAGTACTAGGATGGGTGACCAGTCGGGAAGTTGATCCTGGCTTGCGCGCCAGTGTGGAAAAAGTGCACAGTCAAGGCTAGTGGTGGTCTGTGGGGCCAGTCGTCATTCCTGAAACTCTACTAGGGCCTAGGGTAGTGGGCTCGGGCGTTACAAATGGTATCAGAGCCATAACCCCTCCAATAGGTGGGGCCCACATGGGCATGTGGCATGCCAGTCTTGAGCCGTGCGGTCCAGGCAAGTTGGAAAGGGCTATCCGTAGAGATGAGATGGAGCCACCCTTGCACTGGTTGTCGTGGATGGGAGCTGGGTGTCCATGGGCCATTGTGGGTCTGCACTGAAATGGGGTCAGATTATGAGGCCATATAGTTGAGCCTTGACGAGGACGTCAAGAGTCTAAGTGGGGGAGATTGTAACATCCCAGGATTTGAGGCCTCGGATAAAACACTCTTAAAAGGAATGATTGGACTACTCATATCACCAAGGTGCACCTCCTTTTCAGGGAGCCCATCTCTAAAGAACTCCATAGTTAAGCGTTCTCAGCTTGGAGTAGTACTAGGATGGGTGACCAGTCGGGAAGTTGATCCTGGCTTGCGCGCCAGTGTGGAAAAAGTGCGCAGTTAAGGCTAGTGGTGGTCTGTGGGGCCAGTCGTCATTCCTGAAACTCTACTAGGGCCTAGGGAAGTGGGCTCTGGCATTACAGTCTCTCTTTCTTGAGGTGCTCTTGTGGCCTAGGAGTGGATCTTTTGGTGGAGCTTGATCATCCTTGGTGATCATGTGTTCGGAGGTTGCCTTCTATGGAGTGATCTTCCTTAAGGCGGGTTATATAACTCTTAACCTTCTCTATTAATGCACCTTTCTTACATGCATGTTGTTGTTTCCTCTCTCTAGTGTTTTCTTAACATGCTAGTAAATGGTGAATAGGCCTTAGAACTTGGATGATGATTGTGATCATCCTTAGTTTGGATATAATTTGAAACCTTAACTTTTCCTTGTACCCAATTTTGGTGTTTGTGGTGCATGGTGGTTTTCCTTCCTTTCTTGACATCAATTTTGAGTTACATGCATGATGATTGAGTGTTTTAGTCTTCCATAAGGTTGTGGTTAGGTTTTGGTGGTGATGATCTTGGTTCCTCTCTCTTATTGATGTTCCTTTTCATGGTAGTTTCATGAAGTTTATTTTAGGGTTTGATGACCATTTTGCATGAGGTTTTTCTTTCATGGTGACGATGGGTTTTCATTGTTTTGTCTCCTACTTTAGCCGTGGGTTATCTCTATTTTGATCTAGGTTAATATTGGGTTGGAGTTGGTCCTTAGACTTGGAGGATGCTTGACCCTTAGTGGTCATTATGCCTTGTTTTTGTCTTGGGTCGTGAGATCTCATGGTATGTTGGTTTCAGGTCATGATAGCTGACCTTGTGGAGGTTGTGACATCCACATCCTTAGTGGTCGCGACACCTACTTTGTAAATGGGGGTCGAGACACACCTTACCTTGGTTAAGACATGTCCCTATCTCGGATCCAGATAGATTTTTGTTCTTGGGGTCACGACATACTTTTCTTTGGGTGATCAAAACCCTAACCCTAGTTGGTCACGACATCATGGGGTTGGCTGTGGTTGAGATCCCATGGCAGTGATGGTCACAATCCATGGTGGTTGTGGTAATGACACATGGTTGAAGTATGGTTGTGGTGCATGTTTTCATACCTAATTGATGCACACCTATAAGCTTTGTGTGAGCCACATGTAGTGCTACATGGATAGTTTTTTCTTAACCTTGTTATGATGATCCCTAACCCTAAAAGTAATTAAAGAATGTGGAATATGCCATACCTAGGGTTGTTTGCCTGTCTACATCTACAAAACCCTAATCAGCTAATTATGTAGCCCTAATGTTGAGTTATGAGATGTGTTTTCTCTCTCTCATGAGATGTTCACATGTATAATGCTCCCTCTCTCTTGTTTATAAGCCCCTAACCTTACAGGTAATATGTATGCCATGGCTTGTGTATGCTATGGTAGTGATTATGTGATATAGGGTGGTGCTTATGCACATCGATGAGGCATCATATGCAGGGCTTAATGTGATAAGTCCTATGACCCCATGATGGCTGGATGCCTATTGATAGGTGATATCCTCAAGTAATGTGATTAAGGGATTGATATCCCATGGTTATATGTGACTTTGGTGATCACCTTGTGAATGGCAGAGAAATGAGTATCATGTGGTGATTGTGTGACAAGTTCACACCTCATACGTTTTATATCTTATGAAGTTGCAACACACCCTTATTCTTGTAGAATTTGTTTTATCTTTATATGTTGTAACTTGATTGATGCTAAAAGTCACCCAATTGGTTAACTAATCAAATGAAATATAATCATATAGTTTTCCATGTGCCATAGATCCATTCCAATGTAAGTTTTATTTTCTAGATTTGTGAAATGAGTTTTTCTCAGAATGCATATTTTTGAATATGTGGGGTGCAAGTAGAGTAATTCCTTATATCCTTAATTATAGGTTGTGTGAGACGGCCATGCGTGAGCTGATCTCCTGGTGATTTGAATGGCCATGCGTGAGCCAATCCTTCCTTTAAGAATTGCCATGCGTGAGCCTATTCTTCTAGCGTTGTTACCTGTACCAAGGTGGGCTAGGTGTTTATCTGAGGACGGCCATGCATGAGTTGATCCTTTTGTTGACTATATGTCACTCTTTTGTAGTTGAATGATATGTTTGCGGTGTTCTCTTGTGCTAACCAAGAGGTGTTGGAGAGGCCACAAATTCTGGCTCTTCCATGGACCTTATATGTCACTGATTTTGACTTAGTAGTGGTCAGTTGGATTTGGGTGGTACGACTCCAATCCTCGAGGCATAACAAAAGATGTAATACAACTGTGTAGTGTATATGCTTAGGGTGACATACATCTCACATTAGTTGAGATTTTGCCTTATCTTTTTACTGATTTCTTGAATTATAAGATGGTACGAGAAGTCAACTATTATACATGTTTTCATATTCCTTTTTAGAATATAACTTGATCTACTACTCAGTGGTGACTGCCCAGACTAGTTTAATCTACTTTACATGTTATGTACATATCATTTAACTGAATCTGCTCGACTTGCTAGTATGTTGTTATACCTGGTTAGCTTACCTATTCTTTAATAGTGTTTGTAGAGAGTTATATCTCTTACTGGGATGTTTGCTCTCACCCATGGGCTACACATCTTTTATGTGACCATGCATGAAGAGGTAGAGGTCATACAGTTAGGAAAGAGAAGCAACAAGAGCAGTAGTTGATAAGGTTGGATGTCCTACTAGTCTTTTGATGTTAGAGTCCTAGAGTCATCCCTATACACTCAGGTCCTTGGGGGTGTCTTTCTTTTGAGATATTTTGTGGTTATATGATTGATACAATGTTTTGGCTTATGTGACATGGTTGTATAGTTATGGCAGTTGTACTTGTATATATGTAGAACCAATATCTTATGTAATAGGTTGATGACATGAACGCTGATCTACAGTGGTGTAAGCACCACATGATATGTGTTTCCCTGCGTGTGGCAGGCTTGTGGACTCATATGTAATAAGTTTTCATCCTATGGTGCTTTTATGAAATTGGTTTTAGTTTCTTGTGTTTTCTGGTAATTCACTTGCTCACTGTTGTTTCCACTTTAGACTTTTGAGTAATCTCCTTTGTAGCACATGGGGCATCATAGTTTGTATGGTATCAGAGCTTTAGGTTCAATGAGTCTACATGGATCTAGGACTAGAGTTTGTGTCTATTCTAGTGTCCTCTAGTCTATCTTATAGTGACTTATGCTTATGTAGAAGAAGAACAAGAGTAGAAAAGATGGCTGGAGAATACAAAGAACATGATGTAGAGAGCAGTGTTGCTGCACCCAATGGTGGTGTGAAGGCTCAGACAAGAGAATACCAAGTGCCTGATGAGCCCCAGTTTAACCCAACTGTGGTAGAGAACCCTGCCTTCCAATCTCTATTTGGACAGTTTATGGCAACCATGATGCACATGGAGGATAGAATGCCCGCCCCTCAGCCCAGGGAAGCCATCCCCGATGACCAATGTCTAGGGGTTGGGAAGACCTTTGAGAGGTTGAGACATATTAATGATGTGGATTATGCTAGTATAGATGATCTAGTTGATGCTGATCTATGGGTGACAGAGTTGGAAAAGGCCTCCAAGTTCCTTAATATCCTCGAGGCCCATAAGGTGAAACATGTAGTGTATCTTCTGAAGGGGAGTGCTGGACATTGGTGGGTGATTGAAGAAGAGAAATGACCAGGAGTTGATATCAATTGGAAGGAGTTAAGATGAGAGTTTGTCAGTTGGTACTTTCTAGGTACCTATTTGGATGAGAAGATCAGTCAGTTGGAGTGGATTTGACATGGATCCATGTCAATAAATGAGTATTAATCAAAATTTATGGAACTACTAAGGTTTTGTCCTCACATGTCACTAACGGATGAGGTGAGGATTTGATGTTTTGAGAAGGGTCTGATCAGTGAGTTGACAACATCGACGAAAACTCTTGAGAACCATGAGAAGTTTTCAACATTTGTGGAGTCTATCAGGAGGATTGAACAGTCTGTGGTTGAGAAGATAAAAAAGAGTGCCAAGAAGAGGCCGACACAATACCAGGGGCAGTTTTCGGGAGGCTTTAAGAAGCCTAGGTTTTCTGCACCACCAGCACAGTTGAGGTCCAGTGCCCAAATCCAGTGGTTGCCCAGTAAGGGTAGAGGGCAGAGTCTTCCACCAACAGGAACTCAAAGTGTAGCATCAACTTCGGTGAAGGGGCCATCTAGGAGAGCAAGACTTGTTATAAGTGCGGATAGGTTGGGCATACAAAGATATTTTACCCCATGAAAGATGATGAAGGTAGTCAACAACCAAGGCAGAGCCAGCAGGGCTCGCAAAGACAACAATTCAGTGGTGGTGGAAGGGAATGTGGACAAGCATCTCAAGCTGGTTCTTCAGGACAAGCTAGTAGAGGAAGAGGGCAGCAACAAGAGACAAATAAATTCTATGCCATGAGTCATCTTGAAGGATTGGTCAACCCATGGATTGTGACATGTCAGATGGAGTTGTTTCATTCTGATTTGTCTTCTTTTTGCATTATATCTATTGTGGTTGATCTAGGTACGATGCACTCTTTTGTCACTCGAGAAGTGATTGATGCTTGTTGTTTTCTTATTAGTCGTAGGCAGGATAGTCTTCATTTAGAAACCCCATTAGTTGGTCCTCACAAGGTTCTGGGAGATGCATCCTTCCCATGTCCTTTCTTTCTCAGGACATAGCATTCAAGTGGATCTCTTACCACTTGATATGCATGGATTCAATGTGATCCTTGGAATGGACAACTTGGAGAATTATTAGGTGGTCTTAGACTATAGTTCCAAGGTGATAATGTTCGTAGATGGTGGTGTGTCAAGAATCTTCCAAGGTGATAGCAAGATTCTTCCTACCTATTTGGTGTTAGTGATGGTAGCTGAGAAGTTGATGAGACAAGGCTATGATGCATTTTTAGCGAATGTGGTGGATACCAAGGTGAGGAGTTAGAGTATCCAAGAGGTGCTAGTTGTTGGAGAGTTTGAGGATGTGTTCCCAGACGAGTTCCCAAGTGTCACCCCTGTCAGAGAGATTGATTTTGAAATCAATCTAGTCCCAGGAACGCAACCAATAGCGTAGACACCGTATAGGATGGCTCTAGCAGAGATGGATGAATTGAAGAAATAGTTGCAAGCGTAGTTTGAGAAGGGTTTCATCAGACCGAGTATGTCTTCATATAGTGATCATGTGCTATTTTTGAAAAAGAAAGATGAATCCATGAGGTTGTGTATAGACTACAGACAATTGAACAAGGTGATTATAAAGAGTAAGTATCCCTTGTCAAGGATTGATGACTTGTTTGGTTAGTTAGTGCTATAGTTTTCTTCAAGATAGATCCAAGGTCGGGGTATCACCAACTACGGGTCAAGGTGGATGACATACCTAAGTCAGTTTTTGGGACTCGATATGGTCGTTATGAGTTTTTGGTCATGTCATTTGGGATGACTAACACACTAACAACATTCATGTACTTGATGAACAACGAGTTATAGCCTTTCCTTGATCAGTTCATGGTGGTGTTCATAGATGACATATTGATATACAATCGTGACAATCGACAAGATGTACAACATCTTCACTAGGCGTTGAATGTGTTGAGGCAACATCTACTATACAACAAGTTTAGCAAGTGCGAGTTTTGGATGAAGGAGGTGTCTTTCCTAGGAAACGTGATATCTGCTGAAGGTGTTTGTTGGACCCCAAGAAGGTTGAGTCTATGCTAGAGTGGGTGTAGCTGAAGATGTTTATAGTAGTGTATAGTTTCCTGGGGTTGGCAGGATACTACAAGAGGTTCATTAAGAACTCCAGTTCAGTGGCATTACCCCCTAAACAAGCTGATGAGGAAGGATGTGTCCTTTGTTTGGGATGACAAGTGTCATCATTCCTTTCAATTGTTAAAGGAGAAGATGACAAACAAGTGCACAACTGCTAGTGCTGCCTGAGAAAGGGAAATGTTACATAGTTTTCAGTTATGCGTCGCAGAATGGTTTGGGTTGTGTGCTGACGCAGGACAAGAATGTAATATCTTTTGTGTAACGACAACTGAAGAAGCATGAGGAGAACTATCCTACCCATGACCTGGAGTTGGATGTAGTGGTTCATGCCTTGAAGACATAGAGGCACTACCTTCATGGTAAGAGGTGTCAGATCTTCACATACCATAAAAACCTGAAGTATATCTTCTTGCAACAGGAGTTGAACATGCAATAAAGGCACTGTATAGAGTTAATCAAGGACTATCATTGTACTATTGATTATCATCCAGGCAAGGCGAATGTCATGGAAGATGTGCTGAGCAGAAAGTCTTCTTTGATATCATCTATGGGTAGTGCACATTTGATCTCCTTGGTGTATCATAAGAGGGACATGTTGGTCTCCTTGTGTCAGATGAATGTGAAGATAGAGATATATATGCTAGTAGGGTTGTTGGCACAGTTGCAGGTAAAGCATACATTGAGATAGTAGATAAAAGAGGCACAACAGGCTGATACCACGATACAACAAATTTGATCAGAGTCCGACAGCGAGAAGTGTGATGGTTTCTATGAGGCAGATGATGAGACACTTTGTTACCATGACCGAGTTGTGGTTCCTGATGCTGGTAATATGAGGAGAATGGTTCTAGAAGAGGCTCACTCTTCGATGTATGTGATGCACCCATGTAGCACTAAGATGTATCATAACCTTAAAGATCTATATTGGTGGCCTGGATTTAAGTGGGATGTGGCTGAGTTCATGGCCAAGTGTGCTGTGTGTCAGTAAGATAAGACAGAGCATCAGATCCTATAGGAACGTTGCAGCAGTTACCCATGTTATGATGGACTTAGTGGTTGGCCTGCTTAGGACAACCAAAGGACATGATTCCATTTGGGTGATAGTTAATCGGTTGACAAAGTCAACACACTTCTTTCCAATGAAGACAAGATATATAGTAGAGAAGCTCGCTTAGATATATGTGGATGAGATAGTGCATTTGCATGGTGTCCTAGCCACTATTGTGTCAGATAAAGGTCCTCAATTTATAAGTCTCTTTTGGGAGTGTTTGCACACAACTCTAGGTATGCAGTTGAGGTTCAAAACTACTTTCCACCTATAGACAGATGATCAGTCTGAGAGGACCATATAGACCATAGAGGACCTGTTGAGGGCTTGTGTCTTGCAATTTTTGGGGAGTTGGTACATCCATATTAGTCTGATGGAGTTTGCTTATAATAATATTTATCAGAGGAGCATCAACATGGAACTGTATGAGGCGTAGCATGGGAGACGTTGCAGGTCTCGATTGTGCTGGTATGAGACATGTGAATATCATCTTCTTGGTCCTGAGCTGGTGCAACAGACAACAAAGAAGATTAAAGTCATTCAACAACAATTGAAGGCAGTATAGGACAGACAAAAGTCGTATGATGATAACCCTCAGAGACCCTTAGAGTTCCAAGTGGGACACAAGATGTATCTCAAAATCTCTCATTAGAAGGGTGTTTTAAGGTTTGGAAAGAAGGATAAGTTGGCTCCCATGTATATAAGACCTTACCTTATGGTGGCACATCTTGGGAAGGTGGCCTACAGGTTAGAGTTGCCTCCAGAGTTGCACAGGTTGCACCCACTATTCCATGTGTCCATGCTAAGGAAGTGCCACCCTAATACCGAGTTGGTTTTGCAACCAATGGATGTTGAGCTTGATGAGGACATATCATATGTTCAAGGGCCCATGTTGATCCTTGATAGGAGAGTGAAGAAGTTGAAGAAGAAGGACATAGTGCTTTTGAAAGTTTTGTGTCATCACCATGGTGTTGAGGAAGCCATGTGGGAGCTTTATAAAGAGATGCAAAACAAGTACTCGACTCTTTTCTCTTAGGATTTTGGGGGTGAAATCCTTGTCAAGGGTTTATGGCCTATAAGCCACTGACCTATGTTTTGGGTTAACCTTGTCTTCTTTAGATTTATTATGTCCTTAGAACCTTCATATAACCTTGTGAGATGATCTTAGGGCTTGTGGAGAGCTTATGTCTCCAATTTGAGCTTGTTTGGATGTTGTTTGTGCTTTGTGTGCTTATTTTGGTGCAAAAATAGAAACTTGCCCATTTGTGCGGGTATTCATGTAATTTTCCACCTCTAGAGTTTTCCTTCTATCTCTTGGCTTCATAAGATAGAGTGTGATGCTTTGGGGTGCCTTTTTTGGCCCTTGATTTAGTGGTGTCACCCTTAGTGGTGATTAGGGTTTCTAGGGTTGTTGTGCCTTGACCTTATGAACCTTGTTGGTTTGTCTCGACCTAGGTCACGACCTAGGGCTTGTTGGGAGGGTTTTGTGGTCAAGACACCTCCCCTATGTGTGGTGGTCATGACCAAGATGGTATAGGGTCAAGACAATAGCTTGATGTGGAGTGTCTTGACCTAGGGTGTGTGGTGACCCCATGTCGCGACCTTGTTGTGTTGAGTGGTGTGTCACGACAATGGTTGGTTCCCTTGGTGGGTCACGACTGTGACATTGGTGTTGGGTAGTCTAGGTTTTCGAGATCCAACCTAGAATGTATCATCATCTCTTGTATGTGGGCTTTATGTGGTTTCATGCTAGTTTTTTGGGTGGACAAGTGTTCCTTTGGGACCCTATCTTGTTGACACCTCATCTCTTGCCCTACTTGTATCCTCCTTTTCTATATAAACCCTCTTTTCTCCATGCAAGTGATATTTTTCGGTCATCTTCTTCCCCCCCCTCCTTTTTCTCACCCTTGGAGCTTAGTGGAGCAAGAAGAAGCTATTTGTGGTGCTTTAGAGGTGGTCCAACATTGCATGTGGAGTTCGTGATGATCCTTATTCATCTTCAACCCTGGTGAGTGTTTATCTTTCCACTTTGGTCTTTTCCTTGGACCTTCTACCCCATCTTCTTCCCCTCTTTTCTTGATCCTATACCATGGTTCCTTCATGGTGGTCGTATTGGGAGAGAAACTCCTCATCACTAGGGTCATAGACCATGTTTTGACAAGGTAGACCCAAGTGTGAGGAGGGTTTCTTCTCTCTTCCTCCCTTTTTCTTGTGGCTCACCCTAGAGTTTTTTTTCTCTCTTTTCTTGTTTAATATTTCACCATGGTGTATTCTCTTTCTTGAGGTACTCTTATGGCTTAAGAGTGGATCTCAATCATCCTTGATGATTTTGTGCTTGGAGCTTGCCTTCTTTGGAGTGATCTTCCTTAAGGTGGGTTATATAACTCTTAACCTTCTCTATTAATGCACATTTCTTACATGCATGTTGATATTTCCTCTCTCTAATGTTTTATGAACATGCTAGTAAAAGGTGAATAGACCTTAGAACTTAAGATTATGATCTTAAAACTTAAGATTAAGGGTAAAGCCTCCACCAAATCTAAGGACCACCTCTGACCCAAGATTAACCAAGGTAAAAATAGAGATAACTCATAGATAAAGCAGGAAACAAAACAAGGAAAACCCTTAGTCACCATGAAAGGAAAACCTCATGCAAAACGGTCATCAAACCCTAAAGAAAACTTCATGAAACTGCCATGAAAAGGAACCTTAACACAAGAGAAGAACCAAGATCATCACTACAAAAAACGAAGAAAAACCTCATGGAACACAAAAACACTTGATCATCATGCATGAAACACAAACCAAGGTTAAGAAAGGAAGGAAAATCTCCATGCACCACAAACACCAACATCGGGTACAAGGGAAATTAGGGTTTTGGATTATATCCAAACCAAGCATGATCTTAATCATAATCTTAAGGTCTATTCACCTTAAGATTGTAGCATCCCAGGATTTGAGGCCTCGGATAACATGATCTTAAAAGGCATGATTGGACTACCCATATCACCAAGGTGCACCTCCTTTTTCGGGAGCCCATCACTAAAGAAATGCATAGTTAAGCATGCTCAGCTTGGAGTAGTACTGGGATGGGTTACTAGTCGGGAAGTTGACCCCGGCTTGTGCGTGAGTGAGGATAATGCACGTAGTTAAGGCCAGTGGTGGTCTGTGGGGCCAAACATCATTCCTGAAACTCCAGTAGAGCCTAGGGCAATGGACCCGGGTGTTTACAATAGCTCTCTTACACAAGAACATATCTTACTCATACTCACAAATTTGACTTGAAGGTAGAGAGAGAAAGGGGCTCAAAGGGTTAGAACACTGTCAACTTGCTAGAACCAAGTTTGCAATGAATGAGCAGCCTTGAAATGAACTCTAAGAGGTCCTATAAATGGGCACCCTCAACTATAAATAGGGCCCAACAAGGGAAAAGAAGAGAAAAGAAATAAAAAAAGGGCTAAAAAGAGCTAGGAAAGGGCTAGATCTTAGGAAATTCATATAAAATCATAGGAAGGTCCAAATGGTCTCAAATTTGGACCATATCTACAAAATGAAGTATAGAATAATCTGTACACGTTTGGAGACCAAAAGATAAATTTAACTAGTAAAACTATAGTATTTGAACAAAGAGGTGTATTAAGCTAATTAAGGTGCCCAAGAGTGCATGAAATTCATAGAAAATAATAGAATTTGATTTTGGGTATCTACATTGATCAAAGAGTCATATGAGATCATGAATGACCATCATAAAGGTAAAAAAAAAGTTTAAATAATAGAAAAGAGGAAAAACTCACATTGTCACATCAAATCAAATAGTCAAATGAGATCATGAATGACCATCATTAAGGTAAAAAAATTAATTAAAAAATAGAAAAGAGGAAAAACTCACATTGTCACATAACCTCTATATGTTTAGCTCTACTATGCAATATGTGATTATAAGAGAGATTGATTGCACTAGTATTATCACAATAGATAGAAGAAGCATCAAAATGTATGTTAAAGTCTTCGAGCATTTGCTTCGTCCATAGGACTTGGGCACAACAACTCCTGGCTACAATGTATTCAACCTTAGTATTTGATAATGCCACGGTTCTCTGTTTCTTAGAAAACCAAGACACCAAGCATGGTCCTAGAAGGAAGAAAGTGCCACTTGTGCACTTTCTATTAACCAAACAACCCGCATAATATGCATCACTATATTCCATAAGAGTAAAGTCCCTTGACTTAAGATACCATAGTCCAAAATTTGAGTTTTGGCTAAGTACCTTAAAATCCTCTTCACGGCAATAAGATGTGATTTCCTAGGGCTAGATTGAAAGCGAGCACACAAGCCAACACTAAACATAATATCAAGTCTAGAGGTAGTTAAATAAAGTAAACTTCCAATCATACCTCTATAGAGCTTCTCATCTACCTTCTCACCTTCTTCATCTCTATCAATTTTGGCGGTGTTGGACACGGGAGTATCCATCGGCTTCATGTCCTCCATCCCAAAGCATTTGAGTAGTTCATGTGTGTACTTGCCTTGGTTGATGAAGTTTCCTTCTTTTGTTTGCTTGATTTGAAAGATGAGGAAGAAGGTCAACTCACCCATCATGCTCATCTCGAACTCACTCTACATGAGAGAACTAAAATCCTTGCAAAGATCAAGATCAGTCCCGCCAAAAATGATATCATCAACATAAATTTGAATAATAAGAAAATTGTTATAAGTATGCTTTAGAAACAAGGTAGAATCAACTTTGCCCATGACATACCCATTATCTAACAAAAAGTTCTTTAATTTCTCATACCAAGCTCGAGGTACTTGTTTGAGTCCATAGAGAGCTTTTTGCAACAAATAAACATGATTGGGTAGCTTGTCATTTTCAAAGCCCGCGGGTTGAGCAACAAATACTTCCTCCTCGATTGTACCATTCAAAACTGCACTTTTATCATCCATTTGATATAACAAGAAATTTTTGTAACTAGCAAAGGCAAGGAGCATTCTAATAGATTCAAGTCTAGCAACAGGAGCATAAGTTTCATCAAAGTCAATACCTTCCTGTTGGTTGTAACCTTGTGCTACTAACCTTGCTTTGTTCCTTACCACTTTTCCTTTCTCATCTAGCTTGTTGTGGTAGACCCACTTGGTTCCAATGATCTTTCTATCACTTGGTCTTGGCACTAGAGTCCACAAATGATTCTTCTTGAATTGCTCCAGCTCTTCTTGCATGGCAAGGATCCACTCATCATAATCAAGGGCTTCTTTGATGTTCTTTGGCTCTAGTTGTGAGATGAAGGCACTGTCTTCTTGTTCTTTGTTGTATGCAGCTCGTGTCTTCACTCTCTCGAATGGGTTTCCAATGATTAGCTCCTTGGGATGGTTCTTTGCAAAGCGAGGAGTAGGATCCATCTTTTCTTCTTCATCTACTTTTATCACTTGCTTACCTTTGTTGTCGATGTTGAGGTCTTTCAAGATAGGAATTAAGTCATATGCAACATCATTATCAACAACATGCTTGCCAACAACAAGGTTAGTTTCAATAAACTTAACATGAATAGATTCTTTAATTTTATACAATTCAATGTTGAAGACTCTATAAGCCATGCTTGTAGTTCTATAGCCTAGGAAGAAAGCCTTATAAGATTTTAGATCAAACTTGTCAACAGAATCCTTCATGTTCAAGACAAAACAAGGACATCTAAAAACATGAAAGAAATCAATAGATGGCTTTCTACCATGCCAAATCTCATAGGGGGGTTTCTTTAAAGAAGGATGTGTAAAAACTCGGTTCTGCACAAAATAGACGGTACAATGGCTTCAGCCCAAAACTTCTTAGGAATGTCATATTCAAGAAGAATTGTCCTCACCATCTCTTGAAGCAAGCTATTCTTCCTCTCTACTACCCCATTTTTTTGAGGCATATGAGGAGAAGAGAAATTGTGCGAGTAACCAGATTTTTCACAAAAACGTTCAAAAATATCATTTTCAAATTCTCCCCCATGGTCATTGTGGATAGAAACAATCTGGGAAGAAGCTTCGTTTTCAACCCATTTGCAAAATCTCGAGAAAACATCAAGAGTATCACTTTTTGAAATGAGAAAGAAGGTCCAAGTATATCGAGAAAAATCATTGACAATAACAAGACAATACTTGGAACCGCGAAGCGTTTGCGTTCTCATTGGTCCAAATAGATCAATATGAAGAATCTCAAGAACACTTTTGGTACCCATGACTCCTTTAGATTTAAAGGAGGATTTGGTTTGTTTCCCTTGTGTACAAGGTTGGCATTCCTCATCCTTTTCAAAATCCAATTAGGGAAGTCCTCGAACTACATCCTTTTTTCTCAACTTCTTCATTTGATGCATATTCACATGACCCAAACAACGATGCCAAAGAGAAATATCATTTTTATCCACTACCAAGCATCTATCAAGAATGGGCTTAAGAGCATCAAGAACAATAACATAATTATTACCATTTCTAGGTCCCTTATATATGACATTGTAAGAGAGGGAATCTAGAAGCAAACATTCTAAGGATGTAAACAATACAATATATCCATTATCACATAGTTGACTTACACTAATCAAATTGTGATGTAGGACATCAACAAGCAAAACATTCTTAATACACATCTAAATGCCTACATCACCCTCACCTATGACCATACCCTTCTGGTTGTCCCCGAAGGTTACCACTATCATCAAACTTGTTGAAATGGCTGATTTCTCCAGTCATGTGCTTAGAGAAGCCACTATCAACAATCCATCTCTTTTTAACCTGCAAGAAAGAAGGATGTCAGAACCCAACTCAAACTTTGGGATATGGAGTTAGCTTAGGGACCCATTTTATCTTTGGGTTGGTCCCCTTGGGCTTGTAAGGACAATAAGTAGAGTAATGGTCATCACATTTACAATGAACACAAACCATAGGGTTCTTAGAGCTGGAAGTCTCTCCATGAAAAATAGGAGGTTCCACACTCTTCTTCTTACCCTTGTTCTTGCTCTTTTTCTTACCTTTGGGAGCAGTCCCATCATATCCCAAACTGCTAGTACCAATTTGTTTGGTAGAGTGTTCTAGGACATCATTGAGGGATTTCTTTCCTGAGAGAAACTTTTGCAAAGAAGATCTTAACTTAGCATTATCATCACTAAGGTTAATGACAGTAGTAGAAAGACTAGCAAGATCATCTCTAGCATGCAATAGGTCGGCCTCTAAATAGAGGGCTTTAATATGAAAGGAATCTCATTCTAACGCTATGATAGAAACTTCATTACTTTGCAAAATAGGTCTAGAAGATAAATCATTAACTTGGGAAAGTAACTTGGCATTTTTTAGATTTAAGCAAAACAATTTCACTTTGATAAGCATAAACTTCAGTCCTCCTAGCATCATCAATGAGTTTGAGTACTACATTTTTAGTTTTAAGAACATCAAGCTCATATAAGCACGTTTGGTTTTCTATCTTAAGATTTTCAATATTTTTAAGATATACACCATTCTCAACCTCTACTCCATTATGTTGAAGCTCAAGGTCAAGAAATTTCCCTTGCAAAGAGTCTATGCTATCAAGGAGCAGTTTTTCAGTTTTTATCAAGAATCTCAATTTTAGCATAAAGATCATCAACTATCTTGCCTAACCTTTTCCTTTTAGATTTTCATTTAGTAAAGGAGGATTGTCATTCATTTAGCATATCAATGAGAGTTTCCTTAGATAGCTCATGAAAATTAACTTCACTTACCTTACATACATCTTCACTTGTAGAGGCCAGGAGTGCAAGGTGGCATTCTCCATCTTCGGAGCTTGAAGAGCTTGAGGAGGACTCCTCCCAAGCTGCATGAGCTGCATCTTTGGATCTTCTTTCTTTCTTTTCTTTCCTCTTGTACTTGCCTTCTTTTTTGTACTCCTTTTATTTCTTGTGGCTGCTCTTGTGATGACTCTTCTTGGCCTTTGAGCAGTCACTCTTGAAATGGCCTTTTTGGCCACACTCATAGCATCTCAGAGTTGATGAAGAAGGCTTCCCCTTGTAGTGCTTTCCCTTGGAGTAATTTTCTTCATGATCATTTGGGACTTCGTATTCACTTGAGGAGGGGGTAGGAGACTTTAGAGCAAGTTGTTGCTACCACATCATCTCTTCTATTTGTGCTTTGAAGGTTGTGTCCTTTATCTTCTTAGACTCCTTCTCTTCTCTTTTCTCTTCCTCTTCTTTCTTATCAAGCCTAGGTTCATGGGCTTGAAGGTTACCAACCAACTCCTCGGTTGACAACTAACTTAGCTTGGACACCTCTTTAATGGATGTAACCTTGGGCTCCCATCTCTTAGGAAGAGATCTCAAGATCTTGGAGTTGATAGTGCCTTTATCTAACACACTCCCAAGGGCTGCCAATCCATTGATGATCACATTGAGCCTAGTGTACATATCAACCACTCTCTCATTCTTACCCATCATGAAGTTCTAAAGTACCCCACCAAGCATGTAGATCTTGGCTTCCTTTACTTGCTCTGTACCTTCATAGGTGACACATAGTTTGTTCCAAATTTCATGTGCGATGTCCCAAGAAGATATCCGGTTGAACTCGGATGGAGTGAGGGTTGCGGAGATGATGCTCACTTCTCTTGAATTGAGTTGGGATTGCTTCATTTGAGCTTCAGTCCAAGTGGAGATCTCCCCCTTTGGTTCTTCATACTTGAGGTGCACCACCTTCCACATCTTGTAGTTCACACCTTGAAGGTAGAACTGCATTCTTCTCTTCCAATATAGGAAGTTGGTGTCGTCGAAGACTGGGGGTCTCATGGAGAAGTTCCCTTCTAGGTTGAGGGATCCAAGTGTCAAATTTCCCATCTTCTCCTACTTGTTGAAGTAGCTTAGAGAAGACCTGCTCTGATACCACTTGTTGGATCAATGGGCTCTAGAGGGGGGGTGAATAGAGCTTCACAATTCTCACAAGATAAATTAGACCACCAAGTTATAAGAAGTGTAAAAGCTTAAACAAGTAGAAATTTGATGTATTAATCTAACATACATAGAAAGGATGAGAGGCAAGGATAATCAAGCACTTGGATAGGTGGTTTAGAGTGGTTCCATGTCCTAAACTTAGGAGCAATGTCATTCCACTACCTAGAGTGGGTTAGTCTCTAGGATTTGTAATCTTAGTACTCTTATATTCCACAATAAGATTACAAGACACAACTACCACACATCCAAGGGCTTCGTACCTCAAGAAAAGATCTTCAACCTATAGAAGGATATTACCCACTTGAACCATGGAGTCTTCAGCCATCAACATGGACTTACCCACTATTTCCTTTAAGTCTTCTGCCTTCAAGGGATTACCTATCTTCCTTGAGCATCGCCTTGACTATCTCCTTCACTTGGAGATCTTGAGCACCTATCTCCTTCACCTATAGATCTAGAGCACCTTTCTTTCTTCAACCTTGAAGAACAACACCTTCTTCTCCTTCACTTGGAGAAGATCTTCAAACTTTATCTTCAATGGGAATTTAGGTAGGAAGATGGAGGAGGAGAGCTTTACATCAATACATGGATTATCTCTCTTACATAAGAACCTATCTCACTCATACTCACAAATTTGACTTGAAGGTAGAGAGAGAAAGGGGCTCAAAGGGTTGGAATACTCTCAACTATTCTAGAACCAAGTTTGCAATGAATGAGCAACCTTGGAATGAACTCCAAGAGGGCCTATTTATAGTTGAGGGTGCCCCTTTAAGTTGTGGGACACTTAGATACAAAAATAGCCATTTTTTGCTCAAAGAAACAACTCTATTTTCACTCAAAACGCACACCAACGGTCACATCACTTTTTCTGCAAAATTCCGTACAGTGCAATCAATCGAGTTTCAATAAAGTTAACTCAACCGATCAAGTAAAAGACAAAACTGATATTCAAACGGTTGGTCAAGTTTGTCCTGGGGAAACTCGACCAGTCACTGAAGAGCATTTTGGTCAGGCACTCAATCAGTTGAGTTCTGTGAAAACACAACTCGACCGATGCTATCTCCATAAAACTGACCAAGATGGATGGACCGAGTTTGTCCTGGGGAAAACTCGACCGATCGACAACCTGTTGTCAATCTTTGGAAAATGCATCTAAAGTGATTTAACTTTGGAATTTTATGTCCCAATGATTTTTCTCATCTAAGTTACAAGTCAATTCATCATTACAAGTGATTACAAAAATGTTCTAAGGTCATTTACATAGATTTCCAAAAATACACACTTGTAGCTCTTTGACTTGAACTTGAGCCATTCTAGGGCTTTTGATTTTGGATCCTTTTCATGTACCTAATACCTGAAATCAATCTTTAATACACATATTAGATACATATGAGTGGTATGGTTAAGTCATTATCAAAACATGGACAATGTATAACCTCAAGGTCAACACTTACATCATGCTATCAGAGCCCATGGTAGTCGGAATTTGACTATTTCAATTTTGTCTCCCTAACTAGAACCCTTACCTTGCATAGTTGCCCTCTAGGTGAGATGTTCACCCTAGAATTGATCTACGTTAAATATGTGATGAGTTTTTAGGAGATCTTACCCTATCATATAGATTGATTATAATTTGAATCTTTTGATGCAGTAAGGTTTGTCTTGAGGATGTAATTAAGTTATGAGGAGATAGTAGGATAAGAAGTCCTAATATGGAAATATTGTGACTTGGTTTTCACATTGAATTTTAGCCAACTTGTTGGTTTTACTTCGTAATGTTTCTTATTGAAAAAAATATTGTTATTATACTACTATGTGTACAAAAATTTTCTATGATTTTCTGGATGATTCCTTGAACTAAGTCACAATATAGATATATGGAAGCTTTTCTAGAGAAACCTTGGATATAGTTGGAATAGAATCTTTACCCTAGTATTGAAGTAGTGACTAGGGATGTGTGGAATAATATAAAAGGAGTAGTAGACCTACCCTTTGTACCCTATGACTGTTGGATGTTTTTCTAGGCTTGTTAGATTAGAGATACAAGGACCTAAAACTCAACCCTAGATGGTTCTGACTTGTTAGTTGGATACATGAACATTATAAAACTCTAAAACATTCACAATTAAAAGTTATGTGGGTAACCCTAAATGATGTTTAGTTTGAATTGTTAGGTTAAACCTTTTAAGGGGTGAAGATTAGTTTGTTTTTGATGTTTGGATCAATAGGTTTCAAGGACAAAATCCTTTTAAGGGGTGGAGTGCTATAACATATCGGATCTTGGACCCTACCATGGAAGTTTGACCTTTTGGTCTTAGAAAAACAAGTGTGAGGGTAGATCTAGAAGATGTGAATGAGCTAAAGAATGTATAAATCACCTTAATGTAATCTAATGTTCTCACATTAATTTTAGGCCAATAATGGACACCTAAAATATGTCACATGATGTAAATGGAGATTTCATAATAACTTGTGCACAATAATGGTGTATAATTATTTTGGTTATAATATTAAGATATGGATGAATAATGAAGATGATGGAATAATATTAAAATAAATATAATGTAAAATTCAGATTCCTTGGATCCCAATTGCCTTGGGAGTCAAGTTTCACATTATTTACCTTATAATAATTAATTTAATTCAATTTGAAAAATAAGACATGAGTTTTTCCCAAAATATAAAATAAAATATTAAATGACTCCTATAGAGGAAAATAATCTAGGATTCGTAATCTACATAATAAATATAGCCTTTGGGTGAATTTTCATTCAATTTGGAACATGTTTGATTAAAAGATGAAATCAGGAGAGAGAAAGTGATTAGAACCTTCAAAATATTAATTAAAATAATAAACGATATAAAAAATGGAAATAATAGAAAATTCATGTCTAATACACTTACATTGACTTGTGGGTGAAGTTTCATCAATTTTTGATAATTTTATACGTCTCTAATGCATTAGAAAAGAGAAAAAGTGATATACTGAAAAAGAATTAAATAAAATAGAAAACGTCACCAAAAAGGAAAACTAATGCCTAAATTGGATTCTACACGTCCTAATTAGGCTAGGTATCAAATTTCATTTAATTTGGACCTTGTTTGTACCTTCAATTGAAGAGAGAGAAAAAGGAAAATAATTTAATCAACACTTTACAAAATTCGGACTAGGAAACACCAGCCTCCATAAACAGTAACCACGGACCAATATCCGATATTTTGGGTATAACTCCCTCGTTTCTTAATAAAATTTCAAGAAATAACTTGTGTTGGATTGAAAATTTAATTCCACATCTATAGATATCATATTCGTAGACTAATGTGGACAATTAGAGAAATGCCTCAACTTTTTCTTAAAGTCTTTTGAAAGAACTTCTCACACACCCCCACTTATAAATACCTCTACTCCAATCTTCCTTAGTTTTTTTGTGAACCTCCTCTCATCCTAAGTTCATCCTTTCTTGAATGTGTGGCTGATAGTGTTCATGCTTTGATTTTTCTTGCATCATCATTTCACCCAAAAGTCAAACATGATTCTTGGTTAGTTTGTGGCACTGCTCCCCGACGTCATAATTATTTTCAGAGCATAATTAGACCTCAGGTAAACAACTATGGCTCTTGTTCTTCATGATCTTTTAGTTAGTTTCATGAATGTAGTTTTCCCCAAACTCTCAGATAAGTTTCTCCTTGCCCATCCGACCTCTCTTCCTCTCTCGCAAATTCCCTACTGATTTGACTTTTTCTAATTTTGTGATTGGTTCATCTTGTAAAATTCATATCTTTTAATTTGCTTGTCCAAAAATTAAAATAAAATATATTTTGGAATCATAAAAATGTTTTTTTTCTAATTAAAATAGTTTAATAGCCTTATTTTCATGTTTCCAATGATGGATTTTTAAGGATCTACTTAATTAATATAAAAGCCCTAAAATTGGTAACTAATTCATATAAACTCCAAATTTAGTAAATAAATATGTTTTCTTAACCATAAAAACCTAATAAGTCGATTGGTCCAGATTCGGAGTCCAAAATCTTATGTTTTGTAGAAAGGTTTAGAATTAGTTTTTCATTACATATATATGCATCTCAAACCCTAATACATGTGAACAATTTGTATTTAGGCAAGGTTTACCTTGGAAACAATTACTTTGGTGAAGAGAGTTTCTAGGACCCTGGTTTAAGGTATGTTGTATCTCCTATTCTTTTATATTGAGAAATAACCTATCTTTATCATTCTCCTGGTCCTATGGACATTAGCCTATACACAATGTCTTTTCTTTTGAAAATCATGGTTCAGGTGAACTACCTTATTTGATATTGGTCTTGTGATCATGGATATTATTTTGGATTCTTTTCACATGTTTTTTTTCATGATGGAACTCTATATGATGACATGTGATGTCTTTTGCGCACTTATGAGGTGGATGTATATGTTGGTCACTTATGTGGTGACTACTTTGGTATAATTTGACTATACTTTCTACTTGCCTCTACATTAAACATGCTATGTGATTCAGTAGCACTAGAGTACTGTAATGGCTATGGTTTTTGGGTTATGTGCCCTTATTTATTTTTTGGATAAAGGTCATGTTCCCCATACCCGATTTTCAAATTTATGAGGTTTGGCCGACAATTTATATATATTGGGAGTTTGGTTATATGCCAATCTCTATCAGGTTTCAAGTTTATGAGGCTGGCCACCATTGTTATTTATATTGTTCAAGGGCTATGCTTATCTCACATGCATGCAGGTTGATGTTGATGATGATGGGTTATGTGCCCTGATTCTAAGATATGTGCTTCATTTCCCACCATGGTAGTGGATGTATAATTGGCACAATCTTTTTATGTTGTTTTATTGAAAGTATCTTCCTATTGTGATTCTTTTCTCTTGATACCCACTTGGGTGGTGCTTTTCTTTTCTATGGGAAGCTTTCATAATTTGTTGTCCTTTATTCCATATATTTCTCAATTTTCAATTTAGCATGTACATACCAGCCTTTATTGATGTCTTGTATCTTTCTCTTCCTGATAGGGTATGCTTCCAACCATAGGTGAACGATATGGAGGATACGACATAAAGATATGGACTTAGCTTAAGATGCTAAAGCTTGGAGACAAGGTTGATGTGGTTTAGATTTCCCTCTACATGGATCCTTATGATGTACCTTTACATGTAAGTATAAGATGTTCTTTTATAACCTTATGAGATATAGAATATAGTCAATGTTTTTATTTCACTGCTACACTTAGGTTGTTTTGAATACCATTAATAAGATTTGAAAATTTTACACCCACTACAAGATACCTTATTGGTGTGTTTGGACTGGAGGTTCTATTCTTTAAATTTTTATTAGGGAGCAGATCCCCTATTGGGTCCCACTCCTTACATAATCATATTGAGAACATGGGTATCTACTGGATCTCCCTTTGTCATTTTACACTCAAAGAGCACCTTTGAGACATTGTACCTTTCTTGCATTGTATGATTACGGTTCATGTTCTTAAGATGCGTGTTACCATCTCAAGTAGCCCATGTCTTCACACTGCTCATGTGACTCATAGTTCATGCCGCTAAGCATAAGTTGCTTTATGTCCAAGGCATCATTGGCATGCTTCTAGTAAGCATCCACTTTAGCCTTAGGCACATCAGGAGCAAGTAAATCTGGCACTAGTGTATCTAGGACATAGAGCTTATGCTCATCACCGAGAATCCTTCACAAAGTACAAAACTAATTTTGGAAATTTGTCCTCCCTAAGGACTGATCACAACTACAATTTGATTGTCATTTGATTCTACAAGAGAAATTTCACATTTTTTCCAAGTATATTTATGATTTGATTTGAATAATTTTTATGATATTCAATTAAGCCTTCAAATAATTATTACTCCCACTATTTTATTCAAATTGATAGCCCTCACAAATAAATTTAGAATATTGTAGTGTACAACCTTCTAGTGATCCAAGATCCAAAACAATTGAATTATTACTTAGATAATGCCAATATCTATAATCAATCATTACGATAGGCAGCATTTTCCAATTTCATCTTGTGTAGTTCTTGGATAGATGATATGCACAACTCTTTTCCATAATCATCTATAGGCTTCTAGGTTCTTAATCTCATTAAGGACACCTAGATAATCCTGACCCAAAAGCCAACACGATAGTAATGAACCCCACTTGGCAGGTCCACATAACTACCATCACACTTCCACGAGATGGATGACGTATCATGCTTGGCATGCTCACGAATAGTTGATCAAGCTTTTCATTTCTGTTGCTAATGGAAAACATCTTAGACATAATATGTTATTGAGGGAGTTGTATTTATAAATACATACACATATCCAATCACCACATACTTATTGTATGTATCGTATACATTCTATATACCACAAATGAAAACATACAATCAAAATATAAGTGACGGTTATGGCCATACTATTGTAATTCCTTGGAGCCACAAGGAATTACCACCACCTAAGGTCTAAATCACATGTAGAAAATTGTTGTTGATGAAGATCTGTGTTTGAACCAGTCTGGATTGATTAGTTCAACCCTTAAATTGATCGGCTCGCCTCCTGGCTGGTCGATTGGTCATCTCCCTGGTTGTCTGGTCTTTGGTCCACCATTTTTTGGGTCCTCTAGTTGATCGGTTGGGCTACAAGCCAATAGGCTCCACCTATCATCTATCCTCCTTGGTCCTCCATTCGATCGGCTCATCTTCTGAAGTGGGTGGCTCGCCTTCATCATCGTAACAAGAACTAAACCATCTGAATGCTATTACATGTTACATAATAATAGAGACATATCGAGTTACATTTGAGAGGAGAATAGGTAGGAGAAAATAGCACTTTTACAATTAGAATAGAAGGAAGAGTCTCAATATGTAAACCAATATATTAGTAGGAATAAATAAACAAAACCACCATGCACAAATATCTAGGTTATTGGCCACAACCATGCTTCACATCCACCATTAAAACCAGATTTTAGTGAGACACGTGTAAATTGCATACATATCATATATATTTGTTTGGGATTGTATGTGGTAATTAATTGGATATGCACATTAATCCATTTAAGTATTCACATTGTATGCAATAAATAAATGAAAAGCCAAAAATCCGATCATATCATTTATCCCAAAATATAGTAAACTGACGTGGTTCTGATACCATTGTAGGGAAATATGGCATCGGAGTAGGCAAAAAAAAAATTTAACTACCATATTCCACTTATAACAATAGATTGCGTCAACAACTATATAATGGAAATGATGGTTTTGAGGTAATACCTGGTCCTGGAGCAAGTCTAACGACAATTCCCTCAATGCAATATGTGGCTATCTTGAAGTTTCCCTTGGATGTGGTTGCTCCTGATTGATCACCACAGACAATAGCCTGATGTTGTCCTCCTAGTAGTAGATAACAACCTCCTCACCTCTATAGTATTCCACACAGACCATTGAGAACCCCTGTCATTCTAGATGAACATATAGGAAGGAGTTGTCCCTTTCTAGTTGGTGTACTAGCACCAACTTTCTCTTCATAATTTTTCTCCATTGCTATTCCTCCCTTTATTTGGTAGGACTTGCTCAGGTTCTCTCAGTTACCACAATGAGATAAGACAACAATTGTTAGAGCAACAAATGTTGTGTCTAGGAAGCCCTCAGTACCCCTCTATTTATTGGAGGTCCAAGGTCAAGGTTCCTAGTCTGTGAGGGAGTCAAAGGGTACAAGATTTCACAAATATTTGCATCCTACGAGCCGCAAAATGATCGATTCATAGGTGAATTGATCAGTTGACATGCGATCCGATTGGTTCAACTCTTGAACTGGTCATTTCATCATGTTTCCCAATCACAATTGTATGGGCAATTAATATCCAATTAATTTATAACATTATGTCAACACTAATTCATTATTCAACCGAATTGATCCATGAACTAGTCATTTGACCGACCTTGAGCCTCTCAGTTCATGCCCTGGTTCATCCAGTATTGAACCAATGTAAGTTCTAATCAACCTAGCACTCCAACAAATCAATTCAACACTTGAATCGGTCAATTTAGAGTTTACCCAGTCATTTGTTGTTTAAATTGAATATTTAAACACTCTAGTAATCAAGTTAAACATCATTCATGAATAATATCCTATTCCAAGTGTATCCTATTTGTGTGACTCTATAGGTTCCAAGTTACTTTGGTAGTGAATGTCCATAACTAGCTTATGACATTACAAGCAATGAGCGGTATCTAGCAACACATCATTGCTACCCAAGTAATTGGAAAGTTAGAGAATAACTTCAACCTACACTCTATGATTGATGTTACAATATTTGTATAGTTCCTTTGTCACTGATATCTAGATTGAACTCGGGGCATCAAATCATCATCATCTTCAATAATCTATCTCTGTTCCGTGAACTAGAGAAGACTGTTTGAGATATATGTATAACAAACTGAATTTCACAGTTCTATTTGCAATTTACCCATTTCTTAAGCTTCTTATATCTTTTATATCCTTTTGGACTTTTCCCTAAATTTTCCTAACTTTTATATCCTTTTTAGCCTCAATGTTGAATTTGAGTACCATTTGATGATGTGATCTATATTTTCTCACATTCATGTCGTTGGATGGGATTTTCACAAATGTTCCAACTAATGTGATAATTGGAGTCTAATAATGGAACATGGACATTAATGAGAGATAATTAGTAGATAATGTTAATCTACATCTTTTATATCTTTTTGGGATGAGAAATGAGTAATAAGGTGTAATTGAGTTAATAAATGAGAATATGACACTTTTCCTTTCTCTCTCCTCCAAGATAAAGATAATGCATGAAAAGATAGTAATGTGGTGAGAAATGATTCTTGAAATCATAATGTATTGACTATCTCGAATCTCACCCAAATATCATATTAAAAGAGTCTCTTCATATTAACTCACTCATTTTAATGTATTAATAGATGCATTAATAGCCAATATGGTAATTAAGGGACAAAACATGTATGTAATGAGAAACTAATTATATAGCATGGTTCTAGACATTAATATAAGCCTATGATTCAAATTTGGGGTCATTTGGATAATGTTTGACCACCCAAATTGATTTAACAAGTATTGAATATAGTGTAACTATAGCTATTAAATCGATTTCATTTAATTTATGTGTAACACTAAGTTTCAGTTTATATTCCCCTTGTCACGTCAACCGGACCACTGTGGACCCCCATCTGACGGCTCCAAATTGCACATGTGTTGATCTAAAGCAAATGAGTTCATTTCCTTCCTCCAGCCATTTGCGGCTCTATGAACAGTGTAGTCTCTTCAGTTCCTCGAGTCTGTTCTCTCTCTCGTCTTCACCATTTTGAGAGATTTAACTTCCATTCACTTCACCTCTTCATGTTGATTCATTTAATCACTTGCTCAACCTCCACTAAGACCTGTAGATGAAATGCCTGACTTGGGATACCTCCTCATCTTCACTGAGATATGGTAGAGAGGGCTAGAGGACTCCTCACGCCTATTTAAGGCTGGGGAAAGTACCCTCAGTCCCCGAAGTAGCCTCCTCTTCCCCCAATTGGTTCCCTACTATCCTGGAGCTCCCCAACCCTCTCCATCTCCATATTTGGCAGTGTCATCCACCCTGTACGTCGTATCCCTGATCACCTCTGTTTAGTCAAAGTGGCGGTAAGCATCTATTGCCCCTGCTTTTCAGTTCGCCCTAGTCATTTTGTCTCGTGGTGCTCCCAAACGATGGGTCCTATAGCTCACCGTAAGGACCTCATTGACACTTTAGTGTTCTTATGGTTTTGAGCTCCTCCGCCCTCTCCGACACTAGGATTGACCTCACCTTGCATCTGCTGATGTTTTCAGACCTTTGACTAATCAAGAATCGGCCTCTGGATTTGGGTTTGATCATGTTTGGTTCTCCCCTATTCCCCGACCTTCTCCAGCATGTTTTGTGGCTACCAAGGTCCCCACTCAGTGGTGAGTGTTCCTCCTCCTTCACTGGTCTTATGGGATCTCATTTGCACCATCATTGAGACTAGGTGTTTCCTGGTGATGTGAAGCAAGGCTGGAGTCAAAGCTCCAGTAGCCTGCTCGCCATAACTAGGGCTGGAAGAAGCTTGGTCGTGTAATGAACAACGAATCCATGCCCTTTTGATTAACCAATTAACCAGCAATGGGCTTGATAGTAATTTTGCCCTTTGATTTTTTTTCTCACAGTGAGATCATTTGTAATGTCTGATTGACTTTGATGACCTTGCCATCTTAATCGGTTTGATTAACCGACCTTGGGCAATTTGGTAATTTGACCCTCCGCTCAACCACATTTGACTGAGACCAAGTTAGCACAAACCGACTGACTGGGCCAAACATGATTGGCCCATGTCAGCATGGGTGCGGCTACTGTGGCACTAATTTTCGCAAGGTCTTATCCCTATGTGGCATTTCGTCAATTTCTGATTGGCTAGTACGGTTTAATTCACATTAAATCGATGCCTTTTCAGAAAAATGCAAATAAATAATCATTGGAAAGGATTTTTCATGTAGAATCTCAATTTTTGGTTTTTGAGTCCTAAATTGAAGGCTTTAATATAAGGTTCAAAATTGGTATCTTTCTTTAAACTCGAATCCATGTGAAATATTTGCAACTAGGATAAAGTGGATTTGGATACAATGTAATTGGTGAAAGTGTTGAATATGAATCTACAATCAGTTATGTGAACACCTATGATGTATGTGCATTCTAACCCTAAAATTGGGCTTTATTTATCCAAACCTATTTTCCCAATGAGGCATGAGCCTATTTTAATTTATTTTCTGATTATTGCATAAATTGTTCTAGGGTCTTGGACCCCACTTGTATTATTATTGAAATTCTTATATATTCCATTTCAATAATTTATCGTGATGATGAAAATGACTAATTAACTAATATAGTGTACATCTGTACAACCACCCATAGTGGGCATGTGTAAATTTGCCCAGGGGAACATGATAATTCTCCCCACTTTATAAATACTTTTTGGAGCTTGGCAATGTGTAAATTCTCCCTAACCTAGAGGTTGAGGTTAGGTAGGTGCCCCATTCCTATGTTAGCTTAATGTAGTCATATTTAATCATGCATGCTCTCTCTATTATTATTATTATTTAAACTGGCATAATTCTTTATTGTGTTGCCTCTTACTTTTGACCCTCATAGTATAGTGAATCCTTATTATGTAATGTTGTAGTTTATAATTATCCTTATTTTTTTTTACACATACTTTTCTCTCCTCTTGTTGGGTGATCCCAACCACCTAGATATAGGATCATAGTGTGCATCAGAAGCATTGTGAGTCAACCTAAGGCTAAGAGAAAGGAGTTCAACCTTCTAGCATGGACTTAACTATATACTATGTTGTTTTTGTTGGAGACATGTTGATGTAGTTTTAGTCTTCCTCTTCCTAGATCTTTTGTATGTATAAAGATTGTACACCCTTATTGGGAAATTTGTAATGTACTCTTTATACAATTGAATATAGTCAAAGTTTAAAATTCCACTGCTATCCAAATTGGACTTTATTTACCATTGTTATTAGTAGAGAGGTGGATTGATTTCACTTCTTTACAACATGGTATCAGAGCCAATGGTAGTCGAAGACTTGACTATTTAAATTTGTCTCCCTAGTTAGAAACCCTTACCTCATATAGTATCCCTTTAGTTCACCTTATAATTAACCTATGATAAAAGGTTGATCTAGAACCATAATAGTTTCATATTAGATACATCTTGAATCCACTTTTAGGTGATTAGCCTATTAGGAAGCTAATAGGGCATGAAGTTGAAAGTGATGGTGTCTAGAAAGGGTCAGAACTTGGGGGATGGAAATATTTTCCACTATGCCACTAGCTTGTTTTATGGGGACTCCCGAGTTCATAAGACACCAGCCTGACCTGATCTGATAAAGAATGCTCAAAATAGCATACCTTTATGCAAATATATGAATGTTGAGTATCCTTAGAAAACCTAATATGATTACCCAAATAAAATACCTTATATTCCTCAAGTTCCTTATGAGTCTTAGATTTCCATGTTTAGGGTTAGTGTACCCTACACTAGACTTGAAGTTTGGTAATAGTAATTAGTAAGACAATTAAATGTTGGGTCTTATACATGTTTAGACTCACTCTTTTACCTCTATCTTAGTTTGACTTAATAGGTCAACCCTTTTAAGGGGTGGAGTAGTGGTAGTAGTGGTACCTTGATAGATTTTGCATTTGTTGATTTTGAGTACAAAATCCCTTTTTAGGGGGATGGATACATAACAAAATTTAGCCACTTTGGAATTAGAAACCCTAACTCAATAGACAAGAGATTAATGAGCTTATATGATTTGTATTAACCAAACAAATTGTAATTATAATTTAACGTATTTGTTTATATACTAATGAATATATAATAAGTCATCTAATGAATACTCCATATGCTTGAACCCTAACACAAACATGATGCACATAAAAGTGAGTTACTCATCACTAATTGTGAATACACATAATGTTGACCATGCCACCCTAATGCTATGGAAAATGGAACTAATGCATGCTAAAAATGCATAACATATAATGGCCATGTTGACCTAGGCCCTAAGATGTAATCATCTAGCCTTAACATATACATGTACACACACACACACACACATATATATATATATATATATATATATATATATATATGAGATAGTTTTAGTTTCCCGCGTGGGTAACAAGATTACGCTACCTGGAAGCAGTTGCGGAGCGAAAAAAAGTGGAAAAAGAGACCGGTGCGCGGAGAGAGCAACTAGCGAACCCCAATTTGTCGCTGTCCCCACCAAAGCAAACCCCCAGTTCGTCGCGCCATCCCCACCGAAGCAAAACCCCAGTTCGTCGCCCTCCCCAGTGATTTTCCCGTTCTCGCGCACCTCCTCCGTCATCACCACCTCCTCCATCGTCATCTCCTCCAATCACTCCTTCGTCCACTCATGGAGATGACGAGGACAAAGAAAGCCTCGTGGAAATCGTCGATTATGCCTCCGTGGAGAAAGAATAGACCAAAAATGGTCGAAATAGACGGCGACGACTTCGAAACGCACCAGTTTCAAGCCGACGAGAAGATGGACAAATAGGGAGAAGAATCGAGAAAAGCAGTATCGGCCGCGGAAAGGGAAATACACGACCAGACTACTCCGACAACTCCGAAAGAGGATAAGAAAGAGGCTACCAAGGCCACAGAAGCAGAAGAAGAGGGGAAAGAAGAAGCTACAGAATTGGAGAAGGGGTTTGCTGCTGAGACTCCTCAGACAATACAGAAAGAGGTCAAAACAGGAGCTGTGATTGCTACTGAAGGAGATAAGCAAGCTACTTCTTCAACAACTAAGACACAGAAGAAAGGCAAAAAAAGAGGTGTTACAGCTCCCCCATGGATCAAACCTCAATCAAAAAGTGCAAAGAACAGTAAGGTTGCTACTGCTGGTCGTGGAGTCAATAGAGCAACTGAGAAGAAAGAATATGCGTGCAACAAAGCAGGAAATGTTGAACAACAAGGTAATGCTCGAGTAACTAGAATTAATGCTTGAGTAACTGAGAGTAATGCTTGAGTAACTGATAGTAATGCTTGAGTAACTGATAGTAATGTTTGAGTAACTGAAATTTATGCTTGAGTAACGATTACAAAATCCTTGAGTAACCGACATTAATGTTGAGTAACCGAGATTAATGCTTGAGTAACTATTACATAATGTTTGAGTAACCGAGAGTAATGTTTGAGTAACTAAAATTTATGCTTGAGTAACTATTACATAATGCTTGAGTAACCGAGATTAATGCTTGAGTAACTAATAGTAATGTTTGAGTAACTGAGATTTATGCTCGAGTAACTATCACATACTGCTTGAGTAACCGAGGGTAATGCTTGAGTAACTGATAGTAATGTTTGAGTAACTGAAATTTATGCTTGAGTAACTATTACATAATGCTTGAGTAACCGAGAGTAATGCTTGAGTAACCGAGAGTAATGCTTGAGTAACTGAAATTTATGCTCGAGTAACTATCACATATTGCTTGAGTAACCGAGAGTAATGGTTGAGTAACTGAACTGCTAGATTAATGCTTGAGTAACTGAGAGTAATGTTTGAGTAACTGAAATTTATGCTTGAGTAACTGATAGTAATGTTTGAGTAACTGAAATTTATGCTTGAGTAACTATTACATAATGCTTGAGTAACCGAGAGTAATGTTTGAGTAACCGAGAGTAAACTATAAAACAATATTGTTAAGCTAAATACTACATTCTTGGAATAATTGTATTCATATGCAGGAGAAGAAAGCAAAGGGGATGAGGAGAGTACAAATGCAAGTCAGAAACAGAAAGTGACAGAAAAGGCTAACGAGAAAGGTAAGATTGTATGGATTTGTAATTGTTTTAATTTTCAGTTACTTACAGTTTATTAAATTGCTTTTATAAAATAAACAACAAACTCTAATGATAAGTTTTGATATGTTTGCAGTGGGAGTAAATAGACTGCACCACAGGTGCTCCTTAAACAGCTACATCAACACCAGTAAGAGCATGGTTTATACAAAGGAACAACTTATGATGCTGAGCTCAACAACCTTTGCAAACCTCGTAAAGATGCCAAATCGTGCAGTTGACATAGGCTTGTTAGAGGATTTAATAGATAGATATGTCGATGAAGACATATTTCTGCTGGCCAATGGAGAGGAGAGAAGGATGACAGTAGATGACGTGGGGATAATTCTAGGTATCCCCAACAAAGGTATAGAAATAACAGAAAGGAAAGATTCTGACATAGTAAAGTCGATATGGCAAGAGTTTGCCAAGGCGACTTGTAAAAATAGAAATGAAGGTGAGACCTCAAAGAAGTTGAGAGAAAAAGATGTCCTGCATAAGGACAACTTAACAAAACTTTGGCAAGAATATTCCAAGACCAACAATCCAGCGGACAATACAAATATGTGTCGTGCGTGGATGTTGCACCTGCTGGCAACATTCTTAATCCCAGACACTAGCTATTGCACACCAATCTACATTATCCACTACCTAGATGATGTCACTGCCACTGGGCAGATGAATTGGGCAAAGTTGGTGCATGGGAGTATCTTCAAGAATATGAAGATGCTGAAGGAGAATGTACAACTAAGAAGGAAAGGAGATAAAGGGGCTAAGAACACCCTGTACACAATAGGCTGTGTCATGTGCCTATGCGTAAGTGAATAAAATCATATTCATCTACATTGATACAATATTGACTATGGGGGGGGCAGTTACATATGCATTATATTTTCTATATATTACATGCAGGTTTGGGCATATGAGATGACAAAGATGGCAAAGCCAACATTTCTTGACTCCAAGCCAAGGATAAAGAAGTGGGCTGCGCCAGTCGAGAAATTGATGGAATTAGGGGCAGTGGACCCTAAGGATGTAATATTATCTAATCTTTGTCACAAAATCTAATATACAACATAATCATACATGTTTCATTTTGTGACACATTATTTTTAATTATATGTTGGACAGGTTTGTCAAAGGATACTGGTAAACCAGGGAGATGATTGGCAGGCTGCAAAATCATCAAAGGACATGCCAGAAAAATGTACGCCAATAACCAATGAAGCACCAGCAAAGCCAATAATTGAAGAGGGAGACACTCTTGACACCTCCACCCTGGAGACAAGAATCCAAATGTTGGAGGAGGAGCTCAAAATGCATAAGGAGATCTGCACAAGAATAAGTGTTGAGAAATTCACTGAGCTACAATTGGAGAATACAAGGCTAGAAGAAAGAATAGCCAAGTTAGAAGAAGAAAATAAAAATCTAAAAAGAAAGTGGGAAGATGAGGATGACAAATCACAGTCACCTGAAAGTGGATTCAAATAATTTGTAGAGGGTTTTGTCTCGGTGAATGTAGATGAACCGAAAGACACACTGACAAAGGATGTCGACCCACCGACGAAACAAAGAAGGCTGACCCTCAGAAGAAAATACGTGGAATCAGAAGATCACAGTGAGGACAGCAAAAATGTTGATGAAGAGGAGAAGAAAGAAACAAAGACAACAGTTCTGAACAACCAAAGTCTGCAGAAGATGCAGACCAAAAGGAACAAGAAGAAGGGAGCGAACAGCCGGAGAAGATAGTAGAAGAAGAAGAAGGGCAGAAGAAGATTGAAGAAGAAGAAGACGATGGAAGAACTAAAGATAGGAAGCATAGAGAAAAATGTGAAGAAAAGAAGGGAGGAAAAGGTAAGTTTCATCTCCTTTCAAGTATATCATAACTACAAGTAATGCATGAGTAACTGAACCTAAAGCTTGACTAACTGAACCTAATGCTTGAGTAACTGCACGTAAGGCTTGAGTAACTGAATATAATGCTTGACTAACTAAACATAATGAATGAGTAACTGAATGTAATGCTTGAGTAACCGAGAGTAATGCTAAAATAACTTGGGAAAAATGAAGATTGATTCTAACAGGGATTTCTCTATTGTTGTTGACAGTACAAGATGTCAAACTTCATAGGCTTTGAACATTTCAAAACAAAAGAAGCCAAAGAAATTGTCCATCACTTCATGGAAAACATAGAAGAAATGTAAGAGAATTGGTTATTGTCAAGTGTAAAATGATAAAGCATTAATGTTTCAATATCCAACTCATATGTATAACATCTATAAAAATAATTGGCAGGTCAAAACGAGAATGGAAATTCAGTGAAGACACTTGGTGCACGGGGAAGGACCTCACCGCCCTCCTGTACAAGGATCAAATGACACAATCACATGTAAGAAACAAGAACGTAGTGTAACTCTTTGAAATAGATAATTTGGTTTGCTAAACTGATAAAGATTTTGGTTTTATTCAGGTTCTCGACTGCTTTGTACAGATGCTCAAGGAGAGCACAAGCAAGCGGAGGAGGAAGGGGTTGACGTGGCACTGCATGAGCACTTATGCTCCGGTAAGACAAATAAACTTTGTGTACAAATTTACATGAAATTACAATATAGAAACACAAACTGAAACTTATAGATGTGAATTTTAAACTCTACATTTGTAGAAAAAGCTATCATTTAATATTGAGGACATCACCTTGGAGCAGATAGACATGCTATCTCCACAATTCAACGTTCCAATGAAAGATTGGGACGCAATGGACTCAGTGTTCACAATACTAAACAACGACAACCACTGGCACTTGTATGAAGCAAGTTTCAGGGATGGAGCACACCGGTCTTATAATTCAATGAGTTGGAGTAGCAACTCAAGAAAAGAATTCAATAGATGGGTAAGTGATCTATAAAAATTAAGTCTATTATAAGTAGATTGAAAGGATTAATGATCTTTAATTGATGATGAATAAATGTCTTGTTTTTTTAATGCAGGTGGGTATAGTGCACGAATTCTTTAGGGGTGCACCGGAAAAGGTAAGCCAGTTGTCACAGTGGGAATGGGAATATCCGATCTTCCCACAGAAGGAAGAAGACTCACTTGACTGTGGGATCTTCATCATGAAGTACCTAGAGTGCCTAGTCAATGGAAAAACTATGGACTTCACCTGCAAAGACATACCGACAATAAGGGTTGATGTTTTTCAGCGAATGATGGCAAGGGGGCAGCTGCAGCCTCTAAGAGATGATGAAAAAGATGAAAGCGAAGACATCAAAGAAGGTATATCTGATGATAACAAGGGAGGAGAAGCTGAAGCTGAAAAACAACAAGAAACAGAGAAGAATGAAGAAACAACAACAAAAATGGATGCAGAACATATCTCAGAGGAAGTTGTGTATAGCTGAATGTACAACTGATCTTGAATGTACAACTGTTAAAAGTCTGAATTTACAACTGATCTTGATGTACAGTTGATCTTGATGTACATGTCATCTTGAACAATATTGATTTTGCCCTTATATTTTGGCTAAATGTACATCTGATTAAAATGGATTATTTATTAGTGTGCTGCAAAAAGACTGAATGTACAGCTGATCTTGAATGCTTCGAATACATTTATGGTTTGAATGCTTTTGTTCTTGAATGCTTTAAATACCTTTATGCTTTGAATGCTGTATGAGTAACTCTGAAATCACTACAAGTAACTGAGCTGAAAGTAACATAATGCTTGAGTAATGCTTGAGTAACAGAGAGTAATGCTTGAGTAACTGAAAGTAATGCTTGAGCAACCGACAATAATAATTGAGTAACTTAACAAACACTTAGAGTAACTAAAAAAACCCTGGAATTAGCTCTTGAGTAACTGAGAGTGTGCTTGGGTAACTGACAGTAATGGTTGAGTAACTGAAAAATCACTGCGGGTAACTCTCACAACCCTGGAGTAACTACAAAACACTACGAGTAACTGGAAAAGGACTGCGAGTAACTAAAAAAGGACTATGAGTAACTGAAAAAGGACTGCGAGTAACTGAAAAAGGACTACGAGTAACTGAAAAAGGACTGCGAGTAACTCAAATAGCCTGCGAGTAACTGAACAATGCGAGTAACTGTCACAACCGCTCCGAGTAACTGGAAAAACACTACGAGTAACTCAAAATAGCCTGTGAGTAACTGAACAACCGTCTACAAGTAACTGACCAAACATTGCGACTAACAGAACAACCCTCTCCGAGTAACTGAACAAACACTGCGAGTAACTAAGCAAACCTCTTCGAGTAACTGAACAAACACTGTGAGTAACTGTCACAACCGCTCTGAGTAACTCAAATAGCATGCGAGTAACTGAACAACCCTCTACGAGTAACAAAATAAACACTGTGAGTAACTAAACAACCCTCTCCGAGTAACTGGAAAAACAATGCGAGTAACTAAACAACCATGTGAGTAACTGAACAACCGCTTTGAGTAACTGAACAAACACTGTGAGTAACTGAACCAACACTACGAGTAACTGAACCAAAGCTGCGAGTAACTGAACAAACGCTGCAAGTAACTGTATCAACACTGTGAGTAACTGAAGAACCGTGCGAGTAACTGAACAACAAACATGTATTGGCGACAACCATACAAGTAACTGAACCCTATGCGAGTAACTGAACAACCATGTGAGTTACTGAACCCTCTCCGAGTAACTGAAAAAACACTCCGAGTAACTGAAAAAGGACTACGAGTAACTGAAAAAACATTGCGAGTAATTGTGACAATACTGCGAGTAACTATGACAATATTGTGAGTAACTAAAAAAATCATGTGAGTAACAATAATAGCAGTTAGAGTAACTGTGAAAACACTACGAGTAACTATCCTACGAGTAACTGTCCTACGAGTAACTGTCCTGCACTGCAAATTACGTAACTGATAGTAATGCTTAAGTAACATATATTTATTTTTTCGCATGCTAACTGAAAGTATATATAATCAGACAAAAACACTACAGCTAAACATTCAAGATTACAACATTCAAAGCATAAAACATTATATATTATACAACCAGATCAACTATAAAGAAGGTCCATCAACGGAACATAAAAATAAGCCAGATCAGTTATAAAGAAGGTCCATCAACTAAACATAAAAATCAAATAGCTCAGGGGGTCGGATCCATGCCTGGCGATAGATATCATACACACAATTCCCTCCATTACAAAGCATAGACATCAAGCCAAAACACACGTTCGTATCTGAGAAGTTCATATCTGTTGTAAATGAGTGAACCTGTAAAGGATTTACCCATGAGTCATAAATAGATTTTGAGCCCAGGATGGTTGGGGGCGGTATAGATAGTGATGGGGAAGATTATCAACCAAAAGGCTAAGAGAAAAGGGCGTCGGTGCATACCTATTTGTGAAAGGAAAGCTGGACAGAAGAAGAAGCACTGTCTTCTGCAGATTTTGAGGTGTCCGCTGTTGTAGATGAGTCAACCTGAAAAGGATTTACAGCTGATCCTGGCGCTGCTTGGTATTTGTCCCTAACAAAGAGCTGATCTACATATTTGTCTGAACTAGAGAATACTTCATCGCCAGGCATTCTGGAGAGCGGAATAAGCTCGGTTGGTGTTTCTAAGAACTGATCTGTGATCCATGTTGTGATAGTCTGGTGATCAGTTGGCTTGAGGAAGATGATCCAACCTTTGCGAATATTGAGCTGTGTGATCATCCTTTTCCAGCCCTTAGCAGTTGAAAGTGATATGTTTTCTATTCTGCATAAGGGTTATCTGGAATGTCTGGTTTCCGATATGGAAGGTGGTCTTGCCTGGTTTGATGTAAAAATGGAGATGGTTCCATTCTATAGGAAGTTGAATGGATTCCATTGTCTTGTCGTCAATGGTGTAGTTGATGGACTGGATGAACGGCTCCATGGTAGGCTATGTTGAGGGTTGTGAGAAAAATAGTAATGGTAGAAGAAGGTAGGCTGTGAAGAAGGTAGGTTGTGAAGAAGTTGGCTGTGAAGAAGGTAGTTTGTTCGTGTTGGCATCAACTTAAAGGAAGATGGCAGCAGTGCTCTGTGCTTTTGGTGCTGCAAAGATGGGCAGCAATGCTCTGTGCTGTTGGTGTTGCAAAGATGGCAGCAGTGCTCTGTGCTGTTCTGACGACACAACAGTGCTCTGTGCTCCGTGGCTATGCTTTTACATTGTACAACAGACTCTTGTACATATCTTTATAGCTTTGTGCTCTCTTTTCTTCACTTTTCTGGTTCCTTCTTTAATAAAGTTAGTTTTTGAACGCTAGAGTTACTTTTTGTTTTATCACAGTTACTCTTAGTGTTGTCACAGTTACTCATTGTGCTCCTAATATTACTCTTAGTGCTGATATAGTTACTCATTGTGCTCCTACTATTACTGAACAAACACTGTGAGTAACTGAAAAACCCCTGCGAGTAACTGGAAAAAGCCCACGAGTAACTGAAAAAACCCTACGAGTAACTCAAATAGTCTGCGAGTAACTGAAAAAACCCTGCGAGTAACTGAAAAATCCTGTGAGTAACTGTGAAACACTATGAGTAACTATGAAAACAATGCGAGTAATTGAACGAGAACTACGAGTAACTCAAATAGCAGTTAGAGTAACTGTGAAAAAAATACGAGTAACTGAAAAACCACAACGAGTAACTATGATAACCCTACGAGTAACTCTAACAGCAATAAGAGTAACTGTGAAACACTACGAGTAACTATGACAGCAATAAAAGTAACTGTGACAACACTAAGAGTATCCATTGTACACAAAGACAAACCCATATTATTCAAAAAGAATAACAATTGATCAAAAAACATTCTTTGTAACATATTCAGAGTATACATACAACTGTTGGAGCACAGGGTAACACAAAGATAGATTACAAACACAAGTGAAGTACTTAGAAGGTTACAAAATCACTTTCACAAAACTACACAAAAAGAACAACCCCATTACAGATTTGAACATGCCTCACTGACACACTGGTCAACTACAAACTCCACTAAAAAATATAGAACCACATATACATCAATAGCATCAACAACATCACCAGAACACGAGCAGTAGAAATAGTAGCAGCAAATCCCAATCATATAATGCACTACTTCTTAGGATAGTTCCTGCTATCATGGTTAACACCAAACTCTAACCAATTCTTGCACTGCCTCTCTCTTTTAGACTGGGCAATCTCAACTCCAGATTTAAACCTCGCATCTCTAAATTTGGGTCTCCCCTTAGTTTTGCAAACATTAGGGATATGAACCTTGACAGCGGAAGAAGAAGCTGTATTTGAAGCAGTTACACCAGCACCTCCATCTGCACAAGTATCAGCGAGATCCAACAAACTCTAACCAATTCTTGCACTGCATCTCTCTTTTAGACTGGGCAATCTCAACTCCAGATTTAAACCTCGCATCTCTAAATTTGGGTCTCCCCTTAGTTTTGCAAACATTGGGGATATGAACCTTGACAGCGGAAGAAGAAGTTGTATTTGAAGTAGTTACACCAGCACCTCCATCTGCACAAGTATCAGCGAGATCCAATTCTAACAACTCCTTTCGCAAGGCTAGCAGTTTTTCATGGCAAATATCTACAACGTTGTTCCTACATGCTATGTTCACAATCGAATTGCAGGCAAAAACAAGCTTAAGAGTCCTCCCAGTGGATAGATGACTAATTGACGCTTTGCCAACAATCAAAGGATGTTCTCTGTAGCCTTTGGTCCACCTCTTATATATGTATGGCTCGGGAAGAAAGCAAATGTAACAACCCTGACCTGGGTTATGAACTAACCCTAGATGTTTTGCTTAAAATATGATTAGAGGCTTGTGATTACCCCTTGATATGTCATTAAGCTTTAGAAGAATCTATAATTTCATTTCTGTCCTTTTAAAACAATGTTGTTGTAACATCCCTGACCTGGGTTATGAGTTAACCCTAGGTGTTTTGCCTAACTATGTAATTAAGATATTGGTGATTATCTTTTGGTATGTAATTAAACTCTTGAGGAACACATATTTCCATTTCTGCCCTAATTGAACAATGTTTTAGTATTGTTTTGTAATATAGGGACCTATGTGCAATTTACCCAGTTAGAAGGGTTAACTTGCAATTTGCACATGTTGAGATGTTCCTCTGATGTTGAGGCATCATAAGAATGATTATGGTAAAGTTTGAAGGATTTCCCAAGCTTGAGCACCAAGGTGCAGCTGTGGAAGCAATCCCTGTGCTTGAAACCCTAGTTTTGGGGTAAAATGCAATTTACCCAAAATTTGGAGTGCAACTTGTAAATTTCATCTTCTAAAATATCTTTTATAACTTTTGTCATCATTTAGAGTAGAAATGATGAATAGGTCACTTCATTTGAATAATCATATAATAAAGAACACCTTTGTGATTAAATAATCAAGGAATAAGTATAATAGCTCTTTTATATGTATACTTTAGTAATGGGTTGATCTTCTTTGCCTTCAATTCTTGACCTTAGAAGGATATTGTCCTTAGAAATAAGGGTTAGGGACGAGAAAAGAAGAAAGGAAGGACTTAGATGAGAAATGGGATAAAGTAGAAGCTTTATGGAGAAATTTCACCCAAAATATATATACCACTTCCTTTGCAAGCAAAGGAACGTTTCTTTCATTCCCTCACTTATCCCCCTTGCTCAAACCGACTAAGGCAGAGCTCTGGAGCATAGGAGAATGACCAGGGAGTTCAAGGTAAGTTTGGATCATCCCTTTTGCTTGAATTCATGGAGGAAACTCGATTTCAAGGTTGAATTCATGGCTAGCTCACCTAGCTTTATCTTTCTAGCCATTCCTTTCCAACTTTTCCTTGGAGAATTCACCTTGGCCGACCTGGGGAGCTCAAAGACGCCATTAAAGACCTGAATCTTGGAAGCTTGGAGCTCAAGGAACAACCTTTAGGTGGGTTTTATAACTCTAAACCTTATGCTTTGATTATACATCTTTTTCTATGCATATAGTTGCTAGTTCTTCTTCTTCCCTATCTTCCCTTGCATCCTTGCAAGCAAAATCGTGAAGAACTGCTACTGTTCTTGAGGTAGAAGATAAGGGCGTTAATTCCTATTCTTATCCATGGATTTCCACTTTACCAAACGACCTCCACCAATTGCCCATACGGTTTACACAACCGTTTGGTGGGCAAACGGTTTCAGGGTCGTATGAAGGCAAACGGCCTTTAAGACCATTTGGTCGCATTGACCAAGCGACGACCATATGGGAATATTGTTTATAATTATGTAGGTTAATCACTCACAAAATTTGAGGGGTTAACTCCAAAGGAATCGTGAGATATAAGCAAATCAATTACCAAATCCAATTGAATTAAGTTCTGATTTTCAATCTGTTTAATTTGCCCTTTTTGGGCAAACGGTCTCAAGACCGTTTAATATGGTTGACCAAGCGTTGACCGTTTGGGATTACTGTTCATAATGATGTTGATTAATGACTCACCAAATTTGATGTATTAATTCCAAACGAGTTATGAGTTGAAGGTTGATTAATAGGGCAAATCCTAATTGAAATCAGTGCTGAAATTCCAATGAGTTAATTAGTGATTTTGGGTTGATTAGCCCAAAAGGTCTCAAGACCGTTTGGGAAATCATCCAAACGGTCTCCAGACCGTTTGGGGATCACCCAAGACCGTTTGGAGGTCTGGGGTCAAGTATAGTTGACTAATTCAAGGTCCAAAGGTACACAATTACAAGGTAATCAATTGCTGATTTGACGATCAACTCAATAGCTCAAACCCTAATGATTTTTCACTAGAATCCAAGGGTTGGGTGAGCCAAACGGTCTCAAGACCGTTTGGAACTCATCCAAACGGTCTCAAGACCGTTTGGAGGTCACCCAAGACCGTTTGGAGGTCTAGGGGTGAGTATGGTTAAGCAATTGATGATCCAATGATACTAAGTTGGAATGTAATCAATTGTTGTTTTGGTGATCAATCCAATGATCCAAACCTTAATTGGTTGACTTGGATTTTGATGATATGATAAGCAAACGGTCTCAAGACCATTTGGAGGTCATCCAAACGGCCTCAAGACCGTTTGGGGTCAGGTCATGTCCCAATGTAATGATGGTTCAATAGGTTCAAATCAATTAGTCCCACATTGAAATATGTTGAAGGGTTATTGATTCCAATCCCTAAATTCAATTGAGTTAAACCCTAATTGATGGTCAATTGAGGGTCAATTGAGGGACAAATCAGTTGAAGGTTGACCTATTAAACTCAATTAAGGTATGAGTATAGGTCCAATTGATGATTGGTTCCATGAATTCAAAGATTGAAGGAATCAACATTGGAAACCCTAATTCAATTGGATACCTTATGAAGTGGAGGTCCAATGTGATTGAATCCTTGATAATTAAGATGATGAATGTTCTATTGATCCAATAATGATTAGTAATGATAATCAATGAAGGTGTGAAGGTTGAAACCCTAATAATACCTAAGTGATTAAGAACCAATTAAAGGGAGAATTCTTAATTGTTTATAGGATTAATAGCTTGATACACTATGTTAACCATAGTAGCATGTACTTGATTGAAGGGTTGATGTGACCTAATCAAGTTAAAAGAATGAAAGATTAGAATACATATATATATATATATATATATGAATCATGGAATGATCTTATGTAGCACGACCGTGCAAGGGAGCACGGCCGTGGTAGCCTTAACTTGCATGACCGTGCAAGGGAGCACGGCCGTGGTAGTCTTACTTTGCACGACCGTGCAAGGCGGCACGGACGTGGTGTCCTATTATGAAATTGAGAAGTTTTGGTATTGTGCTGACATTGTTATATATGCATGTCCTTATTTGTATAAGTCATACAAGTTGATATTATGAGGTAATCATAGCCAGGTATGAGTTATGATGTCATATTCCTTGAAAACAATTATAAGCTTTTAGAGTAATGATATGTGAAAAGTATATACATTGCTTCAATCAAGGTCATGCTAATAGATGACTTGATGCTGATATGGCACTTGATAGCAAGTGTTATGATGATATAAGGGTGTGAGCACCCATGTTCTTGAATCATAGTGATAAGATGATTAAGAATTGATATCCAGTTGATAACTGATATGAGTTATACTTGTACATTTAGTATTCTTCTGTTATAGCCATGTTTAGTACTTGAATGTTTGGAAACATGTATGATGCTAAAAGAATACTGATATGTACCTAATAATCATGTATAATCATACCATGTAGAGCCCTGATCATAGATCCATCATTGTCAGATTTTAAATAATAGTGAAACAAGTTTTACAAAGGGAACTCCTGGATCACATACTTTAGAGTATGTGGGAGTATATGGAATAACTGATAAAAGTTAAGCTTGACAGGTTTCATATAGAGGTGATCAGATACAGGTAAGATTTATAATGCTAATTGCATTAAGAACACTTGTTACCTATAATTCAAGAGTATAACTAAATGTTATGTTATCTGGTAAGTGATAACATATGAGCTTGATAGGTTGAATGAGCCACGAGTAATATGATTTGTTGATCTTCAAAGGTCATATTATTTAGATAACCAGAGAAAATGAGATGTTACTTGGTAACAAATGCTATGATTAGTCCAGGGGTTTGAACTCCCACATTCCGGATTTCATATTAATAAGATGGTTAGGGATTGATATCCCAATATTAAAAATATGAGGTATGACCTAAACCAAAGTGTTTCTATGTGAATTTGTATTACGGAATAATCCTATGAAAAGCTTAACTACAGACTAATGGGTTATGAATGTAAATAGCCCTTGTATTACATAAGTAATGTTAAGTCTGATATCATATGTACAAGTTATGCAGATATGTTGTGGAGTTGGAATCCTAACACTTTGGGAGAAGGAGTATGGCTACAGGCCATCCTTTCCCAAATAATAATGCCAGGCAATGGATATATGATCCAAGTCTGAAGGGAGTTAGTGATGTGATAAGTGACATGTGTTTTTATCAATTTATAGTTGCATTGATTTTAGTAGAAAGAATAGTTTAATCTGTTAAACATTGTTTTAACTACTCTCAAATATACATAACTTCTTTGTATACATTTATTCTCTTATGCTGCAATAATTATGCTTCTGGCGAAGAGTTATATCTCTCGCTGGGACGATTTTTATAATTGTCTCACCCCGTAGATTTCAACCTTTAGGTGGACGTGGGTGAGGAGGCAGAAATCCTTCAATAGGTGAAGGGCAACATCAGCAGTACCAAGGACAGCAGTGAAGCTTCAGGTGGAGGCATTGGCTGCTATGTCATGTGTAGATAGTGTTAGAGTCCTATATGTCATCTCTGTACTCTCAGGTCCTCGGAGTAATAGTTAGTGCTTTCGAGTTTTTGGTCCAGTCCTTAGAGACTTTTGTATCTTGCCTTACAGAGTTTTACTGATGGCTCAGTTGTAAACAACTTATCATGTTGCTTTATGAGAAATCTTTACCTTTAAAGGATCTCTTTGTAAAAAGTTTAAAATTTTTAGTGATTTCTGGTAATCCGATGCTTAGTGAACGCTTCCGCATTAGTTAATCATGTTTTCTCGAAATAGACATTTCAATTAGTGGTATCAGAGCTCTAGGTTCGCTGAGTCTACAGAGACATAGGACTAAGATTGTAGAGTCTGTTCTAAGTGTTTTCCAGATTATCTGATAGTATCTTCTGCTCACATAGGAGGAGAAGAACTTGAAGATGTTAGGACCACGTGAAGAGCATGCCGATGAGGGCAGTTCTGCTGCACCAGGAGGAGGTGCAAGAGACCAGAATATGGAAGGGCATGTACCTGAACAACCCCAGTTTGACCCAGCTGAGATAGAAAATCCAGCTACTTATGCTTTATTTGATAAGTTTCTGGCAGCCATAACACACATAGAAGATAGGGTGCCACCATCTGCATGTAGGGCACCAGCCCATCAGGAAGGTTATGGAACCGACAAGACTTTCGAGAGACTTCGCCGGGTGGGAGCCATAGACTATGCTGGTACATCTGATCCAGCAGATGCTGATCTATGGTTGACAGAGCTGGAAAAGGCTTTCAGGATCCTTGATATTCCTGAAGCTGAAAAGGTTAAGCATGTGGTATACCTCCTAAAAGGAAGTGCTGGTAAGTGGAGGATGATAGAGGAAGATAAGAGACCAGGTGAAGAAATAGGATGGGAGGTTTTCCGACGAGAATTCGTCAATAGATACTTCCCTAAGACGTATCTAGATGAGAAGATCTCTCAATTTGAGAAGATCACACAAGGATTGATGAACGTTAGCAAATATGAAGCTAAGTTCATGGAGTTACTACGGTTTTGTCCACAGATGGCAGTTAGTGATGAAGAAAGAATTCGGCGTTTTGAGAAAGGATTGAATGCTGAACTAGCCACTCCTGTGTCTGCCTTGGAGAACAGAGAAAGGTTTGCCACCTTTGTGGAGTCAGTAAGAAGGATAGAGAGGTCGGAAACCGTGAAACAACAGACAAGTAGTAAGAAGATGTACACCCAGCCTCAAGAACAAAGGCCTGAAAGTTTCAAGAAGCCAAGATTTTCTACACCAACGGCAATATCAGAATTCCCTACCCAGACACAATGGGTGTCAAGTAGAAATAGGGACCATAGTAGTATTCCATAAAGACCCTCCGACATATCCTCAGCATCGGTAACTGGATCGTATAGACACCTTGCACCCAGGATCTGTTACTTATGTAGACAACCGGGACATCTGGCAAGGGATTGTCCAGACAGGAATGCAATAATGACTCGACCTCAAGGACAAAGTCTGCAAGGCCCACAAGGGAGGCAATATAATAATAGAGGACGTGGACAAACATCCCATACAGGTCAGATGAAATAAGTATTGTTTTATTATTACATATTAGGATTCTATGTGTTAAAAATATGGAAGTGAGCTGCTTTTGAATTTCTTGACTAAGTCCTAGAAGGACACAAGAAAGATAAGAATTCATATCTTACTCAATATTCTTTAAAACAATTTATAATCTCCCTTAATAGTGTATTAAAAGGATGAGATATAGATGTGATACCTGAAGAATAACCTAGAGTGATAAATTCTGCGTGTATAATGATATGAAAAGCAAAGAATAGGATGATAAGTAAAATGCATACTACCTAATCTCAATACTTATATACCCTGGCCAGGTATATGGTTATTGTAGATAAGGCAAGTATGAAACTCTTAGATTGTTATCTTTTGATTACTCTGATCAGGTAATTATTTTGAAACAATCTAAGGAGTATAAGAAAAATTAAATGAGAGGATCTTAGTGAATACTTAGTGAACATACTTTGTGAACATACTTAGTGAATATACTTAGTGAATTTCCTCAGTGAATACTTAGTGATCATACTCAGTGAATTTCCTCAGTGAATACTTAGAGAACATACTTTGTAAACATACTTAGTGAACATACTTAGTGAACTTCCTCAGTGAATACTGAGTGATCATACTCAGTGAATATACTCAGTGAATACTCAGTGAACATACTCAGTGAATATACTCAGTGAATACTTAGTGAACATACTTAGTGAACATACTCAGTGAATATACTCAGTGAATACTCAGTGAACATACTTAGTGAATATACTCAGTGAATACTCAGTGAACATACTTAGTGAATATACTCAGTGAATATACTCAGTGAATACTCAGTGAACATACTTAGTGAATATACTCAGTGAATATACTCAGTGAATACTCAGTGAACATACTCAGTGAATATACTCAGTGAATACTCAGTGAACATACTTAGTGAACATACTCAGTGAATATACTCAGTGAATACTCAGTGAACATACTTAGTGAATATACTCAGTGAATATACTCAGTGAATACTCAATGAACATACTTAGTGAATATACTCAGTGAATACTCAGTGAATGTACTTAGTGAATATACTCAGTGAACTTACTCAGTGAATACTTAGTGAGCAAACTTAGTGAACATACTTAGTGAATATACTCAGTAAACTTACTCAGTGAATACTTAGTGAGCAAACTTAGTGAACATACTTAGTGAATATACTCAGTAAACTTACTCAGTGAATACTTAGTGAGCAAACTTAGTGAATATACTTAGTGAATATACTTAACGAACTCTTTCAGTAAAAGCCTTTGAAACAACATGCTTAGTAAATTTACTTAGTGAAATCCTCCAAGACAAATTGCTTAGTGAACCTTCTCAGTGAATATTTCCAAATTAATTGATTAGCAAGATATGATACTTAAATAATATCTGCTTCCTTTTATCTGAGATTTCGAGGACGAAATCCTTGTTACGGGGATATAATTTGTAACATCCCTGACCTGGGTTATGAACTAACCCTAGATGTTTTGCTTAAAATATGATTAGAGCCTTGTGATTACCCCTTGATATGTCATTAAGCTTTAGAAGAATCTATAATTTCATTTCTGTCCTTTTAAAACAATGTTGTTGTAACATCCCTGACCTGGGTTATGAGTTAACCCTAGGTGTTTTGCCTAACTATGTAATTAAGATACTGGTGATTATCTTTTGGCATGTAATTAAACTCTTGAGGAACACATATTTGCATTTCTGCCCTAATTGAACAATGTTTTAGTATTGTTTTATAATATAGGGACCTATGTGCAATTTACCCAGTTAGAAGGGTTAAATTGCAATTTGCACATGTTGAGATGCTCCTCTGATGTTGAGGCATCATAAGAATGATTATGGTAAAGTTTGAAGGATTTCCCAAGCTTGAGCACCAAGGTGCAGCTGTGGAAGCAATCCCTGTGCTTGAAACCCTGGTTTTGGGGTAAAATGCAATTTACCCAAAATTTGGAATGCAACTTGTAAATTTCATCTTCTAAAATATCTTTTATAACTTTTGTCATCATTTAGAGTATAAATGATGAAGAGGGCACTTCATTTGAATAATCATATAATAAAGAACACCTTTGTGATTAAATAATCAAGGAATAAGTATAATAGCTCTTTTATATGTATACTTTAGTAATGGGTTGATCTTCTTTGCCTTCAATTCTTGACCTTAGAAGGAGATTGTCCTTATAAGTAAGGGTTAGGGACGAGCAAAGAAGAAAGGAAGGACTTAGATGAGAAATGGGATAAAGTAGAAGCTTTATGGAGAAATTTCACCCAAAATATATATACCACTTCCTTTGCAAGCAAAGGAACGTTTCTTTCATTCCCTCACTTATCCCCCTTGCTCAAACTGACTAAGGCAGATCTCTGGAGCATAGGAGAACGACCAGGGAGTTCAAGGTAAGTTTGGATCATCCCTTTTGCTTGAATTCATGGAGGAAACTCGATTTCAAGGTTGAATTCATGGCTAGCTCACCTAGCTTTATCTTTCTAGCCATTCCTTTCCAACTTTTCCTTGGAGAATTCACCTTGTCCGACCTGTGGAGCTCAAAGACACCATTAAAGACCTGAATCTTGGAAGCTTGGAGCTCAAGGAATAACCTTTAGGTGGGTTTTATAACTCTAAACCTTATGCTTTGATTATACATCTTTTTCTATGCATATAGTTGCTAGTTCTTCTTCTTCCCTATCTTCCCTTGCATCCTTGCAATCAAAATCATGAAGAACTACTACTGTTCTTGAGGTAGAAGATAAGGGCGTTGATTCCTATGCTTATCCACGGATTTCCACTTTACCAAACGACCTCCACCAATTGCCCATACGGTTTACACAACCGTTTGGTGGGCAAACGGTTTCAGGGTCGTATGAAGGCAAACGACCTTTAAGACCGTTTGGTCGCGTTGACCAAGCGACGACCGTATGGGAATCTTGTTTATATTATGTAGGTTAATCACCCAAAAAATTTGAGGGGTTAACTCCAAAGGAATCTTGAGATATAAGCAAATCAATTAGCAAATCCAATTGAATTAAGTTCTGATTTTCAATCTGTTTAATTTGCCCTTTTTGGGCAAACGGTCTCAAGACCATTTATGATGGTTGACCAAGCGTTGACCGTTTGGTATTACTGTTCATAATGATGTTTATTAATGACTCACCAAATTTTATGGATTAATTCCAAACGAGTTATGAGTTGAAGGTTGATTAATAGGGCAAATCCTAATTGAAATCAGTGTTGAAATTCCAATGAGTTAATTAGTGATTTTGGGTTGATTAGCCCAAACGGTCTCAAGACCATTTGGGGAATCATCCAAACGGTCTCAAGACCGGTTGGGGATCCCCCAAGACCGTTTGGAGGTATCACTACTACAGAAACGGCCTTTGGCGTCGGTCGTTTAACCCCATTTGGCGTCGGTTTCCAACCGACGCCTATGTGGGCGCCGCTAAAGGTCGAACACTTCGGCGTCGGTTTTTTAACCGAAGCCTATTTAGCCTATAGGCGTCGGTCGTTTAGTAGATATCCAACGCCAAACAGGGTCCGCGCCACAGAAAATGGCGTCAGCTAGGGCACTTTCTGCGTCGGTTATTCATCTCAAAACCGACGCAGAAAGTGCCCTAGCTGACGCCATTTTCTGTGGCGCGGACCCTGTTTGGCGTCGGATATCTACTAAACGACCGACGCCTACATTTTAAATAGGCGTCGGTTTGATATGAATATCCGACGCCAATTCCAGGACTGCTTTGGCCACATAAGGCGTCGGTTTATATTAAAAAACCGACGCTGTAGGTCTTTCCTGACGGTTTTCGATAAATAACCGACGCCTATTTATATTTTTTTTTTTTCATATCAGTTTGCAGGCCTGCTGTGGCTGGTCAGCAGGATGAGAACCTGCAGTTCAGTTTTCTGAACTGCAGGTTTACGACATCCATTGATATCAGCCTACAAACAGGCCGCAAACCTGCAAAAGTCACAAGCAAAATTCTACACAAGTACATTCATTCAGACATCAATTCAATTCTCACATTCACACATATAGAAACATTCAAATACATGCATTAACATTCACAAACATTCATTTACAAACATTCATTTACAAAGTATCATTCATTATCACTATCAGCATCCCAATTATATCTTACAGTTGCCACTGTTTGTACAGCTATTGCCCATTCTTCTCTTACTTCATTTAATGCTTCCATCGTATATGGAACATTTATTTTTTTTAAACGTTTACCTGTAGTGTGGTCAGTTTTAAACACCTGCAAAGAGAATGATGTATATATATAAGTAATAATATAAAAATAATATAAGATTGATATATTGCATACTAACTAATGAGACTATATATAATACCTCATGTATGGTATCGATGTCCAATGCGGCATATTTGATAATCATATGCATAAATCGCATCACATAGTATGCGCATGCCCAGCCATTGTCTTGTGTAGCACACTATAAATTGAAACATACAAAATAATACAACTAAGCACAATTCACATCAATAATATATATATTCGAGTCGGGAACTTACTTTTACGTTCTGCCAATTTATTGGCTGGTTCTTTTTCGTTGGGACCGTTCCTCCAGCCTTTTTGAATGCATCTAAACCCCTACATGTTAATATAACACAATAAATTGCATAAGTAAATAGTAATGTAATAAAAGATGTTAACGGATATAAAAATGAAATATTTCTCACCAGAATATTGGCATTCTCATTACGTGTCCAATTTTAGTGTTCAATGTACTCCCCGCAGGATCTAGATAATAAACAGTGAATGTCTCGGGGGCAATAACTAGTAACTCCCAATGTCTACCGCTACAAGTAGAAGTTAACAATTAATAACTCAAAATGCAAAATAAAAATGGAATTTTCTTAAGTCCAAATTATAAATAAAGTAAACATACTTGACATTGAATGGAGCTATTATTATCTTCTTCTTTTGCTGACCAAAAATTGTAAAAGCATCTATACAGTATTGTTGAACATTATCAGGGTCTTTAGCTACCAAACTAATCAATGATGGAATCAAAAATCCCACATGATCAAATGCAAATTGTTTGCAATGATCTTCGACTAGGTAGCTGCAAAACATATAGGCGTATGCATTAATATATAAGAAACCAGATCACCGGAGCTTACACAAGGTATATGGATGTATAAACAAGATCTCACCTTATCCATGTCTCTATCATTGATGTATTCAGCCAATCATACTTAAACAGCTCAATAATATCTTCTATCAATAAAGAGCTATCGTATGATTGACCTGCATAATCTGCATCTAAAGAAATAATTATAGGGCAATGTACATTATGTGCCCGTAGCCAACATGCCATTCCCCTACAAGCAGGACCTAACGGGTATGTTAGGTCAGTTGGAACCCAATCGGGTAATGTGGGAACTGGAAGTGGAGGCCTAGGTGCTCCTGGTGTCTTCTTTTTAACCTGTACATATAATTTCAGATCAGTTGACATCATATATACACATTAACAGTCTAAATCAATGTAAATTTATCTTACAATTTCAGTCGTGTAGATGACATCTGCTTTGGGCCACAATATGACCCCGCCTTCTGCCTCACCAAGTGTATCAATATCCGGGTGGGCATATGGCAATGTAGCTTCTCTCCAATCGGGTAACACACGTATCGGGCTCACACGAACGTAGCCCTGTGGCATTGGAGTCCCGTGAAACATTGCCCCAGGAAGGGACGGGTAAGCCTGCGCCTCTGCGACAACGTAGTTTTGCATTCTTAAGCGGCATGGCTTCAATGCCTACAAATTTACGTAAAGAATATTATACATATATACATATCATCTTGAAAACATAACAACTTGAAAAGACTAACTACAATGTCATAAACAATACTTACAGCAGACGTGCTAGGCGATGGGTCTCCAGGATTACTCGCAGTGTGTGCATCAGGAGAAGAGTGGGTCGCCATAGGCGTATTGGAAGCCTGAGATGCCTGCCACCGCATCAATTCTTCCTTGACCTTCTCAGCAACTACATCGTTGACCTTCTTAGCAACTAAATCCTCAACTCTCTTATTCTCCTATACATGGATAAAAGAAACATTAGATTCTTATTAATGAATTTCCTTTTGCAGTAACATTCTAAAAAAAGAATAGGTTACCTCTTCTTGAGAAAGTCCCGCTCTGGGTTTGCGCTGGGATGGCCCAAAGAATGCTTTGATGCCAACACCATCTCCGGCACCTCTAACACGTCCAGGATGCTCTGGGTTACCCAGAGCAACTGTCAATTCATCCCTTGTGCCCTGAGGGATGAACGTGCCTTGTTTCCTCTGCTCGTGCAGCTCCCGCTAATCACCATAAACAGAAATTGGTAAGTTAACACCACAAATAATCAATATTCAAACGATTTCTGTAAGAGTTGTATTTTACCATTTTTTCAGCCGCCTCAGCAGTTACAGGCTTCTTTATTTCACCCTTCTTGTTTTGCCTGCCAGCTATCCAGATATCATGGCGAGGAATGGGTGTGGTAGACTCCTGAGTAGGAGCAGACTCCTGAGTAGCCGCAGACTCCGCCTGTAGTCTTTGGCGAACGCTTGCATAGCCTTTTGGACCCATAGTGTGGTCATGCACATTCAGTGCACGCCTTGCTTTTTGTGCGTCACTGAGGGCCTAGTTAGTATGCACATTAATGATTTGGTTAGTAGCACTAAATGCTAATCTTGAATAGGTGAATACAATGTATATTAATTAAATTAGGAGTGACGCCTAATACCTTGAATTCTTCAGATTTTCTTGAAGCAATAAAATTGTCCCAATCTTCTTTGTCCAAGAAGTTCCATTGTTCAAGGGCTGACTTCTTCTTCTTATCACCCTCTTTTATGTATTCTCTATTCAGATTTGTCCTATAATTCCTAAGCATCTTTCCAGCGCGTTGCATCACATTTTTACGATGCAACTTCTCATCCAATGCAAACAGATTCTGTAAAATAGAAATGTTATTAACTAGTATCCAAAATAGAATTGCAAATAATAGAATTTGTAATCTACAAAATAGAATTGCAAATAATAATAACTCACGCATAAATCCTTCCATATCGAGTCTTTTTTCGCTTGAGGAACTTTATGCCAATTGTCATACTTAACACCACAATGGCTCCGAGTGGTACACCCAAGATAGTTCACAAAATTATTGCGGTTCACTCCAATTGGATTTCCTCCATTATCAAACTCCACCGCCAATTTAGATCCACTACCACTTAGCGCTAATAACTTCTTCAACAGAGTGATGTCCCTTTTCTTGTTAAGTGTCTGGTGTTGCGCATCAAGTTGCTCCAGTGCTTCAGTGGGTACAGGTGCATCAACCTAAAATTTGACAAAAATAAAACACACTAATTTAGCCCAATATAGAAATATAGGATATATGACATAACTAGAAGATAATGAATTTTATAGAAATACAGGATATGTTTTTAGAACTTACATTAGTATCCTCGCCATGCTCATCATGGACTTCATGCTCATCATGGACATCATGCTCATCATGGTCAGCCATCTGAAAATGTCATTAAAAAGGCAAACATTTAGCATTTGTATTAACTAGAAAAAGGCAAACATTTAGCATTTGTATTAACTAGAAAAAGGCAAACATTTAGCATTTGTATTAACTAGAAAAAGGCAAACATTTAGCATTTGTATAAACATACATGTCTCTAAAATTGTGATCTTTTATCAATTAACAATCCTTCATTGTGATCTCCGCGCACATATAAGTCATCATTAGCTTCAATATTTTGTGAAGTTGGCAACCCAACTGAGAATGGACTGGAGTCATCATACTTATCATAGTACTCTTCTTCATCTATAGGATCTTCAATGAACTGTCTTTTACCATGAAGAACAACCGACCATTTATCATTTGCAGGATCATCGATATAGAATATTTGTTTCGCCTGTGATGCCAATATGAATGGTTCACCCTTCTCGCCGATCTTTTCAAAGTTCACCAAAGTGAAACCCAATTCATCCACTATAACTCCTTTGGTGTTATCAACCCAATTACATTTAAATAGCGGAATTTTGAAATCTATGTAGTCAAACTCCCAAATGTCCTCAATGACACCATAATATGACATTTTAGCTTCACGTGGACTCTTATCCTTTGCACTTGCAAAGTACATAGTCGACGCTTGAAGAGTGACCCCACTATTTTGGACGACACTCTTATCATCTTGGCGCTTTGTGTAATATGTGAATCCATTAATGTCAAACCCTTCATAAGACATAACATTCGGTTTTGGTTTAAAGGCGAGGCATTTGATAGTTTCTGTAATATCATTTGGTGTTTGAGATAGTTGATGTAAGACTTTATCTTCAAACCACTTAGTAAAAGTCTTATTATGCTCTCTAGCAAGCCACATTGAACTTGCTCGAGGATGTTGTCTCTTTATGAAATTGGTATGTTCCTCGATATAAACACTCACTTCTTCCATATTGTGTAAAATATACAAGTGAGCTTGTTCCAACTGCTCACGGCTGATTACTTTCACCCGTGATCCCAAAATTCCTTTGCCCTCGTCAATATTCTTATCATTATTAGGAGTGTCATTACCACTGAGAAAGTCATTGCAAAAATCCATAACCTCTCTCGCCACATAACCTTCAATAATACTCCCTTCAGGCCGATAACGGTTTCGAACATCACCTTTAAAAACGCTCATGTATCGTTCAAAGGGATACATCCAATGCAAGAAAACTGGTCCCAACATTTTCACTTCCCTAGTCAAGTGGACAACAAGATGTACCATGATATCAAAGAACGAAGGAGGGAAATACATCTCAAGCTGACATAGGGTAACAACCACTTCTCTTTGCAAATTATCGAGAGTATCAGGGTCAATAACTTTGCTGCATAGACTGTTGAAAAAGAAACAAAGTCTGGTAATCGCAAACCTTACATGCTTCGGCAATATAGATCGAATTGCCACAGGCAATATTTGTTGCATTAGAGTGTGACAATCATGAGATTTAAGACCTATCAACTTCAGATCTTTCATTGATACCAATCTACGGATGTTGGATGAGTAACCATGTGGCACCTTAACATTTACCAAGCATTCACAAAAAGTTTTCTTCTCCTTTCTAGACAACGTGTAACAAGCGGGAGGTAAGTATGTTCTTTTATTACCCATTTCACGTAATTCTGTTAATTCTGACCTTATTCCCATTTCACGTAGGTCCAGTCTGGATTTTATCCCATCTTTAGTCTTACCTGGTATATTTAATAGAGTACCAATGATGCTATCACAGACATTTTTCTCAACGTGCATTACATCGATACAATGCCTGACTGTCAAAGAACTCCAATAAGGAAGATCCCAAAATATTGACTTCTTCTTGAATAAAGAATTGTCACTCCGTGTGGCCATACTACATTGTGATTTCTTACCAAATTCATTGACAATGTCTTTTACTCTTTCATAAACAACATCCCCTGGTATAGGTTTAGGTGCACTTCGTTCATCATTCCATCCATTGAATGCTTTGCGCTTCCTACGATACGGATGGAATTTTGAAAGAAACCTTCGATGACCAAGATATACAGTCTTGCCGCCATGTTTTAGTCTTATTGAATCAGTGTTTTCTTCACATATAGGACACGCTTTAGCTCCTTTGACACTATATCCAGACAAATTCCCATATGCTGGAAAGTCATTAATAGTGCAAAACAACATAGCGTGCAAACGAAATGTCTCTTTTGCTGAAGCATCATAGGTCATCACACCTTCAGCCCAAAGTTTCTTTAAGTCATCAATCAAAGGTTCAAGATAAACATCGATATCATTTCCGGGTTGTTTAGGGCCCGATATCAACAATGACAACATAACATACTTATTTTTCATACACATCCAGGGAGGAAGATTGTATATAACAAGCATGACTGGCCAAGTGCTATGTTGGCTGCTCAATGTCCCGTACGGATTCATCCCATCTGTACAAAGCCCAAGTCTTAGATTCCTATCTTCTTCACCAAATTTAGGGTACAATAGATCAATCTTCTTCCACTGTGGGGAATCAGACGCATGTCGTAGGATCCCATCATTATTTTTCTTAACATCTGCATGCCACCTCAGATTCTTCGCATCTTTCGGATTTGCAAACAAGCGTTGAAACCGTGATATTATAGGTAGATACCACAACACCTTGGCAGGAGAACCAGTTTTGAACTCCCCCGAAGTCGTCAATTTATACCGTGACGCACCACATTTTGGACAATCTTTCAAATCTACATAGTCCTTTTGAAATAATACACAATCATTCGGGCATGCGTGTATCTTCTTGGCCTCCATTCCCATTGGGCACAACATTTTCTTTACCTGGTATGTTGAGATTGGAAGCTCGTTTCCTTCAGGAAGCATTTCTTTCAACAAAGTCAACAATGAAGTGAAGCTTTTGTCGCTCCATCTATTGTTAGCTTTCAACTTATACAATCTCAAGACAGCGCTAAGCTTCGTAAACTTAGCACAACCTGTGTATAACGGTATCTCAGCATCATGCACAATGTTTGTAAAGATAGGAGGTGGATCGGTGTGCTCTACCCTACAACTATCCAGCATCGCATCAACGATGTCTGCTGGAACTGGTTCGTTCACATTTACGTCATCGCTATCGACATCTACTGGTTTCGATTTTGAAATTTCTCCATGCCAGTGCCATTCTGTATAGCCTTGTACAATCCCGTTGCACATGACATGACTTTTGATTTCCTCACCAGTGTTGACTTTCAAGTTGTTACCGCAATGCCTACATGGACAGTAGAACCTATCTGTAGGTTTTTTCCTATGTTCCTCGGCAAATCTAATAAACTGATCAAGACCAGATATAAACTCTGGGGTACAATGATTACGAATCGACATCCATGATCTATCCATTCTATGATCAGAGAAAACAAGTATATATTAGGAAAAGATTAGGCAACATTTCCCCGCTGTTCTCTAAGTACATATATACTTAGAGAAGAAACGGGGAAATGCCAACAAACACATGTGATGTCATTCTTATATATAATAAATGTGTACCACCTATCCCATCCTTGAACACCTAATCTCACTAGTAAGTGTATAATGGGTATTGGGTTTTCAAGAAAATTTCGGCAGCATTTCCCCGTTGTTCTCTAAGTACATATGTACTTAGAGAACAAACGGGGAAATGCTACCAAAATTTTCTTGAAAACTCAATACACATTATACACTTACATCCTAAGTGAGATTAGGTGTTCAAGAACAGTCCCAAACCGGGGACTATCCAAGATTTACTCCTAATGAGTCAATCTTGGACGGGTTTCTAGGCCAACAAACACAATAATAGACATCTACAATGAAGCCGGACTCCATACAAACAGTATATAATTTGGTGATTGTTCATTCTAATTTATACCAATGTACAAGTAATATAAAAAACAATGATTGTTCACATTCTAGGCCAACAAACACATGTGATGTCATTCTTATATATAATAAATGTGTACCACCTATCCCATCCTTGAACACCTAATCTCACTAGTAAGTGTATAATGTGTATTGGGTTTTCAAGAAAATTTCGGCAGCATTTCCCCGCTGTTCTCTAAGTACATATGTACTTAGAGAACAAACGGGGAAATGCTACCAAAATTTTCTTGAAAACTCAATACACATTATACACTTACATCCTAAGTGAGATTAGGTGTTCAAGAACAGTCCCAAACCGGGGACTATCCAAGATTTACTCCTAATGAGTCAATCTTGGACGGGTTTCTAGGCCAACAAACACAATAATAGACATCTACAATGAAGCCGGACTCCATACAAACAGTATATAATTTGGTGATTGTTCATTCTAATTTATACCAATGTACAAGTAATATAAAAAACAATGATTGTTCACATTCTAGGCCAACAAACACATGTGATGTCATTCTTATATATAATAAATGTGTACCACCTATCCCATCCTTGAACACCTAATCTCACTAGTAAGTGTATAATGTGTATTGGGTTTTCAAGAAAATTTCGGCAGCATTTCCCCGCTGTTCTCTAAGTACATATGTACTTAGAGAACAAACGGGGAAATGCTACCAAAATTTTCTTGAAAACTCAATACACATTATACACTTACATCCTAAGTGAGATTAGGTGTTCAAGAACAGTCCCAAACCGGGGACTATCCAAGATTTACTCCTAATGAGTCAATCTTGGACGGGTTTCTAGGCCAACAAACACAATAATAGACATCTACAATGAAGCCGGACTCCATACAAACAGTATATAATTTAGTGATTGTTCATTCTAATTTATACCAATGTACAAGTAATATAAAGAACAATGATTGTTGACTTTCTAGGCCAACAAACACATGTGATGTCATTCTTATATAATAAATGTAAACCACCTATAACAAACACATTGTCCAACATTAGGTTCAACACTTGAAACATAGATTCGTTTTCTTATATAATAAATGTAAACCACCTATAACAAACACATTGTCCAACATTAGGAGATGCCTGACTGGGGGGTTGGGGGGTTGGTGGGGTCCACTTTTGACTCGCTCCCAGGTACGAGCAGGGGGCTGCACTCGGTTGTGTACTGGCAAAAAGAAAGATGAGTGGGGTAGCTGGTTTCACATATCAGTTTTTGACTCACTCAAACATGGATATATATTAAGTGATTATTAGCTTTGCGAGCCACTATAGAGATTGTATGATAGTTTAGTTCCCAATTGGTCTATGTTAAAATAATCTTAAGAATCTCCTATTGGTGCCACAAAAATAAATTGGACGGATCCATCCGAGGTTTGACGTACGTAAATCTAATCTGTTCTACCGACAAGGTGAAAATAAAGAAACTTGCCCTAAACGTTTGTGATATTGCTATTAGGAAATCGTTTTCGAATTCAAGTGCAATAATGTTTTAGCTCCTTTATTTAGATAGTTTGTGATCATTGACAGATACTGTTCAAAAATACATATTGGAAGTCATAGTGCTCAAATGGATTAAGCAATCTGCATTCATTGTACGCAAGGTCCAAAAACTTGAATATTATGTAGTAGTCTGAGAGGGTCCGAAAACGTGGAATTCATCTGGACCTATTCTCTAAGACTTGAATTGCAGAGCAATGCACTTCATATCAAACAAGGCCTTTAGTGTATATCCAGAAAACCAGTTGGCGCATACCTGTTGGCGCGGGAGGCAGCGGGAGTCAGGTGGAAGCTGATGGCGTCAGGCAGGCTGAGGCGGCGAGCTCCAGGCTCGTCAGGCGTCGGCGGCGAGCTCCAGCAGCAGTGGCGGCGAGCTCCAGCAGCAGTGGCGGCGGGGCGGCGGAGAAGGGGGCTCTAGGCTCGTCAGCAGTGGCGGCGGGGCGGCGGGGCGGCGGAGAAGGGAGCTCCAGCAGCACGGAGAAGGCGGCGGCGGGGCGCGGAGAAGGGGGCGCGGAGAAGGCGGCACGACGGCGCTGTCGTGGAGAACAAGGAGAAGAAAATCGCCGGCGACAGGGTGGGGAATCGACGGAGAAACAGAAAGGGCTCGCAATGAAACAGGAGGAAGGGGAAGAGTCGGGCACCGCGGGTTATTAAGTCCCAAATAGCGTCGGTTTTTTACAACAACCGACGCCTAAATGTCTTTAGCGTCGGTTGTCCGAGAAAACCGACGTCCAACTGGGCGATAATTTCATGAAATTGTTTGGCGGGAACCACCTTCAGCGTCGGTTATCCTTTAATCACCGACGCTGAAGGTGACACTTTTCGCACAAATTTTCATCACACATAGGCGTCGGTTTCCACCTAAATAACCGACGCTGAAAAGGACACTATTTTTCGCGGGCGACTTTAAGCGTCGGATTGTTATAAACAACCGACGCTGAAGACAAAGCGGTACCCGTGTCTGGCTGGTCTTCGAATATAGACGTCGGTTGTCGTAAACAACCGACGCCTAACATAGAAGGCGTCAGTTTTTCCTAATAACCGACGCCCAGAAAAGTGTCACTGAATGCTATTTCTGTAGTAGTGTATGGGGTCAAGTATAGTTGACCAATTGAAGGTCCAAAGGTACACAATTACAAGGCAATCAATTGCTGATTTGACGATCAACTCAATAGCTCAAACTCTAATGATTTTTCACTAGAATCCAAGGGTTGGGTGAGCCAAACGGTCTCAAGACCATTTGGAACTCATCCAAACGGTCTCAAGACCGTTTGGAGGTCACCCAAGACCGTTTGGAGGTCTAGGGGTGAGTATGGTTAAGCAATTGGTGATCCAATGATACTAAGTTGGAATGTAATCAATTGTTGTTAATCATCCAAACGGTCTCAAGACCGTTTGGGGATCACCCAAGACCGTTTGGAGGTCTGGGATCAAGTATAGTTGACTAATTGAAGGTCCAAAGGTACACAATTACAAGGCAATCAATTGCTGATTTGACGATCAACTCAATAGCTCAAACCCTAATGATTTTTCACTAGAATCCAAGGGTTGGGTGAGCCAAACGGTCTCAAGACTGTTTGGAAGTCATCCAAACGGTCTCAAGACCATTTGGAGGTCACCCAAGACCGTTTGGAGGTCTAGGGGTGAGTATGGTTAAGCAATTGATGATCCAATGATACTAAGTTGGAATGTAATCAATTGTTGTTTTGGTGATCAATCCAATGATCCAAACCTTAATTGGTTGACTTGGATTTTGATGATATGATGGGCAAACGGTCTCAAGACCGTTTGGAGGTCATCCAAACGACCTCAAGACCGTTTGGGGTCAGGTCATGTCCCAATGTAATGATGGTTCAATAGGTTCAAATCAATTAGTCCCACATTGAAATATGTTGAAGGGTTATTGATTCCAATCCCTAAATTCAATTGAGTTAAACCCTAATTGATGGTCAATTGAGGGTCAAGTGAGGGACAAATCAGTTGAAGGTTGACCTATTAAACTCAATTAAGGTATGAATATAGGTCCAATTGATGATTGGTTCCATGAATTCAAAGATTGAAGGAATCAACATTGGAAACCCTAATTCAATTGGATACCTTATGAAGTGGAGGTCCAATGTGATTGAATCCTTGAGAATTAAGATGATGAATGTTCTATTGATCCAATAATGATTATTAATGATAATCAATGAAGGTGTGAAGGTGGAAACCCTAATAATACCTAAGTGATTAAGAACCAATTAAAGGGAGAATTCTTAATTGTTTATAGGATTAATAGTTTGATACACTATGTTAACCATAGTAGCAGGTACTTGATTGAAGGGTTGATGTGACCTAATCAAGTTAAAAGAATGAAAGATTAGAATACATATATATATATATATATATATATATATAAATATGAATCATGGAATGATCTTATGTAGCACGACCGTGCAAGGGAGCACAGCCGTGGTAGCCTTAACTTGCATGACCGTGCAAGGGAGCACGGCCGTGGTAGTCTTACTTTGCACGACCGTGCAAGGCGGCACGGACGTGGTGTCCTATTATGAAATTGAGAAGTTTTGGTATTGTGCTGACATTGTTATATATGCATGTCCTTATTTGTATAAGTCATACAAGTTGATATTATGAGGTAATCATATCCAGGTATGAGTTATGATGTCATATTCCTTGAAAACAATTATAAGCTTTTAGAGTAATGATATGTGAAAAGTATATACATTGCTTCAATCAAGGCCATGCTAATAGATGACTTGATGCTGATATGGCACTTGATAGCAAGTGTTATGATGATATAAGGGTGTGAGCACCCATGTTCTTGAATCATAGTGATAAGATGATTAAGAATTGATATCCAGTTGATAACTGATATGAGTTATACTTGTACATTTAGTATTCTTCTGTTATAGCCATGTTTAGTACTTGAATGTTTGGAAACATGTATGATGCTAAAAGAATACTGATATGTACCTAATAATCAAGTATAATCATACCATGTAGAGCCCTGATCATAGATCCATCATTGTCAGAATTTAAATAATAGTGAAACAGGTTTTACAAAGGGAACTCCTGGATCACATACTTTAGAGTATGTGGGAGTATATGGAATAACTGATAAAAGTTAAGCTTGACAGGTTTCATATAGAGGTGATCAGATCCATGTAAGATTTATAATGCTAATTGCATTAAGAACACTTGTTACCTATAATTCAAGAGTATAACTAAATGTTATGTTATCTGGTAAGTGATAACATATGAGCTTGATAGGTTGAATGAGCCACGAGTAATATGATTTGTTGATCTTCAAAGGTCATATTATTTAGATAACAAGATAAAATGAGATGTTACTTGGTAACAAATGCTATGATTAGTCCAGGGGTTTGAACTCCCACATTCCGGATTTCATATTAATAAGATGGTTAGGGATTGATATCCCAATATTAAAAATATGAGGTATGACCTAAACCAAAGTGTTTCTATGTGAATTTCTATGACGGAATAATCCTATGAAAAGCTTAACTACAGACTAATGGGTTATGAATGTAAATAACCCTTGTATTACATAAGTAATGTTAAGTCTGATATGATATGTACAAGTTATGCAGATATGTTGTGGAGTTGGAATCCTAACAGTTTGGGAGAAGGAGTATGGCTACAGGCCATCCTTTCCCAAATAATAATTCCAGGCAATGGATATATGATCCAAGTCTGAAGGGAGTTAGTGATGTGATAAGTGACATGTGATTTTATCAATTTATAGTTGCATTGCTTTTAGTAGAAAGAATAGTTTAATCTGTTAAACATTGTTTTAACTACTCTCAAATATACATAACTTCTTTGTATACATTTATTCTCTTATGCTGCAATAATTATGCTTCTGGCGAAGAGTTATATCTCTCACTGGGACAATTTTTATAATTGTTCCAACCCGTAGATTTCAACCTTTAGGTGGACGTGGGCGAGGAGGCAGAAATCCTTCAATAGGTGAAGGGCAGCATCAGCAGTACCAAGGACAGCATTGAAGCTTCAGGTGGAGGCATTGGCTGCTATGTCATGTGTAGATAGTGTTAGAGTCCTATATGTCGTCTCTGTACTCTCAGGTCCTCGGAGTAATAGTTAGTGCTTTCAAGTTTTTGGTCCAGTCCTTAGAGACTTTTGTATCTTGCCTTACAGAGTTTTACTGATGGATCAGTTGTAAACAACTTATCATGTTGCTTTATGAGAAAGCTTTACCTTTAAAGGATCTCTTTGTAAAAAGTTTAAAATTTTTAGTGATTTCTGGTAATCCGATGCTTAGTGAACGCTTCTGCATTAGTTAATCTTGTTTTCTTGAAATAGAAATTTCAGCAAAAGTCACGACTCTTCAAATAAGACAAGATGTGCCTGCAAGGGATACCTTTGAATTCCAACATGTAACAGTTGCAATAAACAATCTCACTCGACGGCTTTTCTTCAAGATGTGGGCAGATCCAAGGCCACCGACATGATACACATCAAACACACCTTCTGAAGCTTCCTTTACATTATATGTCATGCTTTGATGAACCTCACTCTGAAAGATCTTAAAAATTGACTTTTTGTATATACCTCTCATCTGCTCCTCCAGAGGCCACAGTGATGACAAAGGGAGATTACTATACTCATCTTCAAAGTCTTTAAAATTTTCAATCTCCCATACATGAGAGTAAGAAGTCTCCAATGAGCATACAAGTTCAAAGAGAGTCTTCTTACTATTCACATGGCTTCTAATGAATGCATTCAAGCTCTCACTCCTTTGCATTGTCCTCATGCCCGCAAAGAAGGAAGATTGCATATAGCACGGAATCCAATCTGAACGCATCACATGCATGTCAGACAGCCAAGTAATGGACGATAGACCATACTCCTCAACAACAGAATGCCACCTCTCTTCAAATATACCGACATCATCCACATTCCACACACAATCATTCAAGGAGCTTATGATCTGCTCCTTGTTAGGAAGACCGCCAAGCTTATAGGGAAGCTTTTGTAGGATGTGCCAGCTGCAGAACCGATGCTTGCAATTCAGAAAAACAGTAAGGATAGCAGCATTCATAGCCGAGTCTTGATCAGTTATGATGGACACTGGCTCTTTTCCAAAACAAAGTAGATACTTCTTGAAAACCGAGACAAATGACTCGTACTTCTCGTCAATCATAAGAGCTGAAGCAAACAAGACCGTATTACGATGGTGATCAACACCACCAAACATTCCAAAAACCATCGAATACTTGTTGGTGCGGTAGGTGGTGTCAAAAACAATCACATCGCCAAACAACCCGCAGTCTTCAACAGAAACAAGATCAGCCCAAAACAGATGAGTCAAGCAACAATCAGGATCATTTTTGTATGTATAGAAGAATTTCTGATCGAGTACCTTAAACTTGGCAAACTGATCCAATACCATGTCGACGTCATACTTAGCCAACTCTTTCCTCTTACTACTGATGTGTCCATGAGCTTATCTGCTAGTAAATGTCAGATTTTCATAGCCGCCAGACTCAGATGCCATCAATGCAATTTGTCTCGATACAGGTATGTTAGCTTGGCTCATGGAAGAAAGCATATCTTTTTGAGTTTCATCAAGAGATGAGTTACACTTCAGGTAACGGAGATTTGCATCATCAACAAGATCGTGGTTGTGTTCCTCAACAAAGGCAGTCACAACCCACGTGGATAAGGACTTGTCTAGTGTGAATTGGATCATGGCTCCACAACCACACCTCTTCACAGATCTCTTGTGCTTCTTAGACAGATTTTTCTGCAACTTATCCACTTCATCACAAATGGGGCTCAGAAGCCCTCTTGACCTCTTAGAATGGCCCATTGTACCCTGCTTGTCACAAACCAGATCTTTGGCAACGAGAATCTTAGTTCCCCGTTCATACCTGTTGTCATCTTTTCTGATATTAAAACCAATCATGCCAGCGTAGCTAGAATAGAATGAGATAGCTTCATCTAAACTTCTAAAGTGGAGACCAATTTTAGGAATTGTAGCCGGCGGCACAGTGGAAGAACCAACAGAAGGATAAGAATTAGCATTATCATTATTAAGGCCAACATTTGAATTGGCAGCATCTGTATCAAGGCTGGGATCCATTACAACGTCTGGCAGTAACTCAACAGTACAGAGGAGTAAACCTGAAATAGCAGAGAGTAACTCTATCAGGCCGAAGAGTAACTCATTATAACAAATGAGTAACTGAAAGAAGATTTGTATTCCAAATTCCAAATCAGAATAAAATATATTTCCAAGTTGAACATAAACACTTAAATTGAAAAAGAAAATACATATAGGAAAATTGTACAAATAAGTTTATATGTAGATTTTCAAGTGAGCTTCACAACAGCAGAAAAAAGGGCAAGGATTTGAAACAGCTACTACATCTGGTACATGTCGTCGAAGGCATGAATTAAGAAAACAAGGTCAGGCGAGGTCCATAGAGGCACAATTCTCAAACAAGTCGACAAAGGTGTAATGACATAGTACCTTAATAGAGAGAAGATTTGATCAAAGCTGAGTAGGGGATGTCGTCGCGAATAGACGAGAGAGAAAAAGGACAGCGGGGAATGGTTCCCTTCTAGGTCGGGTGCCACTTTCAGATTGGGGCACTGCTCTACAGGAAAGATGGGCAAGATGCAATAGCCGCGCCGTCAATGTAGCTTAGGAAGCAGTCACTATGCAGTTGGGGGAAATGCAGGGTGATATGGCTTGACGACAGAATAGCATGTATGGAAGCGTCTTTAGCATCGGATTGGCGACGACAATGAGCGTCGCGCAGATGGAGATTCAAGGTCGCCTACGCTGAGTAACGAAACTAAATTACCCCTACGGGAAGGATGGGCAAGATGCAATAGCCGCGTCGTCAATGTAGCTTAGGAAGCAGTCACTATGCAGTTGGGGCAAAGCAGGGCGAAGCAGATATGGCTTGATGGCGAAATAGCCTGAATGGAAGCGTTCGCGTCAGATTGGCGACTAGAATGGGCATCGCGCAGAAGGAGAATGAAGACCGCGTGTGGGGCGAAGAAGATGTGGATTGACGGCGGAATAGCCTGAATGGAAGCGTCGTTCACGTTAGATTGGCGATGAGAATGGGCGCCGTGCAGACGGAGAATCAATACCGCGTGTGACGGGTAGAGAGGGTAAGTTACCCGAGCGGGTAACAAATATTTAGCCTATATATATATATATTCTTAATGCCTTCATAATACATTAGTGACATTAGGTGACATCATCGGATAATATTCCTTGATGGAATATAATCACCTAGTCATAAATTGATATGTGAATCAATTCATTAATATGGAATGTGTTCCACCTTATTCACTAAAATACATATAGTGAGTCAAATATGAGAAAGAGTAATTGGATTTACATAAGTATGATTATCAAGTCTACGATAATTCCAAATAATGCCTAATGTGATGTTAATCATGTAATATGAAGTGTAAATAGGAGAAGATGGTTAGTAATGACATTAATGTGAGTATGAAAAGTGACGTGACAATGTGTAATATAGGTGTAAGAAATTAATATGACATTATTATAGGCTTAATAATTTATTGGATAATATTATCTATTTCTTACAAAATAATCTGTGATAATTCTAAATGATGGTAATATGAGGAAAATGGAGAATGAATTCAAGTTATTAAGATTTGTGACCTAACACATTAATAAATATTGAGATTACTTAGTAAACCCTAATTTTGCTTAAAACCCTTAATGAGTTAAATAAGGGAAATACATATGATTTGTGCATAATGTTGAGAAGTAATCCTTATTACAACAATGTGGATTTAGCATGATACAATTAATGGAATTTTGAAGATAATGCAAATTAATAATATAGGTAATGCTAATAAGACAAAAGTGTTAATGATGTTATGTTTGATGAAAGGTAATATTTATGGTGGAAACCTTAGTGTAACTTGACTTATGTGTAGAGCCCACCTAGTTGCCTAATGTTGGGATGTTACATACTCACCCTTCCCTCTTGTTGTGATTTTGGGGAAAAAAATCCTCTTTAAGGGGTGGAGTGGTGTAACAGACTATATTTTAGGGTTCTATTTGTAATTTATCCATTTCTTAAGTTTCTTATTTATTTTATGTCCTTTTGGAATTTTCCCTAATTTTTTCGAACTTTTGTATCCTTTTTGGCCTCATTGTTGAATTTGAGCAACATTTGATGATGTGATCTATATTTGTCCACATTCATGTCAATGAATGGGTTTTTGCACAAATGTTCCAACTAATGTGATAATTGGAGTCTAATAGTACAAAATGGCCAAAAATGAGAAATAATTAGTAGATAATGTTAATCTAGAGCTCTTATATGTTTTTGGGATGAGAGATGAGTCATAAGGTGTAATTGAGTTAATAATGAGAATATGACACTTTTTCCTTTATCTCTCCTCCAAGAGGGTAATAATGCATGAAAAGATAGTAATGTGGTGAGAAATGATTCTTGAAATCATAATGTATTGACTAGCTCAAATCTCACTGAAATATCATATTAAAAGAGTCTCTTCATATTAACTCACTCATTTTAATGTATTAATATACACGTTAATAGACAACATGGTAATTAAGGGCCAAACCATGTATGAAATGAGAAACCATTTATATAGCATAGTTCTAGGCATTAATATAAGCCTATGGTTCAAATTTGGGGTCATTTGGATAATTTTTTATCACTCAAATCAATTTTACAAGTATTGAATATCGTGTAACTATAGCTATTAAATTGATTTCATTTAATTTATGTGTAACACTAAGATTTGGTTTATATTCCCCTTGTCACGCAACCCAGACCACTATGGACCCCCATATTACGGCTCCAAATTGTGCACGTGTTGATCTGACGACAACGACTTCATCTCCTTCCTCCATCCGTTTGCGGCTCTATGAACAGTGTAGTCTCTTCGGTTTCTTGAGTTCGTTCTCTCTCTCCTCTTTAACATCTCGAGAGATTTATCTTCAGTTCATTTTATCTCTTTGATAACACCCAAATTAGTGCATATTCTCTATGCATTTTATCTATAGTTTTGTGGCACTTTAGTCTTAATATGCCCAATAATGCTCATGTTTTATGCTTTCTGTCTCTCATTAGATAATGTAGTTAGAATAGCCAATAATGTAGCTAATTAGCCAATTTTTGACTTACAGGCACCGAAACTAGCCAATTTTGGGACTCTCAAGTACCGAACCTGAAAAGACAAGAATTCCAGCAGTTGGCCGATATGGTCTGGCCGATACGGCTGCCCGATATGGTCTGGCCGATACGGCTGCCCGATATGGTCTGGCCAATATGGATACCCGATACGACCTACCCGATACGGCTGCCCGATATGGTCTGGCTGATATGGCTGCCCGATACAGCCTGCTCGATACGGCTGCCCGATACAGCCTGCCCGATACAGCTGCCCGACACTCCCCCTGCCTGACACGGTCGTCGGGTGACAGTCATATTGGCCCACCTGACGCCTCAAGATCAAAGCCACGGATGAAGGACACGTGGACCAATAAAAGCTACAACTCCCATCAACTCGCTTCCTATAAATAGCAGCTGCCAACCTACAAAGAGGAGGAGGAGCCAGAGGGAAGACCTGGAAAGAGCTAGTGCCTAGACTAAGGTGCTAGTGTGTCGAGTTCCCCAAAAGTCTACTGCTCGATACGGCTGCCTGATACAGTCTGCCCGATACGGTCTGACCGATACGATCTGCTCGATACGGTCTGCCCGATACGGTTGCCCGATACATTTTCCCGATACGGTTTGCCCGATATGCTCTAGAGAGAGAGAGCCAAGGAGTCCAGAGGGATGAAGAGAAGACCCAAGGATCGAGATCTAGTCTGCACATAGGTCGAGGAGTGAGAGCCACCTCTCCTCTACATGCTGTATCTCTTCCCTCTTCTCTTTCATTCTACTTCATTCCTTTATTTCTTGTACAAACAATGTTCATCCATCTTTGTTCGGTGCCAGCTATGCTTGTCTATGGCTAGTTAGCTCCTTCTTGGCTATGTAGCCCGATCTGGGCATGTATATGTACTTTCTCCTTAAGCAAGTAGATTCATATCAGATCTAGTATGTTGCATGTTCTATTTTCTCTTTCTAAGTTATGATTGCTAGTTTGGTTGATCTCTTACTCGCTTGAACTGTTATTTCTTCCTGTATTGAGAGATCTGTTATAGGAATAGCTAAGAGATGATAGTTTGGATCTGTACCTGAGAGGAGGACGATCCAAGGTATTCTGTTCCTAATACCCCAGAATATCCTAAGACCTGAGAGGGAATTTAGTGTATTCTGAGGTGTTGATATGTCATTCCTCGAGAGAGGGTCATTGACATATTGTTGATGGTTTTAGTCACGCATCGCGAGAGCGAGTGGGACGACCCCACATGACAGATGCCATTGTGCGTACTAGATGCTTGCTTGGGTGTTCAAGGGTTGTCTACGCCTGAGAACGAGTGCATAGACTGCCCCATTCGTGGTTACATAGCCAGGAACTCTCTTTCTCTGATTAGTAGAATCACGAGCTCTGTTTTGTTTTGTTTTATATTGTGACAACCCACTAGACTAGTTCTAACATATATTTTCATCGACTATCGTCTTGGCTTATTTCACTCAAGAACAAGATCTGTGGCATCCTAAACGTCATCACATCCCTGTGTTCGACCTCATATATCTACTTTGACCCTGTAATAAAGTTGCGGGGGCCTAGAAGGTTTCAGGTTATAAATTTAAAGCTTGATTCCTTCCTTTATCCTGCATTCATTTCTGGACGCGAGAAAAAGGCCGATCAACTTTTGGCATCGTTGTCGGGGACATGGTTTTCCACGTTTACACGTCTAGTAGATTTTTTTCTGTCACTATAAGTTTGTATATACATGCATAGTTTTCCTCTTGCTTTACACATACTTGTTCATATATACTAAATCACTTTTCTTTTTCTCATACCTTTTTCAGCCGTGGATCTTGCTTCCGCAAGACAAGTCATCTTGTCCACCTGTCCTCTCGAGTTTTTCTACAGTTCTGACTGTTGGACAATAATTGAAGGTAGTGCTCTATAGCTAGTCTAGTTATACTTACCTCCATCATCGTCATTTGTCGAGATTCCAACAACGGAGACTGCCAGTCAGCCCTCGACTCCCATACTATCATGGGATCAAGAACTAATTAAGGAAGTGGAGTTGGATAGGGAAAGTATTCAAGCACTCACCTCCTTAGCCCCTCATCTCCAATAAGATGTCGATCCAATGCAACAAGTACTAGAAGAGTAGGATCATCATCTCAAAGTAGCCACTGAGGCTACAGACCGCAGTAGTAGTATGCTTCAAACTGTTGAACAAGGATTCATCCTAAAGCATCAATTTTATACAGTGGGTTCCCCTTATATGTGCATGGCAGAATCGACGGGTCTCGAAAGCATTGCTGCTCAAGTACAACAACTTCATGATAAAGATGTTGAACAAGGAAGGAGGCTCCAAGAGCTCATTGATCTGGTTACAATTCGGTTACAACTCCCATCACAAGACAATGAAGATGTTAGTCATCAAGACCATTCCATTGGGTCTGAAGTGGAGTATGCACCATCATCCTATTCAGACCATCAACTGGATTCACTAGGATTTTTCTGTGAAGACTAACCCACTTGGGGAAGCCCTTCATTCTATCCAAATGACCCAGCTGATGAACCAATGGAAGAAATGAGTCATAGACATGAATGGGTCTATGATGACGATGATGAAGACTCGAAAAGCCAATCGACCTCACAACCAGAAGGTTGGTTTGAGGAACCAGAGTCAGATATTGAACCAAACCACAGTGACATTTCTCATATCGAGACTTGTCATTTCACTTTGAGCAGTACGCCAACCATGGTTTGGAATAATTTGTTTGACAATGACTACGATGACAGCTGCTCGACATGGAGCAGTGAGTATAGTAACGAAGATGAGTTGGAGCAGCATGAGCCATCATTCGCCACCATCCCTTTACAAGGCTTGGTGGACGTCAAGGGGGTAGGATGGACAGTTCACTACAACATGGCTGCTGAGCATGAAGACACCCCTAACTCCACGCCAGGTGATAAGCTTGGGGTGGTAGAACCACAAACCGATTCTTCAGGGGGTACTTTTTGCTCATAAGATGATTGGATGACTCAGACAGTACATGAAGATTTATCTGAGCATCCAACCTCAATTTCAGAGATGGAGAGAGAAGATATGAGTCCTCAAGATGACATCCAACCTCTCTCATATATCTCATCCTGTATTGACATCCCAGGACCTTCATTTTCAGAATCATATAATGAAAGGTACCTTGAGGATGATATGCCGAAGAATTCATCCCAGTGCAGTTCAATACACTTCCAGCACAAAGATGACTTCACCGAGTCATCGGATTTCACTTCGCTTCTTTGGACTCGGCAGGGCCAACACATCCACCTATTCTACTCCTACTATGTGGTGGAACCCGTCGGCATGACACAGGTGACACTGGTCCCAAAACTTAGGATTTGGGATCCCAGTGTCGATATCGTGGGGCAACCACCCCCTTTTCTATTACCCACCCTCCCGCCCTTTTATTACAATAAATGTTTTTCATGCTCTTGTTAGTTAGTTTCTTTCTTCTAACTATTTTTATATCCTCACACCCATGCAACATCTTTAGAACTTCAATAACTTTCGTTAAAATCATGCATTCCTGCCTCACTATCTCAAGTTTGAGTCTTGCTTGAGGACAAGCAAAATTTTAAGCTTGGGGTGGTAGGCTTCACCCTTCTTTTCTCTTCACCCTTCTTGCATGCATGTCTATTTCCTGCATTTAGTCTTAAATTTTCAAAATTTTCAGCTTTTTAGCTTTGCAATTATGGCTATATGGTGTGAATATAATAGATAAATGCTTGACTGTATGCCTAGATGCACAGTTTTCATCTTAAAAATTGCTTGGCCTTTTGCTTGACTTCCTCTTTGACTCTTTCCTTGAGTTTGGAAATAAATCTAAGGTTATGTCCCTTTTTCATAGCTTAAAGCTAAATTACCTTGATCTATGTCGTGAATGGAAAATCCATGGTAAATGACCGTTGGAATGAGCTGAATCACGATTAAAGTCTCCTAGATGCGAATTTCACAAGCTTGCCTCTATTCTAAGGATTCTTGAATCATAATTGCAACTTTTCACACAAGTGTCAAGCGGATCATGATGAGTTTTGAGCTATAATAAAGATATAATGTTTGTCCTTGATGGACTACGTGCCATCTCACATTAGATTGAGTCAAAAAGATGAAAAATATAAAAATGTGCAAAAGAGGCTTGGTCACCCAAAAAATCCCAAAATATCTATATAGTTCCCACCCAAGCCTACAAATAGAATGCAGATGATAAAAGCCTGAGTGTGAACAATAAATGAGTGTTATTTTCTCTTTTAGGAGAGTTGAGGATGGTGCCTATCCGGTGTATGACTGCGCTCATGAATGCAGATATGTCGTGCATGGTAGTACCACTCTAAAAGCTCATTAGAGAGTCACTAGGAACCCCCTAGGTGACCTATGAAACCGTCTCAATAGCAGGGTTGGTTCAGGCGCAATACGAGGAGTTCATCTCACTACTTTGGACCAACTGGTTCAGACTGCAGGGACTGTTGATCGCTATATGGACCAACCTGACGTATATCAGGATCCTCAGAAGTCATTAGAGTCTTTTTGCTTTGTTTCTTAGGACATGAATAAGTGAGAGGCGTGGTATTCCTGATTGGTTTGCATGGATTCATGGTAATGGATCACTACTCATCACCTGCGTGATCACCTATATGTCAATTCTTTCATGTTTAATAATTATGATTCAAACCCTCATGAGTATCGATAGGCTATAGTGAGTTCGCTTAATCTCGCCTGGATGCTCTTTGATCTTGCTCTGGCAGGATTGTGCATGATTGGTGGGGGTTTGCTATGAAATGACATGGATCAGGAGAATAGATGTTTTAAACTATTTTTTCTGAACCTTAGCATCTATTTCCAAGCTTAATTTGTATGTTATCTTTTTGTTCTTTGAGCACAGTCTTGCTTGAGGACAAGTAAGTTTTAAGCTTGGGGTAGTTGATAACACCCAAATTAGTGCATATTCTCTATGCATTTTATTTATAGTTTTGTGCCACTTTAGTCTTAATATGCCCAATAATACTCATGTTTTATGCTTTCTATCTCTCATTAGATAATGTAGTTAGAATAGCCAATAATGTAGCTAATTAGCCAATTTTTGACTTACAGGCACCGAAACTAGCCAATTTTGGGACTCTCAAGTACCGAACCTGAAAAGACAAGAATTCTAGCAGCTGGTCGATATGGTCTGGCCGATACGGCTGCCCGATATGATCTGGGCAATACGGCTTCCCGATATGGTCTGGCTGATATGGCTGCCTGATATGGCTTGCCCGATACGGCTGCCCGATACGGCCTGCCCGATATGGTCTGGCCGATATGGCTACCCGATATGGCTACCCGATACGGCCTGCCCGATACAGCTGCCCGACACTCCCCCTGCCTGACATGGTCGTCGAGCGACAGTCATATTGGCCCACCTGATGCCTCAAGATCGAAGCCACCGATGAAGGACATGTGGACCAATAAAAGCTACAACTCCCATCAACTCACTACCTATAAATAGCAGCCGCCAACCTACAAAGAGGAGGAGGAGCTGGAGGGAGGACCTGGAAAGAGCTAGTGCCTAGACCAAGGAGCTAGTGTGTCGAGTTCCCTAAAATTCTACTGGTCGATATGGCTGCTCGATATGGTTGCCCGATACAGATTCCCGATACGGTCTAGAGAGAGAGAGAGTCGAGGAGTCCAGAGGGACGAAGAGAAGACCCAAGGGTCGAGATCCGGCCTGCACAGAGGTCGAGGAGCGAGAGCTACCTCTCCTCTACAGGCTATATCTCTTCCCTCTTCTCTTTCATTCTACTGCATTCCTTTATTTCTTGTACAAACGATATTCATCCATCTTTGTTCAGTGCAAGCTATGCTTTTGTATGGCTATTTAGCTCCTTCTTGGCTATGTAGCCCGATCTAGACATGTATATGTACTTTTGCCTTGAGCAAGTAGATTCATATCAGATCTAGTATGTTGCATGTTCTATTTTCTCTTTCTAAGTTATGATTGCTAGTTTGGTTGATCACTTACTCACTTGAATTGTTGCTTCTTCCTATATCAAGAGATCCATTGTAGGAATAGCTAAGAGATGATAGTTTCGATCTGTACCTGAGAGGAGGACGATCCAAGGTATTCTGTTCCTAACACCTCAGAATATCCTAAGACCTGAGAGGGAACTTAGTGTATTCTGAGGTGTTGATATGTCATTACTCGAGAGAGGGTCATTGACATATTGGTGATGGTTTTAGTCACACATCACGAGAGTGAGTGGGATGACCCCACATGACAGATGCCACTATGCGTACTAGATGCCTGTTTGGGTGTTCAAGGGTTGTCTATACCCGAGAATAAGTGCATAGACTGCCCCGTTCATGGTTACATATCTAGGAACTCTCTTTCTCTAATTAGTAGAATCACGAGCTCTGTTTTGTTTTGTTTTGTTTTCTTTGTTTTGTTTTATAACGTGACAACCCGCTAGACTAGTTCTAGCATATATTTTCATCGACTATCGTCTTGGCTTATCTGACTCAAGAACGAGATATGTCGCATCCTAAACAGCACCACGTCCCTGTGTTCGACCCCATAATAAAGTTGCAGGGGCCTAGAAGGTTTCAGGTTATAAATTTAAAGCTTGATTCCTTCCTTTATCCCGCGTTCATTTCTGGACGCGAGAAAAAGGCTGATCACTCTTCACATTGATTCATTTGATCAATTGCTCAACCTCCACTGAGGCCTATAAACAAATTGCCTGACTTGGGCTACCTCCTCATCTCCACCGAGATATGGCAAAGAGGGCTAGAGGACTCCTCACGCCTATTTAAGGGTGGGGAAAGTACCCTTGGTCCCCGAACTAGCCTCCTCTTCCCCCAATTAGTTTGCTACTGTCCTAGAGCTCCCCGACCCTCTCCATATCCATCTCCAATGACGTCAGCCACCCCGTCGTATCCCCGGTCACCTCTGTTCAATCAAACTGGTGGTAAGCATCTATGGCCCCTACTTTTCAGTTCGCCCTAGTTGTTTTGGCTCGTGGTGCCCCCAAATGATGGGTACCTATAGCTCACCATAAGGACCTCATTAGCACTTCAGCGTTCTTCTGGTATTGAGCTCCTCCACCCACTCTGACACTAGTTTTGACCTCACCTTGCATCCACAGATGTTTTCCGACCGTCGTCTAATCGAGAATCAGCCTCTACATTTGTGTTTGATTGCGTTTGGTGCTCCCTTGTTACCCAACCTTCTTCGACATTTTTTGTGGCTACCGAGGTCCCCGCTCAGTGGCGAGTGTTTCTCTATCTTTGTCAGTCTTTTGGGATCTCATTCACACCATCATTGAGACTAGGCATTTCTTGGTGATGTGAAGCAAGGCTAGAGTCGAAGCTCCAGTAGCCTGTTCGCCTTGACCAGGACTGGAAGAAGCCTGATCATGCAATGACCAGGGCATCCATGCCCTTTCAGTTAACCAATTAACCCGCCATGGTCTTGATAGTAATTTCTCCCTTTGTTTTGTTTCTCATCATGAGATCATTTGTAATGTCCGATTGACTTTGATGACCTTTCCATCTTAATTGATTTGATTAATTGACCTTGGGCAATTTGGTAATTTGACCCTCCACTCAATCATGTTTGACCGAGACCAAGTGAGCAGGATCGGATGACTGGGCCAAACATGATCGGACCATGTCAACATGAGTCTGGCCAATGTGACACTTATTTTCATAAGGTCTTATGCCCATGTGGCATTTCCTCAATTTTTGATTGACCAGTACGATTTAATTCATTTTAAATCGATGCCTTTTTAGAAAAATGTGAATAAATAGTTATTGGAAATGATTTTTCATGTAGAATTTAAATTTGTGGTTTTCGATTCCTAAATCAAATATTTTAATATAAGGTTCAAAATTGGTATCTTTCTATAAACTCTAATCCATGTGAAATATTTGTAACTAGGATAAAGTGGATTTGGATACAATCTAATTGGTGAAAGTGTTGAATATGAATCTACAATAAGGTATGTGAAAACCTATGATGTATGTGCATTCTAATACTAAAGTTGGTAATTATTTATCCAAACCTATTTTCTTAATGAGGCATGAGCCTATTTCAATTTATTTTATGATTATTGCATAAATTATTTTAGGGTCTTGGACCCCACTTGCATTATTGTCAAAATTCTTATATCCTCCATTGCAATACTTTAGCATGATGATGAAAATTACTAATTAACTAATATAGCATACATCTGTACAATCACCCATAGTGGGCATGTGTAAATTCGCCCAGGGGAACATGATAATTCTCCCCACTTTATAAATAATTTTGGGTGCTTGGGAATGTGTAAATTCTCCCTCACCTAGAGGTTGAGGTTAGGTAGGTTCCTTATCCCTGTGTTAGCTTAATGTAGTCATCTTTAATCATTCTTTCTCTCTCTATTATTATTATTTACACTGGCATGATTCTTTATTGTGTTACTTGCCTCTTTCTTTTGACCCTCATGGTATAATGAATGTTTATTATGCAATGTTGTAGTTTACAATTGTCCTTATTTCTCTTGCTTGACACATACTTTTGTCTCCTCTTAGTAGGTGATCCCAACCACCTAGTATAGGATCAGAGTGTGCATCAGAAGCATCATGAGCCAACCTAAGGCTAAGAGAAAGGAGTTCAACCTTCTAGCATGCACTTAACTATATACTATGTTGTTTTTGTTGGAGACATGTTGATGTAGTGTTAGTCTTCCTCTGCCAAGATCTTTTCTATGTATAAAGATTGTACACCTTTATTGGGAAATTTGTAATGCACTCTTTATACAATTGAATATAGTCAAAGTTTAAAATTCCACTACTATCCAAATTGAATTTTGTTTACCATTGTTATTAGTAGAGAGGTGGATTGATTTCACTTCTTTACAACATGGTATCAGAGCCAATGGTAGTTGGGGTCTTTCCTTTATTATTAATCAAATCATTTACAAGTTATGCTATTACAATCATCATATGATTGGCTCTCTTAGCATACATACCAACAATATGTAATATCATCTAAATAAAGAAAATGTGAGTGCTCCTATGTAATACCACTCCAACCACTTACCGCAACCCTTACTTCTATTTGGATACCCATTGAGCTAGGAAACATTAAACCTAGCTCACTTCACCCTTTTTCCATAGCCATGTGGTTCACATAGTGTGGTTGAAGTATGAAATTGAATGCATTAAAGTGGAACAACACCCCTAGTCTTCTTTGATTATTTTCGTCATGAAATAGTCTACTCAAAGCTACATGAAAGTCATATGGATTGATTGTGCGTTCTATGCTCTATATTTAAAATTTATATGCTCAGTGCTTAATTCATGGTTGGTTTCTAAAAGTGAAGAGGAGAGAGGTGGTATACATATACTTAGTCACCATTAAACCCATTTAGTAATTAATCATCTATTGCAATGAATTTATGATTCTTTTTTGTTGAAAGAAACTTAAGCTATATTAAGTTGGAGCATACATGAGGACAAGTATGTTTTAAGTTTGGGGTGGTGATGCAGTTCTATATTTGGGCTCCATTTTGTGTGTTTTTTGCATGTAAATCACATATATACATGTCAGAATGCAAGTTAATTCCCCTAATGTGTAATTTCATATCAAATGTACTTATGGCTGCTTTTTGTATGTTTTTCAAGCATTTGCACTATGCATTGAATGAAAAGGAGAGAGAGAGAGAGATATAGAAGATCCTTGGATTTCCACATAGTGAAATTGGACCTAGATTATTTCCAAGAATCCCATGGATGGGCAAAAATAGGTTCAAAGAAAAGAATACCTGATTGAAGGATTTTGGAGCAAAAACCATGCAACTGGGCCCTTAAAACAGGCCATGGTACCTTGCCACAACCCTTGCCAAAATGCTTAAATCACAATAGAAATTCAAAGTTTGACAAGATATAACTACTCAGCCACCACATCCATGGATATCAATCCAACCGTGGCACTTTAGAGCCACCACACCCATGACAACCACCACAACCATGGTGAGAATCACCCATAATGACCAGCTTCATCAGAATGCCACTGGCCACTTCAACCAACATGGTAGCGCCAAATTCCATGCAGGTGCCACCCTTCATCCACTATGACTATGGTGACCACCACAGACATGTCACTAGCCATCTAAAACCATCCTACAACCTGTCATTTTACCCCATATTCACCTCACTCATGGACATCCACCACAGCTGTGATCACCCCCAACCCACCACAACCGCGGTGACCAAAAAGGCCGTGGCAGCCACCAACCCTGCCCAGTTTTTCCACTTCATTCCACAAACTACCTCCACTTAATCTAGTGCTTGCATTCAAGAGCTCTCACCTACTTCAATCTACCTCCACTTCATTTTGACCTTCATTCTCCCCAAAACCCTAGTTTTCAAGGGTTTTTCCCACTTCCACCATCTATTCCATGCCCTCTTGCTACCAAGCAGGGAGATGGATGTGCTCTTGCTGCTAGAGGTGAAGAATAAGATCCACAAGCTCCATGGCCTTTCTCTATTCTTATATGTCTCCTTTTACTCTTTTTGCACTATGAGTAGATAAGCCCTTTGTGGTGGGCTGTTTGGGGTTAAAAAGATACTTTGATACCATGTTAGGGGAATATAATTTGGAAAGGTTATGGTTTCATTGTATGAAGATTGAATTCTACTTCTATCTTATTTCCCATGTTGCTTCTTGTGTTTTGTTCTTGAAAACATGAATTACTTGTTGTTTTATGCTTGAAACCACCTAAGTCTAGGAGAAAATGGCATATGCGAGGCTACGTTGGGATTTTCTCCTAGGTCCAACTAGTGGATCCCTAGCTAGCACCCTATCTTCTAACTCATATATCCCTTTTCTTACTGCTAGGTGTGAGATCTAAGTGGCTAGTGTAGGACTGTTTAGTGAAATTGCCTAAGAGTTTTCTAAAATATAGATGGTGACTTAATGTGAGGTGAAATACCCTCACCTCTACTCCCCACTCATACCTTTGGCTCCCAATTACACTAAGCATTCTCACCCTAGAAACCTAGATTATTTAAATCCAATTGAAATCCTACCTAAACCTTGGTCCACTTGAGCCTCGTAAGGCTAGATAGGGTGTGCAAGGGTGTAGTTCCCTTTCACACACTCTATTCTATCCACAAACAACCAATAGTCTAGGGTAGTTCCATTGCATTTGACTAATTGTTTGGTTTAGTAGTGTAGAATGAATGGTTAGGTTTTGCATGATATGTTTCCCCAACTAATATCTTAGTATCACCCCCCAAATGGCCCAACTATCCTTAACTTGCATTTAAATCCTACTCTCTCTCTTTTCTAGTTCATGCTAGTTTAGTTGATTGCTTTAGTTGCTTTGTTAGTCAATTGCCCTATTTTAGATAGTTAGGTCTTGCTAGAGTATTTAATGCTCTTTTGAGCTTACTGGTGCTATCTTTCTAGTTAGTGACAATCTAGGTCATTAATTGCTTTAGTGTCTAACTTTCTTAGGCAGTGTAACTTAGTCTTAGTCTCTTTATCTTTCTTACTTAGTTGCCTTTCTTTGTTAGATAGAATTCACTTGTTTAGGGTTAAATTAGTGTTTTTCTCATTTTACTTCTTTTCTTATTTTCTTACATGAACCTTAGAGTAATCAAACCAAAATCAACTTCAAACCCTAAAAATCCTAATCTCCACTTTAGGAATATAACTTAATCTAACTTAGCTTCAGTGCCCCCTCTTTCCTGTGGATCGACCCCTCACTTACTAATCACCTATATTATAACATGATCCCATGTGCGCTCTTGCGGGTGATATATTCTAGTCTATGTGGATATGTTAGTATAGGAACAATTGTAAATTTGAAAGACTCCCAAAATGTGTTTCAAAGCGCCTAGGGTTGCATCTATCTGTAACTCAGTTGATTAGTGTGTAGTCTCAACCAAAGATCAAGAAATACAACCAAGCTTTCTGGCATCATTGCTGGGGAAAGATGCGCTCAACCTAGCTAGTTAGTGAAGCTTCACTCTTCCTACTGCCCTCATCATTGCTATTCTTTGTTTTTTGTTTACTTTTTCATACTTGTCTTCTAATTTAGCTCTTGTTTCTTGATGGTACCTTTTACATGTGATAGTTGTGCATGCTTGGGCGATGCTCGAATTCTACAGACTTGGTTCCACTTGATCCCGAAATAGGTTGAAGGAGACATCAACATCAGCACAGACAATGACTAGAAACTTAGATGGATGGTTAACATCGTGAGGATGTGGAAGCCCAAATCTAAATCTATCACAGGACCATGATAGCTCATCAATCTGATCAATGTGAAAATGAAACTCATCCTCAACTAAAAACAGTGATATGATAGATTGCTATTTGGCTATCATGAAGATTGGGTCTCGACTCAATAAGAAGAGGGAGTCATGGTTAGACCAAAGATCAAGTAAGTTGTGTGCATAGTGACATCACAAATAATTTTGGACTTTTGTAGGAATTGGACAAAGGTGTATACATATTTTTGAAGAGAAAGTTTCAAACAGAGAAACCTCTATTGGCGAAAAGTGAAATCAGCGCCAATTACATATTGTAGGAATTGGTTGCTAGGTAGACAACATGGGTAATATATAGTTTTTTTAAGTGAGATATTGCAAAGACTCAACTAGAGCACTACGTCAAAGTGGAATGACTTAAGGGAACATTTACACTACGTTGCAAATATTGAGCGGTTCTTGCAGATGGAACCGACAAGCTGGCACCCAAAAAGTCAAAGCATTTAATATGTTCATGGATGTACTTTGTCTAGGACAAGTGCATCCATGCTGGATCCAGCAGGATAAGAAAAAAGATGACAATACGAGAAAGGGCGATGTCATTAGTTGTAAAAAGATTGGACAACATGGTGATAAAAACGTGAATGTAAAAATAAATGTTCTAGATGAACTATGTCGTCAACATTAAGAAGAAATCATGTTGCGGCATCATGGGGTTAGATATATAAAAGGAAGGATTAGAAAAAGTGGTGGTGAAGCCAAATTAAAAAGGAAGAAAGTAATCTTCTCATACTTCATTCGAGGGGTTGGTCAAAAACTGTACATGGATGTGTGCATCTTGTTGCATACGTTGCATACATGAGTGAGGCTGGAGTGATCAACATATCCTACAGGTTGAGCCACATATACGATTCGCATGATTGTTGCAACCATGCAACAACTAGTGTAGTATTGCTTATGCTGTAACATGGCCCACCCGATGTGTTACTAGTATTGCTTATGCTGTAATATGGCCCACTAGATGTGTGTAAGTTTTAGCACTATGTGTGTATGCTGACTTAGCTCTCGTTTTATGGTAGTCAGCATACGTCTGAGTGCGCTGACATATAGCTCACGTGGGTTCACATAATCAGCGTATGTGTGAGTGTGCTGACATAGCTCTTAAGGGTTCACACAGTCAGCATATGTCGCTGAGTGTGCTGACATAGCTTTTGTGGTTCACACAGTCAGCATAAATGTGCTGACATAGCTCTTGCGGGTTCACGCAGTCAGCATGCAAAAGTTCCTATGTGTACGTGCCTATTGTCTTTTGCATTTTTTATATTTCCTAAGCACAAGTGCATAACTATGTGTACTAGGGAGTTGATAGTGTTGAAAATCAAGTTGCCACATAATATGAATGACTGCATGTATTCCTATTTCACACACATTGTTGTTGAAGAAGTAGTGATGCAGTAGGGAGTAAAATAAATAAGTAATAACAATAACAATCACTACTATACCGAGATCGATGCATCTTTGTAACAATATAGCTAGCGAAGCGCTGCTCTTTGCTCTTGACCAATTCAACGTTAGTATTATTCGAACTGAATAATAAAGGAACTAGGCAAAACGTTGGGAAAACTCCTAGGTTAATTTCACTCAAGTACTATTACACCCTAAATTAGGGTAAAAAACCTTGCTTAGGGGATGAAGCAAACAATAATTAGATAACTTAGAAATAGATCAATACAAAAGTTGTATTCATAGTTGTAAGGTAAGTTTCTAGGTTGAGAGCCCAAATGGTTGGGTTCGTCGAAATGGTACTCTAGGATTGACCGAATAGATTTTAGTGACGGAATCTCTTTTAGGGGTGAAGTATTGTAACATACTCGAATCTAGGTATATAGATTTATCCTCTATCCTTCTAGGTCTGCATTAAACAATAATTAATATGTTGTATGTTTTCCCCAACTCCAAATGTAATAGGAGTAATATGAGTCAAATAGCATTATAAATTAATATCCTTTATATATGATATTTTACAGATAAAAAACTATAACATTTTCATAACATGTTTTAATTTACAAATATACCAAATAATGTGTTTGACTCTACTTTTTCACTCTAAAATATTATAAGGAGTATAGGATAAATAAAATCATGTTAATATGTGATACAATGTCATAATTGACTAATTAAGATCAATAAATAGATTACATAGATGTTCAATATACAAATATAAAATATAATAATGTATATTTTCAAAATGTAAAATTGATTTTAAGTTTCGTTGCACTCCTTCTAGCTTATATTGCAAATTTCATATCAATTGGAGGTCAAATGCTCCCCCAAATCAACTTGAAAAAGATAGAAATTTATTGACCTAAGTTGGACCGGTTTTAATCATTTAAGGCTCCCATTAGTTTAATTAAGAAAATATGGAACTCAGGTTCCCGGACAAGTTTTAAATGACTGGTTTTCTATAACTCCAGAAAACTAGTTGCTAAGAATTTTCCGGGCTTCTATATGTATGAATAGGGTTTCTACCATGAGTTTCAGAAAAAACCAGGGTGAAAACGAGTTCCCTAGTAGGTGGCTGAGTGCTTTATCTGTTATTTAATATTTTGCACATCGGAAGGCAAAGGCGTGATTTTACAACAACAACACTTGCAACATGCTCCGAAACTAATCCATCACAATTATCTACCGAGTCGTTCTTCCTTATTCTACGGCCTCAAAGGCTTATTGTTGGGGTCCAAATCTTCTGTATTCAACCTCTCTGCCCACCTCTGTCTGCACATGATCTCATACACACACTTATGGGCCCCACAGTGGAGTGTATGGGTGAGATGTGCTGGGTACATTGTCCCAGTCACAGAGGATTTCAACACTATTGTTGGGTTACTTTTCTCGGCATCAATAGCACATTGTTGATGTCAAAGTGTCGAAGGCTTTTTTTATTGGGTTTTTTCCTTCACAACGTTAAAGGAAGATTATTATTGGTTCCTCACAAATTAAGGAATCTGTTTGACTAAGCAACTGCGGATGGTAAATCTTTGCATCACTGCCTTTTTTTCTCTTGACAAACTTGCAGAAAGGTAAGTTGTCATTATACTTTTTAAATAATATTCTTGCTTATGCATATAATCACTCACACTGAGTCAGAATAGCAACAATTCGTTGGTCATACTACTGATTCATCAAAAAATGTAATACATTTATTCTTTTGTGGAGTATGATATGTTGTGGAGCTTATTTTCTCGTTGTCCACTATTACATCTTATTATGAATTGATTGTTATAAATATCGTGACCCCACAAAAGACCCTATTATTATGGGATTGTGGGTATTCCGAATTTTATTAAATATTTTTATTATGTGACCCATATAACAATCATGGTCAAAAAAGGAAACTGCTGAATTAATAGGAATAGGGTTTAGGTTAGAAGACTTTCTCTATTATTTAGCAACCTTGATGGACGGCTGCGATTTAAGCTTATAGAGAAATCTGTCCATCTCTCTACCTAAAAATATAACTCAAGATCCATCTCTAGGGTTATCTCATGAAACACACTGACGGATTTAGGCGAAGAGAGTGAAGAAGTATTTTAGATCTGAAAACGTACATCGGATCTAGAGTTTTGCTTCGACATGATCTCATCTTTCGTATTCAGCAATGTCTAGGGGTATGTTTTACATTATTTAATGACTAGTTTATGATCAAGATCCTAAATCATAACCATGCTAATGTTAATCATGCTTACGTATCATAGAATCAGTTAACATGTGATATCATTCGCTTTGTTATGATCATATTCTTAGTTCTTAATCAAGATAAAATCAATTTTTATCAATATTTCCGCATTTTTCGAAAAATGTCAGAATTTGACGAAAATAGATTTTTCTGAACGAAAACGATATTTTCTTCAAGATTTATTTTAGTCTTTTTCGGCCGTTTAGACCCTCAAAATCACATTTTAAGTGTTTTTGGGCATATTTGGGCATATTTATTATGTAAACATGATGATAGAAATTTTATTTGATGTTTCTGTGCCTTGATCTGTGATCCTGGTATAAAACTCTATTATGTAGGACCAAAAAATATTTTTCTTAATTATTTTGTCCATACAAATGCCATATATGCGTATAACAGATGAGAAAAATATGTCTTTAAGAGCAATATTCATATTATATTGTTTTGATAATCACCACAATGATTTCATCTCAGTACATGAATGTTTCTCTTCTTTTGGTATGTCATTCATATTATTGGTTGTAGTTCACCACAGTGGACTCGAAGAATGTAATGAATGTCGGACTAAGTAAAAGCATTGTTGGGTGTTTACTAGCATCATGTATTACCCACATGTAGACTATGCATTAGTAGTAAAATAACCATTATGGAGTTGATTCATTATATGATTAAGCTTGTATAGGATATCCACAGATATCATACTCGTTTAATTGTTGGTTTAAATCACTCACTTATGTATAAATCTTATTCATATTTGTTTAAATGTGTTTACAACTCAAAGATTAATTGTGGTGAGCTTGTTTCTATAATGTAGTTCATCAACCTGCCCAACATAATTCCTTCGTCAACTCAGTCCCTGAATTAGATGGGACTAATTATACCGAGCAGAAAGAACATGTTGAGTTTTACTTAGGTGTGCTTGAATTGACTCAGGATTAACTTTAGACAAGCCTGCCGATATTACTGCTACCTCCATAGAAAGTGAGATCAAAAACTTTAACGCATGGACTAGAGCTAACAAACTAGGCTTGAAATTCATGTGTTTAACCACTGCTACCAACATCAAATGTTCAATTCCTGAGAGTGAGGGTCAGACAGCTAAGGAGTATTTAAGAATAGTCACTAAATGCTTTAAGGTTGCTGATAAAGCAGTTGTTAGAAAACTTATGGCTGAACTAACGACTGCCCGTTATGATGGTACCAAGACCATGCATAAACATATTCTTGACGTGATCAATCTGGATGCAAAATTAGATAAATTGGGCATGATTGTAGTGGATTTGTTCCTAGTCCAATTTATCCTAAACTCGTTGCCTTAGCAATATGGTCCTTTTCAGATTCACTACAACATGATTAAGGATACGTGGAATGTGAATCAACTGACCAATAAACTGGTTCAGGAAGAGGCTCGAATTAAGTAGAAAAATGGTCATGTTGCTCAGGAAAATTACATGCATGGAAATGGGAATGGGAAGAACAAAGTCGGTAAGAAAAATTGGAAGGGCATCAAGAATAGTCTATCCAATCAATCAGGCCAATCTACACCTAAGAAAGCAAGGAAGAATGATAATTGCCACTTCTGTAAGAAGCCTGGACACATTGAGAAAGATTACGTGAAGCGCAGAGAATGGTTCGAAAAGAAAGGTAAGCCTTTAGATTTTGTATGTTTCAAATCAAACTTTATAGAAGCACCTTGTAATACTTGGTGGATTGATTCTGTCTCTAATGTTCATGTTTCAAACTCGATGCAGGGATTCCTTACAACCCGGAAATTAAGTCCAAATGAAGCCTATCTTTACATGGGAAATAGAGTGAAAGCTCCAATAGAAGCCATTGGCACTTTTCGTTTATTATTAGACTTTGGTTTTCATTTAGATTTGGAGTAAACTCTTTATGTACCTTCCATTTCTCGGAATTTAATTTCCATGTGTAAACTTGATAATGATGGCTTTTCATTAGAAATAGGTGGTGGACGTTTCAGTTTGTTTAAGAAAAATTGTTTATTTGGTTCAGGAATTTGATCAATGATTTATATCAAAATTTTCTTGATAATACATTTTCTGAATCTCTTCTTGTTAACTTGCATCCTAAAGTGGGTTTGAAACAAAGTAGGATGAGTGAAAGTTCTGCATTCTTGTGGCATAAGAGACTGGGTCATATATCCAGAGAAAGAGTTAACTGGTTGGTAAAAGATGAGATTCTTCCGAGTCTTGATTTTACTGATTTTGGTGTTTGTGTGGGTTGCATTAAGGCCAAGCAAACCAAACAGACTAAGAAAGGATCCACAAGAAGTACTGAACTTCTTGAGATTATACATACAGACATATGCGGACCTTTCGATGTTGCATCTTTTGGTGGAGAAAAATATGTCATTACCTTTATAGATGATTATTCATGTTACTGTTATCTTTACCTTCTGCATGATAAATCTCAATCTGTGAATGTTGTTCAAATTTACATTACTGAAGTTGAGAGGCAGCTAGGTAAAAAGGTGAAGATCATTAGGTCTGATAGAGGTGGTGAGTATTACGGAAAGTATGATGAATTAGGACAGCGTCCTGGTCCTTTTGCTAAACTCTTACAAAAATTAGGGATTGTCCCTCAGTACACAATGCCCGGTTCCTCATGGATGAATGGTGTTGCTGAGAGACGTAATCTTACACTTCTAGAAATAGTTAAGAGCATGATGTGTCATTCTAATATGCCCATATCATTGTGGATGCATGCCCTTATGACTGTTGTGTATATCTTCAATTGGGTTCCCAGTAAAGTTGTTCCTAAAACACCTTTCGAGTTGTGGAAGGGATGGAAACCCGGTTTAAGAAATTTCATGTATGGGGATGTCCAGCGGAGGCACGCATTTATAATCCACTTGAGAAGAAACTCGATCCAAAAACCATTAGTGGCTTTTTCATTGGGTATCCAGAAAGATCAAAGGGGTTCAGATTTTACTGTCCTAATCATACTACTAGAATTGTAGAAACTGCTGATGCTAAATTCCTTGAGAATGGTGAAATCAATGGGAGTGATAAAGTTATAGAAGTGATCATTCAAGAAATAAGGGAACCAATACCAATTCCCTTGCCCTCAATTCCGACTGACATTGTTCCAGCTAATGTTGTTGATCCAATCAATAATCGTGAACAAAATTTCAATGATCATGCACTCCATAATGAGCCTGTCGTGACCATTGAACTAAATGTAAATGCAACACCTATAGTAGAATTAAGAAGGTCTACAAGAAATAGGAAATTAGCTATTTCAGATGATTATATGTTGTATTTACAAGAATGTGAATTTAACATAGGGATGGATAAAGATCCGATTACGTATTCACAAGCCATGAAATCTAAAAATTCTGAGAAATGGATCGATACCATGTGTGATGAGATAAACTCTATGGCTGCAAACAAAGTTTGGGAGTTGGCTGATTTACCAGAAGGACATAAGAAAGTCAGTTGTAAGTGGGTCTATAAGACCAAACACAACTCTCTTGGTAAAATTGAACGACATAAAGCCAGACTTGTAGCTAAATGTTTTAATCAAGAAGAGGGCATTGATTATAATGAAACATTTTCTCTAGTTTCTAAAATGGATTCTTTACGAATCATCATGGCTTTAGTAGCTCATTTTGACTTAGAGTTACATCAGATGGATGTGAAAACAGCTTTTCTGAATGGGAGTTTAGAAGAAGAAGTCTGCATGGCTCAGCCAGAAGGCTTCATTATTGATGGAAAGGAAAACATGGTATGTTTGTTAAGGAAGTCAATATATGGATTAAAGCAAGCTTCACGACAATGGTATATTAAGTTTCACAGTACCATCACTGCCTTTGGGTTTACTAAAAACATTGTTGATCGATGTATATACCTGAAGATCAGTGGGAGTAAGTTTGCATTCTTGGTTCTATATGTTGATGATATTCTAATTGCCAGCAGCGATCTTGGTTTATTACGGGAAACCAAGGATTTTCTATTTCAAAATTTTGATATGAAAGATATGGGAGAGGCTTCTTATGTGATTGGGATAGAAATATTCTGTGATAGGTCACATAGGTTTTTGGGATTGTCTCAGAATGCTTATATCAAAAAAAATTTGGAAAGATTTAATATGGCGTCTTGTGATTCTAATGTTGTTCCAATTCATAAAGGGGATAAGTTTAGCTTAAGTCAATGTCCTCAAACTAAATTAGAGCATCATCGAATGAAAGAAATTCCTTATGCTTCTCTTGTAGAAAGTTTGATGTATGCACAGGTCTGCACTAGACCAGATATCAGTTTTGAAGTCGGTATGTTGGGTTGTTATCAAAGCAATCTAGGCATTGATCATTGGAAAGCTGCAAAGAAAGTGTTGAGGTACTTACAGGGAACGAAGAAACATATGCTCACATTCAGGCATACCGATCACCTTGAAGTGATTGGTTACACGGATTCAAATTTTGGTGGATGTGTGGATACTAGGAAAAGAACTTTTGGTTATGTGTTTGTATTAGCTGGAGGTGTCATTTCGTGGAAGAGTGCCAAACAAACCATTATTGCATCGTCCACCATGGAAGCTGAATTTGTAGCATGCTTTGAGGCTACAGTTCATGCATTATGTCTGCAGAATTTTATTTCAGGGGTTAGAGTCATGGATTTTATTGCTAGGCCACTGAAAATTTATTGTGATAACGCCGCAGTAGTATTCTTTTCAAAGAATGATAGGTATTTTAAGGGTATAAAGCACATGGAGATGAAATATCTATCAGTCAAAGAAAAAATTCGGGAGAAGAGAGTGTCAATTGAGCACATTAATATGAGTGCTAATATAGAAGATCTATTTACTAAAGAGTTGCCACCCAAGACATTTAAGTAGCATGCAGAAACAATGGGTCTTGAGGGTAACCAATAACTTTTCTTACTTTGTAGATTGCTATGTACTTTTGTAATGACATTATTTGAGTATTCAGTATTGGAACTTCTGAATTTTTCTATTTCATATCATGACTCGTTATGTACATATTGTTGTAATGTATGATAACAGAAATAGTCTTTCCTAAGACATTAAGTGAACAATTATGATTGCTTCACTATACATAATTGGTTAATTTGATTGTTGGTCAATAGTACATGGAAGAAACTATGTTCTTTAATTAATATAGAACCGCTATGACTCTCATCAATGATTCGGGTTAACCAAGGTAATTAAAGTAAACCTGTTATGTATATTATTTCAACATTTATGCGCGCCTTATGTTTTTCCTATATACCATAAGAATTGTGATATGGACCAAGTGGGAGACCGTTAGAAATTTCGTGACGCCACAAAAGACCCTATTATTATGGGCTTGTGGGTATTCTGAATTTCATTAAATGTTTTTATTATGTGGCCCATATAACAATCATGGTCAAAAAAGGAAACTACTGAATTAATAGGAATAGGGTTTAATTTAGAAGACTTTCTCTATTATTTAGCAACCTTGATGGACGGCTGCGATTAAAGCTTATAGAGAAATCCGTCCCTCTCTCTACCTATAAATATAACTCGAGATTCATCTCTAGGGTTATCTCATGAAACACACTGACGGCTATAGGCGAAGAGAGTGAAGACGTATTTCAGATCTGAAAACGTACATCGGATCTAGAGTTTTGCTTCGACATGATCTCATCTTCCGTATTCAACAATGTCTACGGGTATATTTTACATTGTTTAGTGACTAGTTTATGATCAAGATCCTAAATCGTAACCATACTAATGTTAATTATGCTTACGTATCATAGAATCAGTTAACAGTGATACTTTCCATTTTTCCCGGTAATCATACAAATTAGAATACATTTAACTATGTACTTTAGATTGAATGTTGTTGTCATATCCCATCGGATTTTTATATATTACAAATTATCCTAATATTAGAATATCAACCATGTGTTGTGCGCATCACATCAGATTCCTGATGTATATATTGTAGTCAAAATTACAACTAATCAATCATATAAAGTCATTAGTTTTCTTGAAAAAACATACATACATTAAACCAATCGCCCGACTGAACTTCAATTCCAGGAAAACGACTTCCGAGAAAACTCCACTTAGAAACCAATCCAAACCTAATGGGAATGCAACTACAATGTATGTTTCGTTAGACTAACACGATGACTGTCCTGCATTAACCTAGCTTTTTTGCATCCGGTCGTCCACCCGTTCTCCCATCCTCTCACCCGAAGACTCCCCTCTCCCTCTCCTCTTGTCTATATATTCATCTCCTCTTTTCTTCCTCGCCCCCTGAACCCTAGCCCTCAATACTGATCTCCCCTTGCGCCCAAAAGCCCTGTCAACATGAAACTGCCTCCAGGAACTGCCATGACTGGCATAGGCGGTGGGGACAGCCAAACTGCCATAGAAGACCCTCGTTTCTGCCTGCAGCTCCACGTAAATCACCCCCAGCCGCCCAAGTTACCTTCTGCCTCCCTCTTCTCTGGCCGCTCTAGTCCTTTCCTTCACGTGTTCGAGCACCAACGGGCATAGCAGCCTGCAGCGGCACTGCAGACTCCACAAACCACCATATTGAATGTGGCTGAAAATGGCACCACTACCGACAAAACACCACCATCGTCACCTCTTCTCCTCTTCAATATCTCCCTTCGTGCCTGCCCTGAGCGACAGAGATTGTAGATAGAACTGAGAAGCCGTGTTATCTTCACCACCTTCTGTGGTGGTCGTTGACGATCCAAATGGCTACTGAAAACGGCTTCCACGTCCTTGCTCCAGTCACCCTCTCGCTTCACTGTTCTGTTAACGGCCTGTTCATGCGGAAATTGCTACCTGCAAATGCAGAGTCCGTTGAGGTACCTGGACGGCCATATAAGCCTGCAAGATACAACAGTAAGGTTCATTTTCATTCACACTAAGGGCGAAGATGAGACACTTCTAACCTCATCCATGAGACCCGACCATAGCAATGATTACGAAGAAAGAAGAAAAATATTCAGACTAGAACGACCTGACAAGCTAGTTGAGTACACATCATGGCCAAAGACCTTCCTCTACTGGTTGCTTGCCATCTCAGTTGAAGTCACAATGCCATGTTGCAACAATAGCTACTGAATTCATGAAAGGCATGTTAGCTATATCCACAAGGAGGACCACCACTTAGAACACCTCCATTTAGGATGAAGGAAACATGATCGCAATTCTTGTGCTAGCTTCTACTTCGATATCAATCAAGAACCAGACAACATAGAACTAGCCCCATTAAACAATATGTAAGTAATTGGTTTTCTTATTGTTTTCGAATGTTTAGATAATCTATAAAATAACGGGTCTAGGGACAATGACATGTTAAACAAGTTTAAGAACGTACCTCGATTATAGAAATCTAGTTATCAAACAATATCAATGAATATTTAACCTTATTGTATATGACAAAATAATAACATTTAGGGAAAATGTAAAGACCTGATTTTTACGATTAAATATTTATAAAATTCTATCAAAAGTATAAATAAATCTTTATTACAATCATACTTTTACATTCAGAGTCGTGAAAGCTTTAAACATAAGATTATAAGAATAAGAATAAGAATAAGAATAAGAATAAGAATGATCCTATCTACGCTCCAACAGGAGACAACTCATGCACGTCTCTTCTAGTCTTTCTTTTCATAATCTGTCCATGAGTTCCTAGAGGAAACGAAACCACACATGGACCCCATGAAGGAAAAATATTACGTCAGCTAGGCTGATTATAAATTCAATTATTGGGCTATTTTAAAATAAAGAGTTATGTAATCAAATCTAAGTAAGATTGTTTGGTGGACTATGGTAATGATAAGGGAATAGTCTAGATACTAAATTAATTGAAAAAGTAGTACAACAAGGTAAAATGATAACTAGTATCAATAAAGATATTTCTCAAAACTAACATCAAGATTTCAAAATGAAATGATTTTTCTCAGAACTAATATCAAGATAATAAATTATCCAAAATGAAATGATTTATCCATTGGCACAATCAATCTAATATTTTATCCTCCCCAGTGGCTAGCTGCCTAGCCTTCTCCCATTTATGAGAAAACAATACTTTCACATGTGGGGGTAACTAGTATTGGGTGACCTCTAATTATTTCTATCCACTACATAGGGTTGGGGGATATGACCTACCAAATCTAGTGAGCCAAAGCTCTTAGTGAATACTTCAAATTTTTGTGCCAATATAAAAAATCAACTAATATTTTAATTTCTCAACAATGTTCAACATTCAATTTAGTTGTGTTAAACTTCAACAAGATGAAAAGACTAATAACAACAGATTCACCATCTTTGTAAAATTAATGTAATTGAAACTCAAGAGTGAGATAAATAGTCCCATAACAAAACCAAGAATTTAGAACCTTTATATTTAGTTGGAGTCCAATGTTTTCATGATCAAGATTGAAATATCTCGAAGAGTTGATGAAGAGATGTATCTACAATTTGAAACAATATGGTTTGTATTGGCTTGGATTTCAACATTTGTTTTAGTGATTTATTTAGGATTTAGTTTCCCATATTGGATTACTATATTTTACCATTAGTAGCATTTCTAGATTATCTTGTTGCAATTTCTCTACATTATGTCCTACAATATTATTGTCTCTCTAAGATATCCCATTAAATTAATATGGTTGATATTGTTAATTATATGAGATATGACTTATCTAAATACCCTTATTTGGAATATCTAGGGTTTAAACTCAACATACCTCAATATATACTAGTGAAGGTAGAACAGTAGGGTCATAACCTCAAAGATTTCCATCCAGTTGTCAATCTCCCAATGATAGGGCTGACGAACCCATGAAGGTAGAACAGTAGGGTCATGACCTCAAAGATTTCCAATGATCATCCTTCTGGGAATATGACTTCATCTTCAACCTAGGTATTATCATGATCAACTACCGTGGTTGGAAGAACACTACTGTCAGATCTAGGGGTGTATGCAGGTTGCAAGGATGACATGGATGTGTTTGCAAGTTCGGATTCTCAGGGGGGTCGAGTTGCAAGTTAGGAATTTCATGGTCTTGAGGAAAGAAACAACATGGTTCTATTGCTGACAGTTCTGTGGGCTCATGTGTTGGAAGTCACACAGTGTTCTCTGTCCAGTAGGGTGGTGATGCTAGCGGTTAGACTGCTTGTCAGCAGCATAGTTGAGGCGGTGTTTGGCGGCAGGGAAGAAGTGGTGGTGGTGGTGAGTAGAGATGATAGCAGGGTGTTCATATCAAGTTCCACAACGATGCATCTAGATAGGAATCTGGTAGGTAGTGAAGGTTGAGATTCTAATCTATTGAAGTTGTCATCATAGTGGCTAAGGGAGGCTGGATGTGGAGATCGACTAGGTGATGATGCGGTGGTGGGTTCTAGCTTGAAGGTGGTGCATCAGAGGTTGTGTTGTAGGTTAGAGACATCCTCTTGTGGCCTGAGTTCATGTGGTTGCAAGTGCTCGATCAATGTTGCAGATCAAAGGGGAAGAAGAGTGTGTTGATCCGATGAGTTTTGTAGGGGTGACGTCTACTTGGCGGTGATGTTCACATCGGTTGTGCTAAGCCATGCTTGTGGGGGCTGGTGATGGTTGGCATTGACCTACGACTAAGGTGGTTGGGCACAAGGGAGGGTAAGCACCACAACGTCATCATGTCACACGTAGACAAAGAGGGAATGATGATGGTTTACACAAACTATTGACTTTTTGAGTTGGATTTCTACTCTTGTTGTACTTGGTGTACGAGTTTACCCTGAGTTCCTCAGAGTAGAAGGAGACAGACACGGAGTATATTAGGAAGATGGTTAGCAAGGGGGTTTGAGTGGTGTTCTAGAATTATGTGCAAACTGAGAGATTAAGATTTTTTATTGTAGTTTGTGGTTTTTTTTTCTTTTGAAGTGGGAGAAGAAGGTACCCTAGAGGTTCCCCTCTTAGGCCTTGGGAAGACAAGTATTATAGCCGTTTTGGGAGAGGAGGTTCGTAAAAGGTTGTGGTTTGAAAATCTGGAAATCAATGAAGAAGGAGACTACAAATTGCTTGCTTAGGTTTGGGTCTGTGTAATGGCCACATGAAGAAGAAGGTGAGGATGCACCCTGGTTCGGCTAACCCTCATTTGACTAGAAATTCATGGTATATTCCCATCTTAGTCTACTAACATTTGAGAATTGTATGTCTCTTAAGTTAGCCAACCCTTTACCCTAATATTTCCACTATGTGCTCAATTTGTATTAAACTTAATTATAAAACATTACTTTCTATATTTTTAATTTTTTATGTGGCAAATAAATTAATTCAAATATGGTTATTTGATAACCAAGATCATAATTTAGTGTAATTCCAAAGGCAAGAATCCATCATTGAGTTCAGCTTTTCAATTGTGGGTCTCATATGCAATGAATAGATCAATATGAAGCAAGTTTGCATTTTGGTGCTCCAATTTCAAGATAACACAGTGGGGTGCAAAAACGAATGCAAATTTAGTAAGAGAGAAATTTCATTTTTTTGAGGATTATGTATAATAGCTCAATATTAAAATTAGCACCAAAATCGAGTACGTTACAAAAAAATTGTAATTATACAAAGTGTCAAGAGTTGTATTCATAGTACTAATTATCCATGTGGGTAATAAAAAACCTAGATGAATATCCATATGTTTGATAGTAATTTGAAATACTTATAAATCTCAACTATACATATATATAGGATGATCTATGTATTATAAAGTAGAATACAAGAGAAATAATCCATTTCTTAATGAACATTGATATGGTTGGCATGTCTATTTATACTTGTCTGAATACACTAAAAACATCATCCATACAATGCATAGGCATACACAAGAATTATATAATAAAATGTGTACACACACAATGATGTGTGCTAAGTATGATATTAGAAATAATATAGGATTACATGGGATAAAAGAAGAAGAACATTACTGTTGGGTTTTATGGAAAGAAACATGCACTGTGGAAGCAACAAAATAAAATAGATTTTCAAACAACCCACAATAGGATCTCGTCAATAACAACATATTCAGAAAGAATGTTCACAAGATATACCTTGTCACGGAGCAAGTCTGGCGACATCCCGCTGGATGATGGTGTGCAACACTCCTGGCTTACACAGAAGGTACTTCTCTTCCATATTCCGAACACATTGTGGGAAGATCCAGTAGTGCTCCTCTCATGCGGTGATCTACACCACTTGTAGCGCATATAGACTGTCGTTGACGTCCTCCAAATGTAGGTGTCTCAACCTCTACATCTCTACTTCATCTACACAGATGGACTGGAACTCCACATCGTGCTTCCTAAGATGGCAGGAAGGAGTAGCCTCTATATGATGACGTGCTAGCGTCATAGTGCTCTCCTTTCTCTCCTGAGGATGGTGAAAACTAGGGTTTATATACGTGAGCATAAATTAAAAAGACTCTCTCAATGTCTTATAAAGACATCGACCGTCAAGCCCCTTTAAACAGGAGACACAAGGAAGCACGGATTCCCAAACCCTTCGATAAATAGAAACACTGTGTTAATTAAAATGCTCATGGATTAATTAGAATATTCTGGAATTAATTAATTAACTAATTATCATATTAATTGATTAATTAATATCTAACACCATGCAATCACTCAGGATGGCTCTATGGGCATACATACCAATAGACTCACACTTTCACTTAGAGCCAGTCACTCCATTTAATTGGCTTAAATATTTTAACATACACTACAAAAAAAAGATGATTTATCTACAATTACTCTAATTACATATAATTTATATGTATTTAAAACCTCTTTTTGCTATAAAATAAAAAATGTAAACAAGTAAATGTTGTTAATTCAATTAAATCTACATCCCTACACTTTGCCCTCTTTCTATGTGAAGTGTAGAGAACAAATTGTAGTTGATACCCCTCATTTTCACATTTGTATCTCATCTAAACTTTTTTGCACCAACTCCCACGCACCTCCCCTAAACTCCTCAATGCAACCCGTGCACAATCCTCATCCTTCTCAATCTCCCTCCACATCCTGATCTCCCCCCAAAAACTTGCAGTTTACTCCTCACACCATCACCCTCTGTCGACCGATCAAGTTCCCACACCACTTTTCCACTAGACCCTCTGTCGTCCCACCTTCACACCCTATCTATTGTGCACATGGTCTCCACGCGGCTGTCGGACCCCTCTAGGCCACCACAGACCCCCTCCATGATGCCACTATCGGTTGTCCTCCTGCCCAGCGCCAGGCTTCCTCCAGGTCATGTTTCCACCTATCCTCCTCTAGGCCGCCACTACCACTCTCCCTCCAGTAGGCCGTCACTGTAGATCCTCCTCCATGCTACCTCTGCTGATCCTCCTCAAGCTACCTCTACTGATCCTCTACCATGATGCTGCAACTATATCTCATTTAGGTAATTTTTAATCACCAAATTTATGTAGATCGTTGTTTTGTTATAGTGGTGAACGTTGAATGGTTGATAGAGATGACCTCCCAATCTTCAATTGCAATGGGTGTCACTACAGTCCGTGTAAACATGGAAATATTATTGTATTGACAATGTTGTTAACATAAGAGCCATACACCCTATTTGTTAGTGTTTATCAAAATCTATAACAAGCGCATGGAAATCAAGATTACATTTTTTTATGGTTTATCAATACAAGTAATTTCTTATCTTCTAGTTATTGAAAACCACTCCTTAATTATATTTCAGATAGTTTAGAATAAAATGCAGACGTGCTTTGAAGAAGGGTAGCTAATGAATTAGTAGTAAAACCCTACAATTTTTGTATAAAAATGCATGCTTAGTAAAGGATTAATTTTTTTATCAAACAAGAAGGCATGGGCTCATACTTTTTTTTATCTTTAGAAGCTTCAAAATCACTTCCATAAATTACTTATAGAAGTTAGTCATATTTGAGTGTGATGATGATTTAAAGTATCTTGGTAAGTCTAATACTTCAAACCTAAGGACATATTTTCACCCCTTAAGTGGATACATTTCTCTGGATACATATTATTAACTACACCTGATAACAAATTTATATTTTGCTTACCCTTTTGAAGAAAACTATAATGCTCTTTGTCTATATTTTTGTCTGCACCGCATGGAATACTAGGTAAGTTTAAGTTGTTCTAAGTTCCATGCAATAACATAGTTGTACTACTACAATGTAATGATTTATATGCTTGAGTTCTGAATATGTGGATTATAATATTGTGAATTATATTCATTCATACTTCAAAAAAAATCCAGCTACTTTTCTTCTCTTATTATTCTGGTTTTGAGTCTAACTATTTTTCCTCTTCTCTCTAAGGAGGTTGCTAATTTTTATAGGACAAATAATTATAGTTTCTACACCAAAATAAAGTTGTAGAAAATTCTGAGGCGATCTTTTTAACTAGGATCATTCAAAATCATATGGAAGATGTTTCTCGGGGAGCTTACTATCTTCCATGTTGAGATAATAAAGAACTTGTAACGACCCCGCCTCACGATAACCCCCAATTAAGGGAGACCAAGAGGTCAGAGCCATTATCCCAATTTTCGAATCAAAGATTCAACAAATAATCAATAATAATTATAAAATTCTACCAAACTATACTGAAAGCTGGAATAAAATAAAACTTTGCATACCTTTTTTAAAAACTTGGATATCTAACTTCTATCCACATCTGGACTCTATTCTAACTAATCCTCCTTGCACTTTATTTCTTAATTTCACAATATGCCACTTTACTGTTAGTCCTTTTCAATTGTACCTAAAATGCCAACAAACAAAATGTCAGTCAGCATATAGGAATATGCCGGCATGTGGGGACAACCAAAATTTTGCAAATATGGCTAACAATCTAAATATCACAATCAAGTTAATTAACAAGGTAAATTACGCTTTTAGTGTGACATTCTCCACCACTTTTTCCCTAACCTTGGCTTACCCACCTTAGGGTTTCTCTTTTGCCAATGACTGAAGGCCACTTCTCAATCCCGAGCTTGGAGCCTGGGGTCACCTCTCATAGTGCCCATTAGTCATTCTATAAAGACCACCTTCTCAATCCTGAGCTTGGTGTCTAGGGTCACCACTCATGGTGCCCATTGGTCTTCCTTCCCGGGCTTGACCTTTTGGCATCATCCATCAGGGTGGCATGTAGGTGCGAGAATACACACTTCTATTATTGTTGTGATAATCATAGTGACTTTATGATTTGCAAGTATGAACATCCAAACTAATAAGTTGCATTCAATGTGAGGAATCATCTGGGAAACTCTTTGGGAAACTAATGTAATTAACCATAATTAACCACATACCTATTAGGATGATTTGAGACAGAATTAATCCAATCAATGCAAGAAATCCAATAGGCAAGCAAGCACACAAAGAGATCTTGAAATATGCATACAATTTCCTATCATTGATCATGCCATCAAGATCTATTAAACCTATCTCACTTCCTAGGGTTTCTAGTCCAGTTTTAGGGTTTCCATTACATTTAGTGTTTCACTTCATTTATACTATTTTAAACCCTAATTTTATACAATTACTCACAAACCCTAATTATCTCATCTATTCTTCACGAAAGATATTAAGGTTACCTTTTAACAACATATAACCTTAAATTAGGATTAAAGGCACAATTCACCATCAATTAAGTCCATTCTGCTCATTTTTATCCTTTTATCATCTTTGGTTCCTTCCGAATTAACAACTCATAGTTCATTATGATCTAATTCACATATGAACTCTATTTATCATTAATTCCACTTTTATCCATAGAAAACCCTAATTACCATATTAAGGGTATTTATCCACAATTAGGAACCTGTATACTCAAAATAGCTTAGAACCATCATATCTTAGCTTTATTCATGAATTTGAATAATTAAAGCCATTAAGAGTCATAATTCCTAACATTAGGGTTTCAAGGCCCATTAAAGCTCATTCATGTACACGGAATTCCAAATTAAACCAATTATGTGAAAAGTTCATCCTTTTTGTTCTTAATGTACCTTTTTATAATTAAAAGGCTAATATCAACTCTAATCATCCATAAAACCCCTCTTAATACATTAATCATCTCAATTTAGAGTTTCTTAATCATTAAATAATTTAAGTTGATAACTTCCACTACTTTTCAAATTGCAAGAGGAATTAGCTTCTAAATATATTTTTATTGGATTCCTCGAATTTTTATGAGAAAGATTCATATTTTATATGCATCCATCCGAGCTACCAATATTTAGATATGATTTTTACAAAAATACTTACTTGGACCAATGGGGGCCTGACACGTCAGCCAATCGAGCCTTCTTTTCTTTTTCATGTGGTTTGGGCCCAAGCACGTAGGAAAGACACTCATGCCATTTTGTTTCTTCACTGGAGTTGGGGGCAAAGGGGTCTTTTCCCATTTCTCTTCTTCATCCTCGTGACGCTCCCCACGCGTGGAGCAGCTCCCGCAGACAGTCAACTCTTCAGTTGACTACTCACCAGAAGGTCACACATCCTCCGCCGTGGTCCTCCGAAGCTGCCCAGGCTTTCAATTGCACCAATCACAACCCAAGGTGAACGAACCAACTTTTGAACCTCCAGCGAGGTTCCTGCGTTGACAGGAGCAACATCCATGACCTTAACCGAAATTGCTATCACTACCTTACTCGCAATGCTTGGCCGAAGCCAAGGAGTCTATCTGCTCTGTTGGAAGTTGGAGGCCCCTTATATATAGGCCTCACTATGGCTGTCATGAACTACTGAGTTCTAGATTGGGTAAAAGTCCTAGATATGAGGAAACTTCGGGAAACTAGGGGTAGATCAACTTGGACTGATCCCTCGAATCTATTGGGAACGTTTGCTGCCTCTGACGTGTCTTGGCTTGCAAGAAATCTGATTGGGAGAATCAGTTTCCACTGCTTCTGTTTTCCCGTTTCAATGAGAGCTATGGGATGACTTGTCCCCCATTGATCTTCTAATCAACGGTCCTGATTATTCGCATCATTCCTTATCTGAAAATACATCATGTAGATATTGTGACATTTAATATGATTTAAGGATTACCCATCCACTTTAGGAAATCTTGTAAAAACCATATATCTCTCCTCGTTTATCCTTTTTCATTCAAATTTTAGATGAAACTTTGTCTTGGCATTATCTACTCATGTATTTAATTTGAAACCCAAATTCCAAAGGATAAGGGTGTTTCCTTCATATGCAAGTTATTCATTAATAAAACCAAATTAATTGATATCTCTTCTTTCTTTTTCCATTATCATATCATCTTGGATTCGTTGGACCTCAAGGAACCCTAATATTTCGAAATCCTTTTTAGTGGATACTCATTATCCTTCTAGATGCATCTATATCCATTATTTCTCATTGTCTTATTTATTTCTTATTAAAATATCTCTTTTCAAGAATTTCTCTTTATCTCTCTTTTTATTTTCCTTATTGGGATTCCTTCTAACATTAGAAACTTTATGGATACAAAAATCCACAAAAGATGACTCAATCATACCTCTTTACACTTATTTCCCATATTTTATCATTGTCTCTAATTTCCTTCTTAATAAAGAAATATTTAATTGATCTTTTCTTTTCATGTTGCATTATCTTTGCAACTTTGGACTCCTTGGAACCCAAGAGGCACAAAATCCACCTTTGGATAATATTCTCTTGCCTTCTAGAGGTTTCTACATCTTTCTTTTCTCCATTTCTTATTTACTTATTTAATAATGGAGTTTCCTTTGTCTTTTCCTTGTTATTGGGCCCAATAGGCAATAAAGCCCACAAAACAACCAACAAGGCTATTGTAAACGAAATCCTTTTATTCAAAACAAGTCATATCATTATTTGTTCAAATATCTTTAATAGGAGAAATTACATTTCTCACCAAAAGAACCCAAAAATTAGGGTTGTAACATCCTTCCCCTCTTATAGGAATTTTTCCCTCAAAATTCCACCAGGCACACAAACAAACAGGATAAGCCTTTCTTATGTCCATCATGGCTCTCATGTGGCCTCACCCTTTCCATGGTGCTTCCCAAGAACCTTCATCATCTCATATTCTTCCATCTGAGTTCTCTCTCACCTTGGTATATCGTACCCTCATATGCGACTCATGACATTTCAGCCTCTCATAAAGATGAATAGGTTCATGGCTCAACACATGGCTTGGGTACCTCACATAGTGCTCTAGATCGGACTCATGGAACACATTATACATCATGTTATCCTGAGGGGTAAGGCTAAACGCAACCATCTCCACTAATCCATCTCAAATGGACCCATATATCAGGGACTCATCTTTCTCAATTGTATCTTAGAGGGGTCGGATTTTCACATCACATATTCTCCCACAGTGTACTGCATGTCAGTCTGCTTTCCATCAGCTCACGCCTCATGTCACCCCTGGGCTTCGTCATCCATAACATGATCAAAGTGACTTCATCCACTCCCATTGTGGTCTCTCTGACCTTCACAAGGTCTCTTCACCAACATCATCTTAATGAAGTGGTGACCGACACAACCTCCCTTACAGAGCTTCTTTACATCCTGATACTGGATATGGTGGTTATCATCACATCTTACAGAGGACAAAAACTGTCTCCATGTATCACCCAGAACAAGCACACATGCTCTCATCAGATCCTCTTGTCTGGATCATACTAACCATTAGTTAGGGGTGATAAACTGTACTAATATCGAGTTCTTCATGAACCTACTTCCACCGCATGGAAGTGAATCTTTAGGTTATACTCAAGAACTTTTGAACTCGCATCATGGTGTGGTTGAACCATCTCTCTCTCATATGTAGTTCATCCGGATCCATCCCTTGACAGTATTCTTTCTTTCTCACATCATCTAGGTAAGGCGATCTACCATAACCCATATTGCATCTTGACCTTCCTTGGTATAGGGGAGACTTACCACAACATCCATAGTGATGAACTCCCATTCCCTCTCGGGGACTCTTTATCCTCTATATCAATATATTGGGTTATTGATGTTTGTCCTTCACCTCCTGGCTTGCATGGCGACCAGCCACGTGCAACTTCATCTTAAGCATCCAAATTACTACTGTCACTTACTATCTTAGTAGTGTATGATGATCTTAAAATCATGATCTCCTGTATGTCATGATTCCTCAAGATTGATTCCTCGGAAACCCTAAACCACTCTAGTTGGGTTTCATCACCTTCTTTTCCAAAGAAGTGCATCTGAGATTCTACAACCATCCTTTTATTGCATCAAGGCCTAGGCTGGCTAACCAAACAACTACTAACTTAATCAACAATCTCGTTACATCTAAGTGTTAGCCGAACATATCTCCTATTTCAAACTTACGGTTAAGCTAACAACCTCTTCTAGCCTCTAGCTAAACTAGGCAGCTGTATCTCAACCAGAGCATCCATTACTACCTTACATCCTTAGGTGTTAGGTAATGTTGAAGACATACACCTCCACGTATTCCACTTATCATCTCATCTCAGACTCAACAAGAAAACTTAGAGCTCATCTTCTTGGTTATCAAACTCAACCTTGTATGACTCACAAATTCCACATAGCTCATGATACAAACATCCTCATAAGATGACTACCTTAGTTCTCTTGATGTTTGTAAACCATCCACATATCGTTTACTCCACAAGGGTATGTTGTCATCTCTGTCCTCATACCTCATAGCAACGTTCCAACTCCCATCATCTTTATCCTTGGTGTATGGCATGCGTATTGTCCTATCTCTCACTCCCATAACAAGAGGAAATAAGCATTTGGTGGCCGTCCAAATACAGAGTTCTTGCTGTTCCAAGAGTAGAGATGTTACATCCCACCTTGCCAGTACACCTTCAAATCTAAGTTGAAATGTGAAACATATGTCTCTACATCACGATCATCTTGATATCAAGGTTACTTCCATGGAAAACTGGTCTTGAACCTACTTGGGTCACCACACAATCCTTGGTCATCTCCTCTAGGTCTGTAGGGTATCGACACTTTTGGGGTCATCCCTCTTCCCTTGTGCATCATAGAGTGCCCTCTTCATCTTCCCTTTGGGTCCCATGAGTTCATGAAGGTGATCAATCTCCTAACCCATGGCCCTCAGACAATGATAGTTGTTACCTCCCGACCCTATGGTCATGTGCAACTAGGGAATTAGGCAACTCCTACTTCCATCAGTCGTATCCCTACCTAACCCTAAGATAGACTTAGGATTCTAACATAGTACATGTCCAACTTAGAACCTTATTCAAGTCTCCATCATCTCTCTCTACATTCCTGGGCTGACTTTCATCCTTTCATAGGGGTCATGGCGACCTGCTTACCTTGGTCAGACCCCATATCGGTTACCTCCATGGTAACACACGCACATGCACTTAGAGATGGTTATCTATGGGTCTACATGTTCATTCTCTTACTATGTACTTTTTACTTAGCTTCACAAGATCCTATGATACCTCCTTAGGTTACTTCAAAACCAACAGAAATTGGTATACACCCTACAAAAGGGTCCCTCTCCCAGGATGGGAGGAAACTATCTCTTGATAGAAATAAAGGTCACAAACGTCCTTATGTCTAGGGTTTACCTCATGCTTAACCCTAAAAAGATACTAAGGCACAATAAGACCACATACTAAACCATACTAGGTCATACTTATTCTCATTCCTCAACATTGGACCAAGAAGATACCTTCCCATGTCACCAACTCAGCTGTGAGGGGTTCATCAAACATACCTTTGACTAAAAGGGGTTTCCCTTTCCTCTAAACACGAGGAGTACCATGCTCGAATCTATAAAAACTCAAATCTCATCATGAGCATTAGGTACACCACTTCCCTTCTTAGGCCTAGGAACCTTAGGTTCACTTTTTGGGTGTCCAACTGCATGCTCAACCTCTTAACCATGAACCAAACATGTACAAGGTATGACATGCACTTCCCATGATCCTTCTATTTGAACAACACTTCAGAGTGGAGTCCTCCTCAAGGACAACCAACTAAGTGTAAGGCCTCACAACTTGTTACTAAACCTCTTCAGGGTCTAAGGTACTCTTTTCCCATCTCAGAAGGTAAACACATATACCATAGGCACATAGGTACCAGAAGCCTCATCCTCTCTCTAGGGTTTGGTTCCTCTAAAGGAAACCAAGATATCATCAGCCTCCAGGGATCAAGCATGAGGCAACCACTATCATCCACTTAGGTCGCATCATCCACAACTCCCCAATGTTCCTCATATCTCAGAGTCTAAGCTTCCAACCTTCTTGCCTGGGTCTTGCTCTCTCTCTCGAGAGAGAGAGAGAGAGTTAACCCTACAAACTGCCTTACTACTAGAGGTCCTCTCTCCATGAAGGATCAAGCTCACAAGCGTACCCCTACATGGGTGAAGCCTATGTTCAAACTTATGTTTGCTCAAGATTATCCATATCCCTTTATGCTTATCTCATAAGCCATCCATCATACTCTCTTCAGGCCTAGGTTTCAAACTACTACCAACACTATTGACATACTCTGGGTGCATACTAAGCCATGCTCCTATAAGCCCATAGGGTTTCCATAGGTTCTTCACTAACGTCATCATTGAAGGAGCTATCCTTCACTCTAACATGCATGACCCTTCCCATGGTTGGGTTGCCAAAGGTACTAGGTAAATCACCCTCACATGGCTCTTAACATCATGGGCATGCAAAAGCATGTCCACACATCTGGTCTATCATGACATCAAACTCATCATACCATCTCTCTCTAACCACCACTTAGGGTTAGGGTTAGCATCATCCTCAAAGGATGTTCCATGTCTCTACTTATAATGGAGGTCTCTACCTCCAAGACCAACTCTCTACTCATCCTCCTAATAAGAAGGTATAGCCTCAGGTCTCTCCTGAGGGCATGACAACTAATGTCATCCGACCTAAGCATGTAACTATTCTTTAGTTTATTCTTAAACTACTAAGCTTATGTCCATGACATCTTATTTACATGCTTTTCATTAATTTGGTGGAGGATTCCTTAAACCTTATCAATCTTTACCCATGTGACAGAGAGAACCCTAATCTGTAAAATCCTTAACTACATTTGAGTTGAGAAGGGATGAACAAGATGAGAGAGTCCTAAAGGTATCTTATTTCGAGTCAAATCCTAAGACATTGGCCAGGCAGTCACACAAATTTGGGAGTCCTCATATTCCGACTAGCAGTGCAGAGGAAAATATTTCCAGCCCCCAGACATGATCCTTTTCTAGACACCTCTGTCTTTCGGAAAATCCTCTAATAACTCCCTCGGTTCTATGGAATTTGTAAAATTTAATAATTATTAAAGATTAATTGAAGAACCGATGCTCTGATACCAAATGTAACGTCCCCGCCTCTCGCTAACCCCCAATTAAGGGAGACCAAGAGCTCAGAGCCGTTATCCCAATTTCTGGATCAAAGGTTTGACAAATAATCAATAATAATTATAAAATTCTACCAAACTATACGGAAAGCTGGAATAAAATAAAACTTTGCATACCTTTTTCAAAAACTTGGATATCTAACTTCTATCCACATCTGGACTCTATTCTAATCCTCCTTGCACTTTATTTCTTAGTTTCAAAATATGCCACTTTACTGTTTGTCCTTTTCAATTGTACCTAAAACGCCGACAAACAAAATGTTAGTCAACATATAGGAATATGCCAGTATGTGGAGACAACCAAAATTTCGCAAATATGGATAACAATCTAAATATCACAATCAAGTTAATTAACAAGCCAAATTACGCTTTTAGTGTGACATTCTCCACTGCTTTTGCCCTAACCATGGCATACCCACCTTAGGGTTTCTCTTTTGCCAATGACTGAAGGCCACCTTCTCAATCCTGAGCTTGGTGCCTAGGGTCATGTCTCATAGTGCCCATTAGTCATTCTATAAAGACCACCTTCTCAATCCTGAGCTTGGTGTCTGGGGTCACCACTCATGGTGCCCATTGGTCTTCCATCCTGGGCTTGACCTTTTTGCATCATCCATCAGGGTGGCATGTAGGTGCAAGAATACACATTTCTATTATTGTTGTGATAATCATAGTGACTTTATGATTTGCAAGTATGGACATCCAAACTGATAAGTTGCATTCAATGTGATGAACGATCTAGGAAACTCATCGGGAAACTAACATGATTAACCATAATTAACCACATACCTGTCAGGCTGATTTGGGACTGAATTAATCCAATCAATGCAAGAAATCCAATAGGCAGGCAAGCACACAAAGATATCATGAAATATGCATACAATTTCCTATTATTGATCATGCCATCAAGATCTATTAAACCTAGCTTGCTTCCTAGGGTTTCTAATCCACTTTTAGGGTTTCCATTGCAATTAGGTTTCACTTCATTTATACTATTTTAAACCCTAATTTTATGCAATTACTCACAAACCCTAATTATCTCATCTATTCTTCACAAAAGATATTAAGGTTACCTTTTAACAACATATAACATTAATTTCGGATTAAAAGCACATTTAACCATCAATGAAGTCCATTATGCTCATTTTTATCCTTTTAATTCATGACAAGATCATTAGGATTAATTATCATCTTTGGTTCCTTCTGGATTAACAACTCATAGTTAATTATGATCTAATTCACATATGAACTCTATTTATCATTAATTCCACTTTTATCCATTAGAAAACCCTAATTACCATATTAAGGGGATTTATCCACAATTAGGAAGCTTTATACTCAAAATAACTTAGAACCATCATATCTTAGCTTTATTCATGAATTTGAATAATTAAATCCATTAAGAGTCATAATTCCTAACATTAGGGTTTCGAGGCCCATTAAAGCTCATTCATGTACATGGAATTCCAAATTAAACCAATTACATGAAAAGTTCATCCTTTTTGTTCTTAATGTACCTTTTTATAATTAACAGGCTAATATCAACTCTAATCATCCATAAAACCCCTCTTAATACATTAATCATCTCAATTTAGGGTTTCTTAATCATGAAAGAATTTAAGTTGATAACTTCCACTACTTTTCAAATTTCAAGAGGAATTAGCTTATAAATATATATTTAATGGGCTCGCATTTTTCTGAGAAAGATTCATTTTTTATACGCATCCATCCAAGCTACTAATATTTAGATATGATTTTTACAAATATACTTACTTGGACCAATGAGGGCCTGACACGTCAGCCAATCGAGCCTTCTTTTCTTTTTCATGCGGTTTGGGCGCAAGCACGCAGGAAAGACACTCCTGCCCTTTTGTTTCTTCACTGGAGTCAGGGGCAAAGGGGTCTTTTCCCCTTTCTCTTCTTCTTACTCACGATGCTCCCCGTGCGTGGAGCAGCTCCCACAGATAGTCAACTCTTTAGTTGACTCCGCCGCTCTGTCACCCTACTCACTAGGAGAAGGTCGCACATCCTCTGCCATGGTCCTCAGAAGCTGCCCAGGCTTTCAATTGTGTCGATCGCAACCCGAGGCGAATGAACTAACTTTCGAACCTCCAACGAGGTCCCTACATTGAAAGAAGAAACATCCATGGCCTTAACCAAAATTGCTATCACTACCTTACTCGCAATGCTTGGCTGAAGCCAAGGAGTCAATTTTCTACTCTGTTGGAAGTCTGAGGCCCCATATATATAGGCCTCCCTATGGCTGTCGTGAACTGCTGAGTTCCAGATTGGGAAAAAGTCCTAGACATGAAGAAACTCTGAGAAACTAGGGGTAGATCAACTCAGACTGATCCCCCAAATCTATTGGGAATGTTTGCTGCCTCTGACGTGTCTTGGATTGCAATAAATCCGATTGGGCGACTCAGTTTCCACTACTTCTGTTTTCCCATTTCAACGAGAGCTAGGGGACAACTTATCCCTCATTAATATTCTAATCAACGGTCTTGGTTATTCACATCATTCCTTATCTGAAAATACATCATGGAGATATTACGGCATTTAATATGATTTAAGGATTACCCATCCACTTTAGGAAATCTTGTAAAAACCATATCTCTCTCCTCATTTATCCTTTTTCATTCAAGTTTTAGAGGAAACTCTATCTTCGCATTATCTACTTGTGTATTAAATTTGAAATCCAAATTCCTAAGGAAAAGGGTGTTTCCTTCATATGCAAGTTATTCATTAATAAAACCAAATTAATTGATATTTCTTCTTTCTTTTTCCATTATCTTATCATCTTAGATTTTGTGGACCTCAAGGAACACTAATATTTTGAAATCCTTTTTAGTGTATACTCATTATCCTTCTAGATGCATCTATATCCATTATTTCTCATTATCTTATTTATTTCTTATTAAAATATCTCTTTTCGAGGATTTCTCTTTATCTCTCTTTTTATTTTCCTTATTGGGATTCCTTATAACATTAGAAACTTTATGGATATGAAAATCCACCAAAGATGACTCAATCATACCTCTTTCCACTTATTTCCCATATTTTATTATTGTCTCTAATTTCCTTCTTAATAAAGAAATATTTAATTGACCTTTTCTTTTCTTGTTGCATTATCTTTGCAAGTTTGGACTCCTTGGAACCCAAGGAACCCAAGAGGAATGAAATCCACCTTTGGATAATATTCCCTTGCCTTCTAGAGGTTTCTACATCTTTCTTTTCTCCATTTCTTATTTACTCATTTAATAATGGAGTTTCCTTTGTCTTTTCCTTGTTATTGGGCCCAATAGGCAATAAAGCCCACAAAACAACGAACAAGGATATTGTAAAAAAAATCATTTTATTCAAAACAAATCATATCATTATTTATTCAAATATCTGTAATAGGAGAAATTACATTTATCACCAAAAGAACCCAAAAATTGGGGTTTTAACATCCTTCCCCTCTTATAGGATTTTTTCCCTCAAAATTCCACCAGGCACATAAACAAATAGGATAAGCATTTCTTATGTCCATCATGGATCCCATGTGGCCTCACCCTTTCCATGGTGATTCCCAAGAACCTTCATCATCTCATATTCTTCCATCTGAATTCTCTCTCACCTTGGTATATCGTACCCTCATAGGCGACTCAGGACATTTCAGCCTCTCATAAAGCTGAATAGGTTCATGGCTCAGCACATGGCTTGGGTACCTCACATAGTGCTCTAGATCGGACTCATGGAGATATATGATCCTATAGTACCGTGTCTACCTTTACCAGTTTGTATTTTTTGTCCAAAAAACAAGACATATATTGCACTACAAAGCCTTAATCCCAATAATGTTGGGGCTGGCTACACAGACACTTCTTTTCCAAATAGATTGGCTAAGGGTCACATTTTCTTAAATACATATAAAAGAGCCTAAATATTCAGAAGAAAAAAAATTTAAGTTTTATAAAGGAGAAATAGAAAGAAGAAGATTAGGTTTATTGAACTTCCCACTTAAAGTAGATAGATGTAATTTTATATTGTATCTTCTACTTTATTTATACTTCATTCCGCATCTTACATGCATACACATATATATGAAATGTGTAATGACCCCACCTCCCGGTAACCCCCAATTAAGAGAGACCCGAAGGTCAGAGTCGTTATTCAATTAACAGGATCAAAGGTTCAACAAATAATCAATAATAATTATGAAATTCTACTAACTAACTGGAATTTGGTATAAAATTAAAACTTTACTTACCTTTGAAAACTTTGGAAATCTATCTATCCAGAGCTTGAATTATTCTATCTAATCCTCCTTGCACTTTATTTCTTATTTCCACAATGTGTCACTTTACTATTTGTTCTTTCAATTGTTGTTCCAAAAATGCCGACAAACAAAATGTCGATCAGTATATCAAAATATACTGGTATGTGGGAACAACCAAAAGTTTGCACATAAGGATAACAATCTAATTATCACAATCAAGTTAATTAACAAGCCAATTTACACTTTTTAGTATGACATTCTCCACCACTTTTGCCCTAACCCTGGCATACCCACCTTAGGGTTTCCTTTGCCAATGACTTCAGGCCACCTTCTCAATCCCGAGCTTGGTGCCTGGGGGTCACCACTCATGGTGCCCACTAGTCATGCAATATCATAGGCCACCTTCTCATTCCCGATCTTGGTGCTTGGGGTCACCACTCAAGGTGTCCATTGGTCTACCCATCTGGGCCTGACCTTTGGCATCATCCATCAGGGTGGCATGTAAGTGCGAGAATCCATACTTGATCTGACGATTTGAACAGAAATGTCCATGCAAATAAGAATCCAAGCAAGCAAGCATTCTCAACAAGATCCTGAAATAATCACGGAATTCCCTTTTTATTATTCATGTCATGAAGATCGATTAAACCTAGCTCGCTTCCTAGGGTTTCTAATTCACTTTTAGGGTTTCTTTTGCAATTAGGGCTTCCCTTAATCTTTTACTATTTTAAACCCTAATTTAATGCAATTGATCACAAACCCTAATTATTTCCACATCTAATCCTCTGTTTTGGGATTTAAGGCATAATCAACCATTATGTAAGTCCATTAAGCCTCTTTTCATTAAAGCTACCATTTTTATCCTCTTTAACCCATGACAAGGTCATTATGCTGGTTTATCATCAGTTCGTAGTTCATTATGCTCTAATATTCATATGAACGTTATTTATCATTAATTTTATCTTGATTCATTCAAAAACCCTAATTTCTATAATAAGGCTATTTATCCACAAATTAGGAACTTTAATGCTCGAAATAGCCTAGGATCATTATATCTCATCTTTATTCACCACTTTGAATAATTAAAGCTATTAAGAGTCGAAATTGCCAACATTAGGGTTTTAAGGCCCATTAAAGTATATTCACGCACAAAAACTCTAAATTAAACAGATTACGTGCAAAGATTCATCCTTTTTGTTCCTAATGTTCCCTTTTATCATTAACAGACTAATATCAACTTTAATCATCAATTAAACCCTACTAATCAGATTAAACACATCAAAATAGGATTTCTTAATCATCATTACATTAAAATTAATAACTTATACTACTTTTTTAATTACAAGAGGAATTAGCTTCTATATGCATTTTTATTGGATTCCTCTCATTTTTCTGAGAAACTTTAATATTTTATGCGTGCTAATCTGAGCTACCAATTTTTAGATATGAATTTTACAAAAAAACACTTACTTGCCCAATAGGGAGGTGCCACATCACCCATCTCATGAAAAGCGATTGCTTTAGGAAACATAACCGAATTACGGTTATACCCTTGGTTAATTCAGCCGCTGCTTCAGCCCACGAAGGGCAAAACCGTCCAATGGTCGTATCGTCTTCAACCTTGTGATATGCTACAGCGGCCGCCGGTGGCAGCCCTTTGCGGGGCTGCCCTCTCCTCCCTGGGCCATGGAGCTTGATGCCAACAACATCCCTAGCTGTGTCGTACCCTAGTGCACACGAAGCATGCCCAGAACGTGGCCCATATGGCCGTTCTTTGTGCGAGATCCCTTTCGCGGTTGTTGTCGCATAGCAGCCGTTTTTGCAGACCTTCGGAAGGCGCTACTTGAAGACCAGGGCAGAGGTATGATAGTCGACCGGTCTAGGGTTGTTGTGGAAGCCTCCTGCCTCCATCGTGATGAAACTACCACCCTTCCTTGCTCCGGGGATAAAACTACACCCTTATTAGGGTTTATACGTAAGGAAGAAGGAGAAGAGTGTGGGATCTTTTTCTCTCTCTCTCAGACTCGAACTAGGGCTTTACCCCTTTTATATAGGGTGAGAATCGAAGCCCTAAGGCGTGCCTCCATGAGGACTCAAGTCCCAAACTCGAAAGGAAACATTCTTTCCTTGGTTGTGAAGCAACCATCTCTTTCTCTTCATTATCTCCTATTTCCTTGATATTCCTTATTGCATTGATATTTAGGAATTCGAAATTCCTTTCCTTTATTTTTTTTATTCTTGTCTTTTAATTCATTGGCCTCAAAATTATATTCTCCTCAAGTAGGAAATATCCCTTCTTAACAAAACCACATAATTCCATTAATTATGTATTCCCATTATCCTTATTTTGCAATTTTGGTATTTTCTCTTTCTTTCCTCTTCATTGGGACTCCTTGGATTCCAAGAAACTCTATTATTTCTAAATCCTTTTTATTGGATACTCATTATCCTTCTAGATGCATCTAAATGCATTATTTCACATTATCTTGTTTATTTCTCATTAAGATATCTCTTTTTGAGGATTTCTCTTTATTTCTCTTTTATTTTCCTCATTGGTTTTCTTTTCAACATTAGGAATCCTTGGGATACGAAATTACACCAAGGATAACTCAATTATACCTCTTTTTACATATTTTCCACATTTCATCAATATTTTCAATTTCTTTCTTAATAAAGAAATACTTAATTGATCTTTTCTTTTCTTATTGCACTTTTTATGCAACTTTGGACTCCTTGGAACCCAAGGAACTCATGTGGCACGAAATGCAAATTATTTTGCCTTTTTGAGGTTTCCACACCTTTCTTTACTTAAAAACTTAATTATTCATTTACTAATTGAATTCCCTTGTTATTGGGCCCAATAGCCAATAAAGCCCACAAAGCAATCATCAAGGCTATTGTAATGAAATTCATGCATTCAATCTTTATTTTTTCATTTATCTCCAATATGAGAGATTACATTTCTCATTAAAAGAATCCAAAATTTGGGGTTGTAACATCCTTCCCCTCTTATAAGAATTTTGTCCTCAAAATTCCATCAAGCAAACAAACAAATCAGGATAAACCTTTCCTATGTCCATCGTGACTCCCATGTGGCCTCACCCTTTCCATGGTGCTTCCCAAGAACCTTCATCATGTCATATTCTTCCATCTGAGTTCTTTCCTACCTTGGTATATCATACCCTCATAGGTGACTCAGGACATTTCAACCTCTCAAAAGGTGAATAGGTTCAGGGCTCAGCACATGGCTTGGGTACCTCACATAGTACTCTAGATCATACTTATGTAACACATTATACATCATGTTATCCTGAGCGGTAAGGCTAAACACAACCATCTCCACCGATCCATCTCAAATGGACCCCTATATCGGGGACTCAGCTTTCTCAGCTGTATCTTAGAGGGGTCGGATTTTCACATCACATATTCTCCCACAGTGAGCTGCATGTCAGTCTACTTTGCATCAACTCACGACTCATGTCGCCTTTGGGCTCTCTCTCAGCCATTGCACGATCAAGCGACTTCATCTGCACACAATGTGGTTCTTTTCTGGCCTTCGTGAGGCCTCCTTCACCAACATCATCTTAATGAAGTGGTGACCGACACATCCTCTCTATAAATCTTCTTGCATCCTGATAAGGCTATGGTGGTTAACATCACATCTTAAGAAACTGTCTCTTTGTATCACCCTGAACAAGCACACTTGTTCTCATCAGACCCTCTAGTCTGGATCTTACTAACCATTAGTTAGGGTGATAAACTATACTATCATCGAGTTCTTCATGTAACTACTTCCACTTAATGGAAGTGAACCTTTAGCTCATGCTCAAGAACTTTTGAACTCGCATTATGGTGTAGTTGAACCATCTTTCTCTCTTAAGTAGTTCAACCGAATCTGTCCCGTGACAGTACTCTTCCTTTCTCATGTCATCTAGGTAAGGCGATCTACCATAACCCATATTGGATCTCGACCTTCCTTGGTCCAGGGGAGACTCACAACATCCACAGTGAAGAACCCCCATTCCCTCTCGGGAACTCTTTATACATTATATCCATGTACTGGGTTACTGGTGTTTGTCCTTCGCCTCCTAGCTTGCATGACCACATGCTACATGCAACTTTGTTTTAAGCATCCAAAGTGCCACTATCACTTACCATCTTTGTAGTTTCACGGTGTTTGGTGATCTTAAAACCATGATCTCCTATATGTCATGATTCCTCAAGGTCGATTCCTCGAAAACACTAAACCACTCTCAATAGGGTTTTATCACTTTCCTTTCCAAAGAAGTACATCTAAGGTTCAACAACCATCCTTTCATTATATCACGGACTAGGCTGGCTATCCAAACAAGCACTAACCTTGTTCAACAGATCTCGTTATATCTAAGTGTTATCCAAATTTATCTCTTTTTCTCAACTTAAGGTTAGCCTAACAACCTCAAATTCTTCTATCTTCCAGCTAAACTAGGCACTATATCTCAACCAGAGCATTCATTACCATTTCTTATCCTTAGGTGTTGGGTAACATACACCTCCATGTATTATTATTTTCATCTCATCTCAAACAATAAGTTTATCTTCATCAATAAACTCTGCGCTCATCCACCTGGTGATCAAACTCAACCTTGTATAACTTGCAAATTCCATAAAGCTTCTACTAGGAACATTCTTACAAGGTGATTATCTTAATACTTTTATCATTTGTACCTATCCATGTATCATTCATTCCACCAAGGTATGTTATCATCTCTATCCTCATACCTTGTAGCAACGTTCCAACTCGCATCATCTTTTATCCTTGGTATATGGCATGCATATTGTCCCATCTCTCCCTCTCAAAACAAGAGGAAATAAGTGTTTGGCGGCTGTCCAAACACAAAGTTGTTCCTGTTCCAAGAGTAGAGATGATACATCCACATCGCCAATACACCTTCAATTCTAAGTTGAAACATGCAACTTATGTCTCTACATCATGATATCAAAGTTACTTCCATGGAAAACTAGTCTCGAACTTACTTGGGTCACCACACAATCCTTGGTCATCTCCTCTAGGTCTATAGGGTGTCGACACTTTTGGGGTCTTCCCTTTCCCTTATGCATCTAGAGAGTGCCCTACTCATCTGCCATTTGGGTCCCATGAGTTCATGAAGGTGATCAATCTCCTAACCCATGGCCCTCAGACAATGATAGTTGTTACCTCCCGACCCTATGGTCATGTGCAACTAGGAAATTCGGCAACTCCTTCTTCCATCGGTCTTATCCCTACCTGACCCTAGGATAGACTTAGGATTCTATTATAGTACATGTTCAACTTAGAACCTTACCCAATCCTTCATCATCTCTCTCTACATTCTTGGGCTCTCTTTCATCCTTTCTTAGGGATCATGGCGACTTGCCTACCTTGGTCAGGCCCCATACCGGTTACCTCCATGGTAACACCCCCACATGCACATAGAGATGGTTATCTATGGGTCTATAGGTTCATTCTCATGCCATGTAATCTTTACTTATCTTCTCAAGATCCTATGAGACCTCTTTAGGTTACCTCAAAGCCAACAAAACTGATATACACCCTATGGAAGGGTCCCTCTCCCAGGATGGGAGGAAACTACAACTCTTGACAACAAGGTCACAACCGTCCTTAGGATTTACCTTCACATGAGCATGCTTAACCCAGCAGCTACTAAGGCACAAGCAGACACCTACGAAACCATGCTAGGTCATACTTGTTTTCATCCTCAACATTAGATCAACTTAGTCATGAGGGGTTCATCAAACATACTCTTAACTTAAGGGATTTCCTTTACATCTACACATGAGGAGTACCATGCTCGAAACTATAGAGACTCAAATCTCATCATGAGCATCGGATACAATGCTTCCCCTCTTAGGCCTAGGAACCCTAGGTTCACCTTCGGGTGTCCAACTGCATGCTCAATCTCTTAACCATGAATCAAGCATGTCCAAGGTATGTCATGTACTTCCATGATCCTTCTACTCGAGAAACACTTCGGAGTTGAGTCCTCTTCCAGGACAACCAAATAGGTATAAAGCCTCACAACTAGTTACTTAAACCTCCTCAGGGTCTAAAGCACTCTTTATCTCATCCAGTAAGTAATCACTTATACCATAGGTACTAGAAGCATCATCCTCTCTCTAGGGTTTGGTTCCTCTAAAGGCAACCAACATATCATCAGCCTCCAGGGTTCAAGCATAAGGCAACCATTATCATCCACGTAGGTCACATCATCTTCAACTCCCCACTATTCCTCATGTCTCAGAATCTAAGCTTCCAACCTTCTTTCATGGGTCCTACTTTCTCTCTCTAGATCTAATTCCACATCCAGCCTCACTACATGAAGTTGGATCAAGCTTACCAGCATATCCCTACTTGGGTGAAGCCTTTGCTCAACTCATGTTTGGCTCAAGATTATCCAAAGCTCTTTATGTTTATCTCGTAAGACATCCATCATGATTCCTGGTCCAGTGTTTCATCCTAATGTCAGCACTACTGACATACTTTGGGTGCAAGCTATACCCTACTTGCACAAGCCCATAGGGTTCTATAGGTTCTTCTCTAACCTCATCCATGAAGGAGATATCCTTTGCTCAAACATGCACGACCCTTCCCAGGGTCGCCAAAGGTGCTAGGTCATCCAACCTCTCATGGCTCGTATGGCAATCCAAAAGCATATCTATCCAAACACTGTGTCATCTAACTCATCATGTCATCTCTCTCTCTCTCTCTGACCTCCACTTAGGGTTAGGGTTAACATCATCCTTAAAGGATGTGCTACGTCTCTACTTTAATGGAGATCTCTACCTCCAAGACTCACTTTCTCTACTCATCCTCCTGATAAGAAGGTCTAGCCTCAGGTCTCTCCTGAGGGCAATGACAACTTATGTCATACGACCTAAGCATGTATCTATTCTTTGACGCTTACTCTATTAAGCTTATATCCATGGCATCTTATTTACATGCTTTTTATTAATTTAGTGGAGGATTCCTTAATCCTTATCATATTTACCCATACCTCAAGGGGGTGAGGAGAAGAGAGGAAACCCTGATCCTTAAGGTCCTTAACAAAATTTGAGTTGAGAAGGGATGAATAAGATGAGAGAGTCCTGAAGGTATCTTACTTCGAGTCATATCCTAAGACATCGGCCAGGCAGTCACACAATCCGGGAGTCCTCGTATTCCGACTAGCGGTGCGGAGGAAAATATTGCCAGCCCCCAGTCCTGATCCTTTTCTAGACACCTCTATCTTTCGGATAATCCTCTAATAACTCCCTTGGGTTCTACAGAATTTGTAAAATTTAACAATTATTAAAGATTAATTGAGGAACCTATGCTCTGATACTAATTGTAATGACCCTGCCTCCCGGTAACCCCCAATTAAGGGAGACCCGAAGGTTAGAGTCGTTATTCAATTAACATGATCAAAGGTTCAACAAATAATCAATAATAATTATGAAATTCTACTAACTAACTGGAATTTGGTATAAAATTAAAACTTTACATACCTTTGAAAACTTTGGAAATCTATCTATCTAGAGCTTGAATTATTCTATATAATCCTCCTTGCACTTTATTTCTTATTTCCACAATGTGTCACTTTACTGTTTGTTCTTTCAATTGTTGTTCCTAAAATGTCGAAAAACAAAACGTCGGTCAGTATATCGAAATATACTGGTATGTGGGAACAACCAAAAGTTTGCACATAGGATAACAATCTAATTATCACAATCAAGTTAATTAACAAGCCAATTAATGCTTTTTAGTATGACATTCTCCACCACATTTGCCCTAACCCTGGCATACCCACCTTAGGGTTTCCTTTGCCAATGACTTAAGGCCACCTTCTCAATCTCGAGCTTGGTGCCTGGGGGTCACCACTCATGGTGCCCACTAGTCATGCAATATCATAGGCCACCTTCTCATTCCCGAGCTTGGTGCCTGGGGTCACCACTCAAGGTGTCCATTGGTCTAGCCATTTGGGCCTGACCTTTGGCATCATCCATCAGGGTGGCATGTAAGTGCGAGAATCCATACTTGTATTATTAATGTGATAATCATAGTGACTTTATGATTTGCATGTATGAACATTCAAACTGATAATTTGCATTCAATGCGATTAACCATCTGGAAATCCTCACAAAACTAAGGTGGTTATTCATAATTAACCACATACCTGATCTGACGATTTGAACAGATATATCCATGCAAATAAGAATCCAAGCAAGCAAGCATTTTCAACAAGATCCTGAAATAACCACGTAATTCCCTTTTTATTATTCATGTCATCAAGATCCATTAAACCTGGATCGCTTCCTAGGGTTTCTAATTCACTTTTAGGGTTTCTTTTGCAATTAAGGCTTCCCTTCATCTTTTACTATTTTAAACCCTAATTTAACGCAATTGATCACAAACCCTAATTATTTCCACATCCAATCCTCGGTTTTGGGATTCAAGGCATAATCAACCATTATGTAAGTCCATTAAGCCTCTTTTCATTAAAGCTACCATTTTTATCCTCTTTAACCCATGACAAGGTCATTATGCTCGTTTATCATCAATTCGTAGTTCATTATGCTCTAATATTCATATGAACGTTATTTATCATTAATTCTATCTTGATTCATTCAAAACCCTAATTTCTGTAATAAGGCTATTTATCCACAAATTAGGAACTTTAATGCTCGAAATATCCTAGGATCATTATATATGTCATCTTTATTCACCACTTTGAATAATTAAAGCTATTAAGAGTCGAATTTGCCAGCATTAGGGTTTTAAGGCCCATTAAAGTATATTCACGCACAAAAACTCTAAATTAAATGGATTACATGCAAAGATTCATCCTTTTTGTTCCTAATGTTCCCTTTTATCATTAACATACTAATATCAACTTTAATCATCAATTTAACCCTACTAATCACATTAAACACATCAAAATAGGGTTTCTTAATCATCATTACATTAAAGTTAATAACTTATACTACTTTTCGAATTAAAAGAGGAATTAGCTTCTATATGCATTTTTATTGGATTCCTCTCATTTTTCTGAGAAACTTTCATATTTTATGCGTGATAATCTGAGCTACCGATTTTTAGAGATGTATTTTACAAGAAAACACTTACTTTCCCAATAGGGAGGTGCCACGTCACCCATCTCATGCAAAGTGATTGCTTTAGGAAACATAACCGAATTATGGTTATACCCTTAGTTAAGTCAGCCGCTGCTTCAGCCCGCGAAGGGAAAACCGTCCAATGGTCGTATCGTCTTCAACCTTGCGATCTGCTACAGCGGCCGCCGGTGGCAGCCCTTTGCAGGGCTTCCCTCTCCTCCCTGGGCCGTGGAGCTTGATGCCAACAGCGTCCCTATCTGCGTCGTACCCTAGCGCACACGAAGCATGCCCAGAAAGTGGCCGATATGGCCGTTCTTCACACAAGATCCCTCCACGGTTGCTGTCGCATAGCAGCCATTTTTGCAGACCTTCGGAAGGTGCTGCTCGAAGACCAGCGCAGAGGTATGGTAGTCGATCGATCTAGGGTTGCTGTGGAAGCCTCCTGCCTCCATCGTGACGACACTACCACCCTTCCTTGCTCCAGGGATAGTACTACACCCTTATTAGGGTTTATACGTAAGGAAGAAGGAGAAGAGTGTGGGATCTTTTTCTCTCTCTCTCTCTCTCAGACTCAAACTAGGGCTTTACCCCTTTTATATAGGGTGAGAATCGAAGCCCTAAGGCGTGCCTCCATGAGGACTCAAGTCCCAAACTTGAAAGGAAACATTCTTTCCTTGGTTGTGAAGCAACCATCTCTCTCTCTTCATTACCTCCTATTTCCTTGATATTCCTTATTGCATTGATATTTAGGAATTCGAAATTCCTTTCCTTTATTTTCTTTATTCTTGTCTTTTAATTCATTGGCCTCAAAATTATATTCTCCTCAAGTAGGAAATATCCCTTCTTAACAAAACCACATAATTCCATTAATTATGTATTCCCATTATCCTTATTTTGCAATTTTGGTATTTTCTCTTTCTTTACTCTTCATTGGGACTCCTTGGATCTCAAGAAACTCTATTATTTCGAAATCCTTTTTATTGGATACTCATTATCCTTCTAGATGCATCTAAATGCATTATTTCACATTATCTTGTTTATTTCTCTTTAAAATATCTCTTTTTCAGGATTTCTCTTTATTTCTCTTTTATTTTCCTCATTGGTATTCTTTTTAACTTTAGGAATCCTTGAGATACGAAATTCCACCAAGGATAACTCAATTATACCTATTTTTACATATTTTCCACATTTCATCAATATTTTCAATTTCTTTCTTAATAAAGAAATACTTAATTGATCTAATCTTTTCTTATTGCACTCTTTATGAAACTTTGGACTCCTTGGGACCCAAGGAACTCATGTGGCACGAAATCCATATTCTTTTTCCTTCTGGAGGTTTCCACACCTTTCTTTTCTTAAAAACTTAATTATTCATTTACTAATTGAATTCCCATGTTATTAGGCCCAATAGCCAATAAAGCCCACAAAGCAATCATCAAGGCTATTGCAATGAAATTCATGCATTCAATCTTTATTTGTTCATTTATCTCCAATATGAGAGATTACATTTCTCTTCAAAAGAACCCAAAATTTGGGGTTGTAACAAAATGTGTATGCATATTGCTGGTATATTTCTAGAGTACATATGTTGTAAACTATTTATAGAACTATATTCATACCTATTGTGGGATTAGCACCATTTTCTCTGGTTCCTGATGGCATTACCCTCACAATTTTCAATGTGTGCTATCTATCTCTTTTAATTTGTCATGCATCCAACTAATGCTAGTGTAGTAACATGTAATTGCCTGTCCTTTTAATGAACATTTTCATAATAGCATACCACCACAAGCGTTCCTTTGTTCAAGGTGTGTGTCAGAGCAACCTATTGTCATTAATATCTACATTCCATAAATATGCAAGGATGCTTTCCTTTGGTTTGGGTTAACGGCCTTCCAGGATGCTATATTAAGTTTGATTTGGCTACTATTTTCTTGGGTAAGCTTGAATGTTTTGACCTAGTGTGATAATAGAACCATCTACATGTTATCAATTCCAAGTTGATTCTTTCTAAGGATGAACATTTGATCATTATTTATATTTAACAAAAAGAGACTAAGACATTAAAAGGTAGGTGATTCACTGTTTAGCCTAGCTTGCCATTTAAATAATCTCTAATTGATGTGGTTTTTTTAGAAAAGACTATAGAATAGTTATAATAAATTTGTTTGCATATTTTAAATAAATTTTCTATTTTGACTTATGGCACGTTTAATGAACTCTTGTGCCCCTAATTGTTTACTTCCAGATTCAATGTTTTTCTAGGATGCAAAACATCATTGTAGAGAAGAAATTGCATATAACTTAGTTTCTATGATGATGAGGTCAGTATTGGGTTCTTCCCCTTTATTACCATGACATTTAACCTCTTGAATATATCTGTTGGAAGTTGTACTCATGTAACTATTTGAGGATCGATAATATTCTTTGTAATTTAAGAATCTAGGAGAGAAATACAATTAAACTTTTTTTTCAAATCACTACCGCGCTCATGGGACATTTCTTTTTCTCGAGGGGGGGCACTATTTTCCAAATAACTTACAAACAAATCCAATTAGTCTCATTATCAAGGGGATTTTCCAACAAAAATATATTAACTTCAATACAATACACATGCCTCAACTCTTCTTCCTCGTGAGTATGCCCAAGAACAAATACATTTTCCCTTTCTTTATGCACTTAGGTATTGAAAATCGTTTTTTATGGTCTTACTGCATTTATAGGTCAGGTTATTGAAGAATTTTTTTATAAGCTCCTTTGAACCATGAATTAGTACCTTGGATTCATTTCCACCAAATGCAGCTACCTCTATGAATTTTGGGGTGAGTGTTACCCCCATCGCTAAAATCACTTGAACAAGGTCATTTTTTATGCTTCAACCTATGCACAAGTCTATGAAGAAGATTCTTCAATCCACTGATCGAAGAGTTGATAAAATAAAATTTAGACAATCCAAGCAGTTAATTTAGCACTCTCTTAAGTTATTAATAATCTCACATAGATGAAACTTCAATCAACAACAAGAATTTACTTGCACAGTCTTATTAGGAGTTTCTGATCATCATGTGATGATCCTGTTTGATATTCAACTAAAATATGATAGGGTGACTTTCAAGCAACCAATGTCACATGTAAAGATGTCATGTCAAGCTTTACATGGTATATCTCAGCTTAAGACACCATCTGGTTTTTATTTCTCGCATATGAAGATCAAGGAGGAAAAGAGAATGGAGGGCTATGAAGAGTTGTTCACATAAGAGGAATTGTTATTAATTTTCATCTATGTCCTATCTTTTGGGTCTAACAGACCAAAAAAGGCACAAGTAGCAAACCAACCATCAGTTCAACCAATTACTTCTTAACTACCTATTGAGGTTTGCATTATATAGTAGCACGACTATTGGTTGTTTAAGGATAGTTTATCTTAGTGTAAGAGGTTGATTGTGAATTGAATATAGAGGTTATGAAAGGATTGTAATGTGTCATGGAGTTGTTGCTTATTTGGCTCTATTTTACAATTAGATGTAAGATCGTTAATGTTTCATGACTTTTATCTTCTTGTTTTCTCACATTCAGGGGTTTTCTTCTTTGTCTCATGAAAGCAATGCTTCTTTGTGCTTTAAGATGTGTCCACTCTTCATTTTCTTATTCCTAGCATGCATCTTTATAGAAGTTGAGTTTGAGGCATGCAGTGCATATTTCCTCTAATTTAGTGGTATTTCCTTGACTCTTGCCTAGATTTCAATAGAGATTGTTGCTATGATTGGATTCATTTTGTCTAGATTGCTCACTGCATAAGCTACCGATTACACATCAGTATGGGGACCCTTTCAACTTATTATCAATGCAACTCATTTTAATGACCATAATATTTCATTCTAACTCATTTGGTAGATGCACCATGACATGACATGCTCAACATGCCTAATGCAAACAAACAAGCTTGGGATAGGATCATCTGGGAGAGTCTTGCTATCAGTAATTAGTACTAGTGGTTGACCTCTTATTTAACTACCATTAAATTCACCGCATTTTCCCTCTTGACCAACAACCTATGATCCCACTTGAGAATTCAGAGTTATTCAAATCATAAGACTTTTGTTTGCAGAGTTTTTCAAATCATAAGAATGTTGTCTGCATTCTACATGTCATGTTAGGATCTACATTCTCGAAAAAAGTGGACTTTCATTTTGACTTACTTTGTTCAACCTGGCTACCTATATCTTAGTGTGAAATCACTCTACCACTATAGGGTCCAAGTCAAAGTGACAAGAACTCCATCAGAATATGAATAATGCAGTCTCGATGTACTATGGGAAGTTTGAACTACAGTTACAAAATTCTTAACATATATAGTGCATATAGGCATGCATCACTGAGGCATGCCTCTCATTTTGAGATAGTCTCATCAGTCTTCCCAGGTCATCTCTACTTCAAACATGATGGTCCAGGAAAAGAAGGTAAGGGGAGCATGTCGGTTGACTTACATTTTCTCTTTCATAGCTAGTTTTGTTTAATATCTAAGAAAATTGAGATAGTGGGTGTGTACACCATGGGCAAGTTGTCTCGTCATTCAGTTATTTGTGATGTATTGCTACATTCTGGGAGAACCCATCAATCATGCTCTGAAGTAGGGAGTCATCAGTTGGATTCAAGGACCAGTTCAATTAATCCCTCAGCCGTGTTTTAAGGCAAGGTTGCTAGCTAAATTGACAACATGAAGGTAAGAGCCTTCAGTCCTCCTTGATTGTTCAATTTCACTACTGCAATGCTTTGTTATTCCCATTTTTGGACGGTGTTTTCTGAAATATTTGTCTCTTCCCCCCTCCCAAATTCATGGTCTCTAATCTATCTTGAGCTTGCTTTAAAGGAACTTGTACCCTACAAGAGTTCTAGTCCAACTTTGCAATGCTAAAATTGATCTGAGGCATATACATATGGACTCCTATTACTCAAGTAAATTGGGTTAAGAAGTAATAGGCATGTTGGGTAACTCTTAATTTCTTCTACCCTCCCAACCCTGTCCCTAATTGTTCCTCTTGCCCCAATTACTTATAGATCTTGAGGAAGCTCTGACGTGCAGAGGGTCCCATCTCATACTCACACCTTCTTCACAGTTGCTGAAAATATCAGCACCACCAACAGCCCCCAAGGTCGCATTAGAAGGCATAAGTAAATATGGAAGTTGTTGAAAGTGCTAGTGCTAGAAGCAACCCCCACAACTGCGTATGCATCATAACTCTCATATCAAAACCTGAAGTCTCCTTTTTCTAACATAGGTCACACAAAGTGAAGATCAGTAGTTCAGCAACAAAGTCATTCTTAAGCGGAATTCCTTCTAAATAACCATTCTAAACATCCCATGTATTCTCTTATCACAAGTGAATGGAGTTTTCTGCATTTATTAGGGGCATATTATTTGAGTTGATGTACTTCAAATTCGTCCATACTAAATAGCTAAAGATGTACACATATACTTTGCTCAAGGTTGAAAAGTTTCAGGTTTGGAAACAACTAAGAACATGCTTGTAATATCATATTTAAACAATACAAATCTACTGTATGCTTTAGCTAGGCAGACAGAAGTGCACATAACAATGAACATTGCACTTGAATATACTAGTATCATAGGGAAACCTTTTTAGAAGACAAATTCACGTTGTTAGTATTCATTTCTACATAAAGAATGTTGGTAAGAGGAGAAGAGAAGTGTAATTCCTTATATGTGCACTCCTTAATTGAAAAATAAGCAAAATGACCTCGCTTAGTTGTCAATATATCTAGAACTCAAGTGAAAATGACCTTGCTTAATTTCTACAGTCGTGATACACATGTATTGGATTTTGTAGTTGGATGGGTGTGTCTTTTTAAATTAGGCAACACTATTTTCTATTGACTTTGTTCTAGTCATGATACCTGTAACAATGGGAGCACGCTATGTCATGATGCCTATAACAATGGGGGCACGCTATATCAAAGCTTTTAGCAGATCAGATTTAGAACAATAATAGTCACTTGTTTCTGCCTATCTTAGTAATTTACTTGTGGAGTTATCTGAGAACCATAGTACATGAACATCTACTGTTCTTTCTATACTTATCATTTTGTAAACTTAAAAAAATTTCTGCTCTATCTCCATCTTTATGAATACTTGCACTTGATTTTGTACGCTTAATTTTTTGATTCTGATGTTTGGCTCCATTTTATGTTTCAAATGTAGATATGTAAGGAAGAATACAAAGAGTCAGACCTAGCCATTGTGCATAGGAAGAGCTTCTAAGTGAATTTTGCAGCTTATGCAGTCAGGTATTTGCAAGCTATAAAAAGAAATTGCATGTAGTCTGCTAACCTAATGCATTTATTGATAGCTTCTACAATTTCTCTATACCTCACCATATATATGGATGAAATTTATATTCACATATCTAAGTTGGTGCCAGTCGTAGTGGGATGTCTGCTTCCATTCAATTTACTTGAGTACTCAACTCCTTAGTTAACTCAACTTGAAGATTGATTATTTGGTCTTCTAGTTCAAGCCAGTGCACATCTCCTAGTTTCTTTTGTGCAAGAAGAAGTCTCACTTCTAACATTATGGCTGTAATTTCATCAGTATATACCTTCGACTATCTTTTTGATAATGTGGACTTGAATGCATATTTGAATTCAACGTGTAGTATACAAATTGATATTTCTTTGCTTATTTTCACTTTAGGTATAGGGATACTAGGTTTTCCAATCTTTTTCCTGCCCATGTAGAAAGGGTACCATGTTATCTGTGTATAGAGACATGCAGGTACATGCATCTCATTAGTTGGTTTATTCTTTTTTTTCATCCAATATGTTTGATGTATGAAAGTACCTCAACAAAATTGTATAATGTCAAATTAACTATAGTTTTCAAACTTTTTTTGAGACCAATATAAAATTTAAATAAATAACATTTACTTTGTTATATTTTTAAGTGGAGTACATGGGTTGGTGTGATCCTAACCACTAATCTGGAGGGTGTGCAGATAATTAGTGCTAATTGTTGTAGGCAGCGCAAGTAGAAATTTACGGAGGAGTCATTTTCTAAGTTGTTAGAAGAAAGTGGTGACTGCTCACAATTCTTGAATATTCTTCTCGAGTTCTGAGTTCAAAATCAAAGGTCCAATCAAGCATGAACTCCCCTCTCATAGGAAAATAGTAATTACTTTTGTATATAACTTCAATGTGATATCTTTTGTATACAATTGTCAAGAGCTAGTGAAGTACATTTGTTAGGAAGAGTGAGGTATAGGTCGTTCCATTGAAGTGATCAAGGATCTTCTCACATCTTCACCATATGTCAGACCATAAATCACCTAGGCATGAACATTGCCTGATTAGAATTTCATCTCCATGAATCCTTGTGAGTTTTAGATTGGAACATGTAGTTTTGGAATCAATAAGATTTTAATTTTCTAACTAATTACAATATGTAGCCCACATGCTTGTATTTATGTTAATCTACTAACTAGAAACAAATATTCAAGTAGATGCTTGTTTGTTAAACTTTGAATGACTAGTTTTCTTCAGTGAATCTTCTTTTACTTATTAGTAGAAGACCTTGCTTCTGTCCATTAAATGGATGATTTTGAATTCTTCATCTATTGTATTCCTTGTGTGAAAGAATATTGTATTGAACTAATTGGATGATTAAAAGAGGTTCAACACTGTCCTATGTATAGGAGCAAGGGAGAAACCCTGAGACTTGTGTCCCAATTAATCTAAATGGGCCGAGACACTAAAAGCCCACTAACCAATTAACCTTTTAACTAAATAGGCTAATATATACCCTTTAACACTTCCCCTCAAGCTCGATCATGGGTGAAACACATGTCCAAAGCTTGGAGGTTACAAGATTCGATAAAATGATAAAAGAAATGATAAATGAAAGATAAAAGATAAATATCACTCCCCATACAAAAATTAATACTCCCCCTAAACCATGTGGTGACAATGCCTCTCTTCTTTGAAATTGTATACTGCGGGCTGGAGATCCTCGAGCTTTGAAGAAGGTCTTTGGAGTGCATCTGGAATGAAGAGCATCTGAAGAATGGAACTTGAATACTACAGTAGTAATTTTCCACTTGGAGCAGACGATCATCAATGCCACGACTATGGCAACTTCACTAGAATACATACTTTAACGCGACACAAACGCAGATCTCCAATGATGATGTAGCAATAGTGGTGTCTTCAAAGCGTCTGAGAAGATGTGCATAATGCGGCATGAACACGAACAGACGATATGTTGGTGATACAATGCAGGTACCATAACTCTGTAGCGTGAACCTTGGGGGCTTGACAGGAAAGGAGATATCATCCATCAAGGAAAGTCCCAAGAAGATTAGCGGAAGGAGATGCTAATACAACAGATGCAACTTGAAGAAGATGTGATAAAAATAGCTCAGTGACGATAAAATTGGATGAATCAACCTTGCAAATGTAGACTTGGCACGCTTGAAATTGTTGAGCTTCTAAGAAATCTGAAAAAGCACCCATCTGTCTCTCAAGAATGCAACAAGAGTGATAATGTTGTCTGAAATTGGAGAATAGGTTTGCTGAACGAAGCTTCATGAAGATAACCTAGAATATGTAGCATGAATACATATATCATCTCTTCTCATACTCTCTCTCTCTCATACATATTCTCTCACACAAATTCTCTCTCTTCCCATCTCTTCCTCTCACTCTATCCCCCCGCACACCAAATACAATGAGAGTGAGTGTTTGGTGTGGAGAAATGGATATATGACCCCCCATGCACTGTGGAAAGGTATACACACATGGGTGGAAAAGGAATTGGGGGATTTGATAGGATTTTGTGATATGGAGATGTGTATTATGTGGAAATTGAAGTCGATAACTGAAGAGAATATCAATAGATCTGAGTAAATAGGCTTAAAATTGGATCTGATTAGCCAAAGATAGATCCAAGTAAGGATCTCAATATCAATAGAGATAGAGAAGTTGTGGGCAATAAAAAAAATATAGAGGAGGACGTCACTCATATATGGGAGAAGACAATATTGATTAGGGAGTGATGGCATGGTTGAATATGGTGGAGTGCTTTTCCAGGGATAGGTGATGGCATCAGGGTAGCAACATCTAGGACTCAACAACGTTGACAATGGATAATGGATGTCAGTGGATGAAGGATGGAGTAGAAGCTAGGGGGGCAAAATGATGGCAATGACGATTGAAGAGTGTGATCGTCAGATGGGGATATAGTTGTTGCTAAATGAGGCAGCAACACTATAGTGGACGGACACATGATGATGGTGATGATTGCAGCGGTCAGTGGCACGTGATCAGTAGCAACAGGATGGTTGTCACTGGTTGTGATTGTTGCTGTTGATTGGCGGCGGTGGCACTACTGTTGTGCGCTGATGGAGTTGGGCATACGGTCGTCGTGAATGGGTGGTGCATTGGAAGGAAGCAACAACTGTTGTCCTAGGTGATGATGGTTGCGGCTCCACTGATGGTTGCAGCCAACGACAACAACAATATTGCTATCAGAAACCAATAACTCTGCTGCTGGTTGCGATGCTTGCACCGGATGCAGGAGGATGTGGTGATGACGTGATGTGGCAGCATGATGCGGTGGCATGACTGATGGTGACATTGACTGCTGCTGTCGACTGCAGCTTGATGGTGGCTAATAGCACCGGGAGATGACAAATAGATTGGATATAGTTGGGATGGATAGAACCGACATATGAAAATAAAATTGGATCTTAATAAGGAGGAGGAGAAGCCATGGATGCTAGGATATGCCCAGTGGGCAGCCGGCCTAAGCCATGGTAATGACGGAAGTGGCCACACCCAGGCGGGTTCTTCCCTGGTTGCGCTCTCTCAGAGAGAGGTGACAACTACGTCTAGGGTTGTTGTTGCTTGATGTCTAGGAGAGGAGGGAAGTGGAGACGACTAGGGTTCCCTCACAAATAAATACACTCTAATATCATGTGAAAGAATATTGTATTGAACTGATTCGATTATTAGAAGAGGTAGAACCCTATCCTATATATAGGAGCAAGGGAGAAACCCTGAGACGTGTCCCAAGTAATCTAAATGGGACGAGACACTAAAGGCCCACTAACTAATTAACCAATTAACTAAATAGGCTAATATATATAGTTGTTTATTTAACTTTGAATGACTAGTTTGCTTCAGTGAATCTTCATTTACTTATTAGTTGAAGACCTTGCTTCTGTCCATTAAAAGGATGATATTGAATTCTTCATCTATTGTATTCCTAGTTTGGAACTGTTGTTGTTTTTATTATAGGAACAACTATATGTTTTCATTGTCTATCTGTTGAGGACATCTGAAAATTCCATTCCATTGATTTTGGCCTTGTTTCTATTGGGTGTTAGCTTAGATTTCTAAAAACCCATTGCTAACTTCATGCTTGGTTCTTGTTCTATCCTGGGTCGGCTCAAGTATCGAGGTTTTTTTGTTCTGTGACCTCAATATAAAGTGTTTTTGTGTTCCTCAGAGTGAGAGGATGATACTCAAGAGTGTTTTTTATTGTCATCGTAGCAACAACATGGTCGATGTATAAAGAAAAGTGCAACATTTATGGAACCAACAATACAACTACATGTTCAGTTCAAGGGAGGCGCAACTGTAGGTTAGGACAAAGATTCTAAATACGGGGAAGTAGGGGTCTAAGAGGGGATATCACTGGTCCAAGGAGCTCATTATGGATAGAGGCAATTCTGGCTACAACCCCTCTAAATCAAGATTTCCCAAAGGTTTTATGATTTTGTTTCAATACAAATATGTGCAATGGTAGCATCATGTTGTGAATCCATCACTTGCATAGAAAATGCAACTGATACACACATAAACATTGAGAAGTCGACACATGAACCTATATCATCACAACTTTTTCACTATTACAAATGATGGTTGGCCCATTTGTTAATGAAAGTAAATGTTAGATCTTGGTTGTTTGATCTGTTGTGCTAAGATTTCTTCTTTTCCACCATCAGAGAGGAACAAGTTTCAAGACCATGATTAACAAGACTGTTGACTTCACCTGTTGAGGTGCTCTTGCTGGTCCCACAGTTGTTTAGTCTTTCTACTATTTATGTGGAGTTAGATACCAGATTAGTTAGTGCTAGTAACTAAAAGAGAAAGGTAGTCTGTGGCTCCAAAAGAAGGATAGGAAATACAACTTACCCCTGGCTAGCACACCTTATGAATACATTCAACACAAGAATATCATTTCTTTGGTTAGCGGTGATCCCAAGGTTGTTTGAGCCTATTCTAATAAGGAAATCCCATGTAAAAGTTACCTAGAAGGTGTAATGAGTTGCCTTGCCGAATATCTTGCTAAACCAAGTACTAAACTAATGGGGGAAGGGGGGGTCTATCATCTAACAGATGGTTTATGTTCTGTAGGTGATGGGAAATATGGTATGTTTTGTTTTCTTCTTTTAATTTTGATTGTAAATTCTAGTTTGTGCATGTAGCCCACTCATATACTCTGCCCACCCTCTCCGTCTTACAATTCCATGGTCGTAAATTTCTAGAAAACCATTTTGTAAACATTGTTCTATTTTATTTCATATTTTTTTAATCCATAATTCTTGGGAGTCATTGAAGTCTACAAGAATATTAAGAAGATCAAAGATTATATTTCTAGATTGTTTTGGTTTTTTCAGATGTAGGAGTTTGGCTCTTAGTTTCTGTAGGTTTGCAATGTTGGGATTGGAACTTATGAAAACTGGTAAGGTAGTGAATGTAATTCCAAACCTGTAATTATTTTCAAAATTCAGTTGGTTTTATCTCAAATAAGCAATTGGTCGTGTGATATTTGAATAACAATGTGAATAGCATAATAAGGATTACCATTAATTTTGTCATGAAAATCCCTTAAAACAAATTAAATACTTTATCATTAGGTGCTCTCTGTAGAGTTCATAGTACTTATGGTATTTACAAAACTTAACTTAGTAGAATATGACATTTATAATCTAGAAAGACAAGTCATAGTAATCCAATGGTGGCTGGTAGTCCTATATCCGTACTGACTGGTGGCTTAATAAATGCAATATGCAATTTTGTTTGGCCCCATCATGATTGTTGGGTAAGCTACAACAAATCAAAATTGTAGAAAAGACAAAATGTCAGGTATTAGAAGAAGAGCTCATTGGGAATAATATTTTAAAAGCAAGAGCCTTGCCCACTCCTTTCCCTTCCTATAGATAAGCTAAATTCTATTATTCAAGAATTCTAGTAATAAATACGGTACTAGTTCCCTATGATAAATTTGTGATATTAATGGAATAATGTCTATCCAATTCATTTTCACATACACACATTGGAAGTTAGAAACATGTCATGGTTTTTTATTAGAAGAGAAGGAAAACAACTATTTAAAGCTTTCAGACAACAGGGGAACAAAGTTCTCCGTCTGCTATATGAAGTATTTCGTCTCAACAAACTTTATTTAGTTTTCTATAAAAAAAATCATTTCTCTATAGGTTTGTTTTCTTTTTTGGTTTTATTTTTTCTTCTTCAATTATTAACAATAATTTTTTAGCCATATGGATGTTTGTAGAAATTTTGTCTGGGTTTCTAATTACTAGAATGTCACTATAATACTTACCTAATCTTTGAATCCATTTTATGAGTCACCCCCTTCTTCCAGTAGTAAGAATAATTGTCTTTATGAGTACGTAGGTTGTGCCTACTTGCTATAGAAGTACTACATTATAAGTTGTATTATTTCTTTCTAGAGAAATGAGATGATTTATAATAATGAGAAGAAAGAAAATATTATGTTGTGGAATCATATTCTTATATCCTACATGAATTTTAGCTCTTATATATGGATCTGTTTAACCTTTTTCTTTCCTTTCAGCTATCAGATGGCTTCCTGGAGGTTTAGAGTATTCTGGTTCACAGGTTCCCCTTTCTTTAGAGTTTCTTGGGCTTTGTATAGATTGCACATACATGAAGCTCTTCGGATAGATAATCTATAATTCTCACATTATTATGAATTTTTTTCTCAATCCCATCTACATATTTTCCTATTTTACAATTATGCAGTGAATTGTTTTTGAAGTGCTTGCATCTTCTCACGTCTTGGGACTTTATACTTCTTTTGTATGTGAGGAGCTTATTACCTAGACAAACTTGGAAAGGTTTGGTTAGTGGCCTAAAAATCTAGCTGAAGATGAGTTTCTAACCTGATGAGATGAGTTCTAATTCTGATTTATCATGTGGTGGTATTCATATTTGAAGAGTTTGCTTATGATTTAGAGTTTACTTCTTTTTATACATAAAAGTTGGATCCATGCGGGCTTCTTTATATTTATAAAGATTGTTTTTTGGTATTACGAACTGCATCACCGTCAACATTGAAAAGTGCCTTTAATGGCTTTTAACAAACAATTCTAGGAACAACAACTTTGAATATTGTAGAAGCTTCCCATATGTACTATTACACAACTTTTATTGAAGTCCATTCTGAAGTATACTTATTTTCTTCTTAATCATGTGGTTTTATTTGTAGAGTGGGAATGTTCCCATTCATCTACTTCAAGACCAGTATCTATTGGCCCCCAAGGTTCTGGAGTGATGTAGACATAATTGCTCTTACTAGCAGCACGCTTCTATATTTCTATAGCCTCCTAGTGTACACTTCTTATTCCTTGAGGTGTTTCACATGTCATGTACTCTGTACGGATTTGATGCTTTCCTAAAAAAGTTCAATCTCTATTTCAAGAAGAAGAATAAGTGAAAAAGAGAAAGAGGGTAGGTTATTAACTGAAATTGTTTTAGAGTTTTCCCCATTTTAATTCAGTTGGCATGACTTTTGATGTGCCATTGTGTTGAACTACAATGTAGTTTTAGTTAAAGTATATGGTCTATCATGAAAATGCTCTTCTTTTATATGAATAAAGTACTATATTCTTGTGTGCCATAATTACATTGTAGAAGTAAGGTTCCAGATAGTGATCCTCCTTTACATCGGGGTATCCTTTATATTACGTGTTTAGATTTGCAAATACAGTAAAAAAAAATAAAAGAAATACTGAACACAATATTGTGAATAGTAATTTAGTGCACAAAAACTAATGAAATGTCATTGTCTACTCTGTTACAGTGCAGTACATGCTACTTCTCCAAAATCATATGATTATGGAATCGGGGGTATAATTTTTGACTGCATTCTATCGAAGGTGGAAGCAGCACATGTAAATCTATAGTTTGCAAATTTCAAATTTACAACAATTATAGGTTATGATAGATTTCCCAAGACTCTCATAAAATTCCTTGTATTTTTAATGAGTACATGCTTTGCTATTGAACTAAGGTTCTTCACAAATTAAAGATCCATTCCTTAACAACTAAGATGGGATACCATTCAATACTTATATGAGTATTACATGATTTTCTATTTTCTATTGGGACTGAAAATGTGCAGATTCATGACTCTATTTACTGAAACCCATTGTATGTAGTTCGCTTGTTAGTTTTTTTTTATAATCTAGTGGGCAAACGAACTAAACTAGCATCTACATTAGAAACATTGCTTGAAATAAAGATCAATGTGATTGTGACTTATGTTTGTGCAGCTTTTCAAGGCAGTCTGCATCCAGGTTATGCTCTATCTTATGTGAGTGATCTTCACCTGTCCATCCCTAAAAATCAGCATTTGAATCTGGACTCTCAATCCTTATAGAGTATGAGTAAAACTCTGAACGTATGCAATTTCTTACACTTCATTACTACAGTATGATTCCAAATACCTTTACTTGCAGGGCAGTACTCAAATACCTTTATGTGACCCCTTTTCCATACATTCCTTTTTTCTTGATTGGAGTATCATAAATTGGTGTTCATGTACATGTGAATGGTAAACTATGCAATAATTTCATTGGTTTTTTCCAGTACACACCATTTTCTCAAAATTAGTGTCATACTCTCTTACTTTCATCCGCATAACACAAATTATATTTTTGTAGGTTAATTTATAGATGGCTTCCATATCTCTTGTATGAGAACAACTGCCACAACAAAAAGAAGAGAGGACAAAGGAATTATCCAATATATAGTCTTAGATTCACAAAATATGTGCTGAGATATATGGAAACCTCAAACTTGCAGACACACTGGAACTTCTGGTTGATGATGAGAATGATTTGTATTTCAAGAATCTCCATGAATATCAATATCAACTTCAGGAGCTTCCGATGGCAAATCAAAAGTAGAGCATGCATAGAGAAGTTCTCTATTTTCAATCAAGAAGAGCAATACCTTAGCAGTGTTTCTCTTCTTATGAGTTTATCAATGTTATCATATTCATTGATGATACCAGTGGCAGAATTAATACAAAAGAAAATCAAGATAGAAGAAGATGCACATGATCATGTGGCATATAGAGTCTGCAGTGTGGATAGAGCCAGTCAGAAGAAGATAGTGTATACATGTATCTTTTTCCATGCATATTGTAAAACATGGGCCAGTTTAATGTCCTCCCCATGTGTAATCATTGTTCAAATATAAATAAAAGTATCATTGTTGACATTGAAAGCACATCTCGATCTAAATTAACATTCATCGTTTATCTTTTTGAAAGCCCCTCTATATTGGCAAGCGACTAACTGGATACATAACGTCTCTTACTACATATGTATGTGTAGTACATGGTGTCTTTCACTACACACTAGCTATAATTACATGAGTAGTAAGTGCTAATTTTTGCTATACATGAACTACATATACAAATTGTAACCAATGTCATCTCTCCCTACATATCATAGATACAAATTGAATTGTAGTCATATATTTATCTACAATGCAAACTACATTTTTATATGTAAGGACATTTTTTACCTACAATTAGGGTTACATATGAATTTGTAGCCTTAGGAATAACTAACTACAACCTTGAAAAATGTAGCCTAAACAATCAGCTACATGGGTATTAGCTTCATATTCTAAATGTAAGGATAAATGTAGCCAAAGCTTTTAGCTAAAAATTTTGGGGTTTTCGCTACAATTTGTTTTGTAGTTAAAAACCATATTTTTCATAGTGATATTCTAATATTATTATAATGTATTAAATAAATATTTTAGTAATCAATGTGATTTGGAACAATTCTAATCAAATTCACAAATATATCCTATTCCAACACATCCTATGTGTGTGACCTGATAGGCTCCAAATTATGTTGGTAGTGATATCTATAATCAAATTATGATTTCACAAGCAATGATTGGTATCTAGAAAGACTTCATTTCCATCCAAGTAATTAGAGAAGTTGGAGAACAACTTATCCTATCATTCATGACTGGTGTTACAGTGATTGTATAGTTCCTTTGTCGCTGATATTCGAATTGAAATCGAGTCATGGAAATGTCATCCTCCTCAATGTTCAATCCATGTTCCTTGAACTAGAGCAGACTGTCTGAGATATATGTAAGCTCAACATTATATATTGACTCACATCAGCATGGCCATGCATTTCTCAATCTCGCTTATCAAGTGGAGGGAATATCAAACTCCTGTAAGAAGAATAAATTCCATCTACATCACTCAAAGTCATCCCCATGTGTTACAGTGCATTAAGCACCATCTTTATGGAAATCCTTATTCAGGACCGCAGTGGATGATGTGAAAGTACACCGAACGACATGTGGTAATTGTAGTGACTTCAGGTATAAGAATTACAATCACCACCATCACTATGAGATGTGACTCTAACTACCAAAAATGGTATCTATGTATCACTCTCAAGGTGGGTTTGTCTGATACATTGTTCTCTAACAAGAATCTATGTATTTGGTTTGATATCTACATATCATGGCTAATGAGATTCTTCAATCAACCAACATACATTATAATTTTATGTGTTATTGATGTCTATGGATATTTCAACCATAACAACTGATTAGGGACAACACAAACTTATGATCTCACCGTTCAGGTCATCCACCGAAAGACATATGTCATTGAGTATATTATTCAGTAGACATCTATAAGTTTTGTGGTGATCTCACAATATAAAACACAAACACATAGATTGGAAACTTGCCCTTATTGATATGATCAATATTATATTACAAATTGTTTACATAGTATCCCATTACAATCATAAAATGATAGTCTCTATGGGCATACATACTAACATATTCTCACTTGCACTTATACTCAATCACACATGAATCTCAATCCAAGTGATCGAACATGCCCATCATATTTCTACTGTGAAAGTGCTTTTGTGAGTGGTTTAGCCACATTGCTTTCTATAGGTACTCTACAAATACTCACATCTACTCACTGTACGATCTCTTGCATGAGATGGAACCACCATAGAATATGTTTGGAACGTTGGTGCGATCTTGATTCTTTAGCCTGTGCAATTGCTTCGTTGTTGTCGTAAAACAACTCAATTGCATCACTACCGCTTGGAACCACTCCAAGTTCAGAAATGAACTTCTTAATCCACACAACTTCCTTTGTAGCATTAGATGAGACAATACATTTGGCCTCTGTTGTAGAATCCACAACTGTCTCTTGTTTGGAACTCTTCCTACTCACAACTCGGTTGTTTAAGTAAAACACAAATCCAGATTGCGATCTATAGTCATCTTTGCCAGTTTGGAAACTAGCATCGGTGTAACTCTTTACTATGAGCTCTTCCTCACCACCATATACCAAGAATTGATCCTTAGTCCTTATCAAGTACTTTAGGATGTTCTTTACGGTGGTCCAGTGACATTCACCTGGATCTGATTAATACTGACTCATCATGCTCAAAGCATATGACACATCATTACGAGTACATAACATCACATACATGATAGATCCAATTGTTGATGCATATGGAATATTACTCATGTGTGCCTGTTCATCACATGAACTAGGACATTGGGCTTTAGAGATCATAACCCCATGGGACATGCAAAAGTTACCTCTCTTAGAACCCTCCATGCTAAACCTCTTTAGCACCTTGTCAATGTATGTGCTCTAGCTTAGGCCTAGAAGCCTTCGGGATCTATTTCTATAGATCTTGATTCCTAGTATATAGGATACTTCACCTAAATCCTTCATAGAGAAGGTCTTCCCCAACCCACCTTTTACTATCTGAAGAGTAGGGATGTCATTTCCCATCAATAGTATGTCATACACATATAATATGAGAAATATGTCTGTGCTTCCGCTAACCTTTTTGTAAACACAAGGTTCATCTTCATTTTGACTAAAGCCAAACTTTTTGACTACTTTGTCAAAATGTAGATTCCAGCTCCGAGATGCTTGCTTCAATCTATAGATTGACCTTTGTATCTTACATACTTTATTATCTTCCTTCAGATTGATAAAACCCTCAGGTTGTGTCATGTACTCATCCTTTAGTAAATTCCCATTAAGGAATGTTGTTTTAGCATCCATCTTCCAAATATCATAGTCATGATAAGATGCAATGGCAAGCATGATCCTGATGGATTTAACCATGGCAACTGGTGAGAAGGTCTTGTCATAATCAAAACCTTGAATTTGACGGAATCCTTTCACAACCAATCTACCTTTATAGCCTTGAACATTTCCATCCATGTCAGTCTTCTTCTTGAAGACCCACTTGCACCCTATGGGTTTTACCCCTTTGGGTGGATCCACCAAGGTCCATACCTTGTTGGTGTACATGGATTCCATCTCAGATCTCATGGCTTCGAGCCATTTCTCGGATTTTGGTCCCTTATTAGCTTCTAGATAGGAAGTTGGCTCATCTGCTATGCCCAATTCATCACTATCTTGAGTCACGAGAAATCCAAATCTCTCAGGCTCAAGTCGTGTCCTACTAGACCTACGAGGTTCCTGTGATACATTTGGAACTTGAAATTCCACAACAGTTTGTGAGTCTTCATGTTCCTTATGTACCACCTCGGGTTCTTTGCTTTCTTGTGGATCTCAATCTTCTTTGAGCTCTACATTCCTCCCACTGATTCTTTTGGAAACTATTCATTTTTAAGAAATACACCAGTCCTATCAAGAAACACTTTGTTGTCAGTTGGTGTGTACAAGTAGTATCTCCAATTTTCCTTGGGGTATCTAACAAAATAGCATTTTTCAGATTTGGGTCCAATCTTTATAGGAAATTGTTTCTTAACATAAGATTCACATACCCAAATCTTTAACATAGGAAAATTGGGATGATTCCCATTCCATATCTCATATGGTGTCTTTTAAACCGATTTGGAAGGTACACGGTTAAGTGTAAACACTACAGTTTTGCAAGAGCATATCCCTATAATGATATTGGAAGTTTGACTAAACTCATCATTGATCGTACCATGTCTAATGATGTACGATTCCTTCTTTATGACACACCATTATGCTGTGGAGTACAAGGTGGAGTCCATTGTGATACAATACTATGATCTCTCAGAAGGTCCTCAAACTCTTGGCTTAAGTATACACCACCTTGATCTGAACAAAGTTCTTTAATACTCTTACCAAGTTGCTTCTCTACTTCATTCATGAAAGTCTTGAACATTTCAAGAGTTTCTAACTTATGTTTCATAAGATACATAGCCATACCTACTAAGGTCATCAGTGAAGGTAATGAAGCATTGATAGCCTCCTCTAGAATTTGATCTAAAAGGTCCACATACATCAGTATGTATGAGCCCTAGCTTATCACTGGCTCTCTCACTGTGTCTAGTGAAAGGAGTCTTGGTCATCTTGCCTAATAAACAAGCCTCACATGTCTCTAATGATTCAAAATCAAAAGAGTCTAGATAATCATCCTTATGGAGTCTAGATATGCACTTCTCGTTTATGTGCCTAAGACGACAATGCCATAAGTATGTTTTGTTTGAGTTGTCAAGTTTTAGCCTTTTAGTATTTACGTTGTATATGCTAGTCTCAAGTTCTAACAAGCGGATACCATAAGACATAGGGTCATTGCCATAAAAGATCTCATCTTTAGAAATAGAAATCATTCCATTCTTAATGTGAAATTCAAATCCACTCTTATCCATACAAGATACATAAATAATATTTCTATTAATGGCAGGTACATAAAAGCAACTCTCTAATTCTATTACAAGCCCCATAGGCAAAGATAAACTAATAACTCTGACTGCAGTGGAAGAAACTCTTGCTCCATTAGCGACCCGTAGGTCAACTTGGCCCTTTTTTAAAGGCTTAATTCTTATCAGATGATGCATATTTGAACATATGTGAGATCCACATTCGGTATCCAGTACCCATGATGAAGAAGTATTAAAGTTTATCCCAATAAAGCATATACTTGAAGTGGAGATCTCTATCCCCTGCTTCTTCTTCCTCAGTTCTTCCAGGTAGAGAGGAAAGTTTCTTTTCAAATGTCCAGCCTGGTGACAATGGTGACAACTACCTTCTTTGGAGATCCCACCTTTAGCTTTGAGCACGGATGACTTTGACTTATGCCCGACATTAGAAGCTTTCTTAGCATTGCCTTTTCCTTTTGACTTTCCCTTTGTCTTGTTGACCATCATCACATACTTGGGCTTGTCTTTCTTCATTTGTGCTTCAACCGTCCTCAACATGCCCAACAATTCTGACAATGGCTTGTCAAGATTGCTCATGTTGTAGTTCATGACAAAATGACTATATGATTCAGACAACAATTATAGAATCACATCAGTGGCCAACTCTTAACCTAGGGGAAATCCTTGCTTGGATAGGATTTCCATGTGCCCAATCAAAATGAGTATGTGGGTCACAACTAACTCTCCCTCTTTCTATTGGGTTTTAGGGGAGGCAGAGAAGACAGCGGAAACAAATATTTCTCCTCCCAAACTCAGAACAAGGAAACGCATCAACGTCTATACAATAGGAAGGGATGGTTTGTGGAATCATACCTTGTCCCGAGGCTTGCTCGGCGAAAATACCTCACGGCTTGCACGGTCTGCACCTCCGGTCTTGGACAGTGTCTGTGCAGCTCCTGGTCGCACCGAGACTGACGACTCCTAGTCTCACCGGGACTGTTGGGATTGACAGATGTCCTTCGAGTGGCAAAAATCTCCCGCCTCTGAAGTAGTCCACATAGACCACATGGAACTCCAATCTCTTTGTCCCACAAGGAATTGGAAGGAGTCTCACCCTCCTGTCGACCTACTAGTCACCGACACACTCTCCTGCCACCAGTCGCTTTCTGTAGTTGTCTTTCCCTTGCTGTGCCTCCCTTATAGGGTAGCACTTGCTCAGGCTCTCTCGGTTACCAAAACTAGAGAGAACGACAACTTTACAGAGCAACTGGTTGCACTGAGTTGTTCTTTGAGAAGCCCCCAATAACCCTATATATAGGAGGGTCATGGGATAGGGTTCTCTATCCTGGACAATGCTGGACTAAAGCAGGAGTAGAAGGGTTTGAGATTTTCCACAAAACAAAAACAACTGCGTAACATGAACCGATCATTTCATTACTGAAACGGTCAGTTGGGGACCTGAACCGCTTGGTTGACACCTCAACCGATTGGTTGGGACCCATGAAACGGTCGATTCACTTCTGAACCGGTCGGTTCGTGGTCCTGGTCAGTTCCCGATTGACTTTTCCTCTTTTGTTTCTAATTGGTACCTAATACCAATCCTTGTTCCAATCATATTGGGCAAGTGAAACGAAAAGAAATTTCTCACCAACCTGACTTTCCCAACTTGCTCGGTTGGACCAGTTGAACCGATCATTTCAACACTTGAACCGATCGTTTCACCCTTTCCACGAGTCGATCAACTCACCACCTGAGCCGATCGGTTCACCAAGCTCATCCGATCGGTTCATCACATGAGCCGATTGGTTGGGAGTGCAGATTGTGCAGAAACAGTCAATTGCAGTTTCAATCAATCTGATACTCTAATCAATCAGTTCAACACCTTGAACATTATGATACTGAGCTATCAATTTATTGAGTGTTTAATTGAACTACTAAACTCCTTTAGTAATCAATCTAAACATTGTTTGTGGACAAAACTCCTCTTCCAAGTTAAATCCTATGTGTGTGACCCTGCAGGTCCATTTCACGTTGGCAGTGAAAGTCCATAAAACTTATGAATTCACAAGCAAAGAGCGGTGCCTAGTCACACATCAGTGCTACCCAAGTGAAATAGAAAGTTGGAGAACAACTTTCAATCCTACAATCCGTGAATGGTGTTACAGTGAATGTATAATTCCTTTGTCACTGATATCCCGAATGAACTCGAGGCATGGAACAGTCATCATGTCAACATTCATTCACTTTCTTGATCTCAGAGTAGATTGGAAGAGATATGTATGACATCAATATCACATACTAATTCACACATGCGTGCACGCCTTTCTCAATCCTACTCATCAAGTGGCCATGGATATCAAACTCCCTCAGGATGGACAAATCCCATATCTATCACTCACCCCTCAAAAGCCCCATGTGTCAAAGCCACCCAATCATCACCTTTATAACAACCCATGTTTCAGGACTGCATTTGATGATGTCAAAGTGTGCCCAACGACATGTGTTGAGTGTAGTGATTTCAGGTCAAAGAATCATATTCACCACCATCACTGTGAGTACTGACTGTGACTACCATGTCATGGTTCCATGTGTCAAACTCACGGTGGGTTTGTCCGGTACACTTGTTCTCTAACAAGTACCTATGTGTTTGGTTTGATATCTCTATATCATGACTAATAAGATTATGTCATCAACCAACACTACAATCTAGTCTTGTGTGTCATTGTTGTCTATCTACCTTCCACAATGACATCTGACTAGGGACATAAAAAGAATGTACAAACTCTTAGCATCTGTATGATCTCATCGTTCAGGTTATGAACTTGAAAACATACGTCATTGAGTACTGTCATTCTCTAGACATTCAATCTGTTCTATCACTATCTCATATGACTGAACCAGAAAGAATTGGAAGCTTGCCTTTTATGTTTATCAAATCAATCTTAATGTATCCCACCAATCATCCCATGATTGGCTCTCACGGCATACATACCAACAGACTCCCACTTGCACTGCGAGCCAATCACCATTGAATCGTATTCATAGTGATCTTCAAACGTGTCCTACATGTTACTATGCTCTAGTGCGAACATAGTGAGTTATGGAAACACCTTGCCAAAGTCAGTTTTTAACTACATGTCTCTCATCTCTTCGTTGTACGTCACACTTATGAGATGGAGTTGTCGTAATATGCGATCTAGTATTCCTTTGCTAACCTTTAGCCACATTGCATGATCAAGGATTCCATACTTTTCATCAATGACCAGAATATCTATAAGTTCATCTCATGAACTTCCAGACCCATATAGTATCCACTGTTGTTCTCTAACACACAGATACTCGACATTTCCCTTTTAAATGGTTTTATTGGAACACTTCCAATTATCAACAAACTTTCACTTTTATATATCCTATATATATTTTGCGATTAATTTTCTGTCCTTTTCAAAAGTTCGCATCAGTGTAACTCTTTACATTGAACTCTTCATTATATCCATAGAACTAGTACTTCACAAGTACTTATCAAGTTCTCATGGTATTCCAGTAACCCTTACTGGAAGTAGACAGACATCCACTCGTCATGTCCCACATACGAGTTTTCAGGATGAGCACATCATATTTTCATGTCCTACATACAAGATGATGAATGCATTTTGTTCTTGCCATGTCGATACATGCAAGATAATGGGATAATTACATACATGATAGATCCATATCTATTCTTAGTGTTCCCATTATTTATAAGAATTGGACACTTGGCCTTGGGATACTAACTCCATGTAACATGGACATGTTTTCTCCCACTGAATCTGTGCATACTGAACCCTGCAGTACAGATTGCCAATGTATGTTTTCTCTTTTTAGGTCAAGAGGTTTTTGAGAATTATCTCTATAGATCTCTATTCCTATCACATAGGAAACATCGCTATCTTCCTTAAAGATAATTTCCATTTTTGGATTTTCATTTTAGAACATTTCCATTTCACATCAACATGTGGAATGTGAATACGCTCCCACTAAATCAAAGATCCCTTCTTTATCTTTGACATATCAGTCAAACCCTTTGACTATATCATCAAAGTAAAGATTCAATTCTGAGTTGCTTGTTACTCAATCAATCACATTTATTAGTCAATTGTAACTTATAGACTTCATATGCATTAGTGGATTCATAAACCTTATAGGTTGTGTCACGTACACATCCTTCTTTTATTCCTCATAGGAATGCGGTTTTAGTATCCATATGCCAAATGTCTTAGTCATTAAGTTGCAATCAACAAGCATCATCCTTCTCAAAATGTTATCCATGTGTCTTAACACTTAAGATTCATTTGCACTTATGGATTTCATCCAATGGGTGCTACCATCAAGGTCATACCTTATGGTTCACATGGATGTCATTTAGGATGTAATGGTCATAAACCATAACTCAAAATTTAGTTCCTCATATTCATCTAGATAGTTGACTCATCACATGAACAACTCATCACATAGATAAACGAGGTGTATCCGTCAAGGATATAAGAACTTACAACTCCGTGTGATTCTTAATGTCCTTTATTAGTGTGGGGTATTCTTTTATTAAGAAGAATTCAGTTATTTGATAATCATTATCTAACTCCTTAGAGTATGATTCCTTCTTGATTTAGACATCACCATGCCTTAATCATGAGTTCACTATGATACACTATCATAATCACTCATAAGGATCTCAAACATTTGGTCCAAGTATTTCATTCATGGATCTCATTAAGAATTAACACTTTACCAAATTTGCACTTCATCTATAATAATCTTGAACACTTCAAGATATTCATATTGGTATTTCTCTAAACACCATTTGAAGTATTAGCATTTGTTCCAATAGGTATGTAAATACATCACATGTATCATACCTAATAGGATAATCATTCTCCCACTACCTTTAGTGAAGATTGATTAATCATGTCCAAGATATTCATGTCTCTTACTGATTCTCTAACCAAAAGAGTCTAGATTTATCCATCACATGGAAACTAGAAATGAATTTCTCATGATTGATGCTAATTTGATTGTTTGAGTTATCTATAACTTTTAGGTATCATTTTATCTTATGCATATCAAATACCACAAGATAAACAAGGCATTGCCACAAAGATCATATCTTTAGAAATTGAAACATCTCTTTATTGATTGCCATCATTGTCATACAATAAAGTGTTTCTATCTATTGGAAAATATGAAATAGCAGTTCATAACTGTATTACATGCCTTTTAGGCTGAAAATAAACTAAAGTACTCCTATCTATGGCAGAAACACTTGCCCCATTTATTCAGTGCTTTACACTTTACATCTTGGTATCATATACCTCAAAAGTGTTAGAAGTTTACTTTCATGACACCTTTAAGTGGAGACATCAGTCGCCTCCTTCTTCTTTTGTTCTTACAGATAGAGAGGACAATTCCTTTTCCAATATCCTGGCTTTTGACAATGGTGGCAATTGCCTTTCTTGGTCACGCCTCCCTTGGCCTTGAGAGCTGAAGAAGACTTGGGCTCTTGGCTAGCATCAGAACCTTTCTTAGCTTTTCCCTTACCCTTGCACTTGGACTTGCCTTTCTTGCTCATGATCACCATCACAGACTTAGGCTTGTCCTTCTTCATCTGTGTCTCGACTGTCCTCAACATGCCCAACAACTCTGACAGTGGCCTATCAAAGTTGTTCATGTTGTAGTTCATCACAAACTGACTGTAGGATTCTGGAAACAATTGCAGTATCACGTCAGTAGCCAACTCTTGGCTCAGTGGAAATCCCAGTCTTCTTAGGTTCTCCACATACCCAATCATCTTGAGTGTGTGAGGACCAACTGGATCTCCTTCTGTCATGACACACTTGAACAGTGCCCTTGAGACATCATATCTCTCTTGCCGTGCTTGATCTTCATACATGTTCCTGAGATGCTGAATCATCTCAATGACACCCATGTTCTCATGTTGTCTCTGCAACTCGTGGTTCATAGAGCACAATATCAAGCACTTTGCATCAATGGCATCATCATAATGCTTCTTGTAAGCATCCATTTCTGCCTTTGGTGGATTAGGAGCAGGTTCCTCTGGAATTGGAGTATCCAGGACATAGAGCTTTCGCTCTTGAGTGAGAACAATTCTCAATGTCCTATACCAGTCGTGGAAGTTTGTCCCATTCAGCTTGTCCTTTTCAAGGATGGATCGTAAAGAAAAGTGATTGTTGTTTGTTGCCATTTGTACTACAAAAGGAAAATATGCAATTTTAGTCCAAAACTCATTTTTTGACTTATTTGATTGATTTGAAAAGTTGACGATATAATTATGCCTTTAATTAATTATCGCTCCCACTATTTTACTTCAAATTGATAGCCCTCACCATCAATTCGGAAGATTGCAGCGTACAACCTTCTAGTGGGCAAGATCCTAAAATCCTCTAAGTCATGGACCAGCTTGGGCTGTCACCCACAACTTAGATCTCTCAGGTAGGCAACTCTTTCCAATTGCATCATATGCAACTCTTGATAAGATGTCATATGCAACTCCTTGCCATGATCATATCCATGCCTCAAGGTGCTAGACCCTATCTAGATCACCTTGTTAACTCCGACCCAAAGCCAACATAATGAATATGCACCCTGCTTGGGCAGACCCACATATCCATCCTTCATGCTTCCACGAGATAGATAGTGTGCCACGCTTGGGTGTGCCCACACTTAGTCGATCAAGCATTTCACGTGTGTCGCATTTGGAAGGCATCTAAAACATTAATATTTAATGAGGGATTTGGTTTTATATACATATACATATCCAATCACCACAATACATAGTACATATCATATACATGCTATATCCCACAGAAAACATGCAAAACGATAAAAGCGATGATTATGGCCATCCTAATGTGATTCCTTGAGCCAAGAGGAATCACGGTCATCTAGGTGTACATCACATGCAACCTATACAAGATGAACTCTGTTCTATGCCTTTCTGGGTTTGATCAACTCATCACATGACTGATCGACTCGCCATCAGGCCGGTCGGCTGGGTGCCACTAGCCGATCGGTTGGCTCCTCCAACCGATCGGTTTGACTGGTCATTGTGCATCTCATCACGGCCGCCACCCGCTCGTCTCGCTCCTCGAACCGGTCATCAATCGATCGGCTCACACCTTGAACCGATCGTCTCAAATGTCAACCGATCAGTTCACGCCTTGAATCGATCGTCTCAGCTGTCGTCAGGACGTCCTCCGTTCTTTGACATAACAGGAAATAAAATTATATCCTATTTTACATTATAAAAAGAGAAACCTTGAGTTACATTCGAGGGGAGCAAAGGTAGGAAAGAAATCTCGAATTATTTTGAGTTACATCAGGAATAGGAGAAGGAAGATCGGTGCGCAGACCGAGATGCAAGCAACCACATACAACCATACACAGATAGGGTTTATTGGCCATAACCACGCTATACATCCACCACAAAACTTGTTTAAGGGCGACGCGTATCGAGTGCATTCATAATACATATCATATATGTAAATTGGGATTTGTGGATTTAGGATTGGACATGCATAAAGCCAATTTTATTCGCATCGTATGCAATAAATAAAAGTGACAAACCAAAATCGATCATATCGATAATCCTAAAGTATAGAGAAGTTGACGTGGCTCTGATACCACTGTTGGGTTTTAGGGGAGGCAGAGAAGGCAGCGGAAACAAAAATTTCTCCTCCCAAACCCAAAACAAGGAAACACGTCAACGTCTATACAATAGGAAGGGATGGTTTGTGGAATCATACCTTGTCCCGAGGCTTGCTCGGAGACAATACCTCGCGGCTTGCATGGTATTCACCTCCGGTCTTGGACGGTGTCTGTGCAGCTCCTGGTCGCACCGGGACTGACGACTCCTGGTCTCACCGGGACTATCGGGATTGACAGTTGTCCTCTGAGCGGCAGAAATATCACGCCTCTGAAGTAGTCCACACGGACCACCTGGAACTCCAATCTCCTTGTCCCACAAGGAATTGGAAGGAGTCACACCCTCCTGTCGGCCTACTAGTCACCGACACACTCTCCTGCCACCAGTCGCTTTCTACAGTTGTCTTTCCCTTGTTGTGCCTCCCTTATAGGGTAGCACTTGCTCGATCTCTCTCGGTTACCAAAACTAGAGAGAACGACAACTTTACAGAGAAACTGGTTGCACTCAGTTTTTCTTTGAGAAGCCCCCAATAACCCTATATATAGGAGGGTCATGGGACAAGGTTCTCTATCACAAGCAATGCGGGACTAAAGCAGGAGTAGAAGGGTTTGAGATTTTCAGAAAAAACGACCAACTGCGTAACCTGAACTGATCATTTCCTTACTGAAACGATCGGTTGGGGACCTGAACCAGTCAGTTGACACCTCAACCGATCGGTTGGGACCCATGAAATGGTTGGTTCACTTCTGAACCCGTCGGTTCGTGGTCCTGGTCAGTTCCCGATTGACTTTTCCTCTTTTGTTTCTAATTGGTACCTAATACCAATCCTTGTTCCAATCATATTGGGCAAGTGAAACGAAAAATAAATTTCTCACCAACCTGACTTTCCCAACTTGCTCGGTTGGACCAGTTGAACCGATCGTTTCAACACTTGAACCGATTGTTTCACCCTGTCCACGAGCTGATCGACTCACCACCTGAGCCGATCGGTTCACCAAGCTCATTTGATCGGTTCATCACATGAGCCGATCGATTGGGAGTGCAGATTGTGCAGAACAGTCAATTGCAGTTTCAATCAATCGGATACTCTAATCAATCAGTTCAACACCTTAAACATTATGATATTGAGCTATCAATTGATTGAGTGTTTAATTGAACTACTAAACTCCTTTAGTAATCAATCTAAACATTATTTGTGGACAAAACTCCTCTTCCAGGTTAAATCATATGTGTGTGACCCTGCAAGTCCATTTCATGTTGGCAGTGAAAGTCCATAACACTTATGATTTCACAATCAAAGAGCGGTGCCTAGTCACACATCAGTGCTACCCAAGTGAAATAGAAAGTTGGAGAACAACTTTCAATCCTACAATCTGTGAATGGTGTTACATTGAATGTATAATTCCTTTGTCACTGATATCCCGAATGAACTCGAGGCATGGAACAGTCATCCTGTCAACGTTCATTCACTTTCTTGATCTCAGAGTAGATTGGAAGAGATATGTATGACATCAATATCACATACTGATTCACACATGCGTGGACGCCTTTCTCAATCCTAATCATCAAGTGGTCATGGATATCAAACTCCCTCAGGAGGGACAAATCCCATATCTATCACTCACCCCTCAAAAGCCCCATGTGTCAAAGCCACCCAATCATCACCTTTATAACAACCCATGTTTCAGGACTGCGTTTGATGATGTCAAAGTGTGTCCAATGACATGTGCTGAGTGTAGTGATTTCAGGTCAAAGAATCATATTCACCACCATCACTGTGAGTACTGACTGTGACTACCATGTCATGGTTCCATGTGTCAAACTCACGGTGGGCCTATCCGGTACACTTGTTCTCTAACAAGTACCTATGTGTTTGGTTTGATATCTCTATATTATGACTAATGAGATTTTGTCATCAACCAACACCACAATCTAGTCTTGTGTGTCATTGCTTTCTATCTACCTTCCACAATGACATCTTACTAGGGACATAACAAGAATGTAGAAACTCTTAGCATCCGTATGATCTCATCGTTCAGGTCCTAAACCTGAAAACATACGTCATTGAGTATTTTCATTCTCTAGACATTCAATCTGTTCTATCAGTATCTCATATGACTGAACAAGAAAGAATTGGAAGCTTGCCTTTTATGTTTATCAAATCAATCTTAATGTATCCCACCAATCATCCCATGATATGCAAATTAACAGTTTTAAGTTTGCATGGTATGCAACCACAAAAAATAGTATACAATGATTTGATCATATTGAAACGAATCCAAATAGGCCATAGATCGACGATGTTCTGATACCACTGTTGATTTTTATGGAAAGAAACATGTGTAGTGTAAGAAAAAAAATATAAAAGATTTTTACACAACCAACTACAATATCTTGTCGATAATAGCGTATTCAAAAAGAGTGTTCACAAGATATATCTTGTCATGGAGCAAGTTTGGCGACGTCCTGTTGCATGATGGTGTGCAATGCTTCTGGCTTACACAGACGTTACGTCTCTCCCGTCCTCTGAATACATCGCTGGAAGATCCAATGATGTTCCTCTCATGTGGTGATCTACGCCGCTCATAGTGCATATGGATGGTCGTTGACGTTCTACAAATATAGGCATCTCAATGTCTACGTCTCTACTTCATCCACGCGGATGGACTAGAACTCCACATCGTGTGTCCTAAGCCGACAGGAAGGAGTAGCCTCTGTACCATGACGTACTAGTGTCACGGTGCTCTCCTTTCTCTCTCGAGGATGGTGACAATGAGGGTTTATGTATGTGAGCATAAATTGAAAAGTCTCTCTTAATGTCTTATAAAGACATCGGCCATCAAGCCCCTTTAAATAGGAAACGCAAGGAAGCAAATATTTACAAAGACCTTTGATAAAGAAAGACTGCGTAAATTAAAATGCTCATGGATAAATTAGAATATTCTAGAATTAATTAATTAACCAATTGATTGTATTAATGGACTAATTAATATCTGACTCCATGCAATCACTCGGGATGGCTCTATGGGCATACATACCAACAATTACCAGGTCTAAATTAGAAGAATGCATGCTATCACCCACACATATGTATAATATGGACATGTTTATACCTATGTGACCAAAGATGAATATTATAATAGATATCTAATGCATCATATGGTAATTGGCTCTAGAATAAGAAAAATATGAAAATCTATAATCGGGATACACACATGTTGCTTAGGTTATATTATATATAATATGTTCCTAGTATGAATACACAAATTCATGGACCAAGTATGTAGACTAAGTTAAGAATTATCTATGAAGATTAGGTATGTACAATCTCTATTTCAATGTAGACATTTATACTACTTTGACATAAAAATTCTCATAATGAAACTTTGATTGACATTTATTTTTTTGGGAAACTTTTAAAGTTTCATTATGATCATGAACTAGGCATAAGAAATAAAAGTACAACATTCACGACATTACATCAAACACCTTAAAAAATATAAAGGCAAAAAGTTATATCTTAAGGCATAACTTCAGAATGCATAGGTGGTGGTGCTTGAAATTGTATTAACATGGATGTACTAGAATGTTGTATTTTAGCCAAGACGTCCACTTAAAAAAAATTGTCTACAACATTTTTGTAAATTAACCTCCCACTCATGATCCAACAGTCATCGTATCAATATTATTCATGTGTCTAAAGGAGAGGATTGGTGATTGTTGTTATTGTCTTCAATGCATGTTGTTTTATCAGATTTCAATAACCAGGCATGACCATGATAGAAGTTTTTCTTGATTAAGTTCCAAATATACAACCGTCATTTTTTCCTTTAGTAGTGAACTTGAGAAATGATTCGGTGACATCCCCTTATCTATTGGCACAAGTGGTTTCAAGAAACAACAACAATAGAAGCATTATTTCCCTAAACAGATGCACAATCTATGCCTTTCAAGTGACAATACTTTCAAATAAGTTGAAAATATGTTTATTCTTGTTATATTGGGTTTATAACCCATCCTTCCATGTAAATTAATCTTGTTGATGTAATGTATGACATATGTCTTGCCTCCATATTTTGCATGTGGTTTTCAATTAATTTAACTAATGTAGATGCTTTTTCATAACCATGCTTTTCATATAAGAACATGATTTTCCGCATAGGGTGCACTATTCCACCCTTAATAAATACAAGGGCATGTTTTTTTCCTAGGTGTGCTTTTCCATTATCACTATTTTTAGGCCAATGGTCCTTGGTGTCTTGGCCCTGCTTTTGTTATTTTTGTTCTACATATCAATGCATTTGTTTATTTATGAATTGATTCAAGGCAACACACCTTACACATTTTGTTATTTGTTAAATGTCTCACCAAGGCACTTAACATCATTAACGTATCGTGAAAGGCATTAAGGATGTATAGATTAGGGTTAGATATTACAACTTAGGGTTTAGGTCAACATGACCATTATATTGCACTTATTCATTTCTTATCATGCATTAATTACGAATTATAACCTTACTCATCATATCATTAGGGTTTATTGGTTCATGACATTATTAACATCTTACTTATTGATAATTAGCATTGATATGCATATTATGTGCATTGGATGTTCATTAGGGTTCAAGCATATGATTAGATGATAATTATGTGTTCTTTAATATATAAACAAGCACGTTAGGGTTACCATTATATCTTGTTTGGTCAAAACCAAAGATCCAAGCATACTAACCTCCTATTCATGAAGTTAGGGTTTCTAAAGATAGATCAAGATGTTATAGGGTTCCATCCCCCTAAATAGGATTTCGTCCTCGAAATCTAACCACTCAAAAATCATCAACTAACCATACTCCACCCCTTAAAGGGTTTGACCTACTACACTAGGGTTAAAGGATACGTCTAACTAAACCATAATCAAGATCCTTCATGCTTCCATTGCGCACTCTGATCTTCTCACAAACACCCAACCTCTAAGGTCTAGGTTCTACTAATAAACTATTCAAGCATATAGTCCTAAGGGACATAAGGAAACTTATCTTGGTATCCATCCTCAAACAAAACATCATACACATGAAACTTAGGGTTCCCAAAGATATACAACATAGAAGTCTAAGGTCACTATTGCCTAAAAGCAAACTATTTCGGACAATTTGTATCAGCGCAGGCCAGGCTGGTATCATATGGGCACGGGAGTCCTCGTAAACCAAGCTAGTGGTGCGGAGGAAAATTTTGCCAGCCCCCGAAACCCTGATCCTTTCTAGACACCCTTCCTTCAACTGCATGTCCTAATAGTTTCCTAAAGGCAAACCTAAACAACATCAAGTTATGCATATTTTAATTATAAGCATATTAGAGTTTTATTCATAAAGACTTTAAGGTGAAACTATAGGGTCCTAAATCAACCTATCATTAGTATAGAACAAATCTAGGCAAACATGTCACTTAAAGGAAACTATGCAAGTCTAGGGTTCTAATTAGGGAGACAAATTGAAATAGTCAAAGATACGACTACCATTGGCTCTGATACCATGTTGTAAAGAGTGGGATAAACCCACCTCTCTACTCAAAACAATGGTAAACAAAATCCAATTTGGATAGCAGCAGAAGATAAAATTTTGACTATATTCAATTTCAAATAAAGTGTACATAAAAATTCTCCCAATATGGGTGTACATGCTTTATACAAAAAGAGGATCTAAGTAGAGGGAAATCTAACTACTCCACTTTTGTCTCCAAGCAACATATCCATCATCTAAGTCCAAGCCAAAGCCAAGATCTTCAAGTCCTATTCAACCACCTTGCTTCACACCTGGGTGATTGGGAAGACACCCAGCAAGAGGGAAAAACAAAGGAAGTATGTGTTACAAGAACATTCTAACAATGTCAAAGAAAGTTGTAACAAGTAAATTAGGCTAGATATTTGGTGTAAAAAGAGATATCAAAGAGTATGAGGTTTTTATAAGGAAACTTGCCATTAACAAAATAAATAAAGGTTTTAGCATGTCAATTAATATGTCTACCTAACTAAGTAGGGTTGAGGAACCTACCGGACCTCTAACCTTAGGTGAGGGAAGAATAAAAACATTTCCAATCACCTACAATTTTTAATGGGGAGAATAATAAACATTCCCCTAGGGCGATTTTATACATGCCCTCTATGGGTGGTTGTACATAAGTACCACTACTTAACATTAAATAGATCATTTAATTACATGCTAACAAAGAGTTATGGAAAGGATAAGCAAAAGAATATATAACATGGCAGTGGGGTATGAATACCCAAACAAGAGAATACTACATCTACTTTTGAGGCAATAAGAAATTTAGGTTTCAAGATTCAATGGTTTAGATCAAGTTAAACCTCATAAGGAAATATAGGTAATGGACTAATGATTTCCCAACTGATAGGTAGATGCACAATCAAAACACATACCTTATTCTTTAGAATCCTAGAATTGCTTTTCATAACTTTTACACGATATCAGATCCACTTTCCCTAATAATGATCATCATTACATCCATGTATTAGATCTAAGTATATTCATTAAAGGCTTAAAACCTCAAAACCATCGAATTTTTCCACAAACGATCGAATCAGAATCTAAAAACCTCACTATTGTCTTAGTTACGTTCTTCTGATCAAAATAACATATATATTTGTATATTTTTGAGCTACTGACTTTTTAGGGTATTTTCCATATTTATTAGCTAATTAAATCAACTCGAAAAATACATATTCGAAAACTTCAGAATCAAACCACAAAAATATTTTTATTGGATAGATCTCGTTCTCCTGATTTCAAAACACTACCTATTTTTAATTTTCGGGGTAACGAGTAAAAAGATACAATTTTTCTAAAACCGACCAATTAAAAATTGCCACGTAGGCACTTGCATCAAACAGAGAGAGCGAGAGAGAGCGAAAGACCGGGCCCACCTACTGACTTGGCCCAATGAGGGGCGGCCAAGTCATGCGGTCAACGTTCGGGTTTGACTCGTCTTAACAAAAGAAAACCAGGCTAAAAGACTTCTGCACCCTTGCACGAGAAACAAAAGGTACAAGAGAGCATAAGGGCAAAAGAGGAAAGTTAGGGAATCGTCCCCTTCCTTCTGCCCCGCCATGGCTGCTTGAGCAGCACGGCTGTACCTCGGGCGAATAGGGGAAAGTCGATTTAAGTGAGAAAACAACAAACTAAGGGCATGAAATCGTAGAGCAAGCTGCAAGGAACTTACCGAAGCCAACAATTTAGGCATGGGTGCATCCGAGAGCAGGGGAGAAGAGCCGCAAGCCGAGAAGAAAAACTCGATCGGGCGTGGTTGTAGAGGAGTTGTGCTAAGAAATTGAGAGAGGAGAAAGGCTGAGCAAGGTGCGACGCAGCCATAGATACCGATATATATAGGTGAGGGTGAGTTAAACTAAGAAGAGACATGTGACCTCAAAGCCTTGTTGTATGAGTTTCGTATGTTACTCGAATAGGCAACAAGAGACCACAAATATGAGTTTAATTGATGCGGAATCTTCTCCCGATTCTAACGCAACAAAAATCGTGAGAAACGGATGAGAAACGAGCGAGAAAAGTAAAAAACATCGTACTAAATACCCACGGTTACTGTTCACGGCGGGTTGTCTCCTACCCAAGGTAGGAGATGATCCGCGAGCCGTTGGATTAAGATCCAACAGTCGACGTGCGTGACATTTATTAGGTTGCCAAATACAAATCAGACTAAAGTTCTTATTTAATCATTTAACTTTTTCTCTTTTGTTATTTGAGGGTGCAAACGACCTCCAAACTTAAGCAAAATTGACATCCCAACTGATTTTGACGTGTAGAATCCAAATATGAAATTAGTTTTGCATTTTGAGAATCTTTAATATGTTAAATAATTCAAAACATATTTTCTCTTTCCTCATTTATCTATGACTCTATGATTATTCAAAAATTACAAAACTTCACCCATAACTCGTATTAAGTATGTTGGATACGAATTTATCATTATTTCCCTTTGTTAATTTTATTTATTATTTTAATTAATGATTTTAATATTTACACACTTTCTCTCTCCTAAATTCACCTTCTCATCAAATATTTTCCAAATTGATTCAAAATTCATCCAAAGATCTATTTTAACATGTTGAACACGAATTTGGCATTAATATATTTTTTTTGAAGACTTTTATTATTTTATTTAATTCATTTAAATTTCATCACTTATTTAACCTTTTAATTTATTAGAGGCATCTAGAAACCTTCTAAAAATAAAAAACTTGGTATACAAGTAATAATAAACTTCAGGAACACATTTTTGAGATTAATTAATTTTTATCAACATATATTTAATATTTTTGGTTTTAAATCATTTTCTCTCTCAAGAATAAAATAAAATACTAAACATTGACCAAATTAAATACAAATTTTCTGAAAGTCTTATTTTTGTATTTAGATTACGAATCTGGAGTTACTATTCCAATTTGAGTGCATTAAATATTTTATCTCTCTTTTATGGCTTATTTCCCATTATCTTGTATTAAAGGCATTATATATTTATTTATTATCCAAATTAGATGATACTTGGCCATTCAGCAACTTTTAAGTCAAGAAAACAAAATTGATATATTTATTATCCAAATTATCTTCTTGGGTTTCTATTTAGGATTTTTGGAACAATATATTCCTCATTATCTTCTTTTATCCAAAATATTCCATATTATCCCCAACTATTGCATTTATCATCTCCTTTATTTATATTTTGGGATTTTCTTTCTTTTTCATATTCTAAAAACACTAGAAAGTTCTAGGACGAATTTCTTTATTCTTTTTATCACTTAAGTGGATATTTTCCATATTAAGCCCGCTTCTAAACTTTTACTGAGGTATTTGTGCATAAACCCAAATATTGGAATAAAAGGTGAATAAATGTTCATTAAACCATCATATTGTCCACAAATTAAAAAAAAAGGCCAAAGAGGATAGAAATGAAAGGAAAAGATGGAAAAGAGGACCAAAAGGCAAAATGCCCAGATTTCGGTATGTTACAGCACTCCACCCTTTAAAGAGGATTTCGTCCCCGAAATCACTAGCAATTAGGGAAGGGTGAGTGTGCAACCTCACATCACAAAACTCCAGGTGGTTCCTTCAACCATACAACTTCCACCAAAACTTATACTTCAACTACACCTAAGGGTTCAGGAACTTCACATACAGCTCAACATAGGTTGGGTTCTCAAGGATCACCTAGGGTCCCACTATTAACATATTCTTTTTAGGAGACTTAACATTATTTACATTTTTGACTTATTGACATTATATTCATTATGATAACACATTATCATTATAATTTTAATTATGTCATGTCACATTCACTTAGTTTCCAAAAGAATTATATTTCATTATTATGCACAATTAGAGGTTACTCAATTTTCTCAACATTCATTATTATATTTGATCATTGTCCTTAATAATTCAAATTTATACTTCATCCTCATATTACCACTTTATTAATTATAACAAATTATTTTACATGAAATAATACATTCTATTCAATTTTTGGTTAAGCATATAATTATTTCAATTAATGTCACATTAGTTACTTATATTCATATTAACGTTGTCACAAGGTCACATTATCTTTATTGCTCACATTAAAGTCACCATTAATCATTATTCATATTTATTCATTTATATTATTTATTTTGCACATTTAAGTGGATTCCAATCATCTCATATTCATATTGAATCCATTATATGTATTTTAATGATCAAGGTGAGACATATTACATATTAATGAATTGATTCAGATTAGGTGACTAATAACATGTATATTAGTTAACAAGGTAACATGCATTCATATTGATGACTTAATTAATATGTGATTAGATGATCATATATATCATTTAGGTGTATCAAAGTATGTTAATTGATTATGGCACTTAACATCATTAACGTATCGTGAAAGGCATTAAGGATGTATAGATTAGGGTTAGATATTACAACTTAGGGTTTAGGTCAACATGACCATTATATTGCACTTATTCATTTCTTATCATGCATTAATTACGAATTATAACCTTACTCATCATATCATTAGGGTTTATTGGTTCATGACATTATTAACATCTTACTTATTGATAATTAGCATTGATATGCATATTATGTGCATTGGATGTTCATTAGGGTTCAAGCATATGATTAGATGATAATTATGTGTTCTTTAATATATAAACAAGCACGTTAGGGTTACCATTATATCTTGTTTGGTCAAAACCAAAGATCCAAGCATACTAACCTCCTATTCATGAAGTTAGGGTTTCTAAAGATAGATCAAGATGTTATAGGGTTCCATCCCCCTAAATAGGATTTCGTCCTCAAAATCTAACCACTCAAAAATCATCAACTAACCATACTCCACCCCTTAAAGGGTTTGACCTACTACACTAGGGTTAAAGGATACGTCTAACTAAACCATAATCAAGATCCTTCATGCTTCCATTGCGCACTCTGATCTTCTCACAAACACCCAAACTCTAAGGTCTAGGTTCTACTAATAAACTATTCAAGCATATAGTCCTAAGGGACATAAGGAAACTTATCTTGGTATCCATCCTCAAACAAAACATCATACACATGAAACTTAGGGTTCCCAAAGATATACAACACAGAAGTCTAAGGTCACTATTGCCTAAAAGCAAACTATTTCGGACAATTCGTATCAGCGCAGGCCAGGCCGGTATCATATGGGCACGGGAGTCCTCGTAAACCAAGCTAGTGGTGCGGAGGAAAATTTTTCCAGCCCCCGAAACCCTGATCCTTTCTAGACACCCTTGCTTCAACTGCATGTCCTAATAGTTTCCTAAAGGCAAACCTAAACAACATCAAGTTATGCATATTTTAATTATAAGCATATTAGAGTTTTATTCATAAAGACTTTAAGGTGAAACTATAGGGTCCTAAATCAACCTATCATTAGTATAGAACAAATCTAGGCAAACATGTCACTTAAAGGAAACTATGAAGTCTAGGGTTCTAATTAGGGAGACAAATTGAAATAGTCAAAGATACGACTACCATTGGCTCTGATACCATGTTGTAAAGAGTGGGATAAACCCACCTCTCTACTCAAAAAAATGGTAAACAAAATCCAATTTGGATAGCAGCAGAAGATAAAATTTTGACTATATTCAATTTCAAATAAAGTGTACATAAAAATTCTCCCAATATGGGTGTACATGCTTTATACAAAAAGAGGATCTAAGTAGAGGGAAATCTAACTACTCCACTTTTGTCTCCAAGCAACATATCCATCATCTAAGTCCAAGCCAAAGCCAAGATCTTCAAGTCCTATTCAACCACCTTGCTTCACACCTGGGTGGTTGGGAAGACACCCAGCAAGAGGGAAAAACAAAGGAAGTATGTGTTACAAGAACATTCTAACAATGTCAAAGAAAGTTGTAACAAGTAAATTAGGCTAGATATTTGGTGTAAAAAGAGATATCAAAGAGTATGAGGTTTTTATAAGGAAACTTGCCATTAACAAAATACATAAAGGTTTTAGCATGTCAATTAATATGTCTACCTAACTAAGTAGGGTTGAGGCACCTACCGGACCTCTAACCTTAGGTGAGGGAAGAATAAAAACATTTCCAATCACCTACAATTTTTAATGGGGAGAATAATAAACATTCCCCTAGGGCGATTTTATACATGCCCTCTATGGGTGGTTGTACATAAGTACCACTACTTAACATTAAATAGATCATTTAATTACATGCTAACAAAGAGTTATGGCAAGGATAAGCAAAAGAATATATAACATGGCAGTGGGGTATGAATACCCAAACAAGAGAATACTACATCTACTTTTGAGGCAATAAGCAATTTAGGTTTCAAGATTCAATGGTTTAGATCAAGTTAAACCTCATAAGGAAATATAGGTAATGGAATGATGATTTCCCAACTGATAGGTAGATGCACAATCAAAACACATACCTTATTCTTTAGAATCCTAGAATTGCTTTTCATAACTTTTACACGATATCAGATCCACTTTCCCTAATATGATCATCATTACATCCATGTATTAGATCTAAGTATATTCATTAAAGGCTTAAAACCTCAAAACCATCAACTTTTTCCACAAACGATCGAATCAGAATCTAAAAACCTCACTACTGTCTTAGTTACGTTCTTCTGATCAAAATAACATATATATTTGTATATTTTTGAGCTACTGACTTTTTAGGGTATTTTCCATATTTATTAGCTAATTAAATCAACTCGAAAAATACATATTCAAAAACTTCAGAATCAAACCACAAAAATATTTTTATTGGATAGATCTCGTTCTCATGATTTCAAAACACTACCTATTTTTAATTTTCGGGGCAACGAGTAAAAAGATACAATTTTTCTAAAACCGACCAATTAAAAATTGCCACGTAGGCACTTGCATCAAACAGAGAGAGCGAGAGAGAGCGAAAGACCGGGCCCACCTACTGACTTGGCCCAATGAGGGGCGGCCAAGTCATGCGGTCAACGTTCGGGTTTGACTCGTCTTAACAAAAGAAAACCAGGCTAAAAGACTTCTGCACCCTTGCACGAGAAACAAAAGGTACAAGAGAGCATAAGGGCAAAAGAGGAAAGTCGGGGAATCGTCCCCTTCCTTCTGCCCCGCCATGGCTGCTTGAGCAGCACGGCTGTACCTCGGGCGAATAGGGGAAAGTCGATTTAAGTGAGAAAACAACGAACTAAGGGCATGAAATCGTAGAGCAAGCTGCAAGGAACTTACCGAAGCCAACAATTCAGGCATGGGTGCATCCGAGAGTAGGGGAGAAGAGCCGCAAGCCGAGAAGAAAAACTCGATCGGGCGTGGTTGTAGAGGAGTTGTGCTAAGAAATTGAGAGAGGAGAAAGGCTGAGCAAGGTGCGACGCAGCCATAGATACCGATATATATAGGTGAGGGTGAGTTAAACTAAGAAGAGACATGTGACCTCAAAGCCTTGTTGTATGAGTTTCGTATGTTACTCGAATAGGCAACAAGAGACCACAAATATGAGTTTAATTGATGCAGAATCTTCTCCCGATTCTAACGCAACAAAAATCTTGAGAAACGGATGAGAAACGAGCGAGAAAAGTCAAAAACATCGTACTAAATACCCACGGTTACGGTTCACGGCGGGTTGTCTGTCTCCTACCCAAGGTAGGAGATGATCCGCGAGCCGTTGGATTAAGATCCAACAGTCGACGTGCGTGACATTTATTAGGTTGCCAAATACAAATCGGACTAAAGTTCTTATTTAATCATTTAACTTTTTCTCTTTTGTTATTTGAAGGTGCAAACGACCTCCAAACTTAAGCAAAATTGACATCCCGACTGATTTTGACGTGTAGAATCCAAATATGAAATTAGTTTTGCATTTTGAGAATCTTTAATGTGTTAAATAATTCAAAACACATTTTCTCTTTCCTCATTTATCTATGACTCTATGATTATTCAAAAATTACAAAACTTCACCCATAACTCGTATTAAGTATGTTGGATACGAAATTATCGTTATTTCCCTTTGTTATTTTTATTTATTATTTTAATTAATGATTTTAATATTTACACACTTTCTCTCTCCGAAATTCACCTTCTCATCAAATATTTTCCAAATTGATTCAAAATTCATCCAAAGATCTATTTTAACATGTTGAACACGAATTTGGCATTAATATATTTTTTTGAAGACTTTTATTATTTTATTTAATTCATTTAAATTTCATCACTTATTTAACCTTTTAATTTATTAGAGGCATCTAGAAACCTTCTAAAAATAAACAACTTGGTATACAAGTAATAATAAACTTCAGGAACACATTTTTTAGATTAATTAATTTTTATCAACATATATTTAATATTTTTGGTCTTTGAATCATTTTCTCTCTCCAGAATAAAATAAAATACTAAACATTGACCAAATTAAATACAAATTTTCTGAAAGTCTTATTTTTGTATTTAGATTACGAATCTGGAGTTACTTTTCCAATTTGAGTGCATTAAATATTTTATCTCTCTTTTATGGCTTATTTCCCATTATCTTGTATTAAAGGCATTATATATTTATTTATTATCCAAATTAGATGATACTTGGCCATTAAGCAACTTTTAAGTCAAGAAAACGAAATTGATATATTTATTATCCAAATTATCTTCTTGAGTTTCTATTTAGGATTTTTGGAACAATATATTCCTCATTATCTTCTTTTATCCAAAATATTCCATATTATCCCCAACTATTGCATTTATCATATCCTTTATTTATATTTTGGGATTTTCTTTCTTTTCATATTCTAAAAACACTAGAAAGTTCTAGGACGAATTTCTTTATTCTTGTTATCACTTAAGTGGATATTTTCCATATTAAGCCCGCTTCTAAACTTTTACTGAGGTATTTGTGCATAAACCCAAATATTGGAATAAAAGGTGAATAAATGTTCATTAAACCATCATATTGTCCACAAATTAAACAAAAAGGCCAAAGAGGATAGGAATGAAAGGAAAAGATGGAAAAGAGGACCAAAAGGCAAAATGCCCAGATTTCGGTATGTTACATCAATGCTATGCAATGTCTATTTTTATTATATCATATTTGAATAATAAATTTACACCTATTCCATCATACTTATCAGTGTGTTTGGGTTGGATGGAATTTTGCTCAATTAATTAAATAGTGGATCCCCTCTCAGCTCCCATTCTTTACAATATCGTATTAGAGCCTTAGCAGTCAGTGATTTGAATTTTTTAAGTTATCCTTTATTGTTCCTTAATTAGGTAGTTAGGTAACCCTATATAGGATCTTGATATGCCTATTCCTTGGTCATGGAATACTAATTGGGGTTTCAAACTTTGTCTAATATGGTCAGTTCCCAGTCCCCAAAATACCTATGCGATTAAGAGTTAGTTTTGAGTAACCCTAACCACCACCTTCCCTTTCTATGGTGAAGGAAATTTCCCTACATAAGGATTGACTCATTTAAGTGATTAATTCTGATATCCAACTTTCGTCAGGGTTTTATTCTAGTCATTGTACAATGTTTGTGATCATGAATATTTGTAGATAGGCTTAAACCCTAGTTCCTGTCTTAAATAATTTTCCTTGTTTTCTTTAATCCGTGACTTGAATACATCCACTTTAAGAACTGATCATGCATGAATAACAAACATCGAACCTTGACTTAAGGTTTAGAGTTATGTGTAGCTCCATTATGGGTAGATAGACATTGCATTCAACATGGTTTTTTTAGTATAGTTCTTTAGAATCTTCTGCATAGGGACTACAAGCTACCTTATATGATATCTAGTTTCCTCATACACTACAATATATTGAGTGAAGCTTTTCTACTTAACAAAGATCTTTAGGAGTTCATCTATATCAGCTTCTAAATTAGACATGATACCTAAATAATTCCTTTTGGGCATATGTATATTTGACTCGCTAATAATACAAAGTGGTAGGAGGTTCACATAGTTGCCTTGTTCTGACAAACCCTAATTTCTTATTGGGATGACCGTGTTACTTATGGAATTCTTGATGTCCAATGATGATATCATAAATTATGTGCTAGGATCTAATAGGTTTAAGGAGAAGTACTAAATGACATGCAAATTAACCATGATGGAACTCATAGAAATTTACATCATGCTCATGTAATATATACCCATGTCACCTATGGCTTTAGTTAGAGATGTTTTAGTTATACCTTTATAGACCCTTGAACATTTCGTCTCTTCCTCTAGAATGAGCAATGGTGAGAAGTGACTGACTTGATCCTTGCATTGATTTTGGTGCCAAAATTTTAGCTTTACATCACAAGCTTTTCATCATCAAAAATATTTTCAGTATTAGAATTATTTGTAAAAAAAGTTTCCTAGTATTTGTCATTGGTTTCATGAACCAAGTCATCAAAACATGAAGTTGAAATTTTTTAAGGAACCCCTCAGTGAAGCACTCATAGGACAACCCTAAAACCCTAGACCTACGAGCAGAGCAATGACTTAGAACTTTAGGCATATATGACTTAATTTTACCCTTTAGGTGGCTTTTTATGTCATAGGTTAACCCATTTAAAGGGTGGAGTCCTGTACCTTAGTAGTTCAGGAGAGTAATTCAACATTAGTATTGTTCAAACTTAATAATAAAGCAACTAGGCAAATATAGGGAAAATTCCTTAGTTAATTTCACATAAGTATTATTACACCCTAAGTTAACGTAATAAACCTTGAGGGGGAGTTTAAGCAGACAATAATTGGATAACCTAAAAATAAATAATTATAAAAGTTTTATTCATTAATGTAAGGTAAGTTTCTAGGTTGAGAGAGGCCAATTGGTTGGGTTCGTCAAAATGGTACTCTTGGATTGACTAGATGGATTTCGGAGACAAAATTCCTTTTAAGAGGTGGAGTGTTGTAATATACTCAAATCGAGGTATATAGATTTATCCTCCATAATTCTAGGCCTCTATTCAATTATAATTAATATGTTGTACATTTTTCCCCATTTCAAAATTTAACAAGAATAATAGGAGTCAAATAGTATCATACATTGATTGATATCCTTTTTATTTATGATATTTTATAGATATAAAACTATACTATTTTCATCACATCTCTTAATTTAAAAATATACCAAATAATATGCTTGACTCTACTTTGACACACCAAAATATTCTTTGGAGTATAAGATGAATGAAATTGTATATATATGTAATATAATGTCACGATTGACTAATTAAGATTTGTAATATATTAAATAGATTTTCAATATAAAAATATGAAATATAATACTATACATTTTTAAAATGTAAAATTGATTCCAAAATCAGATTCCTTTCATCCCTTTAATCCAATATAAAACAATTTACGTCAATTTGAGGTCAAATGCTCCCCCAAATCAACTTGGGAAAGAGAGACATTTATTGACTTAAGTTGGAATAATTTTATTCATTTAATGGATGTGTAATCACAATGTTTGTTTCCTTAGACTATCATGATGCCTTGGTTATAATTTTGTAAGTTCTCAGATTGGACCTATCATCTCCTTCTTCATTCACCACAAAACTCCCCTCTTCCTGTCCTCCTATCTATATATTCCTCTCATCTTGTCTTCCTTGCCCCTTGAACCCTACCCCTCAATACCAATATCCCCTTGCACCCAAAAGCCCAGCCAACATGAAACTAGCACCATGAATGGAGTAGGAACTGGGGATGGCCAAACTGCCATAGAAGATTCTTATTTCTATTCACATCTCCACACAGATAGCTCATAGCCACCATAGTTACCTTCGGCCTCCCTCTTTCCCACCTCCCTATTCCTTTCCTTCATGTGTTTGCATACCAATCAACACAACAACCTGCAACAATGCTGCAGACTCCACAAACCACCATGAACATGGCCGAGGATGGTGCCACCATGTAAAAAACACCACCATAATCACCTCTTCTCCTCTCTACTATCTCCCTTCCATGAATCCCAAGCCTTTCATTTGTACTCTCCTCTTCTAGACACCTCCTTCTCCTTCTCCTTCCCTGAGAGGTAGAGGTTCTAGATAGAAATGAGAAAACATGTTATCTTGACCACCTTCTATGGCAATCATTTAAGATCCTAATGGCTACCATCCAATGGTGAATAGGCTTCTGCATCCTTGCTTCAGCAACCCTCTTGCTTCACCACTCGGTACCTAACAATCTATTCATTGCAAAATCGCTACCTGCAAATGCATAGTCTGTGGAGGTACCTAGAGGACTATATATGCTTGCATGCTCCAACACTAAGGTTCATCTTCACTCATATTGAGGGAAGATCTAAGATCAGAAACTTCTAAGAGACTTGGGCGTAGAAATGATTAGGAATAAGGAAAAGTATATTTAGTCCAGAATGACCTGACAAGCTATTTGAGTACTCACCACTACCAAAGAACTTCCTATATTGGTTGCTTGCCATCCCAATTAAAGTCATGATGCTTTGTTAAAAAATAGCTACTAAATTCAAGAAGACCTATTCTCCATGTCCACAAAGAGGATCAACACTTTGAACACCTCCATTAGGGTGAAGGAAACCACATCAAGATTCTTGCGCTAGCTTCTACTTCAGAATCAATCAAGAACTAGACAACATAGAACTAGCCCCATTCAATAATATGTAAGTGATTAGTTTTCCTATGGTTTTTGAATGTTTCCATAATTAATAAGATAATGAGTGTATGTAAAATGACATGTTAAACAAGTTTAACAACCTACCTCAATTAGAGAAAATATTATTATCAAACAACATTAATGAGTAGTAAACCTTATTGTATATGATATCATAATAACATATAGAGAAAATATGTAATTACACTAAGCTTCAAGAGTTATATTTATAATACTAATTAGCCATGTAGGTAATAAAAAACCTAGATGAATATCCATATGTTTGATAACAGTTAGAAATACTTATAGATCATGGATATACATCTATAAAGGATGATCTTATATAATATACAGAATGTGAGAGAAATAATACATTCCCTAATGGACATTGATATAGTTGGCATCTCTATTTAGATCATATTTGAATACACAAAAAACATCATCCATACAATGGATACTAGTACATATGACATACACAAGAATTATACAATAAATTTTGTATGCACCAACACGTGTGCTAAATATGATATTAGAAATAACATAGGTCCACATGGTATAGAAGGAGAATAACATTACTTGGTCCAAATTAGAAGAATTCATGTTATCACCCACACATATATGTGATTGGACATGGTTATACATATGTGACCAAAGATGAATATTATAATAGATATATAACACATCGTATGGTAATTGGGACTAGAATAAGGAAAATATGAAAATCTATGATAGGGATTTACACACATGTTTCTTAGGTTTGACTAACATATATTGTGTGTTCCTAGGATGAATAATCAATTTCTTGGAACAAGTTTGTAGTTTGAGTTAAGAATTAGCTTTGAAGATCATGTATGTGCAATCTCTATTTTATTTAGGTATTTATGCTACTTTGACATAGATTTTCCCATAATGAGGCTTTTCTTGTTATTACTTCTTCTTATTTGCACAATTTGTACCTTTCAAGTGGCAATCCTTTCAAATACCCTAAAAATATGATTATTCTTTTAATATTGGGTTTGTAAGCCCTCCTACAATGTAAATTAATCTTCTTGATGTGATGGATGACATATCTTGCCTCCATATTTTGCACGGGGTTTTAAACTAATTTAACTAATGTAGATACTTTTGCATAATCATGCTTTTTATATAAGGACGTGTAGTTCCATCTGGGGTGTGCTATTCCACCCTTAATAAATAAAAGGTCATGATTTTCCACCTAGGCAATGTTGTTTCGCCATTCTTATTTTTAGGCGAATGATCCTTTATGTCTTGGTCCTACTTTAGTTATTTTTAGTCTACATATCAACATGCATTTATTTATCTCATGAATTGATTCATGGGAAGATACCTTATGAAATTTTGTTATTCTTTATATGCCTTATTTCTTTTTTATACCTTCTTGAACTAACCTACTTGTTATAGCTCTCTGTCTTGAATTCTAACCCACTTTTGTAATCCTTTTGTACTAATATTCTTATATGTTATTTATCGTGCATATACTTAGAGGTCATATGAGGCTTAATTTCTTGTTTTCTTTCACTGGGTGTCATTCCAAATACCACCCAGGTGTAGGAAGGTCAGATGACAATGACTCAGGAAGATCACCTTCAAGATGTGAACATGAGGATAGATTGGAATGGATGGATCTTCCTCTACAACTAGTCTAGTAATAGAATTATATGTACTATTAAATTTTTGAAAAATCATTGTTACAACTTGGTTTTCACATATATTTACATATTTGAAATGAAAATATTTGAATAATAAGGATATATTGGACACTTTGTGTGCTTTGTTTTAAATGTATGAATTTAATTTGAAAATCTTCATTTACAATGGTCTTTGTGGTTTTTACTAATTTTAATAGTCCAATAATGAATATAGGGAAAAAAGAAGTAACAAAATCCAATATTAAGTGAATTACAAAAGGTAATGGGTAATTAATAATGTACATTAGTAATTATGTGGAATTTTCTAGAAAAGTAGTATTGAATGCCACTAATGGTTTTGTTTAGTTTCCATCAAAACAAGATATATGGAAAAGTTAGAAACAAAAAAGAATTGATTTGATGCCTTAAATAATGAGATAAAGAGGGAGGCTTGAATACTATGAAAAGTATCTTCAACCTTTGTATTTTGGTCTCATATATCGCCCACACCTATATATGAGTAATTATGACTTTCCCTTCAAATTTGGGTTTTAAAAGATAAATGGAGAGAGATATGGTTTTTTGTTGAAATATGAAAGTGAAGGAACTTGTGGAAATAACATTAAATGTTGTAGTTTTAATCAAATAGGGAAACTTTGATTCTTCCCCTTTGATGGTGTGTGATCTCAGGACCGTCGATCATGGATCTGATTGATGGACCTCTATCTTATACCCCAAACCAGTTTAGGAAGGGGTACTGTTCACAACCATCTCTTGGACTCTCGATTCTTTCTCTCCTCTTCATCGAACCCAGTGAGACTAGGTTCATTGGAATCATGAAGTGAACACAAACCTCTCAAAACCCTACTTTGTTATAATGATGACAACCTAGAAAATTCCCAAAACACAATTACAATAGATCTTCGAGATGAAAAGAAACTATCATTTCCCTCAACCTCGATGCCTATTTAAGGCCATAGCATCCCCTCTCAAGACTGGGAGCACACCATGAAGCCATTGAACCTAGAATTCCCATCAACATATGATTCACTCCCTCACCCCTCTATCTTGTCGACACTCTGCGTTTCAGTCCACCCATGCCCTAGTTTCTCCTAGGTGCCTCTAGAGGACTAAGACATGTCTGGGATCTGTGATGGACTCGCTAGATGATCTAGGTACCCCAACTGGATGACAATCTCACTGGAGTGCCCTCCCCAAATAGGAAATCATGTACTCTGTTTTTGCAGCAAAAATAAAATCCTCATATCGGGGGCTCTCAAAGGAGAAGATAAGGGGGGTGGTCAGATACAGGGTCATAGAATAATGAACCCAAGAAAGGGATCCTCGAGCCCAGAGGTGAAATGTGATGGAAAGAAAAAGGTAACAAGTGATTACGTGCTAGCTAGTGATTGGATGGGATACGCATAACTTGAAATAAACATAGAAATTAATTTGTAGGTTGAAATATAGCAAAATTATATACCAAAATGACCAAGAAAATATGTATAATTCAAATAAAATAGTACCATGATCTAATCTACTCAGATCCCATAAGTGTATAAAGTTGTTAACCTTCATGTATTAAAAGCATAAAAACCCTAATTTCTTGGCTTTAATGATGATACCTTGCTTAAACGACTTAAATGGATAAAGTTTAGTCTTTTTAGGATAAGAGGGTCATGTTTGACATAATTTGAAATTAATAATGCATAAAACATCAAGTTTATGGTTTGTTAGTTAAAAAGACATTAAAAGTGATAATTACAGATTGGAAAGACAAAACCCTAATAAAACCCTAAATTGGCCCCAAAACCCTAACTTGGAACCCAAGTCAGTCTTAATGTTAGATTTAGAATTAAATAGCAATACTTGGGTGTAATGCATTACTTTTAGGGTGATTTCTTTCTTAATCTCAATTGCATCAGTTTGCTTGCACTTTGAATTAAATCTGAGGAAGGTATGTGGTTACACCTATGACTACATGACTTAAACGACTTCCATGGTTTTTTGAGGTTTCCCCATTGATTAAAAATAGAGTGTTGATTATTTATTAAATTCATGCAATCTTTAAAGCCTATATGAGTATCACATTTTATAAGTATAACTTGCTCAACTATCTCTGGTGGATTTAAGTGATACATGTGGGATGTATGAAATGTTACTATGGTGATGAATGATAAATCTGAGATAGGATGATCACAAATAAGACCAAGTTGGGATAGGTTGGTCATTATGAGGCCAAGTGGGGATATGATGGTCATTGTGAGGCCTAGCCAGGAAAGGAAGGCCCTAACAAACTGATCCCAGGAATGGGTGGTTATGAAAAGTCCACTATAGGGACTAAACCCTAAAGAGAGGGTACCACACATGAGTACTCCAGAGAGGGAGTGTACCACCGAGATTAAGTTGAGAAGTTAGAAAGAAATGCACTTTCAAATTTTTAATCGTATTTGTTGCTATGGAAGAATATGTTGTTACACCTAAATGCAAATATTTTGTTTCCCCCACATTCTAGTATAACTTTTTATGTTGATTGTGTTTTGTTTCAGGACAGCTTAGGTAAATGATAGATATGGATATAACAAGAAATGATCAAATGACCTGAAGACATCAAAGTTAACTAGTAAGGAGTATAAATATATACTTCTTCTCATATAGTTCTCATATGTACAGTTCTAATGATAAAAATTCCTATAACTCCTTAAAGGAGCATTTTGTAAACAATATTTGAATTAATGGAAATTATTTTCTACTATTATTATTAGGTAAAATATGGATCCTTGGAAAAATTTAGGTAATGACTCTCAACTTTGAGGCCTTCCTTAATTGGGGGTTGCTGAAAAGTGAGGTCGTTACAATCACCCTTGAGGTGAGGAATAATGTATGAATTATAATGCGAATGAAGTTGTAATAATCAAATTTTGCACTACTATACAATGTCTCTATTTGTTATATACTACTTGAGTAATGAACTTTGCACCTATTCAATCATACTTATCTATGTGTTTGGTTTGGATGGATTTATTCCTCAATTAAGTAAAGAGTGGATACCCTCTCGGGTCTCACTCTTTACATGACGTGATTACGAATCCTATAAGGATCATGATAATTAATGAGTATCAATCCCATCACCATTGTTGTGATAACATTATGTGACTATGAATCCTATAAGGATCATGATAACTAATGAGTATCACTCCCATCACCACACTCATGATATTTCGGAGGTCCTATACTCGACACCCCAATTAGATCATATTAGATGGCATAAAGGTCCTAGAATAAACCGTCTCATGTTATATAACATTCTCACATAGTTGTGTTGAACAATCCAACAAAGAAATGATATGGTGATCAAGCATACAACCTGGAAATAAAATACATGATTCATTAATATAATGGTTTTGTACAACATCCACCATACAGAACATCATTGAAATGATGGTTAGCGGGGATACTCCCCACACTATAGTAGAGGAATCTACTCTCTAATCATGTTCAAGATATAAGAAAAGAGAGAAAGGAGAGTGGATATCATCATCATGGTGTTGAAGAAGAGGAATCATTTTTTTGGTGTGTAATTTGGTATGAAGCGATCTCTCTAATAGAAGTAGGTGTTGTAGACATCCACTAGGAGGTAAAAATCACTTTCATACAATTCTCTCACAGTTCAGGAACATACCTTCTTAAGTTTCTACAAAGACCTAATCCAATCAAATTTGTACAAAATTTCTAGCAAAATATATAACCAAGTGTTTTACTTTCATACTTTACAACAGAATTAATGGAATATTCTACATATGTGCTAAATAAAAAAGAATAAGTCCTATCTAATATTCTATTCATAAAGAACATATCTTACATATATGTTCTAAGTCTTACTTCTAATGTTTGTCAATGTATATCCCAAATATATAAATACATCCATGATATGGACTAAAGAGGAAAAGAAGTCGGCCAATGTTGATACTGAATCCTTATTATTGATCAATTTTAAAATACACAAAAAGAGGGGATTCAATGTATTTATAGACTAGGTAAGTCTAAATGGTGGACTTAGGTCAACAAGTTAAGGATTTCAAGGATCAAAGTATTCAAGGATTCAATGTATAAGATATAACTCACTAGAGTATCGAGAATACCAATATGCAAGACTATTCACAAAAGCAAGATGTACTCAGGAATATAATTAATTCTAAAAATCAATATATCAATCTTTTCAAATTTATCGACTTGTCCATTGGCACATTCAATGTCATAGTTTTTCTTTTATAGTTCTAGGTTCCTAGCCTTATCCCCTCTATGAGGAAAGGACACTTTCACCAGTAGGGTTTAGTAGTAATGGGGGACCGTTATGTCCATTATCCATTGTGCAGTGTTGGTGGATATGACCTACTGAATGAAGGAGTCATATCTCTAGCCAATACTCAATTTTTAGTACCAATGTCAAAATCTAATGTATTCAATATTAAGCAATTTAGTGTCGACCTTCAGGAGGTAAGACATGCCAAAAAGAATAATTTTGGGCTCACCACTTTTAAACAAGTTACATGCATGCATTTCAAATGAGAAGTAAATATCTAAGAATGGAATAGAGAATTTAGTACCTCAATAATCCAACTTTGTACAAGACAGAATTTGAGTTTCTTGAGCAACAAATGAAGAGAGAGTTATAAGGTATAAAAATCTTGTCAAGGCTGACTTGGAATGAAGTGACTTTCCTTTAATTACGATTAGGCCTTCTGTCTTAAATTACTATTTACATATCTTCTTATTACTATCATAATATGGTGTATAACTAGGTTCCTTTCTCAAATACTTCAACATATTACTTGATTTATGTCCTCAACTCTCTCTCTATCTATATATATTTCTCTCTTATTATATCATTTTATTGAATTCTATTTTAAAATATAATTATATGGATTCAAATTCATCATTTATATCGGGTCACACATTTTCCCAAAGTTAGATACCAATTAGGTACATATATATAGATATACATAGTCTAAAAAATTACATCATTGATAGTGAATTTTAATATATATATATATATATATATATATGTATGTATGTATATATATATGTATATATATGTATATATATATATATATATATATATATATATATATATATATATATATATATATATATATATAAGAGTCAAGCTAGAATACACTCGAGTGTAGCGGAGATCAAATATAGTCAAGTCATTTTCCCGCATGCAACATTTATTTTGAAAATCTAAACCATTGATCTTTTTAAGTATCTTATGAACATACTATATTTAAGTTTATTTGGACACTTATAGGTTATGCATCTAAAGGCGACAAAAATTATACTATTGAAATTAGTTTTGTGTGTCAATTTTGTTGACTATATAAGAGTGACATAGAAGAATCCAAATGAACTCAAATTTTCATGTAGAAAGTATTTGTCACAACAATGAATATCAATAGTTTGGATTTGTAAACAAATGGTCTACATATGTAACCCACCACTTGAGTGTGGCGAGCGATCTGTACAGTTGAGTGTATTCTAGCCTGGCTATCTCTCTCTCTCTCTCTCTCTCTATATATATATATATATATATATGTATGTATATATATATATATATAATGTTTACAATAGGAACTTTCTTACTAATGTTCTTTCTCTCATGTACCATTGTATACAATTAGATCAACCTAGATAACTATACACCTCAGATCTAAAGTATATTCTACATGTTAACATATATATGAAATTATTAACACAATATGAGATTTAACAATATTTATTTTAAGGATATGTTCAATATTAATTGTTGAATCTCCAAATTGGTTAGTTACCGATGTACATAAATGGTTGTTTATATCTATCTACGGTCAAAGTTATAGGATGATTGAATTTAGATGAACATTTATCTTTAAAATCATCAGTATTTCCATTAGCAAATTTTTCATATATAAATAAAACACCTTGGAATATGTATGGGGTTTTTGGATTATCTAATCTGATGCACACAGCTAATAAAATTTGTTCACTATATTTCTTTTATTAGTTTATTTTATAGACCATAATTTAAAATAGGAAATGGACCTTATATTGATCAAAATGATATGTCTATCGATGAACTTCAATGGATGTATGGGATGTCTACAGATCAATTCTTGGTCAATCTTAGTGTCATTGGTTGATAGTTTGTTGATGGATCTCCTTAGACATGGTCAAGGGTATCATCATCTCGTTGGTAGATACAAGTTTTCAATTGATGCCATGTGAGTGAAGGTGCATGATAGAACAACAAAGTTATCTAGACTCTTATAGGTCAAAAAACCTACATCTACTATTAGCGGTGGTTTCTAACACCAACCAGAGGATGGGGAGTGGTTGTAGATTGATTTGTCCTTATGGTGTCTATTGGAGTACATGGGTCAAAAATGGTAGCACAGACAACAATGGTGTCGAGATGGAATTGTGGTGTAGTGAAAAAAAGGAAGTTGTTAATGGGTCAAATATTTTAGTTTTTTGGACACTTGGGTAGGCAACATGGGGCCGAATTCCAATGGAAATGGTTCATGATTTGTAGGTTGACATGTGAGGAAGGTTGTTGATCATCAAGATTTCTTCTAGTTTGTTTTTTTCTAGATTATATAGAAAAGGAGTTGGTGCTAGGGTTTTTAGGGAAGTGCAATGCCAAGTAGAAGTGTTGTAGGGATGGGGAGAAGTTAAACAACTTAGATTGATGCATTCAAGGAGGTTCACCAATAAGAAATGGCTTCATTGTCATTCCCCATTCAGTAAGTATGCTTGAAGGAAATGACTAAAACTAGTTTTAAGTTTTCATCTATCACGAAGGTGTCCATACAAGTGTGTAACATTGTGTCAGAGTCAATGAAATGCTTTTTGAGTCGTAAGCATAGGAGAACATGGTTTGATCCATCATTCTCCTATAACCATAGATGAGGTGTTATAGGATAAGAGACATCCATATTTATGTTTAACATATAGATTAACTCCTAGTATAGTGGTGATAACCCACCCTCTCTCTAATACTACATGATTTTATAACTTACAAATGAAAACATCAATTTCTTTGAGATTTTGATCAAGAGTTGTTAAACTAAATTTTAAAAACATTATATCCCCAAATAATGATGTTCAAATGTCCAATTAAATTACTTTATAAACAGATTTACTTGTTAATGTCCAAAACTGGTATATGTATTTAGGTGTGATCTCAATTCTAGTAATCCATAAATATGTTCAAGTATACAATTGTGCATCCCAAATATGATTAATGGATAAAGATGAAGCGTAATTGTGTTTGGTGCTATAAGTCCAATGTAATTAAAAAACATACAATATTAACAAAGATTTATCAGTAGAGATTTTGAAGAGACACAAATATGCATAATAGATACAATTGAAATCGATAACCATATTTTAGTATGTTACAACTCTATACCCCCTAATCTAGATCGTCCTTGTGATCTATACATCCATGGTCAAGTTAGGTACTACCCTCCACCCCTTAAATTGATTTAGCTAACAACATATAAATGTACAAAGTGTATGCAAACTGATATCTAACATTATTCATTTTCTATTAAGCATCAACCTCTGCAAAGTCTACATGTTAGAGTGTATGTACACATTCATGTGACTCTCCTCTAGTATTTCTTTAGTTATTTACTACATCTTTGATTGTGACTTAGCTCAGCAAATCATTGATAAGTTCTAACAATTCCTTCTTTACATATAGTTTTGTAAAGAAAATAATTCTTGATCACTTTTTTCAATGCAAAACTGAAGATGTCCAAAATAAATGTGATAAGCAAGTTCTAATAACCTCAAACCAATATTCTGCTAACTTATAGTTTTATCAAACTACTTTACTCAATCGAGAAATTAGATCTCCATAGAACCTAAAAAGCTACCTAAGTACCTATGCTTAGGGCATAGGGGAGAAGGATGTGATGACCTTGCCAATTTGGTTCATTGCTAGGAGCATGATTGAGTACCCCCAAGGGACCAACAAGGCAGGATGAGGAAAGTTCAGAGAAGGTACCTTGTCTTCATTCCAATGATCAACCACTCATCAAAGAAACTAGACAGTATGACATCTATTCAAGTGGATATTGAGTAGGACTAAGAGAGAGAGTGAGGGAGAAGAAGAGAGCACTTTTGCATAGAGAAGAGTGGGAGTGAGGAGCCTACTTGGGGGCTATGATAGTAGTGATAGTGGAGTCAAGGGAGAGGAGATATGTGGGATGCAAGGGTCTCAGTGGTTCCTCTCTAGGTTGAACATGGGGGAGGCACCATGTATCACCATCAGGTAGTGGGTGTAGGGTGACACAGTCCAATCCTAGTGAAGAGGGGGGTCTGTCAGGGCCCATTAGCTAGCTGACATGCCGGCTCTATGAACCAACCACTTATGTCCGGTCCAAAGAAGAACCGAAGATCTAAACCACATCTCAACTTAACAACGGGCCATTGGGTTATCATAAGTGTTGAAGAATGAGATGGCTCCACGTGGCCCATGTTTATGGTGTAAGTGTTTATTTTGTTTAATTTATAGAAATTGAGAGGATTTTCCAAATATAGAGAATATATATATCATTTTCATCAGATAAATGCATAGAACCCAATAAAGTAAGTTTGTTTACCTAATTGTTGATCAAATTCCAAAATTCCTTAAAGATGCAAACTTTGGTGGTATTAAACACATACAAACCCTAATCTCATGAAATTCATGGTCATATTTGATTAGTTGGTCTTAATAAGTAAAGTCTAATCTAATGTAATAAAGAGAGTAACTTGGATATAAAAAAGGGTAAAGGATTCATATGTTACCATAATTAGGATTTCCTAAGTGAAAAAGCCTTAAAATGTGTTAAGTAGGGTTAAAGCTTAATCCTAATGAAACACTAATTTGATCCCTAAACTCTAACTTAAAGCCCAAGTCAGTCTTAATGGATATTCTGTGAGAAGAAAAGTAATACTTGGGTATTACACATTGATTATAGGTTGATTGCTTGTTTGGATGCATCTACTCTTGTTTACTTAGCAGTTAAGTCATCTTAGAGGAAATGTATGTGGTTACGATTATGAATACTTGCCTTATCGACTTTTGAGGTTTTTTAAATTTTCACAAATAATCTCTAATAAAACTACATGTTTGTTTATTTACTTCCTACAATCTGTAAGTCCCTTATGAGAATCATCTTATATAAACATAACTTGCTCGAATCCTGAATTGTTATCTTAGGTGAGTTGAATGAGCATGTTGGAGAAAGAAGTCATTATGGGAATGACTGGTGATCAAGCCCAAATAGGAAGATCACTATAGGCCAATCTTGGAAAGGAAGGTCGATATAAAACTAAGCCCAGAAAGGAAGGTTTTGAGAGTTCACTGTAGGGACCAAAACTTACAGAGATTGTTCCCACTAAAGGCTCCCCTAAAGAATGGGTATATGTAACAACCCCTCCCCCTTCTATCCCCAATTAAGGAGGAATGAGAGAGAAAAGGCCATTATCATATTTACATAATCAAGGTTAGCAATTAAACAATAATAATTAAAATTTTCATTGAATGGAAAAGAGTTTGATAATAATATGAATATAGAATATCCTTTTGGAAGTTACATGGAATAGAAAAATAATGCTTGCAACATGAATTAAATCTATCTATTTGTAATCCTCCAAGATAACTTTAGGAATCTTTTCTTTGGGTTCCTTCTTCTCTGAACATCCATCTTTCAGATTAATAGTTGTTTAACCTCAAATGATGTGAAAAAAAATTGTGTTCCATATATCGAGATATACTGAGTATGTGGGGGAAATTGAATATTCGCATGTAGGTGTAACAACATATTCATCCATAACTACAATTAACAATACAAAATTGAAGATGCATTTTCTTGACTAACTTCTTGACTCTTATCATTTTACTCTAGGTAATGTGCCCTCTCTTAGGGGAGCCTTTGTATGGGGAACCCTCTCTTTAGGGTTTTGTCTCTGTAGTGGACATCACCTTTCCAGACTTGGCAACTAGTAATTTCAATAATGATTTCTTTGACCCCATTCTCTTTAACTCACCATAGATAACTATTTAGGGTTCCAGCAAGTCACATTTATATAAGATGATACTCATAGGGCCTTATAGATTGAAAGAATAAAATAAACAATCAATCCATTTGGGAAACATCATAAAAACATGGAAGACGATAAGGTGAGTATTCTTAGGTGCAACCACATACCCATCTTCAGAGATGACTTAACTTCTAAGAAATCAAGAGCAGATGCAACCAATCAAGTAATCACCCTGTAATTGATGCAGAACACCCATGTATTACTATTGTGTCTACAAAATATCATTAGGAATGACTTGGGCTCTAAGTTATGATTTTGGTGTCAAATTTGGTTTAATTAGGGTTTGGCTTTCCAAATCGTAATTATAGCATTTTGAGGCCTTTTATTTTAGGAAACCCTAATCTTGGCAACATTGCATTGTTTAACCTATATTAGATCCAAGGTGCTCTATTATCCAAAAAGATTACACATTTTGTACATGAACACCAATTAATCAAGTGATGATCATCAAATTCATGAAATTAGGATTTTCATATGTTAAACATTACTGAAGTTTGGATCTTTAGGTACTTTTAGAATTCAAGTGGGAATTAGACTATGGAACTAATTTTAGTGGTATCTTCATATTTTTCTAATCAAAATACACTACTTTTAATTTGTGGCCAAAGCATTCATTTTTATTCAATTTTGCAAGATAGAGCAATTTTTCAAATTATTGGTCAGAGAGGTGAGGAATTACCTTTATTTGAAAAAAAAATTGACTACAGGATCCTTGGCCATTTCGGACTGACGCAAGGATTGCATGACTCGGACTTGTTCTGCCCATCCACATTCTTGGAGTCATGACACCAACCACCCAATTCTATCTTTGGTCAAGGTTGGATTAAGATCAAATGGTAAAAAAAAAGCCCCTTTCTCTTCATGTTGCTTCGTATGCGACAACATTCACAGTAGAGTTGCTCACCAGTGAAAGAAGGAGTGCATGTGAGAGAGAGGGATTCTTAGACTAGAGTCTCATAGTTCGATTTACAAGGATCATGGCAAAATCGAGGTGGGGTATTTATAGGATGTGAGAGAGAGATTTAGGGTTTAGGAACAAGGGTGAGAGAGGGTTGTCGGTGAGGATCCTTCCTTGGTCCACAAGACATGACTTATCCTCCCGTAAATGGGTTTCCTCTTCAATTTTGCAAGACAAACTCAATGCTTTGCTTAATTTGTGACAATGTGGAGTGTGGAGAGAGAAACGATGAGATAAAGCTTTGGCGTACAATGCTTGTTTCCTTTTATGGATCGGGGTAGGTGATGATCCAATGACCAACATGCCATGCATGAATTAAAGGGTTGAGCCATATGATTCCTAATCCTATTAAAGTGACATTAAATGTATCAATCAGTTAATGCTTCCACTTTAGGAAATCTAGTTAATTTCATAACTTCCTCCTCCTTTATCCAATCGATTCCAAATTTGAAAGGAAGGATTTCAATAAGTAAAGATCTTTTTGGGTAAGGTTTGGTGTCAAAATATGAAAGTTGTTTATCTTTTTTTTATTTCTAGGTATTCTATTTATTTGAATTAAGGACCCAAAATGTTTTCTTCAACTTTTCTTCTTGATTCGATTTAATTGTCCTCATGCTAGATTTGCATAACTTTGTTTAGGACATAAGTTTATGATTTAATCTGCTATATCAATCTTGTTTCTACATCTATTGATTTGAAGGTTCTTTTGTCAATCATATATATGTTTCTCATTAAGGTTGTAATGTGATTGGGACATGGAGAGAGGTCATGAAGAAGACTTTGTGATTATTTAGACATCAAAATCTCATCCAATAGGTGGTGATAAAAATGGGTGTCAACTATTTTACCCTCTTAAGACAAGACTCGAAACATGGTTGGAGAATCCATCCTTGGTAAGAGCCAATGCCTTGAGTTAAGACTGACACCCATTTTTGTTAAAGAGCACTATCAATTATGAGAATTCATTTGGACACATTGGAAGAAATTGGTTGGCCTCATGAAATCAATCGGAACTAGTTTGTAGTGCCATGAGTTGCCTAAGAATCGTAGGTCTTGAAATAAAACCCAGGATTATAAGTAATGCACATGGAAAACCAGGGCTCAAAATAATGAGGATGTGTGAAAAAATAGATTAAAGAAACAATATGCGTCGAACCAATGATATAATCTAAATATGGTGAAAACAATTTGTTATTATATTTTGATTGCTAGAACATTACAAGATATTAGCCTTCTAAGAAATTTGTACCAGAAAAGCATTGTTGTAAACCTTGTTGTGGGATTCTTATGAGGGAACTGAACTCATTGCTCAAAGTATAATAATGAATAAATCCAACCTTTATGATGAAGAGTTTTGTGTTAAACTTTATTTGGATGGGTTCTTTGTTAAAAATTGAGTGTATTACTAAAAATGAAAGAGTTTTGTGTTAAACTTTATTTGGATGGGTTCTTCGTTAAAAATTGAGTTTATTGCTAAAAGTGAGACATGATTCCATGGATGTGGTTCACCTTGTTTTCATAAGAGAAGGTTTCATGAAATGATTTCTTTTTGTGGTTCCGCCCCTCGTGATGGTGAATCACTTTTCAGTAGGGAAGGTTTCTTGTGAAATGTTATTCTTTTTAATGAAATGCACCAGTGTTGTAGTGATGCATTGTGTGTCTTTCGACATAAGGACTCTTGTGAAAGTTCTATTGTTTACGAGCGATAGTTCTTTGGAGGTAGTGCATCTTGTTTTCATGAGAAAGAGGCTCTTGTGAAAGGTTTTTTTTATGACTTGGCCCAGTGGTGGTGAACCACATTTTCCATTAGGGAAGGTATCTCGTGAAGTTTTTCTTCTAGAAGAGTGACATTTCCCTGGATGCATTTCACCATGTTTTCACAATATAAGGTCTCTTGTGAGAGGGTTGACTATTTTTAGTAGATCATGCCACTTTTGTGGTGTTGTATTATGTGTTTTACGAGAGAGGTTCTCTCATGGAAGGTTATTTTTTTGATATATTTTCACAAGAGAAGGTCTCTTGTGAATTTTTTTTATTTAGTGAGAAACACTGCCTTCAATACAGTGCACGATGTTTTCTCAAGAGAATGTCTCTAATGGAAGGTGGTTTTTGACATGTTTTTATGAGAGAAGGTCTCTTGTGAAAACATTATTGTTTTATGAGGAACATTGTCTGAAATATAGTGAACTATGTTTGCACGAGAGAAGGTCTCTCATGAAAGTTTTATTTTTCAACATGTTTATCAGTGAGAATCTAACACAACTTATAATGTTGATTTGTGAGCAGTTAGTGAATGCTTTATCGACATATGTATCTACCAAGTTACCCAAATCCATGGAACACTGAGATGTTGGGGGGGATTTATGAGCTTCTTCCCTACATAGGATTCATTAGATTTTTCCTTAAGTACTCATCTAGCAGAGAAATAAACATGGAGGAGAGAGCTAAAGAAGGTCTTAATACCATGAAGATACCTAAGGAATATAAGATCATGTGTAGTGTCTATATTTTCAAAGGAGGTGCGAGTCATTGATGGCATATGCAAAAGGCCAAAGGACCATATTAGTCTTTGACATGGAATGATTTTAAGAGAGAGTTTGAAAATAGCTAATTACCTGAGCCATTTATTAAAGAGAAAATTAGATAGTTTCAGACCTTTAATCGGATGATACGATAGCGAATGAATATGAAGCATGTTTTATTGAGTTGTTGAGGTTTTTTGTCACTTGAAAAAGACATATGAGGATAAGATCAATACTTTTGAGGATAAACTAACCATTGTTGATATGAAATAAAAAATATCCATTATTAAACTGCCTGAGAGGTTTGTGATGTTTATAAGCACTGCCAAATGAGTTGAGAGAACTTTGTAGTTGAACAAAGAGGAGAAGACCTCCAATAAGGAGAAGTGTGATGTTGATATGTCCTATTCTGATGCCTTACAAGGTAAGGCAAATGTTGTTGAGGATGGTGTATCTATTGAGGTGTAGTTCACTTCATGTAATGGCAAAATTTGTCTACCACTTGTTGCTCCTGTTATGAGTAATGTTGTGCCAGTTTTTGCTCCTGTCATTGGTAGTGGCATGCCAGTTGTAGCTCAAGTGGTTACATAGTAGTGTCTCACCCGAAAGCATCTCCATTATGGATGATGTGTCATCATCAAAATGAAAATTCACTATAGAAAAACTATCCTTGAAGTTTAACCTTGGATGGCTAACCATTCCTTTTATAAAAAAATTATTGATGTAGTACTAAGGTATCGATCCTCAAAGACAGTTTGTTGAGAATTATATCAAATCTAACTTGTGATGAAAAATATATAAATTAAAATGTTGTGGAGATTGATTAACAAAAATAAAAAAGTAAAATTTTGAATTGAAAGTGTTGAATTAAAAATTCAAGAATGAAAGGAATAAAAGTAAAGTGCAAGAATAAAAACTAAATTGTTAACATAATTTAAGTGAAGAGACAAAATAGCAGAAGGAATCAACAACCTAAGATTAATTTAAATTTCATGAATTGTCGGGAGTTGGGGTTTTGCCACCACAAATTCCATCATTAACTTGACATATTTTAGGTTTCTTTTAGATATTTTAGGACTCTGACCATGGAGATCTATCCTCTTATGAATTAGATCCCATTGATTAAAATTTCTATGGTCCTTTAGTCATCGGTGACCATAGGTACTTATTAAATTGTCTGATGTATTCACAGAATGGGTCTCTTCGAGAAACACTTGAGTTCTAATCGGCGTTTTGCCCCATAAGTGCAAACAAATTTCTTCATGGGTCATAACTATCATGGAGCATGACTGATCAAATCACATTCCAAGTTGTCAATCAGATAGAAACACATCTTTTACATCTTAAAGGAGTTGTACAAGTTGCTAAGATAATAATGGCAATCATGAGGATACTCCCCATGTCCCCATAAGAGTGAACCACTCAAACACAAAGAAAGTGGATCAAGGCTAAAGCATGAAAAGTTGGATCCAAAATCTGAGATAAAAGAGATTGTTTTTCTTTAAGACCCCCCTCCTTTTATAGGGGAAAAGGAGTGGGCAAAACTTAAAAGAAATGACTTGCTTTAGCCCGAAGTCACATTGATCAAACTTTGAATACATTGATGACTTTCTCATTTTGACTTTTGACTAAGTCTTTACCTGCATTGTTTCCTCCACACAAAAGCATATGACATTTATAAACTTTCCTTTATGCCTGGTCAAAATATTATCTTTGACGACATAAATAATTATCTAAAATAGAGAATGGGGAAATTTATTGAATTGCCTTCTTTTAATTACTTTGATTGCTCATTAACTTCTTCGACTCTCTTTGACTCTCATTAACTTCTTCGACTCTCTTTGATGGAGAATTCTGTTACAGGACATTCAAGTGGATTTTGATCCTATCAAAAGTTCCAAAGTAGTCTAAAAATATGATATCCCTATAAGAAATTAAATTCCCTTTTCAAATCATATTTGCAAATTAAATTTGGGGTTTGTATGCAAAATATGTTGTGGTTTTTGTGCATGATATATATATATATATATATATATATATATATATATATATATATATATATATACAGAGAGAGAGAGAGAGTCAGGCTAGAATACACTCTAGTGTACGGATCGCACGAATACACTCAAGTGTGTTTGCATATCAAGACTATTTTTTCCAAAATGTAAACCGTTGATCTTCACTGCCATATTATAACTAGGCTACATACAAATTTTGAGCCCATTTGGATGAGTGTAAGTCACTCATCCAAGGGCAACAAAATCGACGCACAAAACTAATTTGAAATGCATAATTTTTGCGGTCTTCATAACATGAGCTATACATATCCAAATGTGCTCAAATTTTGCGTATGAGTTATACACGAGATGTTTAATAAGATCAATGGATTAGATTTTCAAAAAAATATTGTGTCATGAAAAACTACTTGAGTGTATTCCACTCCGGATACAGTCGAGTGTATTCTAGCCTGACTCTCTCTCTCTCTCTCTACATATATATATATATATAAATATATATATATATATATAGAGAGAGAGAGAGAGAGAGATTCAGGCTAGAATACACTCGAGTGTATAGATCGCATGCTACACTCAAGTGGTGTTTGTATATCAACACTATTATTTTGAAAAATGTAAACCATTGATCTTCCTTGTCATACTATGATTAGGCTACATACCAATTTTGAGCCCATTTGGAAGATTATAAGTCAATCATCTGAGGGCAACAAAATTGACCCACAAAACTAATTTGAAATGTATACTTTTTGTGGTGTTCATAACATGACCTAGAAATGTCCAAATGGACTCAAATTTTATATATGAGCTATTCACATGATGCTTAAGAAGATCAATGGATTAGATTTCAAAAAAAATTATTGCATAATGGAAAACTAATTGAGAGTATTCTTCTCTAGATACACTCGAGTGTATTCTAGCTTGAATCTCTCTCTTTCTTTCTATATAAATATTAAAACTGGAATACACTCAAGTGTACTAGATACTCAATACATCTCAATCATTTTTCATCATGAAGAAATTATTTTAAAAATCTAAACAGTTGCCCTTCTTAAATATCTTTAGTGCATACTGTATAATAAATTTGAGCTCATTTCGACACTTATAGGTTATGAATCTAAAAGATGTAAAAATCATACATTTCAAATTAGTTATGTTACAACCCCAATTTTGGGTTCATTTGCTGAGAAATGTAATTTCTCATATTAAAGATAAATGAACAAATAAGGATGTCTTTTGATTGAATGCATGAATTTCGTTACAATAGCCTTGATGATTGCTTTGTGGGCTTTATTGTCTATTGGGCCCAATAACAAGAAAATTCAATTAGTAAATGAATAATTAAGTGTTTGAGAAAAGAAAGGTGTGGAAACCTCTAGAAGACAAAAGAATATAATCCAAGGTTGGATTTCGTGCCTCTTGGGTTCCTTGGGTTCCAAGGAGTCCAAATTTGCATAGAGAATGCAATAAGAAAAGAAAAGACCAATTAAGTATTTCTTTATTAAGAAAGAAATTGAAAACAATGGTAAAATGTGGAAAATAAGTAAAAAGAGGTACAATTAAGTTATCCTTAGTGGAATTTCGTATCCCAAGGATTCCTAATGATAAAAGGAATACCAATGAGGAAAATAAAAGAGAAATAAAGAGAAATTCTCAAAAAGAGCTATTTTAATAAGAAATAAACAAGATAATGAGAAAGAATGAAGAATAATGCATTTAGATGCATCTAGAAGGATAATGAGTATCCAATAAAAAGGATTTTGAAATCTTGGAGTTTCTTGGAGTCCAAGGAGCCCCAATGAAGAAAGAGGAAAGAGAAAATACTAGTAAAGAAAAATGAGAGAATAATGTAATACATTATTAATGGTTTTTGTGGTTTTGTTAAAGGAGTGGTATTTTCTACTTAATGGAAATATATTTTCGTGACCACTAAAGTAAAAGGCAACAATAAAGAGAGTAAATGAGAGAAATTTCCAATTCCTAATTATCCAAGAAATAAGAAATATCAAAGGAGAGAGAAACTTGCTTTTTCATGAAGGAATTGGATTCCTATTGAAAGAGGGATTGATTGGTTCAAGGGCAAGCATCCCAGGGCGTTGCTACACTCCCCTATATAAGGGGTAAGACCTGGGGTCGATTCCAGAAGATCCCCCACATATCTCCTCTTCTTCTTCCATGGTTTCATCCCTAAACCCTAACTAAAGTAAAGCTGGGTGTTTTCGGAGCCACGAGGCAACATGAGGGAGTCGCGAGGGGGCCTTGCTGCTTCCACAACGGCCTGAAGTGCTTGGGAGGGTATCCCTTCACCCTTGCTGGCCGTGGTAGCAGTAGCACAACTGCATTGGGCAGCCATGTTACAGGTCTGCCCAAGTCGTGTTCCACCATCATGGGCGCATCTTAGGGCACCTGTAGGTGTGGCGGAGGGAGCCCAAGAGGATGGAGTAGGTTCTGGTCGCCTTCGGGGTCCGAGGGAGGAGAAGAACCATGCCCAAATGTGCCTAGGGCAGCCGTGTCACACTGTCATGAGGTGGAAGACGACCAATGTCGAGTTGGACGGATATGCCCCTTTGTGGACTGAAGCACTGGCTAACTTAACGAGGGTAGCGCTATAATTCTAAAATGTTTCCAAAGAAAGCAAGTTGCATTGCATGAGATCGGCCACGTGGCGCTCCTGGATTGGGCTAAAGTAAGTATTTTTTTGAAATTCGTATCTCCTTAACCGTAGCTCGGATAGATGCACATTATGCATGAATTTTTATCAGGAGAACCCAAGGAATGCAATAAAAATATATTTGAAACCTAGTTCTGATTGCAATTCGAAAAGTAATGGAAGTTGTTAACTTTAATGTAATGATGATTAAGAAACCCTATTTTGATATGATTAATGTGATTAGTAGGGTTTAATTGATGATTAAAGTTGATATTAACCTATTAATCATAAAGAGATATATTAGGATCGAAAAAGATGAATTTTGCACATAATTAGTTTAATTGAGAGTTCATGTGCATAAATATACTTTAATGGGCCTTGAAACCCTAATGTTGGTAAATGCGACTCTTAATGGCTTTAATTATTCAAAGTAGTGAATAAAGATAAGATATAATGATTCTAAGCTATGTCGAGCATTAAAGTTCCTAATTGTGGTTAAATACCCTTAATGTGGAAATTAGGGTTTCCTAGTGGATAAAAGGTAGAATTAATGATAAATAATGTTCATATGAGTATTAGAGCATAATGAACTATGAATTGATGATAAACGAGCATAATGACTTTGCCATAGATTGAAAAGGATAAAAATGGTAGCTTTAATGTAAAAGAAACTTAATGGACTTAATTGATGGTTATTTGTGCATTAATCTGGAATTAAGGTTATGTGTTTGTAAAAGGTAACCTTAATAACTTTCTTGAAGGATAGATGAGAAAATTAGGGTTTAAAAAGAGTAAGGGGAAGTAAAACCCTAATTTCAAAGTAAACCCTAAAAAGAGGAAGAAACCCTAAAAAGGAATAGAAACCATAAGTAACAAGATGGTTTGGATAGTTTTTGATAAAAAGGAATTGGATGTATATTTCAGGATTTTTGTGCACTTTTCTTGCTTGACTGGATTTTCTCTCTCTACATAATTCTATCTCCAAATCTGCAGTACAGGTATGTGGTTACACCTATGAATATCTTGAATTAGTTTCCCGAGGATTTTTGAGGTTTTATCGATGACTTGAATTAAACTGTTGGTTGCATTTAATTCTTGCAAATTATAATGTGGATATGACTATCACCTAATATATGTGCCTACTAGCTCAGATCCTAGTCCCCTCTGTAGATTAATAGATTGACCTAGTACATGGCTACCGATGGGGTAGGTCCATCAGGTCATTGAATGACTTAGTACATGGCTACCAATGGGGTAGGACCATCAAGTCACCATGAATCAAGGATTGGGCTACATTTGGGTAGGGCCATGCGACTCCATAACCCTAGGTATTGGCTACCTGTGTGGTAGGGCCATGGGGGTAAGAATCTACCATATGAGAGAGGTAGTATCCATGTCCACTGCAGGGACAGCACAGAGACAGGGGATAGGCAAGGATTGAGTAGTATTGCTTAAAACGTAATTTTGGATGTTAAATGATATTTAGATGACTACATTGTTAACATAGTTGCACAATTATTGTTTCCCCACATACCAACTTCTTCCTGACCGACATTTTGTTTTTCAGCGTTTTAGGCACAAGTGAAAAGAACAAATAGTAAAGTGGCATATGTGGAATTAAATGAGGATTAACGTGCACAGGAGGATTAGTTGGATTAGTATCTTCATGGATAGAAGTTTAGAAATCTCAGTTTTTAAAAGGTATGCAAAGTTTTATTTTATACCAGTTTTCAGTTTAGTTGGTAAAATTTATTAATTGTTATTGATTATTTGTCGAACCTTTGATCTGGGTTATTGGTTAATGGCTTTGACCTTTCGGTCTCCCTTAATTGGGGGTTATCGGGAGGCGGGGTCGTTACAAGTTATGAGTGTTGATTTTGTTGTCCTTAGATGAGTGACTAACAATCATCCAAATGGGCTCAAATTTTGTATCTGATCTATTATTATTATAACAATGAAAATCAATGAATTAGATTTTGCAAATATATGATCTAGATAGACAAACACCATTGGTGCATATAGTGTAATCTGTACACTAGAGTGTATTCTTGTCTAACACAGACACACACACTCTCTCCTATATATATTATATATATATTGAGAGCATATATATATATATATATATATATAGAGAGAGAGAGAGAGAGTCAGGCTAGAATACACTCGAGTGTATTTGGAGCGGAATACACTCAAGTAGTTTTTCATGATGCAATATTTTTTTTTAAAATATAATCTGTTGATCTTTTTAAACATCTTGTGAAAAACTCATACGCAAAATTTGAGCACATTTGGATATGTATAGCTCATGTTATGAATACTGTAAAAATTATGCATTTTAAATTAGTTTCACCCGTCGTTTTTGTTGCTCTTGGATGAGTGACTTACAGTCATCTAAATGGGCTCAAATTTGTATATAGCCTAGTTATAGTATGATGGTGAAGATCAATGGTTTACATTTTGCAAAAAATAGTCTTGATATACAAACACACTTGAGTGTATTCGTGTGATCTGTACACTCGAGTGTATTCTAGCCTGACTCTATATATATATGAGTCAGGCTAGAATACACTCGAGTGTATCCAGAGCAGAATAGACTCAAGTAGTTTTTGATGATACAATATTGTTTTTTAAAATCTAATCCATTAATCTTCTTAAACATCTTGTGAACAACTCATATGCAAAATTTGAGCACATTTGGATATGTATAGCTCATGTTATGAAGACCGCAAAAATTATGCATTTCAAATTAGTTTCACGCGTTGATTTTGTTGCCCTTGGATGAGTGACTTACACTCATCCAAATGGGCTCAAAATTTGTATGTAGCCTAGTTATAGTATGACGGGGAAGATCAATGGTTTACATTTTGAAAAAAATAGTCTTGATATACAAACACACTTGAGTGTATTCATGCGATCTGTACACTCGAGTGTATTCTAGCCTGACTCATATATATATATATATATCATTCACTATAGAAAATTGTGCAAACATGTTCCCAGAGTGACTTTGGGAATTTTTGGCTTTGAAATAAATTGTCTATTTTCCTGCAAAAGGCGCAATAAATCAAGTAAAAACTCCAATTAACTAGAAAATTAAAAACTAAGACAATTAACCCTAAAACTATAGAGTAATGAAAAAGTTCTCCTAATAGAGATCTAAAATATCTAAATAAAATAGATAAATATGCATTTATCAGATGCCCCAAACTTAAATTGTTGCTCATCCTCAAGCAACATCAAATAAAAAATAGTGCCCAATAATACTCTCATCTGCTCTTTCTCACTCACCTAGCACTAAATGAATTCTTACCACCTTGCATGGCCACACAATCTCGATATCTTGGAATTTTAGAACACAATTTTCTAATTCCCTACTTGAATTTTCTTCACAACTTGTTTTGTTTCAACAACTTACAAGGAATTAGAAGTTATATCCCTTCAGATATTAGTACTCCTACATATTCTTACCAAAAAAAATTCATAAAACCAGGGTCCAAGGATTTGATGGGGTTATGTAGATTCCCTTGGGCATAAAAATTTGAGTGAAAAGGGAGTGTGGATGGAAGCAATCTCTCCTATATTCTACTTGAGATTTTTTATTTATTTGTTTTTAGTTACATTGACCGTATGTTTAGTGTGCTCTTTGGCATCTTTTCTTGGTGGTATGACCCTATTAAATTTTTGAGGTGTATGGAAGAAGCAAAAGAGGGGGGAGAAGGGGGTGTGCCACCCCAAACTTGTAGTTTGGCTCATTTTATTTGCTTTTGATCTTTCCTCTTTTTTTTAGATGGAGAAATAATAAGGTGAAGGAAGAAGTGCAGAAGAGACTGATCTTCTCCTTTTCTCATTTTTCAAAAATTTAGCACCTTGGGAATATTATAGAATTAGTTTAGACCATTCTAAAACACGTAGAAGTTGTATCTTTCCTAGTCAATTCCATACTTATAATTAAGATACTTTGTGTTTTATTCCTATTTATCCATTTTGGCTTGCCAAATTTCTAAAGGGTAGTTCTATTAGAATTCACAGGGGACAATATGATTTCTATCAAGAGCAATTTTTGAAGAATGATGCAAGAAGATTCACTAATTCAAGGGGGTTTCTTTATTAACATGCATGAATGGCTGACAAGATAAAGGAAAAAACTAAGAAAATGATTTTTTTTGAAAATTTAAAAGCTAAATGGCATAATTCAAACTTCTAGAAAATAAGATAGAGTGGGTGGACGGAAGATATACCACCCAAATCCACCCCAAACTTAAAGTTTTGTTTTTCACAAGTAAAACTTAAATTTAGAATGGAGGGAAGAATTTCTTTGGAGTCACCAGGTGGCCCTATAGCTTAAAACGTCCAACTAAAGGGGATGTTGATGAGGGATGGAGCTTTAAACAGAGGCGTGACATGGTACACCCAATGACTTGGTGGTTGTAGAAGCTCAAATGGGCTTTTTGTTTGGTTAAAATGATATTTCTTATCCCACATAGTCCCTCCATTAGGATACACACATCTTCCTTAATCAATGGGTGAAGTGTTTTCGATGTATGTGGATGGGGGCATGATAATATTTGTCAGTTATCTGTATAGTTAACTCTTCCCAAAGGACCCATGGTGGTTCATCATCTTTGGAAGAGAAGATGATATATGATGAATCTACTATGTCTAGCATTGGTAGTGGTAGATCAAGTAGAGGATTCAGCTCAAGTTTCTCTTCTTAACCTGGATCTACATAAAGTAGATGTTGTACTGATTGGGAGAAGTCGTCTTATCTTCCTGCTTTCACTTTTTATGCGATCGTGTAGCCTCTTTATCTAACACTCCATCAATATCAACATATATGGAGATATTGAGGTCCTTTATTATGTTGAAGGGGAGATCTAATTCCTTCATGGAGCATATCACCAACTCAAAGGGATCAGAAGAGATCACCTTACAATATAATTGAGGCATGCAAGGTTCTTGCAGAGGTGTAATCACCTCATCAAGCTTGAAATTATGTAGAAGAAGAGGTGGTTGAGGAGTAATATAAGGCTTTTGATGAAGAATCCCTTCTTTAAAAGTGTTAGAGAGTCTATTTAGTGAAGTTGTTTTAGTCTATTTGTAATATGGGCCTAGTTGTGTATTAGCCTATTAGGGTTTCTCTTGTCTCTATATGCTTCCCCCTGATCCTATACATAACAAAGGGGGATGGCTCCTATCAATAAGAAAAAACAATAATACACTTTTTCTACATGGTATCAGAGCAGATGGTCTTGTGTCACCCTTGACCCTAAGAGAGAGATCACAAATGAGTGTTGCTTCCCCTTGTGGTCGACCACCATCACTAGGTATTGTTAGGCTGCCCATAGGGATTTCCCATCCCTGGGTCTTCTTGGAACCATCTCCATCTTCAACAAGAAATCATCCACTTTGAAGTTTCCGCTACTAGATCTATATGGGCCGCCATGCCATCATCATGATTTGTTGCCTTTAGATCCTCCTGTTCTATCCTACTATTTGTATTCATCTATTGTGAGGAAGATCTACACCACCATCATCCATCCTTGCAGATCTACACCTCCTTTGTCATCTATGTATCTATTGAGATCTAGTCCTAAATCTAGGATTAAGATCTCCCCTTCATGGTGATTTTGGGGACACATCTCCCTTATATTGCTTTTGGTAGAGTTTTGTAAGGATTCTCCATCGTTTTTGCTGTTTCTCAGCCTTATTATTGATGATTGACTACTAAAACATGACATGTTTCCTTGAAACATGGCACGTTGGTGTGCATTTGCTTTGACAAATTTGCCATCATGATATGAGACACATTGTACCAAAATTTTGACATGGTGTGTTACTCCTTTGCTGACATTTTATGTCATTCAACTGACATAGAGTGTTTGTATATGACACAATGTGTTGCTGCCTTACTTCCTCGAGCTATGTCAATTGACATAGCGTGTCTCCTGCTTTTTAGTAGTACTGACTGTTACTACTATGATACTAGACATGTCATATCTTTTCATCGATATGACGTGTCCGCTCATTCCTATTTCTACATCTTGAAATGCTACATCATCTACTCATGGCCGAAGTTTCTATATATGGTGTTCTTCTATCCTTCTCTTACCAGCAACAATTGTCTTCCCATTTCATCATTTTTTACACACCCAATTTTCCAACCCTACATACCTTTTGCCTATTTCCTCAATATTCATCCTACCCCCATATTTTTTTTTGACCTATTCGGATCGTACAAAGATCCATCTATTTTTCTATCTAGATCTATGTAATCGGGTCATGTTTGACCTTGACTCAAGTTGTCAGTTACTCCTTCCACATACTTTCTCATATAGCCCTTGCCTCTACTATTGTTTTTGACTTTCCACCCCAACCACTCTCTTGACTCTTTTTATGGATGGAATGAGGGGGATAATAGAGGATGATGAGTAGAGAGAAGAGATGGGATGGAGGAGAGATGAAGAAAGATGAAGAAGAATTTAGCTCTACTATATGGATCTTCATGCTGCTTTGTGGTGTTATTTTTGTTGCTATTTGGATCCTTTCTCTACTATTTGGTTCTCCTTTTACTTTAATGTGGATCCTTCTACTATTATGTGAACTCCTCATGCTATTTTTGTTGCTACAATTAGGATCAATCTGTTGCTATTATTGCTTATTCATCATCATCTTGACTGGTGCAATGGACTTATCTACTTCACTTCTGCTATTTGTTAATTACTTCTCTATCTGATATTGTCATTGTTGCTACTTGTGCTATGGTTAGCACATTTTAACTCCTGCTTTGTGAGTTTGTAGTATTGTTGTCTATGCTCTATTTGCACGTTGACTCTTTGCAAGTGCTTTGCACACATATGTTGCGTTTGTGACCCAACACTCTCTGAACTTTGAGATTTACTACATGATGGAAATAATATGATTAGATGATGATGGTACCTTTGGTGGATTACATGCTATGATGGAGCTTCATGCTTTTATGCTACAACTATTCATATTGGAGTTCGTTTTACTGCTTTGTACTTTGACAACTGGTCTTTTATCCAGCTACATCATTTATAGCTTGCTACTACGTTACATCACCTCTGGCTTGTTCATGCCTTAAGCATTTTACACTTTTCTTGTCCATGTCTTGTATGCACATTATCTACCATTTCGTGTTCCAGTACTCTTTGACCATGCCTTGTATGCACATTATCTACTATTTCTCGTGTTCCAATACTCTTTGGTCTATTTGATGATGACAGTGACTGTGATGAAGATCATGTTTCGTACATATTGATGTTTAATCTTCCCCGAAGTCCAAATGCTAATACACAGTCATCAAGAATCTCTTTCTACCTTCTTATGTGCCCACTTTTGGATTATCTATCTGAGGGGGAGTATTTGATTGCTTAAGTGACTCATTCTCATATTTTGTGGGAGAAATTCTTGTATGGGCTTGGTTATCTTTTTATTTTATTTAGTCTGTCTGTCCATTTGCATGATGACTTCGGATTCTCCCAAAATTCACAGTGAGGGGGAGTGTTAGAGAGTCTATTTACTTAAGTTATTTTAGTCTATTTACTTAACTTGTTTTAGTCTATTTGTAATATGGGCCTAGTTATGTCTTGGCCCATTAGGGTTTGTCTTGTGACTGTATCTTCCCCCTGATCCTATATATATAGGGGGGGGGCTCTCCTATCAATAAGAAAAAATAATGAATACACTTTTTCTAAAAAAGAATCCACCTGTATATGATCCATAATAGACTTAACCAACTTTTGTTGGTCATTGATAACCTGGATCAATGTTTACATGAGAGGTAGTAGGTGGAGCTTTAGGTTCTAAAGTCATTTTTGACTGCCCTAGCTTCTTAAGGATCACCTCGTTGGGTTCAACCTAATGTGGAACAAGGAGTGGATTAGGTGGAGTGTAGGACTCTTAGAGAAATCCTTTCTTGAAGAGGGTCCACTATTTCATCATTATAGGGTGATGGCACATTCTCCAAAATAGGCTCAAACAAGGTTGGTTGATAACTGTAAACATCTGGATAAGAGTCTACAATATAAAAGGGTGGTGGAGATTTAGGTTGTTAGGAGGTTCTTCAAGCCTACCCGTCCTTAATCTTTTTATTGAAGGACTCTTGGCTCATGAAATTGTCCATATAGGCACTCATCCATTCACTTTCTAACTTATATGGATAGTTTGGGCCCCATATAGTTTTTTCCTGAGTTATGCAGATTTCTTCCATTGCCACAACCTTGATTTCTTTGCGACAAATGTCCATCTCATGATCAAGGTTGCATAGTATCTTTGTTGTAGTGAGTTGGGCTTCTTGCTCAGAGACCTCTTTTGCTCTTGCTTTATACCTCATGGACTCTCTTTGATCAACAAGGGCATGTTGTTCCTAACGGTTTGCTTTCTCCGTGCTTGCAAGGTGCTTCACTTTATATTTCTCCTTGGGGGGATGTAATATTATGCGCAAGATGGAACATTCTCATGTTTACTTCATATGGAAACATCTTTGGACGCTCCAGTATGTCAAGATAGGTGGAGCCACATCTCACACATCACACAATCTATGGCGCAAGCCACTCCAATTTTTTAAATAAAAAACAAAGGTTAGAAAAATTTTGAGAAGGGAAATCAAAAAAAATTATGAAACACAACCACAAATTATAAAAATAAACTAAGAAATTATGAAACAAACTAAAAATGATCACCAAACTAAAAATTACAAGACAAAACTAAAATAAGATGATTTAAGAGGATAAGATTAATATCAATAAGTATGAAAACTATGTAGAAAAATGTACTATTGGAATGGAAAGTCAATAGAAGGATGACTTACACTACCAGAATGGGACTCAGCAGGTAAGGAGAATATGAAAAAAGGCGGAAGACGATCCAAATTATTTGAAGAGGTTCAAATTTAAAGAAACTCCACCTATCGTCCCAGACAATGACACCCAATTTTGATGTGTTATCATCAACACACAAATTCACCAGAGAAAAATTATCCCTGGAGTTTAACCTTTACCAATCCAATTGTAAACAAATGTTTTAGTATAGTACTTATGGTATCAATACTCAAGGATGACATGTCAAGAATTAAAACGAATAAAAAATGCAATGAATACTATTTAAATTAAAAGGTTGTGGATATTGATTAATCTAAAATACAAAAGTAAATTTCTGACATGAAAGTGCTGAATTAAAAATGGAGAACTGAAAGAAACAAAAGTAAAGTGCAAGAATTGAAGCCAAGTTATCAACAACATGTAAGTGAAGAGAAAAGAGGATACAAATCAACTGGGTAAGATTAATTTAGATTTTACAAATTTCTAGAAGTCTAGATTTCATCACCATGAACTCCATAGTTAACTTAGCTTCTTTTAGGTTCCTTTTAGATATTTTAATATTAGGACCATGGAGATCTTTCATGTACAAAATTAGATCCCATGGATTAAAATTTCTATGGTCGTGTGGTCATTTGTGATTTGTAGGTTCTTGTTCAATCATCAGATATATTCCCAGAATGGGACTCTTTTAGTAACACATGTCTAACTGACATTCTCGCCTATAAGTCTAAGGTAATTTTGACATGGGTTATAGATATCATGGAGCATGAATGATCAAAACACATTTTAAGTTTTCAAATGGATGGAAACACATTATTTTTATCTTAATGGAGTTTTAAAAGTTGCTAAGATAAGATATGGAGATCATGGGGTGCTCCCCATGTCCTAACAAGAGAAAACTACTCAGATATAATGAAAATGGAAAAAGGCTAGAGTATGAAAAGTTGGATCCAAGATCTAACGTATAATATATGCTTTTTCTTTAAAGTATCACCTCCTTTTATATGGGCAAAATAGGGGGCAAATCCCAAGAGAAATTGCTTGCTTCAGCCCGAAGTCACATTGGTCAAACTTTGACATCATTGATGACTTTCTCATTTTTTTCATTTGACTAAGTCGTTACTTGCATTCTTACCTCCACACAAAATCATGTGAAATTTACCATCTTTCCTTTGTGCCTATCCTAAAGATTATCTTTGACAACATAAAGTATTCCTCAAAATACAAAATGGAGAAATTTATTGAATTGCCATTTTTTAATTACTTTGACTGCTCTTTAACTTCTTCGACTCTCTTTGCTACAAAATTCCATTACAATAATTTTTATTGGGTTTATATACTATTAAAAATTTGAAAGCAGTTCAAGAATATTAATTTCCTGAAAGATATTAAATTCACCTCTGTGGCACATATTTATACATTAAACTTGGAGTTTGTATGCAAAAGATATATGATTTTAGTGCGTGATATATATATATGTATATGTATGTGTGTGTATATATATATATATATATATATATATATATATTAATATTGGGAATTCTCGGGCTTTGAAATAAATTGTCTACTTTACTAAAAAAAAGCACAATAAATCAAGTAAAAACTAAATTTGACTTGAAAAAAGCAAACATAAGATATTTAACTCTAAACCTAGAGAGTAATGAAAAAATGCTCCTAAATAGAGATCTAAAACATGCAAAAAAAATATGCATTTATCAATGGACAATGTTAGGGTGTTTCTTGTGTAGAAATCATGGTTGTGTGAGAAAAGACTACCCAAATTAGTTATTATCTAAATCGAAGTCAAGTCAGTGAGGCTGATTGTGTATCTTCCGCCTCTTGTCAACTTTCTGAGATGAAATCCTTTAAGGGTGGTAGATCTGTAATTCATATTCCTAGCTTACTCGATAAACCTATTTTGTGATATTATGTCCCTTTTTGTTATGTTGGTCTAATGTCTAGTCATTCTATGGCATGACATGTGTTGATATCATATTTATGTAAGGATCAAATACGTAATGGATATTTATGTTTACACTTGAATTTTATGTTAAAGGGTTGTGTTGTGTAATAGAATCTAGAAGGTTAACCCTAAGTTGATATAGGTTTTGGCTTATAGGGTGATATACCTGTTAATGGTATCTCAAGCATGTCATGAGTGTGAGATGGATATTGTGAGACATAGTTTTTGTGACAAACCCTAATGAGATATGATATGATAATATGTTCTTGTTGATATGTTGTTGTGTGTGTGGACAAGTTAATGTGATGTGTTTGATGTTTGTGTACACAATCAAGCCCTAATTTAATGTTGTGTATATTGATGATTAAGAGAGAGATAGAGAAAGATTTGGTATGTGCTTTCATTTATGAAAATGAGATTGCAAAAATAAACATATTCGATGGAGTCACCACCGTGCTTTTATGTGGAAAAACTTGGAAAACCATGTTCAGAAGATTTGTTATAGATAAAATGTAGGTCGGTTGGTAGAGAACTGAGATTGGTGCGCTCAATTATGGAAGGGGAAATGGCTGCAAATCTGTCACCCCAATTCGTCTGTTATAATGGTGTTGCGGTCATGGTTTTGAGCTAAAATCAAAGGAGAAGGCCACTAGAGAAGGGTGGTATCGTGGATACATTATGATTAAAAACAAATAATAAAAAAAGAGTGAAGCAACTTGTTGTGTTGCTCTGACCTTGATGAGATTCTACGTCTGGGTTCATCAGGTATACTCCTTCGTGAGAAAAATATAAAGAGGGGGGTTGGATTTTGGAGGTTGGAGGTCCAAGATGACTCTTGTGATTTCACAAGAGAGGTTATGTGGATAACCTATTGGTGGTGAAGGTTGAAGGATATTCCTGAGTTTTCATGAGAGTGGTTGTTTCATAAACTTTCTTTGCAGTCTTAATTTTGGGTTGCTCTCTCGATTGCACTCTGGGTCTATCTTTCACTCTCTCCACCTGATTGACTAGCTCTCTATTATTTTCACAATATAAGTTGTCTCATGACATATGGAGGGAGTTATTTTTGCTTCTCTCCTGCTTGAATGGGTGATGTGGAGATATTTTTTGACTCCCACTCTACATGCACGAGTGTTCTCTACGATCATGACTGAGTCCTAGGTAAGTTGACCCTGACTTACCAAGTCCATTTTTTACGAGAGAGGACGTCTCGTGAAAATGTGGTCACTAATTTTTACAAAAGAAAAGGATATTTTACTGGTTCTTTCTGCTATAAATAAGTTTTGTGTCGATATTTTCTAAACTCCCATAGTCCATGAGAGAGTCTCTCACCATCATGACCAGGTCTTGGATAATTAAGTCCTGACCGAATCAACCCATTTTCAAGAGAGAGGATGTATTGTGAAAACATGTAAAATGAGTTTGAGAGAGAAAATGTTGGCTGGAGTATGAAGATATTGCTTATAATAATGTTAAATCCCTCAAGAGAGAAGATGTATGATGAGAAGAATTAATATTAAAATAATATTGTCGCGGTAGACTATGGAATTCGATGAAGGTAGAATAATATTAAATTAATATTCTTAACAATTTTCATGATAGGCTGCGACTCATGACTAAATAAAGAATATTAAAGTAATACCACTTTGATTGCATGATAAAATATTAAAATAATATTTAAGATATCTCATGAAGAATTATGTGTGGTGAGAAAAACATTGTATGAAATTAATCTTGAATGGCTTGGTCTATACGTCAAAATGAATCCCTAAGTGGTTGGAAGTTTTTGGCAAATAACATATGATAGATTTCCACACGTTCAAAATGATACTAAGATGATAGACAAGATTTATAGTATAATTGAATTCATCATGTCTGAAAGGGTGTGAAAGACATTTTGTCAATTCTAATTGTAGTCATAATCCCTCAAGAAGACTGATGAAGGACCTAAAATGTTTTCTTCAACTTTTCTTCTTGATTTTATTCAACTACCCTCACGCCAGATTCATGTAACTTTTTTTGGGGCATAAGTTTATGATTGAATTTTCTATATTAATATTGTGTCTACATCTATTGATATGAAGGATCATGTGTAAATTAGATATATGATTTTGACAAAGGTTATAATGTAACTGGGACATGGTGCGAGGTTGCAAAGAATATTTTATGACTATTCATATATGAAAATATTATCCTTTGGGTGGTGACAAAAATGGGGTGTCAATAATTTGCCCCTCTCTAGATGAAACTCAAAACATGGTCGGTGAATCCACCCATGGTAAGATACGATGGCTTGAGTCAAGACTGACACCCATTTTTGTCAAAGAGCACACTCAATTATGAGAATTCATTTGGACACATTGGAAGAAAGTGGTTGGACTCATTAAATAAAGTGGAACCAATTTATCGCACCATGAGTAGCCTAATAAATTTAGTGCTTGAAATAAAAACCAAGGATGATAAGTTATGAACATGGCAAACCAGGTTTTGAAAGAACAACGATTTGTGGAAACTTAGATTGAAAAAATGATACACGTTGAACAAATGATAGAATCTAAAGATGGTGAAAACAATTTGTTATTATAGTCTTATGGCCATAACATTACAAGTATTAGCATGCGAGGCAGGTTGTACCGAAATGCACTATCATAAACCTAGTTTCCAGATGCATATACGGGGACTGAACTCATTCCTCAAAGTATTATAATGAAAAAATCATGTCTTTATGATGAAGAGTTTTGTGTTGAACTTTATCAGAATGGATTCTTTGTTAAAAATTGAGTTCAATGGTATCTTATTTGTGAAAAACTAAGACACGATTCTATGATTGTAGTTCACCATGATTTCACGAGAAGATGTCTCTTGTGAAATGATTTTTTAAGTGGCTCAATCCCTAGTGACGGTAAACCGCATTTTCACAAGGGAAGGTTTCTCATGAAATGTTATTTTCTTTAATGAAACACACCGTTGTTATAGTGATACATTGTGTGTATTGTACGATAAGGACTCTCATGAAAGTTTTGTTTGTTTTTTATGAGTTACACCGCCTTGGATGCAGTGCACCTTGTTTTTAGAAGAAAGAGGCACTCGTGAAAGGGTTTTTTTTATTTTTTATGATTCCACCCGTCGTGGTAGTGAACTGTGTTTTCAATGAGGGAAGGTATCTCGTAAAGTTTTTTAAGAATAGTGGCACTACCTTGGAGCAATGCACCTTGTTTTCACAATAGAAGGTCTCTCGTGAGAGGGTTGACTTTTTTTCGTAAAACACACCTCTTTTGTGGTGATGTATTTTGTGTTTCACGAGAGAGGTTCTCTCGGGAAAGGTTATTTTTTTGACATGTTTTCTTCAGAGAATGCCTCTTGTGGGAAAAAAAATTAGAGAGTGACATTGTGTTGAATACAGTGCACTATGTTTTCAAGATAGAAGGTCTCTTGTGAAAGTCGACATATTTTCCCAAGAGAAGGTGTCTGAGAAAATGTTTGTTTACTAGAAAAACTTTCTCGAATACCATGCACCGTGTTTTCACGTGAGAATGTCTCTTGTGAAAGGCTTTTTTTCGACATGTTTTTATGAGGAATTTCTCTCATGAAATAGTCCTTTTTTATGAGTGACACTGTCTTGAATATAGTGCTTCATATTTTCACGAGATAGGGTGTCTTGTGAAAGGTTTTTCTTTTAAATGAACGATATCACCTTGGACGCAATGCACCATATTTTCATGAGAGAAGGTCTCTTGTGAAATGGTTGCCTCTCTCTTTTTGTTGTGAATTGCACCATTTTTGCGGTGATGCTTTATATATTTCACTCACAAGACGTCAATTGTGATTTTTTTTACATGTTACAAGAGAAGGTCTCTTGTGAAACCATTTATTATTATTATTATTATTATTATTATTATTATTATTTATTATTATTATTATTATTATTATTATTATGTGCAATACTGCATTGAATGTAGTGTATCACATTTTCATCAGAAAAAGTCTCTCGTGAATTTTTTTTATGAGTGTATGATTTCACGAGAAAATGTGTATCCTGAAATATTTTTTTACGAGACGCACCACCGTCAGTGGTACTGGATTGTGTTTACACGAGAGAGGGTCTCTCATGACTTTTTTAATGGGAATCACTATCTTGAATATAGTGCACTTTTTCACAAGAGAAGACTCTGGTGAAAAGGATTTGTTTTTTAGCAAATCACACCTTTTATTGTGGTGATGGATTGTGTGTTCCATGAAAAAATATCTCTCATGAAAGTTTTTTTTTCACAACACATTTTTCATGAAAGGTCTCTATGAAAAGTTTTTATATTTTTTTAACAAGTGGATGATTTAATGAGAAAAAGCCTCTCAAAAAAGATTTTTCCTTATTGGTACCACTCCTCGTGGTAATGAGATGTGTTTTCACGATGAAAGGTTTCTTGATTTTTTTCAAAATGCATCTTCATTCTAGATGATGCACAATGTTTTTATGAGGAAAGGTTTCTCATGAAGGTTTTTCTTTTTCTAAAATTTTTTTGTACGAGACACACCCCCATCGATGGCTGTGCCTTGTGTTATCATAAGAGGAGTTTCTCATGAAGTTCATTTTTCAAAATGCACCTTCGTTCTAGGTGGTGCCCTATGTTTTCATGAGAGAGGGTCCCTCGTGAATGTTTCTTTTTGTCTGATGTACACCTCTGTCAGTGGCAGTGCCTTGTGTAATCAAGAGAGGATGTCTCTTGTGATGTTTTTTGTCAAAACACACATCCATTCTTGGCGGTGCACTATGTTTTCATGAGAGAAGGTCTCTCATGAAAGTTTTTCTTTTTAAGTATTTTTTACGAGTGGCACCTCCATCAGTGGCGGTGCACTATGTTTTCACTAGAGGAGGTCTCTCATATCATTTTTTTCAACATGCACCTTCATTCTTGGATATGCACTAATTTTTTCACAAGAGAGGGTCTCTTGTGAAAGTTTTTTATTTTTTTATGAGAGGCACCACCGTCAGTGGTGGTGCACTGTGTTTTCAAGAGAGGAGGTCTATCATGAAGATTTTTTTTTGACATACAACTTCCTTCATAGAGGTGAACTGTGTTTTCACGAGAGAGGGTTTCTCATGGTAGATGTTTTTTTTGAGTATGTGTTTTCATGAGAGAAACTATCTCATGAGTTTTTTTACTTATTCTCATGAGTGAAGGTCTCTTTTGAAACCATTGTTTTTAAAAAGTGTATGTGACAGAAGTGCCCTTGCTAAAAGTTTTTTGTTTTTGTATTTTTTTAATTTAGACTCACCTCCCCATATGGTAGTGGACTGTGTCTGTGTTTTCACGAGAGGAGGTCTCTCGTGAAGAATTTTTTTAGTTTATTTCTGCCAAGGATTTCTTGTAATTATCTATTTACGATTAGATAACAACTAAGGCAAACCACTTGTCATAATATAAGCGTGAATCAAAGATGATCAGGGCATATCGTCTATTCGAGATAGGATCCATCCTGAACTCTACAGATTGCATGTTGATGAGTGAAGTTTTGTCATGACACAGGTGGTGTTCAACAAGTGATATTGACTTTTACTATCCACTACTTTTGACGAGGGAAACTCTCTCTTGAATCTGGTGGCAACAACTTTTATCCCTACACTGCTTTTTATGAGGGAAGTTCTCTCGTGAACCTGGTGGCATCTCACGATTGATGTTGACTTTTTCTCCCTATATCAATTTATGACAAATGAAGTTCTATTGTGAACCTGACGACATTTCACGAGAGGCATTGAATTTTCTCCATGCACTACTTTTGACGAGGGAAGTGCTCTTGTGAATCCAGTGGCATCTTATGACTGATGTTGACTTTGTTTGTCCCTGTATCAGTTTCTGATGAAGGAAGTTCTCTTGTGGCATTCTTACAACCATAATGTAGACATTGGAGCATGTTCAGGATATGAAGGTGAACCACAAAAACCTATCTATCGTTCGTAGATGGATTGTTGACATTCATCTAAAGGAATTGATGAACATGTGTAATTATGGGATCCAGAGGCCTTTTATTGACCTAGAATATCCACCCATAGAGAAGGAGATGATGGAAGTGGTCATGCAATTTTGGAACAAAGACAATCATACATTTCAATTTAGGAATGTTGTTCTTATGCCTACACTTAAAGACATTGAATTGATTATTCAATTAAAATTGCACAACTTATGGCCATAGATCACTCGACATTACCAATGGTGCACAAAGCTGAGTAGAAAATTGGAGGTGAAGAAGAAGGTTGTCAGCAAATTTAAGGATATTGATTGTCAGCAATAAAGATTGGCTCGTTGTAGAATAGCTACAACCAAAAGTCACCATATGATAAACCAAAGCGAAGTAAGGGTTACTATCATGGTTTTCTAGTGGTTTCACGTGGTTCCTTGTTTTTTGATGAAGAAAATAGGTATGTCAATGTGAATGAAGTGGCTATGGTTTCTTCCATCCAAAGGAGAGAGATTGTCATCCCCAAGATATTGAGCAAATTATATCGTTGTCTTGATGTAGACAAAGACCCATGCCACATGACAGGATATTTAATGTATTGTAGGTCAATTTCAACATGAGGCTTGGGTTTGCTTCTTTTGTAGTCAATTGTAATCCCAATCATAGTCTTCCATGAAGCTATTTGGAGAGCCATGACATGATCAACTCACCACTATAGAACTGGGTTGAGATAGCTACGTGTCTTGCAAATCTTGAAGTTGGTGATGTTTGTTGGAGATGGATTACTCATGGAATATACATGTCAACATACTGAGTCTCAATGTTTGGCTTACAATATTTAATTATCCTTCCTACTTTTTATTAATAGCTAAGAATATTATCTTGTAACAATGTTGCATCAATTTGGGCGACATCAGGTGGCGTATGAAACAAACAATATACCTTGGCATTATCAATAGACAAATGATGAAAGAGGTCGACATCTTCCAACTAAGTTAGTAGGGATGTGGAAACACTATAAGAGGATGATATTGGGATGTTTCCAGTAGGACTAAAGTGTACACCAGAGTACCAGATTCAGTGCAAGGCTTCAAGCATGTGCTGGTCACGGGTGATATCAACGAACAACCTCGTTATTAGGAAAATTATAGTTATGCATCTCAACCATTATTTATTTATATTATTCTTTAGTATGGAGTGAGTTTTATTAAGGGAGTTGCATTACTTAATTTCAAATAATTAATTTGGTGGATCTAGTTTGGTTTTATTCGAAGTCTTTTTGATTTACAAAAGAATGGGTCCAGTGAAATCTTAATATTACATTTTGGTGTTTACAAGAAAAGATGTCGAGTCTAAGTCTTTTTTTGCTATTTTGGTTTTAGTTATTTGGAAGAATAGACCAGATTAAATATGAAAACCATGATAGTGACAATTTATTGAAAAAGAGTGGAGATCAGATCATGTTTCTAATTCGTAATTGCTCGGAATCAAAGCCATATATAAGGATATTGTTGCCTTATCATCGATGTCAAATATGATAACATGTTTTGGTCACAGTGTGCAAGCAAAGAGAAGTTACAAAAATGGGGTTAATTATGTGAGATGCTTCAAATTACAATATGCAGAGATGGAGTAAGTGAGCTAGGTAACAACTTGCACATATTAAGTAATGTCCATGCCTTTAAGCTATTAGTAGGAAGATATTACCATCAAAGAAGATTTTGAACATGGCCACACTTATGATATTCACAAAATATGAGGGAGAAGTGAGATCAATGCCCCGTTGGTTCTGGACATCATGCCAATAGAGTTTTTCCATGGGACCCGAATGATTCATGACAAGAAGATATACATTGTTTGCATTTGCAACTATGAGGCATTGGTGCTTAGAACCTTAGGATGGGATATCCCTTCATTGGGGACATCTCTTGCTCTGGATTATATGCTTTTTCCCAACATTGACTTTCTATGTGATTGGTGACAATCATCATAAGATTATATGTATTGCTATGGGTTCAAGCAATCTGTCACAAGCACATATTCGATATTGAAGCATACTTATTGCAGGATATTGGTGCTATGAACCTTTAGATGGGGGCTTGTTTATTTCAAATAAAAGAATGAAAGATAGTTGTTTCTCTTGTCATTTTTGTTTTTTTTTTAATTCCCAAAATCAACTCAACAAAGAGATTTGATATCTTCTATGATAGCAAAGAAAGGCCAAGAATATGCAGAAGAAAAAAAATTTAACTAGCTCATACTCATCAATATGTGTTGGATATAATAGATGAATGAGGTAGTTTTGAATGTTATGAGAGAGGTGGTGAAGATGTTATGTGACATTGCAAGGATTCTCAAATATGAGGTTGTTGGCTTGAGTGAACCTTTTGAGAATGAATTCATTGAGGACCATGAAGAGATAAACTCATCATCACTCAATGATCATCAATAGTGGACCCGATAAAGACTTGTACGCAAAGGCTCTATCATGACTGAGATCCAGAATTGGTTATTCAACTTCTGATTTTTAAGACATGTTGCTAGTGTTTTGATTGTAGATCAAAATAGGATTTGTTGTATCTTTTTTAATATATTTTCTTTTAGGATCATGTTGAATCTTGTGATGTTAACCGTGAAATCTTGGTTTTGTTTGTGTGTTCATAAACATTGTTACGATCTTGGAAGATGCCATAAATATTTGTGAAGTTGGTGGGTGCATACGTGTGCATTTGATGGTGTAAATTTTCTAGAGTTAGGATTATGATGACAATCCATTTAAGTGATGTAGTGTAGTGCATGTGTGCTAAGGAGATTTCCAATCGTGATCATTCAATAGTAGCACTCCTTTATGTGGCTGGTGTTGATGGGGTATAGATGTACATCCATGTCCATGTCATGTAGACATAGATCTCCGTCACTATAGATGTCATGGATGATGTAAGGTCCTTGCCATTTTGGGTTGAATTTCTCATTTGTGTCAGGTTTGATGAGCATTCCAAGAACGAGATCACCTTTGTTGAACTATCTGGAATGAACCTTCTTTGAGAAGGCCTGATTCATTCTAGCTTGATATCATTGAGCATGATGCAACGCTCGTAGTCAGTGTTCTTCAAGGGTGTTGAGTGTGTAAATCTGATATTGGATTCAATCTACTTCAGGCGTGCCTACCTCTTGTAAGATGCGAAGAGAAGACTTTTCAATTTCAATAGGTAAAATAGCCTTAGTGCCATAGACCAGGGAATATAGTGTAGCTCATGTTGAATTTTAAATGGAAGTCTCATATGCCCAAAGGCTAATGGAAGTTTCTCGTGCCATCCTATGGATGATCAGATGGTCTTCTTGAGGGATTTTTAGAAGATTCCTAATTTCAACTTCTACTGCCCCGTTCATTTGAGGTTGGTACAAAGAAGTACTATGTTTCCTTATGCCAACGGAATCAAGGTACTCTTTCATAGACAGCCACAAAATTGGTGCCCTTATTGGAATTAATCTCATGTGGAACACCATAACGACTAATGATGTTATTCCAAAGAAACTTGATCACTTGTGATGCATATGGTAATGATACAAATATAGCCTCCACCAACTTGGTAAAATAATAAATTGCAATAAGATGAAGCAATGGCCATTTGATGCTTTAGGGTGGATCTTTAAAATCATATCAAATCCACAAATTGCAAATGGCCAAGGCCTGGCCATGTTATACATGTGATTAGGTGGAAAACAAATATGATCAACATGTAATTGGTACGCTCGAACTTTCAAATAAATAGACAACAGTCTGTCTCCATTGTACTCCAAAAGTAGCCTAATATTTGGAACTTCTTTGAAAGATATATACCACCCACAAACCACATATACCAGCGTGAACTTCCTTAAGGATTTCTTTGGCTTCTTCCTTAGTCATACATCAAAGAAGTGTCTTATTATAAGAACATTTGTACAATTACACATCCCATATGGTATAGTGTTTAGCCATGCGTCTGATCATTTGTAGATCTCATTTGGAAGATCCTTCAGGAAAGTGATGGAACTCTAGGAAGCGTTTAATGTCATAGAACTAAGGATGTCCATCATTGGTTTTGACTTGTTCAATCTGCATACATAGGCTTGTTGAGAAAGAATCTTGACCTCCACTGAGAATCTTTCTGGTCCTTCTATCTTGACCCAAGATGCAAGTGTGGTGAGGGTACCCACATACATTTTTTGATCTCTTTTCTAATGGTTGAACTGGACCTCTTCAAAGTCTGTGGTAAGATTATTGAGGTACTCTTGATAAGGGATGAGATGGTCTTGCTTAGTTTTCATTCTCCATTAATTTGTGATACAATTAGGAGTGAGTCTTTGATGACTTGGAGATGATGAAATCCCACATCCTTTGCCACTTGCAAGCCTAAGATGCATTCTTTATATTGAACCACATTGTTTGTGGCCTCAAACTCCAATATTCTTGCAACTGGAATGTGATCTCCATTAGGATCTATGAGGACCACACCTAATATTTTCCATTTTTATTTTCCATGCCGTCAAAATATAAGGTCCACAAGTCAAGGATAGTGGAACAGTCACAAATAGAGTTGTTAATCATGAAAATGTCTTCATCTGGAAAGTCAAACTCTTGTTCTACTAGTTTTGTAGTAGGATTATCAACTAGTTGGTCTGCATGTTCTTGAACTTTGATTACTTTCATTGATACATATGTGATGTCAAATTCAAATATATGTACTTTCCATTTCATGCATCTACCCACTAAGACGGAATATTCAAACAAATAACATAGAGTATCATGATGAACCACCAGTTGCATGTGATATGATATAAGGTATTGTCGCAACTTATGAATGGTGTGGACCAATGCTCTACAATGCTTTTCAATCATTGTATACTTTGCCTCAATATTTGTGAATTTATTTGAGAGATAGTGTTATCGCATGTTCTTCATTTCAACCATTGTATACTTTACCTCAATATATGTGAATTTATTTGAGAGATAGTGTTATTACATGTTGTTCATTACCAACCTCAAGAATTAATACACCACACATGGCTCTATTTGATACAGAAAAGCATAGGGTGAGAGGGTACTTGGAATCGGTGGTTTGAGTCCTAGAGGGTTAGGTAGGTACTTAATTTTATTGAATGCTCCCTAACACTGACCATTCCAGCCTCTCCTAGAGTTCTTCTTTAGTAACTTAAAGATATGTTCACATATTGGTGTTATCTTGGCAATGAATCTGTTGATATATTGGAGACATCACGTAGTCCCTGGGTCTCCTTCTCTGTGCAAGGTGGTGGAAGGTCAATTATTACTTGAGCCTTGTGTAGGTCAACTTCAATTCCACATTGACTGGAAATGTATCCTCATAAATTTTTAGAAGTGACGTTGAATGTGCACTTGTTCGGATTTAGTCAAAGTTGAAAGTGGTTGAGCATGTCAAAGAGCTTCTCTTAACATGTTATAAGATCTCTACAGTGTTTTGACTTGGAAATCATATCATCAACATAAACTTAAATTTCTTTGTGCATAAGATCATTAAAGAGAGCTACGATAGCTTGTTGGTAAGTAGCATCAAAATTCTTGAGACCAAAAGGCATTGCTTGATAGAAGAAGACTCCCTTCTTGATAGTGAAAGCCATTTTTCCATGTCATAAGGTGCCATCTTAATCTGGTTGTAGCTGAAAAACCCATCAATAAAGCTAAGAAGACCATGTCCAACTGTAATATATAACAAGACATCAATGTGAGGTAGCATAAAATCATCCTTTTGACTGGCCTTATTGAGATCTCTATAATCAAATCTCATTCTAACACGACCATACTTCTTATGCACATGGAAAATATTAGCAAACCATGTTGGATGAGAGACTGGCTGGATGAACCCGAAGTCATATTGCTTTTGCACCTCCTCTCTAATTTTTAGAACTCACTCAGAGTGAATGCGACGAGCTTTCTATTTAATAGGACACATGCCTAGAATTTTTGGAACACAATGGACTGTAATGGATTCATCTAATCCTAACATATCAGTATAACTCCAGACAAAGATATCAATGTTATGTCTAGGGAGATATATGAGGGATTTCTTGATAGATGGAGGTAAGGTTGCCTCAATCTTCATGATGATCAACAGGACCACTGCTAATGTTTATTGTCTCAATTTCATCAACAATATGAAATGGTTTATGTTCCCTTAACATATATTCTAAAATACGAATATCCTCATAGTTGGGAGATGTATTATGTTGCATAACATGTTTCTTATTCTTGTAAAGATGATGAAAAATTTCCAAATTAAGAGTGTTGGGCTCGTAGACAGTTTGGATTTATGGTGTGTGAAGGACCACCTTGAATTTTTTGGAGGATCTTGGTAGAAGAACTGAGATGGAATCTCTGCATTAGTTATTGGTTATTTTTTGAACCATGTGGAGCATTGACAAGTTTGTTGGAAGCAAGTACTTCATAACTAAATTTGTTGATAATCTCTCTAGGCAAAAAACTATGTATACTTTCCTAAGCCAAAATCTTGTCCACTAATTTGTATATCATCATGATGTCTCCATCTTCAACTTGTTAATAAGAATCCAGGTCATCATCTCTTGTTTGCAATTCTACATAATAGTAAAGACTTTTAGACTTGTCTTCACAGGTCTTGTCAGATACCGCAGACACATTTGTGTACAGTGTATATGAGTCATGGACTTGATTCCTCCATTGGGAACGTTCTTTAGGTTTTTGCACTCAATTAAAGTCTTCTTTGTAAGTAGAAAATTGTTCTTTTATTGTGAACCTTTCTTGGTCGGACAAACTATAGATGGATTCCAGTGTGGTACCCATTTGGTTGAATGCAAGTTCTTCTTCTCCACTAGAACACAATAACCAAGACCCCTCTTATCTTAATTAATGGGTAGCATGATGGGGAAGTGATCCCGTGGTGATTGCGACAAATCCTTGACCAAGTTGGAGACCCATTCTGGCTAGAGCATCATTGAATTTAGCGTGATCTTTATAGATTTTTGGGAACACTCAAAAATGTTTAAGAATATAGTTTATAGTTTCAACATGCAACATGTTAAACCGTAATGCCAACTCATCAGTACTTATTGAATCCACTGTCTCTGGTACAAAATTGCCATGAACAATCAAAACACAGTTTCCATCGAGTGAATAATACATTGATGTAAATAAAAAGGTAGCCCCTTATTCCTGTGAATCAAGTGCCTACCTAATAATAAGTTGAATGACACATTTATTTCCATCAAGAAAAAGGGTTTCTTGGCATAAATTTGGCCCAAAACGAATCTCCAGCATGATTTCTCCATGAACCTCCTTTGGACTTACATCCAATGTGACATCTGCAATGGATATAGGTCGTATATCAATAGGATCATGCCCAACTATCACATAAGTCTTCAGGGGACATACATTAAGTCCAACTCCATTATAAAAAACTAATGGAACTTTCATGTCATTATTTTTGTTGTGATATAGAGGGCTGGATTGTAGTTGAGGCCAACTGGAATTTCATCATCAGAAAAAGTGATCATTGTGAGTTTTATAATTAGCACAATTGTGTTTGCTAATGTATCTTGTTCAATAATATTTGGGACAAATTCTCCTTCTAGGATTTTTAATATATTTGACCTATGCTCTAGAGAACCCTATATCACATCTGACATGGATATATATACACATTTGCTTCATGCTTTCTACCAAGTCATAAGATGATACTTATTTCTAGCCATTATTTGTTGAAGGAATAGAAATGCATCCTTTTTTTGTGATATGGTAACATAACAAATCCAAAGGTGGTGGCACCTCAGACATGTTGGACAACCCTGGTACATTGATGATGGTTGAAGAAGGAACCTTCGTTGCATCTCTTTTTGAAGTAGAGGTCTCTCCTACATATGTTGTGACCTTTCCCTTTCCCTTATCCACAGGGCATGTAATCTATTCTATCATTGTTTCAACCAAGGGGATTGTCTATTGTATCATTAAGGAAGGTGTAGGACTACCTATACTTCGAATATTGCATGAAACATATTCTGGGCCTATTCCAGACAAAGAAGTTTGTGCCAAAGAAGTGATACCTTGAACCATTATAGGCCTAAAAGGACATAGATAGGGTATTCAAAGACATGACATTGTACATGGATGAGATGGTGGTGGTCCTAGAAGAACCTAACGAGGTGTAAATGATGGTGGTTGTATGTATGGAACTAAGATCCTAGGCGATACTGAGTTCCACCCTGGAACAATAATGGAGGGCCTAGATGGTATGCTTGTGTGCATGATAGGTTGAGATGTAATGCCTGGAACAAAGATAGATGATGTAACATATCGAATCTTAGATTCAATTGCAATTTAACCCATTTTCAAGATTTTATTTCCTTCATATCCTTTTTGTCCTTTTCCCTAAATTTTCCTATCTTATCTATCCTCTTTGGTCTCAATGTTGAAATTGAGGAATACTTTAATGGTTTGAACTATATTTACCCACATTCATTTCAATGAATGGGTTTTTGCATAAATATCACAAATAGTGTGTTAGTTAGAGTCTGATAATGCAAAATGACCATTAATGAGAGATAATGAATAGATTATACTAATTTAGAGTCTTTGTGGGTTTTTGGGACAAGAAGTGAGTATTAATGTGAATTTGAGTTAATTAATGAGAGAATGCTCCTCTTTTGTTTTCTCTCTCCTCCTATGTGGCAATAAAACATTAAAAGAGAGTAATATGGTGAGATATGACTCTAGAAATCAATATATGTTGTATATCTCAAATTTCCACCAAAAGATTTAATTCAAAAACTTTTTCAAGTTAATTCACCCTTTAATGCATTAATATACACATTAATGGCCAATATGGTGATTAAGGGCCAAAGATTTTGCAAAATGAAAATTTAGTTGCATAGAATTAATCTAGGAATTAATATTAGCCTATGATCCAAATTTGAGGTCATTTGACTAATGTTTGACCCTCCAAATTGATTTTACAAGTTTTTATTATAATTTGAACAAGGTTTGTAATCAATTTCATTTTTGCGAGCAATTAAAGCTAAAGTTCAGTTTTTTTACTGTCACGCATTACTTTGATTTCATTTTCCCTCATGCACATGATCATACGGTCCTAGATCAATTTAAAGAACTATCTAACGACTGCGGTGTCATCCTCTTCCTCCGATTCCTCGCGAGTTTGAGTCATTTTCTCAGCTCTTCAATCGACGACATCTCCCTCCCTCAACTAACCATTGTTTCTCCTAATTTCTTTTCCCCTTGGTCTTTCTCTCTCTACCATTTTGAACAAGCCCTAGCTCATCCACTCCCTCGCACTGTGGGAGAAACACCCATTGGGGCATAGGCTCCCCTCTCCACCTTGAAGATGCAAATGTGCCCCCACGGCTCCTCCTTCCTATTTAAAGGGACATGATTGACCACTACAACTCGCCAAATTCTCATCTCCATTCAATTCCACCTATTCTAGCCCCAAGCTCTTTTAGCTGCTCTCCTCAACTCTGGCGACAATGAGCTTGCCCCGACTCTAGGCGTTCCCTCAGACAAATTAACCGTCTCGTAAGCATCCTTGACCCCAACTCTCTGCTTTGGCATTTCTATTTTGGCTCACGACGAACCATATCACTGTACCCTATAGGCACCTTCACTTCCATGTTTTCTCAGTGCTCCTGGCTAGCACCTGTGGTGTTTTAGGCTTTTTGTCTTTGAGTTTTGGTGCCCTCACCTTCGCGTGGAGGTCGTGAACCTATTCATGTGATTCATTTGACATGTTGGCACGATCGTCGCAGATTCTCACCATCCTTAGTAATTCTCCATCTCTAGCCAAGTAGTATTGGAGTCCTAGTGCCCCTCTCCACCTCCTATATGATTTCCGATCTCGTCTGGGTTCGGCGAGAGCATCAACGATCCTAACTTGGGGGGATTGCTTCTCTTGTTCATCTTCAGATCGGAGGTGGTACCTTTAGTCAACGCACCTTGCGCCATGACTATGGGTGAAGAACCTGGGTAGTGAAGTGTTACAACCCCACCTCCCGATAACCCCCAATTAAGGGAGACCGAGAAGTCGAATCCGCACCCAAATCCTCCGGATCAAAGGTTCGACACTTAACCAAGAACAATTATTAAATTTTAACAGACTAAACTGAAAAGCTGTAAGAAAATAAACTTTTGCATACCTTTTTGAAAACTTGAATCTCTAAACTTCTATCCACTTATGGATTCTACTCTAACTAATCCTCCTTGTATTTTACTTCATGTATTTCACAATATGATGATTTACTGTTTGTCCTTTTGGCTTGTACCTAAAACGCCGACAAACAAAACGTCGGTCAGCCGAAGCTGGTATGTTGGGGAAACAATAATCATGCAACTATGATAACAATGTATTGCAGCCAATTACCATTTAACAAACAATTTTACATTTTAAATATAACTGCATGATCCATGCATTCCCTATCCTCTGCATTGTCCCTGCAGTGGACCTGGATACTACTTTCCTAATAGTAGATCCCCATTAAACCCCTCATGGTCCCACCCATAGGTGAACCAGTTTCTAGGGATGATTCACATGGCACTACCCGTAAGTATCCCACTCCTTAACTCATGGCATGCTAAAGGGTCTCATGGCATTACACTTAGTAGCCCAGTTTCTAACCCACGATAACCTAGACCTTACTCTAGGTTACCCCTTTTTAGCCTCAACAAGCCACAGAGGTGGATTCGGATCTAGCCAGTTATATATACATATTCATGGTGATAATCATATTCACTTTATAGTTGCATGAAATAAAAATGCATCCAACAGTTATTTTCAAGCCATGAGGGAAACATCGATAAAATCCCCGGAAAACTAGTCAGGATAATCATAAGCGTAACAACATACCTTATGCCATCGTAGAAACCATGCAGATCATCATATGTACTTTAAGAATGCATCCAAACATCCAGGCAAAAAAGCATATAATCAACAATTATCTGAAACAAAGCATACTACGCATGTGTTACCATGTATTCATATTTCCTTATTTTGATCTAGGCGAACTCCTGAACTAGGGTTTAGGGTTATCTCTCGTTTGGACTAGGGATCAAGATTACAAACCCTAATTCTATTATATCATGGTTAACAAAATTACCACTCCATCATCCATGTTAGATTAAACCCTGATTAGCATCTTAAGCATATCAAGCTATTCGTGACACCTTAAAACACATTTCTAGCATTAAGATTACATCAAGATGTTCACATTGGTTTCGAACCCTAAAACAACATGAATAAGATTACTAATATGGAATCATACATTAATCAACATTATCGAGGTTTTAATCATTATACATGGCAAGATCAGGTGTTAGCCTAACATGAATGAATCTATTCAATTAAGCATTAGATTAAGCAAAATCTAGGTTTTCCCTTTATACTAATCACATTAACACATGAAATGCATATAATTTTAGAATGTAAGCATTATCAAGTTCTGATAGTATTTTATTTGGATTCCTCTCATCCTCCTAATCAATTTGATATATAATTTTGGTATATTCTGAGTTATCAATAATTATCTATAATTATTTTAAGTTAACAGTTAATCTGGCCAATAGGTGGCCGCCATGTCAGCACTTATTTGCCTTATTTGCTGATATCCACATGGCGGGGTGTGACCAAAGAGGATAACATAATGTAATGATGACTCTACCCTTACCTTGGTTGTTAAGTTGCATAGCGTGTAGGGGGTTTGGTGGTCCTTTGACTCGCGAACATCTCCTTCCTCGCGCTGCAGTGTGCCTGCAGTCCTGACGCCGTGGAGGGTCAGCCTACCAGCGATATGCACCACGCCTTTGGGTGCTGGATGGCCACCGCAAGTCCCCGTGCCCTCGGTGGGTATTCCTAGAATTGAAATGCTCCTCAACCTCATTGGTTGCTGCCACAGGTGGCGGGGTGAACATCTGCTTTGAGTCAGCGATGACCAAGGCTGAAGCAACAACCACTCCCTGGACACGGTCTCACACTCATCAAGAAGGTCGAGGATGGTACCAGGAGACCCCACAGATCTGTTACCCAACCCCAAGAATCAAGCGCCCCTTGTGGTGATGAGAGGTTTTCCCTCCCCTGAATTTCCGATAACAGGGAGGCCTCCCTACATGTCTGCTTCCGATCGATTGAACTGGGGCAACCGCAACGGAGGAAGCCTTTGTGAGGTATGTCACCATGGTGCATGGCTTCATGAGACGACGGTGGCATAGACAAGGATATCACAGTCCTCCTTCGACCGCATCCCATGCTCGCACAGATGACGTAGACGCCGCTGCATATTATGGCGTCATTTTGTCCCTCAATGCCGAGCAGGTCTCCTCCTCGCTTCTAAGCTACAGGAAAGACTACCACCTCTGACTCCGCACCCTAAACGCCCGCCGCAGCCATGACTACTGGCGGCAAACCTTGTCTACGGGAAAGAAGGGAGCCGCTTGGCCAAAGAATGTGCGTCAGGCAGGGTCAGAACCCTAGAAAGGAGGAATCAGCCATGAGGGAAGGCAAGGCAACAGTGCCAAGGGCAAACTAGGTTATGGCTGCCCTCCTTCACAAGAGAAGCTCCGGTTTAGACACGATGTGTTGTTGTCTTGCATCTGTTTTGTAGGTTCGCTAAAGGACATAGGGATCTCTCATAGAGTTTCACGATGGACTACCATGGCTATGGTGAAACTCTCGGATGGCAAGGTGTTGCGTGGGGGCAGGATCCCTATATATATATATATATATATATATATATATATATATATATATATATATATATATATATATATATATATATATATACAACCCTAGGGAAACCCTAGTGGCTTCCACGTACAAAGAAATTAAGAGAGTGGGAGGTCCAAGAGTCATAGTTTCCTTCTTGGTACACCCATGCGAGATATAGCTATGGGTCACCGTTTCATGATATGGAACGAGTTTCTATTCTCATAAAATTTACCACATATTCCTCTCGATAAACTCCCTCTAGGATTCCGTTTCCTTTTCCCATTATCTCCTTATTTTCTTTTATTGGTATTTTTCTCTTTCTTTTCTTTATTGCATTTTCTTTGCACGTTTGGACTCCTTGGAACCCAAGGAACCCAAGAGGCACGAAATTCCTCTTTGGATTTGCCTTCTAGAGGTTTCCATCTCATTCTTTTCTCAAAAACTCAATTATTCATTTACTAATTTAATAATTGAATTTCCTTTCATCATTTCCTTGTTATTGGGCCTAATAGCCAATAAAGCCCACAAAACAAACATCAAGGCTATTGTAAATGAAATCCATGCATTCAAAACAAATTATATCATTATTTGTTCAAATATCTTTAATATGAGAAATACATTTCTCACCAAATGAACCCAAAAATTGGGGTTGTAACATCCTTCCCCTCTTATAGGAATTTTGTCCTCAAAATTCTATCAAGCAAACAAACAATTCAGGATAAGTCTTTTACATGTCCATCATTGGCCCCTATGTGGCTTTACCTTACCCATGGCGCTTCCAAAGAACCTTTATCATCACATATTCTTTTCTCTGAGTTCTTTCACTTTGTCTTCTATAAACTACACAGGTGACTCAGGTCATTTCAGCCTCCCTTGGGCTCACTAGGTTCATTTCTCAGCACACGGTCTAGGTACCTCACATAGTGCTCTAAATTGGACACCTGGAGCTTATCACACATTACTTTATCCTGAGGGGTAAGATCAAACTTAACCTTCTCCACCAAACCATGTCAAAAGGAACCATGCATCGGGGACTCAGCTCTCTTAGTTATAACTTAGAGGGGTCAGATTTTCATGTCACATATTCTCCCACAGTGAATTACATGTCAGTCTACTTTGCATCTACTCACGACTCTCGTCATCTCTAGGCTCCTTTTAGCCATTGCACGATCAAAGCGACTTCATCTACATGTACCGTGGTCCTTTTCTAGCCATCACATGGTCCTTTAACCAACATCACCTTATTGAAGTGGTGACCGACACAACCTCCCTTACAGAGCTTCTTTAAATCCCGATACTAGCTATGGTGGTCATCATCACATCTTTCATAGGAAAAGAACTGTCTCTAGTTGTCACCCTGAACAAGCACACATGCTCTCATCAGACCCTTTAATCTGGATTATACTAATCATCAGTTAGGGGTGATATATTGTACTAACATCGAGTTCTTCATGTACCTACTTCCACCTTTTGGAAGGGAACCTTTAGGTCAAACTCAAGAACCTTTGAACTCACATCATGGTGTAGTTGAACCATCTTTCTCATGGGTAGTTCAACCGGATCTGTCCTTGATAGAACTCTTCCTTTCTCATGTCATCTAGGTTAGGTGATCTACCATAACCCATATTGCATATCAACCTTCCTTGGTCCAGGGGACGTATCACCACATCCATAGTGATGAACTCCCATTCCCTCTTGGGAACTCTTTATCCTCTATATCAATGCACTGGGTTACCGATGTTCATCCTTCACCTTCTGTGATGCATGGCAACATACCACATGCAGCCTCATCTCCAGCATCCATAGTACTTCTACCACTCCTTATCTAAGTAATACTATGGTATATGATGATATCAAAATCATGATCTCCTGTATGTCATGATTCCTCAAGATCAATTCCTTGAAAACCCTAAACCACTCTCATCAGGATTTCATTACCTTCCTATCCAAAGAAAAGTATCTGAGATCCTACCACCATCCTTTTATTACATCAAGGACTAGGCTAGCTAACCAAACAACCATTAACTTGTTCAACAGATCACGTTTCCGTTGAGTATTAGCCAAACATATCTCATTTCCAAACTTAGGGTTAGCCTAACAACCTCTTTTAGTTTCTAGCTAAACTAGTCAGATATATCTCAACTAGAGCATCCTTTACCACTTCACATCCTTAGTAATATTGAAGACATACACTTTCATGTATTTCACTTATCATCTCAAACTCGAACTCTAAGTCTATCTTCATTGAGAACACTTTGAGCTCATCTTCTGGGTGATCAACCTCAACCTTGTGTAACTCATATCTCATGATAAAAACATCCTCATAAGGTGACTACCTCATTCCTCTTAGGGTTTGCAAACCATCCATGTATTATTCACTTTACTAGGGTATGTTATCTTCTCTGTCCCCATGTCTCGTGGCAACGTTACAACCTACATCATCTCTTATCCTTGGTGTATGGCATGTGTAATGTCCTATCTCTCACCCCCATAACAAGAGGAAATAAGCATTTGGCTGCAGTCCAAATACATAGTTCTTTCTGTTCCAAGAGTAGATATGGTACATCCCACCTTGCCAATACACCTTTACATCTAAGTTGCAATGTGCCTCATATGTCTCTATACATCACGAACATCATGATATCAAAGTTCCTTCCATGGAAAACTGGTCTCAAATCTACTTGGGTTTACACACAACCCTTGGTCATCTCCTCGAGGTCTATAGGGTGTCGACACTTTTTGGGGTCATCCCTCTTCCCTTATGCATCCAGAGAGTGCCCTACTCATCTGCCCTTTAGGTCCCATGAGTTCATGAAGGTGATCAATCTCCCAACCCATGGCCCTCAGACAATGATAGTTGTTACCTCCCGACCCTATGGTCATGTGCAACTAGGGAATTAGGCAACTCCTACCTCCATCGGTCTTATCCCTACCTGACCCTAGGATAGACTTAGGATTCTCCATTTATAGTACATGTCCAACTTAGAACCTTTTCCAAGACTTCATCATCTCTCTTTGTATACATGGGCTGACATCTATCCTTTCATAGGGGTCATGGTGACTTGCCTACCTTGGTCAGGCCCCTTACATGTTACCTCCATGGTAACACATCCACATGTACATAGAGATGGATATCTATGGGTCTACAGGTTCATTTTCATACCATGTGCTTTTCATTTAGCTTCTCAAGATCCTATAAGACCTCTTTAAGTTACCTTAAACCAACAAAACTGGTATACACCCTACACAAGGGTCCCTCTCCCAGGATAAAAGGAGACTACAACTCTTGACCAAAAGGTCACAAACATCCTTAGGTATAGGGTTTACATCTGTATGCTTAACCCTAGTAAGCTATTAAGGCACAAGCAGACCACTAAACCAGGCTAGGTCATTTGGGTTCTCATTCTTCAACATTAGATCAAGGTCATATCTCCCCATATCATCATCTGAGTTGTGAGGGGTTCGTCAAACACACCTCAACATAAGAAGTACCATGCTCGCTTCCATAGAAACTCAACTCTCATTACGAGCATTAGGTACACCACTTCCCCTCTTAAGCCTAGGAACCCTAGGTTCACTTTTAGGTGTCCAACTTCACGCTCTATCTCTTAACCACAGATCAGGCATGTAAAAGGCATGACATGCACTTCCTGTCATCCTTCAACTCGAGCAACACTTAGAGTTGGGTCCCCCTTAAGGACAATCAAAAAGGTACAAGGCCTTACAACCTGCTTACTAAACCTCTCTAGGTCTAAGGAACTCTTCTTCTCATCTACACCTTAGGTACAAAGGTACCAACAGACTCATCCTCTCTTTAGGGTGTGGTTCCTCTAATGGCCACCAAGACATCATCAACCTCTAGGGATCACGCATGTGGCGACCGCTATCATCCACTTAGGTCGCATCATCCTCAACTCCCTACTTTTCCTCATATCTCGGAGTCTAGGATTCCACCCTTCTTGCTTGGTTTCCTGCTCTCTCTCTAGAGCTAACCCTACAACCAACCTCACCATTAGAGGTCCTCTCTTCATGAAGGGTCAACCTTAAAAGCATGCCCCTACCTGGATGAAGCCTATGTTCAACTCATGTTCTCTCAAGGTTATCCATATCCCCTTAGGCTTATCACATAAGCTATCCATCAAACTCTCTCGGTCAGGGTTTCAACCTATTGCTCGCACTACTGATACATTCTGGGTGCCTATTATGCCATATAAGCTGATGGGGTTTCCATAGGTTCTTCTATAACCTCAACAATGAAGGAGTTATCCTTCACTCTAACATTCACGACCCTCCCCAGGGTTGGGTCGCCAGAGGTACTAGGTCATCCAACCTCTCATTGCTCATACGTCATCCAAGGCATGTCCATCCAAACACCTGGTCTAACTCATCATGCCATCTCTCTCTCTAACCTTCACTTAGGGTTAGGGTTAACATCATCCGCAGAGGAGGTTCCAGGTCTCTACTTGTAATGGAGATTTCTATCTCCAAGACTAACTCTCTTTATCTATCCTCTTGATAAGAAGGTCTAGCCTCATGTCTCTTCTGAGGGCATGACAACTTATGTCATACGACCTAAGCATGTATCTATCCTTTAGTTTATGCTTAATCTATTAAGCTTATGTCCATGATATCTTATTTACATGCTTTTCATTAATTTGATGGAGGATTCCTTAGACCTTATTAACCTTACCCATACCTCAAGAGGGTGAGGATAAGAGAGAAAAACCTAATCCTTAAGGTCCTTAATAGAATTTTTGATGAGAAGGGATGAATAAGATGAGAAATTCCTAAAGGTATCTTATTTCGATTCATACCCTAAGACTTTATCCAGGCAGTCACATGGATCCCGGAGTCCTCGTATTCTGACTAGCGGTGCGGAGGAAAATATTGCCAGTCCCCGGTCATGATCCTTTTCTAGACACCTCCGTCTTTCGGATAATCCTCTAATAACTCCCTTGGGTTCTATGGAGTTTGTAAAATTTAATAATTATTAATAGTTAAGTGAGGAACCTACGCTCTGATACCAAATGTTACGTCCCCACCTCCCGATAACCCCCAATTAAGGGAGACCAAGAGGTCGAAGTCGCACCCATATCCTCCAGATCAAAGGTTCGACACTTAACCAAGAACAATTATTAAATTTTAACAGACCAAACTGAAAAGCTGTAAGAAAATAAAAATTTTCATACCTTTTTGAAAACTTAAATCTCTAAACTTCAATCCACTTATGGATTCTAGTCTAACTAATCCTCCTTGTATTTTACTTCATGTATTTCACAATATGACGATTTACTGTTTGTCCTTTTGGCTTGTACCTAAAACGCCGACAAACAAAACGTCAGTCAGCCGAAGCTGGTATGTGGGGGAAACAATAATCATGCAACTATGATAACAATGTATTGCAGTCAATTACCATTTAACAAACAATTTTACGTTTTAAATATAACTGCGCGATCCATGCATTCCCTATCCTCTGCATTGTCCCTATAGTGGACCTGGATACTACTTTCCTAATAGTAGATCCCCATTAAACCCCTCATGGTCCCACCCATAGGTGAACCAGTTTCTAGGGCTGAGTCACATGGAACTACCTGTAAGTAGCCCACTCCTTAACTCATGTCATGCTAAAGGGTCTCATGGAACTACACTTAGTAGCCCAGTTTCTAACGCACGATAACCTAGACCTTACTCTAGGTTACCCCTTTTTAGCCTCAACAAGCCACAGAGGTGGATTCGGATCTAGCCAGTTATATATACATATTCATGGTGATAATCATAGTCACTTTATAGTTGCATGAAATAAAAAGGCATCCGACAATTATTTTCAAGCCATGAGGGAAACGTCGATAAAATCCCCGAAAAACTAGTCGGGATAATCATAAGCGTAACCACATACCTTATGCCATAGAAGAAACCATACAGAGCATCATATGTACTTTAAGAATGCATCCAAACATCCAGGCAACAAAGCATATAATCAACAATTATCTGAAACAAAGCATACTACGTATGTGTTACCATGTATTCATATTTCCTTATTTTGATCTAGACGAATTCCCGAACTAGGGTTTAGGGTTATCTCTCGTTTGGACTAAGGATCAAGACTACAAACCCTAATTCTATTATATCATGGTTACCAAAATTACCACTCCATCATCCATGTTAGATTAAACCCTGATGAGCATCTTAAGCATATCAAACTATTCGTGACACCTTAAAACACATTTCTAGCATTAAGATTACATCAAGATGTTCACATTGGTTTAGAACCCTAAAACAACATGAATAATATTACTAATATGGAATCGTCCATTAATCAACATTATCAAGGTTTTAATCATTATACATGGCAAGATTAGGTGTTAGCCTAACATGAATGAATCTATTCAATTAAGCATTAGATTAAGCAAAATCTAGGTTTTCCCTTTATACTAATCACATTAACACATGAAATGCATATACTTTTAGAATATAAGCATTATCAGGTTCTGATAGTATTTTATATGGATTCCTCTCGTCCTCCTGATAAATTTGATATATAATTTTGCTATATTCTGAGTTATCAATAATTATCTATAATTATTTTAAGTTAACACTTAATCTGGCCAATAGGTGGCCGCCATGTCAGCACTTATTTGCCTTATTTGCTAATATCCACATGGCGGGGTGCGACCAAATAGGATAACATAATGTAATGATGACTCTACCCTTACCTTGGTTGTTATGTTGAATAGCGTGTAGGGGGTTTGGTGGTCCTTTGACTCGCGAACATCTCCTTCCTCGCGCTGCAGCGTGCCTGCAGTCCTGACGCCGTGGAGGGTCAGCCTACCGGCGATCTGCACCACGCCTTTGGGTGATGGATGGCCACCGCAAGTCCCCGTGCTCTCGGTGGTTATTCCTGGACTTGAAATGCTCCTCAGCCGCGTTGGTTGCTACCACAGGTGGCGGGGTGAACATCTGCTTCGAGTCAGCGATGCCCAAGGATGAAGCAGCAACCACTCCCTGGACACGGTCTCGCACTCATCAAGAAGGCCGAGGATGGTACCGGGAGACCCCACAGATCCATTACCCAACCCCAAGAATCAAGCGCCCCTTGTGGTGATGAGAGGTTTGCCCTCCCTTGAATTGTCGATAACAGGGAGGCCTCCCTACATGTCTGCTTCCGATCGATTGAACTGGGGCAACCACAACGGAGGAAGCCACTTTGAGGTATGTCACCATGGTGCATGGCTTCATGAGACGACGGTGGCGTAGACAAGGATATCATAGTCCTCCTTCATCCTCATCCCACGCCCGCACGGATGATGTAGACGCCACTGCACATTATGGCACCATTGTGTCCCTCAATGCCGAGCAGGTCTCCTCTTCGCTTATAAGCTACAGGAAAGACTACCACCTCTGACTCCACTCCCTAAACGCCTGCCGCAACCATGACTAATGGAGGCAAACCTTGTCTATGGGGAAGAAGGGTGCCGCTTGGCCAAATCATGTGCGTCAGGCAGGGTCAGAACCCTGGAAGGGCGGAATCATTCATGAGGGAAGGCAAGGCAACAGTGCCAAGGGAAAACCAGGTTATGGCCGCCCTCCTTCACAAGAGAAGCTATAGTTTAGACACGATGTGATGTTGTCTTGCATCTGTTTTGTAGTTTTGCTAAAGGACATAGGGATCTCTCATAGAGTTTCACGATGGACTACCATGGCTATGGTGAAACTCTCGGATGGCAAGGTGTTGCGTGGGGGCAGGATCCCTATATATATATATATATATATATATATATATATATATATATATATATATATATATATATATATACAACCCTAGGGAAACCCTAGTGGCTTCCACGTACAAAGAAATTAAGAGAGTGGGAGGTCCAAGAGTCATAATTTCCTTCTTGGTACACCCATGTGAGATATAGATATGGGTCACCGTTTCATGATATGGAAAGAGTTTCTATTCTCATAAAATTTACCACATATTCCTCTCGATAAACTCCCTCTAGGATTCCGTTTCCTTTTCCCATTATCTCCTTATTTTCTTTTATTGGTATTTTTCTCTTTCTTTTCTTTATTACATTTTCTTTGCAACTTTGGACTCCTTGGAACCCAAGGAACCCAAGAGGCACGAAATCCCTCTTTGGATTTGCCTTCTAGAGGTTTCCATCTCATTCTTTTCTCAAAAACTCAATTATTCATTTACTAATTACATAATTGAATTTCCTTTCTTCATTTCCTTGTTATTTGGCCCAATAGCCAATAAAGCCCACAAAACAATCATCAAGGCTATTGTAAATGAAATCCATGCATTCAAAACAAATTATATCATTATTTGTTCAAATATCTTTAATATGAGAAAATACATTTCTCACCAAATGAACCCACAAATTGGGGTTGTAACATGAAGGGACCCAGGTTCCTAGGTTTTTTTAATTAGGTGATCGATGTCTGATTGGCATTTTGGTCCAGTCACACACTCACTTTGATTTATTGGAGACGATATACGTTTCATATGAAATGACTGAAATGCCCCCACACATTTGATTATTATGTCATAGAGACTAAGGTTGTTTTGTCATTCACCTGTTATTTATATTGGTTTATACTCTGATCTAAATGAATGTCATGCTATAGTTTTCCTATTCTCTGATTGGGTAATTTTAAAAAATTCATAGTAAATTTTATGTTGCTCAGAACAATATGTATAAATGCTCATTGGAAAGGATTTTTCACAAGGAATCCGAGTTTAAGGTTTTTAAGTATCGGTCTGTATCTCTATTTGGATGTTTGTCACAAATACCATTTTAATTATATGAAAAGCCTTGAAATGTGTAACTAATTCATTTTAACTCCAAATTTAATAAATAAATATGTTTTCTTAATTATGAGAATCCAAGTAATCAATTGGTCTAACTTTTGAGTCCAAAATTGATGGTTTCCATAGGAGGTCCAAAATTAGTTTTTGTCACATAATATGCTTTATAAACCCTAATCCATATGTATGAACTTGTATCTAGGGTAAAAGTGGCATTGGACAAAATTAGTTGATGAAAAGTCTTCTCTAGGAAAAATGAAGTGAAGTATGTGCATTTTAAACACTAGTTGGAAATTTTGATATCCAACCCTAATATTTCCAATGAGGCATTGTCTTAGCCTTTATTCTCTTTATTGCCTTCTTGTGGCACCTTTACTTCAATTATTCTAGGGTCTTGGACCCCACTTTCAATGTTTTCAATTTCTTAAGTCATCCATTAAATTATTCTAGCATGATGATGTAAATGGCTAACTAACTAATATAGTGTACATGAGTATAATCCATCCATAGTGGACGTGTGAATTCACCAAGAGGAACATGATAATTCTCCCTATTTTATATATATTTAAGTTCTTGGGAATGTGTTAATTCTCCCTCATCCATAGGTTGAGGTTAGGTAGGTGCCTCAGCCCTATATTAGATTAATGTAGTCATATTAAATCATGCATGCAAAATTTATTATTACTTTAGTTGGCAGAATTCTTATTTATTTACTTGCCTCATATTCTTGACCCTCTTAGTATAGTAAATCTTTATCATTTCATGATTTAGTTTTTAATTGTCCTTATTCCTTTAATTGATGCATACATTTTCTCTCCTCTTGCTGGGTGATCCCAACCACCCACATTTAGAATCAGAGTGCGCAATAGGAGCATGGTGAACCAACCTAAGACTAGGAAAGGAGTGCATCCTTCCAGTATGGACTATAAGTTACTTATTTTATTGGTGACATAGTAATGTAGTTGAGTTTCCCTCTATTTGGATCCTTAATTTGTATAAAGCATGTACACCCTTATTGGGAAAACTTTGATGTGCTCTTTATTACATTGAATGTACTCAAAGTTTTAACATCTACTGGTATTCGTTGGATTTTGTTTACCATTATTAGTATAGAGGTGATGTCACTTCTTTATATATGACCTTGGTAAATTAATCACACTTAAAAATGTAGGCCTTAGAGATAAGAGGAACCATGCAATCCATTTGTAAGCATAAGGATTGTCTTTTTAAAATCATATGATCTTCCTTCGGAGGGCCTTACACTCATTCGTATCGTGTCCATATGAGCAATGGAAGTGACATGAATTCATTGGATCATGATTTGTGGATGGCTTTGTTGTCATCATCATTATCCCAGTAATCTAGATCTTCCTATTATTGTTATAGTAGTTCACTGAGTGGTAGTTTAATATCTTCAAATTTGATATCTTTCTCAAACTGACGTTGTTATTAAATTGAGTTTATTTCGGTGTGTACTGATGGTGCAGTGATTATGACTATCTAGATTGTTTGGAGGTGGTAAGGTTTGGTGTTTCATGTACTTTAGGCACATAAGTTGTTTCTTGGGCTACATTGTGTTGATGTTCCTGATGAAATAAATTAGTTAATTTTGTGTATGTTTGATAAGATGTGTAAGATCAACATATGTTAGTTACATTAGCATTGGATATAAAATATGTAAGATGTATTCTGAATTAGTCTTAGAGAGTGCTTCCATCTGAGTCTTGGTAGATGTGCTTGAAAAGGCATAGTTACTTTGAGCAGAGTCCATATCGGCTTAGTGTGTTTCTTGTATATTAGTATTCCCTTGTAATGACCAAGTGTCTAGCTGAGAAGTCACTTTTGTGATAGGTTATAGTTCACAAAAATCTTCCAATATTACTACAACTATTGTTAAGGTGGTTTCTTGGTTGTACATGATAGCTAAGGTGCCATTATGAATCATCTTGAACATCATGTTGGAAAGCTTTGCAACTGTCTATCATAACCCAATGCCCTGTGGAATTTGCAAAATGTGGTAACATCATAGTTCTTAGGAAGCGGGTTTGGTGATGGCCTCTTAGCTGGGAACTTGAGATATGACTCAATCTACATGAAGAGAGATACATAAGTGCAATCGAATGGTGTGAATTTCCATGGGGGCTTTTTCGGTGTGACCGTTTCACTATTATGTGTAGGCATATGTTTGCAACTGACTTTGGCTTGTTGAGTCGATTGCGGAGTAGCAGATGGTGCAACTATTACATGTTGTGCGGTTGTCCATTGAAATGGATGAATATACCACATCTGAGGTGTAAACTTGGGAGTTGTTTCATATGTGGGATATCCTAGTGGAGGGTGATAACCTAGTAAAGGATAATATCATATAGCCACTTGTCGTGGAATAGGAGTTGTGAGTTGAGGAGGAACCTATTGTGCATAACTTGCTTGTTGATGAGTGACCACCTTATCATTGTTTGGCTGGGACTTATTCTTCTTACCTCAGAAGGCATTCTACAAATGAGGTGTGTATCCAAAGACTGAAATTGCAACGATTGACCTTTATTTGTACTAATAGCTCTTACACAAAATTTGGGTTTGGAGGTGGGAGTTGCAGTTAGATTGAGACCAACTTTCTTATAGACCCCTTTGTTTATAGCTACTTCAATGCTAATTACTTCTTGAATGAGATTTGCAAATGTCTGATATGATTGGAAAGTGAGAATGGTAGATAATGCTGATGATGATGATTGAGAATAACCATTCAAACACCTTCCTTATATTTGTTAGTTTATTTTCAACCTGAGCAACTAGTTATCTGTGACAAAGTGAAATTTAGCATTATTATGAGGTAATTACTCTTTTGACTTCATTATACTCTCGCATGGTGCCAAATCATTTTTCTTGGCTTCATAATTAATGTTGAGACTCAAATTCGAAATATGGTGATCAATGTGAACTTTATACACATTATAACACCTTAAATTCGATTAATTCATCAAATTGTCCAAAGAAGCAAATTGGTCAATCAAACTTCATATTTTGATTCCCAAACTTTTTCTAGATATTCTCCACATTGTTGTGAAGCTATGATAGAAATTTCATGTCATTTGGACATTCCTACTATTTACTACAATTTCTTGAAGTTAATGTGTTGAAAACCATTATTTTTGTCTTTTACTTGACCTTTTTCCATGTCAGAGAGACAAGGCAAGGATCTGGGGGTGATCCCAACTCTTAGATCTTCTTCTCATGGATCCAGGCTCCATCCAGCAGCTATAGACCCGTCTTCTACCTCCCGCAAATAGCGGGGAGTAAATGGAGACCAAGAATGAGATCTCCCGCCTATGACCATGAATCAAAATTCTATGCGAGCCAAAATGCTCCTCTTGCAATTTCAAACTCATCAAACCCTACTTTGAACACCCTTTTGTCTCTCGTCAGCCACCAAAACAAAATCCTCACCTCCCTCTCTCTTTCTAGCGGCCATGGTTGCAGCCCAAAATTGGTAGCCCTAAACCCTAGCCCCTACCACTATAAAAGGACCTCCCTAAGGTCTGCAGTAAGTGCACCTTGCTTAGAGCTTAGCCTCGCACACCATCACAGCCTCAAATGCTCTGTTTTCACTCAACAAACACCTACTTCTCCAAGTAGCGCCACCACCATTGCATGTTGGGCTTTCCTTCTCCTCGCCTCCCTCATCAATATGCCACCACCACTACCTCTGTGGGGTCACGAAAGACTTGGGCGGCACCTTAGATTCCTCCATCGGTCACTCCTGTCCCTATCTCCCTTACGCCACTGGTGATAGCTCCACCCTACTTCTAGGCTCACGAGGATGCACTATTCGTGCGACTACTAGAACGGGAGAATAGGGGCCCCAGACCACTGACTCAATTGCAGATCAAACTAGTCCAATGCTCATCCAAACCGCCAATAAACCGACTAAATAGAAGAGTGAACTGGCCAAACCAAAGTTGGATTGGACCCTATACTAAGCAAGTCATACACCTACGTGGCTCAACCCCAGCCGTCCACTCAAGCAATCCAATGATGCCTATTTTTCACAAATAAGGTATTATACCTCCCCTCTGCTTGGAAAGTCATTTAAATGTCAAGATCTTATTTTCATCATAGAAAATGCATCCTAGATCCAAAAACTATGAACAAGTAGTCCATTTTGATCATAAAAGTCCAATGAACCCATTAAAAATACATTTGAAGCCCAGTTCTTTATATATTTCTCTGATATCCATAGGTTTTGATCCTTTTCTTATACTTTGTCTAAATGACTCTATTTGTAGTTAACCATTACTAAACACTAAAAACCCTAGATTTGGACTCTGATAATTATCTTGAAACCTAGATCTAATCTAGTTGACTCATCTACTCTTGATAATGAATCATTAGTCATCTAGATCTATTTACTTGATTTGATCTTGAATATGACCTTTATGGATATGAGTAAATATTGATATTGATCTAAATCTTGCAAAACCATTGATGTAATTTTGACCCATCAATCTAATCTTGAATTCCAATTATACTAAGCATCATGATTATGAACTAGAAATTTGATGATGATTTGGGTAATGACCATAAAATTAGGGTTAACACATATGATCCTAGAAAACCTAGGTAAGTCATTCACACTTGAAAATGCTTGATACCTGAAATAAGGTTGGACGTATTGAAATATTGATTGATTACAAGTGAAAGACCTAACCCTAAGGTTGACATAGGAAAAGTCTAACTCTAATCTCAAATATTGAAACATGATCTCCAAATAGCATGATCCTAACCCTTGATCCAAACATTATGATTTAGGATATGTCTCGGGTAGGATCAACACTGGTGTTGTAGTCAACTTCTTCTTCAAGATCTGAAAACTCTTCTCACAGTTGTCTGACTAGACAAATGGTGCATTCTTTCTCATTAAACGTGTCAGAGGTGATGCTACACCACTGAAGTTCTAAATGAACCTCCTATAGTAATTAACCTGCCAAACCTAAGAAGCTTCTAATCTCAGTAGGAGTCTTAGGCTGCTCCCACTGTAGAACAGACTCGACTTTCTTAGGGTTAACACTTACTCCTTCTCCTGAGATGACATGTCTAAGAAAAGACACCTTATCTAACCAGAACTCACACTTACTGAACTTCGCATATAACTGGTGATGTCTCAACAACTGTAATGCTATCCTTAGATGTTGCTCATGCTCCTCATCATCTCTAGAGTATATCAAAATGTCATCTATGAAAACTACTATGAACTGATCCAAAAATGGCTTGAAAATCTGGTTCATCATATCCATAAAAGTTGTTGGGGCATTAGTCAATCCAAACGACATGACCAGAAACTCATAATGCATGTATCTTGTTCTGAAAGCCGACTTAGGAATGTGTGAAGCCTTTATCCTCAACTGATGATACCCAGATCTCAAGTCTATCTTAGAAAAGATCGTCGTTTGACACAACTAATCAAACAAATCATCTATCCTTGGCAGTGGGTACTTATTCTTGATGGTGATCTTATTCAACTGTCTATAGTCTATACATAACCTCATAGTACCATCTTTCTTTTTCACAAACAAGACTGGAGCTCCCCATGGTGAAGAACTAGGTCGAATGAAACCCTTATCCAATATTTCTTGTAACTGAATCTTGAGTTCCTTCAACTCTGCAAGTGCCATTCTGTAGGTTGGCAGCATAATAGGTTGACAACCTGGCAACACCTGGATCTCAAAGTCTATCTCTCTTTCAGGGGGTAGACCTGGCAACTCATCCGGAAAAACATGTGGGAACTCATAGACCACTGGCACATCCCATAGATTGACTATGCTCTTCTAAGCTATAGTATCTACTACATGTGCCAAGAATGCCTCACAACCTTTCTGCAACATCTTATTAGCTACAATGGTTGATATGATACACGTAGGCAAAATCTTCCTGTCTCCAATAAAGGCACAAGAAAATCCACCATGTTGAAAGACAACCTCCTTCTTCCAACAGTCGAGATGAACTCGATACGTCTCTAGGAAATCCATACCCAAGATAATTTGAAAAGAGTTAATATATAGGGGTATAACATTAACCGCGATGGTGTAACCACCAAAAGTCAACAAACATCTGGGACAAAACTATGTCAACACCGTCGGTTCACCTAAAGGAACCTAAACAACAACTCAACCAATAACTCTTGGGTTAATAGGTTAAGTTCACAAGATAAAGAACTTTGTATAAACGAGTGAGTAGCACCCAAATCTATCAAAACCATAACTGAAATGATGTTTAAGAAAAATAATTCTCTTGTAATTAATCGAGAAGTAACAATACCTTCTTGTGGTGTCAAATAGAAAAAGCATCTTGAAGCTCTTCCTCTCCCATGATGTCCTCGTTATCCTTCCCTAGCACTCGGTGCTGCACCACCTCGGGAACCTGAAGCTACAGATGAACCAGGTCATCCAGCTAGATCATGTTTGGGTACATTATGATACTGTGATTGGGAACCCTGTGATGCTGACTGTTGTAACTAGGGGCAATTCCTCTTGATATGTCCCATTTGTCCACATTGATGACATCCTTGAAACTATGTTCCCCAACACTGTCCTAAGTGTGCTCTTCCACAGATATCACATGCTCGTGTCTCTCGCCTCAGTGGACCTGTCACTAACACTGAAGATCTTGATGACCTAGTTGGAGGTGTCCATGTAGACTATGTATTCAATCTACCAGAGTTAGGTCTTCGTCCACTTGATGAAAAACTAGATCCTTGTCTACCAAAACAGCCAAGTCCTCATCCTATCTTTGAACAAAAACCATCACCTCCTTTGTATCCACCACTTCTTTGTTCCCTTCTAATAAAGTCTCGAGATCTTTTCTTACTCTCAGTCTGCTTATTAGCATTAACTGACTCTTCTACACGTTTCACGACTTCCACAAATTCCTTAAAGTTTTCTCTATCTCTTCGACCAATGGCCGATACAGTGTGTCTAATCTCTGACCTTAATCCTTCTTGAAATCTTCTGCACTTTTCTACATTATCAGGAACAAGTTGCAGACATAAATTTACCAACCTTGTGAAATGTGCCTCGTATTCACCAATTATCATACTTCCTTGTCTGATATTTTGTAGCTATCTTATCTTCTCACTCAGGAAAGTAGATCGGTAGTACTTAAGATGGAATTCATCAATGAAATACTTCCATGTCAGTACCATGTCCCTCCTTTTATCTTACACGCCACCAGAGCTCTGCATCACCTTTAAGAAAATAATGTGTGTGATTGTTTTGTCTTTCCTCAGACAGCTCCATCAGACAAAACACTTTCTCTAACCATCTCTCATCCATTCATCTTCCACTGCAGGGTCCGTAGTTCCATTGAACTCAGTACCTCCAAGCTTCTTAACCAGCTCATAGGATCTCATTAGCTCCTTGCTACTCAAGGTAGAAGCTCGCCTCTCCATCTTATACTTTTCCCTGGTCTCCAGAAACATCATGTACATCCTTGATGCCTCATCCACATCATCTCTACCACCTGGACTCATCACCTAAGGATCAGATCCAATGTGGCTCTCAGCTTGGTCCTCATGACCACGTCCTCTTCCTACCATCTGCTATAGTATAACAAAACACTTCCTCTTAGAAAATTGTAGTTAGAAGGAAAAAACCCTAATCCTAATCCTATTGGTCTCTTATCGTCCCCTGACCTTGACTTAGAGTAACTATGTACTCAACCTATGCTCTGATACCAAAGTAGTTGTTACGCCCCGATCCCCGTGCCATCTCCAATGACCCCACTGACCGGGAAGTCACCCTCAGTAAACCACCCTTAACTTTTTCTTTTCTTAATCACTTAAAATTAGCTTAAAGTAAAAATATTTTAACTTAGAATAAATTCAAACCTTACTAACTACAGAAGCAACTACTATTTACATTACTAGATAGATAAAGTAGATTTACACGTCATATTACATTTTCCATGCAGAAAGTAAAACACAACAATTAACTGAAATCAAAACTACATATTACATTACTTTCTCTCTCTACCACACCAAATGCCCAAGGACTGAGGGGAAAGGACTAAGAGACCTCTAACTAACTATGAACTACCTTCTAAGAACTTGGGTGATACGATCCTTTAGCTTCCTCATGCTGACACTGACCTGAAAAATGCTTCAGTAGGTTGGTGAGCTACTGGCTCAGTGAATAGAATTTCACCCAACCATCGTAGATAACTCATTTATGTTTATTAATTGGAATAAAATACAAGATAATACTATACTGAGTAGTTCTAAGAAATATAATTTAAATGACAGGAGATGTCACATTTCATTAAGATAACAACTGCTGCAATACTATAGATACGATTAAACAATAGAGAATACTAAAATTTCATTTAAAGGATAACTGCTATGAAACTAACTCAGGTCTTTCTTAACTCTTTAACTTATAAGAAACTCTATGAACCTATATGAACATATTGTATCTTATGCCTTGATCATATGCAGTGTACTCTACATATGAAGACTCGTAGCGAACTACGATCCCACCATACAAGACTTAGCTGACACCCTGGGATAGCTATGTCTGACTGTTGTCCTGGTCTGCAATAGGAAAAATTGGCTCTCTGGCCTCGACACTCCTATGGTGTCGTAAACTGGACTCCTCCTCTAGGCTGAGTACACAGGCAGAGGGTTTGAGATGCTCTGTGGGCCTCAACTTGGTATGCTCTGTGGGTACCTTTGGGTTACCACCAGGACTTCTGATTCATGTTGGGTAACCTATCTTCTCTTAGGAGACTTCCCCAAGGGCATCGTCTCCCCGCATGCTCTGTGGGTATGTTCCGACCCCCGTATACTGGACGCACCACCAGGGTAGGTCGTTTCATCCCTAAGGAGTAGAGCTATCATTGGGATTCTACGGTGTTAGGGCCCTTAATCTGTTATTTTATTATTCTAGAAAAACTCTTACTACATTGCATCTCTCTCTTACTTATTCTTGGCTTTGGTATCTCTATGGAACCAAGTTTATTTATTTGACACTTATAAATACAACATGTAAATCATTTCTAACTTGGCAGTGTAATATACTCAAACATTGTAATTCACTAAGAAATCAACATACTGTAAATGCAGGCAGACTAAAATTCTTAAATAAACAGAATACATGTCGACTTGGAACGTATACACTAGAATCATGCAATTGGACCTCTTAATGCACTAGTAGGAGTAAATTACTCGACATATGAGAAATCATTGCTAGCATCGGTAAATTATCTAAAATTCCTCCAAAAATGTGCACGTTAACCCTAGTCCTAGTTTGGGCATCACATAACTCAGTTAAGAGTTAATTACTTATTATGACATGAATTATTAATAATAACTGAGGAATTCTAATGATATTTCTGAGAAACGTGCCAACTCGTGTAAATATTAAATCACTCACATTAAACATAGCAGAGAGCGTGCAACTAGGGTTTTCATTGAATATTTTGATGTCATCATCATTTCTTTAAAATCATGCATCAAATTAATTGCTAAAAATTCACAGCCTGGGTTTATACCCAAACTGTACAGTTATTGGTCGTGCTCTACTGATTTCAGCTTTTAAACTGAATAACTTAGGTTTCGATCAACCATGTAATTCTACTAGTCCGAACCACACTAAATCAGATAATAAACTAGATAATTCAAAGTGTAAAGAAGCAAATCGTGAAATAAAAGTCAGGCGACACCAGTACCACACAACGCCTGATAACCACTGTTATAAGCAAAAAATGTAGATTCAACCAAAATTATCTGACTTATAGAGTTAAATCTTGCTTGGTGAGTGAAATTATACTCACAGCGGTTCGGGATGTCCAAATTCATCTGGAAACACGTTCAAAAGCCAGTTTTCAGGTATACGTTGGTCGTCTTCTACCTCTAGCTCACCCTGGATTCAACCTGCTTCACGCACAGGTGAAGGGGAGGCTCGATTGGGTGCCTAATCGTGGCTAGATGGTTGTGGATTCCTAATCTGGACCTCAAGACGAGCTCGATGTCGTTGCTTTGGAGTGTTGGTTGTGCCCTAGATGGCCTTGGTTGTTGATTCTTGCAGCAATTGTTGTTGCCTGCTTGATGGTCACTGCCCTTGCTAGGTTGAGGTGTAGGTGGTGCAATGGAGGTGGGATGATGTGTTTGCTTGTCTAGGCCTTAAGGACGGAGTCGGGGCGGTCATTTGGTGGTGCTTGCTCGCCCAAGGAAGCTCCCTGGCCGCTACTGCGGCTGTCGTGCTGCTGCAGCTTGCTAGGGCGCCGCCTAGCAGGTTAGGGTTGTGATGGGGGCAAGGTAGAGGCAGAAGAAGGGCGGAGGAAGGAGAAGAAGATGGTGCTACTGGTTGGAGCTAAGGGCACCCGAATTACCCCATCCAGCGCCCTTAGTGCGGCCTGCTATTGTTCTATCGGGCACCGCTCAAGCGGTTCCTGTTAATCAATCATGTGGAACAGATAAGGAAGAAAGGTGAAAGGGAAAAAAATAGCTAATTTCTGGAAAAATTGCATTCAAGCCCAAAGAAACATAAAAATGTCATAACTATTGACTCGTAGGTCCAAATTGTAAGATTTCTTTGGCAAACTTTCAAGCACGAAATCCTCTACCTGCTCAAGACATGAAAGCATGCTAATTAGACTGTCTCACTTGATCAAAGCACAAATTGCATCTGTGAGTACTTAACTTAACTTAATTAACATGATGATGCTATTACCATTGTAGTTATTAGTTAACTTTGATGTGGGTCATAACAATCTCCCTTCCTTATAAGAATTTTGTCCCAAAATTCCTAAAAGAGAAAAGGAAACTTGTTACGCATCTCTGACTCAAGCTCCCACGTGGCTTCCTCTAGGTTATGGTTCCTCCACAGAACTTTCACTAATGGTATTTCTCGATTCTTAAGATTATTGATCCTTCGATCAACTATTTGAATAGGTCCTTCAACATAGGAAACATCTGGGTTGAGCTGTGAAGTTTTTGGGTCCACTATCTTCTCTATACCAGGGTAACACTTCTTCAGCATCGATACATGAAACACATCATGTAGATTAGTCAACTCAGATGGCAAATCCAACCTGTAGGCTACAGGTCCAATCCTCTCAATGACAAGTTATGGGCACATAAACCTAGGAGTCAGTTTTCCTCTCTTGCCAAACCTCAACACTCCTTTCCATGGTGAAACCTTCAGATACACTTCATCACCAACCTCAAACTCAAGAGGTCTGCGTCTCTTCTCTGTGTAACATTTTCGCCTGTCCTGTTTAGCTTTCAACTGCTCTCTGATCATTGTAATTTTTTCAGTAGTCAAATCCACTATCTATGGTCCAAGAATATCTTTGTCACCCACCTCGTACCAACATATGGGTGATCTACACTTTTTGCCATACAAAGCTTCATACGGAGCCATACCAAGACTGGAATTGTGACTATTGTTGTATGCAAACTCTATAAGGCTCATGTGTTCTTCCCAACTTCCACTGAAATGCAAGACACATGCTCTCAGCATGTCCTCAAGAGTCTGAATGGTCCTCTCTGACTGACCATCCATCTACAGATGAAAAGTTGTATTGAACCTCAACTTTGTGCCCAAAGCATGATGCAACTGATTCCAAAACCTGGATGTGAACTTAGTATCTCTATCTGATATAATTGAAATTAGGATACCATGTAGCCTGACTATCTCATCCACGTATATCTTAGCCAACTTCGGGACATCAAAGGTTGACTTAATAGGAAGAAAGTGAGAAGATTTATTCAGTCTATCCAGAATCACCCATATCGAGTCACAACCTCTAGGTGTCCTAGGCAACCCTACCACAAAATCCATTGTGATATGTTCCCACTTCCATGCTGGTATAGGGAGTGATTGCAAGGTACCGAAAGGTTTCTGATGCTTAGCCTTAACCTACTGACACACACTGCATCTAGCCATGTACTTAGCTACATCCTTCTTCATACCTAGCCACCAGTATAACTCCTTAAGATTCTTGTACATCTTAGTGTTGCCTGGATGCATAGCGTACATCGATGCATGCACTTCCTCGAGAATCCTTTCTTTCAAATCACTATCTCCAGGTACACACAACCTGTCATGCTGATACAAAAAACCATCATCTGAAAACCTAAACTCTAGTCTCTTTCCCTTTGTCATATCCGGCATGATCTGTTGTAACTCACTATCACTCTACTGAAGTTCCTTAATTTGATCATAAAAAGTAGGCTTGACTTGCATACGTGTAATCAAACCACTATGCTCTGTCACCCCTAAGTCTAAGTTCAACTTCCGCATATCTACTAGGAGGTCTCTCTTAAAACATGCCATAGAGAATGCATCAGTTGTTGAACTTGACTTCCTACTGAGGGCATCTGCTACCACATTCACCTTACCAGGATGATAATCTTTCATCACATCATAATCCTTGATCAATTCCAACCATCTCCGCTGTCTAAGATTTAGATCCTTCTAGGTGAAAATATATTTCAAGCTCTTATGATCCCTAAACACCTGGCATGCTTCACCATAAAGATAGCGACGCCATGTCTTAAGAGCATGAACTACTGCAGCTAACTCCAAATCATGTGTCGGGTAATTCTCCTCATTCTTCTTAAGCTGTCTAGATGCATAAGCTACTACTTTACCTTCCTGCATCAACACACAGCCTAAACCTCTCCTTGAAGCATCACAAAACACTATGTAACCTTTACCTATCTCAGGTAGGATCAACATTGGTGTTGTAGTTAACTTCTTCTTCAAGATCTGAAAACTATTCTCACAATTGTCTGACCAGACAAATGGTGCATTCTTTCTCATTAAACGTGTTAGAGGTGACGCTACAACACTGAAGTTCTGAATGAACCTCCTGTAGTAACCTGCCAATCCTAAGAAGCTTCTGATCTCAGTAGGAGTCTTAGGTTGCTCCCACTATAGAACAGACTCGACTTTCTTAGGGTCAACACTTACTCCATCTCTTGAGATGACATGTCCAAGTAAAGACTCCTCAGCTAACCAAAACTCACACTTACTGAACATAGCATATAACTAGTGTTGTCTCAACAACTGTAATGTTATCCTCAAATGTTGCTCATGCTGCTCATCATCTCTAGAGTAGATCAAAATGTCATCTATGAAAACTACTATGAACTGATCCAAGAACGTCTTGAAAATCCGGTTCATCATATCCATAAAAGCTACTGGGACATTAGTCAGTCCAAACGACATGACTAGAAACTCATAATGTCTGTATCTTGTTCTGAAAGCCGACTTAGGAATATCGGAAGCCTTTATCCTAAACTGATGATACCCAGATCTCAAGTGTATCTTAGAAAAGATCGTTGCTCCATGCAACTGATCAAACAAATAATCTATCCTTGGCATTGGGGACTTATTCTTGATGGTGATCTTATTCAACTATCTGTAGTCTATACATAACCTCATAGTACCATCTTTCTTTTTCACAAACAAGACTGGAGCTCCCCATGGTGAAGAACTAGGTTAAATGAAACCCCTATCCAGTAATTCTTGTAACTAAATCTTGAGTTCCTCCAACTCTACAGGTGCCATTCTATAGGATGACAGTGCTATAGGTTGACAACCTGGAAACACTTGGATCTCAAAGTCTATCTCTCTTTTAAGAGGTAGACCTAGCAACTCATCTGGAAAAACATTTGGGAACTCACAGACCACTGGAACATCCCATATACTAACTGTGCTCTTCTCAGCTCAAGTATCTACTACATGTGCCAAGAACGCATCACAACCTTCCGACAACATCTTATCAGCTACAACGGCTTATATGATACATGTAGGCAAAACCTTCTTGTCTCCAATAAAGGCACAAGAAAATCCACACTATTGAAAGACAACCTCCTTCTTCCAACAGTCGAGCTAAACTTGATATGTCTCTAGGAAATCCATACCCAAGATAATTTGAAAAGAGTTAATATCTAGGGGTATAAGATTAACCGTGATGCTGTAACCACCAAAAGTCAACAAACATCTGGGACAAAACTCTGTCAGCATTGTCGATTCACCTAAAGGAACCCTCAACAACAACTCAACCAGTAACTCTTGGGTTAACATGTTAAGCTCACAAGCTAAAGAATGTTGTATAAATGAGTGAGTAGCACATGGATCTATCTAAACTATAACTAAAATGTTGTTAAATAAAAGCATTTCTCTTGTAATTACTCAAGAAGAAACAATACCTTCTTGTGGTGTCAAAGAGAAAAACGTCCTGAAGCTCCTCCTCTCCCACGATGTCCTCATTGTCCTTCCCTAGAAATGGGTGTTGCACCACCTCAGGAACCTGAAGCTATAGAGGAACTGGGTCCTCCAGCTGGAGCCTGTCTTGGGACATTCTGATACTGTGACTGGGAACCCTGTGATGTTGACTGTTGTAACTGGGGGCAATTCCTCTTGATATGTCCCATCTATCCACATTGATGACATCCTTGAAACTATGTTCCCCAACACTATCCTGAGTGTGGTCTTCCACATATATCACATGCTTGTGTTTCTCGCCTCGGTGGAGCTGTCACTGACAATGAAGATCCTGATGACCTAGTTGGAGGTGTCCATGTAGACTGTGTATTCCATCTACCGGAGTTTGGTCTTCCTCCACTTGATGAAAAACTAGATCCTTGTCTACCAAAACAACCAAGTCCTCATCCTATCTTTGAAAAGAAACCACCACCTACTTTGTATCCACCATTACTTTATTCCCTTCTAATATAGTCTCCAGATCTTTTCTTACTCTCAGTCTGCTTATCAGCATTAACTGACTCTTCTACACGTCTCACTACTTCCACAAATTCCCCAAAGTTTTTTCTATCTTATCAATTGATAGTGTGTGTCTAATCACTGACCTTAATCCTTCTTGAAATCTTATGCACTTTTCTACATTATCAGGAACAAGTTGCGGATAGATATTTGCCAACCTTATGAAATGTGCCTTGTATTCACCAATTTTCATACTTCCTTGTCTGATATTTTGCAGTTGTCTTATCTACTCACTCAGGAAAGTAGGTCGGTAGTACTTAATATGGAATTCATCAATGAAATCCTTCCAATTTTGTATCGTGTCCCTCCTTATATCTTCCCCTCCATGCCACCAGAGCTCTGAATCACCTTTAAGCAAATAAACTATGTGATTGATTTGTCTTTCCTCAAACAACTCCATCAGACGGAACACTATCTCTAACTATCTCAGCCATTCATCTTCCACTGTAGGGTCTGTATTTCCATTGAACTCAGTACCTCCAAGCTTCTTAACCAGCTCATAGGATCTCATCAGCTCCTTGTTGCTTGAGGTAGAAGCTCGCCTCTCCATCTTATACTTTTCCCTGGTCTCAAGAAACATCCTATACATCCTTGATGCCTCATCCACATCATCTCCACAACCTGGACCCACCACCTGAGGATCAGGTCCAATGTGTCTCTCAGCTTGGTCCTCATGACCACGTCCTCTTCCTTCCATCTGCAATAGTATAATAGAACACTTCTCGTTAGAAAATTGCAGTTAGAAGGAAAACACCCTAATCCTAATCATATTGGTCTTTTATCGTCCCCTGACCTTGACTTAGAGTAACTATGTACTCAACCTATGATCTGATACCAAAATAGTTGTGACGCCCCGAGCCCCGTGCCATCTCCAATGACCACGCTGACCGAGGAGTCACCCTCGATAAACCACCCTTAACTTTTTATTTTCTTAATCACTTAAAATTAGCTTAAAGTAAAAATATTTTAACTTAGAATAAATTCAAACCTTACTAACTACAGAAGCAACTACTATTTACATTACTAGATAGATAAAGCAGATTTACACATCATATTACATTTTTCATGCAGAAAGTAAAACACAACAATTAACTGAAATCGAAACTACATATTACATTACTTTCTCTCTCTACCACACCAAATGCCCAAGGACCAAGGGGAAAGGACTAAGAGACCTCTAACTAACTATGAACTACCTTCTAAGAACTTGGGTGATACGATCCTTCAGCTTCCTCATGCTGACGCGCGTTGACATGAAAAATGCTTCAGTAGGTTGGTGAGCTACTGGCTCAATGAATAGAATTTCACCCAACCATCACAGATAACTCATTTATGTTTATTAATTGGAATAAAATCCAAGATAATTATATACTGAGAAGTTCGAATAAATATAATTTAAACGACAGGAGATGTCACATTTCATTAAGATAACAACTACTGCAATAATGTAGATATGATTACACAATAGAGAATACTAAAATTTCATTTAAAGGATAATTGTTATGAAACTAACAAAGGTCTTTCTTAACTCTTTAACTTATAAGAAACTCTATGAACCTATATGAACATATTTTATCTTATGCCCTTATCATATGTAGTGTACTCTACATATGAAGACTTGTAGTGAACTACGATCCCACCATACAAGACTTAGCCGACACCCCAGGATAGCTAAGTCTGACTGTTGTCCTGGTTTACAATAGGAAAAACTGGCTCTCCAGCCTCGGCACTCCTCTGGTGCCATAAACTAGACTCCTCCTCTAGGCTGGGTACACAGGTGGAGGGTCTGAGATGCTCTGTGGGCCTCAACTCGGTATGCTATGTGGGTACCGCTGGGTTACCATCGGGACTTCCGATTCATGTTGGGTAACCTATCCTCTCTTAGGAGACTTTCTCAAGGGCTTCATCTCCCTGCACACTCTGTGTGTGCGTTCCGACCCCTGTATACTAGACGCACCACCAGGGTAGGTCGTTTCATCCCTAAGGAACAGACCTCTCATAGGGATTCTACGGTGTCAGGGCCCTTAATCTATTATTTTATTATTCTAGAAAAACTATTACTACATTGCATCTCTCTCTTACTTGTTGTTGCCTTTGGTATCTCTATCATACCGAGTTTATTTATCTGAAACTTATAAATACAACATGTATATCATTTCTAACTTGGCAGTGTAATATACGCAAATGTTGTAATTCATTGAGAAATCAAAATACTATAAATGCAGGCAGACTAAAATTCTTAAATAAATAGAATACATGTCAGCTTGGCACTTATACACTAGAATCATGCAATTGGACCTCTTAATGCACTAATAAGAGTAAATTACTTGACATATGAGAAATTGTCGGTAGCATCTGTAAATTATCTGAAATTCCTCAAAAAATGTGCACATTAACCCTAGTCCTGGTTTGTGCATCATGTAACTAACTTAATAGTTAATTACTTATTATGACATGAATTATTAATAATAACTGAGGAATTCTAATGATATTTCTGAGAAACTTGCCAATTCGTGTAAATATTAAATCACTCACATTAAACATAGCTGAGAGCGTGCAACTAGGGTTTTCATTGAATATTTTGATGTCATCATCATTTCTTTAAAATCATGCATCAAATTAATTGCTAAAATTTCACAGCCTGGGTTTATACCCAAACCGTACAATTTTTGGTCGTGTTCTACTGATTTCAACTTTTAAACTGAATAACTTAGGTTTCGATCAACCATGTAATTCTACTAGTCCGAGCCACACTAAATCAGATAATAAACTAGATAATTCAAAGTGTAAAGAAGCAAATCGTGAAATAAAAGTCAGGTGACACCAGTACCACACAACGCCTGATAACCGCTGTTATAAGCAAAAAAATGCAGATTCAACCGAAATTATCTGACTTTCAGAGTTAAATCTTGCTTGGTGAGTGAAATTCTACTCACAGCGGTTCAAGATGTCCAAATTCGTCTGGAAACACGTCCAGAGGCCAGGTTTTTAGTATAAGTAGGTCGTCTTCTACCTCTAGCTTGCCCTATATTCAACCTACTTCACGCACAGGTGAAGGGGAGGCTCGGTTGGGTGCCTAATTGTGGCTAGATGGCTACAAATTCCTGATATGGACCTCAAGCCGAGCTCGATGGTGTTGCTTTGGAGTGTTGGTTGCGCCCTAGATGGCCTTGGTCGTTGCTTCTTGCTACAGTTGCTGCTGCCTACTTGATGGGTGCTTCCCTTCCTAGGTTGAGGTGTAGGTGGCACAATGGAGGTGGGGTGCTGCATTTTCTTGTCTAGACCTTAAGGACGGAGTTGGGGCAGCTGTTTGGTGGTGCTTGCTCACCCAAGGAAGCTCCCTGGCCACTGCTACGGCTGTCGTGCTACTGCAGCTTGCTAGAGCACCGCCTAGCAGGTTAGGGCTGCGATGGGGGCGAGGTAGAGGAAGAAGAAGGGCGGAGGAAGGAGAAGAAGATGGTGCTTCTGGTCGGAGCTAAGGGTGCCCAAATCGCCCCATCCACCGCCCTTGGTGTGGCCTGCTGTTGTTCTATCATGCGCCGCTCAAGCAGTTCCTATGAATTGATCATGTGAAAGGGATAAGGAAGAAAGGGGAAAGGGAAAGAAATAGCTAATTTCTAGAAAACTTGCATTCAAGCCCAACGAAACATAAAAATGTCATAACTATTGACTTGAAGGTCCAAATTGCATGATTTCTTTTGCAAACTTTCAAGCACAAAATCCTCTACCTTCTCAAGGCATGAAAGCATGCTAATTAAACTATCTCACTTGATCAAAGCACTAATTGCATCTGTAAGTACTTAACTCAACTTAATTAACATGATGATGCTATTACCATTATAGTTATTAGTTAACTTTGATGTGGGTCATAACAATCTACCATGTAAGAACAATAGGACTAGATATGAAGATTTGGATCACCTCTGCCATTGTGCTTGAAGAACTCTGGCACCTCAAATCTCTTTGGAAAATGTGCTTCGGGGAAGTCAAAAATATCACCAAATTGTTTCAATCCTGCCTTTTGTCCTTGAATTTCCTTGAGCTGTCTAGATAGGCCTTCTGGTGTAATGTTAGAAGAAACTAAACTGAGCACAATAGATGGTGTAGGGTTAGTCTCTATGTTACCTTTCATGGAGAGAGGATTCCAATGTGGATCCATCGATTTTTGATATTTTCCGTCTTGAGTGCCAAGTAACATGTGAGGATGGAACCCATATGGACCCATTTGTAGACGTTGTGCAAAGTGATTCTATGCTAGTTGTGGCATCTTGATTGGCTTCTTCTTCTTCATTTGTTTCTCTGATTCAATGTTTGTTACATTCTTTGTAGAAGATCCAAGAGATTTTAGAGGTTCATGAGATATATTAGTAGTAATCAAAACATGTAAGAGGATCATCATGGTTTTTTGACTGGTAGTGTGACAGTGGGAGGTTGTTGATAGTTACCCATGAAGAGTGGGTTCAGAGAAAATTGAAGGGGACCCTGTAATGGCCACCACCAAACCGAGAACCAAATCGTTACTAATTATGTGGAATAATCACAAGAAGTGGATTAACAAAAATCACTAAAAACTAAAACCATTTTGCAAAGAGATCCATTTCCTAGAAAACTTTTAATGAAAGAACCAAAACTTTATATACATCAGGGTTCACATTGAACATACATTATACCATCTCATCTTGAGGAATAACATATAATAGTTGCTTTATCAAAACTTATACTAAAGCAAAATAAAACCTCAAGGAATACAAGACAAAATCTCATATTGTTCATAAAACCATCACGTACTAAATCCAAGGACTTGAGAGTATAGAGATGACACATAGGACTTCTATCTACAAGACATGACAAACAGTACACTCAACTTGAGCTATTACTACTGTCCCTGCTATTGTTGTCCTTCCTCTGTAGAACGGTCTCTACCTCCTCATGCACGTCCACCTAAAAAAATTGTGGATCCCACGGGGTGAGACAATTGTCCCAATGAGAGATATAACTCTCCACCAACAATGTTATTATCACAGGTAAATAGTATTAAACTGAGTAGAGGTTCTTTTATATTACTAATCAAGTTTAATCATTGTGGATAAGCAGATTAGAACATTTCTCATCTTTTAAAGCATTGTAATAGTCTATGATAGGGCAGTAAATCATCTATTCACTTTATAAGGAATATGAATAACATGTGTATCATTTACCCATCATATTATACCAACATCTCAAGCTTATCTTGTGATAATATTATCATGGTATGATATCCATGAATCATTCTCATTTCTATCTGTTGTCCTCATCCAATTTACTAACCATGTATTAGATTATACCAATCCTATAAAATCATAGCCAGGTATTGGATTGTACCGATCCTTATAGAGTTCAGCCTGGTATTGGATTGTACCAATCCTGAGATCACAGCCAGGTATTGGATTGTACCGATCCTAATAAAGTTCAGCTAGGTATTGGATTGTACCAATCCTAACATTATAGCCAGGTATTGGATTGTACCGATCCTAATAGAGTTCAGCCAGGTGTTGGATTGTACCAATCTTGATATCACAGCCAGGTATTGGATTGTACCAATCCTGATAGAGTTCACCCGGGTATTGGATTGCACCAATCCTGAGATCACAGCTAGGTAGTGGATTGTACCAATCCTGATAGAGTTTATCCAGGTATTGTATTGTACCAATCCTAAGATCATGGCCATATAACTAAGGATCCCATAGTAGTTGGCATACCTTTATGTTTCCCTTTCACTTTCATTATGGGATATCAATCCCTTAAATTCATCATTGAATACCACATCATCTTTACTAGGCATTATACCATGGCCAAGCCACTCACATTCTTTATGTAATACAAGTATTCATCTTATCTCATTTAAGCATATTCAAAACACTATAGCTCTTATTTGGCTATAAGCATAAAGCATGTATGACAAATATTTGATTATTATTCTAACCATTTATTATTATTATGATGTTACTCGGCTTCCATTTTCCTATTTAATTTGAACATTACCAATTCTTACATGAGACTTTTATAAACATCTTGTCACCTCTCAATAGGCAACAACTATTCACATGGCTCACAAGGCCCATTAAACATCTTGTCACCTCTCACTAGGAAACAACTATTGACATGGCTTACAAGGCCCATTAAACATCTTGTCACCTCTCACTAGGAAAAAACTATTCACATGGCTTACAAGGCCCATTAAACATCTTGTCACCTCTCACTAGGAAACAACTATTCACATGGCTTACAAGGCTCGTTAAACATCTTGTCACCTCTCACTAGGAAACAACTATTCACACAACTTATAAGGCCCATTAAACATCTTGTCACCTCTCACTAGGCAACAACTATCTCTAGGTCATAAGACCTATGTAATCAGTATTATATGAAACATCATAGCTCATGCTTAGCTATGCTCATTATCTCATGCTACCAACATGGTTTCAATATGGTTAGGGTTTCCCTTTATTAACCAGTTCTGGTTTCAAATCATAGCATTACCCTTCATTAGGGTTAAGGTTTCCCTTTAATCTGATTATGGTTTTGAAGTACATTCATCAAGAATCACAACCCTAATTTAGACTCCACACATATTAGGAGTATCAATGTATACTCATTACATGAGCATTAAACAAGTATAAGTTTCTCTTTCATCCTCACTAGGATATTGATTACATCATACTCCATTAGGCTGGCTCAATCCTTATCTTAAGATAAATTAGCCCATATTTATCAAAATGCATTAAACTCTTTATATCTTAATGTATCATTTGACATAACACACTTCATGTGTCACTCAATCAAGTATATCTAATTGAGGTGCTTCCACCCTATCGAGCAAAGAGGTGTGTGCTTGCTTCCATATCGGGTAAAGAGGTGTGTGTGTGGTTCACACCATATCGGGAAAAGAGGTGTGTGTGTTTCACACCATATAGAGCAAAGAGGTGTGTGAGTTCTTCACACCATATCGGGAAAAGAGGTATGTGTTCTTCACACCATATCGGGCAAAGAGGTGTGTGTGTGCTTCACACCATATCAGGCAAAGAGGTGTGTGTGTGCTTCACACCATATCAGGCAAAGAGGTGTGTGTGTGCTTCACACCATATCGGACAAAGAGGTATGTGTGTGCTTCACACCATATCGGGCAAAGAGGTGTCTACATGCTTCACACTATATTGGGTTACTCATCATCTAGGGTTTGTCATATCGGGTTTTGAGCATATACTTGATTCCATGTCATGCATAAGTTGTATGTTTGACCTCATATCGTGCACATGGTGTGTGCTTGACACCATATCGTGCACAAGGTGTCTACTTCATCATCATATCTTGTATAAGGTGTATGCATCCACATGGTATCATGTTAGTGATATGTTCACTTCACCATATCGGGTTAGAGGTGATTCAACCCAATATTAGGTTGATCCATGATGATGTCATTATCATCAACCTCTAGACTCTTGTTCTTATTTTTCTAGTTCATGGAAAACAATCCTAGGTCACTAATAGATCTCATGGATTCAAATCATTTAACTAAGGCAAGATTAATGGTAAATAAATACATTATTGAGTTCAAGTTATATAATCTGCCTCATAAGCAACTTCAAATCTCCAAGCTCCAAAGATTCACGTTCCCAATGTTGAAGATGAGATTATCAAAGGTCCAATACTTGAGTTCCTCAGCACCATGCATGATACTTAATCACTTGTGGCCGATATCACCTCACTTGTCTGATATAACTTCACTTGGCCGATATCACTTTTCTATGGCCGATATCACCTTGCTATGGCCGATATCACCTTGCTATGGATGATATCACCTTGCTATGGTCGATACCAAGGCTCTATGCATGATACTCCTTCACCTATGCATGATACTAAGACTCTATGAATGATATCTAAGAGCAAGAGGGTGATAAATTTTGAAAATTTCACTTATTGGTGAAAGGAAGGGCATATATAGTTGAAGCTCATAAAAATGTGTGTATATGAGGTGTCATCATTTTAAGCTACTAGGTGCCACATGTCAATGCATGGTTGACACTTGTCCTTGCATGCACTCATATTTATCTTAACATGCAAAACACTTGAGGATAATATAGAGATGATATTTCGACCATCACTTATCTTGTTGGATAAGATATCTCAACTCAATCACCACTTTATTCACAACCCTATACAACTTTACCAAGGAAGTTGAAAACCGATACACTTCACCTCGTTGAGGTGCTTAGCTCGTCATGGACAAAGACAACAGTTCACAAACCTATATGAGACTCCTTCTATGGCTCTTTGGCCGATAGGCACCCTCATATGAACTCTACAACCCGATACAAGCTCAAATTAGGGTTTCACATTCAACCCTTTCTTGATCTTTTCATTACCAAGAATACCATCATTCAAATATGATTCAAACATGGTGCCTCCTTATTTATATGTCCTCTAGATTATACTAGGAGGGATTAGGTACACTCTAGAGGTGGTAATTTTCATAGCAACCCTACATTTTGGGTAAATTACAACTTGTACCAAAATTGATATTCAAGGCACTAGCATTATTCAAACAAGTTCAAACTTGGAATTTAGGCTTTCTACAAGCCCCCACCTTGCATGAATCTCTCTCTTATGATGCTAAAACGCATGTGGTATGTTCAAAATATGACACATTGCAATATAACCCCTTATTTTGGGTAAATTGCATTTTGGTCCAAAATAAGAGAACATTGCTCAAACATTATTCAAACAGGACCAAACTTGAAACATAAGTTTGTCACATGATAAAAAAACACTTTAAAGTATTATATTAAAGTGCTAAGAAACTTATTTAGGCTAAACAAATAGGGTTAGCCCTAAACCCAGGTTAGGGATGTTACAGACCCTGTCCTTGGATAGCTGGGTATATTGGTGGCATGCGATATGGATACATTTGAGGAGGGTATGGTGACGATTGGTAGTACCCAATGGAGATGTTAACTCACTATCGATCCTAATTCTCTTGAGGGTGGGTTGCATATTTAAGATCTTCTTCTTCATTAGATCTATAAAAGTTGGTCGGTGTTGGAGCCATTGGTTGTTTCCATTTCTATTTTTTCTTTTGCTTTTGCTTTTGCTTCTACTTCTAAGTATTAGTATATGTCATTGCAATCTGGTCATTTTTAGTAGTAGGATCTTGTATTTGTGCTATCAACTGATCATAGATTGTCCCATGATTGACTTGCATTCCCAAATCTTCTTTGCGTTGGCAACCGCAACAAGCAATTTGGATAATAGATTCATCAAGGTCATATTGATCGATAGTAGTCATATGCTTTTACGTTGTTGATGAAGTTGAAGACAGGTGTGCCCTAGATTTGATAAGGTAAGGATTATGTTGAAGGGGCACAATTGCTGAGTGGTCTCTGTGAAAAATGACATGAAAGACCTGCATGCATAAATTAGCATTCAAAGAACATTCTTGTATGGATGCATTTCTACAAGTTGAATAAATGATGTATTAATGCAATCTAATATCTTGGAGGAGAAATTTGTTCCTTGAATTGAAATGGGCATTAATGGTCTTGGTAGTGTATAGGTTTCCCAAGTGGAATAGAAAAAAGAATTCACCCATTGCATGGCAAGGGGGAGAGTCTAAGATATGGATGAGTCATGCAAGATAAACCAAGAGGTGTAATCAGGGTGACAATAAAAGTGAAAATTTTGCTTGCATAGCAAGTGGAATGTGTGTTGATTATTCATTCTTATATTAAGGTAGACAATGGATGATAGATAAAAGTCTGATACCACTACATAACGTCAATGAGGAGAGAGAGAGAAAACAAAAACTTTGTAGAAGTGTTTGAGTCATCAAAAGTAGAAAATTCTTATAATTCAAGAAAGATACCCCCAAGAAATGATGTTCTATCCCAACTCTAACCAACACAGGTTTAGAAGGGTAGGTTTCAATTTCATTGGTCTAGGAATCTCATGAGAATATAAGGCATCTATTACTCAAGATGAACAAACGTGGATGGGAGGTCCTCTGTTGAGAAGGTGATACATTATCTGACTGCTAACTGGTCAGTGATAGAAGGGAAACTTGTGTTTCCCCAAATATAAGGATCATTGATGGAAATTGATAGTCAATCAGGCATGATTAGGCACAAGGAAGGTGAAAAGGTTTCTAAATGGATCTATGATTCATCAAACATGAATGAACATCCAAAATAAATCAAGCAATGTAGAATTCTGACAATCTTTTGGTTTTTGCATGGAACAGAATAGAAGGTGAAGATGTAGTTGGTCTTACGAATATGAAAAAGATGTGACGAATCTTCCTCCCTTCTCTAAAACCATAGCATGGTTGACTTTTGAGTGAAAAATTGGGCAGTTTATCAGTGTCAAATGTTAATTTTTGTTTTCTTTTTTGTTTTTGAGGGAAAATTAGGTAACTTTCTAGCCTCAAATAGAATTGTGAGAAAATGGTTGATTTTTAATGAAAAGTGGGCATACTTCTGGCGTCAAACATGATCATGAGAAAATGGTTGAATTTTGATGAAAAATTGGGCAGCCTTCTGACTTCAAACATGATTGTTAGAAAATGGTTGAATTTAGATGGAAATTGGGCAGCCTTCTGGCATCAAACATGATCGTCAGAAAATCATTGAAATTTGATGGAAAATTGAGCCTCCTTCCTGTGTAAAACTTGATCATGAGAAAATGGTTGAATTTTGATGGAAAATTGGGTAGCCTTCTGACTTCAAACATTACTATAGGAAAATGGTTAAATGTTGATGGAAAATTGGGCAACCTTCTAGCATGAAACATGATATGATTGCCTTTGGGACATATTCACTCAATTTCTAGAAATGCCATAAAAAATATTCACTCTAATTCTATATATGCCAATAAAATTTGATGGTGAGTATTGATTCTCTAACTTTAAGATGTGGTCAAGTTGAGACTGCTCGAGTGGGTCTATGGAAACTAGTGTGCTTGCATTACTTGAGTTGCTGATGAAACTAGGATACCAATATTGGTCTAGATCAATCTTATAGCCTAGTGGAAAGTTATTGTTGGATATATGGATTGATAAGGTTTGACCCCTTAGATTATTAATCTTTTTAGGCATAAAATGAAGCAATGTTGCCTAAACTCAATCAGGTAGGTGAGAATTCAGTGAGATTGGAGAAAGCTCGATCAGGTTGGAGTGAACTTGGTCAGGTTGGAGTGAACTTGGTCAGGTTGGAGTGATTGGGTTAGAGAAAACTCAGTCAAGTTGGATATCGATAAGATTGGAGGAAGCTTAGTTGAATTGAAGAAAACTCAATATGGTTGGAGCTCACTCGATTTGGAGCAAACTCGAATGCATTAAGGATTTATATTGTTTTGGTCTTTTTTTGGTGTGAAAATAGTCAAGGTGGTACTTACTCTGACATCGTTGGGGTGGCACAAATTTGTTTGAGTTTGTGACAAATGGTGTCACTTAGGTGTGGAAATTTGTTGTTAATTTTGTGGGCTATAAATATGATCCCGGCCCCTTTAGTTACTGGTTAATAGACCTTTTGACTTCAAAAGTAGTGTTATCTTTCTCGAGAGTTGTGGAGAGACAATTTGAGGTTAATTATAGCCCTAAAGAGTGGTAGAGATGAAGGGCGACCATCCCAACCTTGAAGGAGACTTGATCCATGACATATCATCGATAAAGAACTCATATTAAGGTTAGAACTTCCATTTCTACTTGACTTTGTTCCTCCTTTATCACTTTCAAAACCATGTACAAGTTTTGTTGACCAACGTTGAATATTTTGGGTTTTTCATCCTCCTTCTACCTCTAATCTTATTTCTATGTTTAGGGTCAAGGGAGATGAATATTGTTCAAAGGTTGTTGGTGCCTGTGTTGACCTTTTCTAGTCATGAGAAGGCTGCCTTGTTTCTATCCATGATCTTGGATGATGAGGAGGTGGTCAAAGCTTGTTATATTGAAGCAATACTCTCTTTTTGGAGCTGAGATTGTGAGAAGGAGCTCCAACACCTTCATTTTCTTGCTATATGGCCTTTTTTGGCCATCTCCAGGTGAGCAGATACTCCTTCTTAGTAAATTCATCTAGAACATGGATGATGGAGAGGGAAAAAGATATGCTAGATTATTGCATATTCATTTAAGATGATGTCTTGCTCTTATCTTGAGATTTTGTAATTTATGTCTTGATGTTTGTTTGAGAATTGGATTTCAACACCTTCTTGCTTAAATAATACTCAATTTCTTTCCCTATAGCATTCATTATGACAATTTGGGCTTCATTTTGTTACTTCTATGACCTGAACTTAGATTTCTAGGTTTTAATGATGGTTAAATGACAAGATAAGGCAAGATGAAAACCTTATCCCTTCTGCATATGCTACTATTTTATAGGGAATATCATACCTAGTTGGTGTACGCTTGATGGAAGGGATTCCTATATAATTAGAGTCCCTACATTCTCTTCTACTTAAATTCTGCTTTTATACTACAATGATAATCATGCTTAAATTAGTTCATAAATTTGAAAATGATGTTATCTACTCATCAACCTTTGTATGCATAACTGTGAAAACTTTCCTTGTGTGATTATCTTTGAGCTTATGTAAAGTGTGTTCTTTGGATATACGTGATTAATGGGACATCCCTACTCATATGAGGACATACCTTTTTATGTAGATTAATTTATTTAAGAATGAAGATCAAGTATAAGTCGATGATGATGATGTCGTAAGACATGATGACAATGTATGATAATTCATGTAAAGAACTCAGACAACCCAAATACATAGTCATGGATTTTTTTAGGTGAATGAATAATGTGTATATTGTGATTATGATGATGACAACATGAATATGAGAGATTAATGGTTGTGTGTAATCATGTTGATGATGCCAGGTATCAAGGAATGCATGTATACATGGGCAAGTGGCATATCGTGTGAGATAAGAAATGCGTTAGTAGTCCAACTAGTGGGAGAGGCCATTAAACCTAAAAGGATTGGGGGAAGTCCCAATCAGATGAGAGTGAGATCCCGATACTTATTATATGTGGGTGGAGAGTGCCAAGCCCTTTGTTGCAAGCTCCTCTTCATGGGGTGTTGGACCCTTGTCATACCACATCTAGAAGTTGAGCCCTAGTGTAATTTTCAACAGTGATTGGATGACATGTGATGGGTGTCTTGTATGGGTTTAGGTGGTACCACATAGTTGTTTTGATATGATGGGTTGTGAGAATTAATGAGAATATGATATGATAAAGAATGATGCTTAAAAAACATAGTGATAATGAAGCCAATTTTGATTTTTTTTTTGTTAGTTTTCCAATGGATACTTACTTGCATCTTGTATAAGTTACCCTTCCATAGTTATATGTTGCATATGTTGGATCGATGGGCTCTAGAGGGGGGTGTGTGAATAGAGCTACACAAACTTAACAAAATCGATTAGACCACCAATTTAATTGTAGTGCAAAAACTAATGCAAGCAGCAATTTGATATCCTATTCTAGCATACAAAGCAAGGATAAGAGATAATGAATATCATGCACTTGGACAGGTGGTTTAGAGTGGTTCCATGTCCTAAACTTAGGAGTGATGTCAGTCCACTACCTAGAGTTGGTTAGACTCTAGGATTTGCAACTTGGTCCTCTTATATATCACGATAAGTTTACAAGATACACAAACCACACAACCAAGGACTTAATTACTCAAGCTAAGATCTTCTACCTATCCAAGGACTTACCCACAAAGCAAGATTCTTCGGCCTTCTTCAAAGGACTTACCCAATCTCACCTTTGTCTTTAGCCTTGCAGGATTTACCTATCTTACTTGAGCTTGCCTTGCACCTCTCCTTCACTTGGAGAGCTTGACCACATTTTCCCTTCACCAAGGGAGCTGGAGCAACGATCAATATTCACTCTTGAAGATCAGCAACACATCTTCCCCTTCACTCGGAGAAGAACAGCAGCAACTCCTCTTTCACTTGGAGAAGTAGCTTCAATAAATCTTCAATTTGATTTGGAGGTAGGAAGAAAGAAAGGAGAGCTCTACATAACACAAAGGATAGCTCTCATACACAGGGACCTAACTCACTCTCACGAAATTGTCTTGAAGGTAAAGAGAGAAAGGGGCTCAAGGGCTTGGAACACTCTCAACTAAGCTAGAACCAAGTTTGCAATGCAAGAGCAGCTTGGAATGAAGTCCAAGGGGTTCTATTTATAGTTGAGGGTGGCCCTTTATGTTTTGGGACACTTGGGTGCAAAATTGGTCATTTTTCCTTCAAGAAAACGGCTATATTTTTGCCCAAAACAATTCACCAACGGTCGTATTACTTTTTTTGCAAATTCCGTACAGTGCATTCGGTCGAGCATCAATGGGTGTAACTCCACCGATCAAGTAGCAGGAAATCTGTTGTTCAAATGATCGGTCGAGTTTGTCCTGAGGAAACTCGACCGACCATTTCAACTGGAAATGGCCTACTACCCAATCGGTCGAGTTCTATGAGTGCACAACTCGACCGATTGCAATCTTCAGAAAATCGACTCAGGATGATCGGTCGAGTTTCAGGGTGGGAAACTCGACCGACCAACTGCCTGAAATTGATTTTCTAATTTGCAATAAAAGTGATTAGCACTTGGTGAATTTTGTCCCAAACAATTTTCTCTTCTAAGTTACAAGCATATTCATCATTACAAGTGATTACATTTATGTTCTAAGGTGATTTACATAGAAATCCTAAATTGCACACTTGTAGTCAATTTGGCTTGCACTTGGCCCATTCTAGGGCTTGTATATGTGATCCTTTTCATGTACCTAATGTCTGCAAACAATCTTTAACGCACATGTTAGATACATATGAATGGAATGGTTAAGTCATTATCAAAATATAGGTAATGTATAACCTCTAGGTCAACATTCTCCCCCTTTTTGACAATGACAAACCATTCCTCAAACATATTGAAAAGGATAAGAAAGTTGTACCTTTGCCTTGTTAATTAGGGGGAATCATGATAAGAACAATTTGAATTTGCTCCCCCTCAAACTATGCTTCCTCTCACCTGTATGTTAGGTTTTCTATACATGGCAAAACCAATATCCGTGTAATATGTAATCCTTTGCATGTCACATGATCAATAGCAAATTAACAAGAAAAGGATCACTTAGGCGAGAAAGAAATAGTATAATCACAAGAAACAATATGATTGAGTCTCAAACCATGAGATATTTCTCCCCCTTTTGACATTATCAAAAAGTTAGGGGGGTAGAAGAGCAAAAACTAGGTCTTCTCCAAGACTCAACCACACATATATGCAAAGTAAGACGCAATGTAAAAGCATATATCATACAACCATGAAGGAGAACATACAATCTAAGTCAGAATCAAAATATAGCTCAACAACACCAAGCATAAGATAACACAGAGTAAATAGCCAAAGTGCATAGCAAAGATATTCCAACTCAGAAAGATGTTCTCATAAGCAACTACAACCATCAAAGTGAGAAAATAGAAAATAAGAAAATAGTACAGCTCAGACTAATGTGCCAGGATGTTGCTTATACAAAAGAGTCTAGAAAGATATATATAATAGACATGCTAGACTATAAGCTAAGACAACCTCCTAGACATCTAAGCTATCTATGTCAACTGCTTCCTCGTCATCGCCTGGGTTGTAGTCCTCATCGCCATCTGAAGGCGGGGCAACTGTGCCACCAGCAGAACCAGCACCATCATCACCATCCTCATCAAAAGCATCCTCACCATCACCATCAGCACCGTCAGCATCAGCATCCTCGTCGGCATCCTCAGCCTGGTCGGGCATCTCCTCATCATCAGGAGCAAAAGAGCGACCGGGCCAACGGGCATTCTGCTCGGCCCACGACATACCAAGAGCAAGAAGCTCCTTGGCTTGTGGGAAGGACGAAGCAGAGTCCCCCAAGGAAGTGAGCAGAGAGGCCAGGGGGCCAGCATGTAGTGGAAGATATGCAGGAGTGGAGCTACCAGAGGGATACTGAGGTGGAGCAGCAGCGGAAGGCTCGGCAACATATGGTGGTGGAGCACGGAAGTACTGCTCATATGCATAAGAAGCATAGGCACTACCCGGGTATGGCTGGTAGACAGGGTAGGGTGAAGCACAGGACAGGTTCATGGTAGACATGATCGAACACAAATCTTGATGGAGGTGCTCCTGGACCTGGCAATTGTACGCCTGTTCATGCATCATGTATCCAAGAAGGGTTTCATTTGATGCTCTGAACGATGCACGGCTAGGGCAAGGGTGGGGCTATGGGGGTGGAGCCTGGGTGGAGGTGGGAGGGGCACCAGAAGCAGAGGTGGAGGTAGAGGCAGAGCCAGAAGCACCAGGGGCAGGGGAAGGAATAGGTACAGCCTTCAGAAGAGTGGTTTCACTAATGCACACTCCCTTTCTAGCAACCGGGTAATGAAAGTCAGAAAAGAGTGAGTTATCAGTGGCAAACTGGAAGAGACCACAAATCAAGGCTGGGTAGGGAGGGTGGGTGCCCTTGGTTTTCTTGCCTTTGTCAAAGCAGGTCATATGATGTAGAATGTAACGAGCCCACTTGACACCTATATTGTTCAACAAACAATACATCAAAACCGCTGTGTTTTCCGCAATGTCCGTTTGATTATGCTTCGGATGGATATTGCAGTTAATCACAAGGGCTAAGATGTGCCTCTGGAGGTCAAGGGAGGAGGAGGGTAGGGTAGACCGCTTCTTATAGGCCACGCCAGGTTTCTTCAAAAATCGATGAATATCCGGTAAAGTCAATTCATGATGTTTGTAAAAACCTTCCGGGTCTAAAAGATCAAAATACTCGTCATAGCCCCGGCGCCAAGTAGTGGTTTCTTCGTCTCCGGCAAGATAGAGATTGAAAGTCTCCTCGGAGATTTGATACCGATGACCGGCGATCATCGATGTTAGGACTACTTCGGAATCTAGCGGGGGAACAATCGAATCATAGTTCCAACGCAGATTAGCATAGAACTCATGAACTGCTTTTGTACTAGATAACTGATTATTGAAGCAGTCACTTTCGATTGCTAGGGCAGAAAGTTTGTGTTTGGCAAGAAGCTTCGCGATGGAGTTGAAATAGTCTTGAAAACGGGTTGCACCAACTAAGGGGCAAAAAGGAAAAGGAGATCGAGGAAGAAGATCCTTATACCTATTTACTGCCTCAAGAGATACAAACGTAGTGTTATCAAAAGGAATCAACCGTTGGGTCGAGGAAGAGGCTGGAGCATTGCTAGGGGCGGCACATTTTCTCCTGTGGAATGCCATGGAAGCAAAAGCAAGAGGAGAAATCGCACACACAAGCAAAACGAACCTCAAAGACCAACAAGAACACACAACCGACGCCCAGGGAGGTCAGGAGCAAGCTGCTAAGGCACCCTAGGGTTAGGAACGGGGAAGGTTTAGGGTTAGGGTGGAGAGCACGGGCCAGGAGATGAGGAATCAGTCGGCTATTTTCTAGTTGTAAGGGAAAATAGTCGGCCGATCCTAACTTTTAAGTTGGCGCAACCCGTCGATCGGTCGAGTTCTGAGGGTGTACAACTCGACCGAACGGTCCACTTAATACAAGCTCTTGGCTCCTGATCGGTCGAGTTTTCTGGGGTGAAACTCGACCGAAGGTCAACCTGACCTAGCAGTCTAAATCTTAGATTCTAGCCACATACATGCCTATTAAAATTATTTTTCTATTCTATTATACATAATTAACATACCTAGGCATATTTAGCTCATCATTGGGCACTATTTAGTGATAAAACGTGAAATTCGATAAAACCCAAAAACAAGCATAAAACTAAGCATGTTGATAGACAATTTAAGCATAAACAAGCATGTATTTGAGCAACATAAGGTGAAGATTGACATGAGCAAGCATATAGGAGAGAGACCACTAGCTAGATCACATAACAATATCATTTAAATCAACAATGAGCAGTTTAGATCGAATAACATTAAATTGATCTCTAGCTAGAGGTTTTGTAAAAATGTCCGCCAACTGATTTTCCGTATCCACATGTGTGATATAGATGTCTTTCTTTGCAATGTGGTCATGAAGAAAATGATGGAGAACCTCTATATGCTTAGCTCTACTATGCAATATTGGATTATAAGAGAGGTTAATTGCACTAGTATTGTCACAAAAGATAGGAGAAGCATCAAAAAATATGTTAAAGTCTTGGAGAATTTGCTTCATCCATAGGACCTGTGCACAACAACTCCCGGCTGCAATGTATTCAGCTTCGGTAGTTGATAATAACACTATGCTTTGTTTCTTGGAGAACCAAGACACTAAGCATGGTCCTAGGAGGAAGCAAGTGCCACTTGTGCACTTTCTATCAATCAAACACCCTGCATAATCCACATCACTATATGCTCTAAGAGTAAAATCCCTTGATTTAGGATACCATAGACCAAAATTTTGGGTTTTGGCTAAGTACCTCAAAATTCTCTTAACAGCAGTGAGATGCGACTTCTTAGGGCAAGATTGAAAGCGAGCGCACAAGCCAACACTAAGCATAATATCAGGTCTAGAGGCCGTTAAATAAAGTAAACTTCCAATACCTCTATAGAGTTTCTCATCTACCTTTTCACCATATTCATCTTTGTCAAGTTTGGCGGTGTTTGACATGGGTGTATCCATCGGCTTCATGTTCTCCATCCCAAAGCGCTTGAGTAGTTCAATTGTGTATTTGCCTTGGTTGATGAAGTTTCCTTCCTTTGTTTGCTTGATTTGAAAGCTGAGGAAGAAGGTCAACTCACCCATCATGCTCATTTCAAATTCACTCTGCATAAGAGAACTAAACTCCTTGCAAAGATCAAGATCAGTCCCGCCAAAAATGATATCATCAACATATATTTGAATTATAAGAAAATGGTTAGAAGTGTGTTTTAGAAACAAGGTAGAATCAACTTTGCCCATGACATACCCATTATCTAACAAAAAGTTCTTTAATTTCTCATACCAAGCTAGAGGTGCTTGTTTGAGTCCATAGAGAGATTTTTTGCAACAAATAAACATGATTGGGTAATTTGTCATTTTCAAAGCCCGGAGGTTGAGAAACAAATACTTCCTCCTCGATTGTACCATTCAAAAACGCACTTTTAACATCCATTTGATATAGCAAGAAATTTTTATAGTTAGCAAAGGCAAGTAGCATACGAATAGATTCTAATCTAGCAACAGGAGAATAAGTTTCATTAAAATCAATACCTTCTTGTTGGTTGTAACCTTGTGCTACTAACCTTGCTTTGTTCCTTGCCACTTTTCCTTGCTCATCAAGCTTGTTGCGGTAGACCCATTTGGTGCCAATGATCTTTCTATCACTTGGTCTTGGCACTAGAGTCCACACATGATTCTTCTCAAATTGCTCAAGCTCTTCTTGCATGGCAAGGATCCACTCATCATCACCAAGGGCCTCTTTGATGTTCTTTGGCTCTAGTTGGGAGATGAAGGCACTATCTGCTTGTTCTTTGTTGTGAGCAGCTTGTGTCCTCACTCTCTCAAACGGATTGCCAATGATCAACTCCTTGGGGTGATTCTTTGCAAAGCGGGGAGTGGGATCCTTCTTTTCTTCTTCTTTTTCTTCTTCTGCAACCTGCTTGCCTTTGTCTTTGATGTTGAGATCTTTTAAGATAGGAATTATTTCATCTGCAACATCATCATCACCAATATGCTTGCCAATAACAGGGTTAGTTTCAATAAATTTAACATTAATAGATTCTTCAATTTTAGATAGTTCAATGTTAAATACTATATATGCCCTGCTAGTAGTGCTATAGCCTAGGAAGAAAGCCTTATATGATTTCGGATCAAACTTGTCGAGAGAATCCTTCGTGTTTAAAACAAAACAAGGACATCCGAAAACATGAAAGAAATCAATAGATGGCTTCCTACCACGCCATAGTTCATAGGGGGTTTTCTTGAAAGTCGGATGTGTGAAAACTCGGTTTTGCACAAAACATGACGTGCTAACGGCTTCAGCCCAAAACTTCTTAGGAGTGTCAAACTCAAGAAGCATGGTCCTAGCCATCTCTTGTAGCGACCTATTCTTCCTCTCAAAAACTCCATTTTGTTGAGGTGTGCGAGGAGAAGAGAAATTGTGCGAATAACCTGATTTTTCACAAAAATGTTAAAAAAGATCATTTTCAAACTCTCCCCCGTGATCACTACGGATAGAAATAACATGGCAAGAAGCTTCGTTTTCAACTCATTTACAAAAGCTCGATAAAACATCAAGTGTATCGCTTTTAGAAATGAGAAAGAAAGTCCAAGTATATCTAGAGAAATCATCGACAATAACAAGACAATACTTGGAGCCACGAAGCGTTTGTGTTCTCATTGGTCCGAATAGATCAATATGAAGAAGCTCAAGAACTCTCTTGGTACTCATGACTCCTTTGGATTTGAAGGAGGATTTGGTTTGTTTCCCTTGTGTGCAAGGTTGGCATTCCTTTTCCTTATCAAAATCCAATATAGGAAGTCCTCGAACCAAGTCCTTTTTGTTCAATTTCTTCATTTGATGCAAATTCACATGACCCAAACGACGATGCCAAAGAAAAAGATCATTTTTATCCACAACTAAGCATCTATTTAGTATGGGCTTAAGAGCATCGAGAACAATAACATAGAGATTACCATTTCTAGTTCCCTTATATATAACATTGTAGGACAGGGAATCTAGAAGCAAGCATTCTAAAGAAGTAAATAGCACAAGATAACCATTATCACATAATTGGCTAACACTAATTAAATTATGATGTAGGCCATCAACAAGAAATACATTTTTAATACATATTTCATTGCCTACATCACCCTCACCTATAACCTTACCCTTCTTGTTGTCCCTGAAGGTTACCGATCCTCCTTTATTTTTCACAAATTTGTTGAAATGGCTGATTTCTCCAGTCATATGCTTAGAGCAGCCACTATCAACAATCCATTTCTTTTAAACCTGCAAGAAAAGAGGATGTCGGAACCCAACTCAGACTTTGGGGTCCGGGGTTAGCTTGGGGACCCATTTCATCTTTGGGTTGGTCCCCTTGGGCTTGTAAGGACAATAGGTAGAATAATGGTCATCACATTTGCAATGAATACAAACCATAGGGTTTTTAGAGCCGGAAGACTCTCCATTGAAAATTGGAGGTTCCATACTCTTCTTCTTACCCTTCTTCTTCTTACCTTTGGGAGCAGTCCCATTATATCCTAAACCACTAGTACCAATTTGTTTGGTAGAGTGCTCTAGGACATCATTTAGGGATTTCTTTCCCGAAAGAAACCTTTGCAAAGTAGATCTTAATTTAGCATTATCATCACTAAGATTTACAACAGTAGTAGATAGACTAGCAAGATCTTCTATAGTATGCAAAAGGTCGGCCTCAAGACAGAGGGCTTTAGTAAGAAGAGAATCTTTTTCTAGAGTTAAGCTAGCAACTTCATTTCTAGGCAAAACAGGTCTAGAAGATAAATCATTAATTTGAGCAAGCAATTTAGCATTTTCATATTTAAGAACAACTATCTCTCTTTGATAGGCATATATTTCTTCTCTCCTAGCATCATCAATAAGCTTGAGTTCTACATTTTCAGTTTTAGAAGTATCAAGCTCATCTAGGCACTTTTGGTTTTCTATCTTAAGATTTTCAATATTTTTAAGATATGTACCATTCTCAACCTCTACTCCATTGTATTGAAGTTCAAGGTCAAGATATTTCCCTTGCAAGGATTCTATGCTATCAAGATGCAATTTTTCATTTTCATCAAGAATGTCAATTTTTGCATAAAGATCATCAACTATTTTGCCTAATCTTTTCCTCTTAGATTTACATATAGCAAAAGATGATTGGCATTCATTAAGCATATCAATGAGAGTTTCCTTAGATAGCTCAAGTAAATTAACATCACTAACCTTGCTTACCTCACTTACCTCAATTACATCTTCACTAGTAGAGGCCATGAGGGCAAGATGGCATTCTCCATCTTCGGAGCTTGAGGAGCTTGAAGAAGAAGACTCCCATGCCGCATGAGCTGCATCTTTGGACCTTTTCTCCTTCTTGTCTTTTCTTTTGTACTTTGCTTCTCTCTTGTACTTGTCATCCTTCTTGTGGTTGCTCTTATGATGGCTCTTCTTGGCCTTTGGGAAGTCACTCTTTTAGTGGCCTTTTTGACCACACTCGTAGCACCTAGGAGTTGAGGAGGAGGGCTTGCTCTTGAAGTGCTTCCCTTTTGAGTAATTGGCTTCATGATCATTGACACCTTCATCTTCACTTGAGGAAGGGCAGGGAGACTTCATAGCAAGTTGTTGTTGTCGGACCATTTCTTCAATTTGAGCTTTGAAGGCTGTGTCCTTTATCTTCTTTGATTCTTTTTCTTCTCTTTTCTCCTCTTCCTCTTGCTTGTCAAGCCTAGGTTCATGGGCTTGAAGGTTACCAACCAGCTCCTCGGTTGATAACTCGCTTAGCTTGTAGATTTCTTCAATAGAAGTGACCTTTGGCTCCCATCTCTTTGGTAGATATCTCAAGATTTTGGCATTGATTGTACCTCTATCCGTGACACTCCCAAGGGCTGCAAGGCTGTTCAAGATGACGTTTAGCCTTGTGTACATATCCACCACTCTTTCATTCTTCACCATCTTGAAGTTCTCAAGAAGACCACCAAGCATGTAGACCTTGGCCTCCTTGACTTGCTCGGTCCCTTCATAGGTGACACACAACTTGAGGCCTAAACACAAATTTGCCATCTCCAAGCCACAGCAGCAACGATTAGTTGAGCCCTCTCCTACCTATGTGTGAGAAAAGCAACAACCTATTTATAGCAGGTTCAAACCAGGCTAAACCGAGGTTGAAGACAACTTGTTGATGCCCGGATTTAGGCTCTGGATGGATTTTCAGTTGAAATTCAGTCATCTCAACCCACAGCGAGTAGAATCTCACTCCCCAAAGCAAGTATTAACTCCATGAAACAGACGATTTCGGTTCGATCTGCGTTATTTGTGGGTAGTAGCAATTACCCAGGTGTCAAGCGGTATTTGCGTCTCCTGACTGTTATGTCATGTTTCACTTCTTCACGTTTTTCATTATTTAGTTTATTAACTTATTTGTAAGATTTGGGTTACTGGAACCATATGATTGATTAAACCCTAAATTGCTCAGATAAAGTGGAATACAGTAGCACAGGAACCTAGGGTTTACATTAGTTGTACAGCTTGGGAATAAATCCAGTTAGTATGATTCTAGTAGTTTACTAGATGCACAATTTCAAGAAATGACGATGACATGAAAATGTCAATGGAAACCTAGTCGCACACTCCCTATTAAATTTAATGTGTGTGATTTAGTATTAATACATATTGGCATGTTTCTCAAGGACATCATTAGAAATTTTCTATTACTATTAATAATTCATGCCATGATAAGGAATTAACTCTTAAATGGGGTTATGTGATGCACAACTCAGTATTAGGGTCGATGTGCATGTTTTTCGAGGAATTATAGATAACTTACAGATGTTACTGATGATTTTTCATATTTCGAGTAATTAACTCTTATGAATGTATTAAGAGGTTCAATTGCATGAATGTAGTGTATAAATGTCAAGTGGACATGTAATCTATTTATTTAAGAATTTCAGTCTGTCTGCAAGTATAATAATGTTGATTTATCAGTAAATTATAATGTTTAAAATATACTGCTATGCCAAGTTTAGAATGATGTACATGTTGCATTATAAACTTTAATTAAATAGATGCGGTACCATAGAGATACCAAAGCTAAGAATAAGTAAGAGAGAGATTCAAAGAATAATAAAATAATAGACATAGGTGCCTTGAACATCGTAGATTCCCTACGGATGTCTGCAATGTAGGGAGGAAAAGATCCACCCTAGCAGTGACCAGTATACGGGGATCGGAACGCACCTACAGAGTATGCGGGGAGATGAAGCCCTTGAGGAAGTCTCCTAAGAGAACATAGGTTACCCAACATGAACCGGAGATTTGAGTGGTAACCCAGAGGTACCCACAGAGCATACCAAGATGAGGCCCACAGAACGTCTCAGACCCTCCGCCTATGTACTCAGCCTAGAGGAGAGGTCCAGTTAAAGGCCAGCTATATAGCTGCGTTAGTCAGACGTGACAGTTCGAGTCAAGCAGACCCGGATTCAGTTCTAGGCTTAGCTTCCCCGGTTTTAAGCTAAGTCTTGTATGGTGGGATCATAGTTCGTTACGAGTCTTCATTTATAGAGTACACTGCATATAATCAGGGCATAAGATAAAATACGTTGATATAGGTTCATAGAGTTTCTTATAAGTTAAATAGTTAAGAAAGATTTGAGTTAGATTCACAACAGTTGTCCTTTAAATGAAATTTAGTATTCTTTGTTATTTAATCATATCTACAGCCTTGCAGCAGTTGTTTTCTTAATGAAATGTTGACATCTCTTGTTGTTTAAATTATATTGCTTAGATCTGCTCAGTATAGTATTATCTTGTATTTTATTCCAATTAATAATCATAAAATGAGTTATCTGTGATGATTGGGTGAAATTCTATTCACTGAGCCAGTCGCTCACCAACCTACTGAAATATATTTTTTTTGTCAGTGTTAGCACAAGGAAGATGAAGGATTGTATCACCCAAGTTCTTAGAAGGTAGTTTGTAGTTAGATAGAGGTCTCTTAGTCCTTTCCCCTCGGTCCTTAGGCATGAGGTGTGGTAGTGAGAGAATGTAATGTAATATGTAGTTTAGATTTTAGTTATCTGTTGTGTTTTACTTTCTACATGAATAATGTAATATATCATGTAAGTTTGTTTTTCTTCCAAGTAAGGCTAATGGTAAGTTGCTTCCACAGTTTGATTACGGTCCGATGTTATTCAAGCTATTAGGTTTTTCCTTTAAGTTAATTCTATGTAACTAAATAAAGAAAAGGTTAAGGGTGGTTTGCCGAGGGTGACTCCCCAGTCTCTGGGGTCATTAGAGATGGTATGGGGATTGGGGCGTCACATGATTTTTTGTATCAGAGCATAGGTTTGAGTACATAGTTACTCTAAGTCAAGGTCAGGGGACGATAAGAGACCAATAGGATTAGGACTTATGTGTCTTCCTTCTAACTGCAATTTTCTAACAGGAAGTGTTCTGTTACACTATTGCAGATGGCAGGAAGAGGATGTGGTCATGAGAACCAAGATGAGAGCTACATTGGAACTTATTCTCAGGAGATGGGTCCAGGTGGTGGAGATGATGTGGATGAGGCAACAAGATGTGTAGAGGAGTCTGTGAATGCTGATAAGTGTTATGAGAATAGAAAGAGACCCGGAGACTTCGGCATAGGACAACCTAGTAGTGGTCACCGAGGAAGTGGTGGTGGGTTCTTCTCGAAGCTTGGACGTGGTTTTGGCTGTTTTAGTAAACAAGGATCTGAAGAGGTGATATCTTCTTAGAGTAGGGGAAGATCTAATCCTGGGAGATGGAGCAATATGCCAAGAGTAAGGTCATCTGGATCATCAGCTTCAGTGACAGGTCTGCCAAGGAGAAAGGTACCGAGGTGTGATATCTGTCGAAGACCACACTCAGGACAGTATTGGGGAATAGAGTTTCAAGGATGTCATCAGTGCAGACAGATGGGACATTTCAAGAGCAATTTGCCCCCAGTTACAGCAGTCAGCATCATAGGGTTCCCAGTCACAGTACCAGAATGTTCTGAGACAGGCTCCAGCTAGAGGACTCAATTCCTCTGTAGCTTCAGGTTCCCGAGGTGGTGCATCACCCAATGCTCAGGAAAGACAATGAGGACATCGTGGGAGAGGAAGAGCTTCAGGAAACTTCTTCTCTTTGACACCACAAGAAGGTATTGTTTCTTCTTGAGTAATTAAAGGATAATTTCTTTTCTTTAACATCATTTCAATTACAGTTTTGATAGATCTGGGTGCTACTCACTCGTTCATACAATGTTCTTTAGCTTGTGAGCTTAACCTATTAACCCAGGAGTTACCGGTTGAGTTGTTGTTGAGGGTTCTGTTTGGTGAACCGATAGTGTTGACAGAGTTTTGTCCCAGATGTTTGTTGACATTTGGTGATTACACCATCACGGCTAATCTTATACCCCTAGATATTAACTGTTTCCAAGTTATCTTGGGTATGGATTGCCTACAGATGTATCGAGTTCAGCTTGACTGTTGGAAGAAGGAGGCTATCTTTTAACAGGGTGGATTTTCTTGTGGCTTTACTAGAGACATGTAAGTTTTGCCTATGTGTATCATATCAGCCGATGTAGCTGATAAGATGTTGAAGAAAGGTTGTGATGCGTTCTTGGCACATGTAGTAGATACCAGAACAGAGAAGAGCACAGTCAGCCTATGGGATGTGCCAGTGGTCTGTGAGTTCCCAAATGTTTTTCTAGATGAGTTGCCAAGTCTACCACCTGAAAGTGAGATAGACTTTGAGATCCAGGTGTTTCCAGGTAGTCAACCTATAGTGTTACCAGCCTACAGAATAGCACCTATAGAGTTGAAGGAACTCAAGATTTGGTTACAGGAGTTACTAGATAAGGGTTTCATTCGACCTAATTCTTCACCGTGGGGAGCTCCAGTCTTATTTGTGAAAAAGAAAGATGGAACTATGAGGCTATGCATAGACTACAGACAGTTGAATAAGATCACCATTAAGAATAAGTATTTGTTGCCAAGGATAGAATATTTGTTTGACCAGTTGCGTGGAGCGATGATCTTTTCTAAGATAGACTTAAGATCTGGGTATCATCAGTTGAGGATAAAGGCTTCAGATATTCCTAAGTCGGCTTTTAGGACAATATATGGACATTATGAGTTTTTGGTCATGTCGTTTGGACTGACTAATGCCCCAACAACTTTCATGGATATGGTGAACCAGATTTTCAAGTCATTTTTGGATCAGTTCATAGTAGTTTTCATAGATGACATTTTGATTTATTCCAGAGATGATGAGCAGCATGAGCATCATCTGAGGATAGTGTTGCAGTTGTTGAGACAACACCAGTTATATGCTAAGCTCAGTAAGTGTGAGTTCTGGTTAGCTAAGGTGTCTTTTTTTGGACATGTCATCTCAGGAGATGGAGAAAGTGTTGACCCTAAGAAAGTCAAGTCTGTTCTACAGTGGGAGCAGCCTAAGACTCCTACTGAGATCAGAAGCTTCTTAGGATTGGCATGTTACTATAAAAGGTTCATCCAGAACTTTAGTGTTGTAGCGTCACCTCTGATACGCTTAACGAGAAAGGGTGCACCGTTTGTCTAGTCAGACAACTATGAGAAGAGTTTTCAGATCTTGAAGAAGAGGTTGACTATAGCACTAGTGTTGATCCTACCCGAGATAGGTAAAGGTTACATAGTGTTTTGTGATGCTTCAAGGAGAGGTTTAGGTTGTGTGTTGATGCACGAAGGAAAAGTAGTAGCTTATGCATCTAGACAACTTAAGAAGAATGAGGAGAATTACCCGACACATGATCTGGAGTTAGTTGCAGTAGTTCATGCTCTTAAGACATGGCGTCACTATCTTTATGGTGAAGCGTGCCAGGTGTTTAGGGATCATAAGAGCTTGAAATATATTTTCACCCAGAAGGTTCTGAATCTTAGACATCGGAGATGGTTAGAATTGATCAAGGATTATTATGTGACGATAGATTATCATCTTGGTAAGGCGAATGTGGTAGAAGATGCCCTCAGTAGGAAGTCAAGTTCAACAGTAGATGTATTCTCTATGGCATGTTTCAGGAGAGACCTACTAGTAGAGATGCAGAAGTTGAACTTAGACTTAGGGGTGACAGAGCAGAGTGGTTTGATTGCACAAATGCAAGTCAAGCCTACCTTGTATGATCAGATCAAGGAACTTCAACAGAGTGACAGTGAGTTACAACAGATCATGCAGGACATGACAAAGGGAAAGAGACCAGAGTTTAGGTTTTCAGATGATGGTTTGTTGTATCAACATGATAGGTTGTGTGTACCTGGATACAGTGATTTGAAAGAATAGATTCTTGAGGAAGCGCATGCATTGATGTACGCTATGCATCTAGGCAACACTAAGATGTACAGGAATCTCAAGGAGTTGTACTGGTGGTCAGGTATGAAGAAGGATGTAGTTGAGTATGTGGCTAGATGTAGTGTGTGCCAGTAGGTTAAGGATGAGCATCAGAAACCTACAGGTACCTTGCAATCTCTTCCTATACTAGAGTGGAAGTGGGAACATATCACAATGGATTTTATGGTAGGGTTGCCCAGGACACCTATAGGTTGTGACTCGATATGGATGATTGTGGATAGACTAACTAAGTATGCTCACTTTCTTCCTATTAAGTCAACCTTTGATGTCCCGATGTTGGCTAAGATATACGTGGATGAGATAGTCAGGTTGTAGGGTATCCCAGATTCAATTATATCAGATAGAGATCCTAAATTCACATCCAGGTTTTGGAATCAATTGTATCATGCTTTGGGTACAAAGTTGAGGTTCGGTATAGCTTTTCACCCATAGACAGATGGCAGTCAAAGAGGATCATTCAGACTCTTAAGGACATGCTGAGAGCATGTGTCTTGCATTTTAGTGGAAGTTGGGAAGAACAATTGAGCCTTATAGAGTTTGCATACAATAATAGTCAGCATTCCAGTCTTGGTATGGCCCCATATGTAGCTATGTATGGCAGAAAGTGTAGATCACCCGTATGTTGGTACGAGGTGGGTGAGAAAGAGATTCTTGGACCAGAGATAGTGGATTTGACTAAAGAAAAGATTACAATGATTAGAGAATAGTTGAAAGCTTCACAGGACAGGCAGAAGAGTTACGCTGAGAAGAGACATAGACCTCTTGAGTTTGAGGTTGGTGATGAAGTGTATCTGAAAGTTTCACCATGGAAAGGAGTGTTGGGGTTTGGTAAGAGAGGTAAACTGACTCCTAGGTTTATGGGACCATATCCTATCATTGAGAGGATTGGACCTGTAGCCTACAGGTTGGATTTGACATCTGAGTTGGCTAATCTACATGATGTGTTTCATGTATCGATGTTGAAGAAGTGTTACCCAGGTACAGAGAAGATAGTAGAACCAGAACCTTCACAGCTCAGAACAGATGTGTCCTATGTGGAAGGACCAGTACAGATAGTTGATCGGAGGATCAAGAAGATCAAGAATCGCGAGATACCATTAGTGAAAGTTTTGTGGATGAACCACAACCTAGAGGAAGCTATGTGGGAGGTTGAGTCAGAGATGTGTAACAAGTATCCTTTTCTCTTTTAGGAATTTCGGGATGAAATTCTTATAAGGGAGGGAGATTGTTATGACCCACTCCATGATTAACCAGTAAGCACAGCGCTTAGTGCATCATCAAGTTGATTAAGTTACGTAAGTGCTCAAGATGTGATTAGTGCTTTGATCAAGTGAGATGGTCTAATTATTATGTTTTTGTGCCTTGAGAAGGTATAGGATCTTGTGCTTGAAAATTTGGAAATGGAATCACTTCAATTGGACTCTTGAGGAAAAAGTTATGCCATTTTCTTGTTCTTTGGACCAATTCTGCAATTAACCCATAACTTATTGCCCCTTTCCCTTATCTTCTTCCCCTTTTCCCTCGAACAAATAGGGCACTGTCTAAGCGACACCCAATCTAGTTGATCGACCAGCAACTGAGGGGGAAGCAGGGTGATTTCTCGAGCCCTTAGCTTGATTCGACAGTGCCACCTTCTCCACCTTTCTTCTTCTTCCTCTACTTTTCCCTAGCAGCGCCCAACCTGCTAGGGGGGCGCCCCAACAAGCAGCAGCAGCAGCAGCAGTGGCCAGGGGCCCTTTTGGGCACATCCAGCACCTCAACAACGTTGCCTCAACTCTGACTTGGTGGTCCATGCTCAAATCCGCAACCACCTAGCCCAGTTTCAAGCTTCCCCTAGCCTTTCCTCCACCTGTGTGTGAGACTGCACATGTTGCTTGTAGTAGGTCTGGACCAGGAGCAGCTGGGTGTGATCCAACACTCCAAAATGTTGCATTTGAGTCTGGCCTTGAGGCCTAAACATGAATCCTCCATCTCCAAGCCATGAGCAGTGACGATTAGCTGAGCCCTCTCCTACCTCTGTGTGAGAAAAGTAACAACATGTTTATAGTAGGTTCAAACTAGGCTGAACCAAGGTTGAAGACAACCTGCTAATGCCCGGATTTAGGGTCTGGATGGATTTTCGGTTGAAATTCAGTCACCTCAACCCACGGTGAGTAGCATCTAACTCCCCAAAGCAAGTATTAACTCCGTGAAACAGATGATTTTGGTTCGATCTGCGTTATTCATGGGTAACAGTGGTTACCCAGGTGTCGAGCGGTATTTGCGTCGCCTGACTGTTATGTCATGTTTTTCTTCTTCACATTTTGCGTGATTTAGTTTATTAACTGATTTGTAAGATTTCGGTTACTGGAACCATATGATTGATTAAACCCTAAATTGCTCAGATTTAGAGTGGAATATAGTAGCACACAAACCTAGGGTTTACATTAGCTGTACAGTTTGGAAATAAATCTAGTTTGTACGATTCTAGTAGTTTACTACATGCACGATTTCAAGAAATGATGATGACATGAAAATGCCAATGGAAACCTGGTTGCACGCTCCCTATTATATTTAATGTGTGTGATTTAGTATTAATACGGATTGGCACGTTTCTCAAGGACATCATTAGAAATTTTCTATTACTATTAATAATTCTTGCCATGATAAGTAATTAACTCTTAAATGGGGTTATGTGATGCACAACTCAATATTAGGGTTGATGTGCACATTTTCGAGGAATTACAGATAATTAACAGATGTTACTGATGATTTTTCATATGTCGAGTAATTAACTCTTATCAGTGTATTAAGAGGTTCAATTGCATGATTGTAGTGTATAAATGTCAAGTGGACATTTAATCTATTTAGTTAAGAATGTCAATCTGCCTGCAAGTATAATAATGTTGATTTATCAGTAAATTACAATGTTTAAAATATACTACTCTACCAAGTTTAGAATGATATACATGTTGCATTATAAACTTTAATTAAATAGACGTGGTACCATAGAGATACCAAAGCCAAGAATAAGTAAGAGAGAGATGTAATGTAGTAAGAGCTTTTCTAGAATAATAAAATAATAGACATAGGTTCCCTGAACACCGTAGATTCCCTACGGATGTCTGCACTGTAGGGAGGAAATGATCCACCCTGGCAGCGACCAGTATACGGGGATCGGAACGCACCCACAGAGTGTGTGGGGAGACAAAGCCCTTGAGGAAGTCTCCTAAGAGAAGATAGGTTACCCAACATGAACTGGAGATCTCGGTGGTAACCTAGAGGTACCCACAGAGCGTACCAAGATGAGGCCCACAGACCGTCTCAGACCCTTTGCCTGTGTACTCAACCTAGAGGAGAGGTCCAATTAAAGGTCAGTTGTTTAGCCACCTTAGTCATACGTGACAGTTTGAGTCATGCAGACCTAGATTCAGTTCTAGGCTTAGCTTCTCAGGTTTTAAGCTAAGTCTTGTATGATGGGATTGTAGTTTGCTATGAGTCTTCATATATAGAGTACATTGCATATGATCAGGGTATAAGATAAAATATGTTCATATAGGTTCACAGAGTATCTTATAAGTTAAATAGTTAAGAAAAATTTGAGTTAGATTCACAGTAGTTGTCCTTTAAATGAAATTTTAGTATTCTCTGTTATTTAATTGTATGTGTAGCCTTGCAGCAGTTGTTTTCTTAATGAAATGTTGACATCTCATATCGTTTAAATTATATTGCTTAGATCTACTCAGTATAGTATTATCTTGTATTTTATTCCAATTAATAATCATAAAATGAGTTATTTGTGATGGTTGGGTGAAATTCTATTCATTGAGCCAGTAGCTCACCAACCTACTGAAACATTTTTTTAGGTCAGCGTCAACATGAGGAAGCTGAAGGATCGTATCACCCAAGTTCTTAGAAGGTAGTTCGTAGTTAGATAGAGATCTCTTAGTCCTTTACCCTCGGTCCTTGGGCATGTTGTGTGGTAGTGAGAGAATGTAATGTAATATGTAGTTTAGATTTCAGTTATCTGTTGTGTTTTACTTTCTGCATGAACAATGTAATATATCATGTAAGTTTGTTTTTCTTCCAAGTAAGGTTAATTGTAAGTTGCTTCCTCAGTTTTATTATGATCTGATGTTATTGAAGCTATTAGTTTTTTCCTTTAAGTGAATTCTAAGTAAATAAATAAAGAAAAGGTTAAGGGTGGTTTACCGAGGGCGACTCCCTAGTCTCCGGGGTCATTAGAGATGGTACGGGGTTCAGGGTGTCACATTTGCAGTCCAGTTCCTAGTCCCTCGTCTGTTTCCACCTAAAAATTGTTGATCCCACAGGGTAAGACTATTGTCCCAGTGAGAGATATAACTCTCTGCCAACAATATTATTATCACAGAAAATAGTAAAGACTGAACAGAAGATATCTAAACAACTAGAAAAATTATAAAACATATTTTTGCTTGAAAAGGAATATGAAGAACATGTATAACATCTATCTACTAAGATGTATGAAAATAATAAGGAATCATCCAATGTTTTCCTTAGTCGATCCTTAAGTAGATATACTACACAGTTGATTACATGTTCACATTCATACTTATGCTGAGAGGAGATTAGATATACCGCTCATACTCCAACCGACCACTAGTAAGTCAAAATTGGTACCATACAAGGTCAATGGCAGAGCCGACTGTCAAGACCTCACCTTGTCTCAGTCAGTACAAGACCACTTAGATTTAGCATGACATCTTGTGTCTACTGTATTTAGCTATGCTAGGGTTTAGTGGCATCTTTGTTATAGAGTTACTATCGTAGCATGTACTCTCTTCGGGAGAAGACCACTTAGCTTTCCCGGATTATCAGGATGACCACTGAGCGATCCTGCTTTAGTTTCATCACAGGAAGTCCACTTAGCAACTTGGTGTATTTGGGGAGTCCACAAAGCACCCTTATTTAGTTTTGGGAGTCCACTTAGCACCCTTATTTAGTTTATCACATATTCAAAAATATGTGTTCTGAGTAAAACTTGTTTCACCATTCAGCAATTGCTGACACTGAATGGATCTATGGTCTGGGGAACTACATGATAATATTTGTCTTTCTTAATTAAATGCATTATTGTATCTTTTAGCATCAATCAAGTTACAAGAAAGAATTATATCAAATACTACAAAGAAAAGCATAATTTCATTTATCAGATACTTTCATATTCACTAAGTCACAAAGATCACTTAGAATCTCAAGCTCTTATCATCATCATTACTTGGGTATTCAACTCTTAATTCATCACTGAGTATTGTCATCACTGAGCAAATGATCATTACCTCTAGGTCATTAGACTCGTGTATATATCCACATAGTTCACATAGCTCATTGAATCTGTATCATATAACATCGTAGATCTTACTTAGCCATGCTCATCGCCTTATGATACCTGTATGGTTAGTATATATATCATACTATCAACAATTTCAAACACATGTCTTAACGATGAAATACTAAAGAACATATCCTCCCTAATGAATTAGGGATATAATCAATTGATTAGGGTTTTAAGATTTCATTAGCAAAGATAAATCCCTAACTCATACTCCACTCATCTTAGGAGTATTATTATATGTTAATCACATAATTATCTTTCCAATCTTAGTTTCTCTCTCATCCCCACTAGGATATACATTACTTAATTCACCTCTTTTAAGGTCTATTAGCTTATCATTACCCATTGTGTCTCAATATTACATTAATCATATACATCACTTAGACAAGCTTAATGAATTAGAGCATGTCTACCATATCGGGTAGCATGGAGGATTATGTTATGCTATCATGTTTGAATATACATATATTCATGATGAATTAGTTATCACTTTAGCTTTTCTCCTCTTAAGTCCATCTCATATCAAGTATAGGTTAGACCATTACCCTCATATTGGGTATAGGGGTATATTGGGTTCTCATATTGTGTACAGGAGTACACCATATCGGGCATACCATTTATGGATTTACCATATATATTTCAAGGTAATATTATATTAGTTCTTTACCTTAGTTTGTCATATCAATTTTCATTATAAACTTACATATCGGTTTTCCATTATATCAGTTTTCCTCCTGGATTTCCATATCGGATTTCATCTTGGGTTTACCATATTGTGTCACATATTGGATTTGCCATTTTGTGATCCCATGTTGGATGTTATATCATGATCCCATATTGGGTATCATATCAGTTTACATCATGGGTTTCACCATATCGGGTACCCACATTATGTGATATCATGTTGCCATATCGTGTTCCTATATTGACTACCATATCGTGGTCCCATGATAGATAATAACCATGAACTCTAGTTCTTTTCTTTGAAAAGATGAATACTAAATTGATCTTCAACCCAACACAAAGTAATGAGGTATATCGAGTTTTCAAAGGACAATTGATTTTCAAAGCATATCGGGTTCCTATTTCTTCACTCTAGGGTTTTTCCCATATCGTGCAAAGCTATGGATTTACCCTTGTATCATGTACACGGTATAGGTAGGAATATTCCATATCATTCATAGGTCATGTCTTATAAAGTATAACCTACCTTCATATCAGGTAAGTCTCTATATCGGATTCCATATCGGGTTTCAAGAGTCTTCAACCCATATCGGGTTGATCAATGAAGATGTCATCATCATCAACCTCAAGATCCTTGTCTAACTATTCTAGACCATGGATAACATTCCTAACTTCTTATTGAAACTCATGAATATATCAATTGATCAAAGGAAATCCGAATTTGAAAGAAATCAACAAGATGAACAAGGTTGAACGATATTGAAGAAAGATAATAATATTGATGGGTTCAAGTTATATAACCTACCTCTCAAGTAGCTTCCAAGCTTCAAGCTTCACTCCTCACATTCCAAGGTTGAATATGAGCCTTCTCCAAGCTCCAAGACTTGAGCTCCTGGCTTTTGCACGATATCTCCAATCCTAATGGGCGATATCACCTTCTATGACCTATTTAGCTGATATCTCTTTTCCTTGGCTGATATCAAGATTCACCACTCAACTCTCCTCACTATGCACGACACAAGAGAATATGCATGATAAAATAGGGAAGGTAACTAACAAGATTTGAAAATCTTACTAACAAGTGAAGGTCAAGGTATTTATACTACAGGTTTATGGAAAAGAGTGTAAGAGGTGTCATTAACTTAAGCTACTTCATGCCACCTAGCCATGCAAGGTCGACACATACACTGGCATGCATGCCATTATTATCTTTCCATGCAAAAATAAAATTCCAAGGATAATATAGGGGATAAGGGTCGACTCTTGAGTTATCTTCTAGGGCAAGTCTTCTTCCACCAACTATATTATAATATTCAACTCAATATTTTCCAAGACAAGTTGCAAACTGATTCATATCTCTTCTTTGAAGTATCTTTCCCATCATGGGCAAATCCAAAGCTCCACAAACCAATAGGAGACTCCCTTATAGCTCTATGGCCATAGTTACTTCCACTTTAAGTCCTTAACTCGATATGACTCATGTGCATAACTTTCAACTAATGTGTTTTCTTGGTCTCTTCATTATTAAGAGTGCTAACACTTTAAGGTAATTTAAACATTTTGTCTCCTTATTTCTCTCTCCTCTAGATAATACTAGATAGGAGTAAAGACAATCTAGAGGTGATAATTTGTGCATTAACCCTACATTTTGCATATATTATGATTTGTACCACAACTGATGCACCAAGCACTTAGCATCATTTACACAAATTCTCACTTAACTATAGTGATTCCTGGTATATGAAGGAGTTGTGAACAAGCCTTGGACTTTTTATAAGTCATATTTAACCTTAGGAACATGAAGCTTTGGAGCTTGGAGCTTTGAAGTTGTTCTTGAGGTGGGTTATATAACTTGAACCCAAACATGTTATTATTCACCGTCTTTCTTGCTATATTTGATGATCTACTTTCAATTCCGAGATTTTCTTGAATACTTGATATATCTATGAGTTCTAGTAGTTTCTTAGACCTGTTATACATGTACTAAAACAACTAGAACGAATATTTAGAGCTTGAAGATGATGGTATCACCTTACAAAGTGATATCGGGTTCAAGCACACAAGCAAGCACCTCTAACCCGATATGGTGATGCACATACACAACTAAAATGATATGGATATGAGTTTATACTTCCTTGCACGATATGGTAATGTAGTATACACCTCTTGGACGATATGAGGTCAAGCATACACCTCTTTGCCCGATATGGTGTGAAGCACACACACACCTCTTTGCCTGATATGGTGTGAAGCACACATACACCTCTAAGGTGATATGGTAACCACACATACACCTCTAAGGTGATATGGTAAGCACACATACACCTCTAACGTGATATGGTAAGCACACATACACCTGTAAAGTGATATGGCGAGCAAGCACACACCTCTTACCCGATATGGTAAGCAAGCATACACCTCTTACCCGATATGGTGAGCACACATACACCTCTAAGGTGATATGGTAAGCAAGCATAAACCTCAAAACCGATATTGGGTTAAGCATACACCTCTTGGATGGTATGGTGTTGAGCACACATCTCTAAAATGATATGGTGGGTAACCCAATACACTATATGACAAAAGTGGTAAGGTGGTTAACACCCTAGAACATGTGATGGCCAATACATTAAAGTAGAATGTGGCCAATATCTTCAAGTGAGGTGAGGATGTTACACCTATGTATGGTGAAGGTGATACACCATTTGATTGGTAAGGTTGATACCTTGATGAGTAAGGGTATGAGGGATATGATGATGCCTAGCCCGATATACACCTAATCCAATACATATGTTCAACTTGACATACATGATTCAACCCGATACACCTTATAAAGGTGAGGGCAAAACACTCTTAGCAGTGATGAGTATAATACCAAGTAATGGTGTAGCTAATACCTTGATAGGTGAAACACCTAAAGAGGTTTATAATGGTCAACCCTATATCAATAATGCCTTAAACCGAGATGAGTCCATATTACTTGATGATAGTTGGGTAATTCAAGTGTGTGACTTATAGCCAATACACTACATGATAAATGTGATGAGTTAGTGCATGAAGTATTAGGATGGGAAATACACTAATACAAGGTAAGTTGATGAACTTAAGTAATATGAAAGTGATGATGGAAGTGATACATCGAGGCATGATAAATATTATATCCAACACCTCAAGGTTGATACACCTTAATGCATCTCAAATCCAACATACTTGGATGAGTAACACTTGAAGTGTGTCATGTCAATTGTTACATTAAGATGTAATGAGTTTAATACACTTTGATAAGTGTAGGCTAACATACCTTGAGAGAGGGTTAAAACAAGATAATAAAGTATGATGTAATCAATATCCTAGTAAGGATGAGAGAGAAACTCATACTTTGTATTGATAATCATTTAATGATAAATGATGAGAATAAATAAGTATGATTGAATACTTATGATATCAATGTATGCTCCTAGATGTGTGCAACAATGAATTAGGGTTTGGATTGATAATATGAATTTGAACCCTATTCATCTATAGAGGGAAACCCTCACCCTAATAATGGGCCTTGTAAGTCATGTGAATAGTTGTTGCCTAGTGAGAGGTGATAAGATGTTTAATGGACGTGTGAGCCATGTGAATAGTTGTTTCCTAGTGAGAGGTGACAAGATGTTTGATGGCCTTGTGAGCCATGTGAATAGTTGTTGCCTAGTGAGAGGTGACAATATGTTTAATGGCCTTGTGAGCCATGTAAATAGTTGTTGCCTAGTGAGAGGTGACAAGATGTTTAATGGCCTTGTGAGAGGTCACACCCCGATCTCATAATTTCCACTAATCATGAGATTAGGGCATAAATTGAGAATTTAACATAATACAAAGATCACCCTCAACTTTTTCTTATCTTTCAAAACTCTTTGTTTTCTCACATTGAACCACATAAACCAACTTTACAAGGGAATCTAAACATTGATTTCTCTAATCTGAATTCAACAGTAAAAATGCATGTATGAACATTCATTATGTTCCTCATACTTTTAAGCACATAAGACTTTTCGATTCGCACATATTGCTAAAAGAGGAATAATGTCATACATAATCATTTACAACTCTTTCTTATTTCTTTACAAGGACCTAGAGTGACAAGGACTGACTGAACTTAACTATACTCAGACTTAACTCTTGTGGTAGATCTACTCTGATGCAATGATATCTTCTTCAAGTCCATGTGATTTTCCTAAAAATTGTGAGTAGAGGGGTGAGCCTACCCGCTCAATGAACGAGTACTTCAAAGAAACAGTCTAAAGCACTGATATAATTACAGATATACTTTTTAGCAATTGATATCAATTATAACAGCAGTAAGCTTTAAAGAGTCGAATAATTGACAATCATAAATATGGAAGGATATGCTATATATCTATAAGAGTGAATCAATATATGAAATGCTTGATTGATCATATAGAGAACTAATAATTCAGAAACATACAAAGAATAATTGAATAACTGTACACACTTATTTGACCTCTCATTAATTTTATTATGCCCTGATCATATGCAGTGTACTCTACATATGAAGACTCATAGTGCACTACGATCACACCATATAAGACTTAGCGGACACACCCAAGAAATGCTAAGTCAGACTACTCTCCTAGTCTGCAATAGGGAAATGGCTCTCTGGCCTAAACTGGACTCCTCCTCTAACCTGAGCACACAAGCAGAGAGATTCAAGCCACCTCTTGGCTTTTCTATACTCTAGTAACACCAGGACTTCTGGTTGATGTTGGACACTGCAAACTATAATTTAAGGAGACTTACACTAGGGCTTCATCCCCCGTGCCACCTGATAGCACATTCTGACCCCCATATATTGGATGCTTCCAGGGTTAGGTTGTTTCACCCCTAAGGCACAGACCTCACATAGGGGTTTTACGGTGTTAAGGGCTCCTAAGTCTATTATTTTATCATTCCTAAAAAGCTCTTTTCTACATTGTACCCTTCTCTTACTTATACTTGACTCTGGTATCTCGATTGTGTCACGTCTACTTATTTGAAGTTATAATACAACATGTATATCATTATAAACTTGGCAGAGCAGTATATTCAAAACAATGTAATATACTGAGTAATCAACATACTATACATGCAGGAAGACTAAAATTATTAAATAAACATATTACATGTCCACTTGTCACATACACACTAGAATCATGCAATTTATCATCTTATTACACCGATAAGAGTTAATTACTTGGCATATGAGTAATCATCAATAGCACCTGCAACTTATCTATAATTTCTCAAAGAACGTGCATATCAACCCAAATCTTGAGTTGTGCATCTCATAACTCAATTACAAGTTCATTACTTATCATGACAAGAATTATTAATAATAACTGAGAACATTGATATCACAATACTTGATTCATTGAACACCTTACCCTTAAGGGTTCATTTAATCACATCAAATATTACAAAGAAAGGTGTATAATACATCTATCATGTACTTTTTAAATCTTTACAACACATGATACCTGGGAACTCAATGCCTTATCACATTACTGGGAATTCTCATCCCTTCACAACATTATCATAATTATTGGATCTGGGTATTCAAACCCTTAGATCATCACATAGCATTGTTACCTCTCTAACAGGTAACCATTACCTCTAGGTCCTTAGACCAAGGTATTCATTTCACTAGTTGTACAAGTATTCTCATGGCTCACAAGGCCATCACACATCTTGTCACCTCTCACTAGGAAATAACTTATTCCCATGGCTCCCATAAAGATTTCATGTGACATAAACATTCACTGAATAAAGACTACTATCAAAAAATCATATAAAATCAATATATGTATGAAACCTTAGAACTAAGATGAATTTGGGTTTCCATTCCATTCACTGGGATATCATGCATCAATAATAACATTGAATAAATAAAGTCTATCATGTCAAGAAAATCCCTTCAAATGGATTTCACGATATCTATTCGCAAATATCCAACTTTCCTCGCATCTAGGGTTTCACCCTCTTCACTGAGATACCAAACAAACACTACTCACTTTAAACGAAATCCAAGATAGTATCTAACATATATGTACTATGAATTTAGATAAAAAAATCATTCAAAATCAAGGGGATCTAGATAAGCAACTTTCTCTATTTACTTATACAGCACATTTCAGTCATAGATAAATTCCTTATATTTCAGTTTACTCTTATAACCACTGTGAATACTTAGGGAATTCTCATTAGAATGCATTGTATAAATTTCTAGTATGATTTTTATCTTCTGAAATTCATTCAAACAAAGGAAGAATCAATTTCATATCATTTTGCAACAACTTAGAACAAATAGACAATTCAGGGTTTGTAGTCATATACTAAGAAATTAAAGATTATGGTTGATTTAACCAATTTTCATGTGATATACTATTTAAAGGAAGTTCCCACTCACCCTAAGGTGTGAAAACACCTTAAAAACGTATCCCATATCTGAAAATCTCGAATCCATATCAAATACCTAGCAATTCACCCAATTCTTCTTCCTTTCAACTCAGAGACCCTAAAAATGAGGGATTATGAAGAAAGAGTGAGAAAAGCGGAAGTTTTGATACCATTTTGGATCAAATCAGAGTAGGGATGGAATTTTTTCATGTGAGATAAGATCCACCAAGAAACTATATCCAAAGAAGCTAAACTTACATGATTTCATCATTCCTCGGACCGCAAAACCCTAGGTCAGCATCTCCATCAATTTCTCCTCTCAAATCCTAACTCTCTCTCTCTCTCTAGGATTTCATTTCTCTGGATTGAATCACGAATTATGAGAGCTCCTTGTGTGTTAGGTTGATAATATAGAGCAATTGAGATTCTTGGGTTAATTACACATTGACCCCTCACTAAACGTTTTCTTATTTCAACATATTTTTCTGTCATAAAAAGGTTTTTGTGAATTCATGTATTTCAGAGAAAACCTTCTCCAAATATTATGAGAATTTATCATGTTGTGTATAATTTATATTTAAAGCTTCAGTTAAAATTTGACATCATTCCAAGCTTCCATTAAATAATTAAAAATCCAATAGTTCACTGCTATCTAGAATTCTACACAACTGTCAATTATTGTAATTCGTCTACTGATAAGGTCTACATGCATCCACAAATTATGAAACTTTTACATGTTGTTTATGATTGAGTTTTAGATCTTTAGTTATAATTTCATATCATTTTGTGTTACTAATAAATAACTAAAAATAAAACACTACATTGCTAAAAAGCACTCTATCATCATTTTGGTCGAAGTATAGTTTGACTGAGAACCACATTCAAAGAACACTCAAATATTCTGAAATTTTTCTCCAATATGCATGATTGAGTTATCCATATCATATACAAAATTCAATTAAATAAAAAAAATTAGAAAATCTAAAAAATCATTTACCACACTGCTATCCTGATCAAATTCCATACTCATGTACCATCAAAACCCTAATTTCAGCCAACTAGGGTTTGCATTTCTCAAACAATAGAACACTTAATGTTCTTATTAGGTTTAAAACATCATAATTTAATTATCATCATTAATTACATTTAAGCAATGATCAATCCAATTAAGCATATAATCATCCAGGTAAACCCTAGTTTACCAATTAAGCTCAGATGCGGTCATAACAATTCTCCCCCCCCCTAAAAGTTACATCCCCGAAACATAAATATGCAAGTAAAGTACATTCAAGGTTTATTTTAAGATTTTGAAATCTTACATGTCATTATATTCTTGTATTTCATACTTGAATGCAGTTTTCAACATTAAGTCATTTATTCCTTTACTAAATCACAACATGTTTGAAATATTTCTCAATGATAACAAACAAATTCTCTATGCCACGATCAATCATAGGATAGAGAGAGAAACAACCATTTCAATATTTTCATACTCTTGAGGTGTTACCTCAACATTGATAATCTAATCCAACTATCACAATCCATACTGCTAAATATGTACTATTGTTATGTATTACCTCTAAATCACGAAAGAGAGTTCACCATGCTCTTTTGAATTTTACTATTGTGCTACTCAAATAGCAAAATAGTCTTGAGTTAAAAGACTAGATTCAACAACAATTGTACATTACTACTCACGACATCCCCATTGGATCATGGATGCATAAGGTGAAGCATTACCATCACATTCCATACTATTCTCAAGTATGAACCCACACATAATTCAAGGTGTAACCATCGGGTTATAGCATACTAGAGTTTCAACAACAATAACAGAGTACTCCATAATTGTATTAGTCATTCAAGGACTATTCATACCCAATTACCATCACTTAGTTATATTAAAGCTAGGTATAACAAGCTACACCTCATTAGGGTTACATATCAATACAATATGGTTATCATCCCTTCTATTCATATGAGTGAATAGGTAATACTACCTTATTCAGGGTAACCCTCCATTTGTTCCATCATCATTCAACCCATATCACCATACCATAGTTGTACAATACTAAGATGGATTACTGGTATGAATGACTTAAACTATCAGACACCTTTAATTAACATATTGCTTGCACATGTACTCTGAAATCATACGTAGAACCAATTTACATCCCATAATATACCTTCAACAAATTATACTTCTAAAAACAAATTCACATATTACTAAAAGCCATTATTTTCTCTTATCTCTCTCCTCATTCATTACTACTTACTTTTTGCTACTTATCCTTCTCAATTTAATCATGTAGATTAAACATCCTTAAAATTGAAAAATATAAGGTATGAATAGATTATTCATCATTCTTGCTATTACTGCAAGAATTTATTTCATATCACACTTCACCCATATTGTATTTCTCCTTTTTTTCAAAACACACCTTTTATATTTCAAATCTATTTCTTATCCTTTGTTCTAAATCATTTCCATATTATTTATCTACATTTCAGATTAGTTAGGATTACTATCAGTGCTAGTTTACTTCTCATAGTGCAAATTTCATGATCTTGTTTTATAGAGATGCTAGTATTCAAGGTCAAATCACTAGTAACAACCCTTGAACTACTACAACTCTAAACATTCTAGGGTATGGCCTTTATCAGTACCATGACGTTATTGTGGTGTGACTTTTCTCCCTTAATTTGAGATTCAAACTTTGGATCTCACAAGTTTTTACTAAAGTCTTCCTTATCTTATCAATTGAATTTCCTTCATCTTAATTGGCCATTCAGATATATTACATTCTCAATTTACCCTTCTAGGGTTTCATCATCATATTGTGTGTCATTATTACATTCACTAGATGCATCTACCATGGTGGTTATGCATCAGATATGATTCATTTTCTTATCACTTCATTCCCACATTTCTCTCATTAAGTAATATACTAAAGAGAAGATGGTTTGGAGACTTAGAATTCTTATCTTCAAACATCCCATTAATACATTTGTTGTATGTAGGTTTAATTAGTTATCAACAAGGATACTTGACTAACTAGCACTTGATTGAATCTCCTAACCTCTTTCTTTTATAATCTATATTACTCCACCATGTTTCAAACCCTTCCTTACTTTCCATAATCCTCTTACCATATACTACTCTTCCACCTGTTATCTTTAACTTCTACTTTTTTATTATGATCATGTTGCTTATTCATGTGTATGATCATGTATACCATGTTGCACATATTTCTTTTTATCCTTCTACTAATGTGAAGTTGAAATTCTAAATCAATAATCTCTCTACTAATTTCAACTCATGTTTAATACATTACATATCCTTCATTTTAAATCAAACGGCTCATGCATGGGTGAAACATAGTTTCTCTTATATCAAGTTTTTCCTTCCTGAGTATAGTCTACCTTTGTATAACTTATTCATTTTGTTAAGCTACACTTTTGTTCTTTTTTTTAGAAATTAGTTTGTTGTTCTATAGAGACTTGGAATCCAAAGGTAGTAAGGATGAATGTATTAAACTTATTAATAAATGTATACATTCCATGCTCTCAATTATATCATAACCCTCATTCCTTAATCAAGCTCATCATTTCCAACATTTATCTTTGTTTTAACTTAGTTTCTTATCCTAGTCTTATGATTTACATATTTATCTAATTCTCTTTACTTTAACTCTTCTAAAGACTCTTCACTTGTATTTACTTATCGTATACTTAACTATTTTCTTCTATTTTTCCTTTTCTTTGGAGTACATAAAAACATTGTAATCGGATATATAATCCATTCCTCATGATTGATTCTTACTACCTTGTCCCTTACATACTTTTCTCATATCTTTTCCATATTTCATATTTAGAGTTCATATAATATTAATCATTAAACTTAATCTGAACCTTACATCGTGTTCCTTTATTCCCAATTAAGGATTTCTCATATGAGGCCCCAAAGTTGGGTCTCAGAATATCAGTTCCAACTATTTCTTAGCTATTCTAATCTTTCCCATATGTTTCAACATCTTAGTGTATGTACATTCTCACTATGATGTGGGTCTAATTTATCCAGAGTCTACTCTTATCATATTGTTAATAGGAGTCATTAGATCCCAGTAATGTATCCTACCAGCCGGACCAGGCCGAACCTACAGTCCTGAAGCCAAGAGCTACTTAAGATTAACCAACTCCTATTAATCTCAAACATGTGGAAAGAATATCCACTTAGGAAAGTTCATTCAAAGATCATTTCTAGTCTACTTGATACAAAGACTGTAATCAATAAATGCTACAACTGCATAGTATACAACAAATCTTAAAGACCCATATATATTTCGAAATACTGAATATCTAAATTCAAACATATAAGAGCATTTCTATTAATCTCCAATAAAACAACAATATGAAATGAAAGTTCTATCTCATTTTATATTTATGCTCTTAATTCATGTTACTTATCTTGTTTCTAACCCTAATATTTCTAGGGTTCCTCTCTAGCCCATCCTTCCACTGTATACCTGGCAAGGGTATACATGAAAGAATAGACAGAGTAGCATGATACTGGTTGATCCAAGTACTCAGATATCGGGCCAGGATATCCAAATACTCAAATCCCCAGAGCTAACATCATAACATCTCCTATCTGCCACACTTATGACTCTATCTTACTGACTTAATGGTCCCTGACAACTCAGCCTAAGCTTTGATACCAAGTTGTTACACCCCGATCTCACAATTTCCACTAATCATGAGATTAGGGCATAAATTGAGGATTTAACGTAATACAAAGATCACCCTTAACTTTTTCTTCTCTTTCAAAACTCTTTGTTTTCTCGCATTGAACCACATAAACCAACTTTACAAGGGAATCTAAACATTGATTTCTCTAATCTAATTTCAACAGTAAAAATGCATGTATGAACATTCATTATGTTCCTCATACTTATAAGCACATAAGACTTGCTGATTTGCACATATTGCTAAAAGAGGAATAATGTTATACATCATCATTTACAACTCTCTCTTATTTCTTTACAAGGACCTAGAGGGACAAGGACCGACTAAACTTAACTATACTCAAACTTAACTCTTGTGGAAGATCTACTCTGATGCAATGATATCTTCTACAAGTCCATGTGATTTTCCTAAAAATTGTGAGTAGAGGGGTGAGCCTACTCACTCATTGAATGAGTACTTCAAAGAAACAGTCTAAAGCACTAATATAATTACAGATATACTTTTGAGCAATTAATATCAATTATAACAGTAGTAAGCTTTAAAGAGTCTAATAATTGACAATCATAAATATGGTAGGATACTCTAAATATCTATAAGATTGAATCAATATATGAAATGCTTGATTGATCATAAAGAGAACTAATAATTCAAAAACATACAAAGAATAATTGAATAATTGTACACACTAATTTGACCTCTCATTCATTTTATTATGCCCTGATCATATGCAGTGTACTCTACATACGAAGACTCATAGTGCACTGCGATCACACCGTACAAGACTTAGCAGACATGCCCAAGAAATGCTAAGTCTGACTACTCTCATGGTCTGTAACAGGGAAATGGCTCTCTAGCCTAAACTGGACCCCTCCTCTAACCTGAGCACACAGGTAGAGAGTCAAGCCACCTCTTGGCTTTTCTATACTCTAGTGCCACTAGGACTTCTGGTTGATGTTGGACACTGCAAACTATAATTTAAGGAGACTTCCACTAGGGCTTCGTCCCCCTTGCCACCTAATAGCACGTTCCGACACCCGTATACTGGGCGCTGCCAAGGTTAGGTCATTTCACCCCTAAGGCACATACCTCACACAGGGGTTCTACGGTGTTCAGGGCTCCTAAGTCTATTATTTTATTATTCCTAGAAAGCTCTTTTCTACATTATACCCTTCTCTTACTTATACTTGACTCTGGTATCTCTATGGTGTTGCGTCTACTTCTTTGAATTTATAATACAACATGTATATCATTCTAAACTTGGCAGAGCAGTATATTCAAAATATTGTAATGTACTGAGTAATCAACATACTATACATGCAGACAGACTAAAATTCTTAAATAAACAGATTACATGTCCACTTGGCACATACACACTAGAATCATGCAATTTATCATGTTATTACACTGATAAGAGTTAATTACTTTACATATGAGTAATCATCAATAGCACCTGCAACTTATCTGTAATTTCTCAAAGAACGTGTTTATCAACCCAAATCTTGAGTTGTGCATCTCATAACTCAATTGAGAGTTAATTACTTATCATGACAAGAATTATTAATAATAACTGAAAACATTCATATCACAATACTTGATTCATTGAACACCCTACCCTGAGGGTTTTAATTAATCACAACAAATGCTACAAAGAAAGGTGTAATACATCTATCAAGTACTTTTCAAATCTTTACAACGCATGATACATGTGATCTCAATCCCTTATCACATTACTAGGAATTCTCATTCCTTCGTATCATTATCATAATTAGTGGATCTGGGTATCCAAACCCTTAGATCATCACATAGCATTGTTACCTTTGTAACATGTAACCATTACCTCTAGGTCCTTAGACCAAGATATTCATTTCACTGGTTGTACAAGTATTCTCATTGCTCACAAGGCCATTACACATCTTTTCACCTCTCACTAGGCAATAACTTATTCCCATGGCTCACATAAAGATTTCATGCGACATAAACATTCACTGAATAAAGACTACTATCAACAATTCATATAAAATCAATATATGTATGAAACCTAAGAACTGAGCTGAATATGATTTTCCATGCCATTTACTGGTATATCATGCATCAATAATAACATTGAATAAATAAAGTCTATCATGTCAAGAAAATCCCTTCAAATGGATTTCACGATATCTAATCATAAATATCCAACTTTTCTCGCATCTAGGGTTTCACCGTCTTCACTGAGATACCAAACAAACACTACTCACTTTAAATGAAATATAAGATATTATCTAACATATATGTACTATGAATTTAGATAAACAATCATTCAAAACTATGGGGATCTACATAAGTAACTTTCTCTATTTACTTATACGACAAATTTCAATCATAGACAAATTCCCTATATTTTAGTTTACTCTTATAACCTCTGTGAATACTTAGGGAATTCTCATTAGAATGCATTGTATACATTTCTAATATGATTTTTATCATCTAAAATTCATTCAAACAAAGGAATAATCCATTTCATATCATTTTGCAACAACTTAGAACAAATAGACAATTTAGGGTTTGTAGTCGCATACTAAGCAATTAAAGATTATGGTTGATTTAACAAATTTTCATGCAATATACTATTTAAAGGAAGTTCCCACTCACCCTAAGGTGTGAAAACACCTTAAAAATATATCCCATATCTAAAAATCTCAAATCCATATCAAATCCCTAGCAATTCACCCAATTCTTCTTCCTTTCAACTCGGAAACCTTAAAAACGAGGGATTATAAAGAAAGAGTGAGAAAAGGGGAAGTTTTGATACCATTTTGGATCAAATAAGAGGAGGGACGGAATTTTTACATGTGAGGGAAGATTCACCAAGAAACTATATCCAAAGAAGCTAAACTTACATGATTTCATCATTCCTCAGACCGCAAAACCCTAGGTCACCATCTCCATCAATTTCTCCTCTCAAACCCTAACTCTCTCTCTCTCTCTAGGATTTTGTTTCTCTGGATTGAATCACAAATTATGAGAGCTCCTTGTGTGTTAGGTTGACCATATAGAGCAATTGAGCTGTTTGAGTTAATTGCACATTGACCCCTCACTAAACGTTTTCTTATTTTAGCAGATTTTTCTATCATAAAAAGGTTTCTGTGAATTCGTATATTTTAGAGATCAAACCTTCTCCAAAAATTATAATAATTTATCATTTTCTGTATAGTTGAGTTTCAAAGCATCAGTTAAAATTTGAGATCATTCCAATCTTTCATTAAATAAATAAAAATCAAATAGTGCATTGCTATCTAGAATTCTGCACAAATGTCAGTTACTGTAATTTGTCTACTGATAAGGTCTAAACACATCGAAAAATTATTAAAATTTTACATGTTATTTATCATTGAGTTTTAGATCTTTAGGTAAATTTTAGATCGTTTGGAGTTACCAATAAATAACTAAAAATAAAACACTACACTTCTAAAAAGCACTCTGTCAGCATTTTGGTCGTAGTATAGTTCGATCAAGAACCACATTCAAAGAACACTCAAATATTCTGAATTTTTTCTCCAATATGCAAGATTGAGTTATCCATATCATATTCAAAATTCAATTAAATATAAATTTGTAAAAAATATGAAAAAGCATTTACCACACTTCTATCCTGATCAAATTCCATACTCATGTACCTTCAAAACCCTAATTTCAGCCAACTAGGGTTTATATTTCTCAAACCCTAATTTTTCAAACAATAGAACACTTAACGTTCTTATTAGGTTTAAAACATCATAATTGAATTATTATGGCCATGATCTCACATGATTGGTATAATCCAATACCTGGCTGTACTCTCAAAGTGATCTCACAGGATTGGAGAAATCCAATACCTGGCTGTAATATCATAGGAGTGGCATAGTCCAATATCTGGCTGTGATCTCATAGGATTGGTACAATCCAATACCTGGATGAACTCTCACAGGATTGGGATAACCCAATACCTAGCTAAACTCTCATAGGATTGGGATAACCCAATACCTGGCTATGATCTCACAGGATTGGCATAATCCAATACCTGGCAGTAATATCACAGGATTGGTACAATCCAATACCTGGCTGTAATATTACATGATTAGCATAGTCCAATACCTGGCTATGATCTGACAAGATTGGTACAACCCAATGCCTGGCTAAACTCTCACAGGATTGGTACAACCCAATACCTGGCAGAACTCTCACAAGATTGGTACAACCCAATGCTTGGCTGAACTCTCATAAGATTGGGATAACCCAATACCTAGCTATGATCTCATAGGATTGGTATAATCTAATACATGGTTGTAATATCACAGGATGGGTACAATCCAATACATGGTTGTAATATCACAAGATTGGTACAACCCAATGCCTGGCTGAACTCTCTCAGGATTGGTATAACCCAATACCTGGCGGAACTCTCATAGGATTGGTATAACCCAATGCCTGGATGAACTCTCACAGAATTAGGATAACCCAATACCTGGCTATGATCTCACAGAATTGGTGTAATCCAATACCTGGTTGTAATATCACAGGATTGGTACAATCCAATACCTGACTATAATATTACAGGATTGGTGCAATCCAATACCTGGTTGTAATATCACATGATTGGTACAATCCAATACCTAACTGTAATATCACAGGATTGGTACAATCCAATACCTGACTATACTCTTGCAAGATTGGTATAAAGCTGGAACATGATGATATTATCACAGGATAAGCTTGAGATGTTGATATAATATGATGGGTAAATGATACACATGTTCTTCATATTCCATATAAAGTGAATAGATGATTTACTGCTCTATCATAGATAGTTGTAATGTTTTGAAAGATGAGAATGTTCTAATCTACTTATCCACAGTGATTAACCTTGCTTATTAATATAAAAGAACCTCTGCTCAGTTTTATGTTGTATACCTGTGATAATAACATTGTTGGCGGAGAGTTATATCTCTCGTTGTGACAATTGTCTCACCCTGTGGGATCCACAATTTTTAGGTGGACGTACACGAGGAGGTAGAGACCGTTTTACAAAGAAAGGTCAACAGTAGCAGGGACAACAGTAATAGCTCATGTTGAGTGTACTGTCTGTCGTGTCTTGTAGATAGAAGTCCTATGTGTCGTCTTTATACTCTCAGGTCCTTGGATTTAGTGTGTGATGGTTTTATGAACAAACTGAGATTCTGGCTTGTATGCCTCAAGGTTTTATGTTGTTTCAGTACATGTTTTGACAAAGCAATTGTTATATGTTAACTTTGAGATGAGATGGCACAATGTACGTACAGTGTGAATCCTGATGCATATAAATTTTTTATTCTTTCGTTAAGAGCTTTCTAGGAAATGGATCTCTTTACAAAAATGATTTTAATTTTTAGTGATTTTTGTTAATCCGTTGTTTATGGTTATTCTGCATTATTAGTGACGATTTAGCTATCAGTTTGGTGGCAGTCGTTACACTAGTGTCCAACGGGTCCTACGGGAAAGTATGCTCACCTCCTCGGTGGGTATGGTGACCACAACACACATGTACTCATGCGTGTGCGTGCCACACCACATCTCACCTCGCCTGACCTAGCCTAGTCAGGCTGGGCCGGGCATAGGCTCAGGCTTGTAGCTTGTGGATTATGGATTGTGGATTGTGCTTCGTCTTCCATCTTCTTTTGACACTAGGACACGACTACATAATTAATTATTAATTTAATTAATTGTTTCTTTCCGAACTGGATTTATTAATCCTAATTGGAAAATGTTTCTCCTCACTGATTTATCCACAATGTGTATAAGAGTAATTGAGTAATCAAGTCTTAATGGGAATAGTACAAGAGCGATTGAGTGATCGGGTCTTAATGGGAATATGATTTTAGTGCATGTAAAGCTATAAATAAGCCTCTGGTTATTAAGTTTAAATACATCTTTCAAACTATAACTGTCATCTGCTCGAATTCATATTTTGCAAATCCTAAAGTGAGAGTTTTCTGTTGTTGTCGCTTCCGTATTGCTCCATAGAAATCTTCACTGTGCGCAATTTGTTTGTCCTTCTTTTCCTCAGAGAGGCATTCTGTCTGGCGGTGGTTCATGCAATCGTTGGGTTGCACTGGTAGTGCAACTCATTCTTCATTTGCATCGTTCATCATCGACACGAGCGAGACAATCTCTTCAACAGGTACGTGACCGGGTCGACTAGAAGAAGGACGCCTATCCCGAAGGATCGCTGGTCTATAATTTCTTTAAATGTAACATGTTTGTTTCTCAGTGAACGATCTGGTCTATGTTTCTAACTTTATTTTTATTTTCTCATGTACCGTTTATTCTTCTATTTTCTTATCTCGATCTGCCTAAATACGTTAACTAAATTGTACCTGTCGTTGTTGCATGTAACGAATTAATTAAAATTAATAACAAGAATCACATGTATTTTCATTATGACGCACAAAGATCACACAAAGATACCTTGTTAGAGATAACCATGCACGCCCAGTACGAATTTTGATTTATAGAGTATGACATGTGTACACAACTGTTGCTTAGGATTAAATAAACGTGAGATATAATCTTAATCTAGTAGGAAGTGTAGGCTAGTATGTGTTCATATGGGACTAAAAAATCATGATCCCGTGTTTGGTTGGGGATCTAATTGGAAATAGATTATGTATTTTGCGTCAAATAGGTGTAAATCCTGACCAACTCAGTCCAATTCTGATCCTAATTGGTTTGACAAAAATTGGACTGATGACGTTTGTTTTGGATTCTATAATCCTTTTATCCAAATCAAGTCAATTATGCTTATAACAGGATTAAGAAATCTCAGTTTGGATTTAAATCTGTCTTATGTGTTGTTTTGTTTTATATGCAACACTGAAAAATATTAAAATATATGCTAGTTAATTTCGTGAGTTTTTGCAATGGGACTAAGTTGTCAAATGAAATAAACCCAAATCCGGATAAGATTAATCTAGATATCTTAACTGATTGAGTCTCAACTTCATAATTATGGTCCCTAACCAAACAGTGGCCGAGGCCCTCAATATACATAATCCACGCTTCCACTACTAATGTAAGTTTCTCATATAGGTAGAATGGTCGATAATCCAAACTTTATTGTCAGGATTCATAATAACGTCCTCGGGGTGGAAAGAAAAGTATTGATAAGTAAACATTAATCATGAAACTAAATTAGTGGCTCTGCCAACTGACTGTATGTATGCACTTTTATTTTCGTACTATGCATGCCATACTATTCTATGACTAAAAGGACCAGACTCATTTCTATTATAACTTTTAATCTTGTGACGTAGATGGTTAATTGGTCGGAAATTCAGAGAAATTACACATGGCATCAATATAGGAATACACATTTAGTACAATTTGAAACAACGAAGGAAATGTTATGAACAAAAAGGAAATAGTAAAACAGATGGATAATCAGCAAAAGCAACATCCGGTCACGGTTATAGTGTGAGCATAACGGTTTCTTGCGTATTCATCATAGCTCATTTAAAAGAAATATAGTCCTAGGAACAAAGAGTGTGGTTGATACATATAGAGAAAAATGTATAGTTAGTATCTTAACCTTTTCTTTATACTATCTTAACATCAAAAAGTATTATCCTCGTTTTCACCTTTAATTTTGCATGGTGATGCTAAAATCTGGTGGAATAATGTTAAATTTGTCAAGCTTAGACATACACATTTTATATCACATGTTAAAGAAAGAGGTCTATAGTCTTTGTTTCAATGTTCAAGTGGATGGGAGGAAGTTTTATGAGTTCATAAAAGTAAGATAGAACAATGGATTTAGAGCACTGAAGTATAACATTAAGTTAACGATATTAAAAAGGAATAGAAATATCAAAACTAAGGTTTGGTAGAATTTTTCTTCATTTTCTAGTTTCTTTTCCATTTTCTTCATTGAATGAAAGTCAAAATTAAATTTTCTTTTAACATATTCATTTTCTCATATAAAAATTTATTGTGACTCCACATTTTCCTTAGCATTGTTTTTTTTCTTTCCAATATAGTGTGCCGAACACATCATGGATGAGTTTATAAACCGGATCACTAGGTGGATTTAGACCTATTAAATTGGGTCAAAATCTATGGGCGCCCACGGGTCGACCCGTTTAAGTTGAATTTGGGCAACAAAATATGTCACGTGCTGAAAATCACCCAAACTCATACCCACTCTTTTATATAGATGGTATCTCGGGGGTGACCCTCTGGCACCCCCGAGTAACCCAATTAACTGAAACAAACATATTTATATACATAATATAATACATCTGTTAAAAGATGTTACTTGTTTTACACAAGTGATCTCTTTACCTTTTCTAACAATAATTGTATTATCTTTATTTTGTATTTGCAATAGACACTTATAATCTTAAGAATGTCTACTGTTATATGAAAAAATTATGTGTTGTATTTTGTGATATTTATCTATGAAAACGCATTGATTTTCCTATTTTACATCACATATAACAACTAGTTGCTATTTTTTCTTTAAGTTTGTGTAAACATATGTCGACAACTAATAGAATGGTTTGACATTAACATAGCAGTTGGCTAATTCCTTTACACTATATTTGACATAAAAATATAATTACAAGTTGTTTTAAATGTTATTTTTCGTGTTAAGAAAATTAACTAGAAACTTACTATTGATTTGACTCATTTTATATGGGTACCCCATGGCCAACCTGTAACGCACTGAGTCGAATTTGAGTGTGCTTTTTTAGGCTTCAATTTGTACCAATCTTGTAGATTTAGACTTCTCATATGCTAAATTAAAAAAACACCCTGTTACGGCAATTCAATGTGTGTACTTGGTTCGTCATCATGTGAGTTGAGGTGTTATCGAGGTCTCCTAGGGATACATTTGTCCTCATTTTTTACCTTGTCGTTTGACTCACTCTCTCTCTCTCTCTCTCCATATTTTGTTTAGCTTAAAGTTCTTATCTAACTTGTATTTTTGTTTAACTTAGAAGCAGATTATAAAGTATGAGGTTTTCTGTGTGGACACGTTTTAAAATTTAAAATAAAATCCAAGTCATTCACCACCACAAAACACAAAGTATCTAAATAAAATAACATATTTTATTTGTTATATCCTTTATTTTGTGATGGAGAATGACTTGGGTTTCATTTTGAATTCCAAAATGGTGTCAACGTATTAGTCATAAAGTATAGCCAACTTATGGTTCTTTATAGTACGACATCAACCAAACAAGACACATATAAATTTGACTCGCTGAGCGCAAATCATAGTCGAGAATCACGTGTACTTTCTGTTGGGGATGTTGTACCGATACAGTCCCGGATGTGACGAAAAGTTGTCACGGAAGCGCTACCAACAAGCGTATAAAATCCAAAGAAGAAAAACACCAGATTTAACGTGGAAAACTCTCCCCTCAATAAGGAGAGAAAAACCACGGGGCAATCCCGCTAATAAGCACTATGTAATAAAATTACAACTCACACCTCCCAGATTTAATTACCCCTAAATCCGGGTAGCAACCGCCAACCGCTACTTTGCTTCAAGGCAAAGTCGTTGGCCCTCTCTTATAAACCAAGAGAGCTTCTCTACCAGTTGTTCTTGTTCTCTGGCACCCTCTACCACAGAAGGTACCAACAAGCAACTGGAGAACTCACACCTCAACCGGTGGATAATCCAAAGGCCTCCCCAGGGGCCTCTATTTATAGGCCTCCTGCATGTGATTGCAACCAGGAATTCTAGTCCTAGTTCGAATCATAGTCTAACTGCATATTGCACATAGGAAGTCATATTCCTACTATTCAAGATTTGACTCCTATTAGGATTGGTAGCACAAACCAACCCTCCCAAGTCTAAATCCCACTAAGACATGGGCTGGATTATATTCCTAATCCCAACAGTCTCCCCCTCCAGCCCATGAGGGAGATGTGGTCTTCAGCGATCATCATTGGGAATGTAAACCGCAGAGCTTCTTACAAAGCTCTAGCTTGTCTCGTGTCACCACCTTGGTCATCATATCAGAAGCATTCTTCTCAGTATGGATCTTTTTCAGAGTCAACAACTTCTTCTCTATAACATCACGAAGCCAGTGATATCTCACATCAATGTGCTTTGTCCGTGCATGATGCATTGTGCTCTTGCTCAAGTCAATGGCACTCTGACTATCACAGAAAATAGTCTGGTCAATCTGAATCATCCCCAGCTCCCTTAGAAATCTCACCACCCAGAGAATTTCTTTTCCTGCTTCCGCTGCTGCAATGTATTCTGCCTCTGTAGTTGAAAGTGCAACACACTTCTGCAACCTGGACTGCCAAGATATGGCTCCTCCTGCAAAAGTGAAGATATACCCAGAAGTAGATTTCCTGTGATCTATATCACCTGCCATGTCAGCATCAACGAAGCCCTTTAGAACTGGTTCCGAACCATCAAACATCAAACACGTATTGCTCGTGCCTCGTAAGTATCTGAAGATCCACTTGACCGCCTCCCAGTGACCTTTTCCAGGATTTGAGAGAAACCTGCTCACAACGCCAACTGCATGAGCAATATCAGGACGGGTACACACCATTGTGTACATCAAACTCCCTACAGCAGAAGAATAGGGAATCCTTGCCATCTCCTCCTTTTCCTCATCAGTAGATGGGCATGACTTCTTACTCAGCTTGAAGTGACCTGAAAGTGGAGTCCCCACGACTTTGGCTTTGCCCATGTTAAACCGCTCAAGTACCCGTTCAACATAACTCTGTTGTGACAACCACAACTTGCACTGTGTCCTGTCACGTGTGATCTGCATCCCCAAAATCTGTCGTGATGGTCCCAAATCCTTCATCTCAAAGGCTTTGGAAAGCTCTGTCTTCAATTTTCTGATCAAACTGAGATCCTGACCCACTATCAACATGTCATCCACATAGAGTAGTAGAATAATGAACCTGTCATTGGGAAACCTCCTGATGTAGACACATGGATCTGCACTTGTCTTCTGATACTCGTGACTCTACATGAAAGAATCAAACTTCTTGTACCACTGTCTAGGAGCCTGTTTCAACCCGTACAAACTCTTCTTTAATTTGCAGACTAAGTGGTCTTTCCCCTTGACTTTAAAACCTTCTGTCTGCTCCATGTAGATCTCCTCTGTAAGGTCACCGTGAAGGAAAGCTGTCTTCACATCCATCTGCTCAAGCTCCAGATCTAGACTAGCAACCAAGCCTAGAACCAATCTGATAGAACTCATCTTTACAACCGGAGAAAATATCTCATCAAAATCCACTCCTGGTCTTTGACCAAAGCCCTTGACAACAAGTCTGGCTTTGTATCTAATATCACTACCAGTGCCGTCATTCTTCATCCTATAGACCCACTTGTTCTTTAGTGCTCTCCGACCCTTAGGAAGTGCCACAATCTCATAGGTGTCATTATTCTGCAAAGAATTCATCTCCTCCTGCATCGCCTGATGCCACTGTACTCTGTCTCTATGAGTTTGTGCCTCCTGAAAAGTCTCTGGCTCCCCCTGATCAGTAAGCAAGATATACTGAGATGTCAGATATCTGGATGAAGGATGGCGTACTCTATCAGACCTCCTCAGCTGCTGCTCTGTGGACTCTGCCTGGTCCTGATCCTGCTCCCCCTGCCCAGAAGTCTCTTCCTGTGAAGTTGAATCACTCGTCTGTGCATCTGGAACTGGACCACTTGATGTGCTATCACTCTGCTGCTCATGGTGATTATGTTGCTCTTCTTCATCATCAGAAGACTGCACCTGTGAACAAGCTGAATCATCCTCATACTCATCGTCTGAAGAACTGTCACATGATCCCGCAACCTCTGCATCATCAACCTCAGACTCTGTCACTGTCTGACTCTCACAGAAAGTCACATCTCTGTGTCTGGTCATGGTCTTTTTCACTGGATCCCATAACCTATACCCAAACTGTTGATCTCCATAGCCAAGAAAGATACATGGCACCGCTTTATCATCCACCTTTTGCCTCTTTTCCTTGGGAACATGAGCATATGCCTTGCATCCAAATACTCGGAGATGTGAGTAGGATGCATCCTTACCTGTCCATACATGCTCAGGTATATCAAACCCCAAAGGAACTGATGGAGATCGATTTATCAGATAGCAGGCAGTTCTCACTGCCTCACCCCAAAATGTCTTTGGCAACTTTGCAGTCTTCAACATGCATCTGACTTTCTCGACAATAGTACGGTTCATCCTTTCAGCTGTACCATTGTGTTGTGGTGTGTCGGGCTCTGTCCTCTCATGCCGTAGGCCATGCTGCGTGCAGTACGCCTGGAACTCCCTAGAGGTGTACTCTCCTCCATTGTCCGTTCGGAGATACTTTAATTTTTCACCGGTCTCCCGCTCTACCATGGCATGGAACTTTTGGAAACATTGAAAAACCTGATCCTTGGTCTTCAGCAAGTAGACCCACACCTTCCTAGATGCATCATCAATGAATGTGACAAAAAAATTATTGCCTCCCAGTGAAGCCATCTCAAACGGACCGCAGACATCCGAATGAACCAACTGTAGAAGCTTTGACTTCACCGCAGACCTTGTCTTGAAAGAAACTCGTCGTTTCTTTCCTATCTCACATGCATCACATGAACTGAGACCACTATCCTTGCCACAAGGAATCAACCTCTTCTTGGATAGAAGATTCAAGCCCTTCTCACTCATGTGTCCTAACCGTTTGTGCCGTGGATCTGTCTGGTTATCCTCAACTGCATGTATACTGCCGTCTCTAAGTACTTTGAGCTTGGTCTTGTATAATGTGCGAGACAGTTTGCCACGTACAATAACCAAAGCCCCCTTGGTGATCTTGCATTTGCCGCCACCAAAATCAAGATGACAACCTTCTCTATCAAAGAAAGAACCAGAGATCAAACTCAGCCGCAAATCTGGAACGTGACGAACATCCTTCAGCGTGAGCGTGCAACCAACACTTGTCTGAACACAAATGTCACAAATCTTGACAATTCTAGAGAAGCTGGAATTTCCCATGTTCACCCTCCCAAAGTCTCCCCTCCTGTATGAAGTGAAGAACTCCTTTCTTGGTGAAGCATGATAAGAAGCTGCAGTATCCACCACCCACTCAGAATCATCCTCATCAGCATGCAAACAGTGTTCTTGGACTGTTAAGACCACATCGTCATCATCACACCTATCATCTGAGATCGTCGCTGTAGTATTCTTGTCGTCATCTTGCTTGTCTTTGGCTTCAGACCCATGTTTCTTTTTCCAAATCTTGCAATCTCTTTTGAAGTGACCTGGCTTGCCGCAATGGAAGCACCCTCTACCATTCTTTGACTTGTATCTACCACGAGACTTCTCGCGGTCTTGGGATTCACCGCGACTTTTAGATCTACCACGGTCTCTCGCTCTATCAACGCCTCTGCCCTCTGTGAAGTGCACCTCTGATCCACTGTCGCCTAAGGCTCGTCGTCGAGTCTCTTCATTCAGTACACTTCTCTTCACCTGGTCAAGTGTCAACTTGCCCTCCTGTGCAGAATTGCTGACTGTCACTACGAGTGTCTCCCAACTGTCCGGTAGCGATCCTAGAAGAAGTAGAGCCTGAAGTTCATCATCAAGAACCATCTTCATGGACCCCAACTGATTTACAAGGCTTTGAAATTCATTTATATGCTCGGCGATGTTTGTACCATACCGGTACTTGAGGTTCACCAACTTTCGGATCAAGAAAGCTTTATTTGTGGCAGTCTTCCGCTCATATAACTTCTTGAGCTTTTCCCACAGATCTTTGGCATTGGTCTCTTCTGAGACGTGATGGAATACGGAGATGTCGAGCCACTTCCGCACTGTTCCGACGGTTTTCCTGTTTAGCTTCTTCCAATCTGCATCAGATGTAGTCTCTGGCTTTTGTCCCTCTATCGGATCGTATAGATCTTTGCAATAGAGAATATCCTCCATCTTGGGTTTCCAAATCTGCCAATTTGTGCTTGTCAACTTTATCATCGTCGCATCTTCATCTTTCCCCATCTGGACTTGTATCTGCAACCTCGCTCTGATACCACTTGTTGGGGATGTTGTACCGATACAGTCCCGGATGTGACGAAAAGTTGTCACGGAAGCGCTACCAACAAGCGTATAAAACCCAAAGAAGAAAAACACCCGATTTAACGTGGAAAACTCTCCCCTCAATAAGGAGAGAAAAACCACGGGGCAATCCCGCTAATAAGCACTATGTAATAAAATTACAACTCACACCTCTCAGATTTAATTACCCCTAAATCCGGGTAGCAACCGCCAACCGCTACTTTGCTTCAAGGCAAAGTCGCTGGCCCTCTCTTATAAACCAAGAGAGCTTCTCTACCAGTTGTTCTTGTTCTCTGGCACCCTCTACCACAGAAGGCACCAACAAGCAACTGGAGAACTCACACCTCAACCGGTGGATAATCCAAAGGCCTCCCCAGGGGCCTCTATTTATAGGCATCCATGCATGTGATTGCAATCAGAAATTCTAGTCCTAGTTCGAATCCTAGTCCAACTGCATGTTGCACATAGGAAGTCATATTCCTACTATTCAAGATTTGACTCCTATTAGGATTGGTAGCACAAATCAACCATCCCAAGTTTAAATCCCACTAAGACATGGGCTGGATTATATTCCTAATCCCAACACTTTCATCATCGACGTCCAAAAATCATGCACAGACACATTGTCTGACATAATTATACAGGCCCATACGTTTGCCGCGGAATCCTCTCTTCTTCCACGCTCCCGTATAATGATAACTTGTTGACCCTCCCCATCCCCCAAACAAAAAGACCTCATTTCAAATGAAAGAACATGCTCTTGTTTTCCTTCTTTTCTCCCCTTCAAAATATTTAGGATGCAGGTGAGAGGAGAACGGATGGAGGCGTGTTTACTTGATTTTATTCTCGAAAAGCAAGTTGTAATAAACAAAAAACAAAAGGTGCGATTCGTCGCCATCACACGTGGTGCACGAATGGCCGAAGGCATATGGATGGAACAGCGACAGCATAGTCTCTAGCATGATCACACGTGGACACCCTGGCCTCTCGGGTCGGCCCCGTTTTCGTATTCCGGTTGCGTCCACCTTGTTCCGTCCATGTCCCTACGCCTTTTGGTTTCAGTTGTCTCGTAGCACGGTTTTGGACAAACACCTAAAATGGTGGGGCTTTCTTCCCTCGCATCCGACTTGAAGGGCCCCAAACACTACCTAAGGGGTCTCTCATCTTATCTACTCTTCTTGGTCGTGAGTAAGTCGTAGCCGCAAATCTCCACGCGCCTGCCAACCTCAGCGGCTCAACGGTAGGTCCACTCCTATGTGCCTCTCTAACCTTCCAAAAAGTTGAAGTGACAGGTTCAACATGTGGCGCACAGTAGATCATAATATGGCTCGAAACATGTTTTATTTATTATACATTTTGAAGTCCAAAATGGAACGTAAGTCATCCTCCACCATAAAGTAAAGAGATTCTAAATAAATTAACATATTTTATTGATCATACACTTTATTTTCTAGTGGAGAATGGCTTGTGTTCTATTTTGAATTCCAAAATAGTGCCTACATAGCATTATTCTAGATTGTTTATCCACCACCTATACCTTATAAGTACGAAGTAGTATAAGCATATCGTTGACTACCACATGATTACTCTTTATCGGATGTACTTGCACCCAAAATGGGAAGGTAAAGGAAAATAATTTTACCTTGTTCATTTTACCCATTTATTCATTAATACAAAGGTTGAATTAATAATTTGGATTTGTAACACATTTTTTTAATCTTAGTAAACATACTAACTAGCACCACTACTACTTGATAAATATAAAAAATTGACAAAAAGAAAAATAAATTCTTCAATTATATCATACATCTGAAAAAGAAAAAGAAATTCGTCAATTATCACACACGTGAATGGCTGTGCTTTCCTTTACGGAAACGAAGAGAGAGTCTGTGAAAAGGAAGCATACAAATGCAACATTTATACCGTGTCCCCAGCCTGTTGGAGGTGAAACGTGATATAAAGTCAGTCCGGACGCGACAAATCCGACTCCATTGAATCCAGTCTAATATTCTCCGTCCAATTCCCAAGTTGCACAATATAAATCCGAATAACTTGAAAGTACATTTACCCTTTGTATGGCACTTGGCATGGTATTGACAAGATTAAGATTGGGTTTGGGATTGGGATTGGTCACTGGGCTGAACGTGGATTGGCTAGTCTGGATCTGGTCAATTTCTGTTTCGGAATACATTCTATTTTCTCTCATGTCTTGTTTGGATGTCTATTTCTCTTATCAAGATGTCTATTTGCAGAGCAAGTCTCCAACATGAGTAGGAGTGCAATACAAGACAACTAATGGCAATGTTCCCTCGGTAAAATACATCTTGTTCTTGTAATGATATCATGTCCTATTTGTCATAGTATTTTTAGCAAAGAAAAGAACCAACTTCACATTTCTATTATTTTGTTATCACACATGCATATCTTAGGGTTAGAGTGAATTCGATTGTTCTCCTCAATACTTTTGCAAATGTCGGGTCAATCATTTTCGAGTAAGGTGTGGTTAACCATTCGTCATGTTCACCTTTTGTTGTCATAATGGCTATCAATTCTGTATTCATCAAGTACATTCGTGTCCAAAGTCCAAGCGTCTAATTGTAAGAGATACTTAAATTACTAGCCCATGCAAACAATAACACACGAAAAACAAGTCCACTAAAACATCACGCTAGAAAAACAACATTTTGAAATATAAAGCTCACAACCAACACCAGATCACTTAATTCAACCATGTGGCAAATTTTCAACTACATCAAATGAAATCCAAACTAAGATACATTTTGAATTTCAACGTGCACTATTCATACATGCCTCCCACGTTTTAATCCGTCAAGTTCCAAGCGGAGATTATTTATATAACACATGATTTTCTCCCCAAGTGCCCCTTTTGGTTTCTTTGTGGGTCTTACTTGGTTATACTTTAATAATTACAACGGATGTATGTAATTTGTATGCCACTTTCTGATGCATTTTGGTCTCATCCATTTGAATTCACCATTCGTGAATTTTCTTAATATAGTATGCCCACTAGTACGTTAAAAAAAAAGCATTAAGAAACATCTATGTAATAATTGCAAGTAGTTTTGTTAGAAGTTATGGCAATTTCATTTGTTTGATTTTTAGCACAAAGATAAAAACTTGTAAATGCTTACATCTCTCAGGTTTGGTGAATGCTAGGAATGATGACTCCCTTAGTTGTATAGGTTCACCTAGTGTGCATGCTCTATATGATAAAGAAAGGGTTTGGTGAATGTTAGGAATTATGTAAATGAAAAGAAAATACCAAACATATTCTTTAAATTTTGGGAATGTGTAAGTAAAGTAATCAATGATATCTTCTCCTAAGGGTTTCTTATTAAATGAGATGTTAAGCTATGACATCCACAAGTATTTTGAGGACTTATTGTTAATAACTAGAAATCCCAACTTCAAAAAGATATGATGCTTTCTTAAGGAGGAAGACCTAATTTTTTTATGTATATAGATTTAAGGTGTGGAAAGAATTATGAAAATCACAATGTAGCGGTTGAGTTAGGTTCAAACAAGATTATGTTTCTTACTTGTGCAAAATAGGAGTAGATATATCATGGCACATGTTAAGGTAATTAACCTCTAAAGTAAATGAACATAAATGTTTTTCACTAATCTATATGTTCTTTTACATATTAAAAGCTTAAGATTAGATTGGCATAGCATGCATCTACATCATGTTTTATGAACATTAATACTTATGTGGATGAAAATCCTAAAGTTTTAAGTAAATGAAAACAATTGTATGTAGGACTTTACCATGGATTTAAGATATAAAATATGTGGTGGGACTCGGTTTTTTTAGTCATCGACATCATGTGGTAGGTATATAATAACTTATGTTTAAGGTGCTTCACATCACAAGATGGAGACAAACCTATGTTTAAGTGCACCATGTTGTGTATCTAATTAAATCAATTCTAGGTGTATATGTCCATACATATGATTCATATAATGATTAAGGAATGAGAAGATACATCCTTAAATTAGTTTAATGAATCATGTTTATAAATGTTCCATAATGTTAATGTTAATGTTAATGTTAATGTTAATAAGTGAAAGTTTTATATTAAGAATGATAAATGAGGACACACTAAGTGTGAGGCCCCTAAAATTTCTTAAAGTGCTAAACATGTTTAATTACTATAATTCAGTGCTTTAAACTTAATATAACCTTGTGATATGTTTTGGTATCATGTGACAAGCTCATGTTTCAAATTTGGTCCAATTTGGACACTTCTTGGGCAAGTTATGTAATTTTATGCATATTTTGGACTTTGATGAAATTTACCCAAATTTGAGGATTTACTTGAAATTTATCACATGTTTAATAATACTTAGATGTTTCCATATCATTCTTAAGCTTTTCGGTCCATTGAGCGCCTAGTTGAACCTTGGTTTGGAGGTGTTTTCTTCCAGGGTATTTTAGGGTTTACCCCTTTATGGATGAGCTACCTTTGGGAGCTATCAACCAATAGTTTATTTTATTGGCTTGGAAATCCAACATGCGGTGGCTAATAAGGTCTCCATGAAAGGTAGGCCAACTTCTTATATGGCTTCTTGTATATCCATAATATTTTAAGGCCATGGACACATGGAGAGTTATTAGGACACCTCAAGCTTTTCTCTTTCTATTTTCATAAGCCTTATATAATAATCCTTTAGCTAAAAAAACAAAACATTTAGACTTTTATCTTGTCCTCCTCTCCAGAACTTTGTATTTCATCTGCTTGGGGGTGAATAGAGTGCCCAAGGTAGAAAAATATAGCCAACCTTCTTGTTGGAGCATCTAGGATTCAAATATACCCTTATCTAGGGTTTGCAAAGCCTCCTTTTGGTGATCATGACCTAAACTAGTAAGTATCTTTGTCTCTCCTTCATGTCTTTTTTTGTTCCTCTTCCTCCTACCTTCTTCATGGAATTAATCTTTCTATTCCATGGTAAAGTTTTCTCTAAAACTCAAGGAACTTATCTTTCTTGCTTCTTCTATCTAGGGTTTGCTCCTTTTGTGGAGAAAGGTGATACTTGGCCGAATTCAGACCTAAATCTAGCGTTCTTCACCTTTTTGAACGAATTTTCTTGTTTCTTGGACTCTAATTTTCTCCCTAGAGTTGAGTGTTATAACCCACTTCACTTTTATTTCTTACTACAAGTTTTATTACTCATGTTCTTGCTCTAAAATGAAGATCTATGCATATAAAAGCTATTCTTGCTTAGGATTTCGAATTTTATGATGTTCCTTGATTAGTTTTCAGTTCTACATGAACCTAAAATCATGTACATGACCTTCGTGAGGTAGAGGAAGACTTGGTCCTTGCTTACATGCCAACCAATGGTGCTAAGTACCTATCAAACGATGGCATATACTTAGTGTTTGCTGATTTTCAATTTTATACATGAACCGATGCATGACCTTATATTAGAACCGATGGAGATGCCTTTGTGGCAACTGATGGTGATGACCCATGGTGACAGATGATAATGTTAACTACTGTTCAAACCTTAGTTCAGTTATAGACTCTTTTGGAATCTCAATTATTGATGGTTTAGTGTCCTAAAGATGATATGATCCAATGGGAATTTTTTAGCTCAACATCTGATGGTGTTCAATGATGGTAGTATTGACCTCATCAATTGGTGGTGGCATAATGTGTCACAAGTGGTGGTGGTTCAGGTTACCACATGATGGTGTAACTAGGTATCATGAGTTGCTTCAATTAAGCCTTAAACCAATGGTTTCTTTGGTTATATAACCCAAGGGTTAAACCTACATGTCAACTGATAGTTATGAAATGTAACCTACATATCAATTGATAGTTATGAAATGTTAAACCTGATCCAATGGTTGTGAATGGATGCTTCAACATCCAATGGTTTAGAATGAAGCATATAGTATAATGTTTTGGTTCTAATGATGAGAGTTCGATGGTCAATACCCTTAAATTTGTAGACTTACCTTTTCCCTTAGGTGGATATAATTGATAATCACCATAATGAGTTAATGGGTAAACCTAATGAAGTATAACTTGTTACACCTAATCCTAATGTATCTAAACGATAGTGATTGATTATGAATAGCCCCATTGAATGTATAATAAATAATGGGGTAATCTCTTATGGTGGTTGAAACCCTAGTATACTATAATTTGATGGTTTCACCTTGAGTTATGTTTGGATCCATACTTGAGGATAGTATGGAATTTGATGGTGATGCTTCACCTTGTGTATCCATGATCCAATGGGGATGCCATGTGTTAGGGCTTGGGTATGAATGCTGATTTGTAGAATCAATGTGACTTATCTTGTTACTCCTAACCCTAATATCATTAGGTGATGGTGATTAAACATGATTATCCTCCCATGAATGATTAATAGAATAATGGAGTTCTTTTATTAATGTTGAAACCTTGGTATGCTATAAATCTGATGGTTACACTTATTTATGCATGTATCGATACTTCAGAATGGTATGGAATGTTATGAAGATGCTTTTTCTTATGCACCCAAGATTATATGGAGACACTATGAGTGAGGGTTTGTAAATAAATGCTGAACTATAACTTTAATGAAACTTACCTTGCTAAACCTAACTCTAATGGAAGTAGAGAATGGTGGTTAATCATACTATCCTTTCATGAATGGTTAATATAATGATGCAATATCCTTCCTAATGATTGATTGAAACTCTAATGTGTTAACTAGTAGTCATCATAACTTTATGACTTATGATTTCATATGCTAAACTTGTACAATATCAGTGTGTTGTTGGCCAATAATATAGCTTCCTTATATGTTGATATAATAAAGGAATGCTCTTAATGCTAAGATAACCCTGCAATGTTCCATGTAAACATATTTTAGTTGTTTAATTCCATATCATGATGAGCATGTGCATCACATGTGTGGTGATTTATATTGAGCCTTGTTATAAGGCATGAAAAGATAATTATGATCTTGCATGAAATGATATTATGGTTTTAAGAACCTTTGGGAAAGGTTGAGTCCTGAATTAGGTGTAATACTCTTTGATGACAAATGTTGATACCCTATGATGTTGTGTATATCCTGTGATAGTGTTGTGACAAGTGTAGTCTCATGAAAGGCAATGAATAAGTACCATGTGATGATAATGTGTTGACAAGTATAGTCTCTTTATTGGAAGGTGAATAGTGCCTTGAGATCTTGAGATGAGAAATTATTTCTCACACTCTTTATATCTTTTGAAGTTGTTATACTTATATGCTTGTAGAACTGAATTAGGTCTTATATGTCCACTTGTTTGATGCAGCCTTGATTCACCCAACTAGAATAACTAATCAAGTGAAACCTTAATCATGTAGTTTCCCTATGCCATATATCCATTCCAGTGTCAGAACTTGCTGGATGGTGAAATCAATATTCCTAAGGGAAACTTAGAGCACATACTATGAGTATGCAAGGTGTTTGTCATCCTGACATCATGTGTTTATGGAGGATGGTTGTGGTCATGCCTCAGATATTGTGATGTGTGAAAGGCAACATTATAACTACATGATGCCTCTTATAGAACGACCACGCGTGAGCTATTCTCTACCACTTTAACCTGTACCAAGGTGGGCTAGTTACATGACTATATGTCACTATTGTGTAGCTTAACTGATATGTCACTGCGGTGTAGACTCGTACTGACCGAGTAGGGAGAAGATCTTGGGTTCTGGCTCTTCTTAGATCTTGTATGGCACTGATTTAAACTTAGTAGTGGTTATTTCGATTTGGGTGGTAAGACTCAAATCCGCATGGCATAAATAGAAGATATAATACAATTGTGTAGCATATCTATTTAGGGTTATACGTGACATTTTATATTGGATGATAACCCTTGTTTGTTCTCTTTACATGAAAATGATGTTTAGTGCATTAAGATAAATAGATATTCTTATGTTGTAAATACACTCATGATGTAGATGTGTACATATAGTTGTCATGTCATGTTAATAAATATACTTCTATTATTGATTATGTTAATGGTGATAGTTATTACATGTTGTTAGCTATGATTATATTGCTAGTCGTGTTTGTATTATTAGATATGTTGAAACTACTAATCATGTTTATGTAGATAAATGTTCTTTGATGTTAGTTCTACTTATGATGTAGATATGTTCAACTTGATAGACATGCTAACCATGTTAGCTATGCTTATGTTGCTAGACATATTCATGATGTTAGAGATACTTATGCTACTAGATTGCTTAAGTGTTAGCAAAGCATAAGATTATAGTTATACTAATGATCACCTTTGTTATTTGATGCAATCTTATAAAATCCAAGATGATAGTCAGCATATACACTAATGATTATACTTGTTTCTAAGTATATTTGCTTAACTTGTTCAATATGCATGAACTATTTAATCTTCTCAATTGTCCATTAAATACTCCAACTACTCAGTTTACTTATTGTTAAATAATTTTTTATAATGAATATCCGTTAGAGAGAGTTATATCTCTTGCTGGGACTAGGTATCACTAGTGGGTTACCACATCTTTTTAGGTGATTGACAACAAAGACAGTAGAATTGTGGCGGTGAGGAAGAAATATGGTGATGGACCTTAGAGAAGGTTATTTAGTTGTCTAGTGTGTCCTAGAGTCATCCCTGTACTCTCAGATCTAGGTGAAAAGTTAGAAAATGATGTTTCGATTGAATCCAGTTTTTGATAGCATATTGATGCTTGTATAAGTGGAATATGTGGAAAGTGTTCCTTTATAAAGTTTATGTCGTAGCTGAGGCTACAGAGTAGTTGTAAAGGATATTGAGTATTATATAGAATGAAGCAAGTTGCTAGGATTTTATGTAAATGTTTCTAAGCATTTAACAAATGTTGAAGTTGGTTTTAATTTACCATGATTTCTAGATTTGTGTTTAATTAATGAGTAATCATGTTTTGTGTTTTGAGTAATCTCGTTTAGTGTAACAGGTTATCACTGTAAGAAGTGTGATATTTAGAGGCATACTTTCAAGGAGCAGATATCATCCTTATTATTTTATTGATTTAATTATTTGAGGCAAGTTAAATCTTTTCTTACTAGGCATAATCAAGATTATGGAACCCTCTATGAGATTGAATTTTGGTTCCACGGAAGAACTTTTTTCATAAGTTGAATAATAACTTGTCCTTTTTTTACTTTTAGGATGATAGGAATCTTATGATTTGGGTCTTAGTTTGCAATCAAATAGTATGATGATGATGACTACAGGTATCCACTGCACCTTTTAAGGTTATACATGAACAATGTTATTTTAATGCATGATGCATGGTATGTAGTGGTGTAAGTTATGTGGTTGTTTGCAACAATGGGTTGGGATAACAATAATATGAGGTTGTACATGATGTTGATATAAAGTACATCCTAGAAAGGTGTTTCTATTAATGTTTCATTTGGTATGCCTAGAAAGAAAAATGATCTTACGGTATGATGGTAACTACAAATACTTTGGGCTTATCTAGCTCAAAGCATCATGATATGATGGACTAAGTTATTATGAGTAGTATTAATAAACCAATGTTAACTTGGAGATCTCCAAGGTTAAATGGACACCTGGTGTAATGAGCACTTGGGTGCAATAAGATCTTTTGAAGCAATGAGCACTTCGGTGTAAGTTTATGTGGAAAAATAACTTTTGTTGACTCATTAATTACAAGTAATAAGATCATGCTAATAATAAGGAATCATGAGACAATATTAATGTGCATTCCAAGTCAAGAAGGCACGTTCATACTTTACAAAGCTAAATACCCTAGCACTTACAATTTTGGGTGAAACCCTAGCTCAGTTCCTTAAGAGGAAGGATAAGATAGGGTCTACACTATGGTGTTAGGAGAATTAGAAACCCTTACTAGGATGGTTGACGATTCTTGCTACCTATGAAATAATCAAGACTCTGAGTTTTTAAACAAATTGAAAATCATTTTATGACCTAAGTCAAAGTATCATATGGTTATAGGATAAGAAAGTGGGAAGGAATTGAGTATAGGAATGCATACAAACAATTTTGGATCCTATTTGTGATAATACAAAACGATAGACCTTGATTGGAGGTTTTGAGATTGAGAGTAAAGATTTGAGATAGTAGTTACTTTCATGGAAAGGGTATAGTGCAACTTAGTGCTAAGCAGTGATCTAAATAGACAAATCAATTTTTGGCTCAAACTAAGCATAATATTAGTATTTTGGTTTTCAATTATGCTTAAGCCACAGTATATGAGAAAAAAATGCACATTTGGAGTAGTATCATGAGCAGTTCTAGGAATAATTATGGAGAGTAACTTTTTTTCTTCATAAGTTCATGGGATAATGATTACAATATCATAATGTTAGCGAGTGACCTATAAACTTAGTTATAAATGACTTAAAGGTGACATTACATAATCAATAGAGTCACATTTGGTAAAATTTGGACATGTTAAGTCCTTAGTATGCTAGAATAAAAAAATAGTATTAAGAATCTAGTTTGATGGGTTTTATTTAGTAAGTACCCAAAGTTTTCCAATCCCTAAAGTTTTGAGGATGAAACTATTATAAGGAGGGGAGGATTGTCACATCCTCATTTTCTTTTGGTATGTAAGTTCATTTGTTACATAATTTCACCCTTTATGAGATCTGAATGTTGAATTTGTTATGTATGCCTTGTTAGGGTATAATAAGAGATGAAACAAATTTATGTTAAAGGGTATGATGAGATAAGCTTCGTGGCCAATTTTTTCAAGATTATGATGTTCCTACTTTTAGCTAGAAATTGTGGAAGTTTATATCTATTTATTTTATTTAGGGATTTTATTTGAGAAATTTGGGAATCTAATCATACCATACTGTTCTAAAGGTTAATAGGAAGCCATGATTAAAATTTGGAAGCCTTTTGACTTTCTTTGGTCCCTCAAATGACTTTCGGAATTTTCTATATAGTGGTGAGCTAAATGACCCTGATATTCAATTAAATGTCCTTGATTTCATATGGTTGAAATGATTTTGATGTAATAAGGAAATTTTCATTAATTTTTGGCTTTTTCTCCTATAGTCCGGCTTATTCAATATGTTACACGCCCCTCTCATTTTAGTGTTTCGTAGGTGTGTTATTCTAGCTGTTGGATTAACATCAGAGGGCCAGTCTTTCATATCCTACATCCTGTCTAGGTTTGGACTCCTATGCAGTCTGCCCCCATTAAAAGTTGATGATTTTCTCACTATAGTTTGCAAACCAAATAGGGGTTTCAGTCCCAATGGATTCAGGACTCTAAAACAAGCCTATGCATATATGTGGTTGTAAACCCTAACTCACCATCTAGATGAAATACCCAAAGAGTCATTGCCTCTCTTCTTATGGTTGGTCTACATATGTTCCACCACACCCTTACGATAACTAGAATCACCCAAGAAACCACCACATAGGTCCTTCCCGTGTTTCCTTATTTGTTAATTCCACCCATTTTGCCCCTTATCGCTCCGACCTAGTTGTCTTCCTCTTGGGGTTTGTCAGATTCGTCCTGAGCATAGAGGCTATCGGAGCCGAACTAATTCAACAAGAACCATAGTGAAGGATCTGTCAACCTTATTCAAGTGCCACCTAGACATGTGATTGAGTGGTTTTCTTTCACTGTAAGAACTAGCTTCCTGAAGCTGTAAGATCTTTGTCGATGACATAGCTATGGCATGCTTGTACGAAGCTAGGAAACAGGAGTTGTCCTAGGATTCACCCCAAAACTATTAAACCCCTCAGCTGAAGCGGAGAGGAGGTAATACTCTCTGCCCCAATTTGTCGAATTTCTTGCTGGACACATGTCTCCTTGATATGCTACTCTTCTCACACTCCATAGAACTTCGGCTAGGGCTTATTGAGTTTGGTAGAACTTGGAGAATAGTTTAGGAAAACTTGAATCACGAGTTAGTTGGGATCTTTTGGGCTTTGATCAGAGCTTTGTGTGGCTCTTGTATACTATAACTCATGTGCCTCATGCCATGGTTGGCAACCATGGCAGGGGGAGTCAGTGTGGGATGAAGAGAGGGACTCAAGATCCCTATAGCTTTATTTCATATGTGTGAAGATGATGATAGTTAAACATAGGTCATAGGATGATTAGTGGGAAGGAATTTTATGTATTGAATTTTACAATGACAATCCCTGTCAGGCATTTTGTTCATGAAATAATCAAAGGGTGTGTTGGTCTTTTGATTTTTCATTTATCCGATGCCGGATTTTGAGATAAACAGTTATCTAAGACCTGATTGGGCAATAAAAGATAATTAATATCCATCTATTTTTATGTCCTATGGGGTCAAGTAATATATAGTTTTTGATCTATTTTTCAAGATCTAGCCCATGGGCTAGGTTGTGAGTCATGATTCTGACTTTTCTCGTATTTCAAGACTTGACCTAATTAGGGTTATGAAATAATAATTAGAGTTTTGGAATATAATGATAGGAAAACTAGAGTCTTGATATCTGGAATCTAGGAGTAATGTTCCTATTGAATAAGGTAAGTGGTCCGTGCCTTGGGTTTTCAATATTTTTGCATGTTTCAATTTTGCTCGCCGAATCACATTTAAAGTTCATATTATATATGTTAACATGTGAGCACATTAATGTTTGAAGAGGTATTATGCTATGCACATCATATTAACATTTAATGTATTAAGATTCATGTTAAGATTAGATCAGCTAAAATAACACCGCTTCATGTTTAATATTAGTAATGTGATTATGGGTGAAAACCCTAAGTAAGATGAGACTAGATTAAGAATAAATAATGAGGTCCTACTCATGAACATTTTTATGGAAAGTTGGTGCCTCTTGAGACCCCTTCTTTTTATAGGATCAAGCCCAAGCCTGTTCACTTTCAGTGTGTTCAAATGACTGTTCACTTTCAGTGTGTTTGGTATGTTTATGTTCATGTTCACTTTTAGTGTGTTAAGATGACTGTTCACTTTTAGTGTGTTCTGATTTGTTTATGTTCGTGTTCACTTTCAGTGTGTTCAGATGATAGTTCCCTTTCAGTGTGTTTGGTATGTTTATGAGAGTCTTCATTTTTAGTGTGTTCAGAAGAATGTTCACTTTCAATCTATTTGATATGTTTATGTTCCTATTCACTTTCAATGTATTTGGAATACTATTCACTTTCAGTGTGTTCGGTATGTTCATGGTTCATTGAGTAGGTGACCTAATAAGACTATTTAATCCATTTAAGAATGCATCCTTAAGCCATAATTAATGTTTATACGACTTCATATATATCAGTTTAAATCTTTGTGTTAAATTGTGTTCATATATATTTACTGTAATCCAAACACTTGCAATCAATTTGTCGAATGCATGATCGGGGGCATGATGCATGCGGGTAAGGAGAAAGTATAGATGATAATGTCATCTTACATGTAAGGACTATATAAAGGATCTATGTACGATGTCAAGACTATGGTGGGGTGCCATCTATACGATCCAAGGAGAATCAGATTAGTTTTTAGTCTTGGTATGTATCAAGTTCTCTTGTAGTAAGTCTTGTGAAAAGAATATGTATGAAAATAAATGTATCTTTGCCATGTTAACGTTATTATTATTATTGAAATGAATGATATATTCTATTTGAGAAAATCTCCTACTGTAATCTAATGATCCATTCTTTCGATGTTATTATATATGAATTATACTTGGGGTTGCTACATGCCCCATTTCTAAATTTCCTGCTCCATGTGGGTCTGCATGCCCTCAATGTGGTCCAATTATATCTAGATGCTACTGAAGGTATATGGGGTGTCAAGAAGTAAAACACTCATATACATCATTATGTAAGTCCAACGGGTTATGGGGAAGGTGGAGGGATATTTCTTGTCATCATTTTAATCCATTGAGGTCCTACACCTCCTTAAAATGGGTCTGCTGGCCCTTGCCCACAAAAAGAGAGTGCTCAAGCCAGTAGCTCTTGATGTACACTTTGAGGTTGGTGAGGTTGTAGAGAAATTTCCCCAAGCTAAGTGGGAATGTGTAAGTAAGGCAAGATGGGTCTAACTATCCTTAGAACATCAAAATAAATGCATATATACATATATTATCATATGAAACTATCTTGTATGGATAATTCATGTCTAATAAGTAGCCTTATATCATCACCATCGTGTATGGAATGTGACTGTAACATACGTAATAGGCAATGGTGGTGACTAGTCACCCTACATGAATCATGAGCTTGTATTTTGGTTTCCATTGAGGTGAATGTGATTGATTAAAAGACTACCCCAGTTGTAAGGTTATTCATTAAGAATGCACCAAAGGTAATATAAGTTGTTGGTTGTTACTACACCCTGGCTAGCACCCCTATTATAGATGGTGCATGATAAGATGTGGTGAATGTATTTCACCATCATGTGATTGGTGTAGGAGGAATTTGCACTTTTTTCAAGGGGGGAAAACATAATAGAAATTCTCACCTAGGATTTTCCATCACCATACTTCTAATTGAATTGGGTATGGTTGTCATCTCACATTTCTCCATCCTTCCTGAATCAACATTGTTGAAGTATCATAGTGAGTATTCCTACCTATCATGGGGGTGAACTAGGTTCGTTCATCAGTAATACCACAAAATTTTATGTGGATGTCATCTCACTAACAAATGCACTAGGGATTAGATTGTTAGATTTACCTAGTCAAACATATGACAACCCCACCCACAAGCAGATGATTCATACTATAACATATATTTAAGGTAGAATCTTAAAGGAAAATCTTGTATGAAAACTTGATAACTTTAATTCTTTTTAGTTAACACTAACAGTCTAACACATATTGATGATTGGTTGATTAAACTCATTACAACTGAAGTATAACTTTAGATTAAAATAGATTTGATTAAATAAAGGGAAGAACTTGGCTGAAAATTAGAAAAGTGGATAAGAATCAAATGGATGGATGATTAGTAGGCGATGACCTGATAATATGCATTGCGGTTTTGTCCAATTTAGAATTGTGAATGGTGGGGTCAAGTTGGACAGCGTTCATGTACCAAAATGTGATATATTTTGGTACTTCCATTATATTATTCAAATGGGTGGGGATGTTCAAGATGATATTTTTGACAAGATAACTACAAGATGGTTGAAATGGAGGAGTGCAACTAGAATATTATGTGATTGGAAGATCCCTCCCAGATTAAAAAGTAATACTTATAGAAGAAATATACAACCAACCATACTATATGGAAGCGAGTGTTGCATGGTGAACAAACAAGGTCTCAACAAGATGAATGTGTCCTCAATGCGATGGTGAGATAAATGTGTGGGAAGACAAGAATAGATCACTTGAGAAATGACTATATTAGAAAGAAAATTGGGGTGGCGTGTATTAAGGACAAGTCGCACAAGGATCATTTGAGATGGTATGGACATGTGCAACGTGGATCAACTAATGCACCTATACAGATCAACGATATCGAATTAAGAACTATTAAAATAAGAAAAGGAATGCATAAATTAACCTAGGGAGAGCTTATAAAGTGAGACTTTGAATATCTATATCTTCATCGGAATATGGCCTACAATAGAGATGATTGGAAAAGAAGGATCCATGTAGTTGACTCCAACATGGATGGGATTGACACTTACATGATGATGATGATGATGATGATGATGACAATGATGATGATGATGATGGCTATTGTGAAATTGGGTTTCACCACTACTACCCACATTCTCTCATTAACATTGTATTTGTTACTCATATTGATATTTTATTACGGTCAAGAAATTTCTAATCATCATATCTAGAGGAAATTGCAAGGATGGGTATCCTTATAGGCTCAATTCCCATTACATATAGATCATGAATCCATCAACCCATAGAACTTCTATTCAAAGCTCTCATACTGGATTCAACAACAAATAATCAACATTCCAATCCTAGATTTTAAACTTCTCAAAGCCTAGATTTATAATCAACATGGGAAACATGTGATTGGTCCACAGAACATGAAATGAAGGATTAATTAAAATTTATTGTTCCATACACAAAGGCAACAACAATGTGAGATAATGAATTATGGGTAGTGAGGCTAATCCCTACACTTAGTGAGAGAACTATTCTCATGGCAGGAAAATAGACATAATAACAAGAGAAAGATAGGAAGGTCAATGTAATAGAGTATTCCTCCTCCTCAGGTGATTATCACATATTAATGTTCCCTAGATCACACACTTTCTCATAATTATTTGTGAGCCTTGATAATGCTTTAGGTTAATTGGGTGTTAATCTGCTCTATTTTTTTCCAAAATCCACTTGAGGACTTGGATGAATTGGTTGGTGAGTGGTGTTTTCAACCCATCACTCCTCATATTCATATGTTTCTTGTCAAGAAACAACCCAAAGGTTTTCTTAAGAGGATACATTTTTGAGTAGGTAAAAGGGTTGTTATCAGATTGACAAATATAAACCTCCTACTCATCTTCTAAAGTGTAATCTTGCAACATCTCCTTAGGCATAGATGAGAAATTGTGATGTTCCTTTGCCTTATTTATACTAGTCATGTTCTAGATATCCTTTCAGTGATGTAAGAGCTTCCAATTTCTTATCATCATATACAAGAATAGAGATGGAAAACATTGTAAGGAAACTTTGATATGTGTTATCTAATTTGTAAAAAGATACGAGTATAACACACATGGAGAAAATCATACCACTATTACCATGTATTGTGATTGTATTATTACTAATTCACCACATGCAAACCACTCTTGTTAGATAGTGTTGGTCTAAATCAAGACCAACTTTGACCATTGATCGTTCAATGTGTATCATGGTCGATGTATGAATTGATGAATGGAAGGCTGATGGCAAGGGTGACCAATCTAAAAAGGCCTAGGTGGGAACTAAACAAAAATAGATCTATGTTGGACCTAAGATTTGTTCATTTTGTGAATATTAAGGTGAAAATTGATCTAATGGGTTGATTCCATTGGTTGATGTGATATGGAGAGAGGTTGAGTTGTATATAGATCAATCAACCTCTACAATGGGAACAACAATCACTATCTCATAAAGGTAAGAACATCATATGTAACGACCCCGCCTCCCAGTAACCCCCAATTAAGGGAGACCGAAAGGTCGGTGCCATTATCCAATTAACAGGATCAAAGGTTTGACAAATAATCAATAACAATTATGAAATTCTACTAACTAACTGGAGTTTGGTATAAAATTAAAACTTTACTTACACTTTGAAAACCTTGGAAATCTATCTATCCTGGTCTTGAATTATTCTATCTAATCCTCCTTGCACTTTATTTCTTTTTCCGCAATGTGTCACTTTACTGTTTGTTCTTTTGATTGTTGTTCCTAAAACGCCGACAAACAAAAAGTCGGTCAGTATATCGAAATATACTGGTATGTGGGAACAACCAAAATCTTGCAATTATGGCTAACAATTTAATAATCACAATCAAATTAATTAACAGGCCAATTTACACTTTTCAGTATGACATTCTCCACCGCTTTTGCCCTAACCCTGGCATACCCACCTTAGGGTGCCCTTTGCCAATGACTTAAGGCCACCTTCTCAATCCTGAGCTTGGTGCCTGGGGGTCACCACTCATGGTGCCCACTAGTCATGAAATATCATAGGCCACCTTCTTGGTGCCTGGGGTCACCACTCAAGGTGTCCATTGGTCTACCCATCTGGGCCGGACCTTTGGCATCATCCATCAGGGTGGCATGTAGGTGCGAGAATCCATACTTCTATTTTTTTAACGTGATAATCATAGTGACTTTATGATTTGCAAGTATGAACATCCAATAGATAATTTGCATTCAATGCGATTAACCATCCGGGAAATCATCGGGAAACTAAGGCGGTTATTCATAATTAACCACATACATGTTAAGCAGATTGAATACAGAAATAACCTATCAAGAATTCAAGCAAGTACGCACAGGTTGGTCCTGAAAAGACATCCAATACTCTCTATCATGGATATGGTATACAAATCTAATAGACCTAATGTGCCCTAGGTTTACTAGCCCTTTTTAGGGTTTTGAGTATAATTAGGGTTTCACTTCCTTTTTATTACTTTTACCTTACTTTTATCAAATATCCATCAAACCATAATTATCTTGTATTATTTTCCATTAAGGTCCTTAAGATCAGGTTTGGACCACAAAAACCCCAATTATTCATCTATTCATCACAAAAGATGTTAAGGTTATCTTTTAACAATATTTAATCTTATTTTCGGATTAACAACACTATTATCTATCAATTAAGTCCATCAAGCCTCTTTTCATTAAAGCTACTATTTTAATCCATGGCAAACTCATTATAAGCATTTATCATTAATTCATAGTTCATCATGATTGAATCCACATGTGAACTCTATTTATCATTAATTCCATCTTGATTCATTCAAAAAAACCATGATTACTATATTAAGGGTATTTACCCATAATTAGGAGCTTAACCAACATTTAACACTTTTAATATCCAATAGGTTGCAATTACTCACTTTCATCAATTAAGTATCATGAACTTAACCCTAATTCTTCATTATCTTCAATAAGGATTCTTTAATCCAACTTATGTTCAAGGATCATTATATTTCAGTTGTATACTAGAAATTTTCAAATTATAATCACTAAAACTCATGTTTTCCCAAATTAGGGTTTTTATCCCATTAAACCATGTACAGGATCACAAAAACCCTAAAAGCAACATATTAATCACACTTTTATGTTTTTACCTTTTCCTTTACTCTAAACAGGTTTATTTTGATCAAAAACCAAAATTAATATCCATCATGATTGCTTTTATCTCTTCTTAGGGTTTTTCCATTATTTAATGCATTAAAACATGAAAAACCCTATACTTCTTGAAAATCATTCACAAACATGCTCTACTATCATTTTTATCATGTTCTACGCATTTTTCTGGTTAAAAAGCACTATTTACTTGCATTTTTCGGCCAAAGGATCTATTTTTAATGATTTATACAAGTTTCAACCTTTTTCTTGAATATAGATCAGAGAGGCAACTAACCCTTTATTTTTCAGAACACTCTGGTTCGTTGGATCTGCGGTCGCCTTTGACCGAGCGCGATCGGACGAACTGCGTGACTTGCGCCCACTGAGGGTCTTCTAGCGCGTTGGACAAGATCGACCGTCGATCGCCCTTCTCCATCAACAGATGACCCCGATCCAACGGCATCTGCTGCTTGACCTCGCTCGATCCAGGGGAAAGCCTATGGCGGCGCCGCAGTTTGAAGCTCACCGGAGCTTCTAGATCTTGTCGACCTGGGGCACCAGGGAACTAGGAAAGGGGTCGGTCAAGCTCGTGAGGGTCTACTCGAGTTGAAGGGGGGTTCTATTTATAGGATATAGGGCTCTCTTTAGGGTTCCCATTCTCACCGCCGCCCCTAGCTCTTGGCCGAATTGGGCAAAACTTCTAGAACGAATGAAACCACCCAAAACCTAGGTGGGTTGGGTGCGGAATCACCTCACGAAGCCAACCAACATCTTTCCATGTTTGCATATGGTCATATCTTTGAGGAAAAATCGAGGGAAAAGTCCCTCAGCTCTTGTGGCACTTTCCTTCTTAGAATCGAGGAAGGAGACGCACAGCTGGCGTCAGATCTTGATCCAATGGCTGCTGTTATCCCAAGCAATTTCCTTTTAATTCGATAAAAGTGTGACATTTTTTATAATTACAACACTTTAGGGAAATTTGTAAAAGTCATAACTCCCAAACCGAGTGTCCAATTAATCCCAAAGTTTGAGGGAAAGTTTATAATAACTTTATCTACCTATCTACCAAAATTGGGCTCATTATCTTAAGGAAAACGTGACTTTGCTTTAGGTGCAAGATATCACTTAATTATATATATATCTCACATATTTTCTCTTTCCCTTGCTATTAAATTATTATTCTGAGTTCCTTGAACCTAAAGGAACCTTAATGGCTCAAAATCCCATATTGGGGATATACCTTAGCCTCTTTCTTTATCTTTCATCCTTTTCCTCATTCTCTTGCTTTTAATTTATTAAAATATCTCTTTTTGAAGATTTCTCTTTTATTTTTCTCATTAGTTTTCCTTTTTATCATTAGGAATCCTTGGGATACGAAATTCCACCAAGGATAACTCAATTATACCTCTTTTCACTTATTTTCCACATTTTACCATTATTTTCAATTTCTTTCTTAATAAAGAAATACTTAATTGACCTTTTCTTTTCTTATTGCATTTTCTTTGCAACTTTGGACTCTTTGGAATCCAAGGAAACCATGTGACACGAAATCCACCTTTGTATTAAGTTCTTTTGCCTTCTAGAGGTTTCCACACCTTTCTTTCCTCAAAACTCAAATATTCATTTATTAATTGAATTTCTTTGTTAATGGGCCCAACAGCCAATAAAGCCCACAACACAAACATCAAGGCTATTGTAAACTAAATCCAATTATTCACAACAAATTGTATTATTTGTTCCAATATCTTTAATATGAGAAATTACATTTCTCACCAAAATTGGGGTTATAACATCCTTCCCCTCTTATAAGAATTTTGTCCTCAAAATTCCATCAAGCAAACAAACAGTTCAGGATAAGCCTTTCCTACATCCATCAGGGCTCCCATGTGGCATCACCCCTTCCATGGTGCTTCCCAAGAACCTTCATCCCCTCATATTCTTCTATCTGAGTTCTTTCTTACCTTGGTATATAATACCCTCATAGGTGACTCATGACATTTCAGCCTCTCAAAAGCTGAATAGGTTCAGGGCTCAACACATGGCTTGGGTACCTCACATAGTGCTCTCACATTACACATCATGTTATCCTGAGGGGCAAGGCTAAATACAACCATCTCCACCAATCCACCTCAAATGGACCCATATATCGGGGACTCAGCTTTCTCAGCTGTAGCTTAGAGGGGTCGGATTTTCACATCACATAATCTCCCACAGTGAATTGCATGTCAGTCTGATTTGCATCAGCTCGTGATTCATGTCACCACTGAGCTCCCTCTCGGCCATTGCACGATCAAAGTGACTTCATCTACACACACTATGGTTCTTTTCTGACCTTTGTGAGGCCTCCTCCACCAACATCATCTTAATGAAGTGATGACCGACACAACCTCTCTATAAGACTTCTTGCATCCCGATAAAGGCTATGGTGGTTAACATCACATCTTAAGAATTGTCTCTTTGTATCACCCTGAACAAGCACACTTGCTCTCATCAGACCCTCTAGTCTGGATTATACTAACCATTAGTTAGGGGTGATAAACCATACTATCATCAAGTTTTTCATGTATCCACTTCCACCTCATGGAAGTGAACCCTGGTCATACCCAAGAACTTTTGAACTTGTATCATGGTGTAGTTGAACCATCTCTCTCTCTTATGTAGTTCAACAGAATCTATCTCTTGACAGTACTCTTCCTTTCTCATGTCATCTAGGGAAGGCGATCTACCATAACCCATATTGTATCTTGACCTTCTTGGTCTAGGAGAGACTCACAACATACATAGTGATGAACTCCCATTCCCTCTCGGGAACTCTTTATACTTTATATCCATGCACTGGGTTAATGGTGTTCGTCCTTCACCTCCTGGCTTGCATGGCCACATGCTACATGCAACTTTGTTTTAAGCATCCAGAATTCTACCATCACTTACTATCTTTGTAGTATCAAGGTATATCATGACCTCCTATATTGTTATGATTCCTCAAGATTGATACCTCGGAAACCCTAAACCACTCTCAAAAGGGTTTTATTACCTTCCTATCCAAAGAAGTGTATCTGAGGTTCTATCACCATCCTTTTACTACATCAAGGACTAAACCGGCTACCCAAACAATGATTAACTTGTTCAACATATCTTATTACATCTGAGTATTAGCCAAAACACATCTTCTTTCCAAACTTAGGGTTAGCCAAACAACCTCAACTTCTTCTAGCCTCTAACTAAACTAGGCAGCTAGATCTCAACCAAAGCATTCATTACCACCTCTCATCCTTAAGTGTTAGGTAACATACACCTCCATGTATTATACTTATCATCTCATCTCAAACTCTAAGTCTATCTTCATCAAGAAGCTCTAAGCTCATCTTCACTGTGATCGAACTCAACCTTGGTTAACTTGCAAATTCCACATAGCTTCTGCTAAAAACATCCGTATTTCTCTTACTATTTGTAAACCATCCATGTATCGTTCACTCCACAAGGGTATGTTATTATCCCTATCCTCATACCTCATATCAACGTTCCAAATTCCATCATCTTTTATCCTCGGTGTAAGGCATGCGTACTATCCTATCTCTCACTCCCATAATGAGAAGAAATAAGCATTTGGCGGCCGTCCAAATACAGAGTTCTTCCCATTCCAGGAGTAGAGATGGTACATCCCACCTTGCCAGTACACCTTCAAATCTAAGTTGAAATGTGAAACTCATGTCTCCACATCACAAACATCATGATATCAAAAATTTCTTCCATGGAAAACCGATCTGAAACCTACTTGAGTCACCACACAATCCTTGGTCATCTCCTCTAGGTCTATAGGGTGCCTGCACTTTTGGGGTCATCCCTCTTCCCTTATGCATCCAGAGAGTGCCCTACTCATCTTCCCTTTGGGTCTCATGAGTTCATGAAGGTGATCAATCTCCTAACCCATGGCCCTTAGACAATGATAGTTGTTACCTCCCGACCCTATGGTCATGTGCAACTAGGGAATTAGGAAACTCCGTCTTTCATCGGTCTTATCCCTACCTGACCCTTGGATAGACTTAGGATTCTATCTTAGTACATGTTCAACTCATAACCTTACCCAAACCTTCATCATCTCTCTTTGCATTCATGGGCTGACTTTCATCCCTTCACCGGGGTCATGGCGACCTACCTACCTTGGTCAGGCCCCATACTGGTTACCTCCTTGGTAACACATCCACATGCACTTAGATATGGTTATCTACAGGTCTGCAGGTTCATTCTCATGCTATGTACTCTTCACTTAGCTTCTCAAGATCTTTTGAAACCTCTTTAAGTTACCTCAAAACCAACAAAACTTGTATACATCCTACAAAAGGGTCCCTCTCCCAGGATGTGAGGGAACCACAACTCTTGACAACCGAAGTCGCAATTGTCCTTATGTTTAGGGTCTGCATCCACATGAGCATGCCTAACCCATCATCTACTAAGGCACAGGAAGACCACCTATTAAACCATGCTATATCATACTTGTTCTCTTTCCTCAACATTAGTTCAACTTAGTTGTGAGGGGTTCATCAAACATACCCTCAAATTAAGGGGTTTCCTATTCCTATACACATGAGGAGTACCATGCTTGAAACTATAGAGACTCAAATCTCATCAGGAGCATCATATACACTACTTCCCCTCTTAGGCCTAGGAACCCTAGGTTCCCCTTTGGATATCCAACTGCATGCTCAAACTCTTAACCACGAGTCAAACATGTCCAATGTATGTCATGTACTCCCATGATCCTTTTATATGAGAAACACCCCAGAGTTGAGTCCTCCTCAAGGACAACCAACTAGGTATAAAGCCTCCTCAGGGTCTAAAGCACTCCTGGTCTCATCTCAGCAGGTAACCACTTATACCATAGGTACTTAGGTATTGGAAGCATCATAATATCTTTCTAGGGTTTGGCTCCTCTAAAGGCAACCAAGATATCATCAACCTCTAGTGGTCAAGAATAAGGCAACCACTATCATCCACTTAGGTCGCATTATCCTCAACTCCCCATTGTTCCTCAAATCTCAGGGTTTTAGACTTCCAACTTCCCTACTCGGGGTCCTGCATAAGATTATTGTTATGCTTATCTCATAAACCATCCATCATATCCTTTTGGCCTTAGTTTTAACCTAATGTTCACATTACTTATGTATTCTGGGTGCAAACTATACCCTACTTGCATAAGCTCATAGGGTTTCTATAGATCCTTCACTAACTTCATCCATGAGGGAGCTACCCTTTGCTTTAACATGCACGACCCTTTCCCGGGTTGCCAAAGGTGCTAGGTCACCCAATCTCACATGGCTCGTATGAAAAACCAAACATCTGGTCAACCATGACATCTAACTCATCATGCCATCTCTCTCTCTCTCTAATCTTCACTTAGGGTTAGGGTTAACATCATCCTCAAAGGATGTGCTAGGTCTCTACTTTTAATGGATGTCTCTACCTCTAAGACTAATTCTCTCTACTCATCCTCCAAACAAGGAGGTCTTTCCTCAGGTCTCTCCTGAGGGCAAAGACAACTCGTGTCATACGACCTAAGTATGTATCTATTCTTTAGTTTGCGCTTAAGCTATTAAGCTTATGTCCATGACATCTTATTTACATGCATTTCATTAATTTGGTGGAGGATTCCTTAGACCTTATTAGCTTAACCCATACCTCAAGAGGGTGAGGAGAAGAGAGAAAACCCTAATCCTTAAGGTCCTTAATAGAATTTGAGCTGAGAAGGGATGAACAAGATGAGAGAGTCCTAAAGGTATCTTATTTCGAGTCATATCCTAAGACATCGGCCAGGCAGTCACACAATCCGGGAGTCCTCGTATTCCGACTAGCGGTGTGGAGGAAAATATTTCCAGCCCCCGGACGTGATCCTTTTCTAGACACCTCAGTCTTTCGGAAAATCCTCTAATAACTCCCTTGGTTTCTACAGAATTTGTATAATTTAATAATTATTAAAGATTAATTGAGGAACCTAGGCTCTGATACCAATTGTAACGACCCCGCCTCCCGGTAACCCCCAATTATGGGAGACCGAAAGGTCGGTGCCGTTATCCAATTAACAGGATCAAAGGTTCGACAAATAATCAATAACAATTATGAAATTCTACTAACTAACTGGAGTTTGGTATAAAATTAAAACTTTACTTACCTTTGAAAACTTTGGAAATCTATCTATCATGGTCTTGAATTATTCTATCTAATCCTCCTTGCACTTTATTTCTTTTTCCGTAATGTGTCACTTTACTGTTTGTTCTTTCGATTGTTGTTCCTAAAATGTCGACAAACAAAACGTCAGTCAGTATATCGAAATATACTGGTATGTGGGAACAACCAAAATCTTGCAATTATGGCTAACAATTTAATAATCACAATCAAATTAATTAACAAGCCAATTTACACTTTTCAGTATGACATTCTCCACCGCTTTTTCCCTAACCCTGGCATACCCAACTTAGGGTGCCCTTTGCCAATGACTTAAGGCCACCTTCTCAATCCCGAGCTTGGTGCATGGGGGTCACCACTCATGGTGCCCACTAGTCATGCAATATCATAGGCCTCCTTCTTGGTGCCTGGGGTCACCACTCAAGGTGTCCATTGGTCTACCCATCTGGGCCTGACCTTTGACATCATCCATCAGGGTGGCATGTAGGTGCGAGAATCCATACTTCTATTTTTTTAACGTGATAATCATAGTGACTTTATGATTTGCAAGTATGAACATCCAACAGATAATTTGTATTCAATGCGATTAACCATCTAGGAAATCATCAGGAAACTAAGGTGGTTATTCATAATTAACTACATACCTGTTAAGAAGATTGAATGCAGAAATAACCAATCAAGAATTCAAGCAAGTACACACATGTTGGTCCTGAAAAGACATCCAATACTCTCTATCATGGATATGGTATACAAATCTAATAGACCTAATGTGCCCTAGGTTTACTAGCCCTTTTTAGGGTTTTGAGTATAATTAGGGTTTCACTTCCTTTTTATTACTTTTACCTTACTTTTATCAAATATCCATCAAACACTAATTATCTTGTCTTATTTTCCATTAAGGTCCTTAAGATCAGGTTTGGACCAAAAAAACCCCAATTATTCATCTATTCATCACAAAAGATGTTAAGGTTATCTTTTAACAATATTTAATCTTATTTTCGTATTAACAACACTATTATCTATCAATTAAGTCCATCAAGCCTCTTTTCATTAAAGCTACTATTTTAATCCTTTTAATCCATGGCAAACTCATTATAAGCATTTATCATTAATTCATAGTTCATTATGATTGAATCCACATGTGAGCTCTATTTATCATTAATTCCATCTTGATTCATTCAAAAAAAACCATGATTACTATATTAAGGGTATTTACCCATAATTAGGAGCTTAACAAACATTTAACACTTTTAATATCCAATAGGTTGCAATTACTCACTTTCATCAATTAAGTATCATGAACTTAACCCTAATTCTTCATTATCTTCAATAAGGATTCTTTAATCCAACTTATGTTCAAGGATCATTATATTTCAGTTGTATAGAAATTTTCAAATTATAATCACTAAAACTCATGTTTTCCCAAATTAGGGTTTTTATCCCATTAAACCATGTACAGGATCACAAAAACCCTAAAAGCAACATATTAATCACCCTTTTATGTTTTTACCTTTTCCTTTACTCTAAACAGGTTTATTTTGATCAAAAACGAAAATTAATATCCATCATGATTGCTTTTATCTCTTCCTAGGGTTTTTCCATTATTTAATGCATTAAAACATGAAAAACCCTATACTTCTTGAAAAGCATTCACAAACAGGCTCTACTATCATTTTTATCATGTTCTACGCATTTTTCTGGTTAAAAAACACTATTTACTTGCATTTTTCGGCCAAAGTATCTATTTTTAACAATTTATACAAGTTTCAACCTTTTTCTTGAATATAGATCAGAGAGGCGACTAACCCTTTATTTTTTAGAAAACTCTGGTTCGTTGGATCTGCGGTCGCCTTTGACCGAGTGCGATCGGACGAACTGCATGACTTGCACCCACTGAGGGTCTTCTAGCGCGTTGGACACGATCGACCGTCGATCGCCCTCCTCCATCAACAGATGACCCCGATCCAACGACATCTGCTGCTTGACCTCGCTCGATCCAGGGGAAAGCCTACGGCAGCGCCACAGAATGAAGCTCACCGGAGCTTCTAGATCTTGTTGACCTGGGGCACCAGGGAACTAGGAAAGGGGCCGGTCAAGCTCGTGAGGGTCTGCTCGAGTTGAAGGGGGGTTCTATTTATAGGATATAGGGCTCTCTTTAGGGTTCCCAATCTCACTGCCGCCCCTGGCTCTTGGCCGAATTGGGCAAAACTTCTAGAACGAATGAAACCACACAAAACCTAGGTGGGTTGGGTGCGGAATCACCTCACGAAGCCAACCAACATCTTTCCATGTTTGCATATGGTCATATCTCTGAGGAAAAATCGAGGGAAAAGTCCCTCAGCTCTTGCGACACTTTCCTTCTCAGAATCGAGGAAGGAGACGCACAGCTGGAGTCGGATCTTGATCCGATGGATGCTGTTATCCCAAGCAATTTCCTTTTAATTCGATAAAAGTGTGACATTTGTTATAATTACAACACTTTAGGGAAATTTGTAAAAGTCATAACTCCCAAACCGAGTGTCCAATTAATCCCAAATTTTGAGGGAAAGTTTATAATAACTTTATCTACCTATCTACCAAAAGTGGGCTCATTATAGTAAGAAAAACGTGCCTTTTCTTTAGGTGCAAGATATCACTTAATTATATATATATCTCACATATTTTCTCTTTCCCTTTCTATTAAATTATTATTCTGAGTTGCTTGAACCTCAAGGAACCTTAATGGCTCGAAATCCCATATTGGGAATATACATTAGCCTCTTTCTTTATCTTTCATCCTTTTCCTCATTATCTTGCTTTTTCTTTATTAAAATATCTCTTTTTGAAGATTTCTCTTTTATTTTCCTCATTAGTTTTCCTTTTTATCATTAGGAATCCTTGGGATATGAAATTCCACCAAGGATAACTCAGTTATACCTCTTTTCACTTGTTTTCCACATTTTACCATTATTTTCAATTTCTTTCTTAATAAAGAAATACTTAATTGACCTTTTCTTTTCTTATTGCATTTTCTTTGAAACTTTGGACTCTTTGGAATCCAAGGAAACCATGTGACACGAAATCCACCTTTGGATTAAGTTCTTTTGCCTTCTAGAGGTTTCCACACCTTTCTTTCCTCAAAACTCAAATATTCATTTATTAATTGAATTTCTTTGTTAATGGGCTGAACAACCAATAAAGCCCACAACACAAACATCAAGGCTATTGTAAACAAAATCCAATTATTCACAACAAATTGTATTATTTGTTCCAATATCTTTAATATGAGAAGTTACATTTCTCACCAAAATTGGGGTTATAACATCATAACTCTTTTCTTTTATTTGATTCATAAATACAAGATTTACAATAGTTACACCGTATTCTGATTTCCCATACATTTATTGCATAAGAGTGAAAATTTGGCGTGCTTTTGGGAAATTTTATAAGAAGGAAAACACTAGAAATATGTTCGAGTTAGAGTCTGTAAAGCTTACCTACTATTACTATTATGTCTTCTTCCACTTTCAACCACATATTAATGAAAAATATTCTTTAACATTTATGGAACTCTTTAATTTCTTCCATCCTTCTCTTCTATTGCTTTTGGATTTATTAACAAATATTCAATCATTTAAATGTCAATCTAAGACTCAATAGTTATTAAATCCACTGATATAATTCAAAATGAAATAATAAAATCAAACCATTTTGTAAATTGAAAAGGTAGTTGATATAACCAAAATTGTCATGATTCCATAAGAAACATTTATGGATCAATTTGATTGATATTAAATATTCCAATACATTTATGTGTTGGCTTGGTTAAATATATTTTTTTCTTATGAATTCATAATGACCATACTAGATACAGTGACCAATCAATGATAAACCAAAAATGAGATGAGATGTGGTAGTTTAATTGAAATACAACATAATAAAAATGTGTAAATGATATATGTTTAAAGTAATAAGTCAAAGGTTACTAAATAAATCACTAGACATACATATAGCCCAAATTCTTTGGGTTCCATCACAATGTATGTATTGTGATGATGATACATGCATACAAACTTGTGGAGTGTGGCATCCAACCATTAGATTGTGCTAGAGGCCATGAAGAGCTAGCCTCATGAAGGAAGTCTTTTGAGTATAGTGTTCCATGTAATAGTAATTTGTGAGTTTGCTAATATCCTAATACCCTAAAATCAACAAAGAGCATGATATGTATTTGAATTCACTTAACTTTATAATGAAGAGTACAACTTTTTTTCATTAGGCCTCATGTAGCGAGATACTTCTTGGAACCATTACATTTAGGCCTTAGTTCCTTGAATTCTATCTTGAGTATCTGGGATATGGAAGTCATGAATTACCAACCAAATTTTCTAGCACTATGGCCATATGTGGAGAGCCCTATGGAAAATCATGGATCTAACATAGTAGTCATAAGTTTCCTATGTTTTATGTTAATAATTATTTTTTAGTGCTTAGTTCATTAAAACACTTTCCCTTCAATTGTATGTTCATGGTGAGTTCAAGAGTTTCAGTAAATACAATTCAAGAGTTACAAAATTAAATAATTTATACTACATTAAATTTCAGGTAGCATGTATATCATCCATTGTTTCTTTCTTCTTATTCATGTAATTTAATTTTGAATTGTATCTAGACAACGAAGTTGTTTCACTTTCTATCAATCACCATAAAACATAACTTTTCTACTAACAAATATAATTTTTTATTTTTATGATTCACCTAATTTGTTTGAATAGTTTCACTTGTTTATTAATTGATTGATTATTAGAAAAATAATGGTTGGGAGTGAACTATCACTTAGTGAGACAATATCTCATTCTCTACTAGATAATAGTTACTTAGGTCACAAACAATTAATGGAGGAGCATGCAAAAGATAGTCTACATAAGTCCTTGCGTTGATGTTAATTTCATAAATTAGGTGTAATGTATAGTAGTATTATAATGCTATCTTAGCCGCTTAGGTCATGGGAGTGATATATAGGATATTGAAGGAAAATTATTAAACACTTTCATTATTCCTGATGATTGTAGTATTAAATAAAATAGATTTTTCTACTTCTAGTGCGGTTAGTTTAATTTTTTTTATATTAATGAATGATTTTTTTACTATTCAGAAAGGCTTACTAATTTTACAAGCATATGTGTAATGGATAAAAAAAGAAAATATTTTACACTTTCCATTTCCAAATATTGACTTGTATAACCTAAACATACCATTGTGAAATTCTATTATGAGTTATTTTTTCACATAAACATTCCATGTAGCCAATAATTTCATTTTACCTCATTGATCCCATGATAACTATATTGCTACATTGCCTAATCTTGTGTTAATTATGATATAACCATTTCATCTAATCATATCAAATAAATGTATTCAATTGTTTTACATGTTAGAGACAACTAAATTACCTCAAACTATAAAAGCCTAGAATACAAGATTTAATAAATACATGCTCAAAGTGCAATAGATTAAATATATTTTCCTCTTATTATGTTTGATGTAATTAAAATGATAGGATGATATGTCTTGGAATTTATCTCAAGTTTATGATAGATTGATTGGAACAACTGAAACACAATATTGTTATCGCAAAGACCCTAAGTTGATATATAGGTCTAATAAATATTTCTTAATGATTATTGAACCAAAAACACTTTAGGTTTTACTTATGTACCTACATAGGTTGAAGGTTCTTCATAGTAGCTTTGATGATCACAAAAACTAACCTGGAAAGGTACTCTCATTTAATTATTATCCTCTTAAAATATTGATATGATGACAAGATCTATTTTGGATACCATTATCGACTGACTAAAGATATTGTTACTATATTTAGTTGGTGACCTTGTATGTTCAGAATTGAAATTGGTGTTCGATAATGATATGCGATCTTAATCTAACTAACCTAAGACTTAAGTTTAATGGATTTTCATTGGTTGAAAATTTCTTAAACTCATCATTCAACCATGTTTTGGTTGTAGGTTTTGATTGGTTCCCAACTTTCTAGTTTGTGAGTAAGTAAAGTGAAAATTGACCATTTGGAACCTACCTACCACCCCCAAAAATGTTTATAAATTACCCCAATCAATTATTCAATATAGAGACCACAACCAGCTATAACTAGAATTCAATGGAAGTAGGGACATAAAATTTTATCTAAAATCATGGACCCAAACATGTATGAACCAAAAATGTCTAGTTTCATTTTAGTATTTTGCCAATCTGGGTCAGTTTTGGGTTTTAATGTTGATATTTGAACTGAGACTAGGTCTATTTTGGGTGGTGATTATTTAAACTAGGTTAAACATAGGTTAACATATTTAGACAATCCTAGTTCTAATTATATACAAGTTTGTATATATCATGAGTAATTAACAAATTCTACATTCCAAGTTTGTTTCTGTAATATACATTATGAACATGTGTCTAGTTCTAGGTATACTGCCCTATATAAATTCATTTCATAGTTGATTCTTGGTTGGACTATTTAGTATCATCTTGGTTCTTTTCCAACCCAAATTGACCTGAAACTGATTTCTTAACACACTGTGAGCTTTCTAAGATTAAAAATGACCTTTATTATCTATTTGTGATTTTTTTTGTCAATGATCCCCTAGTCACTCAATTGAGAATGGTCACTTTCTTATATCAATTATAGGTAATAGAACATGTAGAGAGAAAACCCAAATTTTAATTTGTGTCGATTACATCTATCTGTACCAGTATCTTTCTACCAAAGTTGATTAAAGCTCTTACTTAGAAAAGAAGGTTCTATGGAATGTGGACCTTAGAAAGGACTTGTAGTCCCCTAGAGTAGGTTGTGTCATTTTTATTGTATATAATTCTAGTTACTTTTCAATTCAAATATATTATGTAAAAGGTGAATCTCGAGGGGTTATCATATTGAAGTTGTGAGAATACTTGGTGTGGATCTACAACTATTCAAGATGAACCTACTATATATAGTGGTATTCAGTTGTGTTTGATAAATTTTTCTCTTTCATAGTTGATTACTTATTTTTTGATATCACTTGGAGGTCGGAAACTTTGGTATATGTTTTATTTATCTCATTCACCTCCTCTTGATCCTAGGATCTTACATTTAGTATCTTTATCCATAAGGAACTCCATGACAACATTATAAACATTAGTAATTTCTATAACTAGTCTTGTAGGTAGAACTGAAAGTTTCCTTGTGATTTTTTTTTCAATTATATCTTCTTATGTCTTTCTTACTTGGGAGCTTCTTACTTTTGTAACTATGTATAGTCCATTCGATCATGACATGCCATTTCTTACATATTCTAACACCTGACTTTACATTAACAATATTTTTTATGGAAACCCTCTTATGAATTCTCTTACCTTTGATGAAGTCTGATATATCATGGGTTCCATTGGTTGGGGACTTAGAAAATTGGAACACAATTTTCTTCCTTTATTAAACTCTTATTCTTCCCTTTTAGTGATTTTTCCTAGTTAACCTCATAAGTCTTATGTTTATATATGAGTTCTCAAAGATAAGTATGGAGAGATTACTTTATCCCTTTGTGCTAGTTATATCTTATGACATAACTTGATAATCATAATTAATGTGACTCATTTGATCCTCTCATTTGTGAGAGACATTTTTCAACAAATCTCATAGAAGGTTCACTTTAGTACATCCTATTTAGTTCACTAGAAATGAATTAATGTAGATGCTACTAATAGATTTGGAAATTAAGTTTGTCATTCTTATCATTTTTCCATTCGTATATATAAATGGTTGGGGGAGTGTAGAGCCTCTATGTGATTCAGTTCTCTTTTGAAACTTTTAATCTCCAATAACATATTGGAATTCATATGTTTGGGTTATATTGAGAGTTCAAAGAGTTTGAGTAAAGTTGAGAGAGAAAATGATATAAACTTTATGTTTATGTTCCTAGGTACATGTGTCCCTTTTAAAGGAATAAATGGAGTATCCAAGAAGTTATATCTTGAATTTAATAGCAATGATGATGATAAATCTAAGTTTAAAGTTTCATGAAGTTTCAAGATATCTTGAGAAAGTTAATTGGTTTGATATCAATGAATTTGTTGATGAATTATGTTAGCTTGACTATGATATCTTATCTTTTAGCCTAAGTATAGATCTTCCTTGGAATGTCACATTGACGTGAAGAGGAGTCAAGGATCTGGTATTTCACAGATCACATCTCATCCACATGCAATTAATCAATGGACAAAATTATCTCTCTCACCTTATAGTTAGAAGATAGTTAGGGGTGGCTAGAGGATACGATGTGGTGGCCAGTTTTGTCATAGATCATGGGTCAAGGCACAACACTGATCCTATAATCCACCTCAACCCTTCTTTTCAAGTCGTTTGACCCACTACTACAGAAACGGCCTTTGGCGTCGGTCGTTTAACCCCATTTGGCGTCGGTTTCCGACCGACGCCTATGTGGGCGCCGCTAAAGGTCGAACACTTCGGCGTCGGTTTTTTAACCGACGCCTATTTAACATATAGGCGTCGGTCGTTTAGTAGATAACCGACGCCAAAAGGGTTCGCGCCACAGAAAACGGCATCATCTAGGGCACTTTCTGCGTCGGTGTTTTAGTAAATAACCGACGCCACTATGGAATATAGCGTCGGTCTTTTAGTAGATGACCGACGCATAAAAGTGCCCTAGATGACGCCATTTTTTGTGGCGCGAACACTTTTGGCGTCGGTTATATACTAAACGACCGACGCCTATATGTTAAATAGGCGTCGGTTTGATATGAATATCCGACGCCATTTCCAGGACTGCTTTGGCCACATCAGGCGTCGGTTTATTGAAAAAACCGACGCTGTAGGTCTTTCCTGACGGTTTTCTATAAATAACCGACTCCTATTTATATATTTTTTTTTCATATCAGTTTGCAGGCCTGCTGTGGCTGGTCAGCAGGATGAGAACCTGCAGTTCAGTTTTCTGAACTGCAGGTTTACGACATCCATTGATATCAGCCTACAAACAGGCCGCAAACCTGCAAAAGTCACAAGCAAAATTCTACACAAGTACATACATTCAGACATCAATTCAATTCTCACATTCACACACATATAGAAACAATCAAATACATGTATTAACATTCAGAAATATTCATTTACATAGTATCATTCATTATCGCTATCAACATCCCAATTATATCTTACAGTTGCCACTGCTTGTATGGCTTTTGCCCATTCTTCTCTTACTTCATTTAATGCTTCCATCGTATATGGAGCATGTATATTTTTTAAACGTTTACCTGTAGTGTTGTCAGTTTTAAACACCTGCAAAGAGAATGATGTATATATATAAGTAATAATATAAAAATAATATAAGATTGATATATTGCATACTAACTAATGAGAATATATATAATACCTCATGTATGGTATCGATGTCCAATGCGGCATATTTGATAATCATCTGCATAAATCGCATCACATAGTATGCGCATGCCCATCCATTGTCTTGTGTAGCACACTATAAATTGAAACATACAAAATAATACAACTAAGCACAATTCACATCAATAATATATATATTTGAGTCGGGAACTTACTTGTACGTTCTGCCAATTTATTGGCTGGTTCTTTTTCCTTGGGACCGTTCCTCCAGCCTTTTTGAATGCATCTAAACCCCTACATGTTAATATAACACAATAAATTGCATAAGTAAATAGTAATGTAATAAAAGATGTTAACGGATATAAAAATGAAATATTTCTCACCAGAATAATGGCATTCTCATTACGTGTCCAATTTTAGTGTTCAATGTACTCCCCGCAGGATCTAGATAATAAACAGTGAATGTCCCGGGGACAATGACTAGTAACTCCCAATGTCTACCGCTAGAAGTAAGAAGTTAACAATTAATAACTCAAAATGCAAAATAAAAATGGAATTTTCTTAAGTCCAAATTATAAATAAAGTAAACTTACTTGACATTGAATGGAGCTATTATTATCGTCTTCTTTTGCTGACCAAAAATTGTAAAAGCATCTATACAGTATTGTTGAACATTATCAGGGTCTTTAGCTACCAAACTAATCAATGATGGAATCAAAAATCCCACATGATCAAATGCAAATTGTTTGCAATGATCTTCGACTAGGTAGCTGCAAAACATATAGGCGTATGCATTAATATATAAGAAACCAGATCACCGGATCTTACACAAGGTATATGGATGTATAAACAAGATCTCACCTTATCCATGTCTCTATCATTGATGTATTCAGCCAATCATACATAAACAGCTCAATAATATCTTGTATAAATAAAGAGCTATCGTATGATTGACCTGCATAATCTGCATCTAAAGAAATAATTATAGGGCAATGTACATTATGTGCCCGTAGCCAACATGCCATTCCCCTACAAGCAGGACCTAACGGGTATGTTAGGTCAGTTGGAACCCAATCGGGTAATGCGGGAAGTGGAAGTGGAGGCCTAGGTGCTCCTGGTGTCTTCTTTTTAACCTGTACATATAATTTCAGATCAGTTGACATCATATATACACATTAACAGTCTAAATCAATGTAAATTTATCTTACAATTTCAGTCGTGTAGACGACATCTGCTTTGGGCCACAATATCACCCCGCCTTCTGCATCAGCAAGTCTATCAATATCCGGGTGGGGATATGGCAATGTAGCTTCTCTCCAATCAGGTAACACACGTATCGGGCTCACACGAACGTAGCCCTGTGGCATTGGAGTCCCGTGAAACATTGCCCCAGGAAGGGACGGGTAAGCCTGCGCCTCTGCAACAACGTAGTCTTGCATTCTTAAGCGGCATGGCTTCAATGCCTACAAATTTACGTAAAGAATATTATACATATATACATATCATCTTGAAAACATAACAACTTGAAAAGACTAACTACAATGTCATAAACAATACTTACAGCAGACGTGCTAGGCGATGGGTCTCCAGGATTACTCGCAGTCTGTGCATCAGGAGAAGAGTGGGTCGCCATAGGCGTATTGGAAGCCTGAGATGCCTGCCACCGCAGCAATTCTTCCTTGACCTTCTCAGCAACTACATCGTTGATCTTCTTAGCAACTAAATCCTCAACTCTCTTATTCTCCTATACATGGATAAAAGAAACATTAGCTTCTTATTAATGAATTTCCTTTTGCAGTAACATTCTAAAAAAAGAATAGGTTACCTCTTCTTGAGAAAGTCCCGCTCTGGGTTTGCGCTGGGATGGCCCAAAGAATGCTTTGATGCCAACACCAGCGCCGGCACCTCTAACACGTCCAGGATGCTCTGGGTTACCCAGAGCAACTGTCAATTCATCCCTTGTGCCCTGAGGGATGAACGTGCCTTGTTTCCTCTGCTCGTGCAGCTCCCGCTAATCACCATAAACAGAAATTGGTAAGTTAACACCACAAATAATCAATATTCAAACGATTTCTCTAAGAGTTGTATTTTACCATTTTTGCAGCCGCCTCAGCAGTTACAGGCTTCTTTATTTCACCCTTCTTGTTTTGCCTGCCAGCTATCCAGATATCATGGCGAGGCATGGGTGTGGCAGACTCCTGAGTAGGAGCAGACTCCTGAGTAGCCGCAGACTCCGCCTGTAGTCTTTGGCGAACGCTTGCATAGCCTTTTGGACCCATAGTGTGGTCATGCACATTCAGTGCACGCCTTGCTTTTTGTGCGTCACTGAGGGCCTAGTTAGTATGCACATTAATGATTTGGTTAGTAGCACTAAATGCTAATCTTGAATAGGTGAATACAATGTATATTAATTAAATTAGGAGTGACGCCTAATACCTTGAATTCTTTAGATTTTCTTGAAGCAACAAAATTGTCCCAATCTTCTTTGTCCAAGAAGTTCCATTGTTCAAGGGCTGACTTCTTCTTCTTATCACCCTCTTTTATGTATTCTCTGTTTAGATTTGTCCTATAATTCCTAAGCATCTTTCCAGCGCGTTGCATCACATTTTTACGATGCAACTTCTCATCCAATGCAAACAGATTCTGTAAAATAGAAATGTTATTAACTAGTATCCAAAATAGAATTGCAAATAATAGAATTTGTAATCTACAAAATAGAATTGCAAATAATAATAACTCACGCATAAATCCTTCCATATCAAGTCTTTTTTCCCTTGAGGAACTTTATGCCAATTGTCATACTTAACACCACAATGGCTCCGAGTGGTACACCCAAGATAGTTCACAAAATTATTGCGGTTCACTCCAATTGGATTTCCTCCATTATCAAACTCCACCACCAATTTAGATCCACTACCACTTAGCGCTAATAACTTCTTCAACAGAGTGATGCCCCTTTTCTTGTTAAGTGTCTGGTGTTGCGCATCAAGTTGCTCCAGTGCTTCAGTGGGTACAGGTGCATCAACCTAAAATTTGACAAAAATAAAACACACTAACTTAGCCCAATATAGAAATATAGGATATATGACATAACTAGAAGATAATGAATTTTATAGAAATACAAGATATGTTTTTAGAACTTACATTAGTATCCTCGCCATGCTCGTCATGGACAGCATGCTCATCATGGACTTCATGCTCATCATGGACATCATGCTCATCATGGTCAACCATCTGAAAATGTCATTAAAAAGGCAAACATTTAGCATTTCTATTAACTAGAAAAAGGCAAACATTTAGCATTTGTATTAACTAGAAAAAGGCAAACATTTAGCATTTGTATTAACTAGAAAAAGGCAAACATTTAGCATTTGTATAAACATACATGTCTCTAAAATTGTGATCTTTTATCAATTAACAATCCTTCATTGTGATCTCCGCGCACATATAAGTCATCATTAGCTTCAATATTTTGTGGAGTTGGCAACCCAACTGAGAATGGACTGGAGTCATCATACTTATCATAGTACTCTTCTTCATCTATAGGATCTTCAATGAACTGTCTTTTACCATGAAGAACAACCAACCATTTATCATTTGCAGGATCATCGATATAGAATATTTGTTTCGCCTGTGATGCCAATATGAATGGTTCACCCTTCTCGCCAATCTTTTCAAAGTTCACCAAAGTGAAACCCAATTCATCCACTATAACTCCTTTGGTGTTATCAACCCAATTACATTTAAAGAGCGGAATTTTGAAATCTATGTAGTCAAACTCCCAAATGTCCTCAATGACACCGTAATATGACATTTTAGCTTCACGTGGACTCTTATCCTTTGCACTTGCAAAGTACATAGTCGACGCTTGAAGAGTGACCCCACTATTTTGGACGACACTCTTATCATCTTGGCGCTTTGTGTAATATGTGAATCCATTAATGTCAAACCCTTCATAAGACATAACATTCGGTTTTGGTTTAAAGGCGAGGCATTTGATAGTTTCTGTAATATCATGTGGTGTTTGAGATAGTTGATGTAAGACTTTATCTTCAAACCACTTAGTAAAAGTCTTATTATGCTCTCTAGCAAGCCACATTGAACTTGCTCGAGGATGTTGTCTCTTTATGAAATTGGTATGTTCCTCGATATAAACACTCACTTCATCCATATTGTGTAAAATATACAAGTGAGCTTGTTCCAACTGCTCACGGCTGATTACTTTCACCCGTGATCCCAAAATTCCTTTGCCCTCCTCAATATTCTTGTCATTATCAGGAGTGTCATTACCACTGAGAAAGTCATTGCAAAAATCCATAACCTCTCTCGCCACATAACCTTCAATAATACTCCCTTCAGGCCGATAACGGTTTCGAACATCACCTTTAAAAACGCTCATGTATCGTTCAAAGGGATACATCCAATGCAAGAAAACTGGTCCCAACATTTTCACTTCCCTAGTCAAGTGGACAACAAGATGTACCATGATATCAAAGAACGAAGGAGGGAAATACATCTCAAGCTGACATAGGGTAACAACCACTTCTCTTTGCAAATTATCGAGAGTATCAGGGTCAATAACTTTGCTGCATAGACTGTTGAAAAAGAAACAAAGTCTGGTAATCGCAAACCTTACATGCTTCGGCAATATAGATCGAATTGCCACGGGCAATATTTGTTGCATTAGAGTGTGACAATCATGAGATTTAAGACCTATCAACTTCAGATCTTTCATTGATACCAATCTACGGATGTTGGATGAGTAACCATGTGGCACCTTAACATTTACCAAGCATTCACAAAAAGTTTTCTTCTCCTTTCTAGACAACGTGTAACAAGCGGGAGGTAAGTATGTTCTTTTATTACCCATTTCACGTAATTCTGTTAATTCTGACCTTATTCCCATTTCACGTAGGTCCAGTCTGGATTTTATCCCATCTTTAGTCTTACCTGGTATATTTAATAGAGTACCAGTGATGCTATCACAGACATTTTTCTCAACGTGCATTACATCGATACAATGCCTGACTGTCAAAGAACTCCAATAAGGAAGATCCCAAAATATTGACTTCTTCTTGAATGAAGAATTGTCACTCCGTGTGGCCATACTACATTGTGATTTCTTACCAAATTCATTGACAATGTCTTTTACTCTTTCATAAACAACATCCCCTGGTATAGGTTTAGGTGCACTTCGTTCATCATTCCATCCATTGAATGCTTTGCGCTTCCTACGATACGGATGGAATTTTGAAAGAAACCTTCGATGACCAAGATATACAGTCTTGCCGCCATGTTTTAGTCTTATTGAATCAGTGTTTTCTTCACATATAGGACACGCTTTAGCTCCTTTGACACTATATCCAGACAAATTCCCATATGCTGGAAAGTCATTAATAGTGCAAAACAACATAGCGTGCAAACGAAATGTCTCTCTTGCTGAAGCATCATAGGTCATCACACCTTCAGCCCAAAGTTTCTTTAAGTCATCAATCAAAGGTTCAAGATAAACATCGATATCATTTCCGGGTTGTTTAGGGCCCGATATCAACAATGACAACATAACATACTTATTTTTCATACACATCCAGGGAGGAAGATTGTATATAACAAGCATGACTGGCCAAGTGCTATGTTGGCTGCTCAATGTCCCGTACGGATTCATTCCATCTGTACAAAGCCCAAGTCTTAGATTCCTATCTTCTTCACCAAATTTAGGGTACAATAGATCAATCTTCTTCCACTGTGGGGAATCAGACGCATGTCGTAGGATCCCATCATTATTTTTCTTAACATCTGCATGCCACCTCAGATTCTTCGCATCTTTCGGATTTGCAAACAAGCGTTGAAACCGTGATATTATAGGTAGATACCACAACACCTTGGCAGGAGAACCAGTTTTGGACTCCCCCGAAGTCGTCAATTTATACCGTGACGCACCACATTTTGGACAATCTTTCAAATCTACATAGTCCTTTTGAAATAATACACAATCATTCGGGCATGCGTGTATCTTCTTGGCCTCCATTCCCATTGGGCACAACATTTTCTTTACCTGGTATGTTGAGATTGGAAGCTCGTTTCCTTCAGGAAGCATTTCTTTCAACAAAGTCAACAATGAAGTGAAGCTTTTGTCGCTCCATCTATTGTTAGCTTTCAACTTATACAATCTCAAGACAGCGCTAAGCTTCGTAAACTTAGCACAACCTGTGTATAACGGTATCTCAGCATCATGCACAATGTTTGTAAAGATAGGAGGTGGATCGGTGTGCTCTACCCTACAACTATCCAGCATCGCATCAACGATGTCTGCTGGAACTGGTTCGTTCACATTTACGTCATCAGAGGCAATTTCTTCTTCCACCCAAGCACTGCTATCGACATCTACTGGTTTCGATTTTGAAATCTCTCCATGCCAGTGCCATTCTGTATAGCCTTGTACAATCCCGTTGCACATGACATGACTTTTGATTTCCTCACCAGTGTTGACTTTCAAGTTGTTACCGCAATGCCTACATGGACAGTAGAACCTATCTGTAGGTTTTTTCCTATGTTCCTCGGCAAATCTAATAAACTGATCAAGACTAGATATAAACTCTGGGGTGCAACGATTACGAATTGACATCCATGATCTATCCATTCTATGATCAGAGAAAACAAGTATATATTAGGAAAAGATTAGGCAACATTTCCCTAGTATATAATAAATGTGTACCACCTATCCCATCCTTGAACACCTAATCTCACTAGTAAGTGTATAATGTGTATTGGGTTTTCGAGAAAATTTCGGCAGCATTTCCCCGCTGTTCTCTAAGTACATATGTACTTAGAGAACAAACGGGGAAATGCTACCAAAATTTTCTCGAAAACCCAATACACATTATACACTTACATCCTAAGTGAGATTAGGTGTTCAAGAACAGTCCCAAACCGGGGACTATCCAAGATTTACTCCTAATGAGTCAATCTTGGATGGGTTTCTAGGCCAACAATAATAGATATCTACAATGAAGCCGGATTCCATACAAACAGTATATAATTTAGTGATTGTTCATTCTAATTTATACCAATGTACAAGTAATATAAAAAACAATGATTGTTCACATTCTAGGCCAACAAACACATGTGATGTCATTCTTATATATAATAAATGTGTACCACCTATCCCATCCTTGAACACCTAATCTCACTAGTAAGTGTATAATGTGTATTGGGTTTTCGAGAAAATTTCGGCAGCATTTCCCCGCTGTTCTCTAAGTACATATGTACTTAGAGAACAAACGGGGAAATGCTACCAAAATTTTCTCAAAAACCCAATACACATTATACACTTACATCCTAAGTGAGATTAGGTGTTCAAGAACAGTCCCAAACCGGGGACTATCCAAGATTTACTCCTAATGAGTCAATCTTGGACGGGTTTCTAGGCCAACAAACACATGTGATGTCATTCTTATATATAATAAATGTGTACCACCTATCCCATCCTTGAACACCTAATCTCACTAGTAAGTGTATAATGTGTATTGGGTTTTCAAGAAAATTTCGGCAGCATTTCCCCGCTGTTCTCTAAGTACATATGTACTTAGAGAACAAACGGGGAAATGCTACCAAAATTTTCTTGAAAACTCAATACACATTATACACTTACATCCTAAGTGAGATTAGGTGTTCAAGAACAGTCCCAAACCGGGGACTATCCAAGATTTACTCCTAATGAGTAAATCTTGGACGGGTTTCGAGGCCAACAAATACATGTGTTGCATTCTTATATATAATAATTGTCTATAAACTACATGCAACATGGTTAATCCTAATCAACAGAGCATTATTAAATAATAAATCAAGAAATCAATAGTTTCAAACAAAAGGTCTAGGAATCTTTACTAGACATTATATGTATCCCTAATCATCATATTTAACATACTACATTATTTTGAACATCCAGATCAGATTAAGATCATACTATGTTATAACATATTATCGAAGGAAACATATTCTTCATGTAGTGTTGATTCTAGAAGTCTAAGAAGGGAATCTGAGAATTTTAGATGCTTACAGTCTCTAAGGGATAGAAGTAAGGAATAATTTATACCTTTTCTAGTTAAGGATTTTGTAGATACTTGGACTAGTCCTAAATGAAGAAAGTTGTATCTTAGATTATTTTTTATCATGTTTAGATCTCTTTCAGATAGAAGTTGTATGCATTCCTATGAAGGTGTAACTCATATAGTTTTTTCAGTATCCTTAATGTAATAATTAGATATCAAATGAAAACTACCTTTTGAGTAAATGGTGGCGTAGGAAGGTCCAGTTTTGCATTGGAATGAATGGTGACATAGTAAGGGGCAATTTACATTTGGATAATCGATAGAAGTGAGTGACTAGAGGTGAATTAGGGTTTGTAATTAAAGGGTGTATAATTTTCTTAGGATTTAAAGGAGAATATCTACATAAAATTGCAATAAAAAACAACAATTTACAACACATCAAAATTTCTAGCACAAATGAGCACATAGTCAGAGATAAAGATGTGTCTAAGAACAGTTATCAAAATTTCTAGTATATAGTTCTTTTTTTATAATTGTCTAAGAACACTGACTCCAGAAAACCAGTTGGCGCATACCTGTTGGCGCGGGAGGCAGCGGGAGTCAGGTGGAAGCTGATGGCGTGGCGGCGAGCTCCAGGTGTCAAGCAGGCGTCGGCGGCGCCGTCGGCGGCGAGCTCCAGTCAGGCAGGCCGCGGCGGCGATCAGCTCCAGGCGTCAGGCAGGCTGAGGCGGCGAGCTCCAGGCTCGTCAGGCGTCGGCGGCGAGCTCCAGCAGCAGTGGCGGCGGAGAAGGGGGCGCCGGAGTAGCAGTGGCGGCACGACGGCGCTGTCGTGGAGAAGAAGGAGAAGAGAATCGACGGCGACAGGGTGGGAAATCGACGGAGAAGCAGAAAAAGGGCTCGCAATGAAACAGAAGAAGAGGAAGAGTCGGGCATTGCGGGTTATAAAGTCCCAAATAGCGTCGGTTTTTTACAACAACCGACGCCTAAACGTCTTTAGCGTCGGTTGTCTGAGAAAACCGACGTCCAACTGGGCGATAATTTCATGAAATTGTTTGGCGGGAACCACCTTCAGCGTCGGTTATCCTTTAATCACCGACGCTGAAGGTGACACTTTTCGCGCAAATTTTCATCAGACATAGGCGTCGGTTTCTACCTAAATAACCGACGCTGAAAAGGACACTATTTTTCGCGGGCGACTTTAAGCGTCGGTTTGTTATAAACAACCGACACTGAAGACAAAGCGGTACCCGTGTCTGGCTGGTCTTCGAATATAGACGTCGGTTTTCGTAAACAACCGACGCCTAACATAGAAGGCGTCGGTTTTTCTTAATAACCGACGCCCAGAAAAGTGTCACTGAATGCTATTTCTGTAGTAGTGACCCCTCATTTTTACCCTATCATGAAGAGATGAGTGAGTTCCACCTTCCCGTCCTCGTCAGTTCTCCACTTCACCAAGTAAGAAAAGCATGAGATGGGAGAAGAAGGAAGAGTGGTTTGGGAGAAGACCTCAATGGAATTTAAGTACCTTTAAACCTTCATGAAGATAGTGGGAGGTAGGGATTCATGCTTTGGGTTGAGATCTGGGTAGACAAACTCAGGGTCCTCAGAAAAGAAGACCGACTTTGGAGGCTGCGTAGAGTCCATCCCACTGTAGATGAAGGTCAATTTTATGTTCAAGGATGTAGATTGAAGCTCTACGGTCTGCCTTCACAAAGTTACAAGGCTCAAAGGAATTTCTCCACTTTTTTTCTCTGCCATGCCAAGGCCTGACGGTAGTGGGCCTACCTAGATGGAGATCTACAACGACACTCGGGGAGAAAAGTGACTGAGGCATACCCTTTTGAGCCGTCTAAACTGGACGGAGTCTGAGATCAAAGGAAGGAGGTGAAAATTGATGGCTAATCATCTCTAGAGACAAGCACAATGGCGGAAGCTCTGTTCCATATAAACATGAACAAGGAAATTGGGTAAGATGCGTCAGGCAAGAAACAAAGAAAGAAAGGAGCGGGATTGAACCGGGTCCAGAGGCAAGAAGTAGTTCAACTATCCATAACCAACTGGCCCTGACCAAAGAACTACCTCGGATTAGCATGGGGATAGGAGGACCAAGGCGTGTCCCCACAGGGCCACATGGCGGCGGCCAATTGGCAGAAAAAGGTAATTACCTCAGAAAATACCAGGATCTTGTATAATTCATAGAAATTAGTTCAGTTATCAGAAAATAGAAAATAAGGTACCAAAGTTCTCATAAAAATGAGTAGAACAAGATAGAATCAAAATATCAATGATTAAATGCTTAAATATCAGGTTTATCATGTAAGTTGTAAAATGATACTTTCATGTCTAATAAATAGTAAATGAAGACCTAAAATCATGACAATGCACCAGTAGATCTTATATGTTATGTATAACACATATGATGTCATATATGATGATATTTCAACATGAAACCATGTAATTTTCTTTATCTATCTAATTCGGGATGATAACTCTAATTAATGTGCAATAATTACAAAGATTTTCAAGAAACCCTAAAAATTGTAGAATAAGATTATATTAGTAACTGGAAGGTAATATATAATTACAAGATCATAATTATGCATATAAATAAGGATACATGTTTAAGGATCCTATAATGATGATAAAACCCTAATTGGATCAATGTATATAATCTAGGGTTAATACATACACATGATGATATGGAAACTAATGGTCATATAATTGATTCTAATATGGAATACAACATCAGTAACATGAATCCCACATAAAAATGATGATAAGACAAGTAATAAAGCATATATCTTTATGAACTAAGTAAAACCCTAATAGACATAATTAGGGTTTAAACAAGATATAATGTAATGGAGAATCAAATGTTAGTACATAATCTTGTCTTAATCAGGGTTTGACCAAGAGTGATAGCTGACTCAGGATATATGATGATTAAGTTTTTCTATCTTCAAGGTACGCCGTTACCTCTTACTTGTCCTACTATTTAGTATGGTTGTGTTATATGCGTACATATAATTGGCATATGATATCTTGCTTGATTTTCAATACTTATATGGCTATGAACACATGAAACATATGATACCTAATCCATTATATGATAGCACTATATCTCTTTGGTAGAATAGTGAATTGATAATAGTACTAAATCTCTTTGGCAGAATAGTACATGTGAGTACTAAATATCTATGGTAGAATAGTGTATTTATGAAAGTACTAAATCTCTTTGGCAGAATAGTACATGTGAGCACTAAATCTCTTCAGTAGAATAGTGCATGTGGTTGATCAACTTTACATATAATGGAAATTCAGCTTAAAATATATGTTTTCTTTTTTTAATGAAAATCTTTGTGCAAGTATATACTTTTTCTTATATTTCTTTATAACTGCCAAGTTCTAGTTTTATCTTATTGCCAAGGTTAGTAATGAGAGGTGTATATAAAAGACATGTAGGCATACTCAGTACAATATTCTTGAATATTGTGCTAACGTGTACCACATGTAATCTTTGTTTTACGTATGTGGACATATTATCTTAAAGAATCAGGATAATTGAGAGTGGTGTGGCGAGCTAATGTACATGTGAACCTGTTGTCTTAAGATCCTGTTGTTTAGTGGTAGTTCATGTATATGTATAACTTTGCTATTTAATACGTAATATCAAATGTTGTAACAATTCATTATGTAATTATGGGTTGAATGGTGAACATGTGTTTTATGGTATTATCATTGTTCATGTGCATGTGCTACTATTGTTTCCTTCTGACTTCCTCTGATTTTCTTCTTCTTAGTTAGGATTCTTACTGAGGTGAGGTTTCAATTTGGACGTCACACAATAGTTTAAGATTTAGAAAATCCGGGGATGTCACACTAGATATTCCAAATTTTAAGGCTTATGCCCTGGAAGTGAAACTACATCATCCTCTTCCTATGAGCGTAGTTGCATCCATCCAAAACTAATGGAAGATTGTGGAGGTTTCCTTTAAGTTAAAAAGAACTGGGATTTTGTTTCACATTTCTGGTAAACACCATTCAAGACTTTGTTTGATGTCAATTGAGAATTTTAGATGAGGATAGAACTATATTTTCATATATCATGAGTGTTGGATCATTTTCATAAACAATTAAAATGCATATCCAATGGACTATATACAAGGAGAGGTAATAAAGATATAAAACAAAGAAAAACCCTATAGAAAACTATTTGTATATTTCTTTACATTAGACCAAAAATTAGCTACAAAAGGATATATTCCTTCCAGATTCTAAAATTTATCTCTCTCTCTACATCTCGTAAGGAGTAGTAAATTTTGTATTCTTGAAGATACAATATCAATATTTTCCATTGAAATAGGTATTATATTTGATTAATTGGTCCCTAAAAAAATATATTTGATTAATTGTTATAAACAAATCTTTACCATACTTCATTCAAATACTGAGACTTGAACACAAACTAAAAAAAATCAATGGTGTAATTCCTACAAAGAGTTCATTGAGTTGGGAAATTAAACCCTCTATTATGAAGTTGATGGTGGGTGAGAAAAACTCTTTGTCCTAGTATAATAACCCTTCTAGAAAACCACTTTTGACATTCAAATAGAATGAAAAGGAGTTTGATTTTAGTTCTTTCCATAAATCATTGAAGTTTACAACCTTTCAACAAAATAGATAATTTTTCATCAAATTTTAGGAAGAAAGATACCTTCTTATGGTTCATAATAGTAATACAATGTCTAGACCCGGAGGAAACATATTGTCCTTAACAAGATTTTGGATACATCTTTCACCCAATACCTTCCAAGTAAATTCCTTCGTGTAAGAAATGACCCCTCCAAATGGGATATTCTTTCAGCATTCTCAATTAAGAAACTAATCTCATTGTTAAAGAGTATCTGTGATGTTGAATTTTCTTCTAAACCATTAGGAATTAGAAGAAATATTACAAATGCAAATTGTATCAACTTTTATATATAACCCCAAGGTATCCACAAGATATTTTTCCTGACAACTACATGCCAATATTTCTTAATTATGCAAGGTTTGACCACATCACTGGACAGTTAATACCCTACTCTCTTTCTATTTAGGCAAACACACTAGCTTTTAAGTAACAAAATGAATATTTTGTTAATATCAAGGCCCCCATATAATAAATCTTGACAAAGTCTACCAGTCTCATCAATTACACTAATCAATAAAGGAAAAGAAGCATCCTAGTACATATGGAAAGAAGCAAGAGTGGATATAGTGAAGTCCTCTCCATATACAAAATGCAAGCTCTTATCTTTCTACCCTTCTGATCTCCCTTTGATATTATCAAGAATGAGGGGATATAGTTTCTTTGTAACTCTCCCTTGAAAAGGGGAGATTCCAAATATTTCATTGAAGGTACGTTCCACTACTGATCTTCAAAGAAGCTTCAAGCTTAGAGATGTCACAATTTACATTAGCAAAGAGGATTGATTTTTTGCCACTGATATACATATCTGACATATTCCAAAAATCATTACTAATTTTTTAATATAGTGCATTGACCTTTTATTATAAAAAACAACATCATCTACAAACCATATGACAAATAGAAGCATCATTTGGAGTCTCTAGGAGAAATAAGCCCTTTACTTTATGCATCTTTGAGCATGAATGGAAGTCCTTGTATGGCTAGAAAAAACAAGTAAGGTTCTAGAGCTCACTTTTCCTAATTCCCCTCAAGGGAAAAATTTATTGGTGGAAGTTCCATTGAGTAGAACTTGAGAAATGAGTGAATTTAATAATTCATAAATCCAACCAATCCAAAATTCAGTAAGATTCATATTATTAAATGTACTTTACGTAGCTCCATTCCATGTAGTCATAAGCTTTCATGTCATCAACCTTGATATACATTTAAGTGAAAAAATATTCTCATATATAGAGTTAAGGAGTTCATTAACAAGAAGTGTAGAATTAGACATAGATATTCCCTTGGTATTGACACATATAAGAGCTTCTACTAATGTGAGAAATAATAAATTAAAGCATGTTGGCTAGAATTTTAGAGATATTATTTTTGTAGAACTTTACATTATGGAATAGGATTACAATCCTTGATGTTTGTAGCATGTCTAATCTTGGGAAGTAAAGTAAAATAAGTACTTCCTACATCCTTAGGCATGATACCATTATAAAAAAGGATACCCTGTACCACTAATATATAATATATGCCATGTTGGCTTGAAAAATAATAGTTGAAGCAATCACAATCTCAAGCATTATCCCCATTTTATTTGAATAGTATTTTATATTTTATCCATGGTAATCAACATACACATAGAAGTGATGTGCTCGTAATTCAAAGACAATGTATTCACCTTGTTGTTCCAAGTTGTAAAATCAAAATTCTATTTGCTGAATGGGGTCACTATAGAAAGAAAGATTACCTTTATGTGGAAAATACCTTTATCAATAATTATATGATCTTTTTTTATGAATAGGGTCACTACAACAAGAATTCATCTCCCTTCTAGTTTTAGAAGTAGAATATATTAAGTTTTCTTCTTATCCCCCAATTTGAGACACAAAATTCTAGAATTCTATTTGAAAATAGATTTTTTAATATTGTAGGCTACCATAGTTTGTTTCCTTTCCAAAATATCTCTAAATAAGACCAATATCTTCAAGATTTTTATAAGGATGTCTTAAAGATGAAAATATTTAGATTATTTTATCTTTTGATTATCTGAATAGCAGTAAAGAAACTTTTATCCCACTTTCATATAGCACCTTTCGCATTTTTTAACAAACCTCAAACATAGGGTTTCTTGAGATATCACCCATAAAGGTGTCTTTCAACACAATTAAAAAATCATCCTTGGATACCCAAGCAATGAAACAAAAATATTTTTCTTCTTTCCAATAAAATGTATAACATACAAAAAAAAATTATCTTATGATCATTGTGGATAGAAGACTTAACTTCCACAATCTTGGAGTACATGTTAACAAATTAAAAATGGTTTAATACTATGTTTGTTTTAACATGACAAGATCCTATCCTGCTATTTGTTATCTCAAGGAATTTTAGCACCTATTCAATCAAGATCAAATAGATTTATATGAAAAATAAAATAATAAAATCAATCATAGAATAGTAAGAAGGCTATTCTTGTCAAATCAACCTCCAGAATGCCTGATTTTATTGAAATCCCACAAAGTACCTAGAAATTTATGATGTCACCACTAATACATTTAAGTTGATCCCACATAATCACTATGTTGCTTTCCTTATTTTGTCCACAAACAATATTCAAGAAAAAACTATTAGGTATAATTCTAACATAATAAGAAATAAGATTGTTGGATTCAAAGACTTGGGAGATCTTGGTGCCTACATTTGATCTAAGAAATAATAACCCTACCCAAAGCATGAATTAACTAATTAAAATCTAGTTAATTGAGGACCACACTCTATTTGTAGTCTTATGAATCTTTTTCTTTATCACTTTATACTCACAAATGGAAAAAGTACCATTCTTATTCATTTAAGATCACCTCAAGATCACAATGTTTCACATACCTTTATAGTGGATATGGTTTCAACCATTTGGAATACAAATTGGAGGGCATCCTTCAGAATTAGTATGCTCTCAATCATAAATTTAAGATGTTCAAACTTGTTAGGAGATAGATTCATACCAACTTTATGACCAATCTCATTACTTGTTACATGATCTTTTGGTGAAGAACTTAGTTTTATTCCTCATCTTCTTTGTAGAAGTTTATTGTAAAGAGAAAGCATCTGTCCTCTCAACAATACTAGTGGGAGTAATAATATCATCAAGAATAGGCGAGGTGACATTATAGACAATAAAAATAATTGTAGCCTGGAGTCTCACATTATATTTAGTAGAACCAAGAAATTTCTCATTATCTGAGCTCCCATCTTCAACTGTAGAATAATATTTTCCATCTTGATTTTCATTTGAATCATTATGTCTTCTTCAAACCCATACCTTTATGCTTACTTTATTGTTCTTACCTCTTCTCATGGCAGACTCTTCAAGCCAAAAGGTATCACATACCCTGCATCATTCATGATATGATTCATACTCCAAGGAGATAACATGCTCTATTCCACTATCGCTGATTAATAGAAGAGAGACATAGAATTCAAAATAATGTAGACCTAGAATAAGAATCCTACTATAGTTAAGCCTTTTGAACTACTTTTTGTCTTGTCAACCCTTAGAGGTTTACCTATATGCGATCCAATCATATTGTAAACACCATCATCTCATAGATATAGTCATAAATCAAAGATCTTTACCCATTTTAGTATATCCATTAACTTTAGCTTCTTTAAGAATTCTCCTCACGCCCATATTTTGATAATTAATGTTTTCCACCAATAAATCATGATTCTTTATCTTTTTGCCATGTATAAATCTAATGGATATGTGATACTGATAATAAATTATCCAATACCTCTTGACATCATTTCAATAGAGACCTTGTTCTACAATAAAGATTGGATGTGGATTTTTGGGTGTGATCTAATGAGACTTTAGATCTACAATATGTATCCTAAGGCCAACATTTTCCATCTCTGTGAGTTTATTTTGGGGACAAATCTCGACTAAATGTAATCCCCTCCCTTCATTTTGAGTTATTTAGGACCATACATTTTTTAATCTAGAGGAGACTAGAAGAACTCATCTTTTCATTTTTTGTTCACTTGAAACAATGATTTAAGAAGAGCCTCTCCTTCTTTTTTATCATCCAGGAACACATGGAGAAGGTCTAGCCACTAGATTGAGAATCCTTTCGTTGATTCTGCCATCATGATTGCCCTGAAAATTCTCCTTTTCCATCACTAGAAGGAGTAGGGTGAGACATATTTATTAAAGTCATTAGGCTCATTTTTTGTATAATACATGTTGTAAGGATACACATATTGATAAATTTATTGAAAAAAGAGAGATAAAGTTCAAACCAAAATAATAAATCAACCAAACAAAGGCCACAAGTGTAAAAAGTGGTTGAGATGCAAGTTTCCTACTCCACCTCTAATATCCTTCACCTGTAGAATTTGGAATGAGATCTCTTATTGAGTAATAACTGGATGTGATACAATCTGATGTCTTCTTTTATATGGCTGAGGAAGAACATCTTTTTATCCTTTTCTTGTGGATGAGGGAGAACACAACCTTCTTCTTTTACCGTAGATGATAAAGATACAATCATGAAATTATTTTCATGTTGCTTGGGTGGTAAGGATACATCCAATTTAAGAATTTCCTACTCGAAGAAATGGGGAGACACTTTCTTCTTCAAAGAAGTGCTTTGAGATCAGTTGTATGAGAAAAAGATACATATAGCATATATTAGTCTAATGGATGTGCGGTCGACAATTTATTTATCTAGGAATGACAATTTCTTAGGTGGCCCTCTACTAGGTCAGCAGGTGTTGTACTTCAGAGAATTCAAGTTGACAATGGTGAGAACAAGCTAATGTAAAACATCAATTGGTATATTTAGTGATGAAGTGTACTCACACTGCTTCTAGAGGGTCCCTACTTTTTTGAAAAAAGAGGGGGACATCAAGATATGCATTAGGCACTCTACGGGTGCAAATAGTCGATTTAGTGATTACTTGAATGGTCCAATGACTAGATAAAATGTATGCAACACTTCACATGATGAACTATGAGCTTCTTTTAGGAGCGGTTAGATCAATCAAAAGGTGCCATGCCAAACTCACAATTATTGCAAGAAGTCCTCGGTTGTTTTGGCTAGACATCCAACAGGCACCTCCGAGTTGATTGTATAGTTTGACCGACCAGCCATATGATAACTCAATTTCTTACAAGACAACATTGTTCACCAGTATCTCTGCTAATCAATTGTCACATGATCTCTTGATCAATTGTCACATGATCTCTCATCATTGAGCCTCGATATACTCTGACTGCACTTCTATAACTTATTATACATATCAGATTCACAAGGAATGAGTGAATGATCAAAAGAGAGAAAATTTACATACGATTTGGACCAGCCAATGTTATATAAGCATTTTCATCTAGTCTTGTTTGTATCTTCCCGCACACCACAACGGAAGTTTTATTTTGGTTCACCGCATGCTATTTTCACTTAATTTGCCGTGACTATCAACCTACTTTATGCGCCACCCAAACCTGCTGTTGGGATTCATTGTTCCCATTGCTGTTGCATTTCATTCTAACCTTACATCAACTACAAAGACCCACCCCTAAAAAAATAATTAGGTGTTTAAACGATAACAATTAAATGAAACAAGGCTGCAACAGCAATTTGGGACATCAAATCAGCACCCCTTCATGGGTGGGTCATGTGCACCACTAATGATGAGGGATGTTTTACATGTTTATTCATACAAATGAAGGAATAATCAACTAACTGGAAATAACAACCTGATGAGTCGGAGGACTGTCTTTTCAGGAAGCAGGAGCTGGTGGGGGTGACGTTAGTGGTAAAGTGAAAGTTGGTGATGTAGTTATTCGCTTGGTTGCTTGTGTCGATGCAATTCTTAAATGGAAATCCATTCGCCTGTCTGCAATATGCTTTACGTCTCTTTCTAGGATGCTGATGGTTTGATTTTTCCGTGCTTAAATTGCACACAAAAGAGAGACATTAGATCTTACAATTCTTTAGTACCTCAATCTTATTGCTTTCTTCGTGGCACTAATCCAAATTAACTCGTTAAGGAAAGGGATGGTTGCCGGTCGTTTTCTTAGCTAAGAAAAACAAAACGAAGTAAAGTGATGATGTATTCTATACCAAGTATTTTATCACGGTGTGGTTAGTATCTTGAACTTGAAAGTCGTAGTTAATGATAGCCCCCTTAGACTTTTCCCAAAAGAAAAAAACAAAAGAGATACGGCATGTGCGTTCAGATGTAGCTTCCCTATTTGCGGTAACCATTGTTGGTGCGGTGCAGCTGACAACAACAACAACGTGGAGATCCACGAGCCATGCGGCCCCTTCACGAGTATGGAAAACATACGGATTGGGAGAAGATGTCTTTATCACTTAGGACCCACGGAAGGTATATATATATATAAAAGCGAGCTTCTCACAAATTGAAATATGTTGTTGTGGTGAATTGAATATCTACAGCCTGTTTTTGTCGCATCAGCTAGAAAGTCTCATTCTTTCAAATGTCGGCATGCACGACTTTTTTGCACTTTCTTCTTGAGGGAGCCACGGTTAGATTTTCATTTGCTTCATAAAAGGACATACAATTAGTTGGGCTGCATCAAGTAAAAGAAATTGGGAAGAGCAATAGCATTGATTTTTCGATTGCAGCTGAACATCATATACTATCAGCCGAGCTTATTTATGCTAAGAGCACACACGATAACCTAACCTAGTTCGTGTATACCATTTGTTCTCCGTATAGCGGTTCATTTATAACTTCAAGTTTTACGTTAACAATCCTGTCGCATTGTGCTAGGCCGGATCTCCACATTTTGGGGCTTTCCCCATCCTGATGAACTTCTTCACGTGTTGGGTCAAAAAGAGCATGTTGGAAAGTATTAGCACATTCTATTGTTGACCTACAAACTATAACCAAGAAAACAAGGATAACCAAATTAAAGTGATAAATCTCCACAGAGAAGGAGAAAAACCATACTGTGAAATACAAAAGAAACCTTACCTAATAATGGTCTAGTACAAAAATGGGTCTGGATTTCACCGCCACATAATCCCACAAGTACCCTGACTATAAACAAATCTCACAAGAGAAAGTTTGCAAGACTCATATATGTTCAACCTTAAGAGGTTACTTTGATGATTTACCCTTTAAACTTTACCTTCTGGAATGACATGGTCGGTATTTTATCATTCCGTTTTACAAATATGTATGCGCTTGCATGATTCATCGATGTAATTAATCTTTAGGCTTCCATGTCACATGGGACTAGTTTCTCCGCTTTGAATGTTTTTGGTGTGTGGTCGGTGCCTTCCGCGCCACACTCAAAGAGATATCTCTATACGTGGTAGTCAATGGAACTTCATCTAGTGGGGTTCACTACCCTGCATGTATGAAGTGTGAGCAAAAACCATATGTCTTCTTCCCTTCCGATCTCCTTCTTGGAGAGAAGGAGACTCACCTCGGGAGTGATCCTTATGTATTTTAAGGACTGCTTAATATGATTCTTTTGTTTAAAAATCCCCATAAGGTCATTATTGATAGTTCTCATTTCAAAAAAAGTATAGACATGCCAATTCAAAAACCCAAAAAAAATAAAACTTAAAATAATATTTACAATTTAAGAAAAACAAAATCAAAAGTTTATTTGATTTCATATTTTTACTTTGTCATTTTATTTCATTTGTCTTCTCAATATGTCATTGTATTTCTCCTTCTCATCATCCATATTATTCATTTCCTAACCAAAGAAAAATATCATGTAGATTAAAATGCCCACACATTTTCTTATCAAATCACCCTCCATTCCATGGAGAGACACTAATGTAACATCATTATTATCAATATATATTTTTGTTTGGAGATTCTAATTGGTGGATATTTAATTTAAACTTTCTACTAGTCTATCCTCATAATAAATCTATTTCTTAAAGTGGTGTTGTGACAATCCTTCATGCTAAATGATATTACTCAAAAATGAAAACACTCAATCAAACATAATTAATCACATTACTATAAAGGTACATAATTAAAATTGAATTTTTTTTTTTGATATATTTCATAAGAAATAATTTCACAAAGGTCCAACTTTACATGTATTTCCTTATCAAGTAACTTTACATGAGATTAGTGGCCTCAGCCACCACCTATATACAAAAAATGTTGTCCAAATATATACAACATTTACATTGCTCATGGCATACAACCAAAATCTCGGGTCAATATACATGATATAAACCCCCCCTGTCTGGACTTGAGAGGAAATGGATGACTCTAAGATTCTACACCAAGACCACATCAACGTCTAGAGCTCTACTGATATCAAAATGAGGCCTCCTCACCACCATTAGTCTAGCCACGCTGCAGAACACCTAAAAAGGTGTGGAAACCCACAAGGTGAGACATATGTCATGGTGGTATTGTATTACCTCTTATAACATTTATTTCTTATAAACAAGTTATAAAATTAAAGTAGTTAAGGCATATTTTTGACATATTAGAAAGATTGAGAAGTATGTTTAATGTTCAAGAATTATTAATGGTTACGTGTATAGGTAATTACACTTAACGATATATGAATCACATATGATGCATGTAGGAAAGCAAGACATTGAATATCATCCAATGTGATATGCCAAAGAAACCTAACAGTATACTAGGTAGATGAGTTACTGATTTTATTAAGCCCTGGGTAGTTTGAGACATACCACTCAAACTACTAATTGACCACTAGAAAGTCACAATAATCCCCATATAAGATCAAGGATGTTCAGAATCCTAAAGACCTCTTCTCTTTGGTCAGTATGAATAACAATCTGTAGTGGCACCGCGACCCAACCTAATAAAACATAAATCGATTTGTCCTGGGTACGTAGGACACAACACCAAAATTAGGACATAAATCATCAAATCCGATTTATGACCACAACCGACTACAATCACATCAAATCTGAGACACAGCCTCAACCGCTCTCTGAAGGCTTGAAATCAAGATGATAGGAATATACCTACCCAACACCCACATATACTCAATAACATATAACTCTGAGCTCCTCTTGGGATTGCTTGTTTTACTATCCAATAAGTTTTGACACTAAAATAGATCTACCATCTCATGGCACTACATGATTAGGGTTACACTTAATTAATTATGTCATTTGAGTTTTTTGACTGTATCAATCAAATTACATACAAACCCCTATATAATTTCTTGTAAAAAAAATCATAGATTACAACTTCAGATGATATAAAATGTATGAAACATGTTCCATGTTATTCCATCATGGTATATTCAACCACACTTGGTCATGAAGAGTCCTAAACATCAAATTGGGGTGCTTAACTGCCCAAAAAGTAATTTAGACAAAAACAATAATAACTTCGTACATGAACATCATTATCCTCCAAATTTTTGAGAGAGCCTAATAAGTCACAGACAAGATATCACCCAAATTTCATCATAAAAACTCATTGGACGTAAATGATAATTTTTTTTGAAGATTAGGCAATCATATTTAAAATCTAGCATAATGAGAAACCTTATTTAGGTATTTCGTCTGACAGAAATTCCAATACTTAAATAGTAACCAAAAGCCCTAAAACTTGTATAGAAAGATCATAATACAATAAGGATCCATATACATGTCAAGTCCATCTTCGTTGAGTACTAAATCACCATGAAAAAGACATATTTAGGGGACATTGTACTTACAGTATGAATTTCAATTTTTATAAGTCCAAAGGAACACTCCCATTACAATAGAAAATGTATAAGGAGGCCGAGTGAGGTTCAAAAATTTGTATTTTCATCATACGTGTGCCAAATAACACCTAAATAACCATCTTTTGACATAGTACACACTTTATAGAATGAGATTGAAGTCACACACTAATTAAGTAGGTAGGATATGCATTAAAAGTTATATTACTATTTAAAAAGAATGGCTGCCTAGGGTTTGCTCTGATAGATCTAGCGATCTAGGAAGCGACTCCCAGGTTCCTGGAGAGGGGGTCCCCTCCCCCTCCCCTCCCACCTTCCACCTATAGCTACCACAAAAGAGACAACAGGCTCCTCCACCATGGATGATAGGTTAGCTTGGGCTCAGGTCCTTGGCAGCTCGAACTCCTTCCAGGCTCATGACTATCCTCCGCCAAAGAAGATAGAAGGTAAGAGATTTGTCACCATTGATGACAAAACATATGAGGCAATGGAAAAGTCGTGGGAACACACTTCCATTCTCTACGTGATGGGAAAAAGACCATATTATCATCATCTACTTGCCTGGATCAATAGAATATGGAAACCTAAGGGAGGATTTGATCTGTATTCTAAGCCAGATCAATTCTTTTTGTTGCATTTCAACGCTGCTGAAGACAAGAAAAACATTATAGAAAGTGGCCCTCGATGGTTTGATGGATAGCTTGTGGTCATCAAAGACTATAAAATTGGTGATGACTTAATCAAGTATCGATTCAGCACTATTCTGGTGTAGATTAATATCCCTAGTATGGGCAAGAACTAGTCCCCCCATGCCGTTGGCATAGTGGCCAGTGGAGTGGGGAAACTACTGAAGATTGACTACCAATCTATTGGCCATGAATCCCTAGGCGAGGCCCGGGCACTGGTCGAGGTTGAAGCTAATGAATCTCCTCCTGAAGAAGTCTGGGTTAATATGCCTTGACGTGAACCAATGGTCGTAGCCATTACTTACGAGCATCTACCTAAACACTGCCTAGACTCCAAATTCTTTGGCCACAACTCAGATGACTGCCCACTGAAGCCCAAAATCTCTCTGTCTATTGTGGACAAGGATACTAGAGTATGGAAGATTGTTGGTAATAGAAAGAACAAACCTCGAGGTGAGGATACTGCCAAGACCTCAGAGATGCCTGAGATTCTAGTAAGCAATAGTTTTGCAAATTTGGAGTTGGAAGATGTAGTAGCTGACTCCAATGTTGAACCTATTGTGGACACTATGATTGCTGTCATGGATACTACAACTATAACCAATGAAGCCATCAAGGAAACATACAAAGTGACTGTTAATGGTGAAATTGACACACCCACTGTTCTCTTTGGCAATGACAAAGAAAAAGGTGAAATCTTTAAGACACCAAACTGAAGGAAGAAGGTGGACAATAATGCTAGAGTGAACGGGTCACATTGCACCTGATCATCTGGTAGAGGTCATTAATGACCTTCATTATGACTAATGTACGTGGTTCAGGGAAACCACATAAGAAAAGAGAAGTTAGGAGAACTGTTAGCGAATCGAAGGCATCTATTGTTGTTCTTGTAGAAACCAAAATAAAAAGCTACCTGAAAGCTTCGTCTGAGAAGTTTCTTCCTAAAGTTTGGAGATGGATTACTAATCCTGAGAAGGATCCTAATGGGCGAATCTGTATAGGATGGAATCCTAAGTCCTGGGATATCAATGTTCACCACATGGATGATCAGCAAATCACCATGTCATGCATTAATAAAGGTGGTCTTCTTCTTATTCTTACTTCTATATATGCTAGGAACCTAGCCCAAAACCGTCTTGCTCTGTGGATTTCACTAGAGAATATCAGCTCTAATATCACTGACCCTTGGTTAGTGATAGGCGAATTCAACAACATCAGAAAATGAGAAGAAAAAGCTAGAGGTAGGGAAGTTCCTGCTTGTATACTCAACACGTTCAACATTGCCATTGATAACTGCAACCTGGTTGAACTTCCAACTGTGGGCAACGAGATATACACTTGGAATAATAAGAAAGGTGTTTCTAAACATATTGCCTGTAAACTTGACCATGCTCTAGACAATGATGCCTGGTTGATTAGATTCCCTAGTACCAAAATGAAACTAAGAACATTTGCTTTCTATGATCATTCTGCCATTAATGTCGATCTTAGAAAATTGACAATGAAGAAAAGGCTTTTCCATTTCCAAAATTTTTGGATGGATTGGCTTGGATGTAGATTGATTATCAATGAAATGTGGCTCAACCAAGTTCTAGGTAATCCTTTGTTCAAATTTTCCAAGAAGCTCAAGCTAGTCAAAGTTGAACTTAAGAGATGGTCGAAAGAATTCATCAATCTAAAGAACCTTATTTCTAGAGAACTCATGGAGATGGATGATAGATCTACAACTTTAAGGAGGAACCCTCTTGATACTGATCTTATTCTTGCTGAGAATGTTACTCATGAGAGACTCAAACTTCTTTCCAATGCTAAAGAAAAGTATTCCTAGTAACACAGCTGCTTAGACTGGATAGCTAATGGTGATAAAAACACCAAGCTATACCACTCTACGGTTAAGGGAAGAGATGTCATTAACACTATTACTGAGCTTTTTGATGTGGTAGGTAATTCTCAGAATGATGAACAAGAGATTGCTAATGAAACTCTTCAATTCTTTGAAGGTCTATATAACCAGGCTACACCCGATGCTACACCTTCTGATGCTGCTAGCTCTACTGCTAAATGTGAATGGACAAAGCTGATTACTGATGCTGATAATGAAGCCCTATGCAAAATACATGATCTTCAAGATATCAAGGATGTTGTCTGGGACATTTTACCAAATAAAAGTCCAGGGCCCGATGGCTTCAATGGGTATTTCTATAGAGCTAATTGGAACCTTATCAGTCCAGACTTAACTGAAGCTGTGAAATGGTTCTTCAAAGGTGGTAATATGGTCCGGCAAGTCAATCATGTCTTCGTTGCTCTTATAGCTAAGAAGGATATTGTCACTGCACCTACTGATTTCCATCCTATCTCATGTTGCTCAATGTTATACAAAATCATCACCAAAATCATTACTAAAAGGTTGGCTTTAGTGCTACCAAAGGTCATTTCCATGAACTAGGGTGCATTTGTGAACGGTAGAATCATAGAAGATTGCTCCATGCTAGACTCAGAGTTTACCTTGACTTTCAATCATAAGAACATCTCTCCCTCAACTTGTGTTTAAATTGATATCACCAAGGCATTTGATTCAATCCGCTGGTCTTATTTATGGGATTCTCTTCATGGCCTGGGCTTAAGTGATTCTTGGATTTCCATGATTCAACAGTGCATTCAAACGCCCTCTTTCTATCTTCTTCTGAATGCAAGTTCAGTTGCCCTTTTCAAAAACTCTAATGGACTTCGCCAAGGCGATCCATGATCGCCTTTGCTATTTTCTATTGCCGTGGAAGGGATGAGTCAAAGGATTGATAAATCTCATCAACTGGGTCTACTCAAATCCTATATTGTAAGATGCACTAGAGTCATGAGCCACCTTTTGTTTGTTTATGATGTCCTTATATTCATTGAGGGTCGTTCACGTAGTCTGAAGAACCATAAACACCTCCTTTTGGATTTTGGCAAGGTCTCAGGCATGAAGCATAACCCAAACAAAACACACATATATCTATTGAAATCTTGTAGGGATAAGGAGAGATTAATTTCCATCCTTGGCTTTCAAAGGGGTGAGTGGCCAACTAAGTATCTCAGGTTTCCTATGGCTAGTGGCAATCTTAGACACAGACACTTCCATGAATGCTTAGATAAACTAAAAGACATGATTGCAAGATGGCCAGGTTCGAAGATTTCTATGACAAGGAGATTAGTTTATTAACTATTGTTCTATGGGTTTGATTAACTACTAGCTACATCAAGGTAAAATCTCTTTCTCAACTCTACATAGAATGGAGATAATGAGGAATGACTTCATTTGGTGCAATCTGATGCATCCTGCATCTTGGTCCAAGCTCTCATTTCCAAGGAATGAGGGTGGTCTCAATCTCAAGAACCTTAATGAGCTTGCTGATTTTTACACGCTCAGGAGAATTAAAAAATTGTTGTACGGTGACTCTATTTGGAGCATTGGGAAGAGACAGAGATATGGGAATAACTTTGATGTTAACCCATCTCAAACATGGGGTTATTCCATGACCTGGAGAAGGATGGTCAAGCTATGGCCGCAATTCATCGATGTTGATGATAAATTTCTTTGGGAAAGTTGTCGGCAAAAGAATAACATTGATAATGCTTTCAAAAATCTATGGTTCAAATCTCACCGCCCAAGATGGAGCTTAACCTCTTTCAGAGATATTAAGAACCTATTGCCAACCATAGACCATATTAAAGCTTGGAATCCAGAAGTTAATGACACTTGCTGCCTATGTCTTACAGGCACTGAATCCATAAATCACCTTTTTAGTAGTTGTTCATTTTGGAGATACATTTGGGGTCGGGCTCAACTCAAGCTCAATGTCAGAATACCCTACAATTTATATGAGTGCCTTAATGTAGCTAATTCAAGAGGGAGAGCTTTGGATACTATGGTACTATGGATGATCACTGGCTGTGTTCAAACTATTTGGCAAGAAAGAAACAATAGGAAACATGGGGCTCAAAGTAACAACTATCTAATGCTCTTTAATACTGTTGAGAGAGAAATTAAATCTCTCTATAATATGTATAAAGACAAGTTATTCAATATCTCTCCTATTGTAATTAGGAATTGGGAACTATAACCAATTCCTTTTTTTAGAGAATTGATTATTCTCGCCTTTTCTTATAAGATATAAGTTTGTAGCTTGTAATTTTATCCCTCTTATAGGGTTGGAAATATATTCAACCCAAAATTTCCAAAAAAAAAGTTATATTACTCGCCACAAGGGTGAAGGAAGATGCCCAAATACAAAGAAGTCACAATGAAGAGAAGGAAAGACCAAAGCATTATACTCTAAAAGCTCCAAGAAAGATCATTTCTTCAAGAACAGATAGACCTCAAGAAAAAGAGAGAAGAAAGAAGGTTCTTTATCCATATGCTCGAGTTTCTAGCTAGGAATACCATAGATTCCATCGATGGAAGGAGAAAGAAGAAGGAAAATAGTCAGGAAACAAGATTAGGAGGGTTACATGAAGCAAGGAAATAAGCAAGAAAGGCCTCAATTGGTCCTACGAGAGCAAGATCTGAGACTTACACCCACATGCAACCACGATCTCACAAAGCTTATATCTCAAGAAGCTTCTCCTTCATCAACCAATCACTTCTGATTGTCTCCAGAAACAAGAATGTGTTTGGGGTAGAAAGGTTTTTTAGAAGGAAGAGGGGGTTATATATAGCAGGGATGGAAGAGAAATGAGATCAAATGTTGAAACTATGCTTCCATAGGTAAAAGCTGAATTTTCTCTTTTATTTGGATAACCAGAACCTCTATCTATTTGAATCCATCTAGGAAAATCATTTGTTTAAGAACATGTAGAACATCCATAGAAAGGAACACCCAAAAAAACCATCGAACAGAGCACCTAGACATTCCATCTTGAAGACACACCTAGAACTTCCATCAGAAGGCACACCTAGAACTTCCATCGAAAGGCATAGCTAGAAATTACATGAGAAGACACACCCAGAACAACCATAAGAAGACACACCCAAAACATCTGTCAGAAGGCACATCCAGGACAATGGTTGGTTCTTGAACCCAAGCAAGCATCAGAAGGTGCAATTACCTTCACTTCCACACAAAACAAAAGTCAAAGATTGGTACCTTTATGCAACTTAGTTCAAAATAATTCAAACAGTATGATATATTAAAGAATACTATTTAACAAAATAATTCATGTTTTAAAAATGAAATTATGTCCTTGGAAAAGGGAAAATTACATATATGTCCACACCGTACATAAAATTGCAAAACTTGAGCAAATGAAGCCCAATTTGCCTTAAATTTGAAATACAAATTTTCAATTGATACCAAAATACAATCTAATGTTTCATTATGAAACTAAGAATCCAATTAAATCAAACAAGTATGTTCAAGCATAAAACCAGGTCAGGGGTCCTACAGACATCATGAGTTCATCATGTCTTTGACAATAGTGAAGTAAATGATACTCACAACTTCTCTTCCATCTATTCATCTAAAATTGTGTTGGCTATCCTTGACCAATCGATATGCTATCATGGATGAAAATAATCATCATAGACTCCTACGAAGATACCTCAAAAACCTCTAGTGATGCTTTAGACTTTTTGTACCTTTGTAAATAGACCTCTACCGTCCACTATAGATTAGCCATCAAGAAAACCATATGATTTGCCTTCATTCCAACATAAACTTTACCTAAAGAAGATAGATGAGTGACACACACTGAGTCATCCATAAATTTTTTAAATTGTGGGATATCTAAACTCACATGCTCTAGGTTTTTATAAGAACTAAATTTCTTTCACTTATAAATTCTTTTGAGAAGACAATCCATAACTCAGACACATAAAAACCCCATGTTGTGTTCCCATGTTCATTTAATCTTTGTCTCCATAACCATCTATGAATTCATGATGATTGGCTTCTAGATCTCTAACTCTTCCAATGTAACCTAACAATGTATAGACTAAAACAAATTATGCCTTAAGTCTAGTATGTGTGTTCATTGATGACTATGTTTTATTATTAATGATACTGGATATCAAGTCAAACACATATGTAATTGTTATGAATAAGTGTATTGGTCAGAACCAACCTGAGTGTGATGCATGGAATCCAAAAAAAAATACTTAGAATCATATCTCTATGTGACAGTGGTGATTGTAGTCCTTAGACTTGAATTCACTATAATAATCATATATTTTGCAATATACTTGAGCACTACTCAGCGTGTCCTTGAATAAGGGTTCCCATATAAGTAGTTCTTAGGTTCATGTGACACATGGATTATTGTACGTGATGTAGAAATGTATTATTATGCTCATGTCAACGTACGATGTTGAGCTCATATGTATCTCAAATAGTCTACTATACACCAAGAAACAAATATAAATACATTTCTATGCTTCATATTCAACTTGTATATCAAAGAAAATGAGATTATACAATCACTATAATGTTTTTCAGGATATTAGGTTGAATATATTATTAAACTTCTCCAATTATTTTGGTGGAAATGAAGTCTTAATAGATACCAATTTTGTTTGTGAAGTTATACTATGATTATAAATATCACTACCAATGTAATTTGGAGCCCATAGGGTGACACACATAGGATGCATAGGGAAAGGAGTATAATCACATACACATGATTAATTGGTTAATAAAAGATTATATAATCAATTAGATCATCAAGGATAAATTGGAATCCCAGTCAATCGACTAGAAAGCCTAGCTGCCTAATTGGATAGATTAGTCAATTTACTAGAAGGTTCAATTGATTAACCAAGCCAAGATCCTCCCAATTGGTCAACTAGATAGACTAGTCATCTAGATTGATATGATCATCCAACTGGTCAATTGGAAGGTCTAGTCTCCTGACTGGACTAGATCAGTGAATCCGGTGGTCTGAACCAGAATGTTCTGACACAGTCCAGTCACCTATCTAGTTGTCTCTAATGGGATATAGAAAAGTAACATGATTAGCCCAGTCACCCAACTAGACTAAACCACTCTCTAAACTAGTTGTTCGTGAATGGACTACTAAAAAGTGGTTACTAACTTTTCATTTCCCAACATTTATTAGAAATCATGATTCCTTGGTTGTCCTATATAAAGGGTCAAAAGACTACCAAGTTTTTGGTTACAAGTTGTTGGGCATGTGAATCCTAGATGACATAACCCACAAGGAGAGAGAGGAGAGATTGTACAATGCTAGCATGTTTCCAATAGAAAGGTGGCTCCTTTCACACCAGCTCTTAGAGAGTGATGTGGAGTTTCATTGTCTACATGGTATACATAGAGAAGTTGTCATATAACGACTATGTTGGGAGACATCATCTTTGCATCTATTATTCTCGTAAACATTGTCATTGAATCTTCTTTACGACAAGGTATGTCGAATATCTCTCCCTTACCAATATATTGTTGTTGCAAGATATGATCACGGAAACATGGATTACTTTTATTATTAGTATCACATTCATTTCTCCTATACGCTCCAAGAATCCCTACATTATATTTAACATACAAGAAATAATGATGAAAATGACATTTAATTACTAAAGAAACAATAAATTGAAACTTTAATACATCATTAGAATTTTATAGGAAGATATGATTAGTAGACATTGCAACTTATTCATACACAAATGATACTATAAACCAAAGATGATAGTATACATTTCATTTAAAAAGGCCACCTCTTCAAAAATCTTGGTACAACCGTACTACATCTATCACACATTGTCCACGCACACAACATCTAGTATGTCTTCATATATGTGGAATGTTTCCTTTAGATGTTCCTAATGGTATTTATCTAGTTTTGAATTTGTCACATACTCAACTTTGGGTGTTTTCCTTAATCTTATAGATACATTTTCCAATAAAATAACATGCAGTGCCCTTCCCCTAGGCTTAAAATAACATAGTTTAGTTATATTTAAAATTTTAAAGGCATGTATGAAAACTCACTATTATAAGGCTCAATTCTTGTTAGTAATCTAACACTCTAGAATATTCTTATTAGTGAGGTGAAGAAGATAAAGGGCTAATAAATTCATTACAATCAATGTAATTATGGAATGGATTTTACACACTTAATTGACGCTTAGTATACAAATAATGAAATGTGAACTCATATATTTTCAAAATGCAAATTGATTTTAAAAATTAGACTCCTCATGATCCAATTTAATAACTCAATAATTTTTTGGGTCCATAAAAGGTCAAATATACTCTTTAATTGGATAGGAAGTAGGAAATATAAAGTGAATATGTAATTTAGCATGTAATTAAGAGGTATGTGCATGCTCTATTTTAATTTATACATTTATATGACTTCAACATAATCCTTCCCATAATGAGGCATCTCTTTAGACCACTTCTTCAAATTTGCAAATCTATGCCCTTCAAGTGGTAATCCTTTTGGAAATTTAGAAAAGATGTGTATTCTTGTTATATTGGGTTTGTAACCCCTCTTACTAGGCAAATTAATCTTGTTGATGAGATTGATGACATATGTCTTTCCTCCATATTCTACATGTGGTTTTAGACTATGTTAACTAATGTAAATGCTTATGCATAACTGTCTTTGGCCCTATTTTTGTTATCTTTATTCTACATTTTCTACATGTTTTTGTTTATTTTATGAATGGATATATGGAAAGACACTTCATGATGTTCTGTTATTCTTTATATACCTCATTCTCTTATTTATATCTTCTTGAACTCACCTACTTGTGATTGCCCTCTTTTGATTGGGAAGCCCCCATATTCTAACTTTTTTTACTTCAGATGCCTAAATATGATGAATATGCATATACTTAGTGTTTTCTTACCTTTTCTTTTTATATATTTCTTTGGGTATGGTTCCCCCTCCACCTAGAGCTTGAGTAGGTTTTGGACTCAAAAGTTTTCGATCAAGGAGTTGGAGATCAAGTTTTAGAACAATCTCATCAGGACTAAATGGACCTCTTGAGATGCCTAGGTGACCCTCCACCTCCTCTTTATCTAGTTGATACTTCCATTTAGATTTCCTTTTTTCCATCATGGGCCATTATATTAGACAATTTTTCTATTTATAGTATCTTCAATTTTCTTCCATTGATTTTTTTTTACATTTCTATGCATTCCATATTGTTTTGTGTAGTGTAATGTAACCCTTCCCTATTATGATTAAGGATATGTCTTATGGGGTTATATTGACTATTTCAATATAAAAGTAAGGAGTAGTCCCATCACTGGAAACCAATCATTAAGTATGGTATCAGAGATGTAGTGGTTGACAACTAGCTATCTTAGATTAATTAGGTTTTCTAATAGTTATTCCTATCTTTCAGGAAATGAAACCTATTTGGGGATATGGGTTCTGGAGATACTCTGAGCGACCCTTTTGGGTACTCAAATCCTCAAAACCTACAGTTTGGGGTGCCACATATGGATCCTCCTCTTTAGACACCTAAAACACAAGTAACCCCTAAAGTTCTAGTCAATCTTATTCAGCTTGTCATTATAGTAAACCCTAGAGCATCTTCCATACCTACTCTTGGATTTACACCTAAGGAAGATCTTGCATTTCTCCATTAGCTTCTCACCAATTCCATGAGGGGAAGTATTAGTATGAAACAAATTATGCTAGACCCAAAGAATACTCTCTTACACCATTCATAAAGATGCAACCATCCTACTTCAGGGGTGAAGGAGAATTAGAGATGGTAGAAAAAGTTGAAGTTTGGGTCCTATCTTTGGAGCATACTTTTGAAGCAATGACATTTCCTCCACCCCAAAAAGTGAGATTTACTACATATATACTAAATGGACCTAGCAGAGTCTAGTGGATAGGAGTTACTCATATTTGTGACACTTCAGTTACAACTTGGGAAGAATTCCTTACCCTTTTCTAGGAAAAATATATTTTTTAGGTGCCCTGGGGAAGAATGAGGTTGAGTTTTACATGCCAAAACAAGGGACTCTAAGTTTCTCAACATACATTCAGAAATTTTTGTTTTTGAAATGTTATGCTACTAGCCTCATGGAACCTCATAGGTCCACTCTTTTCTTGGAAGCCCTACATTACCAAGTTGTGTGTGCTCTCATACAATAAAATCTCACTAGTCTTCCAACAAATGGTGGATAAGCTTTAGTTGTTGAAGCTTATATGATATACCACTCAACTTATATCCTTGAAAAGAGCAAGAATGTGAATGAGGATCATCGTGAAAAGTGAATCGATGTTTTTTTCATCATCTGTCGAGAAAATGTCCTATGAGAACTCCTACATAGTATATAGATGGAAGCCAAATGTTCTGTAAACAGTGTGGCCAAGATAAACACATCAAACCCCAGTGCCCTTAGCTCCAACAAATCCAAACTCTAGTTTATCCGTGTCCACCCCAACAAAAAATCCATCCCCATCCTCCTCATCCTATCAAGAACAACAAAATAATCATACTAACAAACTAAAAGGGTGCTCAACTATTTGTAGGTGTGATGGGTGTGTCTTTGTCGTGGATGCAATGGAGACTAATGATGATAATGAAGCTATTTAAGGTATGGTAAATAAACATCATAAATCTATCAAAACCATATTTGAAAATGGTTCATCAACTGCCTTTATGGCATCTAAACTAGTAACTATGCTAGAACTAGTACCTATGTATATGGAATTCATTTTAAATGTTCAAACCCCTAGTGGTAGTGTAATGACCCCGCTTCCTGGTAACCCCCAATTAAGGGAGACCAAGAGGTCCGAGTCGTTATCCCAATAAACCAGATCAAATATTCAACAATTAATCAATAATAATTAAGAAATTCTACCAACTAAACTGAAATCTGGTATAAAATAAAATTTTGCATACCTTTTAAAAACTTTGGAAATCTACTTCTATCCACAACTTTGGATCTATTCTATCTAATCCTCCTTGCACTTTATTTCTTATTTTCACAATGTGTCACTTTACTGTTTGTTCATTTTAGGGATGTACCTAAAACACCGACAAACAAAATAACGGTCAGCATATAAGAATATGCCGGTATGTGGGGACAACCAAAAGTTCACAATTATGGATAACAAACTAATTATCACAACCAAGGAAATTAACAAGTCAAATTACACTTTTATTTTGTCTTTCTCCACCACTTTTGACCTAACCCTGGCATACCCCCTTTCGGGTTTCACTTTTGCCATTGACTTAAGGCCACCTTCTCAATCCTGAGCTTGGTGCTTGGGGTCACCCTTCATGGTGCCCTCTAGTAATTCAATATCATAGGCCACCTTCTCAATCTCGAGCTTTGTTCCTGGGGTCACCACTCAGGGTGCCCATAGGTCTTCCCTCCTGGGCTTGACCTTTTGGCATCATCCATCAGGGTGGCATGTAGGTGCGAGAATACACACTTCTATTAATATTGTGATAATCATAGTGACTTTATGATTTGCGAGTATGAACATCCAAACTGTTAAGTTGCGTTCAATGCGATGAATCATCTGGGAAACTCTTTGAGAAACTAATGCGATCAACCATAATTAACCACATACCTGTCAAGCTGACTTGATTGCAGAAATAATTCAACCAATTAAGAAACCAAGCAAGTACACACCAGGTTGATCCTGAAATAGGCATCCCATTTTTCTTATCATTAATCATGCCATCATGGTCTATTAAACCTAGCTTGCTTTCTAGGGTTTCTAGTCCACTTTTAGGGTTTCCATTGCAATTAGGGTTCCTCTTCAATTTTACTCTTTTAGTCCCTAATTATCTCATCAATTCTTCACAAAAGATATTAAGGTTATCTTTTAACAATACATAACCCTAATTTCATAAAAAGCACAATTAAGTCCATTAAGCCTCTTTTTCATTAAAGCTACCATTTTTATCCTTTTAATCCATGACAAGATTATTATGCCTAATTTTCATCTTTGGTTCCTTCTGGAATAACAACTCATAGTTCATTATGATTTAGTTCACATTTGAACTCTATTTATCATTAATTCCATCTTTATCCAATAGAAAACCATATTAAGGGTATTTATCCATAATTAGGAACTTTTATACGCGAAATAGCTTTGCACTATCATATCTCATCCTTATGCATGAATTTGAACAATTAAAGTCATTAAGAGTCACAATTACCATCATTAGGGTTTCAAGGCCCATTAAAGCATATTTATGCACATGAAATTCTAAATTAAACCAGTTATGTGCAAAGTTCATCCTTTTTGTTCTTAATGTACCTTTTTACCATAAACAGGTTAATATCAACTTTAATCATCCATTAAACCCTACTAAATACAGTCATCATCTCAAAATAGGGTTTCTTAATCGTTAATACATTAAAGTTGATAACGTCCATTACTTTTTGAATTTAAGGAGGAATTAGCTTCTAAATATATTTTTAGTGGATTCCTCGTATTTTTCTAAGCAAGTTTCATATTTTACACGTTTCCATTGGAGCTACCAATCTTTTTCTACAATTGTTTGCAAAATAGAAACCTTGGGCCAATGGAAGGATGCCACCTAGCGGCTTGCTCCTCGCGAGTAACAAATTGGGCTGGGTCCAAAGATGCTTTCGCCCCTGCACTCCCACTTTAGGGCCACGCATGCCTGGGGTAAGGAGGTCATTTACTCCTTTTCATCTTCAACCTTCGTGCACTGCTCTGATCTGCGAACTAGGTCCTTGGCTCAGTCAACTAGATCGTTGACTTTGCGAATCCCGCCCCCTTAGAAGTGGGTGAAGGTCTTCATCCATCTGCCATACCCCACCGAAGCCAATGGTGGCCTCAGATTTTTTGGAGATGTAGGAGAAGTAGGGAGCATAGAGAAAAGTCCCATGGCAGAAACTTGGCTTTGAGGTGGATGACTGGTGGTGAAGGAAGGTGTTCTCTTTCGAATTGACTGAAGGAACAAGTTTGGGAGGTCTATAGAATCCTCGAGGATGAGTTAATCCCCCCTCTAGGGTTCTTCAGTCCTCCTTTTATAGGTCTGGGTCGGTGGTCGATTTCCGTGGAGATAGGAATTGGGGTTTCCATCAAATACCTTCAAAAGGTACCAAAATATAGGATGATTTGGTTCGTTTGTGCCTTACAAATCTACTGAAGGGGTTTCCTTCTTTGCACACAGATTATCTCGTGAGAAAAATGATCGTGAAGTTTCCCCTGTACTATTCATTCTTTCCTTTTCCTACCTGATGTAGGTGATGGAACAACCACCATCGATCCCGTATCCAAGGGCTATCATCACACGTGCCCAAAACAAAAGTCAGAAAAATGACATTTTAATGGCATTCCTCTTTCTTTAAGAATATTTAGAAAAATCATATCTCCCAAACCGTTTTTCAACTTAATCCCAAATTTTTAGAGAAACTTAGTAATGACTTAATTTACTTCTCTTCCAAATTTGGGCTCAATATCTAAGAGAAAACGTGTCTTTTATTTAGGTGTAAGATATTACTAAATTATATATATTTCTCACATATTTTCTCTTTCCTTTTCTATTAAATTATTATTTTGAGTTCCTTGAACCTCAAGGAACCTTAATGGCTTGAAATCCCATCTTGGGAATATACATTAGCCTTTTACTTATCTTTTATCCATTATTTCTCATCTTCCTTTTTATTTCTTTATTAAAACATCTCTTTTTGAGGATTTCTCTTTATCTCTCTCTTTATTTTACGTATTGGAATTTCCTTTTAATATTAGAGACCTTATGGATACGAAAATCCATCAAGGATGACTCAATCTTACCTCTTTCTACTTATTTTTAACACTTTATAATTCTTTCCAATTTCTTTCTTAATAAAGAAATATTTAATTGATCTTTTCTTTTCTTTTTTTTGCATTATCTTTGCAACTTTGGATTCCTCAGAACCCAAGGAACTCAAGAGGCATGAAATCTGCCTTTGGATTACATTCTTTTGCCTTCTAGAGGTTTCTACATTTTTCTTTTCTCCATTTCTTATTAATAATTGAGTTCCTTTTGTCTTTTCCTTGTTATTGGGCCCGATAGCCAATAAAGCTCACAAAACAACCAACAAGGCTATTATAAATGAAACTCATCTATTCAAAACAAATTATACCATTATTTATTCCAATATCTTTAATATGATAAATTACATTTCTCACCAAATGAACCCAAAAGTTGGGGTTGTAACAGGTAGGGTCTACTCTTCTTTCTTGATAATCCCTTTGATCTATTATATTTGGAAAGATGTTCATTACAAACTTCATTATGCTCTATATTCCATCCTTAAACATCATAATTGGAATGGATTGGTTGAAGATGTAGCCTTGTTCTGTGGAGAGACAAAAGTTAGTCTCTTACATACTAATGGGGAACACTTCTGCATAAAAGGAAGAAGTCAAGATGAATGAATGTTCATCCTATCTGCCCTCAAAGTAGAAAAGCTCATCAGTCAAAATTATCGAGATTACCTAGCATTAGTTTTTCTTAATCTTGTACCACCTAACTTGGAAGATATTGAAGTAATCGTGACTTTTTTGATGTGTTTCCTAATGATTTTTCTGGAGTATATCCCACTCATTCGGTTGAATTTTCTATTGACCATGTGTTAGGCATATCACCCATCTCAAAACCACATTACTGAATTACACCAACTGAACTAGATGAGTTTAAGAAACAATTACAAGAGCTCATGGAACTGGGGCTTGTACAAAATAATGATTCACCCTTGGGGGCTTTAGTCTTGTTTGTAAAGAAGAAATATGATTCGATGTGAATGTGTATCAATTAGAAAATTTTGATCCAATAAACCATCAAAAATTGATATCCTCTACTACATCTTGATAATTTATTTGACCAAATAAAGTCTACCATTGTCTTTTATAAGATGGATTTTTGAAATGGATACTATCATATGTGGGTTTTAGATGAGGGTATACCCAAGACAACCTTTCACACACTTTATAGGCATAACAAATATTTGGTTATTACTTTTGGGTTGACTAATTCCCTAACTTCCTATTTGGATTTGATGTATAGAGTGTTCCACCTTATCTTGATATATTTTATAGTTGTATTTGTCGATGATGTACTTATATATTTTGAGTCGATGGGACAACATCGTGAACATCTACTAATTTTTCTCCAATCTATATGAGAGCATCACATGTATACGAAATGCTCAAAATGTGTTATGGCTCCATGAAGTTATGTTTCTAGGTCATATGATCTTAGCAAGACATATTGTCGTTGATCTGACAATGATTGAAGCAGTATCAAAGTGGCAACCGATGAAGAATCCTTATGATATTCATAGTTTTTAGTTCTTTCTGGTTACTATAGGAGATTTGTGAAGAATTTCTTTGATTTATCTTATCCTATGACAAATTTGAATCGTAATGATGTAAAGTTACCTAAACTCTTGAATCTGAGAAACGTTTCTTAGAATTGAAGACATTGCTTCACATGCCTATTGTTGCCCTGCCCGTTGAGGGTAAACCTTATGTGATTTTCATATACACCTCGAAGAAAGAGTTAGGTTTGTCCTTATGCAAGAAGGATGAATGATTCCATACAAAACATGATAGTTGAAACCAAATGACAAAAAATGGCCAATCCATGTTTGAAGCAAGCTACAATCATTCATGTTGTAAGAATCAGGTGGAATTATCTTTATTAAGCCCAATATGAATTGTTTTCAAAAAAAAAAATTCTATGATAATGAATGACTCAAAAGGATCTAAAATTGTGTTAAAGAAGTAGGATGTAATACCTTAATGATTATGAATTCATTATTACTTACCATCCTTGTAAGGCCAACATTGTGACTGACACTCTAAGTAGATAGAAAGATGCAATTTTTGATTCTATTCAATTCTTCTTATGAAGAAGTATAGAACATGCCTTGAGTTGGGGACCTAAAATATGAAAAGTTGATGATAATTCCCAAGTGGAAAGGTTGAGAGTACAAATTGATAGTATGTGTGTTACTCCTCCATAGATTTTTGTGGTCATTCCTACTCAACTAGCAAGTTTCAACCTTTATGAAATAGAAGTCCCTGTTGAGAAACCAAAATAAAAATTCTCCATAGGAAACCTATGTGTATTCATAATGTTGAAGACCTTAGATAATGGGTTCAAAGTGAAGCGCTTGCGTATAAGTATACAATCTATTATTGTATTACTAAAATGAACAAAGACCTTCAATAATGATTTTGATGCAAGAATATGAAGAGATACATAGATACCTTCATGGAAAAGTGCCTAACTTGTCAATAGGTAAAAAATAAACATCAAAGATCTAGTGGTCTTCTCCATCCACTTGATATTCTAGAGTGGACGTGGGAGAATATTACCATGGATTTCATTACTGGATTTCCAAGATCAAAAAGTGGTTCTGTTGCAATTTGGTTAGTAGTCAACCTTATGACTAAATCTGCCCACTTCTTACCTTTTAAGAGTACCTATAAAGCTACTGACTTGTCATAATTGTATGTGTAATAGTTAGTTTATCTGCGTGGAGTTCCTAAGGTGATTGTTTCTAATTGAGATCTAAAATTTATGTGTTGTCTATGGGAACATATACAATGCAAGATGGGATCTGAACTACACTTAAGGACATATTACCATCAACATACTGATGGACAATCAGAACATACAATTCAAATTCTATAAGACATGTTTTCTGCTTGTATTATGCATTAAGGAGGCACTTGGGATAAGTGTTTTCCATTGGCCTAATTTTCCACCAATTCACACACATTTTGGCCAACCTTGCCTTTCTCCACTACACTGGGATGATGTGGGAGAACTCTCTCTAGTAAATAACAATTATATGCAATTGATCACTGATGAGGTACACTTGATCAAGAAGTGTATGGAGGATATCCAATATCGACAAAAGATGTATGCTAATAAAAATAGATCAGATATGAGCATCCTAGGAGGGTACTATGTGTTGCTAAAAATCAAATCAATGTGATGTATTGCAAGGTCTAAGGTGAAAAGAAAGTTAAGTCATATATATGTTGGAACATTTTAAATATTGGATAAGAGTGGGGAGTGTGCCTATCGTATATCTCTTCCTCCCACTTATGACAAAATCCACAATGTTGCCCACACATCTATTCTGATATGTATGTGAAGGACCCCTCACATGTGCTATCTATATATACACTTGAGTTGTGAGAGTATTTCCCTTATGAATAATGTATAGTGAAGATCCTAGATTCAAGTGTGAATCAACTAAAAAACAAAATATTGAACTTCTGAAGGTCCTCTAGAAGCATCATGGAGTGGAAGAAACTACATGGGAGCTAAATGTAGAAATGTTTCAAACTCACCCCTCCCTCTTCTTTTGAGATGTAGGTGACAAAATATTTGTAAAGTGTGCTATTTTCTAACATACTCTATTCTAGGTATTTTCCTTAATCTTACTGATATCTTTTCCAATAAAATAATATCTAGTGCCCTTCTTCTAGTTCGAGACATTTTAGGCTTAAAATAACATAGTTAGATAATATCTGATTCTCAAAAGGCATGCCCACAAAATCACCATTACAAGTTTAGAGTTCTAATAGTAATTTGACTCTCTAGAATACTCTTGTGATTAAGGTGAGAACTATAAATGGATAACAAATAAATTAAAATCAAAATGTAATTGTCTAGGAGTTTATAGAACAAATTAATACTAAATATAAAATAATTAATTGTAACCTCAAACATTATCAAAATTAAAATAAATGACAAAATCAAACTCCTCATGGTCCAAATTGGTAATCCATAAAATCAGGGGTCGATTGGACGTCAAATACACTTTTTCATTCGATTGAGGAAACAAAATAAAAAGTTTAAAAGTAACTTAATTTATTTATTGTGTCATTTCAGACCAAAGTCTGGTTGATTTTCTTTTATCATGCAACCAAGTACATTGCATACAATCAGCTGACAATGGTTTTGAACACGTGTCCATCCAATGGTACACAAGACTTGTCATCCTTCACTCTACAAATCACAATAACAAATGCATCAATGTCATCCTTTGATCAAGATTTTCTATCTCACCACTTGACCAATTTGTGTGATTTTTCCTTGTCTAGTTTTGTTATTGTCTGCCATTTGAATTGATTCATTATTCTCATGCTTTAATATCCAGCAAAACAAAATACCTAAATCAACCTAAGCACCTCACCATTTTGGTCCCATGTTTGCCTATAAATACTCTATGATAGGCTACAACCTATACCACATTTTTCTAAAAACTCGTCTATAAACAATCCTTGTGTCTAACTCGTCTCATTTTCCACTTCAATTTCACCTAAAAACTCTTGTATTTCTTTTATGACCCAATCCCTCTTCATTGGCCTTTCTGGTGTAGAGACAAACCCCCATACCACCTCCTGTAAATTAACCACGTGGTAACAATCACAAATGCCTACTCTTTGTTTTCCCTAACTTTGTTTGATGTGGTATTAGTGAAGTGGCTTCCCTAACTACCTCCATCACTATGATCTAGCCAGAACTACTATGATCAACCCAATAGTTACATAACCCAATTTAGGGCTTATTAATCTTGAATAACCCCCATGGAGTCATTAGTTTTATTTTAGCACACAAAGAATCAGGGAGAAGGAACTAGACATCACAGTCAAAGCTCCAATTCACTGTGTCCATCCTGAAGGTAGGGGATGAATCCCCTTAGGGATATCTACATCATACCGCCCAATAGCAATTTTAAGTGTCATGATTTTCATGGGTAGATATGCCATTCTTTGTTTTAGATTCAACCATGATTATGTGACATTTAGGTACAAATATGCCACCTTTGTCTTGCCATGTTTGAATAGTCATAGACGGATGCTGGGAAAATCATCATTTTTTTATTTGTTCTATGCAAATTATCTAAAAATGGTTTAATCTTTCAAAAATCATAATAAATAATTTAGAGATCCGAAAAATACAACATAATATGTTTTTGACATGAGAAATATCCACTCAATTTAATGTTAATGTTTTCATAGTCACAATCCAATGTTCTTAGTAAGTACATTTAAATTTTAATATATAGAGATATATCCAATAAACATTATACACAATATACTAGAATTAGTTATTATGAAGTGTGACTTTGAACACTAGGAAAACCATGAAGGAGTTATATATGGTTAAGAGGTTTGTGCACGATCTATTATAATTTATGAAATTAAATAAATTCGACATAAACCTTCCCATAATGAGACATCTCTTGACACTACTACTTCATATTTGCTAATCTATCCCCTTCAAGTGACGATCCTTTCAAATATCTAGAAAATGTATTTATTTTTATTATATTTGATTTGCAACCCCTCCTTTCATGTAAACTAACCTTATTTATGATATTGATAACATATTTCTTGCCTCCATATTCAACATGTGGTTTTAGAATAAGTTAACTAATGTGGATGCTTATTCTTAACTATTTTTTTTATAAAAGGACGTGCTTTTTCATTTAGGGTGCTCTATTCCTCTGTTAATAAATACATGGGTGAGATTTTACTCCTAGTTGTGATATTCCACCATTTCTATTTTTAGGCCAAGATCCTCGATGTCTTGGTCTAACTTTAGTTATTATTGTCTACATGCATTTGTCTGCTTTATGAATTGATTCATGGAAAGACACTTAATGATATTTTATCATTTATATATCTCATTCTGTTTTTTATATATTCTTGAATTCACCTACTTTTTATTCACCCTCTTTTGAACAGGAACCCCTACAAAACTCCTTTGCTTATAATGTATAAATATGATTAATATGCACATACTCAATGTTTACTGACCTAATCTTTTTTAGCCATTTCCTTTGGTACAATTCCCTCTCCACCCATAACAAGAGTAGACGGGGGACTTGAAATTTGTAGATCAAGTAGTTGGAGATCAAGAGTTAGAAAAACTTGTTAAATAATAGAAGTATCTCCTAAGATACCTCAGTGGCCCTCCACCTCCTTTTTATCTATTTGATACTTCCATTTAGATTTCATTTTGTTCATCATGAACCATTATGTTCGACAATTGTTCTATTTGTGATAGCATAAGTTTTCTCCCGTTATAAATTTTTTACACTATTGTATATTCCATACTATTTTGAGAAATTAAATCCAACCCTTCCCTTTTATGATTAAGGATGTGTCTTATTGGATTGTATTATCTATTTGAATAAAAGTAAGAAGAGGTCTCGTCGCTAGGACCCACTCCTTACAACATTACTACGATGTACATGGTGTCATGAATATGTTATGGATGTCATCGTAATCAGTTAGGGTAAACATTATAGAAACATTCAACCTTCATTATATATTTAGGCCACTAAGTTATATCTTCCTTCAATATTGGGAAAATAAGAAAATGGAAAGGTAAATTAATTACATGTGTATAAACTGTAGTAGAGTGAAATACCAAGAATTAATGCATCACTATGCACATAGAAGATGATTGTCATTCTAAATGAAGAATACTATGTCAAAGATAACTCCACCAACAACGTTACCACTCACGACTGGTATCAAAATAAGAATAAATTGAAATCCCCATAAATTCAAAAGTGGAACTGAGATAAAGATCCAAGTATTTGATTAGGAAAGAAAAGGCTTAAAATACTATAGACTACAGAGAGGATAATATAGAGAACTTATATAAATTGAGTAGAGAAGAATATATGGAATGAGTTATATTGATTGAAACTCCCTAGATGAACGAGTTTGGATTCTATATATGTCAGCCCCAATAAAAACATAACTTCATTGGGTATGAAGTAGAAGTAATCATCACGGGTTACTAGAAGTGTATGAGTTAAAAGACATTCAAGAAAAATCTTTCTAGATTTTAGATGCACTCAACATACACATTAAATGGATCAAATATTTCGACACATTTGTGCCAACTTGAAGAATGCATTAAAATTTTAAATGTATTCAATATGAAAGCTGAATATGTAGGAAATTTAGATGCATTCATCTATAAAACTTGTTGTTCTGCAATTTTTTTGAAAGAATGTGAAATTGGGTATATTTAAAAAAAAATCAGCTGTGATGTCCCCTTCCTCATAAATTATAGTAAAAAAAGTGGTCCCAAACTCCTAATCTAGAAGTTGATATTCACAGTATTTCATGCACTCATGCAAACATATTACTTTATGATCCTCTGATGTGATACGTGTGATGTAATATGAATGTAACATATACTTTTTAGGTATAGACAATGAGACACAATACTTGGGGTGGATTTGGGAGGTTGGAGATGGTGGGAGTGATAAAAAATAAATGACTAAGATATTAATTATGCAAGTTCCACAAACACAGTTAGACATGGGCTTAAGAATCTGAGTTGATCAACCATTCAGGTGATCTGATGTGGTTTGTTTATGTACGGGATGGTAATGGAGTCTAAACAAACTATATTTACTTTTACATCACAATGATTATAGACTAAAACATGGGACCAAACCCTAACATAATATTATTTTAGGGTTCTATCTGCTAGCCCCAGACATGAAGTTATTTTAGTGTATTACTACCACAATGAAGTGGGTTAGGCTAGTTTTCTGCGCCCTTCAAAAATTCCTTCTTGGAGGTTTATTAATTCTCCCTACTATGACCCTACGACAACAACCTTCTCTTGAGGCCTTTTTCATTTATTTTGTTCTTTTTGTTGTTTTTATTTGTTTGTTGGGGAAATCCTATGGCATTTGTTGATGTTCATTGATGGTATCTTTGTTCTTCTACTATGTAGGAGTAATGTATTCACTAGCCTGTGCTAGGTCTCAGTTTTGTTTTTCCTTGATATTATTGTTTGGTTGTACAACTTTACTTGTGTAGGCAATATGTGATAGAAGCAATATTCCCATGCCGCCTTACTATTATTGATAAATGATTAAGTTGAAAGTATCATGCATGAAAGGCCATTTATGTCAAAGTACTTGTAGAAAGGATCTTGGCAGAAATGAGTTACTCTTCTCTCAGGATTGAATTTATATGGTTAGGTAGTCATACCAATGGTCATAGAGTGTTCCAAAAATGTCCTTTGTATATATATCTTTTTGGGTTGTGAGGAAGTAATTTAAGAGGTTCACTCCATATATAATAAACCTTGATAGATTAAATTTCATTATCACAAATGCAACATCCATTGACAAAGCATACACATTCTAGAATAGTAAAAAGTAGTATACTAAATAAACTCTAAAGATCATCATTTAATTCAAAAAAACACACTTGTAATAATATATATTTCTTTATCTCCTTCAACTATTAAAATATTTAATCATAGTACTCTAAATTTCATTCAATGACTTCCCTCATCAACAATTCGATGTTTTGGAACTACATGTTGCTCAAATTATGAGATTCACTGATAAACTATATTTTGAACTCACTTGTACTATATTGTGTGTCTTAATTAACATTGAGAACATTTGAAGATTTGAGACAATTAAACATACTTATCTTGGTCTTAATATTTTTTATCTAAGTAGGCAGATGACATTTGTGATCCAATGGTAATATTTCACCCAAATTGGAGGCTCAAGGGGAAGTTATGGCTATTGCAATTTTCCCCCATTTTCTAGACTATTCACCTATTTTTCTTCATTTTGTCCTTCTTGGGCCTCGGTCCTTTCCTCTTGGGACTGACCCCTTGCGCGTGCCTAGAAAGATAGTTGCATCCTTTGTACATGGTCCATTAATCCAGTGGCCATGAATAACCTATGCCAATTAGATGATAGTCGGTCGTATCCTTCTTTGGTCGAGGGCACTACACTACCCTAGTACATGACATCCTCAGAGAATCACACCACAATAGACCTTGGTCCCATCCTAGACTCATTTTGTCATTGTCCTACCTCCCCGACCTTCCTCCTAAATTTTCTAAGAGGTATGGTAATGGGAGGGGCATGGGGCACCCCTCCAACTAGTTCGTCCACCAAGGACGCACCCATGATGAACTGGGTCGTGCGTCCCTCCTATTATTTCCTATTTAAGTACTTTGGCTCCCTCAACCCCTCAATATTTTTTTTTCCAATCTTCACACACATTCTCACCCCATGTACCCTGCTCCAACACTCATATTCTTCCTTGAAGCCTACTTCCACTGTGACGATAAGATCTTTGGGTGTTTCCACCTAGGGAATCCTCACCCCCAATCATGGATTCCACTAGGTTCATGGAGAAGAGATACGGTTGTGTGACATCCTCCTAAGGCTCCATTTTGCCTCCTCATCCTAATACCTACTAGTTGTGGTGAGATCGAAGCATCCAACAACTACTCCTTGAGCGAATGATCATGGTGGGAAAGATGGTGTAACTATCATCGATTCAGTTTTAGGACCATGATGGTCCATGAGATAAGGGCCCATATTGCTAAACCCTCTATGCCACTCCCCCTATATCTCATTTTCACATGGTTGACCAGTCACATAAAGCCACAAACCCACATCCAACTGACAATGATCTCGGTCAGCCTCCAGGTCAATTGCAGAGTCCAACACTACTACATTTTTTACCACTAGTGTCACATTTCTAAACGTCAGTTTCAACAAAAAAATTGGTACTAAAGTTCTATATCATTGGTTTCTAGAGCGCAAACTTCACTATTGATCAATTTGTGTTGATTAATAAAAAATACGTGTACCACTTTTACTATAACATTGGTCGTGGTTGGAGGAACCGACGTCATAATCCACAAAATTCAAATTACTAGTAGTAAACTTTAATATAGACGTTGAATGTCTGTTGTAAATAAACCAATGACACACTCCTTCTTGCAAAATACATTTTTCCGAAAAAACACCTATGTTGTCAGTTCTTATCTAAGAACACTAATGAATAGGATTCCTACCACGTGCCCCCATGTATTTACCCCCAAATTGGGTTATGTCATTAGTTTCATTCACCCAAATGGACGAATAAGCCCTTAGAGAGGTTGGAGTTTTTTATTAGAGATAAAGTGTTATGTCATTGGTTTATAAGTGTATATACAATAATAGTGGGTTCCTTCCACGTGCTCTATGGAAAAATATTTCCCACTAAATCGGTTTATGTCGTAATTTTTTGTTCTATAAATCGACGACTTGCTAAGTCAGATTTCTTTTATTGGGGATAAGGACATATGTCTTGGTTTTCTTTTGAAAATCATAGTGTCCACTCTATCTTGGTTTGATTTTGTAAACTGCACACTAAGTTCTTACTGAGTTTAGTGACTTTTATTAAGGATAAGAACCTTTGTCATCGGTTCACTCTATTATCAGTCTCTTCTGGAATCGACAATGGTGGTATCTGTCTTCTATTTTCCTTTTCAACTGACAACTAAGTTCTACTTGACAACACTTGCAAAGTATACTTTCCCCCATTCTCTGTTTCATTGTGTGATTCAGTCTGTTGTTCTGGTGACTAAGTCTCTAAAGCCACTACTACGTCCTCACTACCTCTACAAGCGGTGGCTCATCCTCTCCTCTTCTTCCTCTCCTGCTATTGTTGTCGTCAGAGCCCTCTTCTTCCTCTACCATTGCTATTGTGAGTGCTTTTGTCATTGGTACTTGAGCCACCACCACTGCTATTGTTGTCACCACAATCGTTGTGGCTACTATTGTTTGAGGTGTTTGCTTCCACCCTCTAATGTTGTTGCTATTAAGGTGTGTTATTTTTATTTTCTTTAACTATAATTGTTGATTATTAATTTGTTTTGTTTATTTAGCTATGACTTTTAAAATGCATGTATAGTTGTTTGTTTGGCTTGTTTAGAAATTTTTATATAAACTTTGAAAATTATGTTTCATAACATTATGCATATCTTTTTTTTTGAAAAAGTTAGGAGGCTATCTTATTCATCCCTCCCTCCCCTTGCAAGCAAAAGAAAATGATAGGATACAATCACTAATAAAACTAGAAATAGGAAATATGGTAGTACTACTACCATTTCAATCTTTGGAATAGTAAAACATCAACCCTCGTAGGGGGAAGGGCATACACAGTGTATGCCAAGGGGTTTTGGGTGTTGTTTCTTGCAACCTTATCTGCCACTGTATTGCACTCCCTGGGAACATAATCTACCCTCCATCTAGATTGCCTCAGCCGTTGATATGTGCAAATAAGCTTTGCATATCTAGGATGATTCTCCTCTTTTTGATTGATCATCGTTACCGCACTGAGAGAGTCAGACTCAATCACCATTTTTGCTATGTCATTCTCAGTGGCGGCTTCCGCTACCATCAGTATGCCTTCGAGCTCCTCTTCAACTACATCCATGGTCTATAATATGAACATGGCCCGACCAGCCCATCTACCGAGATCATACCAGCCAACAATAGCACAACTGGCATGCCTGCCTTTGACATATGCATCTATGTTAAACTTAAGTACACCTGGGTCGGGCCTCCTCCAACCAGCCTGTTCCTTCACTTTCATCACCAGTTGGAGGTTAGGGAATGCCTCACCATGCACGGTCAGCTCTCTACAGATTTGGTTGAACTATTGTGTGGCCAGTACCCTAACCTCACCGAATGTCATTGTTATGACCCATTTCAAGGTTAACTAGCAAGTACAATGATCACAACATCATTATGTTGATTAAGCTAAGTGCTCAAGATGCAATTAGTGTTTTGATTAGATGAAACAAGCTAATTATCATGATTTCTTTCCTTGAGGTTGTAGAGGATCTCGCACTTGAAAATTTTCTAAAAGAATTGATCGATTTGGACCTATGAGGAGAAAGTTATGACCTTTTCAATTTCTTGGGTCAATTTTGCAAATTTCCCAATTTTTGGCTTTATAATTCTTTCCTTTTTCTATTTCTTCCTTATTTGTTCTTCGTATGACCGCTTAAAGCTGCGTACAGGCCCGATCGGTCGTAGTAGGGGAATGCATGGGCGATTCCCCTTAGCCCTGCTTCCAGTGGCTACATCTCCCCCTCCTTCCTTTCTTCTTTCCCCCTTCCTCTTCTTCCTCCTCCACTACATCTGCCTAGCCCTAGCAGGCCGCCCTACAGCCTTGGCCGGCGGCCAAGCTGCAGCTGCTGCTGCTCACGGCTAGGGGCCACCTTGGGCCACCCAGCAGTAGGGGAAAGCTTCCTTGACTTCGAATATGAGGTCCAAGCAAGGCATTGCAACTTTCAACCATGATTCAACCACCTAGTTGAGTACGTATTCAACCTGGATCTTAGGTGTGAAATGGCTGTTGCAATAGGACTGTAACAGAGAATTACCAAAGGTTGAAGACAACCCAAAAATCCTCCGGAAACTGGCTCTAGACGCATTTTCGGACGAATTTAGACATCCCGAACTACTGTGAGTAGAATTTCACTTCCAATCACATGATTTAACTCGAATAATCAGACGATTTGGTTGAAATCAGTATTATTCACAGATGTCAGTGTTTACCCAGGTGTCGGGTCGGCTCAGTTCGATCTCTAATTTATACATTTAAATTATTAACGCTTACTCAATGCTAAATAGTTGACTGATATGTGCGATGTGATTTAGTGAAATTACACAATTGATCGAAACCCAATTTACTCTGTTAAATGTTGAAAATAGTAGCGCATGACTAAAAACTGGAAAATTTGGTATAAACCCAGACTACAAGATTTAGTAAATTAATTGATGCACAATTACAAAGAAATGACGATGATATGAAAAATATTCAAAGAAAACATAGTTGCATGCTCTAGGTCAAATTTATTGTGAACGATTTAATATTTACTCAAATTGACACGCTTCTCAAAGATAACATTGAAATTCCCAATTATTAATAATAATTCGTTCCATGATAACAATTTAACTCTTATTTGAGTTATGAGGTGCTCAACTCAAGAGATCATTGAAATTTCAATTAATATTAATAATCTGTGTCATGATGAGTAATTATAAACTTAATCAAGTTATGTGATGCATAATTCAAGATTTGGGTTGTTGCGCATGTTTATATATTAAATCTTTCTATGACAAGTAAATTAATCTTTAATTGAGTTATGTGATATTCAACTCATAATTTAGGTTGACATGCACTATTATCAAGGAATTTGAAATAATTTACAAGTGCTACTGACAATTTCATATATATTGAGAAAATAACTCTTGTTAGCGTGTTACAATGATTATTTGTATGATTTCAGTGTATATGTGCCAAGTTGACATGATTTCTATTTATTTAAGAATTTTAGACTGTCTGCGTGCATAATGATGTTGATTTCTCAGTAAATTACACATGGATATGAATTTAGTGTATTAGAGAACATGAAACCTGCCTGCATGCATGGTATATTGAATACTCAGTAATTCATCATGATTCTAAATATACTACTCTGTCAAGATTGGAATAATATGCATGATGCGTTGAAAGCTTCAATTAAATGACGAGATATCATAGTAATACTGGAGTCGAGTAAAAGTAAGGGAATGGTTTAACATAGTAAGAGTTTACTAGGAAATAATAAAATTTATAGACTTAAGGGCCCTAACACTGTAGAACCCCTTTGTGAGGTCTGCGCCTTAGGGGTGAAACGACCTAACCCTGGCAGTGTCTAGTATACAGGGGTCGGAAAAGCATGTCCAACATCAAACAGAAGTCCTGGTGGCATGAGAGTACAATTTGTAGTATCCAACATTAACCAGAAGTCATGGTGGCACTAGAGTATAGTTTATAGTGTCCAACATTAACCAGAAGTCCTGGTGACACTAGAGTATAGAAAAGCGTGTCCAACACCAACTAGAAGTCCTGGTGGCACGGCTTGACTCTCCGTCTGTGTGCTTAGGTTAGAGGAGGATTCTAGTTTACGACACCATACGAGTGCCGATGCCAGAGAGCCAGTTTCCCTATTGTAGACTAAGAGAGTAGTCAGACTTAGCTATCCCAGGGTGTCGACTAAGTCTTGTATGGTGGGATCGTAGTTCACTACGAGTCTTCATATGTAGAGTACATTGCATATGATCAGGGAATAAGATAAAATATGTTCATATAGGTTCACAAAGTTTCTATAAGTTAAAGAGTTAAGAAAGATTCGAGTGAGTTTCACAACATCTGTCCTTTAAATGAAATTTTTGTATTCTTTGTTATTTAATTGTATCTATAGCCTTGTAACAGTTGTTATCTTGATGAAATGTTGATATCTCCTGTTGTTTAGACTATATTGCTTAGATCTGCTCAGTACAATATTATCTTGTATTTTATTCCAATTAATAATCATAAAATGAGTTATCTGCGATGGTTGGATAAAATTTTATTCACTGAGCCAATAGCTCACCAACCTACTGAAACAGTTTTTAGTTCAACGTCAGCATGAGGAAGCCGAAGGATCGTATCACCCAGATGCTTAGAAGGTGGTGTTTAGTTAGGTTTATAGGTATCTTGGTCCTTTCCCCTCGGTCCTTGAGCATGTGGTATGGTGGGGAGAGAGAGAATGAAATGTAATATGTAGTTTTGGTTTGAATTAACTGTTGCACTTTATATTCTGCAAGTAAGATGTAATATGTTATTTAAGCTCTAAGGTATCTTTCAAGATTTAGAAATAGTAAGTTTGCTTCCACAATTTAGTAAGATCCGGTGTTATTCAAGTTTTAATATTTCCTTTAAGTAAATTTGAAGTGATTAAGAAAAGAAAAAGTTAAGGGTGGTTTACCGAGGGTGACTCCCCGGTCTTCGAGGTCATTAGAGATGGCACGGGGATCATGGTGTCATAGTCAACTTGTTCCGTGAAACCCAAATACTCCAATAAGAAATCAGGATGCTACAAAGTTGAATGGATCTATTGTTTCACATTGTCATCAGCAAAGAAGAAATTTGGGCAAGGTTCATCAGCAAAAATGACAACCCAAACCTTCTGCGGGAAGAGACAATCACACAAGGCGTGGAGGATCGATTCTTCACCATCATGACATCTCGGGAACTCACTACAGGAAGACAAGTTGCGTATAACCTTCTTGCTATTTATTAGAAGGCCATCATGCATTATATGCCAGGAGAACGTCTTGATGCGGCTGGAGAAATCCATCTTCCAAAGCTTGTTCTAACTACCATCCACACGAATTCCTTTCCCCTCTCTTAGTTTTTGATAGTTTTATATGGTGGTGTACTGACCATTCTGTGTCAAGGCCCATGCTTTGACATCCTCTCCATCCAAGGGTGTCAGGGGTTTCATCTTGGCTATCTCCTCCACAATGTGGTCTAGAACCCAGGTCTTCAAGAACTTCGTGTCCCAATTGCCGTTCAGGTCTACAATGCTCGACACCTTTAGATCTTCCAAATCCTCCATAATGGGTTAGAGCGAGACCTCCTTGAGGAGAGGTCCCTCCCTTAGCCACCTGTCAGTCCAGACATTAATAGTGTTGCCATTCATCGGGATAGAAAGAATTTGTGCTGATGAACTCATCTCCACCGAACACGGACCTTCCGAGTCTCAAGATACTGGTTGCACGGATACTTCCATTTCCTTTCTTCTTCCTCATATACTAGTTCCAGATTGAGTCCCGACCACTGTAGATCTCCCAAAGGTGTTTGTACATGAGCGCCAAATTCCACTCGCACATGCATTTCTAGCCCAAACCACTGTCCTTCTTGCAGCATGTTAACCTGTCCCAGGCCACTAGGGTAAGAGGATTGGATTTTTGGTTACCACCCCAGATGAAAAGCTTGATAACTCCATTGACTCTATCGCACAATTGCAGAGGGAATGCCACAAATGGCATGACGTATGTGGGAATGGTTTGGAGGACATATTTGGCAAGGCACACTCTACCCTCCAGTGATAGGGTCCTGGATGACCAGTCGGAGGTCTTGCTATTTACCTTGTCAAGTATTTTATTGTAGGTGTGTTTGTCTACTCTCTTATGGATAATTGGCACACCTAAATACTTACCCAGATCAGTAGTGTGTTGAATCCTGCTCATATCACTGATCTGGTCCTTTAGGTCCCACTTCACACTCTTAGAGAAGAAGATCCTAGATTTTGAGATGGAGATGGATTGGCATGATGCCCACTCAAACTGACTGAAGAATATGGGATCGTTCTCATTAGTGACAGTCCGACATGGGTGAAGAGGATTAAATCGTCCGCAAAGCAGACATGGGAGATGCTTGGACACCTCGCTCCTAACTTCATCGGCCTCTAGAGGCCCTCTTCCACCTTCTGGTTGATCAACTGACTGAGCCTCTCAAGGCAGAGGATGAACAAGTACGGTGAGAGGGGGTTCCCTTGTCAGAGACCCCTGCTGGCCTTGAAGCAACCAGATGTGCCGCCATTCCAGGAAATTCTAGTTGTCCTCTTGGTGATGGAGTCCAAAATATAGCTAACTATGTTGTGTAGTAGCCCAATTCTAATGACAGTATCATTGATGAATTCCTAGGCCATTTGGTCGTATGCCTTTGTAAGGTCTACCTTGACAGCCATGGTTCTAGCCCCCTTCCTCCTCTTCATCGAGTGTATAAGCTACTGGACTAACGAGATGTTTTCCATGATGTGTCTACCAGGCACAAAGTTGCTCTGGGTCTGAGACACCCAATTGGGGATGTGGACCTTGAGGCATTCCACAACTAACCTGGAAGTGATCTTCAGTATCACGTTGTTTAGAGATATGGGTCTCAAGTTCTCGCACCTTTCTGGAGTCGTGACCTTAGGGATGAGAACAATGGTAGAATCACATAGCTCCTCCAGGACGTGTCCGACATTGATGGCCTCTTGAATGGTCTTGATGACACTCTGCCCAAAAATCTCCCAATTCTTATGAATGATAAGAGTGATACTCTGTTCAGACCCACCACCTTTATAGGGTCCAACGATTTCACTATGGTGATGATTTTAGCTGGGCTGGAGCAGTCACCCAGGCTGTTCTTCTCGACAACAGTCAGAGACATGAATGTACCTTGCATGTCAGCACAACTAAGTGCTTGGCCATTTTCTGGGGCAATGAGCACGCCTTTAAAGTGTTTTATGACCAGCTCCATCAACTCAGAATCTCCCCGAACCCACTCTCCGATGTTGTTCCTCAAAGCAGTCATTGTATTCCTCCTTTGTCTCTAGTTGATGAAATAATGGTAGAATTTGTTGTTGTTGTCACCTTCCACCAACCAATTAATTTGAGATCTGTGTTGAAGAACCTCCTCCTCCTCTTTGAGGATGGTGTCGAGCTCACACTACATATAGCTGCCTAACGGATTAGATAAGGTGTTGTATTGATTAGCCAAATCTGTATGGAGGCGGTTAATGTTTCTGATAAGGTGGTCCTTCTTCCTCCTTTTGTCTTTGCAACATGTTTTATCTCATTCAGTAATAGGCCCCTATGCCTCGATGAGCGCTTCATTGAAGCCCAAGTGCTTGTTCCAGACCCCTGTGAGTAGGTCAGCGAACATTATGCATATATGATATGTAAATTATACATAAATTAGCAATACTTTTTAAAATACATGTATAATTGTTTTTTTGTTTGGTATGTATATTTTGCTAAATGATTGATACACGTGTGGCATAGAGACTGACCTTATTATGTAAACCCTAATTTCTAAATCATGGTGTTGGCCTAGAAACATGTCTGAGATTTACTCATTAGGAGTAAATTTTGGATAGTCATTATTTTGGGACTATTCTTGAACACTTAATCTCACTTAGGATGTAAGTGTATAATTTATATTTGATTTTCAATATGTTTCATCAGCACTTCCACATTCGTCCTCTAAGTACATATGGAAGTGGGTATTTTCCAATCTACATTGGCATACTTGGAGAACTATAGAGAAATGTTGAGAAATTTTCTTAAAACCCAAATACACATTATACACTTACTAGTGAGATTATGTGTTCAAGAATGGGATAGGTGGTACCCAAATTTGTAAATGAACCCTAAACCTTGGTTTGTAAACCCTAAACTCTAATATGAAAAATCTAAAACCTAAACCCTAAATGATAAACCCTAATCTCTAAACCCTCATATCTAAATCATAATTTGTAAATACCTGATTCAATACTCCTTTTATCTATTATCATAGGTAGAATTGATCGAATATGTCCATTTCAAATTGATGCACTCGAGAGTTTATACTGGTCTTGATCAGTTTATAAGATTTGTGGAGGAACATAGGAAACTACCCGAAGATAGGTTCTAGTGTCCATGTAGGAATTGCACTGACAACTTGAGAGTCCACATTGTTGACAAAATCAAAAGTCATTTCATGTGAAAAGGGACTTTAGGAGCACGAGTGAAAGTAACTAGTCGTGTGTTGTGGGCACAAGAACATTTTTATATTTTATACAACATCAATGAAGTGGGTATTTATATCCCCAAACATACAAATTTTATTAAGACACAATATCCTCGAGCCAGTTCAATGTGGCTTGCAAGAGAGTGTAATAGGGCATTTATTATGTGATTTGAAGTAAATTTTTTTCTTAAACTATCTCAGACACAAAAAAATGTTGCTGGAAATATCAAATGGATCACCTGTAAACAAAAAATGAATGTTACATCTTACAAAGGGTTTGACATATATGGATTTTCGTATCACACAAAATATCAAGATGATAAGATTGTCATCTAGAATACAGAGGTCACCATTCAAGTGTCTTCATTGTATTTTTCTAATGTGAAGGATAATATATATATATATATATATATATATATATATATACTATAAAAAGAGCGAGTTTTGCAGGCAGTTCAAATACACCCACCCAAAGTCATATTGACCAATCACATATCACAGTTTTGCCAACATGGCAAAAGCTTGCACCCTCCTTCACTCAAGCTGCTCTCACATTTTTTTAACTTCTTTTACTTCAAAAAAATGATTTAGTTTGAGCAACCGGAACTCACTCTTTTTAAAATTTAAATCTGCCACGATCTTCTCACCCCACTTTCCTCCGCTTTCTCCACTTCCGACACTCAAAACGTTTTTATTAAATACTTTTATTCCGTTTTTCTCTCCCCCATCTCAAGTAAGTAGTTCCTTAATTCTCTCCAACTTCCCAACAATCGTAACAATTCACACTCCAATCATCTACCTTATTCTCCCATGGCTTTGGTCTGTAAATAATTGCAGTTGTTAGATCCACAAATCCCTCCATAAGTGTTTGAAGAATTTCCTCTCTCCCCTTTTTAGGATTTATTACTATTGATCATTATCTCCTTTTTTAAACCAACTTCATTAGATATTTCTTGACCCCTGGTTCGTACTTCGTGCAGTCGTGTCGGACTTTGCGGTGGTAGTTGCTAAGGCCACGATCAATATGCCCCTCACTATGCCTGCTATAATATATGCATTCTGGAAAGTTCAAACTATGAAAGGTTGGTTTACGAGTTGTCTAACTTCCTCTTTCCCAAATACAATGATCTCCTCTCCCCTTTTACACATACATTGTGATTCCTCTCTTGGCATGAAGCAACCATCCCGAAGCATAAATTCCTCATTTCCTACTTCGGCAACAATACTAACATGAATGCCACCGAGACTAGAATCATAATGGGTAGGCATCGATACAAGCAGAGTTTGACATCCTCTGATGCAAACCAACAGGATGACCTGGCTCTATTCAGTAACTATGCATTTACATTACTAATGCTTTGGTGTTTCTTTCGTTCTTTTGAACCCCCCACCCAAAAAAAAGTCTTTCATTCTTTATATTTCATTCAATTTAAATGTCACTTCTATTTCCAATGGTCTTTTTTGGTTATATTTCATCATTATTTACACCTACATATATTGGTTTGAAATCATTTGGCACAGAGGGAAAATACGCCTGAATGTATTTGGGTTTCTAGAAAATTTTTGGGAAGATTTAAAGTATCTGAATGTGTTCTATATATCTGAATATTGTATTATATGTGTGCTTTGACAAGAGTATGGATTTTATGGTTAAAGTATAGAAGAAGTAAAATATGGGCACAAATCAACAAAGTGTGGGCTTCAATCTTCACTCCTTACCACTCACCCAACCAAACAGTCTTGTTGGTGAGGAATCTCATCTATTTGGTGTCACTTGGGATTAATATAACATATTGACCCTCTCCGTTGTAAGTACAAAATTCTTCATAACATTGACTAAATGTACATCTTGATTTTACACTTGGTTTGCAGCTATTTGGACTGAGAAGGGTCCTACTGTCCATTATTTTGATAGTCAAATTGATCATTGTGATATGGAACTTACAGGGTAACTACATGCAACAACACCTTCATGTTAGATTCTGGACGTGTTCTATAATTTACATGAGAACTGAGTATGACAAGAACTAAAAACTGATCGACATTTGTATGAGAGCAAGCGAATGAAGTGTTCCTTATAGAACTACAGAAGACGAAGCAATGAACCAGTGACACTATGTCATCCATGTCGGTGGCTAATTAAGATTGAACATGCAGGCTCATGTCTACAACACACTATTCATAGTGAAATTAATCTTCTCCTTATACCTTCCCCATGGATGGAAGTCTAAGGTGAGGTTTCCACATTACAATGAGCAATACAAGTGAAGGGAGGACTTCAAGTCAGTTGCATATACCCAGATTTCTATACAATCTAGCCACATAGGAGAAAATATGTGATCATTGTTGGAGTTCATGAACTTTTGCAAAAAATTACCTTACACAAGTCAGTGTCTTCTTTACCCCACCCAGAATTTTTGGTAGTCAGTACACATATTTATCGCCTCTATATAGAGTGTTATTGTTGTTGTAGATGCCTGCTAAGTTGACATCAGAATTGTGCTCTCAGAGTGCTCATCCTCCCAATTGTTGTCAAGGGAAATTTTAACCACCGCAAAAAGGGTGCCCTCTTATTTGTTATGATCATGACCATGACAATCACACAACATCATCCATCAAACTTTGAGCTATAGGCTGCTCTCCCACATTATTTTGCAGAAGTTATGATGATTGGAACCAACATAGCTATTCACCGTCATTTTTTTACGAAGGTAGTGAAGGGTCAGACTTCACACTATGAATAATAGTGACGTGATGCATAAAATGCAATCACAACTACTACATAGTAAAGGCCACTTCTATCCTCACCAAATAACCAAAACATCCTTATAATATGTCACAATATCAAGACGACAATGAAATCTCTATATTTTCATCCTATTTTTTTGTAGATTTAGAGTTAGGTAATGTTTGTATTCTTGGAAACCACATTGTTGACAAATCCAAATTAATGATGGAAATATTCAACTGGTGTGAATAATTATTTTAAGTTGGAAATTGGCAATAATAAAATTATGACGGTTATGCATCCGAAAATGTTTTATGGTATCTTTGTAGTCTAAATTTCATGTGTTTCTATAGTAAATGATATTATTTCCATTGAAAATGGACTTTATTCCAGGAACTAGACATCATGAAAACTTCCTTGTTGCAAATTGTGATGACAATTATGATGGGTAAATAATAGCAATACAAATCAAGCTTTTGAATGTGAAAACATCAAACTAGGTTGTTCATTGTTTATGTACCTTCTTATGAAATTTAGACTTATGAAATTGTACTTGAAATAGCACCACCTTCAAATGGTGATGAAGAACGTGTTCCAGGTGCATATGACATTAATGCACTTTGTTGGTTTCAAGGTGGATTAGATTGTGTAATTCATTACTTTGCAATGTAATTTTAAATTTCAATATAGATTATTCTTTGTCTATTTTACATGCTATCTAATATAAATTGGACAAATTTTACTTTTACCATAAATATGTGTATCAATTATTTCTTTCACCCATGTACCTCCCGTATGTAGAATAATCAATTAACTTGTAATAAACTTGTTTTATCTCTAAAACATGATTCAATCAACAAATTCAATTTATTTCTATAATTAGTTTATTTATGAAAGATCAAGATAAAATGTGATGTTTGTTTATACTTCCTCCCCTTCTCTATTTTATATATGACACACTTGCTCCATTACGTTACATAATGCCACTACCCCAGCCCCACACCATAACGTTTGAGTTTTTTTTCAACAAAATGAAACAATACATAAGATGTAATAATGAATTTTGTAAAATTTTGAATAACCATACTCAAAGTCAATCTATTTCAATCATTATCATAGATAAATATTTTCCTTTAATGTCTAAAGCCTAAACCCAATTCTATAATTATTTTAATTATTTTTATATATCCATTGGCACACATGTTTTATTAAATTTAGTTCACGTTGTCAAGATCTATGACTATACAGAATTAAATTCTAAAATTTATCTAAATAAATATTATCAAATAAAGTAGAAACAAATATAAATGTTCATGTGCATCAGCACATGTGTGTTTACTAGTATATATATATATATGTGTGTGTGTGTGTATATATATATATATATATATATATATATATATATATATATATATATATATATATATATATATATATCTGTGTGTGTGTATGTGTGTATGTGTAGTTCATGTGAAGCTAAACTGTCTTATTACAGTGTCATTAAAGACATATGCGAGTTCAACAACATAGATTCTAGAGTTCCCATCTTTAGGTGTAATTGGGTTGTTAATAACAAATGAGTTGTAGATGATGAATTGGGTTTCACGTTAGTAAATTTTGAAAAGATTGGCATGAAGGGTGAACCATTCATAGTGACATCATAGGAGAAGCAAGTATTCTATATTGATGATACTACAAATGAAAAATGGTTGGTCATTCTATATGGGAAAAGGAAGTTCATTGCAAAACATATAGGTGAAGAAGAGTACTATGACAAATATGATGATTCCAATCCATTCTCAGTTTGCTTGCCAATACCAAATGTTGAATCTCACTCTAACTTATATACATGTGGAGATCACAAAAAAGGAATATTAATTTATCATAGATCCAACCAATACTAGAAGCATGCATTTACTTTTTAATGATGCACATTTTACATTCTTTACTACAATTATATAAGTTTCATATGCTACATGTACATTTTACATTCTTTAACACTTATATTTCATTCTTTGAATATTTTCAATATGATGTTTCTTAGATGGTGTCTGACCATGAGGATGACCACTTTGAAGATGTGCACCATGAGGAAGAGATTGATGTAAGTTGTATTGTTTTGTTACTTACATGTGCATTTTTCATCCTCTATCACAGTTATATAAGTTACATTCTTTATTAGTCATATGTGTTTCTTGATAGTTGTAGGATGAGCACCCTAACAATCTTGTTGGGATTGTTGAGGAGCATTATAAGTGTGCATGTAAAAGAGGCATCACCTTGATGAACAAGTTAGTTGCACAAAGGAGTAAAGGATCGAAGTTGGCCATTGATAATTTGTGTGTAAAGTTAGTGCACGTAAAAGAGGCATCTCCTTGATTAAACATACTCTATATGATTCTAAAAAAGAAATGCATGCAAAGAATATGCACGACCACAAGTTGGGTCCATGTGGCTATGCAAGGCATCACCAATAGATATTTGAAGCGTATTCTTTAGAGTAGCCTACTCCAGATTTTGTTGAGTCTTCTACTACTCCAGCAGCTTTATTTCAACACAAGGAGTAGATAGTTTGTAAAACAAACTGATATGGAGAAACACCCAACCCTGCAACTATTGAGGTGGCTACAAAAACGGTAAATTTCGACTCTTAGAATGTATACTCATTTTGACCTCAATTTTTATGTTTTACTGACAAAACCACTATTGATGATGATTATCTAGAGCTATTCGAGCAAAGAAAAGAAGGCAAGTTCATCCATAAGGGCCAAAGGGATGAATTGATGATTGCTCTGGGTACTAGCGAGTATCATGGCTGTTTTAGAGCTGGTGGGGCTGGTGTTAGTACAATATACTTTTTTGATTCATCAAAGAAGCAAAAATTTGTCAAGAATTGATGATTGTCACAAGAGTAACTGTAAGACATGATTGCAAAAGGAATAGAGGATGCAATAAGATAGTATCATGCTTCTCAATCTCAACCAACATGCCAGATAGTACTTGTGTTTCCCCACTCTTCTTATGAGGTGGACCCCCCTATGACAGAGGTGGTTGACAGTTATCCCATGGACCCGCCAGCTAGCACGCCCAATATAAGTTTTTTTTTTTATAATATAATGGTCTTTTAGGTGAATTTATAATATGTTTGTGTTTATGTATATATAACACTATATAAAAATTTCTAAAGGGTTGAGGCCATGTCATCTTTTACTATAACACTCACCAGGATAGGCTTACCCACCCCTTCCAGGTGACATGATTCATGGTGTTCCAATGCTCATCGATGCGGGTTGTGTGTCTACCAGGCTTGTCTATGATGCTTAGAAACAAACACCACTTCAACATGGCCACCCTGACCACAAAATGGTAGGTGATGCAGAAGGCATTGTAGTTGTGTGGCCCAAAGCAAGAGTTATCTATTCTGATGTATGCTAAATTTTTATTATGTTTGTATTTGTGATTTTTTTATACTTGTGCATATGATTGGCAATTGATATGAGAATATATGGATATATGTACACCTAAGAAAACCCCTACAATTCCTTCTCTACTTCTTCCTCCAGATATTTATTTATCTACTTCAATTTCAAATAACTATTCGACTCTCTAGGTCCTAAGGGTACGGGGTTGACACTATGGCTAAGAAACTTAGAAGAAGGGACGACTATGATAGTCCATAATAAGGATGACGCTACATGCCAAACTCATTATACTAGTGTATTCTTAGTAGATATTGTAGAGTTGTTTAATTATGATTGGTTGATTACAACTGTGATAGAACTTTGGATATGGTGAGATCTAATGGATAAATACACCATTCTATATATGTGAATGTATATGTTGATCTATTTTCTTATATATAAATGCATACATATATACTTTCACCCACTTATATAGGGTGTGCGGATGGTTCAGACTAAATAATGTGTCATTTCTTTTTCCATCATTTATTTGATGTTAGATCAAGACCCAAAATCTATTAGTGATTACTGCCTTACCACAATGTAGATAGTGGCGGACACGCAATGAAAAAGGATTTATTTGCATGAGTAATTTTTATATCCGTCAACGTATATTGATGTCTACATCATTACATGACCATCTACTAATTCAAGTAAATTTATTACTTTAAATAATAGGGGTATTTAAGAATTCAAGAAGTTTGGGGAAAAGGTAGATAAAAAATATATTATTAAGTTGGAAGAATGTTGAGATAGTTTCCTAACTCCAAAGCATACATACGTCAACTCAATTTTATTTATTAACATTTCCAATAGCTATAAATTTATAGTGTCCTATAAAAAATAATAGTTGAGCATGTGGATACTATGTGATGTGGTATATGAACATGATAGTCATATGGGAGGTACTAGACATACATTGTATACAAAAGGTAATCAATATAGTCTTGATCAAATGATAAGTAAACAATCTCATTTGATAACATAAAATAATCACATAAAATTCCAAAATTATATCATTCTCTTTGCATCTGATTGATATGACATAGTCCTTTACAAATGAAGAGATAGATGAGATTTGAGAAGAGTTGGCAGAGTCGTTTCTTAAATAAGTCAACTTTGCATTTGCTTGGGATAAAATTTAATGTTTTCTAAACTTTGATGTCATTATTTCTATATACGTGATCTTATGACTTTCTATAGCTTTATGTATGATGTAAGTGAGTTTTTGGTACATATGTGAATGACGTGTGTGTATATCTGCATGTGTGTGAATGAATGTGAGGTATGAATACAATGAGAATTGTATTTGACATGTCATGAGAATGGAATTCAATGTGTGTTTTTCGAATTGCGTTTGTGCATGAGAATGGTAAGTGTTAAAGAAAATGAATCTAAAGAATGAAAATGTATGTGGGTGGATGAATTTTGTGTGTGTGTTTGTTATTGCATATTTTATAGGTGTGCTAGGCTGTTGTTAAGCTAAACATAGGATGGAACATGCAGTTCTAATGAACTGCAGGTTCTGCATCATGTTGAATAGGCAGATAGCAGGTTTGCAGACCGAGTACGTATAAAAAAATGTGTGTTGTCAATTGACGTGATAAAACTAATGTTGTAGATTTGTTTCATCAGTTTTCTGATTTGAACCAACAACACATATACCCTTATTAGTTAAAATTGTCCCTGATAAATAAGTACAACATCGGTTTAGCAAACCAACTAATGACATAGATTGATCTGCATCTTTGTTTTCATAAGAAAACTGACCACACATGCTATCATGGAACTATTTATTAACATAAGTTCACACTCCTAATAGCTAGATAGCCCAAGGCGAGTGGACTTGGGCGTCCATATCTAGAATGGCACATAGTTTCACACAAGCAATATGTATGAAATGGAAATGACAAAAACAAAGATATAGTAATATACAAAACATGGAGAGAAGAGATATGTACCCATTTATATATCAAGAATATTCATTTTAGAGTTTAAAGTATTTATTGTAGCAGATCATCCTTTTGCAACTACAAATCCAATAAACAAAATATATCAATGTGAGTGCCTCAAGTACTCTATAAAAAGGCATGTAAATATAGTTTAAGAGTAATATAAAAATTGATTAGCTAGAAACATTATATCAAGAAAGAAGTAAAAATAAGGCGAGAAAGTTTAATGACATTCTTTATACAATGCATATTTTAGCTTTCTTAATCAATTATATCAACGTAACATAATCAAACACAAATGTAGATTCATAGGAACAAAAGCTCAACCGAGTAAGTAAGTAGCCAAGCATTCATACATTTATACATACAAGCAAGCTAATATCATAGTAGGGTCAAGAGATTAAGCATACCTCGTGACTAGTGAACAAATTATTATTATTATTGAGAAAGATTCTACAGAAGGTCCAACCCAAGGGGACCTAAGATATAAAAAGACATAATAATGGGTTTTTGATTAGTAGTTTTCTCATAAGATAATTGTAACACCCCAATTTTATAAAAACATGTGCATTACTGAGAGAAAACTTAATTCGCATTGGGATGTCCTAAAATGGTAAACATTGCATATAAATATAATTACATTCAATAAACTCAGGGAAAATAATTACAAATATCATGTCTCAAGTTATACAACATAAAACTTAAACTTTGAACTAAGCTAAACTAGTACATAATCTTCATAATAATTAAAAACTAAACTAAATGCCATAGGATAGTTGGCACCCCACCAGGACTAAACTCTTAATTTGGCCTTGAGATTTATGATCCTTGGTTAAGATCCTTATTCTTTCCTCTTGAGGAAATCACATCCCCATCCATGCATTCAAAGTAGAAAACATGTTAGAATAAGAGACATTTGGTATTATTTTGATAACATAATAACTTGGCAATAAGGAAAAACCATGAAAATAATTAAACAATAAATCTTGGATTCACATGATATGCTCTTAGTAGTTAATTATAATGTCCTCCACTCTTATGCACCAATTGTTCTCATAAGGCATGTAGATTCAACATATGTTCCACTTGAACTCATTTTTTGCACCTGAGTGCCATCAGTTATGCTCCAATTGATCTCATGATTTTCAGCTAAGTGTCGTTTGTAATGATCAATTTACCTCAATATTTTCATATAAGTGCCACTATGTTCCTTTTGAAATCATAAGGCCCGTGGGCTCAACATTAACGTCTTGGGGACAAAAAAATACTATCAATTACATGATTTGTCATTAACTTGAAATTTTGAATTTGAATTAATTTTACATGAACATGCCATGAATGATTGAAATAACCTTGAAGCATCATATTCAATTAATAATTGTAGTGAATCATTAATGCAATTAGGATTCAATTTGAAATACATAAATATGCATATAATTCATCTTATTCATCAAATAAATTTATGGCGACTAAAATAATACTTAATACTCAAAGTGCATGTACCCTCTTACCAATTGGATGCAAAGTCCTCAAAGATCTCCTGAGTTTTGTAGAAACCCTAATGCCCTAAAATTAACATAATTCCAATTAATATTTATCTTAATTAATACCTAAACCATAATTTAGGTCATTTAGGAATACATAGCCTAATGCGGTCGAGTTAGGGTTCGAAAGCACTAAATCATATTCCTTGTCCAAAAACCTTTCCAAAGAGTAGTTTTGTGTATTTTTATGAGCATTAGATTAACTCTTGTGAATTTTGAAAAACCAACCAATCAGAAATTAATACAAATGACATCAACAATTATCCAAGAACATTGCCACCTAGCCTAACATGACCATCCATAAGAGGCCACGTTGTTCAAGGACCCCACCTATAAAAACATGTGTCGTGTTTACCAAAGCAAAAACTAAAGGATGACAATGTCCATGCCAGCATTGGCAAAATAAAAAACCAATTGAGGGTGAAAGCAAGATAAAAATATCTGATATGTTCATTCTTTAGGAGAAAATATTTGAGCAATAGACAACCCAATACTTGAACACAAATCTTGAATCTAACAACCTACAAGGAACACCAATGTGCTATTAACCTTCCTCATAGCTGGCCAGATGGGAAGAGCCTGAACTAGAGGGTAAACCATGGCTAGGATCATGAAAACCTAGTTCTGCCAAGGTTGGCCATTAAGGCTGACATCAAAAAATAGGATAGAGAAAAATAAGCTAAAAGTTGAGTATATGATTGAATTCTTCATCAAAAATGGAATCTGTAACACCTGGGCCCACTGCCCAAGGCTCTAGCAAGGGTTTAGGAATGACGACTGGCCCCACAGACCACCACTAGCCTTAACCGCACACTTTTTCATCACTCATGTGCAAGTCAGGATAAGCTTCCTGACTGGTCACCTATCCAAGTACTACTCCAAGCTGAGCACACTTAACTATGGATTTCTTTAGGAATGGGCTCCCTGAAAAGGAGGTGCACCTTGGTTATATGGGTAGTCTAATCATTTCTTTTAAGATCAACTTATCTGAGGCCTCAAATCCTGGGATGTTACGATCTCCCCCACTTAGACTGTTGATGTCCTCGTCAAGTCTCCACTATATGGCTCATAATCTGACCCCATTTCAGTGCAGACCCACAATGGCCCATGGACACCCAACTCCCGATCACAGAATACCAACTCAAGGGTGGCTACATCAACCATGGACAGCCCTTTCCTACATGCCTGGGCCGCACGACTCAAGACTGACATGTCACATGCCCAAGTGGGCCCCACCTACTGGAGGACTTATGGATCTGATACCATTTGTAACACCTGGGCCAATGCCCAAGGCTCTAGCAAGGGTTCAGGAATGACGAATGGCCCCACAGACCACACTAGCCTTAACTGTGCGCTTTGTCCTCACTCACACGCAAGTTAGGATAAACTTCCCGACTGGTCACCCATCCTAGTACTACTCCTAGATGAGCACGCTTAACTATGGAGTTCTTTAGGAATGGGCTCTATAAAAAGGAGGTTCACCTTGGTTATATGGGTAGTCCAATCATTTCTTTTAAGATTAACTTATCTGAGGCCTCAAATCCTAGGATGTTACAGAATCTACATATGAAGAATCAAGTAAAAACATGGCAGTATATGTGAGCATTGGGCATAGTCCCAAATGACAAGAAAAAGAGGGAAGATCGATTGAGTTCCGTTCTGGGGAAATCCCAGATGTAGGAAGCTTCTATGTGTGTCTAGGACCACGAGCAGGCATTGTTTCCTAGTACGATGACCTCTTCTAAAGTGGCTGTGATAGAGTGAGTTTTTACTTATATTATCCCTCTTTTGTAATTTGTTTTTTCAATAATACCCTTTACTATTTCCCTTTCTTAATTCATAAAAAGTGATTATCATTTTCATAAAAATCCAAACCCTAATTTCATAGTAGATGAAATCCATGTATTAGGGTACATAGTCAATTCATAAAATAAACGTATCAGTTTGAATCTCAATTCTCTACCATGGCTAGATAATATCATCGTTAAGCTTGGTTTAAAATTTCATCCTGATAGCATTAGCCAATTAGGAGTTATGAGCTTTTGAAATTATGCACATTATTGCATTTATTTGTAACCTAGCACCTAAGTTCTCGAGTCAAATAATCAAATATGTGACACATAAGTGTCACACATCCCTCCTTCAAGATCTGGGTGCGGGCCTTTAGTATTGGGTGCCTAGGGTATCGTCTTCAACCTCCCATAAAGGGTGGGGAGGAGAGAGAGACAACTCAACAACCACAAACCACAAACAAAAAACCCTACCCCTTATCTCAAAATTCCACCTGACAAGATAACTTCACCTCATGATTTTGTATCAAATAATACTCACCTTGATTGGGTTTCATACGCCATTGCATTGTCCTAGCCTCTTGAGCACCTGACTCTCTCACCAGCGATGACACTCATTTTAGGGCTTCCTTAGTCAAGCATCTCCTCACCGATTTGACCCCTCCACTATCTCTACCATCCCTCCTTTCCTTATTCCCCACCATCAATTGTGAGCAAAGCTACCCCAAACACCTCTCCCCCACTCTATCATCTTCAACCTCTAGACCCCTCACCACCTAGCAACCATAACACTTGCCAAACTAAATCCACCACTCCATCACCTTCACCGACCTACCGTGAGCATACACGACTACCTCCATCAAACCCAAAACCTTCATCCACCTTTAAACTCTCTCTCGCCAGAGACCTTGCCCTTTCCCGTGGTAGCACTGAGCTCCAGAGGGAGCCACAATTCAAAAACCCCACACCTCTGGCCGGGGCACCCTCGCGAAGGTGAGGGAACCCTCATCTACATGGCATCACCACCCCAGTGTAAGCTGGAGCTCATCGGAGTCCTATCCAGGCTACTCGAACCTTGCACCAGCAAGAGAGGAGAGGGTACAATGTGGCACTGATGGGGACCAAGGTGAACCAATCCTCAATCACCACTTCACCTCTCGCGAGTCAGCAATGAAGAAAGATGGAGGGACCATGTGAAAGCCATCTTGCTCGTGTAGACCAATCACATAGCACGACATAAGGCTGACTCAATCGAGCCGTGCTCAACCTTTGCCAGAACCGATCAATCGTTGCCATTGATCCAGTCGGATCTGGCCATTGATCAAGGTAAAAATCTCGATCTATTTTACTTAATCAATAGAAATCTTTAATCTTAGAATTTTTTTAGAAAATGCTAGGAGCATCGGAAAGTAGCAAACCTATATATCAATTTTATCAGAAAAATACAAGGAACCTATTTATAATGCTTTCATGGCCTGATTACTTACCCTAATTGGACAGTAGTAGCCTAAAGCCTAATGATCGTACTTGTACCATTTAATTATGTAGTAATGGTTATTAATTAATGTAACTTGATTAATTGTGCAACCTAACCCTATTGCAGTCCTTAAATCTCACATGGCTAAAAAACCTAGCCAAATAGGAATAGTTCACTCTAGACTTATAGAAAACCCTAAATTTTTGTTTATTCTCTACATATGAATACCTTCACGCATTTATATGCCTAACCCTAAATAATTATTGACCCTTTTGATCATGGCTGACCCTGAGAAACCTGAACTCAACCATGACCTATTTGATTGATAAGAATCCTAATCATTAATGATCTAACCCATAATAGAGACCCTAATGGTGGATGTTCCTTTTCTTTAACATAAATAGGTATCATTAAATAATGGAAACCCAAGAATAAAGACCTGATCTTATGACTCCAAAACAAGGTATAAGATATGGACAAACCCTGATCTAATCATAGAAAGGTGAAAATAATCATAAGTAAAGGACAAACCCTAGTTTTGTATCATATGGACTCATAGTGACGCACACCCTTAATTTCTTTTTAGGGTGATGATTCTACTGTTCCTCTAGGCACTTGGACTTTAGATCTAATCAAATTAGGTACGTGGTCTTATTTAAGTATAAGACTAGTTTTCCATGGTTGCATAAGATATGAATGTACGTTGGGTGAACCTATTTGTTTATACTTTGTTGTATGATTACTAGTATTTAGGCTTCGCCAAAACTTAATCGAAAATAAAAAGAACTTTGATGAGTTGTAGCTACTAAGGTAAGAAAAAATGGGATATGGCCCAGTATGGATGTACGATATGTTGCCTAGTATGGATCTATGATGAATTTCTCATGCTAGATGTATGATAAAGTAGTTTCCCATACTAGATGCATGATAAAGTGATAAAAGAAATAGTAGTACAACTACATCTAATGATATGTTTAAAAGAGGTGTTTACATGATTTTCCATCTTAAACAATGGTTTTCTCTTCTTTCTTTTGTTCTTCAAATATTTTAAAATATGAAATCATAGTACTGCATTTTTTAACCACGTACTTACCTTGTGTTGATGATTTTTGTTTCTGGTATTTTCTAGGTATAAGAAACAAATAATGCATCTCAAAGTACTGAAACCTACTAAATAATTGTCCATGGAGGATATCTAGCTAGTTTGTTGTTTCTCATCACTATTTCTATTAGATAGTTATTTCTTTTCCCATTAGATTATGTATAGGAAGAACTATTTCCTGTGTATTTCTTTTTCATTCCATGTAACTATTCGTTTCCCTCAATTGAATAATATGTATGACTTTTATCTTCAATAAATGTTGTTTGGTGTAGCTATTTAATGATGCTTCTGAACAATGATCTGGATCCCTTTCATAATTTAGTTGACTATCACAATCTCTTATATTTTCCCTTTTGACATCTTTAGATATGGGTGCACGCATATCTGGGGAATGTCATTAAGGAAAGTATACATGAATTTGGGTCATCATAATTGGTATCAAAGCCAATGTTCGTGCATCATCGTCACATGAACTTGATTCACCCTATTGTGAGTTTAGGTTAGTCCTTGAGTTAGGGTTATGAAGGGTGGTGGTGACTAGGATAACATCTGCCATGGGTCAAGGTAAAGTCTCTGAGCCACATAGCTAGGCAATCACCAGGTTACCTATATTGCAGTAAAAGTCTACCTGGACAATACCTAAAGTGTCCCCTACTTTTAGGAATACCTTAATTAAGGACCCTTCTCATCTATGGATATTCCCTCTCATCCCCCTTCTTTAGAAAAAAACCCCCCTCATCTTTATCTTATATATATCTTTCCCTCTCTTCTCTATGATATAAGGTTACGAAAAGAGTGACACTATTTTAGAAGTCCTAAGGACTGACTGATAAGGATTTTAGGGTATCCTCCACAACTCATGACATAAAGATAATTAATGACAAAATAAAGAAAAATAATGAAATACAATATGAAAAAATATGATGATGATATATCTAATATATTCAACCTAATTTTAGGATGCCTCTGAGGACCCATAACTTCAAGACCTCTGAAGAGTCATCCTCTAAAAAGTGAAAATAACCTAAACCTCACAAAGAGCTTAATTCTGAGAAAATGGCTAGGGATAGGTGGGAATAATAGAAGAAAGTCCTCCTTGATTTCATGGAAACCATTGCCCTAAAAGGAACCCCCGAACCCAACTCTTCTAGGAAGAAGGAGGTGACTATGCTAGACTTTATAAAACTTAACCTTGACACCTTTGGAGGGGAAGACCAGCCTGAGGTGATGGATAAGGCAGAAGCCTGGACATTGTCCGTGGAAAATGCCTTTTGTACCCTAAAGTACCCAATGAAAAGAAGGTCAAATATTGCCACCTATATACTTAAGGGAGGGGCAAAATTTTTATGGGAACAAGGTTTGCATAATCCGTCAAACATGGGATACCTAGGATTAACCAACACAGAGGAGGATAAGTCTAGAGAGTTCGACCCTGGCCTTAACAAAGGATCAGGTAAAGGAGGAGGTTCGAGAAAAGCAAGAAAATAGAATAATCAAAATCAATTGAAGACCTACCACAATAGATGTAAGACCTGTGGATGAGCCTATCTGCTACAACTGCAAAAGGAGGGTCATTTCATCACCAAGTTCCCTACTACGTGCATCCTTGGCCTCCCTCCAATGGTTGTCCACCCCCTTAGGGACACTGCAACACCAAAGTTTTTGAAATTACTGTAGAGAAAGCCAAGTCAAATTCCAACCATCTTGTTGAAGGTAACCTAAATTATTTTCATATATATAATATCTTGCTCAATGCCTCCAAATTATTCTTGATATGATTATCCTATGTAGGCATTGTATTCTTGAATAATCATCATGTTAAAGCTTTATTTGATTCTGGATCAACAAACATATTCATGTATCAAAATTTGTCAGCTATGTTGCATCCACATAAAAGGGATTTGGGATATATTCTAGATGTGTTAACTCCTAGTGGAAAAATACTTACTACATTATAGAAAACTGATGTCATGTTGGTATGTATGCCCAGAGAGCCAATCACATGATTATTGTGATGACATAAGATGTAAATGATTTGATTAATAATAAAGGAAAACTTTCAATTTATTTTATATGTTCATTTATGAGATAATGAATAACATAGTAAATTTCTAGAGAATGATATTACTCAATGACACATGTATTCAAGTATGTGACTTGGAAGAATGAGATAATACATATGCTAAGAGTATATACATTTTCATTATGTCCCTGATCAGTTGTGATTGTGGAAGGTAGATAGACGACACTAACACATAAGATCAGAGTGTGAGTTGGTTGATGACTAAATCTCATTAGTCATGATATGAAAATATCAAAACAAGCACACATATACATGTCAGAGAACATTGTATCGGACAGACCCACCATTAGACTAACACATGGAATCCATCCTCATGGAAGTCATAGTCATCTCTCACAGTGATGTTGGTGGTTGTGATTCTTAGATATAAAATCACTTCACTCATCATATGTCATAGGGTACACTTTGACATCATCAAATGCAATCCTGAAACATGAGTTGTTATAACAGTGATGATTGGGTGACTTTAACACATGAGGTATGAATGTGAGTGATAGATATGGATGCCTAGAGGATGGGCCAGACACAGCAAAATCTAAGGCCTCTTGATTAGCGAGACTGAGAAAAGTATGGCCATAAGCATGTGAGTCAATATATGATATTGAGCTTAGATATATCTCATGCAATATGCTCTGGTTCAAGGAACAAGATTGAATAATAATGAGGATGACTTCTCCATGCCTCTAGTTCAATCTGAATATCTATGACAAAGGAACTATATAGACATTGTAACACCATACCCAGATTGTAGGTTGAAGTTGCTACCCAACTTTTCGTTCACTTGGGTAGCAATGTCATGCGACTAGGTACCACTCTTTGCTTGTGATGTCATAAGCTAGTTATGGACATTTACTGCCAATGTGATATGGGACCTATAGGGTCACACACATAGGAACTCATCTAGAAGAGGAGTTTGATCTTGAATGATAATTGAATTAAGTACTAAAGTGTTTAGGTACTCAATTCACACAACATACTGACGGATTGGATGACTGAACTATCAAGTGACCATCTCACTGGGTGATATAACCATTTCGGCGACTCAAGTGTTGAGACAACCATTTTGGTTGTCAGGAAGATCATAAATAGAATTGTCTTAGTTCTTCCCTATGAACCGACCAGTTCAAGCTGTTTAACCGATCGGCTCGACTCAAAATCACCAGACAACCATCTAGGTGAATGAGAAGGGCATCTTACTTGTGTGAGATGGCCCAGTTGGGACGAACAATCTTCACAACGCAATAAGAAAGAAGTAGGAAAGTTGGAAAGGGGGCAGTGGGAGCGAAGCGGGGGGAGAGCGGGTCAAGTTCTAGAGTTTTCTCAAACTCATCTCAATTGCACATATTTGGGGTGCAAGTAAATCAATGTATGACACTAATTACGAAATGATTTTCCAATTCATATGTGACCAGGAAAGCGCGAAATGACCGTCACACATCCCAGATGACCATTTCACTTAGTGAAACAACCGTCTCACAAGCGATATGACTATATCACTTGACGAGATGACCATTTCATCACACGTAGGTTGTGAAAGTTCTAGAAAAGTTGCGAAAATTCAAGATCTACTTGTCCTTTTCACTCCCACTTTAGTATCACATTGGTTGGGGACTGGGAACGCTGACCCTAACCCCTCTAATATATAGAGGGGTATTGGGGGATTCCCAGAGAACAACTACTAGACAGACAATTGAGACTCAGTTTCTCTAACAAGTGTTGTCCTCTCTGGTTGTGGTAACCATGAGAGCCCATGCAAGTCCTACCCGACTAGGGAGAGATAGCCATGGGAGAGAAATAACTGAGGATCATTGTTGTGGAAGAGCATGTTAGTGACTAGTACACCAACGACATGGACAACTCCTTCATGTATATTCATGTAGGATGACATGAGTTTTAGTTGGTTTGTGTAGACTACTCTAGAGGCAGGAGTCTATTGGTTGTTTCTATAAGGGCAATGTCAATTCACAGTCCATGGCAAGATCTGAGAGTTGATGTAGTAGTTGTTTGAGTCTACTGTCTATGGAGGAGAAATCAGACAAGTTTGAGTGTGACTAAGAGCTATACAACCACCGTCTAAGACAGAGTACGCATCTACAAAAATAAGGATTGTCATTGGACTTGCTCTAGGACCAGGTTTATCTTCATGAAACCATCCTTCCCATTTCATAGTTATTGAAATGGTCTACTGGTTAATGGGAAATATGTCAATAAATTTTTTGTTTTTGTTGCCTATCTGATGTCCTATTTCCCTACAATGATATTAGAGCCACATCAATCTATTATGTTTGTGATAATCGATATGATTGGATTTTGGTTTTATCGTATTTATTTATTGCATGTGTTGTGAATATTTAAACTAGTTGATGTGCATGTCTATCTAATTACCACATAAAGAACCCAAATGAATATATATGAAATTTACACGTGTCTCCATAAAATCAATTTTGATAGTGGATGTATAACATGGTTATGGCCAAAACCACAAATATGTGTGTGCATGATTATGGTTTTTATTCCTATTGTTTATCAATCTACATACCAAGCCTCTCTCTTCTTTCCAAATGTAAATTAATGCTCTTCTTATTTTTTCCCTCAAATGTAACTCGAGGTTTTCCCCATATATAATGTAATAAGAAATAGGATAGTTTTAATTTATGTTTCGATGTGAGATGATGATCTACACAAAGGTGAAATGACTAGATCATGAGACAACTTGATAACCTAGAGGATCGAAGAGGCCAGATGATAGGAGGACAAACCGATCAAATGGTGGCCCAATCGATCGGTTGGAGGTTTCCATACGCTGCTTGGACTTGTGAACCAGACAAACATTTTAGACAAACCAACCGAGCAACCAAGAGGCAAGCCCACCGGTTCATGAGATGAATTGATCTACCTGGATTTGTTCGAGCATAGATTATCACCAATAATAGGTTACATATGATGTGGACCATAGGTCATAGTAATTCCTTGTGGCTCTAAGGAATTACATTAGTATGTCCATAAACATCTCTTATGTGTTTTATTTATTGCATGTTGTCATTTGTGGTTATAGCATGTGTATGATATGTACTATATATGTGGTGATTGGATAAAGTATATGTATTTAGACATAAAAACTCCCTCATTATAATATCAAATCTTAGATGCTTTCTAAATGCGACCCACATGAAAAGCTTGATTGACCAAGCGTAGGTTCTGCCTCCGCATGGTATGCCATCTATCTCATGGAAGTGTGATTGTAATAATGTACATTGTGCCTTCGTGGGGTGCATTATTATCGTGTCAGCTTTTGGGTCAGGCTTGACTGGTGATTTTCAGAGAGTCTGGGCCCATAGGCATGCAAATGATCATGTCAAGGAGTTGTGCATATCATCTATACAAGAGTTCCATATGATGTAATTTGCATGATTGCCTACCTTGATAATTGAATGCGGACGCTAGTGTAGGCTGGGTAAAAATTGAATTATTTTGGATCTTGGATCACTAGAATATTGCACGCTGCCATATTCTGAATTGATATTGAGGGCTATCAATTTGAATAAAATAGTGGGAGCGGTAGTTAATTAAAGACAAAAATAATATTGTCATTTTATCAAATCAAACCAAATAAAAAATGTTTTGAAAAGGTTGCATTCAAGTGTCAAATACAAAACACATTCAAATTATGATTAGTCCTTTAGAAGGACAAAATGGGATAAAGTTCAACAATTGGTTAAGGGATTTGAGAAATGTTCCAATCAATGAGAGAAATCTCTATGTCCTTGATAGACCAAGGCCAAAGGAACCCACTCTAAATGCACATAAAGCTAAATGGATTCTTATTGGAAGCATACCAGTGATGCCATAGACATCAAAATACATATGATATGTTATATGAACTATGAGTTGCATGAACAACATGAACACATGGACATTATTGAGATGGTAATGCATCTCAAGATTCATGTAAAGTAGGTATAATGTATCCAAAGTTCTAATTGAGTACAAATGGAGAAAGGGATGTCCAGTAGAACCCCATGTGCTCAATATGATTGGACATGTGGAATGATGGGGATTTCTCTTAGGTTAAGAGTTGACCACGAATATGATTATGCTAGTGTTGCATGAATCATATAGTCAATTTATAAAATTCTTGGCATGTTGATGCCAAAGCAAGGAAGAAGAAGGACAAATGTGTGATGGTGATCAACGGAAGTGCATCCTTGGGAAAAGGTAAGGCAAGGAAGCATTTTGATGCTAAGCTAAAGTCCAATTCTTTTGCACTCAATATATGGAGAAGGGTAAGTGTAAAAGGAATCTGTCCTTTTAAATTAAAGGATAAAGAAAACAAAGTGCCACCATTATCACTTGTTTGGACATTAGAAAGGAATTATCCTCTTCATAAAGGATCTTAGAAAGAAGATAGAGATAGAGATCTCTACTTCAAGACCTGAGAAGAAGTAAGCTAGAACTATATGGATCAAGGATTGTTGGCACTATAGTTAAAGGTTATCATTCATGGGCACATAATAGAATTAGTGAATTGTTATTGTGTACTTGCCAAACATCATATGTTTTTTATGATAAGAGCATTATGATCTTTTATGGTGATGCCCTATATATCATAAACTATACTTGACAGTTGAAAAGACAAATGTGCATGACACATACATTGAATGACTTGATAACTCAAATAATGAATATCTATAGCATCGTCATCTAGAGCACATAAATGACAAATGCATTTCTAGAATCCATGCGATGGTTATCTAGACTCTTTTGGTTATTGAACCAATAGAGACATGCATGTTTTATTTGTTTTGCAATATGACGAAAGCATCTTCACTAGATGTAATGGGAGATCGACTATTCCATTAGGACTAGTACATACTGACGTACATTGACCTTTTTGGATGAATACTAAAGGTATTTACAAGTACCTAATTATATTTACTAATACATTCAGTAGATATTGAAATTTATATTTAATAAAATACAAGTTTGGATCTCTTGAAGTGTTCAAGGAGATCATAAATGGAGTATGTAACTAAAATTGGTAAAGGTATTAAGATACCTCCATATGATCGATGTTGAATGTCATAAAATAAGAGTTTGAGGACCTTCTGGGGGATCATGATAGTGTATAATAATGAACTCCATGTGAAACATACTAATGTGTTAGAAAGAAGGTGTCACACCTTTTTAAGTGATGGTGAGTTTATCAATAAAATCTAGATAATCTTGCAAATTGTTTTGGCACATGCTTTACACTAAACAATGTACCATATAAATTGGTTCAATAGATACCATATGAGATATAGCATGGGAAGTATCCCGATGAGTCTTTTGCAATGATTGTTATTGTAAGCTTGTATAAGAAAATAGTTTCTTAAAGATCTTTATCCACAAATCTCATGAATGATATCTTGTTGAATACTACTTATATTCCAGCCCGACAACAAAGTGTTTGTTGCTAGGATGGTTGAATTCCTAAAGGGAACTTAGTTCCAAAGGAATCAATGGGAGTAAAAGTAAAACCTGAAATGTTCGAGACAAATAAGAAAACATTGAACCTAAAGAGGTACAAAAAGGAATAAGGAGAATAAAAAACTATTGAGTAATCTCAAGTTCCTTATGTAAACACAAAACTCATCATTTTAGTAGAATGCCTTGAGTTTGAAATGTTATGATATCTTATAACTCAAGAAGGCGGTAAGTTGGTCATAGTGATGAGTAACTACCTATCTAGAAACTATTGAGGAACCAAATATTGAAAAATGGCTTGAGGCCATGAGATCTATCATGGACTCCACGTAAACCAACAAGGTATGACCTTACTGGATCCACCTAAAGGGGTAAAACCCATAGGGTGCATTTGGGTCTTTGTAAGAAGTCCAACATGGAAGGGTATATTGGTTGCAAAGAGTTTCAAACTAGCTCAAATTGTTGAACGTGATGAAACCTTTTACCAGTTACCATGGTTAAATCCATCTAGATCATGCTTGCTATTGCAGCTTATTATGACTATGAGATTTTTCATATGGATGTTAAAACTACATTCCTTAATTGGAATAATGAAGAGGATATGTATGTGACAAAACCTAATAGTTTTATATATCCATTAATGCAAATAAAGTCTATATGCTACAAAGGTCAATATGAGGATTGAAGCAAGCATCTTAGAGTTGGAACCTTTGATTTGACAAGACAGTCAAAGGGTTTGACTTGAGTCTGAATAATGATGGAATCTGTGATTACAAAATATTTAGTGGGAGCATATTGATATTCCACATAATGATGCGGAATAACATCCGTATCCTATAAATGTTAAAGCATGGCAAGGAAAGTACCTTCTATATGAAGGGTTTAAGCGAAGCATCCTATGTGATAGGGATCGAGGTCTATAGAGATAGATCTAGAAAGCTTCTTGACCTAAGTAAAAGCACATACATTAATAATATGTTGAAGAGTTCAACATGTAAGACTTAGTGAGAGAAAAACTTATCCATGTTCCATGGAGTTAGTCTTTTAAGAGCCTAGTGTCCTAGTTCTTATGGAGAATAGAAACACATTGATAGATGTCGTTGGATCTATCTTGAATGCAATGATATGTACTTATCCAAATATCTCATATGTATTAGACATGATGAGAATATATCTAGTAATCTAATATGTATTAGATATGACGAGAGGATATCCAGTCATATCATATGTATTGACATGATGAGAGGACATAAATATACCTACCAAGCAATCTTGTACGTATTGGACATGACAAGAGGGTATATGTCAAATACCAGTAAGAGTCAATGGAATACCATAATGAACATCCTTATATGCTTCTGAAGCACTTAAAGGATTGGTTCCTTGATTATGGTAATAAGGAAGAGTTGGATGCAAAGGGTTACACCCATGCAAGCTTCCAAATTGAAAAAATGATTGCAATAGTGTTTTAACATTAAATGAAAATTGTAAGCTAGAAAGAGTTCTGAGCTAATGACATTTGTTCAAATAAACAAAAGAACCCAAGTATCTCTATGTTATAAAAACAACATAGGATATTGTATGGATCAAGAAGTTCATATGGGTGAACTTATGTGAGGTTCCAAATCATTGATGACACAGTAGAAATACTGATGACAAAAATGGAGCTACTAGTTAGGATGGAAATCTTAAATAGCATACTACGACACTTCCATTTCATACGAGTAGTCGTACATCAAAGAAATGTGAAAATTGCAAAATACCGACTTAAAGCAAACATTGCTAAACCTGCTATAAAAGTAATTACACAACAAAAGCATGATGGTCATGTTAGGTCACTCGGGATGATATCCATGGGTTATTGGTTCTAAGTGCAAGTGGGAGACTGTTGGTATGTATGCCCAGAGTGACAATCATATGATGATTGTAATGGCATAACATGTAGATGATTTGATTAATAATAAAGGCAAACTTCCAATTTATTTTTTTATGTTCAGTTATGAGATAATGAATAACATAGTATATGTCTCGAGAATGATATTACTCAATGACGTATGTCTTCAAGTATGTGACTTGGAAGAATGAGATCATACAGATGTTAAGAGTATATACATTCTCATTATGTCCATGATCAATTATTATTGTGGAAGGTAGATAGATGACAATAAAAATAAGATCAGAGTGTGAGTTGGTTGATGAATAAATCTCATTTGTCATGATATGGTAATATCAAACCAAGCACAAAAATACAAGTTAGAGAATAGTGTATTGGGCAGACCCATCGTGAGACTAACACATGGAAGCCATCACCATAGAAGTCACAGTCATCTCTCACAGTGATGGTGGTGGTTGTGGTTCTTAGACCTAAAATCATTGCACTCATAACATGTCGTTGGGTACACTTTGACATCATCAAACACAATTCTGAAACATGGGTTGTTATAATGGTGATGATTGGGTGACTTTGACACATGGGTATGACTATGAGTGGTAGATATGGGATTTATCCCACTGACAGGAGTATGATATCCAAGGCCTCCTGATTAGAGAGACTGAGAAAAGTATGGCCATATGCATGAGAGTCAATATATGATATTGAGCTTACATACATCTCATGCAGTCTGCTATGGTTCAAGGAACAAGATTGAATAACATTGAGGATGACTTTTTCATGCCTCTAGTTCAATTTGGATATCAATGACAAAGGAACTGTACAAACATTGTAACACCATACACATATTGCAGGTTGAAGTTGCTCCCCAACTTTACATTCACTTGGGTAGCAATGACATGCGACTAGATACCACTCTTTTCTTGTGATGTCATAAGCTAGTTATAGACATTCACTACTAATGTGATACGGTACCTATAGGGTCACACACATAGGAACTCATCTAGAAGAGGAGTTTGATCTTGAATGATAATTGAATTAAGTACTAAAGTGTTTAGGTACTTGATTCACAAAGAAGATCGACAGAATAGCTGACCGAACTACCAAATGACCATCTCATTGGGTGAGACGGCCATTTGGGAAGCTAGACGGGCATCTCAAGTGATGAGACCGCTGTTTGGGTTATCAGGAAGATCACAAATTTAATTAGCTTACTTCTTCCCCATGAACCGACCGATTGAAGCTATTGAACCAATCAGCTCAAATTAAACTCACCAGACGGCTGTCTGGGTGAGTGAGATGGGCATCTCTCTTGTGCAAGATGGCCCAGTTGGTATGAATGAAAGTTTTGGAGTTTCCTTGAACTCGTTTCAATTGCACATACTTGGGATGTAAGTAAATTAATGTATGACACTAATAAGGAAATGATTTACCAATTCATATGTGACTGGGAAAGCACGAAATGACCATCTCGCATCCCAGACGACCATTTCGCTTAGTGAAACGACCGTCTCACATGAAAGACAATCATCTCACTTGGTGAGATGACTATTTTGTCGCACGTAGGTTGTGAAATTTCCAGAAAAGTTACAAAAATTAAAGATCTACTTGTCCTTTCCACTCCCGCTTTAGTCTTGCAGTGGCTTGGGACTGGGAACCCTAACCCTAACCCCTCCTATATATAGAGGGGTAGTTGGGGGCTTCCCAAAACACAACTACTAAATAAACAATTGAGAATTAATTTATCTGACAAGTGTTGTCCTCTCTGGTTGTGTTAACCAAGAGAGCCTAGATAAGTCCTACCTGACTAGGGAGGGATAGCCATGGGAGAGAAACAACTGATGGTCATTGTTGTGGGAGAGCTTGTTGGTGACTAGTACACCAACGGGAGGGACAATGTCTTGGAACCGTATTTACCCCAAACCCAATTCCACTGCCTAGACAGTGGTAAAAGGATTGATGCACCCATCCCTGAGTGGTCGAATAGGATCTAACACACTGACATATACAATAAGAAATAATAACTTGAAAACTAGGAAATTTAAAGAACAACTAACCCAATATAGGAGATATTGTAGCTAAATATATGTCATCAGAGTATATGAGTGCAGAAGTGATATAGTCAAGGTTCCAATGTTTTTCCTAAAATCAATAAAATCAAGACACAAAGTCAATGCAATTGCATTGTACATTATATAAAAACAAGTAAATGGTTTATAGAAAAATAGTAAACTTGACATGACTTATATTCAAGAAAAGTATAACAAGCAAATTTTCAAATCTAACATTTATTTGACAAGATGTTTATTTTAAACAATCCAAATTTTATTACGAGTTCCCCTTATGTTGTTATTAATAAGCATGCTTATATATTTTGTGTGACTCTATTACCCCAACGCGATTGGGAGCTCACCAAGCTCCTTCTCACTATAGGAGATAGGAGGTCAATGTACAAGTACACCTCAGAATGAGGGGTTTCTTGCACTCAATATCAACACTATCAACATCATCATCATTATCAACATATGGGCAGTCATAATGGGAAATATCATTTATGTTCTCATGTTTTTCAAAATATTGTATAGGAAAAACGGAAGGCTAATCAATAGGGAACAATATCTCAAACAAGTATATAGCCAAGTATACAATCAAGAGATACTTAAAAAGTGTCTTCAATACAAAAGAGGAGGTATAATAGCGTACCTTTCACCAAAGATTTCAAATATAGATCAACTAGTAATAGGTCGATCCTTCGAGTTAGATCCTAAAACACCATGTTTGGATCAAGGGTCAAGATCTTGATATTTGAAGATGACATTTCAATATTTGAGATTAGGGTTACACTTTCATATGTCAACCTTAGGGTTGGTCATTCACTTATAATCAACCCATATTTCAATATGTCCAACATTATTTCAAGTGCCAAGTATGTTCGAGTGTGAATGACTTACCTAGGTTTTCTAGGATCATATATGTTAACCCTAATTTATGGTCATTATCCAAGTCATTATCAAATTTCTAGCTCATCATCATGATACTTAGTATAATTGGAATTCAAGATCAGATTGATGGGTCAAAAGTACATCAAGGGTTTTGTAAGCTTAAGATCAATATCAAGATTAATCATTATTCATAAAGATTATAATCAAGATTGAATCAAGTAAATATATCTAGACCACTAATAAGTCAAGTATGCTTTTAGAATCTCAATATGAACATTAGAGTAAAAAATTAGGGTTTCCAATGTTTAGTCAAGATTAACCACAAATAGAGTCATTTAGACTGAAGTATTAGCAAATGATCAATATCTAGAGATATTTCTAAGAAACATCTAGATATTGTCTTCAAAAGTATTTTTAAACGATCCATTGGATTTTTCTGATCAAGAATGACTATTTATTCGAATTATTTAGAGCTAGGAATGAAGAGATATGATTTTTGCAAGATTCATCCATTTATTTTATTTTTTAGTAGAGAGGAAGTTAAAATACCTTATATTGGAAAAAGGATGGTTGTCGGATGCACCAGGAATGGCCGAGATGGAGCCATGTAGGCAGGGTGGCTCACTTGGTGGTTCAGGCCTTTGATCGGCTAGTTCAATCTTCAAATTAGCTGGTTTGATCATATGTTAATTTGGGTCCTTAGATCAGTTTATTCCCCTTTGTACCGGTGGTTTAGGGATGCCTTTGCCCTTGCTTAGGCTTCTTCATGACCCAAAAATGAGGTGGAGGAGCCCCGCCGACATTTGGGGGAAGGGGAAGAAGAGGCCGATGGAGGCTGTGAGCAGGCCATCTGTGATCGTCAAGGCTTTGCGAGTTGGGTGGCGGAAGTGGATTGAGGCAAGATGGTGAGGAAGGGGAATGCCCAAAGTGGGTTGTGTGGTGGTGCCGCAGCAGAAACAGGTGATTAGGGTGTAAAATGGAGGAGATTGGGGGAACTAAAGTGTGCAAGGACCAGGAGATAATGCAGTAGTTGGAAATTCTGATCTCGATGGGTCCTTTTATAGGTTTGGGAGGTAGGTTTAGGGATAAATGGTTTGAGGAAGCAGCCATGGCCACCAGAAGGAGATGGAGGAGTGAGGAACTTTCTTTGGTGATTAAAGAGAGCAAAGGAGGTGGTCAAAGTAGGGTTCATTCCATTTGAAATTGTGAGGGGATCGTTTCCTCTCGATTAGAATTTCAAATTGGGGTCAAGAGCGCGAGATTGCAAATATTGGACGTAAAGACACCTCCCCACTAATTAAAGGAGGTAGAAGATGACCTGCTAGTCATCAGATCAAGGAAAGATCTAGGAGAGTCAGATCTAAGGGCCGATATTTGCCCCTCCCTTTGGCAAGCAGATTGCTGACTTAGACAAAGTCAAATAAAAAGGCCAATAAATGGATTTTTAGTACCTAATCTTCAAGAAATCATAGTAAATAGTGGGAATGTCCAAATCAGATGAAATTTGGACCATAGCTTCATAAAAAATGTGAGAAATATTGAGAAAATGTTTGAGAACCAAAATATGATGTTTGATTGACCAATTTGATTCTGTGGACAAGGTGATGAATTAATCAAACTTGTGATGTTATAATGTGTATAAAGTCCACATTGATCACCATATTTCTATTTTGAGTATCAATATTGATTATGAAGCCAAGAAAAATGATTTATGACCATGAGTGAGAAGGAGGGTGAAATTGGAATTAGTTCATATTAATGCTAAATTTCACTTTGTCACAGACAACTCCTTCCTATCCATTCATGTAGGATGACATGAGTTCTAGTTGGTCCGTGTGGACTACTCTAGAGGGATGACTCTATTGGTTGTTTCTATGAGGGAAATGTCAAGTCACAGTCTATGACATGATCTGAGGAGTTGCAACATCAATTGTCTGACACTGATGTCTGTGGAGGAGCAGTCAGACGAGTCCAAGTGTGACTAGGAGCTACACAATCACCATCAAAGATAGAGTGCACATCTAAATCAACATGGATGGTCTCTGGACTTACTCCTAGACCAGGTATATCTTTGTGAAACCATCCTTCCCATTACATAGTTATTGATGCGATCTGTTGGTTAATGGGAAATATGTCAGTAAATTTTTTGTTTCCGATGCCTATCTGATGATATATTTCCCTACATGTCCGATCTCTCAAATTCAAAAATCATGGCATGCCCTTTGAATTCATTTTCTTAACTATGGAATACTTTGATATTATACTTGGTATGGATTGACTATAAAAGTATCATGTTCAAATTGACTGCACAAAGAATATGGTAGTTCTCTCTCAACCTCATTCATGTCCTGTGGTGATCCTAAGGGGAAGCAGATTCTGTAATAGCATTATAATTTCCTCTCTTAAAGCTAAAAATCTCATTTCTAAAGGATGTAAAGTCTTCCTCACATTAGTCTCAGAGACCAGTCCTAACAACGGGCATGTAGAAAAACTGGAGGTGGTCCTTGATTTTCTTGACATATTTTTGGATAAACCTTATTCCTGGAACTGGGCTGCCTCCAAATAGAGACATTGAGTTCTTCATAAACCTTATTCCTGGAACTGCTCTGATTTCTAGGAAACCGTATAGGATGGCCCCTACTAAACTTATGGAGTTTAAGAAACAACTATAAGAACTTATGCATAAAGCTTTTATACCTCCTAGTGTTCCCCCTTGGGGTGCGTCTGTTCTCTTTGTAAAAAATAAAAATGGTTCTATGTGTATGTGTATTGACTACTGTATGTTGAACCTAGCCACTATTAAAAACAAGTATCCTCTCCCTCGCATTGATGACCTCCTTGATCAGCTTTGCACTGCCAAATTTTTCTCAAAAGTTGATCTTCGTTTTGTATATCATCAACTTGAAGATTCTGATATTTCTAAAACTACTTTTTGAGATCGGTATGGGCATTAAGAATTTCTAGTGTTTCCATTCGGGTTGACCAATGCACCTGGCATATTTATGAATCTGATGAATAAAGTCTTCCAACATTATCTCGATGAGTTTGTGGTTGTCTTCATTGATAATAATCTGATCTATTCTGACTCTATGGAAAAGCATCGTGAGCACTTGAAGATAGTCCTTGAAATCCTTCGAGCTCAGAAATTTTATGGCAAGCTCTCTAAATGTGATTTCTAGATTTATATATTTCTTGCCATGTCATTTATGGGGGTCATATATCTATTGATCCCGCCAAAGTATATGTTGTTCTTGATTATCAATCTCCTCGAAACCATTTTGAAATTTGGAGCTTCTTGGACTTGGCCAGATATTATCATCACTTCATTCCCAATTTCTCCAAAGTGGCAGCTTCCTCTAACTAAGCTTACTCAGAAGGAAGATCACTTCATATGGTAAGTTGTTTGTGAGTCTAGTTTCCAAGAATTAAATCAAAAGTTGACGTAGGCTCCTTTTCTAGTCCTACCTTCTGTCAATGAAGGGTTTGTGATCTTCACTAATGCTTAGCATGTTTCCTATAAATGCATGGAAAGGTGGTGGCCTTTCCATCCAGATAGCTAAATCCCAATGAACTTAATTATCCCACACATGATTTGCAATTAGCTACAAGCATTCATGCTCTTAAAATCTGGAAGCACTACCTGTACGGGGTGGCATTTGATATCTTCACTGACCACAAAAGCCTAAAGTACATCTTGACTCAAAAGGTCCTGAACCTACGTCAACATCAATTGATTAAATATCTAAAAGACTATGATTTCACTATTGTCTATCATCCTAGAAATAGAAATGTAGTTGCAAATGCCCTTAGCAGGAAAAGGGCAATATGTGCATCCTTACTAGTTCCTGAGTGGAGGAATATGGAGGATCTTGTGGGCTAGAAGCCATAATTTCTATTTGATCGTATCCATGTCAACAACATCTTTATCATGTTTGGCCTGCATTCTGAACTTCTTGAGGCATAGAAGGCCAGTCCTAATCTTAACAAGCTCTTCTCTCTCCTATTAAAACCTCAAACACATCTATCTATGGTTCTTGATGGTGGTCTTCAATACACGAACTGACTGTAGGTTCCTGAGCTGTCAGTTATGAAGACAAAGATTCTCAGTGAGGCACATGGGTCAAAGTACATAGTTCATCCTAGAACAACTAAGATGTACAGAGACCTGCAACTCCACTTCTGGTGGAGGGGCATGAAGCATGGTATTGTTGAATTTGTGACTAGATGTCTGACATGCCAGAGAATTAAGGTAGAGCACCAGAGGCCAGGTGGTCTACAACAACCCTTGGAAAACCCAAAATGGAAATGGGAACACATAACCATGGATTTCATGGTGGTATTAGCTAGGACCAGGAAGGGGTACGACGTTGCATGGGTTATAGTGGATCGTTTCACCAACACAACTCACTTTCCCCCTATGAAGACTGCAACAAAAGTTTCTGAACTGGCCGACCTCTATATACGGGAGACAGTACGTCTGCATGGCATTCCAACATCCATTATCTCAGACAGGGACCCAAAGTTCATCTCAAAACTGTGGAAATAGGTTCAAGAAGAACTGGGCACCAAAGTGAACTTCAGTACCTACCATCCATAGATAGATAGGTAGTCAAAGTGCATAGTTCATATTCTAGAGGCTCTTTTAAGAGCTTGTGTTTTTAATTGGGAAGGCTCATGGAACCACTATTTGCCCTTAGCTGAGTTTGCATATAATAATAGCTATCAGGTGAGTATTGGGATGCCTCCCTATGAAGGACTCTATGGCCAAATGTGTAGATCTCCGCTACACTGAGATGACGCTGGGGAACACACCTTGATGAAATCTATGGAGAAGCAGTTGTATTCATACAAAGTTTCACTGATCAAGTAAAGGATGAAACAAGCACAAGATAGGAAGAAATCTTATGCAGATGCTCACCGATAGGAATGACAATTCAAGGCAGGTGATCACGTCTTCCAGATAATCAAACCTATTAGATCTTTGGCCAAGAATAAGGGAAAGCTCATTTGTGACATCTGTCTCGAAAAATGAGATCAACGAATGCGGAAGCGAATCATTAGCAGCAGAATTACTGAAAATCACTAAAAATTAAAATTTTTTGTAAAGAAATCCACAAACTGTAAAACTCTTTCATAAAGAAACAAGGTAAGTTATTTACAAGCTGATTCATCCGTACATCTCTGTATTAACGCATCTCAAGCATCATAACATTATCTACTCTGTTAAACTTTACATGAGTAGTATACAAAATCTCGAGGCATTAAGACAAAATCTCATATCTATATCAAACCATCTACTGACTCCTAGGACCTAAGAGTACAAAGATGACACATAGGACTCTTTATATACAAGACTTGACAGACAGTGTCTCCACCTGAGGATCACTGATGTCCATGATGTTGCTGATGTTGTTGTTGTTGCTACTCACCCACTGAAGGGTTTCTCCTTCCTCGACGTCTACCTAAAAAGTTCAATCCCACAGGGGTGAGAGAATTGAAAATTGTCCCAACGAGAGTTATATCTCTCCGCCAGAAGCATTGTTATTACAGATAATTGAATAACACTAAGCAGTAGAATTATAATTATTCAACAGCAGGCAATTCGTTGGATAAGCTAAGTAGAGAAGTATTCTCTATCCAATCATTTCAATTATAACTTGATTGCATAGAAATTCATTTAATCAATAAGGAATATGTATATTATTTAGCCAACTAGGACATAAAAAACAATGTATCATCAATCACTGTTTCTCGTAGTTCAACCTAAGCAATTATGCTACACGGCTGACTACATTTTACAAACATACTTATGCCCTGAGGAGATGAGGTATACCTCTCATACTCCAACCGACCATTACGAAATTGCAATCGGTACCATACATAGGTCATCAGAAGAGCCGGGTTCCTATGACCTCATCCTCCTCAGTCAGTGTGAGGAACAACATGTAGGACATCTCATGTCTCTGCCATAATAGCTTTCCAGGGTATTCTGGCACCTTCTCTATTAGAGTTATAGTGGAATGATGTACTCTCTTCGCAATCGAGGGATTTCTTGTTTGTCTCACATCGATGCGACATTAACAACATCATCGGGAGATTAGTGATACATCATCCCGGCATATACATATAATGAAGGATTGAGAGATTAAATGTTCATCTCGCATCAATTCCCCCATTAGGACGTAAAGATATTCGCGTCCATAACCCCCACATACTCAAAAGTATGCTCTCCAGGAGTTCCCTTAGGAAAACCTATTTCACCATCATCTAGCTTCTGACGATGATGGATCTATGGTCAGGGCTCTACATGATATCATTATACTTGATTATTTAGTTACATTATGGCATTCTTTTATCATTAGGCATGTTTTCAAACATATACCATTAAAACAGTTACTATAAAGAAAGAGTACTATTTGTATTAAGTTCATTTCACATCTTGTCAACATTGGGATCTCAATCCCTAACCATCTCATCATTATGATTCAAGCATATGGGTGTTCAAACCCTTAAATCATCAAAACACTTGTTAACAAGTAACATACTGCCATCACGTCATCTTGATAGTATAAACATGATAGTAGCAATGCAGATATTTCATATGGCTCATACAACCTATCAATCTCATTTGTTACCTTTCAATAGGCAACATAGCATATTATTGCTTTCAAGCTTATAAAGTGCTTTCAATGAATATGGCATCATAGCTCTTACCTGGCTATGCTCACTATTACATAAAAACATGCATGACTAATACAAATGATAACAAGCACATTATTTGTATATCAGTACAATGTACAATAATGATAGCATCATTATTTCAAGGGTTGCACCACTATGCCCTTACTAGGGTTAGGATTTCCCTTTTCAATTCAAATAGGGTTAACCAACCCCTTTAGCTCAATTAGGAATAGTGATTCCTCATTTCATTATCTAATCATAGAGCTTCATGCTATAAAACATAACCCAGGAAATGGGGTTTCACACTTTCATTCACCTTAATTGGAATTAGGGTTTACTATTCACATACCTTGATTTAGGGTTTACTATTCACATACCTTGATTTAGGGCTTAGTATTCACATACCTTCATTTAGGGTTTATCATGTCATCATTATGAATTAAGATTACATCATCATCATGCATTAGGGATATTTCCATTATTACCCTCAATTTAGGGTTAAGATTCATTAACCATCATAATTAGGGTCTTCATGATCTCACTATGAAGGATCATACCCTAATTAGATATTCATTCATATTGGAAGTCCATTACTTGATTAACATTCATAAAAGGAGTCTTCTCTCTCTCATCCTCTATAGGATGATGTTTACTTCAGCCTTGATTAGGTTAAGTAACTCAATCATGAAAGAGAATTGACTTCATCGTTTATATCATTACCATTGTAATCATTAGAGCTTAATTACTTCATGGGTCTCAATCACACTATCCCATGAAGGTACAAGTACCACGATCATCTTTGATTACATCATGTATTAATTAACTATTCACTTTGTCCTTTAACCACTTTAAGTACCCATGCGGTTTAGGTTAAACATCTACCAAACGATCTTGGCCACTAAGGCCCCAAACGATCTTGACTAACTCAGACCTCAAACGGTCTTGCATACTTAACCTCCAAACGGTCTAAGACCGTTTGGACCTCCATGCGGTCTTGGTCTACCCTTGAGACTGTTTGGTAAAGTAGACCTCCAAGACCATTTGCTAAAGTAGGAGGTGAAGACCATTTGCCAAGTTTGACTTTTGAAACCGTTTGCTAAAGTGGACCTCCAAGACTGTTTCCTAAAGTAGCTTTTGAAAATGCATGGACTCAAACGGTTTGGGATCGTTTGGTCCCAAACGGTCTTGAGACTGTTTGGTCCAAACTACCTCAAAACTGCATGGACCAAGTATGGTCTCAACAAGTCAAATTGAATTAGGGTTTCTATTGTTGGTTCCTTCAACAGTTGTATATATGTAATCAATCATCAATTGGACCTATCACCATCATTGAATTGAGTTGATTAGGTCAACCTTCAACTGATTTGACCCTCACTTGACCCTCAATTGATCATCAATTAGGGCTTGAATCAATTGGATTAGAGTTTGGAATCAATGACCCTTCAACATTAATTAATGTGAGCCTAATTGATTTGAACCCATTGAACCATCATCCAATTTGGTCATGACCTGACCCTAAATGGTCTTGGGATCATTTGGATGACCTCCAAATGGTCTTGAGACCGTTTTCTCAAGTCAACACCAAAAACCAAGCCAACTAATTAGGGTTTTGTAACGACCCACCTCCCGGTAACCCCCAATTAAGGGATACCCAAAGGTCAGAGCCGTTATTCAATTAACATGATCAAAGGTTCGACAAATAATCAGTAATAATTAATAAACTTTACCAACTAAACTAAAAACGGGTACAAAATAAAACTTTGTTTACCTTTTAAAATCTGGCATTTCTAATCTTCTATCCATGAAGATACTAATCTAACTAATCCTCCCGTGCACGCTACTTCTCATTTAATTCCACATATGCCACTTTATTGTTTGTTCTTTTCATTTGTACCTAAAATGCCGACAAACAAAACGTCGGTCAGCCGAAGCTGGTATGTGTGGGAAACAATAATTGTGCAATTATGTTAACAATGTAATCAACCAAATATCATTTAACAACCAAGATTACGTTTTAAGCAATACTACTCAATCCTTGCCTATCCCCTTTCTGTGTAACGTCCCTGCAGTGGACATGGATACCACCTCTCTCATATGGTAGATCCTTACCCCCATGGACCTACCACACAGGTAGCCAATACCTAGGGTTATGGAGTCACATGGTCCTACCCAAAGGTAGACCAATCCCTGACTCATGATGACTTGATGGACCTACCGCATTGGTAGCCATTTACTAAGTCATTTAATGACCTGATGGACCTACCCTCATTGGTAGCCATTTACTAGGTCAATCTATAAAGCTACAGAGGGGACTAGGATCTAAGCTAGTAGGCATATTTCTTATGTGATAGTCATATTCACATTATACTTTGCATGAATTAAATACATCCAACAGTTTAATTCAAGCCACGATGGAAACATCGATAAAATCCTGGAAAACTAATTTGGGTAGTCATAAGCGTAACCACATACCTATACATGCAGATTTGAGACAGAATAATCCAATCAACAATAGGCAAGCAAGCATTCAATAAGATCCTGAAACAAACATCTAATATCTTCTATCATGGATCATGGTATCCAATTCTAATAGACCTTATTCGAGCCCTAGGGTTACTATTTCATTTTTAGGGTTTCTATTGCAATTAGGGTTTCCTTTCATCTTTCACTATTTTAAACCCTAATTATTCACAAAAGATATTAAGGTTATCCCTTAACAACATATAACCCTATTTTCATATTACAGGCACATTAATCATCAATTAAGCTTCTTTTTCAATAAAGCTACTATTTTTATCCCTTTAATCCATGACAAGATCATTATACACATTTATCATCAATTCATAGTTCATTATGGTCTAAATTACATATGAACTCGATTTGCTATTAATTCCACCTTCTATTCATGAGAAAATCCTAATTTATTACATTTAGGGAATTTATCCACAAATTAGTAACTTAATGCTCGAAATAGCTTAGATTCAGCATATTCCAACTTTAATCATGAAATTAACCAATTAAAGCCATCAATAGTCAAATTAATCAACATTAGGGTTTCAAGGCCCATTAAAGTATATTCAGGCATATGAAACTCCAAATTAACTAATAATATGAAAATTCATCCTTTTCCAATCTTAATGATCCTTTTTATCATTAATAGGCTAATATCAACTTTATATAATCATTTAACCCTTTCTAACTCATTAAACATCAAAGGTTAGGTTTTTTTTTCATTGATTAAACTATTAAAGATAGTATCTCTATATACTTTTCGAATTGTATAAGGAATCAGGCTCTAATTATATTTTATTTAGATTCCTCTCTATTTTTTGAGCAATTTCCATATTTTATGCGTACCAAACCGAGCTATGAATAAGGAGATACGAATTTTGCAAGGTTTTACTTACTTGAACCAATCTGAACATGCCACGTCACCAGGTTCCCATGCAATGCACCCGCGCAAGATGGAAACATAACCAAAAGACTATTTTTCCCTTGTTTAGTTTTTTGGTTCTTTAGCCCGCAGGGGGCACATTTGTCCAGGGCCTTTCTGCCCTTCTTCTTCCTCGCGTTCCCAGCGACGCCGCTAGGGTTGAGGATTGCTGCTGCGTTGCCTCCCCTCCCTGGTACTCGAGAAGCGCCGCAGATGGTCCCCATACCTCCATCGCACCCATGGGGGCCTTCGGTCGTGGCTGAAGTGGTTGGGTTCAGACCTGCTGCCGGTTCTCATCGGCCGATCATGTAGGTGAGGGTACAGGCAGCTAGGTATCAAGACGATGTACTCGACATCTCCTTTGTCGCCGGCCTGACAGGAAGGGTGTTCCCTCACTCCGCGAACCTGGTTCCACTACTATCTATTGCCCAGAACCTCCTTTGTTTCTCACGTTTTTAAACAAGAAGGAAGCAAGGTTGGAAGAGAACTGGGTACTATCGCAGATCCCTCTGATCTCGGCACCCCTTAATCTAGACTTTATATAGGTTGAGATAGCAAGGGAGGTGTGAGGGCGTGGTTGGGGTTAGAGTCCTCAATCCCATTGGGAAAAGGAAAGATTCTTCCCAAAAAGTATTTATTCTTGGAAACAAACTAATACTAAAAACAAGTATGCTTGTACTTCTCTCTTAAGAACATACTTTCCTTAACAAGCAATGAGGGAAAACGTCCCCTTTCTTTTACCAAATAAAACAAATTATATACAAACGATTAAATGGTCTGAATATGTCCTTTTATCATATTCCTTATACGTTTTTATTCTTATTTTCTATTATTGGTAGATTCTCTTTCTTTTCTTCATTGGGACTTCTTTGGATTCCCAGAACTCTATTATTTCGAAATTCCTCTCTAAGGAATACTCATTATCTTTAAATGCATCAATATGCATTGTTTCACATTATCATGTTGAGTTCTTATTAAAATATTTCTTTGCATTATCTCTCTTTGAGGATTTCCTTTATTTCTCTTTTATTTTCCTCATTGGTATTCCTTTTATTGTCAGGAATCATTGGGATACGAAATTCCACTAAGGATTTCCCATTTATTCCTCTTTTCACATATTTTCCACATTTCATCAATGTTTTCAGTTTCTTTATTAACAAGGAAATACTTAATTGATATTTTCTTTTCTTATTGCCTTTTCTTTGCAACATTAGACTACTTGGAACCCAAGGAACCGAAGTGGCACGAAATCCTCCTTGGATTTGCTTTCTAAAGGTTTCCATACCTTTCTCATCTCAAATTCTCAGTTATTCATTAATTAATTGAATATCCTTGTTATTGGGCCCAATAGCCAATAAAGCCCGCAAATAAATCAACAAGGCTATTTTAAACGAAAAACATGCATCCATTCATTATTTGTTAATTTATCTTTAATATGAGAAATTACATTTCTCAGCAAATGAACCCAAAATATGGGGTTGTAACATCCTTCCCCTCTTATAAGAATTTTGTCCTCAAAATTCCATCAAGCAAGCAAACAAACAGGATAATCCATCCTTATGTCCATCAGGGCTACCATGTGGCTTCACCCTATCCATGGTGCTTTCCAAGAACCTTCATCATCTCATATTCTTCCATCTGAGTTCTTTCTTACCTGGGTATATCGTACCCTCATAGGTGACTCAGGACATCTCAGCCTCTCAGAAGCTGAATAGGTTCAGGGCTCAACACATGGCTTGGGTACCTCACATAGTGCTCTAGATCAGACTCACATTACACATCATGTTATCCTGAGGGGCAAAGTTAAACACAACCATCTCCACCAATCCATCTCAAATGGACCCATATATCGGAGATTCAACTCCCTTAGCTGTAGCTTAGAGGGGTCGGATTTTCACATTATATTCCTCCACAGTGAACTATATGTCAGTCTGCTTTGCATCAGCTCGTGACTCATGTCACCACTGGGCTCTCTCTCAGCCATTGCACGATCAAAGTGACTTCCTCTACACACACCTGGGGTTCTTTTATGACCTTCGCGAGGCCTCCTTCACCAACATCATCATAATGAAGTGGTGACCGACACAACCTCCCTATAGAACTTCTTGCATCCCGATAAAGGCTATGGTGGTTAACATTACATCTTAAGAACTGTCTCTATGTATCACCCTAAATGAGCACCCATGCTCTCATCAGACCCTCTCGTCCAGATCATACTGTCCAATAGTATGGGGTGATAAACTATACAAGCACTGAGCTCTTCATGTATCTACTTCCACCTCATGGAAGTGAACCTTTGGGTCACATCAAAAACTTTTGAATTTGCATCATGGTGTAGTTGACCCATCTCTTTTCATATGTAGTTCAACCAGATCTGTCCCTTGACAGAACTCTTCCTATCTCATGTCACCTAGGTAAGGCGATCTACCATAACCCATATTGTATCTTGACCTTCTTGGTCTAGGAGAAACTCACAACCTCCATAATGATGAACTCCCATTCCCTCTTGGGAACTCATTATACTTTATATCCATGCACTGGGTTAATGGTGTTCGTCCTTCACCTCCTGGCTTGCATGGCCACATGCTATATGCAACTTTGTTTCAGCATTCAGAATGCTACAGTCACTTACTATCTTTGTAGTATCAAGATATATCATGACCTCCTGTATTGTCATGATTCTTCAAGCTTGATACCTCAGAAACCCTAAACCACTCTCAAAAGGGTTTTATTACCTTCCTATCCAAAGAAGTGTATCTAAGGTTCTATCACCATCCTTTTACTACATCAAGGACTAAACTGGCTACCCATACATCCATTAACTTGTTCAACATATCCTATAACATCCGAGTGTTAGCCAAAACACATCTTCTTTCCAAACATAAGGTTAGTCAAACAACCTCAACTTCTTCTAGCTTCCAGCTAAACTAGGTAGCTATATCTCAACCAGAGCATTCATTACCACTCCTTATCCTTAGGTGTTAGTTATCATCTCATCTTAAACTCTACATCTATCTTTATTAAGAAGCTCGAAGCTCATCCCCACTGTGATCGAACTCGACCTTGGTTAATCTGCAAATTCCACATAGTTCCTGATAAAACATCCTCATAAGCTGACTACACTACCTCTCTTAGTGTTCGCGAACCATCCCTGTATACCTCACCAGGGTATGTTATCATCTCTATCCTCATACCTTGTAGCTACGTTCCAACTTACATCATCTTTATCCTTGGTGTAAGGCATGTGTACTGTCCTATCTCTCACTCCCATAAAAAGAAGAAATAAGCATTTGGATGCAGTCCAAATACAGAGTTCTTCTTGTTCCAAGAGTAGAGATGGCTCAACCCACCTCACCAGTACACTTTCAAATCTAAGTTGAAACGTGCCACATATCATCCCAATATCAAAATTACTATCATGGAAAACTGGTCTCGAACTTACTTGGTCCAAGCACAATCCTTGGTCATCTCCTCTAGGTCTATAGGGTGCCGACACTTTTGGGGTCATCCCTTTTCCCTTATGCATCCCGAGAGTGCCCTACTCTTCTGCCCTTTGGGTCCCATGAGTTCATTAAGGTGATCAATCTCCTAACCCATGGCCCTCAAACAATGATAGTTGTTACCTACCGACCCTATGGTCATATGCAACTAGGGAATTAGGTGACTCCTCCTTCCATCAGTCTTATCCCTACCTGACCCTTGGATAGACTTCAGATTCTAACATAGTACATGTCCAACTTAGAACTTTACCCAAGACTTCATCATCTCTCTCTGCATTCACTACTGACTTTCATCCTTTCATAGAAATCATGGCGACCTGTCTTCCATGGTCAGGTCCCATACCGGTTACCTCCATGGTAACACATCCACATGCACTTTAGAGATGGCTATGTATGGGTCTATAGGTTCATTTTCACACCATGTACTTTTCACTTAGCTTCTCAAGATCCTATGAAACCTCTTTAGGTCACCTCAAAACCAACAAAACTGGTATACACCCTACCAAAGGGTCCCTCTCCCAGGATGGGAGAAAACTACAACTTTTGACGACAAGGTCACAACTGTCCTTAGGGTTTACCTTCGCATGAGCATGTCTAACCCGACAGCTATTAAGGCACAGGTGGACCACTTACTAAACCATGCTAGGTCACACTCGTTCTCTTTCCTCAATATCCGGTCAACTTATTCATGAGGGGTTCATCAAACATACCCTTACCTTAAGGGGTTTCCTTTACCTCTACACATTAAGAGTACCATGCTCGAAACTATAGAGACTCAAATCTCAACATGAGCATTGGGTACACTGCTTCCCCTCTTAGGCCTACGAACCCTAGGTTTGCCTCCGGCTGTCCAACTACATGCTCATTCTCTTAACTAGGAATCCCGCATGTCCAAGATATGTCATGTACTCCCATGATCTTTCTACTCAAACAACACTTCAGAGTTGATTCCTCATCCCGGACAACTACTAGGTATAAAGCCTCACAACTGGTGCCTTAACCTCCTCAGGGTCTAAAGCACTCTCTATCTCATTTAGTATGTAATCATTTATACCATAGGTACCAGAAGCATCATCCTCTCTCTAGGGTTTGGTTACTCTCAAGGTAACCCAGACATCATCAACCTCCAGGGATCATGCATGAGGCAACCATTATCATCCACTTAAGTCGCATCATTCTCGACTCCCACTGTTTCTCAAGTTTCAGGGTTTTAGGCTTCCAACTTTCTTGGCCGAGGTCTGCTCCCTCTCTCTAGAGCTAATCCTACAACCAACCTCTATATAAGAGGTCCTGTCTTTAAGAAGGATCAAGCTGATAAGCATGCCCCTACCTGAGTGAAACCCATACTCGAACTTATGTTTACTCAAGGTTATTCATAACCACCTTATGGTTATCACATAAGCCATGACCCCTTGACTATGGTTTCGTTTAATGTCAACCCTGCTGACGCACTCTGGGTACAAGTTATATCCTACTTGCAACAACCCTATAGGTTCTTGTCTACCCTCATCCATGAAGGAGTTACCCTTCGCTTAAACATGCACAAACCTCTCCAGGGTTGGGTCGCCAAAGGTACTAGGTTATCCAACCTCTCATGGCCCGTATGACGATCCCAAGGCATGTCCAACCAACCACTCGGTCTAACTCATCATGTCATCTCTATCTCTAACCTTCAATTAGGGTTAACATCATCCTCAAAGGATGTTCCAGGTATCTACCTTTAATGGAGGTCTCTACCTCCAAGACATCCTCCTACCAAGGAGGTCTATCCTCAGGTCTCTCCTGAGGGCAATGACAACTTGTGTCATACGACCTAAGCATGTATCTATTCCTTTTATGCTTACTCTATTAAGCTTATGTCCATGACATCTTATTTACATGATTTTTATTAATTTGGTGGAGGATTCCTTAATCCTTATCAACCTTACCCATACCTCAAGAGGGTGAGGAGAAGAGAGGAAACCCTAATCCTTAAGGTCCTTAATAGAATTTGAGTTGAAAAGGGATGAATAAGATGAGAGAGTCCTAAAGGTATCTTACTTCGAGTCTTAACCTAAGACATCGGCCAGGCAGTCACACGATCCGGGAGACCTCGTATTCCGACTAGCTGTGCGGAGGAAAATTTTGCCAGCCCCCGTACGTGATCCTTTTCTAGACACCTCAGTCTTTCGGACAATCCTCTAATAACTCCCTTGGTTTCTACACAATTTGTAAAATTTAATAATTATTAAAGATTAATTGAGGAACCTATGCTCTGATACCAATTGTAATGACCCCGCCTCCCGGTAACCCCCAATTAAGGGAGACCCGAAGGTCAGAGCCGTTATTCAATTAACAGGATCAAAGGTTCGACAAATAATCAGTAATAATTAATAAACTTTTCCAACTAAACTGAAAATGGGTACAAAATAAAACTTTGTTTACCTTTTAAAATCTGGGATTTCTAATCTTCTATCCATGAAGTAACTAATCTAACTAATCCTCCTGCGCACGTTACTTCTCATTTAATTCCACATATGCCACTTTACTGTTTGTTCTTTTCATTTGTACCTAAAACGTTGACAAACAAAACGTCGGTCAGCCGAAGCTGGTATGTGAGGGAAACAATAATTGTGCAATTATGTTAACAATGTAATCAACCAAATATCATTTAATAACCAAGATTACATTTTAAGCAATACTACTCAATCCTTGCCTATCCCCTTTCTCTGTAACGTCCCTGCAGTGGACATGGATACCACCTCTCTCATATGGTAGATCCTTACCCCCATGGCCCTACCACACAGGTAGCCAATACCTAGGGTTATGGAGTCGCATGGTCCTACCCAAAGGTAGACCAATCCCTGACTCATGATGACTTGATGGACCTACCCCATTGGTAGCCATTTACTAAGTCATTTAATGACCTGATGGACCTACCCTCATTGGTAGCCATTTACTAGGTCAATCTATAAAGCTACAGAGGGGACTAGGATCTGAGCTAGTAGGCATATTTCTTATGTGATAGTCATATTCACATTATACTTTGCATGAATTAAATACATTCAACAGTTTAATTCAAGCCACGATGAAAACATCGATAAAATCCCGAAAAACTAATTCGGGTAGTCATAAGCGTAACCTCATACCTGTACATGTAGATTTGAGACAGAATAATCCAATCAACAATAGGCAAGCAAGCATTCAATAAGATCCTGAAACAAACATCCAATATCTTCTATCATGGATCATGGTATCCAATTCTAATAGACCTTATTCGAGCCCTAGGGTTACTATTTCATTTTTAGGGTTTCTATTGCAATTAGGGTTTCCTTTCATCTTTCACTATTTTAAACCCTCATTATTCACAAAAGATATTAAGGTTATCCCTTAACAACATATAACCCTATTTTCATATTACAGGCACATTAATCATCAATTAAGCTTCTTTTTCAATAAAGCTACTATTTTTATCCCTTTAATCCATGACAAGATCATTATCCACATTTATCATCAATTCATAGTTCATTATGGTCTAAATTACATATGAACTTGATTTGCTATTAATTCCACCTTCTATTCATGAGAAAACCCTAATTTATTACATTTAGGACATTTATCCACAAATTAGTAATTTAATGCTCGAAATAGCTTAGATTCAGCATATTCCAACTTTAATCATGAAATTAACCAATTAAAGCCATCAATAGTCAAATTAATCAACATTAGGGTTTCAAGGCCCATTAAAGTATATTCAGGCATATGAAACTCCAAATTAACTAATAATATGAAAATTCATCCTTTTCCAATCTTAATGATCCTTTTTATCATTAACAGGCTAATATCAACTTTATATAGTCATTTAACCCTTTCTAACTCATTAAACATCAAAGGTTAGGGTTTTTTTTTCATTGATTAAACTATTAAAGATAGTATCTCTATATACTTTTCGAATTGTATAAGGAATCAGGCTCTAATTATATTTTATTTAGATTCCTCTCGATTTTCTGAGCAATTTCCATATTTTATGCGTACCAAACCGAGCTATGAATAAGGAGATACGAATTTTGCAAGGTTTTACTTACTTGAACCAATCGGAACATGCCACGTCACCAGGTTCCCATGCAATGCACCCGTGCAAGATGGAAACATAACCAAAAGACTATTTTGCCCTTGTTTAGTTTTTTGGTTCTTTAGCCCGCAAGGGGCACATTGGTCCAGGGCCTTTCTGCCCTTCTTCTTCCTCGCGTTCCCAGCGACGCCGCTAGGGTTGAGGACTGCTGCTGCATTGCCTCCCGTCCCTGGTACTTGAGAAGCGCCGCAGATGGTCCCCATACCTCCGTCGACCTCCATCGCACCCATGGGGGCCTTCGGTCGTGGCTGAAGTGGTTGGGTTCAGACCTGCTGCCGGTTCTCATCGGCCGATCATGCAGGTGAGGGTACATGCGGCTAGGTATCAAGACGATGTACTCGACATCTCCTTTGTCGTCGGCCTGACAGGAAGGGCGTTCCCTCACTCCGCGAACCTGGTTCCACTACTATCTATTGCCCAGAACCTCCTTTGTTTCTCACGTTTTTAAACAAGAAGGAATCAAGGTTGGAAGAGAACTGGGTACTGTCGCAGATCCCTCTGATCTCGGCACCCCTGAATCTTGACTTTATATAGGTTGAGATAGCAAGGGAGGTGTGAGGGTGTGGTTGGGGTTAGAGTCCTCAATCCCATTGGGAAAAGGAAAGATTCTTCCCAAAAAGTATTTATTCTTCGAAACAAACTAATCCTAAAAAAAAGTATGCTTGTACTTCTCTCTTAAGAACATACTTTCCTTAACAAGCAATGAGGGAAAACGTCCCCTTTCTTTTACCAAATAAAACAAATTATATACAAAAGATTAAATGGTCTGAATATGTCCTTTTATCATATTCCTTATACATTTTTCTTCTTATTTTCTATTATTGGTAGAATCTCTTTCTTTTCTTCATTGGGACTTCTTTGGATTCCCAGAACTCTATTATTTCTAAATTCCTCTCTAAGGAATACTCATTATCTTTAAATGCATCAATATGCATTGTTTCACATTATCATGTTGAGTTCTTATTAAAATATTTCTTTGCATTATCTCTCTTTGAGGATTTCCTTTATTTCTCTTTTATTTTCCTCATTGGTATTCCTTTTATTGTTAGGAATCATTGGGATACGAAATTCCACTAAGGATTTCCCATTTATTCCTCTTTTCACATATTTTCCACATTTCATCAATGTTTTCAGTTTCTTTATTAACAAGGAAATACTTAATTGATATTTTCTTTTCTTATTGCCTTTTCTTTGCAACATTGGACTACTTGGAACCCAAGGAACCGAAGTGGCATGAAATCCTCCTTGGATTTGCTTTCTAAAGGTTTCCATACCTTTCTCATCTCAAATTCTCAGTTATTCATTAATTAATTGAATATCCTTGTTATTGGGCCCAATAGCCAATAAAGCCCGCAAATAAATCAACAAGGCTATTTTAAACGAAAAACATGCATCCATTCATTATTTGTTAATTTATCTTTAATATGAGAAATTACATTTCTCAGCAAATGAACCCAAAATTTGGGGTTGTAACAGGTTTGGTCCATTGGATTGATTACCATATCAACAATTGATTGTACTTCAATTTAGAACCTTTGGGTCTTCAATTGGTCAACCATACTTAACCCTAGACCTCCAAACGGTCTAGGGTGATCACCAAACGGTATTGAGACCATTTGGGTGATCCCCAAACAGTTTTGAAACCATTTGGGTCACTCAACCCAAGTGTCAACCTTAATCAATTATCAGAATCAACAATTGACCCGATTAGGGTTTAGATGATTGATGGACTTTTAATTAATGAACCACTTGGAGTTACTTGATAATTATTGATAGGTGATTAATCTAAATTATTCACAACATACCTCCAAACAGTCAACGCTTGGTCAACGCCACCAAACGGTCTTGGACCGTTTGCTTCTATGTGGTTTGGATGAAACCATTTGCATTCAACGGTTTGAAACCATTTGCTTCTAAATGGTTTGGGAAACCGTTTAAGCAACAAAACCAAACCGTTTGGTAAAGTGATTTTCTTTGGATAATCATCAAAGTTAACGTCATTATCTTCTTCCTACGAGCAACCAAGAAATGTTGTTGTTCTTCACGGAAGTTATAGCAATTAACCAAAAGAATACCAAAGAAGAAAATAGCCAACGATTATTAAAGAGATGGATGCATTAGCAATGCTTATGGGTTAGAGTTATAAAACCCACCTATAGAACTGATCCAGAGCTCCAAACTCTGCAGATTTAATGGTGGATTGAGCTCTAGCAGTTGTCCAAGGTTCGTTCTTCAAACTTTGGATGAACAAGATGGCTAGAAAAGGAAATCATGTGAAGAAAACCATGAATCCAACCTTGTTTTATGGTTTCCACCATGAATTCGAGGTATATGATGATAAAAACTTACCAAGCTAGTTTGGTCATCCGTCCTCTAGTCCAGATCTCTCCTTTGGTCGGCCAAAGCATGTTTGGGAAGAAAATAATTTAAGGAAAAGATCCTTGGGTGTTGTTGGAAAAGACATATATATATATATATATATATATATATATATATATATATATATATATATATATATATGGATTTTCTAGGAAAATGGAAAGAAGAGGATTATTTCCTTTTATTCCAACTAATTTCCACCAAAGCTTCCTCCATTATTTGGGTACGTGGCCACCTTCTAAAACCTTGCAAGACTTCTCCATTATCCAAGGTTTAAATGAAAAGGAACTAAACATATTAAAGAGTTATGTGTTAATGTCCATCCTTTAATGAATATTGCTTTATATTAAATTAATGTGAATAGCTTCCACTTCAACCAAGATATTTTTGGTGCCCAAACATGGCACAAGCTCATAAAAACTATTACAAACACATCCTCCAACTTTTTATTGAAGGGCTCCATAATTAATATATTTCGTTTTGCATTAATGTTATATTAAAGAGTCATTTGTGCTTAAATCTTGATTATTTCAATATCAAGATTCTCTTTCTTTCATGATAATTCAAATGAGGCTCCACTCTCATTTTATTTGCTCTACTTGATGCCAAGAAACATGAGAGACCCTCTAGAGGTGATATTTTGCATGTTGAACCCTAGGTTTTGGATAAATTGCACATTACACCAAAACTAGGTTTTAATGCACACGGATTGCTCTACAAGCTTTATCTGGGTACTCAAGCTTGAGGAAACCATACCACTACATCATATTCATACTCATGATATCTCAATATTAGTGGAACATCTTATCATGTGCAATTTGCAAGTTAACCCCTCTACTTGGGTAATTTGCACATTAGTCCAAAGTTAACAAAACAATGTTTCAACATTATTAAAAAAGGACTGAATTTGAAATATAAGTTCTTCAAAAGCCTTAAATACTTTTCAAGAAATACAAGAAAGCATCTAATCACTTTATTAGGAAAAACTCCTAGGGTTAGTACATAACCTAGGTCAGGGATGTTACAAATTATCCACCCCTTATAAGGATTTTGTCCCCGAAATCATTACAAAAACATATTAATAGAAAAGAGCAGGGTATTTCCTCCTCATCTCTTCCTCTAGTTCCCACGTAGCTTCTTAAATTCCATGGTGATTCCATAGGACTTTCACAAGACTTATGTCTTTCTTTTTTAGCTTTTTAATTCTTCTGTCAAGGATTGTCACAGGTCCTTCAACATAAGATATATCATCATTTAATTCTACTTCCATATGTTGCAGAACTGATTCTGTGTCAGGATGAAATTTCCTAAGCATGGAAATGTGGAACACTGGGTGTAACTTTTGTAACTCAGGTGGTAACTTTATCTTATAAGCTACCTTTCCAATCTAGTCAATGATTGGATAAGGCCCTATAAACCTAGGAGCTAACTTTCCTTTCCTTCCAAATCTGAGAACTCCCTTCCAAGGTGAGACCTTGAGGTACACTCTGTCTCCAACCTGAAATTCTAGAGGTCTACAACATTTATCAGCATAAGATTTTTTCCTATTCTGTGCAGTCTTTAACTGTTGCAGTATTATTTTAATCTTCTCGGTGGTCTGTTGTACAAGTTCAAGACCTAAAAGTTGATATTCACCAGTTTCATACCAACATAAGGGAGATCTACAACATCTACCATACAAAGCTTCATAAGGTGCCATGTCAATGCTATGTTGATAGCTATTATTGTAGGCAAACTCTATCAAACTTAGGTGCAGATCCCAACTTCCTGTAAACTGAAGAACACATGCTCTAAGCAAATCTTCTAAAGTTTGTATAGTCCTTTCTGACTGTCCATCAGTCTGAGGATGAAAGGCTGTACTAAATCTTAACTGTGTGGCTAAGGCTTTATGAAGTCAGTCCCAAAAATGACTCGTAAACTGGGGACCTCTGTCAGAAACAATGGTAACTGGGACCCCATGCAGCCGTACTATCTCATCTACATATAACTGTGCCAACTTCTTAGCATAATATGTTGTTTTTACAGGTAAGAAATGTGTTTTCTTTGTCAACCGATCAACTATTACCCAAATGGAATCGTGTCCTTTGGCTGTTCTAGGTAAACCAACCACAAAGTCCATAGTTACATGATACCACTTCCACTGTGGTATGGGTAAAGTTTGTAGTGTTCCTACAGGCTTCTGGTGTTCAGCTTTAACTTGATGACACACAGGCCACTTCATAATGAACTCAGCAACGCCCTTCTTCAAACCAGGCCACCAATACATATCTTTCAAGTTACGATACGTCTTGGTGCTTCTTGGATGCATAGCATACATTGAAGAATGAGCTTCTTCAAGGATTAACTTCCTCAAGTTATCCACATCAGGCACTATCATTCTATCATGATAACATGCTACTTGATCATCTGAATCATGGAAACCATCTTTTTTCTCACTATCATACTCTAATCTAATCTGTTGAACTGCAACATCAACTTGTTGTGCCTCCTTAATCTATTGTCTCAGAGTAGGTTTTATGCGCATCTCAGCTAACAATCCAAATAGCAACGATACCTTTAGCTGTATATTGTCTTGTCTTAAAGAGATAAGCATATCCCTCCTAGAGAACACCAAGGAATTCAATTGTGCCCTGTCTAAGGTTGGTGTTGCTGATTTCCTACTCAAATCATTATCAACTACATTGACCTTCCCTGGATGGTAATCAATTTTACAATCATAATCCTTGATTAACTCCATCAAGTGGCGTTGCCTCATGTTAAGCTCATGCCGAGAAAATATATACTTAAGGTTTTTATGGTCAGTGAAAATCTGGAATGTCTCTCCATAAAGATAATGTCTCCAGATCTTCACGGCATGAACTACAACAGCTAGCTCTAAATCGTGTGTCGGACAATTCTCCTCATATTTCTTAAGTTGTTGAGAAGCAAAAGAAATCATTTGTTTATCCTACATCAACACACATCCTAGTCCATTTTTAGAGGCATCACATAACACTATATACCCTTTCCCTTGCTCAGGTAACACAAGCACATGTGCACTTGTCAGCCTTTCCTTCAAAAACTGAAACGATTGCTGACACTTGTCACTCCAGGTAAAAGGAACATCTTTCCTGGTCAACTTAGTCAAGGGTAAAGCTATAGAAATGAAGTTCTTAATGAACCTCCTATAATAGCCTGCCAACCCTAAGAAACTTCAAATCTCCGTTGGTGTCTTCGGTTGCTCCCATTGTAGGACAGATTCTACCTTTTTAGGGTCAACACGAATACCTGAAGCAGATATTACGTGTCCAAGGAAAGAGACTTCTGGTAACTAGAACTCACACTTGTTAAACTTATCATATAACTTATGTTCTCTTAGCAAAGTTAGAGTCTGACGAAGATGCTATTCATGCTGCTGAGCATCTCTACTATAGATCAAGATGTCATCTATGAAGACAACAACACACTGATCGAGAAAAGGTCAAAACATTCTATTCATGAGTTCCATAAATGCAGCTGGTGCATTTGTTAGTCCAAATGACATAACTGTGAACTTATAGTGACCATACCTTGTTCTAAAGGCAGACTTAGGTATGTCACCATCCTTAATACGCAGTTGGTGATATCCTGAACTCAAATCTATTTTTGAGAAAACAGTTGCACCAAGCAACTGGTCAAAGAGATCATCAATCCTCAGTAAAGGATACTTATTCTTTGTTGTTACTTTATTTAATTGTTTGTAGTCAATGCACAACCGCATTGACCCATGTTTCTTTTTAACAAAGAGGACCGGAGCACCCCAAGGTGAAGTACTCGGTCGGATGAAACCCTTCTCAAGCAACTCTTGTAGTTATTTCTTGAGTTCTGCCATCTCAGCAGGCGCCATCCGATATGGTGTTTGTGCTATAGGTTGTGTGCTTGTGATTAGATTAATCTCAAAATCAATCTCTCAGGGCGGTGGTACACCTGGAAATTCTTCAGGAAATACATCTTCAAATTCCCTGACTATAGGAACTTCAACAGGATTAAGACTCTCCATGGTAGTATCTACCACATGGGCCAAGAATGCATAACATCCTTGCCTCATCAGCTTCTCAGCAACCATAGCTGACACAAGACAAGTTGGTAGAATCTTTCTATCTCCTTGAAAGATCCATGTGTCACTATCATCAGCGAACACCGCTTGCTTGGACTCACAATCCAAGACAACCTTATACCTTTCTAAGGTATCCATCCCAAGGATTACATCGAATCCGTGCATCTCAAGTGGTATACGATCCACTTGAATGTGATGTTCAGAAAAGAAGAGGATGCAGGGAGAACATACCTCCCACAAAACAACAGATCCCATCAAAGGAGTTTCTAACCACAAACTATTTGCTCTATGACTTGTAGTCAGGTTGCAGTCAAGAATCACTCTTCGAGTGATAAAGGAATGCGTAGCACCCGGATCAATTAGAACAGATATGCCACAAGATATAGACATATCAGAATAAAACAACTCCATCTGACCTGTCACAACCCGAGGGTTGATCACTGCATCAAGTGGATTCATCACATAAAACCTCGTCGTTGCCTGTGGTTGATTCAGTATTCGATGACTAGGTGTCGATGATCCAGCTTGGGACGCTTGTCTACGTCCTCTAGTGTTACCTGAAAACTGTCTCCTTTGAGAATCTTGCTGACTCTTCCTTTGAGGTTGAGTCATACTTGCCTCTCTGGCTCTACAATCCTTCATTAGATGCCCCATATTTCCACATATGTAACAAATTTTAATCCCTGTCTGTGGTCTGGTTGGTCCTGTAACCGACATAGATGTCGAGCTGCGAGCTCCTTCTATTGGTAAACTTCATCCTCTACCCCTATTTGACATCCAATGGGTCTAGGTACTGAATCTGGGTGGTAGTGTAGGCACGGATAACCTTGGTTTCTTGAAATATTTGGATGAGGATACTTGGAACTGGGGATAAATCTTCTTGTTCTTGGTCTGTCTTTTCTATGACATGGACCTCTCTATCCTCCTGACCAAATCCACAAAGGTAGCAATTCTTTCCCTATTCTCCAGAGCAGACACATGAGTAGTCAACTCAGTGTTTAATCCCTTCTCAAAACGCCTAATCCTTTCTTCATCTGTAGTTGCCATGTGCGGACAGAATCACAAAAGCTCCATGAACTTAGCCTCGTATTTGCTAATGTTCATTAGTCCTTGCCTTAACCTCTCAATCTGAGAGATTTTCTCATCCAAGAACGTCTTAGGAAAGTATATGTTGATAAATTCTCATCGAAATACTTCCCATTCGATCTCCACACCTGGCATTTTCCCTTCCTCCATGGTACACCAGTAACCAACACTCCCCTTGAGAGGATACACTGCATGTCTAACGTTCTCTGCTTCTGGGATGTTTAGGATTCTAAAGGCCTTCTCTAGTTTAGTTAGCCATAAGTCAACATCTTCTCAGTCAACTGTTCCCGCATATTCTTTGGCTCCAACTCAACGAAGTCATTCAAACGTCTTGCCGGATCCTTGTACTTCTAGATGGGTAGGTACCCTAGGTACAGGTATAGGCATCCTATCAGTCATGTGTGTCATGGCAGTCATGAACTGCCCAAACATGGCGTGGAAGGCTAGGTTCCCCATGTTAGCTGGATTGAACTGGGGTGGTTCAGGTATAGGTTCTTCCCTTTCTTGGTTTCTTGCACCTTCTCTAGGTGCAACAACACTACTCTCTGCAACATGTTCCTCATGTGATCCAGACATCTTTAGTTCTCTCTTATCCTCCTATATGAGCAGAAGACACTATCAGATATACTGGAAGACACTAGAACAGACTCAACAACCCTAGTCTTATGTCTCTGTAGACTCAGTGAACCTAGAGCTCGGATACCACAAATTGTGACATCTGTCTCGGAAAACAAGATCAACGAATGCAGAAGCGAATCATTAGCAGCGAAATTACTGAAAATCACTAAAAATTAAAACTTTTTTTAAATAAATCCACAAACTATAAAAATATTTCATAAAGAAACAAGGTAAGTTATTTACAATTTGATTCATCAATACATCTCTGTATTAACTCATCTCAAGCATCATAACATTATCTACTCTGTTAAACTTTACATGAGCAGTATACAAAATCTCGAGGCATTAAGCCAAAATATCAGATATATATCAAACCATCTACTGACTCCTAGGATCTGAGAGTACAGAGACGACACATAGGACTCTTTATATACAAGACTTGATAGGCAGTGTCTCCACCTAAGGACCATTGTTGTCCCTAATGTTGTTGTTGTTGTTGTTGTTTCTGCTCACCCACTGAAGGGTTTCTCCTTCCTCGACATCTACCTAAAAAGTTGAATCCCACAGGGGTGAGACAATTGAAAATTGTCCCAGTGAGAGTTATAACTCTCCGCCAGAAGCATTGTTATTACAGATAATTGAATAACACAAAGCAGTAGAATTATAATTATTCAACAATAGGCAATTCATTGGATAAGCTAAGTAGAGCAATATTCTCTATGCAATCATTTCAATTATAAATTGATTGCATAGAAATTCATTTAATCAATAAGGAATATGTATATTATTTAGCCAACTAGGACATAATAAACAATGTATCATCAATCATTGTTTCTCGTAGTTCAACCTAAGAAATTATGCTACATGGCTGATTACATTTTACAAACATACTTATGCCCTGAGGAGATGAGGTATACCTCTCATACTCCAACCGACCATTACGAAATCACAATCGGTACCATACATAGGTCATCAGAAGATCTGAGTTTCTATGACCTCATCCTCCTCAGTCAGTGTGAGGAATAACATGCAGGACATCTCGTGTCTCTACCATAATAGCTTTCCAGGGTATTCTAGCAACTTTGCTATTAGAGTTATAGTGGCATGCTATACTCTCTTCGCAATCGAGGGATTTCTTGTTTATCTCACATCGATGTGGCATTAACAACATCATCGGGAGATTAGTGATACATCATCCTGACATATACATATAATGAAGGATTGAGAGATTAAATGTTCATCTCACATCAATTCCCCCATTAGGATGTAAGGATATTCGCATCCATAACCCCCACATACTCAAAATTATGCTCTCCAGGATTTCCCTTAGGAAAACCTATTTCACCATCATCTAGCTTCTGACGATGATGGATCTATGGTCAGGGCTCTACATGATATCATTATACTTGATTATTTAGGTACATTATGGCATTCTTTTATCATTAGGCATGTTTTCAAACATAAATCATTAAAATAGTTTCTATAAAGAAAGAGTACTATTTGTATTAAGTTCATTTCACATCTTGTCAACATTGGGATCTCAATCCCTAACCATCTCATCATTATGATTCAAGAATATGGGTGTTCAAACACTTAAATCATCAAAATACTTTTTAGCAAGTAACATATTGCCATCAAGTCATTTTGATAGTATAAACATGATAGTAGCAATGCAGATATTTCATATGGCACATACAGCCTATCAATCTCATTTGTTACCTTTCAATAGGCAACATAGCATATCGTTGCTTTCAAACTTATAAAGTGATTTAAATGAATATGGCATCATAGCTCTTACCTGTCTATGCTAACTATTTCATAAAAACTTGCATGACTAATACAAATGATAACAGACATGTTATTTCTATATCAGCACAATGTACAATAATGATAGCATCATTATTTCAAGGGTTGCACCACTATGCCCTTACTAGGGTTCGGATTTCCCTTTTCAATTCAAATAGGGTTAACCAACCCCTTTATCTCAATTAGGAATAGTGATTCCTCATTTCATTATCTAATCATAGAGCTTCATGCTATAAAGCATAACCCAGGATTAGGGTTTCACACTTTCATTCACCTTAATTTGAATTAGGGTTTACTATTCACATACCTTGATTTAGGGTTTACTATTCACATACCTTGATTTAGGGTTTATCATGTCATAATTATGAATTAAGATTACATCATCATCATGCATTAGGGATATTTCCATTATTACCCTCAATTTAGGGTTAAGATTCATTGACCATCATAATTAGGGTCTTCATGATCTCACTATGAAGGATCATACCCTAATTAGATATTCATTCATATTGGAAGTCCATTACTTGATTAACATTCATAAAAGGAGTCTTATCTCTCTCATCCTCTATAGGATGATGTTTACTTCATCCTTGATTAGGTTACCTAACTCAATCATGAAAGAGAATTGACTTCATGGTTTATATCATTACCATTGTAATCATTAGAGCTTAATTACTTCATGGGTCTCAATCACACTATCCCATTAAGGTACAAGCACCACAATCATCTTTGATTACATCATGTATTAATTAACTAATCACTTTGTCCTTTAACCACTTTAAGTACCCACGTGGTTTAGGTTAAACATCCACCAAACGATCTTGGCCACTAAGGCCCCAAACGATCTTGACTAACGCAGACCTCAAACGGTCTTGCATACTTAACCTCCAAATGGTATAAGACCGTTTGGACATCCATGCGGTCTTGGTCTGCCCTTGAGACTGTTTGGTAAGGTAGACCTCCATGACCGTTTGCTAAAGTAGGAGGTGAAGACTGTTTGCCAAGTTTGACTTTTGAAACCGTTTGCTAAAGTGGACCTCCAAGACCGTTTGTTAAAGTAGCTTTTGAAAATGCATGGACTCAAACGGTTTGGGATCGTTTGGTCACAAACGGTCTTGAGACTGTTTGGTCCAAACCACCTTAAAACCGCATGGACCAAGTATGGTGTCAACAAGTCAAATTGAATTAGGGTTTCTATTGTTGGTTCCTTCAACAGTTGTATATATGTAATAAATCATCAATTGGACCTATCACCATCATTCAATTGATTCGATTAGGTCAACCTTCAACTGATTTGACCCTCACTTGACCCTCAATTGATCATTAATTAGGGCTTGAATCAATTGGATTAGAGTTTGGAATCGATGACCCTTCAACATTAATTAATGTGAGCCTAATTGAATTGAACCCATTGAACCATCATCCAATTTGGTCATGACCAGACCCTAAATGGTCTTGGGATCATTTGGATGACCTCCAAACGGTCTTGAGACCGTTTTCCCAAGTCAACACCAAAAACCAAGCCAACTAATTAGGGTTTGGTCCATTGGATTGATCACCATATCAACAATTGATTGTACTTCAATTTAGAACCTTTGGGTCTTCAATTGGTCAACCATACTTAACCCTAGACCTCCAAATGGTCTAGGGTGATCACCAAATGGTCTTGAGACCGTTTGGGTGATCCCCAAATAGTTTTGAAACCATTTGGGTCACTCAACCCAAGTCTCAACCTTAATCAATTATTAAAATCAGCAATTGACATGATTAGGGTTTATATGATTGATGGACTTTTAATTAATGAACCACTTGGAGTTACTTGATAATTATTGATAGGTGATTAATCTACATTATTCTCAAAAGACCTCCAAATGGTCAACGCTTGGTCAACGCCACCAAACGGTCTTGGACCATTTGCTTCTATGTGGTTTGGATGAAACCGTTTGCATTCAAATGGTTTGAAACCGTTTGCTTCTAAATGGTTCGGGAAATCGTTTAAGAAACAAAACCAAACTGTTTGGTAAAGTGATTTTCTTTGGATAATCATCAAATTTAACATCACCATCTTCTTCCTATGAGCAACCAATAACTGTTGTTGTTCTTCACGGAAGTTATAGCAATTAACCAAAAGAATACCAAAGAAGAAAATAGCCAATGATTATTAAAGAGATGGATGCATTAGTAATGCTTAAGGGTTAGAGTTATAAAACCCGCCTCTAGAACTGATCCAGAGCTCCAAGCTCCGCAGATTTAATGGTGGATTGAGCTCCATCAGTTGTCCAAGGTTCGTTCTTCAATCTTTGGATGAACAAGATGGCTAGAAAAGGAAATCGTGTGAAGAAAACCATGAATCCAACCTTGTTTTATGGTTTCCACCATGAATTCGAGGTAGATGATGATCAAAACTTACCAAGCTAGTTTGGTCATCCTTCCTCTGGTCCAGATCTCTCCCTTGGTCGGCCAAAGCAAGTTTGGGAAGAAAAGAAATTAAGGAAACGATCCTTGGGTGTTGTTGGAAAAGATATACACACATATATATATATATGTATATATATATATGTATATATATATATGTATATATATATTTATATATATATATATATATATATATATATATATATATATGGATTTTCTAGGAAAATGGAAAGAAGAGGATTATTTCCTTTTATTCCAACTAATTTCCACCAAATCTTCCTCCACTCTTTGGGTACGTGGCCACCTTCTAAAACCTTGAAAGACTTCTCCATTATCTCAGGTTTAAAGGAAAAGGAACGAAACATCTTAAAGAGTTGTGTTAATATCCATCCTTTAATGAATATTGCTTTATATTAAATTAATGTGAATAGCTTCCACTTCAACCAAGATCTTTTTGGTGCCCAAGAATGGCACAAGCTCGTCCAAACTATTACAAACACAACCTACAACTTTAATTGAAGGGCTCCATAATTAATATATTTCTTTTTGCATTAATGTTATATTAAAGAGCTATTTGTGCTTAAATCTTGATAATTTCAATATCAAGATTCTCTTTCTTTCATGTTAATTCAAATGAGGCTCCCCTCTCATTTTCTTTGCTCTACTTGATGCCAAGAAACATGAGAGATACTCTATAGGTGATAGTTTTCATGTTGAACCCTAGGTTTTGGATAAATTGCACATTACACCAAAACTAGGTTTTAATGCACAAGGATTTCTCTATAAGCTTTATCTTGGTACTCAAGCTTGAGGAAACCATACCACTACATCATATTCATACTCATTATGTCTCAATATCAGAGTAACATCTTATCATGTGCAATTTGCAAGTTAACCCCTCTACTTGGGTAATTTGCACATTAGTCCAAAGTTAACAAAACAATGTTTCAACATTATTCAAAAATGACTGAATTTGAAATATAAGTTCTTCAAAAGCCTTAAATACTTTTCAAGAAATACAAGAAAGCATCTAATCACTTTATTAGGAAAAACTCCTAGGGTTAGTACATAACGCAGGTCAGGGATGTTACATCACTCTTCACTATGTTGGACCCTTCGAGATTCTAGAAAGGGTTGGTGAATGTGCCTATCGTCTTGCTTTTCCACCTCAGTATAGTACCATGCACATTGTATTTAATGTATCAAATTTGAATCCGTATGTAAAAGATCCCATTCACATTCAGAATCATGAGCCTCTCGAGCTGAAAGATGATTTATCTTATGCTGAGTCCCCAGTCATGATTCTTGATTTCAAGATAATGGAGCATTGTAGTAATCAGCATATAGATATGGTGAAAGTTCTCTAGAGACATCATGATCATATTGATGCCACCTGGGAGCTCAAGTCCGAGGTCAAGTAGAAATATCCACATCTCTTTCATGCTGCTTGAATTTTGGGGACAAAATTCTTATTAAGGAGGGGAGAATCTGATAGAGTGAGTTTTTACTTATATTATCCCTCTTTTGTAATTTGTTGTTTCCAATAATACCCTTAATCATTTTCCTTATTTAATTGACTAAAAGTGATTATCAATTTCATAAAAATTCAAACCCTAATTTCATAGTAGATGAAATCCATGTATTAGGGTACACAGTTCAATTCATATAATAAACATACAATTTTGACTGGTCAATTCTCTACCATGGCTAGATAATATCATCATTAAGCTTGGTTTAAAATTTCATCCTAATAGGATAAGTCAATTAGGAGTTATGAGTTTTGAAGTTATGCACATTATTGCATTTATTTCTAACCTAGGACCTAAGTTCTCGAGTCAATTAATCAAATATGTGACACATAAGAGTCATACCCCCCCTTCAAGATCTGGGTACGAGAGTTTAGTATTGGACTTGGATCCTAGCATCCAAAAGGATCGGGCACCAAGGGTGTCATCTTCAACCTCCCGCAAAGGGCAAGGAGGAGAGAGAGAGACAACCCAACAACCCCAAACCACAATCCCTACCCCTTATCTCAAAATTATGCCCGATGATACGACTTCATCTCAAAATTTCATGGAAAACAACCCTCACCTTGGTTGAGTTTCGTGCGCCATTCTTTTGTCCTAACCTCTTGAGCGTCTAACCCTCTCACTAGAGGTGGCACTCATTTTAGGGCTTCCTTAGCCAAGCATCTCCTCACCTATTTAACCCCTCCACTAGCTCGTCCATCCCTCCTTTCCTCATTCCCCACCATCAATTGCGAGCAAAGCTACCCCGAACACCTCTCCCCCATTCCATCATCTTCAACCTCTAGACACCTCACCACTTAGAAACCACAACACTTCCCTAAACAAATCCATCGCTCCATCACCTTCACAGACCTACCGCGAGGTTACGTGGATACCTCCACCAAACCCAGAACCCCCATCCACCTCTAACCTCTCTCTCACTAACAACCTCATCCTTCCCTACAGTCTAGAAATCCCATGCCTCTGGCTAGGGAACCCTCGCGGGGGTGAGGGCACCCTCATCCATACAACAACACCATCCCAGTGCAAGAAGGAGCTCGCTAGAGTCCTATCCAGGCCACTCGAGCCTTGCACCAACAAGAGAGGAGAGGGAATGATGTGGTGCTAATGAGGACTGGGGTGGATCAATCCCCAATCACCACTTCACCTCTCATGAGTCAGTAAGGAAGAAAGAGGGAGGGACCATGTGGAAGCCAACTTGCTCGTGTGGGCCAATCATAGAGAGAAACATAAGGTTGACCATACATATACCATTAAATTATGTAGTAATGGTTATTATTTAATGTAACCTGATTAATTGTTCAACCTAACCCTAATGGAGTCCTTAAATCTCACATGGCTCGAAACCCTAGCAAAATCAGAATAGTTCACTCTAGACTTAGAGAAAAGCCTAAATTTTGGTTCTTTCTCTACATATGAATACCTCCATGCATTTATATGACTAACCCTAAATAATTATTGGCCCTTTTGATCATGGTTGACCCTAAGAAACCTGAACTCAACCATGACCTATCTGATTGATAAGAATCCTAATCATTAATGATCTAACCCATAATAGAGACCCTAATGGTGGATGTTCCTTTTCTTTAACATAAATAGGTATCATTAAATAATGGAAACCCTAGAATAAAGACATGATCTTGTGACTTCAGAACAAGGTATAAGATATGGACAAACCCTAATTTAAGCATAGAAATGTGAAAATAATAGTCAGTAAAGGACAAACCCTAGTTTGGGATCATATGGACTCAGAGTGACACACGCCCTTAATTCCTTTTTAGGATGATCATTCTACTATTCCTCTAGGCACTTGGACTTCAGATCTAATCAAATCAGGTATGCGGTCTTATTTAAGTATAAGACTAGTTTCCATGGTTGCATAAGATATGAATGTACCTTGGGTGAACCTATTTTCTTATACTTTGTTGGATGATTACTAGTATTTATACTTTGCCAAAACTTAATAGAACATAAAAAGAACTTTGATGAGTTGTATCTACTAAGGTAAGCACAAATGGGAGATGGCCCAGTATGGATGTATGATATGTTGCTTTTTATGAATGTTTGTTTAATTTCCCATGACATATGTATGATTAAGTAGTTTCCCATATTGGATGCATGATAAAGTGCTGAAAGAAATAGTAGTACAACTGCATCTAATGAAATGTATAAAAAAGGTGTTTACATGATTTTCCATCTTAAAAAATGGTTTTCTCTTATTTCTTTTGTTCTTCAAGTATTTTAAAACATGCAATCATAGTACTGTATTTTTTAACCACAAACCAATCTTGTATTGATGGTTTTTGTTTTTCGTATTTTCTAGGTACAAGGAACAAATAATGCATCTCAAAGTACCAGAAGCTACTAAATAATTGTTCATGGAGGATGGCTAGCTAGTTTGTTGTTTCTCATATCTATTTCTATTAGATAGTTATTTCTTTTCCCACTAGATGATGTATAGGAAGAATTATTTCCTATGTATTTCTTTTTCATTCCTTAGAATGATCCATTTCCCTTAATTGAATAATATGTATGACTTTTATCTTAAATGAATGTTGTTTGGTGTGGCTAATTAATGATGCTTGTGAACAATGATCTGGCTTCCTTTCATAATTTAGTTGACTTCATAATCTCTTATATTTTCCCTTTTGACATCTTTAGATATGAGTGAGCGCATATCCTGGGAATGTCATTAAGTAAAGTATACAGGAATTGGGGTCATCAGATTGGCAAACTAACAAAGATGGTGGCAGGTAGGTCAACCTTGGGGACATGTCTCAAGGGAAAATGAGGGACCATGATTAGACTCTAGGAGGTCTCTCGGGTACCAAGATGGATTTTGGGGGTGTCCCTTTATAAAATGGTGGTCTGAGGGGGCTAGAGTCACCTACAGAGGAGGAAATAGGGGAGAGGAAAAGAACTATTCGACCAGGGATTCTAGATCGCAAAAACCCATCATGTTTAGAATTTGATGATTTGAGAAGGTTCATAGATTGTGGAAAACACCTTGTGTTGTGGTGGCACTCATCAGAGAGAGAGGGATTTGGAAAGGAGGGTCAAGCTTCAGAGGAGTCCCAAGAACCCTAAACGCGTGTGAAGGGGGTGGTCCCCATTTGAGAATGAGTCTGAATCTGGGAGTCTGACTCTGATTCTAACAAAGGTTTGCATGACACATTATTAGGATAAAGACTACAGGTTAGATGATAAATCAATTAATTTATATTAGTAACTATATATGAAACTTTATTAATTGATTTGAGGGGGCAAACTAGGTCGGGTTGTCCTCAAATTCGGCCATAGGTGTATTTTTTGGCCTATACTATTTTTACATAGTTGCTTTTCAACTTTGGTCACCTAAGGATGAGTTATTAGTATAATATAGATAGTATTACTAATGTGCATTAAATGAATTATGATTGATTCCTTACTAATTTTCCTTACTGCTGATGGCCACTTAGGATTTATTTTTATTTGCATTGAGTCTATTGTAAGATATTAACCCAATAAGGGTTCCTGTATCTATTAATTAAAATGAGACTACATTAAGGAGAGAGAGAGAGTGAATTCTATATAAATTTTGATTTATTGGAATATCTTCATCATTGAATTACCTATTATCATGAAGAGAGAGTTTATGTCACCCATCCTTTATGATATTCAAGAATTTTTTTCTTTACATGGATTGTTTGCATTGAGGTCTAAACTTTGAATTTAATTATAAGAGAAAATGTTACTAAGGCCCCAAACTTATTTTATTTAGATATTGGGATGTTACGATTCTAACAAACTTAATTAAATTTGGTCCTAGAAATTTCAAATTTCTACCCACCTCAGGGTTTTACATATCCTTAGATTGTAATCATATAAATTACATAAACACTTTTATATAACTCAAGCTAGGGTTTGAATTAGGTCGTACCTTCTTCATTAAATTCACTTAATCCTTCCTCAGGCTTCAATTTTTAACATGGGTCTCTACCATACAATTGCATTAGGTTTAGATGGTTACCTAACTTAGGTCTTGTATATCAACTCTCTTGGAGTCACCTCTGGATTTGATTTGGCCAAACACAAATCTAAAGGTATGAGAACTCATAATGATAATGTCCAGGATCTTAGTAGTATACATATCTCATAGCACACATGCTAACAAAAAGAAGAACATATGCATAATAAATCTTTTGATCTTGACATTTATTCTAAAATTCTCAATTGGTTGGCCATCATCATTGAGGATACGAGAGGACATATAACTAGCTATGAGATAGTTAACACACAAGATCTAAATTATATGAACAACTATTCCAAACATGTTTGTCCACATATATCTCTCTAAACGTGTATATCTTGTAGGGTTCCTACCCATCACGGAAAAGGGAGTTACTTTCGATCTTTATTCATATGTTTTCTATCATCAAAGGAAATCATGAGAAAATACTAGTGGCCAACTATATTTTTAGCTCTTATACCATATTATAACACCTCAAATTTATAAAATATATACATTACTGATTGAAAGATTAATTTGCATTGGGATATCATAAAATGATAATCATTGCATAAAAATATAATCTCATTCAACCACCTCAGGGAAAATAATTGCAATTTTCATCTCTCAAGTTCCACAAAATAAAACTTAAACTTTGAACTGAGCTAAAATAGTACATATCATATTACTAAATGAAAATTAAACTATATGCCATATGATAGTTGGCACCCCACCATGTGTAAACTCTTAATTTGTCCTTGATAGGTATTCTACTTGGTTAAGCCCCCTTACTCTTTCCCCATTCAGACATCGTGTCCCCATCCATACATTCAAAATGGAAAACATGTTAGATTAAGTGGCATTGAGTATTGTTATATTAACATAATAACTTAGCAATAAGGAAAAACGTGAAAATAATTAAATAAAAATCTTGAATTTAGATAATATGCTCTTAGTGGTTGATTATAATGTCTTCTACTCTTATGCACCAACTATGCTGATAAGGCCCGTAGGCTTAATTAGTGTTCCACTTAAACTCATGATTTGCACCTGAGTGTCATTAGTTGTGCTCTAATTGATCTCATGATTTGCACCTCAGTGCCATTAATAATGCTCTAGTTGAGCTCATGATTTTCACACTAGTGCCACTATGTTCCATGTGAACCCATAAGGCCTGAGAACTCAAAATTAACATGATGAGGACAAAATAATACAACCAATTACATGATTCATCATTAACTTAAGTTTTTAAATTGAATTGATTTTATATGAACATGACATGAATTCTTTAAATAACTTTGAAGCATCCACTACTACAGAAACAGCCTTTGGCGTCGGTTGTTTAACCCCCTTTGGCGTCGGTTTCTTAGCGACGCCTATGTGGGCGCCGCTAAAGGTCGAACACTTCGGCGTCGGTTTTTTAACCGACGCCTATTTAACATATAGGCGTCGGTTTTTTAGTAGATAACCAACGCCAAAAGGGTTCGCGCCACAGAAAATGGCGTCATCTAGGACACATTATGCGTCGGTTATCTACTAAAACACCGACGTCTATACTTCAAGACGACACGGCCGTGCTTCCCTGCACGGCCATGTTTAGTACTATAGGCGTCGGTTTTATATGAATAACCAATGCCTTTTCCACCACGGCCGTGCTACCCTGCACGGTCGGGTTGTTTGTACTATTAGGCGTCGGTTTTTATCAAATAACTAACGCTGTAGGTCTTTGCTGACGGTTTTTTGTAAATAACCGACGCCTATATCTTTTTTTTTATATCAGTTTGCAGGCATACTGTGGCTGGTCAGCAGGATGAGAACCTGTAGCTCAGTTTTCTGAACTGCAGGTTTACGACATCCATTGATATCAGCCTACAAACAGGCCACAAACCTGCAAAATTCACAAAAAATAATTCACACAAGTAGATACATTTGGACATCAATTCAATTCTCACATTCACACATATAGAAACATTAAAATACATGTATTAACATTCAGAAATATTCATTTACAAAGTATCATTCATTATCTCTATCAACATCCCAATTATATCTTACAGTTGCCACTGCTTGTATGGCTTTTGCCCATTCTTCTCTTATTTCATTTAATGCTTCCATCGTATATGGAGCATGTATATTTTTTAAGCGTTTACCTGTTGTGTTGTCAGTTTTAAATACCTGCAAAGAGAATGATGTATATATATAAGTAATAATATAAAAATTAGATTGATATATTTCATACTAACTAATGAGACTATATATGATACCTCATGTATGGTATCGATGTCCAATGCGGCATGTCGGATAATCATCTGCATAAATCACATCACATAGTATGCGCATGCCCAACCATTGTCTTGTGTAGCGCACTATAAATTGAAACATACAAAATAATACAACTAAGCACAATTCACATCAATAATATATACATTGGAGTCGGGAACTTACTTGTACGTTCTGCCAATTTATTGGCTGGTTCTTTTTCCTTGGGACCGTTCCTCCAGCCTTTTTGAATGCATCTAAACCCCTACATATTAATATAACACAGTAAATTGCATAAGTAAATAGTAATGTAATAACATATGTTAACAGATATAAAAATGAAATATTTCTCACCAGAATAATGGCATTCTCATTACGTGTCCAATTTTAGTGTTTAATGTACTTCCCGTGGGATCTAGATAATAAACAGTGAACGTCCCGGGGACAATAACTAGTAATTCCCAATGTCTACCGCTAGAGGTAAAAAGTTAACAATTAATAACTCAAGATGCACAATAAAAATGGAATTTTCTTAAGTCCAAATTATAAATAAAGTAAACTTACTTGACATTGAATGGAGCTATTATTATCGTCTTCTTTTTCTGACCAAAAATTGTAAAAGCATCTATACAGTATTGTTGAACATTATCAAGGTCTTTAGCTACCAAACTAATCAATGAAGGAATAAAAAATCCCACATGATCAAATGCAAATTGTTTGCAATGATCTTCGACTAAGTAGCTGCAAAACATGTATTACGTATGCATTAATATATTAGAAACCAGCTCACCGGATCTTACACAAGGTATATGGATGTATAAATAAGATCTCACCTTATCCATGTCTCTATCATTGATGTATTCAACCACTCATACATAAACAGCTCAATAATATCTTGTATAAATAAAGAGCTATCGTATGATTGTCCTGCATAATCTGTATCTAAAGAAACAATTATAGGGCAATGTATATTATGTGCCCGTAGCCAACATGCCATTCCCCTACAAGCAGGACCTAACGGGTATGTTAGGTCAGTTGGAACCCAACTTGGTAATGCGGGATGTGGAGGTGGAGGCCTAGGTGCTCCGGTTGTCTTCTTTTTAACCTATATATATAATTTCAGATCAGTTGACCTCATATATACACATTAACAATTTAAAGTAATGTAAATTTATCTTACAATTTCAGTAGTGTAGACGACATCTGCTTTGGGCCACAATATCACCCCGCCTTCTGCATCAGCAAGTGTATCAATATCCGGGTGGGGATATGGCAATGTAGCTTCTCTCCAATCGGGTAACACATGTATCTGGCTCACACGAACGTAGCCCTATGGCATTGGAGTCCCGTGAAACATTGCCCCAGGAAGGGACGGGTAAGCCTGCGCCTCTGCAACAACGTAGTCTTGCATTCTTAAGCGGCATGGCTTCAATGCCTACAAATTTACGTAAAGAATATTATACATATATACATATCATCTTGAAAACATAACAACTTGAAAAGACTAACTACAATGTCATAAACAATACTTACATCAGACGTGTTAGGCGGTGGGTCTACAGGATTACTTGTAGTCTGTACATCAGGAGAAGAGTGGGTCGCCATAGGCTGATTGGAAGCCTGAGATGCCTGCCACCACAGCAATTCTTCCTTGACCTTCTCAACAACTACATCGTTTACCTTCTTAGCAACTATATCCTCGACTCTCTTATTCTCCTATACATGGATAAAAGAAACATTAGCTTCTTATTATTGAATTTCCTTTTGCAGCAACATTCTAAAAAAAGTATAGGTTACCTCTTCTTGTGAAAGTCCCGCTCTGGGTTTGTGTTGGGATGGCCAAAGAATGCTTTGATGCCCACACCAGCGCCTGCACCCCTAACACGTCCAGGATGCTCTGGGTTACCCAGAGCAACTGTCAATTCATCCTGTGTGCCCTGAGGGATGAACGTGCCTTGTTTCCTCTGCTCGTGCAGCTCCCGCTAATCACCATCAACAGAAATTGGTAAGTTAACAAATAATCAATATTCAAACGATTGCTCTAAGAGTTGTATTTTACCATTTTCACAGCCGCCTCAGCAGTTACGGGCTTCTTTATTTCACCCTTCTTATTTTGCCTCCTAGCTATCCAGATATCATGGCGAGGCATGGGTGTGGCAGACTCCTCAGTAGCAGTAGACTCCTGAGTAGCCACAGACTCCGCCTGTAGTCTTTGGCGAACACTTGCATAACCTTTTGGACCCATAGTGTGGTCATGCACATTCAGTGCACACCTTTCTTTTTGTGCGTCACTGAGGGCCTAGTTAGTATGCGCATTAATGATTTGGTTAGTAGCACTAAATGTTAATCTTGAATAGGTGAATACAATGTATATTAATTAAATTGGGAGTGACGCCTAATACCTTGAATTCTTCAGATTTTCTTGAAGCAACAAATTGTCCCAATCTTCTTTGTCCAAGAAGTTCCATTGTTCAAGGGTTGACTTCTTCTTCTTATCACCCTCTTTGATGTATTCTCTGTTCAGATTTGTCCTATAATTCCTAAGCATCTTTCCAGCGCATTGCATCACACTTTTACGATGCAACTTCTCATCCAATGCAAACAGATTCTATAAAATAGAAATGTTATTAACTAGTATCCAAAATAGAATTGCAAATAATAGAATTTGTAATCTACAAAATAGAATTGCAAATAATAATAACTCACGCATAAATCCTTCCATATCAAGTCTTTTTTCCCCTGAGGAACTTTATGCCAATTATCATACTTAACACCACAATGGCTCCGAGTGGTACACCCAAGATAGTTTACAAAATTATTGCGGTTCACTCCAATTGCATTTCCTCCATTATCAAACTCCACAACCAATTTGGATCCACTGCCACTTAGCGCTATTAACTTCTTCAACAGAGTGATGCCCCTTTTCTTGTTAAGTGTTTGGTGCTGTGCATCAAGTTGCTCCAGTGCTTCAGTGGGTACATGTGCATCATCAACCTAAATTTTGACAAAAATAAACACACTGAATTAGCCCAATATAGAAATATAGGATATATGACATAACTAGAAGATAATGAATTTTATAGAAATACAGGATATGTTTTTAGAACTTACATTGGTATCCTCGCCATGCTCGTCATGGACAGCATGCTCATCATGGACTTCATGCTCATCATGGACATCATGCTCATCATGGTCAGCCATCTGAAAATGTCATTAAAAAGGCAAACATTTAGCATTTGTATTAACTAGAAAAAGGCAAACATTTAGCATTTGTATAAACATACATGTCTCTAAAATTGTGATCTTTTATCAATTAACAATCCTTCATTGTGATCTTCGCGCACATATAAGTCATCATTAGCTTCAATATTTTGTGGAGTTGGCAACCCAACTGAGAATGGACTGGAGTCATCATACTTATCATAGTATTCTTCTTCATCTATAGGATCTTCAATGAATTGTCTTTTACCATGAAGAACAACCGAACATTTATCATTCGCAGGATCATCGATATAGAATATTTGTTTCGCCTGTGATGCCAATATGAATGGTTCACCCTTCTCGCCAATCTTTTCAAAGTTCACCAAAGTGAAACCCAATTCATCCACTATAACTCCTTTGGTGTTATCAACCCAATTACATTTAAAGAGCAGAATTTTGAAATCTATGTAGTCAAACTCCCAAATGTCCTCAATGACACCGTAATATGACATTTTAGCTTCACGTGGACTCTTATCCTTTGCACTTGCAAAGTACATAGTCGACGCTTGAAGAGTGACCCCACTATTTTGGACGACACTCTTATCATCTTGGCGCTTTGTGTAATATGTGAATCCATTAATGTCAAACCCTTCATAAGACATAACATTCGGTTTTGGTTTAAAGGCGAGGCATTTGATAGTTTCTGTAATATCATTTGGTGTTTGAGATAGTTGATGTAAGACTTTATCTTCAAACCACTTAGTAAAAGTCTTATTATGCTCTCTAGCAAGCCACATTGAACTTGCTCGAGGATGTTGTCTCTTTATGAAATTGGTATGTTCCTCGATATAAACACTCACTTCGTCCATATTGTGTAAAATATACAAGTGAGCTTGTTCCAACTGCTCACGGCTGATTACTTTCACCCGTGATCCCAAAATTCCTTTGCCCTCCTCAAAATTCTTGTCATTATCAGGAGTGTCATTACCACTGAGAAAGTCATTGCAAAAATCCATAACCTCTCTCGCCACATAACCTTCAATAATACTCCCTTCAGGCCGATAACAGTTTCAAACATCACCTTTAAAAACGCTCATGTATCGTTCAAAGGGATACATCCAATGCAAGAAAACTGGTCCCAACATTTTCACTTCCCTAGTCAAGTGGACAACAAGATGTACCATGATATCAAAGAACGAAGGAGGGAAATACATCTCAAGCTGACATAGGGTAACAACCACTTCTCTTTGCAAATTATCGAGAGTATCAGGGTCAATAACTTTACTGCATAGACTGTTGAAAAAGAAACAAAGTCTGGTAATTGCAAACCTTACATGCTTTGACAATATAGATCGAATTGCCACGGGTAATATTTGTTGCATTAGGAGTGTGACAATCATGAGATTTAAGACCTATCAACTTCAGATCTTTCATTGATACCAATCTACGGATGTTGGATGAGTAACCATGTGGCACCTTAACATTTACCAAGCATTCAAAAAAAGTTTTTTTCTCCTTTCTAGACAACATGTAACAAGCGGGAGGTAAGTATGTTCTTTTACTACCCATTTCACGTAATTCTGTTAATTCTGACCTTATTCCCATTTCACGTAGGTCCAGTCTGGATTTTATCCCATCTTTAGTCTTACCTGGTATATTTAACAGAGTACCAATGATGCTATCACAGACATTTTTCTCAACGTGCATTACATCGATACAATGCCTGAATGTCAAAGAACTCCAATAAGGAAGATCCCAAAATATTGACTTCTTCTTGAATGAAGAATTGTCACTCTGTGTGGCCATACTACATTGTGATTTCTTACCAAATTCATTGACAATGTCTTTTACTCTTTCATAAACAACATCCCCTGGTATAGGTTTAGGTGCACTCCGTTCATCATTCCATCCATTGAATGCTTTGCGCTTCCTACGATATGGATGGAATTTTGAAAGAAACCTTCGATGACTAAGATATACAGTCTTGCCGCCATGTTTTATTCTTATTGAATCAGTGTTTTCTTCACATATAGGACACGCTTTAGCTCCTTTGACACTATATCCAGACAAATTCCCATATGCTGGAAAGTCATTAATAGTGCAAAACAACATAGCGTGCAAACGAAATGTCTCTCTTGCTGAAGCATCATAGGTCATCACACCTTCAGCCCAAAGTTTCTTTAAGTCATCAATCAAAGGTTCAAGATAAACATCGATATCATTTTCGGGTTGTTTAGGGCCCGATATCAACAATGACAACATAACGTACTTATTTTTCATACACATCCAGGGAGGAAGATTGTATATAACAAGCATGATTGGCCAAGTGCTATGTTGGCTTCTCAATGTCCCGTACGGATTCATCCCATCTGTACAAAGCCCAAGTCTTAGATTCCTATCTTCTTCACCAAATTTGGGGTACAATATATCAATCTTCTTCCACTGTGGGGAATCAGACGCATGTCGCAGGATCCCATCATTATTTTTCTTAACATCTGCATGCCATCTCAAATTCTTCGCATCTTTCGGATTTGTAAACAAGCGTTGAAACCGTGATATTATAGGTAGATACCACAACACCTTGGCAGGAGAACCAGTTTTGGACTCCCCCGAAGTCGTCAATTTATACCGTGACGCACCACATTTTGGACAATCTTTCAAATCTACATAGTCCTTTTGAAATAATACACAATCATTCGGGCATGCGTGTATCTTCTTGGCCTCCATTCCCATTGGGCACAACATTTTCTTTACCTGGTATGTTGAGATTGGCAGCTTGTTTCCTTTAGGAAGCATTTCTTTCAACAAAGTCAACAATGAAGTGAAGATTTTTTCGCTCCATCTATTGTTAGCTTTCAACTTATACAATCTCAACACAGCGCTAAGCTTCGTAAACTTAGCACAGCCTGTGTATAACGGTATCTCAGCATCATGCACAATGTTTCTAAAGATAGGAGGTGGATCGGTGTGCTCTACCCTTCAACTATCCAGCATCACATCAACGATGTCTGCTGGAACTGGTTCATTCACATTTACGTCATCGGAGACAATTTCTTCTTCCACCCAAGCACTGCTATCGACATCTACTGGTTTCAATTTTGAAATCTCTCCATGCTAGTGCCATTCTGTATAGCCTTGTACAATCCCGTTGCACATGACATCACTTTTGATTTTCTCACCAGTGTTGACTTTCAAGTTGTTACCGCAATGCCTACATGGACAGTAGAACCTATCTGTAGGTTTTTTCCTATGTTCCTCGGCGAATCTAATAAACTGATCAAGACCAGATATAAACTCTGGGGTGCAATGATTATGAATGGACATCCATGATCTATCCATTCTATGATCAGAGAAAACAAGTATATATTAGGAAACAAGTATATATTAGGAAAAGATTAGGGTATACACTTACATCCTAAGTGTATAATGTGATGTGATTCTTATATATAATAAATGTGTACCACCTATCCCATCCTTGAACACCTAATATCACTAGTAAGTGTATAATGTGTATTGGGTTTTCAAGAAAATTTCGACAGCATTTCCCCGCTGTTCTCTAAGTACATATGTACTTAGAGAACAAACGGGGAAATGCTACTGAAATTTTCTCGAAAACCCAATACACATTATACACTTACATCCTAAGTGAGATTAGGTGTTCAAGAACAGTCCCAAACTGGGGACTATCCAAGATTTACTCCTAATGAGTCAATCTTGGACGGGTTTCTAGGCCAACAAACACATTTGATGTCATTCTTATATATAATAAATGTGTACCACCTATCCCATCCTTGAACACCTAATCTCACTAGTAAGTGTATAATGTGTATTGGGTTTTCAAGAAAATTTCGACAGCATTTCCCCGCTGTTCTCTAAGTACATATGTACTTAGAGAACAAATGGGGAAATGCTACCGAAATTTTCTCAAAAACCCAATACACATTATACACTTACATCCTAAGTGAGATTAGGTGTTCAAGAACAGTCCCAAATCGGGGACTATCCAAGATTTACTCCTAATGAGTAAATCTTGGACGGGTTTCTAGGCCAACAAATACATGTGTTGTCATTCTTATATATAATAAATGTCTATAAACTACAGGCAACATGGTTAATCCTAATCAACAGAGCATTATTAAATAATAAATCAAGAAATCAATAGTTTCAAACAAAAGGTCTAGGAATCTTTACTAGACATTATATGTATCCCTAATCATCATATTTAACATACTACATTATTATGAACATCCAGATTAGATTAAGATCATACTATGTTATAACCATTGATTTAATAACCCTATTTCCGCATGTACATGTTTATCAACTTTAAAACCCTATAATTCATGAAATCATTCTAATTCAATTTAATATGTTGGGATCACATAATTATATAATGACATCAGAATATATAGAAGAATCATAATTAACATGATTAACAACATGCTCATCAAACTAGGGTTTTCTTGAATATCATCTAATATTTGTGTACTAGACATTATATGTATCCCTAATCATCATATTTAACATACTACATTATTATGAACATCCAGATTAGATTAACTCTAATCAAATACATTACATGCATTTTTATCACAACAATTTAATCGATGCAAAAAAAAAGTAGAGCAGCTAGCAGTGGGAAGACCAACCTTGTCAGAGGGAAGAAGGTAGAGGCTCCGGTGGCTCTGGCTGGAGGAGTAGCTAGCAGCGACGGCGGTGGAGGAGCAGCTAGCAGCGAGGCTGGAGATGATGGTTGCGGCGGCGCGACGGCGGTGGAGGAGCACCAGGGGTGTGGCGGCGCCTAATCTCAGGCGTGGCGGTGCCTAATCTCAGGCGCTGGCGCTGGAGCAGCAGGGGCGGCGGAGAAGGGAAGAAGGTGCAGGAGTGGCGGCGGAGAAGGGGGTGTCGGAGAAGAAATTGTTGGAGAAGTGGGCGCCGGAGAAGAAATCGACGGCAGCAGAGAAGAAAAGGTAATCGGCTCGCAATGAAACAGAAGAAAGGGGAAGAGTCGGGCGATCGTGGGTAATAAAGTTCCCAAATAGCGTCGGTTGTTTCAAACAACCGACGCCTAAACCTCTTTAGCGTCGGTTGTTTGAAACGACCGACGTCCAATTGGACGATATTTTCACGAAATTGTTTGGCGGGAACCACCTTCAACGTCGGTTATAAAAGGATAACCGACGCTGAAAGTGACACTTTTCGCGCAAATTTTCATCGCACATAGGCGTCGGTTTCTATCTACATAACCGACGCTGAAAGTGACACTATTTTTTTTGATCAAAATTTGGATTTCGCGGGCGACTTTAAGCGTCGGTTTGGTATAAACAACCGACGCTGAATACAAAGCGGTACCCGTGTCTGGCTGGTTTTTGAATATAGACGTCGGTTTGCATAAATAACCGACATCTAATAGTATAGGCGTCGGTTGTCCTAAAGAACTGACGCCCATAAAAGCGACACTGAATGTTGTTTCTGTAGTAGTGATCATAGTCATTAATAACTACAGTGAACCATTCATGCAATTAGGATTAAATTGGAAATACATAACTATGCTTATAATTCATCCTGGTCAACATAATAAATTTATGGTGATTAAAACCAACCGTTAATACTCAAAGTGCATGGACAAGCTTACTGATTGGATGCAAAGTCCTCTTAGATCTCAAAAGTATTGTAGAAACCCTAATGCCCTGAAATTTACATTATTCAATTAATAGTTATATTAATTAACACCTAAACCCTAATTTAGGTCATTTAGGAAACCACTAAAACATGTTCCTTGTCCAAAAACCTTTCCTAATAGTATTTCTATATATTTTTATGAGAATTAGATTAATTACTATGAATTTTCTAAAAAAATTACCGATTCAAAATTGAAGAAAAACCATGTCGGCAATTATCAAAGAACATGGGCACTAAGTCAAATATGACCAACCACAGGAGGCCAGTGTTGTTCAAGGACCCCGCATGTAACAAAATGTGTAGGGTTTGCCAAAGAAAAAACCAAAGGAAGATAATGCCCATTCCAGCATTGACAAAACATATAACCAATTGAGGGTGAAAGTGAAATAAAAATATATGTTATTTCATTCTCTAAGAGAAAAGATCAGAGCTTTAGATAGCCTAACCCTTAAATACAAACCTAAAATCCAACATCATACATGTAATACCAAGGTGCTATTCACCTTCCTCGTACCTAGCCAGACGTGAAGAGCCTAAACCAGAGGGTAAACCATGCCTAGGAGCATGGAAACCCTATTCCACCATGGCTAGCAATCAAGCCTGAGATCGAAAAATTCAATAGAGAAAACGAATATAAAAATGATAATATGATTGAACTCTTCATGAAAAATAGAATCTATAGATGAATAATAAAGTAAAAACATGGTAGTATGCATGATAATTGGGCATAGGGACAACAATTAGGAAAAAGAGGTAAGACAGGTTGAGTACCATTCTAGGGAAATTGCAGGTGAAGAAAGCCTCTCTAGGTGTTTAGGGACCAGGAAGAGGCATTGCTTCCTGGTGTGATGGCTTCCGCTGAAGTGGTGAGCATCCAAAGATGGTGGCGGATAGGTCAATGATGCATGTGTTTTCAGTTGTTATTATAGGTTCATTTTCCCTTATTTTCATGTGTAGTTTGGGCCTTTATTTGACCTATTACACATGGATTGCCATTGATAGCCTATATTTCCTTAAATGCATCAAATTATATGATTTCCACCATTTTTACTAGCATTTTACACATTCCAAGTACTCATTATGCTTTTATGTGATTTCAGGTACAATGCAGTTTTACACAGCTCGATGCTACTAACCTTGCAAGATTCGATGGTATTGACTTACCCTTAGGGATGTTCCCCAAGACTAGCAACATCTCGGTGCTACAGACAAAAATAGTCAGTGCTTCTGAGATAGCATCTATAAGCCCAACATGAATGAAGAAAACTCAGTGCTACTGAGTTGACATCAGAGAGGTTGTTTGAAATCACAAAAAGTCTGTGTTATTGAGTCCCAATCGATGGTACCAATAGGATCAGGGTTGCATGACTTAACCTAAGTTACTCGATACTACTGACTCACCTAGTCAGTACTATCGCGTTTGCCTGATCAGGCCGACCGCAGATCTGTTCTAATCCAATGGTGGATGTAATTTCAGAACCTAAGTGATTGGTTTGACTTAGGGGGACTACAACCAGACCTAAGAGATCCCTTGTTTTGATCATACGACTACTGGAGAGAGAAGAGAAGGGTGGAGGACTGAACACTTCACCCGGGAAGATCTAAGCACCTATGGAGGATGGTTCTACATCCAGAAGACAGCCCAACACACATGCTACAGAGGGGATCATCCATACGGGAAATGATCTAGGGGTTACCTTAGTTTCTACTATGTTTCCTACATTTTTTTTTCTTCCCTTCTATGTGTTTTGTGATGAAAACCATGCAAGGCTAAAAACCTATGTTCTTTAGGATTTGGGAGTAGCCCAAATATACACTTCACTTGATTTCTATGCATTAATATCAAGTTATCTCTTTATTACTGGATATAATCCTATTAAAGTTTCATGTTCCTTCCATGCTTGATCACCATGAATGGATTATTAAATGCTTAGTCATCTCAGGAGAGGGATTAAGGGTTAGAAAGCATATGATAACTCGTATATTGCACCCTTTGGAAAAAGTGGAGAATGTACGAGAGGAGAAACCCATACGATAAGTCTAAAGCACCAAACTAATCAAACCAATAACCACGGGAGTGGGGTTGGCATTAGATTAGGTAGTGAATTACACTAAGGGAGCAGGTAATTCTGGGTATAGGCTCCTTATCAAGGGATTGAGATATTAGATATTAGTGTGTGGTATTGATTGTAAGTGGTATCTGTGGTGAAACCACCTCCTAAAGAATTAATTTTCTTTCTGATTTACTTCAATCTTTAATTCATTTGCTTTAGTGTTCTTTTGATAACTCAACTCAATTTGAACAACCATCACCGGCTTAGCTGATTGATCTGTAGTTAGTAGTAGTCTACTGGAGAAACGCTTCCCTATATTTGACTCAGGCCTCACATGGCCTTATTACTTCGATACGTACACTTGCGTATTGCACACACATTATACGCGTGTCAAGTTTTTGGCACCGTTGTTGGGGAAGTGAAAAAATCCATCACTACAAGTCCTGCAGTCAGCCACTCTAGGCCATTTTCTTTTTATTTTTATTTTTTTACCTTATTTATTTACTTGATGTTGAATTATAATAATTTCTTCATTAAGTATAAGCGTCTGGACTTGACATCTATTCTCATTTTTTTTAGGGATTTGAGTGCATGGTGCGGACTAGAGCCCTAGACTACGGTGGACCATCTTCATCGGGCTTTAGACAGGTAGAGTTCTTACAAGGAGAAAGAGAGCTAGGCAGGTCTGTTGATCGATTTAACAAAAAACCATCACGAAACCCTCCTAGGATTGACGAACCAGAAGCACTAGCAGTACCCAAGCCAACAGAAATGGGGGATAGAGTAGATGAACCAGAAGAACAAATGATATGGGCGAGAAAAAAGGTGTAACACCTAGATTTTCATAACACATGAGCAGAAGCTATATTTTTTTCATCTGGGAGTGTCACAAACATGATAATCATTGCAATAAAAGCAAATGAAACACTTTGCATTGAGTAAAACTGATTCATACATAGTCATTGATAAAAGAAAAACTACAACTCCTCTAATATACTCTAGTTACAAGATTATACATAAAAAGAGATGTCTAAACTCTGGACCGTCTCGATAGATGTCACCCCTCTAGGCAAGCTTGGAAATATCCTAGACCTTTACTTGTTCCTTTAATCCTCACCTGTTCCAAAACCTGTGGACATCGTGTCCCCTGCCATGCATTAGGAAAATAACAGTTGTTAGAGTAAATGGCATGAGTATTCTAAAATATACATTGCTAAAGAATTGAAATTGGATTTTATAAACATGAAACTAACATTGAGCTCTAAAAAAAATCTAAAACATAAAGTCTCTTATTTCTTAATCTGAATTCTTATCTTATTCAGGAGTCATGTACTCTGGTACATGGATCTCATGACCTACACCAAAGTGCCTAGATCATACTTATCTTATCTAATTCCCTCTCATCATACTCATGGATGATGTTATGGGAATCTATAATCTAAGGTATCTTTTACTTATGATTTTTATCTGACTCTGGCCACCATTATACAATAAGTCCTCCTCTGTTGACATCGATGTGTCCTCTATGGTGCAACGCACCCTCTGTTGGCACAACGTGCCCTCTGTTGACACTGAGTTTCCTCAATGGTGCAACACACTCTATTTTGGCACAACGTGCCCTCTAAAATGGAGTAAACACTCCTCTGAATTGGAAACAGATGCCTCTAAATCATCCCAGGATTCTTTGAATGAGGACTTATCATATAATGTATTATGTGAAGGTTCTGAGTTAATTATCTTAAGTCTAGGCTTACTAAATTCTGAATTTGAACTTATTTGAAACTGAATACTGAGTAGTGAATTCTAAATTTGAATCTGAATCTGAATCTTTTATTTTTAAGTGATAACTGAATCTACAACTGAATATGAATATGGATCTCTATTACTGCATATATAATTGAGATTGGGTCTAAAACCCTTATCATGTGTCTTTATTCAAAATCTGGCTACTCACACAATGAGCAGTCTAAGACTGAATCTAAATCTGATGTCCTTGTTATCTAGATACATTATAATTTGAAACTATGATTTATTAGAATGATCTCATTGATAATAATTATATGACAACTAAGTCTAGAGGCTTGGGAAAAAGGATCTAAATTACATATAGGAAGACTAAGCATACAAAGTACCTTAAGTCAAGTTTATGAAAGTAGTTTAAGTACAAAGTATCTAAGAACATGAATTCTGACAAGATGATTTAACCTTTATACGTTCTTATTAAATATGATCTTATCTTGAATTTTAATATTTACATATGAGCCCACACCTTATAACTTAAACTTTAAAATAGCAATCTTATATAATCTTATCTTGAAACTTAATCATAACTTAATGCATCATAATTCATATTATCATCATAAGTCAATTAACAACACATTCTAATCCCAATAGTACATTTATCTTGAAAATTGGATCATGTCTTAATATGTTCAAAACTTGGATTCTCACCTTGTGCTTATCTTAAAGATATTACTCATTTTATAGAATTTGATTATCTACTCAGTTCTTGGGTCTCTATATATAAGAAAACATGATTCTAATTGAGATCTTAATACATGGCTATATCTGTGTATATGATAAATCCTAACAACATAAATGAACTTAAAATCTTGATACAAAGTTATCCCAAATCATTAACTAACTATGACTATATTACATGTTTATCTTATATTGAAATCTTATTCAATAATTTAAATCATTTCTAAGGAATTGTGTCAGAACATAATTTGTTATTTTACTCATGGACATGGCCCATGAATCATGAACATTATGGGAAACATATCTCTATTTGGGATTTTGGGCATAAAAATTTACATAATCATAGAAGCATGAGGAAAATCTTATTCACATAACTTAACCTTAAAATCTTCCAACATTGAACCACATAAATCATGAAAGTCTTATTTAATGTACCTGTAAACATGATGACATAAAATATGAATACTCATGGGCATGAACCACTTACCTCTTATATAGAAGGTATCGGTAAGGAAGTTTTGATTCCAAGTTCCATAACTTTAATAACCTAGATATCATCATAGTTTTATCAGTGTAAGCCTATGTTCCCTCTTTTTATTTCTAAATCTCAAATCTCATCTTCCTAACTATATGTACCAACTTAGGGTTCTTAAACATAACTTTAATCAATGATCACCATAAAATCTTGGCGTTGAAATAAAATAAAACTCATATTATATAATAAATATTATCTTCATACTCAAATAAGACATAAATCGTCTTATGCACTAATATGAACATATAGATCATATAAGAAGAAAATCTCAAACATAGTCATATATACTAATCTTACTTGACTCTATTATAAAATCAATTAAAATACCATTTAGATAAATAATATCAGACTTAATTAGACATATATATCACTTATTGTCTCAAGATAATCACCTGTTATTCTTACATAATGGCCACTCAAGTCCAAAACTAACTACTAATATAATAATACAAGAAACTCCAACAAATATCCAGAAAAGTATTCATATAATGTAGGAAGATCATGTATTAAAATATCAAGTCATTTAAAAATCAGATCATGGGTGAAATACCCAAAATACCCTTATTAGGGTTTACATTGAAAACCTTGGTAAAACTTATAATTATAATGATCAGGCTTTGGAATAATATTAAACATATTAGAATTTACCTTATGTAAAACTTTCATTAATTTTGAAAGTTGTTTTCTATTTTTATTGTTCAAAATATTAAAATATTATATCTTTAAAATCAAAATATAATATTAATAAAATATCCAAAAAATATTTGAATATATTTTTATAAGATACTAGACGTCATTTCCTTTCCATCAATACATTGTCCACCTTCATTGGATCTCTATATTAAAAAAAATACAAATTTTATAAATTACCTCTTCTAGAAAAATTATGGTCGTCTAGAATTGATCTAGCGACTGTGATTGGGCCATGCTGCTCGCACGCATAGGAGCCCTAGCAAGCCCTTATCCACTTGTAGATCTTTTCATGGGTCCAATTAAATCTTAACCCATGTACCCGACATACGCACCCCCTCGTCTTCTTTGTGTGATGCACACTCCTCTTTTCCATGCCATGAACAAAGCACATCGTACTGGAGCTTGGAGGCTTCGCCTAAGCCTGTTCACGTGGGTCAAGCCCTCGCTATCTACGGTTGTCATACCCACATTGGGTCATCACCTCCAGTCCCTTGCAAACCTCTATGATTATCTAGACTTGTCTTTGGTAGCCCTGGATGAAGTGGACAAGCAGGCTTCCCCTGCCCCTCCGTTGATGTGGATGAAGCTAGTCGTGGAAGAAATAATTTTCATCCATGCCTATCTCCTTGGCCTGATCTTACTACAGAAAGTGCAAGTCCCTTCGTTACCTATGTGGCATGATGGTATCTTATTTCTTGTATGAAAATAGAGTAAGGCTTCACACAAGCCTTGCGGTGGATGTGTATCCTTTCTCCGACTCCTAATCTAAGCATCGAAGAATGCATAAACCATATGTAATATTCTTGATTTGTATCCCTATAGTATCCCACGGTGTTCTTCCTTGCACAGATGCATAGATTTACATATGATATCACTGATGTTATGCTTCAGAGCACCGTCACAGTGAAATTGAACGGTGAGGGGGTGCCTTAGAAAATCATCTTTGTGCTCTCCCAAAACCCTCAAGCCATTCCATTATATATACACAAGTCCATGCTATTGGAAACGTACACTTTTCTTTATTGTGTGGGGTCTCCTCCTATTAAGGAATTATGCCACATAGTCCTACCCATCACAGATCCCAATGCTGAATGGAGAGAGAGATGTGCAGTTTCCAAAATAGACAAGACTCCTCCCTTCTCAAGCGAGGAGATTGGATATAAATTTTCTTTTATTTGGTCCCCCCACCTACTATAATGGAAGATTTGTTTATTTTCTTTCTAAATTCATTGTGATTAGACAAATATCTCCTAAATACTTTATGAATCTTGGCTTAAGTTGATAACTCATTAAAAAAATCTTATATCAGAATATCATGGACAAACTTGTCACTAAATATCTACCATTGTCTTATTGCAACTCCAAAAGCATGAGAAATTTTATTAACACTTACTAGAATATTACGAAGCTTTAAAATTTGACCAAAATGATACATAAGACTATTTCCTACATCTTTTTCTCTTATATTCAAACATCATGAAAAAAAGATTGGATCAGAGCTTACCAAACCCAAAATCAATCTTATATTCACTTTATGAATAATTTTATCATACACTTATTGGGTTCTAAAATTTTGGGTGTGACAAAAGGCTTCATCGTCCACGGCCCAGAAATGACCCATCAAAAGACAAGATATCAATGTAGGCAGCTACAAGATAGAGCATGGACTCATTGCTTTAGCAAATCCTAGGCATTCCATGGCCACCCTTTTGAGTATCCAATGACACATATTAGAAACTTTGTGGAAATCTATGATATGGTGATGATAGATAGGATTCTAGCTAGTACAATATACCTCAAGCTATTCTCATCATCACTTGCAGATGGTGCAAAATTGTGATTTGACAATCTAGATGATGAGATCATAGAGTCTTGGGATAAGATGATAGATGCATTCTTCGAACGCTGCTTTCCTCCACAAAAGGTGAATGATCTAGTGAAGAAGATTCATAACTTCAAGCAGTAGGATGATGAGTCGTATTCATAGGAATGAGAAAGATTTCAAAATGTGCTCAGAAAAGTACCTCATCATGGCATTAATCTGTAAGGGTAGGCCAAAATCTTCTATTATGGTCTACACAAAGGGGAGAGAACAACCCTTGATAGTGCAGGAGCAGGGTTCTTTCTCAACAAAACAAGCCCCCTCGCTGCCTTGAAATCCTCAAGAACATGTCTAAGAATCAATCAATGGGGGAAGAAAGAGAATTACCAGCCACCATAAAGAGTGTTAGATAATCTAAGGTGATATCTGCTTTAAATGAAAAGTTAGACCTCATTGCCAAGACGATATGTGCTCAATATAAAGGCTCAATTGAAGAAGAGGAAGGAGAGTGAAAGTATGTGTGCCAGGGTCAATACAGGAACAATGACTATTCATTGAGGAAAGACCCCATGTTCTCGTGGAAAGACCCTAATAATTTCCAACAAGATCCATCGCAGGCACAACATCAAAAACCAAGGCCACAATAGTATGGTGGTCAAGCCCAATATCCACCAGAACAATAGAAGATTGACAAGATTGAGCAAATTTTGGGTAAGCTGGTGAGTCAGAATGTTGCAAATTGCACAGATACAAAGGGACCTTCAGAATCAAGGGGCACGCATTCACATCATTGAAACACAGATATTCTAGATAGTTGTAGATTTGAGTGTTTTAATGCAACTGACTCAGCAAGTCTTTTCAACAAATACCAATGTACCTTCTGGAAATCAGCATGCGAAGGCAGTTTCTCTTTGCAGTGGCAAAAAGCTACTGGATAGTGCACCACACAGTGCAGTCACAGAAGAGGCAAAGACTCAATCTAGACTTGTACAAGTGGAAGAACCAGACATGTCGGACCAAGAGAAAGTTGCAGAGAAGCAAGCTAATGATGTTGTAGGCAATAACACTCAAGCCTACATACCACCTCACTAGAGGGCACCTATGATTCTTGTGCCATTCCCAAATAGTCTGAAGGCTACCAAGATGGACAAGCAGTTCAATACATTTCTAGATAACTTTTAGAAGTTGTATGTGAACATTCCCTTGATTGATGCAATAGAGAAAATACCATATTATGGGAAATTCTTGAAAGATATCATTACAAAGAAAAGGAAGATTCTGGAGTCTGATGTGGTGGTGCTCAAGGAACAAGTCAGTTCTTTCATTTTGGGCTCACTGCCACCTAAAAGATAGGATCAAGGGTGTTTCATTATTACATGCTTTATAGGGAATACAAAATTTGGAGAGACTTTATGTGATTCAGGAGCAAGCATCAATTTGATGCCCTTATCTACATTCAAGAATCTTGGACTCAAAGAAACTAGGAAGAGTAGCATGACAATCCAGTTGGCAGATAATTCAGTAGTGATGCCATATGGTATATGTGAGGATGTATTGGTAAAGGTGTATAGGTTTGTCTTCCCTACAAATTTTGTAGTGATGGAGATCCAGGGCGATCACGGAAATGAACTTCTTTTGGGGAGACCATTTCAAGGTACTATAGATATGATACTTGAGATGGGTATAGGACATCTCACTATGGGAATCCAAGATGACAGGTTTGAGATAAAGATGTCGGAGCACTCTCAAGCTAATGGAGATAAGGTGCAGTGCAATATGCTTCAGCATGTGGACAACAAATTCTCATTATTTCTAGGAATTCCATTCTTGGATATGTCCCATGTGATGACTAGGGTGGACAAAGATACTCTAGTTGTGGACATCCTAGAAGACACAAAAGTTCTCTCTTTGAACCACACTATGTGCTACCCAGGAGATGACGGGGAGGACTATGACCCAAATACAAAAGAAGAAGACATGGTTGTTTCTGTGATAGAGTCATCTCCACAATTACCCTTGGAGGCATGATTGATAAATAGAATGGAAGGAGGCTTAAGCAACAACTATTTGGAGGAGTGCATCTTTCTATTGAACTCAATACCTCGCTACTATGAGAGGCGCTTTGAAGACTTAGGACCACCACCCCCACCATTGGTCTCATCTCTTTTGAGCCCACCAGAGTTGGAGCTGAAGCCATTGCCCCCACACTTGAAGTATGTGTTCCTCACTATAGAAGAAAAACTCCCAGTGATCATTTCATCTTCTCTTAGTAGTGAGGAGGAGGAGCAACTACTTACTGTGTTGAAGAATCATCGAGCTACATTCGGTTGGTCGATATGTGATATTACAGGAATTTCTCCATCCTCATGCCAACATAAGATCTGACTTGAAGAAGGGGTGAAGGCAATTGTACAGTCTCAATGGCGTCTCAACCCAATCATTACAGAGGTAGTAAAGAAGGAATTCATCAAACTTCTATCAATAGGTATAATATAATGTATCTCTGATTCAATGTGGGTTAGTCCTACATCGGTCATTCCAACGAAAGGGGAATCACAATCACTACAAAAGCAGCTAATGAACTGATTTCCACTAGGTTAGTGAGGGGATGGTGTGTGTGTATTGATTATCACTGGTTAAATGCAGCCACACTTAAAGTTCATTTTCCCCTACCTTTTTTTGATCAAATCTTGGAACGTCTATCCAACCGCTCTCACTTTTGTTTTCTTGATGGGTATTCTGAGTATAACCATATTTCTTTAGAGCCTAATGACTAGGAGAAATCCATTTTCACCTATCCTTATGGTACTTTCACATACTTCCAAATGCCTTTTTGTCTTTCTAATGCCACTGCCATGTTTCAACGATGTATGCTCACCATTTTTTGTGATATGGTAGAGCAGTGCCTAGAGATTTTCATGGATGATTTTTCTGTCTATGGCGAGTCATTTAATGATTGCCTGCACAATCTGGATAGGGTGTTTCCAATATGTGAGGACACTCACCTAGTGCTTAATTGGAAGAAGTGGATGGTGAGTGAAGGGATAGTTCTTGGAGACAAGGTGTCCCACAAAGGCATGGAAGTTGATCCGATGAAGATTGAGGTTATTTCCTTACTACCCCCACCGACATTGGTGAAGGGAGTTAGGAGCTTTTTAGGACACGCTAGATTTATTGTCGATTCATCAAAGATTTTTTAAATATTTCTAAACAATTATCTAGAGTTTTTGGAGAAACACGCCAAATTTTCTTTTGATAAGCATTGTTTGAAAGCCTTTGAAATACTTAAGGAAAAATTGTTGCACCTATTGTGCAGGCTCCTGATTGGAGCCTCCCATTTGGACTAATGTGTGACACATTACATTATGTAGTGGGAGTGGTGTTGGGTCAACGCCGAGACAAAACTCCAATTGTCATATATTATGTGTCAAAAACCTTGAATGATGCATATATGAACTACACAACTACTGAGAAAGAGTTGTTAGCAGTAGTGTTTGCCTTTGAAAAATTCTGACAATACCTAGTAGGAGTCAAGGTGATAGTCTGGACTCACCACACTTCTATTAAATACTTGTTACAAAAGAAGGACGCCAAACCTAGACTTATTAGGTGGATTCTTTTGCTGAAGGAATTTGATATTGAAATTAAAGACAAGGTAGGTGTGGAGAATGTAGTGGTCGATCATCTATCTAGGTTAGAAAGGTTGGATGAAAGAGATGTAGCTATCCCCATAGTTGAGGAATTTCTAGATGAAAAACTATTTGTAGTTTAAAATAAATACCATTGGTTTGCATATATAGTAAATTACCTGGCTTGTAAGGAGATACATGCGGATTGGGGTTACTAGGAGAAAAAACAATTTTTCCATTCTTTGAGATTGTATAACTGGGATGATCAAATTTTTCTTAAACAATGTAGGGATGGGTTGTTAAGAAGGTGTGTACCCGAGTGTGAGGTTGAGAGCATCTTATCACACGGTCACTCTCTACCTACAGGTGGGCACCATGATAGTTCCAGGACTGCTACTAAAGTCTTGGAAAATGGGTTTTATTGGCCCACATTGTTTAAGGATGCTCATAACTATGTTCGTCATTGTGACACATGTCAGCGTACATGTACTATCTCCAAGCGACACGAGATGTCGTTGAATGTGTTTCAAGAGGTCGAGGTTTTTGATCTTTGGGGAATAGATTTTATGGGTCTGTTTGTGTCGTCTAATTCATGTATGTACATTTTATTTGCAATTGTTATGTGTCTAAGTGGGTGGAAGTAATTCCAACCTAGAACAATGATGCATAAGTAGTGTGCAAATTTGTGAAGCATTACATCTTTTGTAGGTTTGGTGTCCAGCACCTAATAATTAGTGATGGTGTCTCACATTTCACTAATAGGAAATTTGGAGATTTTTTGAGAAAATAAGGGGTAAAACACCGAGTGGGTACTCTATATCACCCACAGACTCAAGGACAGGTTGAGGTGTTGAACATGGAAGTTAAGCAAATCTTAGAAAGGACTATCTCAACCAACAGGATGAACTAGAGTTATGTGGTAAATGATGCTCTCTGGGCTTATAGAACAACTTACAAATCTCCAATAGGAACTCCACCTTTTAGGCCGATCTATGGTCATGCATGACACTTACATGTAGAGCTTGAACACAAAGCTAGATGGGCTATGAAGAAACTGAACTTCAACATTGATGAAGTAGGTAGGAAGAGGTTTTTGGAACTAAATGAATTGGATGAGATGTGGATGAATGTTTATGAAAGCTCTAGGATATATAAGGAGAGGACAAAGAAAATTCACGATAGACACATTCTAGATAGGGTGTTTCTCCCTGGTCAAAAAGTCATCCTTTTTAATCCTAGGCTGAGATTGCATCCAGGCAAGCTGAGGTCCAAGTGGAGTGGACCATTTTTTATTGACAAAGTTCGTCCCCATGGTGTTGTGAACATTGTAGATGGGAATAGGTCGTTCCTTGTAAATCTCCAATGACTTAAGCACTATTTTGGTGGAGAAGTAGAGCCACACATAGAGGAGGTGCAACTTTGCACCATTACATAGATTTCTTACTCTACACACTGTCAAGTTTAGGACGTTAAACAATGGAGCTTGTTGGGAGGCAATCCAACCTTTATTTTCTTTTTTTATGCTCAGTTTTCATTTTTTAGTTGGCACTTTTTTTTTAAATGGTACCTTGACTCATTTTGTGGACTGTGTAGAAAATCCATGTTGGTACCACTGAGTCTATCATTCGGTGGTACCAAGCAGGGGTCATCATTTTGGGCAGATCAGCAGCACACACTCGGTGCTACTAACCCTTAAAGTTGGTACCACTGAGTCTCTAAAAAATTTTCAAAGGTTCACTAATAAGGACTCAGTACCACTGACAATTTCAGTCAGTGCTACTGACTTTTGGACACTCCCAGGTTCGGAATACTAAGTCCAATTTCTCAACAACACCGACGGTTTGAAAATCTCAATACTACCAACCATGAATGTTGGTACCACTGACAGCCACGTCACTGATCTGCGACATATGTCAGTACCACCAATGCAGGTCAATCTACGCCAAAGTATGTTAGCCAATCATAAGCGTCGAAGACCGAGCCTTGGATTGTGCTACTCAATTCGGTGCCACCAACTCAAAAGGCAATGGTACCGACTCCATCACAAGCAGTTATAAAAGGAGGGGTGGTGGAGCCATTTTCTTCACACTATCTACTCACACTCCTCCACTTCATAGTAGGGCTACACCAGGTGCCAACGGTCTTCCTCAGGCTTCCATACTCCTAATCCCCTTCTCGCATCTATGATATGGCTCACAGAAGAGGTGTTGTTCCCTCACAGGGTGAGTTGGTCCCCCGACCACCTCGCATCCAACACCCCAACTCTGACATTAGGAGGGTGTATGTGGAGATACAAACAAGGAAAGTCATGTCGACCCAGTATGGTGATCACAGCTTCATCGAGCAGGTGGGATTTGTCGACAACATGAGATGGGTCTGCCAATGCCAAGCCTTGGAGGGGGACAACCCTTTCTTCAGTGACTAGAAGACATACCTAGAGCTTGTTCTTGAGTTCTTACATCTCTAAATGTCATAGCCGCCCCAGAGTAATGCATTGGCAGAGAATGGCGGGAAGGAAAGGTCAGCTTTTAGCTATTCAATAACAACTACACCATCACACTAAGAGAGTTCAACCATATCTTTGGTTGGGCACACATTCTAGAGTGTTTAGCCCTGGAGGACTTCGACTATGACCTTGCTTGAAGATGGCTGTCAGAGGAGCCCGATGGGTTCCACATTAGCTATCATGAAAACTCCCTCACTGACATCGAGCACTCATTTGCTTGAATCCACCACTGACTCTACACCAACACAATCTTTGCTAAATCTGGTCAAGCTCAAGGGAAGGTCTAGAAGATGGACTTGTACTTTTTGTATAGGTTTCTTGATGGCAAATCTATCAACTTCTACTCCTTCCTCCTACTTCATATGATGCACGTGAAGCGTAACATGTAGAGGAAGACACCATTGTTGTTTGGGGGATTGGTCACCCTGATTTCTTTGAATTTCCACCTCGACTGTCTACACTTGTGCCAATGGAGTCTACATCCAAGCTAGATGCTCAACACTTAAAGAAGTCCTACCTCTTCAGTGTGAAGCACAACATTATTCTTGCATGTTGCACCAGGAGAGGAAGATACAGGGAGCGCAGCCTCCCATACCCCATCTTCAACTTGCGGGGAGTGGAGTATCTTAGATGGCCATTGGATGAGGGTGAGGAAGAAGGTGATGACCAACCTATATATCAAGGAGATGATGAGGATTAGGAAAATAGTGACAACGAGGTTGAGGAGGTGGAACCAAAATCCCCATCACTCAGAGACCAGTCCCACACAAACGGGCCCGCACATATGCTGCCTTGACTTCCTCAGCCCCACCACCTTCCCAGGAGGAGCAGAACCCTTACAACATGCAGGGCATGTATGGGATGCTATGATAGATTCAGACCTACCAGCAACAACACCAGGATGCCTTATCTGGCATGTGAGATATACAAGGGCAGCTGTACCAGATGCATCAAGCGATCTACAAAAATGAACGCCTTCTCTTGTCCAACTAAGCAAATGTTCATATGCACCTGCAAAGGATGGAGTAGTATCAACAGCCCTTCTTTGACAACTACTAGGACCATAGATACTTCAGGGAGTACCCATAGCTACTGTCGATGCCTCCTACAAATCTTTCTTTCTAGGGGATGTTTCCTCCCCACGACCCAAACATGCCACCTCCACCATTCTGATTCATGGTACCGCTATTCCACCTCTTAGGTGAGAGTATTGACTATGAGGACATAGTAATATTCAAGCTTACGGGGGGTGATGGAACAACATTCTATCATAGTCATATTCAAGCTTACGGGGGGTGCTGGAACAACATTCTATCCTAGTTTTTATCTTTTATCTTTATTTTCATTTGCCATTTTAATTGTTTGTTTTGTTTTTAGTTATGCAAGTGTAGGATCCACATCTATCTAGTGTAATCATGGAGTTGTAATTGCCTGGTTTAAATCTTGAATGTTTTGTACTCTCCATGGTGTTTAATGAAAAGAACGTCATGTCCTTAAAATCTTAAAATGCAAAATCCTTAGTCAGCATCAGGGCTTAGGACATACATGAAAATCTAAATCAACTTCGAAATGTGAATGATGAGGATGTTGAGCCTAAACTGACCAAACCTTAATGAGATCTTAAATGAATATATGAGAAAGAAACCTTCACATCACCTTGAACACATGTCATTAAAGAGGGATACATCATAATATAATGAAAGGCATTGGTGCTTAGTTGTGTGATTCCATCCATTCATTTTGACTCACCGCCTCATAAATTCTTGAGTACTCCAAGCCATTTCCTTTGATTGCATCACAGAGAAAATTAGGGACATATTGGGTAGTTTGCTTGCATTTGAAAAAAAAAGTATTGCATTTGTAGCCATTAACTATATTGCATTTCATCTTAGCATGCATAACACAATTCATATAGTTGCATACATTTCATCATAGCATGCATATTTCCTTTTCCATGTGGATTTCAAATTTAAGGTTATAAAGAATAATGTAGAGAAAAAAAAGAAACAATTTTAATAGTTGAAGGAAAGCAAGAGGCACAAAGTGAGGCTTGCTGAAGAAATGATGATAAAGTTCACAAGGGAAAAAGAAAGTTGTAGTATGTTCTGCATCATTTTAATATTAAAGAGTATAACCCACGTGTGCAATCTCTTGAGTTGAAAAGAAATTTCTCAACTCGTTCTACATGCATCATCTCATAAAAGAAAAAAAAAACAATTTTAGGCATTAGGATTCATGCATTACATTCTTTTGCATCCTTATAGATTAATTCTTCTTATGCATAAATGGCTTGAATGTATTGATGAGTGTTCAGCAACCACCCATCTCTCACCGTCATTTTCTCTTATTGGAAGGACACCCCTAATTATTTATCTCATCATACGTGCTTATATGGAGATCTACTTCTAGTTAGTTGGTAGTTAGGAAATAGCAATTTAGTGTAGGGAATCATGCAATACACCAAGCGAATGCGTGAGTAATTATGATGTTAACTTCATTCTTGATAGAGTCATTGTCTGAGGGTGGACATCTCTTATGGAATTTTTGGTCACTTTAGAGCAGTTATCGGTTCAGTGGTCAGTGAAGGCCAATTCAGGGCTTCCTAAGTGGAGTTGTTTGTGAACTGAATGTATGTGTTTTATCCTTTTGCTGACTTTTGTCAAAAACATCCGAGAGAGTGTTTCTCGAGGACGAGCAACATTTAAGCTTAGGTGAGTTTGATGCATGTGTTCTCATTCGTTATTATAGTCTCATTTTCCCTTATTCTCATGTGTAGTTTGGGCCTTTATTTGACCTATTACACATGAATTGTCATTGATAGCATATATTTCCTTGAATTCATCAAATTATATGAGTTCAACCATTTTTACTATCATTTTATGCATTCTAAGTGCTCATTATGTTTTTATGCAATTTCAGGTACAAGGCAGTTCTATACAGCTCGGTGCTACCGACCTTGCAAGAGTCGGTGGTACCGACTTACCCTCAGGGATGTGCCTGAAGACCAGCAACATCTCGGTGCTATCGACAAAAATATTCTGTGCTTCCGAGATAGCATCAGTAATCCCAATATTAATGAAGAAAACTCGGTGCTACCGAGTCTTCAACTTGGTGCTACTGAGTTGATGTCAGAGAGGTTGTTCAAAATCAAGAAAAGTTAGTGCTATCGAGTGCCAGTCAATGGTATCGATGGGACCAGGATTGCATGACTTAACCTAAGTGACTCGATACTATCGACTCACCTAGTTGGTACTACGGAGTCTGCCCAATTAGGCCAATAGCAAAAATTTTCCTAATCCAATAGTGGACGTAAATTTCAGACCCTAAGTGATTGCTACGACTTAGGGGGACTATGGCTAGACCTAAGGGAGCCCTCGGTTTGATCATAAAACTACTGGAGAGAGAGAAGAGAAGGATAGAGGATTGAATGCATCACCTGGGAAGATCTGAGCACCTATGGAGGACGGTTCTGCATTCGAAAGATAGCATAACACACGTGCTACGGAGGGGATCAGTCGGACGGGAAAAGATCCAGGGGTTGCCTAAGTTTCTACTATGCTTCCCACATTTTTCTTCTTCCCTTCTACATGTTTTCTGATGAAAACCATGAAAGGATAATAACATGTGTTCTTTAGGATCTAGCAGTAGCCCGGATATACACTGCAATTGATTTCTATGCATTAATATCAAGTAATCTCTTTATTACTTGATATAATCCTATGAAAGTTTCATGTTCGCCTTTTGTGCTTGATCACCATGAATGGATTATTAGATGCTTAGTCATCATGGGAGAGGGATTAAGGGTTGGAAAACATATGATTACTCATATATTGCACCTTTTGGGAAAAGTGAAGAATGCACGACAGGAGAAACCCAAAGTATAAGTATAAAGCACCTAACTAATCAAACCAATAAATGTGGGAGTGGGATTGGCATTAAATTAGGTAGTAAATTACATTGTGTTAGAAGGTAATTCTGGCTACAGGCCCCTTATACAAGGATTCAGATATTAGATATTAGTGCGTGGAATTGATTGTAAGTGGTATATGTGGTGAAACCATCTCCTAAATAATTCATTTTCTTTCTGATTTACTTCAAGCTTTAATTCATTTTCTTTAGTTTTCTTTTGATAATTCAACTCAATTCAAAAAACCATCACCGACCTAGCTGATTGATCTTTAGTTAGTAGTAGTCTACTAGAGAAACACTTCCCAATGTTTGGCTTGGGCCTCACATTGCCTTATTACTTTGATACGTACACTTACGTATTGCACGCACATTATACGCATGTCAGTCAATCTCATGGATATGTCTTGAGGGTAAGTGAGGGACCACAAGTGGTCTCTAGGAGATTTGTGGGGTACAAGATGGATTTCGAGGGTGTCCCTTTGTAGATTGGTGGTCTGAGGGGGCTAGATTTACATGTGGATGATAACAAGGGAGAGGAAAATCTATAGTCGACTAGGGACTCTGGATTGCAAAAACTCATCATGTTTAGGATCTGATGATTTGAGAAGGTTTGTAGATGGTGGAAACCCCCTTGCTCTATGGTGGCGCTCATCAGAGAGAGAAATCAGGGTAGGAGTTTTGAGCTTTAGAGGAGTCCCATGAACCCTCGACACAGGTGAAGGGTGTGATTCCCCAACTTGCAAAGGAGTTCAGATCTGAGAGTCCGACTCTGATTCTAAAAAAGCTCCATGTGGCACATTAATAGGACCAAGACTATAGGTTAGATGATAAACTGACTAATTTCTTATTAATAACTATATATGAAACTTTCCTAAATGATTTGAGGGGGCAAACTAGGTCATATTGGTTTCAAATTGGGACCATAGGTGTATTTTTGGGCCTTTATATTCTTACATAATTAATTTTTAAATTTTTTCACCCTAGAACTAGTATTTACTATAATATAGTTAGTATTACTTATGTACATAAAATGAATTATGATTGATTCGTAACTTATTTATATTGCCATGTACATTTACTTAGAGTTTATTTTATTTGCACAATTAGGGTTCATATATTTATTAATAAAAATGAGACCACATTAAGGATAGAGATAGTGCATTACATACAAATTTTTTATTTATTTGAATATCATCATCATTTAATAACCTATCATCATGGAGAGAGATTTTATGTCACCCTTTCTTCATAATATTCAAGAAAATTTTGATTTACATGGGTTGTTTGCATTGAGGTCTAATTTTGATTTTAATTAGTAGAGAAAATGCTACTAAGGCCCTAAACTTATTTGATTCAGATTATGGGATGTTAAAATATTCACCATATATGTCATCCTGATGTTCCCTTGAGACTAGGTTTCAGTTAGTTCAATCTTGATTTCAAAGTTCTAAACATGGATGCAATAATTGTACATATCCAAGATTTACAAGAACACCTTCGGTCTAGGGGATACATCCACATCATGAGTGTGAAAGATAAAACTAAACTCTGACTTGACAATATGAGGAGCTTAAGATTTGGATTATCATCAAGGTGTAAACAAGCAATACCATAACTTGTCACATTAGATCCTTTTCATGGAATAGTGTCCTACTTCAAAATCTTATGATCAAGAGGATCATAAGGTAGATTAATTGGAAATATTAATTCTATAAGAGATAATTATACTAATTTGAAGTCATAAGATAACATTTTCATCATAAATGCATTACTTGCATAATTGAGTCCAACATGTTCATCAAGATGTGTTAGGTCTACATATTGCATAAATATATGTTTTATGTCATATGAAATTTTTTTGACAAAAGGCATCAAATCTAAGTCAAACATGTTATAAAGCATATCAAAGACTACATATTTTGAGGTTAAAAGGTTACATGATGAAAAAATAATCAAAATAGCATACTAGATCAAGTTAGATCATGAAAGTGCAATAAAGAGTCATTTTGAGTCATGATGAAATTAGGGCACATATATATGGTTTTAGTCGTCAGTCACTTTTATAGTGAGATACGGTACCTATTTAGATGATTTAGGGAAATATGAGACAATTATTGATATAAGGAAACATAAAAGGATACAAACACCATTGAATAAACATAAAGGTATCATGTTTAGCATTATTAAGATGACTAAAAGTATATTTAGGTGATGGGACCACTTTTACTGGATAAGAATCATTTTTCTGATCAAAATGACCCATTGGATGACTATAATTGGAGCTAGCATGACAAAGATGTGATTTTTTGAAGATCTACCTAGATTCAAGGGATGAGGACCCTTGGATTTAAATTAAAGGGAGGGAAGGGAGTACTTGGGTGGAGCTGTTGAGATATTGGGCCTATGGTGCAACATGGGCCTCAATTGTTCTTAGGAGGAGCTTCATATGGAGGCATCCCGATACTGGATTGGTAGCTATTATTATAGGCAAACTTAGCTAAGGGCAAGTACCGCTCCCATGATCTGCCCCAATCGAGCACACATGCTCTCAACATGTCTTCTAATGTTTGGATAATTCTTTCTTATTGTCCATATGTCTGGGGGTGATAGGTTGTGTTGAATTTCAATCTTGTACTGAGTTCTTCATGCACTTGTTTCTATCACTTCTAAGTGAACTTAGGGTTAGGATGAAAGATAGTTGAACTTTGAACATCATGTAAACAAACTATTTCTCTAACATATAATTCATCTAGGTTTGAAACCTTGGCATTAGTCTTTGAGATGAGGAAATGTGCTGACTTGGTAAGGCGGTCCACCACAACCCATATTCCATCATGGCCTTTCTTTGTCTTGGGGAGACCCATCACAAAGTCAATAGTGATCTGGTCTCATTTTCATTTAGGAATCTCAATTCTTTGCACTAACTCACAGGGTCGTTGGTGTTCAGCCTTCACCATCTCGCACGTGAGACAACTGGGTACATATGCTGCTATGTCTCTCTTCATTCTAGGCCACAAAAAAATTATTATTGTAAGTCCTTGAACATCTTGGCGGTTCTAGGGTGTATCGTATAATTAAACTAAATAACTTATAAGTCCTTTAAGGTTAATCCTCAAGAACTCAAATGTGATTTTTATTTCAGACTCCACCATCCACTTCCAGCAAGAGATATTCTAAGGCTTTTCCATTGAAATTTTCATCACATCTAACTCTGGGTCATCTCACTAGGTTGTTACAAGCTTGGTTTACCTTTATTTGGTATCTCAAATGCATGCATCATATATGGTCAGTCAATTACTCTCATTTTGATAACCAAACTAAAACTTATGCCTATAGAATTCAAATTCCAAATTATATTTTCATTTGAAATTTTAATTTGGTGGTTACCTTGTACTTCTACGTTTCCAAACCATTTATTCAATATTCTCTCATAAGGGTGTGGTAATACCTCAAATACTCAATTATCCTAAAAGAATTTCAACTTAAGTATTTGTTACGCATATTATTTCCATTGACATTTCTAATATGGCATGTGTCTGTCTAATCTCTCACATTCATAACACGATCAAATAAGCATTTCATTGGAGTCCAAATATTGAGTTCATCCCATTCTAAGAGTAGAGATGGTACATCCACACATTACCATTTTAATTTCAGATCCAGATTGAATCATTTCCCACATGATCCCAAACCATGAATACCACAATTACCTTAATTACATATACACCTATAGGAAAAGATTTCATCATAGCTTTGAGTCTTAGCATAAATTCTATCTAAGATCCTTATTTAAACATTATCACATGTCTTCTTATATACATCTCATATATCATCAGCCTTAAATCTTTCCCTCAGGATTTCTAGGGAATATGCACCTTTGGAATTATCTCCTCTTGACCATCAAGGGCCTTATGCACTTAACACATTATCTTTATTTGTCCTAACAAATTTTATATTTTGATCATCCTACAAGATCTTAGGGTTGACTTGTGTCCATACCCTTTCCAAGGGTTTCATTGAGGCATTATAACTTTATTTTATCTCGTTACACCTTTTACTTGAGGTTTCTTTTGATGATATCCAAACACATTATATCCATTAAAATTCATCCACTTGAATTTCCCTCATTTCTTAGGGTATGCACAATTTTCCTTCATTGGGTTCACGTCAACCTTCCCTTTTGGGCTTGGTCCCATTGTATTGATCATTTCCATAGAGACTTTTCCTCATGTACCTTAGAAATAACATACATGGGTTCAAAGAATCATACTCAATATATGTGCTTCTGCGTTTCATGCACTTATCTCTCAAGTTTCTAAGTGACCTTTAACTTAACCTCAATTCTTAAACTAATTTGTGAACTTACTCTTTTAGGAAGGATCCTATCCCAGGACAGGATAAAACTAATACTAGGTAGTATCAAGGATCACAAAAGCATACTTGAATCCCTATTTTATATCATTACAAGAGAACATGTCCTATAGGAATATTTCATATTTTTTCATTCATGCATTTTCTACATGGGAGCTATATCATTATACCATGTGAGCTACTATTCAAGAATTGGATCATTATCTCTGCATTTCTAGTTTGGTTAAACAAGATCTGATACATCCTATTTCACATGCTTAGAACCATATTATTTCAATAAACCATACTTTTTTCTGATACAAGGTGTACTACAACTATTTAATCATGGACACTTTCTACAATTCGATTTGCATCGACCTGAGCTTCCTTATCATTAGTGGTGAAAACTTGAACTTATTAGCATTCTTCAACCATTTGAACTGTTCCTCAGGGTTCTATAGACAGTATGTAAGTTGTTATTGGGCTTGGTCCTCGAGGGTTTGGGATAGGATTGTCATCCTGAATATGTCCTTCTTGCAGACAGTGATAGCATACTGTTACAACCCCAACTTTTGGATTCATTTGATGAGAAGTGTAATTTCTCATATTAAAGATATTGGAACAAATAAGGATATAATTTGTTTTGAATAAATGGATTTCATTTACAATAGCCTTGATGATTGTTTTGTGGGCTTTATTGGCTATTGGGCCCAATAACAAGGAAAATACAAAAGAGACTCCATTATAAATAATAAATGGAGAAAAGAAAGATGTAGAAACCTCTATAAGGCAAAAGTATTTAATCCAAAGGTGGATTTCATGCCTATTGGGTTCCAAGGAGTCCAAAGTTGCAAAGAGAATGTGATAAGAAAAGAAAAGATCAATTAAATATTTCTTTATTAAGAAAGAAATTGAAAACAATAATAAAATGTGGAAAATAAGTGGAAAGAGGTATAATTGAGTTACCCTTGATGGATTTTCATATCCAAAGGATTCTTAATGTTAAAAGGAATGCCAATGAGGAAAATAAAAGAAAGATAAAGAGAAATCCTCAAAAAGAGATATTTTAATAAGAAATAAACAAGATAATGAGAAATAATGAATATATATGCATCTAGAAGGATAATAAGTATCCTTAAAAAGGGATTTCGAAATATTAGAGTTTCATGGGGTACAAGGAGCCCCAATGGAGAAGAAAGAAAGAGAAAATACCAATAATGAAAAATAAGAGGATAATGTGATACATTATTAAGGAATTTTGTGGTTTTGTTAAAGAGGTGGTATTTTCTACTAAAGGTAAACCTAATTTCGTGTCAATAGATTAAAGGGCAAGTAATAAGAAAATAAAAGTGGTGATTTTTGAAATTATAATATCTAAGGAGTAAAGAATATCAAAGAGTTTCTTTTAAGAGAGAGAAGATTTCTTCTTCATGAAGGAATAGGGTTCCAAGTTGGAAAAGGACTTGGTTGCATTGTGGGCAAGCAGTCTAGGGCATGGATACCCTCCCATATATAAGGGGTAGCAGCCTTGGCCGAATCCAAGAGGATTATGTACATCCTTCTCTCTTCTTCTTCCTTGTTTCATCTTCAAACCCTAATCATGAGTAGCAGCGTGAGTACAAAGCTAGAGGGAGCCAATGAAAGGTTGTGATCGAGGCATGAGGTGCCTCGGTGCCAGGGAACAACTTGGCCATCATGGTCGTGTCCTAGAGCTTGTGCTACAACAACAATCAAGCTACAACATCGGCCGCAAGTTCATGGCCTAGAGAGCGAGAGACCAGCCATGCTGTCTGTGACTAGGAGGTGCTCCATGTGCATGGAGGAGCATCGGAGGAGAGGGCGTCATCCCTGGTGGTCGCCAGACCCTGGAGAAGAGGGGGTGCGCTCAATTTTGTTGCAGATTGGTGGCTAGGGTGGCAGCCATCGAGCTGCACGAGGTTGAAGAAGGATAGAAGCACATTGGACCGAAATGCCCCTTTGCGGGCTGAAGAAATCACCCACTTAACTGAGGGCATTTTCATCATTTCAAAATGTTTTCAACTAAGCTGAGCAACGTTGCATGGAGCAGGAACACGTGGCGCTTGCTGATCGGTCTAAACAGGTAATCCTTGCAAAATTCATAACTAAATAATGGTAGCTCAGATTGGTACATATAATATATTTATTTTGCTTAGAAAAATGAGATGAATTCATTAAAAGTTGTTTTAGAGGCTAATTCTTCTTGAAATTCAAAACGTAGTGTAAGTGATCAACTTTAATGAATTAAAGATTAAGAAACCCTATTTTGAGATGATTAATGTAATTAGTAGAGTTTAATGGATGATTAAAGTTGATATGAGCCTGTTAATCATGAAAAGGAACATTAAGATAAAAAAGGATGAACTTTGCATGTAATTGGTTTAATTGAGAAGTCCATGTGCATAAATATGCTTTAATGGGCCTTGAAACCTTAATATTAGTAAATGTGACTCTTAATGGTTTTAATTATTCAAAATCATGAATAGAGCTAAGATATGATGATTCTGAGCTATTTTGAGTATAAAGGTTCCTAATTGTGAATAAATACCCTTAATATGGTAATTAGGGTTTTCTAATGGATAAAATGTGAAATTAGTAATAAATGGAGTTCATAGGTGAATTGGACCACAATAAACTATGAATTGATGATAAATGATCATAATGATCTAGTCATGGACTAAAAGGATAAAAATGGTAGCTTTAATGTAAAAGAGGCTTAATGGACTTAATTGATGGTTAATTATGTTTTTTTTTATATTAGGGTTATATGTTGTTAAAAGATAATCTTAGTATCTTTCATGATGAATAGATGAGATAATTAGGGTTTATGAGTAATTGTATAAAATTAGGGTTTAAAATAGTAGGAGATGAAGGGAAACCCTAATTGCAATGGAAACCCTAAAAGTGGACTAGTAACCCTAAGAAGTGAGCTAGGTTTAACAAATCTTGATGACATGAGAAATAAAAGGACCATTGTATGATTGTTTTAGGATCTTGTTGTGTGTGCTTGCTTGCTTGGATTTCTTACTTGCATGGAATATTTGTATCTCAAATCATCAGTCTGAAAGGTATGTGGTTACGCTTATGGTTAATCGCTTTAGTTTCATGGCGATTCCCAGATGTTTTATCGGTTGCCTAAAAATAACTACTTGGAAGACTTTTATTTCATGCAACTATAAAGTGACTATGATTATCACCATAAGTATGTATACGTGGCTAGCTCAGATCCTGGTCCTCCTCTGTGGCTTTGCTAATGATGAAAAGGGTAACCTGGTAATGGGTCTACTTGTTAAGTGGGACCATCAGGTTATTAAGAGTTAGGGATTGGGCTACCTATGGGTAGTGTCATGTGACTCTTTAGCAGACCATGAGTTAGGGATTGGGCTAGCTATGGGTAGTGCCATGCGACTAAACCCTAGATATTGATCTACCTGTTTGGTAGGATCATGCTGGGTTTAATGGGGATCTACCATAAGGAAGGTAGCATCTAGGTCCACTACAGGGAAAGCGCAGAGGTTAGGATATGTATGGATTGAGTAGTTATGTTTAAGATGTAAAGATTGTTTGCTAAATCATAATTGCTTGCAATATGTTGTTATAGTTAATTGTACGATTATTGTTTCCCCCACATATCACCATAATTCATTTATGCTAACTGACATTTTGTTTGTCGGCGTTTTAGGTACATGTAAAAAGAACAAACAGTAAAGTGGCATATATGGAATTAAATATGAAGTAAAATTCAAAGGAGGATTAGTTAGAATAGACTCCATGTGGATAGAAGTAGATATCCAAGTTTTTGAAAAAGGTATGAAAAGTTTAATTCTTATTACAACCTTTCAGTTTAGTTTAGTAGAATCTGGTAATTATTATTGATTATTTGTCGAACCTTTGATCCGGAAATTGAGATAACGGATGTGACCTCTTGGTCTCCCTTAATTGGTTGTTACTGGGAGGCGGGGTCGTTACATTTGGTATCAGAGCGTAGGTTCCTCATTTAATCTTTAATCATTATTAAATTTTACAAACTCTGTAGAACCCAAGGGAGTTATTAGAGGATTTTCCAAAAGATATAGGTGTCTAGAAAAGGATCACGTCCGGGGGCTGGAAATATTTTCCTCTGCACCACTAGTCAAAATACGAGGACTCCCGGATTAGTGTGACTTCCTGGCCAATGTCTCAGGATTTGACTTGCAATAAGATACCTTTAGGACTCTCTCATCTTGTTCATCTCTTCTCAACTCAAATGTTGTAAAGGATTATAAGGATTAGGGTTTTCTCTCTTTTCCTCACCCTCTTGAGGTATGGGTAAGGTTGATAAGGTCTAAGGAATCCTCCACCAAATTAATGAAAAGCATGTAAATAACATATCATGGACATAATCTTAATAGATTAAGTGTAAACTAAAGAATAAATACATGCTTAAGTTGTATGAAATAAGTTGTCATACCCTCAGGAGAGACATGAGGCTAGACCTTCTTGTCAGGAGGATATGTAAAGAGAGTTAGTCTTGGAGGTAGAGACCTCCATTAAAAGTAGAGACCTAGAACATCCTCTGAGGATGATGTTAACCCTAAACCTAAGTGAAGGTTAGAGAGAGAGATGACATGATGAGTTTGGATGGATATGCTTTTGGATGCCCATATGAGCCGTGAGATGTTGGATGACCTAGTGCCTTTGGCAACCCAACCCTGGAAAGGATCATGCATGTTAGAGTGAAGGATGGCTCCTTCAATGATGAGGTTAACGAAGAACCTATGGAAACCCTATGAGCTTTTATGAGCATGACATAGAATGCACCAAGATTATGTCATAGTACGTCAGTCGTGCTAAAACCTTAGCCAAGGGAGTATGTTAGAAAGCTGATGAGATAAGCATAAAGGGCTAGGGATAACCTTGAGAAAACTTAAGTTTGAATGTAGGATTCATCATGTAGAGGTATGCTTGTGAGCTTGATCCATCTTCATGGAGAAAGGACCTTTAGTATAGGGCTGGTTGTGGAGTTAGCTCTAGAGAGAGAGAAGGACCCAAGCAAGAAGGTTGGAAGCCTAGACTCTGTGATACGAGGAAAAGTGGGGAGTTGAGGATGATGCGACCTAAGTGGATGATAGTGGTTGCCTCATGCTTGATCCCTGGAGGCTGATGATGTCTTGGTTTCCATGAGAGGAACTAAACCCTAGAGAGAGGATGAGTCTTCCAGTACCTCTATACCTATGGTATAGATGAGAAGAAGAGTTCCTCAGACCTGGAGAGGTTTAGTAACAAGTTGTGAGGCCTTGTACCTTGTTGATTGTCCTTGAGGAGGACTCAACTCTGAAGTGTTTCTCAAGTACAAGGATGACAGAAAGTGCATGTCATACCTTGTACATGTTTGGTTCATGGTTAAGGGGTTGAGCAGACAGTTGGACATCAGAGAAGTGAACCTAGGGTTCCTAGGCCTAAGAGGGGAAGTGGTGTACTCGAAGATCAGGATGAGAATTGAGTTCCTATAGATTCGAGCATGTACTCCTCATGATTAGAGGAAAAGGAAACCCCTTAAGTTTAAGGTATGTTTGATGAACCCCTCACAGCTAAGTTGCTGACATGGGAAGGTATGATCTTGATCCAGTGATGAGAAAAGAGAACAAGTATGACCTAGCATGGTTTAGTAAGTGGTCTTCTTGTGCCTTAGTAGCTACTGGGTTAAGCATGCTCATGTTAATATAAACCCTAAGGATGTTTGTGACCTTGTTGTCAAGAGTTGTAGTTTCCTCCCATCTTGGGAGAGGGATCCTTTGGTAAGGTGTATACCAATTTTTTGGGTTTTGAGGAAACCTAAAGAGGTCTCATAGGATCTTGAGAAGCTAAGTGAAAAGTACATAGTAAGAGAATGAACCTGTAGACCCATAGATAACCATCTCTAGATGAATGTGGATGTGTTACCATGGAGGTAACCGGTATGGGGCCTGGCCAAGGTAGGCAGGTCGTCGTGACCCCTATGAAAGGGAGAAAGTCAGCCTAGGAATGTAGAGAGAGATGATGAAGGCTTGGGTAAGGTTCTAAGTTGAACATGTACTATGTTTGAATCCTAAGTCTATCCTAGAGTCAGGTAGGGATAAGACTGATGGAAGTAGAAGTTGCCTAATTCCCTAGTTGCACATGATCATAGGGTCGGGAGGTAACATCTATCATTGTCTGAGGGCCATGGGTTAGGAGATTGATCACCTTCATGAACTCATGGGACCCAAAGGGCAAATGAGTAGGGCACTCTCTGGATGCATGAGGGAAGAGGGATGACCCCAAAAGTGTCGGCACCCTATAGACCTAGAGGAGATGACCAAGGATTGTGTGTGGACCCAAGTAGGTTGGAGACCAGTTCTCCATGGAAGTAACTTTGATATCGAGATGTTTGTGATGTAGAGACATATGTGGCATGTTTCAACTTAGATTTAAAGGTGTATTGGCAAGGTGGGATGTACCATCTCTACTCTTGGAACCAGAAGAACTCGTTATTTGGATTGTAGCCAAATGCTTATTTCCTCTTGTTATGGGAGTGAGAGATAGGAAAATACGCATGCCATACACCAAGGTAAAGAAGGTGATGTGAGTTGGAACGTTGCCATAAGGTATGAGGACAGAGATGATAACATACCCTGGTGGAGCACATGATACATGGATGGTTTACAAACATTAAGAGAAACAAGGTAGTCATCTTATGAGGATGTTTTTATCATGAGCTATGAGTTATACAAGTTTGAGTTCAAAAAACCAATAGAATAAGCTCATAGAGTTTTCTTGATGAAGATAGACTTAGAGCTGAAATGAGATAATAAATGAAATACATGGAGGTGTATGTCTTCAACATTACTAACACCTAAGGATGTGAAGTGGTAATGGATACTCTGGATGAGATACAGCTGCCTAGTGTAGATGGAGGCTAGAAGAGGTTGTTAGGATAACCTCCAGTTGGAAAAAGAGATAAGTTTGGCTAACACTTAGATGAAATAATACTGGTTGATCAAGTCAATGGTTGTTTGGTTAGCCAACCTAGGGCTTATCATGATAAAAGGATGGTTGTAGAACCTCAGATGCACTTATTTGGAGAAGAAGGAGATGAAGCCTCAACTAGAGTGGTTTAGGGTTTTTGAGGAATCAATCTTGAGGAATCATGACAATACATGAGATCATGATTTAAGATTACCATATACCATGGTACTACCAAGATAATAAGTGACAACAGTACTTTGGATGCCTAAGATGAAGTTGCATGTGGTATGTTTCCATGCAAGCCAGGAGGTGAAGGACAAACACCAGTAACCCATTGTATAAATATAGAGGATAAAAGAGTCCCTAAGAGGGAATGGGAGTTCATCACTATGGATGTTGTGGTAAGTCTCCCCTAGACCAAGGAAGGTCAAGATGTAATATGGGTTATGGTTGATCGCCTTACCTAGATGACATGAGAAAGAAAGAGTATTGTCAAGGGATAGATCTAGTTGAACTACATATGAGAAGGAGATGGTTCAACTACACCATGATGTGAGTTCAAAAGTTCTTGAGTATAACCTAAATGTTCACTTCCATAAGGTGGAAGTAGGTACATGAAGAACTTGATGTTAGTACCTCTTATCACCCCTAACTAATGGTTAGTATGATCTAGACTAGAGGGTGTGATGAGAGCATGTGTGCTCATTCAGGGTGATGCATGGAGACAGTTCTTGTCTTTGGTAAAATATGACGATAACCACCATAGTCGTATCGGGATGTAAAGAAGCTCTGCAAAGGAGGTTGTGTCGGTCACCACTTCATTATGGTGATGTTGGTAGAGGGACCTCGCGAAGGTCAAAAAAAGACCACAGTGTGTGCAGATGAAGTCGCTTTGATTGTGCAATGGCTGAATGAAGCCCAGGGATGACATGAGTCGTAGGCTGATGCAAAGTAGACTGACATACAATTCACTATGGGAGAATATGTGATATGAAAATTCGACCCCTCTGAGCTATAGCTGAGACAGATAAGTCCCCGATACCTAGGCCCATTTGAGATGGATTGGTGGAGAAGGATAAGTTTGACCTTACCCCTCAGGATAAAGTAATGTGTGATGAGTTTCATGTGTCCAATTTAAGAGCACTATGTGAGGTACCCGAACCATGTGTGGAACAATGAACCTAGTGAGCCCCAAGGGAGGCTGAAATGACCTGAGTTACCTACGAGGTCTATAGATGCCAAGGTGAAAGAACTTAGAGAAAGGAATATGTGAGGATAAAGGTTCTTTGGAAGCGCCATGGATAAGGTAAAGTTACATAGGGGCCAAAGATGCACATAGAAAGGTCTTATCCTGAATTGTTTGTTTGCTTGATGGAATTTTGAGGACAAAATTCCTATAAGAGGGGAAGGATGTTACAACCCCAACTTTTGGGTTCATTTGGTGAGAAATGTAATTTCTCATATTAAAGATATTGGAACAAATAATGATATAATTTGTTTTGAATAAATGGATTTCGTTTACAATAGCCTTGATAGTTGTTTTGTGGGCTTTATTGGCTATTGGGCCCAATAACAAGGAAAATACAAAAGAGACTACATTATAAATAAGAAATGGAGAAACGAAAGATGTGGAAACCTTTAGAAGGAAAAATTATTTAATCCAAAGGTGGATTTCGTGCCTCTTAGGTTCCTTGGGTTCGAAGGAGTCCAAAGTTGCAAAGAAAATTCAATAAGAAAAGAAAAGATCAATTAAATATTTATTTATTAAGAAAGAAATTGAAAACAATGATAAAATGTGGAAAATAAGTGGAAAGAGGTATAATTGAGTTACCCTTGACGGAATTTTCATATCCAAAGGATTCCTAATGTTAAAAGGAATGCCAATGAGGAAAATAAAAAGAAAGATAAAGAGAAATCCTAAAAAAGAGATATTTTAATAAGAAATAAATAAGATAATGAGAAATAATGAATATAGATGCATCTAGAAGGATAATAAGTATCCTTAAAAAGGGATTTTGAAATATTAGATTTCTTGGGGTCTAAGGAGCCCCAATGGAGAAGAAAGAAAGAGAAAATACCAATAATGCAAAATAAGAGGATAATGTGATACATTATTAAGGAAATTTTGTGGTTTTGTAAAAGAGGTGGTATTTTCTACTAAAGGAAAACCTAATTTTGTGTCAATAGATTAAAGGGTAAGTACTAAGAAAATAAAAGATGTGATTTTTGAAATTCTAATATATAAGGAATAAAGAATATCAAAGAGTTTCTTTTTAGAGAGAGAAGATTTCTTCTTCATGAAGGAATAGGGTTCCAAGTTGGAAAAGGACTTAGTTGCTTCATGGGCAAGCAGTCTGGGGTGTGGATACCCTCCCCTATATAAGGGGTAGCAGCCTTGGCTGAATCCAAGAGGATTATGTACATCCTTCTCTCTTCTTCTTCCTTGTTTCATCTTTAAACCCTAATCATAAGTAGCAACATGAGCACAAAGCTAGAGGGAGCCAATGAAAGGTTGTGATGGAGGAATGAGGTGCCATTATGCCAGAGAACAACTTGGCCATCATGGATGTGTCCTAGAGCTTGCGCAACAGCAGTAGTCAAGTTGTAACGTCAGCCGTAAGTTCATGGCCTGGAGAGTGAGAAACCAGCCACACTGGCTACAACCAGGAGGTGCTCCATGTGCGGGGAGGAGCGTCGAAGGTGAGGGTGTCATCCCTGGTGGTCGTCGGACCCTGGAGAAGAGGGGGTGCGCTCACATTTTCCGCAGATCGACGGCTAGGGTGGCAGCCATCGAGCTACACGAGGTTGAAGATGGATAAAAGTGTGTTGGACCGAAATGCCCCTCCACGGGCGGAAGAAACCACCCACTTAACTGAGGGCATTTTCTTCATTTCAAAATGTTTTCAACTAAGCCGAGCAACGTTGCATGGAGCAGGAACACGTGGCGCTTGCTGATTGGTCTAAATAGGTAATCCTTGCAAAATTCATAACTAAATAATGGTAACTCATATTGGTACATATAATATATGTATTTTGCTCATAAAAATGAGAGGAATTCATTAAAAATGGTTTTAGAGGCTAATCCTTCTTGAATTTCGAAAAGCAATGTATGTTATCAACTTTAATGAATTAAAGATTAAGAAACCCTATTTTGAGATGATTAATATAATTAGTAGAGTTTAATGGATAATTAAAGTTGATATTAGCTTGTTAATTATGAAAAGGTACATTAAGATAAAAAAGGATGAACTTTGCACGTAATTGGTTTAATTTAGAAGTTCATGTGCATAAATATGCTTTAATGGGCCTTGAAACCTTAATATTAATAAATGTGACTCAATGGTTTTAATTATTCAAAATCATGAATAGAGCTAAGATATGATGATTCTGAGCTATTTTGAGTATAAAGGTTCCTAATTGTGAATAAATACCCTTAATATGGTAATTAGGGTTTTCTAATGGATAAAATGTGGAATTAGTAATAAATGGAGTTCATAGGTGAATTGGACCACAATAAACTATGAATTGATGATAAATGATCATAATGATATTATCATGGACTAAAAGGATAAAAATGGTAGATTTAATATAAAAGAGGCTTAATGGACTTAATTGATGGTTAATTATGCTTTTTCTGATATCAAGGTTATATGTTGTTAAAAGATAACCTTAGTATCTTTCATGATAAATAGATGAGATAATTAGGGTTTGTGAGTAATTTTATAAAATTAGGGTTTAAAATAGTAGGAGATGAAGGGAAACCCTAATTGCAATCGAAACCCTAAAAGTGGACTAGAAACCCTAGGAAGCGAGCTAGGTTTAATAGATCTTGATGACATGAGTAATAAAAGGACAATTGTTCGATTGTTTTAGGATCCTGTTGTGTGTGTTTGCTTTCTTGGATTTCTTACTTGCATGGAATATTTCTATCTCAAATCATTAGCCTGATAGGTATTTGGTTATGCTTAACGTTAGTAGCTTTAGTTTCACGGCGATTCCCGGATGTTTTATCGGTTGCCAGAAAATAACTGCTTGGATGACTTTTATTTCATGCAACTATAAAGTGACTATGATTATCACCATAAGTATGTATACATGACTGGATCAGATCCTGGTCCTCTATGGCTTTGCTAATGATGAAAAGGGTAACCTAGTAAAGGGTCTACTTGTTAAGTGGGACCATCAGGTTATTAAGAGTTATGGATTGGGCTACCTATGGGTAGTGCCATGCGACTCTTTAACACACCATGAGTTAGGGATTGGGATACCTATGAGTAGTGCCATGTGACTCAACCCTAGATATTGATCTACCTGTTAGGTAGGATCATGCGGGCTTTAATGGGGATCTACCATAAGGAAGGTAGCATCTAGGTCCACTACAAGGACAACGCAGAGGCTAGGATATGTATGGATTGAGTAGTTATGTTTAAGATGTAAAGATTGTTTGCTAAATCATAATTGCTTGCAATATGTTGTTACAGTTAATTGCACGATTATTGTTTCTCCCACATAGCAGCATAATTCATTTATGTTGATCGACGTTTTGTTTGTTGGCATTTTAGGTACAAGTGAAAAGAACAAATAGTAAAATGGCATATGTGGAATTAAATATGAAGTAAAATTCAAAGGAGGATTAGTTAAAATAGACTCCATGTGGATATAAGTAGATATACAAGTTTTTGAAAAAGGTATGAAAAGTTTAATTCTTATTATAGCCTTTCAGTTTAGTTTAGTAGAATTTGATAATTATTATTGATTATTTTTCGAACCTTTGATCTGAAAATTGGGATAACAGCTCTGACCTCTTAGTCTCCCTTAATTGGAGGTTACTGGTAGGAGGGGTTGTTACACATAATTTATTCTCATAGAACATGTGCAATACAAGGCTTTGGGATTCTTGTGTCGGGGTTTTCTATCATTCATATTCCTTTTGTGATTACGACCTTGCCCTTTTCCATTATCATTCCTTAGGGAAGAAATGTCTTAGACAAACACTAGATAACCCTTAGGTAGTTTCTAAACATGCATAACATTTTTCTCTATGTCCAGCCCGAAGTAGGCAGAGAGGATGGTACAAAAGTCCTTCTAGGCCATTGGTTCTGTGATCCGATCTTGGTTGGTGATGTAATTCTCCCATCAAAGATTTTTTGTTCCCTCAAGAAGGTGGGTCACAAAGTGAACCTTCACGTTGGATTGCACCCCAGAATGTGAAAACCTTTTTCCAAAGCTTGAAGCTAGGCTTCCACCTCAGAGTTGTCTTCACCCAATAACTTTTCTATACCCAACTTGAAAAATTCAAGGACAATGACTTCACGGCCAGGGGGATAGGTAGTGGTTTACCATTCTAATCTTTGGCAACTTCTTTGAGTGCAAGGGTACTGATAGTCTGAGCAAGTTCCTTTTTCCTATCCATAGAGCATCAGGGGTAGGAACTTTCCCGACTGTGGGTTCAGAATTGGCAACATGATTGGGGTCATCTTTGGGCTCATCTTCCATCATAGGTTTGCACCTAGGGTCTGGAATATCTTCAGGGTTTAGGATGTGGTATGTTTCTCCTCACCTTGAGGTACACACACCTAAATCAAGTGAATCTTGACTAGAGCACACACCTAAAGGGATAGAACACTCGAGTATCTTTCAAAATTTATAAAGGCCTAAATGAACACACCTTCTTTTACTAACACACTTCACCTGCAATCACATGGGGTCGTTTCATATTATAGGAAAACAACAAGAATAGGGTCGATCCATAGGGAGAAATGGGGGAGTTGGGTTACTTTTGGCTAGGTTCCTACTGCAAGGAAAGACAAGGCAAGCAAGAAAATGGGCAAACTACACTAAGGCAAGCAAGAAGATATTTACACTACACTAAGCTAGAAAACTAAGCACAACATCAATTAAAGACCTAAACTAGCAATGCCAATGTAAGAATAAGGCAAGAAGCTAACTAAGCTAATACTAGCTAAGCAAGAAGGAAACTAAGGTTTTAATGAAATAAAGGGTAGTGTGGGGTGTTTGGGGGATGCACTTATCAATTAGGTTGGGGGATGACCTGTGAACATTATACTTCTATTTAGATTAGCAAACCAAACAACAAGCTAGAGGCTAAGGAATTACCCTAAACTACTAACTAGCCATGGATAGGATAGGTTTTCTATAAGGGAACAGTAAATGCTCATATACTAACTACTTAGATATGTCACCTATGTGTAGGAGAATTGATTAACATGTAGGAGGCTGAATAGCTAACTAGGGATCCATTAATTGGACTTAGAAGCAATTCACAAAAAGATCCAGATATAAGCAATTTTCCTAGAATCTAGGTGATTTTTTAACACAAAACACAAAGCAATTCATGAGGAATGAGATAGAAATAGAACATAGTTATTATAAAATTAAATCATAATGTTTACATATCATTTTCCCCCAACACGGTATCCAAAAAACTTTGTTGGCCCCAAACAACCCACCTAAGGGGCCTAGATACTCATAAGACATGAAAATACAAAAAGAAATGAAGAATAATTAGTAGAGAAGTGGAAAGCCATGATGATATCAGTGAAGACTCCTCATTCTCCACCTCCTAGAAGCTGTAGCTCGAGCACCTCCCTCCAAGGTGAGTCGATGGCATGGATGTTTGGTGTAAAGTGGTCTAAAATCCTAAAATAGGTTTTTTTGAGGTGGAAGATGGTGAAATGGAGGTGGAATGGAGTAGGAATGAGTGGGGTCAAAATGGGGGAGCTAAGAGTGGTCTAGTAGTGACTAACTTTGAGTTAGAACCGGCAAACAAGTATATATAGGTGGTGGGGAAGCACTACGTTATGTAGGGTTGTAAATGGGTATGGGTAGACGCGCGGACCCACGAATCCGGACCCTTAAAAAACCCATCACGGGTCTAAATTTTTGGACCCGCAGAACCATGGACCCGCATATAAGCGGGTCCACTAATGGGTAGGCTTGGACCCAGACCCGCAAACCCGTGGACCCGCTATACGTAAATAGCAATGACAGATTACCAGTAAATAGCAGTGTAAATAGCAATGACAGATTACCAGTAATGAAAAACAGTAAGTCACCAGATATTACAACATTGGATTCAGGCAGGAAAATAACTCTCACTGAAGGTTCAGGACACACCTATCTAACTTCCTACTATATATCATCTTTGTGGTACAAATACAAGCTGAGGCCAAATCTTGCACATGCTCTTTAAAAAGCTAACTGCTCAGCCGTTGCAATAGGGCCCTTTGGGTGGTTATCAGTTAGAGATACTGTTCCAGTTGATTCACGGTGTTCCTCTCCATCAGAACCATGTATAGTTACACAGTATACTACAGTGATGGTTCCATTATCAGAGAGAATTGCATCACGTATCTCTCCACACCATCCGGGAGCAAAAAAGCTGAGCATCCAGTTGGCATGGTACCAGGGAATGGAGTTGTCCTCCGCCTTGATTATCTTCTCGGAAACACACTTGTTTATGTCCCTGAGGATCTCGGCCAGAGGGTGAATGAGCGGCAAGGGTTTTTTGTCCACCCGCACCAAATATAAACTTTTTTACATAAAAAAATATAATGTTTACATAGAACCGCTTACCCTCATACCCGCACCACAAACCCACTATCATTACGGGTACAGGTATAGTGCGGGTCAAGATTTTGATTAATGCAGGTCCAGAACTGGAACTGGAACCGGAACCGGACCTGCTAAATTAAATGGGTATGGGTATGGGTATGGCCAGACCCACACCGTACCCACACCATTTACACCCCTAACGTTATGTGGGGGTAAAATGGGGAGATCAGTAGAAATGTTGTGCTAGGTTTGAATGTAGCACAGCCCTGCTGGGCAGCATGGCCGTGGTGGCTAGGGGTCAAAAGGGGTGTGGTGGTGTGGAACTGGTGAGGTGAGAAAATGGAAAAAGTTGCATTGAGTTGGGGAATTGTGAAATGATGGTGGCATGACCGCAGTGGTCACCGCGATCATGGTGGGGCTCTGGTAGCACGACCGTGGTTGTCACCACGACAGTGGTGGCTTGGAGAACCTCTACCTATTCTTGGTGGAATGCCCATGCTGACTTGGCTTCAAAACGGCCATGAATTGTGGCATGACTATTCTAGGTCATGGTGGCACAGCCGCTTGGTGTTGCATGGCCATGTTGATCTCTGAAATTCTTCAATCCTGGGACTCTATTGATATCCTTGGGCTAGCATGACCATTTTCCTATGCCGCGACTATGTTAGCTTCTTCATTAGCACTTAGATCTTGTACTTGGTTCATCCTTGGACATATTTTCTCCAATTAATCTTTGGCTACTAGGGATAGATTGAGGAACCCTTGGACTTCACTTTAAGCCTCACTAAGGGTATAGAAACCCTAGCATCATTCTTTCTCTCTCCCTTCCATCCAAGCATGGTCCAAATACTTGAAAAAATGCAAATAATGTCGATAGGTGCATTTTACACAAATATGCATATTAATAGAAATTACATGTAATATAAGTTATGGATGTGATTAAAGTGCAATATGACACAAGATGAAGCCCTAAAATAGAGCTGAAACATACATGTCCTCAAGTATTTTCCAACTGAATCTCTCAACAGTATTTTCACAATCAAGAAATGATATATGCAATGCAAAAGATGAAAATTTACTAAATGGAATCAGTGATGACTAAGTACATGAATTCCACCTCTCTCATCTCCACTTTCACAAACCAATCATGAAAAGAGAACTAAGCATACAAACTTAAAATATAGGTTGTAGAGTACACAAGTTGTTCATATGGCTTCCATGTAGCTCTGAGTAGACCGTTTCATGATGGCATGAATCAAAGATGACTAGGATTGACATTTCAGTTTCATGCATTTAATCTTATGCATCAAAACACACCAAGTGACCCATGTGGCTGTGGAAAAAGAGTGAACTGAGCTAGGTTTCATGTTTCCTAGCTCACTGGGTATGAAAATAGAAGAAAGGATTGTGGGAAGAGAATGGAGTGCTATAACATTCATCTTTTCTTCATTTAGATGCTCTTACATAGGAGCATATTTTATTTTCTTTTTGCATTTTTTTTTCTTTTCATTTTCTTTTCTTTTTATCTTGGTGGAGGTAGGGCATATGGTGGTGAGAGTGAAGCAATGAGATATAGATATGGCCACCCCAAACTTTTGGAGGTGGCCAAGGCTGAATTTGTGCACTTTGGCATCCTTTCATGAGGTGGAGGGGTAAGAAGAAGATGATTGAAAAGTGGGTCAAAGAGGTATCACTACTGTGGTCCTCAACATAATATTTCCTGGATGAAAATTATTTCAACACTTCATCAAATAATATCACACCACATGAATGGGCAACATGAAATTTATGCTTTTATCATGCGATTCTATAGGCCCTAAGAATTCATAGATTTCTCATATCACAATGCAACCAAAACACTCACAAATATTAGTGAGTTTATGCACACATAAAAAGTCAAGCATTCATACCATTTATCAATAAACCATGATAATTCACTTGCATTTGTCAAAGGTTACCATTTTCAATTCACAAAGTAGAAATTGGGTTAAAACATGATTTTTGGATAAGACATTCTAAATTTGGGCAAAATTGACCAAAATGGTGCCAAATTACCTTTAATCACATCTAAGCCTACATTATAGAACATAAAGTAGGAAACAAACAAATCCTAGCTAAAACATGCAGAAATTACAAAAATCTATATAATATGCAATGCATGCCAAAAAGAGTACATTTTTTGAAAATTACACAAAAAAATGACATAAAGCAAACTACATGCCATGCAAGTATGCAAAGTAGGTAAAATCTAATTGAGATAGAAAGAGAAAGAAAATAAAAGTAAATAACATGTGAAATGCAAAAAGAGTGAAATGAGAAAGAGGGCATACCGCCCTACCACCCCAAACTTTTAAATCATGTTGTCGTCAGCATGACACTAAAGTATATGAGTGATAGGGTAGATGATCATGGATACTATGGTGGCTCTAGTGGTTCTTCTCCCTATGTTGGAGGGTACTAGTAGTAGTTTCTCCAGTAGTCTTCCTGTGGATCCAGGTAGGCATCTTGATATGTGGACATTGTAACCCACCAATATCTCCCCCCCAATTGGGGGTTCCTCTAGGCCTGTGCATGCTAGAACTGATACATGTGGTTGATCTGATGGTGCATTTGCTGATGATCCAACCAAAATGCATCTTTTGTATGTTGAAATCCCTCTTGTGCCCTAAAGATTTTATCATTTACACTCTAAATACCCTCCAGATGTGCATATATAGTCGACATGTCATATGCATTCACTGAGGGTTGTTGTGTCTGTTGTGTCTCCTCTGCCTCCCATCACCTCATCCTTCATGCCTCTTTCTCCTCCATTGTCCTCCTCCTCTCAGAGGCTATATGTGCCTAGTCTAATCGCTCATGCAAAATCTATGGCTGCTGGAATGTATCCAAGGGATTCTCCTCTTCCCATCTCCTCATTATATCTATGAATTGTGGAGTAGGGCAATATTCACCTAGGAGACATGCAATATGGTATGGTAGCTCTAATGAGATGCCTACATATGGGGGTTTACCTAATATATGAATTTTTGATCAACAACTTATATCATAGAAGAGCGGACAAGATATTGTAGGTCTACTAGCTTTCCCCCCTCTTCCTTGGTATATCCATAAATGTCATGAATCAAGGAAATGACAATGGACGTCACACTTCCCCCAATAATGAAGGGATTCTTGCACTTGGAGGGTATTGTCCTCACATGATCAATCATCAATGCACCAAAATTCACATGCTTACCCTTTTTCATTCCACCCAAGAGACACAGAACTTTCTTTGTACAACTTCCTTGGTTTTCATATCTTCCAAAAATAGTGTTTGCGAGGACTTTCTGAACATAGCGAAGGAATGGATTATAAAGCTAACTTGTCTTCAAACTACCAACTTTGAAATTGTTTGTTCAGGTGAATACTTTCTACATGGAATTATAATTCACACAGACATTTTCCTCTTTCTTCCCATTATCTAAAAGGGATGCCATTTCTTCACTTGGAGCAAAAAAAATGTTCAACATGGACAAGGTGATGACCCAAAAAATATATCCAATCATAACTCTAATGGCATCTTCGCCATCATCAGAGACCTTCTCTAATGTGGAAAAGAATTGTTGTGTGAGCTCGACAAAGATATGTCCCATTGTAGTCAAGATCTCAAACAAACCCATGGATTCCATAACACCTTAGTAATACTCAATGAAACCTAGGGCCTCCAATGTTTCCTAGCACGCGTAGGAGGTGGCTATCACCCTATGCGTAAAACACTTTGGGTGTTTTGGTTTCTTCACCTTACTTCTCCTCACCTCAAGTGTTTCCTCATGCTTCTCATTGGGTGTATTCTCATGTTGTTCCTCTTGCATAACCTCATCCTCACCATCTAGAAGTATTTTTCTTCATGCTCGTGGCTGAGGTTGTAGCTGCAGTGCTGTAGAAGTCAAGGATCAAGCCAAAGTTGATGTCTAGGTCACTGAAGTTGAGGGTTGAAGCAGTGACGATGGTGGTGCTTCCCTAGTAGAATCTGACTATCGGGCTGCTATGCCACCTCTGCTAGGCAATCTAAGGACTTACTCCATCATAAGACCCACTAACAATACCATAGGAGGTGATTCTTTGTGAACCGGAGGCTGCTGTTGGAGGTGGAGAATCTTGAGACGACATTAGGGTTGAAGATGATCCATTCTTTGGCCGGTGTTGGTAGGAGAGAACCTTCCTGGTCTTGGCCACCACTTAATTGGTGAGTTTCTTCATTATCGACGGATTTGGATGGAGAAATTTGGGATTTTAGGTATTTTCAAAGTTCTATGTATGTGGGACAGAATGGAGAGAATGGTGGAGATTTAGTGGAGGAAGTGGGGCAAAAATGGCAGATGAAGGTAGGTCAAATGTTGTGGAAGTTATTTAGAGCATATTGGAGGTGAAATGATGGAAAAATAGAGGTTGAAGAGGGTTGACGGCAGGTTTCATTAGACCTGGAGTCACAACACGACCGTGGGATTCACACAAACTGAAATGAACTCTATTGAATTTCTAGATATGGGGATATGTTTGTTGTGATCGGGATGCAGCTTGGCCGTCTTGCATCGCATGACTGTGTTGTTTTATTGGCCACATGGCCATTCTAAGTGGCATGTCCCATTTTACTTTGGAGTCACATGGTCGTGTTGTCTTACACGGTCATTCTGGGACTATGATTCTTTTCTTGATTTACTTTGATTTCCCTATTTGTTTGAGTGTACCACCATGGCCATTCCATGGTACCACATTTGTGGTGAGTATTGTAGTAGTTGTGCCACACTAGAACTTCATGAATAACTCAAAAATTGATCCAAAGTGACTTTTCATGAATCCTTTGTCTAAATTTCATCTATTTTTTCCTCATTCCACCATATTTTCACCTGCACATCTTAAAACTAAACAAAACTATTCAAAACAAGAGTGTTTGTGTGTGTGTGTTTTATTGGAAAAGTGTAAAAAAGAACAAAAAATATCGAAAATAATAGGTTGGGTGAAAAATTCCACAAACTGAGGTGGGTTGCCTCCCATAAGTGCTAAGTTCCATGCCTTCAACTAGGCTTCTTGGAGATTCTTCAATCATTCATCCATTTGGAATTTTTAGGTGTCCACTCATGTGGTAAATGCACCTCTCACTTACATTCAATCTATCTTCCTCATCCATTTGATCACACAAGTTGTCATCAATTCTCTCATCAGGATCTCCTTCTCTCAAATGACCAGTTGAACTCTTGAAGTGACCATGTCCAATATCCTCATCTCGGGCTCGCCCGGTTAGAGTCATGTACATGTTGATATTTATCTTCATTTCCATGAATGAGAATGTCATCGTGCCACTATGCAGATTTATCTCGAGAACTGTTGTAGATAAGAACAGTCTTCCTAAGATAATGGAATCTTCTTATCCTCCGGGTATATATCAAGAACAATGAAATCGGTCGGTAACATTGCACCATTTTCCTGGTCGATCAACACCAAAACATCATCCACTCCTCCTCTAGGAACTTTCATGGAACAGTCCTCCAATGGAGAGTGAAATGTGTCGATTTCAACTTGCCTAACCCCATCTCTACATAGACACTATATGGCATCAAATTCACAGTAGATCCCAAATCAAGTAGGTATTTGTCTATGTGATGTCCCCCTATGTAGGTAGGTATGAGTAGGGCTCATGGGTCTTTCCTCTTCACTAGAAGTGAATGTTGGATGATAGATCTCACTTGTTTGGTCAACTTGACTCTCTTTGGTATTCTCCTCATTGACATTCTTTTCATAGTGCATAGGTTCTTGAGAAACTTGGCATAGGATGGAATCTACTTGATAGCATCCAATTATGGAATGCTCGCCTTCAGTTGGAAAAACACATCTATAATGTCAGGATTGTGATTTTGCCTCCTTTTTTCTCTTAGGGGCTCATCAAATGCACCTGGGAATGGTGCTTCACTTTCATTTGCAACACTTGAATCAACATGATTTCCTTGTGGCCTGCCAAGAGGCAGAACACTAGGGATGGTAAAACCTATAGAAGGATTGAGAGGTGGCACAAATGGAATCACATTCTTGACAGGAAGTGTCATAGAACCATCATCAACAATCTCAATCATAGTATCACCACTTGGATGCCTTTGCCTTGCTTTATCAACCTCTCTTTGAATCATGGGCTGCTCAAGAGATTTCCCACTCCTTAGAATTGTCACATCACTATCTTTCTTGTGGTGGAGAGAGAGAGAGCATGTTGTGGATGTGGAGGAGGTGGAGGTGACACTTGGTATTGAAATTGGGGTGGAGGGTAGAATTGAGGTTTGAAGGTAATTGGTAGGAAGTTGTGGTGATGGAGGGGGATGAGGTGTATAAGGATTTGGACGGCCTTCGAAGTGGTATATGGGATGCACTTGCATTAGAGGTGGTCTATAGAGAACTTGTGTGGGCATGGGTTCACTTGCTTCACTAAAACTCATTATGGGCTTTGAAGACAATTTTTCCTCTTATAGAGAAATTATGGAAGATAGTTGCTGCTCTATCCTTTCCTCAAGCCTTGTATCATTCTTTTGGACATCATCAAATATTTTCAATATTGGTAGAACCCCTTCCTCAAACCTATAGCTATATGTTAGGATTTGTTATTGAGGGTATCTATAGGAGTTAGGTTCCTTCTTTTCTTCATCAAAGGAACCAACATAATTCACATAATGTAAAGGAACATTTGTCACTTGGTTCTTCATGAAACTCACTATGTCACCAAGAATCTCCTTCACTTGTGGTCTTGAATCACTATGAAATGGAGATGTCACACCAAAGGGATGGTCGCCGTAATTCATTATGATAGAAGCTCAGATTCTTGAACTTTCTACCAGCTAATCAAATAATGGCCACATCTCCTCAGTTGGCCTAGCAATAAAAGCTCCTCTATAAGAAGAATCTATTGTAGCTTGAAGTGTTAGAGATAGACTAGAGTAAAAGGGCTGAACTAGCTACCAAAAATGGATCTCATGGTGTGGGCACTCTCTCAACATCTTCCAAAATATCTTTCAAGCATCGTGAAACTTCTCATTGCCCATTTGATTGAAACTCACTATGGCACGCCACATTTGTATCAACCTTGCAATAGAGTAGAATTTCCTTACGAAGGTAGTCTTCATATCTTCCCATGTCATGATGTCTGTTCTCAAATCATTCCAATATTTGGCTTTGTCATTGAGGGAGAATAAGAACAAGGTCAACCTGATGGCATCATTATTGGTTGTTAGTAGCTTGAATGTGGAGCATACTTTAAGAAATGAGTCCAAGTTCTTATAGGGGTTCTCACTCTTCAAGCCATAGAAGGTTGGAAGGAGCCTAAGAAGACTTGGAGGAATTTATAATTACTCCCATGTCAATTGATCAACTCTACTAGAAATTGGCTATTTGTAATTGCTAGGCATGAAGTAATATTGAAGTGGCTTGTGAGGTGCATTTCATCCTTCCATCTTGTCTTCCCTAAGTGTCTTGTCACATGCACAAGGCATAACCAAACAAAAGAAAATAAGTTAGTAAACCAATATGCACAAAGAATAAATAATATCAATGATGAGGGTAGTAGGAAAAGATCAAAACAAAACTAAATAGCTAGGTCAAGCACCTTTCTCCCCGGCAATGGTGCCAGAAAGTTTGGTGTGTTTCTCCTTTCACCGAGGTACACACACCTAACTCAATTGAATCTTGACTAGATGTGCACACCTTAAGGGATCAAATACACATGTACCTTTCAAAATTTATAAAGACCCAAACTAACACACCTACTTTTACTAACACACTGCACCCGCAAGCACATGAGGTCGTGTTGTAGTATAGGAAAGAGGAAAGAATATGATCAATCCATAGGGAGAAAAGGGGGTACTAGATCTAGGTTAGGTTTATCTAGGTTTCTATTATGGAGTATATGGTTGATGGGTTTGATGGATGCTTTGGTGATTACACTAATGGTAAACAAGTAAGTAAACCAAAACAAATAAGAACCAAAACCTACATTACCCTAGAAAATTAATTCCAATGAGCAAGAAAAGACAAGGCACGCAAGAAAATGAGCAAACTACACTAGAAAATGTGCAAAGTATACTAAGGCAAGTAGGAAGAGGTGTATACTACACTAATATATAAAACACAACACAAGATAAATTAAAGTCCTAAACTAGAAAGAACAAAGAAATAACTAGGCAAGAAGCTAACTAAGCAAGTAAGGAGCTAACTAGGATAACACTAACTAAGCAAGAAGGAAATTAGGGTTTTAATGCAATAAATGGTAGTGTGGGATGTTTGGGGGATGCACTTATCAATTAGGTTGGGGGTGACATTTGAACAGTATACTTTCATTGTATTACCAAATCAAAGAACAAGCTAGATGCTAATGAACTGTAGTAAACTACTAATTGTCCATGGATAGGATAGGTTGTGTATAGGGGAGCTAGTCCCTAACAGCTCCTACCTATCCTTATGAGGCTAAATTTGGTTAAGGTTTAGATGAAATTAAATTAGATTCTAGTAAATTCTAGGTTTCTAGCATAGGAATTCTTACGGTAATTAGGGGATGAGGATAGTAATGGAAGGAGGAAGTGAGGTTTTGGACCTCACATCACCCACATTCCAGCCTTAAGAATGGTCCAAGATAATTACACTAAATTCTCTTATACTAACTACTTAGATATCTCACCTAGGTGTAGGATAATTGATTGACATATAGTAGGGTGAATATCTAACTAGGGATCCATTAATTGGACTTAGAATCGATTAAAAAAATGAGACACATATAAGCAATTTTCCTAGAATGTAGGTGATTTCAAGCACAAACCACAAACCGATTCATGAGATAGAAATAGAACATAATCATTAGAAATTAAATCATAATGTTTACATATCATCCCCCCCCCCCCAAAATGGTATCAAAGAAACATTTTGGCCCTAAACAGCCCACCTAAAAATGTAGCTAATCATAGAACATGAAAATACAAAAAGAAAATAAAAAGAATAAGTAGATGAGTAGAAAACCATGATGAGATCGGTGAAGAATCCTCCTTCTACCCCTCCTAGAAGCTACATATTGAGAATATCCCTACAAGGTGAGTGTATGGCATGGATGTATGGTATAAAGTGGTCAGAAACCCTATAATAGGTGTTTTTGAGGTGGAAGATGATGAAATGGAGGTGGAATGGAGTAGGAATGAGTGGAGAATAAATGGGGGAGCTGAGAGTGGTCTACTAGTGATAACCTCGAGCTAGAGCTGCCACCCAAGTATATATAGGTGGTGGGTAAGCGTTAGGTTAAGTGGGGGTGAAATGGGGAAATCAATGCAAAAGTTGTGTTAGGTTTGTATGTAGCACAGTTGTGTTGGGCAACACGATCGTGGTGGGTAGGGGTCAAAATGGGTCTGGTGGTGTGGAACGGGTGAGGTGAGAAAATGCCATAAGTTACAGGGAGTTGGGGGATTTTAAACTGATGGTGGAACGACATGGTGGTCACCACCCCCGTGGTGGGGCTCTGGTAGCACGACCCTGGTGGTCACCATAGTTGTGGTGTCTTGGAGAATCGCTGCATGTTCTTGGTGGAAGTCGTGCTGACTTGGGTGCAACACGACTGTGTAGAGTGGCACTGTCATTTTGGGTCTTGGTGTCATGATTGTTTTGTGCTACATGGCCGTGTTGATCTCTATAGTTCTTCAAACTTGGGACTTTGTTGATTTTCTTATGCTGAGATGATAGTTTTGTTTCACCACGATTGTACTAACTTCTTCATCAACCCTTAGCTCTTATACTTGGTTCATTCTTGGAGATCTTTGCTTCAATTGATCTTTGGAAACAAGAGGTAGGTTGAGGGAGCCTTGGACTTCACTATGAGCCTATCTAAGGGTAGTGAAACCCTAGGGTAATTCTTTGTCTCTCCCTTCCATCCAAGCATGGTTCAAATACCTAAAAAATGTAAATAATATCCATAAGTGCATTTTACACAAATAACATATTAGGGGAAATAATATGTAATCTAATAATTGTAGATGTGATTGAAGTGCAATATGACACAAGATGAAGCCCTAAAATAGGACTACATCAATATGTTAAAGGGGGTAACTTTGGGCTCAAAGCCTTGCCCAGTGTTGGCCTCCTCTGGCCTCTTCCATCTCTTGGAAGTCTCATCTTACATTATCCCCCTTGGAGACATTCTCTTCTAGTAGGAGGGACTTCCCTCTTGGAAATCAAGGATGGCAATGATCTTGGTGTGGGCCATGCATGTTGTTTCACATAATCTAACCTTATCAATTCAGTTTCACAATTAGAGCAGCTAAAGCATCATTACTAATACATCCATGATATGCATTTTATTATTTGGTGGAGGATGCCTTAATCCCAAATATTCACAACCCTAGTACTCAGAAAGAGATAAAAAGAGAAGTTATAGGTACCTAGGTTTTATTGAGTGAAGGGGGTATATAAGTGATCAAAGTAGATGAGAAATACTAGAGGTATTTTATTTTGAGTGAAATCATATGAATTTGGACAAACTAAATGCACATGTATGGGAGTCCTCATAAGCCGACTAGTAGTGCGGAGGAAAGTATTGCTAAACCCCAAATCATGGTCCTTTCTAGACACCATCTTCTTTGGAAAACACTCTAGTAATTCCCTTTTGGCTCTACAGAACTCTAAAATTTAATAATTATTAGAGGTTAAATGGTAAATCATCTCTGATACCAAATGTAACAATCCCCTCACCTAGTTATCCCCTATTCAGGCAGGCTGAGAGGACAAGGGCCATTACTATAAATATAGGACCGATGGTTTAGCAAATAACCAGAAATAATTAATAAAAAATTTACTAAATGAGAAAGAGTTTGAACAATATAGAAAGTTACACTATCCACTAAGGAGTTACATAATACGGGTTTTAAAGTTTGCAAAATGAAGTAAAGACTAACTACCTTAATCCTCCATGATCACATTAAATATTTTTCTTTCTGTACCTTCTTCATTGGATGTCCATTTTCATCATCCTAGCAGAAATGATAAAAGATTATCTTAAAATGCTGAGAAATAAAACCCAGTTAGTATATCAAGTTATAGTGGTATGTGGGGGAAACAAAATATTCACATTTAGTTGTAACATTATATTCACAACAATTATTTTTACAGAATCAAAATTATTTTCAACATAACTACTCAACCCTGATTTAACCAACCTTTGTGAACCCATATAGGGTATTGTCCCTACAATGGACATAGGCCACCTTCTCCCATTGGTTGATAAGGTGCCATATTAGTTTTCCCCAACTAGGGGTTGATCTTCAATGATCCTTTTCCCTAGGGGCTTAATAATCATTTTCCTTATATTTTCATACATCCATAGGTGGCATAGGATTTGAGCTAGTCATGTCCATATAATATGTGATATCCATAGTGACTTTATAGACTGCAAAAAGGTAAGTAAACAAGCAAGAATTTATTGAATCCATTTGACAATCCTCGAAAAACATCGAAAAATTAATGTGGTTAGTCTTAGTCATAACCGCATACCTTTCTCATGAATTACTTGATGTCCAAGAAAAAGCAACAAGAGCAACCAAATAAGAAAATATCTTAAAATTAAAACATAACACCCATGTATTATTATTTTATCCAAAATCTATCATTAAAATGGACTTAAGGTCCAAGTTAGGGTTTTAGGTTCAACTTAGGATCCCATTATGATTTTTGCTTTCCAAACCCCAATTGTCATTTGTCATGCATTTTTGGTTTACAAACCCTAATCTTATCATTTTATGCACTTTTAATCTCAAGGAAACCCTAATTCATCAATAATTGGTTGTTAATCTCAAACTAGATCCAAGTTGTCCTTTTTATCCAAAATAACCAATCTTTGATTATTAAGACCCATTGACCATATTAAGATCATCAAAATTTAGAAATTAGGATTCTTATGCATTAAACACATTAAAGATGGAATCTTTGGGTACTTTTTGAGATAGAGGTAGATCTAGGTCTTGATTATATTTATATTCCATTCCTCATAATTTTCTAATCATTTTTCATATATTAATGTCATCATCTGATGATCCTACAATTTACTACAATTTTACAAATTATATATATGTGGACTAACCACATTCCATCACCTAGGCAGTGTGCCCCGGTCCCGGTGTTTCCAGCTAGACTAGGCTAACCACTGGGCTTTTGCCACATAGGCTCGGCTTGCCTATGTGGTCACACACTTGGCTAAGAGAAAAAGGAGGGAAAAGATCATAAGGGTCTTATCGGCTCTGAAGAGGAGAATGGGTAGAAAGGTAATTTTCCACACTATCATCTTCAACCTTCGCTCGCTCCTCAGCAAGGCTTGGGCAGTAAACTGCAATGTTGACTCTTCTATCTAGGGCACCAACACCGGAAGTAAGACCACCTTCACCTTTTTTTTGCTCCTCCGAACTCAATGTGGGCTTCAATTGGTGGTAGGAACGATGGGACGAAGTCCAGGTATCTCCAGCAAGATGTTGGGAAGGGGTAGAGATGAAGGATGAGGATAGGAGAGCAATTGAGCATATAGATCAAGCGTAAGGTTTTACCAAAGCTCTGGAGATGATTTCCGATCTCACAGATGGTCTATGGTTCCCTTTTTATATTCTCCCAATGTCGACTAGATGGCCCATGGAGAGTAGATTGGGAAAATCCAATAGAGTCCTCAAAACTATGTAAAACTTGGGATAGGTATGTTTGTCATGTTCTCACGAAGGAAATGGACTAGTTTCCCGATCTACTCGTTCATTAATTCATGAGGGAATCAAGTTGGAATGTTTCCAAATACGAGTCCATGTTTCCTTTCTTGGCCGCTGGTAGATGATGACTAGACATCATTGGATCTGGGATCTCATGGTCCTCAATCCACGTGAGAAAACTAGAAATCTTGATTTATATAAAATGAGAAATATCCCTGTGACATAAAATGCAATCCTATCGTAAACCACTAACTTTAGCAATTCTACAGAATTTCATATTTGTTAATCCTTAATTCCTTTTAATCCCAAATTTTAAGAAAAACTATTAATTACTTTCATCTAACCGTGGGAAAGGTTTGAGTCCAAAACTCAAAAATAAAATATACTTTTCTTAACATGCAAGTCTTCCTCTTATTTCATGTATTTAAAGTATCAAAACGAATCCTTTTCTCTTTCTAACTTTTCCATATATTTTTAATAACCTTTCTTATTAGAAATTATATAAAACCAAAATCTAACCATTAGGGGTCATCCATAACACTTTCTAGAGAATTCCACAAAATTCTCATAAGTATATTACTTATTATCCATTATCTTTTTCCTTTTTCTCATTATTGGATTTTCTTCTCAGCCTTTTTCATTATACACATTATTAGATTAACAAAGATAGTAGAAACCAAAAAATGCACAAAAAAGGGAAATTTTGCAAAATAAATCATACTTTTAAAATAATGCATAACATATTTCCAATATGTCCTTTTTATTAAAACAATTGCATTTCAATTATATAATTACATGTGAAGAACCATATTATAACAGATTGAATGAGGGAGGAACTGTGGATTTCCAAGTAAAAGGGAGAGGTGATTAATAGGCCATAGGAAATATTGTTGGCCAGCATGGTCGGCCCATGAAACAAATTAAAGGGGTACAAATATTGTTGAAATAAGGATTTAGAAAGAAACTTCAAAAGGGTATACCCTCGCCCAACATCAAAATTGAATGAAAGTTAGTGTTTTGGATGTGTGAAATTGTCCTCTATACAATGAAATCAAGATTAAGGTAGGGTATCATCTAAATATGAGATCCAAATAAGAATGAAGATGATGATGTATATCATGAATATAAACTTGATTTTTATCAACTTGAGCATCACCAAGGTGGTACTTGCATTAGATGGAAAAATTGTGCATCAAAACATATTCAAACATGAATTGACGGAGATCACCAAAGTGAAGTCAAAATTAAAAGTCATATTCAAACTGTAAAGTTTCATACTATCACACATGCCCTTATCAGTTAAGTACAACATCATTTTTGGAAGAGAAACTGATGACAAAATTGTTCTAAAATGGTTGTGCCACCCAACATGGGTGTGCTTCCAAGCTATCATATCACTCTGCGTTATCGGTTCTTCAAAAGAAAACCAATGACATCGTAGCCCCTTAGGGTCGGTTACTCGATGAGAACTGATGACACTGAAATCGCTTTGAGTCATTGGTTGTGCCATCAATTTCTATTTTCATAGTGACCAATATCTTCTCTATGTCGTGAATTTATCCTTTCCCTAGAAAATGACATAGAAGGATCTTAGTTGTAGTGTGTCACCTACTTAAGTGTCGTTACAAAATTGACGCTATAGGTCTATATTAATCGACACTAAAGGTGGTATATGTACTAGTGCCACCTCATTGCCCATGGGTATATCTTCCTCTCTCTCTTCAATAAATATGTCTAATCTTGCAAAATTCATAGAAAATATTTCCTACGACCAAAAATGATATATTATATATGAAAAGTAATCTAGAGTGTGATATCTATCTAATAGCATTGATTTCATGGATGAATTATACTCGTAGCTTCTGTTATGATAAAAATTTCATTATTTTAATATATTGAACAAGATTGACAGTGTTTATTGTTTAACCATGATCATATCATGATCCCACTTGATTTTAATGACTTTAATTAGAAAAATATGCTTTCTTGTGAACTGATATTTGATTTTTATCTTGTTTATCCCTTTTCATGACCCTATTTTATGAAATGGACCTCTAATGCCACTTGATGTGAGATTTTGTACCAAAATCATGAACATTGTGCCCAAATACAATCTTAAAACCATCAAATCTTCATTATCACTATAGATCTATATGTTTGCATATAATTTTATTATGAACTCGAACTTGTTCACTTCATGCCATGCTATTGCATTTATGTTATGGAATATGCCATTAAATGTGATATTTATGGACTTCTAATGATGATCTTTTTACCTTGTGCTAGTGTGAAACAAATATGATCAAAACTATATCTTCACCTTTATATTAGTACTTGTGATGACTTGCAACACCAAATGCAATGTAACACATTCATATTCAAGTTTTTACTATATATGATATATATGTTACACTTAATGCCACCTTGATGCATATGTTGGTATTTTTCTAACTAACCTCGTACAAGTCTTTCCCTAATAATGATGCATGCTATTTTATACTTTCAAATAGTAACTTTGTGATCCTTATGTCACTAAATTAATTGAACTTGGTTCTCATTTTTACTTTAATCTTGGCTATCTTGCATGAATATGACTCAATATAACTTATATGGATGAACAAGACATCAATCTTATTCAAATCTTATTATTTTCCAATAAAAATCCATGAATTCCTAAATTTAGATCACTAGTCTTTCTAGGATGTTTCAACTTAAGTTCGGATATAATTTTTGATATATTATGTAGCTTGGTGATGAACCTGCATGTATATTGGAGATGTCGAAATAATCATTATAAAAAATGGAACTTAGATTAGGTGAAATGTACACCCTCAATAAAAATATCCAAGATATCTTGAATACTTCTAATGTTAATCATATCAAACTTGTTTGTAATGTCAGGAATTCTTTGATGGACTCTTTTCAAAGATCTAAACATGGTATATAATCTAATACTCTGAATCAAGGTATGTTTTTATCCTTCCATTGCGCAAACTAGTGGTTTTAAAAATTTCTTGTGTATTTAATCTAAAATTCTTGGTTTTGTATACTTATTTGAGATAAATGTTCCATACGATTACTATGTTTTGGTCTTAATTATTTTGTATTGAACGAACTCGAATACATAGTTAGTTACATGGCTAAATGTCCCATATGAACCCCTTCCTTTGAGAAGATGGTCAAAATATTATAATATTGTTGGTATAATAGAAATGAACTTAACATATATTGCATATTAATAAGAAAAACTATAATATTTTTGTTCCTTTTTGTTATTGTATTAAGTTTTTGCCAAGCAATATATGTTCTCTTAAATCTGCAGAATTTTTATGTCCATATAATGTACTCAGCACAGTTGTGTTGATATGTACCCATTTTATAATTTTAGATGACATGTACACTATGAATCTCTACAATGGTCTATGTTTCCACACTAAAATGATAATCTTATGCCGAGTACCAATTTAGCATTCTTTTGATAGCCATGTTGTCTCATATCTTAGTTGTTGTTTGTGATTTTATTCATGTATATGTTATGTGATCCATTGTACGGTCAGAGCGCTTGGGCCCTCTTGCTTTTGACTGTCTAGCCATTAGGATTTACGATTTGGATCATAAACGATTTTGTGACAACGCCTCAAGCAACTCAACCAAGCCAGCTCTTGAATACAAAGCTAACCTAAATGCTACAATGCGTTGATCTAGTGAATAGGAGGCATATTTTTGAGAGCTATTAACGTCAAACGTTAACACCGTGACTCTATTTACAGAAAAAATATTAATGAAACTGGAGTAATACGAAAGACAACAAAGTTAAATGGATATTTATAGTAATTTAAAGACTATTCAAAGATATGTTTTTAGTTTAGTTCGGGTCAATAAGCAGTCGATTCATATTAGATTTGTCCGACGGGTTTGCTTTTGGCCGCCCCTGCTTTTGGATGTCAAAAATGGCGCACTGCGCAAGCCGGTAGGTACTGTATGTTGGCCACAGGAGCAGAGATTCGATATAGTACTGTACCTGAATGGTAGAGGCCGGTCGTCCACGCTGCGCAGTGCGCACCAACCAAGAGAAGTACGGCAATTAAAACCAAGTTGAATGACCTAGCCAATCAGCTTAATTACCAGGCGGCAAGCAGTGATAAGTTATTGGCAGTGCGTACTTATATTAACCCCGGGGCCAGACCGCCAGAGTTGACGATGGGTAGCCGCTGGTCGGCCAGGCTCGTGCTTGACGGGAACTCCTGCTGATTACTACAAAACATATGATTCAGATTCTGCCCACGGTATCAATAAGCAATACGGACGTCGTGCGACCCACTCAATCTGGAACATGGTAAGCAAGCTAGTAAAAAATGGATATAAGCACGCCCAAGGTGATCTCGGTAGCCGAGGTGCGTGTTCAAATTGTCGTCATGAATGAAACATAATCTAAAGATTAGGGTTGGTGCATGGTCGGTGGTCTTGTACCTAAGTTGCATTCACTACTTGAAATAAAATAAGTTGCAGGTAGAGGCCTAGAGACGGGTGGGGGTACACAAGATTTTGAGCCCAGTACATGGCGATGGCGTTAAAAAGCACCCTACTCCCGATCTACAGAGACCCCACGGTTGGCATGGATGATGACATAAACATGATTACTGATTCAAGATAAGACTAGGTAAATAGCCTAACAAAACGCAAGGGAAATGCAGACAACAACCGTAACAGTGAAAAGCCAGAAATCCACATGTTCAATCAACCCCAAACAAAAACAGGAGATGTATTGATGGGGGGAGAGAAAGTGCATATATTTGAAACTAAATTGAGTAATTCTAGATTAAGAGTAGTTACAATATTCTTTAAGAAATTAACTATAAGTATACCCAGCTGAACTCGTGAAGAGGTAGACGTCATGTTTTACCAATGTATACGAGCTTAAGTATATGTTATATGTTTTCTTACTTAGTAAATGTGCACATCCTTGGTCCCGTCCTCTACGTGAGTTTACCTTACTGACCCGATGTGCAGGTAGTTGGGGAAAGCCGGGGGGGTCACAATCGTGGCGCTTCCTTGGGGTGGTTCCCACGTCATCCAAAAAAAAAGTGCACATCCTAGATAAAGCAATGCTATACTAGAACTAGTGACTTAACCCACCAGTACCCTAACCTCATGCATATAGCCAACATGTGTTCATAAACAACCAACAAATCACATAGAGGGAAAGAGTAGTGTAATTATGTCACACTCATTTGTTGGATGATATCGCTATAAAATTAACACCTTACAAATATGATCAAATCGTTACATTTGGTATTGTGTCACTTTATTATTCAAGCCGCAAAATGAAGGGCTAACAAAATTGAAGCATGTTAAATATAAGGTTAATTCTTAATGATCTCGAAGGATATGAAATGACTTTTGGCTAACGCTAGGTATTCTCCACAAAAAAAATTATAGTATGGTGACGTCAAAAATATCCCAAATGTTTACAATTAAATTCTAAAATATAAAATTAAATTACAAATGTGCTTAAAATATATAACAAAAGATTCTTCACATGCTATATTTTAATATTAATTGTGGTCTAGTTTGATAAGAAACTAAAAATAACCCAAAATCAATTTATCATGCGATGTAATTACACTTTTATTGAAACATATATCAAAGTGTGTTGAACATAGATCATTAAACTACGTACTAAGATGATGTCATGGGCCTCTCCATTCAATTATCCATATGCATAAGGGTTGTATTTGGACGGTTGATCTAATGAAATCAAGTTTCACAATGTTCGACCAAGATGGGTTGAATGATACTTACCTAGTTTTGAATTACATGTGCTCACTATATCATATGATAAAAACTCCTACTTTTTTATGTGTATGATAAGAATTTGGTGATATAATGAAATAACTAATTGAGTGAATAACAATAGGAATTGAAATGAAGAATATGTTATGACATATTGAACATGAGTAGTAAGCGGTAAAATATGCATTATACACCTACAGGGTGAGTTTTGCACCTTATAGCTTGGTTCAAAGCATTAAACTAACTTTTGCAAGGTGGAACCTAGAATTCAGCCGATCATTTAGACCAACTAGCAAAAGATCAACTTGGAAATAGTTGGGCTAAATAGTCAACTGACTATTAATAAGTCAGGATGACTTGTTAGGGCCCTAGCAACGACCAAACAATAGCATATAGAGGATTGTTGTTGGATCTTGCTAGTGAGGGTTGGTTATGACATAATACTTTGTTTGATTGACTTGGATCAGACCAATGAACTGTGGCATTGAATAAATTAGGTTTGCAACAAGGTTGTCTAGTGGCTAACCTCATTAATTGATCCAAAAAGTACAAGTCGGATAACCTCAGGGCCTATCATGGCTAAGGAAAGTCTTGGGAAAAAATATATCCAATTGTGAATATAAATATATTTCTTTGACCCTTAAAACTTCATTTTTACCTATGACAAATTTGCATGTTGTTCTTCTTTGCTCTAGCATAGTCTTTACCCAAATGTTGTGATATTAAGAGGTTAATAAGGAAAATAAAGGATTGCAGACCAAGATCAAGTCTAGAGTTCATTTCAAGATGCATTATCAAGTGACTTGTGATATCTTGGAATTTTGGGGTTTCCAACTAATTATACTAAAATTGTTATAATAATGTTGACCTCATTGGAGGTATTGGTAGCCATAATGATTGAGAACCATACTTTGAGGTGTGCAATAAGGACAAAGTGTTAAAGTGATACATGTCAAATTATTTGAGGCATTCTGATAATTATCTTGGATCATGTGATCATTGGATTGGGCTTGTTTGAAGATTATATCTACATGGTCGAACTATGAATGTTTGAAGTGTACTTTGGTCAGTAATTAGCATAAGCTACGTTAGATCTATGCCTAAGAGTCAATTTTTGTTGGAGTTCAATTGCACACGTTTTGGATTAAAGTTGTATATGAATTATAGGAATATGTGAATCAGTATTGCATTATGTTTTTAATCAGCCCTCAAGATAACAATGTGATTATCTTAGATTTTTGTGTCTATCTCTTTTCTGTTGGGGATCCTTTCTTAGGAAGGAGCAGGAAGAGTCGTGTATGGATCTTAGCCATCAGTGAGCGGGATCCAATGCTTGTAAACCATCTTCAACCTTCGTAAGATGTGGGGTTGACAACGTCAAAAGACGAGACCATCCACAGTCGCTTTTAGTGAGGAAAACATGATCTCAACTAAGTCTGTAGATCCGCCTTTTCTGTAGCTTCCCAACCACATCCAGATTGTGGTTTTTGCTGGCAAGAGAAGATTTCTAGTCCTTGGCTTCACTACCGTCTCCATTAGCGAGAACCAGAGAGATCAAATCCCCATCCCATTCCTTCTTTCTCCACTGCATTTTTTAGTGACCAGGCAAAAACGATCACAGGTCCCTTCCGAATCCTTCAACACTAGCAGAGTCTAGAGCATAGAGGAGTACCACCAAGCCCTAGCTCCGGTGATCATCGTTGCTCATTGTTCAAGCCATGGAAATGCTTAAGGATGCGCGAGGCGAACAACAAAGGATTAGATGTCGAGGCTGCTGGACATCTATGAAACAGAAGAGGAGATGGATACAACGACCAAGTCTCCTAGAGAAGCGTGGGGTCCGAGCTCACAATGGCGGCCAGGCAGGAGGAGCGTCCCTAGCTGTGGTGGCGGTGGTCATTTCCGGCAGAGTCCCACTAGGGACCCAAGCAACCGACAGCGACATCCATCAACGACGGCTCACGGGCGCAAATCCTGAGATCAGTAGACTTTGATGGTGCCATGATTTGCAGCCAACTGCTTCCCAAATTCCTCGATGGAGCCATGGATGCGGCGGCGCCCTCTCTGCTTCGTGCAGAACCAGACCTGGCTCCCAATCGTCGAGAAGTAGATCTGAAGCATAGCCATCGACGATAGCCTCATTGGGCTCATGAGGGCGTGACTCGAGAGACCTGAACCTAGTCGGAGGTGACTGGGAGGAGATACCAGAGCTATCCATAGAAACACCATGGTCGAGAGAGAGATCAAGAGGCATGATCCCCTCCCCCTACACTGCCAAACCTGTGTCAGGCGGTGGCTTTGCATAAGGGGAGTCCGCTGGGGACTCAGGCGCGAGAGAGGGAGCGGGTGGACCAGCAGACTAACCCCAGACCGGATGGTCTAGCTGGAGATTAGGTGTGAACCATTGGGTCAATCCCTAGCCTGAACCGCCCGCAGCAAGCAAAGGAGCTGCGCCAACCTTAGTAGCCACGTGGTGTCCAGTGGTTGGCTCAGAGAGGTAATAATCTATAGATCTTCAATAATTGTAGAAAATAGTCTACTTGTCAGAAAAATACAAATAAGGTACCGAAATGTTCAGAAAAATAAGTAGAATAACATGGGACCATAATATCAGTCTTTTGTTGCACTAATAATAGTGATATTATGTAAGATGCAAATTGCTCATATGATGGATAATAAATATCAAACGATATTCTAAAATTATGATAACATGTCAATAAGTCTATATTCATGTTTATAATGCATATGATGTCAGTTATGGTCATGTTGATGTACGAAATCATGTAATTTTCTCCATATGGCTGATTAGGGCTAATAACCCTAAAGAAAATGTAATAAATACATGCATGCTCAATAAATGATGAAATTTACAGAGTAAGCTCATATTTGTATTTGGAAATTGAGATTTAATTATGAGATCATGATGATGCATAGAATGCATGTTATATGAAGAGCACCCTTAATCCATGTGATGTAACCCTAATATGGTTAATGAAAGTGACATAATGTTAAATATGTCCACATAATAATGTGACACATGAGTATATCCAGTTGATGAACTGTAATCTGGAAAATGATATCAGTAAGATAAATATAAGGTAAGAATACAAGTAATCATGAGAATAACATAATGATCTAAGTAAACCCTAAAATGAACACGACTAGGGTTAAGATGATCAGAATCTGATGCTAGTATATGATTTTGTTATTAACCAGGTGATGACCAGATATCTAGATGAGTAAGAATGATTAGAAATCTCTAAACTTAGGTACGTGGGCTTTATCTAAGTATATGACTAGTTTTCTTGTGTGCAATAGTTATGATGTATTGCTTGTCTTTATTTGAGAATATTGCTTGGATGTACTATGATTATAGTATCTTCGCCATGTCAATAAGAACAACAAAGAGTATAGATGGTTTGTAGCTACTAAGTGGATATATGCTCTCTCTCTCTTTCTCTCTCCCTCAATCCTCTATCTTCCTCTAAATATAAGGTCGGCACTCGGTCCCTTGGGCGGGAAAAAATGAAGTGCGACATCTCTCTCTCCCCTCTAAATATAAGGTCGGCACTCGGTCCCCATAGCCCAAGGGGCGGGGAAAAATGAAGTGTGACACCACTTAGTAGTACAAACGCATCAAAAGACATCTAAAAATATGTGTTTACCTGATATCGCTTTAAACAATGTTTTCCTTTAATCTTTCTTTATCAAGTTATTTCAATTATGCAAGCATATTAGTATGTATCTTTCTACCCACGTTCACAACACCTTGTGTGTTGATTCGTTGTTTCACGTATGTTTTAGGTTCAGAGATAGCTTGGGATAAAAGAGGTGAAGTGAGCATTGTTCAGGTTTTACCTATTGTGTAGATCCTGTTAGCATACATGTTCAGACTTGTAGAATTTTCATTCAATATGTAACTGTAAATCATTTTGTAATAATTCATATTGTATAAATATGCATGTTGAATGTTGAGTATGTTATGGTTGTATGTTCATGTATGTGCAAATTGCTTCCGCAACGCACTCTAATACAATTGCTTAACGTTTTCGGATTTTGTCTTCTCATCTCCATGGGGTTTTGAGAAGTTGAAAATCCGGGGACGTTACAGTTGGTATCAGAGCATGAACATTAGCTACACCTGACAATTGCTCATCACGAAACATAAAAATTAAATTTCACCTTTCACTTTAAATATTAGAAACTTAATGAGTTGTTGAACAAGGATTAGGTTCGACTTAGCCTCTAGGTTAGAACCTAGATGTTCGAGAACTAGGTTTAGACAAGTGTCTGAAACCCTTTCCATATAGAGCTCATATGTATTGGGTAGCTACACTAGTCTACACCTTGTTCTCACCATTTCACTAGGTGACATGGCACTAGACTATCTACTGTGTGTGGGACAATCGTTTTGCTGATTTGGTTTTGTTTTCCAATCGGCTCGAGCCTCGACAGTTTTCTCTGACGTCTGCCTTCTCGGAGAAAAACTATATAATATTTTATTACCTATATGTAAATATGAAAATGTGTCCCTTACACTGGAGAGTAGTTAGTGTTCATGTAACCTAAGTGAAAGGGAGTGACATCAGTCTAGAAGAGAGAGTAGTCTAGATTAGATGTCTAGACCCTTATCAAGATATGTGATGCATAGAGTGGATGATAGAGTGATAGTTGAAATAAGCATGTGCAATCTTATCTAAGTTTGATCTCTGATAGTATAAGTTTCCTTATAAAGGTTTAAATTGTATACTAGTTGAATCCAATTTTGGAGAGTTTAAGCAAAATCTTGATGATGAAAGTACATTCCCTTTTCCTACTTAAGATAAGCTAAGTTAAGATAGAGATGAGTGTGCATGAGCCTCAAGCTCTTATGCAAGGAGGATGTCTAGTGGTAGGATGAGATATGTGGTGAACTCTAGAGAGAGTGAGACCCACAAGGAGAAGGTCATAGGACCTAGCCTCCAATATATGAGATATGTGTTAAAAAAAAGTCCTACACTAGATTACTCTCGAGTGTTGAGTTGAGTCCTTATGCGTGATTCAAATGTATATGTGAGAATTGGGTAAAATAAAAGGATGGGTAGATGACCCATATGATAAAGTCAATCCTTTGGCTGAGTTAGGTCCTAGCTGGAGTGACATGTTTTTGTAAATCTCATCATTAGTTGCAAGTGAGGTAATATATGAACCCTAGTTATGAGAGTATGATGCTCTGTGCAAAAGATACTCAACATACATGTTCTCCCTTCTTCTTCTCCTTCTTAATATACGATGATAGAAACCTCACTTGAGCTTTATAGATGATTTATATATGAGGAGTCACTCGTATAAGCTTGACATATTCTATATTCCCCCCCCCCTATATCGTACATGTAGCACCCAAGATTGAAATCATTATAAGTTTGACAATAAAATATTCTCTTTCCCTTCATATGAAACATGAAAGATATGATGCTGAGATCATGGGATAAACTTAGTATATTCTCTTTTCCCTTCACATAATACATGCAAGACATAAAAAGTTGAACTAATGAACTTGATATAAAGATATTTTTTTTGGATCATAGGATATATGATCAGAAATATAGTTCGTAACCTTGATCCTCTCAATGTATGCTTCTAAGTTGGGTATGAATATCACACCATAGGGTGAAACACTAATGGTCAAGCATGTTACACAAGCCCTTCTTATGTAGAAAAATCTTAATATCAAGGATGAAGATAAAATTCCTCTTATGCTGAAATCATTGTAAGATGTTGATCATAAAACATATTAATGATGTTAGATTTGAATAATCTAAATACCATGGCATATAAATGAATTCCTCTTGAACTTTAAAGGTATGAACAAAACATGTACCCTTAGGGGTGATGTAATCCTAAGATATCATAATGTCATGTTATGGCTAAGACATTAAGTGATGCTTCCACATATATATAAGGTGGGGTGGACACACCCAAGAATCTCTAGACCCTAAGCTGACAACTTAGAGTGCATGCAATTATGGTGGTCTTAGAACCTAAGAAATGATGTTGCATATGAAGTTGAACTCCTAAATAGACTCTTAAGAATGAGATTAGTTTGAATTTCGAGGACGAAATTCTTTTCAAGGTGGGGTGAATGTGATATCTTGGAATTTTGGGGTTTCCAACTAATTATACTAAAATTTTTATAATAATGTTGACCTCATTGGAGGTATTGGTAGCCATAATGATTGATAACCATACTTTGAGGTGTGCAATAAGGACAAAGTGTTAAAGCGATACATGTCAAATTATTTGAGGCATTCTGATAATTATCTTGGATCATGTGATCATTGGATTGGGCTTGTTTGAAGATTATATCTACATGGTCGAACTATGAATGTTTGAAGTGTACTTTGGTCAGTAATTAGCATAAGCTACGTTAGATCTATGCCTAAGAGTCAATTTTTGTTGGAGTTCAATTGCACACGTTTTGGATTAAAGTTGTATATGAATTATAGGAATATGTGAATCAGTATTGCATTATGTTTTTAATCAGCCCTCAAGATAACAATGTGATTATCTTAGATTTTAGTGTCTATCTCTTTTCTGTTGGGGATCCTTTCTTAGGAAGGAGCAGGAAGAGTCGTGTATTGATCTTAGCCATCAGTGAGCGGGATCCAATGCTTGTAAACCATCTTCAACCTTCGTAAGATGTGGGGTTGACAACGTCAAAGGACGAGACCATCCACAGTCGCTTTTAGTGAGGAAAACATGATCTCAACTAAGTCTGTAGATCCGCCTTTTCTGTAGCTTCCCAACCACATCCAGATTGTGGTTTTTGCTGGCAAGAGAAGATTTCTAGTCCTTGGCTTCACTACCGTCTCCATTAGCGAGAACCAGAGAGATCAAATCCCCATCCCATTCCTTCTTTCTCCACTGCATTTTTTAGTGACCAGGCAAAAACGATCACAGGTCCCTTCCGAATCCTTCAACACTAGCAGAGTCTAGAGCATAGAGGAGTACCACCAAGCCCTAGCTCCGGTGATCGTCGTTGCTCATTGTTCAAGCCATGGCAATGCTTAAGGATGCGCGAGGCGAACAACAAAGGATTAGATGTCAAGGCTACTGGACATCTATGAAACAGAAGAGGAGATGGATACAACGACCAAGTCTCCTACAGAAGCGTGGGGTCCGAGCTCACAATGGCAGCCAGGCAGGAGGAGCGTCCCTAGCTGTGGTGGCGGTGGTCATTTCCGGCAGAGTCCCACTAGGGACCCAAGCAACCGACAGCGACATCCATCAACGAAGGCTCACGGGCGCAGATCCTGAGATCAGTAGACTTTGATGGTGTCATGATTTGCAGCCAACTGCTTCCCAAATTCCTCGATGGAGCCATGGATGCGGCGGCGCCCTCTCTGCTTCGTGCAGAACCAGACCTGGCTCCCAATCATCGAGAAGTAGATCTGAAGCATAGCCATCGACGATAGCCTCATTGGGCTCATGAGGGTGTGACTCGAGAGACCTGAACGTAGTCGGAGGTGACTGGGAGGAGATACCAGAGCTATCCATAGAAACACCATGGTCGAGAGAGAGATCAAGAAGCATGATCCCCTCCCCCTACACTGCCAAACCTGTGTCAGGCGGTGGCTTTGCGTAAGGGGAGTCCGCTGGGGACTCAAGCGCGAGAGAGGGAGCGGGTGGACCAGCAGACTAACCCCAGACCGGATGGTCTAGCTGGAGATTAGGTGTGAACCATTGGGTCAATCCCTAGCCTGAACTGCCCGCAGCAAGGAAAGGAGCTGCGCCAACCTTAGTAGCCACGTGGTGTCCAGTGGTTGGCTCAGGGAGGTAATAATCTATAGATCTTCAATAATTGTAGAAAATAGTCTACTTGTCATAAAAATACAAATAAGGTACCAAAATGTTCAGAAAAATAAGTAGAATAACATGGGACCATAATATCAGTCTTTTGTTGCACTAATAATAGTGATATTATGTAAGATGCAAAATGCTCATATGATGGATAATAAATATCAAACGATATTCTAAAATTATGATAACATGTCAGTAAGTCTATATTCATGTTTATAATGCATATGATGTCAGTTATGGTCATGTTGATGTACGAAATTATGTAATTTTCTCCATATGGCTGATTAGGGCTAATAACCCTAAAGAAAATGTAATAAATACATGCATGCTCAATAAATGATGAAATTTACAGAGTAAGCTCATATTTGTATTTGGAAATTGAGATTTAATTATGAGATCATGATGATGCATAGAATGCATGTTATATGAAGAGCACCCTTAATCCATGTGATGTAACCCTAATATGGTTAATGAAAGTGACATAATGTTAAATATGTCCACATAATAATGTGACACATGAGTATATCCAGTTGATGAACTGTAATCTGGAAAATGACATCAGTAAGATAAATATAAGGTAAGAATACAAGTAATCATGAGAATAACATAATGATCTAAGTAAACCCTAAAATGAACACGACTAGGGTTAAGATGATCAGAATCTGATGCTAGTATATGATTTTGTTATTAACCAGGTGATGACCAGATATCTAGATGAGTAAGAATGATTAGAAATCTCTGAACTCGTGTACGTGGGCTTTATCTAAGTATATGACTAGTTTTCTTGTGTGCAATAGTTATGATGTATTGCTTGTCTTTATTTGAGAATATTGCTTGGATGTACTATGATTGTAGTATCTTCGCCATGTCAATAAGAACAACAAAGAGTATAGATGGTTTGTAGCTACTAAGTGGATATATGCTCTCTCTCTCTCTTTCTCTCTCCCTCAATCCTCTATCTTCCTCTAAATATAAGGTCGGCACTCGGTCCCTTGGGCGGGAAAAAATGAAGTGCGACATCTCTCTCTCTCCCCTCTAAATATAAGGTCGGCACTCGGTCCCCATAGCCCAAGGGGCGGGGAAAAATGAAGTGTGACACCACTTAGTAGTACAAACGCATCAAAAGACATCTAAAAATATGTGTTTACCTGATTTTCGCTTTAAACAATGTTTTCCTTTAATCTTTCTTTCTCAAGTTATTTCAATTATGCAAGCATATTAATATGTATCTTTCTACCCACGTTCACAACACCTTGTGTGTTGATTCGTTGTTTCACGTATGTTTTAGGTTCAGAGATAGCTTGGGATAAAAGAGGTGAAGTGAGCATTGTTTAGGTTTTACCTATTGTGTAGATCCTGTTAGCATACATGTTCAGACTTGTAGAATTTTCATTCAATATGTAACTGTAAATCATTTTGTAATAATTCATATTGTATAAATATGCATGTTGAATGTTGAGTATGTTATGGTTGTATGTTCATGTATGTGCAAATTGCTTCCGCAACGCACTCTGATACAATTGCTTAACGTTTTCGGATTTTGTCTTCTCATCTCCATGGGGTTTTGAGAAGGTGAAAATCCGGGGACGTTACATGACTTATTTTTTCTATGTGTTATCTATATTCATTTCTTCTACCCTATATGTCATCACCTTACATATTTAGAAAAAATTAATAAAAACACCTCCCTTATATTCTTCATATCTCCTTATTAATGGTTTACAATTCTTAAGGAGAAAAAGTCCTCTTTGAGAAGGAGATTCAAAGGTTTGCTGACCTAGCCTCAAGAGTGATTAATTTAGGTTCCCTTTCTACAATAAAGGTGAGTAGATCCAATGTCAATTGAAAAACTAATAATCTTTATTTTAATATAATTTAAGCTCATACATAATCTAAATTGACCAATTATGGTGAATGATGAATGCATATTCATCCTAATTTTAGTTATAGTTTTCGCTTAGTTTTACATTCATTTCCCTCAACTTTAACTTTAGAACTAGTATGCATTTAATTTCTATTTATGTAATATTTATTTGTAATATCTTGATCAAATTCCTTGGTTTCCATGGTAGGATCAAGATTCATATCTTATGCACCAACGAAGGAGATGGCGATTTCACTAACAAACTTGGTGGAACAAGAATTTTTTTATAAATAAAATAGATTTTCATAGATTTTTAGATTCATCAGTTGACTTTTTTATCGATCAATAGATCATCAATGTAAGGATTTTCCCAAAACCCAATCAAAACCCCTGTCTGGGATGGGTTTGCATCTTTCTAGAATCTTGTTGGCTTTCTCACCAATTGATGGAAATTCCCACACACTTATCAACGACAAGTCTATACATTTACTCTACATATGAAAAGACAATATTCTTCTATATGTGAAACTCCCACATTATATATACCAATGAAGTCCCTACAAATTTGTATATCGGTGAAAACTACAAGCAATCTTCCACCCATGGTAATTTTACGTTCATTCACTAACGATGTTGTAGGCTGCTCCAGCGATTAGGATCTTGTTCAAAGGCAACTGATTGTAATCCTATAAGCTACCAACCAACAAAGACTCTATGTGTCCAATGATGATCACCACACACTCATCTATATATGAGAAAATTGCACTAATGAAAGTGATGTATTGCAGATTGATGAAATTCCCACTCGCATCAATTGATGGAACTCCAACTACATGCCTACCAATGGAAATCCCGACATTTTCCTAGTATTGGAGTTAATGACCTGTAAATAGATGAAGACTCTATACATGTCTACTAATGATTATTGTTGGTTGTTTACACAAACGAGTTTCAATCCAAGTAATGGATAGTTTACTCAACTTAACCAAACTCAGCAAGTATACAGAGGTAGTATAGTCAAGGTCGAACACAAGGAGCTGAGCTAATTTAATTGAACGCAACAGTACTAAAGTTCAACAATCTAGACCGATTTTAAAGAGTAGAAAAGATTTGTTCTAAAAGCATAAAAATTAGGTTTTAACTACATAAAATTTCAGATTTAATTTAACAAGCAAGGATTACAAGAAATGTTCGATTTCAGAAAGTTAAAGAATCTTGGACATTAGGATTTCACTCTCATACCATAGCAATCAAGAGAACAAAATAATTTAAACATACATAAGATCATGTTTCAAGGAAAAGTTGTGTGACATTTCACCTCCCGGTGTAAATGTAACAATCATAACTCAAAACAACACTCTCGTGCATGAATTTCGTTTATGATCACAAAAAGTTCCTCAACTCATTCTTCTCTACTCTTGTAGAAGAAGAAGAGTTGCCAAGGAAAACACCTCCATACATTCCTACTTGTCTTCTCAAACTAAGCAAGAAGGCAGAAAATATACATATAAAGTGGCCAACAATACATGCAAGAAAAAGATAAACCGGCATTCCCATGGTAAAGAAACAAGAACAAATGCATTTAGTACAAAATTACTTGTTCATTACATGCTATGGCATGGGAGTTACTCTCCCATGCCCAAGAAAAAGTAGTCTACTCGTCCATAACAATGTACAGCAGATTTGCTACAGAATTCTCAGTGCTAGACAAGGTTTAGAGAAGAAAAGACAAGGAGAACTGAAAATGTAACCACAAGAAGCAAGAATTCCGGTTTTGGGACGAAATCCCCCTCCTTTAACTGCTCCAAATCGGGCTAACTCCCCTCTCAAGAAGTTGCTCGGAGTTGGGGAAGCTTGGCTGCACTTTGAAGAAGAAAATGGAGAAGTGGAAAACAAGAAATGGTCTCTTGTGCAAGAAACCATCTTAGATTCCTCCCAAATCGCCTTCCTTTGCTCTCCTCTGTCTTTGGGACAAGAGAAACTCTCCAAATAACCGAACGTAACTGTCCCTTAGCTTCCCTCTTTCTTTTAAAAACGTATTCTAAATTTTCGGATTTCTGAAACTATCAGGTGCACGCCGTGCATTTTGGGTCCACGCCGTGCACCTGCAGTGTAGTTAACATCCGGCTGATCCGTGCACGGTGTGCGCTGCAGAATTGCACGCCGTGCGACTTTCCAGAACATTCTTCAGCAGTCTACACTCCAGGTGCACGTCATGCATTTTGGAAATGCACGCCATGTCTTCGTCTTCTGTACATTTCTGGAATCTCGCACGCCGTGCGTTTTTATCGTGCATGCTCTTGGCTGAACATACCGAATTTTCTCTGGAATGTTGCACGCCATGTCTTTTAATTTGCACGTTGTGCACTTTACTGTTTCAGCGAAACAGTCTTTTTTTCAGGAATGGTGCACGTCCTGCGTCTGTGTTTGCACACCGTGCATTCTTCTGTTTCTGTAGAAATAACATCCGAATTTAGTCCTTTTTGTGGCAAATTTGCAATACAAGTTATGGGACACATAGAACAACAAAAAGATGACAAAACTAATATGAAAGAGACTTAATTATACTAGAAAGAACCAAATTTGTGTGTGATAACATGTGAAAAGATGATATACAAATCACACACCAATTATCATGTCTTTTCGTCTACTGATTGAAAGTATGAAAAATGTGAGACTTCTAGTCTTCCCTATGTAACTGTCTCTTCACATCTATGGCGGTCAACCACTAAAGTACAAGATAGATGGGTGTGTTCAAAAATCTAGAATTTGTCTATGAGTACAAGTCCATGTCAACCATAAAAAAGGATGCACTCTCGACGCTGCCAAGCTACCAAGAATATATTATGAGCATATATCCCCAATTTTCCATCAATTGCTTTTTTTAGTTGACCAACTAACAGATTTCTACCTCATCCAAGACCCCAAGGTCCTGAATTCAAATGAAGCTAGACCCAAATAATCTTTTTCACATCAATCCACTGTCATTCTCCCCCTTCATTGCCTCCATAGTAGCAGATTGAACCCACAAAGGAAAGGAGATCCACGACTTCATTCTAATACTAAAGAAAGACTACTACAGAGAACAACTTTGTCACCAACTTATACTGTGACGATGGATTTCTCATTTTTTCCCAAATGTATTTGTCATTGCTTCTATGAGAAAGTAGCCCTCCCACTAGGATGCTAGGAGTATCATTTTTATCTATTTTTTCTCTTTGGTATTATTGTTATATTTGTATAGACATCATTTTTTATGAATCAAATGTTTTACTATTTGAAAATCTTATTTGGCTAATTATTTTATATATTTATCAGATCTTGATGTAGAAAAATCCAAACCTAAGATTTGGGATATCATTTGATCATGTTAAACCCTTGATGAATACTTTGGATTGGTATAATTTGAGGATATACATAAATGATCTCTAGCGTACACGAGACAATCTTAGAGTAAAATCTTTTTATTTTTTTCTAACATCGAAAGAGGGATTTTACATGTCTCAACATATATATATTCATACATATTATAATAAAATGGGAAAATGATGATATGTAGAAATGGTGAAACCCATCCATCCTGGTGTTTCCATTCATTGACAATGAAACCCTTAATCTAGCCATAATTGTTGCAAACTTAGCTCAATAAACCAAACTCAACATTTATGGTAAATAGTAGTTCTCAATCGGTTATATTTGGATAAAAAATTTATAAATACATTGTCATTTGAATTCTATCCTATACTATACTATGATAAGATCTTTCCACTTGTAGGTCGGACTATCATAAGGTAAAACCTAGGGATTTCATTCCTAAGAAATGCGGTTAGTGTAATAATCACTACATCACTAAATTTACTGAAATATTTAAGGGAAGTGAATAATTATACTTCCTTCTCATTGCAAATGTTATGTCAGTTCAATGAACACTTATTATTAAATTCTTATTCATGTAATTTTCAAATCCTTATATTTTGCTAAATTGTCTTGAAATTGAGATGAAAGTGAAGAGAAAATAAAATATAGACATGTGTAGTATGAGTTAAGCACAAAATTATGAGAGGATATTTCCATAATGAAAACCATGATATAGATATGAACAATTCATTTTCTAACTACATAGTGATTTTCTTAACATTCTTATACATTTTTTATTCTAAGTTTCATTCAAATAGATATAAGTAAGATAAATTTATTATTAGATATTTATGAATTTGTATAATTAAATATGAGTAAAACTCTAAATTAATAAAGTAGTTTCCCTAATATCATCTATTAGGATCCATGAAGAGCATAATATTCACCTGAAGGTGCATCGAATTACATATTTATTAATTAACAAGCTCTATTACTCACTAAATTAACTCCAGGCACCTCCACCATAAAGTCTTGACCATTAGGTAGATTGCACACAACAATGATCATGGGTGGTGGTGCCTCTACTTCTTCCTCCCTCAAGACCAACTACAACCAAGTTCCACCTACTGGATGGTTTGGGGATTTCTACTGATGTGAACTAAGAGCTTCTTCCTAGCAAGGATCTCACCGTCTCGACCTCTACTTGTTGGCTACTATGACAACTTCTCACACCGTCACATGCTACCACTAGTCAGACATTAAGGACATGGGCATTTTCAACGCTCACCTATTGGATGCCATATTCACCCCTCCATTTCAAGTCTTTTCTAGTATCGATTATGTGGATTTGGTTGTGTAACATGTGTTGCATACATGATTCACACTCCATATTTTATCCCTTCTTTCATTTTGATTGTGGATTGACCACATCACATTTAGATTTAGTTTTGTCTCAAATCATTGTAGCTTTTTTCATGTCTAGATTTTTTTCATATCTTCTGTTATTGCATGTTGTGATGCGCTGCACCACACAAAGTGAGATTACTCACAACTAAATGCAGAAATAACATTAAGCAAGCAGATTACTAGAAAACATAGGAAATTAAAATTGATTTCACAAGAGAACTACAAGATGAAAATTTTCACATATGAGTTCTTAATAGGACACCTGTGTAACATGTCATATATCACAAGGTGCTTACATCATAGTTCTCAAACATTCCGTTCATCAACCCATTACATGAAGAACACATTCCACATATATCTATACATTTACACTTGCTAAACTATACAACAAAAGGGGCATACATGCAAAAAACCTTGTGATGATAACAAGACCAAACACACATCGAAAACACCCCCAAGACCTGAGTGTATAGGGACGACTCTAGGACTCTGCACCAAAAAACTAGCAACACATTAAACCTAATCAGCTACTACCCTTGATGCTGCTCTTTCTGAGCTTCACAATCACCACCTCATCGTGAACGATAGCCTAAAAAGGTGTGGATACCCACGGGATGAGACCAAATGTCTAGAGAGAGATATATATCTCCACCAGTGCTATTATTAACACAAATATGATAATTAAATCATAGAAGTAATGCTACAACTATGATAAACAAATCTAGCTAAATGTTATGTCCAAAGTAGATAATCAATACTAAATAGTATAAGCAATTGCAATTGGATGGTGGAACATATTATCATCATAAAAGATATATGAAGAACATGTATATCTTCTACCAGCTAATCATTACAAAAGCAAGGCAAGGCTTTGACCAATGTTCCTATATTGTGAACCTAAGCAAGTATACTACCTGGCCAATTACGTATTTGTCATGCCCTAAGGATTTGAGTTGTACAACCCAAATCCAAACGACCACTTACTAAGTTAAAATCAGTGCCCTACACGGTCTATGGAAGAGCTGACATCCACGAGCTCACCATACCTCATGGGAAGTACATGAGTAAATTGAAGAGACTTACCAGTCAACTGCAACCAATGACATGTAGTCATACTGTGAAATTCCTAGCCCACCTTGGTGTAGGTCACACCACTAGTAAAATTGAGCTATGGCTCGCAGCCTCACTATTGCTAGGGTATGGCTTGTAGACAATCTTATGAAACCTCATAAGCATCAAATCATTGAGCTACGGGCCATAGCCTCACTCCTTCCAGGGTATGGCCCATAGCCAATCCTGTAAATTTATATACTCAACAATATATGACTCCAAGCTTTCACTAGGGAAAGCTTGTTTCACCATCCAGCAAGTGCTAACACTGAGATGGATCTATGGCACCGAGTAAAACTACATGATTAAGTTCCACTTGATTAGTTAACTCAATTAAGTGTCTTTTAGCATCAATCAGTTATAATGTATAAAGTCACAACAAAATCTACAAAGATAAGGGCATGAGACAACTCCAGAAGATATAAAACATATAAGGTGTGAACTTATCACACTATTATCACATGAAACCTATAACACATGCATTCACAGGGCCATCATCTTTGTTGCATAGCTACTCAAGACTATCACTAATGTCACATCATTGTGGGATATCAATCCCTTAATCATGGCACTAGAGGGTATTACATCAAAATAGGCATCAAGCCACCACCAGGTCATGGGACCCATTCACATTATTCCTGTATCACAATTATTTTAACATGCCTCATCAAGGCTCATTAAACCAGTGTCACATCATACTCATCATAGCATGCACTAGCTATGATATTCAAGTGCATATCACTTGCATGGTTAGATGCTAATAAATGAGAAGAGAAAACATCTTAAATCCATGTCGCACATCATTAGCTCCACTTGCCTAAAAAATACATAACCATCATCATAGCATACCCAAACATTGGCATGCTTTCAACCTGCAAGGTTAGAGGTCCACAACCAGAGAGAGAAATCGTCATATAATAATAGCCATTCAAAGAAAGAGAAGTGAATATGTCACATTACTCATCATTAGGGTTAGGGTTTTCCATCCACAGCTGATTAGGGGTTTTGAAGCTAAATTCAACCTCCAATCCTAGGTTCACCATATCCCACTGTCTTGGAGCATCTTTAGAATTAAAGAACCTGATTAGGGTAGATTAGGTGTTTTCCAAACAACACTTTCCATGGCTTATGTATTACTCATACAAGCATATCATCATGTGTCCAACTATACCTCTCAACCACGTATCATCATCATGTCTCAACCACTCTGTATAACTAGGTCACAACTAGACCACCTAGACCATGTCATGATTATGACACCTGGAGTGTCTCGATAGTGCCATCTAGGGTTAGGGTTCCATTCACCAAAAGCGTAGCACCTGTCGCGGCCTCTTGGATCATTGGTGTCTTGACCTCAAGAAGAGATGTGGCTATCTTGACCTCAAGCCATGGCATGATGTCACGACCCAAGACCACATGTTGCGAATCTGTCAAGGGTGTCATGACCAATACTAGGGAAAGATTAAGACCCAAAAACTAGGGAAACAACCTAACAAAAATAGGGGTCAACACGACCATCAATCCTCAAGGGTCGCAATCTCCATCAACCCCAAGTACGACACATCAATAGGGAGGCATATCAACCAATATTAATTATGATCACAACCAACATGGGGTAGGTGTATCGACCACCCTAAGGGATGATGTCTTGGTCTCAAAATAGAAATAAGACTAAGGGGAAACCATGATCATTTAGAAGGAAAAGCTCATGTAACGATCACCAAGAACCCTAGGCCATGAGTCATGAAAGAACGAAGAAAGGATATCATCTAAGGGAGAAAAAACCATGATCAAGGTACCCAAAATAGAACCTAAACTTCCCTCAACATAAGGTTAATAGGGAAAAGGAAGATCACCAAAACACCAAATCACCAAAATCAGGTATATGAAACTAGGGTTTTGGATTTCATCCAAACCAAGAAAGATATCTCCACCAAACAAGTTCTACATATTATCATTATATACTAGCATAATAAAGAAGCATTTTAGAGATAGAAGATAGTAGCAAACATGCATAAAAGAGTGCAATACCAGAGTAGGTTAAGTGTTGTATAACCCGCTTTAAGAAGATCACCACTAAGGATTCCAAGCTCCAAGATCAAGGGCTCCAAGAAAATGATCCAAGGGTTGAAGAAGCTCTACCAAAACATCCACTCTCAGCCACAAGATCACCTCAAGAAGGAGGAGACACCAAGGTCAGAGATCATCCAAAAAAAGAGATACAACAGCTCTAGGCCGAGTCAAAACAGAAAGGGAGAAAGAGAGAAGAAACCCTCCTCACACTTGGGTCTAACTTGTCAAAACATGGTCTATGACCCTTGTGATGAGGAGTTTCTCTCCCCAAACGACCACCATGGAGGAACCATGGTCTAGGGCTGAGAAAAGATAGGAAGAGGGAGGTAGGAGATCAAAAGAAACACCACTAACGGATATTAACACTTACTAAGGGTTGAAGATGGGCTATAGTCACCACAAGCACCACATTCAAGACGAGTTTGGGTCATCAAGCTCCAAGGATAGATCTTCTTGCTCCACTAAGATCCAAGATCAAGAAAAAGAGAAGGAAGAAGGTGGAGGACTGAATGGGTTACAAACATGGAGAGATAATGAGTTATATAGGTGGAAGATGAGAGAGAAGGCAAGGGATGATGTGTCAGCACTCTAAGGTACCAAATGGACACTTCTCCACCCAAGAAACACACAGGAAACCACATGCAACCACCTTAGACATATATGCAAAACATGGTGATACACTCTAGGTTGGGTCTTGACCGCCTAGGTCACTTACATGGTCACAGTCGTGACCCTCCCATGGTTCACCATCCATGGTTGCAACACACACACCACCATCACCACTTAGTCGAGACAAGGAACCACTTCAAACCATAGGTCGAGACATCCTATAGGAGGGAAACCATCTCAACAAAAGACTACCCAACACCACCTTGATCATGACCCAACCATCTAGAGGGGGTGTCCTGATTGTGACGCCCACCAAACCAACCCTAGGTTGCGATCTAGGTTAAGACAACACATTATATATACATAGGTCTTGACACTCAACACTCATAGAAAACCCTAATCGCCACTAAGGGTGACACTCCTCAACCAAGGCTCAAACAAGGCACCCACTTCTTTTTCTCTCATTTAGAAGATGTAAAGAAAGAGAAGGAACACTCTAGAGGTGACAAATTGCACATCAAACCCCTTCTTTGGGTAAATAGCAATTTGCACCAAAATTAGCACATAAAGCACAAACAACATCCAAACAAACTGAAACTTAAAACTTAAGCCCTCATCAAGTCCTAATTACATCTTAAAAGATTAGAGAAAAGATGTAAGCAACTTAATCAAGCCAAACAAATAGGGTTACCCCAAAATCCAGGTCACGAGTCTTACAAGCCAAAAACCCCTAACAGGGATTTCGCCCGCAAAATCCAAGGAAAAAAGAGGCATACACTCCCTACACATCTCTGCCTCAAGCTCCTACTCGAGTAAAAAAAGATATATAAAGTAGATATAGATATATTAGAATGAAATAACTTCATCTATCTTGTCTCAACTAGCGGGTTGACTTATCCTTTTGGATGACTCAAGGTGTAAGGTCTAGTCATCCCATGTCCATAGGAACTAGCCTGCGACACGTTAATGTTCTCATCCACTACTAAATTATGATCTCTATGATCCCTATTGGATCTTCCTCATCTGCTAGGCCTCCTTACCACCTTTCATAGGGTAAAATAGTCTAGTATGCCCAATCTATTCACACTTATAGCACGTATTGTTTTCATACCAAGGCCTAGGTAGCCATGTCACATACACTGAGGCAGCACCTTGGGATCTTGTAGGTGGAAAACTATGACTCCTACTCTTACTTGGTGACCATTGCTGAGCTAGTGGTGTAGAAAACCTAGGCTTCTTAAGGCATCCTGAGGTCTGTTCTTGGTACTGTGCCAGTCTCTTCTTGGCACCTTCCTCACACTTCTCAACCACAGGTCTCTCTATCCTTTGATTTGGCTCCACAAACATGGAAAGACATCGTCTATTCTCTAAGTTTACTACCGGCCTCGTAAACTCCACACTTATCCCCTTCTCAAAATGTCTGATTTCTACTTGATCTGTAGAAGCCATGCGAGGGCAAAACCTCAACAACTCCATAAACTTCACCTCATACTTGCTAATCGTGGCCCTAAACTGCCCAAACAAGGTCTGAAAGGCAGGATTAACCACCATTGCAGGGTCTAATGTGGGCATCTTAGGATCCCTGTTATGACCCACATTGAGGTTAACCAGTAATACCTCAATTAGCGTGAACCACCTTGATTAGTGTTGAGTATCATATTAAATATCATGGTTAATCAAAATAAGTTAATGTGTGAATCAATAGTTAAGATTGAAACATTTGAGATAATTAATGATAATGGCAATGATGATCGTTAGGTTAATTAAGTTAAGTGATCACAGATGCGGTTAGAATTTTTATTAGCTGGGACAAGCTAAATAACATGATTTCTTGCTCTAAGGTTGTAGAGATTTTCATGCTTGAAACATTGCAAAAAGAATCAGTCGATTTGGACATTCGAGGAAAAAGTTATGATGGTTTTAAGGATTTTGGACATGGCTGCAATTTTTCTAGTAATTGATCTTTTATTTATTACCCTTGGGGTCAGTTACCCCTGTTCCTTTCTCTTCTACACACGACCGATATAACAGGGATCGCGAAGTGGTACCCAAGCAGCACATAGCTGTGCTTGATCAACCGCAGCAGATGGGAGAGGAGCAAGGCAAGTAGGGGCGATTCCTTGGCCTTCTCACCTCCGACCAGCCAGGGTGCTCCACCTCCGCCCTCCTTTCACCATTCTCCTTCCTCCCCTCCTCCATTTCCTCCCTAGCCTGCAGCCTTGGCCGGCGGGCAAGCTGCAGTTGCAGCTACTGCGCACGGCCAGGGAAGCCACCTTGGGCCGCCCAGCAGAAGGGGAAGGCTCCCTTGAGCCCAGACCTCGAGTTCCTGGCGGAATCCGCAGCATTCCACCTCCACATTGCGTCACCCGTACCTTCTTTTAACAGGGGCGCCACCCCATTTGGATCAAGCAGCAGCTGCTGCACTAAGCATGGATCAAGGGCATCTAGGGCGCGAGTAAGCACCAAGAAACGCCCTCGATTACGGTCGTGAGCTCGAAGCACAAATCCGAAGCCAAAAGCCACGATCAAGCACCCAACTGAGCTTCCCTTTTCACCTGTACGTGAAGCTGCTATTGCTTGCGGCAGCAGGTCCGGGCAGGAGCACTTGGGGCACGAGCAACAACTCAAATCGACACCAGTGACTTCGGTTGGGAGCCTACTACTCGAATCTACAACCATTAGTTATAGTTAGCACCTACCCCAGCCACCTTAGCTACTTGGCTGACGGCCAGTAGCAGTAGTTGTTCTTGCACGATGCAGGAGCTAGGCCATTCAGTGGCGCCCAGCAACAGGGGATTTCCATTTCTGCACCGTGCAAATCAGTTTGCACGGCGTGCAAAGTTACAGAAAATAGGACAGAAAGTCGGCCAGTTTGCACGGCGTGCAGATCAGTTGCACGGGGTGCAGATCAGTTGCACGGGGTACAGATCAGTTGCACGGGCTGCAAAGTTGCTGAAAAGTAGAATTAGGCGTGTTTGTGGACGTTTTTCGGTATATACGAACACACCGAAGTGGGTGAGTAGTATTCATTTATTTATCACCATCGAACTCGATTTCATTGTATATATTGATTCGGTATAATTAGAGTAACTTCTAAATAGTATAAATGAGATTAAAGAAATATGTTTCATTCTATAGAGCCTAAATTACTTAGTGTAACTGAAGAAAATAGCGAATGTTGTCTGTACTGATACTACTATGAATATGTTGAGCTCTAAATGAATGGCTGCTATTATGACAAGCTTAGAATGATGTGGAATTATGTATAAAAAAGAAAGAGATGGAAGTGTTCTTAAATATACTCAGTGTGCAATTAAGATTGAGTTATGACAATTTATATTTACTTCTTTAATAATGATGTTAGACTTAGGTGCCCTGAACACCGTAGAACCCCTTTGAGAGGTCTGCTTCTTAGGGGTGAAACTCGTGTTGCAACAATAACCGTGCGGAGTCACGGTGGCACGAGGGCAGAGAGGCAGTGTCCAACAATAATCCGTGCGGAGTCACGGTGGCACTGGAGAAAATAGGGGTTATTCAACATTAATCCGTGCGGAGTCACGGTGGTAACCCAGTGAGACTCTCCGCCTGTGTACTCAGGTTAGAGGAGGAGTCTAGAGCACTCGGAGTTAGTGCATTGAGGCTGGAGAGCCTGTGGTCCTGTAGCAGAACAGGGCTGGCAGTCAGACTTAGCATTTCCCGGGTGTGTCGTTAAGTCTTGTACGATGTGGCCGTAGTGCACTGCGAGTCTCTATGCAGAGTACACTGCATAGATCAGGGCATAAGCTAAAATATGATCGTATACGTTCACAAAGTTCCTTATAAATGAAAGAGTTAAGGAAGACTAGAGCATAGTCTTCTAGTGGTTATTCTTTGGATGCAATATTTACATTCTTTGTTATTTCAATCATATTGTTTTAGAACTGCTCAGTGTAGTATTTCTTGTATATTAATCTGAATAATAAAATTAACGAGTTATTTAGTGATAGTTAAATGAAAAACTATTCACTGAGCGAGTAGGCTCACTCCTCTACTCAAACATTTTCAGGTCAGTGACAGTTCCAGGAATCTGAAGAATCTTACCACCCTAGTCAGTAGAAGGTATATGTAGGTAGTTAGATAGTGGTCTCTTAATCCTTTCCCCTCGGTCCTTAGGACATGGTGTGGGTGTGAGAGAGTATGTATGACAAATGTGTAAATGATGTAAATTAACTGTTATGTTTACTTTCTGTTAAACAATGTTACATGTTGTAAAATCTGTTTATGTTCTCTAGCCAGTTTAATTGAAATGCTTATGCAATAGTTTATTATGTTTTAGTTGCAGCAATAATCCGGATATCATTACGAGGTTTTAAGAAAGAAAAAAGTTCTCAGTGATTTGTTTATGTGATAATCCCTCCATCGCGCCCTAATCTCGTGATTAGTGGTTAGTGTGAGATCGGGGTGTGACATCTTGGTATTAGAGCCTAGGTTGAGTATATGAATACTCTAAGTCAAGGTCCGGGGACGATAAGAGACCAATAGGATTAGGACTTAGGTATCTTCCTTCTAACTGCAATTTTCTAACAGGAAGTATTCTGTTATACTATTGCAGATGGCAGGAAGAGGATGTGGTCACGAGAACCAAGTAGAGAGCTTAGGCTGAGTCATCAAGGATCATTAGGATCAAAAGATAGAATTATAAGTGAGATACATAAGAAGTGATGTGTCTTTATCTCTGGGAGGTCTGAGTATTTAGATACCCTGGCCAGGTGTCTGAATACTTAGATTGACCAGTATCAAGCTACTCTGTCTATTCTTCTCTGGATGTCCTAGCCAGGTATGCAGAGGAAGGATAGGCTAGAGAGAAACCCTAGAAATCTTAGGGTTAAGAAACTGGAAATTTATGCAGGAGTAAGAGATTAAACATAGGATGCGATGCAACTCTTGCTTTATATTGCTTATTTGATTGAAAATCACTAGAAATGCTCTTATATGCATGAAATTAGATTTTCAGTTTGTAAAGTAAACATGATTCTTTTATGTTGTTGTGTGTTATGAAATGATTTATTTATTGTTTGTATTCTTTGTATTAAGTAGACTAGAAGTTATGTTTAAATGAGTTTGCCCTAAGTGGATATTCTTTCCACATGTTTGAGATTAATAGGAGTTGGTTAATCCTGAGTAGCTCTTGGATTCAGGACTACAGGTTCGGCCTGGTCCGGCTGGCAGGATGCGTTACTGGGATCTAACGACTCTTATTAATTATATAATAAAAGTAGATTCTGGATAATTTAGACCCGAATCATGGTGAAAAATGTATAAACACTAAGATGTTGAGATATAAGGGAAAGATTAGAACAACTAAGAATTAGTTGGAACTGATATCGGAGACCCAACATTGGGACCTCATATGAGAAATCCTTAATTAGAAATAAAGGAACACAATAAGGGTTAGATTAAATTTAATGATTAGGTGAGAAATACCCTTAATGGTACTATTCAATAATGCATAACAAATGCATGGATACAATACATGATTAGTAAACCCTAGTGGAGGGTGTATCATTGTGAAACCCTAGTTGAGGGTGTATCATTGCGATTGTTTATAGGCAACTTTATAAGTTATGCCTTAAACTAAGATAAGTCCATATCATGTGAGATAGCTGGACAATTCTAATGTGTGGCCTATGCATTATATGCTTAGGGTGAGTATTCTGTGATGGAATGCATTAAGAGGGGAAATACCTTAATACAAGATACAGTTGGTTAACTCAAGAGGGTCTGAATTAATGAGAAATGGGGAACCCAAACCCTAATTTGGGGAAAAGGGAATGATAAGCCATGTTTGATAGTGAACCCTAATTCCTGGTTAAGGAATGATGGTAGTACTATTGTATCACATGATGTGATGAATATCTTGTATGACTATTATCATGCCTAATAACCATGCAGGTATGATGAGATGATGAATATAGCCAAGTTTGGGCTGTGACATTTATATAATAAATGATTGATTGGCTTTTTGTGTGTTGATGTTGTTATTGCTTAATAAAAGTAATAATGTGTACAGATTTGATGAGCCATGTGAATAAGTTGTTTCCTAGTGAGAGGTGACAAGATGTGAATGGCCTTGTGAGCCATGTGAATAAGTTGTTGCCTAGTGAGAGGTGACAAGACATGAATGGCCTTGTGAGCCATGTGAATAAGTTGTTGCCTGGTGAGAGGTGACAAGATATGAATGGCCCTGTGAGCCATGTGTGATGCTTGGGTAACAAGTATCATGTTTATTTGTAGCATTTGTGTTAATAAGTTATGCTAGAGAACTTGGCTGATGTTACATTTCTGTTATATATCTATAGTTCATTGATGATTATTCATATCTGTTGTATCCATTACAAGTAGATGGATGAACTTATGAGATCTAAAGTTTGATTTCAAACTAAGGAAGCAAAGTCACACCACAATAATGCTATGTTACTGATAAGGACCAAACCCTTACCACCTTTCATAGGGTAAAATAGTCTAGTATGCCCAATCTATTCACACTTATAGCACGTATTGTTTTCATACCAAGGCCTAGGCAGCCATGTCACATACACTGAGGCAGCACCTTGGGATCTTGTAGGTGGAAAACTATGACTCCTACTCTTACTTGGTGACCATTGCTGAGCTAGTGGTGTAGAAAACCTAGGCTTCTTAAGGCATCCTGAGGTCTGTTCTTGGTACTGTGCCAGTCTCTTCTTGGCACCTTCCTCACACCTATCAACCACAGGTCTCTCTATCCTTTGATTTGGCTCCACAAACATGGAAAGACATCGTCTATTCTCTAAGTTTACTACCGGCCTCGTAAACTCCACACGTATCCCCTTCTCAAAATGTCTGATTTCTACTTGATCTGTAGAAGCCATGCGAGGGCAAAACCTCAACAACTCCATAAACTTCACCTCATACTTGCTAATCGTGGCCCTGAACTGCCCAAACAAGGTCTGAAAGGCAGGATTAACCACCATTGCAGGGTCTAATGTGGGCATCTTAGGATCCCTGTTATGACCCACATTGAGGTTAACCAGTAATACCTCAATTAGTGTGAACCACCTTGATTAGTGTTGAGTATCATATTAAATATAATGGTTAATCAAAATAAGTTAATGTGTGAATCAATAGTTAAGATGGAAACATTTGAGGTAATTAATGATAATGGCAATGATGATCGTTAGGTTAATTAAGTTAAGTGATCACAGATGCGGTTGGAATTTTTATTAGCTGGGACAAGTTAAATAACATGATTTCTTGCTCTAAGGTTGTAGAGAATTTCATGCTTGAAACATTGCAAAAAGAATCAGTCGATTTGGACATTCGAGGCAAAAGCTATGATGGTTTTAAGGATTTTGGACATTGCTGCAATTTTTCTAGTAATTGATCTTTTATTTATTACCCTTGGGGTCGGTTACCCCTGTACCTTTATCTTCTACACACGACCGATATAACAGGGATCGCGAAGCGGTGCCCAAGCAGCACATAGCCGTGCTTGATCGACCGCAGCAGATGGGAGAGGAGCAAGGCAAGTAGGGGCGATTCCTTGGCCTTCTCACCTCCGACCAGCCAGGGTGCTCCACCTCCGCCCTCCTTTCACCCTTCTCCTTCCTCCCCTCCTCCATTTCCGCCCTAGCCTGCAGCCTTGGCCGGCGGGCAAGCTGCAGTTGCAGCTACTGCGCACGGCCAGGGAAGCCACCTTGGGCCGCCCAGCAGAAGGGGAAGGCTCCCTTGAGCCCAGACCTCGAGTTCCTGGCGGAATCCGCAACATCCCACCTCCACTTTGCATCACCCGTACCTTCTTTTAACAGGGGCGCCACCCCATTTGGATCAAGCAGCAGCTGCTGCACTAAGCATGGATCAAGGGCATCTAGGGCGCGAGTAAGCACCAAGCAACGCCCTTGATTACGGCCGTGAGCTCGAAGCACAAATCCGAAGCCAAAAGCCATGATCAAGCACCCAACTGAGCTTCCCTTTTCACCTGTACGTGAAGCTGCTATTGCTTGCGGCAGCAGGTCCAGGCAGGAGCACTTCGGGCACGAGAAACAACTAAAATCGACACCAGTGACTTCGGTTGGTAGCCTACTACTCGAATCTACAACCATTAGTTATAGTTAGCACCTACCCCAGCCACCTTAGCTAGTTGGCTGACGGCCAGTAGCAGTAGTTGTTCTTACATGATGCAGCAGCTAGGCCACTCAGTGGCACCCAGCAACATTTGATTTCCATTTCTGCACAGCTTGCACGGTGTGCAAATCAGTTTGCACGACGTGCAAAGTTACAGAAAATAGGACAGAAAGTCGGCCAGTTTGCATGGCGTGCAGATCAGTTGCACGGGGTGCAGATCAGTTGCACGGGGTGCAAATCAGTTGCATGGGCTTCAAAGTTGCAGAAAAGCAGAATTAGGCGTGTTTGTGGACGTTTTCGGTATATACGAACACACCGAAGTGGGTGAGTAGTATTTCATTTATTTATCACCATTGAACTCGATTTCATTGTATATATTGCTTCGGTATAATTAGAGTAACTTCTAAACATTATAAATGAGATTAAAGAAATGTGTTTCATTCTATAGAGCCTAAATTACTTAGTGTAACTGAAGAAAATGGCGAATGTTGTCTGTACTGATACTGCTGTGAATATGTTGAGCTCTAAATGAATGTCTGCTATTATGACAAGCTTAGAATGATGTGGAATTATGTATAAAGTTGAAAGAGATGGAAGTGTTCTTAAATATACTCAGTGTGCAATTAAGATTGAGTTATGACAATTTATATTTACTGCTTTAATAATGATGTTAGACTTAGGTGCCCTGAACACCGTAGAACCCCTTTGAGAGGTCTGCTTCTTAGGGGTGAAACTCGTGTTGCAACAATAACCGTGCAGAGTCACGGTGGCACGAGGGCAGAGAGGCAGTGTCCAATAATAATCCGTGCGGAGTCACGGTGGCACTGGAGAAAATAGGGGTTATTCAACATTAATCCGTACAAAGTCACGGTGGTAACCCAATGAGACTCTCCGCCTGTGTACTCAGGTTAGAGGAGGAGTCTAGAGCACTCGAAGTTAGTGCATTGAGGCCGGAGAGCCTGTGGTCCTGTAGCAGAACAGGGTTGGCAGTCAGACTTAGCATTTCCCGGGTGTGTCGCTAAGTCTTGTACGGTGTGGCCGTAGTGCACTGTGAGTCTCTATGCAGAGTACACTGCATAGATCAGGGTATAAGCTAAAATATGATCATATAGGTTCACAAAGTTCCTTATAAATGAAAGAGTTAAGGAAGACTAGAGCATAGTCTTCTAGTGGTTATTCTTTGGATGCAATATTTACATTCTTTGTTATTTCAATCATATTGTTTTAGAACTGCTCAGTGTAGTATTTCTTGTATATTAATCTGAATAATAAACTTAACGAGTTGTTTAGTGATAATTAAATGAAAAACTATTCACTGAGCGAGTAGGCTCACTCCTCTACTCAAACATTTTCAGGTCAGCGACAGTTCTAGGAATCTGAAGAATCTTACCACCCTAGTTAGTAGAAGGTATATGTAGGTAGTTAGATAGTGGTCTCTTAATCCTTTCCCGTCGGTCCTTGGGACATGGTGTGGGTGTGAGAGATTATGTATGGCGAATGTGTAAATGATGTAAATTAACTGTTATGTTTACTTTCTGTTAAACAATGTTACATGTTGTAAACTCTATTTATGTTCTCTAGCCAGTTTAATTGAAATGATTCCGCAATAGTTTATTATGTTTTAGTTGCAGCAATAATCCGGATATCATTACGAGGTTTTAAGAAAGAAAAAAGTTCTCCGTGATTTGTTTATGTGATAATCCCTCTGTCGCGCCCTAATCTCGTGATTAGTGGTTAGTGTGAGATCGGGGTGTGACAATCCCTCTCCTCATCAACTTGTCTCCTTGCACCACCTCTTGGTGCAGCAACACCACCTCTTAGAAACATGCTCTTTGTGTTCTCTATCCATCTTTTAGTCTTTCTTCTCCTTCTTCATAAGTAGAAGTCACTATAAGATAGAATGGAGGATACAAGAACAAACACAAACCCTGTAGAATCAACAAGCCTAAAGCTCTAATACCAACCAAATTGTGACGCCCCACACCAAACAAAGTGACCTTACTCACAACTAAATGCAGAAACAACATTAAGTAAGCAGATTACCAGAAAACACAAGAAATTGAAACCGATTTCGCAAGAGCACCTCAAGATGAAAACTTTCACATATTAGTCCTTAATAGGACACCTGCGCATCATGTTATATATCACAAGGTGCTTACATCATAGTTCTCAAACATTCTTTTCATCAACATATTACATGAAGAATGTGTTCCTCATATATCTATACATTTACACGTACAAAACTATAAAACAACAGGGGCATACATGCCAAAAACCTTGTGACGATAACAAGACCATACACACATCAAAAACACCCACCAAGACCTAAATGTATAGGGATGACTCTAGGACTCTACACCAAAAGACTAGTAGCACATACAACCTGATCATCAACTACCCTTACTGCTTGACACGACTAAAGTACGTGTAGAACACAAGCGTATGCGTTAAAGTAATACATGACAATGATGCCCAAATATCGAACATGGGGAAACATAATTCAAGAAACTACTACTAACTACTTTCGATCAACTAGGATGAAGAAAACTTTGATATGAGAGTTATTAAACTAACTACAAGAAAAGAAAATTAATTTACTAGTTTGTGATCACAATGAGAAGAAATTCCGTAGGACCATGGTTTTGCCATGATTGACACTGTAATTTTTAGCCTAAGATTAATATATGTTCCTCTTGATTTTGGACAAAGAGACTTGTAGACAGAATTACCCAATTTCACAGAGTAATTCACTACCTATCCTAATACCAATCCCACTCTCATATCAATTGTGTTTTTAGATAGGTTCTTTAACAAACTACTCTTTGTTATTCTCCTTGCGTTTGTAGGCTTTCTATCAAAACACAATATAAAACATGTATTATTATGGATTTCCAATCCTTAATCCCCCTCTCGAAGCTATTAAGGATCTAATTAATCACCTATAGTGTGCAACATAAACAATTTAAGATGATTTCATAGCAACATACCCAGGAATAAGGAGAAAACAATATACTAATGCTAAAGATCCATATACATTGTACAACCGGGCTACTCCCAGGTCCTAGAGAACACAACGATTAACCCCTCATGTTTCCATGGACAAAAGCACGCTAGGAAGAAAGAAAAACATGGAGAATATAGAAAAATAGATGAATCCCTTGGAAAAACATGACCAGGATGCTCCACATCGCCGAACAGATCGTCAAGTTGTGAACTCTGTCCCCTAAACGTGCCTGGAACCTCCTGAATGTGTAGTTATCCTCCTCGTTATCCTCTCCCATGCCTTGGTTGTCATGCAATAGAATAGAATGTGATGATTTGATATGGACAAAATCCCCCTTAAGTCATAGAAGTGACTTAGGGTGAAATAAATCCTCCACTGTCAGATTAGACTTGATTTTCAGATCTGCCTCATCCCGACGTGTCAGTACTACTGACTCTTTTCAATAAATTGTGGCATCTTGTGACTTTGTTAGTGCAAGTGAGTTGAGAATCGATACCACTGAGTTATCTTGATTTCTTCATGTTCCAACATGAGTAAGTGTCGACACCACTGACTCCAAAGTCGATAGTACCGAGCTGTGTAGATTCTTGTAAAATTACCCAAAATTCACAAAATCCAAACATAAGCTCTCAAAATATATTAAATCATTCATAAACATTGAAATTACATTTATTTGATGTACTTGAGTCATGCAGGATAATATTAATAAATTATGCATATATTAATATGAAAATGAATAATAGGAGCACAAAAATCAATAATAAATAGTTTGTGAAAATGACAAATATACAGTGCACCGAAATCCCCTAAGCTTAAATTTTACTCATCCTCTAGCAACATACCCTCAGATCTATTTGAGACAAGTCAGTAAAAGGAAATAAACTATAAATTTCATTTCTCAACCATTGCCACCTGGCGGTTCCAAATGGGCCTTCACTGATCACTGAACAATCAAATGCTACAGAGACCCAAAATTTCCATAAAAGTTTTCCACCCTTAGATCACAGAACACTATCAAGAGAGAAGTTAATATCCTAATCAATCAAGCATTCACTTGGTGCATCATATAATTCCCTATTCTACATTTCTCTTTCCTAAATACCAACTACTTGGAAGCAGTTCTCCGTATAAAAATGGATGAGGAGAAATAATTATTTAAGTGGCCTACCAATAAGAGCAATGTATGGTATGAAATGGGTGGCAAATGAAGAATCACGAGTACATCTGAGCTATTTATGCAAAAATAAAACATGATTAACCTATATGATGAAGAGAATGAAAATGCATGAATCCTAATGCCTAATATTATTGGGGTATATGATGCATGAACAAAAATCTCATCAAATAAATGACAATGAAGTAAGAAAGCAAAAGAATGCATCATGTGGTTGTTTCCATCTTTTTGTGAAGAGTCAAGGGCATCCTTTCTCCCTCTTAACTTTGAAACATTAACAATTTTTTTTTTAATTGGCCCATTATTTTAGCATGATGGAACGTTATGGTTGGACCTTACTACACATTATTCTTGTTTTCTTCTTTTTTCTAAGGGTACAGATGTGTATCCCTTCACTCAAATTCAAAGGAAATTGAATCATGAGAAATGCATGTAATCTACATGTAATTGTTTATGCAACTAAAATGATAAGCACAAAAATTGTTTATGCCTCATAACCATTTTTTAAACTAATTCAATCAAAGAGGAACTAGCTATCATGCAACCTATCATGCCATGCAATGCGTAAAGAGGAAATAATGTAGACTTAATTGATCATTTTAAGGTGGTGGGTCAAAATGAACAGAAGATGAATGAAATAACATAATTAAAAGACAATTCCTTTCATGAATTTATGATATGTCCCTGTCTAATGACCTGTGTACAGAATAGCCTTAGAATTTCTTTCTTAAATTTCCATTTAAGATCCCTTTAACTATTTGATCAAGTTGGTCTCAAACCCCATCTTCATCCACATTTCAGGAATAATTAAGATGTCAATTCATATTAAATGTCCTTAAATTGAATTTCCCATACACTTCCTCTAGGTGAGATTACTTAAGTACTCACAACTAAGCTCACAAAAAGATTTTCAGTTTCCATTGTAAACTTGAAAGTACGCATGATAATTTCCAGGAACTAAAAAAATTTAAACTCCATGTTACACTAGATAGATTGTAGATCCTACAAATTACAAAAATAAAAGCTAGAAATAATTAAAAGTGAAGTTAAACCATAAAACCATTCCAATACCCCCTTAACCTTGAATTTGACTAAGACCTATTAGTCAAAATTCAAATGTAGAAATGGAATGGGGGTACCAGTTTCTCTGAAGGGTGGTTGTGGTGAATGATTGGTGACTCTTTAAATCAAGTTGTTCTAGCATATATACCTCTTGTTGGTGCCACTAATTTGTGTCTTTTTGGCATCAAGATCTGGAATTCTCTCTCCTTCTTTTAGATTTAAAAATTGGTGTCCACCCACATGTGTGTCGATGGTATTGACAACTTTTTTCTTGTAGCTCTTGTCACTCTTTTGCTGAAAAAGTCGGTAGTACCGACTTTGGTCTCAACAATACTGACTTTTTTCTAGGAATTTGTGATTTTTCCTGAGAAAACTAGGTAGTACCGACTTTGGTGCTAGTAGTACTGACTTTGTGTAGAATTTTAACTGATAAGGAGTTTGTAGTACCGACTTGGGTGTGAGTAGTACCGACTTTGACCCTATCTACACAAGAAACAAGAGTATTAAGGTACCTTTTTACATAAACTAAAATCTAACATGAAAATATGAAATGTAACTAGCAAAAAACCTAAACAAATAGTAAATAATAAAAATAAATTTGGGTTGCCTCCCTAGAAGCGCCCTTGTTTAATGTTCTAGGCTTGACATGAATGATCCTCCTCAGCCCGTTTTGACATGTGATGGGGGTGAATAATCATCTGGAAGGCCAAACTCCACTCTATCATAGTCTATATTGAGTGCTAAATAGCCTCTCCCAATGGTAGTGATCACATTGGCCATATCTTGGAACTGCCTTCCTAACAATATCTCAGATCCTTTCATTTCCTTCATATCTATCACAACAAAATCAACCATATAGATAAACTTGTCGACTTTAACCAACACATCCTCGCATATCCCATATGACCTCACAATAGAACAATCCTCCAACTCAATTTCCATGGTTGTTCATGTTGGTTCCTTCAATCCTAACTTTCGGAAGGTGGTAAGAGGCATAAGATTAATTTTCTATTATGAATCACGTAGTACCTACTTGAAATGTTTGCCACTTATTGAACATGAGATGTAGAAACATCTTAGATTCTTCCTCTTCCTTGGTATTTTCCCCTTGAACAATTCACTCATCACCTCATCAACCTGTATAATGCCTGTATTATTAATCCTCTTCTTTTTGTTGATGATATCCTTCAAAAATCTCTCATAAGTAGGAATTTGCTCCATCACCTCCGCTACTGGCAAATTGATGTGGAGCTTCTGGAACATGTCAAGAAACTTTTTGAACTGTGTTTCCTTTTTCCTCGACTTCAGACTATCTGAGGATGGCACATCAAACTTCTTTTCTCACTTATGTGGGAGAACATATGGCACTTTATGAACTTCCTCTCCAAATTTTTCTTCAGTACCACCGCCTGGAATAGAAATTGGCTTATCTACTTTAGGTGGAATGACTGGTGGCTATTTTTTATGGTCTGCAGGTGCTTCTTTATTAACTATGTTTGTCCCACTACATAGTAGAACCTTCACCTGCTCTGTTTGTGTGGGTACCTTTTTTGGAATGGGGTCGGTTGAGATGCATGCATGAGCACAATGCACTAGAAATCTGCACCCCCTTTCCCATCCATATAAATTGTTGGGATATGTAACATTAGGAACATATGCATACTCAGGCTCTGGAGTATGTTGTTTTGGTAACTCAATAAAATCTTGTTCTGCCTTCTTGACATTAGAGACATATTTCACTTGATGGTGAGTTGTATGGCCCCTGAACTTGCTTAATGAGTTGAATAAGCTTAATTACCATATTTTAATGCATAGAACCCTAATCTAACCTTTTGATATTCTTTAAATTCATAAGACAAGCTTAAGTTTCAAATTTAGTCTATTTTGGACATTGTTTGAGCAAGTTATGCAATTTTCTCTACATTTTGGACTTTTCTATAATTTACCCAATTAAGGGGTTTTCTTTGCAATTTGTCACATAAATTATGTTCCGTAGATGTTATATTATCATTATTGATATTTTTGAGCCATGGGGCTCCTAGTTGAGCCATGGTTTGAAGGTGTTTGCATCTAGGGTATTTTAGGGTTTACCCCTTCACGGATGAGTTACTTTTAGTAGCTATCAACTAATGAATTATGTGATTGGATGGGAATTTCAACAAAGGAAAGCTAAGCATGTTAATAGGGACGGTGGGGGATCTTCTTGTAGGGTTTTCAAGGAGACAGAGAAGGCAGCGGAAACAAAACAATTCTTCTCCCAAACCCAGAATAAAGGAATCACATCAACGTCTATACAATAGGAAGGATGGTTTGTAGAGGTGTACCTTGTCCCGAAGCTTCCTCAGAGACATTACCTCACAGCTTGCATGGTCTTCACCTATGGTCTTGGATGGTGTCTGTGTGGATCCTGGTCTCACCGGGACAGTCAGGATTGACAATTGTCCTCCAAACGGCAAAAGTCTCCCGCCTCTGTAGTCGTCCACACGGACTGCCTGGAACTCTGATCACCTTGTCACACAAGGCACCAGAAGGAGTCATACCCTCCTATCGGTGTAATAGTCACTGACACACTCTCCTACCACCAGTCGCTTTTCTGCAGTTGTCTTTCCCTTGCTCTGCCTCCCTTATCAGGTAGCACTTGCTCGGGCTCTCCTGATTACCACAACCAGAGAGAACGACAACTTTGTAGAGAAACTGGTGTTCTAAGTTGTACTTTGAGAAGCCCACAATACCCATATATATATATAGGAGGGTCATGGTACATGTTTCTCTACCCCACGCAATGCGGGATTAAAGAAGGAGTAGAAGGGTTCGGGATTTTCCACAAAACAACCAATCTGCGCCAGCTGAACCGATCGTTTCAAGCATGAAACGGTCAGTTGGGGACCTGAGCCAATCGGTTCACACCTGAACCGATCGGTTGGGGAACCTGAGCCAATCGGTTCACTTCTGAAATGATCGGTTCACTGCCCTGGTCAGTTCCCGATTGACTTTTCCTCTTTCATTTTGAATTGATCCAAATACCAATTCTTGTTCCAATCAAATTGGACAAGTGAAACGAAAAGAGATTTTTCACCAACCTGACTTTCCCAACTTGCTCATTTGGACCTATTGAGTTGATCGGTTCAACCCTTGAACTAGTCATCTCAACCTGTACTGAGTCGATCGGTTCATCACATAAGTCGATCGATTCACCAAGCTGAGTCAATCGGTTGGGAGTGTAGACTGGGCAAAATCAGTCAATTGCAGTTGCAATCAATTTGATACTCTAATCAATCAGTCCAACACCTTGAACATTGTGATATTGAGCTATCAATTGATTGAGTTTTTAATTGAACTACTAAACTCCTTTAGTAATCAATCTAAACATCGTTTGTGGATAAACTCCTCTTCCAGATTAAATCCTATGTGTGTGACCCTACAGGTCCATTTCACATTGGTAGTGAAAGTCCATAACATTTATGACTTCACAAGCAAAGAGTGGTGCCTAGTCGCACATCAGTGCTACCCAAGTGAAATAGAAAGTTGGAGAACAACTTTCAATCCTACAATCTGTGAATGGTGTTACATCGAATGTATAATTCCTTTGTCACTAATGTCCTGAATGAACTCAAGGCATGGTACAATCGTGCTTTCAACGTTCATCCATTTCCTTGATCTCAGAGCAGACTGGGTGAGATGTGTCTGACATCAATATCACATATTGATTCACACATACATGTGCATGCCTTTCTCAATCCTACTCATCAAGTGGCCATGGACATCAAACGCCCTTAGGAGGGACAAATCCCATATCTATCAGTTACTCCTCAAAAGCCCCATGTGTCAAAGTCACCCAATCATCACCTTTATAACAACTCATGTTTTAGGATTGCGTTTGATGATGTCAAAGTGTACCCAAAGACATGTGTTGAGTGTAGTGATTTCAGATCGAAGAATCACACTCACCATCATCACTGTGAGAGCTGACTATGACTACCAAATCATGGTTCCATGTGTCACTCTCACGGTGGGTCTGTCTGGTAAACTTGTTCTCTAGTAAGTACCTATGTGCTTGGTTTGATATCACTATATCATGACTAATGAGATTATGTCATCAACCAACACACAATCTAGTCTTTAGTGTTATTGATGTCAATGGTTATTTCCACAATAACAACCGACTAGGGACTAAACAAGACTGCATACTCTTAACATCCGTATGATCTCATCGTTTAGGTCATCAACCCAAAATCATATGTCATCGAGTAAAACAATTCTTTAGACATCTATCATGTTACACTATCATCTCAGAAACAGTTAAAACATATAGATTGGAAATTGCCTTTATTATTATTCAAATCATTTACAAAGTATCCCATTACAATCATCACATGACTTGCTCTATGGGCATACATACCAACACTACTTGTGTGTGTTCTTGTATATTCTTAATAGTTTAACACCATAAACACATGGGGAAGCTACTTTTACACCTCATGCTTGCTTCTATCCTTATCCATGGGCTATATTTACCTCTTCCTTGCCCAAATACAAAACTATAGTTGATTTCTCTTTCCTCTAACCTGGAGCAACGAATCCACTCTATTTTTTTTGTAGAACCAACTGCTCTAAGGTAGAAGACAACCCCTTTTTGGAGAAGAAGGTCTCCTAGGGCTCCATCTAGCCCTACCTAGGGTTTCTAAGGTCATCTTCTAGAGAATTCGACCAAGGAAAGTTGTTTTCTTCCTTCCTTCTTCATTTTTCTTGCTCTTCTCCTTCCAAAGACCTTCCTCCAGGTCGGAACCCTACTGTTCCACGGTGAAACTGGCTCTACAACTCAAAAATCTATCATTCTTGTTTCTTTTTCTAGGATTTTGCTTCTTTGTGGAGAGAAGTACCTATTTGGCCAAGTTCAGATCTGAATCCAAGGTTTTCTTGCCCTATTTGCTCGAGATTCTTACTATTTGGGATGTGACCTACTCTATAGAGGAGTGTTATATAACATTCTTTACTTATATTGCTTACTAGAAGCTTGTTAGTTCATGTTTATGCCTTAATGTGTTGATTTAAGCATAGAGAAACCATGCTTGTTTAGAATTACGAATTTTTGTTGTGTTCCCTATTTTGTTCTAGTTCTATATGAACTTATAAAAATGTGTACAACCTTTCTAAGGTGTAACATGATCTGGGACAGGTTCATAGAATCAACCTATGGTGCTAAGCACAAAATAATTGATGGTTCAAATTAGGATTTTGAAGCTATTTCCTTCTCTATCACACAACTGATGGACTTACCATTCAACAACCAATGGTGTTTCTATCTTGGCAACTGATGCTCATGATAAAGGGTTTCAAATGTATGGTGACAACCTATGGTCACTACCTTAGGTCAAGTTTTGACTCAATTAGACGTTTAATTATCATCCACTAAGTATTCTAATGATGTTATCAATCGATGATGATATTGGCTTAATATTTGATGGTGTTAACTGAATGTATTACTGATCTAGCAACCAATGGTGACCTAATGATCACAATTAATGGTGGATCAGGTCATCACCATTTATGATGAATTCAGAATGTAATTGTAGATTTGACTAAGCCTTGAACCAATGGTTCCTTGGTTCAATTGATCTAATGGTTAGACCTATACTTAAATTGATAACCTTGAACAATGAACCTGATCCAATGAATAATATTGGATGCTTTAACATCCAATGCATTAGAATAAATCACATGGTATTATTTGTGGGTCCTTATGATGATATTTCGATGGTTTAATACCATTAATTGGTAGTCTTACCTTTGCCATTATATAGTTATATTTGATAAATTACTATAATAAGTGGATGTGTAACTCCTATGTGATTTAGCATGTTATACCTAACCTTGATGTAATTATATGATGTTGATTGGTTATAATCAGACCTCTTGAATGATTAATGTGATAATGAATTCCAATATTCTTGTGTTGAAACCACAATATAGAACTATTTGAATATCATAGTGCCTTGCCATGTTAATATCTATGGACACATATGTGCTAATGATATTTTGAGCCTTTTTTGAGGCATGTAATGATGATGGTAACCTTACTATGAATAATGTGATGGTCTTAATGACCTTTTGGCATGTTTGAATCCATGATTGAGGTGAAATCCTCTTCATGTTCTAATAAGGGTTAAAACCCTAGAACTTGTGATAAGATATTGGTATCTCGTAATAGTATGATGATAAGTGTGGTCCATTAATTTGCAATGAATGATAGAATGTGGTAATGTGATTAAGATTTATATCTCAAATGTTTTATATCCTTTGAAGTTGTTATACATATAATCTTGTTAGAAAATAATTAGGTTTTGAATGTCCACTTGTATGATAAAGCCTTAATGCATTCAATTGGCAGTAATTAATCAAGTGTAACCTTAATCATGTAGATCCCTATGCCGTAGAGCCATCTTCAGTGTAAAAACTTACTTGATGGTGAAACGAGTATTCCCAAGGGAAACTTGGATTGCATACTATTGAGTACGTGGGGGTGGCAAGTTGAGGATATATCCTTGTCATCCACAATTGTAGGTTATGGAGGATGGCTATGGTCATGCCTCTGACATTTGATGTGATTGAGGACAGCTACTGTTGTTCCTCATATTAGAGGGTTTTGTATACCCTGTTTTCTAGTGTCGTAACTTGTACCAAGTACAGACTAGTTATTATCAGTTGACTATATGTCATTGTTGGTAGTTTGACTGGTATGTCACTGCAGTTTACTCATACTAACTGAGGGGAAGAGATCTTAGGATACCGTCACTCCTAGATCTTATAGGGAACTGAATATCACAGTGGTCAGTTGGACTTTGAGTGGTACAACTCAAACTCCCCAGGGCATAATAATAAAAGAAGTGATACCAGTCGTGTAGTATAATTGCTAGAGTTTAATACGTATCACATTGGTTGATTAATCCTCTTCTTTCGTTTACACTGCATCGTTCTTACATGATGTAGACTTATGAAAATTGTACAATTCTACTTGATCTTACAACTTATTTGCTTAACTGCTTAGTATGCTTAAACTGCTCAATCTATTCTAATTGTTTATTCAATACCCTAACTTCTCAATGTATTTATTGTTAATTAATATGTTATAATCAATATATGTTGGAGAGAGTTATATCTCTCGCTGGGACTAGGTCTCACCCGTGGGTCACCACATTTTTTAGGTGGTCGCGGGCAATGAGGTCGAGGTCGTGCTGTGGAAAAAAACCAACCTAGTGATCAATAGATTCAGATGGTTGGTTAGTTGTAGATGTTAGTAGTAGAGTCCTAGTATTGTCCCTGTACTCTTAGGTCTATGTATGGGATGCGTTTTCTAGATGATATACTTGTATTGACACGAGATTTTGGTAGTATGCCAATGTTTGTAAATATATCACATGTACATGTGAAATATCTTTTGTATGAAGGATGTGACTGAGGTCTTTGAACCCATAAGTAAATACTTATTACAACATAAGAGAATGGAATGATTGACCTTTTGTAAATGTTCTAGAGTTTATTTACATTGTTGGAATCTGTTTTAATTATTCCGCATTTTTGACAATGTGATAAATTAGTAGTTGATCATGTTTTGTGTTTTGAGTGATCTCGTTTAGTGTGATGAAGTGTCACAGTTAAGTTTGTATCAGAGCTCTAGGTTTACTAAGTCTACAGGGACATATGTCTTAGGTTTGAGTCTGTTCTTATGTATCCAACATATCTGATCATAGTTTATGCTTATGCAGATATGTCTGGAGGACATGAAGAACATGTTGAGAGTAGCTATGTTGCACCAGGAGGAGGTGTAGGGAGGCAAGCACGTAATGAGAGAGTGCCAGAAGAAGGGCCAGAGCAGCCTGCAATGCCTCATCTGGACCCGACAATGATGGCCAATCTTGAGTTTCAGTCTATGTTTAGACAGATGATGACCACAATTACACATATTGCTGACAGAGAGCCAACACCTCAAGCTAGGAAAGCCGCCTCTAATGTGGAGTCCCAAGGTGTCAGGTAGACATTTAAATGTCTTAGACGTGTTGGGGCGATTGAATATGTAGGTACTTCTGATACAGTAGATGCTGACATGTGGTTGACTGAGCTGGAAAAGGCATTCAAAATCCTAAACATCGCTTAAGAAGACAAAGTTAAGCATGCAGTATACTTGTTGAAGGGTAGTGGTGGCCACTGGTGGGCCATAGAAGAGGAGAAAAGGCCAGGAGTTGTGATAGGATGGGAGGAGTTTTGAAGAGAATTTGTTAGCCAATATTTTCCAGAGACCTACCTAGATTAGAAAATCTCTCAGTTCGAGAAGATTTGTAAGGGAACTATTACTATCAATGAGTATGAATCAAAGTTTATGGAACTTCTAAGGTTCTACCCACACATGGAAGCAACAAACAAGGAAAGGATATAGAGATTTGAGAAGGGTCTGAGTACAGAGTTGACTACTACAACATCAGCCTTGGAGAACAGGGAAAGGTTTTCCACCTTTGTGGAATCTGTCAGGAGGATTGAGAGGTCTACCATAGAGAAGAGTGAAGCTAATGCTAAGAAGCAACCTATGCAGTTTCAAGGGAAATCATCTGGAGGATTTAAGAAGCCAAGGTTTTTCCCACTGTCGTCGCAACTAAGGTCAACCTTCAGTGAACCAAGTTCACATGCACCATCACAGTGGACCCCAAGTCGGGGTAGAGGTCACAATTTCTCACCAATGGGAGCCCGTAGTACCTCATTAGTTTCAGTGACAGGGTCATTTAGGCCATATTAGGACACAAGAACATGTTACAAGTGTGGGTAAGTGGGGGCATACAAGACCTTATTTCCCTATGAAAGATGAGGAGGTGACTTTGTAGATAAGGCAAAGTCAACAAGGTCCACAACAATGACAGTTTAGTAGTGGCAGTTGAAGAGGACGCGGTCAGGCATCCCAGGCAGGATCCTCTAGACAAGCAAGCAGAGGATGTGGACGGCAGCAGGTGACAACAAGGTTCTATGCCATGACCCAACCAGAGGATGTGGACGGCAGCAGGAAACAACAAGTTTCTATGCCATGACCCAACCAGAAGTATTGGTCAATCCACTAGTCATGACAAGTCATATGGAGTTATTTCATTCTGATATGTATGCTTCTTGTTTTGTATCTGTGTTAGTAGACACGGGTGCAACACACTCATTTATCACCAGAGAGGTGATAGATAGTTGTTATCTACCTATTAGTCTTAGATCTGATAGCTTGCGACTAGAGACTCCTTTGGTTGATTCCACTGAGTTGTGAGAAGTGTGCCCTTCTTGTGTTCTTTCTTTTTCTGGACACAACATTCAAGTAGATTATTTGCCACTTGACATGCATGGTTTTGATGTAATCCTAGGAATGGATACCTTGGAAAAATACAAGGTAGTCATGGATTGTAGTACTAAGGTGGCGATGTTCCATGATGGAGATATATAGTGGATTTTCCAGGGTGATAGGAAGATTCTTCCTACATGTTTGATGTCAGCTGTGATAGCTGAGCGGTTGATGAGATAAGGATGTGAGGCTTTCTTAGCTCATGTTGTGGATACCAAGGTGGGAGGTCCTAGTATCCAGGAGATACTAGTGGTGTGAGAATTCAAGGATGTCTTTGTGATGGACTGGATTCTCTGGCTTAATTCCGAGGACGGAATTTGTTTTAAGGTGTGTAGGATGTTATGGACTGGACTGTTAGAGATTTTGACCCAGTTGGATACGTGAGTTCATATATTTGAGAATAAAATTGTTTTGGATTTATATGCATATCAATGAGTTCGGTATAGTTTGGAATCCATTTGATGTTAGTCATATCTTTTATGCCCCTTTAAAATATGACCCTTTGAAGTATTTGATCAACTCATCAAGCAATGATATCTAGGGACCAAATTAATATAAGGTAGATCATGTTATAATAAAGTTATGGTTTGAGTTTCGTGAAGTTTGTAGTCCCTTGAGCAATTTATAAGAGCCTGGATTTGGGGATACATATATGTATGATTTTCTTGGAGGACTTTCGTTGCATCTTGGTTTAGGACCTAGTTTTCAGCTAATGTGTTGCCACGACTGGCCTCATGCTAATATGTGTGTTAGTTTGAACTCCTGTCTTCAGTAAATCGTGGGTAATGGGGAGAATGACAACCACAGCTATTCCTCCAATCCACATTGTGAATGTGGGCATGGACACGATCAGGAGTGGGCATTTTCCTTTCATTCATCGCAGTGTCCTCTTAGACCCCTTATATGGAGTAAACTAATCAGAAGTGAGGGAGTTCCACCCCCCTGGTCCTCTTTGACGCATCCACGTTTCCAGCAAGCTAGACGAGGAAGAGTAGACTTACTTTTCCCAAACCCAGTCGTCCCAGTCATTCCCATAGTTTGTTGTGGTGGTTCATGTGCACAACCAACCTTCGTTTACCAGAGGATGACGATGAGATCAGGAAGGGCCTAGAGTCGAGAAGTTTGTGGACAGTGAGATGATGCCGAAGAAGCTCTGGATCAATCATCATCACCTTGAGAATATAGCGTGATGGAGTCCCATAGGTGCAAGCTATACCATCATCGAGAAGCAGATCTGAAGTACAACAGTACGGCGGTGGCTTCAGGGAGGAGACGAAATATCAACAACAACCTAATAGACCGATGACGTGTGTTCTCATCGGAGACGCTGGCTACAGGAAGAGCCCAACGGCAGTGCCGAAACCTCACCGGTGGCGAGCCTGAGCAGACCGGAGTCAGACAAGGCAGTGCTGCCGCTGACCACACGAAGAAGGAAGGAGGAGAACCTACTGCTACTGGAGGACTCACGAAGGAGAGACGAGTGCTGAATAGCAGTGCCGGTGACTTGGCGGGGAGCTTGTGGGTGGCAGGATCTGTACTCGAGGACAGGATATACATGAGCGACGTTGATAATAGAGGAGACAACAAAGCTTCTCGATCCTTTAGCTTTCTGCGAGAGCCATGGATATGCTCTCATGTCTCTCCGGATCGGGACTCCGCGGCGACGGCAGTGAGAACGCTCTTCGTGAGCGTCGTCGTGTTGAAAGGAGTTGAGGATCAGACCAGGTTCTCTACCCAGACCAACCCTGAACCGGCCCACAATGAGCCAGGAGAAGTTTCATTCTGAGGAGCGACGTGGCAAGGCCGGATTGGCTAGAAAAAGGTAATTCCTTTAGAAATGTTCAGATTTTACAAAATTCATAATAAATAGCAAGATTATCAGAAAATTACAAATAAGGTACTGAAATTCTCAGAAAAATGAATAGAACATAATAGAACAATAATATCAGGCTTTTGATGCACTAATCTCAGTGATATCATGTAATATGTATAATGCTTATTTCATGGTTAATAAATATCAAATAGTGACCTAAAATTATGAGAAGACATCAGTAACTCCAAAATATGGCTTATAATGCATATGATGTCAGATATGGTCATGTTGATGCACGAAATCTTATAACATGCTCCATATGTCTATTTAGGGCTAATTACCCTAAATAAAATGCAATAAATACATTGGCGATCAATAAATCACAAAATTTATAGAGAAAGCTCATATCAGTATATTGAACCTTAGTTTTAGTTATGAGATCATAATGATGAACAAAATCCATGTTATATGAAGATGAATATTAATACATGTTATAAAACCCTAATCTCGGTTAATGGTGTAACCTAGGGTTAATTAATGTGCACAAAAATGCTATGGAAGATAATATTCAGATAATGAACCATAAAATGGAAAATGACATCAGTATGATAAATCCAAGACAAGAATGCAAGTAATAGTGGAAATATCCTAATGAGTAAGCCAACCCTAAAATGGACATAATTAGGGTTGAGATGATGAGAACCTGATGGTGATATATGTGGTCTTGTCTTAATCAGGGATGAACAAGGTTAGAGTTGACCTCAGGAGTATATGTGATTAAGATGTCTCTTTGGAAGGTACGCCATTACCTCTTACTTGGCTTATTATATAATATGCTTGTGTTATATGTGTAGTAAAATACTTGGCATATGATATTGGATGAAATGATTGTTCTTGCATGATATGTTGTTTGATTTTCTGTACTTATGGCTATGAACACATGAAACATAAGATATCGGATCCATCATATGATATCACTAAACTCTTTGGTAGTACAGTGCATTAAAGTGATCTCAAACTCTTTGGTAGTAGATCACATGTGTTAGATCTCAAACTCTTTGGTAGTAGATCACACGTAAAATGATCTCAAACTCTTTGGTAGTAGATCATAAGGCCTAAAAACATCAAAGCCCTTGGGGGCAGATGTACGAGATATATGATGGAAATGTGATTAAAAATATGTGTTCTCTTTTTCTAATGAATATCTTTGTGCAAGTATATGCTTTTCTTATATTCTTATGTCTCTGCCAAGTATTAGTTTTATCTTATTTCCAAGATATGATGAGAGGTATATAAAAAGACACATAGGCGTACTCAGTACAATATTCATGAAATATTGTGCTGACGTGTACCGCATGTAATCTTTTGTTTAGGTTGCGGTTATGCTCTTGAAGATCCAGGATAGTGAGAGTTGTGTGGCGAGCTGATGTACAGGTGGACCTGTTGTCTTAAGATCCTGTTGTTTAGATGTAGTACATGTATATGTCTAGTTTGTTGTTCAATATGTAATATCAAATGTTGTAATAATTCATGTTGTAATTATATGTTGAATGGTGAACATGTGTGTATGGTTTTATTATTGTTCCTATACATGTGCTACTGATTGTTTCCTTCTGACTCCCTTGATTTTCTTCTTCTTAGCCTCGTGTGGGATGTTTAAATTGGGATTCTTGCTGAGGTGAGGGTTTCAATTTGGACGTCGCACATCAGATTAAGTTTTAGAAAATCCGGGGACGTCACAGTCTTTCCTAAGGAATTTCCTAGCATTCCCCCTCCTAGAGAGATTGAGTTTGGGATTAATCTTATTCCTGGAACACAACCCATAGCACAATCAACATACAGAATGGCACCAACAGAGGTGCAGGAGTTAAAGAAACAGTTACAAGAACTATTAGAGAAGGGTTTTGTCAGGCCGAGCACTTCCCTTTGGGGTGCTGTCGTGTTGTTTGTTAAAAAAAAGGATGGTTCAATGAGGTTGTATATAGACTACAGATAGTTGAACAAGGTGACAATAAAGAATAAGTATCCTTTGCCGAGGATTGATGATCTTTTTTATCAATTGAGAGGTGCCACTGTGTTTTCAAAGATAGACCTGAGATCAGGTTACCATCAGTTGAGAATTAAGGCTGATGACATACCCAAGTCAGCTTTTAGGACTAGGTATGGTCATTATGAGTTTGTCGTTATACCATTTGGGCTAACCAATGCACCTGTAGCTTTTATGGATCTAATGAATAGGGTGTTTAGACCTTATATTGATCAGTGTGTTGTTGTGTTCATAGATGATATCATGATATACTCCAAGGATAGTCAACAACATGAGCAACACCTTTGCCAGACATTGACTTTGTTGAGGCAGCACCAACTATATGCTAAGTTCAGCAAGTGTGATTTCTGGTTATCTGAAGTGTCTTTTCTAGGCCATGTTATATCTGTAAAAGGCATTTGTGTTGATCCTAAGAAAGTGGAATTTGTACTAGAATGGGAACAACTGAAGAAACTGACAAAGATTCATAGTTTTCTAGGTCTGGCAGGTTACTATAGGAGGTTCATCAAAGAATTCAGTTCTATAGAGTTACTCCTAACTAGGTTAACCTGGAAGGATGTTCCTTTTGCTTGGAATGACAAGTGTCAACGTTCTTTCCAACTTTTGAGAGAAAATTTGACTAGTGCACCAGTGTTCGTACTGCCAGAGCAAGGAAAAGGCTATATTGTCTTTTGTGATGCTTCTAAGAATGGATTGGGATTCGTGTCGATGTAGGATAAAAATGTGATTTCTTTTGCTTTGCGACAACTTAATAAACATGAGGAGAATTACCCAACACATGATCTAGAGCTTGCAGTGGTGGTCCATGCCTTAAAGATATGGAGACACTATCTTTATGGAGAAAAGTGTCAGATCTTCACTTACCATAAGAATCTATAGTGTATCTTCTCAAAACAGGAGTTGAATATGAGGCAGAGGAGATGGATGGAGCTGATTAAGGATTATGATTGCACAATAGACTACCATCCAGGGAAAGCTAATGTGGTAGTTGATGCATTGAGTAGAAATTCATCTTCATCATCAACGATAGATAATGCATAATTAAATTCCTTGATGTGCCATAAGAGATTTTTGCTAGTGTCTCTTTGTCAGATGAATGTATAGCTAGAAGTTTCCTTGTTGGAAGGATTATTGGCATAGTTACAACTGAAACCTACCTTGAGATAGTAGATTCATGATGCACAACAGAATGATACTGTGATACAAAATATTCGATTAGGGATTGGCAGCGAAAAGTATGATGACATTCATGAGGCAGATGATGGTACAATTTGTTACCATAATAGGATAGTAATTCCTGATGTTGATGGGTTGCGGAAGATGGTACTTGAGAAGGCTCACTCCTCCATGTATGCAATGCATCCTAAAAGTACCAAGATGTACCAAAACTTGAAAGACATGTATTAGTAGCCAGGTCTAACGCGTGATGTGGTAGTGTTCATTGCCAAATGCCCAGTTTGTCAATAGGTGAAGGTTGAGCACCAGAAGCCTGCAGGGACATTACAACCCTTGCCAATACCATAGGGGAAATGGGATCATATTAATGTGGACTTTGTGGTTGGTATTCCTAGGACAACCAAGGGTCATGATTCCAAATGGATGATAGTAGACATATTGACTAAGTCAGCTCATTTTTTTCCAGTTAAGATGACGTTTACAATAGAGAAATTGGCACAAATATATGTTGATGAGATAGTTTGTCTGCATGGCATTCCAGTGAATATAGTTTTTGATAGAGGTCTACAGTTTACAAGTCATTTTTGGGAGCATCTGCATTCTACAATGGGAACACAATTGAGATTCGGGACAACTTTTCATCCGCATACCAATGGCCAGTCTGAAAGGACTATTCGGACTTTAGAGGATCTCTAGAGGGCATGTGTGCTGCAATTTCTTGGTAGTTGGATGTACATCTGACTCTGATAGAGTTTGCATACAACAATAGTTATCAAAGAAGCATTGATATGGCTCCTTATGAGGCTCTATATGGGAGACGATGTCGGTCTCCTCTTTTCTGGTATGAGACAGGTGAATATCAACTTTTAGGTCCTGAGCTAGTACATCAAATTACGGAAAAGATTAAAGTGATACAACAACAGTTGAAAGCAGCCCAAGATAGGCAGAAATCTTATGCAGATAACCAACACAGACCACTTGAGTTCCAAGTGGGAGATAGAGTATATCTTAAGGTTTCTCCTTGGAAAGGTGTGCTGAGGTTTGGAAATAAGGGTAAGTTGGCTCCTAGATTTATAGGACCATACTCTATCCTAGCTCATGTTGGAAAGGTATCATATAAGTTGGAGCTACCACCACAGCTACATAGATTGCATAATTTCTTTCACATCTCTATGTTGAGGAAATGCCATCCAGATACCGACCAGACAATCCAACTAGTAGAGGTTGAGTTAGATGAGGATATCTCCTATGTTGAGGGTCATGTGTTGATCCTGGATAAAAGGGTGAAAAAGATGAAGAGAAAAGATATAATACTAGTGAAAGTTTTGTTGAATCATCATGGCATAGAGGAAGCCACATGGGAACTAGAGAATGATATGCATATAAAATACCCATCTCTTTTTGCATAGGATTTTGGGGCAAAATCCTTGTTAGGGGTTTATAGTTGTAAGGCCCCGGAACTAGCTTAATGAGTTGAATAAGCTTAATTACCATAATTGAATGCTTATAACCCTAATCTAACCTTGTGATATGCTTTGTGGGTCCTTATGATGATATTTGGATGGTTCAATACCATTAATTGGTAGTCTTACCTTTGCCATTATATAGTTATATTTGATAAATCACTATAATAAGTGGATGCGTAACTCCCATGTGATTTAGCTTGTTGTACCTAACCTTGACGTAATTATATGATGTTTATTGGTTATAATAAAACCTCTTGAATGATTAATGTGATAATGAATTGCACTCTTCTTGTGTTGAAACCACAATGTAGAACTATTTGAATATCATAGTGCCTTGCCATGTTAATATCTATGGACACATATGTGCTAATGATATTTTGAGCCTTGTTTAAGGCATGTAATGATGATGATAAACTTACTATGAATAATGTGATGGTCTTAATGACCTTTAGGCATGTTTGAAGACATGATTGAGGTGAAATCCTCTTCATGTTTTAATAAGGGTTAAAACCCTGGAACTTGTGATAAGATATTGGTATGTTGTAATAGTATGATGATAAGTGTGGTCCATTAATTTGCAATGAATGATAGAATGTGGTAATGTGATTAAGATTTATATCTCAAATGTTTTATATCCTTTGAAGTTGTTATACATATACTCTTGTTAGAAACGAATTAGGTTTTGAATGTCCACTTGTATGATAAACCCTTAATGCATTCAATTGACAGTAATTAATCAAGTATAACATTAATCATGTAGAGCCCTGTGACGTAGATCCATCTTTAGTGTCAGAACTTACTAGATGGTGAAATGAGTATTCCCAAGGTAAACTCAGAGCGAATGATAACACCCTTTTTGGGGTCATTTATGGCCTATATTTTGTTGATAAAACTGCCCTCTAAATTGTTTTTCCTATCAATTTTGTTATGTTTTGGACAAAACTAAACTGCGCTACGCTCTGACCAATTTTTGCATCCTTTTGAAGAGTTTTACCTTATCTTTCCACAAAAAAGGCCCGTCCCAGCCTATGAATGGTGTTTACCTACATCGGCCCTCCTACCAGTAGGTCGACACACTCATTAGCCGTCGCGCAACTACTCGATACAGTTGTCGTGCGACATGGGTGGGTTGCGCAAGAAGACTCCGTCGGGCGATACGCTGCTTACCTGACAGGGAGTTGTGCCCGCCACAACTACTCTCCCGATGTAGCGTGTCGCGTGATATGAGCCACCCATCGGCAAGTGCCCACCCATCACGACTACTCGACACGCTTGCAACCTGTCCCCCATTGTGCCGGGTGACATGCATGACGATCATCCCCAAAGCCACATTGATGGAGCTGATGGAGGACATGTCGCACCCAGAGAACCACAACTTCTTCCAACCGCTGCCTATAAATAGCAGCTATAGGACTCTGATGGGACAGGTCAAAACCCTAGCAAAGGCTAACCTTGGAAAGCTTCATAAGATAGTGTGACACGTTCTAAGGGCGTGTCGGGCGACACTAGGTGAGCACACCCCCTACCCGAGAGGGGCAGGGGTGGTTCACTTAGGACCCATCCCGGTAGCCACAACAGCCACATACGACCGTGAAGGCCACCTGATGTGTGGGGTTCCTAGATGGGCTCTTGCCCAAGACAGCTCGCCCCTATACCCGATACAAGGAAACTGATAACCTAAGTCATCTCTAACCCGACACGATATCGAACCCGATACGGAACACCCATTATGGTGTGCCGCCTGAGAGGGTGGTACCCTAACCACGACCGTATCAGGTAGGGTTCCTTGACCGATATGCTTTCCCGTCACGGCATGCCGCCCGACATGGGCATGTCGATCAGGGCTCCTTCTCGGTATCGGGTTAGAGACACCTTAGGGGTCTGCTGTTGTATGTCTCCCTCCTATATCAAGGAGACGATACCTATCTTCCCTTTTTCAGTCATTTATTTTCATTTATTATGCAATGTAACTGAACCTTTTATACAATACTTATTCTAATGGAATTAATGGAGTTTTAATACCTTTTTCTCTATGTTTGGCCCCCTTTTATTGGATGATTTCCTTTTTAGCATCTGAACTCTAGCTTGTATGCTTGGATCATGTTTTGACTAGTTATCAAATCGTGTTTCCCGTTGCAAATCCCTCGAGAGAGGTGTTTTAACTCTAGCATTTGGTCTGATTAGGTAGTACAAGAGTACCTAGGGTCGGAGTTGCTTCAGTTATCTTTCCACTCCAACCCAAGGCCTCTACCTTTGAGAGAGGGTGTTGGTGTTTAGTTGGAGGTACCCTCTTCGAGATAAGGGGTACTGGAGGTTTTCTGCTGCCGCTTGTTATGCCTAAGTTTTCTTCCTTCGTTCCTTACCTAGGCAATTGTGTTATCTCCTCAAGTTCCGTTGCACAAAACTCTTAAAAATTGATGAAATGCCAAAACCTTAAATCTTCCTTGTAACTCCAGTTGGAGATAGTTTTTTCTTTATAAGGCTTTCTTGTAGTATTTTTCTTCCTTTTATTCTGTTGTTTACCATTCTTGATCTACTGTTCCCTTAGGAACATTTTCTTACCCTTCTTTACCGGAGTGTAGAGTGTTGATTCCACGTTCTTAGCATGACCACCCTTGTCCCTGTTGTTCGACCCTGATTGCTACTTCGGACCATGTTATCGTTGCGGGGGCCTAAGAGTCGGGTTATTTAAAAGTACGACTACTTTAAATCCACTCCTTTTGGACGCGTGATTTAGGCCGGTCAACTTTTTGGCACCGTTGCTGGGGATGTGGAAAAATGATACAGTTAACGAACCCGAATCCACTAACTACACTCCAGTGCCTCAAGCATAGTAATAAGCTTGACATCACAATTTCTTTTAGTCTTCTAATCTGAATGTGTATAGAATAGTTCGTTTCATTAACACATGTTTTCTAACTTGATCATACATTCTATTCAGGTAATCACGGAAGAAACGATCCGTTCGGTTGAACGTAATTCATCATGCCACCTTATGTGGAACCACCTCTTTCCGAGGAAGAGCGAAATGCTAGAGTTGGACCACACCCACTTCCACATGGGGACGATGACCATTATAATAACGATCATCTACATGAAGAGCTAGAAGAACTTGAATCAAAACAACCTGAGGATGATCATCATCATGAGGGATGTTGTCATCACCGTAGGCATAGAAGGGGTCAACATAATCAAGAGCAGAATCATAGAGACCGTGACAGTGGAGATTCCGAAGAAGAAGAAAAGACTCTCCAGGAGCTGGCAGCTACGAAAGCCAATAACTCAAGATGCCCACTGGTAATCCCAAGGTTTGATGTCGTAAACTTTGAGTTGAAGCTATCCGTGATCTCCATGATTCAAAATAAAAGTTTTGGAGGAAGTTCCAAGAATGACAACCCCTACCATCACCTCGATGCTTTCAAAAATATATGTGACACCATCAAAATGAGGGGGGTTCCACAAGAAGTGATCTACTGCAAGGGCTTCATTTTCTCTTTGGAGGACAAGGCACTGTCACGGTACCTTGGACTACCACATCAATCTCTGAATGGATGGAATTATTTAGTAGATACTTTTGTAAACAAGTTCTACCCTACCGAGAAGACTGTCAGGAACAGGTAGAAGATCACATCTTTCACCCAGAAGCCAGGAGAAAACCTACATGAAGCCTGTAAAAGATACCAGGAGTATCAGAGGGACTACCCTCACCACAACTACAAGAACGTTTTCCTAATAACAACGTTCTACAATGGTCTGACTCCTGAAGAAAGAGTATCGCTAAATGCAGCTGTAGGAAGCGACTTTCTTGGGAAGAAACCCAGTAGGTCTAAAAAGATCATTGAAAACATGACTGAACTACAAGCCAGGACTGAGTATGACATGACCGACAGAGGACATGTTATGAAAGCCACAAATGAAGGCATGTCAATCAAATCCAAGGCTCTTGAGGCAATCACGTCTAGATATAGAAAATATCTACTGATGTTAGACAGCTAAAAGAGTCGAGAGGAAAGGGCAAGAAACAACTAGAGAAGGTGATGAAGTGTGTCACCTATGGTGAAGGAGGACATAGAATAGATAACTGTGTATATACTCAACCTAAGGAGTCGAACGATAATGAAACTGAAGAGGAGGAAGGTGAGAACGTCTCTTATGTCAATTTCAAGAGGCTTGATCACCCAAGTTTTAGCTATGGAAACAAGGATGCCGCAGAGAATTCACATCAATTGAATAATCCACCCAAGCAACAACCCAATTTTGAGAAGAGAAGCGGACAAGGGCAGTACGTCAAGACCAGCTCTTTTCAGACAAACAAAGCTAGTTACTAAGGCCAGGGAAAGTTCCAACCCCATCAAGTAGCTAACACGAGTTAGGGGAAAGTGCAAGCTCAAGGGCAAAGCCAAACGAAAAACAACAGCCAGCCGGACTTAGTGGGTCAACTTTTTGACTTCGTCAAGAGACAAGACACTATAAACAACCAGCTAGCGCAAAGTGCACTATCGAACTCTGGTGTACTTAATACTATGCAGGTCTAGATGGTGGATATGCAAACACATCATCGCCAGATAGACCAACAGCTCGCTCAGATGGCAGAGTTGATGAAGAATCCTTTGGGTAAGATACCAACTAACACGGAATCTGCCAAGATGGCAGTCTTAAGATCGGGAAAAATGGTGGAACGCCCTGAAATGACCAGACCTGAAGAACCAGAGCCCGAAGTTGCTATAGAAAAATCAGCTGAAGGAGGCATCCAACAAGCTTATGTCAGAGAATCAGAACCTATGGAGAACTTGTTTAGGAAAAGGAGTCAATACTCTCCGAGAGTGCCTTTTCCACACAAACTTATAAAAGCACATCTTAAGAAGAGATATGAAAGGTTTATGGATTCGATGAAAAATCTCCATCTCGAGGTGCCATTTCTAGATGCCTTGTAAGAAATGCTGACTTATGCCAAGTTTTTCAAGGACTTGGTCACAAAGAAAAGAAGAGGAGGAAGGATTGAAATGGTACACCTGGCCAGTATGTCTACGGCCTTCGTTAAAGATGATCTAGCAACAAAGAAAAAGGATCCTGGAGCCTTCACTATACCCTTTGCTTTAGGGGATAATACCAAGAGGAAGGGTCTAGCTAACTTAGGGGCTATCATAAGCCTTATGCCCTTAAGCCTCGCACAACGATTGGGGCTGACTGACATGGTCAAAACCAACATGAGAATTGATTTGGCAGATCATTCCTTCAAAAGACCCGTGGGAGTAGTTGAAGATGTTCCGATTCGTGTAGGGAGGTTCTTCATCCCATGTGACATTGTTGTCAATGACACTATTGAAGACCCAAAATGCCCCATCATTTTCGGACGCCCTTTCCTGGCAACAGGGAAATCACTTATTGATGTCACTCAAGGGATCATAACTTTAAGAGTCGGAAATGACCACATTGATTTCAAATTTAAGGACACCATGAAGGGACCATCCCTATTAGAGTCTGCTTACTTCATGGATAGCTACTACCAATACTGCCAAGAAATAAGAGAAGAGACTGCAGTTGTAGACCCTCTTATGAGGGAGTTAAACAATTATGATTCAGAATCTGAAGATCCTGAGGTTGTTGAGATCCTCTATTACCTAAATCAAAATGAAGATGACCTGAGCGAGGGTGTGGAAGTTATAGAGACAGTCAAATATGCTTCCCTAGAAATGGCACCAAGAGATGAGAAGACACTTAAGCCCAAACTAGAGCTGAAACAGTTTCCAGACGATTTGAAGTATGAGTTTCTTGATCAAAAGGAAAGAAATCTCGTTATAGTTAACATTTGTCTGACTAAAGAACAATTGGAAAGACTTCTCAAGGAATTGAGGCTCCATAAGCAAGCTATAGGCTATTCAGTAGAGGATATCAAGGTACTTAACCCTGCTCTGTGCATGCACCACATAAATCTGGAAGAATCCGCCAAACCCTTGGTCCAACCCCAAAGAAAGCTGAACCAGATGTTGAAAGAGGTGGTAAAGAAGGAAGGTATCAAGCTGAGACATGCAGGTAATATCTACCCTATTAGCGATAGAAGTTGGGTAAGCCCCATTCATGTTGTACCAAAGAAAGGGCGTATGATAGTTGTGAAAGGTGAGAAGGGTGATGAAGTAGTTGTCTGTACTGTCATTGGATGGAGAATGTGTATAGATTATAGGAAGCTAAATCAAGCAAGGAAGAAAGATCATTACCTGCTTCCTTTCATCGACCAAGTGCTAGAAAGACTAGCACATCATGAGTATTTCTACTTTTTAGATGGTTATTCCAGTTTCTACCAGGTCCCTATCCTACCGGATGACCAAGAAAAGACCATGTTCACTTGTCTTTATGGTACATATGCTTTTCGAAGAATGTTGTTTGGACTGTGGAATGTCCCAACAACATTCCAACGTTGCATGATCTCAATGTTCTCTAATTTTCTAGAAGATATTGTAGAGGTCTTTATGGATGACTTTTCAGTTTATGAGAAAGACTTTGATGGTTGTTTGAAGAATCTATCATTGGTCCTACAACACTGTGAAGAAAAGAACCCAGTTTCTCAACTGGGAGAAGTGCCATTTCATGGTACAAGAGGGCATAGTGCTGGGCCATAAAGTCTCCAAAAAAGGCATTGAAGTAGATGTAAGAAAGGTTGAGGCTATTTCCAGGCTACACCCAACCCAAGTCTGTGATAGGGGTAAGAAGCTTTCTCAGTCATGCCGGGTACTATAGAAGGTTCATCAAAGACTTCTCTAAAATATCAAAACCTCTTTCAAACTTGCTGGTCAAGGATGCAGATTTCATTTTTTCTGATGATTGTTTGAAGGCTTTCCAGACGCTGAAGGAAGCCCTAGTAACACCCCCTATTCTCCAAGCTCCAGATTGGGAGCTACCCTTTGAGTTATTGTGCTATGCTAGCGATTTTGCTGTATGGGCTGTCCTAGGGAAAACAAAAGATAAGAAGCATCATGTAATTTTCTATGCCAGCCGAACTCTAGATGAGGTGCAAGTAAATTACACCACAATAGAAAAAGAGATGCTATCAATTTTCTTCACCTTTGACAAGTTCAAATCATATTTAATTGGGACCAAAGTGAAGGTTTACACCGACCACAGAGCAATACGGTACCTGATGAAAAAGAAAGACACTAAGCCTAGGTTGCTAAGGTGGGCTCTATTGCTCCAAGAATTTGATCATGAAATAATTGATAAGAAAGACAAGGAAAATGTAGTTGCAGACCACCTCTCAAGGATAATCTGCAATGAAGAAGACCAGTTGCCTGCCAACGACAACTATGTTGATGAAGCCCTATTGATGGCTCGATCTGATGAGCTGAGTCTACCATGGTTTGCAGATATTTGTAATTACCTCGCTTGTGGGGAGTTACCTCCAGAAATAACGTACAACCAAAAGAAGAAACTTTTCTCAGATGTAAAGCACAATCATTGGGATGAGCCTCTACTCTTTAAGAGATGCTCAGATAATCTATATAGAAGATGTATTCCATAGGAAGAGGTGCCAAACATTCTAAGGGAATGTCATTCCTCGCCTTATGGAGGGCACTTGGGTGGCAGAAAGACTGCTTTTAAGGTCCTCCAATCAGGTTTTTATTGGCCGACCTTGTTTAAGGATGCTTATGCTTTTGTAAAAACCTACAATAAGTGCTAGTGAATGGGGAATATCTCCTGTCGAAATGAGATGCCACTCTCTGATTAGATTGAAGTTGAGATTTTTGATGAGTGGGGCATTGACTAGATGGGCCCTTTTCCATCCTCTTTTAGCTTCAGCTATATTCTGATCGTTGTCGACTATGTCTCCAAGTGGGTGGAAGCAATTCCTACCATGACTTATGATGCAAAGGCAGTAATCAAACTTTTTACCAAGATCATCTTTCCAAGGTTCGGAGTTCTGAGGACCATCATTAGCAATGGTGGCTCTCATTTTGCAGAAAGACAGTTTGAATCGCTGCTATGCAAGTATGACATCCGTCACAAGGTTGCAACGCCATATCATCCCCAAAAATCAGGGCAGGTTGAGGTCTCCAATCGGCAAATAAAGCATATTTTAGAAAAGATAGTAGGCAAGTCCTGCAAGGACTGGTCAGCTAAGCTGGATGAAGCTTTATGGGCATATCGAACAGCTTTCAAGATGTCGTTGGGCACCGCACCCTACCGCTTGATTTACGGAAAAGCTTGACATCTTCCCTTTGAACTGGAGCATAAGGCATTTTGGGCGATAAAATGCCTCAATATGGACCAGAAGCTAGCCGGGAAGAAAAGGTTTCTTCAGCTCTAGGAACTTGAAGAATTGAGACTTAGTTCTTAAGAGAATGCCAGGATTTACAAATAGAGGACAAAGGTGTGGCATGATGCCCACCTAAAGAAAAAGGACGTGAGTGAAGGTGATAAAGTTTTATTATTTAAATCCTATCTGTCTTTTTCCAGGAAAGCTACAAACTAGGTGGTCTGGACCCTTCACTGTGGCAAAGATCTATCCATTAGGGATGATGGAGCTATACGACAAAGACGATCCAGAGAAGGTCTTCCTAGTGAACGGACACAAAGTCAAAAGATACTATGAAGATGAAGCGTTTGTGTGAAGATCGGAAATAGTGCTGCAAGAAGCAGAAAGATCCGTATAGAAGGACTTGAAGCCTGTCGAGCTGACGATGGAAACTACAACGCTCTTTGGGAGGCAGCCCAAAATTTCACTATTTTTAGAATAGGATGTTATTTTTCCCTTTCTGAAAAACACTACAAACATTATCATTGTAATAAGGCATGAGTCAGTGCATGCGCCACATGCACAAACTCTCTTGTTTTATGGGCCACCGGTTTAGTTTTATGAAGCTCTGATAGGTAATACAATATGAGGCAGGGAGTCTCCTTTCCTGCCAATGATGTTTTACCCATCAACGCTCTCCTTACCTTTGTTTTGCATCTCTTCTTTTGATTTTAGTTTTACTTCTTTTTAAAATTTCTGTATAGAATGTTCTTCCTAAGGTTTTTCTACCTTTTTTTTAGCAAAAATCTCACTTTTTCTGTCTGAATCAGACAGATACCTTTGTGTCGGGCAAGGTTACGTGCCTGTAGTTGTGTGAATCGAGCAACTCTTCATATAGGGAATGCATCCTTGTGTCGAGCAGTATGTCGCATGGCACACCAGCCGCACGACACAAATCTTGCTTAGGAAGGCATATCGACGCTTGAAGTGACGGATTAGACTGTGCATCGGGAATGATTTGTCTCCCTTCACGACACATGCCCTGTTTTACCAAATTTACCCCGCCCGAGATGGCTATATATAGTAAATGCAAGTTACTGTATCGGGCACTCGCATTTACTTTTTACCAACTCCCGCATCGTCCATTTACTCTCGCTCAGCTCTTGTGTCGGCCAACCCTTCCATCGGATCTCGTGTCGCGCACCATCTCCCACACGACATAGGTATACCTAATACGCCTACCACCCGACACGAGATTCTATCAGATACGAGCTCTTAAATTTATATCGTCTAAAGCATATCGTTCCCGACTTCATGACGGGCGATATGCTCAGAACCTTAGACCGAATTGGGCGATACACATATCGTGTCAGGTTCCGTATGGTATTGATTTCCGACCATGTCACGCCATACATGTATCGCGTGATACACACATCCGAGCGATACCAGTCTTATCGTGCAAGAACTTTATCGTCCAGTTTTGCTAAAAGAATCTTTAACTCGTGTTGCCCGATACTCTATCATATCAGGTGGCACTCATATCGGGCAGTGTTTCTTCATGAGCCCGTGTCGGGCATAATGTTTTGTTTTGTCTATCACACGATAGTGTCGCATTTTTTCTGACTTAAGACCGTATCGGCCTTTGACTTTTGTCACGCGATGCAAGTATCGTGCTGAGCCATATCAAGCTTTTGTATCGGGCAAGACTTGTTTGGTATGTCTACCCGATATCGGTCTACCTTATCGGTCAGACTCGGTATGGGGCAACACGACTCTTTTACCACCGCCCGATATCACCCTGCTTATACCAGGACTCTGTTAAGTTTTTAGTATCATCTACCTCGTATCAGGAAAAGTGACTCTTTTGGTCTGCCGCGTGATATCAGGTAGAATGATTCATTCGGTAACATCCTTATTTACTAATTTTGTTTGATACTTACAGAAATGGCCCGCACAAAGTAGACAGTCGTCCAAGTAGACAAGCACGGCCGGAGGATCAACCCTGAGGCCACTACAGAAGTCACTACAGCCGGGTATAAGCACCTGAACCCCGACTTAGTAGGGACGTCTGGGACCGAGAAGAGGCCAAGGACAGAAGCAGCGGCAACCCCTTCAACGACAGTAGAACCTCTGGCTCACTCTCCAGGACAGTTCGTGTCCAGAGACGAAGAGCATCAATAGAGATACACAGAGTTGGCGGTAAAGATCTACCGGCCAACCCGATTCACCCAGCAACCATTCTTCCACCACCTCGACATTTACAATAGGCTCGATAATGTTTTGGGGGCTGCAGGGCTGAAGACAATATGCTTCAGCCTATCCGGATCATATACTGAGCTCAAGAAGGAGTTCGTGTCCTCCCTCCGGTGAGTCCATAAAAGGCTGGAGGAAGTAGTGAGATTCAGAGGAGCAGACTGGCTACAGGGCCAGCTATACAACGATGAGCACGAGATCTCAGAAAGGATACTCAACAAGGTATTCTCCTCCTCAGAAGCCGACATGGAGATGCTGAACAATGGTACCAAACTTGGCGAAGGTGATGGCTTCAACCCGATCAACTTCTGGAAGAAACTGACCGATGAATCAAACTACAAGCCATGAAGCAAAGTGACGACCATCCACTCCTGCTTCTGAAGGATCATCCACAAGATAGTGTCTTGTATCCTCTTCTGCAAGTATGAGATGAGAAACATCTACATCGAAGAACTCCATCTCATGTGGTACATGATGGAGGGCAAGGTGGTCAACTTGGGATACTTCATGCTGAATAGTCTTTACCCCATAAAGGATGCCACCAAGGATTATTGCATGGGTGGCATCGTCAATCTGATCGCGGCAGGGTTGGGGTACCCAAAGGAGCCGCACAACCTGTCAAGAACCAGAGGTGATGACATGATCGACATGAAGTTCTTGCAATGAGCAAACATTATCAAGAAGGAGGACATACACTACTTCTACAAGTTTGCAAGAACTTCCAAGCTTCTACCCCTCCCATTCTGCATCAACTATGATGTAGAAAAGCTTGTCTTCACCGATGCAGAAGTCAAATCATTGGAGGTTGAAGCATCTTACGCATTCACCACCAGAATACAAGAAAGGGTGGTTGCAACGGGTGGGCATATCCCTCTCGACGCCCGGCAGGACAAAACTTCCATAGTTCCTACCAAGCCACCCACCTCCCCCACACAACCGACATTAGCCACTGATAAAGTTGTCGCCACTACTCCCATCCCAACTGTGGCCACCACAACAACAACTATCGCGACTATAGAAAAAGTAATGGCGATCGTGGATGTCGCTGAGACAACTAGGGATGAAACAACAATGATAGACCTGAGGGAAGCTTCCGCGAGAGAGACAGCCATAGCTCCTAAAGTTTTTGTTGCACCTTAAATGGTGGAGGAGATGGTACAGCCAGACGCCAGCAATGGGGCGTTCACTAATCTCCTCAAGATGGAGCTCAGGGCTGTACAGGCCATGCCGTCACCGCCGCCAACATCACCAGTGATAGCTGCGGAGGAGGTCGCCGACAACCAGATGATAGAACAATGGCCACCCACCTCGCACCCCTCTCCACCACCACAAATAGGCGAGGTAGAGGCAGCCATGAAGGTGCCCATGCCTCACCCTGAAGCGACACTCTCGCAGATGGTACAGATGGGCTCGGACCCGTTTAAAGTCGAGCAGTCATTGGGCCGACCTGCACGCGCGAGGACCATCGTGAGATTGAGAGGGCGATCTGACGCAACACCTCCGTCTTTGGGAGAAATTCTTGGTCGAGAATTTGACCATTTGCAGGAGGTAACGAGCAATCACTCAATTACCTTTTCTTCCCTTACCCGCAAATTTTTTGTTTTCCACTAGAGGCTCAGCAAATAAGAGCGACATCTGCTATCCCTAGTTGGCCTTCCTGGCCAACTAGAGGCACTTAACACAATATTATAGTAGGCCCTCCTTCGCCTCGAAGCAGTTGAGGAGAGGGTTAACCAAAGGGTTGGCCACCCCCGCTCAAGACAGCCACGGAGGTCTTCATCACCTCCTGGTTCAGGCTCCCAACCCTCCCCACCAGTGTCATCCTCTGGGACATCATCCCCTTCCTCCTCCAACAGACCATCCACAATGCTCGAGGAAGGGACAACACACACGAAAGCCGACGGGACTCCAGAAGGACAAGCGAGTTCTGGCGACATGGAAGAAGCTGCTCTCGCAGCCTCCCTGGATGAAGCTGAAGACAACAACGAATCGATCAGCGTCAGGGAGGACTCTTCTAACGAATCAGAGGGAGAAAGGGGGGACATCTACTGTGTCAATGATAGACACCCCCTAGAAGAAAGAGTTCGACGACAAATGAGTTTTCTACGACGTCAGAGATCCCTTCCTTTGAGATGACATATTTTGAAAGGAAAGCCATTGGATACTTGACGATCAGAGACCAAAAACTGCTAAACAAGGTCCTGAGGTCGCAAGTTGATGAAGAATACGTCGTCTGGAGCGACGGGTACTTATCCACACGACGAGGGGAGCTGAGGAGCATATTTCGCTCTCTAGCCATCATTTCGAAGAAGTTGTTCAACGTCCTGGAAGGTGTTATACTCGAGAATCTCAGCACCAGGACAGGCCGACAGCCGATCTACACTACCACCCAAGCCTTGGCAAGAAGACTGATGATGGGGTTGTATGATTCTATGCACGTGGCCAACATGTTGAAGCATATTGAAGACCACAACGCAACCTTGGTGTTGGCCCCTTACAAGCACAAAAAGAATTGGTTCATGTGCGTGTTGGACCTCCAGCATCATGACGTCCAGCTTCTCAGCTGCTGCAACGAGGAGGTTCCACACTCAGGACATATCTTCGTACGCCCTAAAGACAAGATCTTGAGGCTCCTTCCACTGCATCTTCTCCGAGTGATCAAGCATAGAATCCAACACCACTCTGGCATTTGGAATTTTTAAGCATCGGAGACTTCCCCATCCAAGAAGAAGCAGGAAGCAGAAACAACACTTTTATAGTCCTCCATACCATAGAGTTGCTTCATGTCTTTGGATTCATAAGGCAACTCACCAACTAGAACTTCTATCATCTCAGGAGCATCTACACGCTGATGTTGATTAAGGACAAACGCTATTTCCGGGATGCAGACATCCCAGAAGAGTTGTTGGACAGTGATTATGAAGTTGAATCCTCCCAACCCAGCAGCCCTCCAGAGGAAGCATCCAAGATTGCCACGGACATTTACGGGCCAGGCAAGCGGATGGATGTTCTAGAAGAAATACTTTCAAAAGAAGGCCCCACTTCACCTGATGCTTCAGAAGATATGATCAGCAACATTGATCATTTCTCGTGCTATACACTAACACATGAACATGTAAATGAGATCCTACAGAAGTTTGCTGACTCTACCCCCACAGACGTCATCTATGAGGCAGACAGTGTCATAGTCCCAGTTGACAATTTAAGGGACATGGTGAAAGAAGGAGGATGTTTGGCGATATTAGTAGCGGCCACCTACATCCAGATACTACAAAAGAAGTTTGAACACGCATACAATGCCCATCCAATGTTGTTCAACGACATTTGTCTTGCCGATGAGTCAGGAGCAAAGCAATCTTTTCTGGCAGAGATGCAGAACAGAATGTCATGTGTCATCTTCCTGCCTATCATGCACTACAACCATTGGATGCTCCTAACGATGTACACTCACCCTCGAGCAGGAATCTTCTACAACAACTCAGATAGCAACAAAGATCATTCAGTGCAGTGTACATCAACAACATTGACATCCCTGGAGCGCTTAATAAGGAAATACTATACGGAGGTGGCAACACTGCTCCAGCCATTCTTGGAGATGGTAGAAAGCAAATGGCACGAGCTTCAGTTCTGCCACAACAGTCCACAACAAATTCCTCTATCCAATGACTGCGGAATTTTCGTGCTAGAATGGATCTCTAGCTCGGTGACGCTACAACAAACACCTAACATGCTCCACCACATCGAATACCACAACAAACATGGAGAATATGTGTGGGAGCTTATATCTGATGGAGGCGTGCTCACCAGCTAGCCATCACTAACTTATAACTACCACACCTTATCTTTCCTCACTACTCTGGGATAGAGTGTGGGATACGTTAGGGGGGGTACTATATATCAGTGAGGGAGGTATAAAATTTCTCCCATTTTGCATCTTTGTCTTTCTTTACATACATAAACTGTGTATATATACATATACAAGCCTGATACAATATAGTGCATATACAACCCCTTGCCTCTATACAATTGTACAAAGACAATCTATAGTAAAAATCTGATATAGCTTCTCCCAATTTGTTTTCTCTGTGTCTAAGGTGGTGCAGGTTTTTGTTATGTTTTCTAAAAATTGCAGTCTCAAACGACAAAGGCTATAACTTTTTCTACGCCAATTTTGAAAATTAATCTCGTAACAGCTAAGAGATATGTATGTGAAGGAAAAAGCTGCCCAAACAGCAACTTGCTTTTATTTCCCGACCCATCAAAAATCCCAAAAGAGAGGAAAGCCTTATGAGAGTGAATAAAATCATGAGAGTTGTGCCATATATATATATATATATATATATATATATATTATATATATATATATACTTGTTTTCCAAAAGTACCCATCTTTAGGCATGGTAGATCTGGGGCAGTGGTACGTAGGATGTGAAATCACTACTCTAAAGCCCGTTAACGGACCTATACCTGGATGGACTATTGGGAAACAAGAAAAACCCAAAAAGCCTTAAGCCTACCCAAAAACCCAACTTCCCATTCCCAAAAGTTGTTTGGTGTGAAAGCTAACTTCGGAATCATGCACCTAAGTTTCAACAAAGCTGAAAATAGAATTTTTGCTTAAATAAGGCAGGAAAGATAAAGTTTGTTGTTCGTAGTCAGAATTTTTTTTTCATTAAGACATCTCATTACTCGCTCAAAACACTTGTCCGAAAACTATGTCAGGTTCTGAAGAAGTATCGCAAAACAAAGCCTTAAAATATGTACAGATTGATTGGGGACAATCAAAATGCTAAGTTTGGGGGAGTTGATAACACCATTTTTGGGGTCCTTTATGGTCTATATTTTGTTAACAAAACTGCCCTCTAAACTATTGTTCCTATCAAATTTGTTATGTTTTGGACAAAACTAAACTGCGCTACGCTCTGACCAAATTTTGCTTCCTTTTGTAGAGTTTTTCCTTATCTTTCCACCAAAAAGGCCCGTCCTGGCCTATGAACGGTGTTTACCTGCATCAGCCCTCCTACTAGTAGGCCGACACACTCATTACCTGTCGTGTAGCTGCTCAATACAGATGTCACACGACATGGTTGTGTCGCGCAAGAAGACTCCATCGGGCGATACGCCGCTTACCCGACAGGGAGTTGTGCCTGCCATGACTACTCTCCCGATGTAGCGTGTCGCTTGATACGAGCCACCCACTGGCAGGCGCCCACCAGTCACGACTACCTGACACGATTGCAACATGTCCCCCACTGTTTCGAGCGACACGCATGACAATCATCCCCGAAGTCGCGTTGATGGAGCCGATGGAGGACACGTGGTGCCCGGAGAACCGTAACTTCTTCCAACCGCTGCCTATAAATAGCAGCTACAAGACTCCGATGGGATGGGTCGAAACCCTAGCAAAGGCTAACCTTGGAAAGCTTCAGAAGCTAGTGTGACGTGTTCTAAGGGCGTGCCGGGAGGCAATAGGTGACCAAACCCCCTACCCCAGAGGGGCGGGAGTGGTTCACTTAGGACCTGTCCAGGTAGCCGCATCAGCCAGATATGACCGCGAAGGCTACCTGATGTGTCAGGTTCCTAGATGGGCTCTTGCCCGAGACGGCTCACCCCTACACCTGATACAAGGAACCCGATAACCTAAGTCATCTCTAACCCGACACGATATCGAACCCGATACGGAACACCCATCATGGTGTGCCGCCCGAGAGGGTGGTACCCTGACCATGACCGTATCAGGTAGGGTGCCTTGACTGATATGCTTGCCCATCACAGCATGCTGCCCGACACGGGCATGTCAGACAGAGCTCCTGCTCGGTATCGGGTTAGAGACACCTTAGGGGTTTTCTGTTGTATGTCGCCCTCCTATATCAAGGAGGTGATACCTATCTTCCCTTTTTCAATCATTTACTTTCATTTATTACGCAATGTAACTGAACCTTTTATACAATACTTATGCTAATGGAATTAATGGATTTTTAATACCTTTTTCTCTATGTTTGGCCCCCTTTTGTTGGATGATTTCCTTTTTAACATCTGAACTCTAGCTTGTATGCTTGGATCATGTTTTGACTAGCTATCGAATTGTGTTTCCCCTCGCAACTCCCTCGAGAGAGGTGTTGTAACTCTAGCGTTTGGTTTGATCAGGGAGTACGAGAGTACCCAGGGTCGGAGTTGCTTCATTTATCCTTCCACTCCAACCCAAGGTTGATACCTTTGAGAGAGGGTGTTGGTGCTTAGTTGGAGGTACCCTCTTCGAGAGAAGGGGTACTGGAGGTTTTTTGCTGCCGGTTGTTACGCCTAAGTTTTCTTCCTTCGTTCCTTACCTAGGCAATAGTGTTATCTCCTCAAGTACCATTACACAAAACTCTTAAAAATTGATGAAATGCGAAAACCTTAAATCTTCCTTGTAACTCCAGTTGGAGATAGCCTTTTCTTTATAACGATTTCTTGTAGTTTTTTGCTTCCTTTTATTCTATTGTTTACCATTCTTTACTAGAGTGTAGAGTGTTGATTCCGCGTTCTTAGCACGACCACCCTTGTCCCTGTGGTTCGACCCCGATTGCTACTTCAGACCCCGTTATCGTTGCGGGGGCCTAGGAGCCAGGTTATTTAAAAGTATGACTACTTCCAATCCACTCCTTTTGGACGTGCGATTTAGGCCGATTAACGCATAATGTTGAGTATGTGGGGGTGGCAAGTTGAGGATATATCCTTGTCATCCACAACTGCAGGTTATGGAGGATGGCTATGGTCATGTCTCTGACATTTGATGTGATTGAGGACAGTTGCGGTTGTACCTTGGATTAGAGGGTTTTGTAAACCCTATTTTCTAGTGTCATAACTAGTACCATGTATGGACTAGTTATTATCAGTTGACTATATGTCATTGTTGGCAATTTGATTGGTATGTCACTATAGTTTACTCGTACTGACTCAGAGGAAGAGATCTTAGGATACCAGTACTCCTAGATCTTATACGGAACTAAATAGTACTTTGCAGTGGTCAATTGGACTTTGAGTGGTATGACTCAAACTCCCCAGAGCATAATAATCAAAGAAGTGATACCAGCCATGTAGTATAATTTCTAGAGTTTAATATGTATCACATTGGATGATTAACCCTTGTCTTGTCTTTACACTACATAGTTCTTACATGATGCATACTTATGAAAATTGTACAATTCTATTTGATGTTACAACTTATTTGCTTAACTGCTTAGTATGCTTAAACTATTCAATCTATTCATATTGATTATTCAATACCCTAACTGCTCAATGTATTTACTATTAATTAATATGTTATAATCAATATATGTTGGAGAGAGTTGTATCTCTCGTTAGGACTGGGTCTCACCCGTGGGTCACCATATTTTTTTAGGTGGTTGTGGGAAACGAGGTGGAGGTCGTGCTGTGGAAGAAAACCAACTTGGTGATCAATAGATTCAGAAGGTTGGTTAGTTGTATATGTCAGTAGTAGAGTCCTAATGTCTTCCCTATACTCTTAGGTCTGGGTATGGGATGTGTTTTCTTGATGATATACTTGTATCGACATGAGATTTTGGTAGTATGCCAAAATTTGCAAATATATGACATGTACATGTGAAATATCTTTTGTATGCAGGATGTGATTGATGTCTTTGGACCCATAAGTAAATACTTGTTACAACATGTGAGAATGGAATGATGGACCTTTTGTAAATGTTCTAGAGTATATTTGCATATTTGGAATCGGTTTTCATTATTCCACATTTTGACTATGTGATTAATTAGTAGTTGATCGTGTTTTGTGTTTTGAGTAATCTCGTTTAGCATGATGAGGTATCACAGTGTGACGTCTCTATATTTATTGGGATACCCTTCTTCAAGGAAGCCACCTATTCTGCTAGTTGATAAATTTAATATTCAATATTGTGGATTTGTGCTCCTTGATTTTGGAGTTCCCTCTTAGTTTGTCCAATAATGGTTTCATTTTGAATGACCAACTTGCCTAACATGTCTTCTATGCGATCTGTCCTGCTAGGGCCCTTATCCTACTGCTACTTTGCCAGATAAACATGCAATCTTCATCTTCACTTCCACATGATGTGTGGGATTTCTTCTCAAGCTTCCTCACAAGAATATCCAACTTCTCATTCAACTCTACAATAACTCTAGACTCTCTGATGCTATTAATTGATGTTGTGTGCTTTCTCTTTTCACCTCGAGATTGATTCTTTTCCATGTTATTCAGGATCTCATGGCATCTAAAAGGCTTGTTGTTGAGGAAGAAGCTTGTCCCTGCACTATCAAACGTGGTCCTTTATCCTAGATGCAACCCATAATAGAAGATTTTCACATTGCCATACAAGTCGATACCATGATGAGGGACCTTCCTCAACATGATTTGGAACCTCTCCCATGCTTCTGAGTATGACTCCTCATCATGTTGCCTTAAGTTGATTATCTTTTTGGTTAACTCATTCATATTTTGGGGCGGAAAGTAACGCTCAAAGAAAGAATCTATCATTTGTTCTCATATTTCTATTGGATCAAGCTTGAGGTTGTAGAACTAAGACTTAACATTGTTTGCCAACAATGACGCGGAAATCTTTAGGTAAATGACTGTCGTGACACTCGCTCAATTTTTACCATGTCGTAGCTTTCGAAAAAATTACTTATATGCATCATCGGGTCCTCAGTACTATGACCATGAAAAGCTTGTCCCTTGACCAATGCCACCAGTCAAGGTTTATCTTGTAACTGCCCACATTGATAGCCTGTCTTTTTTTAGGCCCAACTGAGCTGTTGTAGACTGCGTCTATATCTTTTCCCAGATGGTATGCTCTTCCATTGCATCACCCATACCTTCTGACTGTAGATTTGATGCGGGACCAAGTTTGAACCATGTACTAGAACCTGAAATTTGTAAGTTCAATGTGAGAATGAGATACTAGTGATTGAATCGAAATATATTTGCAATTCAACTTTGGAAAGAATAAAAAGAAAAATAAAGAGGGTGGCCGAGAGTGGCCAGTTACATCACTCTTAGTTCTTGAATATGTCGTTTCCCCGAAAACGACATCAAAAACTTGACACGACTAAACTATACGTGTAGAACGCAAGCATTCCCATCAAAGTAATACATGCCAATGAGGCCTGAATATCAAACATGGGGAAACGTAATTCAACAAACTACTACGAACTACTTTGGATCAGCTAGGCCAAAGAAAACTTTGATTTGAGAGTTATTAAACTAAGTGTAAGAAAATAAAACTAATTTACTAGTTTGTGATCACAATGAGAAGAAATTCCCTAGGATTGTGGTTTTATCACGATTGACACTGCCATTGTTACCCTAAGATTGATATGTGTGTCTCCTGATTCTGGAAAAAGAGACATGTAGATAGAATTTACCCACTTTCACAGAGTAATCCACTACCTATCCTATTACCAATCCAACTCTCGTATTGATTACGTTATTAGATAGTTGCTTTAACTAAATACTCTGGGTTATTCTCTTCACGTTCATAGGATTTCTCTCAAAATGTGGTATAAAACATGTGTAACTATGGATTTCCAAACCTTAACCCCCCTCTCGAAGGTATTAAGGATCTAATTAATCACTTATGGTGTGTAACGTAGATAATTTAATATGATTTCATAGAAACATTCCCAAGAATAAGGATAAAACAATATACAAATACAAAAGATCCATATACAATGTACAACTAGGCTACTCCCGGGTCCTAGAGAACACAAGGATTAGCCCCTCATGGTTTCTGTTACAACCCCGATTTTTGGGATCATCTGGTGAGAAATGTAATTTCTCATATTAAAGATAATTGAACAAAGAATGGTATAATTTGTTTTGAATACATGGATTTCGTTTACAATAGCCTTGATGTTTGTGTTATGGGATTTAGTGGCTATTGGGCCCAATAACAAGGAAATAACAAAGAAAATTCAATTAGTGAATGAATAATTGAATATTTGAGAAAAGAAATATGTAGAAACCTCTAGAAGGCACATCCAAAGAGGATTTCGTGCCTCTTGGGTTCCTTGGGTTCCAAGGAGTCCAAAGCTGCATAAAGAAAGCAATAAGAATAGAAAAGATTAATTATGTATTTTCTTTATTAAGAAAGAAATTGAAAAGAATGATAAAATGTGGAAAATGAGTGGAAATAGGCATAAATGAGATTTCTTGGTGAAATTTCGTATCCATGAAGTTGATAATATTAAAAGGAATGTCAATAGGGAAAAAAAAAGAGAAATACAAAGAAGTCCTCAAAAAGAGATATTTGAATGAGAAATAAACAAGATAATGTGAAATAGTGCATGATGATGCATGTAGAAGGATAATGTGACGTCCCCGGATTTTGGCTTCTCCAAACCCTATTGGGAATGAGAGGTCAGAATCCGAGAACATCATCCAATTATATCAGAAAGCGATGCGGAAGCATAATACGCATACATGAACATACAACCATAACATTTCTCACATTCAACATGTAAATTTATACAAAATGAATTATTACAACATGATTTACAGTTACATATTGAATGAAAATTCTACAATCTATGAACATGTATGCTATCTAGGATCTACACAATAGGTACAACCTGAACAACTTGCTCACATCCTGTACTTTCCTCCCATGCTAGCTCTGAACCTAAAACATACGTGAAACAACGAATCAACACACAAGGTGTTGTGTACGTGGGTAGAAAGATACATACTAATATGTTTGCATAATTGAAATAACTTGAGAAAGAAAGAGTAAAAGAAAACATTATTTAAAGAGATAATCAGGAAAACATTCCTTTTAACATGTCATTTGATGCGATTGTACTACTTCAAGCACCTTTTCAACATACATCTAATGTGGGCCATAGAGAAGAAAAAGAGAGGGATACATACATCTAACATGGGCCAGATTTCATACATCCATGTTAGGCACATACATCCAGCATTAGGCAGTGCATGTAGCTACAACCCATCATACTCAATTATGTTCTATTAGGTTTGGCGAAGTATAACTCATAATAGTTCAACCAAGCAATCATATCCAAATACGAGCATTCAAGATATCACATATCATATGCAACCAGAAAACTAGTCTTATACTTAATAAATCCCACGTACCTGAGTTCAGAGATTCTTATATATATTCTGCATAATCTACATCTCTGGTCATCACCTGATTAAGACAAGATCATATACAATCATCAGGTTCTCATCATCATTAACCCTATTTATATCCATTTTAGGGTTTGCCTATCTCATTATGTTATATACATTATTACTTGTCTTCTTATCTTAGATTTGTCATACTGATGTCATTTTCCAGATTACATCTCATTATCAAAGTTCATCGTCCGAACATTAGGTTCCAAATCCTTTTTGTGCACATATTAAACCTAGGTTACATCATTAATCTAGATTAGGGTTTTAAACCATGTATTAAGATTCATCTTCATATATAATGGATTTTGTTCATCTTTATGATCTCATAATTAAAACTGAGGTTCAATATACTGATATAAGTTTACTCTATGAATTTCATCATTTATAGAGCACATATGTATTTATTGTATTTTATTAGGGTTATTAGCCCTAATTAGCCATATTAATCAAATTACAGAATTTTGTGCATCACATGATGATATCTGACATCGTATGCATTCTATACATAATTGTGGACTTACTAATATGTTTCCATGATTTTATATCATCCTTTGATATTTATTTTCCATTAAACAAGAATATCACAACTTATATGATATAACTGATATTAGTGCATAAAAAGACAGATATTATGCTTCCACTGCATTCTACGCATTTTTCTGAAAATTTTAGTATATTATATGTATTTTTCTGATCAACATGCTATTTTCTACGAATTATATAAGATCTGGACAAAATCTGGGGGTTTACCTTTTTCAACCAATGGCGTGTTGCCACGTGGCTAACAAGGGGGCGCATCCTCTCTTGGTCTGGCATTAATGAACCGGCCGATACTCAATGGTTCACTAATTGGGCCGACGGTCTGCTAACTGGACCCGGTCTGCATTAATCTTTCTTCCTCGCACGATGCCTGTGTGCATCTGTTCTCGGCGCCGCACGACACCCGCAACCTAGGTGTGTGCCGCCTCCTAGAAAACGGCCACCGCCGAGGCGCCCTCCTCCACTGACTGCAAGGGAGCTCGACGATTCTATCCATGTGAGTCAGCGGTGGCAGGGATCTATGGTGCCTCCATCGCTGGCCTCTTCTCCAGCGAGTAAAACGGCTGCCCACCTGCAGACCTCCAGGGCTTGAGTTGCCGTCGTCCAAAGCAAGGAAGTAGCGAGGTCAGGGTAACAAAGGAAAGGGAGGACGACATCTCCTTCTCAACGCGTGCCACCAGCCGACACCTGCCTATGGTTTTGCTCTACAGCGCCATGAAAACCACCTCGGAACCTCGCTTCCACCACCACGGATCCTCCTCTCCGGTGTGCATTCGGTTGTCGTGTTCTGCCCCTCGTCCATGGACCGGGCATCGCCGAAGTCGTTCCTCCTTTACTGCTCTCAAGCTCTGAAACCAGCCGTCGACCTCTGCACGGTTGATCTGCAGCCTGCATGACCTCCGCGTGAGGTCTACGAAGTCGCCGCCGGAGGCTCTGCTCCATGCCGCCACCTTGAGGGAAGATCATGCGATCCACCCTGGCTCCACCTGATCTCTGCTTCACATCGCTAGACTAGTGCCCTCCCTGTCCGCGGGTGTGGGTCTCGTCCTTCACAGAGGCATCGCCGCCCAGCTGCTGCCATGGCAGACCTGGGATTCGACGGGGTTCTCATCATGTAGTTGTCTCCCTGGTTCTCCTCCTACATCCTTACCTCTTCGACCTCTTCCCTGGAAACCCTATGGAGAGGCGTCATGGGGGGGGGGGACGATATACCTCAGTCCTCCACCGAACAACACAAAAGATGGGTCGTTGGAGAGATCCGATCTTAGCGGAGGTATTGGCTGGCTCCAAGTCCCGATCACACTCCCTCAACTTCGGATACATGGCAGTAGGATGATTGTTTTCAAAGGAACCGACTTCTCTGTGAGAAACGGAGATAGAAATGAAGAGGTCAATCGCTAGATCAACCAAGTTTGCTTCGAACCCAGGCCATGATTAAGATAAAACCTTAAGGCCGGGTGATAAACATTGTCACATGTCTTAACCAAAACACACACACACACAAATATCGGGTTCTCATCACTCAAAGCCTCCTATAATCAAACCTGAAATCATAATTCCAACAATTGGTCATTTCACTAAATTCCTCAATAACCTCATTAATACTTGTATAAACCTTGAATTAATGTCAATTGATTATCAACTTTTGATTAAACAAGTTCAACTTACATCATTTTACAAATTCAACTTCAAGGTCCATCGTCAGATCATTTTGTACTAACCATATCTCCAAATAGTATAATTGGATACCAAAACCCTAAGATCAAGGTCATCACATTCACCCTACCTTTTATGGAATTTCGTCCTCGAAATTCAACTAATCTCATCCTTAAGAGGCTATTTAGGAGTTCGACTTCATATACTTCATCATTGCTTAGGTTCTAAGACTACTATAATTGCATGCACTCTAAGTTGCAGCTTAGGGTCTAGAGATTCTTGGGTGTGTCCACCCTACCATATATATGTGCAAGCATCATTTAAAGTCTTAGTCATAACATGACATTATGATACCTTACATCACCCGTAAGGGTACATGTTTTGTTCATACTTTTAAAGTTCAAGAGGAATTCATTTATATGCAATGGCATTTAGATCGTTCAAATCTAACATCATTAACATCTTACAATGATTTTAGGATTAGAGGAGATTTATCTTCATCCTTAATATTAGGATATTTGTTTTTCTTTTTTTTTCTACATAAGAAGGGCTTACGTAACATGTTTTACCATTAGGGTTTCACCCTATGGTGTGGTATGCATACTCAACTTAGAAGCATATATTGAGAAGGATCAAAGTTACGAACTATATTTCTGATCATATATCCTATGATCCAAAAATATCTTTATATCAAGATCATGATTTCAAATTTTTTTTATGTCTTGCATGTATTATGTGAAGGGAAAAAGAGAATATACTAAGTTTATCCCATGATCTCAGCATCATATCTTTCATGTTTCATATGAAGGGGAAGAGAATATTTTAAAGTCAAACTTATCAAGATTTCAATCTTGAGTGCTACATGTATGATATAGGGGGGAAATATAGAATAGGTCAAGCTTATACGAGTGACTCCTCATGTATAAATCATCTATATAGCTCAAGTGAGGTTTCTATCATCATATATTAAGAAAGAGAAGAAGAAGGGAGAACATGTATTTTGAGTATCTTTTGCACAAAGCATCATACTCTCGTAACTAGAGTTCATATATTACCTCACTTGCAACTAATGATGAGATCTACAAAATATGTCACTCAAGCTAGGACCTAACTCAGCCAAAGGATTGACTTTATCATATGGGTCATCTACCCATCCTTCTATTTTACCCAATTCTCACATATAGATTTAAATCATGCATAAGGACTCAACTCAACACTCAAGGGTAATCTAGTGTAGGATATTTTTTTTTAACACATATCTCATATATTGGAGGCTAGGTCCTATGACCTTCTCCCTGTGGGTCTTACTCTCTCTAGAGTTCACCACATATCTCATCCTACCACTAGACATCCTCCTTGTATAAGAGCTTGAGGCTCATGCACACTCATCTCTATCTGAACTTAGCTTATCATAAGTAGGAAAAGGGAATGTACTTTCATCATCAAGATTTTGCTTAAATTCTCCAAAATTGGATTCAACTAATATACAACTTAAACCTATATAAGGAAACTTATACCATCAGAGATCAAACTTAGATAAGATTTCACGTACTTATTTCAACTGTCATTCTATCCTCTGCTCTATGTATCACATATCTTGATAAGGCTCTAGACATCTAATCTAGACTACTCTCTCTTCTAGACTGATGTCACTCTCTTTCACTTAGATTGCATGAACACTAACTACTCTCCAGTGTGAGGGACACATTTTTATATTTACATATATATAATAAAATATTATATAGTTTTTTTTTTCTTCGAGAAAGAAGACGTCAGAGAAAACACTCGAGGCTCGAGCCGATTGGAAAGCAAAACCAAATCAGCAAACCGAGTGTCCCACACACAGTAGATAGTCTAGTGTCGTGTAACCTAGTGAAATGGTGAGAACGAGATGTAGACTAGTGTAGCTACCCAATTCATATGAGCTCTATATGGAGAGGGTTTCTCACACTTGTCTAAACCTAGTTCTTGAACATCTAGGTTCTAACCTAGAGTCTAGGTCAACCTTATTCCTATAGAACAACTTACTAAGTTTCTAAGGTTTAAAGTGAAAGGTGATATTTAGGTTTATTGTTTCATGGTGAGCAATTGTTAGGTGTAGCTATTGTTCATGCTCTGATACCAACTGTGACGTCCCCGGATTTTGGCTTCTCCAAACCCTATTGGGAATGAGAGGTCAGAATCCGAGAACATCATCCAATTATATCAGAAAGCGATGCGGAACCATAATACGCATACATGAACATACAACCATAACATTTCTCACATTCAACATGTAAATTTATACAAAATGAATTATTACAACATGATTTACAGTTACATATTGAATGAAAATTCTACAATCTATGAACATGTATGCTATCTAGGATCTACACAATAGGTACAACCTGAACAACTTGCTCACATCCTGTACTTTCCTCCCATGCTAGCTCTGAACCTAAAACATACGTGAAACAACGAATCAACACACAAGGTGGTGTGTACGTGGGTAGAAAGATACATACTAATATGTTTGCGTAATTGAAATAACTTGAGAAAGAAAGAGTAAAAGAAAACATTATTTAAAGCGATAATTAGGAAAACATTCCTTTTAACATGTCATTTGATGCGATTGTACTACTTCAAGCACCTTTTCAACATACATCTAATGTGGGCCATAGAGAAGAAAAAGAGAGGGATACATACATCTAACATGGGCCAGATTTCATACATCCATGTTAGGCACATACATCCAGCATTAGGCAGTGCATGTAGCTACAACCCATCATACTCAATTATGTTCTATTAGGTTTGGCGAAGTATAACTCATAATAGTTCAACCAAGCAATCATATCCAAATACGAGCATTCAAGATATCACATATCATATGCAACCAGAAAACTAGTCTTATACTTAATAAATCCCACGTACCTGAGTTCAGAGATTCTTATATATATTCTGCATAATCTACATCTCTGGTCATCACCTGATTAAGACAAGATCATATACAATCATCAGGTTCTCATCATCATTAACCCTATTTATATCCATTTTAGGGTTTGCCTATCTCATTATGTTATATACATTATTACTTGTCTTCTTATCTTAGATTTGTCATACTGATGTCATTTTCCAGATTACATCTCATTATCAAAGTTCATCGTCCGAACATTAGGTTCCAAATCCTTTTTGTGCACATATTAAACCTAGGTTACATCATTAATCTAGATTAGGGTTTTAAACCATGTATTAAGATTCATCTTCATATATAATGGATTTTGTTCATCTTTATGATCTCATAATTAAAACTGAGGTTCAATATACTGATATAAGTTTACTCTATGAATTTCATCATTTATAGAGCACATATGTATTTATTGTATTTTATTAGGGTTATTAGCCCTAATTAGCCATATTAATCAAATTACAGAATTTTGTGCATCACATGATGATATCTGACATCGTATGCATTCTATACATAATTGTGGACTTACTAATATGTTTCCATGATTTTATATCATCCTTTGATATTTATTTTCCATTAAACAAGAATATCACAACTTATATGATATAACTGATATTAGTGCATAAAAAGACAGATATTATGCTTCCACTGCATTCTACGCATTTTTCTGAAAATTTTAGTATATTATATGTATTTTTCTGATCAACATGCTATTTTCTACGAATTATATAAGATCTGGACAAAATCTGGGGGTTTACCTTTTTCAACCAATGGCGTGTTGCCACGTGGCTAACAAGGGGGCGCATCCTCTCTTGGTCTGGCATTAATGAACCGGCCGATACTCAATGGTTCACTAATTGGGCCGACGGTCTGCTAACTGGACCCGGTCTGCATTAATCTTTCTTCCTCGCACGATGCCTGTGTGCATCTGTTCTCGGCGCCGCACGACACCCGCAACCCAGGTGTGTGCCGCCTCCTAGAAAACGGCCGCCGCCGAGGCGCCCTCCTCCACTGACTGCAAGGGAGCTCGACGATTCTATCCATGTGAGTCAGCGGTGGCAGGGATCTATGGTGCCTCCATCGCTGGCCTCTTCTCCAGCGAGTAAAACGGCTGCCCACCTGCAGACCTCCAGGGCTTGAGTCGCCGTCGTCCAAAGCAAGGAAGTAGCGAGGTCAGGGTAACAAAGGAAAGGGAGGACGACATCTCCTTCTCAACGCGTGCCACCAGCCGACACCTGCCTATGGTTGTGCTCCACAGCGCCATGAAAACCACCTCGGAACCTCGCTTCCACCACCACGGATCCTCCTCTCCGGTGTGCATTCGGCTGTCGTGTTCTGCCCCTCGTCCATGGACCGGGCATCGCCGAAGTCGTTCCTCCTTTACTGCTCTCAAGCTCTGAAACCAGCCGTCGACCTCTGCACGGTTGATCTGCAGCCTGCACGACCTCCGCGTGAGGTCTACGAAGTCGCCGCCGGAGGCTCTGCTCCATGCCGCCACCTTGAGGGAAGATCATGCGATCCACCCTGGCTCCACCTGATCTCTGCTTCACATCGCTAGACTAGTGCCCTCCCTGTCCGCGGGTGTGGGTCTCGTCCTTCACAGAGGCATCGCCGCCCAGCTGCTGCCATGGCAGACCTGGGATTCGACGGGGTTCTCATCATGTAGTTGTCTCCCTGGTTCTCCTCCTACATCCTTACCTCTTCGACCTCTTCCCTGGAAACCCTATGGAGAGGCGTCATGGGGGGGGACGATATACCTCAGTCCTCCACCGAACAACACAAAAGATGGGTCGTTGGAGAGATCCGATCTTAGCGGAGGTATTGGCTGGCTCCAAGTCCCGATCACACTCCCTCAACTTCGGATACATGGCAGTAGGATGATTGTTTTCAAAGGAACCGACTTCTCTGTGAGAAACGGAGATAGAAATGAAGAGGTCAATCGCTAGATCAACCAAGTTTGCTTCGAACCCAGGCCATGATTAAGATAAAACCTTAAGGCCGGGTGATAAACATTGTCACATGTCTTAACCAAAACACACACACACACAAATATCGGGTTCTCATCACTCAAAGCCTCCTATAATCAAACCTGAAATCATAATTCCAACAATTGGTCATTTCACTAAATTCCTCAATAACCTCATTAATACTTGTATGAACCTTGAATTAATGTCAATTGATTATCAACTTTTGATTAAACAAGTTCAACTTACATCATTTTACAAATTCAACTTCAAGGTCCATCGTCAGATCATTTTGTACTAACCATATCTCCAAATAGTATAATTGGATACCAAAACCCTAAGATCAAGGTCATCACAGATAATAAGTATCCAATAAAAAGAATTTCGAATTATTAGAATTCCTTGGGGTCCAAGGAGCCCAATGAATAAAAGAGGAAAGACAAAATACCCATAATAGAAAATATGAAGATAATGTGAGTATACAATTAATGTATTGTGTGGTATTACTAAAAAGAAGGAAATTTCTGTTAAAGGAAAATAGATATTTCGTGCCTAAGGTTTGAAGAGCAAGAATAAAGAGGATAAGAAAGAGGAATTTCTTATTTCTTATATATTCAAATAATAGAGCAAAACAAAAGGATACTTCTCCTAAAAGGAATATGATTCCGTTTGAAGAGGACTCATTGGGTCGAGTATAAGCCTATCTAGGGCTTCGTTTCTCACCCCTATATAAGGGTAGAGCCCTAGTTCTGAGGAGAAAGAGAATCCCACGTTTCCCTAACCTCTTCTTCTTCTTCCTTCCATGCTAACCCTAGACCACGGATGGTGAGTTCTCTGGAGCAATGGAAGGACGTGGAGCCATATTGAAGAAGGCTTGATGAACAGCGACGACCAGTGGGTGATCCGTGAGCATCTTGGAGCGTCGAGCTTCACCTGGACACCTATCGCACACCTGCAGCACGGCTGCAGCAAGGTTCTGTGCCGCGGGATTGCAGAACCTATTATCGGCCGTGGCGGCCAAACCCAAGGTGGCCCCACCTGCGAGGAGGCCCGACAAGGGTAGGGGACTTGTCCCCGAAGGCCGTCGAGTGCCCAAGTGCGAAGAAAGAGTTGCGCAAGGCCTGCTAGGGTGGCAGCGCGCGCCGTTGAGAGGAGGAAGAAGGAGCTCGGGGCTTTGGACCGTTTTACCCCTCCGGGTATTCAAAAGCCCACAACGTACGTGAGGGTAAAGAAGTAATTCGGTTATGTTTCCAAGCCAGCAAACGTTGCATGGTAAAGGATGACGTGGCGCCATCTGATTGGCCGAGAAGTAATTTTCTTGTATAAATCATATCTCATGATTCGTAACTCGGATTAAAATAAGTTATATATGAATTTTGATCAGGAGAACGAGAGGAATCCAATAAAAATAGTTTTATAGCCTGAATCTGAACATAGTTCGAAATGTAGTGTAAATCATCATCTGTAATGAATTAAAGATTAAGAAACCCTATTTTGATATGATTAATGTGTTTAATAGGGTTTAATGGATCTTTAGGGTTGATGTTAACCTGTTAAATGTAAAAAGGTACATAAGATCTAAAAGGATGATCTTTGTACGTAATTAGTTTAATTTGAAGATTATGTACATAAATATGCTTAAAATTGAAAAGTACATAAAGCTATCATCTTTAATGATTTAATTAATGAAAAACCATTAGATTTGATGATGGATGGATTTAATGTAGTTTAATGGATAATTTAAGCCAATATTAACCTGTTGTTGATAAATGAGGAAATAGGATCTAAAAAGATGATCTTTTTATATAATTGGTTTAATCTAGGGTTTCGTGCATAATTATGCATTAATGAGCTTGAAAACCCTACTTTAAGAGAATACCTCTTTTAATTGGTTTAATTGTTCAAATCCATGAATAAATAGGGATGTGATGATCCTAAGTCAATCTGGGTATAAAAGACTATTAAATGAATAGTTTGAGAAATTAGGGTTTACATAAATGGAAAAGAGTATTTTAGGGTTTGTTAACCAAAAAGGGATAAAGTTTGAGAAATTGATCTAAGAAACCCCAATGAATAATGAAACCTTAATGCGGATTAGAAATCCTAGAAAGAGAATCCAAGTCAATAAAGTAGATTCTTGATAAAGTGTGTAATAAATAGAGTACATATTCTTTTCAGGAATTATGTGATGATTGATTTACTTGCTTGGATCTGTTGATTGGCTTGATTGTATATACATGAAGTATATGTTCAATAATTTTCATGACTCATCAAATCAGGTATGTGGTTACGCTTATGACTATACCGATTAGTTTTCTGAGTATTGTGTCGACGTTTCCCTCAATGCATGAAATAACTGTTGGATGTTTTAATTCATGCAACTATAAAGTGACTATGGCTATAACTATGAGTATACATGTACAACTAGCTAGATCCGAGTCCACCCCTGTGGCTATGAAAAGGCTAAGGATAACCTAGAGCAAGGTCTAGGGTATCATGAGTTAGAAACTGGGCTACACATGTGTAGTGCCATGAGACTCTTAGCATACCATGAGTTAAGGAGTGGGCTGCCTACGGGTAGTGCCATGTGACTCAGCCCTAGAAATTGATTCACCTATTAGGTGAAGTCATGAGGGGTAAAATGGGAATCTACCATAAGGGAGGTAGTATCCAGGTCCACTACAGGGACATCGCAGGGGATAGGGTACACATGGATCACGTAGTTATACTTAAAACGTAAATTTGTTTGTTAAATGATAATGGAATGTGATACATTGTATTAGATATTTGCATGATTATTGTTTCCCCCACATACCATCTTCGGCTGACCGGCGTTTTCTTTGTCGGCGTTTTAGGAACAAGCCAAAAGGACAAACAGTAAATCGTCACATTGTGAAATACATGAAGAAAGATACAAGGAGGATTAGTTAGCATAGAATCCTTAAGTGGATAGAAGTTAGAAATCCAAAGTTTCAAAAAAGGTATGCAAAGTTCATTTTTCTTACATCTTTTCAGTATAGTATGTTAAAATTTGATAATTATTCTTGGTTAATTGCTGAACCTTTGATCCGGAGGTTATGGGTACGACTTCGACCTCTCGGTCTCCCTTAATTGAGGGTTATCGGGAGGTGGAGTCGTATCATTTCGTATCAGAGTGTATGTTCCTCACTTAACCATTAATAATTATTAAATTTTACAAACTCCATAGAACCCAAGGGAGTTATTAGAGGATTATCCAAAAGACGGAGGTGTCTAGAAAAGGATCACGACCGGGGGCTGGCAATATTTTCCTCCGCACCGTTAGTCGGAATACGAGGACTCCCGGATCCGTGTGACTGCCTGGCCAAAGTCTTAGGGTATGAATTGAAATAAGACACCTTTAGGATTTTCTCATCTTATTCATCCCTTCTCATCACAAATTCTGTTAAGGACCTAAAGGATTAGGGTTTTCTTTCTTATCCTCACCCTCTTGAGGTATGGGTAAGGTTAATAAGGTTTAAGGAATCCTCCACCAAATTAATGAACGACATGTAAATAAGATGTCATGGACATAAGCTTAATAGATTAAGCACAAAATAAATAATAAATACATGCTTAGGTCGTATGACATAAGTTGTCATGTCCTCAGAAGAGACCTGAGGCTAGACCTTCTTGTCAGGAGGATAAGTTAGTCTTGGATATGGAGATCTCCATTGCAAGTAGAGACCTAGCACATCCTCTGAGGATGATGCTAACCCTAACCCTAAGTGAAGGTTAGAGAGAGAGATGAGTTGGACCAGGTGTTTGAAAGGACATGCCTTTGGGATGCCATATGATCCATGGGTGACTTAGCACCTTTGGCAACTCAACCCTGGGAAGGGTCATGTAGGTCAGGACGAAGGATAGCTCCTTCCTTAATAAGGATAGAGAAGAACCCATGGAAACCCCACAAGCTGATATGAGCATGGCATACCCAGTAGGTGGTGCGCTCCCGCTAGAGGTTTGCAACAAAGTGCAATCCCCGAGGTCGGGAGGCACGGGATGAGATGGGATCTTTAGCTTTCGAAATTTTTAAGGTCCCAGACTAACTACCTATGTCTACTAAGACACTACGCCCGCAAGCGCATGGGGTCGTGTCATAGTATAGGTGAGGCGGAAAGTACGGGGTCGAACCTCGGAGATAGAGGGGGCGCTAGAGTTATATGGCGTGAGCTACGTTCCTAGTGCGGACAGTAAATTTTTAGGGTTTTAAGGTTGATTGTTGGTTGATTAAACTAAGAGAGCGTGTATGAAAAGCAAAATGAAACTAAGTTATCAAAAGACTAAACTAGCAATCTAGGTGACAAACTAGCTACACTAAGGCAAGGGCAAGATGGACTAGACTAAGCAAGCAATTAATAACTAAGGAATTGAATTAACTACTAAACAAGATCAAAGACCTAAATCAACACTAGCTAGCAGAACTAGGCAATTGAGTAAAGTAACTAAAGCAACTTGAACTACACTAACATTAACAAGCAGGCTAAGCGATTAGGGTTTTAAGCAAGATGATTAAGGTGGGTGGGCCATTTGGGAAATGTCACTTTGATTTTAGTTGGGGGAGTTCATTAAACATGCATGGTGCTCAATTCATATCTAGATTACCAAACCAAACAACAAGGGCAATGCCGTTAGAACATACCCTATACTACAAGTAGAAGACTAGGGTTAGGTGTAGTTCTAGTGAGATTGGCCAAAATCTAGGTTTCTAGGGTAAGTGATAGTGGACAATTGAGGGTTGAGGGTAGAGATGGGAGTGGATATGAAGGGGTTTAACCTCATGCCACTAGCCACTCTAGCCTTTAGAAGGCCCTATGCAATTGCATCACTCTCACTTGCACTAGCCACTTAAATCTCACACTCATTTGTAGGGGGAGGGGTGTGTATGTATGAACAAAGGGGGCTAGCTAGGGATCCACTAACTGGACCTAGGAGCCATTCCTAAGATTGCCACATACACCCCAATTCCTCCTAGAAATGAAGTGTCATAAAAAACCTCAAAACAAGCAATTCATACAAGAAGCACAAACCACATGCAATAAGATAGGAAAAGAGATGGAAGCAAGAAGTAATCATCATAAGTATGAATTGAGTTCATTACAAGAATTTATCCCCCAACATGGTATCAAAGTAACATTTTAATCCCAAACAGCCCACCACAAGGGGGCTTAGCTATACATGATCATGAAAACAGGAAAAAAAAGGGGTAGAAGAAGGGAAAACGCCATGAAGCTCGATGTTGTGGCCTCCTTCTTCACCTCCAAGCAGTTTTGGACGACCTCCCTCCTCCAAAGGTGCAGGGGTGCATGAAAATGGCGAAATGGATGGATAGAAACCTAGAGAAACTAGGTTTCTATGGTGGAAATGAGTGGAAAATGGATGGAAATGGGGTAGAATGCAAGGAAATGGGTGGATTGGAGCAAAGGATGCAATGGAAGCAGCTAGGGTCGGCTAGGAGTGCTTCCTCTTCAGCCCTAGAAGCAACTAGTGCTTATATAGGAGCTAGGGATAAGTGGGGGTAGAATAGGAATAACAGTGGAAAGTTATGTAGGGTAGGTGATCACCACGGTCGTGGTGGGTATGCCACGGCCGTGGTGAGGGTAGTGGGGGACGACTGTGGGGTGGTGAACATGGTCGTGGGGTGAAGGCAGTGGTGAAAAAGCAAAGTAGGGTGGTGGCTACGGCCGTGGCAGAGTGCCACGGTCGTGGTGTGTAGCATGCACCACGGCCGTGTTGGGTAACACGACCATTTTGGAGGAGTTGGAGCTGACCGTGGGGAGGGGCCACGGGCGTCTTGATCAGCATCGACCATGGTCGTGGCGACTTGGCCACGGTCGTGGCTTTCTGGGCAACTTCCCTGTTGGAAACTAATTTTTCACAATTTAATTCCCATGACCGTGGCAGGGTGCCACGGCCGTGTTCTCTTCTACTGACCACGACCGTTCTGATGGCCACGGTCGTGGTGTCTTCAAGGGCCACAGTCGTGGCAGGTGGCCACTGCCGTGGGATTCTGTGGATTTCCCTGTTGCAGCCTGTTGGAATTTGGCAATAAAGCCACGACCGTGGCATTGGGGCCACGGCCGTGGTGAGGCTTGACTTCTTGATTTTACTTCTTACTTTGTCAATTTCGGATGTCTTTGATCGGGGATGATTCTTGGCCACTGGAGGTAGGTTGAGGGAGAGTTTGGGGCCTTCTCTGGGTCCCTCCCTCTCTCTCTCTCGTCCATCTAAGCATGGTCCAAGTACCTGAAAAACAGTGCAAAGAACATCCATAAGCGTATTTGCAATGATACTCATATTGGGGAGATTAACTTGTAATTCTAATGCATTTGAATGTGATAAAAGTACAAAATGACACGAGATACAGCCCTAGAATAGGGTTGGATCACCACCCCAAACTTGAAACATACTTATCCTCAAGTATGCTCCAAATTAATCTCTCTTTTCCGTTCTTTTCAACAGAAACAAAAGACAATTGCAAAGCAACAGAAAATTATTGAATATATGGTCTTGGAAATGACTAAGTGAATGTGTCTCACATCTCTCCTCTCCTTATTTCACAATCCAATCATGAACTGATCACTGAGCATACAAACTTCAAATATAAATCATAGAAACACAAGTTGTCCATATGTCCTTTATGTCATTCCGGGTAAACCGTTTCATGTTGGTGTTAATCACAGGTGACTAGGAGTGTTGTTTCACTTTCATGCATTCGGTCTTATGCTTCAAACCACACTAGATGATCCACTTGGCTGTAGAAAGGGCAAAGTGAGCTAGATTTGATGTTTTCTAGCTCAATGGGTATAAAAGAGGAAGAAAGGGTTGTGGTAAGATTTGGAGTGCTTTTACACACTCTTCTTTTCTTTATTTGTATGCTCTTAAACAAGAGCATCCTTTTATTTTATTTTTGCTTTTCTTTTTCTTTTTCTTTGCCCTTGGTGTAGATAGGGCATATGGTGGATAGAGTGAAGCGGGGAGACAGAGCTGTGGCCACCCCAAACTTTTGGAGGTGGCCACGGCTAATATGTGCACTTTGGCATCTTTTTATGAGGCGGAGGGGTATGAAGATGGTGGAAGAATAGTCGGATCAAAGAGGGGTCATCAGTGTAGTTTTCAACATACGATTCCCTACATAAAAGCTAATTCAACACTTCACCAAGTAATATCACATCACATGATAGAATTAACACAATATTCATATTTCTGCCAAGTGATTCCATTGGCTTTAAGCGTTTGTCGCTTGCTCACTTCATGATTCAACTAAAGCATTCACAGACTTAAGAGATGTGGTTCACATGTAAGAAGTCACAAACAAGACCATATATCAATAATATCTAAGAATGTAGCATGCATTTGTCACAAGAGTACACCTTTTCATTTCAAACATTGGAGATTAAGTCAAAACATCCTATCGGAGCAAGAATATTCAAATCTAGGAAAAATTGGCCAAAATGGTGCCAATTTGCACTAAATCACATATAAACCTACTTTAGGGAATTTTAAAGACATAAAGCAGCAAATCCTACTTAACATGCACAAGAAATTATCAAAACTACATGAGAATGCAATGCATAGTATGAAAAGGCAAAAATTTTGAAAAATTACTAAAAAAATGCAGAAGTTAACTACATGAATGCGTGAATGCAAGCAGGCACACAAGGTCAAGGTAATCGAGTATGGTAAGTCAGTCAAACTGTTTGATCATCTTGCAAAAATTCAGCACAAGGTACATAGAGAAAAATGCGGCGAAAGAAGGCTTACCGCCCTACCACCCCAAACTTTTAACTCATGATGTCCTCATCATGAAATAGAAGTTTAGACTAGCAGGGTAAAAATGTGTGGGGTTGCGAAAGGCAACCGGCGAGAGCTGGAGCGGTCAAAGTAACTTTTAGGTGAGCAGGATAGGGACACCACGGCCGTGCTGAGCAGCACGGCCGTTCTGGCTTTCTTCCTGTAGCTCCTCCATTGAGTTGCAATCTTTTCTTCCACTTTGACCTCCGTCTTGTCTAAACCCTTCAGCATCGTCTTTTCTTTCTTGTGCCTGTGCTAAAATGATTCACAAACAGAAAAACTATCAAGTATAGTGTGTGTGTGTTTCTTCGAAACCAAAAGAAAGTATGGTAAAAACAAGGTTCGAGAATCTCAAACCACGTGGGTTGCCTCCCACTAGCGCTAAATTTATAGCCTTCAGCCGGGCTTGTTGCTCATTTTCATAATGTATTGACACCCACAGTGCCCTCCTTCTCTTCTACGGTGATCCTGTCGAGCGCTCTTACGACATGTGCTTCGTCCCAAGGAGTGTACATGGAATAGAAGTATGGGCTCAATCTCCACAGCTCTAGAGGGTCACGATAGCACAAACTCTCACCGAAGTATTCATTGGCCAGCTCATCTCTCTCTTCTTTGGTGAACATGAAGAAGTCGAACTTTTTCCTCTTGTAAGTAACTGTCAGCGTGCCCTTGCGGATGTTGATTTCTGCACATGCGGAGGATAGGAAGGGCCTACCCAATATGAGGTACTCTTCTCCATCAATAGGTGTGGTATCCACTATCAATAAATCGGTCACATAGGCAATGTTCACTCTTTCATCCATCAACACTATTGTGTTCTGCATGATTCCCATTGGCTTCCGCTTGGTTCCGTCACCCAAGATAATGGTGCATTCCACTGGTTTCATTTTGTTTAGGCCAAGCCGTAGGTACATGCTCCATGTCATGAGGCTTGTCCCTACACCTAAGTCAATGAGAGAGTGCTTGACAGGCTGTGTACCAATGTAGCAAGAAATCAGCGGCACTCCCGGATCACCTCTCTTTTCTGGGAAGCCATTGTCATAGATGAAGTTCACAGATTTTGAGGCAACAATCTCCTCGGTCGACAGTAGCACTAACTTTCTCCTTCCCATGCATATGTCCTTCATCAACGACAAGAGTGATGTAATGCCTATTGTTCCCCGCTTCAAGTTTCCTAGGAGATTCACAACATTTCTGCCCCCTTTTTGGAGAGTCGAACCGTCATGGGGCTACTTCCCATCTTCATCAACTATCTCTATTGTACTGGATGGAACTTGCAGAGGGGTGATGGTGACGTTTGTCTCATGTAAAGGTCTTGGTTCCCATAAGGATATGGCCTCGAGCATTGCTATGTCCATGGTATGTGAAATAGTAGACATGACACTGTCACCAACAGCCGGCTAAGCTATATCTATTGTAATTTCTGTATCACCTAATACGAGTGGAACCAAGGAGGGTGCCTCTACATTCGCGTCAGGTGCAGTAGAAATCCGGGTGCACTTAGCATTCCTTGGTGGTGCTTGGGTGGCACTTTCTTCGGAGTATTCTTTATCTTTGCTAGATCCCTCAAGCATCGGGACTTTGCTTCCAATCTCAGTCACTTTCTTTTTCCCTTTTCCGCAACCTTGAGCAGTTTCTTCACCCCATATGATAGTGATCATACTCACTTGCTCATGTGCAGATGGAGGAGCTTGTGAGGATGGAGGTGGTTGTGGTCTTTGCTGGGGAGGATTAGGATTTTGGAGTATGCAGGTTGGTTGTGGTGGAGGTGGAGGTTGGTAAGTGTGTGGAGGTAGTGGTGGGTATTGGTAGTTTAGCGGGGGTTGGTGGGATGGCGGAGCATATGGGTGCGGTGGTCCTTGATATTGTGGAAGTGAGGTTGCTTCGCCACGTGGTGGGATGTATGCGGCTTGGTTGGCAGTCACACAACTTCCATCGCTGTTAGGATTTGTCACAGGTTGAGATGGCAGTCTCCCCTCCTCACGGCGAGCAAGTGAGATAGAAATTTGGTCGATCCTTTGCTCAAGACGGCTGATGTACTGTCCTTGAGAAGACACCTCTCTCTTTACCTCATCTAGATTCCTCAGTCTCCCGAGTACTTCTTCTTCGAACTTTGAGTTGTAGTGTGGCTTTTGTTGCCCCTGTCCTTGCCCATCCTCATTCGGTTGTTTCCAAGAGAAGTTTGGGTGGTTCCTCCACTCGGGAGTGTAGGAGTTGGACATTGGGCATTGGTTGTTGCGGCCACAAAAGGAATATAGAGCATTGACCTCCTCGTCTACGGTATCAACTGCCCTTGTGGGCTGGTTAGAAGGGCCGCCAGCTTGATTCTTCATCCACTTCATCATCTCGGTCATCATTGCCATCATGTCGGGGTCGGTGGCATTGCGTGCGGGAGCCATGGAGGACGGTGGAGGAGTGTAGTTCCGGCCGCAATGCCCCCCTTTAGTGGAAGCTCGGTGGCAGGAATTCTCGGCAAGATGATCAAACAGCGGCCATGAGTCCTCGGGCGGCTTTGCCATGAACGTGCCCCCGCAGGAAGAATCTACATTGTTTTGGCTCTGCTCCTCAAGCCCAGTGTAGAAGGCCTGAACTAGCTGCCAAAGAGGAACCTCGTGGTGAGGGCAGTCACGAAACAACTTCTGGAACTGCTCACATGCCTCATGGAATGGTTCATTCTCTTTTTGGGCGAAGGACGTGATGCACCTTCTCATGTAGGATAACTTGGCTATCGGAAAGAACTTCTTCAGAAACTCATTCTTTACTTCATTCCATGTGACGAGCTCGGGCCTCGAAATGTACCACTCCTTGGCCTTCTCTTTGAGGGAGAAAGGAAAGAGCGTTCTGCGGATCGATTCGTTGGTGGCAGCAGGCGTGCAGAAGGTCGAACACGTTTCTAAGAACGCGTCTATATGGTGATAAGGATTTTCATTCTCCATTCCGTAGTATGTGGGTAGAAGTCCCAAGAGTGCTGGCGGAATGGAGAACTGCTGACCGGGCATCTGATCCACCAGTGTGGCTATGGGGGAATTGTAGTTCCCCGGCGTGAAATACTCATGAAGTGGGCAGTGCGGTGGTGGAGGTGGAACATCTGGTGGTGGGTTGTTCTCGGCCATCTCGGCCTCTCGGTGTAGATTGTGGCGCACTTGACGTCTTCTTCTCCCAATCTCAGGGTCATAAACCACCAAGTCGGTGCAAGTCGAACGCGTGCTGCGCATGCACAGCTGTCACCTGCACAAATCACAAACAAACAACAAAGAGCCGAGTTAGTGAACCAATATGCAAGAGTAACACAAAAATAAAGAATAGTAATGGTGAGGGCAAAAGGAAAGGCTAAGCTATGCTATCTAACTAGGTCGAGCGCCTCTATCCCCGGCAACGGTGCTAGAAAGCTTGGTGCGCTCCCGCTAGAGGCTTGCAACAAAGTGCAATCCACGAGGTCGGGAGGCACGGGATGAGATGGGATCTTTAGCTTTCGAAATTTGTAAGGTCCCAGACTAACTACCTACGTCTACTAAGACACTACGCCCGCAAGCGCACGGGGTCGTGTCGTAGTATAGGTGAGGCGGAAAGTACGGGGTTGAACCTCGGAGATAGAGGGGGCACTAGAGTTATATGGCGTGAGCTACGTTCCTAGTGCGGACAGTAAAGTTTTAGGGTTTTAAGGTTGATTGTTGGTTGATTAAACTAAGAGAGCGAGTATGAAAAGCAAAATGAAACTAAGTTATCAAAAGACTAAACTAGCAATCTAGGTGACAAACTAGCTACACTAAGGCAAGGGCAAGATGGACTAGACTAAGCAAGCAATTAACAACTAAGGAATTGAATTAACTATTAAACAAGATCAAAGACCTAAATTAACACTAGCTAGCAGAACTAGGCAATTGACTAAAGTAACTAAAGCAACTTGAACTACACTAACATTAACAAGCAGGCTAAGCAATTAGGGTTTTAAGCAAGATGATTAAGGTGGGTGGGCCGTTTGGGAAATGTCACTTTGATTTTAGTTGGGGGAGTTCATTAAACATGCATGGTGCTCAATTCATATCTAGATTACCAAACCAAACAACAAGGGCAATGCCGTTAGAACATACCCTATACTACTAGTAGAAGACTAGGGTTAGGTGTAGTTCTAGTGAGATTGGCCAAAATCTAGGTTTCTAGGGTAAGTGATAGTGGACAATTGAGGGTTGAGGGTAGAGATGGGAGTGGATATGAAGGGGTTTAACCTCATGCTACTAGCCACTCTAGCCTTTAGAAGGCCCTATGCAATTGCATCACTCTCACTTGCACTAGCCACTTAAATCTCACACTCATTTGTAGGGGGAGGGGTGTGTATGTAGGAACAAAGGGGGCTAGCTAGGGATCCACTAACTGGACCTAGGAGCCATTCCTAAGATTGCCACATACACCCCAATTCCTCCTAGAAATGAAGTGTCATCAAAAACCTCAAAACAAGCAATTCATACAAGAAGCACAAACCACATGCAATAAGATAGGAAAAGAGATGGAAGCAAGAAGTAATCATCATAAGTATGAATTGAGTTCATTACAAGAATTTATCCCCCAACATGGTATCAAAGTAACATTTTAATCCCAAACAGCCCACCACAAGGGGGCTTAGCTATACATGATCATGAAAACAGGAAAAGAAAGGGGTAGAAGAAGGGAAAACGCCATGAATCTCAATGTAGTGGCCTCCTTCTTCACCTCCAAGCAGCTGTGGACGACCTCCCTCCTCCAAAGGTGTAGGGGTGCATGAAAATGGCGAAATGGATGGATAGAAACCTAGAGAAACTAGGTTTCTATGGTGGAAATGAGTGGAAAATGGATGGAAATGGGGTAGAATGCAAGGAAATGGGTGTATTCGAGCAAAGGATGCAATGGCAGCAGCTAGGGTCGGCTAGGAGTGCTTCCTCTTCAGCCCTAGAAGCAACTAGTGCTTATATAGGAGCTAGGGTTAAGTGGGGGTAGAATAGGAATAACAGTGGAAAGTTATGTAGAGTAGGTGATCACCACGGTCGTGGTGGGTATGCCACGGCCCTGGTGAGGGTAGTGGGGGACGACCGTGGGCTGGTGAACATGGTCGTGGGGTGAAGGCAGTGGTGAAAAAGCAAAGTAGGGTGGTGGCTATGGCCGTGGCGGAGTGCCACGGTCGTGGTGTGTAGCATGCACCACGGCCGTGTTGGGTAACACGACCGTTTTGGAGGAGTTGGAGCTGACCGTGGGGAGGGGCCACGGGCGTCTTGATCAGCATCGGCCACGGTCATGGCGACTTGGCCACGGTCGTGGCTTTCTGGGCAACTTCCCTGTTGGAAACTGATTTTTCACAATTTAATTCCCACGATCGTGGCAGGGTGCCACGGTCGTGTTCTCTTCTACTGACCACGACCGTTCTGATGGCCACGACCGTGGTGTCTTCAAGGGCCACGGTCGTGGCAGGTGGCCACGGCCATGGGATTCTGTGGATTTCCCTATTGCATCCTGTTGGAATTTGGCAATAAAGACACGACCGTGGCATTGGGGCCACGGCCGTGGTGAGGCTTGACTTCTTGATTTTGCTTCTTACTTTGTCAATTTCGGATGTCTTTGCTCGGGGATGATTCTTGGCCACTGGAGGTAGGTTGAGGGAGAGTTTGGGGCCTTCTATGGGTCCCTCCCTCTCTCTCTTCCATCTAAGCATGGTCCAAGTACCTGAAAAACAGTGCAAAGAACATCCATAAGCGTATTTGCAATGATACTCATATTGGGGAGAATAACCTGTAATTCTAATGCATTTGAATGTGATAAAAGTACAAAATGACACGAGATATAGCCCTAGAATAGGGTTGGATTAGTAGGCATCAGTGGTGCGAGCAATAGGTTTAAACCCTGGCCGAGGAGGTTTGATGGATAGCCTATGTGATAAGTATAAGGGGTTATGGATAACCTTGAGAAAACATAAGTTGACCATAGTCTTCATCTAGCTAGGGGCATGCTTTTGAGGTTGACCCTTCACAAAGATAGGACCTCTAATGGCGAGGTTGGATGTAGGGTTATCTCTAGGGAGAGCAGGAAACCCAGCAAGAAGGTTGGAAGCCTAAAACCCGGAGATGTGAGGAATAATGGATGATAGTAGTTGCCTCATTATCGATCCCTAGAAGTTGATGATATCTTGGTTTCCTTTAGAGGGACCAAACCCTAGAGAGAGAAGATGAATCTTCGGGCACATATGTGCCTACGGTATAGGTGTTTACCTTCTGAGGTAGGAAGAAGAGTTCCTTAGACCTAGAAAGGTTTAGTAACAGGTTATGAGGCCTTGTACCTTATGGTTCGTCCTTGAGGAAGATCCAACCCTAAGTGTTTCTCGAGTTGAAGGATGACAGGAAGTGCACGTTATGCCTATTGCAAGCTTGACTCATGGTTAAGAGATAGAACATGTAGTTGGACACCTAAAAGTGAACCTAGGGTTCCTAGGCCTAAGAGGGGAAGTGGTATACCTAATGCTCATGATGAGGATTTAGTTGCTATAGCTTAGAGCATGATACTCCTCATGCATGACGGAAAATGCAACCCCCTTAGGTTTAAAGGTATGATTGATGAATTCCTCACAATAAAGTTGATGATACGGGAAAGTATAATCTTGATTCGACATAGAGGAAAGAGGATAAGAATGGCCTAGCATGGTTCAGTGGGTGATCTGCTTATGCCTTAATAGCTTACTAGGGTTAAGTAGGCTCATGTGGATGTAAACCCTAGACCTAAGAGCTTTTGCGACCTTGTTGTCAAGAGATAGTTTTTCCTCCCATCCTGGGAGAGGGACCCCTATGGTAGGGTGTATATCAGTTTTGTTGGTTTAAGGTAGCTTGAATAGGTCTCATATGATCTTGAGAAGCTAAGTGAAAAGTACATGGTATGAGAATGAACCTGTAGACCCATAGATATCCATCTCTAATTACATATGAATGTGTTACCATGGAGGTAACCGGTATGGGGCTCGACCAAGGTAGGCAGGTTGCCTATGAAAGGATGAAAGCCAGCCCATGAATGCAGAAAGAGAGATGATGAAGACTTGGATAAGGTTCTAAGTGAACATGTACTATAATGGATAATCCTAAGTCTATCCTAGGGTCAGGTAGGGATAAGACCGATGAAAGTAGGAGTTGCCTAATTCCCTAGTTGCACATGATCATAGGGTTGGGAGGTAACATCTATCATTGTCTGAGGGCCATGGGTTAGGAGATTGACCACCTTCATGAACTCATGGGACCCAAAGGGCAGATGAGTAGGGCACTCTCTTAATGCATGAGGGAAGAGGGATGACCCCAAAAGAGTCGGTACCCTATAGACCTAGAGGAGATGACCAAGGATATAAACCTTAGTAGGTTCAAGACTAGTTTGATATCATGATGTCTGTGATGTAGAGACATATGTGGCACATTACAACTTAGATTTAAAGGTGTACTGGCGAGGTGGGATGTACCATCTCTACTCTTGGAACAGGAAGAACTCTGTATTTGGACTGCAGCCAAATGCTTATTTCCTCTTGTTATGGGGGTGAGAGATAGGACATTACACATGTCATACACCAAGGATAAGAGATGATGTAGGTTGGAACGTTGCCACGAGAAATGGGGATAGAGAAGATAACCTATCCTGGTAAAGTGAATGATACATGGATGGTTTGCAAACACTAAGAGGAATGAGGTAGTCACCTTATGAGGAAGTTTTTATCATGAGCTATGTAGAGCTTACAAGTTATACCAGGTTGAGTTTTGAACACTGTGATGATGAAATCAGAGAGTGTTCTTAATGGAGATAGACATAGAGTTTGAGGTAATATGATAAGTGAAATACATGGAAGTGTATGTCTTCCATGTTACCTAAGGATGTGAAGTGGAAAATGGATGCTCTAGTTGAGATGTATCTGACTAGTTTGGCTAGAAGCTCGAAGAGGTTGTTTGGCTAACCATAAGTTTGGAAAGGAGAGGTGTTTGGATAACACTCAGATGTAACAAGATACGTTGAAAAGTTAAGGGTTGTTTGGTTAGCCAGTCTAGTCCTTGATGCAATGAAAGGATGGTGGTAGAACCTCCGATGCACTTCTTTGGAGAAGAAGGTGATGAAACCTCGATTAGAGTGGTTTAGGGTTTCGGAGGAATCTATCTTGAGGAATCATGACATATAGGAAATCATGATTGAAGATCACCATACACCGTGGTAAATGGAAATAGCACTTGGGATGCTTAAGATGAAGTTGCATGTGGGTTATGGCCATGCAAGCCAGGAGGTAAAGGACGAATGTTAGTAACCCAGTGTATCGATATAGAGGACAAAAGAGTCCCTGAGAGGAAATGGGAGTTCATCACTATGGATGTTGTGATAGGTCTTCCCTAAACCAATGAAGGTCGAGATGCAATATGGGTTATGGTAGATCGCCTTACCTAGATGATGTAAGAAAGAAAGAGTTCTGTCAAGGGACCGATCTGGTTGAACTACCCATGAGAGAGATGGTTCAACTACACCAGGATGCAAGTTCAAAGGTTCTTGAGTTTGACATAAAGGTTCACTTCCATAAAGTGTAAGTAAGTACAAGAAAAACTCGATGTTAGTATAGTTCATCACCCTAATTAATGGTTAGTATGATCCAGACTAAAGGGTCTGATGAGAGCATAGGTGCTCGTTCAGGGTGATATCTAGAGACAGTTCTTGTCCTATGAAAGTTGTGACAATGACCACCATATCCAGTGTCGAGTTTTATAAGAAGCTCTGTAAGGGAGGTTGTGTCGGTCACCACTTCAGTAAGGTGATGTTGGTGTAAGGGCCACATGATGGTTAGAAAAGGGACCACAGTGCGTGTAGATGAAGTCACTTTGATTGTGCAAGGGCTGAAAGGAGCCAAGAGACTATGAGAGTCGTGAGTAGATGTAAGGTAGACTGACATACAAGTTACTGTGGAAGAATATGCGAAAATCTAACCTCTCTAAGTTATAGCTAAGGAGCTGAGTCCCCGATGCATGGGTTCTTTTGATATGGTTTGGTGGAGAAGGTTAAGATTGACCTTACCCCTCGGGATAAAGTAATGTGTGACGAGTTCCATGTGTCCAATTTAGAGCACTATGTGAAGTACCCGACCATGTGCTGAGCAATGAACCTAGTGAGCCCCAAGGGAGGCTGATATGGCCTGAGTCACCTGTGTAGTTTATAGACGCCGAGATAAAAGAACTCAGAGAAAAGAAGATGTGATGATAAAGGTTCTGTGGAAACGCCATGATTACGGTAAAGCCACATAGGGGCCAATGATGGACATGGAAAACTCTTATCCTGAATTGTTGGTTTGTTTGTTTATTTGATTCATAGAATTTTGAGGACAAAATTCCTATAAGAGGGGAAGGATGTTACAACCCCGATTTTTGGGATCATCTGGTGAGAAATGTAATTTCTCATATTAAAGATAATTGAACAAAGAATGGTATAATTTGTTTTGAATACATGGATTTCGTTTACAATAGCCTTGATGTTTGTGTTATGGGCTTTAGTGGCTATTGGGCCCAATAACAAGGAAATAACAAAGAAAATTCAATTAGTGAATGAATAATTGAATATTTCAGAAAAGAAATATGTAGAAACCTCTAGAAGGCACATCCAAAGAGGATTTCGTGCCTCTTGGGTTCCAAGGAGTCCAAAGCTGCATAAAGAAAGCAATAAGAAAAGAAAAGATTAATTATGTATTTTCATTATTAAGAAAGAAATTGAAAAGAATGATAAAATGTGGAAAATGAGTGGAAATAGGCATAAATGAGATTTCTTGGTGAAATTTCGTATCCATGAGGTTGCTAATATTAAAAGGAATGTCAATAGAGAAAAAAAAGAGAAATACAAAGAAATCCTCAAAAAGAGATATTTGAATGAGAAATAAACAAGATAATGTGAAATAGTGCATGATGATGCATCTAGAAGGATAATAAGTATCCAATAAAAAGAATTTCGAATTATTAGAATTTCTTGGGGTCCAAGGAGCCCAATGAATAAAAGAGGAAAGAGAAAATACCCATAATAGAAAATATGAAGATAATGTAAGTATACAATTAATGTATTGTGTGGTATTACTAAAAAGAAGGTAATTTCTGTTAAAGGAAAATAGATATTTCGTGCCTAAGGTTTGAAGAGTAAGAATAAAGAGGATAAGAAAGAGGAATTTCTTATTTCTTATATATTCAAATAATAGAGCAAAACAAAAGGATACTTCTCCTAAAAGGAATATGATTCCTTTTGAAGAGGACTCATTGGGTCAAGTATAAGCCTATCTAGGGCTTCGTTTCTCACCCCTATGTAAGGGGTAGAGCCCTACTTCTGAGGAGAAAGAGAATCCCACGTTTCCCTAACCTCTTCTTCTTCTTCCTTCCATGCTAACCCTAGACCGCAGATGGTGAGTTCTCTGGAGCAATGGAAGGATGTGGAGCCATATTTAAGAAGGCCTGATGAACGACGACGACCAGTGGGTGATTCGTGAGTGTCTTGGAGCGTCAGGCTTCACCTGGACACCTACCGCACACCTGCAGCACGGCTGCAGCAAGGTTCTATGCCACGGGATTGCAGAGCCTATTCTCGGCCGTGGCAGCCAAACCCAAGGTGGCCCCACCTGCGAGGAGGCCCTACGAGGGTAGGGGACTTGTCCCCGAAGGCCGTCGAGGGCCCAGGTGCAAAGAAAGAGCTGTGCAAGGTCTGCTAGGGCGGCAGCGCGCGCCGTCGAGAGGAGGAAGAAAGAGCTTGGGGCTTTGGACCATTTTACCCCTCCGGTATTCAAAAGCCAACAACTTACATGAGGGTAAAGAAGTAATTCGGTTATGTTTCCAAGCCAGTAAACGTTGCATGGTAAAGGATGACGTGGCGCGATTTTATTGGCCGAGAGGTAATTTTCTTGTATAAATCATATCTCATGATTCATAACTCGGATTAAAATAAGTTATATATGAATTTTGATCAGGAGAACGAGAGAAATCCAATAAAAATAGTTTTATAGCCTGAATCTGATCATAGTTCGAAATGTAGTGTAGATCATCATCTTTAATGAATTAAAGATTAAGAAACCCTTTTTGATATGATTAATGTGTTTAATAGGGTTTAATGGATCTTTAGGGTTGATGTTAACCTGTTAAATGTAAAAAGGTACATTAAGATATAAAAGGATGATCTTTGTACGTAATTAGTTTAATTTGAAGATTATGTACAAAAATATGCTTAAAAATTGAAAAGTACATAAAGCTATCATCTTTAATGATTTAATTAATGAAAAAATGTTAGATTTGATGATGGATGGATTTAATGTTGTTTAATGGATAATTTTAGCCAATATTAACCTGTTGTTGATAAATGAGGAAATAGGATCTAAAAAGATGATCTTTTTATATTATTGGTTTAATCTAGGGTTTCGTGCATAATTATGCATTAATGAGCTTGAAAACCCTACTTTAAGAGAATACATTATTTAATTGGTTTAATTGTTCAAATCCATGAATAAATAGGGATGTGATGATCCGAAGTCAATCTGGGTATAAAAGACTATTAAATGAATAGTTTGAGCAATTAGGGTTTACATAAATGGAAAAGAGTATTTTAGGGTTTGTTAACCAAAAAGGGATAAAGTTTGAGAAATTGATCTAAGAAACCCTAATGAATATTAATGAAACCTTAATGGGGATTAGAAACCCTAGAAAGAGAATCCAAGTCAATAAAGTAGATTCTTGATAAAGTGTGTAATAAATAGAGTACATATTCTTTTCAGGAATTATGTGATGATTGATTTACTTGCTTGGATCTGTTGATTCGCTTGATTGTATATACATGAAGTATATGTTCAATAATCTGCATGACTCATCAAATCAGGTATGTGGTTACGCTTATGACTATACCGATTAGTTTTCCGAGGATTGTGTCGACGTTTCCCTTAATGCATGAAATAACTGTTGGATGTTTTAATTCATGCAACTATAAAGTGACTATGGCTATCACTATGAGTATACATGTATAACTAGCTAGATCCGAGTCCACCCCTGTGTCTATGTAAAGGCTAAGGATAACCTAGAGCAAGGTCTAGGGTATCATGAGTTAGAAACTGGGCTACACATGTGTAGTGCCATGAGACTCTTAGCATACCATGAGTTAAGGAGTGGGCTGCCTACGGGTAGTGCCATGTGACTCAGCCCTAGAAATTGATTCACCTATTAGGTGAAGTCATGAGGGGTAAAATGGGAATCTACCATAAGGGAGGTAGTATCCAGGTCCACTGCAGGGACAGCGCATGGGATAGGGTACACATGGATCACGTAGTTATACTTAAAATGTAAATTTGTTTGTTAAATGATAATGGAATGTGATACATTGTATTAGATATTTGCATGATTATTGTTTCCCCCACATACCAGCTTCGGCTGACCGACATTTTGTTTGTCAGCGTTTTAGGAACAAGCCAAAAGGACAAACAGTAAATCGTCACATTGTGAAATACATGAAGAAAGATACAAGGAGGATTAGTTAGCGTAGAATCCTTAAGTGGATAGAAGTTAGAAATCAAAAATTTCAAAAAGGTATGCAAAGTTCATTTTTCTTATAGCTTTTCAGTATAGTATGTTAAAATTTGATATTTATTCTTGGTTAATTGCCGAACCTTTGATCCGGAGGTTATGGGTACCTCCCTTAATTGGGGGTTATCGGGAGGTGGGGTTGTATCAGTTTCCATGGATAAAAGCATTCTAGGAAGAAAGTAAAACATAGAGAATATAGAAAAACCGATGAAACCCCTGGAGAAACGTGACTAGGATGCTCCATGCCGACGAACGGATCTGCAAGCCACAAACGTTTCCCATTGAACGTGCCTAGAACCTTTTGAATGTGCAATTCTCCTCCTTATTCTCCTCTCCCATGCCTTGGCCATCATGAAATGGAATAGAATGTGATGATTAGGTCTTGTTGAACTCCCCCCTAAGTCATAGAAGAAACTTAGGATGAAATAAATCCTACACCATTGAATTAGACTTGATTTTCAGATCTTCCTGATCCCGACATGTCGGTATTACCTACTGGGTGTCATTACTATCAACTCCTTTGACAAATTGCAGCCGCTAGTGACTTTTTGGGTACTACCAAGCTGGGAATCGGTAATACCAAGTTATCTCAGTTTCTTTATGTTCCAACGTGAGAAAGTGTTTGTACCACAACTCCAAAGTAGGTAGTACCGAGCTATAGAATCTTGTAAAATTACTTGAAATTCACAAAATCCAAACAGAATCTCTCAAAATATATTAAATTAGTTGGAAACATTAAAATTATATTTATTTGATGCAATTGAGTCACATAGGCTAATATTAACAAATTATGGACAAATTAATATGAACATGAGTAATAAGTGCAAAAAAATCCATAATCAATAGCCTGTGAAAATGGACAAATATACAATGTATCACTACTGCTCATCCTCAACTGCACGATCATCACCTCATCGAGCATGGCTACCTAGAAAGATGTGAAAATCCAGGGGGTGAGACCAAACATCCTAGTGAGAGATATAACTCTCCACCAGCTCTATTATTAACACAGATAAGATAATTGAAGAACATAAGTAACACTACAACTATGATAAATAGATCTAGTTGAATCTTATGTCTAAAGAAGATAATCATTACTAAACAGTATAAGTAATTGCAATTGGATTGTCGAACATCTTATCATCATAAAAGGAATATGAAGAACATGTATATCTTCTACCAACTAATCATTACAAAAGAAAGGCAAGGCCTCAAACAGTGTTCCCGTATTATGAACCTTAGCAGGTATACTACCTGACTGATTACGTACTTTATCATGCCTTGAGGATATGAGTCGTACCATCCAAATCCAACTGACCACTTACTAAGTCTAAATTGGTGCCATACAAGGTCTATAAAAGAGCCAAAATCCATGACCTCACCATACCTCTTGGTTAGTATACGAGTACATGGTAGAGACTTACCAGTCAACTATAACCAGTGACATATAGTCAAACTATGAAAGTACTAGCCCACCTTGGTATAGGTCGTGGCACTAGTGAAACTAAGCTAATGTCCACAATCACACTCTTTCTAGGGTATGACCCACAACCAATCTCGTAAAACCTCATAAGCATCAAATCACTGAGCTACAGCCTGCAATTGCACTCCTGACAGGGTATGGCTTGTAGCCAATCCTATGAATGCATATACTCAACAATATATGACTCCAAGCATTCACTAGGAAAATCATGTTTCACCATCCAACAAGTGCTAACACTGAGATGGATCTATGGAACAGGGAAAACTACATGATTAAGTGCCAGTTGATTAGTTAAGTCAATTAAGTGTCTTTTAGCATCAATCAGTTACAACATATAAAGTCACAATAAAATTTACAAAGATAAGGGCATGATACAACTCCATAAGAGTTGGAGAGGAGGAGATATTTGTGGTAGAGCGAAGAAAAGGAAGAAATCGCTATCCGCTCTGGTGACCCAGTGAAGTACCTAGGGCTACTCTTACGCACGACAGCTGGCTTGGGGGAGGGGGCCTTGGCTGCCGGTGTATGCTGCCCCACTCCCCCTAGGACACGTTCTCACTCGACAACTTACGGGTTCTAGCTTCAGGAGGTGTGAGCATTGTTGATCTCAGCTGGTCACCTCGGCATCGGCGGCCTCAGATCTGCGGATCTGGTCCTCTAGCGTTGTTCATTGGTAGATCAGAGGGGCTTTGACGGGTGGTGGAAATTCTCTAGATGCTCAACACAGCTCCCTTGGAGGTTTCCATGCCCTACTTTCCAGCTGCTAGCCCCTCAACCACGTGTTCCCCTTCTCGTATCTCATTTTTTTGTTCCCCTTTTCTTCTTTTCTATTTTAACTTTTAGGTTGTTGTTGTTCCTAGGTAGCTATTCTCAGCCTTTTTATCTGTCCTTCTTTTGGAGTTTGTTTGGTGTGTGTGTAGTTCCTCTCCTTCGTGAGAGCGCTGATGCAACAGACTTTTTCTTTCTGGTCTCCTTCTCTTATTGATCTGGTTTCCTTTTTTGGTCTCAGCCTGCCTAGTCTAGGGTGCCCCCTTTTATCTTGACTGGCATTTTGTTGGTGCAAGGGAACCTTCGGGGGTTCTTGGTTGTATGACAGAAACCTGCATCTGTGTTATTGTCCCCTTTTGTTACTCGAGCTTAGGCTTGAGTAGGGGGAAATACACGATGAATAGGTTGAGGTGGAGGTTTTCCCCGAACAGTCCTCCCCTTTCTCTTATCATCAACTTGTTTCTGCAAAGGAAGATCTACAATGTCTCATTTCTCTGGGCTTCACCCTGTGGTCATGATGCCAATTTTTTGGTTGTTTTATCTACTTTGTTTTGTTCATGTAGTGTGAGTTGTGTCGTGTGGTTACTTCTGTCTACGTTTGTGGTCGGAGCTCTCCTTAGAGCCTTATGTGTGGTGAGTGGCCTTATGTTGTACTCTTGGAAAGCTGGCGGTATTTATCAGGTTTCTTGTTCTGGTGATTTTGACCTTAGTTGTGGGGTTCTGGTTTATACAGGTGCTACCCATGATCATGGAGCGAATCCATTTGAATGCTGCTTTGTCCGACATGTTGGGGAGGAATTCAAGCAGAAGTGTCTTATTTTTATCCGATCAAACTTGTTTTACAACTTTGTAATGCTTTCTACTTTGTGGTCAAGATTTTTTGGATATCTTGTTCTTGTAGATGCCGAATGGATTTTCTTATTATAATGACCATTCTTACCTTAAAAAAATTACAACTCCATAAGATATAAAACATATAAGGCGTGAACTTGTTACACTATTATCACATGAGATATGTAACACTATCATTCACAAGACCATCATCTCAGTTCCACAACTACCCAAGGCTATCACTAATGTCACATCATACTGGGATATCAATCCCTTAATCATGGAAGTAGAGGGTATCACATCACAATAGCCATCAAGCCACCACTATGTTATGACTGCATCTAAGATTAATTGGTAAACTAGGGTTTACATGGATGATTATATGCTTAATTGGATTGATCATTGCTTAAATCTAATGAATGATGATAATGCAATTATTATTTTTTTAACCTAATAATAATGTTAAGTGTTCTATTGTTTGAGAAATTAGGGTTTGAGAAATATAAACCCTAGTTGGCTGAAATTAGGGTTTTGATGGTACATGAGTATGGAATTTGATCAGGATAACAATGTGGTAAATGATTTTTCATATTTTCTACAAATTTTTTGTTTAATTGAACTTTGGATAAGATATGGATAACTCAATCATGCATATTGGAGAAAAATTTTAGAATATTTTAGTGTTCTTTGAATGTGGTTCTCGATTGAACTATACTTTGACCAAAATGCTGACAGAGTGCTTTTCAAAAGATTAGTGTTTTATTTTTAATTATTTATTTCTTATTCCAAATTATCAGAAATTTTAACTGAAGATCTAAAATTCAATCCTAGATAATGTGTAAAATTCTCATAATTTTTAGATGCATTTATACCTTATCAGTAGACGAATTACAATAACTAACATTTTTGTAGAATTCTAGATAGCAGTGCACTATTATATTTTTAATTATTTAATGGAAGCTTGGAATGATCTCAAATTTTAACTAAAGATTTCTAACTAGATTATACACAACATGTTCAATTATATTAATTTATGGAGAAGATTGGATCTCTAAAATACACGAATTCACAAAAATATTTTTATGATAGAAAAATCTGTTGAAATAAGAAAAAGTTTAGTGAGGGGTCAATGTGCAATTAACCCAAGCAGCTCAATTTCTCTATATGGTCAACCTAAAAAACAAGGAGCTCTCATAATTCATGATTCAATATAGAGAAACGAAATCCTAGAGAGAGAGAGAGAGAGTTAGGGTTTGAGAAGAGAAATTGATGGAGATGTTGACCTAGGTTTTTGCGGTTCAAGGAATGATGAAATCATGTAAGTTTAGCTTCTTTGGATATAGTTTCATGGTGAATCTTCTCTCAAATGTAAAAATTCCGTCCCTCCTCTTGTTTGATCCTAAATGGTATCAAAACTTCTCCTTTTCTCACTCTTTCTTCATAATCCCTCATTTTTAGGGTTTTCGAGTTGAAAGGAAGAAGAATTGGGTGAATTGCTAGGGATTTGATATGGATTCGAGATTTTTAGATATGGGATATGTTTTAAAGGTGTTTTCACACCTTAGGGTGAGTGGGAACTTCCTTTAAATAGTATATTGCATGAAAATTGGTTAAATCAGCCATAATCTTTAATTGCTTAGTATGCGACTACAAACCCTAAATTGTATATTTGTTCTAAGTTGTTGCAAAATGATATGAAATGGATTCTTCCTTTGTTTGAATGAATTTCAGATGATAAAATCATATTATAAATGTATAAAATGTATTCTAATGAGAATTCCCTAAGTATTCACAAAGGTTATAAGAGTAAACTGAAATATAGGGAATTTGTTTATGACTGAAATTTGTTGTATAAGTAAATAGAGAAAGTTGCTTATCTAGATCCCCTTGGTTTTGAATGATTGTTTATCTAAATTCATAGTATATATATGCCATATACTATATTGGATTTTTTTTAAAGTGAGTAGTGTTTGTTTGGTATCTCAGTGAAGAGGGTGAAACCCTAGATGCTAGGAAAGTTGGATATTTGTGAATAGATATCGTGAAATCCATTTGAAAGGATTTTCTTGACATGATAGACTTTATTTATTCAATGTTATTATTGATGCATGATATCCCAATGAATGGCATGGAAACCCAAATTCAGCTCAGTTCCATGGTTTCATACATATATTTATTTTATATGATTTGTTGATAGTAGTCTTTATTTAGTGAATGTTTATGTCGCATGAAATATTTATGGGAGCCATGGGAATAAGTTGTTGCCTAGTGAGAGGTGAAAATATGTGTGATGGCCGTATGATACATGAGAATACTTGTACAACTAGTGAAATTAATACCTTGGTCTAAGGACCTAGAGGTAATGGTTACCTGTTACATAGGTAACAATGATATGTGATGATCTAAGGGTTTGAATACCCAGATCTAGTAATTATGATAATGATGTGAAGGGATGAGAATTCACAGTAATGTGATAACGGATTGAGATCCCAAGTATCATGTGTTGTAAAGATTGGAAAAGTACGTGATAGATGTATTACACCTTTCTTTGTAGTGTTTGTTGTGATTAAATGAAACCCTAAGGGTAGGGTGTTCAATGAATCAAGTATTGTGATATTAATGTTCTCAGTTATTATTAATAATTCTTGTCATGATAAGTAATTAACTCTTAATTGAGTTATGAGATGCACAACTCAAGGTTTGGGTTGATATGCATGTTCTTTGAGAAATTATAGATAAGTTGCAGGTGTTATTGATGATTACTCATATGTCAAGTAATTAATTCTTATCAATGTAATAAGATGATAAATTGCACGATTCTAGTGTGTATGTGCCAAGTGGACATGTAATCTATTTATTTAAGAATTTTAGTCTGCCTGCATGTATAGTATGTTGATTACTCAGTACATTACATTGTTTTGAATATACTGCTCTGCCAAGTTTAGAATCATATACATGTATTATAACTTCAAATAAGTAGATGTGACACCATAGAGATACCAGAGTCAAGTATAAGTAAGATAAGGGTACAATGTGGAAAGTGCTTTCTAGGAATACTAAAATAATAGACTTAAGAGCCATGAACACCGTAGAATCCCTATGAGACGTATGCGCGTTAGGGATGAAACGACCTACACTGGCGGTGCGTCCAGTATACATGTGTCAGAACGTACCAACAGGTGGTACGGGGGATGATGCCCTAGTGGAAGTCTCCTTAAATTATAGTTTGTAGTGTCCAACATCAACCAGAAGTCCTGGTGGCACTAGAGTATAGAAAAGCCAAGAGGTGGCTTGACTCTCCGCCTATGTGCTTAGGTTAGAGGTGGAGTCCAATTAAGGCCAAAGAGCCATTTCCCTAGTGCAGACCAGGAGAGTAGTCAGACTTAGCATTTCTAGGTGTGTCTGCTAAGTCCTGTACGATGTGATCATAGTGCACTATGAGTCTTCATATGTAGAGTACACTACCTATGATCAGGGCATAATAAAATGAATGAGAGGTCAAACAAGTGTGTATAGTTATTCAATTATTCTTTTTATGTTTTTGAATTATAGGGTCTCTTTATGATCAATCAAACATTTCATATATTGATTCACTCTTATAGATATTTAGAGTATCCTGCCATATTTATGATTGTCAATTATTAGACTCTTTAAAACATATTGTTTTTATAATTGATATCAATTACTCAAAAGTATATCTGTAATTATATCAGTGCTTTAGACTGTTTCTTTGAAGTACTCATTCACTGAACGAGTAGGCTCACCCCTCTACTCATAATTTTTAGGGAAATGACATGGACTTGAAGAAGATATCATTACATCAGAGTAGATCTGCCATACGAGTTAAGTTTGAGTATAGTTAAGTTCAGTCGATCCTTGTCACTCTAGGTCTTTGTAAAGAAATAAGAGAGAGTTGTAAATGATGATGTATAACATTATTCCTCTTTAAGCAATATGTGCGAATCAGCAAGTCTTATGTGCTTAAAAGTATGAGGAACATAATGAATGTTCATACATGCATTTTTACCGTTGAAATCAGATTAGAGAAATCAATGTTTAGATTCCCTTGTAAAGTTGGTTTATGTGGTTCAATGTGAGAAAACAAAGAGTTTTGGAAGAGAAGAAAAAGTTAAGGGTGATCTTTGTATTACGTTAAATCCTCAATTTATGCCCTAATCTCATGATTAGTGGAAATTATGAGATCGGGGTGTAACACACTAGGTCATGGGACACATTAACATTATTCATATATCACAAGTATTTCAACATGCCTCATAAAGGCTCATTAAACTAATGTCACATCATACTCATCATAGAATGAACTAGCTATGATATTCAAGTTCATATCACCTGCATGGTTAGAAATTGATAAATGAGAAAGTGAAAACATCCCAAAACCTTATGTCACATAATTATCTTGACATGCCTAAAAAATACACAACCATCATCATATCATACCAAACATTGGCATGCATTCAACCTGCAAGGTTATAGGTTCACAATTAGAGAGAGAAATCATCATATCATAATAGCCATTATAAGAAAGAGAAGTGAGCATGTCACACTACTCATCATTAGGGTTAGGGTTTTGCTTCCACAGTCGATTTGGGGTTTTGAAGCTAAGTTCAACCACTAATCCTAGGTTCACCATATCCACCATCTTGGAGCATCTTTAAGATTAAAGAACTTGATTAGGGTAGATTAGTTGTTGTCCAAACAACACTTTCCATGGCTTATGTAGTAATCATACAAGGATATCATCATGTGTCTAAGCATACCTCTCAACCACCTATCATCATCATGTCTCGACCACTCCATATAACTAGGTCGTGACCACACCACCTAGACCATGTCATGACCATGACACCTAGGGTTAGGGTTCCATTCACTAAAAGCATAGAACCTGCCGTGACCTTTTGGATCATATGTGTCTTGAACTCAAGAAGAGACATGGTTGTCTTGACCTCAAGCCATGGCATCATGTTGTGACCCCATACTACATGTCATGACCTCTCTCAAGGGTGTGTCACGACAAAAACTAAGGCAAGGTCAAAAGACCAAAAAACTAGGGAAACAACCTAACCAAAACATGGGTCAACATGACCATCAATCCTCAAGTGTCACAATCTCCATCAACACTAGGTACAACACATCAATAAGGAAGCATCTTGACCAAGATTAACTATGATCGCAACCAACATGGGGTATGTGTATTGACCACCCCAAGGTATGATGTCTTGGTCTCAAAATATAAACAAGACTAAGGGGAAATCATGATCATTAAGAAGGAAAAGTCCATGCAACAATCACAAAGAACCCTAGGTCACGGGTCATGAAACCACCAAGAAAGGATCTCATCCAAGGGAGATAAAACAATGATCAAGGTACCCAAAAAAGAACCTAAACTTCCTTCAACATCTAGGTACTTTAATATCATGCATGTGAGCAAAACAAAGGTTAAAAGGGAAGAGGAGGATCACCAAAACACAAAAATCACCAAAATTAGGTATATGAAATTAGGGTTTTGAATTTCATCCAAACCAAACAAGATATCTTCACCAAACAAGTTCAAGGGATTATCATTATCTAATATCATGATAATGGAGCATTTTAGAGAGATAATTCAGTAGCAAACATGCATAGAAGAGTGCAATAATATAGTAGGTCAAGTGTTACATAACCTGCCTTACGAAGATCACCACAAAGGATTCCAAGCTCCAATATCAAGGGCTCCAAGCACACGATCCAAGGGTTGAAGAAGCTCTACCAAAATCTCTACTCTTAGCCACATGATCACCTCAAGAAGTTGGATACATAAAGGTCAGATATCATCCAAGAAAAGAGAGACAAAAGCTCTAGGCCGAGCCAAAAGAGAAAGGGAAAAAGATAGAAGAAACCCTCCTCACACTTGGGTCTACCTTATCAAAACATAGTCTAAGACCCTTGTGATGAGGAGTTTCTCTCCCAAAATGACCACCATGGAGGATCCATGGTCTAGGGTTGAGAAAAGAGAGGAAGATGGAGGTAGGATATCAAAATAAATGCCATCAAGGGAGATAAACACTTACCAAGGGTTTAACATGGTCTATGGTCATCACAAGCACCACATGCAAGAAGATTTTGGGTCACTAAGCTCCAAGGATGGATCTCCTTACTCCACCAAACTCCAAGATCAAGAAAAAGAGAAGGAAGAAAGTGGAGGGCTGAAAGGGTTACAAACATGGAGAGATAAGGGGTTATATAGGTGGAATATGAGAGAGAAGGCAAGGGATGATGTGTTAACACTCCAAGGTACCAAAGGGACACTTGTCCACCAAAGTAACACACATGCAACCACATGAAACCACCTTAGCCATATATGTAAGACATGGTGATACACTCTAGGTTAGGTCTTAACCCCCTAGGTTACCCACATGGTCGTGGTCAAGACCCTCCCATGGTTCACCATCCTTGGTCGCGACACACACACCACCATCACCACTTGGTCGAGACAAGGGACAACTTCAAACCCTAGGTCGAGACATCCTATACGAGGGAAAACATCTCGACCCAATACCCCCCAATACCACCTTAATCATGGCCCCACCATCTATAGGGGGTGTCTCAATCTTTACACCTACCAAACAAACCCTAGGTCGCAACCTAGATCAAGGCAACACACTATGTATACATAGGTCGAGACACACCAAACTCAAAGAAACCCTAATCACCACTAAAGGTGACACTCCACAACTAAGGCTCAAGCAAGGATCCCACTTCTTTCTCTCTCCTCTAATACATGTCAAGAAATAGATGGAACACTCTAGAAGTTACAAATTGCACATTAACTCCCTAGTTTGGGTCAATTGCAATTTGTACCAAAACTAGCACATAAAGCACAAACAACATCAAAAAAGCTCAAACTTGAAATTTAAGCCACATAGTAAAAGATTATAGAGAGAATCTTTGATGAACCCAAATTCATCATGATTTTCAGTCACCATTTTGGGCCCAATTCGACTAAATACATTCAATTTCATCTCCATAAATCTTACAATGTGCAATTTTGCTTGGTTGATCAGATTATCAAATTATTAACTATTTTTATATGATTTTTATGCACATCATGCAGGTGAAGGTAAGGTTCCACCATCAAATGGAACTCACCTTCACCCAAGATCCTCTCATCCTCGGTCTTGACCAAACCGTCTTGTCCAAACGGTCTTGACCAAATGGTATTTGCAAATCGATTTTGATCCATTCGGTTTCACCTCAAACGGTCCTGACGAAACAGTTTGCCCATTCGGTCTACTCAACTGATCTTAACAATTCGGTCTCGGTCCAAATAGTTTCATTCATTCGGTTTTCACCTCTTGGTCTTAGCCATTCATCCATACAGTCTTGTCATTGCACTACCCCTTTATTCTTGCCTTTACGATCTCTTAAGACTGTATGAGCAGCCTCTTTGCGAGACCGTATGAAACACACATCCATAAACTACAAAGAAGCCCTCCTACCATCATCTTCAACCACAGAAACCCTAACCCTCACACAGTAGCACTACCGCACCTCTCGCTCCCGTCGACGACCACTCACAGTGCCCAGCGCCCTTGTCGCCCACCAGCTTCCACCCCGTGCCTACCAGCGATCTGACGCCACCTTCCTCTGCCGCAAGCCCTGCTCGGTCTGCTATCTTCCATCATCATCGCCCACACCACGTTCCCAAAGACACCTTCGAGCACCCTCTCCCTTCAAGACAAATCAGCGGCAAACGGTCTTCAAGACCGATCAGTGGAAAATGGTCTTCAAGACCGATCAGCAGCAAGCGATCTTCAAGACTGATCAAAGGCAGCAAACTAGAGGAACTCAAGACCGTTAGGGTGTGAGACCGATCAGAGGTCAAAGATCATTTGGATGCTAAAGCGAAGACTGTTTGGAGCCACAATGATCCGTGAGACCGATCAAAGATCGAAGAAAAATAGGATGCCAAAGACCGTTTGGACCTTGGATCACTAGGGAAACAAGAGAACGGTCTTGCAAGACCATTTGGAAAAGATCCAAACCGGTAGGCACCGACCGTTAGAGCAAGGGAATCCAGGACCAGTTGGAGGATACTAATCAAGACTGTTTGGACAAAGATCCAAATCGGTAGGGGCAGACTGTTAGAGAAAAAGAAGCCAGGACCGGTTGGAGGATACTAATCAAGACCGTTTGGAAGTGAATGCCCAAACCTTTACAGCAAGATCGGTTGGAGGCATTTAACTCCAAACTGTTTATACTCAAAATTGTGTAAAGAGTTCACAGCAAAAATGTGAGGACCAAACCCAAGCCTATAAATAGGACCACAAGGGTCCTCATTCAGGGATCGGATCTGGGACACCGCCAGGCTGCCCAAACGTAAGGTTCGATCCAGATACATCCACGTCCACGCCATTGCTACTCCACCTACTGCTCCTTTTGCTGCAAGCAAGAAGGTCAAGATAAGAAAAGAAGGAAGAGAAGAAGGGCTGCCTGGTCTACCTTGGTGGTTCTTCCTTCTCATCCAAAGCTGCTCTGACAAGACGTAGAAGACCGCATCATCTTCACCAAGATGCGACTACCGTATGCATCATGCTCATGGCAAAATCTTCCCTCTCTCATGTTTTTCTTATTTCTCGCATCATGAGTGAGTAGTTTTCTTTCGCTGGGGTGCGGGGACTAGCCTCGCTGCCCATTCAAGCATGTTCTCTTGTTAAACATCCCATGGCAATGTATATAACTTTTCATTTCGTTGTTAAACATTAATGTGTGTGGATTGATTACCTGCTTGCTTTTATCTTGTTCTTCCCTATGTTGTGAGAATTTCTATATGTAGGGTAGAATGTTGATTATCGAGGTTGACTCCCAAACTAGAAATAGAATGGGATTCCTTGAGGTAGTAAGTGTATGACCTGTGAGGGGACAAATCATCTAGCCCACAGTGACACTTATGTGGCCTAAACACCCCGCAGGGAGGGCTACAACTTCAGTTGGATATCTGTATCTTCGTTGATAATCGTCGATGTTTGCTTGTAGATTAATCATCTTCTTGCTTGTCAATTAGCATGGTTGACTCCCTGACTAGAAATAAAAATAGATTCCTTGAGGTCGTAAGAGTATGATCCATGAGGGGACGAGCCATCTAGCCCACGGTGATACTTCTGTGCGCCTAAACATTCATCATGGAGGGCCACAACTTCAGTTGGATTTATGTATCTTCAGAGTTGTAAGTGAGTGATTTGGATGGTGATGAGACATCTGATACCTAAGGTGATGCTTACGCAAGCCTAATGCCCGTATGGGGGGTTTTGCAGTAGCTCCATTTGGGTAGTTATATCTTGCCTGGATGTTTGATGTTTGGATGCGTTTACATGTGTAGTGGTGGTAAAACCCGGGACCATCCCAGCGATTCCATATCATTAATCTAGATCAACTTTAATCCTACTCTTACTTTCCTGCATTTAGTTTAATTAACCTCAAATAAACCTATCATTTTAAATATTAGCCTTACTTGAACTAGACTAGACTAGCAATGATTCTTTAAAATGTTGTCCTTTGGGATTTGATCCTTAACTATACTACGATAAGACCCATCCTCTTGCGGGTGGTATTATTGCACAAGGTTTTGGTAAAAACTCTTGGATTTCAACCCCGAGTGAATTTGTTAGTGCGATAATAAACCACGTCAAATTTTGGCACCGTTGCCGGGGACAACGAAATCAGTTAGTCAAATCTAGTTCTTTCGAGGCTAATCTAGGATTTTGCTTTTTCTTTTGATACAATTGATCATCCAATTGAATTCAGTTCTACTCTGTCAATCTCACTTCTGGAAAAAAAATCTTTCCATCCCATGTACCAACAAAGACTAGTACATGCACCACCCAAATAGTCTCGGTCTCACTGCTAGCTTTGATCCTGAGATAGACAGAACTTTTCATCATCAGAACAGAGAGAACCAAGCAAGGATGGCTCAAGAGGAGGAAATAGCCCAAAGGGTTGCTCAAGCCATTGCTGCACAAAGAGACAGGCTTATGCAAGAAGCCAGAGCTGTAGTTGAAATAGAGATCTGAGCAGCTCAACCAGTAGCACAAGCAGCAGAACTACAAAAAAACCTTAGGGACTTCTCAATCCCTAAAGTTGTTGATGTTCAACACCCAGTACAACCTCCTCCTATCAATGCTCCAAATTTTGAGATAAGGGCACATTGGATCACCTTGCTTCAAAACATCCCATTCTATGGTAAACAAGGAGAAGATAGTCAAGAACATCTTCTAAGGTTTATTGATCTATGTGCCATGACAAAGCAAAATGGAGTGTCCGACGATGCCATTAGACTTCGTCTCTTCAAGTATTCACTTGCTGGTAGAGCTATAAGTTAGTACAACTCCTTGCAATGCGAGCCCATCACTACATGGGAACAACTGTAAAATGTTTTTCTGGAACAAATTTACCCTCCTTCTCTCACCTATGAAATTAGGGGTCGAATAACAATGTTCTCTCAAGCCTGGAGAAACCCTTACAGAAGCTTGGGAAAGATATAAAAAGCTTCTACGCAAGTGTCCACACCATGGCATTCCCAAGAATCAACTCATCGAGATCTTCTATAGGGATGTGGATGACGATATCAAGAGATTCTTAGATTCCTCATCTGGAGGGAACTTCATGCGTCAAAGTTATGACAGTGCATGGAAGGTTGTCACCTTTGGAGCTAAAAATCAAGCTAATTGGGGTAGGTCTGTAGGAAAATGAGTGTTGAAGGTAGCTATGGCTGAAGTTATTCCTGAATACAAGTCTATCGTTGAGACCCTCAAATTCTTAGTTGCCAAGAAAGACCATATTGAATCATCCCTTGCTGCATTTGTAAGAGTACGTTCACCCCCTCAACAACAAGAACAAATCAAGTTAGCTTCATTGTTCTGTGAAGCATGTAAAGGTACTGATCATTCCACTTTAGCATGAAATGTTCTCTACGATGTTGTTTTAAGCAACGCTTATGGACAACGAGATAATAGTCAATTGGAAAGTCTTAATCCTGTCAACACCATTCCTAGTCAAGGATGCTACAATCTAAATCAAAATAGGAACCATCTTGGTTTTCAATATGAAAATCCTTCAGGAGCGGAAAACTCACGACAACTTGGTCAAAATAATCAACAATGAGGGCCACCGGGATTCTAGTATAACTAACAACAAAATTTTGGGAATCAAGGGATCTTTAGGGGTAACTTTCCGAATAGGAATTTCAACAATTATCTGAACAATTCTCAGTTCCAGAATCCCAACCAAGTCCCTTATGAGAACCAACAACAAGGGCAACAAGCCGGCTCCAACTCATCTTATGACAAGCTGATGGCCATTGAAAAGATGTTGCAATCAAACTATGATAGCTAACCAGCAAGCCCATCAGAAGGCTATTGAATCTCAACTAGCTCAACTTGCAGCTAGTATGAAACCACCTACCAGAGCCTTTGCTGGCCAGCCAGAGAATAACCCTAAACACCCTGAGAAGCTAAAGGATGTCACTAGCAGGTCTGGAAAAGATTATTCTGATCCTCCTATCAAGACTTTTGTGGTTATTATAGACGAGGATGAACCTGTGATTGCCCAAGACTCAACAACACCTGAGTCTCAACCAAAAGTACTAGTGACTGCCCATACGACAGTCGAGCCAAATTCTAAAAAACCTATTGATGAATATATTGAAACACCAGGGTCGGATGTGCCAGTGTACAAGCCTCATATACCTTTCCCAGCTCGTTTGAGGCAAACCAAGCTTGACACTCATTTCAATAAATTTAAAGAAGCTATGAAGAAACTTCATGTTGATATACCCTTCCTAGATGTGCTGGCTGAAATACTAGCCTGGACAAAATATCTGAAGTACTGATGACAAGGAAATGCATAACTGAGGAGTACAAGATAGTCAAGTTAGCAACAACCACTTCAGACATCATCTAGAGTAAGATGCCAAAGAAATAGAAAGATCCAGGATCTTTTGGATTCTCTTGCCATATCGGTGATTCTTCATGCAAGAAAGGATTGGCCGATCTTGGTGCTAGCATTTCCATCATGCCACTTAGCCTTTGCAAGAGGCTATGGTTTGCTGAACTTCTCCTGACTGGCATGACCATACAACTTGCAGATAATATTGTGACACTACCTTTAGGAATCATTAAGGATGTCCCTGTCAAGGTAGGAAAAGATTCATATGTTCCATGTGACTTTGTCATCATGGACATAAAGGAAGACACTAGATACCCTCTCATATTTGGACGTCCATTCCTCATCACTGCAAGAGCTCTGATCGATGTTGAAGTAGGAACTTTTTTGCTTAGACTAGGTAAAGAAACTCTCGAGTTCAAAGTTTTTGGAAGTATGCGAAGACCAAGCATGCAAGAAGAAGTCTACTTGATTGAGTGTATAGAGAAAATGTCACTCCTCACGCAGGAGGATTATGAACAAGAATATACTTTAGGGATGACCCTTACTAATCCGAATGTAGGAAGTTCAGTTGACAAACAAGTGAAAAGTTGTGTTTTCCACCTTGATACTGCTGTAGAAGACCCTGAAGCCAAGATTGAGGAAGTAAAAGTTGTGGATGTTATTGAAGAAGCATGTTAGAAGCCACAAGCTCTGGAAATGAAACCCCTACTCGAAGGATTGAATTATGCATTTATAGATGACCTCAAAGTCTGTCCATTCATCATTAATTCAGATCTAATAGCAGAACAAGAAGATAAACTCTTAACGGAATTTAAAGAAAGAAGAAGAACCATAGGCTACCAGATGAGTGATCTCACCGGGGTCAGTCAAGCATTGTGCATGCAAAGAATCCCCATGATAGAAGATCACAAGCAAACTGTTGAACACCAAAGGAAGCTTAATCTGAATATGAAATAAGTTGTCCTCCTTGAAGTCATAAAGTTGCTCAAGGTAGGAATTATCTATCCAATCTCCAATTCACCATGGGCAAGTCCTATACACGTTGTCCCGAAGAAAGGTGGGACTATAGTGATACAAAATGAAGAAAATGGACTCATCCCCACTAGAACAGTCACATGGTGGAGGATGTGTATTGATTACAAGAAGTTGAATAAGGTGACTCGTAAGGATCATTTCCCAATGCCTTTTCTTGACCAAGTCCTAGAAAGGTTGGCCCACCAAGAGTATTTCTGTTACCTCGATGATTACTCTGGATTCTATCAAATACCTATACATCTATATGACCAAGAGAAAACAACTTTTACTTGCCCGTTTGGGACATATGCCTTTAGAAGGATGTCGTTCGGACTCTGCAATGCACCTGCAACCTTCCAACATTTCATGGCAGCTATATTCGCTGGTCTCACTAAAACTATCATGGAAATTTTTATGGATGATTTTTTTGTATATGGATATTCTTACGATTCATTCATGAAGCATCTGTCCCTTGTCCTCAAACAGTGTAAAGAAGCACATCTTGTGTTGAATTGGGAGAAGTGTCACTTTATGGTAAAGGAAGACATTGTCCTTCGTCATAGAGTCAGCAATCAAGGAATCGAAGTTGACAGAGTCAAAATCAAAGTGATTTCCAAACTTGCTATTCCAACGAATGTAAGAGAAGTTCGTGCATTCCTAGGTCATGCAGGATTTTACAGATGGTTCATAAAGGATTTCTCTAAGATAACCAAGCCGATGAAAATTTTGTTACTAAAGGATGTTGATTTCCATTTTGACGAAGAATGTGTCAAAAGTTTTAATAACCTGAAACATGCCCTTACAACAACACCCATCATTAGAGCTCCTGATTGGGATCACCCATTTGAAATTATGTGTGATGCTAGTGATTACGCTGGGGGTGTTGTTTTAGGACAATGTATAGAAAAGAAACATTATGTGATCTACTATGCATCGAAGACCCTCGATGAATCTCAGAGGAACTACGCAACTACTGAGAAAGAACTTCTTTTACTATGGTATGCCCTCGACAAGTTTAGATCTTACCTCATTGGTTCTTAAGTTATTGTCTACATGGATCATGCTGCTATCCGTTACCTCCTGGCGAAGAAAGATGCTAAAACCAGGTTAATTAGATGGATTCTCTTATTGCAAGAATTTGATCTGGAGATAAGAGATAAGAAAGGTACATAGAATGTTGTGGTAGACCACCTCAGCCGCATCCACACTCTAGAAACTGAGAAGATCCCGATTAACGAATCTCTTCCGGATGATCAACTAATGAAAGTTGCAGAAGCTACCCCTTGGTACTCGGATTATGTAAACTACCTTGTCGCTGGTATTATCTACCCTGAATGCAATGGAAATGCACTAAAGAAATTCATGCATGATGTGAAGTAGTATCACTGGGATGATCTGTACCTCTTCACGCTCGATGTTGATGGTTTATACAGATGATGTATCGCCGAGGAAAAAGCTCAACCTATTTTAGAGCAATGTCACTCAGCCCAGTTGGATGCCATATGAGTTCTAAGAAAACTACCTTGAAAGTTTTACAATGTGGATTCTTTTGGCCAACCATATCCAAAGATTCCTACAACTTTGTTTTATCATGTGATCAGTGCCAAAGAATGGGTAACATAGCAAAGAGAGATGATATGACGTTGGAATTGTGGCAAGAAGTCAAGATATTTGATGTTTGGGGTGTGGACTATATGGGTCCATTCCCATCTTCGAATGGATTTTCCTACATCCTAGTGGTGGTGTATTATGTCTCAAAATGGGTTGAAGCCATACCAACCATCACTAGTGATTCCAAACCCGTCATCAAGATGTTCAAAGATATTATTTTCCCCCGTTTCGGAGTCCCACACACTGTGATATCTGATGGAGGTTCTCATTTTCTGGAAAGAAGCTTTGAAGCATTCCTGAGGAAATATGGTGTAACACACAAGGTAGCCTCACCCTACCATCCCCAGACAAGTGGGCAGGTAGAGGTTTCCAACCGTCAACTCAAGGCTATCTTGGAAAAGGCAGTCGGCCACAACTATAAGTGTGGCATCCAACTCATAAAAACAAGATTAATTAAGCAGAAGCGATTATTTGCAGCAGATTACTGAAAATCACTAAAAATTAAAACCGTTTTCAAAGAGATCCAATCATAGGAAAACTTTTTCAATGAGAACCAATGTATTACATTTACATTCTGGTTCATCAGTACATATGTTATACCACCTCTTCTTGAGGTTTACAACATCAATTGTCTTGTTAAAAACTAAACACAGAGAACATAAGGATCTCGAGGCATCAAGACAAAATCTCAATACGATTTACTAAAAGCACTAACTAATAACTCTGAGGACTTGAGAGTACAGAGACGACACATAGGACTTCTATCTACAAACATGACAGACAGCACACTCCACTTGTATTGTTGCTGCTCTACCTACTGCTGCTGAAGTTCTTCCTCTGCAAGATGTTCTCAGTCTCCTTCGTACTCGTCCAACTAAAAATGTTGGTTCCCACGAGGGTGAGACAATTGTAAATTGTCCCAGCGAGAGATATAACTCTCCTCCAAAAACATCATTATTGCAGTTTAAATAATATAAAACTGAACAGAGGATAAGCAGTTTAGATTATTCTCATCTTTAAAGTATTATAACTATTTAGGGTAGAACAGGAAATCATCTATTCTCTTTGTATGGAATAGGAAGGGCATGTATATCATTTATCCATCATACTAAACCACCATATCAAGCTTCTCTTATGATACTCATTAATCTGATATGTCCCTCATGAAACATTCTTGTTTCAATCAGTTGGCCTTAACCAATCTGCTAAACTAATATCGAGTCACATTATTCATATAAGTGTGCATCATCATATGATGCCCAAGTATTGGAATAGTACTTCTATTCCAGGCGTTGGCTATACCAATCATGTACAAACATCCCATATTTAATCATTATCAATCTCATACAACCATTTCAGGTATTAGGCTGTGCTATACTTGTGCATCTATTCCAGGTTGCGGTCTATTCCAAACCCATGCATACATTCTAGGTATTGGACTGTGCCAAACTTGTGCAATTATTCCAGGTATTGGGTTGTTACCAATCCTGTGTAGTTATTCCAAGTATTGGGTTATTACCAATCCTATGTAGTTATTCCAGGTATTGGATTATTACCAATCCAGTGTATGTTTTCCCGGGTATTGGGTTGTTACCAATCCTGTGACATTATTCTAGGTATTGGGATTTAACCAATCCTGTGACATTATTCTAGGTATTGGGATTTAACCAATCTTGTGATATTATTCTAGGTATTGGGATTTAACAAATCCTGTGATATTATTCCAGGTATTGGGATTTAACCAATCCTGTAACATTATTCCAGGTATTGGGATTTAACCAATCTTGTGATATTATTCCAGGTATTGGGATTTAACCATTCATGTGACATTATTCCAGGTATTGGGATTTAGCCAATCCTGTGATATTATTCCAAGTATTGGGATTTAACCGATCTTGTGATATTATTCCAGGTATTGGGATTTAACCAATCATGTGATATTATTCTAGGTATTCGGATTTAACCAATCCTTTGATATTATTCTAGGTATTGGGATTTAACCAATCCTGTGATATTATTCCAGGTGTTGGGATTTAACCAATCCTATGACATTATTCCAGGTATTGGGATTTAACCAATCCTATGATATTATTCTAGGTATTGGGATTTAACCATTCCTATAATATTATCCCAGGTATTGGGATTTAACCAATCCTGTGATATTATTCTAGGTATTGGGATTTTACCAACCATGTGACATTATTCCAGGTATTGGGATTTAACCAATCCTGTGATATTATTCCAGGTATTGGGATTTAACCAATCATGTGATATTATTCTAGGTGTTGGGATTTAATCAATCATGTGATATTATTCCAGGTATTGGGATTTAACCAATCCTGTGCATCTTATCACAGATCACCACATCTTGTCACCTAACACTAGGCAATAACCAATCTCATGACTCATATAGCACATTTAATATCTTGTCACCTCCCACTAGATAACAATTAACATCATGGCTCACAAGACCCATAACACATCTTGTTACCTCTCACTAGGTAACCATTACTAACATTCTTAAAGAGCTGGATGTGATATCTATGATGTCTTGAAGCATTACTTTCCTTATTACTTTTAACTTACTTAAGTTTATCAACTTGTATCGTATTAAGGTATTTCCCATCTTAATACTTTTATGCACTAACCTAACACCTTTATCATAAAGTGCATAGGTTATGGAACACACATTAGAATTGTCCAACTATCTTCAATGATATGGACTCATCTCAAGTTAAGGCATTTCTCGCTATAAAGTTGTCTATAATCAATTACTTTAGGTATTTCCCTTATTATGGTATTAGTCATCATTTCATTATTAGGATTAAGGTCTCACATATCATCACCCTTTATTAGGGTTAGGGTTTCACATTCCATCACTCTTGTTTAGGGTAGAGATTTCATATACCTTCACCCTTCATTAGGGTTAGAGTTGCATAAAGCATCATCCTACGTTAGGGTTAGGATTGTACATAACATCTCCCTTCATTAGGGTTTCTTATCACATTGCCCATAATTAGGGTTTACTATTCATTCAAACTAGGGTTTCTCATGGCATCACCCTAAATTAGGGTTTCTCATATAATCACCCTCAATTAGGGTTTCTCATCGAATCACCCTCAATTAGGGTTTCTCATAGAATCACCCTCAATTAGGGTTTCTCATTTTCATATCAATACATTAGGGTTTTATTCTACATTACCCTAGTTTAGGGTTTTCTCATGGATTCAACCTCAATTAGGGATTCTCATGGAATCAACCTCAATTAGGGATTCTCATGGAATCAACCTCAATTAGGGATTCAGGAAGTGTCTTCTCAATTTAGGGTTTTCATGAAGCCACCCTAAATTTGGATTTCATTTGATATTGTCTAAATTAAGGTTAGGGATCAACAACCTTCCTGATTAAGGTTTCATGATCTCTTTATTAAGGATCATACCCTAATTGCTTAATCATTCATGTTCAAGGTGTAGAGGCTTATCCATTACATGGTTATTCTACACGTATGGATTCCTCTCACACTCTCTCTCTCTCACTCTCTTTAGGATATTGACTATGTCAAACTTGGTTAGATTAGATCAACCAACCCTTCAATTAAGTACATTCAATTAGGGTTGACATAGTGTATTGAAATAATGCTTGGTTAATGCTTCAAGGAATAGCTCATCTAAGGTTATCAATTACTTGGTACCTTAAAGGTACAACCCTAGAGGTTTTCTTTGAGATAATTTAATAACAATTATAGGGTCAATTGATCCTTCATCACATTGAGTTATTAATTGATTTGATCACACTAAATCATCAAACGATCTTGACCCCTTTGATCTCTAAATGGTTTGAAACCGTTTGGGCAAATTTCCCTTGAAACTGAATGAACTTGGGTCTCCAAATGGTTTGGGAATGTTTGTACCCAAACGGTCTTGAGACCGTTTGGGCTCAAACGGTCTTAAGACCGTTTGGTCAAAACCATCTCAAAATTGAATGTACCAAAAAGTCCTTTCAACACTTACACGATTCATGATTTCAATGGATGAACCGATTATCAATTGAGTCCTTGATTTATTTATCACTTGAACTATTGAATCAACCTTCAATTATACCATCAATTAGGTTTTTGAACCCAATTGATCTACGATTTCAACTCAAGGAACCTTCAATTAGGGATTGGAATCAAATAACCATCAATGATCAACATTGTGGAATTGATTCCATAGCAATTAATGAATCATCATCAAATATTTAATATTACCAGACCCCAAATGGTCTTGAGGTCATTTGGATGACCTCCAAATGGTCTTGAGACCGTTTGCCCCATTCCATCCTTGAAATTTGTGGAATTCAATTAGGGTTTGGGTCATTGGATTGATCATCAAATCAGCAATTGATTGCATTTCAATTTGGTATATATGGACCTTCAAATACTCAACCATACTTAACCCTAGACCTCCAAACGGTATTGGTTAACCTCCAAATGGTCTTGAGACCGTTTGGGTTAATCAACCCAAAATTATAAATTAACCAATTGCAAATTCAGCACTTAACCCGATTAGGGTTTCTAATTGAATGATTGTCCATATGTTGATTCAATCAATTGGGACCATTAGATCCTCATCCATAAAGTACTAGGGTCCTGACCTCAAATGGTCAACCCATAAAAATGGTCAATTTCTCTAAATGGTTTGGGAACCAAACCTCCAAACGGTTTGCAAATTGTTTGGTCACCAAACAGTTTGGTGAAACCGATTGGACCAAAATGTTGAAATCATTTGCACAAGATATTTGGGGAGGTGTGTGATTATGATGATGTCATAATCATCAAGCTCTAAATCCAAAAAAAAATTCTATGATTTTCATGGTGATTGCATCAATCAACCAAATAAAACTTCGAGAATAAGAAAGGATCAAGAATTTGATAAGGAATTGAATGCAATAAAAATATTAAGGGTTCAAGTTATAAAACCCGCCTCCAAATGAGCTTCAAAGCTTGGAGCTTCAGGTCAACAATGGTGGATGAAGCTTTTGCAACTCCCCCTAGGCTCGTCCTCAAGCTTTTGGGTGAAAAGATCGGCTAGGGTTGAAGATGGAGTGAAGAAAAGAAGAAATCAAGCATTGATTTGTGATTTCCACCATGAATTCAAGGTGAAAGAGGGTCAAGAAGCTGACCAACAGGTTGGGGCTCATTCTCCTCTTGCTCCCAAGATCCCAAGGTCGTTTTTCAAGCAAAGGGTGTAAGTGAATTCGTAATTCCCCTTTTACTCCATGGATAAATGAGCTTATATGCAATTTTTATTAAAAAATCCATTAGGAAAGAGAAAGTAGGAATTATCTCCCCCTTATCCTTGCCTCTTTACCCCTTCTCTTCCTTAGGGTTGAGGATATCCTATTTTACTCTTATTCCTCTCAATTATCCACAATTTAAAGTAAAGCAAATTAAGCACCTTAATCCATTTAATAGTAATATCCATAAGTGAGTGGATATTTCTTTTTCTTATAATAATGTGAGTGGGTTTTTCACCTCCTTGAGATATTTCGTGGCCCTTGCAAGGCACAAGGACGTCCATACATATCTGAATTCAACCATTTCAATTTTGGTTGATGGGTACTTCAATTAATATATTTATGCATATAAATGATGTAAAGTTCCAATTATGCTTAAATCTTGATTATTTTAATATCAAGATTCTCTCTCCTCCAAAATGATACAAATGAGACTCCCCTCTCATTTTATTTGCTCTACATGATGCCAAGAAATATTAGGGACTACTTTTAAGTGGTAATTTTCATATTGAACCCTAGGTTTTGGGTAAATTGCACATTATACCAAAACTAGGTTTTAATGCACAAACATTGCTTTATCAGCTCTTTCTTGTTACTCTGGCTTTCCCAAGCCCTACCTCTGCATCATATTCATTCTCATGATGCTTCAACACATGAGGAACATTTATCAAGTAAGATTTTCAAGTTAACCCCTCACATTGGGTAATTTGCACTTTAGTCCAAACTAAGCAAACAAAGTTTCAACATTATTCAAAAAGGACTAAAATTGAAATATAAGTTCCTCTTGAACCTTAATTAATTTTCAAAAGATAAGAGAAAGCATAATTGTCTTTCTTAAACAAAATACCTAGGGTAAAAGCATAACCCAAGTCAGGGATGTTACAAATTATAAACCCCTAATAAGGATTTCGTCCCCGAAATCCCAGATAAAGGGAAACATATATTAACCATCATCTCATCAAGTCTTCACATAACATCTCAATGTCATGTTTATGCAAGGCATAAACCCCTAACATATGATGTCCATGTTATATTATATAACCAATCTGATTCCACAGTTAACCATTCTAGGTGGTCAACATAACTTATCTGATACCAGAACTCCTTACCTTGGTATCCATCACATGTGCTGAAATCACATCACATTTTCATATTTCTTTCATCCTGGGACATTTCTTGTTATACATATCTTTTTCTTGGAACCCAAGTCCAAGGAAACTGATACTCTTCTAAGTATCCATCAAATAATAACTTTTAATTTATACACACCAAGTGTTCTAAGATTCACTTGGTTGCCATGTCCCTGAAAGAAAAGAAAACAAAGGATCATATTCCTCTTATCACCCTATTGTTATCCAGGGTTGTTTATTCATGAGAAGAGATTATCATCTCCTCTAAGCATTACATGAACCTTTTACTGTTCATGAGTTATTTACTCTTATTTCTTTCTTGGTTCCTTGCCATCAGCATAGGAATCATTTGGATGCTCACTTTTCATCATTTATTAATATCATTTTCACCATGATTACTAGATATAAGTATTCAAACCTTTAGTTCATCACTGATTATTGTTACCTTCCATCAGGTAACTTATTACCTCTAGGTCTTTAGACCAGGGTATACATTATACCAAACATCTTCTTTTGTTTATAAATTGATTTATAATTAAATAAAATTCCTTCATATATCAATTAGAATGTGGTGGAAATATCCATGCCACATCTCCTACTTCTTTCTTTAGATTGTTTCAGAATGATTACTTGATCAGGGTAATAAAAAAGATAACAATCTAGGTATGTCATACTTACCTTGCCTTCAGTAAATGAATACCTGGCCAGGGTATTCAAGAACTAGATTTAGGTAGTATGTATTTGTTTTATATTATGTTTCATATTCTTAACATCTCTTTAAATTTCACTACTTAGTATCTCAGATTTTCTCTGAGTGTTTCTTTTACATCTTTTCCCCTTTCTGCATGAAAAGATCAATTTTCAAACATATAAGAGGATATTAAACTGAACATAAGTTTTCATCCTTCTTATCTCTTCCTCATATCCTTAAAATTTTATACAGATAAACTAAACAACAACTACCTTTGTTATAGTAGGAAACAGAGGGTAACTCAAAATAGAAAGTTCTATCTTGACAAGTCTACCTTTTTCAAATTAACTAGCATCTTATCTGGCCCAAACATGGACTTAGTTGTTATTTGTTATCGTCTTTGTCCTCTACTACTAGAAGTAGATAGACCAAACTATGACACTTGTCTTCATCCTCCACCATCTGCTCCACTAGACTGAGGTCCTTGTGGGTTTTGCAGATTATGCCTTGACTTTTGGGTCACCTCATTATTTCTCCTTAGACATTGTTGTCTAAAATGTCCTAGCTATCCACATTTATGACAGGCTCGACCCCAACTTGATGACCCCTGCATGGGTGCACTATATCATGGTTGAACTGGTGAAGGTTTTGGTTGCTTATTGCCACTACACCACTGTTCCCGTGACTGTGTAGACTTCCTCTTAAGGTTTGTCTCATGTTTCTTTATCGTGGATCTTTATATCCTCTGTATGGACTCCATAAATGTGGCAAACCTCTCTCTACTTTCTAGGGAAGATGTCGGGATGGACATCTCAGCATTCAATCCTTTCTCAAAACGTCGAATCTTCTCCTCCTCAGTAACTGCCATTTGAGGACAAAATCACAAAAGTTCCATAAACTTAACCTCATATTCATTTATCGATATGGTTCCTTGTCGAATCTTCTCAAAATGTGAGATCTTTTCATCTAAGTATGTCTTTGGAAAATACTTATTGATGAATTATCGACGAAATTCCTCCCATTCAACCTCTTCATCATTCCTTTTTATTTCTTCTATAGCCCACCAGTGTCCAGCACTACCCTTCAAAAGGTATACAACATGTTTAACTTTATCAGCCTCTGGGATACTAAGGATCTTAAAGGCTTATTCTAACTTAGTGAGCCAAAGATCAGCATCTGCTGGGTCAGATGTTCTAGCATATTCTATGGCTCCTACACGACGTAGTCGTTCAAAGGTCTTACCAGACCCATATCCCTCATTGAAAACTGGTGCCCTGGGTGCCGGTGCTGGCATCCGGTCTGCCACATACCTCAATGTGGTCAAGAGTTGTCCAAAAATATTATGAACATCTGGGTTTCCTCTCATGACTTCATCAACATAGGGATTTTCAAGCATTGGTTCTTCCCTTTCCTGATCCCTTGCACCTCCCACTGGTGCAGCAACGTGTTCCTCATGTTCTTTAGACATCTTTGAGTTATATATCTTCTTCTCCATAAGCAGAAGACACTTATAAGATACACTAGATTCACTTAGAACAGACTCGACACCTTAGTCCTATGTCTCTGTAGACTCAGCGAACCTAGAGCTCTGATACCACTAAATTGTGGCATCCAACTCACAAAAACAAGATTAATTAAGTGGAAGCGATCATTTGCAGTGGATTACTGAACTAAAAATTAAAACCTTTTTCAAAGAGATCCAATCATAGGCAAAAATTTTCAACGAGAACCAATGTACTACATTTACATTCTGGTTCATCAGTACATATCTTGTACCACCTCTTCTTGAGGTTTACAACATCAACTGTCTTGTTAAAAGCTAAACATAGACAACATAAGGATCTCTAGGCAACAAGCCAAAATCTCAATATGATTTACTAAAAGCACTAACTAATAACTCTGAGGACCTGAGAGTACAGAGATGACACATAGGACTTCTATCTACAAACATGACAGACAACACACTCCACTTGTATTGTTGCTGCTCTACCTGCTGTTGCTGAAGTTCTTCCTCTGCAAGATGTTCTCAGTCTCCTTCGTACTCATCCACCTAAAAATGTTGGTTCCCACGGGGGTGAGACAGTTGTAAATTGCCCCAGCGAGAGATATAACTCTCTTCCAGAAACATCATTATTGCAGTTTAAATAATATAAAACTGAGCAGAGGATAAGCAGTTTATATTATTCTCATCTTTAAAGTATTGCAACTATTTAGGGTAGAACAGGTTATCATCTATTCTCTTTGTAAGGAATAGGAAGGACATGTATATCATTTATCCATCATACTAAACCACCATATCAAGCTTCTCTTGTGATACTCATTAATCTGATATGTCCCTCATGAAACATTCTTGTTTCAATCAGTTGGCCTTAACCAATCTGCTAAACTAATATCGAGTCACATTAGTCATATAATTGTGCATCATCATATGTTTCCCAAGTATTGGAATAGTACTTCTATTCCAGTTGTGGGCTATACCAATCCTATGCAAACATCCCAGATTTAATCATTATCAATCTCATACAACCATTTCAGGTATTTGTCTATGCTATACATGTGCATCTATTCCAGGTTGTGGTCTATGCCAAACCCGTGCATACATTCTAGGTATTGGACTGTGCCAAACCTATGCAATTATTCCAGGTATTGGGTTGTTACCAATCCTGTGTAGTTATTCCAAGTATTGGGTTAATACCAATCTTGTGTAGTTATTCTAGGTATTGGGTTATTACCAATCCTATGTAGTTATTCTAGGTATTGGGTTGTTACCAATCATGTGACATTATTCCAGGTATTGGGATTTAACCAATCCTGTGACATTATTCCAGGTATTGGGATTTAACCAATCCTCTGATATTATTCCAGGTATTGGGATTTAACCAATCATGTGATATTATTCTAGGTATTGGGATTTAACCAATCTTGTGACATTATTCTAGGTATTGGGATTTCACCAATCCTGTGATATTATTCCAGGTATTGGGATTTAACCAATCCTGTGATATTATTCCAGTTATTGGGATTTAACCAATTCTGTGATATTATTCCAGGTATTGGGATTTAACCAATCCTGTGACATTATTCTAGGTATTGGGATTTAACCAATCCTGTGATATTATTCCAGGTATTGGGATTTAACCAATCCTGTGATATTATTCTAGTTATTGGGATTAACCAATCCTGTGATATTATTCCAGGTATTGGAATTTAACCAATCCTGTGACATTATTCTAGGTATTGGGATTTAACCAATCATGTGATATTATTCCAGGTATTGGGATTTAACCAATCCTGTGATATTATTCCAAGTATTGGGATTTAACCAATCCTGTGATATTATTCTAGGTATTGGGATTTAACCAATCCTGTGACATTATTCCAGGTATTGGGATTTAACCAATCCTGTGATATTATTCCAGGTATTGGGATTTAACCAATCCTTTGATATTATTCCAGGTATTGGGATTTAAGCGATCTTGTGATATTATTCCAGGTATTGGGATTTAACCAATCCTATGACATTATTCCAGGTATTGGGATTTAACCAAACCTGTGATATTATTCCAGGTATTAGGATTTAACCAATCCTGTGATATTATTCCAGGTATTGGGATTTAACCAATCCTGTGATATTATTCCAGGTATTGGGATTTAACCAATCTTGTGCATCTTTTCACAGATTACCACATCTTGTCACCTAACACTAGGCAATAACCAATCTCATGGCTCATATAGCACATTTAATATCTTGTCACCTCTCACTAGATAACAATTAACATCATGGCTCACAAGACCCATAACACATCTTGTTACCTCTCACTAGTTAACCATTACTAACATTATTAAAGAGCTGAGTGTGATATCTATGATGTCTTGAAGCATTGCTTTCCTTATTACTTTCAACTTACTTAAGTTTATCAACTTGTATCGTATTAAGGTATTTCCCATATTAATACTTTTATCAACTAACCTATCACCTTTATCATAAAGTGCATAGGTTATGGAACACACATTAGAATTGTCCAACTATCTTCAATGATACAGACTCATCTCAAGTTAAGGCATTGCTTGATATAAAGTTGCCTATAATCAATTACTTTAGGTATTTCCCTTATTATGGTATTAGTCATCATTTCATTATTAGGATTAAGGTCTCACATATCATCACCCTTTATTAGGGTTAGGGTATCACATTCCATCACTCTTCTTTAGGGTAGATATTTCACATACCTTCACCCTTCATTAGGATTTGAGTTGCATAAAGAATGACCCTACATTAGGGTTAGGATTGTACATAACATCTCCCTTCATTAGGGTTTCTTATCACATTGCCCATAATTAGGGTTTACTATTCATTCCAACTAGGGTTTCTCATGGCATCACCCTCAATTAGGGTTTCTCATAGAATCACCCTCAATTAGGGTTTCTCATAGAATCACCCTCAATTAGGGTTTCTCATTTTCATATCAATACATCAAGGTTTTATTCTACATTACCCTAGTTTAGGGTTTTCTCATGGATTCAACCTCAATTAGGGATTCTCATGGAATCAACTTCAATTAGGGATTTTCATGGAATCAAACTCAATTAGGGATTCATGAAGTATCTTCTCAATTTAGGGTTTTCATGAAGCCACCCTAAATTTGGGTTTCATTTGATATTGTCTAAATTAAGTTTAGGGCTCAACAACCTTCTTGACTAAGGTTTCATGATCTCGTTATTAAGGATCATACCCTAATTGCTTAATCATTCATGTTGAAGGTGTTGAGGCTTATCCATTACATGGTTATTCTACACGTATGGATTCCTCTCTCTCTGTCACTCTCTTTAGGATATTGACTATGTCAAACTAGGTTAGATTCGATCAACCAACCCTTCAATTAAGTACATTCAATTAGGGTTGACATAGTGCATTGAAATAATGCTTGCTTAATGATTCAAGAAATAGCTCATCTAAGGTTATCAATTACTTGGTACCTTAAAGGTAAAACCCTAGAGGTTGTCTTTGAGATAATTTAATAACAATTATAGGGTCAATTGATCCTTCATCACATAGAGTTATTAATTGATTTGATCACACTAAATCATCAAACGATCTTGACCCCTTTGATCTCTAAACGGTTTGAAACCGTTTGGGCAAATTGCCCTTGAAACTGAATGAACTTGGGTCTCGAAATGGTTTGGGAACGTTTGGACTCAAATGGTCTTGAGACCATTTGGGCTCAAACGGTCTTAAGACCGTTTGGTCCAAACCATCTCAAAACTGAATGGACCAAAAAGTCCTTTCAACAATTACACGATTCATGATTTCAATGGATGAACCGATTATCAATTGAGTCCTTGATTTATTTATCACTTGAACTATTGAATCAACCTTCAATTAGACCATCAATTAGGGTTGTGAACCCAATTGATCTAGGATTTCAACTCAAGGAACCTTCAATTAGGGCTTGGAATCGAATAACCATCAATGATCAACATTGTGGAATTGATTCCATTGCAATTAATGAATCATCATCAAATATTTAATATGACCAGACCCCAAATGGTCATGAGGTCATTTGGATGACCTAAAAACGGTCTTGAGACTATTTGCCCCATTCCATCCTTGAAATTTGTGGAATTCAATTAGGGTTTGGGTCAATGGATTGATCATCAAATCAACAATTGATTGCATTTCAATTTGGTATCTTTGGACCTTCAAATACTCAACCATACTTAACCCTAGACCTCCAAACGGTCCTGGTTAACCTACAAACGGTCTTGAGACCGTTTGGGTGATCTCCAAATGGTCTTGAGACCGTTTGGGTTAATCAACCCAAAATTATAAATTAACCAATTGCAAATTCAACACTTGACCCGATTAGGGTTTCTAATTGAATGATTGTCCATATGTTGATTCAATCAATTGGGACCATTAGATCCTCATCCATAAATTACTATGGTCCTGACCTCAAATGGTCAACTCATCCAAATGGTCAACTTCTCTAAATGGTTTGGGAACCAAACCTCCAAACAGTTTGCAAACTGTTTGGTCACCAAACGGTTTGGTGATACCGATTGGACCCAAATGTTGAAATCGTTTGCATAGGATATTTGGGGAGGAGTATTCTTATGATTATTTCATTATCATCAATCTCTAAACCCATGAAAATTTCTATGTTTTTCATGGTGATTGCATCAATCAACCAAATAAAATTTTGAGAATACGAAAGGATCAACAATTTGATAAGGAATTGAATGCAATAACAATATTAAGGGTTCAAGTTATAAAACTCGCCTCCAAATGAGATTCAAAGCTTGGAGCTTCATGTAAAAATGGTGGATGAAGCTTTTTCAACTCCCCTTAGGCTCATCCTCAATCTTTTGGGTGAAATGATTGGCTAGGGTTGAACGAGTGAAGAAAAGAAGAAATCAAGCCTTGATTTGTGATTTCCACCATGAATTCAAGGTGAAAGAGGGTCAAGAATCTTACCAACAGGTTGGGGCTCGTTAATATCTTTCTCCCAAGCTCCCAAGGTCGTTTTGCAAGCAAAGGGTGGAAGTGAATTCGAAATTCCCCTTTTACTCTATGGATAAATGAGCTTATATGCAATTTTTATTAAAAATTCAATTAGGAAAGAGAAAGTAGGAATTATCTCCTCCTTATCCTTGATACTTGCCCCCTTCTCTTCCTTAGGGACGAGGCTATACTCTTTGACTCTTATTCCTATCAGTTATCTACATTTTAAAGTAAAGCAAATTAAGCACCTTAATCCATTGAATAGTAATATCCATAAGTGAGTGGATATTTCTTTTTCTTATAATAATGTGAGTGGGTTTTTCACCTCCTTGAGATATTTCGTGGCCCTTGAAAGTCACAAGGACGTCCATACATATCTTAATTAAACCATTTCAATTTTGGTTGAAGGGCACTTCAATTAATATATTTATTTTTGCATATAATTGAAGTAAAGTTCCAATTATGCTTAAATCTTTATTATTTTAATATCAAGATTCTCCCTCCTCCAAAATGATACAAATGTGTCGCCCCTCTCATTTTATTTGCTCTACATGATGCCAAGAAACATTAGGGATTACTTTGAAGTGGTGATTTGCATATTGAACCCTAGGTTTTGGGTAAATTGCACATTACACCAAAACTAGGTTATAATGCACAAACATTGCGTTATCAGCTCTTTCTTGTTACTCAGGCTTTCCCAAGCCATACCTCTGTATCATATTTATTCTCATGATGCTTCAACACATGAGGAACATTTATCAAGTAACATTTGCAAGTTAACCCATCACATTGGGTAATTTACACTTTAGTCCAGACTAAGCAGGCATTGTTTCAACATTATTCAAAATGGACTAAAATTGAAATATAAGTTCATGTTGAACCTTAATTACTTTTCAAAACATAAGAGCAAGCATATAATTGTCTTTCTTAAACAAAACACCTTGGGTTAAAGCATAACCCAGGTCAGGGATGTTACAGTAAGTATTGGTTAGTGAAAATAAATGACGTCTTGTGGGCCTACCGAACTTCTTTTAAACTCCCCTTGGAACTACACCTTTTCGATTAATATATGGAAGTTCTTGCCACCTTTCAGTTGAACTCAAACAAAAAGCATGGTGGAAAATAAAACAACTTAATTTTGATACGAAGAAAGTAGGCCAAGCCAAGATTCTGCAACTCCAGGAGCTGGAAGAACTCTGGATGACAACTTATGAGAATGCACGACTCTATAAAGAATACATGAAACTTTCGCATGATGGCCATCTGAAAAGAAAAGATATACAAGTAGGAGACCAAGTTCTTTTGTTCAACTCAAGATTGTGGTTATTCCCAGGGAAACTTCGTTCTCACTAGATTGGACCTTACATTGTCAAGAGTATTTACCCACATGGTGCTTTCTCCTTAAAGAGTGAAAAGTCAGGCAATTTTGTGGAAAATGGACAATGCGTAAAGAGATACTTCATCTCTGCAGATACTAGCAATTAAAAAATTGATAAATCTTTCCAAACCAACATATCCACCATAAAATTGAAGGATTTAGTTGAGCCATCGACATAAAACAAAGGCGCTTGTCGGGAGGCAACCCGATCAATAAATTCATTTTACTTTTAATTTTTGACTTAAAGAAATTTGCCTTAATTTTTTTTTACTTTTTAGATAATTTTTCACTAAATAAAAAATCACATCGTGAGATGCTATCTTGAGTTCTTATTAGTCTTCATTGTTGAGATTTTCAGATGGAGGATGCACACTGATTGGAACGCAACAACATCTTGTGGTCCAACCAGCATGAATTTTCCCCTCCATCTCGAATTTAGAATTTCTCAGGACAAGCAAATTTCTAAGTTATGGGTGGAGGGTGGGTGGTACGTACTTTACTTCCCACCTTTACCCATCTATTTCAGACTTAAGAGTTCATCATTGCATTTTTTACCAAAATTTTTAAAAGTTTTTTAAAGAAATTGAACAGATACTTGATGAAGTTTTGATGCTTTCTGTTTCATTAAAAACCATTACCGAGCCTTTTATACATTTTGAATCTTTATACCCTCCTTATTCGAAGAAGATCCTCAAAAGGACAACTTTTTGAAACTAGCCTATTGATTGAAATCATCTTGTGAAGCTTATGAATCCTAACATCATGATCTTTATGCAAAAATGGAAAGTATCTGTCGAACTGATAGAGATCAAACATGTCATACTTCCTAACTAACAAGTGGAACAATAACATGGAATCTCCCTCGGATCCTCACCAAGTTATTATTTGAGCAGAGTATGATAAAGAGAACCACCCGGTGCACTGAATTGTAAATCAAGTTGCATTCTGATCTGAACTCTCTTCTACACTTCTTCTATCATCTTCGTGCCCCTCCATCCATCAGAAAGAAACAAAAGTAGCTAAAATAGTGCCAAACCCTAAGTTTGGGGTGGCACACCACCTCCCTCTATATCTGCTTCTTCCATACCCCTCGCAAATTAATAGGGGTGTACCACTAAGAAAAGATGCCAATGTGCACATAAAAAGAAAATGCAATCTCGAGTCGAATAGAGGAGAGATTCGCAAAAAAAATGCAATCAATGAAATTGCAATCATAAAATAAAAATCTCGAGTCGAATAGAGGAGAGATTTATTTCTTCCTTCCATACCACCATTCACTCCCTTTTCTACTTAAAGGCACAATGAATGCCTCCACCATCCTGAAATACACCATTGTCAGATCAGATGCACACTTGTTGTTCTGCGGATATCTCTACACTCTTACAAAACTCTTTGACATGCTTGTTGATGGAAAAAAGTGAGGAGGAAGTGATGTTGGAAAATAAACTCAAGAACGAAGATATGGTAAGATGTGTTCAGTGGTCTCAGGAAGTTGAGATGCTTAATCATACTGAGCAGAGAGAAGCAATCGTGATGTGAAAAGAAGGAAATCACACAATTTGAAAGTATTCAGTTGGCGACTTTTTTAGATTTTGTGTTACTTGAGGACGAGCAACGTTTAAGTTCGGGGTATTCTGATGAATCCAAATTCATCACGATTTTCAATCGCCATTTTGGGCCCAATTCGACTAAATACATTCGATTTCATCTCCTTAAATCTTACAATGTGCAATTTAGCTTGGTTGATCAGATTATCAAATTATTAACTATTTTTATATGATTTTTATGCAGATCATGCAGGTCAAGGTAAGGTTCAACCATCAACTAGAACTCACCTTCCCCCAAGATCCTCTTATCCTTGGTCTTGACCAAACGATCTTGTCAAAATAGTCTTATCCAAACAGTCTTGACCAAATGGTCTTGGCAAATCGATCTTGATCCATTCAGTTTCACCTCAAACGGTCCTGACCAAACAGTTTGCCCATTCGGTCTGCTCAACTGATCTTAACCATTCGGTCTCAGTCCAAATGGTTTCATTCATTTGGTTTTGACCTCTCGGTCGTAGCCATTCATCCATATGGTCTTGTCATTACACTACCCCTTCAGTCTTGCCTTTACGATCTCTTAAGACCGTATGAGCAACCTCTTCGTGAGACCGTATGAAATGCACGTGCAAAAACTACAAAGAAGCCATCCTGTCATCATCTTCAACCACAGAAATCCTAACCCTCACACATAAGCTCCGCCACACCTCTCGCTCCTATCGACGACCACTCACACTTCCCAGTGCCCTCGTCACCCACCTACTTCCACCACACACCTACCAGCGATCCGACGCAACCTTCTTCCGCCGCAAGCCCCGCTCAGTCTGCTACCTGCCATTGTCATCACCCGCACCACGTTCCCAAAGCCACCTTTGAGCGCCCACTACCCTTCAAGACTGATTAGCGGCAAACAGTCTTCAAGATCGATCAGCGGCAAATGATCTTCAAGACCGATCAGCGACAGCAAACTAGAGTAACTCAAGACTGTTAGGGCGCGAGACTGATCAGAGGTGGAAGATCTTTTGGACGCTGAAGCAAAGACCGTTTGGAGCTAAGATGATCCGTGAGACCGATCAGATATCGAAGAATGATAGGATGCCAAAGACCGTTTGGACCTTGGATCGCTAGGACAACAAGAGAATGGTCTTGCAAGACCATTTGGACAAAGATCCAAACCAGTAGGCACAAACCGTTAGAGCAAGAGAAGCCAGGACTAGTTGGAGGATACTAATCAAGACCGTTTGGACAAAGATCCAAACCGGTAAGCGCAGACCATTAGAGCATGAGAAGCCAGGACCAGTTTGAGGATACTAATCAAGATCGTTTGGACAAGAATGCCCAGACCGTTAAAGCAATATCGGTTGGAGGCATTTAACTACAAAATGTTTACACTCAAAACTGTGTAAAGAGTTCACAACAAAAATATGAGGACCAAACCCAAGCCTATAAATAGGACCATAAGGGTCCTCATTCAAGGATCGGATCTACGATGTTGCCAGGCTGCCCAATCGCAAGGTTCGATCCAGATACATCCACGTCCACGCCATTGCTACTCCACCTGCTTCTCCTTTTACTGCAAGCCAGAAGGTCAAGATGAGAAAAGGAGGAGAAGAAGGGCTGCCCAGTCTTCCTTTGTGGTTCTTCCTTCTCGTCCAAAGCTACTCCGACACGATGTAGAAGACCACATCATATTCATCAAGCTGTGACTACCTTGTGCATCATGCTCATGGCAGAATCTTCCCTCTCTCTTTTTTTTCTTGTTTCTCACATCATCAGCGAGTAGTTCCCTTTCTCTAGGGTACGGGGACTAGCCCCACTGCCTATGCAAGCATGTTCTCTTGTTAAACATTCCATGGCAATGTATATAACTTTTCATTTTGTTGTTAATCGTTAATGTGTGTGGATTGATTACATGCTTGCTTTTATTTTGTTCTTCCCTATGTTGTGAGAATTTCTATATGTAGGGTAGAATGTTGATTATCTAGGTTGACTCCCAAACTAGAAATAGAATGGGATTCCTTAAGGTAGTAAGTGTATGACCCGTGAGGGGACGAGCCATCTAGCCCACGGTGACAATTTTGTGGCCTAAACACCCCACATGGAGGGCTATAACTTCAGTTGGATATTTGTATCTTCATTGATAATCATCCATGTTTGCTTATAGATTAATCGTCGGCTTGCTTGTCGATTAGCACAGTTGACTCCCTGACTAGAAATAGAAAGGGATTCCTTGAGGTTGTAAGTGTATGATCCGTGAGGGGACGAGCCATCTAGCCCACAATGACGCTTCTGTGTGCCTAAACATCCCTCAGGGAAGGCCACAACTTCAGTTGGATTTCTGTATCTTCGGAGCCGTAAGTGAGTGATCTGGATGGTGATGAGACATCTAATACCTAAGGTGATGCTTACGCAAGCCTAACGCCCGTATGGGGGGTTTTGTAGCAACTCCATTTGGATAGTTATATCTTGCCTAGATGTTTGATGTTTGGATGTGTTTGCATGTGTAGTGGTGGTGAAATCCAGGACCATCCCAGCGATTCCATATCATTAATCTAGATCAACTTTAATCCTACTCTTACTTTCTTGCATTTAGTTTAATTAGCCTCAAATAAACCTGTCATTTTATATATTAGCCTTACTTGAACTTGACTAGACTAGCAACGATTCTTAAAAATATTGTCCTTTGGGATTTGATCCTTAACTATACTGCGATAAGACTCGTCCGCTTGTGGGTGGTATTATTGCACAAGGTTTTGGTAAAAACTCTGGGATTTCAACCCCGAGTGAATTTGTTAGTTTGATAATAAACCACGTCAATCTCATCAACATAATAAAGCCAAACAAATAAGGTTACTCCAAAACCCAGGTCAGGGGTCTTACACATGTCTTTTCAAAGCCATGCTGGAATGAAAAAGCATACATATTTACGACCTTATAAATAAGAACGACTGACATGTGTGCATGTGTGCTTTTCCAATCATTTGTTCACGTTTACTTAACTATTTGAGATGTTTATTTTTTTAGATAATGGATTTGGTAGACATGAGCATGAACTGGTCTGGGCATGATCTGACAAATAATTTAAGCAAACTTGATTTACTTAAACTATTTTGAAAATTTTGGTTCAGATTTTTATTTTGCATGAGTCAAGAACAGATAAACGAGGTCAAAAAAATCAGGTGGTCACCATCATTTAACTATTTGATTTGTTTATTTTTTTCCCTGTCGACTAGGACGACATCATCTGACAAATTTCTTGAATGTATAATCTAAGCCATACACAATTCACATAAACATCATTGATGGGTCTAACTGAAAAATTAGGTCCAACTTTTATATGACCCAAATGATGGTTAAATTAAACTGAAACCTAAGAACTCATTTGGTCACATATTAATAACTATTTAGGTTGTTTACTTTTTTTTACTTCTAGAAAATAATTGAAGATGAGATGTGCATTAACTGACCCAAAGCAATCTAATTAATTTTTTGAGCTCATGATATAAGGCAGACTTAATTTACATAAACTACAATAATGGGTTGGTCTATAAATTTTGATTCACATTTTTAGTCAGGACCTTGGTAAATCAAACTCGAACACTCAGATACACATATCCATTACAAATATATACATGTATATATAGATTCATTTTACATATAACATGTATTTTTCATATAATAATTTGAGTACAAACTTTAAAAATTATTCTTATCTATCATTTTAAATGGTACTGATATTGTAAGTTCATAAGAACCACATACCAAAGTATATCTAAGTGACAAGTACCTATTTGATATTTAAGATGTTTACATTAAAAAATCTAACTTTATAACATAGATTTGTATTCACATTAATTTTTTTCTAAAAATCATCAACAATCATGCATTTGGACAATTAATCAAAACAAAATGTGTGTGCTGCAAAAAATCTAGAAATTGTTGGATAATTTTGCTAGATCTTATAAACACATGAGATGTGTGTGATAACTAGACATGTCTAATTTATATCCATTTTAGGGAACACTTCAAGATGGGATGAACATCAATCACAACGGTCTAATCCGGCCAATGTAATGTTCCGCATAACTTGAGCCAGACCCGGTTCATAGAAACAACATCGATTAGCCGAAATGAATTTTTCCACTTTGATATAGGCCAAGTCAAGGCTAATGCAAACCCAAACACAAGAACAAAATTCATTACACAAACACACACACACACACACACACACACATATATATATATATATATATATATATATATATATATATATATATATATATATATATATATATATAGTCAGGCTAGAATACACTCGAGTGTATAGATCACGCCGTACACCCCAATGGTGTTTGCCTATCTAGACCATGCATTTTTAAAATCTAATCCATTGATCTTCATGGTTACAATAATAATAGGCCACATATAAAATTTGAGCTCATTTGGATGAGTACAAGTGACTCATCTAAGGACAAAAAAATCGACACACAAAACTAATTTGAAATGCATAATTTTTGCCTTCTTTATATGCATGACCTATAAGTGTCCAAATGAGCTAAAATTTAGTATATAGTAGGTTCTTATGATAATTAAGAAGATCAATGGTTTATATTTTTCAAAAAGTTACTCTATCTTTAAAAATGACTGAGGTGTACGGTGCCTCCGGTACACTTGAGTGTACACTAGCCTGACTCTCTCTCTCTCTCTCTCTCTCTCTCTCTCTCTCTCTATATATATATATATATATATATATATATATATATATATATGTATCGGAATTGGGTAAATTTTATTCCGAAGACCCTAACAAAGTTAGGTCCAAGTACATAGTAGCCCACCTACGCTACTATACCCTTTATAAGAAAAACAAACTTGTAACAACTCACTCCCTATACATTGAGTCTACTTTTGTAAGCTTTACAAATCTTTTAACTTATTGTTTCTATGTTGTTCATTTTGGAATTGTGCTTTCTATCGTTCCTTTCCTTCCAAGTGTGGAAGACAGTGGCTATTTCATGTGGGGTTCTGAGACCCACACCTCCTTCCTCCTTCGGGAGAGCCAGTCTTGCATATTTCATTGGATGGGTACCTCCGGCCCAAATGAAATTCGAGATTGTCATCTCCATCCGATCTAGAATAGCATTTGGTATTTCCCCTTGTTGTACCCAGTAGATCAACAGTCCTTCAACGGCCGTCTTGGTGAGGACAATTCTTCCAGCCATCGAGGTTTTGGTTATAGGCCAACGAGCTATCATGTTTTCTAGTTTGTCCGTACAGTCTATGAAATATTTGATCTGCAGGTTGCCACCTGCCAGAGGAAAACCCAGGTATTTCGTGGGCAAGGTGCTACATTCGATCTCTAGTATTTCCTCAATGGATTCTTTTAAATGCATGGAGTTATCCGACATGAACAACTGAGACTTCTGTTGATTAGTGTGTAATCCAGTCTGCTTGCCAAACTTGAGGAGGAGCCTTTTGAGATTAGTTAAGTAGTGTGATTTAGCTTCAAGGAAGACAAGAACATCGTCAGCAAATATTAGGTGACTCCAGACTTTTGTACCATGAACTGTGTAGGTTTTGATTTCTTTCTTAGCTTCAACTTCCTTCATCAATTGGGTGAAGTACTCCATCAGGATCGTGAAGAGGAGCGGTGATAGTGGGTCTCCCTGTCACAGACCATTGGTGCTTCTGAAGATGTCGTTCAGAATGCCATTGACTAAAATTGAGAAGCTAGGTGTGCATACACATTGCTTAATTATATTTATCCATCTGTCTATGAATCCTAACTGATTCATAATCCACCAGAGCTTTTCCCAGCGAACGTTGTCAAAAGCTTTCGAGACGTCTAGTTTCAAGCCTATCTTCTTATGCCCTCGCTTGACCCCAAAGTCTGCCATGAATTCCCCAGCAAGCAAACCACAATCCGCTATACTTCTTCCTGAAATGAAAGCACCCTGTTGTTCCGAGATGAGGATTGGAAGAACCACTTTCAGGCGTTCAACAAGAATTTTGGTTAGGATTTTATAATGGACATTGCAACAAGCAATTGGTCTATAATCAGTGAGTGACATAGTTGTTTTCTTCTTTGGTACATGAACCAGGAAAGCATGGTTAACTTGCCTTAGCATTGCTCCACCTTCCATGATCCATTTGATGCTTTGATAAAGGTCGTCTTTGATTGTGTTCCAAGCTTCTCTATAAAAGTGGGAGTTGAATCCGTCTGGGCCTGGGGATTTATCCGTGCCTATGCTCCAGGGGGCTTCTTTGACTTCTTCTTCAGTAATAGGCCTGCACAGGAAAGTGTTGTGAGTATTATTGAGTTTTGCTCTCCATTGGAGATCTTCTTCTTCCTCCAGTTGATCGTTCAAGGGTTTATTGTAGAGGTTTGTATAGAATTCTATAGCTTGGATTTCAAGGTCCTGCTGGATGTTCACCGTATCTCCCTCAGGTGTGACTAGTTCAGTGATGGTATTTTGAGCTTCCCTTTTCCTCATGGCATTGTGGTATAAGCTGGTGTTACGATCCCCATCTGAGATCCATCTTTGTCTACTTCTCTGCCAGGTGAACTTTTCTTCAGCTGTTTTGAGATCTTCCATCATCTTTTTAAGACTTAGTTCTTCTTCAATTAGGTTGGTGTTTAGAGGCTCAGTTAGCAGAAGGCTTCATACTCGGATTAATTCCTTTCTTGTTCCTTCCATCAGATTTGGAATATTGACGTATTCCTTGGACCAAACTTTTAGTTTCTGTTTAAGATGCATAAGTTTCTTAGCAAAGATGAACATCAGATTGCCTTCGACTTTTATTTGCTAGGATTCTTCTAAGATTTCGTTGTACACCCTTCCATGAAGTCCATAAATTTACGAATCGAAAAGGTCGAGGTTTCCTTTCTTTTTCATTAAGCTGCATGATGAGTGGAACATGGTCACTAATGTCGACACTGGCTACTTTGATTCGAACAGTTGGTAGTTGATTGAGACATGTTGGATTGATTAGGGCTCTGTCTAGTTTACTTGCAATGCATTTCTCAGGTTTGCCTTCATTGTTCCATGTGAACACTTCCACTCCAGTCATGGGTAGCTCGCATAACTCAACTATATTGATTGCATAGTTGAAAGATTTGATAATTGCTTCATCAACAAGACGACCTCCTTTCTTTTCCTCTTGTAATCTAACTTTGTTAAAATCCCCCATCAGGATACAAGGATCTTTAATGGTCGTAGATAGTTCGATGATGTCCCTTCATAAGCTTTATCTTTGATTATGGTGATTGAAAGTGTATATTGCATAGAAAACCATCTTCAGACCTCCTTTATCAGTGCAGAGAGCAGTAATCATCTGATCCGTCTTTTTGTAGATATTGACTTCCCATATATTTGGATTCCATCCAAGACAAATTCATCCTAGATCAACTTCCTTCAGGTTATTTACATGGGCCCAACCTCTCGGAAAAACTGTGTCAGTATAACTTGAGTTGCATCTCTTTATTTTTGTTTGGATAATTGTAGCTAATGAGACTCCACTGGAACTAATCCAGTTCCTCACCTCCCTTCTTTTTGTAATCTTGTTGATGCCTTTAACGTTCCAGGTAAGAACAGACATTTAAGTCTTCTTGTTGTTCCTGGTTCGCCTTATGGGCTCCTTTTCTTTTCCCTTCTCACCTCCTTTATATTTTGATTGGCTTCCTTTCTCCTTCAGTGGAGTTTGTGGGGCTTTCTCTATCTCTAGGGATTCTATTATTTCTTGCTCTTCATGATCTGAATCACTTAGCACACTGTATGGATTTGCATCAGGATTTGGGATTTCTCCTTCCTCCGTCTCCTTCTCGGCCTCTTTATTTGTTGCAGTGGGCTTCCATACTTTTTTAGGAACTTGGAATCCGTCATTGGACTACTTATCTTTCTTCTTATCCGTCTCAGCTTTAGGACAATCTTCAGTTCCATGGCCAAAAGCACAACAGTGAGAGCACTTTTTTGGTAAGTATTCATATTTTATGGAGAAGGATATCTCTTCTTTGCCTGGGATGTTAACCCAGACCTTGTCTGGGGTTTCTTCTTCTGCTTCAGTCTCAACCAGAACTCTTCCTTCATCTGCACCAGATGTCTCCATGGATCTTGTCTCCATGTGCAAGACCTTCCCCACTCCTGAGGCAACCGTGCCTGCAACTTTTTTCGTCCATGTCTTCCCGTTTGAGGGGATTCTAATCCATATAGGGATCGTTGCCATGTATTCCTTTACTAGGTCATCTCCATAACAATAATGCTTAGCGACGACAAGATGGATATCAAACCAACGTGGGCCGCTATTCAGACAAGTTTTCTTATCATCTACGTTGGAGAACCTGATCAGAAAGAATCCGTTTTCTTTTGACAGAAGGTCAAAATCACCTTTAGGATTCCAAACCCTGCAAATCCAAGCTTGGAGGTGTGGATAAAAAGGCCTTTTTCCCATGACGTAGATAGATACAGAGAATTCCTAGACGTCTTTCATGTGTCTGTATTCTTCTGCATCTAGATCCACGATCACCTTGCCATCCTTCTTCTTTGACTTGGGGAAACTCAAGGTCTCCTTCTCCTGTGCAGGGGTTCTCTTCACGACATCGATCCAAAGTTTCCTCTGTTTGGCATCGTTCTTCTCAGGGTTATCCAGGGTAGGGTTTTTTGGTGGTTGGGATGGTTGGGATGCGGGTGAGGTGTTGGGTGGGGCATTTGGTGGGGTGGATGGGGTGGCCTGCCTCGAGGAGGACGCCATGGTCGCCGATCCTTCTCAAGATCGCCCTGGCTGTCGCCAGAGAAACCGTAGGAGACAGAGGGGGCGGGATATATATATATATATATATATATATATATATATATATATATATATATATATATATATATATGTATGTATTTATGTATATGTGTATATATACACACATATATACATATATTACTATTTTTTATTTATTATATGCATCTTTTATACAATTTAATACAAACTTTTCAAATATATTTCATCTATTACTTTATGCCAATATAAATATGACTTATAATTAACTGTTAATTAAGAAATAAGTTGATATATATTTAAAAAATGTTGGACTTATATGGTTATAAATATTTAATTTGTGGGTAGATTTGAAATTTGTTGATGGTTTGTATTACTTTACATATTGTATATGAGTTGGTGACATTCATTAAATTCGGTGTACACTCTTTGGATGACCTAATGACCTTTCCTGACAGTAGAGCATCAAGATAAAAAATATTACAACTTTCCAGTGAGCAATACAACATAATCATATGAGCTTAATAAATTGTTGTTAAACCAAAATTCAAATAATGTATTACATCAATATGATGTTAATAATGAATGAGACAAACATGGTGGTATATGTATGAGACAAAATATTATGAAAATTAGAGAATGATATGTAGATGGTTAGTGATAAGTCATTTATGCATGTCAATGTTATATCAAACACGTAAATCAGACCTGATTTGACATGGAAAAATTATTCTCAGATGTGAATTTTATCAACCTGAATAGTTACAAGTTTGAAAGTAGGTGCCTAAAATGATTCCAGACTGATTTTGAGTTTTTACTCTGTCAAGTTAAGTTAGTTTGGATATTCAAATAATCAATACTTTTATATGATCATTGTATAGTAGATAACATGAATTATTATTTTTTCAACAAATTCAAAATTATCTACCACATAAAAGATAATAAAATATCATTCTATGTCCAAACAATATGATATTCCTCGAACAATTACTACATACATATAAAAAACTATACATTCAGACCTGGATTTTGAATAAAATTTACTAATTTTGAAAGAAAAAGAAGATTCTACATAGGCATTTTTTGTATTGTGTGATATATCAAGAATCTTCAAAGTGATGAGATGTGAATGAATGTGTATTTAATTATGTTTTAAATATACATTGTCATCATAGCTTTAATAAAAAAAATGTAGTATTTGATTTATGACATCTATTCATTTAGATATATATTGAAAAATAAGTAGGATTGAGCATATATGCTTATGTATGTCAAATATGTTATTTGAACACTTAATTAAAAACAAGCATGCGTAGCGTGTGCTCTCTTGCTAGTTATTCCAAAAGGAAGATGGACTATGATTGCTGAATTTTCGTAGAGAATATTTTGGTTTGAGTTACATATTATGTTTTACACATTGTTGTTAATATGTTTATTTTAAAATGTCAAAATACCATGCACACTATGTCGAAAATGTTTGTCTAGATTATATGTTTATCCTTACCTTCTGCATTTACCTGTTGGGGAACGGAGTAAGAGTAAGGAAAGGGCAAATGAGTCTTACCTCCTCATTCTTCATTGAAAACCTTACTCTAAATGTTTGTTCGATTTTAATTTTTTTTTCATAGGCAGACTCCTTTTAACCTTGATAAGCTTTCAAAGTTGTATGTTGATGAACGACTTGGCTTTCTTGTTGATGTATGCTTGACGATTCCTTCGCCTCTTCTACTTTTGATGTTCATGTGATTGTATTCATTTCGGATAAGTGTAATTTACTCAAAGAAGATGTTATGCGCAACTAAAGTAAATCGCCTGACAATTGACGGACAGTATAAATTTTCTATACAAAGCGTAGATAATATTATAATCAGACTAATCACTGGATCGTGAAGGACCAAAAAGTACAAAAAAAGCTTTTGATGAATAAACACCATGGAAATGTTTTACGACACCCAGAATCAGCAATGTAATGATGAGTGAGCACCATGATAAGTCCTATGTATGAAGGAGTGGGAACTCCATGAGCAACCTCAATATTTGTTTGATGAGCTGCATGCCTTCTTTAACAAGAGCTGTCCAAACCTCGCCTTTGGCAAGGTGTTTCTACGTTGCTCGTGGAAGGCATGCGTTATCATCTAAGCAAGGTGCTCTGAATCTCATTGGTAGATGTTATGACGTAGTCTGGTAAAGATTTAATGACACTAGATGATTTTTGTATTCCCACCTCGTATTAAAGATGGCATCGGTGGCGCGTTGATGAAAGCTTGTACCATATCTTTGAATGATCTCAACGAAGCAGTATATACTTAGTCAAAAGCTTGCGGATGCATATACGCATTAAGCACCGAAAGAGAGAGCTACATCCGTCTGGGCTGACGCAGTGACACGTGGCGAGGCCTTGAAAGCTACTGCAACCGGTCGTCGACTCCGGCGCTCCACTTCCTATCCGTTTACTACTTTCTGTACAGTTTCCCTCTGCTTTGCCTCGTGTCCCCATGGCTCCAACCTTGAGGAAACAAAGGGAGCTTTTCATCTTCCCGGTAATGAAAGGTACGTCCGTCGACCGACCGTCAATGTAACATCACTGATCCACATAGACATCTACTTATGCACGTAAGCTAAGTACAAGCCCATTAAAAAGAGGAAACAACAGGCAGAAAAAAATAAGCCAATGCACTATGACAGCGTGGATCTTGGAGAAAGGCATCTCCATATAAACTTATCCGAATCGTACACAGTTTCATGCAAAATCGTGAAATGGCACACGGTACATAATTGACCTTCGGGTGGGTAGTCTACTCTCCCCCGCTCGCGTCTCTTACTTAGCGCACTGGCGAATGGCGATTCTAGGGTGATCCTGTATTGGGCGTATCTGACTCATCCCGACGACGGCCTTGGGTGTTTTCTATCTCCTTGTGAGATTGGTAGCGAGACATGGGGGAAGAGATCCTAGGAAGATGCCATGAGCTGAGAATAGAAGATGAAGAGGACCTAGCGGACTTCACGGGAGCGGAACCAGACTCATGCTGCGGATACAATGATTATGAAGAACTATAACTTCTATGTGCTGAGGAAGACAATGCTGATGACGTGGGGACTGAAGAATACAAAATCTTTTTAAAACTCAAACACAAGACGAGAGTAATTCAATTCCTACACAAGAAAGACAAGAAGAAAATGAAAAGAGGCAGCCCTTGGTATTTCGCCGGAAGCCTCTTCCATATGAAGGAAATGAAGCCTGGTCTCCAGCATTCGACTCTAGCCTTCACAGAAAGTGCCTTTTGGATCCGACTCTATAACATACCTTTAGGATCTGCCGAGGCAGTCGAGAAGATAGCAGGAAAGATTGGTTAGGTGATTGAGATGGATCCTCAGGAGAATGATGGTTGTGTTGGGATTAGGAATATAATCCAGCCCATGTCTTAGTGGGATTTAGACTTGGGAGGGTTGGTTTGTGCTACCAATCCTAATAGGAGTCAAATCTTGAATAGTAGGAATATGACTTCCTATGTGCAACATGCAGTTGGACTAGGATTTGAACTAGGACTAGAATTCCTGGTTGCAATCACATGCATGGAGGCCTATAAATAGAGGCCCCTGGGGAGGCCTTTGGATTATCCACCGGTTGAGGTGTGAGTTCTCCAGTTGCTTGTTGGTGCCTTCTGTGGTAGAGGGTGCCAGAGAACAAGAACAACCCGTAGAGAAGCTCTCTTGGTTTATAAGAGAGGGCCAGCGACTTTGCCTTGAAGCAAAGTAGCGGTTGGCGGTTGCTACTCGGATCTAGGGGTAATTAAATCTGGGAGGTGTGAGTTGTAATTTTATTACATAGTGCTTATTAGCGGGATTGCCCCGTAGTTTTTCTCTCCTTATTGAGGGGAGAGTTTTCCACGTTAAATCTGGTGTTTTTCTTCTTTGGGTTTTATACGCTTGTTGGTAGCGCTTCCGTGACAACTTTTCGTCACATCCGGGACTGTATCGGTACAACATCCCCAACAAGTGGTATCAGAGCGAGGTTGCAGATACAAGTCCAGATGGAGAAAGATGAAGATGCGACGATGATAAAGTTGACAAGCATAAATTGGCAGATTTGGAAACCCAAGATGGAGGATATTCTCTATTGCAAAGATCTATACGATCCGATAGAGGGACAAAAGCCAGAGACTACATCTGATGCAGATTGGAAGAAGCTAAACAGGAAAACCGTCGGAACAGTGCGGAAGTGGCTCGACATCTCTGTATTCCATCACGTCTCAGAAGAGACCAATGCCAAAGATCTGTGGGAAAAGCTCAAGAAGTTATATGAGCGGAAGACTGCCACAAATAAAGCTTTCTTGATCCGAAAGTTGGTGAACCTCAAGTACCGGGATGGTACAAACATCTCCGAGCATATGAATGAATTCCAAAGCCTTGTAAATCAGTTGGGGTCCATGAAGATGGTTCTTGATGATGAACTTCAGGCTCTACTTCTTCTAGGATCGCTACCGGACAGTTGGGAGACACTCGTAGTGACAGTCAGCAATTCTGCACAGGAGGGCAAGTTGACACTTGACCAGGTGAAGAGCAGTGTACTGAATGAAGAGACTCGACGACGAGCCTCAGGCGACAGTGGATCAGAGGTGCACTTCACAGAGCGCAGAGGCGTTGATAGAGCGAGAGACCGTGGTAGATCTAAGAGCCGCGGTGAATCCCAAGACCGCGAGAAGTCTCGTGGTAGATCCAAGTCAAAGAATTGTAGAGGGTGCTTCCATTGCGGCAAGCCAGGTCACTTCAAAAGAGATTGCAAGATTTGGAAAAAGAAACATGGGTCTGAAGCCAAAGACAAGCAAGATGACGACAAGAATACTACAACGGCGATCTCAGATGATAGGTGCGATGATGACGATGTGGTCTTAACAGTCCAAGAACAGTGTTTGCATGCTGATGAGGATGATTCTGAGTGGGTGGTGGATACTGCAGCTTCTTATCATGCTTCACCAAGTAAGGAGTTCTTCACTTCATACAGGAGGGGAGACTTTGGGAGGGTGAACATGGGAAATTCCAGCTTCTCTAGAATTGTCGGGATTGGTGACATTTGTGTTCAAACAAGTGTTGGTTGCACGCTCACGCTGAAGGATGTTCGTCACGTTCCAGATTTGCGGCTGAGTTTGATCTCTGGTTCTTTCTTTGATAGCGAAGGTTGTCATCTTGATTTTGGTGGCGGCAAATGCAAGATCACCAAGGGGGCTTTGGTTATTGTACGTGGCAAACTGTCTCGCACATTATACAAGACCAAGCTCAAAGTACTTAGAGACGGCAGTATACATGTAGTTGAGGATAACCAGACAGATCTATGGCACAAACGGTTAGGACACATGAGTGAGAAGGGCTTGAATCTTCTATCTAAGAAGAGGTTGATTCCTTGTGGCAAGGATAGTGGTCTCAGTTCATGTGATGCATGTCAGACAGGAAAGAAACAACGAGTTTCTTTCAAGACAAGGTCTGCGGTGAAGTCAAAGCTTCTACAGTTGGTTCATTCGGATGTCTGCGGTCCGTTTGAGATGGCTTCACTGGGAGGCAATAAGTATTTTGTCACATTCATTGATGATGCATCTAGAAAGGTGTGGGTCTACTTGTTGAAGACCAAGGATCAGGTTTTTTAATGTTTCCAAACGTTCCATGCCATGGTAGAGCGGGAGACCGGTGAAAAATTAAAGTGTCTCTGAACGGACAATGGAGGAGAGTACACCTCCAGGGAGTTCCAGGCGTACTGCACGCAGCATGGCCTACGACATGAGAGGACAGAGCCCGACACACCACAACACAATGGTACAGCTGAAAGGATGAACCGTACTATTGTCGAGAAAGTCAGATGCGTGTTGAAGACTGCAAAGTTGCCAAAGACATTTTGGGGTGAGGTAGTGAGAACTGCCTGCTATCTGATAAATCGATCTCCATCAGTTCCTTTGGGGTTTGATATACCTAAGCATGTATGGACAGGTAAGGATGCATCCTACTCACATCTCTGAGTATTTGGATGCAAGGCATATGCTCATGTTCCCAAGGAAAAGAGGCAAAAGTTGGATGATAAAGCGGTGCCATGTATCTTTCTTGGCTATGGAGATCAACAATTTGGGTATAGGTTATGGGATCCAGTGAAAAAGACCATGACCAGACACAGATATGTGACTTTCTGTGAGAGTCAGACAGTGACAGAGCCTGAGGTTGATGATGCAGAGGCTGTGGGATCAGGTGACAGTTCTTCAGACGATGAGTATGAGGATGATTCAGCTTCTTCACAGGTGCAGTCTTCTGATGATGAAGAAGAGCAACATAATCACCATGAGCAGCAGAGTGATAGCACATCAAGTGGTCCAGTTCCAGACGCACAGACGAGTGATTCAACTTCACAGGAAGAGACTTCTAGGCAGGGGGAGAAGGATCAGGACCATGCAGAGTCCTCAGAGCAGCAGCTGAGGAGGTCTGACAGAGTACGTCATCCTTCATCCAGATATCCGGCATCTCAGTATATCTTGCTTACTGATCAGGGGGAGCCAGAGACTTTTCAGGAGGCACAAACTCATAGAGACAGAGTACAGTGGCATCAGGCGATGCAGGAGGAGATGAATTCTTTGCAAAATAATGACACCTATGAGATTGTGGCACTTTCCAAGGGTCGGAGAGCACTAAAGAACAAGTGGGTCTATAGGATGAAGAATGACGGCACTGGTAGTGATATTAGATACAAAGCCAGACTTGTTGTCAAGGGCCTTGGTCAAAGACCAGGAGTGGATTTTGATGAGATATTTTCTCCGGTTGTGAAGATGAGTTCTATCAGATTGGTTCTAGGTTTGGTTGCTAGTCTAGATCTGGAGCTTGAGCAGATGGATGTGAAGACAGCTTTCCTTCACGGTGACCTTACAGAGGAGATCTACATGGATCAGCCAGAAGGTTTTAAAGTCAAGGGGAAAGACCACTTAGTCTGCAAATTAAAGAAGAGTTTGTACGGGTTGAAACAGGCTCCTAGACAGTGGTACAAGAAGTTTGATTCTTTCATGCAGAGTCACGAGTACCAGAAGACAAGTGCAGATCCATGTGTCTACATCAGGAGGTTTCCCAATGACAGGTTCATTATTCTACTACTCTATGTGGATGACATGTTGATAGTGGGTCTGGATCTCAGTTTGATCAGAAAATTGAAGACAGAGCTTTCGAAAGCCTTTGAGATGAAGGATTTGGGACCATCACGACAGATTTTGGGGATGCAGATCACACGTGACAGGACACAGCGCAAGTTGTGGTTGTCACAACAGAGTTATGTTGAACGGGTACTTGAGTGGTTTAACATGGGCAAAGCCAAAGTCGTGGGGACTCCACTTTCAGGTCACTTTAAGCTGATAAGAAGTCATGCCCATCTACTGATGAGGAAAAGGAGGAGATGGCAAGGATTCCCTATTCTTCTGCTGTAGGGAGTTTGATGTACACAATGGTGTGTACCCGTCCTGATATTGCTCATGCAGTTGGCGTTGTGAGCGGGTTTCTCTCAAATCCTGGAAAAGATCACTGGGAGGCGGTCAAGTGGATCTTCAGATACTTACGAGGCACGAGCAACACGTGTTTGATGTTTGGTGGTTCGGAACCAGTTCTAAAGGGCTTCGTTGATGCTGACATGGCAGGTGATATAGATCACATGAAATCTACTTCTGGGTATATCTTCACTTTTGCAGGGGGAGCCATATCTTGGCAGTCCAGGTTGCAGAAGTGTGTTGCACTTTCAACTACAGAGGCAGAATACATTGCAGCAGCGGAAGCAGGAAAAGAAATTCTCTGGGTGGTGAGATTTCTAAGGGAGCTGGGGATGATTCAGATTGACCAGACTATTTTCTGTGATAGTCAGAGTGCCATTGACTTGAGCAAGAGCACAATGCATCATGCACGGACAAAGCACATTGATGTGAGATATCACTGGCTTCGTGATGTTATAGAGAAGAAGTTGTTGACTCTGAAAAAGATCCATACTGAGAAGAATGCTTCTGATATGATGACCAAGGTGGTGACACGAGACAAACTAGAGCTTTGTAAGAAGCTCTGCGGTGTACATTCCCAATGATGATCGCTGAAGACCACATCTCCCTCATGGGCTGGAGGGGGAGATTGTTGGGATTAGGAATATAATCCAGCCCATGTCTTAGTGGGATTTAGACTTGGGAGGGTTGGTTTGTGCTACCAATCCTAATAGGAGTCAAATCTTGAATAGTAGGAATATGACTTCCTATGTGCAACATGCAGTTGGACTAGGATTCGAACTAGGACTAGAATTCCTGGTTGCAATCACATGCATGGAGGCCTATAAATGGAGGCCCCTGGGGAGGCCTTTGGATTATCCACCGGTTGAGGTGTGAGTTCTCCAGTTGCTTGTCGGTGCCTTCTGTGGTAGAGGGTGCCAGAGAACAAGAACAACTGGTAGAGAAGCTCTCTTGGTTTATAAGAGAGGGCCAGCGACTTTGCCTTGAAGCAAAGTAGCGGTTGGCGGTTGCTACCCGGATATAGGGGTAATTAAATCTGGGAGGTGTGAGTTGTAATTTTATTACATAGTGCTTATTAGCGGGATTGCCCCATGGTTTTTCTCTCCTTATTGAGGGGAGAGTTTTCCACATTAAATCTGGTGTTTTTCTTCTTTGGGTTTTATACGCTTGTTGGTAGCGCTTCCGTGACAACTTTTCGTCACATCCGGGACTGTATCGGTACAACATCCCCAACAGGTTGTTCTGGGGCGAGGAGGATCAAAGTGGGGATGCGTATCGACAAACTTCTGAAACAAGTCCAGAAGATGAAGCTGGCTGATGGCAACATTATCGAGATGAGTGTGGATCTTCTGCACCTTATTTCAGAGGGAGTACGCTGCTCCTACAATCATCCATGTACGTTTATGATCTGGGGGGGGGGGGCTACCGGGGCTTCAGCCCCCCCCCCCCCCCCCCCAAATCTTAAATGTATGTGTTTATGTATGTTTAGTATTATAAATATAGTACATATACCAGCTCTTTAGATATGTGACAAGGCAAAGTTGTAGCTGGATTGGTAGAAGTAGGCATATTTTTTAAACTCAGCCCCCCCTACCACAACTAGTGCCTTGTATAGCTAACTCAGCCCCCCCCCCCTTATGCAATTTGCGGGTTCCGCCACTGAGCACATTCAATGGTAGGGTCAGGATTAAATATACTTGACATGTGCTGTTATCTGCAAGAAGGTGTAGCCTACTCCTTGATTTATCAGGACCAGCAGATCTTGGGGCTCTGTGCCTCCCCGAGAAAAGCTAAAGGCGAGGAGACAAATTATAGCGGGTTCAAATGTCCAGGACATTCTGTCCCACACGTAACCTTATTAATCTCTGTCATACACACTCCTCATTAATATTATTGAATGGGTTTTTAGGTAAATATATGGCAAACATTTTGTAGGACACAACCAGAACAACAACTTTAGGACAATTGATTTAGAGGCAATTATAGCGACTGTGAAGATTCCTGTAGATCCTTATTTCAAGCCAAAGATGCTTTGAAATCACAAAACTTAATTTTCTAGACACAGGGGTTGTCTCATGCGTGTTTGACGCATTGCAAAATCACCCTGCCACATGGTTCCAGTGTTTGCTTTTATTATTTTTTGTGTCATTTTTTCAAATTTTGAAAAAAAATGAAAGAAGAAGGAAGTAAAGATCAGAATGTATTCTTTTGTTGTAATTTTCAATCCACAATGAATAGTAATATTATGACTCATAAGTGTATGGAAGCACTGTTTCAAAATATTGGTTTTACCATCCAAAAAGGACTAGCGGCGCAGCTTGTTGCCCGCTTGTCTTCTATTTCGATGTAAAAGATAACTAATACATGCAAATGAATGGATAATGAATTTTTTGACAAAATAAAAATCATTAAATTTCCTATAAAAATTACACTTCAACAACACTAATATTGATATATTTTTCAAATATATAAAAGTAAGCCCAAATTTTAAAGAAATGTGCGCATTTTAGTAGTACTACACTCATATTTTAGATACATTTCAATATGAATGTGGATGCATTACTAGTATAAGTGAGCACATTAGTTCAGTTCTTGGTGTATGTGCATAAATCTTAACATAATACACCTAATATTAGTAGTAAAATGCTCAAATGATGGTACTAATGCACCCAACTCTTGGGATACACAAATACAAAAAATTAACATAAATTTTAACATAATGTGTCTAATATATACAGTAAAACTCTCAATTATGGTGCTAATATGCCTAATTATGGTGCCAATACACTAAGTTATTAACGTACGCACATAATAGAAAATTAGCATAGATCTTAACACAATACCTCCAAAATTAGTAGATAAACACCCAACTACGATGTTGATGCGCCCAATTCTTAGGATACGTGCATAGTAAAAAAATTAATCTTAACACAATATGCCTAATTTATAGTAAAATGTCCAATTATGATATGAATGCATCTAATTATGGTACTAATACGCCCAGTTCATAGTGTACAAATATAATAAAAATTAGCATAAATCTTGTCATAGCATGTTTAGTATTAGTAGTAAAATACCCAATTATGGTGTTGATGCGTCCAATTCCTAGGATACATGTATGATAGAAAATTAACACAAAGTGTAATGTATTTTGTCTAATATTACTTTTAAAATGCCCAATTAAGGTGCTAATATGCCTAATTATAGCGCCAATGCGCCCAATATTTAGTGTACGCCTATAATAGTAAATTAGCATAAATTTTAACATAATGTGCCTAATATTAGTAGTAAAACGGCCAATTATGGTTCTAATGTGCTCAATTATTAGAGTACACACATAATAGAAACTTAACACAAATCTTAACATAATGCATCTAATATTTGTAGTAATGCACCTAATTATGACGTTCATGCGCCCAACTATGTTGCTAATGCACCCATATCGTAGGATACATGCATCATCATCATCATAACACACATATGAATTTTAGTATATCATATTTTTTTCTCAAAATATGTCGATATTGGTCTTGTTGGATTGTATATTTTGTAAAAAAATTAAATGTTTTTGTTTTGCTAAAAAATACATCACGTATTTGAAGTTATAAGAAAATTAAGTTTCTCTCTCTATTTTTTTCTTATTGTTATATTATCATTTTTGTATTCATGTCATTTTTTTCAAAGTATATCCGTATGAGTCTTATTCGATTATAGTTTTGTAATGAATCTAACAATTATATTTTTCAAAAATTCATTAATTTATTACACATCAAAAGACATAAGAAGAATGAATTTCTCTCTCATGATTTGCTTTTCCTCGTCAATTTCCTACACCCCATGCACGTGAAAAAAAAACAAAACTAGGACCTGACTGAGGAAAAACCACCCCAACTGAGTAGATAACCACCTAGCCCGAGGGCGTAAACCCCACGTCAAGGGTGGCCGCGCAACCCAGTAGGATTTTTGTAAAACATATACCAGTATAAGGTCTCATGAAGGTAGAGAAGACTACATGAAGAATACTAAAATAGAAATTCCTAGGGTGGTAGATCCAAGCAGAGGCACTCATAAGGACCCTACAATACAAGAGGGTTTCCATGGATAGTAGTAATGAGCTAGTCACTCTATCCTGGAATGTGGAACCTGGTTTGGAGAAAAGTATTGAAGGGGGGTCACCTACCTTTAAATTGGGTGATGCCTTAAAAGCTATCCCTGAAGCCATAATAATGGAAGAAATTAACATGGAGGCACCTCTAACAATAAAAGATAGCATGAACAACAAAAATATTGTGGAGGTCAACCCTATCCAACATGAAATAGCTTTGATGATCAACATTACAAGTGTCAACAAGGTGCCTGGTACCGATCTGACAGAAAAAAGGGGAAGAAACTAAAGAAACATGAATAAATAAGAAGGATGACTAGAGGGAAAAACAATACCTAAACATCACATGTCAAAAATTGTAGTGATACTGAGAGCAAAAAGAGAAATAATAACAAAAGAGAAGAAACAATTGAGATGTACATGGAGAACAATTAAATACCTAAAGTGGCCAGAGGTGAAGGAACCAAAATGGTATGGGAATCCTACTTCTAATGTAACAATAATTGGCCAAGTCAATTTCTGTAAAGGAGCATGAAACTCCTAAGATGGAATCATCAAGGACTGGCCAAACTTGACACAGTCAATAATCTGCACAAAATCTGCTAGCAGGAGATGCCCGATCTTATTTTCATAATGGAAACAATGTTCACACATACTGATTTGGAGTTAACCAAGGATAATTATTGTTTCCTTAATGGTGTGTGCCTTAGTAGGGTGGGGAGAGAAGGGGAATATGATGTAGTTGATAGACACTTCCATCAACACCATATTCTATTCTCAACGTCATTTTTATTTGGAAGTAGAGGGATTAGAGGGTAATCCTAAATGGAGGTGTGCATGTATTTATGGTTGGGCTAATAGTAGTAGCAAGTATAAAACATGGAATATGATGACTGATATCTATAAAGATAGTTGCTATCCCATTTTGTGTATAGGGGATTTCAATGAGGTTATTATTTACAGTTAGAAATAGGTAGTTTCTACTAGGGTCCTCATCATATAAACAAATTCAGGGACAAAGTGAACCAATGAAACCTTATTGATATTGGCTTTGTGGGGCATGAATTCACTGGGGAAAGAGGTTAAACCTTTAAGGCAACTATCAAGGAGAGTTTATATAGAGATCTTGGGTCTCATCAATGTTGTAATGAGCTCCAAATGTGTGGCTCAAAATCTTACAAGAGAGTGGGCCCATATTTCACACCACTAAGAAGGTAACAAAAAATTACAGCCATAAAGACTTCAGGAGTGAGAATTTCTAGTTAACAAATGCAAAGTGCAAAGAGATGGTTATTGAAGGTTGGAATTCTAGGAATGAGTTACACATAACTTACATGATAATATTTTTGCTTCAAGTCTAAGTCTTTGAGAGAATTAGAAGTATGGTAATTTGAAAAAAAGGACCAACCAAGTTTAGAAATAGCTAGAAAGAAAACAAGTGAACTTTTTATTCTTCACGATGTTTGAAGTCCTAGGGGCGGAATCAGATAATTTTCACAAGATATATGAAACCTACTCATTTCTAAGAGACAAAGCTAACCAAATGAAATATGATGACAAAAATGTGGCCTACTTCCACAAGATTGCCTCCCAACACAAATGACAGAACTCTATTGAGAACATAAAGAACAAAGAATGGTATGGGTGATGGATACAAGTGTTATTGAGAGGGTGACCATTGACTATTACATGACCTTATTCTTTTCCTAAAATCCCATCAACTCTTCTATTGCCACAAAGAATGTTACTAGAGTGATTGATAGGGAGACACTTATTGCCCTGATGAAAGAAACAAATAGAGTAGATATTTTGGATGCCCGGGTACATATGCACCCATCTGAATCCCCTAGGCTCTATGGATTTCATGTTTAGAGCTGCAGTGGTGAACTTCATCAGAAACTAGTAGAGAGATAAGGAGGATATCATACAAGTTAATCAAACTAACACTCTTATTATTCCTAAATGTTGGAACTCCTCTCTTATGAATGACTACATGCCTATCAACCTTAACAACACTTTGTACATGATTATATCAAAAGTCCTAGATAGCATGATGAAGCCTTTGATTTTTCATCTTACAATCACTATAGGAAGCCTTGAGTATTTGTCATGGATTTTCACTTGTTTCATCCCTAGCTTGGTCAAAATCTCATTTCTTCTAGCCACCTCCATATTTCTACTAAAGCATATCTCAGACTTAGAGAAATTATTTTTTTACCCAGAAGCTTCCTCAGATCAGCTAATCATATCAAATATTGTTGAAGCTTCATGTTGAGCTTTCCTCAACAATAGAGTGTTATCGTCAACAAAAAAATGTGAAATCTTGGGTCCCCCAGAACATGATTTTTCCCATGAATGAGATTTGAGCTAACATCTTTAGAAATAAACAAAGATAATGCATCAATACATAATAGAAAAATATAAGGTGGGATGGGATAGTCCTGACAAAAACCCTTTCAGGAATGATATGACCTTTACATTTGTCATTGATGATGAAGAAAAGAAGGCATTGGAATAGCATTTTCTCAACTTATGGCACAACTTCTCTCAAAAATAGAAAGCATGTAGAACAGAGATGATAAACAAGAATGATTTTGAGCTTTTAGTGGGTCTATTTCAAAAGCTAGGGAAAAATGAATTTGGATTCATGGATAAGTTGTTCTAGTCCAAGAAGGAGGGGGGCTAGGTTTTATAGACCTCAAGACCTTCAATGTGGTCATTCTAGACAAGCAAGGGTGGATGTTAATTAACAACCCTTCATCCTTGTGATCCCATGTTTTAAAAGATAGATACCATAAGCATAATGATTTCCTTGATATATTCAAAGATTATTACCCCAATTACACGTGGTTCAATATTTGGAGGCACAAATCCCTCCTAAATTAAGGTCTAAGATGGTGTAATGGAGTTGGATCCAAAGTGATAATGTGGATGGATTCTTGCTTATAAAATAGAAAAGGATTTTGTACTAAACTTACCTATACTACAGATGATGAGGATGGAAGAGTTGTAGAAGCCATTGACTTGGAACATTGTGTCTGGAAGGAGGATTTTATGAAAGATATCTTTCTTGATGAGGATATTGAAGCCATTAGGTTGTTCCCCACATGCTGCAACAATGAGGACCACCTCTACTAGTTTCCTTCAAACAGTGGTTTGTTCACCATATGAATAGTTCATTGGTAGGATTTGGATGTTTTTAATTCCCACTATGTCAGTGCTGATAGTGGACATTGGTATACAATTTGGAAACTGAAAGCTCCCCTAAGAACAAAACTTTTATTTAGAGTGTATGCAAAGATCATGTGACCACGAGTGCCACTTTGAAAAGATGGAACATGGTAGAAGAGGATAAGTAGTGTCAAGGACTTGTTTCATGTCTTCTATGATTGTGTTGCAGTAAGATTCTTTGGTCATATGCTAAGATGGAGTCTATCCCAATGAAGTTTCATAGGGAAAACATGTTGAAGGCCTGAGTGTGGATCATCAAAATTTTGATGACAACACAATCACCACCATTATCATCATAGTCTTATTCATATGGAAATTGATGAATAGGTTTATCTTCGAGAAGAAGTCGAGTCCCCATACTTTTATTCTCTAATCTCACATATTGGGATATTAACAACAACTTGGATAGGCAGGGGTATGATGTAGTGCCCTTGTCTAGACCATCTAATAAATTGGGAGGTTGGGTTCCCCCTTCCTTGAAAATCATCAAACTCAATGCAGATGCAACATGTTCTAAGGAGTGTGACATCTCCATCACTTCTATCTTTAGAGACCATAGGGGATGTTTGATGGCTTCTTCTTTCTGTTCTTTTCCTGGATGGTGGTAGAGTAATCTAGTTGAGTCCTATGCAGTCATTTTTGGGATGAGACAAGTGAGCCTCAAGAGTTTTGAGCATCCTATTTTGGAGTTTGAAGTTGCAACAGTGATCCAAGATATTCAAAGAAAGAAGATGGGCTGCAACCAATATATGAATCTAACGTATAATATTATTGATCATTAAGAGGTTCTCAAAGAAACCAATTTATTTCATTGTGTAGAGAAAAGAATGTTGTAGCCCATAATCTTGCCAAATGCCTCTTTAGACCCACTTCCCCTATGTATTGAGTTGAACATATCCCAGGGTCATGTATTATGGATGCTTGTAATGATTTAGTAGGCCATATATAATTTTTTTTCATAAAAGTCTTGGCATGGGTGATCGTAGAGGAACTATCAATATGAGGTAATGACTCTTCTTGAAAGAATTGCAAGTACATCCTCTTAGCCTGACATATTCATCTAAAAAATTGGATTCTAGACCACCAACTTAGTATCAACCATATAAGCTATAAAAATCTTTTTAATGTGAAATTAACATCAACAACAGTTGGTGGATGAAATCACATCTTGTTATCATGGTATGAAATTTTAAGAGGTAGAATTGGTCATTGTGAGATTGACAAAACCGTGAATGAATGGAAAGAACAAAAAAATAGAGCTCAAGAAATTCCCTTTTGTATTGGCACCCCATTTCATGGTTAATATTCTTTCTGACTAATAATGAAGTATTATATTATTTCTCTACAATTTTCTAATATCATCCCAATTAGCTATTTGATTGATTTATTTATTCATTTTATAACCGTCGTGCATTCATAGATACATCATATTCTTAGTCTAGATGGATACACAATTTTGAAATTACTTGAGCTTTGCACAAGCCTATTTCTATTAAATCATAGTCAAAGTCTCACTTTGAATCAGATATCCAAATTGATAATTGACATGTGTTTACCATGCATTTTACGCAAGTGAATGTATCGAAGTAACATACGCCCTTTTGAGGCCCGAGTCAAACACAGGGAAATGTTCTCCAGAGATTACTACTAACTATGGTCTAATCAGCTAGGTCGGTATAAATGAGTGCGTTTCATTGAACAGAATTGAAAAAAAATGAAACATTCTTAACACTAAATTGTTGGGTTTTAGGGGAGGCAGAGAAGGCAGTAGAAACAAAAAATTCCTCCTCCCCAAACCCAGAACAAGGAAACGCGTCAACGTCTATACAATAGGAAGGGATGGCTTGTGGAATCATACCTTTTCTCGAGGCTTGATCGGCGACAATACCTCGCGGATTGCACGGTCTTCACCTCCGATCTTGGACGGTGTCTGTGCAGATCCTGGTCACACTGGGACTGACGAGTTCTGGTCTCACCAGGACTATCGGGATTGACAGTTGTCCTCTGAGCGGCAGAATTCTCCTACCTCTGAAGTAGTCCACACGGACCACCTGGAACTCCAATCTCCTTGTCCCACAAGGAATTGGAAGGAGTCACACCCTCCTATCAGCGTACTAGTCACTGATACACTCTCCTGCCACCAGTCACTTTCTATAGTTGTCTTTCCCTTGTTGTGCCTCCCTTATCGGGTAGCCCTTTCTCGGGTTCTCTCGGTTACCAAAACCAGAGAGAATGACAACTTTCTAGAGCAACTGGTTGCATTGAGTTGTACTTTTAGAAGCCCCCAATACCCCTATATATATAGGAGGGTCATGGGACATGGTTCTCTATCCCGGGCAATGTGGGACTAAAGTAAGAGTAGAAGGGTTTGAGATTTTCCACAAAAAAAACCAACTGCGTAACCTGAACCGATCGTTTCATTTATGAAACGGTCAGTTGACACCTCAACCGATCGGTTGGGACCCATGAAACGGTCGGGTCACTTCTGAACCAGTCGGTTCGTGGTCCTCGTCAGTTCTCGATTGACTTTTCTTCTTTTGTTTCTAATTGGTACATAATACCAATCCATATTCCAATCAAATTGGGCAAGTGAAATGAAAAAAATTTCTCACCAACCTGACTTTCCCAACTTGCTCAGTTGGACCAGCTGAACCGATCATTTCAACACTTGAACCGATCGCTTCACCCTGTCCATGAGCCGATCGACTCACCACCTGAGCCGAACGGTTCACCAAGCTCAGCTGATCGGTTCATCACATGAGCTGATCGGTTGGGAGTGCAGATTGTGCAGAATCAGTCAATTGCAGTTTCAATCAATCTAATACTCCAATCAATCAGTCCAACACCTTGAACATTATGATACTGAGCTATCAATTGATTGAGTGTTTAATTGAACTATTAAACTCCTTTAGTAATCAATCTAAACATTGTTTGTGGACAAAACTCCTCTTCCAAGTTAAATCCTATGTGTGTGACCCTGCAGGTCCATTTCACGTTGGCAGTGAAAGTCCATAACACTTATGACTTCACAAGCAAAGAGCGGTGCCTAGTCACACATCAGTGCTACCCAAGTGAAATAGAAAGTTGGATAAAAACTTTCATTCCTACAATCTGTGAATGGTGTTACAGTGAATGTATAATTCCTTTGTCACTGATATCCCGAATGAACTCGAGGCATGGAACATTCATCCTGTCAACGTTCATTCACTTTCTTGATTTCATAGTAGATTGGAAGAGATATGTATGACATCAATATCACATACTGATTCACACATGTGTGCACGCCTTTCTCAATCCTACTCATCAAGTGGCCATGGATATCAAGCTCCCTCAGGAGGGACAAATCCCATATCTATCACTCACCCCTCAAAAGCCCCATGTGTCAAAGCCACCCAATAATCACCTTTATAACAACCCATGTTTCAAGATTGTGTTTGATGATGTCAAAGTGTGCCCAACGACATGTGTTGAGTGTAGTGATTTCAGGTCAAAGAATCACACTCACCACCATCACTGTGAGTACTGACTGTGACTACCATGTCATGGTTCCATGTGCCAAAGTCACGGTGGGTCTGTCCGGTACACTTGTTCTCTAACAAGTACCTATGTGTTTGGTTTGATATCTCTATATCATGACTGTAACATACTAAATCTCAAGGTCTTCCTTGCTATTTACCCACTTTTGAACTTTTCTTGGCCTTATAGTCCATTTGGACCGTTTCCATAAATTTCCCATCCTTTTGAATCATTTTTGTACTCTATTTGCAATATGAGCATTGATGATGGTGAAATTCCATTTTTTCCCCCATTCATGTTTATAAAGGGGTATTTGCACAAATAATTCACTTAATGTACTAATTAAGAGCTAATAATGCAAAATGGAATTTTATGTGAGAATGAAAGTAGATAATATTAATTTGGAGCTTTTTGGATAAATATATTAGCAATAATGTGTGTTTGAGTTAATGTATGAGAACATTAACCTTAATTGTTTGTCTCTCCTCAAAATATGATTTTAATTCATGAAAATATGTTATTTAATTGAGAAATGATTATTGAAATCTTAACGTGCTTAATATCTCGAAATTTACTCACTTGTTTCATAAAAAGAAGTCTTTTCATATAATCCATTCATTTTAATATATTAATATACACATTAAAGAGTAATATATTTATTAAGGGCCATATTATGAGTAAAACGAGAATATAATTTCATAGCATTGTTCTAGACTTTAATATGAGCATGTGGTTAAAATTTGGTGATTTTTGGAGTTCATTTGACCCCTCAAAATGATTTAATACGCTTTTAATATAGTGTAAATTAAAATGGTGAATAATAACCCACCTTCATACCTCACACTTAATATGGGCTAATAAAACTTGCAAATGCATGCTATTAGTGAGTGGAGGACTCTTGGACTCCAAATCTCGAATTTGGGAACCAAGGGTTGCTTATAAAAGCAACACATAATTATTTGCCAAAGCATTATATTAATATATACTTTAATAATCAAAATAATTATTTGGATGCCAAAGGTTGAGTGAAACACAAATCTAATTGCATAGGATGAATCTAGGCATCATTAGAAACCTAGGGTTAACATTTGGGGTCATTTGGAGTTCATTTGACCTTCCAAATGCATTAAACAAGTTTCTAGTAAAGTGGGACATAATATCATTCGCATATGCACATCATTTAAGCCAAAGTTTGGCTTAAATGTCCGTCACACATGCTTTGGCCGCGCGGGTCCATGGTGGACTCTGATCCAGTGGTTCATGTGAGCCCTGACCCTGATCCAATAGCCTAGAGCCTGACTTCTACCTCCAGCCGTTACATGAGTAACGAGCTCGACTCCTCAACTCCGTTCTCTGTCGTTTCACGACCATTTTACGAGATCTCTTCGCCTACAGGTTCGTAGCAACCCTCCTGGTCGTTTGAGCTCTCACTCGACCAGTGAGATGCAGCGTAGCCAAAATGGCAGGAGTCTCCGGTCGAGCTCTCTCACGGCCACATCCATCACGGTTCCACATGCTCGATCACCTATAAACTACCACCTACACACCTTCGTCGGAACCTTAGCAACTCGCTCGAACCATCGATTTCGCCTAAGGAAGCACGTGTAGCTGATGATGTGGAGTTTTTGCAGCAGACCTTGTGGCACTCCTCCCAGTTAATAGGCGGCTCGTGCATCAAAATTGATCGGTTAGGTGAGTTCGTAGTTCCATCCTCTTCGTTTCAAGTACCTTAACGACTGTTTTTGTTGAGTATCGCAAAAACGCCCAAAGGGCCAAGGTTGCACCCTGTCGCAAGGCTAGGCACGGCCTGGGGAAGAAGATGATGGAAAAATGTCCATTTTGCCCCAGCGCGCCCTTCCTCTCTGATTCTTTAGCTGAGGGCAGATCCGTCAACTTCAACCTTGATTTTTTTACCCTTTTAGCAATTAAATGGTCAATCTTGTTTAATTCATAGAAAATCGCTCGGTTGTCAGAAAAATACAAACAAATACTCGTTGGAAAGATAAAATCATGTAGAATCCGATTTTTTTAGTTTTGAACCGTGTTTTCTATTAAAAATCTGACAATTAATTCAAACACTAATTTAAATGTATAAAGTGTTATAAAATGATTATAATAGTGTTTTAACTCTATTTTTGGTAAATAAATATGTTTTCTCGAGTAGAAAAATATTAGGAATCGTTTGGACCTATTTCCAGACCCAAAATCTAAAGTTTTAATCCACGGTTTATAAATATGGACATTTTACACTTAAAGTACCTTTAAGTAACCTAATACATGTGTAATATTTGTAACTAGGGAAATATGGAATGGTGATACAATCAGATTGGTGAATGTGATGGTAATTAAATAAAATAGGTATGTGCACCCTATTTTGTATGTGGATCCTATTTATATATGTGAATCCTATCAAAGATGAATGTGAATGTTTATTGTGCAAACAATCCTAATCTCTCAGTTGGGTCTTTTCCAACCCCACAATCATTATTGTGCTAGCCTTGTTATCCTTCTAATTGCATTTATTGGCTCTTTACTTAATTTATGCTTCTAATGCCATTGTGGCTCATTCATTTGAATCATGTGAATCTTGCTACTACATATGTTGCCTCATTTACTTGGAAATGCTTAATCTTGCTATTGCCAATGTTGGCCCATCCTTTTGAAATATTTGGAAACATTGTATAATGTTGTTGCTTTGTTGGCTCCTTTATTTCTTGGAGTTATTGGATATTGTTGTTGCCGATGATGACCTATTTATTTATTTCTTGGGTTTTATTCCGAATGTTATGTTGTTATCTTGATATACTTTTCACTCTACTGCCAAGTGAATGTTTATGCATGATATTGTTATTGGCCAATTGACAATGTAGTTTACATGAGTACAAACCACCCACAGGGCACTGGGGTTTTAGTCCCCCTACCGGGCATTGGGGTTTTAGTCCCCCTGCCATTTTATATATTAGGCACTGGGGTTTTAGTCCCCCTGCCATTGGTGAGGTCCGGTAGGTGCCTCACCCTACATTAAGAGGATGTTGAGTCATAATTTATATTCATGCAAATGTGATAATTGTTGATATTGAAATGTGGCAGTTTTCAAAAATCTTATTTACTCATTTGCCTCTCACTCCTTGAATTTCCTTAGTGGAATCTTTTTGCTTAGCTTTATGATTGCCTTTATCCTATTATTGACACATAATTTTATCTTTCTCTTGCTGGATGACCCCAACCATCCAGGTTAGGATCAGAGTGTGCATGGAAGCTTGGTGAACCTAAGGCTAAGGATAGGGACAAGAAGAAAAAGAGCATATAGCTTACATGATCATAGTTGCTTTTATGTTATAAGTTGTTTTGTTTGGAGACAATGTTGTATTAGTCTAAGTCTTCCTCTACCTAGATCCTAGTTCCTTGTATAAAGATGTACCCCTTTTTGGGAAAATTTTGTAATGTACTCTTTATACATTTTGAATAAAGTCAAGTTTTATTTCTTCCGCTGCCATACAATTGGTGTATTTGTTTATCATGTTTAATAGTAGACACTTGGTCTTTACAGCATGGTATCAGAGCATCAAGGTAGTCAGATTCTTGACTAATTCAAATTGTCTCCTAGATAGAACCTCTCACCTCATATATTTTCTTTAGTTAGTTTTTCACCTTAGAGTTGACCTAGCATGAAAGTTTGATTTAGTATCATAATAATAATTAATTAAAAATAAAATTTGTCAACTTTTTGGTGAATTATTTATTGAGAAGCTACTAGAGCAATAAGTTGAAGTGATGGTGTCTATAAAGGGTCAGAGCTTGGGGGCTGGCAATATATTCCTCCGCCCCACTAGCTTGGTAACGAGGACTCCTGAGCTCATATGACCTGGCCTGGCCTGATCTGATACAGACAGCTCAATATAGTCTATCTTTGGGCATGTTTCCTAATTGTTGAATACCTTAGGAAAACCATAAGTGATGATTTGATCTCTTACACAAAAATCATCCTTATATACCTTATACTCCTATGTTTAGGGTTTAGTGTACCCTATGTTACACCCTGAAGCTTGGTTAGTAAATCCTTTTAGTGTTGAGTTTTATGTACCCTTTTCCCCTTATCTTAGTTTGACTTAGTTTGACCCTTTTAAGGGGTGGAATAAGGGTAATGGTGTTAGTACCCTATTTGGTTTTGCAAATCTGATTTCGAGGATGAAATCCCTTCTTAGGGGGATGGAATCCCAACTAAAAGCAAAATCAAATACCTTTGGAGTTAGAAACCCTATCTATGTGGACATATGTACATAATAACTTATGTGAACAAGAATTTACCAAACACATTATACTTGTAATTCAACTTGTTTGTTTATACACACATGAATATGTAATAAGTCATATAGAGATAATTCATATGCTTGAACCTTAATATAGGCTTGATGCACATAATAATGAGTTACTCATTACTAATTGTGAATACACATAATGTTGGCTATGCCAACCTGATGGTAAAATGGGTATGGATAATGCACCCTAAGGATGCTTTAACATTTAATGATCATGTTGACCTAAACCCTAATATGTAATCATCTAGTTTTGACAACATATACATATATATACCCTTAATACCTTTCATGATACATTAATGACATTAGGTGTCATCATCACATAATATACCTTGATGCATATAAATGGATTATAGTCACAAAGTTATCAATATATGTATGGTATATCACCTTGCTCTCTAATGAACACCTCATCATAATTTGATATATGAATTAATTCATTAATATTTAATGTGTTACATCCTATTCACTAAAATGCATATAATGACTCAAGCATGATAATGAATTTTTGGATTCACATAAATATTCATAAATGCCTAATGTGTATTAAAATATGTATAATTTATAATAGAAAGTGTAATGGAAGAAAATGATTAATGATGTCATTAATATGAGTATGAAAGATGATATGAAAATGTGCAATATGAACATTATTTGGAAATATAGTAGGCTTAATAACTTGTTGGATAATATTAACTTTTTCTACAAAATAATTTGTGAAAATTCTACATGATAGTTTTAAAAGGATAATGGAAAATGAATTCATGTTATTAAGGTTTTTGACCTAATACATTAATTAATGTTGAAATGGCTTAGTAAACCCTAATTGTGCTTAAAACCCTTGATGAGGGAAATACACATGATATAATATTGAGATGTAATTGTTTTGAATAAAATGTGGCACAAGTGATAGTATAATAAATATGATACCTCTTCATGTGGAGATTATGGTAATAAGGTAAAAATGTTAATTTAAGTTTGAAAAAAAGGCTATAGGTTTTGTTGAAACCTTAGTAACACCTGACTTATGTAGATTTTGTGTTATACCCTAGATTAAGGGTTATAACCTAGTATTTAAGGCTGGGAAGTTCCACACCCACCCTCTCTTTCATCTTGTTGTGATTTCGGGGACAAAATCCTCTTTAAGGGGTGGTGTACTGTAACATACTAAATCTCAGGGTCTTCCTTGCAATTTACCCACTTTTGAACTTTTCTTGTCCTTATAGTCCATTTGGACCGTTTCCATAAATTTCCCATCCTTTTGAATCATTTTTGTACTCTATTTGCAATTTGAGCATTGATGATGGTGAAATTCCATTTTTGCCCCCATTCATGTTTATAAAGGGGTATTTGTACAAATAATTCACTTAATGTACTAATTAAGTGCTAATAATGCAAAATGGAATTTTATGTGAGAATATAAGTAGATAATATTAATTTGGAGCTTTTTGGATAAATATATTAGCAATAATGTGTATTTGAGTTAATGTATGAGAACATTAACCTTAATTGTTTATCTCTCCTCAAAATATGATTTTAATTCATGAAAATATGTTATTTAATTGAGAAATGATTATTAAAATCTTAATGTGCTTAATATCTCGAAATTTACTCACTTGTTTCATAAAAAGAAGTCTTTTCATATAATCCATTCATTTTAATATATTAATATACACATTAATGAGAAATATATTTATTAAGGGCCATATTATGAGTAAAACGAGAATATAATTGCATAGCATTGTTCTAGACTTTAATATGAGCATGTGGTTAAAATTTGGTGATTTTTGGAGTTCATTTGACCCCTCAAAATGATTTAATACGCTTTTAATATAGTGTAAATTAAAATGGTGAATAATAACCCACCTTCATACCTCACACTTAATATGGGCTAATAAAACTTGCAAATGCATGCTATTAGTGAGTGGAGGACTCTTGGACTCCAAATCTCGAATTTGGGAACCAAGGGTTGCTTATAAAAACAACATAATTATTTGCCCAAGCATTATATTAATATATGCTTTAATAATCAAAATAATTATTTGGATGCCAAAGGTTGAGTGAAACGCAAATATAATTGCATAGAATGAATCTAGACGTCATTAGCAACCTAGGGTTAAAATTTGGGATAAACAAGTTTCTATTAAAGTGGGACATAATATCATTCGCATATGCACATCATTTAAGCTAAAGTTTGGCTTAATTGTCCGTCATGCATGCTTTGGCCGCGCAGGTCCATGGTGGACTCTGATCCAGTGGTTCATGTGAGCCCCGACCCTGATCCAATGGCCTAGAGCCTGTCATCCACCTCCAGCCGTTACATGAGTAACGAGCTCGACTCCTCAGCTCCGTTCTCTGTCGTTTCGCGACCATTTTACAAGATCTCTTCGCCTATAGGTTCGTAGAGACCCCCCGGGTCGTTTGAGCTCTCACTCGACCAGTGAGACGCAGTGTAGCCAGAACGGCAGGATCCGCCAGTCGAGCTCTCTCACGGCCACATCCATCACAGTTCCACAGGCTCGATCACCTATAAAATACCACCTACACACCTTCGTCGGAACCTTAGAAACTCGCTCGAACCATCAATTTTGCCGGAGGAAGCACGTGTGGCCGACGATGTGGACTTTTTGCAGTAGACCTTGTGGCACTCCTCCCAGTTTCTAGGTGGCTCGTGCATCAAAATTGATCGGTTAGGCGAGTTCGTAGTTCGATCCTCTTCGTTTCGAGTATCTAAACGACTGTTTTCGTTGAGTATCGCAAAAATGCCCAAAGGGCCAAGGTTGCAACCCATCGCAAGGCTAGGCACGGCCTGGGGAAGAAGACGATGGACAAATGTCCATTTTGCCTCCGCGCGCCCTTCCTCTCTGATTCTTTAGCCGAGGGCAGATCCGTCAACTTCAACCTTGATTTTTTACCCTTTTAGCAATTAAATGGTCAATCTTGTTTAATTCATAGAAAATCGCTCGATTGTCGAAAAAATACAAACAAATACTCGTTGGAATGATAAAATCATGTAGAATCCGATTTTTTAAGTTTTGAACCCTGTTTTCCCTTAAAAATTTGATAATTAATTCAAACTCTAATTTAAATGTATAAAGTGTTATAAAATGATTATAATAGTGTTTTAACTCTGTTTTCGGTAAATAAATATGTTTTCTCGAGTAGAAAAATATTAGGAATCGTTTGGACCTGTTTCTAGACCCAAAATCTAAAGTTTTAATCCATGGTTTATAAATATGGACATTTTACACTTAAAGTACCTTTAAGTAACCTAATACATGTGTAATGTTTGTAACTAGGGAAATATGGAATGGTGATACAATCAGATTGGTGAATGTGATGGTAATTAAATAAAACAGGTATGTGCACCCTATTTTGTATGTGGATCCTATTTATATATGTGAATCCTATCAAAGATGAATGTGAATGTTTATTGTGCAAACAATCCTAATCTCTCAGTTGGGTCTTTTCCAACCCCACAATCATTATTGTGCTAGCCTTGTTATCCTTCTAATTGCATTTATTGGCTCTTTACTTAATTTATGCTTCTAATGCCATTGTGGCTCATTCATTTGAATCATGTGAATCTTGCTATCACATATGTTGCCTCATTTACTTGGAAATGCTTAATCTTGCTATTGCCACTGTTGGCCCATCCTTTTGAAATATTTGGAAACATTGTATAATGTTGTTTCTTTGTTGGCTCCTTTATTTCTTGGAGTTCTTGGATATTGTTGTTGCCTATGATGGCCTATTTATTTATTTCTTGGGTTTTATTCCCAATTCTATGTTGTTATCTTGATATACTTTTCACTCTACTGCCAAGTGAATGTTTATGCATGATATTGTTATTGGCCAATTGACAATGTAGTGTACATGAGTACAAACCACCCACATGGCACTGGGGTTTTAGTCCCCCTACCGGGAACTGGGGTTTTAGTCCCCCTGCCATTTTATATATTAGGCACTGGAGTTTTAGTCCCCCTACCACTTTTTAGGCACTGGGGTTTTAGTCCCCCTGCCATTGGTGAGGTCTGGTAGGTGCCTCACCCTACATTGAGAGGATGTTTAGTCATAATTTATATTCATGCAAATGTGATAATTATTGATATTGAAATGTGGCAGTTTTCAAAAATCTTATTTACTCATTAGCCTCTCACTCCTTGAATTTCCTTAGTGGAATCTTTTTGCTTAGCTTTATGATTTCCTTTATCCTATTATTGACACATACTTTTATCTTTCTCTTGTTGGATGACCCCAACCATCCAGGTTAGGATCATAGTGCGCATGGAAGCTTGGTGAACCTAAGGCTAAGGATAGGGACAAGAAGAAAAAGAGCATATAGCTTACATGATCATAGTTGCTTTTATGTTATAAGCTGTTTTGTTTGGAGGCAATGTTGTATTAGTCTAAGTCTTCCTCTACCTAGATCCTAGTTCCTTGTATAAAGATGTACCCCTTTTTGGGAAAAATTTGTAATGTATTCTTTATACATTTTGAATAAAGTCAAGTTTTATTTCTTCCACTGCCACACAATTGGTGTATTTGTTTATCATGTTTAATAGTAGAGACTTGGTCTTTACAATGACTAATGAGATTTTGTCATCAACCAACACCACAATCTAGTCTTGTGTGTCATTGCTGTCTATCTACCTTCCACAATGACATCCGACTAGGGACATAACAAGAATTTACAAACTCTTAACATCCGTATGATCTCATCGTTCAGGTCCTGAACCTGAAGACATACGACATTGAGTACTGTCATTCTCTAGATGTTCACTATGTTCTATCACTATCTCATATGACTGAACCAGAAATAATTGGAAGATTGCCTTTGATGTTTATCAAATCAATCTTAATGTATCCCACCAATCATCCCATGATTGACTCTCAGGGCATACATACCAACAGACTCCCACTTGCAGTGTGAGCCAATCACCCTTGAATCATATTCATAGTCATCTTCAAACATGTCCCACATGTTACTGTGCTCTAGTGCCAACATAGTGAGTAATGGCAACACCTTGCCAAAGTCAGTATAAATTGCATGTCTCACATCTCTTCGCTGTACGTCATACGTATGAGATGGAGCTGTCGTAATATGCGATCATGTATTCCTTTGCTAACCTTTATCCACATTGCATGATCAAGGATTCCATACTTGTCATCAATGATCGGAATATCTCTAAGTTCATTTCATGAACTTCCAGATCCATATAGTATCCACTGCGGTTCTCTAACACAAAGATACTCGACATTTCCTTTTAAATGGTTTTATTGGAACACTTCCAATTATCAACAAACTTTCACTTTTATATATCATATATATATTTTACGATTAATTTTATGTCCTTTTAGAAGTTCGCATCAATGTAACTCTTTACATTGAACTCTTCCTTATCTCCATAGAACTAGTACTTCCCAAGTACTTATCAAGTTCTCATGGTATTCCAGTCACCCTTACTGGAAGTAGATAGACATCCACTCGTCATGTCTCACATACGAGTTATCAGGATGAGCACATCATATTGCCATGTCCTACATACAAGATGATGAATGCATTTTGTTCTTACCATGTCGATACATGCAAGATAATGGGATGATTACATACATGATAGATCCATATCTATTCTTAGTGTTCCCATTCTTCATAAGAATTGGACACTTGGCCTTGGGATACTAACTCCATGTAACATGGAAAAGTTTTCTCCCACTGAATCTGTGCATACTGAACCCTTAAGTACAGATTGCCAATGTATGCTTTCTCTTTTCAGGTCAAGAGGTTTTCGAGAACTATCTCTATAGATCTCTATTCCTATCACATAGGAAACATCTCTATCTTCCTTAAAGATAATTTCCACTTTTGGATTTCCATTCTAGAACATTTCTATTTCACATAACATGTGGAATGTGAATACGCTCCCACTAAATCACAGATCCCTTCTTTATCTTTGACATATCAGTCAAACCCTTTGACTATATCATCAAAGTAAAGATCCAATTCTGAGTTGCTTGTACTCAATCAATCACATTGATTAGTCCATTGTAACTTATAGACTTCATTTGCATTAGTAGATTCATAACCTTATAGGTTGTGTCACGTACACATCCTTATTTTATTCCTCATAGGAATGCAGTTTTAGTATCCATATGCCAAATGACTTAGTCATTAAGTTGCAATCAACAAGCATCATCCTTCTCAAAATGTTATCCATGTGTCTTAACACTTAAGACTCATTTGCACTTATGGATTTCATCCAATGGGTGCTACCATCAAGGTCATACCTTATGGTTCACATGGATGTCATTTAGGATATAATGGTCATAAACCATAACTCAAAATTCGGTTCCTCATATTCATCTAGATGGTTGACTCATCACATGAACAACTCATCACATAGATAAACGAGGTGTATCCGTCAAGGATATAAGAACTCACAACTCCTTGTGATTCTTAATGTCCTTTATTAATGTGGGGTATTCTTTTATTAAGAAGAGTTCAGTTATTTGATAATCATTCTCTAACTCCTTAGAGTATGATTCCTTCTTGATTTAGACATCACCATGCCTTAATCATGAGTTCACTATGATACACTATCACAATCACTCATAAGGATCTCAAACATTTGGTCCAAGTATTTCATTCATTGATCTCATCAAGAATTAACACTTTACTAAATTTGCACTTTGTAACATCCCAATCTTGTTATGCAAATTTTCCAATATACTTTGTTCCTTGCATGCTCTTTTCCTAATTAGATGATTGTTGAGGACTTAAATGCAATTTTCCCATGATTAGTTTTGCAAAATCATTTATTATGTCCAATTGCTCTATTATACTTGTTTTATTTAAAGAAAATGTCTTCATGTATATCTATGCCCTTTTGTTTAAGAAAATGAGGATAAATGATTTTATGACAAATTTTCTCTTTCATATTATAATTAGTGATTTACATGTTTAATTTCTTGTTTAATGGCCTCAATATTGTTAATTAAAAAGAAATAATATTTAGGGCACGTTTTTATGTTTTGCAATCCTTATTTGAGAAATCAATGACTTGATATGAACTATTTATATTCATTTAAGTACACATGATGACTTTTGCTACATTAGACCTAAAACGTGTACAAGCATCAAATCCAATTGAATGGGAATGTTCTAGACACTCTAATCTACCTATGGTTCAAATTTGAACTCTTTTGGACCATGTTTTACCCTTCAAATCAATTTTGAAAGATTTGAATATTGTTTGGCCAAGGATTTAATTCAATTTCACTGATTTCATTAATTTTCCCAATGTCCCAATTTTATGACTGTCACGTGTTACATATCTTGCACGCGTACACAGTAGCCGTTGGATCAAGATCCAATGGCACTCACGTTCTCTTCTTCCTCCATTTTTCCCCGCGAGCATAGTCGTTTCACAGCAGTTTGTCCTCCGATCGGTTACTCGCCCACCGACGAATCATTTTTGAATGTTTCTTCTGCTTTGAATTCACGAGACTCTGTCGAACCCATCAAGCCCTCACTCACCTTCTCTCTCACACTACAGAGAAAATGCCCAATCTAGGGCTTGGACTCCCCGAGTTGCAGAGGGCATGATCATGCCTCTACTTCTTATTTAAGCAACCCTAAAGAATCGGCAGACCCCAAGTATCCCTCATCCTCCCTCAATTTCTCCTCTAGATCCCCGAGGCTCCCCGACCTACTCGCTTTTGGTTTTCGGAGACCTCTACCTTGCCGCGATGTTCGTCATCTCCTTTGATGCAATTGAACACCGAGTAAGCATCTACGGACCACCAGACATCTCCCCTGCTCGCTCATTTGCCGCGAGGATCCCCAGTGCGTCGGGTCCTATGGACAAGGTTCTGACCTCCATCTTCTTTCACCGCCACGGTGCTGAAGTGGCTCTTTTGATTCGAAAACCACCACATTCTCTTTGCCTTGACTCCGAGATCGTTTTACTGATCCTTATCGACATGTAACTTCCTATTTTCTTTGGTCTGCAAGCTCCGACCTCCTCCCCTGTTCTCATGCTTTTCTGGTGAGTCCTGGAGATGAAAAGATCCTCACCTTCCCAGGCTTGATGCACCACCTCCACCGGACTCCACGGGTGGCTCTCTGCCCGCCAGGTTGTCAATGTCTTGCCTGATAATGCCCCATAGAATCGGGGTTGAAGCCCCAGCATTTGCTCTCGCCATGGATCGGCAGGAAGAAACCAGGCCAGGAAATGACCGTGGTGCCGACATGAGTTCAATCGTTAACTGATCGCCCAAGGGTTGTTTCAGTATTTCATCTTTTATTTACATCGAAATAATCATATATTTAAATGATGTCACACTATGGTTTCCTAATTTCTGATTGGTCTAGAGTGTAAAATTCATAACTTTTGCATACGACCTTAGAAAAATATAAATAAATATGTTTTGGAAAGGATTTTTGATGAGGAATCCGATTTTGTGGTTTTTATCGACTGATTTTTCTATTTTAACATCTCAATATTTATATGGACAAATTAGGGTTTAGTGATATATGATAAAGGATAACTATGTTAATTTCAGGTGATTAAAAGGATCCAATCAGTCAAACCAGGTTTGACCTAGGTGTTTTAGCTCAAGGTAAGCGGGCCATGCCCTTGTCATAGTAAACTTTATTTATTGAATGATTATGATATGTTTATGCATTTTATACTAAAGTCATGATAAATGCATGCTTTCTTCAATGTATATGATTATTGGATGTTTGATTGCTATAATATAAGTCTAAGTATAGAAACCTGATTTATGTTATGAATTATGGTTAAGGAACATGAAACAAAGATTTAAGAGGGAAGGAATTCCCATCCATGCTTAAGAGGGAGAAATCCCAATTATGTTCAAGAGGGAGAAATCCCAATTAAGATTAAGTTTAGGTTATTAAGAAGATAAGTAAAGTCTAAGAAAGATCATGGTTAATGGAAATTGATTTAGATTTATACGCACCTTGTTATGGGCTTTCCGAGCAATTATGGGCTTTCCGAGCATTATGGGATCCTTATGAGGTATTAAGAGAGGAGCACATACTTCTAGTCAAATTATTCATATAAAAGATGCCAAGAAATGATTAATATTAATGCATGTTCATGTTTATGTCAAATCACTTTATATGTTATTTTTTTATGCTTTATAACATGCCAATGCCGCTTACTCACCATGTTTGTTTTTCCTTTGCATGGCTGGGGACGAGATGTCCGCAGGAGTTGGAGCTAAAGAGAAGGAATCATCTTGAGAATACTAAGGACCCTAAGACCTAAGGAGTTGTTTCCTGGTGGGACGTCCATCTATGGAGATCCTATCTTTTTCTTGATTATCTAGTTTATGTTTAGCGTACGTTTAGAATCATGATGTAGCTTTCTTTCCATGAACTCATGTATGAATCTATGTTCCTATGAATGCCAAGTGTTGTTTATTTCTTGATATGAGATCATGCATGTGCCAATCTCTCCCTGATAGGACAAGTACCCCACATTATGGATAATGTTGGGGATTAGGTTGTGCTTCCGCTTGTTATGTAAGAAACCCTAGGGAGGGGTGTTACATTAATGGTATCAGAACAAGGAATAGATGGACACTAAGGCAACACTAGAGATTCATATTATGTTCTAATATCATGTTATGTTTACCCTTTCAGATGGCCCCTAAGAAGAAGGAGAAGGTTGGTGAGTCAAGGCCCTCACAAGGATCCTGTAGTGGTGATAAGACTAAAGACATGAACCACGTCCCTCCACCAGTCACCCTAGATGCCCTAGTAGAAGCCTTGACCAATGCCCTCCAACCTAGAGCTCCACCTAGGGTACATGAGATCTCCCTCATAGATTTCTTGAAGATTAGACCCGATGCTTTTCATGGAGAAGATGAGGTTGATGTGGTAACCAAGGCTGAGGAGTGGCTTAGCAACATGGAGCATTGCTTTAGAGACTTAGAGTGTCCCCCACGTAGTAGGGTTAGATTTGCCACCCATATGCTCAAGGGTGCAACCCGTACTTGGTGGGAAAACCTCTTAGCCTCTAGGGAAGATGATGACCCCCTTTCTCTTGGGGTGAGTTTGTAGAAGTCTTTAACGACCACTATGTATCTGAAGCCATGTTAGAAAGGAAGGAAGATGAGTTCATCAACCTTAAGCAAGTGGGTGACAAGACTGTCACTGAGTATGCCATGAAGTTTTGTAAGCTCCAAAAGTATGGTTTTGAGTACACTGAGCAAAAGAGAGATAATAAGTTCATTAGAGGACTTAAACCTGACCTAAGTTATGCTTTATCTGGTAGAGGACATAGGACCATGCAATCAGCCCTAGATGCAGCCCTATAGTTGGAGGATCACCCAGGAAGGAACCATAAGAAGGAGGTACCCCAAAACAATCGTCACCATCAACCCCCTCCACCCTCCAATCATAAGAGAAAAGCCCCTGAGCCTTCTTATGAGAATGGGAGAACCCCATGCCCTACATGTAAGAGAAATCATGGTGGTCCTTGTAGGTTTGGGACTTCTGTATGCTACTATTGTGGTGAGGAAGGGCATATCAAGCCTAATTGCCCTAAGCTTGCAAAGAAGGATCCCAACCACAACCAAGCTAAGAACCCTAATCCTCCACCCAAGGTTAAACCAAGGCTCTTCACCATGCAAATGTCAGATGGAGAAGAGGAAAATGATCAAGGTAAGGGTAGTTAAGTAATTTATGTTGAATCATAATGCTTTGTTGATGTATGCTCCTTTTATAATGAAAATGTTTATGGAAAATTTGCAAGATTATGTGAAAACCTTAAGGTGGGTAGAAACTCTAGGAAAATTTGAGGACGAAATTTATTTAAGCTGGGTAGAATTGTAACATCCCAATCTTGTTATGAAAATTTTCCAATATACTTTGTTCCTTGCATGCTCTTTTCCTAATTAGATGATTGTTGAGGACTTAAATGCAATTTTCCCATGATTAGTTTTGCAAAATCATTTATTATGTCTAATTGCTCTATTATACTTGTTTTATTTAAAGAAAATGTCTTCATGTATATCTATGCCCTTTTGTTTAAGAAAATGAGGATAAATGCTTTTATGACAAATTTTCTCTCTCATATGATAATAAGTGATTTACATGTTTAATTTCTTGTTTAATGGCCTACATATTGTTAATTAAAAATAAATAATATTTAGGGCACGTTTTTATGTTTTGCAATCCTTATTTGAGAAATCAATGACTTGATATGCACTATTTATATTCATTTAAGTACACATGATGACTTTTGCTACATTAGACTTAAAACGTGTACAAGCATCAAATCCAATTGAATGGGAATGTTCTAGACACTCTAATCTACCTATGGTTCAAATTTGAACTCTTTTGGACCATGTTTGACACTTCAAATCGATTTTGAAAGATTTGAATATTGTTTGGCCAAGAATTTAATTCAATTTCATTGATTTCATTAATTTTCCCTATGTTCCGATTTTATGAATGTCATGCATTACATATATTACGCACGTACACAGTAGCCGTTGGATCAAGATCCAATGACGCTCACATTCTCTTCTTCCTCCGGTTTTCCCCGCGAGCATAGCCGTTTCACAGCAGTTTGTCCTCCGATCGGTTACTCGCCCACTGACGAATCATTTTCAAATGTTTCTTCTGCTTTGAATTCGTGAGACTCCGTCGAACCCATCAAGCCCTCACTCACCTTCTCTCTCACACTATAGAGAAAACGCCCAATCTAGGGCTTGGACTCCTCGAGTTGCAGAGGGCACGACCGTGCCTCTACTTCTTATTTAAGCAACCCTAAAGCATCGGCAGACCCCATGTATCCCTCCTCCTCACTCAATTTCTCCTATGGATCCCCGAGGCTGCCCGACCTACTCGGTTTTGGTTTCCAATGACCTCTACCTTGCCGCGCTATTCGTTATCGCCTTTGATGTAATTGAACACCGAGTAAGCATCTAAGGACCACTAGACATCTCCCCTGCTCGCTCATTTGCCACGAGGATCCCCAGTGCGTCGGGTCCTATGGACAAGCTTCTGACCTCCATCTTCTTTCACCGCCACAGTGCTGAAGTGGCTCTTTTGATGAGAAAACTGCCGCGTTCTCTTTTCCTTGACTCCGAGATCATTTTATTGATCCTTATCGACATGTAACTTCCTATTTTCTTCGTTCTGCAAGCTCCGACCTCCTCCCCTGTTCTCATGCTTTTCCGGTGAGTCCTAGAGATGCAGAGATCCTCACCTTCCCAGGCTTGATGCACCACCTCCACTGAACTCCAGGGGTGGCTCTCTGCCCGCCAGGTTGTCATTGTCTTGCCTGATGATGCCCCACCAGTTGCTCTCGCCATGGATCGGTAGGAAGAAACCAGGTCAAGAAATGACCGTGGTGCCGGCATGAGTTCAATCTGTTAACTGATCGCCCAAGGGTTGTTTCAGTATTTCATCTTTTATTTACATCAAAATAATCATAGATTTAAATGATGTCATGCTATGGTTTCCTAATTTCTGATTGGTCCAGAGTGTAAAATTCACAACTTTTGCATACGACCTCAAAAAAATATAAATAAATATGTTTTGGAAAGGATTTTTGATGAGGAATCTGATTTTGTGGTTTTTATCGACTGATTTTTCTATTTTAACATCTCAATATTTATATTGACAAATTAGGGTTTAGTGATATATTAATAAGGATAATTATGTTAATTTCAGGTGATTAAAAGGATCCAATCAGTCAAACCAGGTTTGACCTAGGTGTTTTAGCTCAAGGTAAGCGGGCCATGCCCTTCACATAGTAAACTTGATTTATTGAATGATTATGATATGCTTATGCATTTTATACTAAAGTCATGATAAATGCATGCTTTCTTCAATGTATATGATTATTGGATGTTTGATTGCTATAATCTAAGTCTGAGTATAGAAACCTGATTTATGTTATGAATTATGGTTAAGGAACATGAAACCAAGATTTAAGAGGGAAGGAATTCCCATCCATGCTTAAGAGGGAGAAATCCCAATTATGTTCAAGAGGGAGAAATCCCAATTAAGATTAAGTTTAGGTTATTAAGAAGATAAGTAAAGTCTAAGAAAGATCATGGTTAATGGAAATTGATTTAGATTTATATGCACCTTGTTATGGGCTTTTTGAGCATTATGGGATTTCCGAGCAATTATGGGCTTTCTGAGCATTATGGGCTCCTTATGGGGCATTAAGTGAGGAGCATATACTTCTAGTCAAATTCTTCATATAAAAGATGCCAAGAAATGATTAATGTTAATGCATGCTCATGTTTATGTCAAATCACTTTATATGTTATTTTTTATGCTTTATAACATGCCAATGCCGCTTACTCACCATGTTTGTTTTTCCTTTGCATGGCTGGGGACGAGATGTTCGTAGGAGTTGGAGCTAAAGAGAAGGAATCATCTTGAGAATACTAAGGACCCTAAGACCTAAGGAGTTGTTGCCTGGTGGGACGTCCATCTATGGAGATCCTATCTTTTTCTTGATTATCTAGTTTATGTTTAGCGTACCTTTAGAATCATGATGTAGCTTTCTTTCCATGAACTCATGTATGAATCTATGTTTCTATGAATTCCAAGTGTTGTTTATTTCTTGATATGAGATCATGCATGTGACAATCCTTCCCTGATATGCCAAGTACCCCACATTATGGATAATGTTGGGGATTAGGCTGTGCTTCCGCTGGTTACTTAAAAACCCTAGGGAGGGGTGTTACACAGTTTATCTATGATAATCTTGAACACTTCAAGATATTCATACTGGTATTTCTCTAAAAACCATTTGAAGTATTAGCATTTATTCCAATGGGTATGTAAATACATCACATGTATCTTACCTAATAGGATAATCATTCTCCCACTACCTTTAGTGAAGATTGATTAATCATGTCCAAGATATTCATGTCTCTTACTGGTTCTCTAACCAAAAGAGTATAGATTTATCCATCACATGGAAACTAGAAATGAATTTCTCATGATTGATGCTAATTTGATTGTTTGAGTTATCTATAACTTTTATTAATCATTTTATCTTATGCATATCAAATACCACAAGATAAACAAGGCATTGCCACAAAGATCATATCTTTCGAAATTGAAACATCTCTTTATTGATTGCCATCATTGTCATACAATATGCAAAAATAAAGTGTTTCTATCTACTGGAAAATATGAAATAGCAGTTCATAACTGTATTACATGTCTTTTAGGCTGAAAATAAACTAAAGTACTCCTATCTATGGCGGAAACACTTGCCCCATTTATTGAATGCTTTACACTTTACATCTTGGTATCATATACCTCAAAAGTGTTACAAGTTTACTTTCATGACACCTTTAAGTAGAGACGTCTGTCGCCTCCTTCTTCTTTTATTCTTCCAGATAGAGAGGAAAATTCCTTTTCCAATGTCTTGGCTTTTGACAATGGTGGCAATTGCCTTTCTTGGTCACGCCTCCCTTGGCCTTGAGAGCTGAAGACGACTTGGGCTCCTGGCTGGCATCAAAACTTTTCTTAGCTTTGCCCTTGCCCTTGCCCTTGCGCTTGGACTTGCCTTTCTTGCTCGTGATCACCATCATAGACTTAGGCTTGTCATTCTTCATCTGTGTCTCGGATGTCCTCAACATGCCCAACAACTCTGACAGAGGCCTATCAAAGTTGTTCATGTTGTAGTTCATTACAAACTGACTGTAGGATTCTGGCAATGATTGCAGTATCACGTCAGTAGCCAATTCTTGGCTCAGTGGAAATCCCAGTCTTGTTAGGTTCTCCACATACCCAATCATCTTGAGTGTGTGAGGACCAACTGGATCTCCTTCTGTCATGACACACTTGAACAGTGCCCTTGAGACATCGTATCTCTCTTACCGTGCTTGATCTTCATACATGTTCCTGAGATGCTGAATCATCTCAATGACACCCATGTTCTCATGTTGTCTCTGCAACTCGTGGTTCATAGAGTACAACATCAAGCACTTTGCATAAATGGCATCATCAGAATGCTTCTTGTAAGCATCCCTTTCTACCTTTGGTGCATTAGGAGTAGGTTCCTCTGGAATTGGAGTATCTAGGACATATAGCTTTCGCTCTTGAGTGAGAACAATTCTCAATGTTCTATAGCAGTCGTGGAAGTTTGTCCCATTTAGCTTGTCCTTTTCAAGGACCTATCGCAAAGAAAAGTGAGTGTTGTTTGTTGTCATTTGTACTACAAAAGGAAATATGCAATTTTAGTCCAAAACTCCTTTCAACTTATTTGATTGATTTGAAAAGTTTACGATATAATTAGGCCTTTAATTAATTATCGCTCCCACTATTTTAGTTCAAATTGATAGCCCTCACCATCAATTTGGAAGATTGCAGCGTACAACCTTCTAGTGGGCAAGATCCTGAAATCCTCTAAGTCATGGACCAACTAGGGCTGTCACCCACAACTTAGATCTCTCAGGTAGGCATCTCTTGCCAATTGCATCATATGCAACTCTTGATAAGATGTCATATGCAACTCCTTTCCATGATCACCTCCATGCCTCAAGGTACTAGATCCCATCTAGATCACCTTGTTAAGTCTGACCCAAAGAAAACACGATGAATATGCAGCCTGCTAGGGCAGACCCACATATCCATCCTTCACGCTTCCACGAGATAGACGGTGCACCACGCTAGGGCATGCCCACACTTAGTCGATCAAGCTTTTCACATATGTCGCATTTGGAAGGCATCTAAAACTTAATATTTAATGAGGGATCTAGTTTTATATACATATACATATCCAATCACCATAATATATAGTATGTATCATATACATGCTATATCCCACAGAAAACATGCAAAACAATAAAAGCGATGATTATGGCCATCCTAATGTGATTCCTTGAGCCAAGAGGAATCACGGTCATCTAGGTCTACATCACATGCAACCTATATAAGATGAACTCTATGCTTTGCCTTTCTGGGTTTGATCAACTCATCACATGACTGATCGGCTCACCATCAGGCTGGTTGGCTGGGTGCCACCAGCCGATCGGTTGGCTCCTCCAACCGATTGGTTCGCCTAGTCGTCGTGCATCTCATCATGGCTGCCACCCGCTCATCTCGCTCCTCGAACCAGTCACCAACCGATCGGCTCACTCCTTGAACCGATCGGTTCACGCCTTGAACCGATCGTCTCAGTTGTCGTCAGGATGTCCTCTGTTCTTTGACATAATAGGAAATAAAGTTCTATCCTATTTTACATTGTAAAAAGAGAAACCTCAAGTTACATTCGAGGGGAGCAAAGGTAGGAAAGAAATCTCGAATTATTTCAAGTTACATCAGGAATAGGAGAAGGAAGATCGGTGCGCAGAACGAGATGCAAGCAACCACATACAACCAAACACAGATAGGGTTTATTGGCCATAACCACGCTATACATCCACCACAAAACTTGTTTAAGGGTGACGCGTATCGAGTGCATTCATAATACATATCATATATGTAAATTGGGATTTGTGGATCTAGGATTGGACATGCATAAAGCCAATTTTATTCGCATCATATGCAATAAATAAAGGCGACAAACCAAAAACGATCATATCGATAATCCTAAAGTATAGAGCAGTTGATGTGGCTCTGATACCACTGTTGGGTTTTAGGGGAGGCAGAGAAAGCAGCTGAAACAAACAATTTCTCCTCCCCAAACCCAGAACAAGGAAACACATCAACGACTATACAATAGGAAGGGATGGTTTGTGGAATCATACCTTGTCCCGAGGCTTGCTCGGCGACAATACCTCACGACTTGTGCGGTCTTCACCTCCAGTCTTAGACGGTGTTTGTGCAGCTCCTGGTCGCACTGGGACTGATGACTCCTGGTCTCACCGGGACTATCGAGATTGACAGCTGTCCTCCGAGTGGCAGAAATCTCCCACCTCTGATGTAGTCCACACAGACCACCTGGAACTCCAATATCCTTGTCCCACAAGGAATTGGAAGGAGTCACACCCTCCTGTCAGCGTACTAGTCACTGACACACTCTCCTGCCACCAGTCGTTTTCTGTAGTTGTCTTTCCCTTGCTGTTCCTCCCTTATCAGGTAGCACTTTCTCGGGCTCTCTCAGTTACCAAAACTGGAGAGAACAACAACTTTCCAGAGCAACTGGTTGCACTGAGTTGTACTTTGAGAATCCCCCAATACCCCTATATATAGGAGGGTCATGGGATAGGGTTCTCTATCCCGGGCAATGTGGGACTAAAGCAAGAGTAGAAGGGTTTGAGATTTTCCACAAAAACAACCAACTACGCAACCTGAACCGATCGTTTCATTTCTAAAATGGTCAGTTGGGGATCTGAGCCGGTCGGTTGACACCTCAAACGATCGGTTGGGACCCTTGAAATGGTCGGTTCACTTTTGAACCGATCGGTTCGTGGTCCTGGTCAGTTCTCGATTGATTTTTCTTCTTTTGTTTCTAATTGGTACCTAATACCAATCCTTGTTCCAATCAAATTGGGTAAGTGAAACGAAAAGAAAATTTTCACCATCCTGACTTTCCCAACTTGCTCAGTTGTACCAGTTGAATCGATCGTTTCAACACTTGAACCGATTGTTTCACCCTATCCATGAGCCGATCGACTCACCACCTGAGCCGATCGGTTCACCAAGCTCAGTTGATCGGTTCATCGCATGAGCCGATCGGTTGGGAGTGCAGATTGTGCAGAATTAGTCAATTGCAGTTTCAATCAATCCGATACTCCAATCAATCAGTCCAACACCTTCAACATTATGATACTGAGCTATCAATTGATTGAGTGTTTAATTGAACTACTAAACTCCTTTAGTAATCAATCTAAACATTGTTTGTGGAAAAAACTCCTCTTCCAGGTTAAATCCTATGTGTGTGACCCTGTAGGTCCATTTCACGTTGGCAGTGAAAGTCCATAACACTTATGACTTCACAAGCAAAGAGCGGTGCCTAGTCACACATCAGTGCTACCCAAGTGAAATAGAAAGTTGGAGAACAACTTTCAATCCTACAATCCGTGAATGGTGTTACAGTGAATGTATAATTCCTTTGTCACTGATATCTCGAATGAACTCGAGGCATGGAACAGTCATCCTGTCAACGTTCATTCACTTTCTTGATCTCAGAGTAGATTGGAAGAGATATGTATGACATCAATATCACATACTGATTCACACATGCGTGCATGCCTTTCTCAATCCTACTCATCAAGTGGCCATGGATATCAAGCTCCCTCAGGAGGGACAAATCCCATATCTATCACTCACCCCTAAAAAGCCCCATGTATCAAAGCCACCCAATCATCACCTTTATAACAACCCATGTTTCAGGACTGTGTTTGATGATGTCAAAGTGTGCCCAACGACATGTGTTGAGTGTAGTGATTTCAGGTCAAAGAATCACACTCACCACCATCACTGTGAATACTAACTGTGACTACCATGTCATGGTTCCATGTGCCAAAGTCACGGTGGGTCTGTCTGGTACACTTGTTCTCTAACTAGTACCTATGTGTTTGGTACTATCGACTATACACTTAGTAGCACCGACCTGTAGGAAATTCTGCACACTCCACACACGAATCAAGGTACATTTTTAAAGCAAAAAAAAAATCTAAGCCAATGACAATGTGAAAATGCACATGAATATAAGAAAAGTGAAGGTTGGGTTGCCTCCCAACAAGTGCCATTGTTTAACGTCCAGACTAGATGTTCCTAAGAGCAAGAAACTAAGGGATCTCCAAAAGTTGTACCTCTTCTATTCTCTGCTCCACTTCCCCACCATAGTAGTTCTTAAATCTTTGGCCATTAATAAGGAATCATCTATTCCCATCTAAAATCTTCACTGCACCATGGGGAAAAACTTGCTCATTCATGAACGGTCCACTCCACTTGGACCTCAGTTTGCCCGGATGTAACTTAAATAGGGAATTAAAAAGGAGAACCTTTTGTCCTGGAAGAAACACCCTGTTCACAATGTGCCTACCATGAATCTTCTTTGTCATCTCCTTATAAATCCTAGAACTTTCATAAGCATCCATCCTAAGCTCGTCTAGTTCATTCAACTCCAAAAGTCTTTTCTTACCCGCTTCATCCAATCTATAGTTTAACTTTCTCAATGCCCATTTTTTCTTATGCTCAAGCTCCACTGGTAAATGAAACGCACAATCGTAAACCAACGTAAATGGTGTCATCCATATAAGTGATTTATAGGCCATCCTATGTTCCCAAAGAGCATCATTAAGCATGAAATCTCCAATTTGTCCTATTGGTGGAAACTGTCCTTTCTAAGATCTTTTTCACTTCTCTATTAGACACCTCCTCTTGGCCTTGTGTGTGTGGGTGATAAGGAGTACCCACTCGGTGTTTCACCCCATATTTTCTAAGTAAGGCTCTGAACTTCCTATTAGTGAAATGTGATCCACCATCACTAATGATCAGTCAGGGAACACCAAACATGCAGAAAATGTTTTCCTTCACAAATCTGCACACCACTTGAGCGCCATTGGTGCAGGTTGGAATTGATTCCACCCACTTAGATACATACTCTACCACAAGTAAAATATAAAGGTTAGAAGTACATGACACAAATGGACCCATGAAATTGGTTCCCTAAAGATAAAAAACTTTAACCTCTTGAAAAATATTCAATGGCATCTAATGTCGCTTAGAAATGTTACCTGCACATTCGCAAGCATCCCAACGATGGACAAAATCGTATGCATATTTAATTAAAGTTGGCCAATAAAATCCACTCTCTAACACTTTGGATGTTGTCCCAGAGCTAGCATTATGTCCTCCCATAGGCTAAGAATGACAGTGTGCCAAAATTCTCTCTACCTCACACTCGGGTACACACTTCCTCAACAATCCATCCTGACATTATTTCAGAAGAATAGGGTCATCCCAAATGTAAAACCTCAATGAGTGGATTTTTTTTTCTTATCTTGATACCGCCAATCTGTAGGAAACTCTTTGTAGGCTAAATAGTTAAAAATATCTGTGAACCATGGATCCTTAACTTTTATAGCAAAGAGTTGTTCATCTAGAAAATCCTCAACAATGGGAATATTGACATCTTTTTCAAGCACTCTTTACCTCCTAGATACGTGATCTGCTACTACATTTTCCACCCCACCTTGTCTTTAATTTCTATATCTAATTCCTGTATCAATAAAATCCACCTAATCAATCTAGGTTTTGCATTTTTCTTTTGCAATAGGTATTTGATGGAAGCGTGGTCAGTCCAAACAATCATCCTTACCCCTACTAGGTATTGTAGAAATTTCTCAAATGCAAACACAAATGCTAGGAGTTCTTTTTCTGTGGTTCTGTAATTAAGTTGTGCATCATTCAATGTTTTCGACACATAATATGTGACAGTAGGAGCTTTATCTTTGTGTTGTTCCAACACAGCTCCCACATCATAGTCTAATGCGTCGCACATTAGCTCAAAATGTAGGATCCAATCAGAAACCTGTACGATAGGCATAGAAGTTAGATTTTCCTTTAATACCTCAAAAGCTTTCATACATCGATCATCAAAGGAAAATTCAACATCTTTTTCTAAAAGTTCTGACAAGGGTTTATCAATTTTGGAAAAATCTTTGATGAACCGACAGTAAAACACATCATGTCCTAGAAATCTCCTTACTCCTTTCATCGATGTCAGTGGAGGTATATTGGAGATAACTTCTATCTTACTGAGTCTACTTCCATACCCTTGTTAGACATTTTGTGCTCCAATACTATTCCCCCACTCACCATCAATGGCACTTTTCCCAATTTAAGACTAAATGAGTGTCCTCACACCTTTGTAAAACTTTATCCAAATTATAAAGGCAATCACTAAATGACTCCCCGTACACCAAAAAATCATCCACAAATACCTCCAAGCACCGCTCTACCATATTAGAGAAAATGGCAAGCATACAATGTTGGAAGGTAGCAGGTGCATTACAAAGGCCAAATAGCATCTGTCTATATGAAAATGTGTTGTAAGGGTAGGTGAAAGTGGATGTCTCCTGATCCTTTGGCTCGATCAAAATCTAATTGTAACCAGAATACCCATCGAGGAAACAAAAGTGTGAACGACCGGTGAGTCATTCCAAAATCTAATCAATGAAAGGTAGATGAAAATGATCTTTTAAAGTGACAACATTCAAACAATGATAATCTATGCAAACACGCCACCCTACCACCAACCTAGTGAAAATCAATTCATTAGATGCATTAGTCATGATAGTGATCCCCCTTTCTTAGGCACTTCCTGAGTTGGGATAATCCACATAGAATCATAAATTGGATAAATAATACCTACCGAAAGAAGCTTGCCCACTTCTTTATTCACTACCTCAGTCATGATTGGGTTGAGGCACCATTGAGGTTGGACTATCGCTTTAGCTCCTTCTTCCATTCGGATCTTGTGTTGGCTCAAACTTGGGGATATTCCGTTAATGTCCTCTATAGACCACCCAAAAGCTGCTTGGTGGTTCTTCAATATAGAAAGCAATTTCCCCTCTTCTTCACCACTCAAGGATGATGATATGATCACAGGGAGCTTTTCTTTTGTGGCCAGGAAGACATACTTCAGATGTGGTGGTAATGGCTTCAATTCCAACTCAGGAGAGTTCAACAAAGATGGAACTAGTGGTGGGGGAGGTTGTAACATCCCTGACCTGGGTTATGCCTTAACCCTGGGAGTTTTTCTTTAACAAGTTAAATAGATGCTTAATTTTATCTTGTGAAAAGTAATTAAGGCTCAAGAGGAACTTATGTTTCAATTTTGGTCCTGTTTGAATAATGTTGAAGCAATATTTGCTTATTTAGGACTAAAGTGCAAATTAACCAAGTTGAGGGGTTAACTTGCAAATGTTACATGTTAAGATGTTCCTCAAGGAGTTTGGAATCATTGATAATGAAGATGATGCAGAGGAATGGCTTATGAAAGCCTGAGTACCAAGAAAGAATTGATAAAACAATGTTTGTGTATTAAAACCTAGTTTTGGTGTAAAGTGCAATTTACCAAAAACCTAGGGTTCAATATGCAAATTACCACTTCAATAAGGTCCCTAATATTTCTTGGTATCATGTAGAGCAAATAAAATTATAGGGGCGCCTCATTTGAATTAAGTTGGAGGAGAGAAAATCTTGATATTAAAATAATCAAGATTTAAGCCTAATTGGAACCCTAATTCAATTTAATGCAAAAATAAATAAAATAATTGAGGGGCCTTCAACCAAAATTAATATGTGTATGGAAATACTTGAGCCTTTCAAAGGCACGAGTATATCCCAAGGAGGTGAAGACTCCACTCTCCATTATTATAAGAAAAAGAATTTCCACTCAAATATGGAAATTACTATTATAAGGGTTATGGTGCTTAATTTCTTTTTCCTTAATTCTTGGATAATGGAAGTGAGCTAGGTGGGGATAGATATGCCTTTGCATACAAGAAACCAAGGGGGACAAGGTGGCAACAATTTTGGAATTAAAAGGGTTTTATAAAACATTTTCTCTCTCATTGAATTTCTTATAAAAAGACCCTTTCCTAGCCAAAACAAAGGCTTTTTCGGAACCCACCTCTTCTCTTTGCTTGGAAACCGACCAAGGAGCTTGGGAGGATCCCGAGGACGACACCCAACCTTTTGGTAAGGTTCTTGACCTCTTTTCCCCTTGATTCCATGGTGGAAATCGAAAATAAATCATTGATTTCTTCTTTTCTTCACTCCATCTTCAACCCTAGCCAATCTTTTCAACCAAAAGCTTGCGGCCGAGCCTAGGGGGAGTTGCAAAAGCTTCATCCACCATTTTTGGTGTGATCTTGGAGATTTGGAGATCAATTTGAGGTGGGTTTTATAACTTGAACCCTTGATTTTGTTATTGCATTCAATTCCTTATCAAATAATGATCATTTCTTCATTCACGATAATTGATTTGGTTGAGTGATGCAATCACCATGGAAACCACAACAGGTTTCGTGTGTTTATATCTTGATGATGATGACATCATCCTAAGAACACACCTCCCCAAATATCAAGTGCAAATGGTTTCAACAATGTTGCTCAATCAGTTTCACAAACCGTTTGGGAGCAAACAGTTTCAAACCGTTTGGGAGCAAACAGTTTCAAACCGTTTGAAGGGAAACAGTTTCATCAAACCGTTTGAGGGCAAATGGTTTCAAACTATTTGGAGGTGTTGACCATGGTTGACCGTTTGGATATTTGTTGATAATAATGTTAGTTAATGACCCACTAATTATAATCTATTAGTTCCAATTGTTCATGAGTTGAAGGACAATCAATCACCAAACCCTAATCAGGTTAAGTGCTGATTTCATAATCAATTGGCTTGGAACTTTGGGTTTATTAGCCCAAACGGTTTCAAAACCATTTGGGGATCACCCAAATGGTCTCAAGACCGTTTGAGTGTCACCCAAGACCGTTTGGAGGTCTAGGGTTAAGTATGGTTGAGTTTTGGAAGGTCTAGAGATACCAAATTGAAATGCAATTAAATGATGAATTGTTGATCAATCCAATGACCCAAACCCTAATTGGATGTCATGGATTTTGATGATATGATGGGAAAACGGTCTCAAGACTGTTTGGAGGTCATCCAAACGACCTCAAGACCATTTGGGGTCAGGTCATGTTCAATTTGGATGGTGATCCAATAATTTCAAAGTAATTAGTTTCACAATGATTAACATTGAAGTGCATTGGTTCAATCCCTAATCCAATTGATTCAAAACCCTAATTGATGATCAATTGAGGGTTAAATCAGTTGAAGGATGATCTATTAAGCTCAATGGAAGTAAGGTGTTAGGTTCAATTGATGAGTAACTCCATAGATTCATTTGATGAGGGAGTTAACCTTGGAAACCCTAAACCGATTGGAGTGGTTGAGACCATCTTTGGTCCATTCAGTTTTGAGGAGGTTTGGACCAAACGGTCTCAGGACCATTTGGGACCAAACGATCCCAAACCGTTTGAGGCCCAATCGATCTCATGAGTGCTTTAGCAAACAGTTTCAAGTACTTGCTTTGGCAAACGGTTTCAAGCACCACCTTTACCAAACAGTTTCAAACCCTTAGACTAAGACCGTTTGAGGTCTGGTTGGTCAAGACCGTTTGAGGTCTAAGTGACCAAGACTGATTGAGAAATAATTAACCAAAATAGTATGGACACTTAAGGTGTTTAAAGGTCAATTGTTTAATTGAACAATTACATGATGTAAACCAAGGGTGATTATAATAATTATACCCTTAATGAGATAGGGTGATTAGTACCCTTTGGATAATTAATATTTAATGATTATGAAAGAAATGACATAATGGATTAAGTGTCAATTCTTCTTTCAAGCTAAGTTAATTTATCCTAATAAAGTCTGAAGTAGTATCATCTTATAGAGGATGAGAGAGAGATGACTTCCTACATGAATGATAATCATGTAATGGATAAGCCTCAACACCTTCAACATGAATGATTAAGTAATTAGGGTATGATCCTTAATAAAGAGATCATGAAACCCTAATAAAGGAAGTTGTTGAGCTCTAACCTAAATCTAGGGTAATATCAAATGTAAATCAAACCAAGGGTAATGGTGTGACTCTAAGCCAGGATAATAATATGGGAAATCCAAATTCAAGGTAACTTCATGAGAAACCCTAATTGAGGGTGATTCCATGAGAAACCCTAATTGAGGGTGAATCCATGAGAAACCCTAATTGAGGGTGATTCCATGAGAAACCCTAATTGAGGGTGAATTCATGAGAAACCCTAATTAAGGGTGGATCCATGAGAAAACCGAATTGAAAGTGATGTTATGAGAAACCTTAGTTGGAATGAATAGTAAACCCTAATTGTGGGTTATTGAATGAGAAAACCTGATCTAGAGTAATGCCATGAAAATCCCTAAGTTAGAATGATGATATGTAAAACCTGATGCTATGATATGATGTGACATTCAAATACAGGGTGAAGCCATGTAATGATATAGGAAACCCTAGTAATGGTATGATGATTAATACACTAATGTAGGGTGTGGCTAATATAATCAAACAAGATGAGGATGTTACACCCATGAAGGGTGAAGTTGATAAACCATATGAATGGTAATGTTGATACTCCAATGAGTAAGAGTATAAAGGGCAAGATGATGCCTAGATCATTATATATCTCATTTCATGCATGCATAAAAACCCTATACACCTTACAATGATGAGGACATGAAACTCTTAGGAATGATGTATGCTATACTAAATAATGACGTGGATAGCATCCTAAGAGTTGAAATATCTAAAGTGATGGATAATGGTTTATCCTATATTCAACACTGCCTAACCATTGGATAAGTCCATATCATTAAAGATAGTTGGACAACTCTAATGTGTAACCTATGCACCATATGATGAAAGTGACAAGTTAGAGTATGAAGTATTAAGAGGGAAATACCTTAATACAAGGTTAGTTGATTAATTTAAGTAAGATGGAAATGAAAAGAAAGTGATACATCAAGACATGATAGATATCACATTCAACATTTCAGGTTAGACATACCTTGATGAACTTCTAATCCAATATTCTTAGATAAGAAACACATGAAGTGTGTGATATGCAATTGTTACAATAAAAATGTAATGAAATCAATGTACTTTGATAAATGTTGACTAATATACCTTGAGAATGGGGTTAAGACAAATCAATGAGTATGATGTAATCATACCATGATAAGGATGATAAATAATCTCATACCTTGAATTGATGATCATTAATGAAATATGTTGAGAATAGTGATCATAAGCATATACTTATGATATATTTGGATGCTCCTAAAAGTGTGGAGTAATACATTAGGGTTGAACTAATAATATGAGCATGAAACCCTAATTATTGTAAAATGGGAAACCCTAACCCTAATTTTGGGTAAAGGGAATGAAAAGCCCTATTTGTTAGTAAACCCTAATCCTGGTGAAGGAATAGTGGTGTCATTAGTGTATCACATGGTGTGATCAATGATTTCTATGAATGATATCATGACTGATAGCCATGCAGACATCATGAGATGATGATCATAGCAAAACTTGATCTATGACCTTTATATAACAAAATGTTGATTGGCCTTGTGTGCCTTAGTAAATGTTGTTTCTTAGCAAAAGTAACAAAAATGTGCATGGAATTTATGAGTCACATGAGTAAGTTGTTTCCCAGTGAAAGGTGACAAGACACTTAATCGGCCTTGTGAGCCATGTGAGATGCTTGTGTAACAAGTATCATGAATACCTGGGTCTGAGGATCTAGAGGTAATAGTTATCTAACAAGTGGTAACAATGTTCAGTGATGAACTAAGGACTTAAATACCTAGTTTTGATAAGCATGGTAATGATGTGGTTGAGGGATGAGAATTCCATGTATTAAAATGAGGAACTGAGATCCCAATGTCTTATAAAGACTAAGAAATGATTGATGAAAACAGTACATGTGTCTTTGTAGCGTTTGTCTGAATAAGTTATGTTTGAGAACTTGACTGATGCTAAAAGGATATGCTAATGTACTTAATTAATCAAGTTAAATCATATCATGTAGAGCCCTGGCCATATAACCATCAATGTCAGAACTTGTTGGATGGTGAAATGGGTGCTCCACGGCAAAACCCGAAACACATATTTTGAATATGTGGGGGCAATGGGCGAATGTATCCTGACATTCTAATGAGGAAATTGAGGAAAGGTAAACATTAAACCTCTCAATCCTTCATTATTGTACCGAGATGGGTACCACGAATCTCCCAATGATTGGGACAGATGCAGTACACATCTCCCAATAATATTAATGCCAGATCGATGAGATAAACAAGAAATCTCATGATTGCGAAGAGAGTGCAGCACGCCACTATAACTTTAATAGAGAAGTTGCTAGTATACCCTGGGAAGCTATTAGCAGAGACACAAGATGTCCTGCATTTGATCTCGTACTGATCGAGATAAGGGAGGTCTTGGTAGCCGGCTCTACCATTGACCTTGTATGGCACTGATTTTAACTTCGCAATGGTCGGTTGGAGTATGAGTGGTATACCTCATCTCCTCAGGGCATAAGTGTGATTGTAAAATGTAATCAGCCGTATAGCATGTTTGCTTAAGGATTGAATACGAAAATTCATTGGCTAATGTCACATTTCTTTTATGCATCTCTAGTTGATAGATGCTATTCATATCTCTTTATGCTCATTGCAAGTAGAAGGATGAGTTATGATTCTATCATGGATAAATGCAATGCTCTCCTTAGGAAAGGAGACTACGTTACACCATTCATTCAATGATTAATACTGTTGTTAATATATAAGAAATCTTGCTCAGTTTTATTATAATAAACTGCTATAACAATGTTTTTGCAAAGAGTTATATCTCCCGCTGGAGCAATTTACAATTGTCTCGCCCCCGTGGGATCCAACTTTTTAGGTAAATGCAGAAGAAGAAGCATGAACCCTATAGCAAGGGAAAAGTAGTAGCAGCAATAGGGACAACAATGATAACTCAGGTGGAGGCAATGGCTGCCAATTTTTGCATAGTTAGTAGTCCTATGTGTCATCTTTGTACTCTCAGGTCCTTGGAGTTTATAGTTAGTGTTTTTAATGAATCGATCTGAGATTTTGGCTTGATGCCTCAAGGTTCTCATGCTGTCTGTATATAATGTTAATAGGGAAGATGATGTTGTAATCCTCATGAAGAGATGATACAAGTTATGTACTTAAGTGCCATGATGTAAATGTATACTTTGGTTTTGATGAAGTAGTTTTCCTATGATTGGATCTCGTTGTAAAAAGTTTTAATTTTGAGTGATTTTCAGTAATCCGCTGCAAATGATTCGCTTCCGCTTAAGTAAATCTTGTTTTTGTGAGTTGGATGCCACAAAGGTGGTCCCAAGTCTTCAAAATACAGAGTACCACCTTTAGCATCAGTACACACTCCTCTAGAGAGCAGATGCCTGTGATATCATCTACTCTATTCATCAGACATGCTTCCAAAGGTAATTGTGGATATGTTTTCATCTGTGAATTAACAATGACCTCCTTTATGGTAGTTGGGTCATAATCTTCTTCTTTATCATCTGGGTAATATATTTCTTCTTTCAATGATATCATCTTGGTATTTTCAATTATATCAACTTCCAGAGTATCATTTTCTACATTGGTCATCACGTGAGCCATATCAAGAAATGGCTTCCCCAGACTCAAAGAATTGTTTCCCTACATGTGCTACAACATGTTACATTGTGTTGTATCCCCCTTTTCATTAGAGTGTTCAGACATCTTTATTTCAAACCGGTCATCATAAGTGCCCATGGTCATACGTCCTCTGCCCATTTTCAAGATCATGTAGATTGTGGCTTGGAATGGGCTACCTAGCAAAAGTTTGTTATCTTTATCCTCTTGTATTTCCATTACCATAAAACCGACAGGAAAAATGAACCTATCCACTTTCACTAGGACATCTTCACCAATGTCATGGCCTAACCACAGAGTTGTCAGCCAACTCAATAATCATAGTATTTTTTCTTGTCTCCTTAATACCTAGTTTTTTGAAGGTTGACAAATTCATGAGGTTGATACTGGCCCTTGAGTCACATAGGGCCTCACCAAACTTAGTCTTCCCTATGTAGCATGTGATTTTGAAACAACCAGGGTCTTGTCTTTTTGGAGGTATCACTCCAAGAATAAAAGTGCTCACCTACTCCTTCAACACTGCCACCTCAACCTCAGGTCTTATTGATGATGCTTTCAAGAACTTTCCATACAAAGGTGTCTTCTCAATTGCATCGATAAGTATAATATTGACATAAATTTTTTTAAACCTTCTAAAAATTTCTAAAACTGCCAGTCTTCTTTGGTTTCCTTCAAGCTATTTGGAAATGGTACATGTGTTCTCTGGTGAGGTGAGACAAATGTTTTGATCTAGTATGTTCTACCTAATCAGTGTGCTCTTTAGTTGTTTTCTCCTATTCCAAACTATCTAGTTTAGTTGCCTCTACTGTCACAATCTGAGTTTTTGTTGTTGTAGTGTCACTAGCATTTGTGGTTGCTGGTGCCTTATTCAACAGTGTCTTACCACTGCGTAGTAGGACTACCTTGACGTGTTGATTTCTAGAAGGCACATTAGTATTAGTTGGGAACCCCTATTGGTTTGGCTGCTTAAATGTTCCTACATTCATGGCTATTTGAGAAATATGTGTTTCTATAGTTCAGATCCTTGCACCTTAGTTCTGGAGTTCTCTGTGTGTTTGTCCTATCAACACTTCATTCTGACTGACCAACTTTCTAAGCATTTCTTTAATATGGTCAATCTTCTTTTGTTCTTGTTGATATTGTGCCTGGCCTCTGAACTATTGTGTCTTTGGTTGTTGCTCCTGTGATGGGTCATGTTGAAAGTTGTTAGGATCCTTCCATGAAAACTTAGGATCCTTCCTCCAGGAATTATCGTTTCCCCTATATTGTTGTTGTTGGTGCATGAATTTACACTCTTCCTCTTCTTCTTCTGAAGGTGATCCATCGTTGGCACATAGCTTTTTATCTATCTAGTCCAACTTCTCATTTAATGTGGAGATGACCTTGGACTCACCCACATTTTTTACGGTTGTCAAAAGTTCTCTCTCATCTCCCCATGATTGATTTTTAAAAATATTCTTCAATATCTCATGATAGTGGGTAGGTTTGTTGTTGAGGAAGAACTCTGCTCCCACACTATCGAGAGTAGTCCTTTCTCCCTTGTGCAGGCTATAATAGAATATCTTTGCCTGTCCCAGAAGATCCATTCCATGATGAAGAACTTTCCACAACATACTCTCGAACCTTTCCCATGCTTCTGAATAAGATTCATCAGCTTGTTGTATGAAATTGTGGATCTTCTTTACCAAGTCATTAGTCTTCTGTGGAGGAAAATAACACTCAAAGATGGCATTAATCATCTGATCCCATATTTCAATGCATTCATCATCATGGTTATAAAACCATGACTTCGCGCTGTCTGCCAATGATGACAGAAAAAGCTTCAGATATATCACAATTGTCAGTGCTCTGTCGATCATGACCATATTGTAGTTCTCCACAAAGTTTCTAATGTGCACCATCAGATCTTCAGAACTATGGCCATGGAAAGCTTGGGATTTAATCAAAGATATCAACCCTGGGTCAATCTTGTAGCTTCCCACATTGATGGCTTGTCTTTTGATTGGTGCTTTTGAGCTGTTGTGGCAGAGGCTTTGATCCTCTCCCATATTGTTTGTTCTTGTTCTCCCTCCATTTCTATTGTCTCTGGTTCTTATGGTGTTACAACTCTCTTAGGTGGAAGTGTCAGTGGTGGATTTTGGTTGAATCTATCAACTGACCGTAAAGCTTCTCTCTCTTTGTGAAGGAGTTATGCTTACCCAAAGCCCAGTGAAGGTGGCTCTCTGTATTCGTGGACTCGAGTATGTACCATACACCAATGCCTGAAAGTGACAAACTAATTGTCAGCATGCAGTAATGGAGATAGAGGTAATAATAATTTTATAATTCTTCTCTAAGTGAAATAATAATAAAAAAAATAAAAAAGGGTTGGCTTAGAGTTGTTGACCACAACACTCATAGTGCTAGATGTTTCCATTTCACCGATAATGATGTCAAAAACTTGACACATGTTTACCGTGCATTATACGTAAGTGAACGTATCGAAGTAATATAGGCCCTTTTGAGGCCCGAGTCAAACACAAGGAAACGTTCTCCAGAGACTACTACTAACTATGGTCTAATCAGTTAGGCCGGTGTAAATGAGTGAGCTTGATTGAACATAATAAAAAACAAAATGTAATAGACTTAGCACTTAAATTAATCAATTTTAGGAAATTTCCTAGGCTTGTGGTTTCACCATAGATAACATTGCATTTCATTCCATACACCAATATATATTATCCTCATCCCTAAATTAAGAGCCTATAGTCAGAACTACCCACTCTCGTAGCATAGTTCACTACCTATTCTAATGCCAATCCTATTTCCATAGCAATTAATTGATTAGTTAGGTGCTTTATGATTTAAATCTAGGTTTCTCCTCCCATTTATTCTCCGCCTTTCCCAAGGGGTGCGATAAATGGGTAAATCTATTCTTTCCAACCCTTAACCTCTCTCCCAAAATGATTAAGGGTCTAAAAATCTATCTATGTTGATCAAGTATAAATAGAACAATGCATCTTCATAGATTTATATCCAGAAAATAAGGATTAAGATGATATTAATGCATGAAAATCAAGTACAATGCATATCTAGGCTATTCCCGGATCCTTAGAAATAAAGGGGATTAGCCCCACATGGTTTTCATTGACAAATACATAGTAGAGAAAGAGAAAAATGTGGGAAACATTAGAGAAACTAAGTAATGCCTGGTGAATAGCGGATCTGGATGATCCCCTGCGTCGTGCGTGCAATTGGATGTCTTCCGACTGCCGATTCGCCTTCCGAAGGTGCTTAGATCATCTCAGATGAAGATTTCAGCTCCTTTTTCCTCTTCTCTCTCTCTGGTGTTGTGCAATGGAATGTGATTGCTCCCTTCTTAATGGATGATCTCCCCTTGGGTTATAGGAGTCACTTATAGTATGAAATAATGTCCACCGTTTGATTAGATTGCCATCTTCATATTTTCCAAATCAAGCAGATAGTACTGACTTGGCAGTCAGTAGTACCGATTTCCTAGGGCAGCCACAACACTTGCCAATGTTGGTACTAAAGACTTAGCTTGATAGCATCGAGTCTTCATGTTGCCCAATCCTTATCTGCCTAACTTGATCTCGGTAGTACGGAGTTTTGAACTCGGTAGCACCGACTTTGTGTGATCCATCCTTGTGCTTCCCTAACGTGATATCGGTACTATTGATGTCATGCTCGGGCCCACTGCCCTAGGCTCTGGTAGAGTTTCAAGAATGACAATTGGCCCCACAGACCACCACTAGCCTTAACTGCACGCTTTTTCCTCACTCACAAGCAAGTCAGGATCAACTTCCCGACTGGTCACCCATCCTAATACTACTCCAAGCTGAGCATGCTTAACTATGGAGTTCTTTAGTGATGGGCTCCAGGAAAAGGAGGTGCACCTTAGTTTGGGGGTTGCAGTAGGGAAAGACCGTATGAAAGGGGCATATGTTCTTGAGGTGTTCCCTTCTCCAGTCTACGAACCAACTTACCCTATTTTGCAAATCCTTGGTAGACTAGTTGTAAGGATTGGGATTTTTTTCTCTCGATGTTACTCAAATCTCCCTACTCCTCATGTTGTAGTTTGGGGTTTCCAATGTTTTCGATGGGTGGAGAGCAACAAGGGGGTTGGGGTCTAGTTCTTTCTGATCTCTATGCTGATATGGCTGTGAGAGGGGTTGTTCAGAAGCTCCTGGCCTCACGATACTATCTAACTGTTTGGAGGGTAGTGATTCCTCCTTGATTAGCGAATCAAGCTAGGGTCTAAGAATGTACCTTCTCTCCCGCATATCTCGGAGGTGAAAGATGATATATTTGATCTTCATATCTCATCTAATGGTTGCTAATCCTTAATTCCATTGATCCAAAACTACCAAACAAAGAATGGCAACGTGATTGGGTTAATAGAACTGGTGGTATACTCAGACAAACCATATAATCAAATGATGAAAATTATTAAATTATCTTCTCATCAAAAAATATTTGGCCCCATCGGTTCACCATCATTCAAGCCACCTTATACCAATGTTTGAGACTCAAGATCCTTGACTTGGTCATGAAATGAAGTTATTCAAAACAACTTTATAAATAGATGTTTAACCCTTGATTTCATTTGGATTAATTATAAATCTTGATTCAACAAGTCCAAAACACTTGTTATAATCCTAGCATACTTCAAGGCTCATCAAATAGCCTTCTGGGTTTTTTGTGACTACTATATGGGACTCTTGGCCTCATAAATATCCAAGTAAATCAATAAAAGATATTCATCAAGGTTGAACTCATTCATGTGTCATCTTCGTCATCAAAAGTACCTATATAGGGGGAAAAAATTTTGTAACTGAATAATCAATTTCTTAATTGGAATCAATCATCCAGAAAACATTCATGGTCTTAAAATACTATTGGGTTTGGAATCCCTAAAATTTGGGTTATCACAACCAACTTGGATTTTTAGTAGTATCGAGTATGTGTGAGTCTTTCTGAGCAAATACTGACGTGAAGACGGTACCACCGACTTATGGTGTAGGTAGTATCGACTCTGTGTAGCTCCATTGTACTTGAAACTACACAATAATGTGGATAAGTGCTCGAGGTAACTATTAAGTCATCTTAAACATTAAAAATAAGACCATTTCATGTATCTGAATATCACAGGCCATTGATAGAATCTCATGCATTATTAATCGGATAAATGACAAAACAACACATAAAATCAAGGAAAATATGCCTGTGAAAATGACTAAAAACTTGTGCATCAATAATCTAGCATATATTTAATTCTTCCTTGTGTTGAATAACTTATTATTTAGTAAATATTGAATAAGCGTATAGATAAAATACTCGGCCCTAAAGTTATGACGTATTTTCTCCAGTTTTCTTTCATGCATATTGAAAGTAGATTCATGAAATGAAGTTAATTTGGTACTTTTCATTAAAAAATGCATGGGAAACAAAAACATAACCTTGAGAACTCACATGGTGGATTGATCTAGTATATGAGGAGTGCCAGATGATGGAATCCAACATTCCATCATAGGCACCTCACTATAATTTGAGACAATACGTGGCATGAAACAGACCAATAAAGTTTCATGTAGATTGAAAACATCTTCCCTTAGATTTGAAATCTTGTCACTTTGAACACTTATATATACCTCCATACACAACATTAAACCATGTCCTTTATGACTATTTTTTAAGACAAAGTACATTTCCCTCCAATTCCCAACTTAGAACATATTCTTCTAAGTAGGATCCTACTTTTACAAGAGACTGTTAGATACAACAAGAGGCTACAAAATGGTAAGGAGGAACCAAGAACTTGTATTTCTAGTAATATATTTAAGTAGAAACTAAATCTTTGAGATCTTAAACATCAACATCAACATCAACACTTGACTATTCCTAATTAGTTATTGAATTGTAGGTTCAAGTTGATAGTTGTTATCTGTTGTTCTATTGACATAATTTGATGATGAACAAGAAAGATGATCACTCTCGATACTAAATATATTACTTTCATGATCTTACCATTACCATATAAAATTTACCAAGCCATGCTAATATGAATACTACTACTACTACACTAACTATTCTTTGTTATATACCATATATTTGTGTAAAGTCATATGCTTACCTAGTTGATCTCACCATTTATTATTAAGATGATTATGCTCCTTATTTTTATTCACTTTAAATAATGATGTTATCTTGGTACATCTTAATATCATAAAATTGATTGAAACCTTAATGACATCATCTTAATCTTACTTATCTTGCCATATCACACAATCAATTCAATCAACATTTTGACTCACCCTTAAAAATTGTATCTCTCTAGTCTATGTATACATCTCATCCCTACTGTCTAGGATGGATCTGTCCTGGGACATTTCCTAATAAAATTGAGATTCAAATTACACTAGAGTCCTTAGATCCAATGACTAAAATTCCCACAGTCATTTTAAGACCTCAATAAATTTCCCATCTAAAAAGTTTTATTTTTAGGATTTGGTTTGTTTTTAAACAAGAAAACCTATAAATTAAACAAGTTTAATTTATGATCATGCTGATGTAATATGGAATTTTAATGTTGTACTAGGTTTCTAAATCATTTTCAAACAATTTTATCTATACCCTCACAAGGCCACACTTTCCTCACTTGACCACATTTGTGTGGAGTAATTCTTGGGCTCTTTGAACTAGGTGATTTAAACATCAATCACTAGTTTTTCTAGTGGTGACATATATGACTTATTTATGCATCTTTTTTTTTTCATTTTTCATGCTTCTAAACTCAGGCCATCAACCAAGGACATTTTCTATCCAACTAGTAATAGATTTGAATGTATCCACTGGGGTTTCTAGATAATATGGTTGCTTCAAAATTTCTTTTGAGTTTTCCATTTCCATTTTTTTTGTGATTTTTCTTTCATTTTTCCTTTTATATGTTTTCTACTTTTTAGTTTCCCAGTTTGTTTCCAAATCTAATCACAAAATAAAGCAAAATAGGGATGAACTTTCTCTTTGCTATATGTAGCCTCTTTCTTTACTTGCATGTAATATCTTATTTTATGTTATCTCACTTGTATGATTGCATCAAAATCTTTTTTGAAAGAGGGATAAGAGTTACATGGATATCTTGACGTTGCACCGTGTACTATGACTCTTTATCATTCATTTGGGATTTCACTCAAAAATTTAAAATATGTCTTGCACATTGAACATGCTACAAACCCATGTATGTACTAATTGGGTTGTAGAACTCATGTTGGACCTTGGTATGAGACATACATTTGTTAGTAAAGGTTGTTGTGTAACATAATTCTAAAATCACAAAGGTCTAGAGGACACTTTCTCTCTTAGTACTAACCTCTACTTATACCCATCATGATTGCAAGGTGTATTGCAAGCGGTAACCTTAGCTAAAAGAACTATTTTACCCACATAGTTCCATATTTCACCTTACCAAAGAGAAGGACAGTCTCCACACATGAGGGTTCAATGATGGAGTGAGGAACAACTAGTTCACATGATATTAAAGAAAAACTTTTATTGGTTATATGAACTATGATATTAGTGAAAGTGTTAATGATTCTCAATAAACATCTTTACAAAAGAAATACAATATACCATCTTACTAAAACTCAATACAAGGGCCATCCATGGTTCTTTCAATTTAAAACCTCACAAATTTCCCCATATTGATAAGATGTCAAATCTATCCACACATATCAAACTAACTTCCTTATTACCAAGACCATGCCATAAAGATGACTTATTCAACCCTAGACGTTCCACTAAGGGGATGTTTGGTTCCCATCATTTAAACTACTTGTATTTTATATAATTAGGATGTTAGATTAATAGTAAAAATATCCATATGTATTCTCTATGGTAGTTGTACCACTGGACCATGTATGATATCAAGTCGTGCCATGTGTTATAAAATTCAAAAATGACATCTCTAGGATGATGTTATCTTTTTCACACACCAATCTACACTACGAGGAAATTGGTTTCATCTTCCGAAGCATAAGTGGTCCTACAAATTTTATGAATTCTTGTAGACAAATAAGAAAGAGTTACAATGTTGGGGACTAAAATTCCCCTAAAGAGAGTTTGACAATTAATCTTTTGGTGGCCCTACCTACAATAGAAGGCTCCAAATTTAACATGGTCTCTTAAACAAAAAATTATTAGTGCTCTTCCAACACTAACCATGGGAAAGGTTTTTGAAATGTAATCCCATCATTCAATACATTACAAGCATAAAACATATCCAAACACAAAACATAATAACATCTTGTATGTTCTAACCAAACACTCATAGATTCACAATATATATTTACAAGGATAGCAAGCCTACAAATCCAGTGCAAAGTTGTCAAACAATTTCTCTCACCTATGTTCTTGATCTCTTATGATCGTTGTCACACAAGGAGACGTTGAAAGGATATTTAATTAGTGATGACATTTTACAAGAATTTTTGTTAGAAATCACATTTAATGACATCATATTTATGATGAAAGGATGCCCAACCAGGTCTTTAGATTATAAAATATCTTGAGATCACATTGACAGTCTGTTGAAATACTGAACTTTACTTTAATCATTCTAATCAATCATATTGACATGACTCAGTGCGATTAAACTATCAGACTCAAAAACCAACCTTCCAAGATATGTTCTCTCACATTTAAAACACATGCAGATCCAAACCACCACCTTATCTATAACCTACAAATTTAAGCACTTTCATTCCATTTTACAGACACCAACACACATTCTCATGACATGGATCTACATTTCTTATCCAATATTCACACTGGTCCTATGCCATGATAAACACCATCTTACTTATTCATACCCTATCTGTCATACTATCTCAATAATGTATCATAAATTGCACCACAATGATTTTGAATTTTCAACCATGGATGAAGCATGTTGATAATTCTAATATCGTGACAAACATTCATTGTGTAACAACTAGATCATGTTAGGAAAGGGATCCTCAAACTAATGAAGATTGAATCAGGTAGTATGATAGCCATTATCAACCATCAAACATGTATATTCACCATTGGACAATTGTATTTCCTAAAGTATACCATCATGATCTTAGGATATGAAATAAAATAACCTACCTTGTCACTCACAAAATATTCACTAGTGGTTCACACCAACGACCATAAAATTGGCTACTTGAGACCTAGGCGAATAATCTTAAACTAGACCATCTGAGTCCTAGACTATGAATTCAAACTAGTGATGAATGCATATTCATATTAGTTTCTCACATTTTTTAAGTATTTTTTTATCACATCCATTCATTTATTGACATGCTTTATTTTAAATTAGGTTATATTGATTTATTCTAGTTTTATTGTGAATTGTCAAAAAACTGCTCATTTTATTGTAGGAATTGCACAAGACGTAGAAAAGAGTTTCAATTCCATCCCCAAGAATGTTGAAGGTTGGCATCACCACTCCCTACCTTTGAGTATTTGTAATGGTGATCCACTCATACATGTTACGTAAAATATTTACCAAGCTTCTAATAAGATCAAGTGTACCCTTCAAGAAATCGACTAATTCATGTCATAAGATCATACACGACTGACTCATACAATGACCTGATCATCTAACTAGCATCAAGGAAATATCATAAACCCTTACCATTCTTGGGTGACCAGTTTGATTAACAAGTTGATTAGTTGGGCCCTATCTAAAATACCTTCTACAAGACAACTAACTAATTCCAATCACATGTAAAAATATTCTAATGACAAGTCCAAAAGGGAATTGATCGGATCATGATTTGAATCGATTAACTAAACATTCATCATGGCACATGGTATAAGTCTAGTGGATATGTCTATTGACTAGGCCGATCGGATAGATCCAGGGTCATCATGCAATTAGTAATTGCATCAACTGACAAGCCATCCAATAAATCAATTGGGACTTATATAACACAAGATTAGCACAAATTGGTCATTTTATTTTTGGGACTGGCTGCATGGGTAGTTAAGGACTTTTCATCCTAATTGTTAGGGATTGTGTTTACATTATTTAGATAGCCTTGTTAGCTGGATATATCAGTGTGAAGGAAAAGAATGTGATGGTTTCCTCCATGGCTACATCATGCAGTGTTCTCTTTACCAGACCAAGACCAATCGTTGAAGACCACAAACCTCATCCTCTTCATCACTGAGACAATTCGCTAAGGGAAAAGAGGCACGGAGGCGCAAGTCCCCCCCCCAAATCCATTATTGTTTTAAAAAATAGTATTGATGACCCCCTCGACTCTAGAAACTTTTTACAATAATAGTAGTAAATGCCCCATCTCAAACCCATAAATGTTAGTTTAATACTAATATTAATCTTTGACCAGACAATACTCTAAACTATTGAATAAAAAAATCTAACTCCAAATATCACTCCATTCAATATGCATTAATTATATAAAATGAAATTGTATTGATTGGCATACTTATGGATGTTCAATTTGCCAGAAGACGTGCATGAGTCTGTGCTTTAGAAGCATGTTTTTTTTCTCAAGATAGTGTTCAAACAATGGACTCAAAAAAGGTAATAAAGAAATTACTTTATCAATACACAATGTGCTAAATATTTTTCAATTAAACATGTGTTAGGAAGTTCATCGGAGGCACATCTTCTCCATAATACATAAATGCAAAAGTGCATAATACAAAACAATGGAAATATGGTGTATTAGATTACCAAGCAAATAAATTTATCTAGTGTGATTTATGGTAGACCGAGTGGGTATCGAAAATGATTAGGATTTAAATATGGAAATGCTTGAATATTGTGTTAAGGATTTAGATATCATAATTCAAAAGATGACCATTGTCTTGGGGTTGTGTCACTAGTTGTCATACTACAAATTGTTTTTCCAATGATAATCTAAATTTTAGAGTTTATTTTATGTCAATCATCATAACATATACATCCATGTAGTCCTGTATCCATATACATACAATGCTTTTTGCATCCTGATCTTGTGGCCGATTCTACCAGTGGAAAATGACCACTATTATTTTAGCCAATCGTTATTGTTCCTTATAAGTTGGCAATTGATGGCAGACAAGTACTATTGATGTTTTGACTAATTCAAGGAGCAATAGGTCCATTGTTGCATATTATTTTTATTTGAATCAATTTTTAGTATTGGTATCAGTAAATTTTAATAGATGTAACAACTATCCTAAATTAAACATATTGTGTTTGATGTATTGGATATACCACTATTTATTTGTTTATTTTTGTTAAATTTTGATATATTTGTAAAAGTAAAGTATTATTATATTCTATATGAGTAATTAGTGATACTGTTATTCAATTTGTTTGACAAGATCAATACAATCTTTGGAATATAAGATATGAAAATATACCTTCGTACCTTTTCCAAATAGGGTCAATATCTGCTTCTTTACTAAATATTCATACTCCTAGCATTGAACAAACACCATTATATGTCAACATGAGTAGCAATGATGATTCTAGCTCATCATGAAAAAGAAGTAGAGTACCAATTAGATTGGAGGACATTGAAATGGATCCCAAATCATGTCCTAAATTATATGACTATCTATAAACAAAATAGATGAAATCCAAATATTTTCTCTACAAAATGGGCCATGTCAACCATATAATCCTGAGTTTCCTAAAAAAATGATTAGTAACAAATTGTGAAGATTTGACATAGCATGGTTTTCTAAATTCTCAACATAGATAGGGTATAGTGTTTTTTAGAATGTTGTTTATCGTCTATCTTGTTGTATTTTTAAACGAAAAAGTGACAGACAAGGAGGTGGAAAACTTTTATACTCAAAAGTCTTCACTAATTGGAAAAAAGTAAGAGACCCTTGAGAATCATAGGGGAGGGCTAAATGGCTTTCATGACCAAGCTAAAAATTGTGAAGATCACATGAAGCAAGATCAAAGTATTCAAAGTGGATTTCATAAACAAAATAAAGCTTCTAAAAGTGCTTATGATACTCTCTAAATGCATTTATTATGTTGGATTTTTTATACTTTAAGGTTTGACACTTAGAGAGGGCATGATTAATTTGTTCATTCAAAAAATAGACGATTGTTTTTTATAATAAAAATAGAGGACTGTTGAGTCAAAAATTAGAGGAAACTTCTTACTATTGTTGAAATTTCATACAAAACATAATAATGAAATTAAATGTGTCATCTTAGACAAAGATCTTGAAAATTAATTCTAATAGTAGAAGATATAGAAATTGATATAGTGAATGCCTTTGAATAGTGTAAAGATCATTCTCTATCATGAATATTAATAAAAAATCACCAAGGAAACTAGATGAATGATAAGTGGCTCGACAATCATGGTTGTCTATACTAAAAAATAAATATTTGACACCATAGGTAATAATGTAATGGTAAAACAATTCCATAGGATGAAAACTTAATGAAAATTTTAGATTGTATTAAATGAGATGATGTTTTTCATTATTGAATGGAATATTATATTGAAATAATATTAGACTGATTGTTCTCTAGATATTAATTGAAAATCACCCATAAACGTGATGATGAGTTTCCATCTTCAAACTATTCTTATCTTTATTTATCTACCATGAGAGTTGTGTTCTCAATAGGTGCAGGGATACCCCCATCACCCATATTTTGCATTCTCTCTTCATTTTTATTGCTTGAATGGACCAGGTTGATTATGAACAAACTATTTAATGTATGTTTCTTGGATTGATCACCCATTTTTCATATCTACTACAGTTATAGATTTGATAACTTTGAAACCTTGAATTGGAATCAGTTATCTCTAATTGACCCCAGATGATAACTTTAACATGTCAATGTTTAGGGCATTGGATTTGTTATTCATAGGTAATATGACAATGAGCCAATGGTGACATCCATCCTTATAATTGTCAATAATATTCCCTGAGAGCCAGACATGTGATTTTTTTTAATGACACACTTTTAGTGATTTGATTATCAATAAAGGACATTTTTTTTAATTATGAGATAATGAGTGAATATAGTAATGGCGTACGTATGTCTATGTTAATGACATTGCTTTGGGTTGAGGACTTGAACATGGGATTTTTTATCATCAAAATATTCGTTCTTGTATAAATCTGTAGTCAAATATTATATTCTAAATAAAAAAAACAATTATGTATTAGGACTAGTATGTGTATGGAATGATCACTATGTCTCATTATTCATGATATTGGATATCAAGAAGTACACATAATTACTTATTATGAACAAGTGTGTAAGACCCTTGTCCAATACTTGTGATTTAACATGTTTCCTTATCTTAATTAAGTGCCTAAAACCTTTATCAAATTGTAATGTATGATTTGATATCATGTGAGAAATCTATGTTTCAAGTTTGATCCAATTTAGATATTGTTTGAGCAAGTTTTACAATTTATGACCTTATAAGGGCTTTTATGACATTTCTCCAAACCTAGGGTTTTATCTATAATTTGCCTCACATATGATACACCTCTAGAGTATTTATATAACATGTTTGATATATTTGTACCCTTGGGTGCCCAGGTGCACCATTGGATATGGGGTCATACTTACCTAGGGTTGAGATCTAGGGTTTCTCACTTAAGGGCCCCAACTCAATGGTTTCCCTTTGTATGCTTGGGATATGATAGTCCATTATTGGAGTGAGGGATACAATGATTCTCTTGCTTGGCTTGAGATTTGATGCTTAGCTTTGAGGCAACACCTAAGTCGATGGCTTTGCATGTGGAAAGGACAATTGCTAGTGGTGTTAGGGTTAGCTTTTGTGGCCAAGTGAAGGCATGATTTCGATGGGCCACCTAGTGTTGAAGGTATATGGTGTACCTGAGGTGGACAACTGATGGTCCACCTAGCTTCAAGATCTGATGTTTGACCTAGTTTTGCATGTATGTGAGGTTTTGTCCATGGAACACATGGCATGCATGTCTTGCACCTCTACCCACCTTTCTCTCTCACCCAAAGCTTTAAATACCTCTCTCTGTAAGGTCCCTGACCTTGCTTAAAGTGTTGAAAAGTCTTCCATACTATATTTTAGTGATTTAAACCATAATATAACCTTGTTATATGAACTAGAGTCATAATACATGAATAAGTTTCAAATTTGGTTCAATTTGGACACTATTTGAGCAAGTTATGCAATTTTATGTACATTTTTGAGTTTTCTACAATTTACCCAAATGGGAGGTTTTTCTTGCAATTTGTCACATTAATTATGTTCCTTATATGTTATGTTATCATTATTGATCTTGTTGATCCATGGGGCATTTGATTGTACTTGGAGGTGATTCCTTTCTATGGTGAATTAGGGTTTACGTCTTCATGGATGAGTTGCCTTTAGGAGTCATCATCAGATAATCACTCAAACAATGGTCACCAACATGTTTTTACAACCGGTGGTTATACTAGAATGCCTTAGGTCGATGGTGTGATGGAGTGGATTTTTGAAATCCATAAATCTCCAATAACATATTAGAATCCATATCTTGAGTTATAATGAGAGTTCCAAGTATTTTAGTAAAGTTGGAGTGTTGATTGAGGATTATATAATGATTTAGATCTATAAGTTTATGTCTTTTGAGGAATTTAACAGAATGGTAAAACAGTTGAGTTTTGGCACCAAAATTGAGTACAAGGTAGCTTGAGTTGTGAGGGAGCTATAATTAAAATTTTGGTGGCTATTGGGCTTTCCTCGATGGAGATATCTAGGTTGGAGATTGATGAAATAATGTACTTTTTGATGTATTTCAGACTATGGTTCATAACTAGACTTAGGGACCGATCAAGCTAATGCCACACAGCTTGCAAGGAGAGGAAATTTGTTTTGACAACGTGGGCCTTCTGCAACCCTTGGATCTATTAGATCAGAGGGTTTAAAGACCTTCCCACCAGCTCTGGACCAAGAGGAGATATTGGGACAGGATCGTGGGCGAGCACCCACGCTCCTCAGGCTCTTTGATCGTGGAACGAGAGGGAGGAGTAGATGGGCAGTTGGCCTCGACTCCTTGAGAGCACTCATTCAAATAAGAGTCTGAGTCTTTGGGAGGAGAATAGAGAGAGTTCGACCTTCTCCTTTCCCCTATCTCTCCACCGTCACCTACAGGATACAGAAGTAGGGAGAATGAGCTATCAAATCTCCCTCTCATCTCGTTGTTGAGAGTAGAGAATAGGACTTGAGGCCGATGGAGTTCTCTAATGTTGGTGATGAGGTGTAGATCTCGTTGGCTTCTCGTTGCTGTGGACTCGTGCAGCGGCGACTATTCAGATCAGGGTTGACACTCGCAGCAAGCGGAGAAGACGACACACATCCCTTTCCTCGTTCACCACACCGACAAGGATCCCACCATACTTTGTTGGATTGTCGGCTGTTTCAATCTAAGGTTCACCTCGCGATGGCTCTGAAGACTGACGCACACAACATCAGGTTGGGAACGACATGAGCGGCGTCTGTCCGCATGGAACCAGAGAAGAAGATGGAGGAGTGGAGAACTCGGCTACCAAATCTCACTATGTGAGGAGAGAACAGGTGGCGGCAATCAAACAAAGGATCTGAAGGTGATGCGCTGAGGCACTAGGGTGACGACGACCCAAGAAGACCTGGAGGCGGTAGGCTTTCTCGTCATTCCTCCAGCCACGGCGGCTGGCGCAGAGGAGCTCCTCCGAGTCTAAACCGGCTGATGACCACTGCTACTCGTCGTAGAGCCACGATAGTGCCTGAGAACATAGGAGAATGGCGCCATAGACAGTGGTCGTTTCCCATGAGGCCACAGACACGGGCTGCAAGCATCGTGCGCCAGAACGCGGAGTTCGCGTGGAGCGAGAGGTGAGCGAAGAAGGTAAGCAGAGCCAAGAACCGGACCAAATCCGTATGGAGGAGAAGAGCAACGCTGACACGTGTCAGCCTAAGATTGGCCAGAAAAAGGTAATGTCCAGATCTTCAATAATTCATACAAATTAGTTCCTTGATTAGAAAAATATAAATAATATACCGAATTGTTTAGAAAAATGAGTAGAATCGTATGAAAGCTTCATATCAGTCTTTTGATGCACTAACATTAGTGATATCATGTAAAATATGTAATGCTTAGTTCTTGAGTAATAAATATTAAATGATGACATAAAATTATGATAACATGTCAATAAGTCTATAATAATGCTTATAGTGCACCTGATGTCAGTTATGATCATGTTGATGCACGAAATTATATAATTTGCATAATATGGCTAATTCGGGCTAATAACCCTAATTAATATGCAATAAATGCATACATGGTCAATAAATGATGAAATTCACAGAGTAAGCTTATATCAGTATATGGAACCTCAGTTTTAATTATGAGATCATAATGATGAACAAAATCCATGTTATATGAAGTTGACCTTTAATACATGGTTTTAAACCCTAATCTCAGTTAATGGTGTAACCTAGGGTTAATATGTGCACAAAAAGGACATGGAACCTAATGTTCAGATGATGAACTTTGATAATGAGATGTAATCTGGAAAATGACATCAGTGAGATAATCATAAGATAAGAATACAAGTAATGATACACATATCCTAATGAACTAAGAGAAACTCTAATGAACACGATTAAGGTTAAGATGAGATGTAAGATGATGGGAACCTGATGACAGTATATGATCTTGTCTTGATCAGGTTTAACAAAGATATAGATGACATGAGGAATATGATGGTTAGATTATCTCTTTGGAAGGTACGCCATTACCTCTTACTTGGCTTATTATACAATATGCTTGTGTTATATGTGTAGTAAAATACTTGGCATATGATATTGGATGAAATGATTGTTCTTGTATGATATGTTGCATGATTTTCCATGATTACTGCTATGAACACATCAAACATAATATATCTGTTCCATTATATGAAAGCACTAACTCTTTGGAAGTGTGCTTGGAAGTGACCTAACTCTTTGGTAGTGGTCACATTGTACATATGACCTAACTCTTTGGTAGTGTTCTGACCTAACTCATTGGTAGTGGTCAACTTGTACAAATGATCTAACTCTTTGGTAGTGATCATAAAGGCCTTGGTATATAATGGAAAATAAGCTTAAAATATGTGTTCTCTTTTGTTAATGAATATCCTTGTGCAAGTATATTCTTTTCTTATATTCTTCTTTTACTGCCAAGTATAATAGTTTTATCTTATTGCCAAGATATGATGAGAGGTAAATAAAAGACACGTAGGCGTACTCAGTACAATATTCTTGAATATTGTACTGACGTGTACCGCATGTAATCTTTTTGTTTAGGTTGTGGTTTTGCTCTTGAAGATCCAGGATAGTGAGAGTTGTGTGGCGAGCTGATGTACAGGTGGACCTGTTGTCTTAAGATCCTGTAGTTTAGTAGTAGTGCATGTATATGTTATAGTTTGCTGTTCAATATGTAATATCAAATGTTGTAACAATTCATGATGTAATTATATGTTGAATGGTGAACATGTGTGTATGGTTTTATTATTGTTCATGTACATGTGCTACTGACTGTGTTTCCCTTCTGACTCCCTTGATTTTCTCTTTCTTAGCCTAGTGTGGGATGTTTAAATTGGGATTCTCACTGAGGTGAGGTTTCAATTTGGACGTCACACGCCAGATTAAGTTTTAGAAAATCCTGGGACGTCACAGATGGTGTTTCTGGTTTGGTTCACTTGTACTGGTGGATCACTTAAAAGGATGATCAATCAATGGTTCAACTACCTATTGATCTAGACATGAAAAAACGATGGTCACCCCCCTCAATAGCTGGTGGTGGACCTGGGAGGCCATCAGCCAGTGGTCTAGAAGACTAAAATAGCCAATGGATCTGCTTCTTGCTCGTCCATGGAAGCTCTACGCCATGGACACATGGAGAGCTGCTTGGACGCCTTATGGTTCTTCTCTTCCTTATCCTCAAGATTTATATACCTATCCTTAAGCTCCCAAATGAAACTTTTGGTCTCTATCACTTCCGTCCTTCTAAGAACTTTGTCCCCTCTCTGTTTGGCCGCATAGGATCTGTCTAAGGAAGAAGAAGGTACCGACCATCTTGGTGGAAGCACCTAGGGTTTTGTTTTGCTTCCTTTAGGATTTCTAAAGCTCCCTTTTGGTGATCTTGACCTAAACGAGTAAGTATCTCCTTCTTTCCTCCATTTCTTTTACTTTTATTGTATCTCATACCTTTCTCCAGGCTAAAACCATGTCTTTCCATGGTAAAAGTTGTTCTATAACTCAAGAACCCACCTCTCTTGCTTCTTTTAGGGTTTGCTTTTCTTATGGAGAAAGGGTGCTACTTGGCCGAGTTCATACCTAAAGTTAGGGTTTTCATACCCTTTTTATCGATTTGATTGTTGCTAGAAGTCTGTTCTTATCCCTAGAGGCTAGTTCTATAACCCTCTTCCCTTATATTTCTTACTATAAGCTTGTTAGCTCATGTTCTTGCTTAAAAATGATGATCGAAGCATTAAGAAGCTATGCTTGCTTGGGGTTTTGATTCTGATGGTGTTCCTTGCTTAGTTTCCAGCTCTAGAGGAACCTATAACTATGTGAACTTTCTTCCTAAGGTATAAGATGACTTAGATCAGGGTGGTATGACAACTGATGGTGCTAAGCACCTATCAAACGATGGTCTATAATAGGGTTTTTAGGCTATTTTCTGCTTTAATACATAAACCGATGGTCATACCATGGTGACAACCAATGGTCAACCAATGGTGACAATGGTGACAACCAGTGGTATCAACCGATGGTCATACCTTTTGTTAGGTTTTGGGTTGTTTGGAAGCTTAATGATTTATGGTTTGGTTTCCTAATGATCGTATCAACCAATGGTGTCATTAGTTAAACACCTGATGGTGAAAAATGATAGCAGTGTTGATCCTATCAACCGATGGTGACACAAAATGTTACAATCGATGGTCGATCAGGTCACACAACTGATAGTGATTCAAGGCTTTAAATGTAGCTTTAATTCAACACCTAACCAATGATTTGATAGTTCAATTAAATCAATGGTTAGACCTATACTCAAATTTATGATTTTGAATAATGAACCCAATTCAATGGATGAGATTGGATGCTTTATGTAGTATCCTCAATTTTTATAAAATTGAATTATATAATTATAAGCCATGAATTGATAAGTTTTTCCAAATGGCAACATCAGTAGAAAATTGATGTTTTGCACTTTTTGGCATGCATGCACATAATAAAGAAATAAGAGATTTTATAAATAGCAATGACTTTGTGAATTATTCAATTATAGAAATATGAAATATTGGAAAATTTTCCAAAAGAAAATAAAATATGTGGTGTTTTAAATAATTAAAAGAGTAATTATATAACCATTGTTGGAAACACAATGTTTGAGGCAACAATTAGTATTGTTGAGTTTTAATCTTTGATAAACTAAAAATAATACATGTAAAGGAAGAGAATTCTAGATTTTCGTAGAAAAAGGATGTACCAAGATATAATGGTAATATTTTAAATAACATTTAAATGGAGCAAGTTTTGTGTGGAAAAGACATCCTAATAAATCCCAAAAATGAAATATAAGTTGGAAAGATATTGATTGTCTTCCCTTTTATATCCGATGTTACCAAATCCATGTTTCATGGGGAAGTAGAGAGTTTCTTCTCATAACACTAGGATGTATGAAACAAAAATTTAAGAGTTTTTATATAAAGAAATATAGGAGGAACATATTCAACCCTTTCCTAGAACCATTCCTTACCATTTAGTAGGAATTAAATCTAATTGAATAAAAAGAGGCATTGTTTAATGTTTAAGGAAAGGTAGTAATGGTATACCTTTGCCCTTTTGACATGTTTCTTGTGTACCAAGGGAAAATGGAAAAGGAAGCGAGAAGGGAGAGGTGTGTGTGTATATATATATGCACACACACATATATATATATATATATATATATATATATATATATATATATATATATATATATATATATATATATATATATATATATATATATATATATATATATAATGAAGATCAACACACAACCCAACCCATGCCCCTCTCCTATTTCGTATAGGGTTGGCATCACACCAATAGGAAGAATATGTAGCAAGTTCTGGATTCAGAGAATCCCCCCAACCGATAATGTTGGATTGTAACTGAGATAATACCCTACCAAGGTAGGCTTGGGTGAAGCACCTTGACTTGTGGTTGGGAAACACTAGAGTTGTGTTCGGATCCTAGATGTTCATTATAGGATGAGAGGATGATGTTAACCAGACTCTAGACTTCAATCGACCACCCCCTCTCCTTCACCTTCGACATGGAAGTACTCCGACCAGTCCTAGAGGAGGGTGCCTTGTCCTAGAACACTCTCTAGAATCTTGAAGGGAACTTCGTTGAGGACCCTCGAAGCTGGGCCAACCAAGAATGCTGGAAGAAGCTTCCCATCACAACAGTGATGATGTAGGAGTGACTTTTCCTCTCTACCTCATTGTACACAACAAGTTCTCATTGATCCCTCACTGACTTAGAGATTGGATGAGCAACACGACTGTGGAAGTGGCCGCTTGACTAGGTGGAGCTCTTGGACTTGCCTCCTATTGTCGAGTGGGCGATGAGGTTTTCCCTTTGTCATCCATTGATCTAGCCACTCACTTCAGCAATCTCAGGAGCCTAAAGATGGCTGAGCCCTGGGCGGTAGAGTAGGTAGGAAGGGACGAAGTAGATCAGGTGCACAATCATCTCTCCCTAGCCTTGGAGAAAGCAGAAGGCTTATCACCCTCTGGCTTCGGCAGAACCGTCATGATGCTCGCGGAAGAACGATTACATGAAGAAGGGAGATGCTGATGGTCAGAATGAGGGTGAAACAAAGAATGAACCGCCTGATCTTGAGCCAACATAGAAATAATTAAAGCAAATGTCAGCTGATGTGGTGGCTTCTAATTGGCCAGACTATTTTTACTTTGCAAAAATCATAACTATGGATTCATAGATCAGATGGGGATATATAATGCATGAAAATTCATCAGAAAATGAGAGGAATCCAAATAAAATATCATTGATGCCTAATTATTCTCTTTGTTCTAAAAGTAGTTTAAAGATGGGTTTAAGTGGTGTTTAATGTATTTAAACCCTAAATTTGTGTAACAAGATGTTTGAATATGTTATAAATGATCTCTTGTCATAATAACTAATATTATTGCCGTTAATGGGAATATAAGATGATCATGAGAAAAATGGTGATAGTTAAAGTTGCTAATGTGGATAACCATACAAATGTGTAATTAGAGTTAAAGGCCATATCTTACTACGTTGTTAATAAAACTAACCTAATCCAAGTAATCATCATGAAAGGATTTAATATTGGATATAGTAATTAGGATATTAAACAACAATGATGTCACATTCTATAACTTTAATGTATTTAACCTGACCTAAGTGTTTATGATGGAATAATAAGATATATTTGATAATCAGGGCTACCCTTAATATGAATTAGGGTTCTTTAGTGATTAGATCACTAAACATGGGAATCGGGGAATCAAAGCAAGATTCTAATGAAAACTTGACACCAAGATAACTTGAACCCTAGGATAGGACCTGAGTAGTATCTAATACTATTAATGTGATTAAATATGGTGATACTTCAATATTTATGTTCAAGATGACTAAATTGTTGATTGCTTGATTTGCTTGTTGATGGGATAATATGCTTGAAGTGTAATATGCATGATAATATGGCTCACCATCAAGTTATGTGGTTATGCCTAAGGTTAATCACTTTAGTTTGTCATTGTTTCTCTAAGATTTCTTGAGGATTAAACAACAAAAATGATGGATGTGTATTTAGTTCTGTTCAAACTATAATGCCATTATGACTACACATAAATGGAAGATTATGTGAAGAAAATGCCATTTTATATTTGCAAGTATATGTTGGAATATATGTTGTTATTTACTTTCACATTTTGGATGCATCCCATGTTCTAGTATGGCAACATACTGATCGCATATTTGTTTCATGCGATTTTATGTATAAGATGATATACATGATAAAGGACATGAAGGTAAAGATGGAAATGCCATGAAAGCATAAAATATTTAAAATGAGGATTATCTAGTCATCTCTTATCAAATGAATAGTCTTAATGATAGAAAGTTCATGTAAGCATCTTGTTTATAGTCTTTTGAAACAAATGAAGTTATCTTCTATTGTATATTGTTTGATTAAAATTGGGATCCTTGGGTAAATTTCATAGGTAATGGCTCTCATATTTTTGGCCTTCCTTAATTGGGAGTTTCTGAAAAGTGAGGTCACTACTTTTTGTATCAGAGCACTAGATTTTTCAAATAATATTCGATAGTGGAGAAATACAGTTTGAGTGCCAGGGGTTTCAGCTTCACCCTCGGGAGAAGAAGTTAAGTAGCCAGAGTTACTACACCTTGATCACTTACAATGCCCCAAACATCTGATTGCATTTTCCAACTAAAATGGAATATTACTACTGAAATTGCATTGTACATCCAAAATAGACCTAAGAAGAGATGATCCCAGGCGGTGGATACTTAGCATGTTCCTCCTCTTCCAGGTCCGAAAATGAAAACTAAGATTTGCTTTATAATTTCAAGTAATCTGTAGAAATATGAGAGAATTATTAGGAAGTTTTCTAAAGAAGATAGTGTCTAGAACAGACCATGACCTAGGGACTGGAAAACGTTTCCTCTGCATCGCTAGATGGCTTAAGAGGACTCCCTAGCCCGTGCATCCCGCCTGGCCAAAGTCAGACAATTTTTCTTGAATTGAAATACATTTAGTTTTTCTTCTCATCTTGATTCATCCATTTCTCATTCTCTTGCTTAATAAACCATAAAATGAATTTCCCTCCTCATCTCAAGTTAGGATTTTGAGAAGTAGGATTAAGGCTTCCTGAACCAATTAATGCACATGTAAATCTGAATTTAATGTGAGAATAATAAAGTACATATGGAAATAAAATGTCCATGTAATGATGAAATAATAATGTACATTTAATGTGGAACTAATAAGAAACATGTGATGTGGAAATTATAGTGTAGATATAATAATGTACATGAAATATGGATATAATTATTTAATGGGTTCAATTGTAAACTCTAAATGTGATGCAGGGATTTCAAGTTGTATTTATAGGCTGATTTCATACTTGTTTTGTGTGTTTATTTGTCATTTTTGTGACTATAATGGCATGATTAATTTCCATCGGCTTATAATCATTGTATGCATCAAATTTATCTTATTTTATCCTATTTTGAATGAATTACTAAATAACATAGACTAACTTGTGTTTTTCTCTCTGTTTTAGGTACCTACTATTCCAGGAAGTGTCGATACCATGCACACTCCATCGATACTATCGACATGGAAACAACAACTAAGCTGGAGAGATCACACCATGCCATCGACACATCTGTCGATGGTATCGAGAATTCAACAGGGGAACCTCATTTTAGAGCAAGAAGATGTCGCTACCATCGACCATCCGTCGATGGTATCAGCCAGATATAGGAAGTGCGAGTACCCTAAGATGTTGATACTATCGACAACCCATCGATAGTATCGATGCCATCAGATCAGAGTTGGATTCAGAATCATCATGATCAAATGATTGCAATCTTTTGGCGATCGTAAGTCATACCTATACCTAAAGAAAGACAGACTAGATGGGGGGATCACATCACTTTTCTTCCGTACAAGTCGCGAAGGGAGGAGAGCAAGGAATGGAGCCGAGAGCTATGCCCAGGAGGATTCCAGAGCTGTAGATGGGTGATTCTACTGCTGGAAGGATACAGAACATGTGTCACACACTGAGGATCATCCAGATCTTCTCTGTTTCAGGGGTTACATCATGTTCTCATTCATTTCCCCAGGTTTTCCTTTTTCTTCTCCATGTGTATCGTTGAGATGAACATGCGGGGCTAATCCCCATTGTCTTTAGGACCAGGAGTAGCCCGGGGAATCACTGTATGCCAATTTTCCATTGATTATCATAATTCTTCTCAATTTTCCTGGATATGTTATCGTGTTTCTATCGCAATTTGCTATGCTTTATCACCAATGCCTTAGACAAGGTAATGTACGGTTAATGGTGGATCCCCAGAGTATTAATTAATGCAATTAGATATAGGGTATAAGTTACTACTGGCGTGGAACTGACCTAGAGCTAGGTAGTAGATTTCATCATGGAAGCGAGCAATTCTGACTATAGGCCTCTATCCAGGATAAGAGATGAGTTATGTTAGTTGTGTAGAATTGCATGCAGTAAGACCTCATGGTGAAATAGTAATCCTAAGGATTCCCATTTCATTTTATTAAACAAAACATTTAATCACCGCTCCCTTTTGTTTTCTCTTTATTTTATTTTCTTTTACAAAAACCAACAATCAACTTTTCTAATCAGTCTAGCTGATCACAACTAGTTAGTGGTAGTCTACTGAATTTTACATTTCCCTGAGTTCGACTCGGGCCTCACAAGGCCTATATTAATTCGATATGTGCACTTGCGTTTAAATCACGGCTCAAGCGTGTCAAGTTTTTGGCGTCATTGTCAGGGAAACGACAAATTTCTACACTACGAGTGTTGCAAGTGGCCACTCTAGGCCACTTTTTACTGCAATTTTAATTTTTGAACTTAATTGCCTATCTTTTAGACTTTCATTCATTCTAGCACTGTACTTACTTGATTCTTCATATTTCAGGTACTAGTGCATGGTGAGGTCGCATAGTACGGACCACGCAGAACCATCTGAGATTCCACCATCGGTTGAAGAAGATGAGATGATAAATACGCCCCCTCCCCAAGGACGTTGAGAAAGAACTCGAGGCTTTCACAATGGCCGAGGAACAGACCATTTGGGAGAAGAATAAAGCTTCTTCTTCCTCAGAATAGAAGGGGCCCATCAAGAAACAAGCTATCAACATACCCAGTTACAAGATTGACCCAGGGCTTATTCAATTGGTCAAGTTGTAGGCATTCCATGGACTTAAAAATGAAGACCCAGTAGCCCACATCAGCACCTTTGTGGAGAACTGTGATATGGTGAAGGTAGATAGGTTCCCACAGGAGGCCATTTATTTGAAATTATTCCCATCCTCTTTAGAAGGCAACACAAGGGAGTGGCTATATAATCTAGATGATGAATATGTCAAATCAAAGGATATGATGATTGAGGTGTTCTTTGAAAGTTATTTTTCACCCAAAAAGACAAATGATCTCTTGAGGAGGTTCCACAACTTCAAATAGAAGGCCGGAAAGACACACTCAGAGACATGGGAATGCTTCAATATCATGCTGCAAAAATGTCCACATCATGGGATGGATTTAGAAACCCAAGCGAAAATCTTTTATTTTGCTCTTAATGTAGGAGTAATCTAGAATCAGTGGGAACATGTTTCTTTCTAAACAATAAAGGCTCCAAGTGTCATGAGATTTTAAAGAATATGGCTAAGAAGCAATCTTGGGGTGAAAGAGATGCACCAGAACATGTCAAAGTTGCAGGGGATGCCAAAGCCATTAAAGAACTAAATGAGAAGATGGATTTGATAGTGAAGAGACTTCTAGAAAAAGATGATGATGAGTCTGATGATGAGGCACAAGCAAAGTTCATGCACCAACAACAGGGCTACAGGAATAATGACTATGCGTGGAGGAAAGATAAGAAATTCTCGTGGAGGGATCCAAACAATTTTCTACAGGATCCGGATCAGAAGCCACAACCTAGTGAGGAGGAAAAAAATAATGATTTACTCAACCAAGTAATAAAGAGAAACCAAGAGTTGATGAATACATTCGGAAATCAAATTCATTCACAGGGGGAATTTATGAACCAATTTGGTCAGACTCTACAGAGCCATGGGGCACATATGAGGACGCTTGAGACATCCATTGCACAGATGGTAGCTGAAATTGCAAGCTTGAAGAAGCTGACAAAGAAGGGTTTTCCAGGGAATACTTATGTTCCAGGAGGGGGCCATCAAGCCAAGACTATTTTGCTGAGGAGCGGAAAGAAAATTTTAAACTCTAAAGCCGATGAACCAAACACATTACAGCCAAAAGCTACAGGTGAGGCCGCAGAGGAAGCTGAAGTCACAGAAACTGCTAAGGACAGTGCAGAGATTGTTGTAGAGGAGCCCATTGCTGAGAAAGATGCAGGGAAGAGGACACCATATGTGTCGCCACATCAGAGAGCACAAACAGTCCCGGTTCCATATCCAAATAGCCTTAAAGCAAAGAAGGTGGATCAACAATTCAAGAAGTTCTTGGATAGCTTTAGGAAATTATCTGTCAATATTCCATTACTTGATGCAATTGAGCAGATACCTTCTTATGGTCAGTTTCTGAAGGACATTATCACTAAGAAGAGGAAGATTCCAGACACGAAAGTGGTGGTGCTCAAAGAACAGGTGAGTGCATTCATTCTAGGGACATTGCCACCAAAGAGATAGGATCTACGGTTCTTCAACATTTCTTGCTACATCGGGAAGGTAAAGTTTGGAAAGGCCCTTTGTGACTCAGGAGCGAGCATCAACTTCATGCCTCTCTCCACCTTCAAGAAGCTTGGTATTAAAGAATACCGGAGGAGCAACATGACATTCCATATTGCAGATAATTCAGTCGTAAGGCCTTATGGGATTTGTGAGGATGTTCTGGTCAAGGTGGACAAATTTGTTTTTCCGGCAGATTTTGTTGTGATGGAGATGCAAGATGAGAAAGGGAATGAGCTGCTACTAGGTAGACCCTTCCAGGCTACAACTGACATGGTTCTGGAAATGGGTAGAGGCTGGTTGACCATGGGCATAGCTGATGACTGATGTGAAATAGTAATGTCGAATAGCCCAAAGTCGTCAAAGGAACAAGGGTAGCGCAATAAAGTCAGACACTTTGATCACAATGTCTCCATTTATCTAGGGAAACCCTTTCTCGACATGGCGCATGTCATGACCAAGGTGGACATGGGAACACTTGCTATGGATATCATGGAGCAAACGAAGGTGGTCTCTCTTGCTAAATCTATGGGATATCCAAATGATGAAGATGAAGAAGTTTGCTTGTCTACTGAGGATGATGTTGTGGAGATCTCAATGCTATAATCTTATCCTAAATTGCCTCTTGAAGCTTGCTTGTTCAATATTATGGAGGGCTGGTTGAGGAGCACATCGCTAGAGGACTGTGTGAAGATGCTTCAAGTTTTTCCTTGTTACTATTCTAAGCACTTTGAAGATCTGGGGCCACTACCGCCCCCATTGCAACCTTCATTGTTGAATTCACCGGATTTGGAGTTAAATTCATTGCCCCCTCATTTGAAGTATGCATTCTTAGCAGTGGATGCAAAGCTACCAGTCATTATCTTGACATATCTGAGTGTCGTTGAAGAAGAACAATTGATGGATGTGTTGGAGAACCACCGTGGTGCTTTCGGGTGGTCAGTTTCCGACATTAAGGGGATCTCCCCTACTCTATTCCAATGCAAGATCCGACTTGTTGAAGGATCTAAAACTGTGATTCAGCCCCAACGTTGCCTCAACCCTATCATGACAGAGGTCGTCATGAAGGAGGTGATCAAGTTACTTTCAGTGAGAATTATCTACGCCATCTCAGACTCTATGTGGGTAAACCCGACATAGGTAGTTCCTAAAAAGGGGGGAATTACGGTAACTACAAATTTGTTAAATGAGCCAGTCACCACCCAGTTAGTTACCAAGTGGCAGATTCGCATAGATTACCATATATTGAACACTGCAATGCTAAAGGATCATTTTCCTTTACCTTTCAAGTATCAGATTTTAGAGCGACTGGCTAGTTGGTTTCATTTTTGTTTTCTAGATGGATATTCCAGCTACAGCCAAAGTTTGATTGAACCTAAGGATCAAGAGAAATCTACTTTTACTTTTCCTTACAGTACCTTTGCTTATTGATGTATGCCTTTTAGATTGTGCAACACACCGACCACTTTTCAACGGTGTATGCTTTCCATTTTCTCTGACATGGTTGAATGTTGTTTATAGGTGTTTATGGATGATTTCTCACTCTATAGTGTGTCATTTGATGAATGCCTTTACAATCTTGATAAAGTTTTATAGAGATGTGAGGAATCTTGGTCCTCAATTGGGAGAAATGCCACATGATGGTTAGCGAGGGCATTGTGCTAGGACACAAGGTGTCTAGCAAGGGACTGGAAGTGGATCCAGTAAAAATTGAGGTTATTTCCAAATTGCCTCCACCGAACACGGTGAAGGGAGTTAGAAGTTTCCTTGGTCACACTGGATTTTATCACCGGTTTTTTAAGGATTTTTCCGAAATCGTTGAGCCACTATCTGAGTTGCTTGAGATGGACGCAATTTTTTATTTTAATGAAAAATGTATGAGTGCTTTTGAGATCCTTAAGAAACGCTTGATTTCTGCACCTATTGTGCAAGCTCCGGATTGGAGTCAATCTTTTGAGCTTATGTGCGATGCATCCGATTTTGTCTTGGGGGTCATTCTTGAGCAGTGCCTTGAGAACCAACCCATACCACCACTAAAAAAGAATTACTTGCCGTGATTTTTTGCTTTTGAGAAATTTAGGCAATTCTTAGTGCGATCTAAATTTGTGGTATGGACGGATCATGCTGCAATAAAATATTTAATGGAAAAGAAGGACGTAAAACCTAAACTCATTAGGTGGATACTTCTTTTACAAGAATTTGATATTGAGGTTAAGGATAAGGCAGGTATTGAAAATGTAGTTGCAGACCATTTGTCTCACCTTGCGAGGGTAGATGAGAAAGATACCAATATACCCATTATTGAGACTTTTCTAGATGAACATATTCTTTCCATTAAATCCAAATATCTGTGGTTTTCACACATAGTCAATTATCTTGCATGCAAAGAACTACCCGAGGATTGGAGTTATCATGAGAAGAAGCAGTTTTTCTATTCATTCAGATTTTATTTTTGGGATGACCCTATTCTTTTGAGACAATGTAGGGATGGGGTTTTACACAGGTGTGTGCCATAGTTTGAATATGACAGCAAGCTCAGCCATTGTCATACATTGCCCACTGGCGGCCATCATGCTAGTTCGAGGATGGTTGCGAAGGTATTGGAGAGCGGCCTATATTGGCCCACACTTTTTAGAGATGCCTATGATTATGTGAGGAGATGTGATGTGTGTCAGCGGATAGGTAACATCTCAAAAAGACAAGAAATTCCCCTAAATGTGTTTCAAGAGGTTGAAGTCTTTGACTTATGGGGTATAGATTTTATGGGACTCTTTGTGTCCTAAAATTCTAATTTGTATATTTTACTTGTGGTTGACTATGTTTCAAAGTGGGTTGAAGCAATACCCACTAGGACTAATGATGTTGTGGTAGTGTGCAGGTTTGTGAAAGAATACATCTTCTGTAGGTTTGGAAGTGCCCCGCATGATCATCAGTGATGGAGGCACGCATTTCACAAATAGGACGTTTGCTGCGCTTTTGAGTAAGTATGGGGTAAAGCACAATGTGGGCACCCCATTCCATCCGTAGACACATGGCCAAGTAGAAATTTCCAATAGGGAGATAAGGAATATTTTAGAGCATACCGTCACCGCATCTAGGAATAACTAGAGCATGCTCCTACCATATGCACTTTGGGCGTATAGGACTTCCTTTAAGACTCATATAGGCACTAGACCTTTTAGGCTGGCTTATGGGTGTGCGTGCCACTTGCCGGTAGAGCTGGAGCACTAGGCGCATTGGGCGCTCAGGAAGTTGAATGTGAACATTGATGATGCAGGGAAGAGAAGGTTGCTCAAGCTCAATGATTTAGATGTGTTGAGAATGAATGCTTATGAGAATTCTTGGATTTACAAGGAATGGACAAAACAAATACATGATCACCATATCCAAAGGAGGATCTTCTCAAAAGGTGAGAGTGTCTTGCTATTCAATTCATGGTTAAAGCTACATCCCGAGAAGTTGAAGTCCAGGTGGAGTGGACCATTTGTTGTTGAGGAAGTGCATCCACATGGAGCTATGATGGTGAGAGATGGTGAGAGGACATTCTTGGTGAATGGCCAACATCTAAAGCACTACTTTGGAGAGGATTTCACAAAGAAGGTGCATGAGGTCAAACTCATCACACTTAATGAAGATTGAGCATAATTTCATCTAGCCTACGACGTTAAAGAAGTTCGCTTGTTGGGAGGCAACCCAACTTAGGTGTCACCATTCTTAATTTCTTTATTTTTCATTTTCATAGTTAGTTGTTGGGTAATTTCTACTTAGTTTGTAAAAATGATACCTTGATGCATGCTTTGAGTGTGTAGGCCTGAAGAACTGTCGATACTATTGACACTATTGTCAATACTATCGAGTTGGGCTCAGCGAAACAACTGCAAAATCTTCATTATGTCGATACAATTGACAGAACCATCGATAGTATAGACAAGGGAACAGAGGCCCGAAGCAAAATGTCGCTACTATCGACTCAATTGTTGTGCCTATCAAGATGTTTGGAGATTTTTAGAAAACTTCGTCCCAGTAATGTTGATACTATTGACACACCTGTCAATGGTATCGACACACCAACAGTAGACAAAAATGCCAACACCTCTCGAAGATCAAGAAACATACGCATGTGTTGATACCATCGACGAACCACGTCAACGATCCACACTACTCCATCGAATGGTCTACAATGACGATCTGTGGATGGTGTCGATACTATCGACGAATGTCGCTACTATCGATGCATCATCAATCGACATCTTCAGCAACAACAATCGATGACCGTCGATACCAGCAACCCTCAGATTTCACTATTCTATCAATACCAGTCGATAGTATTGATGCACCGATAACAATGATGGCCGACTCTTATAAAAGGGGATATGTTCTTTCAATCAAAACACATCTTGAAGTTTCATATCTCCCACTTCCGAGCCCTAGCATCCTTGATCACCTGGAAGCTACAGAGATCTTCACCAACGGTCATCTCCGAGTGTCCTCCGTGACTCTGAGGCTCTCCATCTTCTCCGACCTTCATCGACCGTCTCCTACAAGATCTTTTCTCCATCCCTTTTTCTTTTTCACCAGTTACCTGTTGCAACAATGGTGACATTCGGTGCTTCCTCGTCAAGGGTTGTACCACATTCCCTACCTGCCCCATCTCAAGGACTAATTACTCACCCGAGGATAGTACACCCCTCACCGGAGATCAAGAAGGTCTATGACGAGCTGTGGAAGTGCACCATCAAGCCCACCCAGTATGGCGACCAATAGTTAATCAAAGATCTTGGGTTTGAGGTGAACATGGAGTACATGCTTTGGGGGAAAATTAGAGAATCCCCAAAAAAGCTATGCCGCGACCACACCGAGGGTCATCCATTTTTCAGTGGGTGGCCAACATACAAAGATATAGTCATTGAGTTTATGACATCTTTGGATATATGTGTCGTCCCCAACGAGCTTCACCCAGCATGGATTGAATGGAAAGAGGGGTGAGTTTCTTTCCATCTCTATAATCGAGATTACACCATGTCCCTTCACGAGTTCAATGGGATTTATGGGTGGTCTCATGGGGATCTACGGCATCCATCACATAGTCCAAACTATGAAGCCATGTATGCGGCATTGGTCACTATACCTGAAGGCTATACAATTAGCTGGCATCACGCATCCATCGCTGATTTCGAGTATCTGTTTGTTCGGATCTTGCACAATATTCTTTCGAACACATTATTTGCAAGATCCCGACTGTCACAAAGCAAATTTCAAGAAATGGATATTTTCTTCCTCTACAATCTGCTAGAGAGGGAGTGTTTAAATTTTGGAGCCTTCTTCCTCACATGAGTTATGGAGGTGAAGAGGAACATGTCTCGCAAGGCCCCAATCTATTTCGTAGGTCTTAATACTCCTATCTCCATCCACCTCGGCCTGAATCTTTCTGGGTTACCAAAGTTGGATTTTAAGAATACGCTAAATCTGAGTCATTTTGTAAATGTTGGCCTCCTCAACCAATTAATGCACATGTAAATCTGAATTTAATGTGAGAATAATAAAGTACATATGGAAATAAAATGTCCATGTAATGATGAAATACTGATGTACATTTAATGTGGAACTAATAAGAAACATGTGATGTGGATATAATAGTGTAGATATAATATTGTACATGAAATATGGATATAATGATTTAATGGGTTGCAATTGTAAACTCTTGATGGAACTAGGATTGAGTTACGAAAACTCTAGAGGGTCAAGGGACATGGAAACTCTAAGATGTAGGGTGTAGTCCCTAACTTACCTAAAAAGTCCTAATTCTGGAAAATAGGAGTATTGTGGGTGGTGGAGTAACCCTACCCATATGAATCCAAATTAGGGTAAGATTACAAAGAACTAAGAAAATGTAAGTCTATATGCCATAGATTTCCATGTATGAAGGCAGAAAAATATATGCATGATGCATATGATAAAAAAGAGAGTTTTGAATATACATGATAGACATAAATGACAAATGGATATATATCAAAATGTAAATAGGGATATAAATTTCTTGTTACCCTAATGAAATCTCTGAAGGAATGGATGGATAAAGAATATCCCCAATGAGTGAGTATGTTATCCCCAAATAGAGATTATACCATTCACAATACTCCTAGCGAGTGAGTATGAGTGCCCCTAGTGAGTGGGTATACCACAGAGATTGGGAAATTAACAGTTGAGAAGTTATTATATAAAATCTATGTTCAACATATTGTAGTTACAAAAAAAAGAGTTAGGTGACTCATACTTTCATGCATATGTGCATGTGGAACAAGGCAATAATGAGAATTTTCTTGATAAATATAATTAACCAATAATTTTATATAAAAATGAAAATTGGAATATAACTTGCTCGAACCCCTCATATCACCTCTGGATGTATGATGTATATAAGGTCACCCTCCTAAATAGGGGGAGACATCAAAGTTCATCCCCCTAAATAGGAGAAGACACCACAAGTCATCCTCCGGAATCGGGGAAGACACCATAGGTCATCCGCATGAATAGGGGAAGATTGATATGTCATAAAGCTCCAGATTGAGGTGGTGGCCCAAGTCCACTGCATGAACAAGACCCTAAAAGGGTATCCCAGATGTTGAGTAAAAACGGGTTGATAAGTTATAATAAAAACAATGAATAAAGATGAAAATATGAAACCTCTAAGGATAGTGTGCCAACCCGTAGTGGGTCAACCTTAGGGTGGGAAGATGACCTATGGGGGAGGCAAAACCTTATACCTTGGGGTTGGGTTGTGGCTAGAGAGCCTAATTTTCTCCTATTAGTCATGAAGGCTATAATGCTCGGGCTCGCTGCCCTATGCTCTAGTAGAGTTTCAGGAATGACGACTGGTGCCACATACTACCACTGGCCTTAACTGCACGCTTTACCCTCACTCACGAGCGAGCCAGGGTTAACTTCCCAATTGGTCACCCTTACTAGTACTGCTCCAAGCTGAGCATGCTTAACTATGGAGTTCTTTAGTGATAGGCTCTCAAAAAAGGAGGTGCACCTTGGTGATATGAGTAGTTCAATCATTCAATTTAAGATCATGTTATTTGTGGCATCAAATCCTGGGACGTTATAATCTCCCCCACTTAGACTCTTGATGTCCTCGTCAAGGCTCAATATGTAGCCTCATTATCTCTTCCCCATTTCAATGCAGACCTAAAATGGCCCATGGACACCCAACTCCCATCCACGGCTACCATCTCAGGGGTGGCTCCATCTTGTCCCAGTGGATAGCCCTTTCCAACTTGCCTGGACCACACAGCTTAAGACTAACATGCCACATGCCCATGTGGGTCCCACCTACTATAGTGGAATTGGCTCTAATACCATTTGTAATGCTTAGGCACACTGGCCTAGGCTTTATTAGAGTTTTAGGAATGATGACTGGCCCCACATACCACCACTAGCCTTAACTGCACTCTTTATCCTTAGTCACGCGTAAGCAGGGGTCAACTTCTCGATTGGTCACCCATCCTAGTACTACTCCAAGCTGAGCATGCTTAACTATGGAGTTCTTTAGTGATGGGCTCTTGGATAAGGAGGTGCACCTCAGTGATATGGGTAGTTCAATCATTCCTTTTAAGATCATGTTATTCGAGGCCTCAAATCTTGGGATGTTACAAATGCACCCTAGGTTAGGACCTTCCCTAGAAAGGTAAGTTGACCAAAGCAATTTAAACATTGAGTTAACCTTAACTATCACCTAAAGGGTGGAGAATTAATGATATAAAATACGAAAACACATATATTGTGTATTATTATTTGAACCCAAGTATGCTATTTCTAAGGAACATGAAGAAAAGTCACTATGGAAGTGGTTGATGGTATGAGACTAAGCCTGAAAGAGAAAGTTACCATGAGCCCGATGAGGGAACATAAAGTGAATAATGAGCATCATAAGAGATGGAGGAAAATAGTTTAGAGAATTCCATATGGAAGTAATGTGCTATAAAGGAAACCCTTGGGAAAGGTAGAGTCCTAAGTCAATTCTCAAGTAAAGTAGGGTGTATTAAAGGCACATAGGACCGATGGGATGAGGAGTTGATCGGGCCCTGAATGCATAAGAACATGTGGTCGAGAGGTAACAACTAAGTTTGCCCAAGGTCCATGACTCCAGAGATTAGATACCTTCATGATGATCATGTAGCCTAATGGGTGAAAGTGAGAGACTCTCCTTAGATGCATATGGATGAGATCACTTCAACAATACCTATACCCATAGATATCTTGAGGAAGTGTCTAAGGCTCATACTACCTAAGGTATAAAGCTAAGAGATACAGAGAAGTCATGTCATAATGAAAGCCTAAGAGGAATTGTATACAAACTAAACAGTGAAAAAAGGCATTTTTTTACTTCTTGAAATGTAATAATATTTTGGAGTTAAAAAGTAATATTGGTTTAGAGTCATGTTGAGAATGGATCTACCTAAAATGTGAAATTGAAAGATAAATTGTGGATACTCCATCATTGCTGTTAAGATGGGATGAACTTTGTGTTTGGTCTACAATCAAGTACTTATTTCATCTCATTATAAGGGACAGAGATGGGGTAGGCATATGTTGTGCTTAAAATTGACATATGAAAATATATTTCTTAATTTGAACTTAATGACATGTACTAGGGTTAGAGGTGTTACCTCACCCTTATGTTAAAATGAATGAATAATAGGTTCGAAACTTAGGTATAAAAATAGTCACCAAGTGAAATTGAAATCCCAAAATGAAAATGGAATCATTAAGAAATGATATCGTTTGAACACTAAGGATGTGGATATACCTTGAATTGAATTCATGTAATGATGTGAGAAATTTTCTAAGGATATCTAAGTAGGGTTGATAACCCTAAGGTTTGAAACTAAGATGGGTAATCATTCACCTTAATCTTACTAGGTTTGAAATTTGGGAAACAGATTCCTTTTGAGGAGTGAATGTAGTATCCTCAATTTTTATAAAATTGAATTATATAATTATAATCCATGAATTGATAAGTTTTTCCAAATGGCAACATTAATAGGATATTAATGTTTTTCACATTGTAGCATGCGTGCAAAAAATAAAGAAATAAGATATTTTATAAATAGCAATCGATTTGTGAATTATTTAATTATAGAAATATGAAATATTGAAAATGTTTCCAAAAGAAAATAAAATATGTGGTGTTATCGATAATTAAAAGAGTAATTATCTAGGCATTATTGGCAACACAATGTTTGAGGCAACAATTCGTATTATTGGGTTTTAATCTCTGATATATTTGAAAATAATACATGAAAAGGAAAAGAATTCTAGATTTTGGGAGAAAAAGGATGTACCATGAGATATAGGTATTTTTTAAATAATATTTAAAAAGTTCAAATTTCGTGTGCAAAAGACATCGTAATAAATATCAAACACTAAATATAAAATGGAAATATATTATTTGTGTTCCCTTTTAAATCTAATGTTGCAAAATCCATGTTTATGGGAAAGTAGATGGTTTCTTCTCATAACATTACGATGTATGCAAAAAAACTTAAGAGTTTTACATAAATAAATATCAAGGAACATATTCAACCCTTTCCTAGAACCATGCCTTAACATTTAGTAGGAATTAAACTTTTTTGAATAAAAAGAGGCATCGTTAAATGTTTATAAATAGGTAGTAATGGTATTCCTTTCCTTTTTGACATCTTGCTTATGCACCAATGGGAAAATGCAAAAGGTAGTGAGAAGGGATAAATGTATGTCTATATATATATATATATATATATATATATATATATATATATATATATATATATATATATATATATATATATATATATATATATATATATATATATATATATATATATATATATATATATATATATATATATGCATGAAGATCCATGCACAACCCAACCCATGCCCCTCTCTTATTTTATCAAGGGTTGGAATCACACTAGTAGGAAGAAGATGTAGCAGGTTATAGATTAGGAGAATCCTCCCCAGTTGATATTGTTGGATTGTAACTAAGACAACACCCTACCGATTTAGGATTGGGAGAAGCACCTTGCTTTGTAGTTGGGAAACGCTAGAGTTGTGGTTGGATCCTGGATGTTCATTGTAGGAAGAGAGGATGCTTCCAATCAGACTCTGGCCTTCATTGGTAACCCTCCCTCTCCTTGACCTTCGACACGGTAGTACTCTGACCAGTCCTAGAGGAGGGCACGAACTCCTACCACACTCTCTGGAATCTTGAAGGGAACTACGTTGAGGACCGTTGAAGCTGTGTCCACCCATAATGCTGGAAGCAACTTCCCATCATAGCAGTGACAATGTTGTTACAACTTCTCCTTGACTCAAAGATTAGAGGAGACACATGGCTATGGAGGTGTTCTCTTGACCAAGAAGAGCTCTTGGACTAGATTCCATCCATCGAGTGGATGACAAGGTTTTACCCCTATCAGCCGCTGGTCCAGCCACTCGCTCCAGTGATCTCTGTAGCCTGAAGGTGGTTGTACCCTGGGCGGTTGAGTAGGCGGGCATGGATGGAGTGGATCAGACGCATGATCATCCTCCCTAGCCCTTGTGAAAGTAGAAGGCTTATCACCCTCTGTCTTTGGTGGAACCACCGTGATGCACATGGAAGAATGATCATGTGAAGAAGGGTGATGAAGCTGGTCTGAACCGGTCAACCTAAGGGTGAAACAAATAATGAACTGCCTGATTGTGATCTAGCATGAAAACAATTAAAGAAAAGGTGAATATGCTGACGTTGCAGCTTCTAATTTGGCCCAACTATCTTTACTTTACAAAAATCATAACTAAGGATTAATAGCTCAGACGAGGATATAGAATATATGAAAATTGATTAAAAAATGAGAGGATTCAAAATAAAATATCTTTGTTGCCTAATTATGCTCCATGCTCTATAAGTAATCTAAAGATGGGTTTAAGTGGTGTATAATGTTTTAAACCCTAAGTTTGTGTAATAAGATGTTTGAATATGTTAAAAATGATCACTTTGTCGTAATAACTAATATTGTTGCATACAATGGGAATATAATATGAACATGAACAAAATGATGATAGTTAGAGTTGCTACTGTGGATAAGCATGAATATATGTAAATAGGGTTAAAAGGCGTATCTTGCTATGTTGTTAATAAAACTAACCTAATCAAAGTAATCATCACAAAAGGATATAATATTGGCTATAATAATTAGGATCTTGAACATAAACGATGTCACTTGCTATAAACTTAATGTGTTGAACCTAGTCTAAGTGTTTATGATGCAATAATGAGATAGATTTAATAATCAGGTCTACCCTTAATATGAATTAGGGTTCTTCATTCATTGGATCACTAAACATGGGAATCGAGAAATCAAAGCATGACTATAATGATGACTTAACACCAAGAGAATTTGAACCCTAGAATAGGACCTGAGTAGTGTCTAATATGATGAATGTGATTAAATATGGTGACACTTTAGGATTTATATTCATGCAGACTAAAATGTGGATTGCTTAGTTTTCTTGTTGTTTGGATAATATGCTTGAAGTGTAACCTACATGATGCATGGTTCACCATCAAGGTACATGGTTATGCCTAAGGTTAATTGCTTTAGTTTGCTGTTGTTTCTTTGAGGTTTCTCAAGGATTGAACAACTAAAATGATGGATGTTTATTTACTTCTATTCAAACTATAATTCCACTATGACTATCTCATAAAAGGAAGATTATGTGAAGAAAATGTCATTTTATATTTGCAAGTATTTGTTGGAATATATGCTGTTATTTACTTGCACATTTTGGAAGCACCCCAAGTACCAATATGGCAAAATACTGACTATGTATTTGTTTCACACAGTTTTAGGTATAAGCTGATATAAATGATAATGGACATGAATCTAAAGATGGAAATGTCACGAAAGCATTAAAGATTTAAAAGGGGGATTAGCTAGTCATATCTTCCCAAATGTACTGTCTTAATGATAGAAAGTTCATGTAAGGATCTTGTTTATAGTCTTTTGAAATGAATGAAATTATCTATTATTTTATATTATTTGACTAAAATCTGGATTCTTGGGTAATTTTTGTAGGTAATGTATCTCATCTTTTTGGCCTTCCTTAATTGGGGGTTTCTAAAAAGTGAGGTCATTACACTTTAACATCCAATGGATTAGAATGAATCCCATAGCATTCTATGTTGGTTCTAGTAGTGGGAATTCAATGGTATAACACCCTTGAACTTGTAATCTTACCTTTTCCCTTGTATGGTTATATTTGATAAATCGTCATAATAAGTGGATGTGTAACTCTAATGTGATACATATTGTGACACCTAACCCTAATGTAACTGAATAATTTTGATTGGTTATAATCATCCCTCTTGAATGATTAATGTGACAATGAAATACCTTCTACATGTGTTGAAACCTAATATGATGCTAATTGAACGTCATAGTTCCTTGTTATGTTAATCTTATATGTCACATGTGTGTTGATGATTTGGTGAGCCTTATTTTAAGGCATGGAAAGATAGTGTGGGACATGTAGGAAATAATGTGATGGTCTTAATGACCTATGGGAATGGTTGAGCCTTGAATGAGGTGTAACCTTCTTCATGATGTGACAAGGGTTGAAATCTTAGAACTATGTGACAAGAAATTATGTACTAGGGTGAGATGATGACAAGTATGGTCTCATGTATGACAACGAATAGTACCATGTGGAGATTTTGATTAAGAATTATGGCTCACATGTTTTATATCTTCTGAAGTTGTTATTCCTACATGTATGAGTAGAAGTGAATTGGTGTTTGTATGTCCACTTATATGATGTAGCCTTAATTCACCCAATTGGCATAACTAATTAAGTGAAATCCTAATCATGTAGTTCCCTATTTTGTAGAACCATCTTTAGTGTCAGAACTTGCTAGATGGTGAAATGAGTATTCTTAAGGAAAGCTCTGAGTCATATAAATAACATGTTGAGTATGTGTGGGTGCAAGTGAGTGTACATCCTTGACATACTAATCCCAAGGTTATTGAGAACGGCTGCGATCATGTCTCGGATACTTGTAATGTGTATTGTGATTGAGGGAAGTTGTAGTTGTACTTCGGATAATAGGGCTTGTTTACCCTAGCTGCTAGTGTCGTGACTTGTACTAAGGATAGACTAGGTGTTATCAGCTTGACTATATGTCATTGTTGATAGTCTGACTAAAATGTCATTGTAGTTTACTCATACTAGATGAGGGTAAGAGATATCAAAATTTTGGCTCTCCTAGATCTTGTAAAGAACTAAATCTGACGAAGCAATGGTTAGTTGGATTTTGAGTTGTACGACTCAAACCCCCTAGGGCATAATAATAAAAGATGTAATACAATCTGTGTAGTATATTTTCTAGGGTTAAATACATTTCACATTGGTTGATTATCCCTTGCCTTGTCTTTATACTACATAATGCTTATAAGATGCTATCCTATGAAATCTGAGTAATCATAAATATTGCTAAGTTTACTTATTTAACTTGCTTTGTATTCTTAAATTGTTCAATTTGCTCAATTATTTATTCAATACTCCAATCACTTAATTTATTTCTTGTTAATTAATTAGTTGTAATCAATATATGTTGGAGAGATTTATATCTCTTGATGAGACATGGGTCTCACCCGTGGGTCACCACATCTTTTTAGGAGGCCACGGGCAACATGGCCGAGGTCGTGCTGTTGAAGAGGATCATCCTAGTGATCAATGGATTTAGAAGGTTGGTCGGCTGTAGATGTTAGTAGTAGAGTTCTAATGTCATCCCTATACTCTTAGGTCTGGGTATGGGATGTGTTTTATAGATGATATACTTGTAAAACAATAGATTTTGGCAGTATGCTAATGGTTGTAAAATATGATATGTACATGCGGAATATCTTTTTTATACATGATGTGGCTGAGGTCAATGGACACAGATGTAATACCTATTATGGTATATGAAAATGGAAAATATGGACGTTTATGTAAATATTTTAGAGCTTGTTTATATTGTGAGATTTTGTTTTTAGCTCTTTCTCTTTTCTAGCTATGTGATTAGTTAGTAGTTAATCGTGTTTTATGTTTTGAGTAATTTCGTTTAGTGTGACAAGGTGTCACAGTTAAGTTGGTATCAATGCTCTAGGTTCATTGAGTCTACATGGACATAGAACTTAGGTTTGAGTATGTTCTGATGTATCCAACATATCTGATCATAGCTTATGCTTATGCAGATATGTTTGAAGGACATGAAGAACATGCATGAAGTATCTATGTTGCACCAAGTGGTGGTTATAGGAGGAAGGAACATGATGCAAGAGTGATAGAAAGTGGGGCCAAATCATCCCACAATGCCTCAGTTTGACCCGACATCTATGTCCAGTATAGTCTTTCAATCTATGTTTGGACAGATGATGGCTACAATTACACATTTAGCAGACAAAGCCCTAGTACCTCAAGCCAGAGTGCTATCCCTAATATGGAATCCCAAGGTGTCAGAAAGATGTTTGAATGTCTTAGACATGTCAGGGCGATCGAATATGATGGTACTTCTGACCCAGCAGATGCCGACATGGGGCTAACAAAGTTGGATAAAGTGTTCAAGATTCTAAACATCCCTTAAGAGGACAAATTTAAGTACACTATTTACCTATTTTAAGGTAGTGCTAGACACTGGTGGGCCATAGATGAGGAAAAAGGGCCAGAAGTTGTGATAGGATGGGAGGATTTTTTGATAGGAAACTTTTAACTGATACTTTCTAGAGACTTACCTAGATAAGAAAATCTCTTATTTCAAGAAAATTCATCAGGGAGTGATGACTCTCAAATAGGATGAATCAAAATTTATCAAGCTTCTGAGGTTCTACCCACATATGGGAACAACTGACAAAGAAAGGATCTATAGGATCAAGAAGGGCTTAAGTACTGAATTGAAATACAATGTCATCAGCCATGGAGAATAGGGAAAGGTTTTCCACCTTCATGGAATTTATAAGGAGGTTTCAGAGGTCTTTTATACAAAAGTGTGATATTAATGATAAAAAGAGACTAGCTCAATTTTGGTGACAATCATCTGGAGGCTTTAAGAAGTCAAGGGTTTTCCCACCACATTTGCAACCAAGGTCAGCCTACACTGAACCAAGATCACATACACTATCACAGTGGACCCCGAGTAGGGGCAGAGGTCATAGTTTTCCACTGCTAGGACTTTGTAGATCATCATTAGTCTTAGTTACAGTGTCATCTAGTCCACAAAATGAAGGTGTAACTAGTTACCGATGTGGGCAACCTAGCCAGTTGAAGTGGGTTTCACCCATGAAAGATGAAGAAGTCATCCAACAACCAAGGCAGAGTTAGTAGGGTTTGCAACAACAATAGTTTAGTAGTAGAGGTGGTAGAGGACATAGTCAGGTGTCACAGACAAGATCCTCTATACAAGCTAGCAGAGGACAAGGATGATAATATGCAACAGCTAGGTTCTATGCTATGAGCCATCCAGAAGTAGTAGTCAATCCATGGGTTGTGACAGGTCAGATGGAGTTATTTCATTTTGATTTGTCTGCTTCTTATTTTGCATCTGTACTAGTTGATCTAGGTGCTACACACTCTTTTACCACTAGAGAGGTCATAGGTAGTTATTATCTACCTATTAAATATATATCTAATAGCCTTTGACCACAAACTCCTTTGGTTGGTTCCTCCGAGTTGCAGGAAGTGTGCTCTTCTTGCATTCTTTCTTTCTCATGACACATCATTCAAGTGGATCTTTTGCCACTTGATATGAATGGATTAAATGTGATCCTAGGAATTGATACCTAATAGAAATATAAGGTGGTGTTGAGTTGTAGTTCTAAGGTAGAGACATTCCATGATGGAGATGTCACTTGGATCTTCCAAGGTTATAAGAATGATCTACCTACATGTTTGATGTCAACTATGACAACAAAGAGATTGATGAGAAAAGGATGTGATGCTTTCTTAGCAATGTTGTGGATACCAAGGTGAGAGGTCCTAGTATCTAGGAGGCACCAGTGGTGCGATAATTTGAGGATATCTTTCCCGAGGAATTTCTCAGAGTTCCCCCTCCTAGAGAGATTGATTTTGAAATCAATCTTGTTTCTGGAACACAACCCATAGCACAATCACCATATAGGATGGCACTGGAAGGCCCTTGGGGTGCTCTCATGTTATTTGTCAAGAAGAAAGATGGCTAAATGAGGTTATGTATAGACTGTCGATAGTTGAATAAGGTGATGATAAAGAACAATTATCCTTTGCAAAGGATTGATGATCTTTTTGACCAATTCAAAGATGTCAACATGTTTACAAAGATAGAACTAAAGTTAGGCTACCATCAGTTAAAAATTAAGGCAGATGACATACCCAAGTCAGTTTTTAGGACTGGGTATGGTCATTACGAGTTTGTGGTTGTGCCATTTGGGCTAACTAATGTACCAACATCATTCATGGATCTGATGAATAGGGTGTTTAGACATTATCTTGATCATTGTGTGGTCGTGTTTATAGATGACATTCTGATATATTCTAAGTATAGTCAACAACATGAGAAAAACCTTCTCCAGTCATTAACTTTGTTAAGGAAACACAAACTATATGTTAAGTTCAACAAGTGTGAATTTTGTTTATCTGAAGTATCTTTTGTAGGACATGTTGTATTAACTAAAGGAATTTGTGTAGACCCTAAGAAGGTTGGATTTGTACTAGAGTGGGAACAGTCTAAGACACCAATAGAGATTTGTAGTTTCCTAGGTTTGACAGGTTACTACAGGAGGATCATCAAGGACTTCAGTTATGTTGTGTTACCCCTAACTAGATTAACCACGAAGGAAGCTTATTTTGCTTGGAATTACATGTGTCAATGTTCTTTCTATTAGTTGAAATAAAAGTGGACCAATGCACCAGTATTAGTGATTCCAAAGAAAGGGAAAGGTATTATTGTTTTTTGTGATGCTTCAAAGAATGGGTTGGGATGTATGACAAGAATGTGATTTCTTTTGCTTCACGACAACTTAAGAAACATGAGGATAACTACCCAACACATGATCTAGAGCTTGCAGAGGCAGACCATACCTTAAGAATCTGGAGACACTACCTTTAAAGAGAGAAGTGTCAGATATTCATTGACCACAAGAATCTACAATATATCTTCTCAAAGAAGGAGCTAAATATGAGGAAGATGAGATGGATGGAGCTAATTATGGATTATGATTGCACAATAGATTACCTTCAAGACAAATAAAATGTGATAGATGATGCATTAAGAAATTAGTCATATTCATCATTATCTATAGACAATGCACATTGGTATTCCTTGTTGTGCCATAAATGGGATATGTTAGTGTCCCTTCACTAGATGAATGTACAACTAGAAGTTTCTATGCTTGCAGGACTGTTAGCCCATTTATAGGTTAAACCTAATATGAAACAATAGATTCGTGAGGCACAATAGAATGATACTATGATATAGAATATCTGATTAGAGTTAGGTAGTGAGAATCATGATGGATTCCATGAGGATGATGATGGTACAGTCTGTTTCCACAATAGGACAATAGTTCCTGATGTTGATGGGGTGAGGAAAATGGTACTCGAAGAAGCTCACTCCTTGATGTATGTGGTGCATCCTAGAAGTACCAAGATGTATCACAACTTGAAGGACTTGTACTGGTGGCCAGGTCTAAAGCATGATGTGGTAGAGTTCATTGGTAGATGTCCAGTTTGTCAACAGGTAAAGGTTGAGCACCAGAAGCCTGCAGGGACATTGGAACCTTTGCCAATACCACAGTGGAAATGGTATCATATAACTATGGACTTTGTGTTTGGTCTTCCTAGTACAACCAAAGGTCATGATTCCATATGTGTGATTGTTGACAGATTGACTAAGTCAACTCAATTTCTCCCAGTTAAGACAACATTTACAACAGAGAAGTTGGAACAGGTGTATGTGAATGAGATAGTGTGTTTGCATAGCATTCTAGTAACTATAGTCTCTGATAGAGGTCTACGATTTACAAGTCATTTTTGGGAACATCTACATTCAAAAACAAGAACACAACTGAGATTCAACACAATCCATCTGCTTAGTGATGGCCAGTCTAAAAGGACTATTCAAACTTTAGAAGATCTTCAGAGGGCTTGTGTGATGCAATTTCTTAGTAGTTAGGATGTATATCTAAGTCTGATATAGTTTTCATATAATAAAAACTATAAGAGAAGAATAGATATGTCTCCTTATGAGGGTCTGAATGGGAGACATTGTTAGTCTCCACTACTGGTATGAAACTGGTGAGTATCAACTGTTGGATCCTGAGCTTGTACAACAGACTACAGAGGATATTAAGGCAATACAAAAATAGTTCAAAGAAAGTCAGGATAGATAAAAGTCTTATGCATAGAATCATCACAGACCACTAGAATTCCAACTAGAAGACAATGTATCTCAAGATTTCTCCTTGGAAGGGTGTGCTGAGGTTTGGTAAGAAGGGTAAGTTGGCTCCTAGATTTATGGGACCATACCCTATCTTGGCTCGTGTTGAAACCTAGAACACAAGTTGGAGCTACCACCAGAGCTATGTATGTTACATAATGTTTTCCATATCTCTAAGTTGAGGAAATGCCATCCAAATATAGAGAAGAGAATCTAACCAGTAAATGTTGAGTTAGATGAGGATATTTCCTATGTTGAGGGTCATGTGTTGATCCTGGATAAAAGGGTGAAAAAATTGAAGATAAAAGATATAGTGTTAGGAAAGAACGAAGGTTTTGTGGCATCACCGTGTCAAATAGGAATCCATGTGGGATATAAAGGATGAGATGCATAGGAAGTACCCATCTCTCTTTGCGTAGGATTTTGGGGGTGAAATCCTTATTAGGGATTTATAGTTGTAAGGCCCCTAACCTTGCTTAAAGTGTTGAACAAACTTAATTACTACAATTGAGTGTTTTAAACCATAACATAACCTTGTGATATGCTTTGGAATCATAAAATAAGCTTAAGTTTCAAAGTTGGTCCAATTTGGACATTGTTTAAGCATGGTATGCAATTTTATGTACATTTTGTGTTGGTATGTATGCCCTGAGAGCCAATCATGGGATGATTGGTGGGATACATTAAGATTGATTTGATAAACATCAAAGGCAAGCTTCCAATTCTTTCTGGTTCAGTCATATGAGATACTGATAGAACAGTTTGAATGTCTAGAGAATGTCAATACTCAATGATGTATGCCTTCAGGTTCAGGACCTGAACGATGAGATCATACGGATGCTAAGAGTTTGTACATTCTTGTTATGTCCCTAGTCGGATGTCATTATGGAAGGTAGATAGATAGCAATGACACATAAGACTAGATTGTGGTGTTGGTTGATGACATAATCTCATTAGTCATGATATAGAGATATCAAACCAAACACATAGGTACTTGTTAGAGAACAAGTGTACCGGACAGACCCACCGTGAGTTTGACACATGGAACCATGACATGGTAGTCACAGTCAGTACTCACAGTGATGGTGGTGAGTGTGATTCTTTGACCTGAAATCACTACACTCAACACATGTCGTTGGGCACACTTTGACATCATCAAACACAGTCCTGAAACATGGGTTGTTATAAAGGTGATGATTGGGTGGCTTTTACACATGGGGATTTTGAGGGGTGAGTGATAGATATGGAATTTGTCCCTCCTGAGGGAGTTTGATATCCAAGGCCACTTGATGAATAGGATTGAGATAGGAGTGAGCACACATGTGTGAATTAGTATGTGATATTGATGTCATACATATCTCTTCCAATCTGCTCTGAGATCAAGAAAGTGAATGAACGTTGATAGGATGACTGTTCCATGCCTCGAGTTCATTCGGGATATCAGTGACAAAGGAATTATACATTCACTATAACACCATTCACAGATTGTACGATTGAAAGTTTTTCTCCAACTTTCTTTTTCACTTGGGTAGCACTGATGTGTGACTAGGCACCACTCTTTGCTTGTGAAGTCATAAGTGTTATGAACTTTCACTACCAATGTGAAATTGACATGTAGGGTCACACACATAGGATTTAACCTGGAAGAGGAGTTTTGTCCACAAACAATGTTTAGATTGATTACTAAAGGAGCTTAGTAGTTCAATTAAACACTCAATCAATTGATAGCTCAATGTCATAATGTTCAAGGTGTTGGACACATTGATTGGAGTATCAGATTGTTTGAAACCGCAATTGACTGATTCTACACAATCTGCACTCCCAACCGATCGGCTCATGTGATGAACCGATCGGCTGAGCTTGGTGAACCAGTCGGCTCAGGTGTTGAGTCGATCGGCTCATGGACATTGTGAAACAATCACTTCAAGTGTTGAAATGATCGGTTCAACTGTTGCAACCGAGCAAGTTGGGAAAGTAGGATTGGTGAGAATTTTCCTTTCATTTCACTTGCCCAATTTGATTGGACAAGGATTGGTATTTGATACCAATTAGAAACAAAAGATGGAAAGGTAATTGGGAACTGACCAGGACCAAGAACCAATCGGTTCAAAAATGAACCGACCAGTTGAGGTGTCCCAACCGATTGGTTGAGGTGTCAACCAACTGGCTCAGGTCCCCAACCGACCGTTTTAGTTGTGAAACGATCGGTTCAGGTTGCGAGTTGGTTGTTTTGTGGAAAATCTCAAACCCTTCTACTCCTGCTTTTAGTCCCGCATTGCCTGGGATAGAGAACCCTATCCCATGACCCTCATATATATATAGGGGTATTGGGGGCTTCTCAAAGAACAACTCAGTGCAACCAGTTGTTCTATGAAGTTTTCGTTCTCTCTGGTTTTGGTTATCGAGAGAGAGCCCAAGCAAGTGCTACCCGATAAGGGAGGCACAACAAGGGAAAGACAATTGCAGAAAGCAATTGGTGGCAGGAGAGTGTGTTGGCGACTAGTATGCTGACAGGAGGGTGCGACTCCTTCCAATTCCTTGTGGGACAAGGAGATTGGAGTTCCAGGTGGTCCGTGTGGACTACTTCAGAGGCGGGAGGTTTCTGCCGCTCAGAGGACAACTTTCAATCCTGACAGTCCCAGTGAGACCAGGAGTTGTCAGTCCTGGTGCGACCAGGAGCTGCACAGACACTGTCCAAGATAGGAGGTGAAGACCGCGCAAGGCGTGAGGTATTGTCACCGAGCAAGCCTCGGGACAAGGTATGATTCCACAAACCATCCTTTCCTATTGTATAGACGTTGACGCGTTTCCTTGTTTCGGGTTTGGGGAGAAATTTTTTTGTTTCCGCTGCCTTCTCTGCCTCCCCTAAAACCCAACAGTGGTATCAGAGCCACGTCAACTGCTCTATACTTTAGGGATTATCGATGTGATTGATTTTGGTTTGTTTATTGCATACGATGTGAATAAAATTGGCTTTATGCATGTCCAATCCTAAATCCACAAATCCCAATTTACATATATGATATGTATTATGAATGCACTCGATACACGTCACCCTTAAATGAGTTTTGTGGTGGATGTATAGCGTTGTTATGGCCAATAAACCCTATCTATGTATGGTTGTATGTGGTTGCTTGCATCTCGGTCTACGCACCAATCTTTCTTCTCCTATTCCTGATGTAACTTGAAATAATTCGAGATTGCTTTCCTACCTTTGCTCCCCTCGAATGTAACTCGAGGTTTCTCTTTTTACAATGTAAAATAGGATAGATTTTATTTCCTGTTATGTCAAAGAACGGAGGACATCCTGACGACAGCTGAGACGATCGGTTCAAGGCGTGAACCGATCGGTTGACGTTCGAGACGATCGGTTCAAGGAGTGAGCCGATCGGTTGATGACCAGTTCGAGGAGCAAGACGAGTGGGTGGCGGCCATGATGAGATGCACGATGACCAGGAGAACCGATCAGTTAGAGGAGCCAAACGATCGGCTGGTGGCACCCAGCTGACCGGCCTGATGGCGAGCCGATCATTCATGTGATGAGTTGATCAAACCCAAAAAGGCAAAGCACAAAGTTCATCTTGTATAGGTTGCATGTGATGTAGATCTATATGACCGTGATTCCTCTTGGCTCGAGGAATCACATTAGGATGGCCATAATCATCGCTTTTATCGTTTCACATGTTTTCTGTGGGATATAGCATGTATATGATATGTACTATATATTGTGGTGATTGGATATGTATATGTCTATAAAAACCAAATCCCTCATTAAATATTAAGTTTTAGATGCCTTCCAAATGCGACACATGTGAAAAGCTTGATCGACCAAGTGTGGGCATGCCCTAGCGTGGTGCACCATCTATCTCGTGGAAGCGTGAAAGATGAATGTGTGGGTCTGCCCTAGCAGGGTGCATATTCATCGTGTTTGCTTTGGGTCAGACTTAACAAGGTGATCTAGATGGGATCTAGTACTTTGAGGCATGGAGATGATCATGGCAAGGATCTGCATATGACATCTTATCAAGAGTTGCATATGATGCAATTGGCAAGAGTTACCTACCTGAGAGATCTATGTTGTGGGTGACAGCCCTAGCTGGTCCATGGCTTAGAGGATTTCAAGATCTTTCCCACTATAAGGTTGTGTGTTGCAATCTTCCAAATTGATGGTGAGGGCTATCAATTTGAACTAAAATAGTGGGAGCGGTAATTAATTAAAGGCCTAATTATATCGTAAACTTTTCAAATCAATCAAATAAGCCAAAAATGAGTTTTTGGACTAAAATTGCATATTTTCCTTTTGTAGTACAAATGACAACAAACAACAATCACTTCTCTTTGTGATCGGTCCTTGAAAAGGACAAGCTAAATGGGACAAACTTCCACGACTGGTATAGGACATTGAGAATTGTTCTCACTCAAGAGCGAAAGCTCTATGTCCTGGATACTCCAACTCCAGAGGAACCTGCTCCTAATGCACCAAAGGCAGAAAGGGATGCTTACAAGAAGCGTTCTGATGATGCCATTGATGCAAAGTGCTTGATGTTGTGCTCTATGAACCACGAGTTGCAGAGACAACTTGAGAACATGGGTGTCATTGAGATGATTCAGCATCTCAGGAACATGTATGATGATCAAGCACGAAAAGAGAGATACGATGTCTCAAGGGCACTATTCAAGTGTGTCATGAAAGAATGAGATTTAGTTGGTCCTTACACACTCAAGATGATTGGGTATGTGGAGAACCTGTAAAGACTGGGATTTCCACTGAGCCAAGAGTTGGCTACTGATGTGATATTGCAATCGTTGCCAGAATCCTACAGTCAGTTTGTGATGAACTACAACATGAACAACTTTGATAGGCCACTGTCAGAGTTATTGGGCATGTTGAGGACAGCCGAGGCACAAATGAAGAAAGACAAGCCTAAGTCTGTGATGGTGATCATGGGCAAGAAAGGCAAGTCCAAGCGCAAGGGCAAGGGCAAAGCTAAGAAAGGTTCTGATGCTAGCCAGGAGCCCAAGTCATCTTCAGCTCTCAAGGCCAAGGGAGGCGTGACCAAGAAAGGAAATTGCCACCATTGTCAAAATCCAGGACATTGGAAAAGGAATTGTCCTCTCTATCTGGAAGAAAAAAATAAGAAGGAGGCAACAATCGTCTCTACTTAAAGGTGTCATGAAAGTAAACTTGTAACACTTTTTGAGGTATATGATACCAAGATGTAAAGTGTAAAACACTCAATAAATGGGGCAACTGTTTCCACCATAGATAGGAGTACTTTAGTTTATTTTCAGACTATAAGGCATGTAATACAGTTATGAACTGCTATTTCATATTTGCCAATAGATAGAAACACTTTAATTTTGCATATTGTATGACAATGATGGCAATTAATAAAGTTGATGTTTCAATCTCAAAGATATGATCTTTGTGGAAATGCCTTGTTTATCTTGTGATACATGGTATGCATAAGATAAAATGATACCTAAAAGTTATAGATAACTCAAACAATCAAATTAGCATAAATCATGAGAAATTCATATCTAGTTTTCATATGATGGATAAATCTAGACTCTTTTGGTTAGAGAACCAGTAAGAGACATGAATATCTTGAACATGATTAATCAATCTTCACTAATGGTAGTGAGAGAATGATTATCCTATTAGGTATAATACATGTGATGTATTTACATACCTATTGGAACAAATGCTAATACTTCAAATGGTGTTTAGAGAAATACCAATATGAATATCTTGAAGTGTTCAAGAATATCATAGATGAAGTGCAAATTTGGTAAAGTATTAATTCTTGATGAGATCAATGAATGAAATACTTAGACCAAATGTTTGAGATCCTTATGAGTGATTATGATAGTGTATCATAGTGAGCTCATGATTAAGGCATGGTGATGTCTAAATCAAGAAGGAATCATACTCTAAGGAGTTAGAGAATGATTATCAAATAACAGAATTCTTCTTAATAAAAGAATACCCCACACTAATAAAGGACATTAAGACTCACAAGGAGTTGTAAGTTCTTATATCCTTGACAGGTACACCTCATTTATCTATGTGATAAGTTATTCATGTGATGAGTCAACTATCTAGATGAATATGAGGAACCAAATTTTGAGTTATGGTTTATGACCATTACATCCTAAATGACATCCATGTGAACCATAAGGTATCACCTTGATGGTAGCACTCATTGGATGAAATCCATAAGTGCACATGAATCTTAAGTGTTAAGACACATGGATAACATTTTCAGAAGGATGATGCTTGTTGATTGCAACTTAATGACTAAGACATTTGGCATATAGATACTAAAACTAAATTCCTATGAGGAATAAAACAAGGATGTGTACGTGACACAACCTATAAGGTTTATGAATCCACTAATGCAAATGAAGTCTATAAGTTACAATGGACTAATCAATGTGATTGATTGAGTACAAGCAACTCAGAATTGGATCTTGACTTTAATGATATAGACAAACAGTTTGACTGATATGTCAAATATAAAGAAGGGATATGTGATTTAGTGGGAGCGTATTCACATTCCACATGTTGATGTGAAATGGAAATGTTCTAAAATGAAAATCCAAAAAGGTGGAAATTATCTTTAAGGAAGATAGAGATGTTTCCTATGTGATAGGAATAGGGATCTATAGAGATAGTTCTCAAAAACCTCTTGACCTAAAAAGAGAAAGCATACATTGGCAATCTGTACTGAAGGGTTCGGTATGCACAAATTCAGTGGGAGAAAACTTGTGCATGTTACATGGAGTTGGTATCCCAAGGCCAAGTGTCCAATTCTTATAAAGAATGGGAACACTAAGAATAGATATGGATCTATCATGTATGTAATCATCCCATTATCTTGCATGTATGGACATGGCAAGAATAAAATGCATTCATCATCTTGTATGTAGGACATGGCAATATGATGTGCTCATCCTGATAACTCGTATGTGAGACATGACGAGTAGATGTCTGTCTATTTCCATTAAGGGTTACTGGAATACCATGAGAACTTGATAAGTACTTGAGAAGTACTAGTTCTATGGAGATAAGGAAGAGTTCGATGTAAAGAGTTACATTGATGCGAACTTCCAAAAAGGACAAAAAATTAATCGCAAAATATATATAGGATATATAAAAGTGAAAGTTTGTTGATAATTGGAAGTGTTCCAATAAAACCATTTAAAAGGAAATGCCGAGTATCTATGTGTTGGAGAACAACAGTGGATACTATATGGATCTGGAAGTTCATGAGATGAACTTATAGATATTCCGCTCATTGATGACAAGTATGGAATCCTTGATCATGCAATGTGGCTAAAGGTTAGCAAAGGAATACTAGATCGCATATTACGACAAACTCCATCTCATACGTGTGACGTACAATGAAGAGATGTGAGACATGAAATTTATACTGACTTTGGTAAGGTGTTGCCATAACTCACTATGATCGCACTAGAGCAGAGTAACATGTGAGACATGTTTGAAGATCACTATGAATATGATTCAAGGGTGATTGGATCGCAGTGCAAGTGGGAGTATGTTGGTATGTATGCCCTGAGAGCCAATCACGGGATGATTGGTGGGATACATTAAGATTGATTTGATAAACATAAAAGGCAAGCTTCCAATTCTTTCTGGTTCAGTCATATGAGATAGTAATAGAATAGATTGAATGTTTAGAGAATGACAATACTCAATGACGTATGCCTTCAGGTTCAGGACCTGAACGATGAGATCATATGGATGCTAAGAGTTTGTACATTCTTGTTATGTCCCTGGTCAGATGTCATTATGGAAGGTAGATAGACAGCAATGACACACAAGACTAGATTGTGGTGTTGGTTGATGACAAAATCTCATTAGTAATGATATAGAGATATCAAACCAAACACATAGGTACTTGTTAGAGAACAAGTGTACCAGACAGACCCACCGTGAGTTTGACACATGGAACCATGACATGGTAGTCACAGTCAGTACTCACAGTGATGGTGGTGAGTGTGATTCTTTGACCTAAAATCACTACACTCAACACATGTCGTTGGGCACACTTTGACATCATCAAACACAGTCCTGAAACATGGGTTGTTATAAAGGTGATGATTGAGTGGCTTTGACACATGGGGCTTTTGAGGGGTGAGTGATAGATATGGGATTTGTCCCTCCTGAGGGAGTTTGATATCCAAGGCCACTTGATGAGTAGGATTGAGATAGGCGTGCGCACACATGTGTGAATTAGTATGTGATATTGATGTCATACATATCTCTTCCAATCTACTCTGAGATCAAGAAAGTGAATGAATGTTGACAGGATGACTGTTCCATGCCTCGAGTTCATTCGGGATATCAGTGACAAAGGAATTATACATTCACTGTAACACCATTCACAGATTGTAGGATTGAAAGTTGTTCTCCAACTTTCTTTTTCACTTGGGTAGCACTGATGTGTGACTAGGCACCGCTCTTTGCTTGTGAAGTCATAAGTGTTATGGACTTTCACTGCCAACGTAAAATTGACCTGTAGGGTCACACACATAGGATTTAACCTGGGAGAGGAGTTTTGTCCACAAACAATGTTTAGATTGATTACTAAAGGAGTTTAGTAGTTCAATTAAACACTCAATCAATTGATAGGTCAATGTCATAATGTTCAAGGTGTTGGACACATTGATTCGAGTATTGGATTGATTGAAACTGCAATTGACTGATTCTGCACAATCTGCACTCCCAACTGATCGGCTCATGTGATGAACCAATCGGCTGAGCTTGGTGAACCGGTCGGCTCAAGTGTTGAGTCGATCGGCTCATGGATAGGGTGAAACAATCGCTTCAAGTGTTGAAATGATTGGTTCAACTGTTGGAACCGAGCAAGTTGGGAAAGTAGGATTGGTGAGAATTTTCCTTTCGTTTCACTTGCCCAATTTGATTGGAACAAGGATTGGTATTTGATACCAATTAGAAACAAAAGATGGAAAGTCAATCAGGAACTGACCAGGACCACAAACCGACCGGTTCAGAAATGAACTGATCGGTTGAGGTGTCCCAACAAATTGGTTTAGGTGTCAACCGACCGGCTCAGGTCCCCAACCGACCGTTTCAGTTGTGAAATGATCGGTTCAGGTTGCGAGTTGGTTGTTTTGTGGAAAATCTCAAACCGTTCTACTCCTGCTTTTAGTCCCGCATTGCCCGGGATAGAGAACCCTGTCCCATGACCCTCCTATATATATAGGGGTATTGGGGGCTTCTCAAAGAACAACTCAGTGCAACTAGTTGCTCTGTGAAGTTGTCGTTCTCTCTGGTTTTGGTAACTGAGAGAGAGAGCCCGAGCAACTGCTACCCGATAAGGGAGGCACAGCAAGGGAAAGACAACTGCAGAAAGAAATTGGTGGCAAGAGAGTGTGTTGGTGACTAGTACGCTGACAGGAGGGTGTGACTCCTTCCAATTCCTTGTGGGACAAGGAGATTAGAGTTCCAGGTGGTCCATGTGGACTACTTTAGAGGCGGGAGGTTTCTTCCGCTCTGAGAACAACTGTCAATCCTGACAGTCCTGGTGAGACAAGGAGTTATCAGTCCCAGTGTGACCAGGAGCTGCACAGACACCGTCCAAGACAGGAGGTGAAGACCGCGTAAGGCGCGAGTTATTGTCGCCGAGCAAGCCTCGGGACAAGGTATGATTCCATAAACCATCCTTTCCTATTGTATAGACGTTGACGCGTTTCCTTATTCCGGGTTTAAGGAGAAATTTTTTTGTTTCCGCTGCCTTCTCTGCCTCCCCTAAAACCCAACATTTTTGACTTTTATACAATTTACCCAACTAAGAGGTTTTTCTACAAAAAAATTCACATGCACTATGTTCCTTAGATATTATCTTATCATTCTTGAGCTTGTTACACCATGGGGAATTTGATTGTACCTTGGTTTGGAGGTGATTTCTTTCTATGGTGAATTAGGGTTTAGCCCTTCATGGATGAGCTAACTTTAGGAGCCATCATCTGAGGGTCACCAACAAGTGGTGAGAATCGATGGTCACCAAAAGGTGGTGAAAACTGGTGGTTATCCTATAAGGCCCTAGGTCAGTGGTTTTGTTGGTTTGGTTCACTTAAAAAGATGATCAATCGATGGTTCAACCACCTATTGACCTAGACATACAGAAATGATGGTCACCACCCCTCAACAGCCAGTGGTGGACCTAGGAGGGCATCATCCAATGGTCTAGTAGACTATAATAGGTATGGATCTTCTTCTTACTCATCCATGGAATCTCTAGTCCATGGACACATGGAGAGATGCTTGGACACCTCATGCTTCTTCTCTTCCTTATCCTCAAGCTTTATATACCTATCCTTAAGCTCCCAAATGTATCTTTTAGTCTTTATCACTTCCCTCCTATGAAGAACTTCGTCATCTCTCTATTTTGCCATGGAGGATCTATCCAAGAAAGAAGAAGCTGTCAATTATCTTGGTGGAAGCACCTAGGGTTTCATTTTTCTTCCTTTAGGGTTTCTAAAGCTCCCTTTTGGTGATCTTGACCTAAATGAGTAAGTAAATCCTTCTTTCCTCTGTTTATTTTGTTGTTCTTTTTCCTCCTACCTTGCTCCAGGTTAGAACCATGTCTTTCCATGGTAAAATTTTCTCTAGAATTCAAGAACCCACCTTTCTTGCTTCTTGTGGAAAAAAGGGTGCTACTTGGCCAAGTTCAGACCTAAAGCTAGGGTTTTCCTCCCTTCTTTGCTTGAGTTTCTTACTTATGGAAGTCTGTTCTTCTCCCTAGAGGTGAGTTTTGTAACCCTCTTCACTTATATTGCTTACTATAAGCTTGTTAGCTCATGTTCTTGCTTAAAAATGATGATCTAAGCATTAAGAAGTGATGCTTTCTTAGGGTTTCCATTTTCATGGTGTTTGTTGTTTAGTTTCTAGCTCTAGATGACCCTATAACTATGTGCACGTTCTTCCTAAGGTATAAGATGACTTAGATCAGGTTGGTAAGACAATCAATGGTGCTAAGAACCTATCAAACAATGATCCATAATAGGGTTTTTAGGCTTTTTTCTTCTTTAATACATGAACCGATGGTCATACCATGGTGACAACATATGGTTAACCAATACTGACAACTGATGGTGTCAAGCAATGGTGACAATGGGTGGTATCAACCGATGTTCATACCTTAGGTCAGGTTTTGAAACAAGATGTCACAATCAGTGGAGTATCAGGTCACACAACCAATGTTGTGTCAAAGCTTAAAATGTAGCTTCAATTCAGCCCTTAACCAATGATTTCTTGGTTCAATTAATTCAATGGTTAGACCTAAACTCAAATTTAATGAATTCAATTCAATGGATGAGGTTTAATACTTTAACATCCAATGGATTACAAGGAATCCCATAGTACTATATGTTGCTTCTAGTAATGAGAATTCATTGGTATAATGCCCTTGAACTTGTAGTCTTACCCTTGCCCTCATATGGTTACATTTGATAAATCAACATAATAAGTGGATGTGTAACTCCAATGTGATATATCTTGTTACATCTAACCCTACTGTTACTTAATAATGGTGATTGTCTATAATAAGCCCTCCTGAATGATTAATGTGATAATTAAATTCCTTATTCTTGTGTTCAAACCTAATATGATGCTAATTGAACTTCATAGTTCATTGTTATGTTAATCTTATATGTCATATGTGTGTTTATGATTTTTTGAGCCTTATTTTAAGGCAAGGAAAGATAGTGTGGTACATGTAGGAAATAATGTGATGGTCTTAATGACCTATGGTCATGGTTGAGCCTTGAATGAGGTGTAACCTTCTTCATAATGTGACAAGGGTTGAAACCCTAGAACTATGTGACAAGAAAGTATGTACTGGGGTGAGATGATAACAAGTATGGTCTCATGTATGACAATGAACAGTACCATGTGGAGATTTTGATTAGGAATTATACCTCACACATTTTATGTCTTCTGAAGTTGTTATACTTACATGTATGACTATAAGTGAACTAGTATTTGTATCTCCACTTGTATGATGCAACCTTAATTTGCCCAATTGGCATATCATTAAGTGACAAAAGAAAATAGAAATTGGACTACCCTTATTTCCCTTGAAACATTAATTATTCGAATGATCGTGCAGGGACACCTAGGTCCTTTGAATACCTAGATTGTTCTCCTAGAGCCATGGAGCGGATCAAGGTTGACCACTTGCCCTGAGCTCCATGACCTTCACCCCAATGGAACCCTGGGATCCCTTGGAACTCGGCTAGTGGCCTGTCACCTTCACGTTATTCTAGAAAAATGGATGAGTCAAATAAGAGGCTCTCCGGTGTAGTGCATCGCCATAGCAAGACCATGTCGATGGCCAACTAAAGATGAAAGCGGGGAAGCTTCTATCAGATCCAAAAGTTGAAGGAAGAAATGTACAACTGATTTCTCACGGTATAGCAAATCCCAAGAAGCATGCATAGAAGACGAGGACCTGTGTGTCCATGAGACTCATCAGAAAACCAAGAAGAACAAGGGAACGAAGTCATAACTTGAAATCACTATTGCACACCCATGTCCACTGCCCTAAAGCTTGAGAGACAATTCTGGAGGTGATTAGAACTCAAAATGTGTATCTTGAGGGTTGAAGCATCATAGAAAAACCAAGGTGATGAGCTTTGGTGAGAGTTGATGCCGAACCTGTAGGGTATGATGTTTGGGTCTCTCATGAGGAAAAAATATAATAGGATGATGAAGAGTGGTGGTCAAGGATTCTAACCATTGTAGGAATCGATCCAAGGTGGTCATAGTAGACTGGGCAAAGTTGAAGTTTCTAGACATGGAGGAGTAGTTCCTAGAGAATGGAGGTATGGGGGAAGAAATTAAAAGTGGAGGAGCATTGGGTGGTGATTGGAGGTGCTTTTGAGTACCTTATATAGGGGTGAGGAGGGTCATGGTCTGATCTAGGCATTCATGGGGGAGAGGGGTTCTGAGCCTAGATTGAGCATTTTCTCATTTGGTTAAAACAGAAGGTGAGTGATGGCTCATTGGTTTTGGGAGATTGAGGTGAGGTTATTGGCGAAGAGATCTCATGACATGGATGTGAGTACAGGGAGAAAGAAACTGTGGATTGAAAACACTATGAAATACATGCTATTCGTGAGATCTATGGAGGTTGATGATGAAGTTTAATCCGTTGGATCATTGATCTAATGGGGTAGGAGATGCACACAAAATTGAAATCGAAAACTAACACATGACATCAATCAAAATGTGGCATTTTTTGGGAAATCAATGCAATTAATTAAATTTTTATATTTCCTTAGACAAACTATATTCAAACCTTTCTAAAACTTGATTGGAGGCTCAAACATGGTCTAAATGAACTCAAGTTTGAACCATGGATTCATTGGAGAGTCCAAAATATTCCTAGACAATTAGATTTCATTTTTGTACACATTTTGTCCCACAACTCCTATATTGTCTATTAACCTTAATTCAAAGGCATTAAAAGTAATATAATTTGAAAAGGCTCCTATTATTGAATCCTTGAGTCGCAATTTTGAGTTTTACCTATTCAAGTGTCTCATGGTCACCTCATTAACATCTTCTCTTGCTTTATGACCATTTTGGAGGAGAGAAAAAAGAAAGGAGGATCAATTTGAGTGAATCGATTCACATAATGTACATTTGAAAGGAAAAATGAAATTGATTCTTATTCTATTTTTTTTTTCATTTTCATATAAGAATTACCATTATTATTGTTTTAGCATTAAAACCCCTCAATCATTATTATTTAGGAAAAACTTCATTCTATGTTTTAAATTGACTTTGAAAATTGGGATGTGACAATTCTACCCACACTAAAAAAAAATTGTCCTTGAAATTTTCTAGGGTACTACCCACCTTAGGGTTTCTATTACTTCATTCAATTAATGATAGCTATCATATTAAAATTTTCATGAAAGGTGAATATATTTCATAAAAGGGTTCAAATGGACATAACTAGTTATTACATCATTCCTCATCCTTTTTTTCTAATTCCGTAGCAAAAATCCTAGCTTGTCTTATGGGAGGTGGATTGTGGTACTTGTTCTGGTCCTGGTCCTGGTCCTTCTATATTAGATTAGGGAAATTTGACTTGAGGTGTCCAGTTTCTCCACAAAAGTAGCATGCACCTATACCATACATGCATGGTTCTTCTTGCATGTTGGACATTGGAGCTTCTCAGCTTCTACTGCAGGCTCAAGTACCTTCCTCTTAGGGTTGATGGGAGGTTGGTATTGGCTGTTCTTCTTGGGAATTTCTTTTTTGTAGGATCCTACAGGGTGATCTTCAATCTCTACGGCTGCATCTAGGGCAGCCTGGAGCGTCATGTGACCTCTTAGTGACAAAGAAAAACTCATTTCTGTCTTGAGTTCTCAGATGAATTTCTTTGTTCTACGACGTTCATCATAATCATAGCCATACTTTTATAGGACCATGAACTTCATGTCATATTGGGTCACATTTATGTCACCCACTTGAGCTAGGTTGGAAAACTCTAGCTCCTTCTTCTCAATAATGGCTTCGAACACATAGTTCTCCTAGAAGGCTTCAACAAATCCTTCCCATGTGAGTGGATGTGCATCAACTTCCCTTGAGTTGAGGAAGTTTTCCCACCATGTATGGTCTTCTCCTTTGTGCGTGTGGGTTGTAAAATGAACCCTAGAGTGTTAAGGGAAGTCCATATCTTGTAAGAAATGCTCCATGCCTCTAATCCATTCCTCATGTTTGGTGACTACATCAATCTATGATTCACCAAAGAAAGAGTCGGGCTTGATCTTTAGGAAGTCTAGTAAAGTGAACTCATGATACCTAGGCTGATATTATCCTTGTTCAAAGACATTGGTTAGGGCTTGGACCAAATCTTCTATGGTTGCCTTAACGTTTCTTCTTGGTCCACTTCCCTAACTAGAACAGCTAGCACCATCATCCTTATGCTTTCCCTTGTCTTATCTCTTAGGGACCATCTGAAACATGTTACATAAACCTAGGGTTAGATCACATGATTCAGGTTGCTTTCTAGTTGCCATCCATTTATTGACTCTGATACCATTAATGTAACACCCCACCTTTTAAATTTGAGCATAAGGATTTATCTTGAAGGGAGTATCACAATAAAATGATCATAGCAAATAAATACATAAATCACAATTGAGATGCTTACATTGTTCTTTGAATAGGAACTACAATTGAGTTTTATAACACCTCTAAACATGGAAAACTATTCATAAAGTTAAACATGTCTATGTGATTGGATTTCCTAGTATGGATGGAACCCCACTAGTTAGCTCTTGAAGGTCTTCTAGTCCTTGTTTTCTCCTCTTGAGTCTATACTTGCTCCAACACCCGGGGGCATCGCGTCCCCATCCATGCAAAGAGGAAAAACAACACATCAGTAAATGTTACTGGCACTTTATAATATAAACAAAGTAAATTATACTTGACATGTAAGAAAAAGTTGACATGAATTAGCTATAAGCATTCTTGAATCATTACTAACATGAAGAATTGAAAAGTAAATGTATGCATCCCTCTATGATGCCCCCTTAGGAGCACGTGATTTCTAGGAAAGCCCTTGACAACCCCTTGAGGTCCTTGATTCCAGAGCATATAAAGACAATTTCAATTCCATTATATTAATCATGAATATTAACATGATCCTTAAACTTAAACATGATGGGATTACTCCCTCTTAACATGATCTTTTAACATGATGGGATTTCTCCCCCTTGAACATTAACATGAAATTTCATGAGTCATTAATCATAAACTTTAATCATAGTGAACATTTTAACCATAGGACATAATGTTGGTAAAGTATTCCCGTAGAGGCAACCATGTGATGATTGACATGGCATATACCATAAAGTATTTGATTAATACTTATAAAGGAAAGCTTCCAATTCATTATGTTCCATTCAATTATGAGATAATGAACAAACATTATGAATGTCTAAATAATGACAATAATCATTGACATATGTCTTCAAGTATGTGACTTGGAGGATGAGATCATATGAATGCTAAGAGTATATAAGTTCTTATTTTGTCCATCGTCGGTTGTTACTACAAAAGGTAGATAGAAACCAGTAATACATAAGACTAGAGTGTGGGTTGTTGATGATAAAATCTCATTAGTCATGATATGGCAATATCAAACCAAGAACAGAGACACATGTTTGGGAACAATGTATCAAATAGACCAACACTGAGAGTGACACATGGAAAACATCATTGGTGGTCATAGTCATCTCTTATAGTGATGATTGTGATTCTTAGACATGAGATCACTGCACTCATCACATGTTATTGGGTATACTTTGACATCATAAAATGTGGTCATGAAACATGGGTTGTTATAAGGGTGATGATTGGGTGACTTTGACACATGGGGATTTGTCCCTCCGATTGGAGATTGATATCCTGGCCACTTGATAAGCGAGACTGAGAAATGCATGTGCATGATCATGTGAATGACTATAAGAAATTGATGTCATACTATCTCAGATAGTATGTTCTTGGTTCAAGGAACATGGCTTGAATGTTGAGAGGATGACGATTCTAGGCCTCGAGTTCATCATGGATATTAGTGATAAAGGAATTATACAATCACTACAACACCTTACACCGATTGTAGGTTGAAGTTGTTCTCCAACTTTCCATTCACTTGGGTAGAATTGATGTGCATCTAGGCACCACTTTATGCATGTGATGTCATAAGTTAGTTATGGACATTCACTGCCAATGTGATATGGAACCTATAGGGTCACACACAAAGGAACTCATCTAGAAGAGGAGTTTAATCTTGAATGATGATTGGATTGTTTATTAAAGTGTTTAGGTATTCAATTCACGTAACGAATTGGGTGACTAAACTGCCAAACGACCATCTCAAGTGGTAAGATAGCCATTTGGACAATTCATACGGGTGTCTCAATCGTTGAGATGGCCGTTGGGGTCATCATCCTAATCAGAAATTGAATTAGCTACATTTTTCCCAAACTGAGGTGTAAACTGACCGGTTCATTATAATGAACTGACCAACTTGACTCTACTCACAAAATGGCCATCTAGGTGAGCATTATGGGCATCTCACATGTGTGAGATGGCTCGATTGGGGACAAACAAATGTTTTGGAAGTTTCCCTAACTGATTTTGATTGCACAATTCTTATGGTGTAGGGAATTAATGTTTAGCATTAATTGGAATCAAATTACCAATTTTGTATGAAATTGGGAAACTACCAAATGCCATCTTGTGTGACTAGATGACCATATGATCACGAAAAGACCATTTTGTGGTTTGTAGGTTGCTAAAATTCAAGATCTTCTGGTCCCTTACACTCCCACTCAGATCCTAAACAGACTTGGAACCCTGGCCCTACCCCACCTAAGGGGTACTGGGGGCTTCCCAGTGTACAACATAGACAATAAAGAATCAATTTCTCTAACAATTGTTGTCCTTTTTGGTTGTGGTAACCGAGATAGCCCAAACAAGTCCTACCTATAAGGGAGAGATAGGGACGAGAGAGAACAACTGAGGAGCATTGTTGTGGGATAGCAAGTTGGTGACTAGTATGACAACATGAGTGATAGCTCCTTCTTGTTTGTTCTAGTTGAATGACAGGAGTTCTAGTTGGTTCGTGTGGACTACTCTAGATGCATGATTCCTTTGGCTGCTACTAGGAGGGAAACCTCAGCCTACAGTCTACGAAGACACCATAGGAGACGCTACAAAAGTTGTCATGTTCGTTGTCCATGGTGAAGACCAAGAGTTGAACAACCACTGTCCAAGAGCAACTAGTTGACAGTTGCATTAAAAGGAGTTTCTATTGCTAGACTTGATCTAGGACCAAGTATAAGTCGTTAAACCATCCTTTCTATTTCATAGTAGTTGATGCAATCTTGTTGTTATGAGAATACATACATATAACTTTTTTTTTGTTTTCGCTGCTATACTTTGTACCCGTATTTCCTAATAGTGGTATCAGAGCCACGTCAGTTTACTAGGTTTTAGGATAATCAAAATGATCGGATTTTGATTTAATCATTTATTTATTGCATACAATGTGAATATTTAAACTATCTCATATGCATATGTGATCAAAATACCACATAATCCCAGACTAATAATATATATATACATATATATACATGCATACATATATATGATATATATGCAATTCAGACGCATAGCCCTAAAAGTGATTCTGATGGAGGATGTGTGGTGTGGTTATGGCCAATACCCCATATCTATATGTGGTTGGATGGTTTGATTTCTTATTTATCTCAGTCTGTGTACCAAGCCTCTACCTCCTTGTTCCCAATGTATAGTTCATTCTTTCCTACCTTTGCTCCCCTCAAATATAACTCGAGGTTTCTCCTTATCAATGTAATAAAGTAGCAATAGGATAGTTTCTTTTCTTGCAATGACGAAGAAGATGATCATCATCGGATGAGATGACCAGTTTGGGAGACGAGCTGATCATTTGGATGACCATGGAGGACATAATGATGGAACCAGACAACCACCAGGCAGACCCAACCAACCATTTGGAAGGAATCCTAACATCGGTTGTACTGGAGACCAGACGACTATCCCGGAGGACCAACCAACTGGCTAAGAGGCGAGACAACCGATTCAAGGGTTGAACACATCTACCCAGATTGGCAAGCACAAATCTTCACCAACAATAGGTTTGTACATGAAATGTGATGATTGACCTAGGTGGTAGTAATTCCTTGTGTATCCAAGGAATTACAAGTAGACATGGCCATAACCATCACTTTATGTTTTACATTGCATGTTTACGTTGTGGGGTAAAGCATGTGTTGGATACTTACTATATATGTGGTGATTGGATACAATATATGTGTATATATATGATATATATTATCCCTAAAATCATACATATTAAGTCAAAGATGCCTTGCATTAGTAGCTCACATGAAAAGCTTGATCGACCAAACATACATTTGCATAAAGCATGGTGCTTCGTCTATCTTGTGGAAGTATGATGGTAGATATGTTGGTTTGCACAAGGCATGGAACATATCTATCGTGTTGGCTATTGGGTCAGCCTTAAATGGTGACTTAGAGAGCCTAAGTCTAGATTCATGCAGATGACCATGACAAGGATTTGTGCATGTCAACTATCCAAGAATTGCATTTGATGCAATTGGCATGATTGCCTACCTAAATAATCAAGTTGTGGGCGATCGACAAAATCCGACTCATGATTTGAAAAACTATCGATGTTGGTTCATTATAAAATTATTTTTTGTAGTTTTCTAAATTGATACTTAACGGCTGTCAATTTGATCAAAATAACGAGAATGGTAACTAATTAAAGACCTAATTATTATCACCCAAATTTTAATCAAATAAAATTAAAATGAGTTTTTGACAAAATTGCAAATTCTTTTCTAGAATCAAATGGAAATGAACAATAATCAATTTTCTCTATGATCAGTCCTTGAGAAGGAAAAATTAATTAGGAACAACTTCCATGACTGGTTCAGGACACTAAGAATCATTCTCATACAGGAACACAAGATGTATCTCCTAGAGATGCCAGAACCAGATGAACCACTTCTAACTACACCAAAGGCTAACAAGGATGCTTACAAGAAGCATGCTAAAGGTTTTATGGATGTCAAATGTATGATGTTATTCTCCATGAGCTATGAGCTATAGAGGATACATGAGAAGATGGATATGATTGAGATGGTTACACATCTCAAGATCATGTTCCAAGATCAGGCAAGACAAGAGAGATATGATGTATCCAAGGCTCTGTTCAAATGTAATATGGCCAGAAGGTGATCTAGTAGGTCCTCATCTACTCAAGCTCATTGGGTATGTGGAGAACCTATCTAGACTAGGATTCCCCTTGGGTCAAGAGTTGACCATTGATGTGATTCTGCAGTCTCTTCCAGAGTCATATAGTTAGTTTGTCATGAATTCCAACATGAACGACTTTGACAAGCCATTGACAAAGTTGTTGAGCATGTTGAGAACAACTGAGACACAAATGAAGAAAGACAAGCCTAAGTTGATGATGATGATTAGCAAGACAAAGGGGAATTCTAAAGGAAAAGGCAAAGCTAAGAAGGGTTCTAAAGCTAGCCAGAAGCCCAAGTCTTTAGATCTCAAAGCAAATGGTGGAGTGAAGAAAATAAGAGGTGATTGTCACTATTGTCACTAGCCTAGACATTGGAAAAGGAATTTCCCACTCTGGTTAGAGGAATTAAAGAAGAAGAAGGAAGGCACTGAGGCCTCCACTTCATGTATAAACGTTATAAGATAAATTTGATTACTTATTCATTTTGGTATGTGATACCAAATAGATATCTGACATACTTGATGTGCATGATTTGATAAGAAGTAAAAGCCTTCATGGAAGGACAAAGATAGACAAAGTAGTGAAAGAATTGCGGAAACTTTAGTCTACATTTAAATTTATCTTAATCAAATGGGCATGTAATAGAGTTAATGGGATTTCTATTTCATTATGCCATCAAATGGAAACATTTACTTTAGATCATATGGTATGACAAGGATAATAAATCAATAAAGTGAGATGCCAATGTTTCTTTTTCAAAAGATATGATCTTGCATGGAAATGCTGAAACATCTAAAGATCATTGTACGAAAGACTTTGAGATGAATTCTCATAACGTTAATACCAAAGAATTTTAATTGACAACTCAAGAATATCATTTGCAATAGTCACCTTGGATGTACATATAAGAAGTGCATGTCTAGAATACGAGTTTATATTAATCTAGATTCCCTTTGGTTATTGAACCTAAGGAAACATGCAAAGCCTTATTTACACACAAAGTGACATGTCATCCTTCATTAGATGTAGTGGGGAGCATAAACCTTTCCATCATACCTCATACATATGATGCATGAAGATCTTATGGAATGAATGCTATAGATGATTACTTATACTTCATTTCACTTATTTGTAATATGATGATATGTACGCAGTACAGTAGAAACATAAATCTCTTGAGATGTTCAAAGAGTTTATAAATGAAGTATGACTTTAATGAAAGTATTAAGAAACTTTGATGTAATCAAATGTTGAAATACTTGGCATCAATACCTTGAGGACCTTCAGGAAAGAATTGTGGCAATGTATCACAAGTCAAAACCATTTTAGCATGATGATGTGTCAGAATGAAGGAATTATACCATGATGGGTCATGAAATAATTATCAATTAATATAATCTTCTTAATCCTCATAAATATATTTACCATCTGAATGATTTATAAGACATCATATATGATATGATCTGGCAATATCCCAATATGTCTAAGGGATTGAAACCAACATTTGAGAAAGTAGTTTCTTGAAAAGGTTTATCCACAAACCATAATTTTTTAATTTTACTATTAATCCCAATCCAATAACAAAAATTTTGTTGAAAGGATAGCTGAGTTCCTAGAGAATCAGTGGGAGTAAAAGTCGAACTTGAAATGTTTGAGATCAACAAAGAGGTACAATGAGAACTAAGAGAATCACAAGATGTTGTGGAATCTCGAGTTCATTATATAACACAGAATAAAATAGTTCTAGTGAAAAATGTTTGAGATTAGGATTGAGAGTGCAACGAAAAAAATAGGTTGGTCATAAAAGATGAGCCAACTAATCAACTAGAAGCTATAGTGTACCATAATCTGAGTAATGGCTTAAATCCATTATGTGATCCATGCAAGCTAACAAGCTAGTACCTTGATGGCACCACCTAAAGGGGTAATACCTAAAGGGATCAATAAGGTCTTGTGGAAAAGACCTACATGAATAAAATAAAAGGACAAATTGGTTGAATAAGGTTTCAAATCAGTTCAAGTTGTTGAACATGACAGAAATTTCTTTTACCAATTTTCGAGCTTGTTGTTGTAGTTAAAATAGACTAAGAGATTTTGCATATGAAGGTAAAACCAAATCCCTTTTTGGGAATACATCAAAGGATGTGTACTAGACAACCTAAAAGGTTTCATAACTTTAATAATGCAAATAAAGTCTATAGACTATAAAGTTCAATTTGGGATTGAAATTAGCATCTCAAAGATGGGATCTTTTGATTTGACAAGAAAGTCAAAGAGTTTGACTTGAATCAAGATAAAAGATGGAATCTGTGATTACAAAATATTTAGTGGGAGCATATATGAATATTCTACACTGAGGAATAACATCTCAATATTGTGAATATTGAGAACTGGCATGTAAAATCCCCTTCAACAATGAAGGATTGATTGAAACATCTTATAAGATAATGATCAAGATCACAGAGATAGTTCTTGAAAGTTTCACAATATAAGTTTGAGTACATACAACATCAAGAAGTTGAAAGAGTTCTACAAGCATGGATTCAATGAGAGAGAATCTAGATTAGTCTCTCATGAATATGTTCCAATTCTAGTGAAGAATGGAAATGACATGGTTAAGATGCCATAGGATCTATCATGAATGCTATGTATGTACTTATACCATATAATATTGTATGTATTGGACATGACAAGATCTATTAAATTCCAATAAGGGTTAATGGAATATCATTTTAGATATCCATTAGTACTTGTGAAGTATCTATGGATAGATTGCTAGTAATTAAAGATACCAACAAAGGAAGAGTTGGGTGTAGAGAGTTACACTGATGCAAGCTTCCATAAATGACAAAAGTGATCGCAATAAAATATATTTGATTTAAAAATAAAAATGTTGTTAGTTGGAAGGATTCCGAACTAATAGGCATTAATTCTATTCTGCAATAGAATCCAAGTATACTTATATTACAAACACAGAGTGATACTATATGGATTTAGAAGTTCATATGATGAATTTATAGATGTTCCAACCATTGTTGACTTAGTAGTAGTACTATGAAAACAATGAAGCTAATTGTTAAGCAAAGAATATCAGATACCATATTACAACAACTCCATCTCTTAGGAAAATTGTACAACAAAGTGAAAGGAAACATGCAATATACCGACTATAAGCAAAGTGTTGTTGACCCGCTAAATTAGCACTAGAGAAATATATACATCGTGGACATGTTTGGATAACTAAGAATGAGATTCATAGGTGATTTTCTCTACCTAAAAGTGGGTGTCTGTTGGTAAAGTATGCTCACAGAGCCAATCATGTGATGATTGACATGGCGTATACCATAAAGGATTTGATTAATACTGATAAAGTCAAGCTTCCAATTCATTATGTTTCATTCATTTATGAGATAATGAAGAAACATAATGAATGTCTAAAGAATGATAATACTCAATGACGTATCACTACATCAAACATACACATTAGTGGCATTTTAAAAATGCTACTGAAAATAAATAAATGCCACTAAACATGTTTAGTGGCATTTTTTGACACTTAAAAAAATGCCTCTAGTACCAATGCCACAAGAGAGATAGTGGAATAAGTTGTAAATGCCATAAAATGTTTAGCTTTAAGGGCTTTCAATAAATGCCACTAAAACATCATTTTCCTTTTATAAAAATGCCACTATCCATCAATTGGCTTTTATACAAATGACACTATTGTGTATTATGATGTTGTATGAAACTGTTCTTATTGAGCGTGATGGCGTATAAATAAATACATTATGACATACTAGTTCTGTATTATTACATTTTCATGGCTTTTAGTCATTCAATTCTCACTTCATTGACAAAAATTTAAAGGAACATCAATTGCTTTGGACTCACATTTTCATGAGTATCAATCTTTTGTATTTACATTCAAAAGCAAATTACATGGGGAGGCCATTTTACCTTGCCCCTTTTCATAAATACAACACACATGTGCAACGTTTTTCTATTTAATATAATAGATTCATTTGATAGCATTCTTATTTCTTAGTATCCATGCATAAAACACTACAACAAACATACTCATTAGCGGCCTTTCAGAAATGCCACTAAAAAAAAGCCAGTAAATAGGTTTAGCGGCATTTGTTGACATTTAAAAAAATGCCTCTAGCGCCAATGCCACTAGGAAGATAGTGGCTTAAGTTGTAAAAGCCACTAAATGTTTATCTTTAGTGGCTTCGAATAAATGCCACATAAAAGCCACTAAACCATCATTTGGCATTTATAAAAAAGCCACTGTCCATCAATTGGCTTTTATACAAATGCCACTATTTTCTATTATGTTGGTGTATGAAAATGTTCTTATTGAGTTTAATGGCATATAAAAAAAGCCACTAATGACTACTAGTTCTATATTACTACATTTTCATGGCTTTTCATCATTCAGTTTTCAATTCATTATCATTATTTCTAAATGAATGTCAATTGTAGATGAACTCACTTTTTTGAAAGTATGAATATTTTTTTATTTATAATCAATTGAGAATTACATGGGGAGGAAATTTTACCTTGCCCCTTATATTGAATACAACACCAATGATATACTTTCATTCAACATTTTACCTTGCCCCTTATATTGAATTACATGGGGAGGACATTTTACCTTGCCCCTTATATTGAATACAACACCAATGTTTACTGCTACATTTTATGGTTTGAAAAATCTTCTTGCTGAACAACGTGGCGTACATGATGTATTCAACATTGATGGAGCTGGCTCAGCAACTGCTGCTGTATCTGGTCTCATATTGCCTGGTTCCTTGAGATGGCAAGTGCGGAATATGCTCCTTGGTTCTGTACTTGGAGCTGCCTTTTGCTTTCCACTCCGATGGGCCCATCTGAAACTTGTATAGAAGGTAGCTGAGTGGAGTGTAGTTCCATTGGCGTCTGATTCTGGTGAGTGATGTAGGAAGTAGAGTGCGTTTGGCAATTGAAAGGCTTGAAAGTAGCCTTAGAAAATACATGTAGCAAGGTTCAGTTGGCTATTGTGTTCAGGAATCATAGCAGCAAGGTGATAGCTAAGTCCAAAGCCTCAACCTAAGTCCAAAGCAAAAAGTTAAACAAAAATTACATGTATCCTTGTTCAAGATGGTTAAACAAAAAAAAACCATGTCGAAGGTGCTTGTTTAGTGTAAAGCAGCAAATAATAAGGGCTTGTTTAGTGTAAAGCAACAAATAATAAGGGCAAATAATTTACCTGCTGACTCATCTCAACAATGCCACCTGCATTATCAACAATAGGTCCAAACATATCCATAGTCAATACATATGCAGCAGTACTCAACATCCCCATGGTTGCAACAACAGTCCCAAAAAGACCACATGTGGGATTTCCAATTTCATCTACTAGGCAAAGATGATAGATACACTGATCTCCAGAACTGGAAGAGATATAGATTCTAAACCTCTAGTGCAACAAGTGGCCTAATACAGAGCAGCTGCAACATCCATGTCGAATCCACCAATAGACTAATTGACAAATGGACAAGAAAACCTTTCTTTCTTGCTCTGCAATTTCATTTTCCTTGGATAGCTTCCTCCAAGGGCCGAATGCAATTTCATGCTCTTCTCAGGTTTTAGCTCTGAAATTACAAAAAACCATTACCAAAACAAACTTTCAGGAATTGTTAATTCCTCTTGCAAGTTGTAGCAAAAGAAGTGCAGTTTTCATCAAAAAATCTCACCAGTACATGATTACAATTAGCATGACATTACATTGGTTCATCAAATTAAAAAGAAATTTACATTCCATCTCTATCAAAACAATGTTCATGTTACATTCCAGCTCTAGTATATGAACCATCAAAGCTAGACATAGCAGAATAGAGATTTACCTATCTATACAACTCAGATGTGTAGAGTGGATGGTCGGTTGGCATGTTCCTAGCTTGTAGCACATAATTATTTTATCATTGGTTCATTATCCAATGTATAAGTGAACAATATAACAAGGTCGATAATAAGAACACCATTCAGATTTATATACACTACATTAGAAATCAAACAACTAGATTAGAATAGGAATTAAAACAACAACCTATATATGAATGTGTAAGGAATTTGACAGCCAATCACATCATTTTTCTATATTATTTTTCCCAATCCTAGTGGTTCTCAGGAGTCCGATTGTCAAATTGCCCATCAGTTTTGCAATTGGGTCATGGCAGATATGAGGTGAGGAACTACCACGTTTAGAAATACTATCACAACTCTGAATAGACTCTACTCACAATAAGAAAATAGGTTTAAAAACCTTAAACTAGAGGGTAGGATAAATAGATGTAGCCTCCTGGAAGTTTAAAGAAAAACATGTGTGAAATAGACACCTAAACTAAAATGTCTAAGTATATTATTGTAGTTCCTGTAATATACAATAATTAGTTTGTAAAATATGTAATAACATCAGTGAATTAGGCAATAAATATGGGGACATGTGCATATGTTGTTTGATATGTCTTCCAAGATGTAAGTAACTAGTAAATCGTGTTATGTAGGACTTTAAGGTGCTGAGAAAGAATGGAAGAACATACATGATCGAATTCTATTGAATGATGTGCATGTTCCAAGCCTTTCACCTTTGCAAGCATGGTATAATACTTTAAAAATGAGGGGCACAATGTCCTCAAAACAAATTTAATCCAATTTCTAGAATTGAACGCATCCAATATAAATATTGCATTTTGGAATCTGAAGGACACTACATTTCAGATGGCACTGAGCATAGCTTGAAGTTCAGCTTGAGCAATGATCTAAGAACTTGGGAAAGTTGTGGAAGTGAATATCACTTCAAAGATCATTGTTGAATAATCTTTGTATTTCTTGAACCCTGGAGAGTAAAGACACAAACAATTAGGGAGAATATTACCACATTTGATACAATGGTTACTAATATGTAATTCATCCATAATGGAATGGTAGCACTCATGATATAGGGAGAATATTACCACATTTGATAAAATGGTTAACTTCATATCTCATAAAATTCATGATGCAGTGAGTTTATAAGAGTTTCAATCTTTAATGGTACCATATCAAACAATTTTATGAACTTTAAGTGGAGAAAAATAATTGATCGTGATGGAAAATCTCATTCACCTTCATTATTTTCTTCAAGGTAGAATATATGGCATGTATACAGTAAAATGAGCACTGGAATTTTTTGCTTCATTTGATCCATATCCATATTTCAATCCTCTGCATTTGTACAACCACACCTTGTACAACCACAGTTTAATAACCGGTGAACTATAGTTTTTAAGCATTTGTACAACCACTCTCCACACCTTGTACAACCACACCTAAGGCACAAGCAGAGCAACATAGAAAACCCCATATAAGAAAAATGAACACAGCGACATATAGATTTGAGCCCAACAAAAATAATGGGATGAAAAACCCATACATATGCTAAGGAGTCAAAATTCAAAACTTACAGCAGCTATTGATGGCTTGTCTGAATGCCTAGGGCTCCCATGGGACACATCCATTCCTAGTATAATAGTTGGCTCTTGGGAGATCTTTGGTATGGATGGAGGATACTGAGCTATGGTGAACTTCTCTGCAGCTGTGACACCCGTAGGCTTATTCATGATCTCATTCGTTGTGGAAACATGAAGTGTGTTGTCAGTAAAATCTTTTTATGTATTTTTTTTTTAACTAATTTAACCGAAATACATTAAAAGATTTTACTTACAACGCCCTTCATGTTTCCATAGAGAATGAGATCCTGAATATGCCTACGGGTGTCACATTGCGTAGAGAAGTTCACCACAGCCATGACATTGGCCTTTAATCTCCAAGTACAGAGTTGCAGTTAGCAGAGGATCATTACCATAGTTATTGGCTTTTAGGGTCTGCATCACAACCACATGTTACAGAAAGGGTATTATTTTAGATGTAGGGGGTAAAGGAAAAAAGACAAATATACAAATGTTGTTTTAACAATTAAGGGAATAGGGAGGAACCCACATTACTAAGAACACCCATTCTTTCTTGAGGCTTCTGCCTAGACTTCTCCACCAGAGCAGACCTCTGAAATGTTGACAATGACTTAGTGTGCCTCTGCAAAAGGAAAAACACCAAGTTATGTTAGTTAGTGGCCAAAAACAAACAAATAATTTATTAACTAAACTGGCATAACAAAACACCACGCTATATTATACTTAGTACCAAAAACAAAACATTCAAAAACAACACAGTGAGAAAACTGAACAACATTCGTAGAAGTAACACACCTCAATAGGTACATAAGTGGGTCGCTTGGGCCTCCCTACATTAAGGCAAGGCAGAGGGTATGGCAAGGCAGAGGGTCTGAATACTTGAGCTCTATCTGATGATGTTTTCTGAAATAATCAGAGACAAGTAGTGTCAGGATATTACTTATTTCATTCTAACAACTCAAATGAATTACCCAGAAGGTAAGATCTGAGACCTCAAGATAAACATCGATGTCACCTATATCTATGTGAGGGCACATATCTATAAGAAACTTGGAACAAATTTCCTTGGAAATACAAAAAATATTTATGCATGGCAGTTTTATGCTTTCAAGCAATGGGTGGACGTATCACATTATTCCCAAAAACCATGTACATATAAAAAATACCCTTGCCTACAAAGTAAAGATTTCAAAAAAGTATTACTACATAACAAATTGCCCTGAAAAGAACCAATAAATATATGAATAGTTTCATTTAAAATGTTGCAACAACTACTCTAGGATTCATCAAAATGTTGGGTGGAGATTGAAGATTGTAGTGTGGTTGCTAGAATCTTGATCCCTATAGTGTTAAGATATCCTGCAACATGTGATCAAGTAATGAAAGAAAAATTAATATGCCATAAGAAATATATCTTGATCTGACATGATGCAAGTTGGATATGAAGCCCACAAATATGAAGCACCCGCAATATGCATTCCTGCTTATATAAGCAATTGCATTCCAAAATATTATCAAACAGAATCAAACCTACATAGGTTGGGAAACAGAAAATCATGGTACACGATGTGTGGCTACCATACAAAAGGGACAATTACCCTTTTACTGCAGTAGTTTTTACATTAAAAAAGAATTATTCAGTCCACATCACCCATCCACATTAATTGTAAATTTTGAATATCCAAACCATAATAATCCATTTACTAGCTGAGTAATTACAAAATGGAAAGAAATGGATCAAATAATCGTAACTCATTTTCAACTAAATTTTTCATCCGTACCCACAATCAAGAAGCTAAAACACTGCTCATAGCTAAAAACCACAAACCAATCATAATGCGTGTATCATCCATAATACTAAGATTCTCCATAACAAAATTAAAAGTAGGAAAAAACAAAATAGGATTGTTATTTGGCAACATTGTCTACGACAATGGACATGAAACACCATTACTTTGGATCGGCATGTACAAATAACAAATTGGATTAAATAAAAACAACTATAGCTCTCTTCTCTTTAGATAGTATCCAAGAATGCAATTAAATTTAAACTTCATGTCCTGCAACAAATGGAAATGACTTTAGATACTACTTTTATTTTCAATTATGTAACAATATAAGCAATACTTTATTCTCACCTTGGCAACATATGTGTTTTTGGCCATGGTATGACATTTTCAACAACATCATCAACAGATTGATATTGATCATAAGGTATAACTATAGGATCGTTGCCCAACAAAGCAACCTCTACAAAAACAGCAACAAATGATGAGCCTAAATTTGCACCTCCCACCCTTTTCATGGGGTCAACCTCAGAGACTCGACCAAATGCAATTCTAGCATCTGGATATATAAAACTCAGCAGATACACATTCTAGAAACATAATACAGTTTACATAACAAATTTATATAAATGTAAAATGAAGTGCAATTCACAGTAATACAAACATACATGTCCCTTCTTAAATGATGAATGTCTTATATGGAATGGAGTTTGCATTGATAAGTTTGTCTGCACAATTATTTTATTTTTGTCATAAGTCCATAAAAGTCAACATGGAAAATAATTGATACCACACATCTTGTATAAAATGTATTCATACTTGGCCAGTGCCAACATGCTATGCTTGACTGTTTCCTACTCTAGTTAAGGCAAGTAACTCCTCTAATTTTTGGTTGAATTCATCCTTTTGTTCTTGAAGTTTTGCATCAAATTCCAACTGTTGTTCTTCAAGCTTATCCTAGAAATGCTTCCTTTTTGCTTCTTCAGCTTCTCGGGATTTACAGTTCTTGCCCCATATATCAGAAGGTGATGGTCCAAGTCCATAACCATGAACATATCCTGGTCTCTCTTTCTACATGGGCATACAATCTTGTCTCCAATCGATGAATGTTCAAAAGCAAAATCCAAAAATTTTGATACTCCACATAAGTATTTACTGCTTGTTCGGTCATCCTCTTCTATCCAATACTTGTCCATTCTATAAAGAACATTTAAAATGAAATTTATCAATAATTTGTAACATAATAGGATATGCATATTTCTTTTTGTTGATTGGTTTTGAATGTGTATTTAGATAGGATGGATTTGTGAATTTGGAACATTCATGGGAACACACACTTTAGTTATAAGCATTCATGTAGCAACTTTCATTTCCATTCATTAATCTCTTTTTACATCCACACACAGGGGTGTACCCCTAAACAATAACTAAACAAAGGGGTTGGTGTACCCCTAAACGTGCGCATAATTAAAATAACTATTAATATAGACAAGTCTAGATAGATAGACAACTAAATACTACACCAACATGGTCCCACATCAGTAACTTCAAGGACTTATCATTGTGGCGATCTTCTCCTGGAGTTCAGAAAAGAAAGCAGCTATGAGGATTGATTGCTTTCAGACAAAAAGTGTAAACACAATTTTTTTGTCTTGACAATTATATTTGTTAATTGGACCTACCGTGGACTTTTTGATGATTGTGCTATGTCGCAGAGCTCCTCACTGTATTTATAAAAATCTAAACTGACAGGGGCCTCATCATCAGATTCGTCCGAGCTAATATCCTCCATCGTGCACGCATACTACCGTAGATGATCGAGGGTCTCGCAGTTGATGTTGGTTATCCAAACTTTGATGGTATTATGGCCAACCGGGCAGAGAAAAATCCTATCGCTATGGCCTACTAGCATCTTTGTAATCCAATCACGCCAACCAGATTTTGATACAAGATTTCCCGCCAAATCATACTCAACCTCGATAACATGTGAATAATTGCCAAAATTTAGGGTCACTTCACCAGGCCTATAGTGTCTTCCTTTTAGAAAATGCCAATGTTTGGGTATGGCTAGTTGGTTTAAGGAACAATCATCTAGGATGATGTCCAATTGTTATTCAATAGGGAACGTTAACATTGGCATAGAGGCCCAGTTCATAGTGATTGTTGTGGGTGGATAGAGACTGCATAATATTAGTATTAACAAAGTGTAATTACATATAACAATGTTATATATTTTCAGAAAAAGTTCAGTTAACCTTTTATTGCTTGTCATAACCAACTTTATTGTGGTAGACATGATAGCTTGAAAAGAAATCTAATAGAGGAGATCATGTCCTATATAGAGGTTATATCTTTGCAATTGGTCCAATGCTCACTAATCCTTCTTTGAGAATTTCAATGAAGTAACTAGTATTTTCTATAATTTGATGTATCTTGGTATTTCATACAATGAGGTGACACTTATTATCTATTTGTTGAATCAACACTCATATTTTATATTATCAAAGAGGTTAATGGTGTCTGGCTTATTTTGTACAAGTGTGAGACCTATTTAATTTTGAGTATCGATCGATGCACTACTATAGAAGGTGTGAGACCTATTTAAAGAGGTTACTGGTGTCTTTCCAAAATTTTACTACAATCTTGTACTTTTGTGTTTATCAAAACACTATTACAAGATATCTTATCATCTTATTATTTTGATAGTACCATAAATTTTATGACAAGAAGGATTCATCTAAAAATTGTAAATTTTCTAAATGAGTTACAAGAAGGATTCATCTAAAAATTGTAAATTTTCTAAATGAGTTATAAGAAGGATTCATCTAAAAATTGTAAATTTTCTAAATGAGTTATGTGAGGTTATTATTCTCTGACCTATATGTAAATGGGATAGATTCCTGCAACTTTAGTTTTACGAGTACATGACACTATGTTTGAAATACTTTTTAAAAGGATAAAAGAACATACTTATAATAAGGACCCAGGCACATTGTAATCATTTTGAACTAAATCAGAAAATGAATAGGAGCCTGGGTCCTATCCTCCAGTATCAAAGGAGAATTCGTAAACCTCAAACCACCAACATGGTTTCCAAACCTACAAACTTAGATTCTACAAGCTCACCTACTAGAAACCTTTAGAACATATACAGCCAGAAAGTATCAATGATTGCATGTATCAATGACTGCAAAGTCTATCATGCAGCTTGATTGGCACATTAAAGAGAGACATATTCAGTTGTATTGGCCCAAGTGGAAAGCAAACCCTATTAGGGATAGGTCAAAATCTAACTCACAAGCACTATTTGGCAAAGGAGAGAAGCCCATTAATGCCTAGTACAACTCTGTGCCCTACAACTTTGTGCACAGATAAATTGGTTGTACACTACAACTTTGTGCACATCTTAGACCAAAAAGCTACAAAACTACATCTAATAGTAGAAAAGATCATGTATTTAAGTTATTTATTCTTCTATATAGGTTACAAGTGTTATTACCCTAAAATAAACATATTTATGATTTGGCTAATGTTGCACTCCATTAGTCTGAAATGTACTTATCTCAACTTGAGCCATCGAATCCAGAATATAATGTTGTACAAAGAGATTTCCATGAACCCACAAAGTTCACTTTGCCTACCTCATCTACAGAATGAGCCAAAGTATCCCACCAAAGATCATAGTGCCTCCTCCTCACAATGAAAAGTCTGGCTGAACTTATAACATATATGGTACATATTTGTGTCATTAAATATCATAATCTTGAACATTTGTCTTACTTATCAATCAATAATGCATTATCAAATGTGTGCCTTATATATGTTTCGCAACTAAAGCTTAGAATAGCCTTAAGAAATCAATTTCTACTGAATTTTTTATGTTTCAGCCATGAAAAAATTCAGCTTGATGGTTTTAAGTCTGTGGTCCTTCCAAAAGTGTTGTATGTTGAGCATGTTTTCATCAAAATTCTTCTTGAACCTGAATGATCACATAAAATGCACCTGGTATTACTACTGATTTTGTTCATTTTTGAGTCAAGTATTTTCTTGCAAACTACAAAAAAATATCCAAAGCAACATTTCTATTTTTACTATAAATATAATGGATTTTTCTGAGTCTGTGCTTTGCTATCGCCTAGATTATTATCTAATTCCAGTTTCTACTAGCAGCATCTACTGGATGTAGCTTTACATATAAGAACTCTAATACAAAATGATATACTATTCCATTTTTTCATGTTTTAATTAACAGACATTGGATGTTCAACACTTAGAGAGAAAAAATCTAACTAATATGTATGTGTTGCTCTCCCTAAATGCATCTGTTGTAATTCAAGTCTTCATGGTTGATACTAACATGGGAATATTTGATCTTGGCCATACATAGGTGTCAGCAACAACTATTTATAATTCCCACTGATTTCTCAGCAACCCAACCTACCAAAAAACTTTGAAAATACAGATATCGTATGTTGATCTAGTCAAACTTCCTATTGGTGATGTCAAACCATTATTGACAACTTGATCAAACTTTCTCAAAAGAAATTCATCCACATCAAGCCTAATTATGCTTGATCCTAAAAAACCTTTTTCTTGAACCCAACTATAGATGGTTGAATTCTATTGAATGACGAAATCTTTATGTAGATATATTTCCCATGGAAGATTCAAAACTACAAAATTCTTAGAACTTCCAAGACAGGCTACAGGATCCTCAAGATTATTAGGCAGCACATACCTAGATTCCCAGCAATACGTTGGCACAATTAATATCAGAATGTAATACAGAATCCATATATAAAGGTATAATAATTAATAATCACTAACTTTATACAAATGATAAGATACGAAACATATCTTGACTAGCTCACACAATAACAAATGTAAAAGACAACTATTTTCCTCCCTATATAATCCATTATGAGGAATGTTTGAGGATCACCAGCAGATTAAACACCTTTACATATAATTCAGCGACAATACTTTTGTAGATTTTGTTCTAAATAGGGATGCTAACACTAACAAGGAACATGGATGATCCAGATATACTTAAGAAGCCTAATTGACTAAAGCTTACATAGTTTCTGTAATTAAAGGCTTTATAATCTTTTGATTCATGGCTTCAAACTGATGATTAACCTATAACTGAAGATGGTCATAGAAAAGTTGCAGGTCTTTAAAAATCATTTTTACTGTGGCCGAGAAGCCTGGCCGGAAGTCTAGCTTTGTGGCATGAACCTGTTTTGTGTAGATATATGGGGTGGATCGAACACCCTAACGAGATAAGGGAGTTGTAGAATAGGGTGCGGTGATGGTTACCTGAAGAGATTGATCGGAGTACTCCCTCACTCAAGCTCGCTGACACCGGAGGGGCAGATTGAGTCTTGCTTCGACTAGGCTCGGTCCAAAATGGTAGAGGAGGAAGAATGAATGAGTATGCTTCGATTGGTTGGGACTCACTGGCGGGTGCCGACAACTTTGCACTCTGCGGCTTGTAGCTTGACACTCTGCGGCCAGCAACTGGCAAACAGCACACGCAAGACGTACGCGATCCACCAAGATCTAGGGTACAATCTCCTCCACACACTTATCTAGCTAGAGAGCGAGGAAGTCGCGATAGGAGAGAGCTGCAGATGGATATCGTCGGGCTGAATTACGGAGAGAGCGGGATCTATCATCACAATTTGGAGCGCGAATGGTAAAATTTGGAGCAGGAAAGTCAATATTGTGTTAGCAAATTACTTTCTAATTTGGTATGACAATTTAAGATTGCCACTAATTAAAAATACAAATGCCTTTAATGTTAAGTCCTTTTTAGAAACTCTATAATAGGTTGTTTAGAAGCATTTTAATTAAAAATTCCTGTATATTAGAAAGATAGTGGCTTTTTTTAATAAATGCCACTAATGGGCAATTTTGCTATAGTGAAACTTGCCAACTTCAAGAAATACTGATAGCCCTTGCAACAACAACAATAGTATTCATGTTCTTTTCACACTGTCACAACTTAGAGTGACTGCCATGAAGGAGGCAAAAGCAAACTGATCATGTCCTTGTCTTGGTATTACTCTCCTATCAACTGCTAAAAAACATGCCCAGTTTGAGCTTCATAATCTTCGGGTTTCAAGCCATTTTTCTTTGTCTTTTGTGTCAAATTTTTGACCTCAACAATTCTGGGTAGGCCCTTCTTGTCAGAATCTTATAATATGCCCACAAGATCATGAATCAGTAGAAAATTTGGATGGTAATAATGCAACCAAGTAGAATAGGTAAGTTACCTTAATAACTTCCACAAAAAGTCCATGCTCCAACTGCACAAAAACATTGATTTTCACAATGTGATATCTACATTAAGAGGGCATATGAACAATTCAAGTCTTGATAAGTTCAAACAAATGTATTAGAAATATTATTGATTGTAACATACTAGAGTGTGAAGTCATTCATCCATGAACTACTACATTGAGGAAGTTTACGAAGATCCTGCATCCAAACTTTCCCCAACAATTACAAAGCTCATCTTCCTACATCAGAATTGTCCTTTTTCCCATAAATAGTCAAGCTCACCTGCATTCAAACCCCAAATTCAATTAAAATGAATTCATTCTGATTTTAACTCCTGAAACATAATTTCAACAAAAAAACTCCTGAAACATAATATTAACATGTATACAACCAACATGAGATTGCCTTTACAAGTGATATAGCATACTAATACTTACATCCTTCTACAATGAAGTCAACAAGAATCATTCTTGCTTTGGATTCACATATTCCTCACTTTCCATAACTTGTTATATGCCCTCTTGGTAACCTTTTATGAAACTCCTAAGTTCATCCATGTATGTCGATGCCAATGTGAAGTAAATACACTGGAAGGATGGTGTGACATCGCTGGATTTTCTAAAACTTAATTTAATGTGTGACGTCAAAATTGAAACCTCACCTCAGCGAAGATTCCAATTTAAACACCCCACACTAGGCTAAGAAGAAGAAAATCAGAGGAAGTCATAAGGAAACAATCAGTAGCACATGCACATGAACAATAAACAAACCACAACACATGTTCACCATTCAACATATAATTACAACATGAATTTTTACAACATTTGATATTACATGTTGAACAACAAACTTTAACATATACATGTACTACCACTAAACTATAGGATCTTAAGACAACAGGTCCACTTGTACATCAGCTCACCACACAACTCTCACTATCCTAGATCTCCAAGAGCATAACTACAACCTAAACAAAAGATTACATGTGGTACACATCAGCACAATATTCAAGAAATTTGTACTGAGTATGCCTACGTGTCTTTTATATACCTCTCATGATATCTTGGGAACAAAATAAATCTAATACTTGGCAGTAACAAAAGAATATAACAAAACAAAACATATACTTTAAAAAGAATGTTTATTAACAAAAGAGAACACATATTTGAAGCTCATTTTCCATTATATGTTTGTGCATCTTCCTACCAATGGGATAGATGCATCTAGGCCTCATGATATGCTAACCAAAGAGATAGATCATTGTACATGTGATCTTCTTACCAAAGAGATAGATCACTCACTAGCACTATGCTTACCAAAGAGATATAGTGCTTCATATAATGGAACAAATATATTATGTTTGAGGTGTTCATAATCATAAGTATGGAAAGCTCAAACAACATAGTATACAAGAAAAATAATTTCAATCAATACCATATGCCAAGTCTTTACTACTATATAAAACAAGCATATTGTATAATAAGCCAAGTAAGATGTAATGGCATACCTTCCAAAGAGATAGATCATACTAATCACATATTCCTAATGTCATCTATAACTTGTTAAACCTGATCAAGTCTAGATCATATACTATCATCAAATTCTCATCATCTTACAACTCATCTTAACCCTGATTACGTCCATATTAGGGTTTAGCTTAGTTCATTAAGATGTGTACATCATTACTTGCATTCTTGTCATGGAATTATCTTACTGATGTTATTTTCCAAATTAGGATACATAATCTAATTACTTGGTTGCATATAATTATGTGTACATGTTAGCCCTATGTTACATGTATTAATCATATTAGGGTTTATATCTCATTAGGAGTAAACATCATCGTATAACATGGATTATGTGTATCATACTGATCTCATATTTAAATATGAGGTTCCAGATACTAGTAAGATCTTACTTTGAATATTTTAACATTTAATGACCACATGTGTGTTTATTGTATTTTATTTAGGGTTGAAAGCCCTAATTAGCCATATGAAGCAAAATACATAATTTCATGCATCAACATCATAATTACTGACATCATATGCATTATAAACGAGATTACAGATTTACTAATATTTTATCATGATTTTAGGCCATTGTTTTAAATTTATTATCCATGAAACAAGCATAATACATCTTACATTATATCATTAATATTAAAGCATTAAAAGTCTAGTATTATGCATTCATATTGTTCTACACATTTTTCTGCGAATTTTGGTACCTTATTTGTATTTTTATGATAACCGGTCTATTTTCTATGATTTATAGAAGATCTTAACATTATTGAGGTATTTACCTTCATTGGGTCAATCGCTGCCTGCCACATGGCTCCTTACATCAGCAATAGAGGGTGCTTTAGTTGCCTGGTTCAGAGTGCCTGGACCCAGTTTTAAGTCTGGTTTGTCTCAGTTATGCACCTGGTTCAGGCATTGTATGCGGTTAAACCGACCTGACCTCCTTTCTCTCTCAGGATCTCATGTGATTCGTTCATGTGAGATAGAAATAGAGCCACTGCCATGATGTTCTCCTCCGACGAGAAATCTCGCACGACCAGGCCCTCCGCAAGAACTCCAATTAGTACCAAAGATCCAACAGACCACCTAGGGCTCCGACGGCCTCTCCATTCCCTGATTGCGGCTCCAGAGCTTCACAACCAAAGGCCCGCCGGCCATGGTGGCCGCCGTACACTAGGAAAGGGGAAAAGGACTCCACTGCCTCAAACCTCATGGATGAGGCATTAAAAATCTCTGTCGGAGCTTTAAGGACCTAAAGGGTCGCTTGGATCGAGTTGCAGAGCCTTGGATTGATGTCCCCAACTCTGAGCTCATCTTCTTCCCTGGTCGTCTGAGTTGAGCTGGTCTGCTACAAAACCAAAATGGGAGGTTATGGAAATGATTGGGATGGATTCCTCTGTACCCAAGCTTCCTTTTCCCTTCCTTCTCCTCCTCCGAGCTACCTTGTATATCTGTTCTACATCCTCGGCCACCACATGCTTTTGCGGTGGATAGCCAGTGGCAATGGAGGGCTCGTTCTCCCTCTACCATCGTCCAAAAGACTGACTTGAGGGGTCTGGATGTAGGTTTGGTCAAGGCGAAGAGAACTTCCCAGTCCTCATTCTTTCCTACTCCATGAACATGATGTGGAGTGAGGTCATGCCTTCCCACTCACTACAACCCACGATCTCTAGGCTGCCCGGAGGTAGGGGATGGGTATCCGACCGTCCAAGGTGCATCCAACAGCTACAAGGGACCTAGTCTAAAACGTGATCCGCGACTCACTTAAGTCAGCACTCCCAACCACTTGATTAGTCACAAATAGCCAGGATCTGGCCACACGTCCCTCCCTCAATCAAAGTGGTGCATGAAACATCAACTAATATCGAATCTTAGGTCTATCAATCATCAATATGCACATTATTTCATATATACAAATTTAAATAAATCCTTGTAGGAGCATCCAAATGCCACCCAATTTTAACCATAGCTTCTTTACCTCTCTAGCTACTTCTTCTCAAATTTGGTGACCAAACTTATCTATTAGGTCATTCAATTAAATTCCTCAAAAAGGCATTAAAAGAGATGTCTTAATCATTATGTCAACCTCGCATCAACACACCTACTTTGTTAAAAGCTTGGAACTCTCAATATAACTCAACCATATGATTTTGCTTACACCATTGGACATTTAGGATTCCAAAAGTCCACTCCATCACATCCTACACACCTTAAAAGATATTTCTTTCTCAAAATTAAGCCCAAAAATCTAGTCTTTCACATCTATACAACTTAAAGGTACTTTCATCCTCGAAACTAAACCATACTCATACTTCCACGGAAAACCTAAACGTCTGCATCCATTTGTAGGCACCATTCTATGTACAACATAATCAAAAGCTCCAAAACTGTATCTGAGCTACTAGGATGTTTTTCAAACATCTAAGGTGATAACATGTTGGACCACTCATCATATAACATGGTTTAGGTGCTTAGGTTACACCATGACGTATCTCATATGTTGGGATTGCATCTTTTGTTTTTGCGCATGAATTAGGGTTCCCACATCATATTACCATGTTCTAAAGGAGTTAACAAAGATTAACTCATACATCAAGGTGTCATCGACATTTATTGAGCTCAATTGTTAGAACATGTTCAATATTAACACATGCCTTTTAGGAGGGAGTTAACTAAAGTTAACCCACTTTATCCATCTAGATCATATCAAGGTGTCTTAATCATTATGTTGTGCTAACTGTAAAACTGTATCTTTTCATCCTTATTAAGCACTAAGATTAACACCTCATGTAACATATTTCATTAATATGAACTTATTTCGTTTCTCATAATCAATTACAACATTTACTAGTGATTTCATCACAAGACTAACCAACACTATCACATTATCATCATTATTCATGCATATGGTTAACCATTTATACATTGATATTTATTAAACCATTTCTAGATTTTCATCACATCATGTCTATATATCACATCTCGAGATTAGATCACATCTACATATATTATATCATGGTTGTACTAAACAAACATATACAAGTGGCTCATGAAATATGTATCAAAACTTTATATAGTCTAAATGAGGTTCCTCTAACCCATACCATGAGGGTAGTGTCATGCTCAGTCTCTCTGAGCTAACTCATCTTTGTAATTATCTCATATGAATATACTTTATTTTTCCTCTCTGATCTAGGGTTATCAGGTCTACCTCATTGGCACTAGTGATAGTCTTACAATCTATAGCCACATAAGCACAAACTAAAACATTCTATGATATTATCTTCATAGGTCTCTACCCATGAAACATGCTTACCCAAAACTCTCTTATACATACACCACTAGAGTCCTACATGGAACCACCAACCCAAGCATGAGGCTGTCCAGAAACTAACACAGTTGCCTCCTCCAGGGTCTTGGGACTCTCTTTCCCTCACCCGGATGGTAGGTACCCATATCCATGTTCACATATACACATATAACTAGCCTCTCTATATCTCTATGGTTTGGTCCTCTCAAGGACATCTAGGGTTCAAAAGGACTATAGGAATCATGCATTAGGAAACTCAACTCATTCACTCAGGAGTATTCTAGTTTAGGACATATCATATCACATATTTCTCGTATTTCTCATATCATGGAGTCTATGTTCTCTAACCTTCTCCCTGTGGGTCTCGCTCTCTCTTGAGATAATCCCAAAATTGGTCCTAACACTAGAGGTCCTCTTTTGTAAAAGAGTTTGAGGCTCATGCTGACTCACAACTTGTCTTAACTTAACATATCTTATCTCATAAAAGCCTAGTTACATGCATCATCAAAACTCATCGTGCATCCTCAAAACTCATCTTGCATTCTCAAAACTGAACTTAAGTCCTCAAAGACAAACATATATCATCATAACCATCTTATATCATCTATATAAGACTTTCATCCTATCATGAAAACTTATTTCATCTATTCCATCTATCATATATTTCAACAAGGCTCTACACATCTAATCTAGAACTACCATCTCTTCTAGACTGATGTCATTCACTTTCACTTAGGTTACATGACCACCTCCTACTCGTACATGTGTGGGAACACATTTTTGTAATACATATACATAATAAAATATTATATAGTTTTTCTCTGATAAAACAAGCGTCAGAGAAAACTATTGAGGTTCGATCTGTTTGGAATCAAAAACCAAATCATGAAAACGAGTGTCCCACACATAGTAGAGAGAACAGTGCAATGAAAACTAGTGAAAAGGATGAGAATAAGGGGTAGGCTAGTGTAGCTACTCTAGACAACGTGTGCAATATGTCTAGGGTTTCTCTTCCCTTGATGCACGTCATTTCCAAATAATGCAACGTCCCATACCGCTACACTATAAGGAAAGAACAACATCCAAGGACCTGTTATTCAACAAGCACTAGTCTAGATCTAGTTCTCAGACATCTAGGTGCTAACCTAGAGGCTAGGTCAGATCTAGTCTCTAAAAGACAACTAATCTAACCCTAAAAGATTATTAAGTTCAAGGTTTTCTTTAGTTTGAGTTGTATAATGAGCAAATGTCAGGCTTTTCTATTGTTCATGCTCTGATACCACCTGTGACGTCCTTGGATTTTCTAAAACTTAATCTAATGTGTGACGTCCAAATTGAAACCTCACCTCAGTGAAGATTCCAATTTAAACACCCCACACTAGGCTAAGAAGAAGAAAATCAAAGGAAGTCATAAGGAAACAATCAGTAGCACATGTACATGAACAATAAACAAACCACAATACATGTTCACCATTCAACATATAATTACAAAATGAATTGTTACAACATTTGATATTACATGTTGAACAACAAACTTTAACATATACATGTACTACCAATAAACTACAGGATCTGAAGACAACAGGTCCACCTGTACATAAGCTCACCACAAAACTCTCACTATCCTGGATCTCCAAGAGCATAACCACAACCTAAACAAAAGATTACATGTGGTACATGTCAACACAATATTCAAAAATATTGTACTGAGTACGCCTACGTGTCTTTTATATACCTCTCATGATATCTTGGCAATAAGATAAATCTAATACTTGGAAATAATAGAAGAATATAACCAAAAAAAACATATAATCTAAAAAGAATGTTTATTAATAAAAGAGAACACATATTTTAAGCTTATTTTCCATTATATGTTTGTGCATCTGCCTACCAATGGGATAGATGTATCCAAGCCTCATGATCTGCTTACCAAAGAGATAGATCATTATACATGTGATCTGCTTACCAAAGAGATAGATCACTCACTAGACTATGCTTACCAAAGATATATAGTGCTTCATATAATGGAATAGATATATTATGTTTGAGGTGTTCATAATCATAAGTATGGAAAGCTCAAACAACATAGTATACAATAACAATCATTTCAATCAATACCATGTGCCAAGTCTTTACTACTATATAACACAAGCATATTGTATAGTAAGCCACCGTACCTTCCAAAGAGATAGATCATACTAATCACATATTCCTCATGTCATCTATAACTTGTTAAACCTGATCAAGATAAGATCATATACTATCATCAAATTCTCATCATCTTACAACTCATATTAACCCTAATTACGTCCATATTGGGGTTTAGCTTAGTTCATTAAGAAGTGTACATCATTATTTGCATTCTTGTCATGGAATTATCTTACTGATGTTATTTTCCAAATTAGGATACATAATCTAATTACTTGGTTACATATAATTATGTGTACATTTTAGTCCTATGTTACATGTATTAATCATATTAGGGTTTATATCTCATTAAGAGTAAACATCATCATATAACATGGATTATGTGTATCATACTGATCTCATATTTAAATATGAGGTTCCAGATACTGATAAGATCTTACTCTGAATATTTCAACATTTACTGACCACATGTGTGTTTATTGTATTTTATTTAGGGTTGAAAGCCCTAATTAGCCATATGAAGCAAAACACATAATTTCATGCATCAACATCATAATTACTGACATCATATGCAGTATAAATGTGATATAGATTTACTAACATTTTATCATGATTTTTGGCCATTGTTTTATATATATTATCCATGAAACCAGCATAATACATATTACATGATATCATTGATATTAAAGCATTAAAAGGCTGATATTATGCTTCCATATTGTTCTACGCATTTTTCTGAGAATTTTGTTACCTTATTTGTATTTTTCTGATAAACAGTCCATTTTCTATAATATGTAGAAGATATTAACATTATTGGGGTATTTACCTTCATTGGGCTAATCGCTGGTTGCCGCATGGCTCCTTGCATCAACAATACAGGGTGCTTCAACCGCCCAGTTCAGAGTGCCTGGACCCAATTTTAAGTCTGGTTTGTATCAATTATGCACCTGGTTCAGGCACTGTATGCAGTTAAACTGGCCCGACCTCCTTTCTCTCTCACTATCTCATGTGATTCGTTCATGTGAGACAAAAACAGAGCCACCGCCACGACATTTTCCTCCAGTGAGAAATCTTGCATGACCAGGCCCTCTGCAAGAACTCTAATCAGTACCAAAGATCAAGCAGACCACCTAGGGCTCTGCCGGCCTCTCCATTCCTTGATTGCGGCTCCAGAGCTTCACAACCACAGGCCTGCCGGCCATGGTGGCCGCCACAGACTAGGAAAGGGGAAAAGGACTCCCCTGCCTCAAACCTTATGGATGAGGCACTAAAAATCTCTGTCGAAGCTTCAAGGACCTAAAGGGTCTCTTGGATCGAGTTGTAGAGCCTTGGATTGATGTCCCCAACTCCGAGCTCATCTTCTTCCCTGGCCAGCTGAGTTGCGTTGGTCTGCTACAAAACCACCGCGGGAGGTCATGGAAACGATTGGTATGGATTCCTCTGGACCTGAGCTTCCTTTTCCCTTCCTTCTCCTCCTCTGAGCTGCCTTGTATCTTTGTTCTATATCCTCGGCCACCACCTGCTTTTGCAGTGGAGAGCCAGTGGCAATGGAGGGCTCGTTCTCCCTCTACCATCGTCCAAAAGACTAACTTGAGGGGTCTGGATGTAGGTCTGGTCAAGGCGAAGAGAACTTCCTAGTCCTCATTCCTTCTCAGGCCATGAACATGATGTGGAGTGAGGTGCTACCTTCCCACTCACTACAACCCATGATCTCCAGGCTGCCCGGAGGTAGGGGATGGGTATCCGACTGTCCAAGGTGCATCCAACAACTGCAAGGGACCTAGTCTAAAACGTGATCTACGAATCACATAAGTCAGCACTCCCAGCCACTAGATTAGTCACAAATGGCCAAGATCTGGCCACATGACCCACCCTCAATCAAAGGGGTGCGTGACACATCACCTAATATCGAATCTTAGGTCTATCAATCATCAATATGCACATCATTTCATAATATACACACTGAAATAAATCCCTCTAGGAGCATCCAAATACCACCAAATTTTAACCATAGATTCTTTACCTCTTGATCTACCTTATGCTCAAATTTGGTGACCAAAATCATCTATTAGACCATTCAATTAAATTCCTCAAAAAGGCATTAAAAGAGATGTCTTAATCATTATGTCAACCTTGAATCAACACACCTACTTTGTCAAAAGCTTGGAACTCTTAATATAACTCAACCATATGATTTTTCTTGCATCATTGGACATTTAGGATTCCAAAAGTCCACTCCATCACATCCTACACACCTTAAACGATATTTCTTTCTCAAAATTAATCCTAAAAATCCAGTCTTTCACAAATGGCCTTAGTGTCTCCATTCATCCTTTTGCTATGATAGATAAGCAAGTGAAGCTTGGATCAAAATATTAAGTTTATCAGAAAATACACAAGCAAAGAATACTTTTACAACATAGAATTGTTTCCAAGTCAAGAAACTAACAACAAGGCTACTCAACCCTTAAAGAGTAAACATAAAATAAATAACAAAGCAAAATGTTGCTCACTAACGAGAACTAGAGGATTTGATAATGAGGCCCACTTTTCAAGAATAGTTAATACACTCAGTGTAAGGGGAACCCAAACGGAGGCTCATTAATAAATATTTAGACTTACTATTTTGTAGGAGATGGGAAACCAATAGCCCTTGCCGAAACATCTTTGAAAATATAAAATGAATCAGATACACGTGAGTAAGATGCAGTTAAGATTTCATAAAAACACATTAGGTGTTGACTCATGTAGTTAGGTCATTTAACCTACTATTACTTTTAATGGGAATCAAATGTTTCCTTAAAAAATCCGAGTATAACCAGAAATATATGGAGTAATTGATATCCACAAAGAAATGAATGCACACATATGTATATATTTGTTTATATGAGTAGATAACTCATATGAAGTCAAATAAACCTGATGAAGATTCTAGGATGGGTTCATTTATCTAGTATGCCATCTATAAGGATACAAATTTTCTAAAAATGTTTCATGGTTAAAATATACACGATATCACAATGTATTAATTGCTAGAGCCACTATAAAAGATGTTATAATTCACCTACCTATGCATCTTAATCGTTTGATTTTTCTATTAGACCTAAATTAGCATATCTCTTTGTCTTATCCACTATAATTATATTTTTTCCATACCGAGAGTTATAATCAACTTGATCATCATTTATAAAGCTATGTTTTCTATTCTTTGATAACACTAAGTCCCCCTAAATTCTCTATCCCTAAGGTGTGTCCATATTAGTATATAAAATTTTATGATTTTATTTTTGTCAATTTATACATGAAAGTATGTGTAGTAAACTTAGGATAAATTCATTATAAGATTTACTTTGTACAATAGTATATATTTATTTACCTATCTTTGAATGAAAACACAATAAAATCATTAGGTCGTAGTTATGTTACTTAGCCTAGAAAATGAAGGAAATGAGATGCATATAATATGAAAGTTCCTACAGACAATATGATAAAGATGAATGAGACCATAACTCAATGTTTCATCTAGAAAACATATCTATATGGACATTTCGTGTTGGCTTAATGAGAAAAATTGCAACATGTAAGCAACTCTTGTTTCGTGGATACCTCTTAGTTAATTTGTAGATCTTAGGAAAATGGAAAAACCATTGCCCTAGTTGCATGCTTTAGTATCATGTGATGCCCTTGATAAGAACTAAGGGGCCACTATAATATGTACGGTAATTATTTGGCACCCATTGGCCTACGCCTTTGTGATTTTTATTCAAAATTGCAATTTGAGTAGAATTTTTTAGAGTAGGTGTGTTACGACCCCACCTTCCAGTAACCCCCAATTAATGGAGACTAAGAGGTTGAAAATGCACACATAATTTCTGGATCAAAGGTTCGGCAATCAACCAAGAACAATTATTAAATTTTAACAGACTAAACTGGAAAGCTGTAAGAAAATAAACTTATGCATACCATTTGAAAACTTGGATCTCTAAAATTCTATCCACATATTAATTCTACTCTAACTAATCCTCCTTGTATTTTAATTCATGTATTTCACAATATGATGATTTATTGTTTTTCCTTTTGCCTTTGTACCTAAAACACCGACAAACAAAATGTTAGTTAGCATAAAGTTGGTATGTTGGGGAAACAATAATTGTGGAATTATTCATAACAATGTATTGCAGCCAATTACCATTTAACAAACAATTTTACATTTTAAATATAACTACGCGATCCATGCATTCCCAACCCTCTGTGTTGTCCCTACAGTGGACCTGGATACTACTTTCATTATAGTAGCTCCCCATTAAACCCCTCATGGTCCCACCTATAGGTGAACCATTTTCTAGGGTTGAGTCACATGGCACTACCCGTAAGTAACCCACTCCTTAACTCATGGCATGCTAAAGGGTCTTATGGCACTACACTAGGTAGCCCAATTTCTAACCCACAATAACCTAGACCTTACTCTAGGTTACCCATTTTTAGCCTTTACAAGCCACAAAGGTGGATTCAGATCTAAGCTAGTTATACATATATATTCATGGTGATAATCATAGTCACTTTATAGTTGCATGAAATAAAAGGCATCCAACAGTTATTTTCAAGCAACCGATAAACACGTCCGAAAATCACCGTGAAACTAAAGCGATTATTCATAAGCGTAACCACATACCTGTTCAGTAGATTTCTCAAGCTAATATCAATTCCAGCAAAGAAAGCAATCCAAGCAAGTAATTCAACCACATAATCAAGAATCCTAAAAAACACATGTACTCTATTTACTACACACTTTATCAAGATTCTTTCTATTCAACTTGAAATCGCTTCCTAAGGTTTTCATATCCATTTTAGGGTTCTCTTTTGAAATTAGGGTTTTGTCTCCATTTTTAATATTATGAACCATAATTTCATCAAAACTATAAAACCATTAAATTTCTCATTTTAACACTCCTAACAGTCTTAGGATTATTATTTAGCAACCTTTTTCCATATTTCAAAGTCAACAAGGTTTTTCTCATCTTTTACCCTAAATTAGGGTTTCTATATGCATTATTTTAAATTTATAGAGTAAAACCCTAAATTAACCACCTTTGCATTTAAAATGGATGAAAACTCTATCTTAATAATCAACAAGTTAATACTCTTCAAATTTACCTATTAATCCACAAAGATTCACCCTTTGTATTCAATTAAGGTTTGTAATTACCTTTTAATACATTTTTCTACTAAATGAATGAAATTTTACAAAACGGCCAAAACTAGATTACCAAACTATTTTTATATTGTTCCTCATATTTTCCTATGCAACTTTCATATATAACTTATTTTTATCAGAGCATCATAGCAACTTCTATAATTATTTCAAGTATTATTATGTTTTGGCCAACCAAAAAGCGCCACGTCAGGATCATATTATATTTATTTGCTTACCAAAATTCGGCTGCTAAAAGTCATAGTTGCCCGTGAGCCCTGAACGCGTGAGCCAGGGTCAAAGAGTCATTTGACTCTGTTCTTCTTCCTCACACAGGGTAGCCCCTCTCTGGCCGAGCGATCTCACATCTGTACGTGTTGGACTCCGTCGGCTCCTACTGCCCAGCGGCGAGGCATCTTTCCTTGACGCAGCTGGTCAGTCCCAACTCTTTTTCTCCCTTGCGGGTTCTCCCTGAATTGCTTGCCCCATGGAGCTCATCCTCTTGCAAGGAAGCCAACATATCTGATGCCCAGGATTCTGTCGTTGACGCTTGTTGTGACCGATGGTGCAGCGCTGGGCTCAGTCCCTCACCGTCGTCCTGTTAAGCCTGACTGACACCCGTGGTTCCTCCTCCCTCCAAGCATGATGCATCCACATAGAACTCTAGTTGTTCAAGCATTACACAGTGTTAGTTGGCGGCATGCAGCAGCTGTGTGCGGCGGTCGTGGACGTTGTGCTTGGGATCGGTGGAGGCGGGTTGAGAGCATCAACTGAGGTCAGGGAATCTAGTTGTAGGTGGCACCAGTCGTCAGCCTGGAACAGAGCGAGAGGTTGCTCCCTTGTGTCCTCCACTCCTCCATTATCAGTCCAAACCCACCACAAGTTCTTGTGGATCCCCTCGCAGACTCTCTCTGTTCAGTTATATATACATATACATGTATCTTAACAGAAACCCTAATGGGTCCTATGGATGAGGGAAAGGGTGAGAGGAAACGGCTCATGAAAGGGAGTCTAGGTTTCTTACCTCATACTCAACGTAGGGAGAGGCAACACCACCTCATACCCCTTTCCTTAACTCCTCCTCTTGCTTCCTTGATCCACTCTCCCTTGTGTACGAGAAACACTCATTATTATCTTTATATAGAGATTAAAAAGATGCCTTTTCTTTTCAACAAAATTCTAATACCCAATAAAAAGGCATGACCCTTTTTAGGGAGTATTACACTTCCTTATAGAAATTAGTATTTCTTGGTTATTAAGGAATCTCTCTTCATAAAGATAAATCCAAAAATTACCCCTCTTATTCTCTTTGTTCTTGACTTATAATCTAATGGCCACGAAATTATATTTTCTTTTAGTAGGAAAATACCTCCTTTTTAACAATGCCACCAAATTCATTAATAATGCATCACATTATCCTCTTATTTTGCAATTTTGGTATTTTCTCTTTCTTTCCTCTTTATTGGGACTCCTTGGATCCCAAGAAACTCTATTATTTCAAAATCCTTTTTATTGGATACTCATTATCCTTCTAGATGCATCTAAATGCATTATTTCACATTATCTTGTTTATTTCTCTTTAAAATTTCTCTTTTTGAGGATTTCTCTTTATTTCTCTTTTATTTTCCTCATTGTTATTCCTTTTAATATTAGGAATCCTTTGGATACGAAATTCCACCAAGAATAACTCAATTATACCTCTTTTCACTTGTTTTGCTCATTTTACCATTCTTTTCAATTTCTTTCTTAATAAAGAAATACTTAATTGATCTTTTCTTTTCGTATTGTATTCTCTATGCAACTTTGGACTCCTTGGAACCCAAGGAACCCAAGAGGCACGAAATCCATCCTTGGATTACATTCTTTTGCCTTCCGGAGGTTTCCACATCATTCTTTTCTCAAAAACTCAATTATTCATTTACTAATTTAATAATTGAATTTCCTTTCTTCATTTCCTTGTTATTGGGCCCAATAGCCAATAAAGCCCACAACACAATCATCAAGGTTATTGTAAATGAAATCCATTTATTCAAAAAAAAATATCATTATTTGTTCAATTATCTTTAATATGAGAAATTACATTTCTCACCAATTGAACCCAAAAATTGGGGTTGCAACATCCTTCCCCTCTTATAAGAATTTTGTCCTCAAAATTTTATCAAGCAAATAAACAATTCAGGATAAGGCTTTCCATGTTCATCATTGGCCCCTATGTGGCTTTACCGTACTCATGGCGCTACCAAAGAACCTTTATCATCACATATTCTTTTCTCTGAGTTCTTTCATCCTAGCGTCTATAAACTGCACAGGTGACTCAAGCCATTTCAGCTTCCCTTGGGGCTCACTAGGTTCATTGCTTAGCATATGGTCAGGGTACCTCACATAGTGCTCTAAACTGGACACCTGGAACTCATCACACATTTCTTTATCCTGAGGGGTAAGATCAAACTTAACCTTCTCCACCAAACCATGACAAAAGAACCCATGCAACAGGGACTCAACTCTCTTAGCTATAACTTAGAGGGGTCAATTTTTCATGTCACATATTCTCCCATAGTGAACTGCATGTCAGTCTACTTTGCATCCACTCACGACTCCTGTCATCTCTAGGCTCCTCTCAGTCATTGCACGATCAAAGAGACTTAATCAACATGCATTGTGGTCCTTTTCTAACCATCACATGGTCCTTTCGCCAACATTACCTTACTGAAGTGGTGACTGACACAACCTCCCTTACATCGCTTCTTTAAATCCTGATATTGGCTATGGTGGTTATCATCACGTCTTACAAAGGACAAGAACTGTCTCTATGTATCACCCTAAATGAGCCCACATGCTCTCATCAGACCCTCTAGTCTGGATCATACTAACCATTAGTTAAGGGTGATTAATTGTACTAAAATTGAGTTCTTCATGTACCTACTTCCACCTTTTGGAAGGGAACCTTTAGGTCAAACTCAAGAACCTTTGAACTCGCATCATGGTGTAGTTGAACTATCTCTCTCATTGGTAGTTCAATCAGATCTATCCCTTGACAGAACTCTTTCTTTCTTATGTCATCTAGGTAAGGTGATCTACCATAACCCATATTGCATCTCGACCTTCCTTGGTCCAGGGGAGACTTACAACATCCATAGTGATGAACTCCCTTTCTCTTTCGGGGACTCTTTATCCTTTATATCAATGCACTGGGTTATTGGTGTTCGTCCTTCACCTACGGCTTGCATCGCCATAAACCACATGCAACTTCATCTTAGGCATCTAAAGTACTACTATAACTTATTATCTTGGTAGTACCATGGTGTATGGTGATCTTCAATCATGATTTCCTGTATATCATGATTCCTCAAGATCAATTCCTCAGAAACCCTAAACCACTCTAGTCGGGGTTTCATCAGCTTCCTTTCCAAAGAAGTGCATTTGAGATTCTACAACCATCCTTTCATTGCATCAAGGCCTAAGCTGGCTAACCAAACAACCACTAACTTGATCAACAGATTTCGTTACATCTAATTTTTAGCTGACCACATCTCCTTTCCAAACTTAGGGTTAGCCTAACAACCTCTTCTAGCCTCTAGCCAAACTAGGCAGATATATCTCAACCAGAGCATACATTACCGCTTCACATCCTTACATATTAGGTAAAGTAGATGACATACACCTTCGTGTATTTCACTTATCATCTCACCTCAAAATCTATGTCTATATTCATCAAGAAACTCTGAGCTCATCCTCATGGTGATCAAACTCAACCTGGTATAACTTGCAAGTTCCACATAGCTCATGATAAAACATCCTCACAAGATGATTAACTTAATACTCATAGTGTTTTTAAACCTTTCATGTATCATTCACTCCACAAGGGTATGTTATCATCTCTGTCCTCATACCTCGTAGCAACGTCCCAACTCCCATCATCTTTATCCTTGGTGTATGGCATGCGTACTGTCCTATCTCTCACTCCCATAACAAGAGGAAATAAGAATTTGGTTGTAGTCCAAATACAGAGTTCTTCCTGTTCCAATAGTAGAGATGGTACATTCCACTTTTCCAGTACACCTTTAAATCTAAGTTGAAACGTGCCCCATATGTCTCTACATCACAATCATCTCAATATCAAAGTTATTCATAAGTAAAATTGGTCTCGAACCTACTGGGGTTTACACACATCCCTTGGTCATCTCCTCTAGGTCTATAGGGTTTCGACAGTTATGGGGTCATCCCTCTTCCCTCATGCATCTAGAGAGTGCCTTGTTCATCTGCCATTTGGGTCCCATGAGTTCATGAAGGTGATCAATCTCCTATCCCATGTCCCTCATACAATGATAGTTGTTACCTCTCGACCCTATGGTCATGTGCAACTAGGGAATTAGGCAACTCCTACTTCCATCAATCTTATCCCTACCTGACCCTAGGATAGACTTAGGATATCATAGTACATGTCCAACTTAGAACCTTACCCAATCTCTCTCTGTATTCATGGGTTGTCTTTCATCCTTTCATAGGGGTCATGGTGACCTGCCTACCTTGGTCAAGCCCCATACCAGTTACCTCCATGGTAACACATCCATATGTACTAAGAGATGGATATCTATGGGTCTACAAGTTCATTCTCATACTAGGTACTTTTCACTTAGCTTCTCAAAATCCTATGAGACCTCTTAAGGTTACCTCAAAACAAACAAAACTGGTATACACCCTACTGAAGGTTCCCTCTCCTAGGATGGGAGGAAACTACGCCTTAACAACAAAGGTCACAAACGCCCTTATGTCCACGGTTTACATCCACATGAGCATGCTTAACCCTAGCAAGCTACTAAGGCACAAGAAGACCATCTACTAAACCATGTTAGGTCATACTTGTTCTCATCCTCAACATTGGATCAAGATCATACATTCCCATGTCATCAACTTATCTGTGAGGGGTTCATCAAACATACCTTAAACTTAAGGGTTTTCCTTTTCCTATACACATGAGGAGTATCATGCTCAAAACTATAGAGACTCAAATCTCATCATGAGCATTAGGTACCCTACTTCCCCTCTTTGGCCTAGGAACCCTAGGTTCACTTTTGGGTGTCCAACTTCCTGCTCAAGTTTTAACCACGAATCAAGCATGTATAAGGCATGACATGCACTTCCTGTCATCCTTCTATTCGAGCAACACTTTTAGAGTTGAGTCCTCCTCAAGGACAACCAACAAGGTACAAGGCCTCACAACCTGATACTAAACCTCTCCAGGTCTAAGGAATTCTTCTTACTATCCCAGGAGGTAAACACCTATACCATAGGCTCATAGGTACCTAAAACCTCATCCTCTCTCTAGGGTTTGGTTCCTCTAATGGCAACCAAGATATCACCATCTTTTAGGGATCATGCATGAGGCAACCACAACCATCCACTTAGGTCGCATTCTCCTCAGCTCCCCACTGTTCCACGGAGTCTAAGCTTCCAACCTCCTTGCATGTGTCCCACACTCTCTTTCAAGAGCTAACCCTTCAAACAACCTTACTAGTCGAGGTCATCTTTCCATGAAGGTGGATCAAGCTTACAAGCATACCCCTACATGGTGAAGCCTATGTTCAACTTATGTTTGCTCGAGATTATCCATAGCCCTTTATGCTTATCTTATAATCTATCCATCATACTCTTATGGCCTCAGTGTAAGCCTACTGTCAACACTATTGACATACTCTGGGTGCATACTATGCCATGCTCATATAAGCTCATGGGGTTTCCATAGGTTCTTCACTAACCTCATCATTGAAGGAGCTATCCTTCACTCTAATATGCATGAACCCTATCCAGGGTTGGGTCACCAAAGGTGCTAGGTCATCCAAATTCTCATGGCTCATATGGGCATCCAAAAGCATGCCCACCCTCACACCTGGTCTATCATGACATCTAACTCATTATGTCATCTCTTTAACCAACACTTAGGGTTAGGGTTAGCATCATCCAGAGGATGTGCCAGGTCTCCACTTATAATGGAGGTCTCTACCTAACTCTCTTTACTTATCCTCCTGATAAGAAGGTCTAGCCTCAGGTCTATACTGAGGGCAAAGACAACTCATGTCTTATGACATAAGAATGTATCTATTCTTTAGTTTATGCTTACTCTATTAAGCTTAAGTCCATGACATCTTATTTACATGCTTTTCATTAATTTTGTGGAGGAATCCTTAGACCCTATCAACTTTACCCGTACCTCAAGAGGGTGAGAAAAAGAGAGAAAACCCTAATCCTTAAGGTCCTATAAAGAATTTGTGATGACAAGGGATGAATAAGATGAGAAAGTCCTAAAGGTATCTTATTTCGATTCATACCCTAAGACTTTTCCCAGGCAGTCACACGGATCTGGGAGTCCTCGTATTCCGACTAGCAGTGCGAAGGAAAATATTTCCAGCCCCCGATCGTGATCCTTTTCTAGACACCTCCGTCTTTCGGATAATCCTCTAATAACTCCCTTGAGTTCTATAGAGTTTGTAAAATTTAATAATTATTAATGGTTGAGGAACCTATGCTCTGATACCAAATGTTACGACCCCACATTCTGATAACCCCCAATTAAGGGAGACCGAGAGGTAGAAGCCACACACATAATTTATGGATCAAAGGTTCGACAATTAACCAAGAACAATTATTAAATTTCAACAGACTAAACTGGAAAGCTGTAAGAAAATAAACTTTTGCATACCTTTTGAAAACTTGGATCTCTAAACTTCTATCCACATATGAATTCTATTCTAACTAATCCTCCTTGTATTTTAATTCATTTATTTCACAATACGATGATTTACTGTTTGTCCTTTTGACTTTGTACCTAAAACATCGACAAACAAAACATCAGTCAGCATAAAGCTAGTATGTGGGGGAAACAATAATCGTGCAATTATTCATAACAATGTATTGCAGCCAATTACCATTTAACAAACAATTTTACGTTTTAAATATAATTGTACGATCCATGCATTCACTACCCTCTGCGTTGTCCCTGCAGTAGACCTGAATACTACTTTCCTTATAGTAGCTCCCCATTAAACCCCTCATGGTCCCACCTATAGGTGAACCACTTTCTAGGGTTGAGTCACATGGCACTACCCGTAAGTAGCCCACTCCTTAACTCATGGCATGCTAAAGGGTCTCATGGCACTACACTTGGTAGCCCAATTTCTAACCCACAATAACCTAGACCTTACTCTAGGTTACCCCTTTTTAGCCTTTACAAGCCACAAAGGTGGATTCGGATCTAAGCTAGTTATACATATATATTCATGGTGATAATCATAGTCACTTTATAGTTGCATGAAATAAAAGGCATCCAACAATTATTTTCAAGCAACCGATAAACACGTCCGGAAATCAGCGTGAAACTAAAGCGATTATTCATAAGCGTAACCACATACCTGTTCAGTAGATTTCTCAAGCTAATATCAATTCTAACCAAGAAAGCAATCCAAGCAAGTAATTCAACCACATAATCAAGAATCTTGAAAAACACATGTACTCTATTTACTACACACTTTGTCAAGATTCTTTCTATTCAACTTGAAATCGCTTCCTAAGGTTTCCGTATCCATTTTAGGGTCCTCTTTTGAAATTAGGGTTTTGTCTCCACTTTTAATATTATAAACCCTATCTTCATCAAAAATATAAAACCTTTAAATTTCTCATTTTAATACTCCTAACAGTCTTAGGATTATTATTTAGCAACCTTTTTCCATATTTCGAAATCAACAAGGTTTTTCTCTTCTTTTACCCTAAATTAGGGTTTATATATGCATTATCTTCCATTTATAGAGTAAAACCCTAAATTTACTAACTTTGAATTCGAAATGGATGAAAACTCTATCTTAAAAATCAACAAGTTAATACTCTTCAAATTAACCTAATAATCCACAAAGATTCACCCTTTGTATTCAATTAAGGTTTCTAATTACCTTTTAATACATTTTTCTACCAAATGAATGAACTTTTGCAAAACGGCCAGAACTAGATTACCAAACTATTTTTATATTGTTCCTCGTATTTTTCTATGCAACTTTCATATATAACTTACTTTTATCAGAGCATCATAGCAATTTCTATAATTATTTCAAGTATTATTATGTTTTAGCCAACTAAAAAGTGTCACGTCAGGATCAGATTATATTTATTTTCTTACCAAAATTCAGCTGCTAAAAGTAATAGTTACCCTTGAGCCCTGAACGTGCGAGTCAGGGTAAAAGAGTCATTTGACTGTGTTCTTCTTCCTCGCACAGGGTAGCCCCTCTTTAGGTGAGCGATCTCGCGTCCATACGTGTTGGACTCCGCCAGCTCATGGTGCCCAGTGGTGAGGCGTCTTTCCTTGATGCATCTGGTCAGTCACAACTCCATTTCTCCCCCACGGGTTCTCCCTCGATCGCTTGCCTCGTGGATCTCATCCTCTTACGAGGAAGCATGCACATTTGATGCCCAGTATTCTGCCATTGACGTTTGCTACGGCCGATGGTGCAGCGCTGGGCTCGGTCCCTCGCCGCCGCCCTATTAAGCCCGACTGAGGCCCGTGGTTCCTCCTCCCTCCAAGCATGCTGCATCCACATAGAACTCTAGTTATTCAAGCATTGCATGGTGTAAGTTGGCGGCATGCAACAGTCGTGCGCGGCTATCGTGGACGATGTGCTTGGGATCGGTGGAGGCGGGTTGAGAGCATCGGCTGAGGTCGGGGAATCTGATTATAGGTGGAACCAGTCATCAGCCTAGAACAGAGCGAGAGTTGCTCCCTCGTATCCTCCACTCCTCCATCGTCAGTCCAAACCCCCCACAAGTTCTTGCGGATCCCCTCATAGACACTATTTGTTCGAATATATATACATATACATGTATCTTAACAGAAACCCTAATGGGTCCTATGGATGAGGGAAAGGGTGAGAGGAAACGGCTCATGAAAGGGAGTCTAGGTTTCTTGCGTCATACTCAACACAGGGAGAGGCAACACCGCTTCATACCCCTTTCTTTAACTCCTCCTCTTGTTTCCTTGATCCACTCTCCCTTGTGTATGAGAAACACTCATTACTATCTTTATATAGAGATTAAAAAGATGCCTTTTCTTTTCAACAAAATTCTAATACCCAATAAAAAGGCATGGCCCTTTATAGGGAGTATTACACTTCCTTATAGAAATTAGTATTTCTTGGTTATTAAGGAATCTCTCTTCATAAAGAGAAATTCGAAAATTACCCCTCTTATTCTCTTTGTTCTTGACTTATAATCTAATGGCCACGAAATTATATTTTCTTTTAGTAGGAAAATTAATACTCGTCGTTTTGCAATATCAATCACTAAGATGGTTAATCCTAGAGTTTAAACCTTTTTTACTTCCGGTTTTAAGGGTAGTATAGAAGGATCGATCCCACATGACAACTTTTAAGAGATTGTTCTTTAGAACCCAAAGTTTGAAGAACTTTATTATTTGTTTTTGGTATTTTTCTTTTGATTAAAGAAGAAAGTAAAGTCCAGTTGGGGGTTTGGTTGATTACACTAATGCAAGAAGAAATGTACTTAATAAGAAATAGCATGCACAAGGAAATAATAAGATGATTGTTAACACAAGCAAAACTATGTGAATGAAAGACTAAGAATTAAAGAAAACAAGGGATGCATTGATTAAATCAAGAGATGGAAATCGAGGCTCGTAGCGGTTTTCACCGCCTTAGCCTAGGTGATAACAACTAAATCTTAAACGACGATTTGATGAAGGCTTGCGAATTAAAAACTCACAAAAGAGAAACTCCACATGAGCCCATTGGTCTTGGTGCTCATGCTTCCTAGTTTATCATCCTAAAAGATGAAAATCCACGGTCATATCAAAACGTCTATGTAATCGATTTTATTATTCTAAATCCGGATTTCCATAGTCATATCCATTCGGATTAACATGCGATCCGAAGATCAATCATTCAATTAAAATTGATTACCATCTAATCATTTAGGAACAAGTCGCTAAAACCATGGCTAAGGGGTTATTCCCCTTGCCCCGATAAAAGACTACTCACACATGGAAAAAGGGGAAACGGAGGAAGAAAGAAATGAAGCCATAGTCTAGCCCAGAAATCAGGAGATTAATCCTTATTCTAGAGACGATGAAATGGCTTATTTCTTTATTCCTTGCTCGATAATTGAAGAATGGAAAGAAGAAGATTAAAACTAAGGCGGAGAGAAAAAACAAGAACAAGAATGAAATAGCTATGCTTGAACCAAACCTACTTTATTGCTGAATAAGAAGATGATTACAAGAATAAAAGTTTCAGAATCCCCATACAAAAGAAATCCAAGATGCCTTGAGGAGGAGGAAGTACCCCTCCTTTTATAGGAGAAGGAGGGGGGTATACATTAGGTTTAGGGAAAAAGGAATGGCCTCTGGCGGCTGCTAACTTTCTAGATCTAGTCAATAGAGAAAACAATTGATTTCTTTGCATCCCTTTTGTATTAATTTCTCGTAACAGAGGTTTCAAGCGTATTTTTGGGCCAGTCAGAAATTTAGAAGCGGCCAGAAAATATATTTTTACTGTAGATAATTGAATTATCTTTCCAACGTATACTTGCACAATAAATTCTGCCTTGGGATGTGGGAGTTATACCAATTTTGGTGAAAGGTATATACTGAAATCAGACTCTGCGGGAAAACGTACTGCTACTTTCACTGGTTAATTGTGTAACCAAATAAATACAAAAATTGCCGAAATATATATCTCTTTTATAGCCAATAAAATTCTCTTTTCATTCCAATCTTTATCTTGAAATTCCGCCTTTAGACGCAAAAGATATGGCTATTTTGGTGATGAGTATCTCAGGCACTGCGGGAATATTTGAAAGCCTCGTATCTTCATCTTTTATTTTCTCAATTTAATTACTGAGATAATTCCTGAAAATTAAGAAAAATATCATAAGAATTCAGGAAAAGTATATCAAGAAGATGAAAGTGCTATTTATTTTTGAATTACCTAAAATTAACAAAAAAATCCTAATTAATTATTCTAAATGAAGCAAAAATAAGAGATGAATATGAATTCATCAAAATACCCCAAACATAAACTTTGCTCGTCCCGAGCAACATTAAAATCAAAAATACTTTCAAGACATACTCTCAACCTATCATCCTCACTCTCCTAACAATCACTTGATTCCTTCCACCAAAATATGGCCAAGCGACCCTGACTTCCTGAATTCACGAAAAGTGACTTTTATATTTCCTACTTCACAAACTTGCATTTATTCAAGACCTGTAATAAAATAGATTTTCATTTCACCTTTGCATTTGGTACTCCAATTTTTTTTTATATTTTACACAAGAACAGGGCTGATTTGGATGGTTGGGGTTTTTGTAGTTTTCCCCTGGGTAGAAAATTGGAGTGAAGGAGGTATGGAAGAAGGACAATCTCTCCTCTATTCGACTCGAGACATTTTTATTTAGTGAACATGCAGTTACATTGATCGCATTTTTTTTGGTGATACACCCAATTGCGTGGGTATGGAAGAAGCGGAAGAGGGGGAAGGGGTGCCACCCCAAACTTCGCCTTTTGGGCATTATTGGCTTTTTTTTCTTTTTGACGAATGGAAAGATTTGGAAGTGCTAGAAGAAGAGTAGAAGAGGTTGTTCTTGTGCAACTTTTTTTTTCCATCTTTTTTTTAGAGTACGATGCATTGGTTCAACTATTACTGAATCATGCGAAAAATCAAGAAAATGTATACAAGTTGTACATGATAAGAAAGCATCACTTTTGAATCCTATCAGTCCTCTTTGACTTGCCATCTTTTCCAAGGAGTGATTATTATTTGAGGTCCTAAGTGACAGGAGGATTTCTAGTCATGAAAGTTTCAAAATTTTAGTTGCAAGGCAGTTACATCATTAAGGGGAGTATTTTGACAAATGATCATATCAAGACCGACTAGATAAAGGCCATTTTGCAACAAAAGTAATAAAAATATGGCCGACTAGATAATGGCCATGAACAAAACAACTATATGCAAAATAAAAAAAAAGTGGAAATAATGCAAGAATAAAAAGATAAGGGGGGTGGAATAGACTGATACCACCCACCTCCACCCCAGACTTAGATTTTTACTCGTCCCGAGCAAAATCCAAACCCGAGATGGAGGGAAGAAAATTATTGGGTTCACCAGGAGGTCCTGGTAGCTCAAAATATGTCCATCTGAAGGGAATGTCGATGATGGCTGGAGATTTGAATAGAGGAGCTTCATGGTACACCCAATGGATGGGTAGTCGCGAAAGCCTAAAAAGGTTTTTTGAATGATGTTGTGTATCACCTCGTAGTCCTTCGAGTAGGATCCACATATCTTCCTTCAACAGTGAAAGTAGTGTTGGAGATGAATGTGGATTGGGGGGGATTGGCAGGTGCTAGTTGGGTAACAAATGTAGTGTCGGATGTGGAAGATTGGATGGAGAATCTGGCTCAAGCATCTTTTTGCCGCCTGGATCTACATGTGGTGAAGAGGGTGCATGTATAAGAAGAACTGGTTTGTTAGCCGAGTAAACAATCATATGGGGATGTATGTCTTCTTGGTGGATTATGCAACAAGGTGCGTCTGGATCCTTTACCCCATAAATAGAAGCCAGTGGATTTGGTGTGGAAGACTCACAAATGGCATAACTGTCATCATAATTATCAAAAATGATCAATCTAGGTTGTTCCATTTCTATTGGGGAGTTCTCCATCTCTTCTTCATAAATGATCTCATCAACATGGATGTCTATGGAATCAATTGGATCCTTTACTATGTTGAAGGGGAGATATGATTCCTTTATAGGACAAGTGCCCAACTCAATGGGCTCAGAAGGGATCACCTCACAATATAAAGGTGTAATGTAAGGTTCTTGCAGTGGTAGAATCACCTCATCAGGTTCAACCAGATGTGGAAAAAGAGGTGGTTGAGTGAGGTCATAGTGCTCTTGATGATGAAGCCTTTCAAAAGAATCCATTAGTGCATGTTGGGGAGGTGATGGTACATTGGTCACAATAGGCTCAACCAAGATGGGATGATTATTGCAAACATCCAAATATGGGACTAAAACCGAGAAGGGTGGTGGAGTCTTAGGTTGTTGGGACGTTTTTTGAGCCCACCAGTCTTTAACCTTTTTGTTAAAAGATTCTTGATTCATGAATTTATCAACATAGGCCTCCATCCACTCATTTTATGACTTATATGGATAGTTAGGGCCCCATACAGCTCTGACCCTAGCTAAATAAAGTTCTTCATTTATGACATCCTGAATTTCTTTAAAACACCTATCCATCTCCTAACCAAGGTTGTGTGGAATCTCAACTATATCACATTGGACTTCTTCTAAGAGTGGCAGTTCATTATCGAGAAAGGGTTCCAATGAAGTAGATTGACCATTAGAATCAACTAGATTAACATCCACAATGGAAGTGATTGGTGGAGCTTTAGGTATTGGAGTTGGTTCTACTTCATTGAAGATGATATAATCATCGTCATCATCATCTATTAAAATCATCCTTAGCCTCTCTGGTTCCATATTAAAAAATCGCGCCGCGGAATGGAAACTCGGCATGCACAAATGAAGTAGTAAATTATGTGCAGAAAAAAATGGACTGTCGGAATGGAAACTCGGCAGAAAGAGGAGTAGCACTTCCGGAATGTTACTCGGAAGGCATAAAAATATAAAAAAAAGTTTTTAAAAAGATTTTTGGGGGTTCGAGAAAACAATCCTTTGTCCCCGGCAACGATGCCAAATTGATACTCATCGTTTTGCAATATCAATCACTAAGATGGTTAATTCTAGAGTTTAAACCTTTTTTACTTCCGGTTTTAAGGGTAGTATAGAAGGATTGATCCCACATGACAACTTTTAAGAGATTGTTCTTTAGAACCCAAAGTTTGAAGAACTTTATTATTTGTTTTTGGTATTTTTCTTTTGATTAAAGTAGAAAGTAAAGTCCAGTTGGGGGTTTGGTTGATTACACTAATCCAAGAAGAAATGTACTTAATAAGAAATAGCATGCACAAGGAAAAAATAAGATGATTGTTAACACAAGAAAAACTATGTGAATGAAAGACTAAGAATTAAAGAAAACAAGGGATGCGGTGATTAAATCAAGAGATGGAAATTGAGGCTCGTAGGGGTTTTCACCACCTTAGCCTAGGTGATAACAACTAAATCTTAAATGACGATTTGATGAAGGCTTGCAAATTAAAAAATCACAAAAGAGAAACTCCACATGAGCCCATTGGTCTTGGTGCTCATGCTTCCTAATTTATCATCCTAAACTTTGAAAATCCACGGTCATATCAAAACATCTATGTAATCGATTTTATTATTCTAAATCCGGATTTCCATGGTAATATCCATCCGGATTAGCATGTGATCTGAAGATCAATCATTCAATTAAAATAGATTACCATATAATCGTTTAAGAACAAGTCGTTAAAACCATGGCTAAGGGGTTATTCCCCTTGCCCCGATAAAAGACTACTCACACATGGAAAAAGGGGAGACAGAGGAAGAAAGAAATGAAGCCATAGTCTAGCCCAGAAATCAGGAGATTAATCCTTATGCTAGAGACGATGAAATGGCTTAGTTCTTTGTTCCTTGCTCCATAATTGAAAAATAGAAAGAAGAAGATTAAAACTAAGGCGGAGAGAAAAAATAAGAACAAGAATGAAAGAGCTATGCTTGAACCAAACCTACTTTATTGCTGAATAAGAAGATGATTACAAGAATAAAAGTTTCAGAATCCCCATACAAAAGAAATCCAAGATGCCTTGAGGAGGAGGAAGTGCCCCTCCTTTTATAGGAGAAGGAGGGGGGATACATTAGGTTTAGGACAAAAGGAATGGCCTCCGGCGGCTGCTAACTTTCTAGATCTAGTCAATAGAGGAAACAATTGATTTCTTTGCATCCCTTTTGTATTAATTTCCGCAACAGCGGTTTCGAGCGTATTTTTGAGCCAGTCAAAAATTTATAAGCGGCCAGAAAATATATTTTTCCTGTAGATAATTGAATTATCTTTCCAATGTATATTTGCACAATAAATTCCGCCTTGGGATGTGGGAGTTATAACAATTTTGGTGAAAGGTATATACTGAAATCAGACTCTGCGGGAAAACGTAATGCTACTTTCACTAGTTAATTGTGCAGCCAAATAAACATAAAAATTGCCGCAAAATATATCTTTTTTGTAGACAATAAAATTTTATTTTCATTCCATACTTTATCTTGAAATTATTTCTTTAGACGCAAAAGATATGGCTATTTTGGTGACACGTATCTCAGGCACTGCGGGAATATTTGAAAGCCTCATATCTTCATCTTTTATTTTCTCGATTTAATTACTGAGATAATTCCTAAAAATTAAGAAAAATATCATAAGAATTCAGGAAAAGTATATCAAGAAGATGAAAGTGCTCTTTATTTTTGAATTAGATAAAATTAACAAAAAAGTCCTAATTAATTATTCTAAATGAAGCAAAAATAAGACACTACTACAAAACTTACTAAAGCTGAATGCCAAATCCCTGACCAATACTTATGAATCCCTGACCAATATATCATGGTCAAGGATAATCCCTGACTAACGTACCCTCACCAAAAGCTTGGTGACCAATAGTGTTTGGTCAGGTCCAGTCCTTGACCAATAAAGATTGGAGCCTTGAGCAGTTACTAAAGAACAAACAAACATACATCCCTGGTTGGTAACTTGTATTCAAGGCCCATCCCTAACCAATAGACATAAATGCCATATATATATATATATATATATATATATATATATATATATATATATATATATATATTAATATAGTCATGAATTTGACTCAAATCTAACTTTAAGGCACAAGGGCATTTTATTTAATTTTCAATTGTATTTATCTACATTCAAAACACATGATTAGAGCATTATGTTTGCTCCAAAAACAACAATATACATCATTTCATATTGACTAAACATTTCATTATGTGAAAATATGGCCACTCGAGCAAGTTTTCTTCATGCATTTTCCCTGACATTTTGTCTTGTACATTAGCTTTGGGGATTTTCTCTAGTAATTGCATCTGTTCTTTTACCTTGTGCATCACTGCCAACATCCTACATTTCAAAGTAATTTGTATTAGATTCTTATAAATTAAGTTGTAAGAATTCATAATGAGATTCAAAAAGTTCACCACTTATCATTGAAAGTATATCATATTTGATTCTATAACTTAGATGCATCTTTGTAAGGATCAACATATCACTCAAGAGTAGTATATGAAAATCACAAAACTAGTCATATATTATATGTGAATCTAACTATTTGTTAAAATGTTGATTTATTGCATACATTTCATTTTATAATATCCTATACTCCAAAAATTATTTATTTTTCTAAGTGAACACAGTTCATAGACTAGAACAATAGAGAAAAGTCTATGTGGTTGAATGTGACAAAAGTGGATTGAAAGGTATAAAAAAGGAAATGGGATGAACCTAAAGAAGGAAAGAGTACAAACTACTATTTATTAAACCTATTAAAACCATATCATAGACATAGGGGTATAACAACAAAACATAAGTAAATCTGGATTCACCCAAAAAGAAATTACATGAATGAACTGGAGTAGGATGAAACAATGTTGCATCATATTTTACATACCTAAACAAGAACATAATTCTTTCTTGTTCTTATTGTGAACCGATGAAGACAAACAAAGAGCATCATCACCACCACTCAATTCTATGTTGGTGGAGGAGATGTGAACCTACAAAATTATTGAGGAGCTTTGTATAAGGACAGATCCGATCTTAAGGGGAGAACAAAGTACTTGTATCAAGAAAAATGGATTGACTTTTACATACCTATATAAATAATGAACCAGCAAAAGAATGTTACAGAAGATACTTATGGATATGAACTCCCCAAGGAGAGCGAAAGGCAAAGAATAATACACCACTTTTATATATACAAAATCAGGCAAAGCAGGCCAATCGTACTGCCATGGTGCATTAGGAATCCATGTAACAACTTTCACATTATCAACGGTAAAGACAAGTTGTATGTGGTTCTCATTCAGTTTTCTCCTTATTTTCCTCCTTAAGAGCTCGTCTTTTTCAATCTAACTTATAACTTATGTGCTTCTGTCCATTTAAACTATGCACATGTGACCTTCGTAAAGACAACTTGATGGCTTTGAAAAAGAATTTTAAATATGGATTTCTGGTTTAACACCCAACTAGGACAAACACTAACACGACACTATTATGCATACAAATTTATATAAAGAAAGGAGAAAGATTAAAAAGCAGCTTGTGAGAAGGAAAGAGTTGTTGATCAGGATAGCACTACACAAATCCTTGGATCCTTCTGTTATGAGTTAATAGGAAACAGAGAGTATGATCAAACCTGATATTATAGCAGCACATATATCTACAGTGTATCATATATCTTTTTGCTCACACAATGACCCTCAGCATCACAGCCCATCAATTATTACCATCCTTCATATTCAAACGGAGACGTAGCACGCCGATAACCGCTAGATTTGATATTACTATTGCTTCATGATGTAGAAAGAGCCCGATCGTGCACATTTTTTAGCCAGATGACGGCCGAGCCCGCCTCGCATGGTTGTCATCTCCTAGCTATCTTTTCTAGTGTACACTTACGCCGATGGAAATGGAGTAGAGAGCTGATGGAAATGGAGTAGAGAGCCGATGGAAGTAGAAAAGACGAAAAAAGGGAGGGGGGTAATATGGCGCCTGGAGGGGAAGACTGCGGAGGGAGGAAATAGGGCACGAGAGGGGGGATTTTGGAGGGAGGAATAGCGCCAAGTGAAAATTAGAATTGGCGCTCTATTTTTAGAATTGACGCTCCCCATTCTGGGTTAAATTCTACCATCCAAAGATGGTCAGGGGCACACCCTTACAGGTCAGGGACAGACCCAAAGGAAAAGATGAAGATTACTCAAGGATTTTATCCTTGACGATGTATCCCTGACCATTGTTCAATTTTGTTTTAGTGAGAGATGAATATGAATTCATCAAAATACCACAAACATAAACTTTGCTCGTCCCGAGCAACATTAAAATCAAAAATACTTTCAATACATACTCTCAACCTATCATACTTAGTCTCCTAACAATCACTTGATTCCTTCCACCAAAATATGGCCAAGCGACCCTGACTTCCTGAATTCACGAAAAGTGACTTTTATATTTCCTACTTCACAAACTTGCATTTATTCAAGACCTGTAATAAAATAGATTTTCATTTCACCTTTGCATTTGGTACTCCAATTTTATTTTAAGTTTTACACAAGAACAGGGCTGATTTAGATGTTTGGGGTTTTTGTAGTTTTCCCCTGGGTAGAAAATTGGAGTGAAGGAGGTATGGAAGAAGGACAGTCTCTCCTCTATTCGACTCGAGACCTTTTTATTTAGTGAACATGCAGTTACATTGACCACATTTTTTTCTTTGATTTTTGGTAATACACCCAATTGCGTGGGTATGGAAGAAGCGGAAGAGGGGGAAGGGGTGCCACCCCAAACTTAGCCTTTTGGGAATTATTGGCTTTTTTTTTCTTTTTGACGAATGGAAAGATTTGGAAGTGGTGGAAGAAGAGTAGAAGAGGTTGTTCTTGTGCAACTTTTTTTTCCATCTTTTTTTTAGAGTACCATGCATTGGTTCAACTATTACCAAATCATGCAAAAAATCAAGAAAATTTATACAAGTTGTACATGATAAGAAAGCATCACTCTTGAATCTTATCAGTCCTCTTTGGCTTGCCATCTTTTCCAAGGAGTGATTATTATTTGAGGTCCTAAGTGACAGGAGGATTTCTAGTCATGAAAGTTTCAAAATTTTAGTTGCAAGGCATTTACATCATTAAGGGGAGTATTTTGACAAATGATCATATCAAGACCAATTAGATAAAGGCCATTTTGCAACAAAAGTAATAAAAATATGGCCGACTAGATAATGGCCATGAACAAACACTACTACAGAAACCCCATTTGGCGTCGGTCTTTTAACCCCATTTGGCGTCGGTTTCCGACCGACGCCTATGTGGGCGCCGCTAAAGGTCGAACATTTCGGCGTCGGTTTTTTAACCGACGCCTATTTACCCTTTAGGCGTCAGTCTTTTAGTATATAACTGACGCCAAAATGGTTCGCGCCATAGAAAACGACGTCATCTAGGGCATTTTCTGCGTCGGTGATTTACTAAAAGACCTACGCATATATTCCATGTAGCGTCGGTCTTTTAGTTGATAACCGACGCATAAAGTGTCCTAGATGACGCCGTTTTCTGTGGCGTGAACCCTTTTGGCGTCGGTTATATACCAAACGACCGACGCCGGGTTGTTTAAATAGGCGTCGGTTCGATACGAATATCCGACGCCATTTCCAGGACTGCTTTGGCCACATAAGGCGTCAGTTATCTATAACTAACCGACGCTGTATGGCTTTGCTGACGGTTTTCTATAAATAACTGACGCCTATTTATTTTATTTTTTTTTCATATCAGTTTGCAGGCCTGCTGTGGCTGGTCACCAGGATGAGAACCTGCAGTTCAGTTTTCTGAACTGCAGGTTTACGACATCCATTGATATTAGCCTACAAACAGGCTGCAAACCTGCAAAAGTCACAAAGAAAATTTCACACAAGTACATACATTCAGACATCAATTCAATTCTCACATTCACACATATAGAAACATTCAAATACATGTATTAACATTCAGAAATATTCATTTACAAAGTATCATTCATTATCGCTATCAACATCTCAATTATATCTTACAGTTGCCACTGCTTGTATGGATTTTGCCCATTCTTCTCTTACTTCATTTAATGCTTCCATCGTATATGGAGCATGTATATTTTTTAAGCATTTACCTGTAGTGTTGTCAGTTTTAAACACCTGCAAAGAAAATGATGTATAAATATAAGTAATAATATAAAAATAAGATAAGATTGATATATTGCATACTAACTAATGAGACTATATATAATACCTCATGTATGGTATCGATGTCCAATGCGGCATATTTGATAATCATCTGCATAAATCGCATCACATAGTATGCGCATGCCCAGCCATTGTCTTGTGTAGCACACTATAAATTGAAACATACAAAATAATACAACTAAGCAAAATTCACATCAATAATATATATATTCGAGTCGGGAACTTACTTGTACGTTCTGCCAATTTATTGGCTGGTTCTTTTTCCTTGGGACCGTTCCTCCAGCCTTTTTGAATGCATCTAAACCCCTACATGTTAATATAACACAATAAATTGCATAAGTAAATAGTAATGTAATAAAAGATGTTAACGGATATAAAAATGAAATATTTCTCACCAGAATAATGGCATTCTCATTACGTGTCCAATTTTAGGGTTCAATGTACTCCCCACAGGATCTAGATAATAAACAGTGAATGTCCCGGGGACAATAACTAGTAACTCCCAATGTCTACCGCTAGAGGTAAGAAGTTAACAATTAATAACTCAAAATGCAAAATAAAAATGGAATTTTCTTAAGTCCAAATTATAAATAAAGTAAACTTACTTGACATTGAATGGAGCTATTATTATCGTCTTCTTTTGCTGACCAAAAATTGTAAAAGCATCTATACAGTATTGTTGAACATTATCAGGGTCTTTAGCTACCAAACTAATCAATGATGGAATCAAAAATCCCAAATGATCAAATGCAAATTGTTTGCAATGATCTTCGACTAAGTAGCTGCAAAACATATAGGCGTCTGCATTAATATATAAGAAATCAGATCACCGGATCTTACACAAGGTATATGGATGTATAAACAAGATCTCACCTTATCCATGTCTCTATCATTGATGTATTCAGCCAATCATACATAAACATCTCAATAATATCTTGTATAAATAAAGAGCTATCGTATGATTGACCTGCATAATCTGCATCTAAAGAAATAATTATAGGGCAATGTACATTATGTGCCCGTAGCCAACATGCCATTCCCCTACAAGCAGGACCTAACGGGTATGTTAGGTCAGTTAGAACCCAATCGGGTAATGCGGGAAGTGGAAGTGGAGGCCTAGGTGCTCCTGGTGTCTTCTTTTTAACCTGTACATATAATTTCAGATCAGTTGACATCATATATACACATTAACAGTCTAAATCAATGTAAATTTATCTTACAATTTCAGTCGTGTAGACGACATCTGCTTTGGGCCACAATATCACCCCGCCTTCTGCATCAGCAAGTCTATCAATATCCGGGTGGGGATATGGCAATGTAGCTTCTCTCCAATCGGGTAACACACGTATCGGGCTCACACGAACGTAGCCCTGTGGCATTGGAGTCCTGTGAAACATTGCCCCAGGAAGGGACGGGTAAGCCTGCGCCTCTGCAACAACGTAGTCTTGCATTCTTAAGCAGCATGGCTTCAATGCCTACAAATTTACGTAAAGAATATTATACATATATACATATCATCTTGAAAACATAACAACTTGAAAAGACTAACTACAATGTCATAAACAATACTTACAGAAGACGTGCTAGGCGATGGGTCTCCAGGAAATTCCCATATGCTGGAAAGTCATTAATATTGCAAAACAACATAGCGTGCAAACGAAATGTCTCTCTTGTTGAAGCATCATAGGTCATCACACCTTCAGCCCAAAGTTTTTTTAAATCATCAATCAAAGGTTCAAGATAAACATCGATATCATTTCCGGGTTGTTTAGGGCCCGATATCAACAATGACAACATAACGTACTTATTTTTCATACACATCCAGGGAGGAAGATTGTATATAACAAGCATGACTGGCCAAGTGCTATGTTGGCTGCTCAATGTCCCGTACGGATTCATCCCATCTGTACAAAGCCCAAGTCTTAGATTCCTATCTTCTTCACCAAATTTAGGGTAAAATAGATCAATCTTCTTCCACTGTGGGGAATCAGACGCATGTCGTAGGATCCCATCATTATTTTTCTTAACATCTGCATGCCACCTCAAATTCTTCGCATCTTTCGGATTTGCAAACAAGCGTTGAAACCGTGATATTATAGGTAGATACCACAACACCTTGGTAGGAGAACCAGTTTTGGACTCCCCCGAAGTCGTCAATTTATACCGTGACGCACCACATTTTGGACAATCTTTCAAATCTATATAGTCCTTTTGAAATAATACACAATCATTCGGGCATGCGTGTATCTTCTTGGCCTCCATTCCCATTGGGCACAACATTTTCTTTACCTGGTATGTTGAGATTGGAAGCTCGTTTCCTTCAGGAAGAATTTCTTTCAACAAAGTCAACAATGAAGTGAAGCTTTTGTCGCTCCATCTATTGTTAGCTTTCAACTTATACAATCTCAACACAGCGCTAAGCTTTGTAAACTTAGCACAGCCTGTGTATAACGGTATCTCAGCATCATGCACAATGTTTGTAAAGATAGGAGGTGGATCGGTGTGCTCTACCCTACAACTATCCAGCATCGCATCAACGATGTCTGCTGGAACTGGTTCGTTCACATTTACGTCATCGGAGGCAATTTCTTCTTCCACCCAAGCACTGCTATCGACATCTACTGGTTTCGATTTTGAAATCTCTCCATGCCAGTGCCATTCTGTATAGCCTTGTACAATCCCGTTGCACATGACATGACTTTTGATTTCCTCACCAGTGTTGACTTTCAAGTTGTTACCGCAATGCCTACATGGACAGTAGAACCTATCTGTAGGTTTTTTCCTATGTTACGAATGGACATCCATGATCTATCCATTCTATGATCAGAGAAAACAAGTATATATTAGGAAAAGATTAGGCAGCATTTCCCCGCTGTTCTCTAAGTACATATGTACTTAGAGAACAAACGGGGAAATGCCAACAAACACATGTGATGTCATTCTTATATATAATAAATGTGTACCACATATCCCATCCTTGAACACCTAATCTCACTAGTAAGTGTATAATGTGTATTGGGTTTTCGAGAAAATTTCGGAAGCATTTCCCCGCTGTTCTCTAAGTACATATGTACTTAGAGAACAAACGGGGAAATGCTACCAAAATTTTCTCGAAAACCCAATACACATTATACACTTACATCCTAAGTGAGATTAGGTGTTCAAGAACAGTCCCAAACCGGGGACTATCCAAGATTTACTCCTAATGAGTCAATCTTGGACGGGTTTCTAGGACAACAAACACAATAATAGATATCTACAATGAAGCCGGACTCCATACAAACAGTATATAATTTAGTGATTGTTCATTCTAATTTATACCAATGTACAAGTAATATAAAACACAATGATTGTTTACATTCTAGTCCAACAAACACATGTGATGTCATTCTTATATATAATAAAAGTGTACCACCTATCCCATCCTTGAACACCTAATCTCACTAGTAAGTGTATAATGTGTATTGGGTTTTCAAGAAAATTTCGGCAGCATTTCCCCACTGTTCTCTAAGTACATATGTACTTAGAGAACAAACGGGGAAATGCTACCAAAATTTTCTCGAAAACCCAATACACATTATACACTTACATCCGAAGTGAGATTAGGTGTTCAAGAACAGTCCCAAACCGGGGACTATCCAAGATTTACTCCTAATGAGTCAATCTTGGACGGGTTTCTAGGCCAACAAACACAATAATAGATATGTACATGTTAGGGTTTCATCACAATTGATGTTAGGGTTTAAACAATGTTAGGGTTTAATCAAATCAAATTAGGATGCTAGAATGGACAAGTTTAAATCAAATTAGGATTTAAATTAGGGTTCCAATAGGATTCAATTTAATTAATTTTTATGTGAAAGATGTAATATTATAATACATACAATGGCAATGAAATGAAACCCTAATTGTATTGGAACTCATAAAAGGATGTCTCAAAAGTTGAATCTAATATATGCATCCTAAAAAAGGTATCACATCACAAATGTGCATTTCAATAATCATATTTTATTTCCTTCCAATTAGTGTGGGTGCCAAGTTTGGAATTGTTTTCTAATCATGGGTCCCTTAATTTTATTTAGGATAGAAGATAAAATCAAGGATTTCAAATAGTATAAGGCGCACCCCCAAATGTAGTAGGCGCACCCACTACTACAGAAACCCTAACATTACACAGCTAGTTCACCTTATTTAACCCATGGATACTTCTAGTACTTATGTATTGGACTAACGATGCTTGATACTTAAACACTCAAACAGAGTTTGTATAGTGGCTTCAGATTCATGTACACATGTTTCACAACTCTTCCTCCTTTATATGTCTAACCTTAAGATTTTGATAGGTGAGGAGGTGGTATTAGTATTTGTCTTGGTAGGTGGCATTAGGTTGTAGATGTTTATTATCATATTGTCATGTTCTTATTGTAATTAGCTAGAGAAATACACCTACCTATGTACAGAGTTGTATCCATTTAACTTCTCCATCTTTTTTTTTGTGAAAAACACTCAACTATTGATACCAAAAATACTTTGGGCATTTACAGACAACACACCTGACCAAACGTAAAGAACAAAAGGAGAAAGTATCCCACACAGGGGATCAAAACATCTCCAAACAGCAAGACCATACACAACCAAGGAACAGGCTCATACACACAAAGAGAGCAGGAAAAAAATACAGGGGATAGCTCATACATCAACCTAGATAGATAGCCCTGACACTAGCATTAAAACATCCTGAAGGAGCAGCAGAGTTTGATGCTAGTACTGAATGGAAAGAATGGCAGAGGAAGGGTTTGATGCTAGTACCTTGTGAGCAGCAGAGTTAGGGCGTGAGCAAGGAGATGCAGAGCAGCAACAAGGAGGAAGGAGCGGGCGGCGGCGGCGACGACGCAGAGCAGCAGCAGGAGCAGGATCGTCGACGAGCAGGAGCGGCGGCGAGCAGGCGGCGGCGGTGGTGGCGACGCAGAGCAATAACAGGAGTAGGATCGTCGGCGAGTAGGAGCGGCGGCGAGCAGGTGTCCAACGGCGGCAGGAGCGGCGGCGAGCAGGAGTGGTGGTGGAGAAGGGGGCGCCGGAGAAGGGGAGCTGAAGAAGAAATCGCCGGAGAGAAATCAGCGGCAGCAGAGAAATAGGGAAATCGCTCGCAATGAAACAGAAGAAAGGGGAAGAGTCGGGCGATCGAGGGTAATGAAGTTCCCAAATAGCGTCGGTTGTTTAAAACAACCGACACCTAAACATCTTTAGCGTCGGTTGTTCAAAAAAATCGACGTCCAATTGGACGATATTTTCATGAAATTATTTGGCGGGAACCACTTTCAGCGTCGGTTATACAAGGATAACCGACGCTGAAAGTGACACTTTTCGTGCAAATTTTCATCGCACATCGGCGTCGGTTTCTACGTATATAACCGACGCTGAAAATGACACTATTTTTTTTGAATAAAATATGGATTTCGCGGGCGACTTTACGCGTCGGTTTGTTGTAAACAACCGACGCTTAATACAAAGCGGTACCCGTGTCTGGCTGGTCTTCGAATATAGACGTCGGTTTGCTTAAAAAACCGACGCCTTATATGTTAGGTGTCGGTTTTCCTTAATAACCGACGCCCAGAAAAGTGACACTGAATGCTATTTCTGTAGTAGTGAAAGCAACTATATGCAAAAAAAAAGTGGAAATAATGCAAGAATAAAAAGATAAGGGGGTGGAATAGAATCATACCACCCACCTCCACCCCGAACTTAGATTTTTGCTCGTCCCGAGCAAAACACAAACCCGAGATGGAGGGAAGAAAATTGTTGGGTTCACTAGGAGGTCTTGGTAGCTCAAAATATGTCCATCTGAAGGGAATGTCGATGATGGCTGGAGTTTTGAATAGAGGAGCTTTATGGTACACCCAATGGATGGGTAGTCGCGGAAGCCTAAAAAGTTTTTCTGAATGATGTTGTGTATCACCTCATAGTCCTTCGAGTAGGATCCACATATCTTCCTTCAACAGTGAAAGTAGTGTTGGAGATGAATGTGGATTGGGGGGGATTGGCAGGTGCCAGTTGGGTAACAAATGTAGTGTCGGATGTGGAAGATTGGACGGAGAATCTAGCTCAAGCATCTTTTTGCCGCCTGGATCTACATGTGGTGAAGAGGGTGCCTGTATAAGAAGAACTGGTTTGTTAGCTGAGTAAACAATCATATGGGGATGTATGTCTTCTTGGTGGATTATGCAACAAGGTGTGTCCGGATCCTTTACCCCATAAATAGAAGCTAGTGGATTTGGTGTGGAAGACTCACAAATGGCATAATTGTCATCATAATTATAAAAAATGATCAATCTAGGTTGTTCCATCTCTATTGGGGAGTTCTCCATCTCTTCTTCATAAAAGATCTCATCAACATGGATGTCTATGGAATCAATTGGATCCTTTACTATGCTGAAGGGGAGATCTAATTCCTTTATAGGACAAGTGCCCAACTCAATGGGCTCAGAAGGGATCACCTCACAATATAACGGTGTAATGTAAGGTTCTTGCAGTGGTAGAATCACCTGATCAGGTTCAACCAGATGTGGAAAAAGAGGTGGTTGAGTGAGGTCATAGTGCTCTTGATGATGAAGCCTTTCAAAAGAATCCATCAGTACATGTTGGGGAGGTGATGGTACATTGGTCACAATAGGCTCAACCAATATGGGATGATTATTGCAAGCATCCAAATATGGGCCTACAACCGAGAAGGGTGGTGGAGTCTTAGGTTTTTGGGACGTTCTTTCAGCCCACTAGTCTTTAACCTTTTTGTTAAAAGATTCTTGATTCATGAATTTATCAACATAGGCCTCCATCCACTCATTTTCTGACTTATATGGATAGTTAGGGCCCCATACAGCTCTGACCCTAGCTAAATAAAATTCTTCATTTACGGCATCCTGAATTTCTTTAAAACACCTATCCATCTCCTGACCAAGGTTGTGTGGAATCTCAACTATATCACATTGGACTTCTTCTAAGGGTGGCATATTATTATAGAGAAAGGGTTCCAATGAAGTAGATTGGCCATTAGAATCAACTAGATTAACATCCACAATGGAAGTGATTGGTGGAGCTTTAGGTATTAGAGTTGGTTCTACTTCATTGAAGATTATATAATCATTGTCATCATCATCTATTAAAATCATCCTTAGCCTCTCTGGTTCCAGATTAAAAAATCGCACCCCGGAATTGGCGTTCGGCGAGCGTCGCATGCACAAATGAAGCAGTTAATCGTGTGCAGAAAAAAATGGACTGCCAGAATGGAAACTCGGCAGAAAGAGGAGTATCACTTCCGGAATGTTACTCGGAAGGCATAAAAATATTAAAAAAAAATTCAAAAGATTTTTGGGGGTTCGAGAAAACAATTCGTTGTCCCCGGAAATGGCGCCAAATTGATACTCATCGTTTTGCAATATCAGTCACTAAGATGGTTAATCCTAGAGTTTAAACCTTTTTTACTTCCGGTTCTAAGGGTAGTATAGAAGGATCGATCCCACATGACAACTTTTAAGAGATTGTTCTTTAGAACCCAATGTTTGAATAACTTTATTATTTGTTTTTGGTATTTTTCTTTTGATTAAAGAAGAAAGTAAAGTCCAGTTGGGGGTTTGGTTGATTACACTAATGCAAGAAGAAATGCACTTAATAAGAAATAGCATGCACAAGGAAAAAATAAGATGATTGTTAACACAAGCAAAACTATGTGAATTAAAGACTAAGAATTAAAGAAAACAAGGGATGCGGTGATTAAATCAAGAGATGGAAATCGAGGCTCGTAGGGGTTTTCACCACCTTAGCCTAGGTGATAACAACTAAATCTTAAACGACGATTTGGTGAAGGCTTGCGAATTAAAAACTCACAAAAGTGAAACTCCACATGAGCCCATTGGTCTTGGTGCTCATGCTTCCTAATTTATCATCCTAAAAGATGAAAATCCACGGTCATATCAAAACGTCTATGTAATCGATTTTATTGTTCTAAATCCGGATTTCCATGGTCATATCCATCTGGATTAACATACGATACGAAGATCAATCATTCAATTAAAATAGATTACCATATAATCGTTTAAGAACAAGTCATTAAAACCATGGCTAAGGGGTTATTCCCCTTGCCCCGATAAAAGACTACTCACACATGGAAAAAGGGGAGACAGAGGAAGAAAGAAATGAAGACATAGTCTAGCCCAGAAATCAGGAGATTAATCCTTATGCTAGAGACGATGAAATGGCTTAGTTCTTTATTCCTTGCTCCATAATTGAAGAACGGAAAGAAGAAGATTAAAACTAAGTCGGAGAGAAAAAACAAGAACAAGAATGAAAGAGCTATGCTTGAACCAAACCTACTTTATTGTTGGATAAGAAGATGATTACAAGAATAAAAGCTTCAGAATCCCCATACAAAAGAAATCCAAGATGCCTTGAGGAGTAGGAAGTGCCCCAACTTTTATAGGAGAAGGAGGGGGGTATACATTAGGTTTAGGGCAAAAGGAATGGCCTCCGGCGGCTGCTAACTTTCTAGATCTAGTCAATAGAGGAAACAATTGATTTCTTTGCATCCCTTTTGTATTAATTTCCCGCAACAGCGGTTTCGAGCGTATTTTTGGGCCAGTCAAAAATTCAGAAGCGGCCCGAAAATATATTTTTCCTGTGGATAATTGAATTATCTTTCCAACGTATACTTGCACAATAAATTCTTCCTTGGGATGTGGGAGTTATACCAATTTTGGTGAACGGTATATACTGAAATCAGACTCTGTGGGAAAACGTATTGCTACATTCACTGGTTAATTGTGCAGCCAAATAAATTCCAAAATTGCCGCAAAATATATCTTTTTTGTAGACAATAAAATTATCTTTTCATTCCATACTTCATCTTGAAATTCCATCTTTAGACGCAAAAGATATGGTTATTTTGGTGACGAGTATCTCAGGCACTGCGGGAATATTTGAAAGCCTCATATCTTCATCTTTTATTTTCTCGATTTAATTACTGACATAATTCCTAAAAATTAAGAAAAATATCATAAGAATTCAGGAAAAATATATCAAGAAGATGAAAGTGCTATTTATTTTTGAATTATCTAAAATTAACAAAAAAGTCATAATTAATTATTCTAAATGAAGCAAAAATAAGAGATGAATATGAATTCATCAAAAATACCTCCTTTTTAACAATGCCACCAAATTCATTAATAATGCATCCCGTTATCCTCTTATTTTGCAATTTTGGTATTTTCTCTTTCTTTCCTCTTTATTGGGACTCCTTGGATCCCAAGAAACTCTATTATTTCAAAATCCTTTTTATTGGATACTCATTATCCTTCAAGATGCATCTAAATGCATTATTTTACATTGTCTTGTTTATTTATCTTTAAAATATCTCTTTTTGAGTATTTCTCTTTATTTCTCTTTTATTTTCATCATTAGTATTCCTTTTAATATTAGGAATCCTTGGGATACAAAATTACACCAAGAATAACTCAATTATACCTCTTTTCACTTGCTTTCCACATTTTACCATTGTTTTCAATTTCTTTCTTAATAAAGAAATACTTAATTGATCTTTTCTTTTCTTATTGAATTTTGTATGTAACTTTGGACTCCTTGGAATCTAAGGAACCCAAGAGGCATGAAATTCATCCTTGGATTACATTCTTTGGCCTTCCATAGGTTTCCACATCATTCTTTTCTCAAAAACTCAATTATTCATTTACTAATTTAATAATTGAATTTCCTTTCTTCATTTCCTTGTTATTGGGCCCAATAGCCAATAAATCTCACAACACAATCATCAAGGCTATTGTAAATGAAATCCATTTATTCAAAACAAATTATATCATTATTTGTTCAATTATCTTTAATATGAGAAATTACATTTCTCACCAATTGAACCCAAAAATTGGGGTTGTAACAAGGTGACAACTCAACATCAATGAAAATGACCATTAGTCGATATCATAATATGTAATATAGTTAGTCTCAAATATTATAAAGGATTGATTTCGGTCCAAAATAATGTGCTAGAATAGAGTAAAGAAACAAGTAGTGGTACCAATATAATGCGTAATAGATCAAGATGTATGACGCTATAAGGTAGATTTAATGAAAACTTAGTCTTACATGCATCTCCATATCAGAAGCAACTATTGAAAATGCACATTCTTTACGTATTGAGGATCAACACAATCAGTATATCAATACATTTATACTAACAACTAGCAGAAGTTGTGTATTGAGGATCAACACAATCAGTATATCAATAAATCTATACTAACAACTAGTAGAAGTTGTGTTGACCATGGCATCTTGTCACATTGTTGAAGTGCTTGAGCCATAAACTCCAAGGCACGATGTGACCATCTATGAATTGTGCTAGAATGGAGTTGAACTGACTGCAAACTTTTTCCACCTCTTCAGGAAGCATTGTAACAATCTTCATCAACATTTTCCAAAAACCAGTATGGAAGCCTGATGCAAGAACTCAAACCATGGTTAATTTAAGGGAAATATCATATATGGTTGATAGGATAGCAAGACAGACAAAAGCACCAATGAGTGCAAGAAACACTAGAGCAACGGACCAGATGATTTGACTCGTACCAGGTATATCAAGAGCTCTGATTCAGCAACATTTCTTCAGTTCTCTTACAGAATGTGTGTACCAGGTATAGCAGCAAGATCATTGACAGATCTATAGTTATGAACTGCTAATCACATAGACATATAGTCATGCATTCCTTGTGCTGCTACAACAGTAAATCGAACAAAATTTCTGATTTGTAACTAGCAAGTCGAGTAAATCCTTCGAGATTTAGAAACATCTTGTATAGGCACGTATGCATTAATTGTAACGTAGTTATTTGGCTAAGCAACCTCCACGGATGTAGATGGTATTGACAATCTGCGACTGGAACTCACGCACTATACACATCACCATCCACTCTACTTTATTAATCATGATTTCACACCTTCTCTTATACATCTATCAATGAAAAATTGAATGCTTGGACCAGAGCCTCTTTCCTTACAACATAGGCCTCAACTTTCTCCGTTAATTAGGCCGACGTTCATGTGTCTAGCATTACGGCTACTTCCTTGAGAGTGGGTTTCTCTACTTTGAGCCTTTCCACCTCTGCAACCAAGGCCACGTATTCTCTTCACTCTCAGAATCAGCACTGACATGGCGTGTTGGAGTCAAGAGATGCCACCATGCCATCCATGGCAATGGTCTTATGGTGTAGCTGCTAAAACCAGATGAACGACTGGAGGAAATCCTTCTTATAAGTCGTACCCATAGATTTAGGACTAGGTCTCTACGATCGTGGATTCCGATCAGTTCGACGGACAGGGGCAGGGACGCGGTAATTCTTTTCCAATGGAACATCTCTAGGGCTGGTGGAGTAGTGTTAGGGGAGTGGTTACAGACATAAAAAATAATGACGCGCCAAGCCCAACGTGAGAAACCCAAAAAGCTAATTGTCCAAATAAAACAATTTTTGGTGTGACGAAGTTGGATAGGCATTTATAATTGCCGGTATAATAAGATGTTTAAAATGCCTATATTATTTGGTTCCTGCTGTAATTCTTAGATCATCTAATTTAATGGCAATTTAACAATAAATGCCACTAAACGTGTATATGTAATGGCTTTTCTTACAAATGCCAATGTAGTAAATGCCACTAATGGATATATTTGTTGTAGTGTATGTATTCAAGTATGTGACTTGGAGGATGAGATCATATGAATGCTAAGAGAATGTACATTCTTGTTTAGTCTCTAGTTGGTTGTTACTACGGAAGGTAGATAGACACCAATAATACATAAGATTAGAGTGTGGATTGGTTGATGACAGAATCATATTAATCATGATATGACAATATCAAACCAAGCACAAAGATACATGTTAGGGATCAGTGCATCAGATAGATCCACCTTGAAAGGGACACATCGAAAATATCATTGGTGGTCGCTGAACTCATCACATGTCATTGGGTATACTTTGACATAATGAAATGCAATCTTGAAATATGGGTTGTTATAACGGTGATCATTGGGTGACTTTGACACATGGGGATTGACTGTGAGTGATAGATATGGGATTTGTCCCTCCTATTGGAGATTGATATCCTGGCCACTTGACAACCGATATTGAGAAATGCATGTGCATGCACTTGTTAATCAATATATGATATTGAGGTCACATTATCTCAGACAATATGTTCTTGGTTCAAGGAACATGGATTGAACGTTTAGAGGATGACGATTTCATGCCTTGAGTTTATACTGGATATCAGTGACAAAGGAATTATACAATAACTACAACACCTTACACAGATTGTAGGTTGAAGTTGTTCTCCAACTTTCCATACCCTTAGGTAGCACTGATATGCAACTAGGCACCACTCTCTTATTATGATTTAATAATTTAGTTATGGACATTCACTACAAACATGATATGGGACATATAGGGTGACACACAAAGGAACTCATCTAGAACAGGAGTTTGATCTTGAATGATGATTGGATTGATTACTATTGTGTTTAGGTATTCAATTCACATAATGAATTGACTGACTACAACATCAAACAACCATCTCAAGAGTTGAGATGGTCGTTTGGACAAGCTAGACAAGTGTCTCAAGTGTTGAGATGGATGTTTGGGTCGTCAAGCTTATCAGAAATCGAATTGGTTAAGTTTTGCCCAAACTGAGGTGTGAACCGATTGATTCATTCAGATGGACATACCAGCTCGACTAATCTCACTAGACGACTGTCTAGGTGAGAGGAATGGGTGTCTCTCATGTGTGAGACGCCTCGGTTGGGGCCAAATGAACGTTCTGGAAGTTTCCCGAACTTGTTTCGATTGCACAATTCTTGTGGTACAAGGTACAAGTGTTTAACATTAATTGGTATCAAATTGCCATTTTCATATCTTATTGGGATACTACCAAATAGCCTTTGGCAGTGTGAGATGACCATTTTGTGTGACCAGACGACCATCTGGGTCACCATAAAACTATTTCGTGGTCTACAAGTTGTGAAAATTCAAGATCTTCTGGTCCCTTCTACTCTCGCATAGATCCTAAACAGTCTAGGAACCCTGGCCCTAAGCTTAACTATAAATAGAGGGGTATTGGGGGATTCCTAGCGTACAATAGTGAAAATTGAGAATCAATTGCTCTAACAATTGTTTTCCTCTTTGGTTGTGGTAACCGAGAGAGCGCAAGAAAGTCCTACGCGGTAATGGAGGGATAGCAACGAGAGAGAACAACTGAGGATCATTGTTGTGAGAGAGAATGTTGATGACTAGTATGTCAATGGGAGGGAAAACTCCTTCCTATTTGTTCTACTTGAACGATACAAGTTCTAGTTGGTCTGTGTGAACTACTCTAGAGGTAGGAGTCCTTTAGCTGCTGCTAGGAGGGCAACTTCAGCCTGCAGTCCATGGCAAAACCACATGCAACATTACCTGTCTTCTATCTGTGGTGAAGACCAGGTGATGCAGAACCACCATCCAATAGCAACTAGTTGATAGTTGCAATGAAGCGAGTTGTTGTCATTGGAATTTCTCTAGGACCATGTATAACTCGTTAAACCATCCTTCCTATTTCACAGTAGTTGATGTGATGTTGCTATAATGGGAATATGCAAAGATAATTGTTTTTATGTTTCTACTGCTATACTCTATGCCCATATTTCTCAACACATAACATATAACAATCATCAAGAAATTTGATATAGAGAGCATAATTTAAAACATTAAACTTTATATCATAATGTCTACTTATACTTAGCATGCAAACAACCATATATATTTGTGCTCAATAGCATGACCTATTAACCTTAGAGCAAAGATGATCCTAAGATAGCCTCTTTGATATTGATTCTAATCTAGGTAAAACCTTCCCTTGATTGGGCTCTATACACATGTATATAATTATTAAACATCATAAATCAATACCTTGTATTGATCCTAGGTTGAATTAGGGTGAATTAGGGTTTGTGGGAATTAGGGTTAGGCTTATTGATCAACATCATTGATTAAGAAAACTTGGTTGGATTAGGTCACATTAATCACATTAATACATAGGGTTTCATGTGTCAAAATAGGGTTTGAAATAAAACATCAGAACAGGGAGGTAAATCATGGCTTGAAAACCTTAAAATAGGATTCCTCTCAAAAAACCCTTTCCAATGACTATTCATTTCTGATCATCACTTGAATGACTATGAATTATGAAGAGCAGACCAATGAAAATTCGAAGAAAAGCCACATGGGCAATTTAATCTGACTCAATGGATACTACGCCCTAGCCCTGCTCTCTTGGCCTGATAAGAACTTGCCAAGATGGCATCACATCTATATAGACAAACTAACAAGTGGTGATAGGAAAAACCAGAATTTCCCTTGTACTATTGATTAGTCAATTAAATTTGTGGGGGGAAATTGGTTTTTTTGACCTAACCATGAAACTTGATAGAAAATAAAATAGAAACTAGAATACCCTTATTGTCCTTGCTACATTAATTATTCGATTAGTCGTGCTGGGCCACCCAGGTCCTTTGAATACCTAGAGCCATGGCATGGACTAAGGTCAAGAACCTGCCTTGAGATCCATGACCTTCACCACAATGGAACCCTACGGTCCCTTGGGGCTCGGCTAGTGGCATGTTGCCTTTATAGTATTATAGTGAACTCAACGAGCCAAAGAAGAGGCTCTCTAGTGCACTAGAACACCAAATACAAGGCATGACGATGGCAAGCTAAAGCTAAAAATGGGTAAAGGTGTTATAGGGCCCATAAGAGGAAGGAAGAAATGTGCAATTGATTTCTTGCGGTATATTGAAGCCCAAGAAACAGGCATAGAGGGTGAGGACCTCTATGTCCATGAGACTCATTGGAAAACCAAGAATAATATGGGAAATAAGTTGTAATTGGATATCACTGATGCACACCCAAAATCCATGCCCTAAAGCTCGGGAGACAATCTCGAAGGTGATTAGAATTCAAAACGTGTATCTTCATGGTTGGAGCATTACATGAAAACCAATGTGGCGAGCTCTAATGAGAGTTGATGCCATAACCTATAGGGTATGATGTTTGGGACTCTAGAGATGCAAATAGATAAAGGAAGATGAAGTGTGGTCGCCTAGGATGCTTATCGTCACAAGAATCAATTTGAGGTGGTCAGAGGAGACTGGTCAAAGAAGAAGTCATTGGATATGGAGGAGGAGTAGGTATGGGGGAAGATATTAAAGGGGGAGGAGCATTGGGTGGTGACCGAAAATGCTTTTGAGTACCTTATATAGGGGCGAGGAGGGTCATCGTTCGGTTTGAACATCCATGGTGGAGAGTGGTTCTGAGCCAGGATTGGGCATTTTCTCATCTAGTCAAAATGGAAGGTGGGTGATGGCTTGTTTGGTTTGGGAGACTAAGGTGAGTCCATTGAGAAGAGATCTTGTAAAATGGATGCGAGGAGAGGAAGAAAGAAGTCATGGATTGAAAATACTATGAAACACATGTTGTTCATGAGAACCATGGAGGTTGATGATGAAGTTTAAGCCGGTTGATCATTGATTGTGCAGTGTAGGAGATGCACGCAAAATTGAAATAAAAAAGTAGCATGTGACATCAATAAAAATGGAAGACTATAGGGAAATGAATGCAATTAATGAAAATTTCAAAAATTCCTTAGTGAAACCATATTCAAACCATTCTAAATTTGATTGGAGGGTCAAACATGTTCCAAATGATCTTAAATTTGAACCATGGATTAATAGGAGAGTCTAAAACATTCCTAGACAATTAGATTTCATTTTTGTAGACATTTTGGCCCATAACTCCTATGTTATCTAGTAACCTTTATTAAAAGACATTAAGAGTAATATAATTTGAAAATGCTCCTTTTATTGAATCCTTGAGTCACAATTTCTAGTTTTACCAATTCAAGGTCACATGGTCACCTCTTTAACCTCTTCCTATTCTTTATGGCCATTTTGGAGTAGAGAGATAAGAAAAGAGGATCAATTTGAGTTAATTGATTCACATAATGCACATTTGAAAGTAAAAATGAAATTGAGTCTTATTTTATGTTTTCTTTTCCCATTTTCATATTAGAATTACCATTATTGGTCTTTTTGCATTAAAACATGTCAACCATTATTATTTAGGAAAAACTTCATTCTATGTTTTAAATTGAATTTGAAAATTGGGATGTGACACCATTGGTCGATCTAGATTTGACAAATGATGGTCTGTCTAGCCTCACAGCCTATGGCTTTATGAGGCCCAAGATTTGATAGGTTCACAAGGTGTATGATTTGATGGATTCACTATGTGATTTGTTCAATGGTTTTGTCTACCTTGAATCTGATGGTTTCTTGTGTGGTTCATAACTCAATGGTTTATGTTTTGATACATATGATCTGATGGGTGGTTTCTTGGTTATGTGCAACCATGACCTAATGGTTGGGTTTGAAGTAATGACTCAATGGTTCGGGTTCAAAATTCATGATCTGATGGTCTTACCTTTTCCCTTATGTGTGTACAAACTGATGGATTAATTTAGAGTACTAATTTGTAATATTAATTTCTCTTGCCTTGTTGAACCCAACTTAAAGTGACTAAGTGATGATTGTTAGTTGTAGATAACTTCCTTGTATGTTGATATAATGGAAGGATATTGTTATAATGTTATGGTAACTGTTCTATATTACATGGTGAACATTATAGCTCTTACAATCAATGTAATGTAATGCTAAACATGTGTACCAAAAATATCATGATGATTTGTTCAACATTTTACAAAGGTGTTGAAAGATAATGATATTTTTGAAGGAGATAATGTGCATGGTTTTAATGACCTCTGGCCATCACTTGATCCATGTTGGAGGCGTAATCCTCTTCGAGTGTTACAAGTTATGGTACCCCATGATGATGTGATAAGGAATGTATCTTATACATTTTATATCTTTTGAAGTTGTTATATACCATTTTTATAGTAATTTCTTAGGGTTAGTATGTAACTTGATTGATGTAGCCTTAACTCACCCAATTAGAAATAACTCATGAAGTAAAACCCCAATCGTGTAGTGCCCTGTGTTGTAGAACTATTCTCGTGTTAGAACTTGCTGGATAAGGAAATGAGTATTCTGAAAGGGAAGCTTAGAATCATATATTGTTGAGTATATGTGCATGCATGGAGGGTACATCCTTGTCATCTTGATCCCAAGGTTATTTAGAACATTCGAGGTCATATCTCAGACAATTATTATTTTGTATATGTGATGTGATGAGAACAACTATGATTGTACCTTGGATGATATGGTTGTATACCCTGGTTTCTAGTGTTGTGACCTAGTTGTATACCTTGGTTCATAAAATATGTAATACAACTGTGTAGCATATATTCTATGGTTAAACAAAAATTCACTTTGAATGATAACCCCTTCCTTGTTTCTTATAATACATAGTTGATGTATAATGCAGTAAGAGAAATAAATTGTTTGAATTGTGATAGCTTTATCTATTCCTCTGAATATTATGTTATTCATTCTTTTCCATAATGATATCTATCTTATATGGTTTATCTATTTCATAACCTAACCTACTGTAATCAATAAATATTGTTGTGAGTTATATCTCCCGATGGGACATGGGTCTCACCTTGTGGGTCACCACATCTTTGTAGGTGATCTTCAGTGGCATCGTCAGGATCATGGTGGAGACTGGAGAGGAAGAGCAACTTGGAGATCTATAGGAGCAGAAGGTTGGATAATGTTAGTGTGTCCTAGAGTTATCCATGTACTTTCAGGTCCGGGCATGGAATGCTTTGTAAATATTATGTATAGACTTGAGTTTTTGGCAGTATGTTGATGTTGTATATGGCATGTATATATGGAACATTATGCTTTTGTATACATGTTTTAACTGAGGCCATTAGACATATATGGAAGTATCTAGTATGGTAGTTGATGTTATGCAGGATGTTGGACCTGCATGTAATGTTCTTGGACATGTTTGAGATGTTTAATTTGGTTTTACTTATCCTCCTTTTCTTTTGTGTGGTTAATTAGTGATTGATCATGTTTTGGCTTTTGAGTAATCTTGATTAGTGTGGTAGGGTGTCACCATTTGGTTGACTTCAAATTTTAGGGTTTGCTAAGACTAAAGGGACATAGGAATTAGGTTTGTGTCTATTCTTATGTAATCCAACATATATGATCATAGCTTATGCTTATGCAGATATGTTTGGAGAACATGAAGATCATGATGAGAGTAGCTATGTTGCTCCAAGAGATGGTGGTAGGAGGCTGGTATGAGATGGTAGAGTACTTAATACATGGCCATAACAACCTGCACCGCCTCTGTTTGACCCTGCTTCCAAGGCTAATCCAACCTTTAGTCCATGTTTAGATAGCACATGGTGATGATTATGCACTTAGTGGGTACAATACATGTACCTCAAGCTATGGCAACCATCCCTAATGTGGATTCTCATGCTTTGGGGAGGACATTTGAGAGGTTGAAGCATGTAGGAGCTACCGAGTATATGGGTACATTAGAGCCGATAGATACCAACATGTGGTTAATCTAGTTGAAGAAGGCATTCAAGATCCTGAACATCCCATAAGAGGACAAGGTACAATATTTAGTTTATATTTTGAAGGGCGGTGCTAGCCATTGGTAGGCCATAGAAGAAGAGAAGAGAAGAGATTGGGAGTTGTAGTGAGTTGGCAAGAGTGTTAGCGAGTGTTCCTGAGCGACTACTTCCCTGGGATGTATCTGGATGAGAAGACAACTCAGTTTGATAGGTTGCACCAAGGGTCAATGTCTGTCAATGACTATGAGGCAAGGCTTATGGAGTTATTGAAATTCTTCCCACATATGGAAACCACGGAGAAGCAGATAATCATGAGGTTTGAGAAAGGTCTGAGCTTTAAGTTATATGTCAACCTCTATTTTGGAGAATAGGGAGAAGTTCCCTACCTTTGTGGTGTCTATGAGAAGGATTGAGAGGTCTACTATCAAGAAGCATGAAGCCAATTCTAGGAAGAGACCAACACAGTTTCAAGGGTAGTTGTTTGGTGGCTTAAAGAAGCCAAGGTTCTCATCCTCACAATACCAATAGTCACAATAGAAATCGACCTTTTCCAGGCCGAGGTCATGAGTATATTGGTGGTGGTCCCATAGTAAAGGGAGAAGTTGCAACTTTCTTCTAGTAGGGACGTACAAAGCAACATCATTATCGGTGATAGGGCTGTCTAGGGTGCAGTACGATTCAAGAACTTGTTTCAAGTGTATAGAAGTCAAGCATGTGAGGTGTTCTTGCCACATGAAGGTTGAGGAAATGACAAAACAACTGAGGTAGATTCAACAAGGCTCTCAAAAACATCAATACAATAGTGGTGGTGGTAGAGGACATGGTCAAGCATTGCATGCATGGTCATCTAGACCATCTAGCAGAGGAAAATGACAAAACCATGCCTAGATTTTATGCCATTATTTATCAAAAGGGAGTGGTCAACCCATGAGTTTTGACAGGTCAGAAGGAGGATTTTTTATTCTAATTTATGTGCTTCTTCTTCCGTATCTATTTTGGTTGACTTTGGTGCGACATACTCATTTATTACCTGAGAGGTGATAAGTAGTAGTTTTCTACCTCTTTTTAGTAGATCTGATAGACTTTTGATAGAAACCCCTTTAGTTGGTTGCTTTGAGTTGAGGGAGGTGTATCCATGTTGTGCTCTTTCTTTCTCAAGATGTATCATTCAAGTGGATCTCATGCCACCTTAACATGCATGGATTCAATGTGATCCTCTGGATGAATACATTGATGAAGTACAAGGTTGTTGTGGACTGTAGTTCCAAGGTTGTGATGTTTTTGGATGGATATTTCTATTGGATCTTCCAAGGAGATAGGAAGATTCTTCCTACCTGTTTGATGTCATATGTGATAAAAGAGAAGTTGATGAGATAAGTGTGTGAGGCTTTCTTGGCACAGATTGTGGATACCAAGGTGAGGAGTCCTAGTATCCAAGAGGTACTGGTAGTGGCAGAGCTTGAGGACATATTTCCAGATGAGTTTCCTGGTGCTCCACCTCCTAAAGATATTTATTTTGAAAGCAATCTAGTTCTAGGAACACAACCCATAGCTCATGCACCTTATAGGATGGAACCGACTGAGATGCATGAGTTGAATAAATAGTTGCAGGAGTTTCTAGAGAAGGGTTTCATTAGACCAAAAACTTTGCCTTGGGATGATCCTATTCTATTTGTGAAGAAGAAGGATGGTTCTATGAGGTTTTTCATACATTACTGACAATTGAACAAGGTTAAAGTAAAGAACAAGTATCTATTGCTGAGGATCAATGATTTTTTTGATTAGTTGATAGGTGCTACAATGTTCTCTAAGATAGACTTGAGGTCGGGATATCATCATTTGAGGATCAAGGTGGATGACATACTGAAGATTTCTTTTAGGACTAGGTATGGTCATTATGAGTTTGTGGCTATGACGTTTGGACTAACCAATGCACCAAAAACCTTTATGGATTTGATGAACTGGATTTTATAACCATATCTTGATTTATTCATGGTTGTATTTAAGATGACATATTGATATACTCTAGGGACAATTAGAAGCATGAGCAACATCTTCTTTAAGCATTTTTTATGCCAAGTTCAGTAAGTACAAGTATCGATTGACAAAGGCGTCTTTTCTTATTCATGTCATATTTTGTAAGATCCAGCCCACTGCCCAAGGCTCTAGTAGAGTTTTAGGAATGACGATTGTCCCCAGAGACCACCACTAGCCTTAATTGTGCACTTTGTCCTCACTCATGCACAATCCAGGATAAACTTCCCAACTGGTCACCCATCCTTGTACTACTCTCAACTAAGCACGCTTAACCACAAAGTTCCTTAGTGATGGGCTCCATGAAAAGGAGGTGCACCTTAGTGATATGGGTAGTCCAATCATTCCTTATAAGATCATTTATCCAAGGCCTCAAATCCTAGGATGTTACCATCTCCCCCACTTAGGACTCTTGACGTCCTCGTCAAGACTCAATATATGGCCTCATAATCTTTTCCCATTTCAGTGCAGACTGTAATGGCCCATGTACACCCAACTCCCGACCACAGATACCAGTGCAAGGGTGGCTCTATTAACTGGGATAGACTTTTCCAACATGCTTGGACACTACCAGCGCAAGGGTGTCTCTATCAACTCAGATATCCCTTTCCAACATGCTTAGACCTCATAGCTCAAAGACTACCATGCCACAGGCCTACGTGGGCCCCACCTACTAGAGGGAAGTGGATTTGATATGATTTGTAAGACAAGTGCCCACTTCCAAGGTCTGTAGTAGAGTTTTAGGAATGATGACTGGCCCCACAGACCACCATTAGCTTGAACTATGTGCTTTTTCCTCACCCATGCACAAGCCAAGATAAACTTCCCAACTGGTCACAAATCCTAGCACTACTTTGGGCTAAGCGTGTTTAACCATAGAGTTTTTTAGTGATGTGATCCATAAAAAGGAGGTGCACCTTGGTGATATGGGTAGTCTAGTCATTCCTTCTTAGATCATTTTATCCAAGGCCTCAAATATTGGGATGTTACATATCTAGTAAAGGTGTTTGTGTAGACCTGAAGAAGGCAGAGTCGGTGCTGGAGTGGGAGCAACCCAAGACACAGACTAATGTTTGAAGTTTCCAAGGTATGGTAGGTTACTACAAGAGATCCATTAAGAATTTTATTGTCATAGAATTACCTGTAACCATGTTGACTACAAAAGGTGTTACTTTTGTCTAGGATGACATTTTTTAGTGTTCTTTTCAATTGCTAAAGGAGAAGTTGACAAGTGCTCCACTATTAGTGCTCCCAGAGCAAGGGAAAGGCTACATCATCTTATGTGATGCTTCAATTAATGGTTTTGGATGAATGTTGATGAAAGACAAGAATGTGGTTTCTTTTGCTTCATGACAACTTAATAAACATGAGGAGAGCTCTACCCGACAAATGACCTGGAACTAGCAGATGCGGTTCTTGCAGTGAAGATTTGGAGACACTACATGTATGGGTAGAAGTGTTAGATCTTCACATACCATAAGAACCTTCAGTATATCTTTTCGAAGTAGGAACTGAGCATGATTCTGGGAAGATGGATGGAGCTGATTAAAGATTATGACTGCAAAATAGACTACCATCCTAGCAAGGTGAATGTGGTGGATGACACATTGAGCAGGAAGTCATCTTCATCATCATCTGCAGACAAGCCACAATTGCACACCATGGTATGTCACAAGTGGGACATGTTGGAGATGCTTCAGTAGATGAATGTACACTTGGAGGTTTCCTTGTTAGTAGGATTGCTAGCACAGTTAAAGGTTAATCCTACATTGATATAACATATCAGAGATGCATAAAAGAGTGATATCGTGATATTATACATTGGATCAGAGTTTGGCAATAGGAAGAATGATGGGTTCCATGAGTCAGATGATGGGACATTTTATTTTCACAATAGGACAATGGTTCTAGATGTTGATAGCCTGAGGGAAATGGTATACTTTAGGAGGCTCATTCCTCAATGCATCCTGAAAGTACAAAGATGTATCATAATCTAAAAGTTTTGTGTTGGTGGCCAATTTTGAAATGTGATGTGGCAGAGTTTGTTGCCAAGTGTCCAGTTGGTTAGCAAGTCAAGGTGGAGCATCAAAAGCCTATAGGGACATTACAACCTTTGTCAATACCATAGTGGGAATTGGATCATATAATCATGGACTCTGTGGTTGATCTTCTAAGGACAACTAAAGGTCATGATTCCATATGGGTGATAGTTGACCAGTTGGCAAATGTAGAACACTTCCTTCCAGTCAAGACAACGTATATGATGGAATCATTGGCACATATCTATATTGATGAGATAGTTTGTCTGCATGGATTACCAGTTACCATAGTATCTAACAATGGTCCTCAGTTTACTAGAAGGTTTTGGGAACATTTGCATACAACTTTTGGGACTCAACTATGGTTTAGCACAACTTTCCACCCACAGATAGATGGTGAGTTAGAAATGACCATTTAGACACTAAATGATCTTTTGAGAGTGTATGTTCTTAAGTTTCTTGATAGTTGGGATATCCATCTGATTTTGATTGAGTTTTCTTATACCAATAGTTATCAGAGAAGTATAGATATGGCACATTATGAGGCTTTGTATGGGAGGCATTGTCAGTCACCGCTTTGTTGGTATGACATAGGTGTGTATCAACTTTTGGGTCTTGATTTAGTGCACCAGATAACAGAGAAGATCAAGGCGATACAACATCAGTTGAAGATAGCTCCACACAAACATCAGGCATATATAGATAAACATCATAGACCGCTAGAGTTCCAAGTTGGAGATTGTGTATACCTTAAGGTTTCCCCTTAGAAAGGTGTGTTGAGGTTTGGTAAGAATGGTAAGTTGGCTCCTAGTTTTATGGGACCTTACCCTATCCTAGGAGTTGTAAAAGGTGGCATACAAGTTGGAGTTACCGCTCGAGTTACAAAGGTTGCAGAATGTCTTTCATGCCTCCATGTTGAGGAAGTATCACCTAGATATAGAGAAGATGATACAACCAATGGAGGTCGAGTTGGAGGAGGATGTTTCATATGTGGAGGGTCCTATGTTGATCCTAGATAAGCATGTATAGAAGCTGAAGAAGAAGCATATAGCCTTAGTGAAAGTGTTGTGAAATCATCGTAATGTGAAGGAAGCTATGTGGAGTTAGAGGATGAGAAGCATAAGAAGTACCCATCTTTGATTGTGTAGGATTTTGGGGGCAAAATCCCTATTAGGGGTTTATTGTTGTAAGACCCCTGACCTAGATTTGTGGTTGAACATGCTTGCTTATCTTAATTGAGTGCTTAATACCTTAATCAAACCCTAATTCATGATTTGATATCATGTGATAAAAGCTAAGTTTCAAGTTTGGTCCAATTTGGACATTATTTGAGTAAGTTTTGCAATTTTTTGTGCTTTTTATGTGCTTATAAGGGCTTTTATGCAATTTCTCCACAATTAAGGTTTTATCTATATTTTTTCACATGTATGATAAGAATCATCAATTTTTAATCTTTTTTTTGATATAGTTGTACCCTAGGGAGCCTACGTGCACCATTAGATGTGGGGTGATACCTAGTTAGGGTTGAGATCTAGGATTTCTCACCTAAGTGCTCCAACTCGATGGTTTCCCTTTGTATGCTTGCATCTAATGGTCCACTATAGGAGTGGAGGATCTGATGGCTCTCTTGCTTGGCTTGAGATTTGATGGTTAGCTTTGAAGCATCACTTAGGTCGATGGTCTTGGATGTGGAGATCATAACTGATGGTGGTGTTTGTGTTAGCTTTTGTGGCCACGTGAATGCATGATCCAATGGGTCACCTAGTTTTGAAGGTCAATACTTGTTCATGGGGTGGAAAACCAATGGTCCCCTAGCTTCAAGATTTGATGGTTGACTTGGATTTGCATGGATTTGAGGTTTCGATCATGGGTCACATGGCATGCCTGTCTTGACACCTCTGCCCACCTTTCTTTCTCACCCAATGCTTTATATACCTCTCTCCTTGCATTCAAACAAGCTCTTTACACACACCCTCATCCCTTACTTTCTGCTTGGAGAGGGTCAAACCTCTTTCTTGGCAGAGAAGGAGATGTAGGAGAAAGAATCTTGATCAACCTTTCTTACATGTGCTCTAGGGTTTCAATCTCCCCTCTCTAGGAACATGCATAGCTTCCTAATCTATCTTCTTGACCTAAGAAAGTAAGATCACTTTCCTTCCCTTCATTTTCCTTGTTGATCCCCTTCTTTTCTCTTCCTTCTAGGATAGATCTATGGTGTTCTTGGTGGATCTTGTGCATGTGGTTGAAGAGCACCTCCTTTCTTCTCTTTTGACAGGGGTTTCTTTGCTCTTAGAGAAAGGAGCTAGCTTGGACGTGTGAAGTGCTCTAGCTAGGATTTCTTCTCTCTCTTTTTGAGACACCTTGTTGTTTGGACCTTCATCACCTACCTTGAGGTGAGTTATATAACCTTCATCAAGTTTATTTCTTACTCTTAACTTGCTATGCATATATCATTCGCTAAAAACGTAGAAACAAGTAAAAAGATGATTTCTTTGACTAGGATTTGTGCATCTGTGGTAGTTCTAGAGTAGATAACCTTCCTTGATGAAATCTTAGCCCTATGCATAGATCTTCCTTGGTAGTAGAATTTCTAGACCTTGCATTCCTATGAATGGATGGTTTCCTCAAGGTGTAGAATCAATGGTTTTTCCGTAAGTGTATAAATTGATTTTCCTCCCTTACATCTTGGACCAATGGATTGGTCTCTAGTGAGAACCGATGGTTTGCACTTAGTGGTTATTTTGGTGTTTCGCTTGAGCTTGAGAACCAATGGTTTTTATGCTGTCATCAAGTGGTTCAATGAATGGTTTCTTTAAACCTAAGAAATGATGGTTTTGCTTTCTTTTTAAAATATGTTTTCACCTAGTCTTAACATTCGATGGCTTGCCTATGTTCAAGAATCAATGGTCCATTTAGCTAACCAAACTATGGTTTACTTGGTTCTATGAACTAATAGTGATCCTAGACATGAAAATCGATGGGTCACCTAGCTTGAAAAAATGATGGTTCCTTTAGTCGTAACAACCGATGGAATTACTTAGCTTAAACATCCAATGGTCTTTATAGGGTTCACCATCGATGAATTGTGTTGCTCACAAATGATGGTTCTTCCAGTCCTATCAAACTAAGGTGTTTCTTATTTATATAAGATCTAATTTCACTCAATAATATCAACTAATGGTCTATCTAGGTTTGACAAATGATGGCTTTCTAGCCTCACAACCGATGGCTTTGCAAGGTCCATGGTTTGATGACTTCACTAGATGTATGATTCAATGGATTCACTATGTGTTTAATTTAATGGTTTTTCCTACCTTGAATCTGATGGTTTCTTGTAAGGTTTGTAACTCGATGGTTTGTGTTTTGATACATATGATCTGATGGGTGGTATCTTGCTTATGTGCATCCATGATCTGATGGTTGGGTTTGAAGTACATGATTTAATGGCTTGGGTTTATTGTTGATGATCTGATGGTCTCACCTTTTCCCTTATATGTGCACAAACTGATGGTTTACTTTTGGAGTGTTGATTTGTAATATTAATTGAACCTGCCTTGTTGAACCCATCTTAAAGTGACTAAGTGATGATTGTTAGTTATAGATAGCTTCCTTGTATGTTGATATAATGGATGTATACTCTTATAATGTTATGGTAACAATCTATTTTACATGGTGAACATTATATCTCTTACGATCAATGTAATGAAATGCTAAACCTGTGTACCACAAGTATTATGATGATTTGTTGAACATTTTACAAAGGTGTTGAATGATAATGATGTTTTTGTAGTAAATAATGTGAATGGTCTTCATGACCTCTAGCATGACTTGAGCCCTATTGAGTTGTAATCCTCGTTATGTGTGACAAGTAATGGTACCCCATGATGATGTGATAAGGAATGTATCTTATACATTTTATACGTTCTAGAGTTGTTATATACCCATGTTTTTGTAGTAATCTCTTTGGGTTTGTATGAAACTTGATTGATGCGGCCTTAACTCACCCAATTGGCAATAACTAATTAATTGAAACCCTAATCATGTAGTGCCATGTGCCATAGATTTATTCCAGTGTCAGAAATTGATAGATAGGAAAATGAGTATTCTATAAAGGAAGCTTGAATTTGTATACTATTGAGTATATGCAGGTGCAGGGAGGGTACATCCTCATCATCCTGATCCCAAGGTTATTGAGAACCGTCGAGGCCATATCTCAGATGATTATGATTATATATATGTGATGTGATTAAGGACATCTACGGTTGTACCTCAGATGATTGGGTTGTATACCCTAGTTTCTAGTGTTGTGACTTATATACCAAGGGTTAACTACTTTGATCACAACTTGACTCATATGTCACTGTGGCAAACTTATACTGACCAAGGGGAGGAGATCTTAGGATTTCATCTCTCCTACATATTGTATGGAACTGACTAGGACTCCACAATGGTCATCTGGAAGTTTGAGTGGTATACCTCAAACTCCCCAGAGCTTAATATAATACATAATTTAGTCATGTGGCATATCTTCTAGGGTTAAATAACAATTCACATTGGATGATAACCCATGTCTTATTTTGTATATTGCTTAGTTGATTTATAATGCGGTAAGAGAAATGAACTGTTTAAATGGTGGAAGTTGATATCAAATATTGATTGGTAGGTTCAAAATTGGTGACAACATGGAGGTGTGACAGAGAAGGAAATAAGTGTTGAGATTAAGCCTCGCCCTAATGAAGTTTCCCTTAGAGGAGGTTCGGGTGATGGAGGGGGCTCGCAGCTTCAATCCTCATCATGTTCTTTGAAGGCCACTTCTCTGGGTTGGGATGGATCTCTTCATGAAGGATAAAGGAGGGATAGATCTGAGGTTGTTGAAGGAGGACATTAGGGTTGTTGGTGGAAAATTCATGTATCCGAAGGAAATTGCTGTTAAGAATGTAGAGAGATGGACCAAATCAGCAATGTGTAATATAATTGATGTGAAACCTCAGTGGACTTTGCTGGAGGAGACTCTTTGTCAGATGTGGAACATTTAAGGTTCAATTGAGGTTAAGTCAAGAGGTAAAGGATTTTTTATTATGAATTTCTCATGCGATGAAGATCTATGCACTACTATTGAGGGAGGATCGTGGTTTATTTTGGGGTAACCTATTATTATTATTAAAAAAAGGGAGCATGAGGGGCCCCTGGAGAAGTTAAGCTTGGTGGAGTTTCTGGTATGGGTTAGAGTTTTTGATCTTACGTTGAAGCTTTAAGATGAAGATATGTTTGGCTTCATTGACACTTTCTTGGGAAAGTCGGTCTGTGTAGATAGTTCTACAAATGTTTTCAGTAGATTGGAATTCACTTGGATGCAAGTTTTGATGTTTGTTGACTCTATTTTCCCTAAAAAAATCACTTTTATTAGTGATGGCGGATTTCAGAATATAGTTCACATTTATTATGAATGGTTGCCAAATATTTGTGTTCATTGTGGTAATTTCAGTCATGAACCTGTATATGGCCCTGAGAAGCCTAAAGTTCATGTCATCCAAGAGGATAAACAATGGTAGAAGGCCTAGGTGCAGAAGTATAAGCTCCAAGACATGGCTAGAAATGAGGATTTTAACATGGAGGATAGTTCTAAGTCAGTTATAATTCTGGTTGAGAATCAAAGTGTCATTGCTACTCCTATTCCGCTGACCTCCACTAGATTTACTGAAGTTATAAGCTCTAGAAGAAAGTCTATGATGCTTCCATATCTATCTAAACCTCAAAGTGTTGCTTATAGACAATTTGAGTTCTCAAATAACAAATTTGCTTCATTACAACTCAATGAAGAAGAAGGAGAAGAAGCGGAGATTCATGGGCATCACTCAACAAGTAGGAGTCCAAATGACTAGTCCCTACGCTATTTCCTCTTGGAACGTGTGGGGTGAAATAAGAAACTAAATTGTATCCAAGAAGAGATCAACAAAATGGGGTGTGATATAGCTATTATTCTGGAGTCTCGTATTAGTGTGGACGGTCTGGAGAATGTTGTGCAATTGATGTGTAGGGGGGATCAATTTATTTCTAATAAATATTTCTCTTCTTTTGTGAGAATTATTGTTACGTGGAATAATCCTTCTATTCCTGTTTGAAAGATCTCTTCTAGTCTTCAACTAATTCATTGTGAAGTTCAGATTGAAAACTCTAGTTTCTATCTTTTCGCTACCTATGGTATCAATCCTGATCAAGAAATAAAAGGGTTATGAGAGGAGCCGGTTCTTATCCCTCAATCCATAGATAGCCCTTGGTGTATAATGGGTGATTTTAATGTTGTTTGTTTAAATTATGAAAAGTTGGGTAAATATCCACCTTCTACTATGTTTGTGGACAACTTTAATGATACTCTAGAGAAGACTGGTCTTCTAGATCAACCCTCTTAGGGGCCATTCTTTACCGGGGACAATAAGAAAAAGAAAGGTGTTCCTACATATTCTAGAATGGATAGAGTTCTTAATAATTTGAAGTTTTTGGATTGTTAAAATGAAGCTTGGGTGAAGGTCCATTCTAATCTCTATAGTGATCATAGAATAATCAATCTCTACTTGTCAAAAACTCAAAGTAAAGGCACTCCTTTCTGGTTCATTAATGCCAGGATTAGGCATCCCGACCTTGTGAATATAGTTAGGAAATGCTGGTTAAATTCTTCTATGGTTAAGGGTCCACCTATGTACATGTTATATCACTAACTTAATAACATTTGTGGATGTTTGATCAAGTGGAACAAAACTTGTTTTTGGAATTATGTCTCAAATTCTCCAAGATAGAAGGTGAAGCTCTTAAGCTATAGACTTTGGCTAACAGTCATCCCATAGATAATGATTATCTAGAAAAGTTGATTATTAAGAAGAAAGAGGTAGTGGAGGCCATGAACGCTGAGGAAGTTTTGTTGAAATATAAAAACATGATTCTTTGGTTGACTAAAGGAGGTCTCTATTCAAATTTATTGTATACATCCTTAAAAACTAGAGGATGAAGAAAAACATTTCCTCTATTAATATTGTTGGTGCTCAGGTTACTGACCAATCTGATATTAAGAATCATACTATTGACTACTCTTGAAACTTGTTCAACTCCACTTCTGCTTCTGTTAGTGGTTGGAAAGAGAAATGGTGCATTCCAAGGATTATTCGGGATCAAGCTGACCATTTGAGTAAATGGGTGACGAGAGAGGAGATTAAGTCCATTATTGATAGCATGAAGTGCAATAAGGATTGTATGGTCATGACAATGTTTATATTTATAAAGATTCTTGGGGGAATGTTGGTGAGGATGTGACACAGGTGGTTTTGATTTTATTTGATAATTCTATATTGTTGAAAGAAATAATTAGAACGCTTATTGTTCTTATCTCAAATAGTAATATGGTTGAATCTATCAAAGATTATAGACCGGTTTCTCTTCGTAATATCATTTATAAAGTAATTACTGAAATCCTGGTGAATATATTGCAAGGTGTTCTTCCTAATGCCATTGATCTAAATCAAGTGGCCTTCATTAAAGTTAAAAAATTGGAGATGCCTTATTCTAGATAATGAAGTTCTAAGTTCCTTTCCCAATTCCTTTGGAGTCCCGAAGATGTATGTGAAGGAGGATCTAACCACAACTTATGACACTATGGATAGAAACTTCATTCTTTTTATTATCATAAAATGGGTTTCCTATAATGATGGATTAAGTGGTTAAAAGAGTGCTTCAATTATAGCTCTTTCTAGAATTGTTTTTAATGGAGTACGAACTAGCCCCTTTGTTGGTGTGAATGGGATTTGTCAAGGGGATCCCATTGCACCTTATCTTTTTGTGATAGCCATGAAGGGTTTGAGTTATATATTTAAGTCATATGTTAATGAGAAGAAAATAGATCCTCTTAAAGCATCTAGAGACATTGGTGTCTCACATCTCATATTCACTGATGATTTGCTCATTTTAACCAAGGGTGATAAAAAGAATACTTTGGCATTAAAAGAAATATTTTCTATTTTTGGAGAAATGTATGATCTTCATTTGAATCCTTCTAAGAGAAAAGTTTTTTTTTAGTCAGACGTCTAGGAGTGATGAGATCTTAGAGATTTTGTATATTGAAATTTGTTCTTTGTCTGTTAAGTATCTTGGTCTTCCTCTATTTTCTGATAGATTAACAAAGATGACGTGTTTGCCTATTATGGATAAAGTGAACATGAATCTTAACTCTTGGAAGAGTAGACTGCTATATATGGATGGATGATTAGAATTTGTTAATTCCACTGTGGCATCCTATTATATGTTCTGGTATCCTGGCTTTTTTATTCTGAAAACTACCATTAATGACTTGAAAAAACTATTCATAGATTTTTGATGGGGAGATATGGATAAGAAGAAGAAGGTGCATACTATTTTCCGGAAATAGATATGTAAACAAAAGAAAGAGGGAGGATTGGGTGTAGGTGTATTGAAGATTGGATGGAGGTAGGTCTTATTATGAATCTCTATAATGTTGCTCAAAATAAAAAGTTGTTGTGGGTCAAATGGGTGCATGAGAAATACATAAAGGAGCTATCAGTTTGGCATTGTAGTGCGGAACTAGGGTGCTCGTAGTTGTGGAAGAAGATCATTTCTATTAGAGATAAGTATTGTCATCATTTTAACATCAAAATTGGAGACAACTAGAATACTTTGCTTTGGTTGGATCCCTAGTGTCAGAGGGGCATTCACATCCTGGGTTCTCAACAAGTGTCGAGATTTAGTAATGACACTAAAACGAAGGCTAGTGAGTGCATTATTGATGGGAAGTGAAGTTTCCCTACTACAAGGGGATCTGATGAAGCTTGTCTTTTTTTCAAGTAAGGTGGATGAGTAGGAGATGATGGTGTTCTATTTGAAGGAACGGCAAACCCCACTTTGAGGTCTGCTTGGAATGTCTACATGCATATTGGTTATGAGGTAGGTTGGGCAAGTTGGGTTTGGTCCAAGGGGATGACAAGAAGAGTATCTATTTTTCTTTGGAAGGGGTTTCTTAATTGGTTGCCCACCCAAGATGTCCTCATCAAGTCTATTTTGCATATTGTTTCAAGATATGGTCTTTGTTTTTAACAGACAGAAGATCAGGATCATTTGATCTTTGGTTGTTCATTTTTTGGAAATATTTCATTGATCTTTTATTATGACATGTGCTTGAATGGGAAGTCTAGGGTCATGTCTACTTTGATTGTATTCAACTTGTGGCAAGAAAGGAATCAAACATTTTTTTCTTGGTCATTATAGATGTTGTGATCGTATTTGGGAGGAATCTAGAGTTGATATAGTTTTGGTTATTGGCTGATTGGCCATTGTACAGATGGATAGTCTTTTCTTTTTATCATGTTTTTCTTTTCTTTCCAATTCCAGATTGTATATAGACCTTTAAAAAAAATAAAAAGGGGAAATGTGTGCTTGGAGTAGGAAAAAAACTATTTAAATGGTGACAACGTTATTTGTTCCTCTGAATATTATTTTATTCATTTTTTATTATAATGTTATTTGTCTTATATACTTTATTTTTTGTATAAGTTAACCAATTGTAATCAATACATGTTGTTAAGAATTATATCTCTCACTGGGACATGGTTCTCAAGTAGTGGGTCACCACATCTTCTTAGGTGATCATCTGTGGTGTTGTTAAGCTTGTAGTGGTGAGGAAGAGTAGCTTGGAGATTCTATAGGAGCAGAAGATTGGCTAGTGTTAGTGTGTCCTAGAGTAGGTGCTACACTCTCAGGTCTGTACAAGGGATGTTTTGGAGATATTATATACCAACTTGAGCTTTTTGCAGTATGATGATGTTGTATATGACATCTATATATGGAACAATATGTTCTTGTATATAGGTTGTGGCTGAGGCCACTGAATAAATATGTAATACCTAGAATGGTAGGTGATGTTATGTAGGATGTTGGACCTATATGTAAATTTTTCTAGACATGTTTGAGATGTTTAGTTTGGTTTTAATTATCCCCTTTTCATGTTATGTGGCTAAATAATGCTCGATCATGTTTTGGATTTTGAGTAATCTCAATTAGTGTGGTGGGGTGAAAAAACCCAAGATGAGTATGATACATGGATACTAGACATGATAAATAGAATAGTATCTCAATCTGGTAGTGGTGATTTTGGTCTTTAGATCTAAAGTCACTATAGATATAGCATGTTGTTTAGTGTACTTTAACACTACTTAACATGAACTTGAACAAGGGTTTCCATACAGGTGGTGGTTGCACACACTATGACATACGTAGATTATTGTGAGTTAATTAGATAGAATTTGTCCCTCCACTTGAGTTGATATCCAAGTAAAACTTATGAATGATACTATGAACTGCATGACAATGCTCATGCGTGTCAATATATGATATTGGAATCAAATGTATTTCATGTAGGGGAATCTAGATCAAGGAACAAAGCTTTAGAATTAAGAGGATAATGTTCCCATACATTGGATTCATTATAGATATCAGAGATAAAGTAGTTATATGACATTATTACATTGGTCACAATAATATGTTGAAGTTGTTATTCAACTTATCTAGTTACATAAGTGGCAATGAAGTCTTGCTACATACCAATCACTATTTGTAAAGTCATAATTTGATTATAAACATCACTGAAAATATAATATGGAGTCTATCGGGTCACACACATAAGATGCACATGGAAGATGAGTATAACTGCGGGAACAAGATTAATTGGCTACTTAAATGTACATTTAATCAATTATATCAATTTAAAATAATGTGCCTATTCTATATCATCTTTTGGACCACTTTTAGTTCCATTTACAAATCAATTTTACCCAATAATCACTCTTAATCATGCTAGATTTTCTACTTCATTATTATAGTTACGTGCTCTATGGTCTGGATTCTAGGTACATTATTTTGGCATCAAAATTGGGAGAGAAACACCATCATATCATCCATCAACACATTCTCCAATTATTTAAACATTTAGAAAATCAATGTTGCTGAAAGTGTTAATGATACCGGTTTTGAAAACAAACACGATGTGTCTGGATTATCAAAATGATGTGTTCAGATTTCAACACGACATGTTGTGATTACAAAAATTCCATGTTTGGTTTTCAACATGGCCTATTTCAGTGCAAAACTTGAAAATAGAATTCCCTTACATCAAGCAACATGTCATGTTAGATATCAACATGCCATGTTTCCTCATTCTAGAATTTTTCAAATTACCAACACGTTGTGTTGGCCAACCAAAAAACCATTTTCATCATTAATCAAAGCAATTCAACTGAAGTTATTGCAACTAATACACTATGTTGGCCATCCAACACAATGTGTCACCTGCAAATTTCACTTAAACACAAATGAAAATTCCCCACACATATATATACAACCCCAACCTGTATCGCTATCTCAGACATTTTGGAGTGGGAATTAAGAAAATAAAATCCAAGAGGAGTTGGAGGCTTTCCAAGAGATAAAAGGTGGTTTCTCAGGATGTAAACTTCTTCTTTCTTCTTCTCCAACAATTTTGGTAGGTATCTCCACCATTCTCCTCTCCACTAAGCTTTATGTGCATGTATTATATCATATTTTGGACCACTTTTGTTTGCATTTCCAAATCAATTTAATCCAATAATCACTCTTAATCATGCTAGATTTTCACTTAACTAGGTAATAAAAATAGAAATGGAAATGAAAAATAAATAGAAAAGTACAACTACTGACTGGTTGCTCTCCCCATGTGTGGCGTACGACTCGCGAAAACTAGATTAAGTAACGCGGAAGCGTATTATTAGAAGCGGAATTACTGAAAATCAAAGAAAAATTAAAACTTTTTACAAAGAGATCCGTAAACTGTAAAACTTCTTCCATAAAGAACCAAAGTGAGTTATTTACATTCCGGTTCATCAGTACATCTCTGTATCACATCATCTCGAGGGTTACAAGCATTAACTACCCTATTAAACTGTGCATAAGTAGTATACAAAAATCTCGAGGCATCAAGCCAAAAATCTCAGATCTATATCAACCATCTACTTACACCTAGGACCTGAGAGTACATACACGACACATAGGACTCTCTATTTACAGGACTTGACAAACAGTGTCTCCACCTGAGGATCACTATTGTCCTTGTTGTTGTTGCTGCTGCTGCTGTTGTTCACCCGCTGTAGGGTTTCTACCTTTTCCTCGACATCTACCTACAAATTTAATCCCACGGGGGTGAGAGAATTGAAAATTGCCCCAACAAGAGATATAACTCTCCGCCAGAAATATTGTTATTGCAGATAATAAAATAACACTGAGCAGAAAGATTATCAATATTCAACAGCAGGTAAATCATTGTCTCAACAATGTAAAGCAGTATTCTCTATACAGTTCATTTCAGTTATAACTTGATAAAGCAACATAATAATTATTCAATAAAGAATATGAAGAACATGTAAAGCATTTATCCAACTAGGACATAATTGGAAATGTATCATCAACCATTGATTCTCGTAATTCAACCCTAAGTAAATATGCTACACGGCTGGTTATATTTTACAAACATACTTATGCCCTGAGGAGATGAGGTATACCGCTCATGCTCCAACCGACCATTGCGAAATCAAAATCGGTACCATACATAGGTCAATAGAAGAGCTGGATTTCTATGACCTCATCCTCCTCAGTCAGTGTGAGGAACAACTTGCAGGACATCTCGTGTCTCTGCCAAATAGCTTTCCAGGGTATACTGGCATCTTCACTATTAGAGTTACAGTGGCATGCTGTACTTTCTTCGTAATCGAGAGATTTCTTGTTCATCTCATATCGATTCGGCATTAACATCATCATTGGGAGATTAGTGATACATCATCCCGACATATACATATAATGAAGGATTGAGAGATTTAATGTTTATCTCACATCAATTCCTCCATTAGGACGTAAGTATATTCACGCCCATAACCCCCACATACTCAAAAGTATGCCCTCCAGGAGTTCCCTTAAGAAAACCTGTTTCACCATCACCAAACTACTGACGATGATTGATCTATGGTCAGGGATCTACATGATATCATTTCACTTGATTATTTAAGTACATTACAATATTCTTTTTGTGACATCCCTAACCTGGGTTATGTACTAACCCTAGGTGTTTTTCCTAATTAAGTGAATTAATTGCTTGTTCTTATCTATTGCAAAGTAATTAAGGCTTTTGAGGATCTTATATTTCATTTTCAGTCCCTTTTGTTTAATGTTGAGACATTGTTTTGTTAACTTTGGACTAAAGTGCAAATTACCCAAGTTGAGGGGTTTATTTGCAATTTTCACATGCTACAGATGTTCCTCTGATGATGAGACATCATAAGAATGAATATGATGTAGTGGTATGGATTCCACAAGTTTGAGCACCAAGATATAGCTTGTAAAGCAATCCTTTTGCTTTAAAACCTAGTTTTGGTGTAATGTGCAATTTACCTAAAAAGAAATAAGCAAGATTTAAGCACAAATGGATCTTTTTATACAACTTAATGTAAAAAGAAATAAAGTAATTATGGAGCCCTTCAACCAAAAGTTGGAGGATGTGTTTGCAATAGTTTGGACGAGATTTTGCCATGCTTGGGCACCAAAAATATCATGGTAAAAGTGAAATTTACTCACACTAATTATATAGTAAGCAATATCCAATAAGGGTGGATATTAATATACCTCTCTTTAAGATGTTTAGTTCCTTTCCTTTAAACCTTGGATAATGGAAGAGTTTTTCATAGTTATAGAAGGAGGCCACATGTACAAAGAATGGAGCACGCCTTGGTGGATATGTTTGGGAGATAAAAGGAAATAACTCTATTCTTTCCATTTTCTCTAAAAACCCATAAATATATATATATATATATATATATATATATATATGTGTGTGTGTGTGTGTGTGTGTGTGTATTCTTTTCCAACGACACCAAGGATCATTTCCCTTAGTTCTTTTCCTTATCTTCTTGCTTTGGCTGACCAAGGGAGAGCTCTGGACCAGAGGAAGGATGACCACACTAGATCGGTAAGTTTGGATCATCTCCTACCTCGAATTCATGGTGGAAAATCTAAATCAATGGTTATTAATTGGTTTTCTTCACACGGTTTTCCTTTCTAGCCATGTTGTTCATCCAAAAAGTGAAGAAGGAACCTTGGACAACTGCTGGAGCTCAAACCACCATTAAATCTGCGGAGATAGGATCTCTGGATCAGTCGTATAGGTGGGTTTTATAACTCTAACCCTTAAGCTTTGTTAATGTATCCTTCTCTCCTAAAATCGTTGGTTAATTCTCCTTCTTTTACTACTCTTGTGTTCTTGCTATAAATTCCGTGAAGAACAACCCCTGTTCTTGGTTGGACAGAGGTAGACGAAGGTGGCGTTAATTTTGATGTTTATCCAAGAAATTCACTTTAGCAAACAGTCTCCAATCCATGCTCAAACACTTTCCCAAACCATTTGGGATCAAACGGTTTCAAACCGTTTGATTGCAAACGGTTTCAAACCGTTTGATTGCAAACGATTTCATTAAATCAAATGGAGGGAAACGGTTTCAAACTGTTTGGAAGTATTGACCAGGCATTGACTATTTAGAGGTCTGTTGAGAATAATGGAGACTAATCACCTACCAATAATCATCAATTAATTCCAAGTGGTTCACCAATTTAAGGTCCATCAACCCTCTAAACCCGAATCGGGTTAATTGTTGATTTGAAAATTGAACAAGGTTGAAGTTTGGGTTGAGTGACCCAAATGGTTTCCAAAACCATTTGGGGATCACCCAAACGGTCTCAGGACCGTTTGGTGATCACCCAAGATCATTTGGAGGTCTAGGGTTAAGCATGGTTGACCAATTGAAGCACCAAAGGTATCAAGGTGATGTGTAATTAATTGTAGATTTGGTGACCAATCCAATGAGTCAAACCTTAATTGGTTGACTTAGTCTTTGATGTTGACTTGAGAAAACGGTATCAAGACCATTTGGAGGACACCCAAATGATCCCAAGACCGTTTGGGGTCAGGTCATGACCGAATTGGATGATGGTTCAATAGTTTCAAATCAATTAGACTCACATTGAATTGTGTTGAAGGGTCATCGATTCCAAACCCTAATTCAATTGAATCAAGCCCAAATTGATGGCCAATTGAGGGTCAAATCAGTTGAAGGTTGACCTAATTCACTCAATTGAATGATGTAACAGGTCCAATTGAAGATTAGATACATGTAACTAATCGTTCAGGGGTTCAACATTGGAAACCCTAATTCAATTTGAGGTGTTGGGACCATACTTGGTCCATGCAATTTTGAGGGGGTTTGGACTAAACAGTCTCAAGACCGTTTGAGTCCAAACAGTCTCAAGACCATTTGGGACCAAACAGTCTCAAGACCTTTTGGGACCAAACGATCCCAAACCGTTTAGGTTCATGCGGTTTCCAAATCAATCAAGTCCATGCGGTTTTAAAATCGATTGTGTCCATGCGGTTTCAAAAGTCAAACTTGACCAAACGGTATTCACCCCAAACTTTAGCAAACAGTCTTGGAGGTCTACTTTACCAAACGGTCTCAAGGGCAGACCAAGACCGCATGAAGGTCCAAATGGTCTTAAACCGTTTGGAGGTTTAGTGTGCAAGACCGTTTGAAGTCAAAGTTGGTTAAGATCGTTTGATGCCTTAAGGCCCAAGATTATTTGGTGGATGTTTAACCTAAACCCCATGGGTATTTAAAGTGATTAAAGGACAAGTGATTAGTTAATTAATACATGATGCCATCAAAGGTGATTCATGGTACTTGTACCTTAATGGGATAATGTGATTGAGACCCATTAAATAATTAAGCCCTAATGATTACAATGGTAATGATATGGACCATGAAGTTAATTCTCTTTCATGATTGAGTTACTTAACTAAATCAAGGCTGAAGTAAACATCATCCTATAAAGGATAGGAGAGAGAAGACTCTTCCTATGAATGATAATCAAGTAATGGACTTCCAATATGAATGAATATCTAATTAGGGTATGATCCTTTATAGTGAGATCATGAAAACCCTAATTATGACAATCAATGAATCTTAACCCTAAATTGAGGGTAATAATGGAAGTATCCCTAATGCATGATGATGATGTAATCTTAATTCATAATAATGACATGATAAACCCTAAATCAGGGTATGTGAATGGTAAACCCTAATCAAGGGTGATGTATTGTGAATAGTAAACCCTAATTCCAATTAAGGTGAATAAAAGTATGAAACCCTAATCCTGAGTTATGCTTTATAGCATGAAGCTCTATGATTGGATAATGAAATGAGGAATCACTATTCCTATTTGAGCTAAGGGATTGGTTAACCCTAATTGAATTGAAAAGGGAAACCCTAACCCTAGTAAGGGCATAGTGGTGCAACCCTTGAATAGTGAAGTTATCTTTATGTTGTAATATGCTGATATGAAATTGATGCACCTGTTATCATCTATGCTAATCTAGTAGGTTTTATGAAATATTGAATATAGCCAGGTAAGAGCTATGATGCTTTGTTCATTAGAAAGTATTTAATGAGCTTTATAAGCAATAATATGCAATATTGGTCTTTGAAATGTAACAAATGAGATTGACAAACTGGATGAGCCATATGAAATACCTGCAATGCTACTATTATGTTTACACTGTTAAATGACTTAACAGAATTAAGTTACCTGTTAAAGTGGTAACAAGTGATTTGATGATCTAAGGTTTGAAAACCCATAATCTTGGATCATGATGATAAATTGATAGGGGATTGAGATCCCAATGTTGATATAGCTGTGAATTGAACTTGATTCAAACAGTATTGTTTCCTTATAGCAATTGTTTTAATGGTTTATGTTTGAAAACATGCCTGATGCTAAAAGAATGTTGTAATGTACTTAATTAATCAAGTAAAATGATATCATGTAGAGCCTTGACCATATATCCATCATCGTCAGAAGCCAGATGATGGTGAAATAGGTTTTCCTAAGGGAATTCCTGGAGAACATACTTTTGATTATGTGGGGGTTATGGACGCGAATATCCTTACTTCCTAATGAAGGAATTGATGTGAGATAAACAATAAATCTCTCAATCCTTCATTATATGTATATGCCGGGATGATGTATCACTAATCTCCCGATGATGTTGTTAATGCCGAATCGATGTGAGATAAACAAGAAATCCCTCGATTACAAAGAGAGTACATCATGCCACTATAACTCTAATAGCAAAGTGCCAGAATACCTTGGATAGCTATTATGGTAGAGACACAAGATGTCCTGCATGTTGCTCCTCACACTGACTGGGGAAGATGAGATCATAGAAATCCGGCTCTTCTGATGACCTATGTATGGTACCGATTTCGACTTTGTAGTGGTCGGTTGGAGTATGAGCGGTGTACCTCATCTCCTTGGGGCATAAGTATGTTTGTAAAAAGTAATCTGCCGTGTATCATATGTGCTTAGGTTGAACTACGAGAAACAATGATTGATGATACATTGTTTATTAAGTCCTAGTTGGACAAATAATATACATGTTCTTCATATTCCTTATTAAATGAATGACTTGGTATTCAATCAAATTATAATTGAAATGATTGCATAAAGAATATTGCTTTATTTAGTTATTCAATGATTTACCTGTTGTTGAATATTTATAATCCTACTTCTCAGTACTATTCTATTATTTGCAGTAACAATGCTTCTGGCGAAGAGTTATAACTCCCGTTGGGACAATTTTCAATTGTCTCACCCCCGTGGGATTTAACTTTTTAGGGAGACGCTGAGGGAGGAGGAACCCATCAGTAGTTGAGCAGCAACAGCAGTAGCAACATCAAGGATAGCAGTGATCCACAGGTGGACTCACTTTCTGTTAGGTCTTGTGTATAGAAAGTCCTATGTGTCGTCTCTATACTCTCAGGTCCTAGGAGTCAGTAGATGGTTTAATATAGATCTGAGATTTTTGGCTTAACGCCTCGAGATTTTTGTATAATTCTTTGTACAGTTTATCAAGAATAGTCAATGTTGTGACTCTCGAGATGAGATATTACAGAGATGTAATAATGGATATTTTGTAAATAACTTACCTTGTTTCTTTATGAAAGAGTTTTTCTTTTTTATGGATCTCTTTATAAAAAGTTTTAATTTTTAGTGATTTTTAGTAATTCCGCTGCTAATTAATCGCTTTTGCATTCATTGATCTCGTTTTCTAAGACAAACGTCACAGTTTAGTGGTATCAGAGCTCTAGGTTCATTGAGTCTACAGAGACATATGACTAGGGTTGTAGAGTCTGTTCTAGTGCCTTCCAATATATCTGATAGTATCTTCTACTCATATAGGAGGAGAAGAGAAAACTAAAGATGTCTGGATCACACGAGGAACACGTTGCTGAGAGTAGTGTCGCTGCACCTAGAGAAGATGCAAGAAACCAAGAAAGGGAGGAACCTATACCTGAACCACCCTAGTTCAACCCAGCTGACATGGGGAATCCAGCCTTCCAAGCCATGTTTGGGAAGTTCATGACCACCATGACACACATAACTGATAGGATGCCTATACCTGTACCTAGGGCACCTACCCATCCAGAAGGACAAGGAACAGGCAAGATATTTGAACAACTTCGCTGAGTTGGAGCCACAGAGTATGCTGGAACAGCTGACCCAGCAGATGCTGACTTGTGGCTAACTGAACTAGAAAAGGCTTTTAGAATCTTGAACATCCCAAAAGCTGAGAAGGTTAGAAATGTTGTGTATCTTCTCAAAGGGGGTGCTGGCCACTGGTGGACCATGGAGGAACAGAAAAGGCCAGGTGTGGAGATTGAATGGGAAGTTTTCCGACGGGAATTTATCAACAAATACTTCCCTAAGACATTCCTAGATGAGAAAATATCTCAGTTTGAGAGGTTAAGACAAGGACTGATGAACATTAGCAAATACGAGGCTAAGTTCATGGAGTTGTTGTGGTTTTGTCCGCATATGGAAGCTACAGATGAAGAAAGGATTACGCATTTTGAGAAGGGATTAAACGCTGAGTTGACCACCCCTGTGTCTGCTCTGAAGAATAGGGAAAGGTTTGCTACCTTTGTGGAGTCGGTCAGGAGGGTAGAAAGGTCTATGATAGAGAAGCGACAGACCAAGAACAAGAAGATGTATCCCCAATTCCAAGGAACCTCATCCAAATATTTCAAGAAACCAAGGTTTTTCGTGCCTACACCACCACCTAGATTTAGTACCCAGACGCAGTGGACATCAAATAGGGGTAGAGGACGAAGTCTACCACCAGAAGGAGCTCATAGCTCGTCATCTATGTCGGTTACAGGACCATCTAGACCTCATCAAGGAAATAGAAGCTGTTATATCTGTGGAAAAGTGGGGCATCTGATGAAGGATTACAGAGCCAGAGAAGTGAGTGTGACACAACCCCAAAGGCAGAGTCAGCAAGGATCTCAAAGGAGACTGTTCCTAGGAGGCGCTAGAGGATGTGGACAAACGTCCTAAGCCATATCATCGACACCTAGTCATCGAGCATCGAATCAACAACAGGCAATGATGAGGTTTTATGTGATGAATCCACCTGATGCAGTGATCAACCCTCAGGTTGTGGCAGGTCAGATGGAATTGTTATATTCTGATATGTCTACATCTTACGTTGTATTCGTTTTAATTGATTCGGGTGCTACGCACTCCTTTATCACTCAAAGAGTGATTCTTGACGGTGACATGACTACAAGTCATAGAGCAGATAGTTTGTTGTTAGAAACTCCTTTAACGGGATATGCTGTATTGTGGGAGGTATGTTCTCCCTGCATTCTCTTCTTTTCTGAGCATCACATTTAGGTGGATCTTATACCACTTGAGATGCATGGATTCGATGTAATCCTTGGTATGGATACCTTGGAAAGGTATAAGGTTGTCTTGGATTGTGAGTCCAAGCAAGTTGTGTTTATTGATGATAGTAACACATGGATCTTTCAAGGAGATAGAAAGATTCTACCGACCTGTCTTGTGTCAGCTATGGTAGCTGAGAAGCTGATGAGGCAAGGATGTTATGCATTCTTGGCCCATGTGGTAGATACCACCATGGAGAGTCTTAACCCTGCTGAAGTTCTGATAGTCAGGGAATTTGAAGATGTATTTCCTGAAGAACTTCCAGGTGTACCTCCGCCCCGAGAGATTGATTTTGAGATTAATCTAGTTTCAGACACGCAACCGATAACACAAACACCGTATAGGATGGCACTTGCTGAGATGGTAGAACTCAAGAAATAACTGCAAGAGTTGCTTGAGAAGGGTTTCATCTGATCGAGTACTTCTCCTTGGGGTGCTCCGGTCCTCTTTGTTAAAAAGAAAGACGGGTCAATGCGGTTGTGCATTGATTACATGCAGTTAAATAAAGTAACGATAAAGAATAAGTATCCTCTGCCGAGGATTGATGATCTCTTTGACCAGTTGCGTGGTGCAACCGTCTTCTCAAAGATAGATTTGAGGATGGGATATCATCAGCTGCGTATTAAGGATGGTGACATACCTAAGTCTGCCTTTAGGACAGGGTATGGTCACTATGAGTTTACAGTTATGTCGTTTGGTCTAACTAATACACCAGCTACATTTATGGAACTCATGAATATAATCTTCTGACCTTTTCTCGATCAGTGTGTTGTTGTCTTTATAGATGACATCCTAATCTACAGTAGAGATGCTCAACAGCATGAAAAACATCTTCGTCAGACTCTAACTTTACTAAGAGAGCATAAGTTATATGCTAAGTTTAGCAAGTGTGAGTTCTGGTTACCATAAGTTACTTTTCTTGGACATGTAATATCTGCTTTAGGTTTACGTGTTGACCCTAAAAAGGTAGAATTTGTCCTATAATGGGAGCAGCCGAAGACACCGACAGAGATTTGAAGTTTCTTAGGGTTGGCAGGCTATTACAGAAGGTTCATTAAGAACTTCAGTTCAATAGCTATCAACATAGCATTGACACGGCGCCTTATGAAGCTTTGTATGGTAGACATTGTAGATCTCCCTTATGTTGGTATGAAACTGGTGAATATCAACTTCTAGGTCCTGAACTTGTGCAGCAAACCACCGAGAAGATTAAAATAATACAACAATAGTTAAAGACTGCACAGGATAGATAGAAATCTTATGATGATAAGTGTCGTAGATCTTTAGAATTCCAAGTTGGAGACAGAGTGTACCTTAATGTCTCACCTTGGAAGGGAGTTCTTAGATTTGGAAGGAAAGGAAAGTTAGTGCCTAGGTTTATGGGGCCTTATCCAATCATTGAATGGATTGGAAACGTAGCTTATAAGCTAGAGTTACCACCAGAGTTGCAGAAGTTACACCCAATGTTCCACATTTCCATGTTAAGGAAATTATATCTGGATATAGAATCAGTTCTGCAACCTATGGAAGTAGAATTGAATGATGATATATCTTATATAGAAGGACCTGTGTTGATCCTTGACAAGAGAATTAAAAAGCTGAAAAAGAAAGACATAAGTCTTGTGAAAGTCCTCTAGAATCACTGTGGTGTTGAAGAAGCCACATGGGAACTAGATGAAGAGATGAGGAGGAAATACCCCACACTTTTCTCTTAATATGTTTTTGTAATGATTTCGGGGACGAAATCCTTGTAAGGTGTGGATAACTTGTAACATCCCTGACCTGGGTTATGTACTAACCCTAGGTGTTTTTCCTAATTAAGTGGATTAATTGCTTGTTCTTATCTGTTGAAAAGTAATTAAGGCTTTTGAGGAACTTATATTTCATTTTCAGTCCCTTTTTTTTAATGTTGAGACATTGTTTTGTTAACTTTGGACTAAAGTGCAAATTACCCAAGTTGAGGGGTTTATTTGCAATTTTCACATGCTAAAGATGTTCCTATGATGATGAGACATCATAAGAATGAATATGATGTAGTGGTATGAATTCCACAAGTTTGAGCACCAAGATATAGCTTGTAAAGCAATCCTTGTTCTTTAAAACCCATTTTTGGTGTAATGTGCAATTTCCCCAAAACCTAAGATTCAATATGCAAAATATTATCTCTAGAGGGTCTCTCATGTTTCTTGGCATCAAGGAGAGCAAAGAAAATGAGAGGGGTGCCTCATTTTAATTATCTTGAAGGAAAGAGAATTTGGATTTTGAAATAAGCAAGATTTAAGCACAAATGGCTCTTTTATACAACTTAATGTAAAAAGAAATAAAGTAATTATGGAGCCCTTCAACCAAATGTTGAAGGATGTGTTTGCAATAGTTTGTACGAGCTTGTTCCATGCTTGGGCACCAAAAATATCATGGTAAAAGTGAAAGTTACTCACTCTAATTATATAGTAAGCAATATCCAATAAGGGTGGATATTAATATACCTCTCTTTAAGATGTTTAGTTCCTTTCCTTTAAACCTTGGATAATGGAAGAGTTTTGCATAGTTATAGAAGGAGGCCACGTATCCAAATAATGGAGCAAGCCTTGGTGGATATGTTTGGGAGATAAAAGGAAATAACTCTCTTCTTTCCATTTTCTCTAAAAACCCATAAATATATATATGTGTATTCTTTTCCAACAACACCAAGGATCGTTTCCCTTAGTTATTTTCCTTATCTTCTTGCTTTGTCTGACCAAGGGAGAGCTTTGGACTAGAGGAAGGACGACCACACTAGCTTGGTAAGTTTGGATCATCACCTACCTCGAATTCATGGTGGAAAACCTAAATCAATGGTTAGTAATTGGTTTTCTTCACACGATTTTCCTTTCTAGCCATCTTGTTCATCCAAAAAGTGAAGAAGGAACCTTGGACAACTGCTGGAGATCAAACCACCATTAAAGCTGCAGAACTAGGATCTCTGGATCAGTCCTAGAGGTAGGTTTTATAACTCTAACCCTTAAGCTTTGTTAATGTATCCTTCTCTCCTAAAATCGTTGGTTAATTCTCCTTCTTTTACTACTCTTGTGTTCTTGCTATCAATTCTGTGAAGAACATCCCCTGTTCTTTGTTGGATAGAGTTAGAAGAAGGTGGCATTAATTTTTATGTTTATCCAAGAAATTCACTTTAGCAAACGGTCTCCAATCCTTGCTGAAACGGTTTCCCAAACCGTTTGGGAGCAAACGGTTTCAAACTGTTTGATTGCAAACGGTTTCATCATACCGCATGGAGGGAAATGGTTTCAAACCGTTTGGAAGTGTTGACCAGGCGTTGATCATTTGGAGGTCTGTTGAGAATAATGGAGACTAATCACCTACCAATAATCATTAATTAATTCCAAGTGGTTCACCAATTTAAGGTCCATCAACCCTCTAAACCCTAATCGGGTTATTTGCTGATTTGATAATTGAACAAGGTTGAAGTTTGGGTTGAGTGACCCAAATTGTTTCAAAACCATTTGGGATCACCCAAATGGTCTCAAGACCGTTTGGTGATCACCCAAGACCGTTTGGAGGTCTAGGGTTAAGCATGGTTGACCAATTGAAGCACCATAGGTATCAAGGTGATGTGTAATTAATTGTTGATTTGGTGACCAATCCAATGAGTCAAACCTTAATTGGTTGAGTTAGTCTTTGATGTTGACTTGATAAAATGGTCTCAAGACCGTTTGGAGGACACTCAAACAATCCCATGACCGTTTGGGGTCAGGACATGACCGAATTGGATGATGGTTCAATAGTTTCAAATCAATTAGACTCACATTGAATTGTGTTGAAGGGTCATCGATTCCAAACCCTAATTCAATTGAATCAAGCCCTAATTGATGGTCAATTGAGGTTCAATTGAGGGTAAAATCAGTTGAAGGTTGATATAATTCACTCAATTGAATGATGTAACAAGTCCAATTGAAGATTAGATACATGCAACTAATTGTTGAGGGGTTCAACATTGGAAACCCTAATTCAATTTGAGGTGTTGGGACCATACTTGGTCCATGAAGTTTTGAGGGGGTTTGGACCAAACGGTCTCAAGACCGTTTGGGACCAAATGATGCCAAACTATTTAGGTTCATGCGGTTTCCAAATCAATCAAGTCCATGCGGTTTTAAAATCGATTGTGTCCATGCGGTTTCAAAAGTCAAACTTGACCAAACGGTCTTCACCCCTAACATTAGCAAATGGTCTTGGAGGTCTACTTTACCAAACGGTCTCAAGGGCAGACCAAGACTGCATGAAGTTCCAAACGGTGTTAGACCGTTTGGAGGTTTAGTGTGCAAGACCATTTGAAGTCAAAGTTTGTTAAGACCGTTTGATGCCTTAAGGCCCAAGATTATTTGGTGGATGTTTAACCTAAACTCCATGGGTATTTAAAGCGATTAAAGGACAAGTGATTAGTTAATTAATACATGATGCAATCAAAGTTGATTCATGGTACTTGTACCTTAATGGGATAATGTGATTGAGACCCATGAAGTAATTAAGCCCTAATGATTACAATGGTAATGATATGGACCATGAAATTAATTCTCTTTCATAATTGAGTTACTTAACCTAATCAAGGCTGAAGTAAACATCATCCTATAAAGGATAGGAGAGAGAAGACTCTTCCTATGAATGATAATCAAGTAATGGACTTCCAATATGAATGAATATCTAATTAGGGCATGATCCTTTATAATGAGATCATGAAAACCCTAATTACGACAATCAATGAATCTTAACCCTAAACTGAGAGTAATAATGGAAGTATCCCTAATGCATGATGATGATGTAATCTTAATTCATAATAATGACATGATAAACCCTAAATCAGGGTATGTGAATAGTAAACCCTAATCAAGGGCGATGTATTGTGAATAGTAAACCCTAATTCCAATTAAGGTGAATAAAAGTATGAAACCCTAATCCTGAGTTATGCTTTATAGCATGAAGCTCTATGATTGGATAATGAAATGAGGAATCACTATTCCTATTTGAGCTAAGGGATTGGTTAACCCTAATTGAATTGAAAAGGGAAACCCTAACCCTAGTAAGGGCATAGTGGTGCAACCCTTGAATAGTGAAGTTATCTTTATGTTGTAATATGCTGATATGAAATTGATGCACCTGTTATCATCTGTGCTAATCTTGTAGGTTTTATGAAATATTGAATATAGACAGGTAAGATCTATGATGCTTTGTTCATTAAAAAGTATTTAATGAGCTTTGTAATCTATAATATGCAATATTACCGATTGAAAGGTAACAAATGAGATTGACAGACTGTATGAGCCATATGAAATACCTGCAAAGCTACTATTATGTTTACACTGTTAAATGACTTAATGGAATTGAGTTACCTGTTAAAGTGGTAACAAGTGATTTGATGATCTAAGGGTTAAAAACCCATAATCTTGGATCATGATGATAAATTGATAGGGGATTGAGATCCCAATGTTGATATAGTTGTGAAATGAACTTGATTCAAATAGTACTCTTTCCTTATAGCAATTGTTTTAATGGTTTATGTTTGAAAACATGCCTGATGCTAAAAGAATGTTGTAATGTACTTAATTAATCAAGTAAAATGATATCATGTAGAGCCCTGGCCCTAGATCCATCATCGTCAGAAGCCAGATGATGGTGAAACAGGATTTCCTAAGGGAAATCCTAGAGAGCATACTTTTGAGTATGTGGGGGTTATAGACGCGAATATCCTTACGTCCTAATGAAGGAATTGATGTGAGATAAACAATAAATCTCTCAATCCTTCATTTTATGTATATGCTGGGATGATGTATCACTAATCTCCCAATGATGTTGTTAATGCTGAATCGATGTGAGATAAACAAGAAATCCCTCGATTGCGAAGAGAGTACAACATGCCACTGTAACTCTAATAGTGAAGTCCCAGAATACCCTGGATAGCTATTATGGTAGAGACACAAGATGTCATGCATGTTGCTCCTCACACTGACTGAGGAAGATGATGTCATAGAAATCTGACTCTTCTGATGAGCTATGTATGGTACCGATTTCGACTTTGTAGTGGTCGGTTGGAGTATGAGCGGTATACCTGATCTCCTCAGGGCATAAGTATGTTTGTGAAAAGTAATTAGCTGTGTAGCATATTTCCTTAGGTTGAACTACGAGAAATAATGATTGATGATACATTGTTTATTAAGTCCTAGTTGGACAAATAATATACATGTTCTTCATATTCCTTATTAAATGAATGATTTGCTATTCAATCAAATTATAATTGAAATGATTGCATAAAGAATACTACTTTATTTAGTTATTCAATGATATACCTACTGTTGAATATTTATAATCCTACTACTCAATACTATTCTATTACTTGCAATAACAATGCTTCTGGCGAAGAGTTATAACTCCCACTGGGGCAATTTTCAATTGTATCACCCCCATGGGATTTAACTTTTTAGGTAGACGCCGATGGAGGAGGAACCCATCAGCGGGTGAGTAGCAACAGTAGCAGTATCAGCAACATCAAGGATAGCAGTGATCCACAGGTGGAGTCACTATCTGTTAGGTCTTATGTATAGAAAGTCCTATGTGTCATCTCTGTACTCTCAGGTCCTAGGAGTCAGCCGATTGTTTAATATAGATTTCAGATTTTTGGCTTAACGCCTTGAGATTTTTGTATACTGCTTTGTACAGTTTATCAAGAACAATCATTGTTGTGACTCTCGAGATGAGATATTACAAAGATGTAATGATGGATAGCTTGTAAATAACTTACCTTGTTTTTTATGAAAGAGTTTTGCTATTTATGGATCTCTTTATAAAAAGTTTTAATTTTTAGTGATTTTCAGTAATTCCGCTGCTAATTAATCGCTTCCGCATTCGTTGATCTCATTTTCTGAGACAGACGTCACACTTTTAGCATCAGGCATGTTTTCAAACATAAACCATTATAACATTTGCTATAAAGAATGAGTACTATTTCTATCAAGTTCATTTCTCAACCTTATTAACATTGGGATCTCAATCCCTTATCATCTCATCATCATGATTCAAGAATATGGGTCTTCAAACCCTAAGATCATCAAAACACTTGTTACCACTTTAACATGTAACTTAATGCCATTAAGTCATCTGATAGTGTAAACATGATAATTGCAAAGCATGTATTTCACATGGCTCTTACAGCCTATTAATCTTCTTTTATTACCTCTCACTAGGAAACATAGCATCTCATTGCTCACAAGGCTCATAAAGTACTTTCAATAAACAAAGCATCATAGCTCATACCTGACTATGTTCATTATCTCATAAAACCTGCAAGATTAGTACAGATGATAACAGATACATCAATTTCCTATCAGCACAATGCAAAACAATTATAACATCACTATTCCAGGGTTACACCACTATGCCCTTGCTAGGGTTAGGGTGTCCCTTTTCATTTCAATTAGGGTTAATCATCCCCTTAGCTCAATTAGGATTAATGACTCATCATTTCATTATCCAACCTTAGAGCTTCATGCTATATAGTATAACCCAAAATTAGGGTTTCACATATGCCTTCACCTTATTTGGAATTAGTGTTTACTATTCACATCGCATTACCCTAGATTAGGGTTTATATTCAACAACCCACAATTAGGGTTTACTATTCACTCCAAATAGGGTTAATCATCAAAATACTCTGAATTAGGGTTTCTCATATCGTTTTCCCCAAATTAGGATTATACCATCCTCATGTATAAAGATTCCACCTATCAATGCTTTCAATTAGGGTTATGATTCATTAACCCTCATAATTAGAGTTTCATGATCTCACCATCAAGAATTATACCATAATTAGACATTCACCCATGTTGAAAGTGTTAAGACTTAGCCATTACATAGTTATCATTCATGTAGGAAGTTCTCTCTCTCATCCTCTATAGGATGATACTTATATTAGATTTGATTAGACTAAGTCACTCAAGTTGAATAAAGAATTGATACAATGGATTATGTCATCATCACCATGACCATTAAATATTAATTATTCAAAGGGTACTAATCACTTTATCTCAATAAGGGTACCATTATTATAATCACCCTTGATTTACATCATGTAATTGTTCAATTAAACAATTGACCTTTAACCACTTTAAGTGTTCATACGATTTGAATAATCATCTTCCAAATGATCTGGGTCACTTAGACATCAAATGGTCTTAACCAATCAGACCTCAAACGGTCTTGCTTGTATTACCTCCAAACGGTCTGGAACAAACAATTGAAACCGTTTAATAAAGTTAGTCTTTGAATCCGTTTGACAAAGTGGTCCTTGAAACTGATTTATAAAGTTAGATTTTGAAACCGTTTAAGCCTCAACCAATTTGTGATCGTTTGGTCCCAAATGGTTTTCAGACCGTTTGGTCCATACCTTCTCAAAAACCGAATGGCCCAAATTTGGTCTCCACCAATCATGTTAATTTAGGGTTTCCAATGTTGATTACCTGATCGATTGAAACCATGTAACCACTCATCAATTGAGCCTATCACCACACCTCAAATGATCTTAATAGATCATCCTTCAACTGATTTAACCCTCATTTGATCATCAATTAGGGTTTTGAATCAACTGGATCAGGGTTTGGAATCGATGATCCTTCAATGTTAATCATTGTGAAACTAGTTACTTTGAAACCATTGAGCCACCATCCAAATTGGACATGACCTGACCTCAAACGGTCTTGCGATTGTTTGGATGACCTCCAAACGGTCTTGAGACCGTTTTCCCATCTTATCATAAAAAAATATGACATCCAATTAGGGTTTGGATCATTAGATTGATCATCAAATCAATCTTTTATTGCAAATCAGTTTGGTATCTTTGGATATTCAAATACCCAACCATGCTCGACCCTAGTCCTCGAAACGGTTTTGGTTGACCCTCAAACGGTCTTGAGACCATTTTGGTGATCCCCAAATTGTTTTGAAACCGTTTGGATCAATCAACCCAAAGTTCTAGCTCAACCAATTTAGAAATCAGCACTTAACCCGATTAGGGTTTGGTGATTGTTTGTCCTTCAACTCATGAACCAATTGAAACTAATAAATTATAATTAGTGTGTCATTAACCAACATTTTCATCACCAATTCTCCAAATGGTCAACCCTGGTCAACACCACCAAACAGTTTGAAACCGTTTGCTCTCAATCGGTTTGATGAAACTGTTTTCCCTTAAACGGTTTGAAACCGTTTGCTCCCAAACGGTTTGGGAAACCGTTTGAGCAACTTAATTGAAACCATTTGGCCTAGTATTTTCTTGGGAAATGTGTCCAAGATGATGTCATCATCATCTTCCTCCGTGCATCCAAGAACTATTGCCGTTTTTCATGGAAATTGCAGCAATGCATCAAAAGAGTTCCAAATAGAAGAAAATAGTCAACAAATCATAGAGAATTTGATGCAATATCAATGTTTAAGGGTTAAAGTTATAAAACCTGCCTCAAAATCTGATTCCAAGCTCCAAGCTCCACATCTCTAATGGTGGATGAAGTTATAGCAACTGCCCAAGGTCCGTTCTTGAGCTTTTGGATGAACAAGTTGGCTAAGATTGGAAATCGAGTGAAGAAAACCAAGAATCAAGCATTGAGTTTGAGTTTTCACCAGGAATCCAAGGTGGAATATGATCAAAAGCTTACCAACAGGTTAGAGTCGTCCTTCTCCTGCTCCTGAGCTCTCCCATGGTCGGCCAAAGAAAAATGAGAAAAAAATTCCAAGAAGGTTCCTTAAGTGGGTTGGAAAAAGGATATGTATAAGGATTTTCAAGGAAAGAGAAAAAGAAATTATTTTCTTTCATTTTCAAAATTATTTCCACCACTTCCCCCTCAAATCCTTGGACATGAAGCCACCTTCATTATCTTACAAAACCTCTTCATTATCCAAAGATTAATGGAAAAGAAATTAAGCACCTTAGTGAATTTTATACTAATATCCAACTTTTAGTGGATAATACTTTTTATTATGTTAATGTGAGTGGGCTTCCACTCAACCAAGATCCTTTTCTGCCATAGCAAGGAACAAGCTCGTCCAAAACTTTGCTATTTCATCCCTCAACTTTTGGTTGAAGGGCTCCTCAATGAATTTATTTCTTTTTGCATTAAATTAAATTAAAGTTCCATTTATGCTTAAATCTTGATTATTTTAATATCAAGATTCTCTCTCCTCCAAGATAATTCAAATGAGGCGCACCTCTCATTTAATTTGATCTACTTGATGCCAAGAAACATGAGGGACCCTCTAGAGGTGATATTTTGCATATTGAACCCTAGGTTTTGGGTAAATTGCATATTACACCAAAACTAGGTTTTAATGCACAAGAATTGCTCTACAAGCTTTATCTTGGTGCCCAAGCTTGTGGAAACCATATCACTACATCACATTCATTCTTATGATGTCTCAACATCATAGGAACATTTTATCATGTGCAATTTGCAAGTTAAACCCTCAACTTGGGTAATTTGCACTTTAGTCCAAAATTAACAAAACAATGTTTCAACATTATTAAAAAAGGACTGAAATTGAAATATAAGTTCCTCTTGAGCCTTAATTACTTTTCAAGATATACGAGCAAGCATCTAATAAAATTTATTAAGCCAAAACACCTAGGGTTAAAACATAACCCAGGTCAGGGATGTTACAAATTATCCACCCCTTATAAGGATCTTGTCCCCGAAATCATTAAAAAGATATTAAGAGAAAAGAGTAGGGTATTTCCTCCTCATCTCTTCCTCTAGTTCCCGTGTAGCTTCTTCAATGCCATGATGATTCCAGAGGACTTTTACAAGACCAATGTATTTCTTTTTCAACTTCTTGATCCTTCTATCAAGAATCAACATAGGTCCTTCAACATAAGATATATCATCGTTTAATTCTACTTCCATAGGTTGCACAACTGATTCTGTGTCAGGATGACATTTCCTTAGCATGGAAATGTGGAACACTGGGTGTAGCTTGTGCAACTCAGGTGGTAACTCCAGCTTATAAGCTACCTTTCTTATCCGTTCAATGATTGGATAAGGCCCCATAAATCTAGGAGCTAACTTTGCTTTCCTTCCAAATCTAAGAACTCCCTTCCAAGGTGATACGTTGATGTGCACTCTGTCTCCAACCTGGAATTCTAAAGGTCTATGACGCTTATCAGCATAAGATTTCTATCTATCATGTGTAGTCTTTAACTGTTGTTGTATTATTTCAATCTTTTCAGTGGTTTGCTGTACAAGATCAGGACCTAAAAGTTGATAGTCTCCAGTTTCATACCAACATAGGGGAGATCTGCAACATCAACCATACAAAGCTTCATATGGTGCCATGTCAATACTGTGTTGATAGCTATTGTTGTAGGCAAATTCTATCAAACTTAGATGTAGGTCCCAACTTCCTATAAACTGAAGGACACATGCCCTAAGCAAGTCCTCCAAGGTTTGTATAGTCCTTTCTGATTATCCATTTGTCTGAGGATGAAAGGTTGCACTAAACCTTAACTATGTGCCTAAGGCTTTATGAAGTCGTTCCCAAAAATGACTCATAAACTGGGGACCTCTGTCAGAAACAATGGTAATTGGGACCCCATGCAACCGCACTATCTCATCTACATATAACTGTGCCAACTTCTCAGCAGAATAGGTTGTTTTGGCAAGTAAGAAATGTGATGTCTTTGTCAACCTATCAACTATTACCCAAATGGAATCATGACCTTTGGTTGTTTTAGGCAAACCAACCACAAAATCCATGGTTATATGATCCCACGTCCACTGTGGTATAGGAAAAGGTAGCAGTGTTCCAACGAGTTTCTGGTGTTTAGCTTTAATTTGCTGACACACTGGACACCGCATAACAAACTCAGCAACATCCTTCTTCGAACTAAGCCACCAATACATATCTTTTAAATTATGATACATCTTGGTGCTTCCTAGATGCATAACATACATAGAAGAATGAGATTCTTCCAGAACTAACTTCCTTAAGTTATCCACATCAGATACTATCATTCTACCATGATAACAGGCTACCTGATCATCTGAATCATGGAAACCATCTCGTTTCTCACTACCATACTCTGATCTAATCTACTGAACTGTAGCATCAACCTGTTGTGCCTCCTTAATCTACTGTCTCCGAGTAGGTTTTATGTGCATCTCAGCTAGCAACCCCGATAACAATGATTCCTTAAGTTGTACATTGTTTTTCCTTAAGGAGATAAGCATATCCCTCCTAGAGCACACCAAAGAATTCAACTGTGCTCTATCTAGGGCTGGTGTTGCTGATTTCCTACTTAATGCATCAGAAACCACATTTGCCTTCCCTAGATGATAATCAACTATACAATCATAGTCCTTGATTAACTCCATACAGCGGCATTGCCTCATGTTTAGCTCATGCTGAGAGAAGATGTACTTTAGGTTCTTATGGTCTGTGAAAATTTGGAATGTCTCTCCATAGAGATAATGTCTCCAGACCTTCAAAGCATGGACTGCAGCAGGTAGTTCTAGATTGTGTGTTGGATAATTCTCCTCGTGTTTCTTAAGCTGTCGAGAAGCAAAAGAAATCACTTGTTTATCCTGCATCAACACACATCATAGTCCATTCTTAGAGGCATCACAGAAAACTATATACCCTTTTCCTTGATCAGGTAGCACCAACACAGGTGCACTTATCAACCTTTCCTTCAACATCTGGAATGATTGTTGACACTTGTCATTCCAGATAAAAGGAACATCCTTCCTGGTCAACTTGGTTAAGGGTAAGGCTATAGAACTGAAGTTCTTAATGAACCTCCTGTAATAGCCTGCCAACCCTAAGAAACTGTGAATCTCTGTTGGTGTCTTCGGTTGTTCACATTGTAAGACAGATTCTACCTTTTTAGGGTCGAAATGAATACGTGAAGTAGATATTACGTGCCCAATAAAAGAAACTTCTGGTAACTAGAACTCACACTTGCTAAACTTAGCATACAACTTATGCTCTATTAGCAAAGTTAGAGCCTGACGAAGATGTTGCTCATGCTGTTGAGCATCTCTACTATAGATCAAGATGTCATCTATGAAGACAACTACACACTAATCAAGAAAATGTTAAAAGATTCTATTCATGAGTTCCATAAATGTAGCTCGTGCATTAGTTAGTCCAAACGACATAAATGTGAACTCATAGTGACCATACCTTATCCTAAAGGTGGACTTAGGTATGTCACCCTCCTTAATATGCAGTTGATGATATCTCAACCTTAGATCTATCTTTGAGAAAACAGTCGCACCACACAACTAATCAAACAGATCGCCAATCCTTGGAAAATGATACTTATTCTTTATAGTTTCTTTATTCAACTGTCTATAATCAATGCATAACCGCATCGATCCATCCTTCTTCTTAACAAATAGGACCGGAGCACCCTAGGGTGAAGTACTCAGTCGAATAAAACCCTTCTCAAGCAACTCTTGCAGCTATTTCTTGAGTTCTGCAATCTCAGCAGGGGCCATTCTATACGGTGTTTGTGCCATTGGTTGCGTTCTTGGAATTAGATTAATTTCAAAATCAATCTCTCGGGGTGGAGGAACACCTGGAAGTTCTTCAGGAAACACATCTTCAAATTCCCTGACTATCGAAACTTCAATTGGGTTAGAACTCTCCATGGTGGTATCTACCACATGGGCCAAGAATGCAAAACATCCTTGCCTCATCAGCTTCTCAACTACCATAACTGACATAAGACATGTTGGAAGAATCTTTCTATCTCCTTGAAAGATCCATGTGTCACTCTCATCTGTGAACACAACTTGCTTGGACTCACAATCCAAGACAACCTTGTACCTTTCTAAGGTATCCATTCCCAAAATTATATCAAACATGTGCATATCAAGTGGTATAAGATCTACTTGAACGTGATGTTCAAAAAAGAATGTGCATATCAAGTGGTATAAGACCTCTCTATCCTTCTGATAGACTCCACAAAAGTATAAAATCTTTCCCTATTCTCCAAAGCAGACACAGGGGTGGTCAACTCAGTGTTTAATCCCTTCTCAAAATGTTGAATCATTTCTTCATCTATAGTTGCCATATGCAGATAGAACCGCAAAAGCTCCATGAACTTAGCCTCATACTCACTAATGTTCATTGGTCCTTGCCTTAGCCTCTCAAACTGAGAGATTTTCTCATCTAGGAACATCTTAGGAAAGTATCTATTGACAAATTCCTATCAGAATACTTCCCATTCAATCTCCACACATGGCCTTTTTCCTTATTCAATGGTCCACCAGTGACCAACACTTCCCTTAAGAAGGTACACTGCATGTCTAACCTTCTCAGCTTCTGGGATGTTAAGGATTCTAAAGGCCTTCTCTAGTTCAGTTAGCCACATGTCATCATCTGTTGGGTCAGCTGTTCTCGCATATTCTGTGGCTCCAACTCGGCAAAGTCATTCAAATGTCTTGCCGGCTCCCTGTCCTTCATGATGGGTAGGTGTCCTAGGTGTAGGTATTGGCATCCTATCTATCATGTGAGTCATGGCAGCTATAAACTGCCCAAATATGGCTTGGAAGGTTGGGTTCCCCATGTCAGCTTGATTGAACTGGGGTGGTTTAGGTACGGGCTCCTCCCTATCTTGGTCTCGTGCACCTCCTCCTGGTGTAGCAACACTACATTCAACAACATGTTCATCATGTGATCCAGACATCTTTAGTTCTTCTTCTCCTCCTATATGAGCAGAAGACATTATTAGATAGACTGGAAGACACTAGAACAGACTCAACAACCTTAGTCCTATGTCTCTATAGACTCAGCGAACCTAGAGATCTGATACCACTAAACTATTGCGTATGACTTGCAAAAACTAGATTAACTAACATGGAAGCGTATTATTAGCAGCAGAATTACTGAAAATAAAAAAAATTAAAAATTAAAAACTTTTTACAAAGAGATCCATAAATTGTAAAACTTCTTCCATAAAGAACCAAAGTAAGTTATTTACATTCCGGTTCATCGGTACATCTCTGTATCACATCATCTCGAGGGTTACAAGCATTGCCCTGTTAAATTGTACATAAGTAGTATACAAAAATCTCGAGGCATCAAGCCAAAAATCTCGGATCTATATCAACCATCTACTGACACCTAGGACCTGAGAGTATAGAGACGACACATAGGACTCTCTATATACATGACTTGACAGACAGTGTCTCCACCTGAGGATCACTATTGTCCTTGTTGTTGTTGTTGCTGCTGCTATTCACCCGCTGTAGGGTTTCTACCTTTTACTCGACTTCTACCTAAAAATTCAATCCCACTGGGGTGAGACAATTGAAAATTGCCCTAGCGAGAGATATAACTCTCCGCCAAAAACATTTTTATTGTAGATAATAAAATAACACTGAGCAGAAAGATTATCAATATTCAACAGTAGGTAAATCATTGTCTCAATAATGTAAACCAGTATTGTCTATACAGTTCATTTCAGTTATAACTTGATAAAGTAGCATAATAATTATTCAATAAAGAATATGAAGAACATGTAAATAATTTATCCAACTAGGACATAATTGGCAATGTATCATCAACCATTGATTCTCGTAATTCAACCCTAAGCAAATATGCTACATGGCTGGTTATACTTTACAAACATACTTATGCCCTGAGGAGATCAGGTATACCGCTCATGCTCCAACCGACCATTGCGAAATCAAAATCGGTACCATACACAGGTCAATAGAAGAGCTGGATTTCTATGACCTCATCCTCCTCAGTTAGTGTAAGGAACAACTTGCAGGACATCTTGTGTCTCTGCCAAATAGCTTTCCAAGGTATACTGGCATCTTCGCTATTAGAGTTACAGTGGCATGTTGTACTCTCTTCGCAATCAAGAGATTTCTTGTTTATCTCACATCGATTCGGCATTAACATCATCATCGGGAGATTAGTGATACATCATCCTGGCATATACATATAATGAAGGATTGAGAGATTTAATGTTTATCTCACATCAATTCCTCAATTAGGGCGTAAGGATATTCGCACCCATAACCCCCACATACTCAAAAGTATGCCCTCCAGGAGTTCCCTTAAGAAAACTTATTTCACCATCACCAAACTACTGACGATGATGGATCTATGGTCAGGGCTCTACATGATATCATTTCACTTGATTATTTAAGTACATTACAATATTCGTTTAGCATCAGGCATGTTTTCAAACATAAAGCATTATAACATTTGCTATAATAAATGAGTACTATTTCTATCAAGTTCATTTCTCAGCTTTATTAACATTGGTATCTCAATCCCTTATCATCTCATCATCATGATTCAAGAATATGGGTCTTCAAACCCTTAGATCATCAAAACACTTGTTACCACTTTAACATGTAACTTAATGCCATCAAGTCATTTGACAGTGTAAATATGATAATTGCAAAACATGTATTTCACATGGCTCTTACATCCTATTAATCTTCTTTTATTACCTCTCACTAGGCAACATAGCAACTCATTGCTAAAAAGGCTCATAAAGTACTTTCAATAAAAAAAGCATAGCTCATACGTGACTATGTTCATTATCTCATAAAACCTACAAGATTAGTACAAATGATAACAGATACATCAATTTCATATCATCACAATGCAAAACAATTATAACATCACTATTCTAGGGTTACACCACTATGCCCATGCTAGGGTTAGGGTTTCCCTTTTCATTTCAATTAGGGTTAATCATCCCCTTAGCTCAATTAGGCTTAATGACTCATCATTTCATTATCTAACCTTAGACCTTCATGCTATATAGTATAACCCAAAATTAGGGTTTCACTTATACCTTCACCTTATTTGGAATTAGGGTTTACTATTCACATCGCATTACCCTAGATTAGGGTTTATATTCAACAACCCACAATTAGGGTTTACTATTCAGTCCAAATAAGGTTAATCATCAAAATACTCTGAATTAGGGTTTCTCATATCGTTTTCCCCAAATTAGGATTATACCATCCTCATGTATAAAGTTTCCATCTATCAATGCCTTCAATTAGGGTTATGATTCATTAACCCTCATAATTAGAGTTTCATGATCTCACCATCAAGAATTATACCCTAATTAGACATTCACCAATGTAGAAATTGTTAAGACTTAGCCATTACATAGTTATCATTCATGTAGGAAGTACTCTCTCTCTCTCATCCTCTATAGGATGATACTTATATTAGATTTGATTAGACTAAGTCACTCAACTTGAATAAAGAATTCATACAATGGATTATGCCATCTTCACTATGACCATTAAAGATTAATTATTAAAAGGGTACTAATCACTCTATCTCATTAAGGGTACCATTATTATAATCACCCTTGATTTACATCATGTAATTGTTCAATTAAACAATTGACCTTTAACCACTTTAAGTGTTCATACGATTTGATTAATTATCTTCCAAATGATTTGGGTCACTTAGACCTCAAACGGTCTTAACCAATCAGACCTCAAACGGTCTTTCTTGTATTACCTCCAAACGGTCTTGAACTAACAATTGAAACTGTTTGGTAAAGTTAGCCTTTAAAACTGTTTGACAAAGTGGTCCTTGAAACTGATTGCTAAAGTTAGAGTTTGAAACCGTTTAAGCCTAAACCGATTTGGGATCGTTTGATCCCAAATGGTCTTGAGACCGTTTGGTCCAAACCTCCTCAAAAACTGAATGGACCAAATACGGTCTCCACCAGTCATGTTAATTTTGGGTTTCTAATGTTGATTCCCTGATCGATTGAAACCATGTAACCACTCATCAATTAAGCCTATCATCACACCTCAAATGAGATTAATAGATCATACTTCAACTGATTTAACCCTCATTTGATCATCAATTAGGGTTTTGAATCAACTGGATTAGGGTTTGGAATCGATGATCCTTCAATGTTAATCATTGTGAAACTAGTTACTTTGAAACCATTGGGCCACCATCCAAATTGGAAATGACCTGACCTCAAATGGTCTTCAGGTTGTTTTTATGAACTCCAAACGGCTTGAGACCATTTTCCCATCTTATCATCAAAAACTATGACATCCAATTAGGGTTTGGATCATTAGATTGATCATTAAATCAATCTTTGATTGCAAATCAGTTTGGTATCTTTGGATCTTCAAATACCCAACCATGCTCAACCCTAGACCTCCAAATGGTCTTGGTTGACCCTAAAATGGTCTTGATACCGTTTGGGTGATCCCCAAATGGTTTTGAAACCGTTTGGATCAATCAACCCAAAGTTCTAGCTCAACCAATTTAGAAATCAGCACTTAACCCGATTAGGGTTTGGTGATTGTTTGTCCTTCAACTCATGAACCAATTGAAACTAATCAATTATAATTAGTGGGTCATTAACCAACATCATCATCACCAATTCTCCAAATGGTCACCCCGGTCAACGCCCCTAAATGGTTTGAAACTATTTGCTCTCAATCGGTTTGATGAAACTGTTTGCTCCCAAACGGTTTGGGAAACCGTTTGAGCAACTTAATTGAAACCGTTTGGCCTAGTAATTTCTTGGGAAATGTGTCCAAGATGATTTCATCATCATATTCCTCTGTGCATCCAAGAACTACTACCATTTTTTATGGAAATTGCAGCAATGCATCAAAAGAGTTCCAAATAGAAGAAAATAGTCAACTAATCATAGAGAATTTGAAGCAATATCAATGTTTAAGGGTTAAAGTTATAAAACCCACCTCAAAATCTGATTCCAAGCTCCAATCTCCATGGCTCTAATGGTGGATGAAGTTCTAGCAACTGCCCAAGGTCCGTTCTTGAGCTTTTGGATGAACAAGTTGGCTAAGATTGGAAATCGAGTGAAGAAAACCAAGAATCAAGCATTGATTTTGAGTTTTCACCATGAATCCAAGGTGGAAGATGATCAAAAGCTTACAAACAGGTTAGAGTCGTCCTTCTCCTGCTTCTGAGCTCTCTCGTGGTCGGCCAAAGCAAAATGAGAAAAGAATTCCAAGAAGGTTCCTTAAGTGGGTTGGAAAAAGGATATGTATAAGGATTTTCAAGGAAAGAGAAAAAGAAATTATTTTCTTTCATTTCTGAAATTATTTCCACCACTTCCCCCTCAAATCCTTGGCCACAAAGACACCTTAATTATCTTTCAAAACCTATTCATTATCCAAAGATTAATGGAAAAGAAATTAAGCACCTTAGTGAATTTTATACTAATATCCAACTTTTAGTGGATAATACTTTTTATTATGTTAATGTGAGTGGGCTTCCACTCAACCAAGATCCTTTTGTGCCATAGCAAGGCACAAGCTCGTCCAACACTTTTCTATTTCATCCCTCAACTTTTGGTTGAAGGGCTCCTCAATGAATTTATTTCTTTTTGCATTAAATTAAATTAAAGTTCGATTTTTGCTTAAATCTTGATTATTTTAATATCAAGATTCTCTCTCCTCCAAGATAATTCAAATGAGGCTCCCCTCTCATTTTTTTTGCTCTACTGGATGCTAAGAAACATGAGGGACCCTCTAGAGGTGATATTTTGCATATTGAACCCTAGGTTTTGGGTAAATTGCACTTTACACCAAAACTAGGTTTTAATGCACAAGAATTGCTCTACAAGTTTTATCTTGGTGCCCAAGCTTGTGGAAACCATATCACTACATCATATTAATTCTTATGATGTCTCAACATCATAGGAACATTATATCATGTGAAATTTTCAAGTTAACCCCTCAAATTCAGTAATTTTCACTTTAGTCCAAAATTAACAATTCAATGTTTCAACATTATTCAAAAAGGACTAAAATTGAAATATAAGTTCCTCTTGAGCCTTAATTAGTTTTCAAAATATACGAGCAAGCATATAATAAACTTTATTAAGCCAAAACACCTAGGGTTAAAACATAACCCAGGTAAGGGATGTTACACTGTGAGCTTGAATTCTATAGTATTCTCACTATAGAAATCAAACTCAAAGAGGATTGGAACCCAGTACCTTTCATGGTGGAGATGTCAAAGTGGAGGGCATCCGCTCTGATTGGAGGCTAGAAATTGTTGTTCTAAGGATCTACAACACTTTTTTAAAATATATTTGATTCATGTCAAAGATCTATGCTTGTGATTTACATCATTAGAGGTCTTTTGAACTCAAAATTATTGGTCTCTACATTTTCCTATTCAAAACAATCATTATCTAATTTGGAAGTAGTTTTCTCGTCATCAAAAAATGTTCCAAGGATATGTGGAAAAAAGACATTTGGCTTGCTTGAAGATCATATTCAGGAGCATGTACATGTTTTTTCCTTTGAGCTTCAGTTTTGTTGCCTATATTGGAGTCAACAACTTTATATGATATTGTATTTGATGGTGAAGAAGATTCTCCTATAGCAGCTACACACCTCAAAGTAACCGACTTGAATGTCTCCTTTGGATTCATTTCTGGTTGATTAGGGAAGGAACCTGAAGGTGCTTCCTGATTGCAAAGGGCTAGTTGAGCATTTTAATCTCCAACATTTTTGTGAGAATACCAATCCCATAGACTGTATAAGAGAGAGTGTGAATGTCATTCTTCATGCGTTGTCTTTGTTGGCAGAACTCATCATTTTTCATGATTGGAGATGAAACAAAATTCTCTTTGAGTGATTCCAAGTTGGACTTTTACTGTAGTTGTTGTTGAAGAACATGTTCTTGTTGAGGATTCCTCCCAGGAACTTCACTCACGTCACAAACTAGGTTGAAATGTTGAATTGTTTAGGTGCTCAACTTCCCAAGATTCGGAGACAAGAAGTCTAGCATAACTTCACTTAGGTCCAATGCATCAACTGTGTATTGGGTTTTGTGGAGGCGAAAAGTGCATCACAAACAATAAAATTTTCTCCATATACCCTACTAGCAGATGTCATCAAGAAATTCATATTCAGTAAGAGGGTGCATGGGATATACCTCATCTCTGAGCAAGTATGATGATGTCCCTTCACACAGTGATGTGCTTCGCTCCACACGTGCATAGACGGTCCTCGTCTGTCCTCTTAACATACATAACTCAGCATTTTCATCTCTACTTTGTCCACACAGATGGACTACAACTCCATGGCATGCTTCTGAATCTGGTGGGAAGGAGTAGCCTTTCTCCTTTGACATTGTGCGAGCATTGGTTACTCTCCTTCTCTCTCAATTGGCGATGATGATGGCTAGGGTTCATGTACAAGATCCTATCCCCATAGGCATATCCTAAAAACTGGTCGTCACGCCTATATAAATAGTAAAGGAAAGGAAGCAGGGTTTCCTAAAACCCTTGGGAAAACAAAAGTTTGTGGTTGAATTTAAACAAGTTGCTCCTGGACCATTAAAATATTATTCTAGAAATAATTAATTAATAAATTAATCATATTAATCTAGTCAACTACCTAAACATTTTAGTAGTCAATTTGATTCATAACGTTGCCAATCACATACACAATTATACTCCTATACAAGCACATCCTATGGAGAAGAAGTTAACCTACAATTAATTATTGATGTTACAATGATTGTATAGTTCCTTTGTCTCTAATATCCACACTGAACTCGAGGCATGGAATCTTCATCCTCTTCAACATTCAATCCATGTTCCTTAACCAAGAGAGACTATCTAAGATATGTGTAAGATCAATACCATGTATTGAGTCACACCAACATGGTCATGCATTTCTTTATCTTGCTTATTACGTGGCCAAGATATCAAAGTCCTGCAGGAGGGACAAATCCCATCTACATCACTCAAAGTCATACCCATGTGTCATAACGCACCCGAGAGACACCTTTGGGAAACCCTTATTCAGGATAACAATGAATTATTTCAAAGTACAAAGAATGAAATGTGATGAGTGTAGTGATTTTAGGTCTAAGAACCACAATCACCACCATCCCATGAGATATGACTTTGACTACCAATCATGGTTTCTATGTGTCACTCTCAAGGTCGGTCTGTCTGATACACTATTTTGTAAAAGTATCTATATGCTTGGTTTGATATCTTATAACATGACTAATGAGATTCTATTATCAACCCACACACATTCTAGTCTCCAGTGTTCTTATTGTCTATTAGTCTTCCATGATAACATCTCACTAGGGACATAACAAGAATGTATATACTCTTGACATTTGTATGATCTCATCGTTTAGGTCCCCAACCTGAAGATATATGTCATTGAGTATTATAATTCTTTAGATATTTATTATGTTACATCACTATCTCATAACTGAATAAAATAGAAAAAGTTGGAATATTGCCTTTATTACTAATCAAATCATTTACAAGAAATGCCTTTACAAGCATCATATGATTGTCTCTTTGGGCATACATATCAACATTGTATGCATGCCAACTTGTGCCTCAAAAACTATGGTTGAGAAAAATGTTTGGGTTCTTCTTTCAGAGCTCTATTGGAAATTATTTATTATCATCTCTTCAATAATGGAATAAGCCTCCCTATATGATTTGTCCATATGAGCACAATCTACAACAACATCAATAGGCATCCTTGTATTGTAGAATAAGCTATTATAGGAAGTTGCAATAGAAGGAAGTTGCTTAAACCATGGTGTGGACAAAGACATTGAAGCTCTCTGAACCTTTCCCGTGTGTCAGACAAGGTGTCTCCATCCCTTTGAGAAAAATCAATGAGTTGACTCCTCAATTGTGCAGTCTTGCTTGCTGGAAAATATTCGTCTAAGAAAACTTTGAGGATTTTCTCCCAACTATTGGTGGAGTTTCTTGGCAAATAATAGATCCATGCCTTGGCTCTATCTCTCAAAGAGAAGGGGAACAAATTGCATCAGTAGGAACACAATCTATCTTGAATGTGCTTAGGTAATATAAAAATTCAGCAATGTGGAGGTTCATATCCTCCATTGGTTTCCCTCCAAACCAAATCTTCTATATCATCTGCATAATTATGGAGCTGATAGAAAAATTATTTTCCTTGATTTGTTGGATGTTGATAGCCCCATTTATGTCTATAGAAACTATGACAATGAAGTCCTTAAGGGGACAATTGTGTTCCATGATCAGTTCCTCTTTTTGAGTTGTATGTTTGAGTGTAGATGGTTGTGATGAAAGTCGTGGTTCCTCCAAATCTGATTGAGGTTCACTCCTCCTTGCTTTTTAAAGGATGGAGTGTGCACAATTTCTAGGTCTAGAAGTATGGAAGGTTTACGACATTTTTTAGATTGCTGCTTATAGTCTTGTAAGTAAAGAAGGTGAGTGAATTAGAAAAATCAAAATGGAAGATAAAAAATATGACAAGGATGATGATCTTGATGATGGTTGATATGACGTGGTTGTGTAGTGATCTAGTCTTTCTTACTATTCAACACTTCTTACTCTAACAAAAAGAACGATGCTCCCCAACAACAGTGCCAAAACATTTTAGATGTGTGTGCAAGTCTTAAATCTGTAAACTCAAAGACTACTCTACAAGTATTCGAGTGTGTGCAATTTTATCAAGGTCGTCCAAGGAGCAAGGGTTTGTTAAACACAAGAGTGATGAACTTCAACAATCCAAATCATTTTCATAAGAGAGGTTTTGTTATGTTAGCTAAACAATTTAAAAGAAAACAAAGTAAGATATAAATCACTTTAATTAAGGATAAAATTGGACTAGGAATTCTTGAGGATAGGGTTGCACAATCATATAATTCCATGAAACAACAATTAAAATCATTAGGGGAGGTTTGAGGTCTACACCCCTCCAAGTTGTGTATAATGTTCTATCTTTATATAGAACCACCGTGCATATACTCTGGAATAGAACCACCAAAACCCTCTGAATAACCTTCACTTCCAAGACACTCCTATGATCAAGGAAACAAAGCTATAAAACACATCTCCTTACTTAAATGTGCACCTTCCCGGTATGCATAATAAGAATAAGACATACATACAAGATAGCTAGTCAAGCATATATGTGAAATAAAGACTGATGTATCCATAGAATAGTGATTAAACAAACAGTAAGCAAGAAAATTGTTATTCTACAAAGCATGACATGAGAGTTACTCCCGCATCCCCAAGAATAGGATATCTACACTTCCATGGTTGTAGGAAGTACATATAAGTAGTAGAATATAGTGCCAGAAATCATAAAAGAAGAAAGTAAACTCCGACTATAGAAGAAGTAGGAAAGAGTTGGAACTCTAGTCAAGGAGTCAAAACTTTGTCATTTCTGTTAGAAGCTCTCTCGAAAGTTTCACTCCACAGTTGGAGAAAAGAGAATGGTGGATATCCCTATTGTAAGTGTCAGAGAAGAAGTCTGAGAAACCACCTTTTCTCCCTTAGAATGCCTATAATTCCTAGTTATCCTTGATTGAGTTCCATTCCAAAATATTCAAAGTAGTCCATGATAACTTCCCCAAGATGTCTTGGGGTCGTACATAAAAGTTTGGGGAAGTTCAATTCTTGTTTAAGTGAAATCTACAGGTGACATGGTGTGTTTCTTGGATGACACAGCGTGTTAGTTGCAATTGATGAGGTTGAAATTCCTTGACCTATGATGACACGGCATGTTGGTTGGCCAATGTGGCTTGTTGAAAATCTGGAAAATTTTAGAATGAAGAAACATGGTGTGTTAATATTTAACAAGCCATCTTTCTTGATATCAAGTAATTTTATGTCCAAGTTCTGCATTGAAACATGACATGTTGAAAATTGAACGTGACGTGTTGGTAATCTAGACATGATGTGTCAAAATATGAACATGGAGTTTTGATAATATAGACACAATGTTAATTTCTAGGCAGTGTGTTGCTAATAGTTTTAGCAATATTGATTTTCTAAATGTTTAGATGATTTGGGGATGTGTTGATATATGATATGATGGTGTTTCTCTCTCCATTTTGATGCCAAAATGTTGTACCTACAATCCAAACCATAAGAGAAGTAAATATAGAAATAAAGTAGAAAATCAAGCATGATTAACAGTGATTATTGGGTGAAATTGATTTTGATATGCAACCAGAAGTTGTCCAAAAGATGATATAAAATATGCACATCAATAGATTGTTTGCAAGCCTAATTAGTCAATTGAAAAGTCTATATGATCACCTGGAGTGACCAGTCAATTAACTAGAAAGTCCAATTGGTGGACTTAAACAAGATCAACCCAATCAATCGTATGACCAATCTAATCAAGTAGTTGGACAAGACCAACATAATTTGTGCACTGGCCAGTCCAGGAAGCCAATTTGGACAAGATTAGTAAGTCGGCTTACTAATCATAGAAAGTTATAATACAACTTTGTTAACTGACTGGACCAGCTAGCTGATTGACTAGGTGTTAGCGAGCAAGTTGGTTAATGTAATCGTTTCCTTTTTGTTTCCCTAGGTTTTCAGAAACCCTGATCCCTTGCCTCTCTAATTCAAAGGGGCATGATGATCAAGTTTTGGCTACACCTTTTTTGACACATGAACCCTATCTATCATTGATTGTCCTAAACCACACATCCAAAAAGGAGTGATATAGAGTAATTAGACTTCATATTTATAACCCAATACATAGGCTATTGAAACAAAAATAGTGGGGCTCCATGTATCAAAATGGGTTGAAACACATGGACAAGGGTGGTAAGTGCTAAGAAATTTAGCATTGTCTTTTTTATGCTAAGAAGAAAAGAAATAATAGTGTTCTTTGTAGAATGATGGGATCAAAAAATGAATGGAATAAACAAAATAAAGTAAGACTATGATAAAATAAACAAAAATCTAACAAGAATCTTTTATGAGTGTTTTTGAATATATGATAGATGTAATCTTCGATCTGGCTTCAACATTTAAGATCTGTCACCAACATACAATACTCAAACCCATTGTATACCCTTATCAAGTTTACAAGCAAACATCACAAGTTTCTATAGTATACATGTAGATTATAACATTGTCTCACTCTCGAGATGGCAAACAAACAAGTAACATAAAACCATATGATCATTAACTTTAGCATTCCAACATTCTCATGCATTCATACTACTCCATAACTCTTAGATAAGGGTTATTACTACTCTCTCAAGGTATTAACAATCTAAAAAAACAACATGCTAGATAATCATTCAAGTGAAGCATTAAGAACAATTGTATGGAGATAAACTGTAACGACCACATTTCCCGGTAACCCCCAATTAAGGAAGACCAAGAAGTCAGAGATGTTATCCCAAAAAAAAGGATCAATGGTTTTACAAATAAAAAAATAATAATGAATTCTACCAGAAACTAAATTTAAAAGTGGAATAAAAATTAATTTTCACATACCTTTCAAATATAGGAAACCAGAACTTCTACCCTCAATAGAATTCTAACTATCTAAATCCTCCTTTATGAATTAACTTTAATATTCACAAATTCCACTTTACTATTTTTCCAATTTCATATGATCCTAAAATGTTGACAAACAAAACGTCAGTCGGTATAAATGAATATATCGGTATGTAGCGACAACCAAAACATTGCACATATATTCTAACAACATAATCACATCAAATAGTGTTAACAATGCAAGATTATGTTTTTCAATATGACTTCTCAACCTCTTTTACTCATCCTCTGGGATACCCTCTCTGGGGTTGAGTCCTTGCAAGTGACTTTAAGGCTACCTTCTCCATCTTGAGCTTGGTACTTGGAGTCACCTCTCTGGGTGCCCTGTGGTCTTCCCTCTAGGGCTTGACCACCTTGACCTTTCCTCCAGGGCTTGGTCTCTTGTATTACATCCAGAGATTGTATGTAGGTTCGAGCAAGTCATTTATGTACTTAAATTGTGATAATAATATTCATTTTAAAGATTGCAGAAATAAAATCATCCAAGCAGTTTATTTCCATTGTAATTGCTAAAACATCGGGAAAATGCCAGGAAACTAAAGTGTGTACTCATAATTAACCACATACCTGATTTGCAGATTTCATAGGAAATAAGCACTGTCCAATCCAAACAAGCAAATCAAGCAAGCAATCAATCCAGTCACACAAAAGAATAGAATCCTAAAAAGCATGTACAACCTATTTACTTCATACACATCAAAAACTTACTTTATTTACATGGAATTTCTTTCTAGGGTTCCTAATCCAAATTAGGGTTTCATTAGAGTTTTTTTTATCTATTTACCATTTTCCTATTTTATGCCCACAAAACCCTAAAACAGACATCTTGAGCTCAAAACCCTAACGATCCAACCATTCATATTAAAGCCTTCTTTTCATCAATTTGACATAGATTTAAATTAATATCACTTTTATACAAAGTATTTCGAAGTTCATCTCATTAGAAACCATTAACACCTAGATTAGGGTTTCTAAGCCCATTAATGCATATTAACACATCAAAACCCTAAATTAAGCTATTTAGCACATGGATCATCTAGTTAGACATCAAAACATCTTTTATTAACAACATGGTACTATGTTCATAGATTATCCATATTACTCATATTAATTTCATAGAACATCAAAATTAGGGTTATTCATTGATATCAACATTAAATGTGACAAATTTAAGTACTTTTCGAACTACAAGCAGTTTCAGGCCTCAATTATATTTTTATTGGATTCCATGTATTTTTCTGATCAATTTTCATATATAACATATCTTATTCCAAGTTACCAATTTATTTCTAGAATTTTTGCAAATAAAAGTACCTTTTGGCCAATCATTGGCTGCTACATCAACCTCTTTCTTTTCTTTTATTTTGATCCATCTTCTGGCTCACGGATCCCTACTTGGGTCCATTTAATTGGTTACCCGATCTGACCGATAGCCCCTCACCCTCCCACTTCATAGCTCCCATTCTCGCAAGAAGGCTCTGTTCTTGCAGAAGAACAGAGTACTTGCCGTAGACAACTCTACTCACTTCCTCCCTTGTCAGATCTGCTGTTATGGCTCCACACCAAAACTTGAACCCACCCTGACCGATGTGGTGCATCCAACATGATGATTGGGATGTCTATGGCCTCTAATCGATAGAGAACGCTGGTGGTGGATCCCTGTGAGGGCTACTAGTTCTCAACACCCACTACAAGAAGAAGGGATGGAACTACTAGAGGAAGGGTTCTGACTCCAGTCAAGGAGGGTCATGGATCTTTTATAGGCTAGGTCTGGCAAAGGGGCACAAACCCGCTTTCAATTGAGTTCATCTCTGATACAGATGTGGTGAAGTATTGAATACTTCACGACAGGTAGAAAAATCTAGTATGGATGGGATTGTGAGGACCTCCCGAAGCTAAAGGAGAAGGAAAAGGGGTAATATATGAAGTCTGGATAGAGATCAAAGTACTAGAAACTCACATCTAGTGTTCCTATTTTCCCATTCAGACTGGAGGTACAAGATGACTCGAGAATCATTGATCTTCAATCCAACGGCAACTGAGAGCATGACAAGTGAATGGGCCGGACCCTAAGTTCCAATCCAAAAATGAAATGTGACATTTAATGTTATCCTTTCACTATAGGGATTCTTCAAAAATCCATAACTCCCAATCTGTTCATCCTTTTAATTCAAAATTTTAAAGGAAAATTCATAATGACTAAACTTCATGTGTGCAAAGTTTGGGACTCAAACTCGAAAGTATGTATGAGTTTTCTTCATATGCAAGTTATCACTTATTAAGGCATATTTTATGCATATTTTCTCTCTCCTATTCTTTTATGTGATTTATTTGGATTCCTTTTACCATTAGAAACTGTGTGGACTCAAAATCTCATCCATGATGATTCCATTATCCATATTTTCACATATTTATTATATTTTCATCATTATCTCAATTTCTTTTCTTATTTATGCATTATTTGATTTCGTTCAATTTTCTTTCTCTTTTTATCATCTTCGACTCACTAACTTAATAGGGTACGCAAAATCATACATTTATAGGAAATATCATCAAAGAAATCCAATCATTACACATAAATCATACAATTCCCATAATCATACATTTATTGGGGAAATTGCATTTCCAACCATATGAACCCAATAATTGGGGTTGTAACATCCTTCCCCTCTTATAGGAATTTTTCCCTCAAAATTCCACCAAACATACACACAATCACAATAAGACTTTCTTGTGTGCATCATTAGCCCCCATGTGGCTTCATCCTCTCCATCGCGCTTCCAAAGAACCTTTATCATCTTATATTCTTACATCTGAGTTCTTTCACCTTGGCATATAGAATCCTCACAGGTGACTCAGGACATTTCAGCATCCCTTCAGGCTTAATAGGTTCATGGCTTAGCACATGGCTCAGGTACATCACATAGTGCTCTAGATCGGACTCATGAACACATCATACATCATGCTATCCTTAGGGGTAAGGCTAAACATAAGAATCTCCACCAATCCATCTCAAATGGACCCAGGTATCGGGGACTCAGCTTTCACAACTTTAACTCAGAGGGGTCGGGTTTTTACAACACATGTTTACCCACAATGAACTGCATGTTAATCTGCTCTGCATCAGCTAATGACTCATGTCGATCCTAGGCTTTCTCAACCATTGCTCGATCAAAGTGACTTCATCTGCATACACTGTGGTCTCTCTGACCTTCATAAGGTCCTCTCACTGACATCATCCTAATGAAGCGGTGACCGACACGACCTCCCATATAGAGCTTCTTACATCTCGATAGTAGCTTTGGTGGCTATCAAAACAAGCAAACTCTGCTAGTGATAGGTACTGCTCCCACAAATCACCCTGAACGAGCACACATGCTCTCATCAGACCCTCTAAAGTCTGGATCATACTCTCTTGACTGTCCATTACTCAGGGATGATATGTTGCACTCAACTTCAATCTAGCATCAAGTTATTCTTACACCTACTTCCATAACATGGAAGTGAACTTGAGGTCATGCTCAAGATATTGAACTCATATCATGGTGTAGTTGAACTATCTCTCTCTCATATATATAGTTCAACTAGAACTATCACACTAGCAATGCTCTCACTTAGGTAAGGGATTAGATCAACTTGGTAAGGTGATCTACCATAACCCATGTTGCCTCTTGACCTCTCTTGGTCTAGGGGATACCCACCACACAATTCATGGTGATCTACTCCCATTCTCCCTCAGGGACTCCTCATTATCTGTAGCAACTCACTGGGCTACTGGTGTTTGACCTTCACCTTCTAGCATGCATGGCGACAAGCCACATACAACTCTATATACTTCTTCATCTCAGGTCTTCTAAGTACTACTACAAACTTTAACTATCTTAGTAGTACCATGGTGTACGATGTACGTAAAATAATTATCTTCTACATGTCATGATTCCTCAAGGTTGACTCCTCAAAAACCCTAAAACACTCTAGTAGTGGATTCACCACCTTCCTTTTCCTGAGAGGTGTATCTGAGGTTCTTACAACCATCCTTGTATCTCATCAAGCTCTGTGCTGGCTAATTGAGTATCCATGAACTTGACCAACGGGTCTAGTTGTATATGAGTGTTAGCCATACATGTCTCATCTTCTAACAAACTTAGGGTTCACCTAACAATCTCTTCTAGCCTCCCAACTTGCTATAAAATACAGTTGTATACCTGAGCTATGCCTCGACTCAGAGTATCTGTTACCACATTAATTTCCTTATGTGCTAGGTGATGGTGAAAACATAAACCTTCATATAAAATACTCATCATCCTCATCTTGGGTTTAGGTCTAACCAAGTCAAGAAAACTTTAAGCTCATCATCTTGGTTATCAAACTCAAACTTATAAATCATAAATTCCATACTGCTTCCAGGTAGGTACGTCCTCATATTACCTTTTTTCTCTTCATGTTTCCAAACCATCTATTCAACGTACTCTCCAAAAGGATGTGGTACTTCCTCTATCCTCAAACATCATACAAATGTTTCAATTCATATCACCTTCATCCTTAGTATATGGCACGCATTTTGTCCTATCTCTCACATCCATAACAAGAGGAATTAAGAATTTGGTTGTAGTCCAAATACAGAGTTCATCCCATTTCAAGAGTAGAGATGGTGCATCACACATCACCATCACTCTTTCCAATCTATGTTGAAACATACTTCACATAACTCCTCTCCATGAAAATCTCCATTATGGGTCTACACCCATGGGAAGACTTTTCCCATCACCTCCGGATCTGAACATATCTCTTTTATGTACAATCCAGAGTCGTTACCTCAATGTCTCTAGGGTGCCGACACTTTTGGGGTGATCTGACCCTTATGCATCTAGGGAGTGCCTCTCACATTTACCCCTTAGCCCCAATGACCTTATGAAGGTGACCAACCTCATAACCCATGGGCCTCGGGCAAAGGTAGTTGTTACCTCTCGTCCCTATGGTCTTATGCATTCAGGGAACAAACAACTCCTACTCCCATCGGTCTTATCCCTACTTGACCTTAGTGTTGACTTAAGATTCTATTGTAGCTCACACTGTGTTGATACTGAAGCACGTCTCATCCTTGAATCCTCACTTGAAGCTCCATCCTCTCTGTGGGCATATAGGGCTAACTTTGCATCTCTCATAGGAATCATGGCAACCTACCTACCTCGGTCTGGCCCCATATAGGTTACCTCCATGGCAACATATCTTCCTGCCCCTTAGAGATGGTCACACATGGGTCAATAGATTCATGATCATACTATGTGCTCTTCACTTTGCTCATCAAACTCTTATAAGAGACCCCTTCAGGTTACCATGAACCTAAACAAAAGTTGGTACTCATCCTACATGAAGGATCCCTTCCCAGGATGGGATAAAACTATCTCTTGATAGAAGCAAAGGTCACAAACGTCCTTACTTCTAGGGTTTATCTTCTCATGTGCATGTTTAGCTCCTAACATGATACGTATGCACGTATCCAGCAAGAAGACAACCTACTAAACCATGCTAAGTTCCATGGCATGTCATATGTATTCAACATTCCTCAAGGTTGGACCAATATCAAATATACATATGTCACCGACATGTGTGAGGGGTTCATCAACCATATACCTTAGTCAAAGGGGTTTCCCGTTCCTCTAAACATGAGGAGGGTGCCATACATGAATCCTTAGGAACTCAAACATCTTCTTGAGCATTAGGTGCACCAGGTATTACTACTTCCCCTGTTTGGTCTAGAAACCCCAAGTTCGACACTTATCCATCATTTTTCTAAATGCATGTCCAACTATTCATCCATGAACCAAACCTATACAAGATAGGGCATGTACTTCCTACCAATCTTCCACGTGAACACCCTTAGCATTCTACACCAGCACAACCAACTAGGTGAGAGACCTCACAACTTGTTACCATACCTCATCAGGGTCCTTGGAACTCTCTATCATGCACCTTAAAGGTAGGTACTCATAACCTCTATACATAATTTCAAGAAGCCTCTTTCTCATTTTATGGTTTGGTTCCTCTAAAAGCATCCAAGGTACAATAAGCCTCCAAGGATCGTGCATGAGCCAACCACATACATATAATTAGGGTCATCCATTATAGGCAACATTATACCCAACTTCTTATGATTCCTCATGTCTTAGAGTCTAGGTTTCTAACCTTCTTCCCCGGGGTCTTGCTCTCTCTCTAGAGCTAACCCTACAATCGATCTTACCAATAGATGTTCTCTCTCTGAAGATGGGTTAAGATCTTAAGGATGCACGTCTATCCCTACCTGGGTGAAACATACTATCAAAAATTATATCCGACTAAGACTATCCAAAGCTTTGCATGCCCATCTCATAGACCATCAGGCCTAAACTTTCAGGCTCAGGTCTAAAACCTGCTGTCTGCCTTGCTGCCACTCTCTGTATGTAGGTGCATGCCGCTGTTATTCACATATATCCTTTTAGGATTACTATATGGTCACCACTAACCTTCTCAATGAGGGAGAAATCCCTCACCCTCAACAGGCATGACCACCCAAGATCAGGTCACCAAAAGGCACCAGGGTCAAACAACCACACATGGTTCACGTTTCTCATGGATACTAAAAACCACTATTGTTACAACCCCAACTTTTGGGTTCATTTGGTGAGAAATGTAATTTCTCATATTAAATATATTGGCACAAATAATGATATAATTTGTTCTGAATACAATAGCCTTGTTGGTTGTCTTGTGGGCCTTATTGGCTATTGGGCCCAATAACAAGGAAAAGATAAAAGGAACTCCATTATTAATAAGAAATGGAGAAAAGAAAAATGTAGAAACCTCTAGAAGGAAAAAAAACTTAATCCAAAGGTGGATTTTGTACCTCTTGGGTTCCTTGGGTCCCAAGGAGTCCAAAGTTGCAAAGATAATGCAAAAAGAAATGAAAGATCAATTAAGTATTTCTTTATTAAGAAAGAAATTGAAAATAATGATAAAATGTGGAAAATAAGTGGAAAGAGGTGTAATTGAGTTATCCTTGGTGGATTTTCGTATCCAAAGGATTCCTAATGTTAAAAGGGATGCCAATGATGAAAATAAAAAGAAAGATAAAGAGAAATACTCAAAAAGAGATATTTTAATAAGAAATAAAGAAGATAATGATAAATAATGAATATAGATGCATCTAGAAGGATAATAAGTATCGTTAAAAAGGAATTTCTAAATCTTAGAGTTTATTGGGGTCCAAGGAGCCCCAATGGAGAAGAAATAAAGAGAAAAATACCAATAATGCAAAATAAGAGGATAATGTGATACATTATGAATGATTTTTGGGGTATTGTTAAAAAGGAAGTATTTTCTATTAAAAGAAAATAGAAATTTTGTGGCAATGGATTAAAAAGCAAGAACAAAGAGAATAAGAGGGATGATTTTCAAAATCCTAATATATAAAGAAGAAGGAATATTAAAGAGATATTTGAGAGAGAGAGACTTGCTTCTTAATAAAGGAATCAGATTCCTATTAGAAAAGGGCATTGTTTCTTCATAGGAAAGAATCTTAGGACGTTGATACCCTCCCCTATATAAGGGGTAGAGCCTATGGATCGAGTTTAAGAGAATCCCAAGCCCCTTCTCTCTCTCCCATATTCCTCTTCATTTAAACCCTAACGGTGAGAGGTAATTCTATCTCAAGGACAACAAGGGAGCTACAATGGGGCTCGAGGGAGGCACGAAGCTCCCACGACAACCTAGGAAAGGTCGGCTATCTTTCCCACACTCCTGTCTTCACACAGTAGCTACCAAAGGCATGCAAACCTACAACAATCATGGGCTTGGCTCGCCTAGGATCGGGCATCTTGGCCCATTTGGGTAGCAAGCTCCAGCCATAGGGAGGTGGAGAAGACCCCCCCCCTCGTACGACTGCAACCGCGGCAACGCTAGGTTGCGCAAGGTTGAAGAAGGCTGGTGGCTTTGGACACTAATACCCCTCCGAGCATTGCTAAACCAGTGACTTAGCGGGGGTAAAATAGACAATTCGTTATGTTTCCAAAACAATTGAGCAGTGTTGCATGAGATAGACGACGTGGCAGCCTATCATTGGCTCAAGTAAGGAAGTTCTTACAAAATTCATAACTAATTAAGGGTAGCTCGGATGGAGGCGCATTATATATGAATTTTTCTCAGAAGAACACAAGTAATGCAATAAAAATATAATTGAAACCTTTTTATGATTTCAATTCGAAAAGTGATGGAATTTATCAACTTTAGTGCTTTAATGATTAAGAAACCCTATTTTAAGATGATTAATGTATTTGGTAGAGTTTAATGGATGATTAAAGTTGATATTTACTTGTTAATTGTAAAAAGGTATATTGATAACCTCCAATTTTGTGATGTTATCTTAGTAATATTCTTCAATTTTCCACACTCTTTCTCAGATAAAGTAGACAAAATCTCTAACTATTCTCTTTTTCTGCAAACATACTGTTAGACTAACTTTTCTCCTTCTTACTTACAGAAAAAGACACAAAAAAAAATCACAAAAGACTCAAACGGTCCCAAGACCGCATGGATTCACACGGTCTTAAGACCGCATGGAGTAATACGATCCCAAGACCGCATGAAGCCAACTGGTCTCAAGACCACATGAAGCCAACCGGTCTCAAGACCACATGAAGCAAACCGGTCTCAAGACCGCATGAAGCCAACTGGTCTCAAGACCGCATGGAGTCATATGATCTCAAGACCGCATGGAGTCATATGATCTCAAGACCGCATGGAGTCATACGATCTCAAGACCACATGGAGTCATACGATCTTAAGACCGCATGGAGTCATACGATCTCAAGACCGCATGGAGTCATACGATCTCAAGACCGCATGGAGTCATACGATCTCAAGACCGCATGGAGTTCAAACGGTCTCAGAGTCCAAACGGTCTCGGGGTCCAAACGGTCTCGGGGTCCAAACGGTCTCGGGGTCCAAACGGTTTCAGAGTCCAAACGGTCTTCAAGACCGTTTGGACCCAAAACTATCCAAACTGTTTGGACTTCACTTAAGGCCTATAAATAAGACCCAAGGGGTCCTCCCAAACACATCAAGTTTTCAGATGCCCAGAGGCTGCCTCTATCACTCCAGAGCTAATCCAACTTCCATCCTCTGGCCAAAGGCTACCGGTCTGAGATCCACAATCCATCTTGAAGCTGCTTTCTCTCTCTTCGCCAAAGAAGGTGGGAAGAGGGGACCTCATCATCAAGCAACCTATGAAGTTTGAAGATTGTCTCTCTCTCTCTTTCCAAGGGGTTGACTTTCCTCTCTCCTTTGTGGGGATGACGCACTAGGGTGCGGGGAGTAGCCCCGCTACCCATGTTTTCATTTCATGTAATGTAATCCATAGTTTGCAATATATAGATGCTTTCTTTTCAGTTCAACATCAATCGTTTAATGAATGCTTATTGCTTGATCACCAACTTGTGTTATCCTTTATCTTTTAGTATGAATTGTCTATGTTTGTACTACTAGATTCGAAACTCGATTATTTGTTGGTTCCTAGTGAATGTATCCACCATGTTTCCGTATCTAGAAGTATTTTTCAAGAAGTAGAGTAAGCTCACTCCCATCGTTGTACTTTTATACTATGAAATGGAATCAGTTGACGTATGAAAGTACAACCTTGATAATTTGAGGAACACACTTTGCGAAGGGAATGATGCAAAGTAGCTGACCATTCGTTTGGGGATGGCTGACTTTGCAACATTCCTGCACTTCTCGTAGTTAGTTCTCTGAAAGGAAACTAAGTCTACGAAGATACTAACTGACTAAACTCTTGTTGCAGGTTATGTTTTATGTTGCATGTTTTGATCTATGTGTAGTGGCGGTGAAAACTGATCACACCCTAGTGGTTCCTTATCATTGATTAACATCCTTAAATTTACTTGCTTGCTTTACTTTACTTGCTCTTAGTCTAAAAATAACCAAACCAACCTTTTGCTTTAAGTACCAACTATTAAGAGTTTAAGTGAAATTCTAACGTTTTTCATCTTGTTGTTCCCAACAAGACCGTTGTCCCATGGATTCAACCCTTAACTATACTACGACAAGACTTCCACGTATCTTAACATACGTGGGTGGAGTTCTCGATCTAGTATAAGCAAGGATAAACTTAAAGACTTACCATCTTTAGGATTTTTAGTGGTGCACGCAATTCCACGTAAGTGGGAGCTCCATCAAAAATTGGCGTTGTTGTCGGAGACAACGGAACGTTTTAATCTCATTTAGAATCTTACTAGTTGGATAGGGTTTTACACTTTCTTCTAATCATTAATTCATATCTTCTTAAGTTCATCATATCTCTTACATCATCTAAAAGGTGTATTATTTTCTCTACTCAGGTAGAAGACGTGTATGCAATCATCGCATAACCACAGATTCTCCCCTGATCCGGAGTATGACTCTGAGGTAGAGAGAAGCTTCCACCGTCGCATCAGACTTAACCGCCAAAGAGCCAAGAAAATGGCTGAAGTTCAACGCCAAGCTGTACTAGTGGTGGAAAGGGTCAATGCCGCCATAGCCTCTCAAAGAGAACAACTCATTGCTGACACCCGTGCTCAGATTCAGGCAGAGATTCGAGCGAAAGAACAGGCCCGCATCTGAGCTGAAAACGAAGCAGCTAACCAAGCTGCTCAGTTAGAGCTAAGAAACAAGAAATTGAGGGATTATGTTGTCCCTAAGAACTACGAAGATAATCATCCAGTTCGGCCTCCGATCATCAACATACCCAACTTCGAGATCTGGACCCAATGGATTCAGATCATGCAGGGCATCTCATTCTCTGGGGATTCTAGAGATGACTGCACGGACCACTTGAAGAGGTTCAAGGCACTTTGCTGACTTGTCCCACTGGCTGGAGTTGCTTTTGATGTGATAATGCTACATCTTTTCCACTTCACTCTGTCCGGAATAGCTTTGAGTTAGTACAATTTGCTTGATAGGGAGCCAATCATCACCACATGGGCTCCCTTGGAAGAAAAATTCCTAGAGAAGTTCTTCCCCCCTTCATTAACTTATGAAATTAGGGGGCAGATTAACCACTTCGCCCAACTTCCTGGAGAATCACTCACAGAAGCTTGGGAAAGGTTCAAGGAGCTTCTAAGAAAGTGTCCTCATCATGGCATCTCCCAAAATCAATTAATAGAAACATTCTACAGAGGGGTGAGTGATGACATCAAGCAATTCTTGTATTCTTCATCTGGAGGAAATTTTACGAGGAAGAACTACGAGGATGCTTGGAAAATCATCACGCTTGGAGCTGAGAATCAATCTAATTGGGGACGATCATCTGGCAAGGGAGTCCTCAAGGTCTATAAAGCTGAGGAATCAATGGAAATGAAGGCTATTGCTGAAGCCTTAAAGACCATAGCTCATAAACAGTAGGCTCTTCAAACTTCGCTTGGAGAATTCGATAAGAAGAAAAACCCTCAAGTCCAACAGCAGGTTAAAGCTGCCACAATGACCTTTGAAGCCTGTCACGCATCCGATCACCCAACTCTGTCATGCGGTCTGCTTTACAATGTGATGATGGATATGCACCCACCACCGCAGCAGTACGAGCCAATCATTGAACAACCTGATGAGAAAATGCCAGAACAAGTTAATTCTATTCATTCCATTACTGGACAAGTTTATTATAATCCTAACCAACCAAGAAACCACCCAGGATTTCAATATGGGAACCCTACTGGGACCGCCAATCCGCAACACCAGACACCAGGAGGATCCTCCAATAGGTTGCCACCTGGATTCCAAAGCAACTTAAATCAAAATCAAGGGAACCCCAGAAACAACTTCCCAAGACCCAACTACCCTAGAAATCCATCTGCCTACCATCAATATACCCATCCTCCTCTACGCCCACAGCTGCACCCTCAGTTGCAGCAACCTCAGCTAGTGCTGCCTCCGCAACAATCACAACAAGGACAACAACAACTGACTTAGAAAAATACCCCATCCCAGCCAGCAGACGAGATGACTTTGATAAGGCAGATGCTACAGTCCCAACAAACCATGCTCGCTAATCAGCAAGCTCAGCAGAAGGTAGTGGAGGCTCAACTAGCACAAATTGCTGCTCAACTGAAGCCTCTAGCAGGCACTTTTGTAGGACAACCTGAATCGAACCCTAGACACAACCAGAATAGACCTGAGCAGTTGAATGTCATTACTACAAGATCTGGACGCACCCTTCATGAAACTACAAGAATCACTCTTGACGATGATGATACACATGTCCTTATCCCAAATGCAAGCCCGAACCTAGAAACCGAGAAGTCTGCAGAGAACTCGAAAGGCAAAGAAAAAGAACAAACTTCCAAAGAGCCTGAAATCCCATAGTATAAACCAAGGATACCATATCTGGGGAGATTACGCGAGACAAAAATGGACACTAGGTTCCAACGATTTAAGGAGGCGATGAAGAAACTCTATATTGACATCCCGCTCCCCGATGCCCTCTCTGAAGTGCCGACTTGGGCTAAATACCTAAAAACTCTGTTATCACAGAAGTACATTACTGAGGAGCAAGAGACAGTTAAACTAGCTTAGACCACCTCTGATATCATTCTTAACGAGATGCCAAAGAAGAAGAAGGACCCAGGTTCCTTCGGGATTCAATGCTGCATTGGAAATGCCTCGAGCAAAAAGGGATTAGCCGACATAGGGGCTAGCATATCAATTATGCCATATTCTATGTGTAAACGATTAGGTTTTACTAACTTGCTACCCACAACGATGACAATTCAGTTAGCTGATTCCACTATCACTGCACCTCTAGGAATTATCGAAGATATTCTAGTCAGGATAGGCAAAGATGCCTATGTCCCATGCGATTTTGTCATCATGGATATTAAAGAGGATCTGAGATACCCAATAATTTTTGGCAGACCTTTCTTTGCCACAGCCAGGGCACTTATCGATGTTGAAGCTGGCACAATCATCCTAAGACTCATAAAAGAAGCAATTCAATTTTGAGTTCTCAACAGCATGAAAGGTCCCAACATTCAAGAGGAGGTCTTTCTCTTAGATGCAATACATCAAATGTCCCAATTAGAAATATCTGAGCCATCTGATGAGTTAGAGAATGTTCTAACCAACCCAGAAGTTGAATTTTCTGCAAATGAATTAGTTCAACAATGTTTGCAACATTTAGAGAAAGCTGAAGAAGCACCGACAGCCACCGTTGAGGAGCTCAAATCCGTCACCATTTTAGAAGCAACAGAAACACCCAAGGCTCCTGAAATGAAGACTCTACCTATGGGACTTAAACATGTCTTCTTGGACGAGGAAAAATTATGTCCGGTTATCATCAGTTCCACCCTGACAAAAAACCAGGAAGAAAGACTTCTTGTTGAGTTGAAGAAGCACAAGAAAGCCATTGGGTACAAAATAACCAACCTAACGGGTATAAATCCATCCTTATGCATGCATAGACTGCCAATGGTCGAAGAATTTAAGCCATCACGAGAACACCAGAGGAAGCTGAACCCCAATCTTAAAGAAGTGGTTCGCCTTGAAGTTCTCAAATTGCTGAAAGCCGGGATAATCTACCCAAATTCAGACTCCCAGTGGGTCAGTCCTGTCCAAGTGGTTCCTAAAAAGGGAGGAACCACTGTCATGCTAAACGACAAGAACGAGTTAGTACCAACAAGGACTGTGACGGGGTGGAGTATGTGTATCGACTACAGGAAACTAAACAAATCAACGCGGAAAGATCACTACCCTCTACCCTTTCTCGACGAAGTCCTAGAACACTTATCCCATCAGAAATATTTCTACTATCTAGATGGTTATTCTGGGTTCTACGAAATCCCTATACACCTAGAAGACCAAGAGAAAACTACCTTTACCTGCCCCTTTGGAACCTATGCTTTCAGAAGAATGACATTCGGGCTGTGCAACACACCTGCTACATTCCAAAGGTGTATGTCTGCCATTTTTGCAGGATTAACAGAATCTATAATGGAGGTATTCATGGATGACTTTTTAGTTTACGGAGATTCTTTTGATAACTGTCTACTCAACCTTGGACAAGTTTTACAACATTGTGAGGAAATGAACCTCATCCTGAATTGGGAAAAATGCCATTTTATGGTAACTGAAGGTGTCATCCTCGGACATAGAGTGAGTGACAGAGGGATTGAGGTCGACAAGGCAAAGATAGATGTTATCTCGAAGTTGTCACCACCAAAACATATAAAAGGAGTACAAGCATTCTTGGGTCATGCTGGGTTTTACAGAAGATTTATCAAAGATTTTTCAAAAATAGCAAAACCCATGACCCAACTTCTGACCAAAGACACCGAGTTCAATTTTAATCAAGAATGCTTACAATGCTTCTCAACTCAGAAAAATTCTTTAATCTCTGCACCCATACTAAGAGCCCCATATTGGTTACAACCTTTTGAAATCATGTGTGACGCCAGCGATTACGCCATAGGGGCCGTATTAGGACAGAGAATCGACAAGAAACCTTATGTAATCTACTACGCATCTAAAACGCTCGATGAAGCACAGAAGAACTACACTAATATAGAAAAGGAGTTCTTAGCTATCATCTATGCGTTCGAGAAATTCTGCTCTTACTTGATTGGATCCAAGGTCATCGTCTACACTGACCACTCTGCCGTACGATATCAAATCCAGAAGCAAGATGCAAAACCCAGACTTATCTGTTGGGTATTCATGCTTCAGGAATTCAATTTGGAAATCAAAGACAAAAGTGGAGTGGAAAACATTGTAGCCGATCATCTGAGCCGCATTGAAGTCGAGGATGAAGATAAAGTACTGATCCGAGACTCCCTTCCAGATGACCAACTAATGAAAGTTACCAATGGATTCCCCTGGTATGCCGACATTGTTAATTATCTGACTACTGGAATCATTCACCCTTCCGCCTCCCATCATGACAAAAGGAAATTCCTACACGATGTCAAGAAATTCTACTGGGATGAACCCTACCTTTTTCTCCTATGCGCAGACGAACTTTTCCGTCACTGCTTACCTGAAGAAGAGATCACCCCCATCTTAGAGCATTGCCATTCCGGCCCCACTGGGGGACACATGAGTGCAAAGAAAACTATCATTTAAGTTTTGCAATTAGGTTTCTTTTGGCCAACCATAGCAAAAGATTCCCATGATTTTGTTAAATCTTGCAACAAATGTCAATTTTCTGGTGGCATATCTAAAAGGAATGAAATTCCACTCACTATGTGGCAAGAGATCGAACTTTTGGACGTATGGGGGATAGACTACATGGGCCCCTTTCCTTCTTCATATGGTATCTCCTACATCTTGGTTGCAGTAGACTATGTCTCGAAATGGGTCGAAGCCATACCCACAGTGTCCAGCGATTCCAAACCAGTCATTAAGATGTTTAAAGATATCATTTTTCCCAGATTTGGAGTCCCCCGAACGGTCATATCTGACGGCGGGACCCATTTCCTAGAATGAACCTTTGAAGCCCTCTTAAAGAAATACGGAGTTAACCATAAAGTTGCCACGCCTTACCATCCGCAGATCAGTGGTCAGGTTGAAGTCTCAAATAGACAACTGAAGGCAATCCTAGAAAAAACTGTCAATAGACACCGCACTGACTGGTCCACCAAGCTTCCCGATGCCCTTTAGGCTTACCGAACAGCTTATAAAACACCAATCGGGACGACCCTGTTCCATTTGGTATACGGGAAGTCATGTCATCTTCCAGTGGAACTGGAACACAAGGCTTGATGGGCCATTAAACAACTAAATTTTGATTTCAAAAGCGCCGTAGAAAATAGAAAACTCCAATTACAAGAGCTAGAGGAGCTCCGAATGACCGCTTATCAAAGTGCCATGATTTATAAAGAACAAACCAAAATGTGGCACGAAGGCCATATTAAAAGGAAAGACATCGCCATGGGTGAAAAAGTCCTCCTTTTCAATTCCAAGCTCAAATTGTTCCCCGGAAAACTCTACACAAAGTGGTCTGGGCCTTTCACAATCAAACATATATACCCGACTGGAGCTGTCATAATTGTTGACGACAATGGCGAAGAAAGGACAGTGAATGGCCATCGATTGAAAAAATACTACACTCCAGCAGATAAAATGCCGAGACAAACTATTGAGATCAGAGATGCCACAACATCATTATAACAACATCAAAACCTTGTTGAGCCAACGACGTAAAACCCAGGGGCTACTTGGGAGGCAACCCAATATCTGAGCTTCTTCTTTTATTTTCTGTTCTTTTAAGTTACCTTAGGTTTATCTTCTGAAAATATAAAAATTTATATAACCAAAACAAACATAAAAATATAAAAATCAAAATAATCTTAACCCTCCCAAATGGTCCTGAAACCATTTTGTGCCAAACGGTCTTGAAACTGTTTGGAGCCAAACGGTCTTGAAACCGTTTGGAGCCAAACGGTCCTGAAACTATTTGGAGCCAAACGGTCTTGAAACCATTTGGATTCCAAACGGTCGCTAAACCATTTGACCTAAGGGTTTTGCAAGGTCAACCCCCCCAAATCCTATAAATATAACCCCCTCCTTCTTTCTTTCGACTCTCAAAGCCTTCTAAAACCCTCAGTTTACTATTCCTTCTCTCCTTCAGTTTCCCGCGCAACATGCAGCACCGGTTCCATTCGCCGACCGTCCTTCCCGGTTCCGTGTGTCCTCACGGCGGTTACACCACCGTTACCGACGTTCTCGCTGTCATTTTCCCCACCTACAACAACAAGGTAAGTGCATCACCATTACTGACGCCGGAAACGCCGCCGTGAATCCATGTTCTATCGCCTGCGTCTGCGCACCACCGCCATTGCTATCACCGCTGATTACGACACCGCTGCGATCCCTTTTTTATCGCCATCGTCGTCCTTCTCACCGCCATCTTTGCTTTCTCCGCCAATTCTGCCTCTCTTCCATCCGCCGCGCCCCCAGCGTTTCAGCTTCCAAATGTCCTTGAAACCGTTTGGAGCCAAACGGCCTTGAAACTATTTGGAGCCAAACGGTCTTGAAACCGTTTGGAGCCAAACGGTCTTGAAACTGTTTGGCCTTTCACAACCGCTTGATTTTTTGGTTTAAACATAAAAACACATAAACACAAATAAAATCCAATTTTCTTCCTTTCATAAAATCAATCTTTTATGCTAACACATGATTTTCCATTTTCAGAAATGGCATCACCAGCTAAGCAACCCACAGGAACTGTCGACGCTCCATTTTGGACAAAGGAGCAATTAATGGAAGACTGAGCCAAACTCCAACAGATCTTAGATAACTTCAACAAGACTGGAAAGGCCCCACCAAAGGTCAACATCATAATGATCTTGTGTGAAATTGACCACCTCAACAGCTGCCTAGATCAGGAGCCTGTAGAAGAGGTGGAAGAAATTTCTTCCATTGATGATGAAGGCTCTGAATATGAGCCACGCTCCGCGGAAGAGTCCCTAGTCGAAAAATCCAAGGGGAAACAAAAGGTCCAAGAGGAAGCCACCACAACTCAGCAACCAAAGAAGCGGGCAAGGAAGCAGGTTCATCCTGTCACTACAAGGGAGCAAACCCTGGCAGGAAACATTCCACCAACCACCACATCTGCTGCTGATCCCACCATCATCACTGTTCCTTCTTTCCCTCCCATCACCAATACAACACCACCACCAGAAAACCTCAACATACACACCCTTCCCTCCATTGATAAAACCCTAAAACCCACTAAGTACGTCTGCTCCAGCATACTACTCAAGATGGGGATCTACGACAAAATTATCACCTTGCTAGACAACGCCAATCTTTCAAGGTTGTGTTTTGTACCTGAGATCTCCTACACTGAACCTACAACTGAATTCTTCACTTATCTCAATAAAGAACCTGTCGACATTATGTATTGATCAAGGGACGGAGGTGACCGTAGGCTGGTCACCAAACTCTTCGGCAGCAAGGTTGTCATAACAGAAAATATGCTGAATGAAATCTTTATCGACAACCAAGTGAAACTCAAGAAAGCCAAAGTTGTTGGAATAGAAAATACTCGTTTCAACAGACATAACTTTTGGAAATCCCTGACAGGGATCCCCACCTACGAGGCAAAGACATGCAAGGCCTCAAACATACAATCTGGACTAGTGTGTACTTTACATAAAATTCTTACAGGCGCACTCTTCTCCAGGACTGAAGGGGGGAATGTCATAATTTCAGATCTTTTTGTTCTCTGGTCAATTCTGCATGGGATGCCAGTCAACATTGGCCGCCATATGATCCAGAAGCTATCCGCTTATTCCCTGGGAAAGGAGATCTGCATGGGGGGTCATGTCACATCTATAATCAAATACCTCAAGATGGACAGACCTCTACCAAGATGTACGCAGATAAAGGGTGACATCCTAACAAATGAAAAAACTTTGAAAAACCCCTACATCATCAAAGACAAGGATGCAAAGTTGTTTTACATCTTCTTCCCTACAGACAAATCCTCTAGAACCCTACTACCGCTCCCGGAGCTTGCAGATTATGACAAGGAAAAGCTCCTCTTCACTGACGAGGAGCTTACAAAACTCATAGCTACAGTCAAGGTACCAGCAAAAAAAGTAAAGGCGGGGCAGACAGAACTTAGCATAACCGCCCCGACAGCTAGGGTAACAAAAATTCCTGTGAAACGACCCTCCACAAGACTTTCACAGAAACAACAGCTGTAGGGAACACCAACATCTAAACCGCATCCAGAAATAGAAACCCCCCTCCCCGATGAACAAATCACCACCTCATCTCTAGACTCCTTCATTACGAGTCTAACCACTGAGCTTACCACAACCACTTCACCACCCTCCACCTTTCCACAATCCACCACTCTTCCATCTTTCTCCACCCCTACACCCGACTTCACCACCTTCACCTCCATCCCCGCAGTCTTTCCCTTACCACTATCAATCCCACCATTTTCACCAGCAACATCACCACCTTTCCCATCCACCACCATTCCAACACCATTGGTGACACCATCTATCATCACCACGCAGTTCGCCGCACCATCAACAGTGTCTCTTCCACAGGACACTACATCCTTCCCATCCAGACCCCAACCATCCCACCCTTCCATAACTGGGGTCCCCTTAACAAATGTCGGTGAGGAATTCGGACGTCAATTTGACACCATCTGAAACCTCCTCACCGACCCCTCTAACATTTTGAATTCCATTTTTTCTTGTGTGCAGGGACTATCTAAATAGGTAGCCAAGATCGATGAGCAGAACCGTGCCTTGCCAAGCATACTCCAAGGTTTTCAGCAACTACAAGATATAGTGGCCAGGCAAGTTGATCACATCGACAACCACTACAACAACTTGCCCGAGTTGATCCATGGAGTAAAAGGCCAGCAAGAAGTGATGGCCAAGCAAGTTAATGAGATCTCTACACAGACTCAGCCTCTGCCTGAGACTCTCCACGAGCTCAAGCAACAACAAACAGATCTTAGCACATGCTTGGATAACATCAGCAACACTCTCACACAATTCCATAATAGCCATGAGGAGTCGAAGAACAATGAAATCCAACAATTACGAGCTACAGTAACAGATCTTACAACGTGACTCCTCTTTGCCGAAGACCGATACAAAGATCTCAAGTAAACACACGGTGCAATGCTCGAAACACATGAGCATGTACAAGTGGTGTTTGAAGAATTACAAACCATCCATCGGCAGTGCAAAAAGACAACACATAAGAAGCTCACAGACAAAGCAGCAGCTGACAAAGAAGGCGATGATGAAGACAAAGATGACTCCGACTCCTCTGCAGATTCTAACAACGATACAACCTCCTCAGATGACAAATCTGATGCCCCATACAATGCTGGGGAGGGCCCAAGCCAAGGAGCAGAACCTTCTCAGAAAGGATATGTCAAACACCACCAAGATGGTGGACATCATCCCAAGTCCCCCACCCACAACAAAAATGTAAACATATCATATGGGGACCAATTCCTCGATTACTCTACCTTGGGATCTATAGGGGAGTCTGTGAAAGATGCGGCCTTTGTTGAATTCCACCAATGTATTTTAGGAACCAGCACAAGCCCACCAGCAACAACCACTCACCCTTTTTCCGCACCTGACCAATCAGTACCCTTTCCTCCAGAACAGGAAGAATCAGAACGAGTCTGTTTAGATATAGACAAAGAACTCGATTCGGCTTCCGATTTAGATGAAGATCTACAAGGCTATATAGATGATTTGGAACAAACTTCTTCACCCCCTCCGCAGGAGCTTCCCCCGCCACCACCTCTACCGCATAAGATGCATGATTTAGATATGGCGGCCATCTCTACACTAGATGCTCAGGACATCTTTATCCTGAACACTATTGTCGACGATGCCAAAGAGGGGGAAGACATCATCTACCACAATACAAAGACTAAGCGCAAGTTGACACGTGAAGATTTTTGCAACATCCTACGACCACGGTCAACGATGTCAATAGAAATCTTCCGCGTGCTACTTGCCAACTGCATAGAAGATTACAGAAGCTCTAAGAGGTAGCAGCCAGTTTTTAACGCCTCACCTGCTCTATCTATAGGCTTTTTATACAAGGACATACAAGAAAAGTCAATAGAGCGGCTGCGCGCTGGTTTAGCACGGAGGGCATGTTATCTTACCGTGCCATTTCAAGTTTCCGATCACTGGTTATTTATGATTGTGGACACCGAGGCTCGGGATGCCAAGGTGTACAATTTTTGTGCCACTGAGCTACCAGCCGAAACAATAAACTTTGTTGGAGAAGAAGCAGGAGAGGCACGATGTATACCTTTCTGGCTTCTTAAGCTAATTTGGGTTGCACGACCGTCCCTACGTCAGGACTGGAGCCAACCATGGTTCCAAATAATAAACCCGCAAGTCCAAACAACTGAGGGATCTGGGGATTGCGCTTTTTGCACTATCTGTCACATTCAAGCGCTAAACCAAGAAATCCCCTTTACAGAGCTGATCGCCGAAGATTTTCACTCCCTACGAGGGCGTTACGCCATGGAGCTTATTTGTGATAGAAGGTTCTTCAAGGACCCGACAATGACACCAGATGACGTCCCCCGTTACCTCTTTTCAGCAATCCAACGTCTGCAACGGCGACCTTTCAGACAAACCTTAAAAGAATTGGAGAAAAACAAACAACCAACCATTGTTCCCGAGCAAAGAAAATGGGACCCTTCCCAATTTGATATGGCGTAGGATAAAGGGGAAACAGTTCTTTTTTCAGGGGCAACCATTAGGAGATCACCATCACAAATAGTGCCCCTATCTACCATAGAACCAACTTTCCCGGATTTCGACCTCAGTGCTTGTAAAAGTCTCTCCGACAATGAACTACGTCTCATCATGTCACGGCTCTACGCCGAGAAAGATGATCTCGTTTTCATGTCCGATGACATTTTAGTAATGGCAGACACATTACGAGAAATTGTACAATTCAAAGGGTCTCTATCCGTGAGCTTGATGGCTTCCTATCAATTTCTTATAGGACGGAATCACCCTACAACCTATATGGAATCCACATACATGAAGGACGACCACTTAAAGCTAAAGAACTTTGGAATAACTGAAGCACTAATCTCCTTCCTACAACACACAACACTGAAGTTTATCAGGCTACCATTCCTTCACCATGAGCACTGGCTGCTTCTGGCAACAAACCTACTCGAAGGAACAACTACTATCTACAATAGTTCCGACAGCCAGTTCAATCCACGACAGAAGATATACGTAGTGACACCAAAGACACCCACAGAGGAAGTGGCGAAGGAATGTGCAGACAGACTAATCAATGTTCTAAGTCAGAACACAAGGGCATACGGAAAAGAACACTTTCATCGCCCATCCTTCAACCACAAATGCCCCCAACAAATTCGGGAATCAAATGAATGCGGCTTCCACGTCCTCTATTGGATGTACACAATCATGGCCCTTAAAAAACCAGTAGAGGATATGACAGACGTAGATTACCACGCCTTACGTGGAAAGTTTGCTGCTAATCTCCTTCACACACATGGCACAAATAAAGGACTAACGGACGCATGATGCCCTTGTCCTTGTACCTCTCAACCTATTCCCTTTGACACTCTGAGGACAGAGTGAGTGATAAGTTAGGGGGGGAGTACACTAGACAAGGGCGAGGTATCAATTCTAAATCCTTCCCTTTCTATCTTCTTCTTCAATTCCGTATAATTTTCTTTCTTAGTTTTCTTTGCACATATTTAGTCTTTGCTGTTAGTAAAACCTACTTGGAACAAAGTCATCCCCAACTAACTTTAGAATCCAGCAGCCCTCAAGAGAAATAACAAGAATAGCACATAGACATGTAATGGTGAATTAATAAATCATCTTCACTCAATTTCCATGCTTTTATTCCATTTCTACATCTGACCCTCCACAGGACAACATCAAGGCCGCTATAAGCCAAAAAAATCTCAAGGACGAGAGGGACATCAGTTGACATCCAAATCATGAAGCCTTGCAAGTGGACCACTAGTAGAAACCAAATAAGTGCATGTCGAACAACTCTAAGAACAGTTTCCTTCTCTCCAAATAAAAGAGGCTTGGCCGCCCAAATCAATATCCCTAAATATCCAAATCCCAAGCCTGTGAGTTTATGAATAAAAGCCAGAGTGTTGAATAAAACAATGAGAGTTGTGCCATAAATAAAGATCTATATGAAGAACCAACAAAGGTCTCGCCCGGCCGGTACATTCAGCTGCCCTCAAGAAGGCAGATGTGTCTTGCCCGGTAGTGAAACCCTAAGGTATCTAAATATATGAAAGGCTGATAAAGGACTCGCCCGACCGGTACATTCAGCTGCCCTCAAGAAGGCAGATGTATCGTGCCTGGTAGTGAGATCCTAAAAGCATAGACAACCCCTCCCCCACTTGAAGGGGGAGTTACACACTAATCCTTTAGCCAACCCGCGTACCCACTCTAGTTTCCGGTAGGATTCTCAGAGGAGTATAAAACTGAATAGAGTCAACGACATGCATCGAATAAAAACTGGTCCCAATGCGGGCTAAGATATGGAAGAAACCTGAGATCCAAGCAACTCTCAATACCTGAAAGAGTTAAGGCAAAAAGCTCTGATACAACCTTAGGAGATCTTAGGTTTAGAATTGAAGCAAGAGTATGGAAATCTTAACTGAATAAAAATCGCCTCGCCATTACATGCCTCAGCTCTATCTAACTTGAGGACAAGCTAGACTCTAAGTTAGGGGGGGTGATAACCTCCAGTTTTGTGATGTTATCTTAGTAATATTCTTCAGTTTTCCACACTCTTTCTCAGATAAAGTAGACAAAATCTCTAACTATTCTCTTTTTCTGCAAACATACTATTAGACTAACTTTTCTCCTTCTTACTTACAGAAAAAGACACAAAAAAAATCACAAAAGACTCAAACGGTCCCAAGACCGCATGGATTCACATGGTCTCAAGACCGCATGGAGTCATATGATCTCAAGACTGCATGAAGCCAACCGATCTCAAGACCGCATGAAGCCAACTGGTCTCAAGACTGCATGAAGCCAACCAGTCTCAAGACCGCATGAAGCCAACCAGTCTCAAGACCGCATGGAGTCATACGATCTCAAGACCGCATGGAGTCATACGATCTCAAGACCGCATGGAGTCATACGATCTCAAGACCGCATGGAGTCATACGATCTCAAGACCGCATGGAGTTCAAACGGTCTCAGAGTCGAAACGGTCTCGGGGTCGAAACGGTCTCAGAGTCCAAACGGTCTCGCGGTCCAAACAGTCTCAGAGTCCAAACGGTCTCGGGTTCCAAATGGTCTCGGGGTCCAAATGGTCTTGGGGTCCAAACGGTTATGAGTCCAAATGGTCTTCAAGACCGTTTGGACCCAAAACTGTCCAAACCATTTGGACTTCACTTAAGGACTATAAATAAGACCCAAGGGGTCCTCCCAAAGACATCAAGTTTTCAGACGCCCAGAGGCTGCCTCTATCACTCCAGAGCTAATCCAACTTCCATCCTCTTCCCAAAGGCTATCGGTCTGAGATCCACAATCCATCTTGAAGCTACTTTCTCTCTCTTTGCCAAAGAAGGTGGGAAGAGGGGACCTCGTCATCAAGCAACCTGTGAAGTTTGAAGATCGTCTCTCTCTCTCTCTCTTTTTCCAAGGGGTTGACTTTCCTCTCTCCTTTGTGGGGATGATGCTCTCTCTCTCTCTCTCTTCTTTCCTCCTTCTTTATCTTAGCTATGAGCGAGTAGTCTCTTTCACTAGGGTGTGGGGAGTAGCCCTATTACCCATGTTTTCATTTCATGTAATGTAATCCATAGTTTGCAATATAGAGATGCTTTCTTTTCAGTTTAACATCAATCATTTAATGAATTCTTGTTGCTTGATCGCCAACTTGTGTTATCCTTTATCTTTTAGTATGAATTGTCTATGTTTGTACTACTAGATTCGAAACTCAATTGATTGTTGGTTCCTAGTGCATGTATCCACCATGCATCTGTTTCGGTATCTAGAAGTGTTTTTCAAGAAGTGGAGTAAACTCACTCCCATCGTTGTACTTTTATACTATGAAATGGAATCAGTTGACGTATGAAAGTACAACCTTAATAAGTCGAGGAACACACTTTGTGAAGGGAATGATGCAAAGTAGCTGACCATTCGTTCGGGGATGGCTGACTTTGCAACATTCCCGCACTTCTCGTAGTTAGTTCTCCGAAAGGAAACTAAGTCTACGAAGATACTAACTGACTAACCTCTTGTTGCAGGTTATGTTTTATGTTGAATGTTTTGATCCATGTGTAGTGGTGGTGAAAACCGATCACACCCTAGTGGTTCCTTATCATTGATTAACATCCTTCAATTTACTTGCTTGCTTTACTTTACTTGCTCTTAGTCTAGAAATAACCAAACCAACCTTTTGATTTAAGTACCAACTATTAAGAGTTTAAGTGAAATTCTAACGTTTTTCATCTTGTTGTTCCCAACAAGACCGTTTTCTCGTGGATTCAACCCTTAACTATACTACAATAAGACTTCCACATATCTTAGCATACGTGGGTGGAGTTCTCGATCTAGTATAAGCAAGGCTAAACGTAAATACTTACCATCTTTAGGATTTTTAGTGGTTCACGCAATTCGATGTAAGTGGGAGCTCCATCATATATTGAGAACAAAAAGGATGAACTTTGCACATAATGAGTTTAATTTAGAGTTTCATGAGCATAAATATGCTTTAATGGGCCTTGAAACCCTAATATTAGTAAATGTGACTATTAATGGCTTTAATTGTTCAATTTCATGATTAAAGTTGAGATATGATAATTCTAAGATATTTTGAGTATAAAAGTTCCTAATTGTGGATAAATACCCTTAATGTGGTAATTATGGTTTTCTAATGGATAAAGGTAGAATTAATGACAAATAGAGTTCATATGTGAATTAGACCATAATGAACTATGAATTGATGATAAATGAGCATAATGATCTTGTCCTGGATTAAAAGGATAAAGATAGTAGCTTTCATGTAAACGAGGCTTAATGGACTTAATTGATGGTTAATTGTGCTTTTTCTGAAATAAGGGTTAAATGTTGTTAAAAGACAACCTTAGTATCTTTCATGATGAATAGATGAGATAATTAGGGTTTGTGAGTAATTGTATAAAATTAGGTTTTAAAATAGTAAGAGATGAAGGGAAACCCTAATTGCAATGGAAACCCTAAAAGTGGATTAGAAACCCTAGGAAGTGAGCTAAGTTTAATAGATCTTGATGGCATGATGAATAATAGGAAATTGTATGCATATTTTAGGATCTCATAATGTGCTTGCTTGTGTATTTGGATTTCTTGATTGGATTATTCTATCTCAAATCAGCCTAACAGGTATGTGGTTACTCTTATGAGTAATCGCTTTATTTTCACACCAATTCTTGAATGTTTTATCAGTTTCCTAAAAATAACTGCTTGGATGACTTTTGTTTCATGCAACTATAAAGTGACTATGACTATCACCATAAGTATGAATACATGACTAGCTCAGATCCTAGTCCTCCTCTGTGGCTTTGCAAATGCTAAAAAGGGTAACCTAGAGCAAGGTCTAGGCTATCAAGAGTTAGGGATTGGGCTACCTACGTGTAGTGCCATGCAATTCTTTAGCACACCATGAGTTAAGGAGTGGGCTTCCTATGGGTAGTGCCATGTGACTCAACCCTAGAAACTGATTCACCTGTTAGGTAGGATCATGAGGGGTTAAATGGGGATCTTCCATAAGTAAGGTAGCATCCAAGTCCACTGTAGGGATAGCGCAGAGGTTAGGGATTGTAAGGATTGAGTAGTTATGTTGAAAACATAAAGTTGTTTGTTAAATCATAATTGACTGCAATATATTGTTACAGTTAATTGCATGATTATTATTTTCCCCATATACCAGCTTTATGTTGACCGACATTTTGTTTGTCGGTATTTTAGGTACAAGTGAAATGAAAAAACAGTATAGTGGCATATGTGGAATGAAGTATGAATTAAAGTACAAAGGAGGATTAGTTAGAATAGACTCCAGATGTGGATAGAAGTACATATCCAAGTTTTTGAAAAAGGTATGCAAAGTTAAATTTTATTACAGCTTTTCAGTTTAGTTAGTAGAATTTGATAATTGTTATTGATTATTTGTCAAACCTTTGATACGGAAAATTGGGATAACGACTCTGACCTCTTGGTCTCCCTTAAATGGGGGTTACTGGGAGGCGGCGTCGTTACATTTGGTATTAGAGCGTAGGTTCCTCGTTTAATCTTTAATAATTATTAAATTTTACAAACTCTATAGAACCCAAGGGAGTTATTAGAGGAATTTCCGAAAGACAAAGGTGTCTAGAAAAGGATCACGTCCGAGGCTGGCAAGATTTTCCTCCGCACTACTAGTCGGAATAAGAGGACTCCCAGATTAGTGTGACTGCCTGGCCAATGTCTCAGGATTGGACTTGAAATAAGATACCTTTAGGACTATCTCATCTTGTTCATCCCTTCTCAACTCAAATGCTATTAAGTATTATAAGGATTAGGTTTTTCTCTCTTTTCCTCACCCTCTTGAGTTATGGGTAAGGTTGATAAGGTATACGGAATCCTCCACCAAATTAATTAAAAGCATTGAAATAAGATGTCATGGACATAAGCTTAATAGATTAAGTGTAGACTAAAGAATAGATACATGCTTAGGTCATATGACATGAGTTGTCATTGCCCTTAGGAGAGACCTGTGGCTAGACCTTCTTGTCAGGAGGATGAGTAGAGAGAGTTGATCTTGGAGGTAGATATCTCCATTAAAAGTAGAGACCTGGCACATCCTATGAGGACGATGCTAACCCTAACCCTAAGTGGTGAGATGACATAATGAGTTAGATGTCTTGGTAGACTGGGTGTTTGGATGGACATGCCTTTAGGATGCCATGTGAGCCATGAGAGGTTGAATGACTGAGTACCTTTGGCGACCCAACCCTGGGAAGGGTCTTGCATGTTAGAGTGAAGGATAGCTCCTTTGATGAGGTTAGAGAAGAACCTATAAGAAACCCCATGAGCTTATATGAGCATGGCATAGTATGCACCCAGAGTACGTCAGTAGTGTGAGCAGTAGGTTGAAACCCTAGCCAAGGGAGTATGACAGATAGCTTATGAGATAAGCATAAGGAGCTATGGATAACTTTAAGCAAACATAAATTTGAACATAGGCTTCACCCATGTAGAGGTATGCTTGTGAGCTTGATCCATATTCATGGAGAGAGGACCTTTAGTGTAAGACTGGTTGTGGAGTTATCTCTAGAGAGAGAGAGCAGGACCCAAGCAAGAAGGTTGAAAGCCTAGACTCCGAGATATGAGAAAAAATGGGGAGTTGAGGATGATGCGACCTAAGTGGATGTTTTTGGTTGCCTCACACTTGATCCCTGGAGGCTGATGATGTCTTGGTTGCCATGAGAGGAACCAAACTCTAGAGAGAGGATGAGTCTGTTGGTACCTCTATACCTATGGTATAGATGAGAAGAAGAGTTCTGTAGACCTGGAGAGGTTTAGTAACAGGTTGTGAGGCCTTGTACCTTGTTGATTGTCCTTGAGGAGGACTCAACTCTGAAGTGTTTCTTGACTAGAAGGATGATAGGAAGTCTATGCCATACCTTGTACATGTTTGGTTTGTGGTTAAGAAGTTGAGCAGGAAGTTGGACATCAGAAAAGTGAACCTAGGGTTCCTAGGCCTAAGAGGGGAAGTGGTGTACCTAATGCTCATGACAAGATTTGAGTTTCTATAGATTCGAGCATGGTACTCTTCAGGGTTATAGGAAAGGGAAACCCCTTAAGTTTAATGCATGTTTGATGAACCCCTCACAGCTAAGTTGATGACATGGGAAGGTGTGATCTTGATCCAATGTTGAGGAAAGGGAACAAGTATGACCTAGCATGGTTTAGTAGGTGGTTTGCTTGTTCCTTAGTAGCTGCTGGGTTAAGCATGCTCATGGGAATATAAACCCTAAGGATGTTTGTGACCTTGTTGTCAAGAGTTGTAGTTTCCTCCCATCTTGGGAGAGGGACCATTTAGTAGGGAGTATACTAGTTTTGAGGGTTTTGAGGAAACCTAAAGAGGTCTCATAGGATCTTGAGAAGCTAAGTGAAAAGTACATGGTATGAGAATGAACCTGTACACCCATAGATAACCATCTCTAAATGCAGGTGGATGTGTTACCATGGAGGTAACCAGTATGGGGCCTGTCCAAGGTAGGAAGGTTGCCATGACCCCTATGAAAGGATGAAAGTCAGCCCATGAATGTTGAGAGAGGGAAGATGAAGGCTTGGGTAAGGTTCTAAACTGGACATGTACTATAATAGAATCCTAAGTCTCTCCTAGGGTCAGGTAGGTATAAGACCGATGGAAGTAGGAGTTTCCTAATTCCCTAGTTGCACATGACCATAGGGCCGGGAGGTAACAACTATCATTGTCTGAGGGCCATGGGTTAGGAGATTGATCACCTTCATGAACTCATGGGACCCAAAGGGAGGATGAGTAGGGCACTCTATGGATGCATAAGGGAAGAGGGATGACCCCTAAAAGTGTCAGCACCCTATAGACCTAGAGGAGATGACCAAGGGAGGTGTGTAAACCCCAGTAGGTTTGAGACCAATTTTCCATGGAAGTAACTTTAATATCGAGATGGTTGTGATGTAGAGACATATGTTGCACGTTTCAACTTGGATTTAAAGGTGTACTGGCAAGGTGGGATGTACCATCTCTACTCTTGGAATAGGAAGAACTCTATATTTGGACTACAGCCAAATGCTTATTTCATCTTATTATGGGAGTGAGAGATAGGACAATATGCATGCCATACACCAAGGATAAAATGTGATGTGAGTTGGAATGTTGCCATGAGGTATGAGGACAGAGATGATAACATACTCTGGTGGAGTAAATAATATATAGATGGTTTACAAACACTAAGAGGAATAGTGAATTCATCTTATGAGGATGTTTTGTCATGAGTTATGAAGGTTGAGTTTGAAAAACCAAGAGAATAAGCTCAAAGTTTTCTTGATGAAGATAGACTTAGAGCTAAAATGAGATAATAAGTGGAATACATGGAGGTGTATGTCTTCAACATTACCTTACACCTAAGGATGTGAAGTGGTAATGGATGCTCTAGATGAGATACAACTGCCTAGTTTAGATGGAGGAGGTTGTTAGGATAACCCCCAATTGAGAAAAGAGATAATTTTGGCTAACACTCAGATGTAAAGATATTGGTTGATCAAGTTAATGGTTGTTTGGTTAGCCAGCCTAGGGCTTATCATGATTAAAGGATGGTTGTAGAACCTCATATAAACTTCTCTGGAAAGGAAGGTGATGAAACCCCATTTAGAGTGGTTTAGGGTTTTTGAGGAATTGACCTTAAGGAATCATGACAATATAGGAGATCATGATTGAAGATCACCATACACCATGGTACTACGAAGATGGTAAGTGACAGTGGTACTTTGGATGCCTAAGATGAAGTTAGAGGAGGTATGTTGCCATCCAAGCCAAGAGGTGAAGGATGAACACCAGTAACCCAGTGTATTAATATAGAGGATAAAAGAGTCCCTGGGAGGGAATGGGAGTTCATCACTATGGATGTTGTGGTAAGTCTCCCCTAGACCAAGGAAGGTCAAGATGCAATATGGGTTATGGTAGATCACCTTACCTAGATAAAAAGAGAAAGAAAGAGTACTGTCAAGGGACAAATCCAGTTGAACTACATATGAGAGAGATAGTTCAACTACACTATGATGCGAGTTCAAAAGTTCTTGAGTATAGCCTAAAGATATGCTTCCATAAGGTGGAAATAGGTACATGAAGAACTCGATGTTAGTACCGCTTATCACCCCTAACTAATGGTTAGTATGATACAAACTAGAGGGTCTGATGAGAGCATGTGTGCTCATTCAGGGTGATACATAGAGACAGTTCTTATCTTTTGTAAGATGTGATGATAACCACCATAGCCAGTATCAGGATGTAAAGAAGCTCTACAAGGGAGGTTGTGTCGGTTATCATTTCATTAAGATGATGTTGGTGAAGGGACCTCGTGAAGGTCAAGAAAGGACCACAATGTGTGCAGATGAAGTTGCCTTGATCGTGCAATGGCTGAAAGGAGCCCAGAGACGACATGAGTTGTAAGATGATGCAAAGTAGGCTGACATGCAGTTCACTATGGGGGAATATGTGACATGAAAATCTGACCCCTCTAAGTTATAACTAAGAGAGATGAGTCCCTGATGCATGGGTTCTTTTGACATGGTTTGGTAGGGAAGGTTAAGTTTTCCCTTACCCCTCAGGATAATGTGATGTGTGATGAGTTCCATGTGGCCAATTTAGAGCACTATGTGAGGTACCTGGACCATGTGCGGAGCAATGAACCTAGTGAGCCCCAAGGGAGGCTGAAATGACCTGAGTCACCTGTGAGGTTTATAGATGCCAAGGTGAAAGAACTCATAGAAAAGAATATGTGATAATAAAGGTTCTTTGGAAGCGCCATGGATAGGGCAAACCCACATAGGGGCCAATGATGGACATGGAAGAGACTTATCCTAAATTGTTTGTTTGCTTGATGGAATTTTGAGGATAAAATTCCTATAAGAGGGGAAGGATGTTACAACCCCAACTTTTGGCTTCATTTGGTGAGAAATGTAATTTCTCATATTAAAGATATTGGAATAAATAATGACATAACTTGTTTTGAATACAATAGCCTTGTTGGTTTTTTTGTGGGCCTTATTGGCTATTGGGCCCAATAACAAGGAAAACACAAAAGGAACTCCATTATTAATAAGAAATGGAGAAAAGAAAAATGTAGAAACCTCTAGAAGGAAAAAGAACTTAATCCAAAGGTGGATTTCGTGCCTCTTGGGTTCCTTGGGTCCCAAGGAGTCCAAAGTTGCAAAGAAAATGCAAAAAGAAATGAAAAGATCAATTAAGTATTTCTTTATTAAGAAAGAAATTGAAAACAATGATAAAATGTGGAAAATAAGTGGAAAGAGGTGTAATTGAGTTATCCTTGGTGGATTTTCATATCCAAAGGATTCCTAATGTTAAAAGGGATGCCAATGAAGAAAATAAAAAGAAATATAAAAAGAAATCCTTAAAAAGAGATATTTTAATAAGAAATAAACAAGATAATGAGAAATAATGAATATAGATGCATCTAGAAGGATAATAAGTACCCTTAAAAAGGAATTTCGATATTTTGGAGTTTCTTGGGGTATAAGGAGCCCCAATGGATAAGAAAGAAAGAGAAAATACCAATAATGCAAAATAAGAGGATAATGTGATACATTATGAATGATTTTTGGGGTATTGTTAAAAAGGAAGTATTTTCTATTAAAAGAAAATAGAAATTTCATGCCAATGGATTAAAAAGCAAGAACAAAGAGAATAAGAGGGATGATTTTTGAAATCCTAATATCTAAAGAAGAAGGAATATTAATGAGATATTTGAGAGAGAGAGAGAGACTTGCTTCTTAATGAAGGAATCACATTCCTATTAGAAAAGGGCATTGTTTCTTCATAGGCAAGCATCTTAGGGCATTAATAATCTCCCCTATATAAGGGGTAGAGCCTATGGCTCAAGTTTAAGAGAATCCCAAGCCCCTTCTCTCTCTCCCATCTTCCTCTTCATTTAAACCCTAATGGTGAGAGGTAATGCTATCTCGGGGACAACAAGGGAGCTACGATGGGGCTCGAGGGAGGCACGAAGCTCCCACAACAACCTAGGAAGGGTAGACTATCTTTCCCACACTCCCGTCTTCACGCAATAGCTATTGAAGTCCTGCAAACCTACAACAATCATGGGCTTGGCTCACCTAGGATCGGGCATGTTGGCTGCGACCTAGAGTCTCCCCGCATGCGTAGGGGTGCTGCAAAGTCAGGGCAACATTTGGGTGGCAAGCTCCAGCCATAGGGAGGTGGAGAAGACCTCCCCCCCATTCGACTGCAACCGCGGCAGCGCTAGGTTGCTCAAGGTTGAAGAAGGTAGGTGTCTTTGGATGCTAATACCCCTCCGAGCATTGCTGAACCAGTGACTTACGCGGGGGTAAAACGGACAATTCGTTATGTTTCCAAAACAATTGAGCAATGTTGCATGAGATAGACGATGTGGCAGCCTATCATTGACTCAAGTAAGTAAGTTCTTACAAAATTCATAACTAATTAACGCTAGCTCGGATGGAGGCACATTATATATGAATTTTTCTCAGAAGAACATGATGAATGTAATAAAAATATTATTGAAGACTTTTTCTGATTGCAATTCTAAATGTAATGGAATTTATCAACTTTAGTGCTTTAATGATTAAGAAACCCTATTTTAAGATGATTAATGTATTTAGTAGGGCTTAATGGATGACTAAAGTTGATATTAACATGTTAATTGTAAAAAGGTATATTGAGAACAAACAGGATGAACTTTGCACATAATGAGTTTAATTTAGAGTTTCTTGAGCATAAATATGCTTTAATGGGCCTTGAAACCCTAATATTAGTAAATGTGACTCTTAATGGCTTTAATTGTTCAATTTCATGATTAAAGTTGAGATATGATAATTCTAAGCTATTTTGAGTATAAAAGTTCCTAATTGTGGATAAATACCCTTAATGTGGTAATTAGGGTTTTCTAATGGATAAAGGTAGAATTAATGACAAATAGAGTTCATATGTTAATTAGACCATAATGAACTATGAATCGATGATAAATGAGCATAATGATCTTGTCATGGATTAAAAGGATAAAGATAGTATCTTTAATGTAAAAGAGGCTTAATGAAATTAATTGATGGTTAATTGTGCTTTTTCTAAAATTAGGGTTAAATGTTGTTAAAAGATAATCTTAGTATCTTTCATGATGAATAGATGAGATAATTAGGGTTTGTGAGTAATTGTATAAAATTAGGGTTTAAAATAGTAAGAGATGAAGGGAAACCCTAATTGCAATGGAAACCCTAAAAGTGGATTAGAAACCCTAGGAAGTGAGCTAAGTTTAATAGATCTTGATGGCATGATGAATAATAGGAAATTGTATGCATATTTTAGGATCTCATAATGTGCTTGCTTGTCTATTTGGATTTCTTGATTGGATTATTCTATCTCAAATCATCCTGATAGGTATGTGGTTACGCTTTTGAGTAATCTCTTTAGTTTCACGGTGATTCCCGAATGTTTTATCGGTTGCCTAAAAATAATTGCTTGGAAGACTTTTATTTCATGCAACTATAAAGTGACTATGACTATCACCATAAGTATGCATACATGACTAGCTCAGATCCTGGTCCTCCTTTGTGGCTTTGCAAATGCTAAAAAGGGTAACTGAGAGTAAGGTCTAGGCTATTAAGAGTTATGGATTGGGATACCTATGTGTATTGCCATGCAACTCTTTAGCACACCATGAGCTATAAGTGGGCTACCTATGGGTAGTGCCATGTGACTCAACCCTAGCAATTGATTCACCTATTAGGTAGAATCATGAGGGGTTAAATGGGGATCTACCATAAGGAAGGTAGAATCTAGGTCCATTGCAGGGACAACACAGAGGTTAGGGTATGTAAGGATTGAGCAGTTATGTTGAAAACGTAAAGTTGTTTGTTAAATCATATTTGACTGCAATATATTGTTACAGTTAATTACCTGATTATTGTTTTCCCCACATACCAGCTTTATGCTGACCAACATTTTTTTGTCGGAATTTTAGGTACAAGTGAAAAGAACAAACAGTAAAGTGGCATATGTGGAATTAAGTATGAATTAAAGTACAAAGGAGGATTAGTTCGAATAGATTCTATATGTGGATAGAAGTAGATATCCAAATTTTTGAAAAAGGTATGCAAAGTTAAATTTTATTATAGCTTTTCAGTTTAGTTAGTAGAATTTGATAATTGTTGTTGATTATTTGTCAAACCTTTGATCCAGAAAATTGGGATAACAACTCTTATCTCTTGGTCTTCCTTAAATGGGGGTTACTGGGAGGCGGGGTCATTACAGCTATGTACGACATGCATGTCTAACCCACATACTTGCATGTATGGATAAATATGATAGCCAACTCATCATGTTTTCTCTTTCTCTATCCACTGCTTAAGGTTTTTGGGTTGAGCATCATCCTTAGGGATGTGTCAGGTCTCTTCCTCTTCATGGAGGATTCTTCCTCCAAGGATAACTCTCCCCTCATCATCCTAGAAGAAGGTCTAACCTTAGAGCTCTTTTGAGGGAACATCAACACATGCCATGCAACCCAATCATGTAACTAATATTTAGTTTATGCTTAAAATATTCAAACTTATATCCATGACATCTTGTTTACATGCTTTTCATTACTTGGTGGAGGATTTCTTAATACTTATCATTCTTAATCCCAAAACTCAAGAGGGTGGAAAGAGAGAAACCCTAATCTTTTAATGTATATCCAAAAATAAGAGGTAAATAAGGGATGAAATTAGAATGATAAGACCTAGAGGTATCTTATTTCGAGTGAAATCCTTTGATTTTGGCCAGGCAGTCACATAGAATATGGGAGTCCTCATAGACGGACTAGCGGGGCAGAGGAATATATTGCCAACCCTCAGATCGTGGTCCTATTCTAGACACCTCCATCATTGGAAAATCCTCTAATAACTCCCTTGGGTTCTAAAGAGTTTGTAAAATTTAATAATTATTAGAGATTAAATAGAAAACCATGCTCTGGTACCAAATGTAACGACCCCACTTCTCGATAACACCCAATTAAGGAAGACCAAGAAGTCAGAGGTGTTATCCCAAAAACAAGATTAATGGTTTTAAAAATAATAATAAATAATTAATAAATTCTACCAAAAACTAAACTTAAAACTGGAATAAAAATTACTTTTCACATACCTTTCAAATATAGGAAACTAGAACTTCTACCCTCAATATAATTCTAATGATCTAAATCCTCCTTTATGAATTAACTTTAATCTTCACAAGTTCCACTTTACTATTTTTCCAATTTTAGATGATCCTAAAATGTCGACAAACAAAACGTTGGTCAGTATAAATGTATATATCAGTCTGTGGTGACAACCAAAATGTTGCACATATATTCTAACAACATAATCACATCAAATAGTTGTTAACAATGCAAGATTATGTTTTTTTCAATATGACTTCTCAATCGCTTTTACTCATCTTCTGGGATACCCTCTCTAGGGTTAAGTCCTTGCAAGTGACTTTAAGGCTACCTTCTCCATCCTGAGCTTGGTACCTGGGGTCACCTCTCTGGGTGTCTTGGGGTCTTCCCTCTGGGGCCTGACCACCTTGACCTTCCCTCCAGGGCTTGGTCTCTTATCTTACATGCTATGTTGGTTCGAGCAAGTCATATATGTACTTAAACTGTGATAATCATATTCACTTCAAAGATTGCAGAAAAAAAAAATCATTCAAGTAGTTTATTTGTAACAAACCCGCCTCCCGGTAACCCCCAATTAAGGGAGACCAAGAGGTTAGAGCCATTGTCCCAATTTATCAGATCAAAGGTTAAACAAATAATCAGTAATAATTACGAAATTCTACCTACTAAATTGAAATCTGATATAAAATAAAACTTTGCATACCTTTTAAAAACATTGGAAATCTACTTCTATCCACAACATGAGTCTATTCTATCTAATCCTCCTTGCACTTTATTTTTTATTGTCACAATGTGTCACTTTACTGTTTGTTCTTTTCAGAGTTGCACCTAAAATTCCAACAAAACAAACGTCAGTAAGCATATAGGAATATGTCGGTATGTGGGGACAACCAAAATTTCACAAATATGGCTAACAATCTAAATATCACAATCAAGTTAATTAACAAGCCAATTTACGCTTTCAATGTAACATTCTCCACCACTTTTGCCCTAACCATGGAATACCCTCTTTAGGGTTTCTCTTTTGCCATTTACTTAAGGACACCTTCTCAATCCCGAGCTTGATGCCTGGGGTCACCTCTCATGGTGCCCATTAGTCATGCAACAAAGACCACCTTCTCAATCCCGAACTTGGTGTCTGGGGTCACCACTCATGGTACCCATGGGTCTTCCCTCCTAGGCTTGACCTTTTTGCATCATCCATCAGGGTGGCATGTAGGTGCGGGAATACACACTTATATTATAATTGTGATAATCATAGTCACTCTATAGTTGCATGAAATAAAAGTCATCCAAGAAGTTATTTTCAGGCAACCGATAAAACATACGAGAATCGCTGTGAAACTAAAGAGATTAACCATAAGCGTAACCACATGCCTGATCCAGAGCAACTTGATGTCCAAGAAATAATGATAAAGAACAATCAAACAAGCAATCAACAATATCCTGAAATCAATGCAATACATCCAAGTGTTATAGTTTATCCAAAACATTCTTAAGATACTTTTTCAAATAGGAACAAAATCAGCCTTTAAAAGTGTTTTTATTGGATTATACACATTCTCCTGATCCATTTTCATATTTTGCATGTTTCCATTAGAGCTACGAATAAAAAGACACAAATTGTGCACAAATTCACTTACTTGAACCAATGGGAGGTTGCCACGTCGTCTATCCCATGCAAATCGTAGCTTTGGCCGAACATAACCAAATTACGATCTTGCCCACACATAAGTGGCCGCACTTTAGCACGCAAAAGGGCAAAACTGTCCAACTACCCTAGGTCATCTTCAACCTCCAGAGCACCACAACGGCCACCAATTGTAGCCCTTCGCGGGGCTGCCCTCTCCTCCCTAGGCCATGAAACTCGCCGCCCGCTACTACCCTTGCTCTGCTACCCTCCCCCACACCTAGGGTGCCACCCAACTTGTGACCTAGGTGGTTGGTTTGGGCGGGGCAGGCGTGCGACCTGTATCCATGTCGTCGGCCTTCTACAGGCGCTGCATGGTGGCCGCGGGCATGGGAATGATGACTAATCATCCCATGTCATTGTGGGAGATTCTTGCCTCTGACGAGACTACAACACAGCTCCTTGGTGCCCTCGATATAGTGCTATTCTCTTAGGTTAGGGTTTTGAACAAAAATAAGGAAGATAAAGAGAGAGTGGTGCATGGGATCTTCTTGAACTCGGGCCAAGGAGTCTACCCTTATAGAGAGGAGGGTAACAGTGCCCTAGCTCACCTATCCATGAGGAAAACAAGTCCCTCATCAACCATGGCAACCACACTTCCCTAGTTTAAGATATAACTCCTATCTTTTATTATTAAAAGATGTCCTTTTCTATTCATGATCCTTGGTTATTAAGGAATTCGGATTTTACCTCTTTTATCTTCTTTGTGCTTGGCTCTTAATCCATTGGCCACGAAATTCTAATTTCTTAAAAAAAATATCTATTTTTGATAATATCAAAAAGTCATTAATTATGTAGTGCATTATTCTCATATTTTGTATTATTTGCATTTTCTCTTTCTTCTTCTTTATTGGGACTTCTTGGACCCCAAGAAATACTAATATTTCAAAATTCCTTTTTAAGGATACTTATTATCCTTCTAGATGCATCTACATTCATTATTTCTCATTATCTTACTTATTTCTTTATTAAAAGATATCTTTTCAAGGATTTTTCTTTATCCTTTATTCCCTTTTTCCTCTTTCCCTATTTCTTATATAAGAAATCACATAGAAACGAAATTTACTTAATTGTGGCCATTAATTCCACTTTCTAGAGTTTTCTATGTATTTCTCATAATTACTTTGCTTAATATCCATTATCTTATATCTTTTCCTTTTATTTGGACTTTTCTTCTTTTCTTCTCTTTTATATCCACTAATGGATTAATCTAATAATAGGAATCACAAAATTCCTATCCTAAGGGATATTTGCAAAGAAATCCATCTTTTGAAGCAAAGCATACAACCTTTTCAATTAAGTCCATATTCACAAAATCTTTACAATTCAATATGAAAACATATGCAAAATTGAGGTTGTAACATCCTTCCCATCTTATAGGAATTTTGCCCTCAAAATTCCCTCAAACATTCAAACAAATAGGATAAGACTTCCTCATGTCATCATGGCTCCCATGTGGTTTTACCCTCTCCATGGTGACTCCCAAGAACCTTCATCATCTCATATTCTTACATCTGAGTTCTTTCTCACCTTGGTACCTTGTACCCTCATAGGTGACTCAGGACATTTCAGCTTCTCTCAAAGCTAACTGGGTTCATGGCTCATCACATGGCTTGGGTACCTCACATAGTGTTCTAGATCGGACTCGTGGAACACATCACGTTATCCTGAGGGGTAAGACTGATTATAACCATCTCCACCAATCCATCTCAAAAGGACCCATATATCGGGGACTCAGCTTTCTCAGTTGTAGCTTAGAGGGGTTGGATTTTCACATTTCATATTCTCCCACAGTGAACTGCATGTCAGTCTGCTTTGCATCAACTCACGACTGATGTCTCCCCTGGGCTTCGTTATCCATCGCATGATCAAATCGACTTCATCTAAACACATTGTGGTCCTTTTCCTGACCTTTGCGAGGTCCCTTCACCAACATTATCTTAATGAAATGGTGACCGAAACAACCTCCCATACAGAGCTTCTTTACATCCCTATACTAGCTATGGTGGTTATCATCACATCTCTCAAAGGGCAAGAACTGTCCCCCCATGTATCACCCTGAATGAGCACACATGCTCTTATCATACCCTCTTATCTAGATCATGCTAACCATCAATTAGGGGAGATAAGTTATACTAACACTGAGTTCTTCATGTATCTACTTCCACCCCATGGAAGTGAATCTTTAGGTCATATTCAACAACTTTTAAACTTGCATCCTGGTGCAGTTGAACCATCTCTCTTACTTGTAGTTCAACCGGATCTGTCTCTTGACAGTACTCCCTCTTTCTCTTAGATTATGTCATCTAAGTAACACGATCTTACCATAACCCATATTCCATCTTGACCTTCCTCGTTCTATGGGAGACTTACCACAACATTCATAGTGATGAACTCCCATTCCCTCTTGGGGACTCTTTATCCTCTATATCAACTCACTGGGTTACCAGTATTCATCCTTCACCTCCTGGCATGCATGGAGACAAGAGACATGCAACTTCATCTTAGGGATCCAAAGTACTACTGAAACTTACCATCTTATAGTACCATGGTGTATGGTGAACTTAAAATCATGATCTCCTGTATGTCACGATTCCTCAAGATTGATTCCTCGAAAACCCTAAATCACTCTAGTCAGGGTTTCATAACCTTCTTTTCTAGAGTAGTGCATCTGAGGTTCCACAACCTTCCTTTTATCGCATCAAGGCCTAGTATGGCCAACAAAATAACCACTAGCTTGATCAACAGATCTTGTTACATCTGAGTGTTAGCCAAACATATCCCCTTTTTCAAACTGAGGCTAACTTAATAACCTCTTCTAGCCTCTATCTAAACTAGGAAGCTGCATCTCAACCAGAGCATCCATTACCACCTCACATCCTTATGTGTAAGGTAATGTTGAAGACATACACCTCCATGTATTCCACTTATTATCTTGTCTCAACTCTAAGTCTATCTTCATCAAGAAAACTCTGAGCTCATCCTCTTAGTTTTTGAACTCAACCTTGTATAGCTCGCAAATTCCACATAGCTCATGATCAAAACATCCTCACAAGATGACTACCTTAGTACTCTTGGTGTTTGTACAACATCCACACATCTTACACTCCACAAGGGTACATTATTATCTCCATCCTCATGCATCATAGCAACATTTACACTCACATTATCTTTATCCTTGGTGTATGGCATGCATACTATTCTATCTCTCACTCCCATAACAAGAGGAAATAAGCATTTGGCTGCAGTCCAAATATAGAGTTCTTTCAATTCCAAGAGTAGAGATGGTACATCCCACATTTCCAGTACACCTACAATCTAAATTGAAACGTGCCTCACATGCATCTACATCATGAACATCTCAATATCCAGGTTACTTCCATGAAAAACTGGTCTCGAACCCACTTGGGTCCACACACCATCCTTGGTCATCTCCTCTAGGTCTATAGGGTGTCGGCACTTTTGGGGTCATCCCTCTTCCCTTATACATCAAAGAGTGCCCTCTTCATCTGCCCTTTGGGTCCCATGAGTTCATGAAGGTGATCAATCTCCTAACCCATGGCCCTTAGACAATGATAGTTGTTACCTCCTGACCCTATGGTCATGTGCAACTAGGGAATTAGGTAACTCCTACTTCCATCAGTCTTATCCCTACCTGACCCTAGGATAGGCTTAGCATTCTAACATAGTACATGTCCTACTTAGAACCTTACCCAAGCCTCCACCATCTCTCTCAGCATTCATGGTATGACCTACATCCTTTCATAAGGGTCATGGCAACCTATCTACCTCAGTCAGGCCCCATACCGGTTACCTCCATGGTAACACATCCACATGCACTCAGAGATGATCATCTATGGGTCTACAGGTTCACTCTTATATTATGTACTCTCCACTTAGCATCTCAAGATCCTATGAGACCTCTTAGGGTTTCCTCAAACCCAAGAAAAGATGATATACACCCTATAAAAGGGTCCCTCTCCCAGGATGGGAGGAAACTACATCTTGATAACAAAGGTCACAACGTCCTTATGTCCAGGGTTTACCTTCACATGAGCATGCTTACCCCTAGAAAGCTACTAAGGCACATAGCTAACAAACAGACCACCTTCTAAACCATGCTAGGCCTCCATGGTAGGTCCTACTTGTTTCTATTCCTTCACATTAGACCATCATCATACCTGCCCATGTCACCAACTTATATGCGAGGGATTCAACAAACATACCCCTTAACCAAGGGGTTTCCTTTTCCTCCAAACATGAGGGGTTCCATGCTCAAATCTATGGAAACTCAAATCTCGTCATGAGCATTAGGTACACCCAACACTACTACTTCCCCTCTTAGGTCTAGGAACCCTAGGTTCACCTTTCTGATGTCCAACTGCATGCTCAACCATGTACCAAGCATGTAGAAGGTATGACATGCACTTCCTATTATCATTCCACTTGAATAACACCTTAGAGTGGAGTCCTCCTCAAGGACAACCAACTAGGTATAAGGCCTCACAACTTGTTACTGAACCTCTTCATGGTCTAAGGAACTCTTCTTCCTAACCCTAAAAGGGTAAACTCCTATACCATAGGTACATAGGCACCAACAACCTTTTCCTCTCTCTAGGGTTTGGTTCCTCTAAAGGCAACCAATATACCATCATCCTCCAGGGATCGTGCATGAGGAAACCACAACCATCCTCTTAGGTCGCATCATCCTCAACTTCTCAGGGTTTCTCCTAGCCCAGAGTCTAAACTTCCAACCTTCTAGCTCGGGCCCTATTCTCTCTCTCTAGAGCTTAACCATACAACAACCTTACTACTGGAGGTCCTCTCTCTAAGGTGGATAAAGCTCACAAGCATACACCTACATGAGAGAAACCTATGTTCACCCAAGATTATCTAAAACTCTTCATGCTTATCTCATAAGCTATCCAACATACTCTCCTGGTCAGGGTTTTAGCCTACTGTCAGCCCTCCTGATGTACTTTGGGTGCAACTTTCCCATGCTCAAATAAGCTCATAGGGTTTCTATATGGTCATCACTAACCTCATCAATGAAGGAGCTATCCGTCATCCTAATGTGTACGACCCTTCACAGGGTTGGATCGCCAAGGTAATAGGCCATCCAACCTCACATGGCTCATATCGTCATGGGTATCCAAAACCAAAAGTATGTCAACCCACACACATGGTCGACCATGACATCTATCTAAACATGCCATCTCTCTCTCTAACCTTCACTTAGGGTTAGGGTTAGCATCATCCTCAGAGGATGTGCCAGGTCTCTACCTTTAATGGAGATCTCTGCCTCCAAGACCAACTCTCTACTCGTCCTCCTGACCAGAGGGTCTAACCTCAGGTCTCCCCTGAGGGCATGTCAACACATGTCATATGACCTAAGCATGCATCTATTCTTTAGTTTACGCTTAAACTATTAAGCTTATGTCCATGACATCTTATTTACATGCTTTTTATTAATTTTGGTAGACGATTCCTTAATCTTATCATGCATACCCTATCCTCATAAGGGTTAGGAAGAGATAGAAAACCCTAACCTTATAATCATAATAAAATTAGGATTGAGAAGGGATGAAAATAGGTGAGAGAGTCCTAAAGGTATCTTATTTCGATTCAGATCCAAAGACATTGGCCAGACAGTCACACAGATTCGGTAGTCCTCGTATTCTAACTGGTGGTGCAGAGGAAAATATTGCTAGCCCCCAAATGTGATCCTTTTCTAGACACCTTTGTCTTTCAAAAAATACTCTAATAACTCTAGTGGTTCTACAGAGTTTGTAAAATTTAATAATTATTAAGGACTAAATGAGGAACCAATGCTCTGATACCAAATGTAACGACCCCGCCTCCTTGTAACCGCCAATTAAGGGAGACCAAGAGGTCAGAGTCATTATCCTAATTTATACAATCAAAGGTTCGACAAATAATCAGTAATAATTATGAAATTCTACCAACTAAATTGAAATCTGGTATAAAATAAAACTTGGCATACCTTTTAAAAACTTTAGAAATCTACTTCTATCCACAGCTTGAGTCTATTCTATCTAGTCCTCCTTGCATTTTATTTTTTATTTTCACAATGTGTCACTTTACTATTTGTTCTTTTTAGAGTTTCACCTAAAATGCCAACAAACAAAACGTCGGTCAGCATATAGGAATATGCCAGTATGTGGGGACAACCAAAATTTCACAAATATGGCTAACAATCTAAATATCACAATCAAGTTAATTAACAAGCCAATTTACGCTTTCAATGTGACATTCTCCACTGCTTTTTACCTAACCCTGGAATACCCTCTTTAGGGTTTCTCTTTTTCCATTGACTTAAGGCCACCTTATCAATCCTGAGCTTGGTGCCTGGGGTCACCCCTCATGGTGCCCATTAGTCATACAAAAAAGACCACCTTCTCAATCTTGAGCTTGGTGTCTGGGGTCACCACTCATGGTACCCATGGGTCTTCCCTCCTGGGCTTGACCTTTTTGCATCATCCATCAGGGTGGCATGTAGGTGCGAGAATACACACTTATGTTATAATTGTGATAATCATTGTCACTCTATAGTTGCATGAAATAAAAGTCATCCAAGCAGTTATTTTCAGGCAACTAATAAAACATCTGGGAATCACCGTGAAACTAAAGTGATTAACCATAAGCATAACCACATACCTGATCCAGAGCAACTTGATGTCCTAGCAATAATGATAAAGAACAATCAAACAAGCAATCAACAATATCCTGAAATCAATGCAATACATACAAGTGTTATAGTTTATCCAAAACATTCTTAAGATAGACTTGGATTCCATCTTAGGCTTTCTAGGCCACCTTTAGGGTTTCATTAGGGTTTTAGCCTCCATAATTCTTTTATCACGTTTAATGCTCTTTTAGTTCACAAACCCTAATTTCAACATCATAAGCATAGTTGAATGTCAATTAAGTCTAATACATCTCTTTTACACCAAACTACCATCTTTATCCTTTTAAGTCATGTCAAGATCATTAGGCACAAATATCATCTTTGGTTTCTTTCAAATTGACAACTCGTATTTCATTATGGTCTAATTCACATATGAACTCCATTTATCACTAATATTACATTATTCCACTAAAAAAAACCCTAATTACCAAATTAAGGGTATTCATCCACAATTAGGAAATTTTATACTCAAAATAGCTTAGAACCATCAAATCTCTATTTTATACATGAGTTTGTCCAATTGAAACCATTAAGAAACATACTTACTAACATTATGGTTTCAAGGCCCATTAAAGCTTATTTATGCACATGGAACCCTAAATTATGGTTTCTAAATGCTTTATCATTCATAATTGGTGTAAAACCCTAAACCATGCACTAATTCATCTAGATCAGGTTCAAGTTCATCATTTAACATTTCAACATGTTACTATTACTTAATTTCACCAATTAAGCATCATGAACTTAACAATTAATTTCAATTAGGGTTTCTAACATAATTTCAAAGAACTTTTCATTAACTAAGCATACTTTTGCGAATAGGAACAAAATCAGGCTTTACATTATTTTTATTGGATTCTACATGTTTTCCTGATCAATTTTCATATTTTGCATGTTTCCATCAGAGCTACCAATAAAAAGATACGAATTTTGCACAAATTCACTTACTTGAACCAATGGGAGACTGCCACATCGTCTATCCCATGCAAATCATAGCTTTGGCTAAACATAACCAAATTATGATCTTGCCCTCACTTAAGTGGCCCGCACTTTAGCACACGGAGGGGAAAAACTATCCAACTGCCCTAGGTCATCTTCAACCTCCAAACCACCGCAATGTCCGCCGATTACAGCCCTTCGCAGGGCTTCCCTCTCCTCCCTAGGCCTCGAAACTCACCACCCGCTACTTCCCTTGCTCTGCTACCCTTCGCTGCACCTAGGGCGACACCTAGCTCATGACCTAAGTGATTGGTTTGGGCGGGGCAGGCATGTGACATGTAGCCATGTCACCAACCTTCTTCAGGCGCTGCACGGTGGTCGTGGGCATGGGGATGATGGTCGATCATCCCAGGTCATCGTGGTAGCTTCGTGCCTCCAACGAGACTTCAATACAGCTCCTCGGTGCCCTTGAGATAGAGCTATTCTCTTAGGTTAGGGTTTTGAATGGAAACAAGGAAGAGAAATAGAGAGTGGTGCATGGGATCTCCTTGAACTCAGGCCAAGGGGTCTACCCTTATATAGAGGAGGGTAGCAATGCCCTAGCTCGCCTATCCATGAGGAAGACAAGTCCCTCATCAACCATGGCAACCACACTTTCCTTGTTTAAGATATAACTCCTCCCTTTTGTTATTAAAAGATGGCATTTTCTATTCATGATCCTTGGTTATTAAGGAATCCAAATTTTACCTCTTTTATCTTCTTTGTGCTTGGCTCTTAATCCATTGGCCACGAAATTCTACTTTCTTAAAGCAAATAATATCTCTTTTTTATAATATCAAAAAGTCTTAAATTATGTAGCACATTTTTCTCATATTTTTTATTATTTGCATTTTCTCTTTCTTCTACTTTATTGGGACTCCTTGGACCCCAAGAAATACTAATATTTCGAAATTCCTTTTTAAGGATACTTATTATCCTTCTAGATGCATCTACATTCATTATTTCTCATTATCTTACTTATTTCTTTATTAAAAGATTTCTTTTCAAGGATTTCTCTTTATCCTTTATTCCCTTTTTCCTCTTTTCCTTTTCTTCTATAAGAAATCACATAGAAACGAAATTTACTTAATTGTGTCCATTAATTCCAATTTCTAGAGTTTTCTATGTATTTCTCATAATTACTTTGCTTAATATCCATTATCTTGTATCTGTTCCTTTTATTTGGACTTATTTTCTTTTCTTCTATTTTATATCCATTAATGGATTAATCTAATAATAGGAATCATGAAATTCCTATCCAAAGGGATATTAGCAAATAAATCCATTTTTTGAAGCAAAGCATACAACCTTTTCAATTAAGTCCATATTCACAAAATATTTACAATTTAATTATGAAAACATATAAAAATTGAGGTTGTAACATTATTTCCATTACAATCGATAAAATGTTGAGAAAATGTCAGGAAACTAAAGCGTGTACTCATAATTAACCACATACTTGATTTGCATATTTCAAAGGAAATAAGCATAGTCCAATACAAACAAGCAATCCAAGCAAGCAATCAAGCCAGTCACACAAAAAACATAATCCTAAAAAGCATGTACAACCTATTTACTTCATACTCATTAAGAACTTAATTTATTGACTTGGAATTGCTTTCTAGGGTTCATAATCTGAATTAGGGTTTCATTAGAGTTCTTTTGATCTATTTACCACTTTCCTATTTTTTGCCCACAAAACCCTAAAACATACATCTTGAGCTCAAACCCCTAACTATTTAATTATTCATATTAAAGCCTTCTTTTCATCAATTTGACTTAGGTGTAACTTAGTATCACTTTTATACAAAGGATTTTGAAGTTCATCTCATTAGAAACCATTAACACCTATATTAGGGTTTCTAAGCGCATTCATGCATATTCATCAAAACCCTAAATTAAGCTATTTAGCACTTGGATCATCTATTTAGACATAAAAATGTCTTTTTATTAACAACAGGGTAATATCTTCATAGATTATCCATATTACTCATCTCAATTTTGTAGAACATCAAAATTAGGGTTATTCATTGATGTCAACATTCAAGGTGACAACTTTAAGTACTTTTCCAACTACAAGCAGTTTCAGGCCTCAATTATATTTTTATTGGTTTCATGGATGTTTCTGATCAATTTTCATATATAATATATCTTATTCTGAGTTACCAATTTATTTCTAGAATTTTTGCAAATAAAAGTACCTTTTGGCCAATCATTGGATGCCACATTAGCCTCTTTCTTTTATTTTATTTTGATCCATCTTCAGGCTCGCAGATCCCTTTTTGGGTTAGTTTAACCGGTTACCTGATCCGATCGGTATCCCCTCACCCTCCCGCTTTACCGCTCCCATTCTCGCGAGCAGGCTCTGTTCTTGCGGAAGAACAAAGCACTTTCCTCGGACGACTCTACTCACATCCTCCCTCATCAGATCTACTGGTATGGGTTCGCACCAAAACCTGAACCCGCCCTGACTGATGCAGGACTTCCAGCTTAATGATTGTGATGGCTATGACCTCCTGTTTCCAGAGAACGCTGGAAGTGGATCCCTGCGAGGGCTGCTGGCTCTCGGCACTCCTATGAGAAGAAGGGATAGAACTACTGGAGGAAGGGTTCTGACTCTAGTCAAGGAGGGTCATGGATCTTTTATAGGCCAGGTCTGGAAAAGGAGCACAAACCCTCTTTCAATGGAGTTCATCTCTAAAAAGGATTTGGGGAAGTCCTGAATACTTCATGATAGGTAGCAAAATTTAGTATGGATGGGATTGTGAGGACCTCCCGAAGCTAAAGGAGAAGGAATCTGGACAAAATATGGAGTCCAGAGAGAGACCAAAGTACTAGAAACTCACATCCATTGTTCCTATTTTCCCAATCGGATTCGAGGTACAAGATGACCCAATAATTTTTTATCTTCAATCCAATAGCTATAGAGAGCATGACACATGAATGGGTCAGGCCCTAAGTTCCAATCCAAAAATAAAACGCGACATTTAATGTTATCCTTTCACTTTAGGGATTCTTCAAAAATCCATAACTCCCAATCTGTTTATCCTTTTGATATCAAATTTTAAAGGAAGGTCCATAATTACATAAACATCATGTTTGCAAAGTTTGGGACTCAAACTCAAAAGTATGTAGCACTTTTCTTCATATGCAAGTTATCACTTATTAAGGTGTATTTTATGCATATTTTCTCTCTCCTATTCTTTTATGTGATTTATTTGGATTCCTTTTACTATTAGAAACCATGTGGACTTGAAATCTCATCCATGATGATTCCATTATCCATATTTCCACATATTTATTATATTTTCATCATTATCTCAGCTTCTTTTCTTATTTATGCATTATCTAATTTCCTTCAATTTTCTTTCTCTTTTTATCATCTTGGACTCGCTAACTAAATAGGGTCCAAGAAATCATACATTTAAAGGAAATATCATCAAAGAAATCTTATCATTTCACATAAATCATACAATTCCCATAATCATACATTTATTGGTGAAATTGCATTTCCAACCATATGAACCCAAAAATTGGGGTTCTAATATAAACATTAACAAGAGTATATACAATAATAGAAATAAATATTTCAATATTGGGAGAGCCTTAGTACCCACTCGCAACCCTAGAAAAACATTGAGTAGCCACTATTGGTGATGAGTGACATAGCCTATTTACAAGTATATGATGACATGATGATGTATAGTTGTAGGATGATGGACTAATCCGGTAAGAAGGAGGGAGATACAACAAACATCAACTCTATGGCTTGAAAATTAGCAAAGACCTCCTTCTTCAGTATATCCATGAAGGCATGGAGATGGTGAGCTCCAAAGGTTATTCTTCTCTCGAGGAAGATTCTTATCACTTGGGGATGGTTGGTTTAGGCTGATGAAACTTGAATATCATCTAAATATGTCGACTGATGGATCTGGAATGGAACTCATAGCATTTCATGTTGGAAGACAAAGTACATATAATGGAGGTCTGATCTTCTATTTCTAGGCATCATTACTTGTATTGGAGACACCTGGGTGCAGGGTACATGTTGTACCATCGACCTTGGATCACATGGCTTCCATCATGTACTTTTTAACTAATTCTATAGAGGATACGTCCTTTATGCAAAGGAGGCATTATGATGGAGGTATTAAATAGATTTCCCAGATCCACCAATCCCTTTCTTTCTTCATTGTCTCCACATTAAATGGGATAGTGAAATCTTTTGGTTATTTGTTTTTTATCAACTTTGTTTCTTTCATAAAGGTAATAGACATATTGGCTATTCTAATAGTCTCAATCTCATTTCCACATCTTTGTTTTGTAATAAGATCCTTGAAGAACTTCACATATGTTGGCATTCCTTCAATTGCATCGAGGAAGGGAATGTTGAGATGCAATTTCTTCATAGACTCAATAAATTTATCATATATCTTCTTGAGGTGAGCCTTGATCATGTTGTATGGGAAGGTGACTTAGGGTGTATATGGATCCATGTTCATGAAAACTTTGACAACAACATATTTTTTTTATCTTTGGCATATATCTTCTTCTACCTTTGTCCTTGGACTTGGTCTTCTTAGTCATATTTGTAGTTGTTGCTTCTTTCTCAACTACTACAACTTCATCATCGTCCTCAAGGACTGATTGGTTTTCTTATTGATCCTTATACATGTTATTCTCTAAATAGATTCCAAATTTAAGCATGACCATTTTTTTTGTTTCATCGCCTATACTATTGCACTCATTCATCAATGGTATCCTTCCTTGAGGATTCTTAATAAGGGCAGAGATATTTTCTAGTTGTTGGTCAATCATCTTATTATGCGCCTACATATCAGCCATCTACAATGTGACATCTCCTAACTAAGATTGCATCTGGTTCAAAAGACTATTGTTCTTGATAGTCATTTGTCTTAGTTGTTCATTTATGTACTCTTGTGTTTTTTTTAAGGAAAAAATTTTAGTCATCAAGTCTTACTGAGTTGGGGTCTGGTTCTGACCTTGGCTTGTTCCACAAAAAAATTATTTCTGGTTCTAGATTTTCCCTTTATAATTATTTCTATTTTGCTTATAGTTCATAGTATGGGTGAACCCAGATGGTCCACCTCCCCTACCAAACCTTGACAGTCTAGTTGATGGGTTGTTAGGAACATTCAGTTGGTGTGACTTATCAATAGCATCTTTGTTTCCATAATAGATTGCAAAATGGTCCGATCTCTTCAATTTCACATAAGAGACATTCTCAGTACCATCTTCCTAGTTGTCATCCTCTTCGTGGGTGTATATGAATTGTCAATACCATGGCATCCTTCTCCGCACGTAACACATTCTCATAGTCTTGGATATATTATTTCCCTTGTTCTCAGAGTCTTTGAATTGGCAAACATCAGTGGCGATACTCTCAATTTGGGCTATTAAATCTTCAAGGGCTTTTGATTGAGCAACAATCCTCACAATAGAGACCTTGCTTTTTGGTCCTCTTTCATAGTCCAAGACAACTTGTAGGTCTACCATTGTTGATTATTTTCATGCAATCATTTGGGATCTCACTCAGGAAGTCACTTCCAAAAGTAGTGTTGAGTGAAGTCCTTTCAATGATGGTAAGTCCATCATAAAATGTGGTTACTAGAATGCCTTTGTCATAATTGTGGTGTGGGCATTCACTCTGATACTCCTCGAAATGCTACCATGCATCATAGAAGTTCTCACTGGGTTTCTTCCTAAACCCAATCATCTTGTGTCTATTGCACATGGTCTTCTCTATTGGATTGGACTTTATAATGAAGGCATCATCTAGAGGCCCCCATTCGATGATACTTTTATATAATAGGGAGAGATACCATGTGTAACATCCCAGGATTTGACGCCTCAGATAGCATGATCTTATAAGGAATGATTGGACTACCCATATCACCAAGGTGCACCTCCTTTTCCGGGAGCCCATCTCTAAAGAACTCCATAGTTAAGCGTGCTCAGCTTGGAGTAGTACTAGGATGAGTGACCAGTCGGGAAGTTGATCCTGGCTTGCGCGTCAGTGTGGACAAAGTGTGCAGTTAAGGCTAGTGTGGTCTGTGGGGCCAGTCGTCATTCCTGAAACTCTACTAGAGCCTTGGGCAGTGGGCCCGGGCGTTACAAATGGTATCAGAGTCATAACCCCTCCAGTAGGTGGGACCCACATGGGCATGTGGCATGCCAGTCTTGAGTTGTGCGGTCCAGGCAAGATGGAAAGGGCTATCCGTAGAGACGAGATGGAGCCACCCTTGCGCTGGTAGCCGTGGACGGGAGCTGGGTGCCCATGGGTCATTGTGAGTCTGCACTGAAATGGGGTCAGATTATGAGGCCATATAGTTGAGCCTTGATGAGGACGTCAAGAGTCTAAGTGGGGGAGATTGTAACATCCCAGGATTTGACGCCTCGGATAGCATGATCTTATAAGGAATGATTGGACTACCCATATCACCAAGGTGCACCTCCTTTTCCGGGAGCCCATCTCTAAAGAACTCCATAGTTAAGCGTGCTCAGCTTGGAGTAGTACTAGGATGGGTGACCAGTCAGGAAGTTGAACCTGGCTTGCGCGATATGGGTGGACAAAGTGTGCAGTTAAGGCTAGTGGTGGTCTGTGGGGCCAGTTGTCATTCCTGAAACTCTACTAGAGCCTTGGGCAGTGGGACCGGGCGTTACACCATGAGAGGGATTTGTCTCACACAGAGAAGCTGGACCCTTTGGAATGGATAACTTCTTGCAGTACCCTGTTCATCTTCACTATGTCAACATGTTTTTGTAGTGATCAATGTGGTGGTAAGGGTTTTGGTCTAGAAAGTTTAATACAAAAGTCCTTCCTTATATCATAGAAATGACATAAGGCATCAACTCGAACTTGGAAGAGTTGAACCTCAGTCTAATGAAAGAGTTCCTTGACTCAATAACACATGTGTCTAATAAGACCCTTGGGGATGAGACTCTATCCTAATCCTCATCATTGTTTTCATTTAGTGGTGTTGGATGAACCCGAGGGTGCACCTCCACTTCATGAAAATGATTTTCTTCCTATCCCTCCTGTTTTTGGTCTCTCATGGTGATCTTCAACATTATCATACACATTATGGTTCATGTTCTGGGTAACTCTCCTACGGGGAGGCATGGTTGTGTCTAGTGAAAAAGGAAATGTAATTTGATTCATTCTTAACATCTTGAAATAAATTGTATGGTTGAGTTTAGAAACCAAACATGTGACACAAGGTCTTCAAGATGAAAATAGTTACCAGATCTAGAGCACTCAATGCACATGTATATGCTAAGTAGACCTTGGTTCTTATAGTGCCAATTTTTCTCATCCCCAACAAGGATGCCAAAAGTTTATATCCTTAAATCACATCCAATAAGGAGTGATCTAGAGTAAGCATAAATGAAATAAAAACTTGATACTTATGCTACCACAACAAAAAGAATGGGGACTGGTGTAGTAAATAGGAACATACAAACAAGGGTGGTTGATGTGGTTAATATCACAGTACAAATTCACTAGGAATGGAATTCCTAGAGTTTACCAAGACAAACGTGCAACAATACCACCCACAAGTGTATGATCTTATTGTAATACAATTGGGGATCAAATTCCAAAGGACAACTTCTTTAAGAATTATCCAATGAAAGTAACTTAGAAAGAAGTTGCATTTATCACAAGATTAATTTTGGTTTGATTAATAAAAGGTTACAAAACTAAAAGAAGCTAGATTAAGGTTCTATTTATCAATGGATGGAAACACAAGGATGGAACTGGGTTTCACCACCACTACTTGAGTCTGCACATTTATTCAAATCCAAACATATATGAATATATGATTGAAGTTATGAAAGTTTTCCCTTTTGGTGTGAGAAACTTGCATGAGTAGATATCCATGTAAGATCGATGTCTTGTTACTTATAGATCTTATATCCTCTACTTTGAAGAATTCATGTCAGAAGTTGTCATCAAGGCAGCAAAAAAAGCTATCCGGTATTCAAATCTTAAACGTTGAAGTTCTCACAACATAATAATATAATAAGTCACGTAAAGCGGGTGATCAATCCACAATACATGTGATAAATGATTATCAATGAATTAAATGAGTTCATACAAGAATTGGAATATGATTGAAATTGTGAGAAATGGGTGGTGGACCTAATCCACACACCCCAGTGAATGGCTCCCTCGACATGGTGAGATTAATATCACTAGTAGAGGAAGATGACACCATCATGGTCTTCATGGTAGAAGAAGTGACTCAAGGTGATGTGTGAAAACACAATTCCTTCCTTTTCTCTCTTCTAGGTATTAATCTTGACTTGTGATTGAAGTAGGTGGATGCAATCGACTCTGGGAAGATAGAAACCACCTTAGAGAGGGAGGCCAATGGCTTTAGATTGTGGAGGTCCATGGAAGTATCCAAGTCAAGAGGTTAATGGGTCTAGACTTGGGATCTAATCTCGGAGTCAACCTTTCAACATTTTATTCATCTCTAGAATTCAAGATGACTTGAAGTAATGCCCTTGGGGTCTATTTATAGGCTTGTGGCTATCAACCACTAGTGCCTCCCATCGATGACGAGCATTGTATATTGATCAATGGTTGCTGACTTTTGAGCTTCCGGTCATCGGGCTAGGAGGTCGACCGGGAGAGTTTGATGGGTCATCAACCATAATCATCAATGAGTCTGAATGTCGAACAGGGGGGTCAATGTGTCATAGACCTTGAGCATTGATGAGGTTATTATGCATTGAGGTTGATCAATTGGATGTTGATCTTCAAATCTTGAGGACAATTAAAGGTCGATAAACATTTTGATCGATGGGTTGATTTTGGCATTTAGACACAAAAGATGTTGATCCCCTAGGCATATTTGTTGCATAGTGATAAAACTCATACCCTATAGAATGAGTCAAGGAGAGTATAAAATTCCTACAAATTATCAAAAAAAGCTAAGTAGATCGAAACATAGTTATTTATAATGAAAATAAAGAGATTTGAATGCTATAAACTAAACTACTACAAATGAAACTAATACTAGGTGAATATGCATTCATCAGTGGTAACTACCAAGAAATTTAGCCTTGGATTAGTTATGCCAAACCAAAAAGCAATAATAGTGTTTCTTGCAGAATGATGGGATCCAACAATCAATGTATCATACAAATTAAAGTTAAACTATATAAAAAACAAGAATTTAACAATAATCTTCTACAAGTGTTTTTGAATATATGATGATGGAATCTTGGGTTGTTTTCCCAGTTTGTTTGCTTCTATGATATTCAAATAAAAGAAGGTTAAACATGTTTTCTCTTTTCTTCAACAAGAGCACCACCCTCGTCATTGCGCTTGGCTAGTCAGACTTGGAATCCATTACCCAGCCCCCCATCTCGATCCAGTACCTAAGCATTCTCAAAAACCTATTACTCTCTGAAAGAGATTGACTATAGTCTTTCATATCACATAACTGATTCTATAAACTTGAAACTTTCATATAAGATCTCTCACAAACATGTAATATTCACACCCATTGTATACCCTTACAAGTTTACAAGAAATCATCATAAGTTTCTATTTCCTTCTCTCTGGAGCTTGGGATGGATCAAGATTATAACATTGTCCATCTCTCAGATGGCAAACAAAAAATCAACATAAAACCATAATATCCTTAACTTTAACACTCCAAAATTCTCATGCATTCATACTACTCCATACTCTTAGATGAGGGTTAATACTACTCTATTGATGTATTAACAATCAAATTCCACAACATGGTAGCTAATCATGCAAGTAAAACATTGAGAATAAGAGATGGAGATAAACATTACCAAGACTATATACATCAATAGACATAAGTATTTACATGCTGGTAGAGACTTATTGGCTACTCCCAACCTAAGAAAAATGGACTAGACACTCATGGTGGTGAGTTACATAGAGGATTTACAAATATATGATCACATTAAGATGGATTGATGGAAGATGATGGATGAATCAGGGAAGAAGGAAGGAGATACAACAAACAACAACTCTATGGACTAAATGTTGGCAAAGACCTCCTTCATCGTGAGACCCAGCAAAGGTGTAGTAATGGCGAGATCCATAGGTTCTTATTCTCTTGAGGAAAATCCTTAGGACTTGAAGATGATCGATGTAGATCAATGAATCCTCACTCTCATCTAGATCCATTGATTGATGGCTCTAGAATTTAATTGGTAGAGCTTCATGGTAGAATACAAATCCCATGTAATAGAGGTCTTGATCTTCTATTTATAGACACCACTGCTTGTACCCAAGGTACTTGAGTGTGGGATACTTGTTGCTTTGTCGACCATGGTCCATACGCCTTGAAACATGTACTTTTTGACTAACTTCACAAGAGAAAAATCCTTTATACTAAGGAAGCATTTGTCGATGACTTGTACTCTTATCAAACAATGTCTTCGTCAGGATTTCGGTCCATTAAATAGTCAGCTCGGGCAATTGGATGATCAATCTAGAGCTAACTACATCTTTGTCAATCAAGGCATTGTGGGGTAGTGAAGCTCTTGGTCAGTGGTCCTGATCGTCCATCGGGTTAACTTCAATGTGCTGCCTCATCTTTTAGAAGATGATTCATCAGGATATGGGGTTGCTTTTCCATAGGCCTAGAACTGACAGTCATGGAGAATCCAAGATCTATCGATTAGAGCCAGATGGATCTTCTACAAGGATCCATCATCTTGTCATACAAGTTTAGTCGGGCTACAACCAACAACTAGGTTGATTCAAGTGATTCTCCTACAAATAGACTATAAAAGTAATTAGGAAGTGATTATTCATGAATTGGTCAAGAAAGGGAATTTATAAAGATAAAAGAACAATATCTAGAAGAATTAAGAGTAATTAGACATGTAATATCCACAAATTTTGATGTTATCAGTCTTTACCAATAAGGGAAAGAGAGATAGATATTTATATAGAGAGAGAGATCATGTGATAGAGTTCAATACTAGCACATTTCCAACATAAAGGTTGTTCCTTCTCCATTTGATATTGTAGTCTGATGTCAAGTTCTCATCATCTCTACAGACTACATAGATTAGTATGTGTTATACAATTGCATTAGGA